>BSBN01000440.1:0-4800000 GCA_027924645.1 Cunninghamia lanceolata
AGATAAAAAGAAATAGAGAGCTACAGAGGGAGACATATATATATATATATATGTAGAGAGAGGGAGAGTACCTTTCAATTTCAAGTAGAGAACATGGCTACATACATAACCCTCCTATGAAATTATTTCTAAAATTTACCTTTACCAACTATCATAATTGAAGAGACATTCCTAAAACACAAAATCATTACACATCATGGGATTACAAGACTAAGATTAACTGCATAAACATAGTGACAAATATTATACTAAAAGTATTAAAATCTAATATATTCTATATTGTTAAATTCCAAATATATTTATTCTTATATATAAAAAGGCTATAAAACATAGTGACACAAGTATCCCATTGTGTGATAGACTTGAGGTTACAGTCAACCATTCCAATACTCTTTCAATTTTGGAATTGTATCCTTCAGTGCCCTTATTCTCTTTCTCCTTATCTCGATCTGAGCTCTCTATCTCTATTTCTATTTCTCTCTTTCTCTTCTCTATCTCTCTTCCTCTCTATATCAATCTCCCTCTATATTATTCTCTCTTCCTCTATCACACTATCTCTCTTCTATTTTCCCTCCCTCTCTTTCTCTCTCACCATCTCTCTAACCCTCACTATCTCTATATCTCTCTCTCTCTCTCTCCCTCTCTATTCCCTATACCTATCTCTCTCTGATCTCTATCTCTATACCTCTCTTTCCCTCTCTATCCCTATATCTTATCTCTATCTTTCTTTCCTACTCTATATGTCTTTCTCCGTGATGATCATTTAATGTAAAAAAAATCACTAAAGGGATTCAAATTTTTAGAGCCTAAATTTGAAAGTTGACCCTACCTATGAAGCAAATTTTCTATGATAGTTATCAAGTTTTTCTCCCTGCCTCTCTTTGTCACTCTCTTTCTCTCTCGCCATCTCTCTCTATCCATCTCTATCTCTATACATCTTTCTCCCTCTCTATCTCTATACCCATCTCTATATCAATCTCGCTAGATGATTTGGACCAACCCATACCAAGCTCCATTTTTTACATTATAAAAGTATCATAGCCTGATCTTTAATGTAGGGTTTTCCATTACAATGCTTAACCATAGCCCTAAGTCAATATCTTCCTCTCTATCTCCTTATCTCTCCTCTCTCTATCTCTTCCTTTCTCTATCCATCCCCCATGCTCTTCTTGTTTCCTATAAGATTATTATAGAGGCTTCCACCTATTATCAAATCAAAACCTCCAATTTAATTAATCATTTCATAGATCTGCATTTTGTCAAATTATGCACATCTTGGGAGGGAGAAGGAGACAAAGTGAGAGAAGGGGGGGCAAAGAGAGAAAGATAGAGGAAAAGGGAAGAGAGAGAGAGAGAGAGAGAGAGAGAGAGAGAGAGAGAGGACAAATATGAGGCTTGTGTTAAATAAACATACATGCTTCAAATTATATACATATGTGAGGATTAATGGAATATCATTGAACAAGAATATAGAAAGGGAATGCATGCAAATAGAGACTAGACACCAAACATGGAAGCTCACACATTTGAAGTACCTACTAAGCAAAGCACAAAGATCTTGAATTCCATTAATATTATGTAAATTAATTCATGACACTTAAAAAAACAAAAAATAACATGGTCCATAAGGATACAAGACAATCCTCATTCACTCAAAGACATGGCAATTGAACTTCCACAACAATTCGGCGTACCCATTGCACACCAAGTTGCGATTGCTAGTTTATTATGTAATGATTTTGATCTCTTTTTAAAGTAAGTATATCTTAGTTTATAAGTAGATCTTAGTTTATCTATTGGTATTGTTGATTTTCTTTATTAGTGGTATAAGAATTTTAGTGAAACATACATGGAACCTTGTGGCATTAAATTAATGTGTTAGAAACTCCATTATGGTTTTCTTTTTATTTTTGTTCAAAGAGCCACAATAAGTGTAAACGCTCCTTAATTGCTCTAGGTATTGGTTTAAAAGCACAATATTCAGTCATTTTGTGCATTCCTCAAGCATATCAGATAGATTCTACAATACTCAACCCCACAAACAGGCATGTGTTTAAGTGGGCTTTACTATCGATCTAAAAGAATCTTTGGAGATTAAAGTGGGATCCCTTTGGTTTTCACAAAAGGTGACATATATTAATTTTCCCAATACTTTCTTCTAGTACCAAGCTTCAAACTGCAAGATAAGAGATTATTATCTTATGCCACATCACACTCCAAAGCTAGTTTCTAAAACCACAAAATCAGTTGTTGAGGATGAGGCTTACATTACCATGAGCAGTAAGAATTTTATGATCGTGCCAAATGCCTCTAAATACCTTGAACCCACAACCATTGTCTAAACATACCAATTTATTAGAAAACTAAGTTATACTCTCCTTAGTATGCCTTAGTCACACAAAACCAAACCACTCAAGTTGTGTCATCTCAATACCATATTTTGAGTGTTGGCACATCAACAATGGCTTCTAAGGCCTCTAGGCATGTGCACAACCCACCTCATGACAATGAAAAATCATTGGGAAGAGATAATGGGGGCAAGGGCTACCCCATTGCATTGGGTGATTATATCCATCCAAACCAACAAACTCTCTAAAGTAACATATTTAAAACATTAGCAAATGGTGATTAGTAGCTAATTCATTTTATGGAGAATTCCTCCACACAATGTTTAGTTCTTGGAATGTGTGAAGCCTTATGAAATCTTCTTGCAAGTTTTTTGTGAGGTCTATCAAAAGATTAGTCCCATGGATGTAATTTACCTACAAGAGGTAAAGATTATTAGTTCTCCTATAAATGACATAAGAGACTGTAAGCACTAAAAAAGTGCATGAGCCTACATGGTAATCCAATGATGAGTTGTAGTCCTTTAAACACGTAAATGTAAGTGTGTAAATATGACCTCTCAGTAGTGTTATTTTTGGTAACACGTGGATCAAAGTTCTTCATTTTGTTTGCACCTCCCCCTCTCCTAACCAATCTTCTAAGGTCTTGCATCTTCACCAATTGCCCTATGTCGACAATTCATTTTAATCACTTTCTAACCCTATCAACTTGACCTACCAACATCACAAGATGGGAAATTCACTTTCCCTAAGCCCCTTTAACCATTTCAACCCTCTAGAGGCCTCTAATTGACCTCCCAAATCATCTCCAACCATCAATTTCAATACCCATTTCCTCAATTCTGGGTCACCCCCTTTGGTTTTTGAATCTCCTGAGGGAGATCCAACCACTAAAGTGGATCTCCTAGGGTTGATTTAGCCTAGCAAACTAAGTGACCCACCATATTTCAACCCAGTGACTTTTTTCCAGGTCTTGAAGTCATCTTTAGCCCCTAGGTCCAATCTCAACCCCTGAAACCACCTATAGAACCCATTCTTTTTGGGTCACCCCTTTTGACTTATGGATCTCCCCTAGGAAACCCTACCATTTAAGTCAATCTCCCTGGGAAACCTACCCTAGCAAATTGGGAGACCAAGTCATGTTTTAACATGCGTGTTCCTCTTCAGTTTGGGCCCAAATTGGCTCTATTTTGCTCTAGTTTGCATGGTTCTATATGATTCAAAACACGACTCAAGAAAAATGTGAGTGAGTCAAATCTGATATCACACATGAATTGTCTCCTTGCAATGGGATACCTCCAAGTCACTCTCAATCTTGTGGTAGGAGCTAATGGAGTGGAGGTGTAATGTGTGGAAGCAAAATGTTGCAAAGGATGATTGGCCAGTCTGTGGGCTAAGTATGTATTTGTGTTTGACAAGTACATTCAAGGACTATTGTAGTGGAGATAATTATATAACCTGAAGGGTCACTAGTCCTAAGTCTCCTATTGGGATTTTGCAAGTTCCAATGCCTAATGTTGAGACTATCTTGTTCATTGATGAGTCTAAGGCATTCTAACCTATTCTTGTTTGTCTGAATGACTTCTTGAATGTTGTTTCTTTGTTGAATGATTCTAAGAGCATGTTCTTGCTCTTCAACTATTTGTTGTGTGTTGTTGTGGTCTAGGGTGAATCACTTCTATTTCTTCGAGAATAGTCTTAACCCAATCTCCTCTAATCCCTGGGTACATCAAATGCTTAGAGAGAGAGTTTACACATGTTTAACTTTTGTGTTGACTTTTGTTGAATTTGACTTGCGATCAAAGGTCTATTATTCTTTTGTTTGATTGTTGAATGTGTAATGGACCTCGTGATGTGATCGAGGATTTGACATTGTTTGACTTGATGTATATACCTCATGATGGAATCAAGGGTTTTGGATTTCTATGTTTCCTAATGTTTAATTTGTGTTTTTCTTATGAGATGTAACCTAATATGAATGAAAAGAAACTTTTGATTCCTTCTTTCCAAATTAAATAAGGAAGTGATCTAATTAACTAGAAATGGAAATATAAATGAAATTAAATGTGTTTTTCCAAATGAAAACTAATCCTATGTTTTTATATTTTATGGAGTGATTTTAAGTCTATTCTAGAAGTTGAAATTACTTGAATTGAAATGTGATCTAATCAATGAAATGAAACTAAGCAAATCAATGCTAATCTAATTACATGAAATTAAATCCTATCAAGGAAAAAGCAACACAGAGATTACTTGCCCAAGAGCCAAAGTGTGAGCTAATTACTAATTGAAAGCATGATAAACCTGGAATAACTTGGTGCATGAGCCTCACGTATCCTCAAAAGTCCTTTTTGTGGCAACCTCCCTTCCTCTATACTAGCTTGGGATCTTCTCTTAGCAACAGGGAAGAAGAAGCAATTGATTTGAATATGGATTGAGCTATGAAAGCTATGATGAAGAAATTCGAGCTCTTGAAGCTATTGAAGCACTATGGCTTGGGATTTTTGAAAGTAATTTGGTGAGCATAATAATGCTAGTTAAGCTTTTGAAGCTTGGACAACTACACTAAGAAAATAAAAGGCTCACAAGTCCTACAAAGAGCATAAGCATGCTATGGAGAGAAAAGATCAAAGCTGGAATGATTGTGCAACAAGGAATTTCTCTCTTATTATGCATATAGGAGGGGGTTATTTATAGGTTGGAGAGGCTCATGAATGGTGGAGTTGATTGGAGAGTTAACTCATTTGATTGATGAGTTAACATGCTTGATTGGATAGTGAACTAGGTTGATTAGGAAGTGAATGGGCCTTGATAGCTTATCATTAGAGAAGGAATGGAGTTAGCATGAGATAGATGGGAGATAAGAATAGATCAGTTGGAGCTAAGAATAGAGTCAAAGAGATATACAAACCAAAAGAAACAATAGAACTAATTTGGACCCAAACTTAAGACAAACTCTCATGTTTAAACATGATTGGGTCACCCAGTTTGAAAGAGAAGGCCCACGGGAGATCTAATTAAATGACAGGGTCACCCAAGGGAGTTTCAAAGGTCAATATGGGTGACCCAAAAGGAATAGGTTTTGCAAGTGGTTTCAAGGGCTAAGACTGGTCAGAGGGGGCTAAAGATGACTTCGGGACCTAGAAACAAGTCATCAAACTTCAAGAGACAAGTTCACCTGGTTTGACAAGGCAAGTCACCTAAGATCCACTTCAACGATAGGGTCACCCAGGGGAGATCAAGAAGTCAATATGGGTGACCTAGAAAGGATGCAAAGGGTGATGAAATTAATGGTGGGAAATGGACTAGAAGGTTAATTGGAATCCTCTAGAGGTTGAAATGGTTGAAAGGGGCTTAGGGAAAGTGAATTTCTCATCTTGTGATGTCGATAGGTCAAATCGACGGGGCTAGAGAGTGACAAAAAAGAATTGTCAACAAAGGGTAAATGGTGAAGATGCAAGACCTTATAAGTTTAGCTAAGGGACATGGGAGGTACAAAAAAGGTGAAGAACTTCAATCCATGTGTCACCAAGAAGAATGTTTTTGAGAGGTCATATCTGCATACTTTACATGTATGTATTTAGGAATACACCTCATTAGATTACCATGTAGGCTCATGCACATTTTTCTAGTGCTTACATATCTACCCCCTCGGGGATGGTTGTCTACATGAAAGGTAATTATTATTCCCAAACTAGGCCTTACCTATTGTTCTTATCTCGTAATTGTACCTAAAATAAAAATTATTAGTTTGATTTAATGATTTTCAATAATGATTACTGAAATAGAAACAAGGAAACATATCATCAATCTGTGAGTCATAAGTATACCTGAGTGCCTTGCTTCACCATGGAGACCTACAAGAATTAAATCACATGAAATGAGGGTGCATAATAACTACAAAAGATAAAACTGCCCCTAAATTCAAACAAATGAAACTAAGCTAAGAGAAGGGGAAAGAGGAGAAATTAGAGGAAACGAGGTCAAATGGTGATGGAACTGTGCACGGAAGTAGTCGATGAAAATCTATCGATGAGGGGATTGAGAAGATGGTAGCTAACCTTCCTCCCAATGGAAACTAGGTATGAAAAATGATAAAAACCCCTCTTGAAACCCTAGATTTTGTTTTGTTGATTTTTATTAAAAGAATTCATTATTTTCAAAATTTATCATTGCATTCTATTAGGTTTCTTGCTCTAGTCTATTTGCAATCTTTCGTTTGTTGGATTTTGGTCATTTCTAAGGTTTTCTAATTTATTTTAATCATGCCAAGGTGTGGGGTAGGGTTGCCCACATTTCCAAGGCAGGTCATCCAAGGGAGATCTGCCTATTTTTCTAGGTCACCTGGGGGAGTTTTTCCCTAGTAAACTTGATGACCCACCCAAAAAGCTTCCAAATGAAATATTCAGTGATCTGATGCACTTGACACTCAATTTTGTTCATTTTCCAATACTAACTCCATTTTATTACAAATTTTCAAATGATATATACTTTTTTGTGACGTTTCATCATGTTTTATGTTTATTTGTGTAATTTTATGAGTTTTGGTGATCTAACTCAACACTCTTTGTGTGTAGTAGGACGCATGCATTTGATGGAATGCGACTCATGATCAGGCTTGGTTTGTGGATACCTATGAGCCCTTGTCTGCTAGAGATCATGTCTTTCTGATCAGGATGGGCTTGGATATGATTGCTAGAGTTTTGGTTGTTCACCCCTCTCATATTTATTATGGCATCTTAACATATTGGGATGCGGATAGGAACACCTTCAAGTTCCCTCAGGTTTCAGAGGAGTGGACTATCACTTTATATGTTGTTTACCATATATTGGGTGTCCTTGTGAGAGGAGAGCATCTTTAGCTTCTAGAGAGTGAGTCTGAGAGGGAGTAATTATCTTGGGCTACTATCATGGGGTCACTCATCTTGGAGATCAAATGAGTGTTCAACTCAATTATGTTCCTACTCTTTCCATTTCACCTCTACAAAAGGTTCTTATTAGGTTGATCAAGTTTCTAGATTTTTAAGAGATAAGGGAGCATCAAGACTCAAATGGTGCTAGGCACTGATCATTCAGAGACAAAAGTAGGGTACAATTTTGCTTTGGTGATTGACATACTTGCAATGGTTTACCAAGACTTGTACCATATTTCAAGGTAAGGAGCACTTGCCTTTAGTCATCCTTCTCTTATCATGTCATGGATATTTGAATACATCATACCATTTCAAAGGGGTGTGCCCCTCCTAGATTGTCGAGAGCCATGTGGTGGGGTCAAGTTGGTTATTTTGATGATACTACATGCATTGTGTCTACTCTTACTGATGTTGATTTCATTTGTGATCCTTATACTGATATGGAGGGTCTATGTCCAGGTGATAGGTAGATGAGAGACTATTATAGAGACACAGTTCACTTGAGAGACAAGAATAGTTTAGTCAAGGCCCATCACATTACTTGAGTGCTTCAACAATTAGGTGAGGACTATCCAAAGAACTTTCCCCTATTCATGTTTGTTATAGATCTATGCAGGAGATGGTAGATGCTCAACACAAGGTATCCTTCTGGACTCTTTTGACTCTTGGGATTTTGATCACGAGACCTATTCATGGGATGAGGTAGAGACGCATGAGGCCTTCTCATTCTCAAAGGCTGGCGATTATTAAAGAGGAGTTTAATGACTCCTTAAGTGAGGATTATGACCCTGAGAGAGAGGAGCATGATGGGGTTAGCAAAGGAGGAGATGAAGAGATTCCCTTAGATGAGGAGGAAGAGCCAATGATAACTCCTCCTAGACACGACCATTTATGAGATGAGGACATGAGACTCTAGAATCCTACTTGGCATGTCAGAAATCCTCGTAAGAATCTATTTCCTTATTCCTTTCTTTGTTATTTATTCATTTTCATATGTTTAACTTTTAACTAACATTCGTCTTTTCACTTCCTCTTAGGTACTGCCAAGGGATGGAGGTAATTTTTTTGTAATGCTTCATTAAACATCTTGGTCCTTTCTACTAGTCAATCAAAGGAGAAATTATTCATTGATGAACTCACCTTCCCTCCTTAGCATTTCATCATATAGACATCTTGGCTCCTATTTACTAGGTGAGTTAAGAGATTACTTCTCAACAGGCTAGGAACACTACACTTGAGGCTAAGAATGCACTAATTCAAGAGATGGCTAATCGTGGGGTTCGTAGGCAAGCTTCACAGACTGATATAGCTGGTCCTTCTGACTCATGGATTCCTAGCAAGGTCCCTTCTCATTCTCATAGGACCCATAGGGGTTCTGATGTAGTAGATAGTCAGAGGAGACCTAGGAGTAGGAGACCTGAAGGATCTATTGGTCAAAATCATCCTTGATGTTCTAAGGAGTCCTAGTTTTCTATTTTTCCCTGTTGCATGGGGAGATTTACATGCATGAGTGCACATTTTGGTTTAGGAACTCAAAATCTCTTGATATATAATGTGATTAATCTATTTAGATTCAATTTATATTTTGTATCACATGCCCCCTTCTTCTATATTCTTATAATATAGGAAAAGAGATCTAGCCTAATGCATTCATTAACCTAGATCAATCTTTCTCTATACCACATTGGAAACAAACTAACAAGGCTTGTTTACTTAGCTACAATCCTAAAGGGAGAGCCAAGTTGCCTGGGTTCTATTCCTTTGTTGTAAGGAAGAGAGATTGAATCAATGAGACTAGATATTGGGTTTTAAGTGACCTAAATGATAAAACAAACAACTTACAGGTGTTACAAACCAACTGTGTAGGAATAAAGGGTAGATTGGGAAGGAGCAAAACTATCAAAGCCTATAGCTAGAAATTGGAGTAGATCTAGGAGAACTAGGGCGCTAGGTGCCATGGTCCTAGGGTTTTAGGGCTAACAAAATATGTGTGCGACTGTATCAGCTACTTCTATCTTCTTGTTTTTTGTCAGGTGTCTGAAACGCCTGATACAACTTGTATACATGAAAGAGGGAAAATGGTTGGGCTGTATAGGTGCTTGCCTCAGTCAAACCCCATGTAAGTGTTTCCACTTCCACAATAGCTATGATAAGTGTGATAGAGAGTGTATTCTCTTGGTGAGTAGAGGCAAAGCATATGACAAAGATTGCAATAATCAAATGTAATGAAATAGAGTTACCATGACCATGAAACCCTAGGTGAATGTATGTCGCAACATGAACCATCCACAAGGTGTTGAAGGAGGAAGAAGCTTCCTTATATACTTTCAAGGATTAGTGCATACAACAATAATCTACAAAAACAAAGAGTTTGTAGATAGATAAAGAAGAAGAAGACAAGAGCTTGTTAGATAGCATCAACATAAGGAGAGTCATTAGTTCATTAGGAGAGTTATGTATGTTCAAGACTTGTTTATATATGATTCCCAATTACTTTTTGAGGGTCCAATAGATTTGAGGCTGACAAGGTGCATCACCTAAGTCATAAGGCCAACATTCAAATATAACTTGTTAGGGCCAAATTGCCAGGACCCAAGCGCTAGGTGCCCTAGTGGTGATTTGGGTTATTCAAATGTCAGATGTCAAAGGACTCAGCCTTGTTTCTCATAAAAGTAGTGAAAATTGCATACTATAAATAGAGGTGAACATACAAGCAAAAATAGCTACCAAACCTAATGTGAAATTGTGAGAGGTATCAATTTTCGACACTACAATTTTGTGCACTTGGATTGGTTTAAAGTTTCTAATTATAGACAATACAATTATGATGCAATGTTTTTTATCTTTTTTGGAATATATATGAAGTATGAAATGCATGGATGCAAAGACATATGAGAGTACAAATGCAACACATTTACCTATTTCAATGCAATGTCACGAGACATGAATTATTACTTTTGTTTTTCTCTTTGTGATATGATGTATGCAAAATGAGGCAAACATATGACTACTCTTAAGTATGATTTTTACTCAGGGGATTACAAGTTGACTTGGTAAAGGAGACCTTTTGAACCTTAGGATGGGATTAGGGACTCAAGTGGGAGTGGAGAGGAGATGGAAAGTTCTTGATTTTGGGATTTGCAAAAATCTAGACACTAATCCTTATCTAGACAAAACACTTTGAAAAGATTTCAACTTAGACAAGCAACAAATTTTATTAGCACCTTCTAGACTTAGATCAAACATGACCAACAAGATAGACCTAGGGTAAAGGAAAGGCTCTAGAGTAGAAGATGGTCCTAAAAATAGTTACTCTTAGTTTTCCTCAACTAGCGTGTGTATGTGTGTGCTTTGTACCTTTCTTTTTTATTTTCTCTGATAAATGTCACCCTCGTAGCTTCAAGTTTAGATTTATCTTCACTCAAGAGTACGAACATCAGCAATCTTCTCTTTTTCTCATCTTTTTCTCTCTTTTTTTTATTTTCTTTCTTTCTTGTTTTTCTCTCTTTTTTGTATTTTGCAATGTCTTTCCTAACTTTCTCATTTTCTTTTGATGTTTTCCTTTCTCTTTTCTTTTGTACTCTCTTTTATGATCTTTCTTTTTCTCTCACACACTTATTTTTTTATCTATCTCTTTTTTTATACACTTGTATTTTTATTGCTTCCTACATAGTTATTATTCTGCTAATGTTTTTAGCCAAGAAAGGTAAGGGGCTGAATGCCACCAAGGTTTTTCACCATCCAGTCAAACTTCCCTTCTACCAAGGAGAAATGGGGAAGGTCTACTTGCAAGCTTCTATTGAGTACTATAGGTTTGAGTACTAACTTCATTTGAAATTAACATTATGATACATTAAGAATGGGATCAGTCTGAAGCTAAGAGCTAGGCTTTCATTAAAACTTTATGGGGAGTGAATGGGAAAAATGATGAGTGGTAAACATGACCATAAGGGATCCCAAAGGCTCAAAGGGGCTACGTATACCTAAGCAACATTAGACTCCTTACTAAGACAAAAATAAAATAAGAGTATGTCAATCACAAATACATGGTGGAATAGACGAAGAATGTAAAACTTTGATTTTTTTATGATTTTATGCTTTTTATGGGTTTTTTTGAGGTATTTGATTTTTTTGGATTTTTCCTACTTTTATGATTTTTTTGGTTTTTCTAAACATAATATTTCTTGAGGTGAAAGGCGTTAATTATTTCACCAAAATCTTCACCTTCCATAGTGCACAAAAGATATGCACCATTTCAAACATCATCTTTGATTATATATGGACCTTTCCAATCTTCTTGAAATTTTCTTTTCTTCCTAAAGTTATTGTTCTTTGTATTGTCCTTTCTGAGGATAATTTCCCCTACTCTGTAAGTTCTTGACTTGGACTATTTTGTTCTTGCGTATTTGGCTTCGTAACTTCTCAAGGTAGCATGATATCAGTCAAAGATTCATAGGATTTTGATGAGAAGGAGTCCAATATAGAACTCCATCACAATTCAATAGATCAATAAGTAGATCGAATTCATCTTACATATAGATCTTGACTTCATCTCATTCTTGGACACTTTGTAGAGATTGAAACAAATCAAAAGGAGTCTGTGGCTCCCTTTTCTACTATGGGGGAACAAATCTTATGCTTGTCTTGCCATTTGTATCTAGTCGCAAGTCCATGGAATATCCTACATATTTCTCTGGTAATTCAAGGATAACAGGATCCTCTACTCCTATGGTTATCTTTAGTTTGTGCTCTTTTTAGAATTTCCCTTTGCTAACCTCATCTTCATTAGGGAACCTTTCAATCATTTCAATTTGGACTTGAGGTGCTTCCCATGTATCTGTAAGGCCTAATCATTACCCAACAATTTCTTATGTATTTAATAGACTTGATTATGAAGTTGTGATTTAAGTTATATTATAAATTAGAATTTAGTAAAAAGGTATTTGTTTACGCATGAAAATTATATTTTAAAGTTGGTTTAACCCATTTTTAGTTCACAAGAAAATAGGTTATGAGAATGGCTGATGAAGAGTCATCCTCTTGGAAGACAAAGAGTTAAGATGTTTAGTTTTAAAAGATCAAGAAATATATGAGGTGAGGAAAGAAAGATACATTCAAAAATATATATATTGATATGGCAGGGAATAAAATGAAGGGCTTTGGATTTTTGAGAAGACAAAGACTTGGCGAGCTGGGAAATTTTGGTGAAGATTGGATAGCAATAATATTCTGGGTATGTACTAAGTTATGGAATTGATTTGTTGTTTGAAATAAATTTATGTTATATGCAAGCTTTATTTTATTTTGTGAGTTCTCTTCTACATATTCCATTCATTTTTTAATTCCTTAGGGATCACTTTCTTAAAACCAATCTCCAATCATATATCAAGGTGTTAATTCAACCAGTTTGAAGATTCTAAACCCTAGTCTGTTGTGTTGGCAATAACTTTATTTTTACGAACCAGGCTTCTCTTAAATTTATATATAATGTATGCCACCTAGTAACTGAAATCGTATCCAAAAATCAGCCTTACCCAGTTTTTCATTATGGAGATATGTAATGTTTAGTGACCATCTATTTCTTACACATTTCATCTCCGTTAAAATAGTATGTTGCATCACCAATAACTTTATAATTTCAAACTAGGTTTCTCTGAAATTTTTATATAAGGTGCACCACTTAGTTATGTGAATCATATCCAAAAATTAGTGTTACCCAGTTTGTCAATTTGGAGATATGTATCAATTAGTGATGGCCATTCCAACGCCCTCTTTGTTGCTACTATTAAATTTGCAAACACTTGACTCTTTTCCTCTAAAATCTAATATATCCCTAATGCTTGAATTCTTCTCAGGATAATAGTTGTTCTAGTTAAACCATTCTATATATATATAATTCAATATCCTCACACAGGCCGTACGGATGGTATAATATAAAACTTGCCTTTTGATTATCTTACCAAATCCATAATTTAGGAATTATCTTGTTAATTTGAGTTAATATTTGGGAGGGAGAAAGTTTAGAAAATGGAATTGTTTTTAGGAAGTTTTGTATTATTTCATCAAATTACTTCCATATTAGTTTGTATTAATCTGTTATTGACAAGATGATTTAATTGATTTAGAAAATGGTATGATTATGTGGCTTTTATTAAATGGGTTAATTTAGACTATAGTTGTTACAATTATAGCAAAGGGTTGAAATTGGGGAATCATGTTATCTTATGATAAATGTATTAGTAATATGAATTTGAGGGAAAATCATATGTATGCATGTTTGAATGAGTTTATAAATACATAGATATGTATGTATGTTTATAAGGTCCAATTATGTGGAATGTGTATGGCTTTTCAACTACATTAGGGTGATGAGCTTAATTGAGCATAGAGTTGAAGTATCATTGTTACCATTCCTTAGGAAGTATTTCAAGTACTTGCAATTTAGTCATAGCAAGTTATTTGAGATTTTTAGAGTACTTATAAGGTAGTTAGTCGTATACCTAGGTCTCCAATTATTTATCTTTGCCACCTAGTAATGAAGTACTCAGTTGTTCTTAGATTTTGACCTAGAGTGGTAATGAGGTTATTAATTTTAACTAGATGATCCATCCTTAGTTGATCTTGTAAATTGACTCTAGACTAGGATAACAACCAGAATCAATATCTCTTTTAGAACTTATTGTGTTAGATACACAACATAGCTACTATTGTGCTAATTGAGAAATACCTAAATAGTCTCATATCATGATTATATAATACTTGGGATTGTAGAAATAACTATCTTATCTTTCCCTGGCATATATTATGTGGAAATACTGAAATTGATAAGACTAGCATTGTGTTAGCTTTGAACCTTATTTTGTTTGAAGTGAAATAGTAAATCTAATTTCTATGGTAGTGTCTAAATTGTATGAAATAGCATCCAAGATGAAGTTTATCTATTTTATCATTGGTTGAGATCGGTCTTCATTATATATATGTGGTTACACATTAGATAATGTATGGGTATATATGTCATTGCATGATGTGTCTTTGATTGTTGCATGTATGATGCAATTGTATGTTGCTTCTCTACTATTTATTCTGCTATATGCCTTCATTCATTTTCTTTTGAAAACTATTTAGTACTTGAATTTTGATTAACCAACACCTTAGAAGAAAACCTATCTGTGCATAAACTAATGGAGCAGATTTTAGGTCTTTCATGTTTCTACTCTTGTATTCTTTTGTTAAATGCAATAATTATATTTATACCAACCAATTATCACTAGTAGTTTTATCTTGTTGAATAGCTATTGTTATTGTAAAATTGAAGATTGTGGCTATATTGTTTGCTTTAGACTAAGTTAGTACTTCATATGGGATTCTATTGTTTGAAATGATTGATTTGCCATGTTCTTAGAAGTTGATTTAATGCTTGCAATACATTTTATATGGGATCAAACTCTAAGTTGTTTGTATAGCTTTTAGGATACTTTCAAAATTATAATACCATTAATTAGAATTATATTAGAAAACTAAATCTTTAATGGCTTGTCTAGAATCTTCATATATTTAGATATAAATGAAATTTGATTTGTTTAGTAAAAGTAATTTATATATTATTTGATTAGAGAACTTGAACTTGATAATGTTAACTAAAAAGGATCTATTTCTATGTTGATCAAAGCTCTTTTAAATTTTCATTCATACTCTATCTTTCATTATGTTTTGGTTAAGAATATTCTTTTATCATGCTAGCCAAGTTAGAAATATGGTTTTGCCTATAACAAGAATATATTGAGTTACCCTACCGGAAATTTGATCATATTTATTTTCTCCTAAATTATCTATATTATAGGTCTTTTTATATGATTGTCATTTTGATAATTGAATGAAAGTATATTAATTGGTTAAGTAATATTTAAGTAAGTGATTAGTTAGGAAGAATATGCTTTCTTAGAGTAATGAATCTCTTTCTTATATGCTTTCTTAGTTAAAACTAGAAATGTGGTTAGAAAATGATTTACGATCTTAGATCTTAGTTCTTGGTGAAAAAAATCATGTTCCAATCATTATAGAATTGGGATAACCTAAATGAATGATTTCTATGTTATGTAAAGAATATATGTGTTAGCTTTAAATGGAAGAAGAACCCATTATTAAACAATATACTTGTGTTGTTTTAATAGAATTAGGTGAGTTAATTTGATGATATTTATTGGAAATAGAAGAAGTTTGAATCCTTTCCTTAATTGTATGAGATTGGCTAAGTGATGAATGATGTTTATGACTAGTTTAAGACTTGTCTTCCGAATTGGTGAATTACCATGAAAGATCATTGTAGATAGATTCATAAATGATGTATGAGTGTACTCATGATGAGTGAATACTTCTTGAGAAGAAATATGTCTTATTTCACATGTTGCATCTTTGGAAGTTGAGTAAAAACATTGTCTATTTTTTGCATTTTGTATGATGTGTTGAGATAGAGAATGGTTGGAATGTTTTTGTTGTTGTTATAACTTCCTTATCTTACCCCTATAGGGATTACTCATAAATATTAATAATGCATGTACTCTCTAGAACTTGAATGACACTCTAGAAAATATTATGTGATGTGCATAGGTCAACCTTGTGGTTGCAAGTCTAGTTGCCTCAAACTACGAAGTCTTTGCATTGCACATACGTAGGCAAGGCCAACATGAGCCCCCGAGACATTAGATCTAGCCCTTAGGGCTGGTAGACTCGTCATTTTGTACAGTGATATCTAATATGATTATTTATTTACTTTGCGAACTAATGTTTTCATTTAGTTGTACAATTTCAGGTCTGTTAACCGTGTAGGGTACTGGAGCTAAGAAAGTGCTTTTCCACTTTGTGAAAGGATGATCATATAACATTTATTGTAAATGTGTATAATTATATAAGAAATGTTTATATCCTAAATTTTCATTTATGATGAATTAAACAAAAATTATGTCTAATAGAAAGTTTATTAAGTTAGAATAAATGAAAATTTACTCCTGCCATCATATTTATTTCATTACTTCTTACTAATTTAATTCTTTATCGTTATTTATTGATATTTTTCATAGGTAGGCATTACAGTATCAATTTCATTGGATTGTATCGAGGTTGAAGCAGAAGGTAATTCTTGGGGGTTCGGAGCTATAAAATCTCTAGACAAAGCCTTTGTAGCATTTGTTGATTCATTATCAACCGAACAAAATTCTGCATGATTATTAGGTTCTACCTATGTTGGAGGTGTCCAGGGCATATATGTATCTTCAAAGGGTGAAAGTGGTACATAAGAATCACTTATTTCTTGAGTTTGAGGCATGTATGAATCACTTGATGACATTTCTTTTGGTGGTGTCAAAGGAGTATATATTCTTGACGTAGCTTCCTCAAGATCTAAGAAGGCATGTGGATCTACTTCTTTCAAGTCTAGCACTGTAGTCTGAAATTATTCCTCGAACTTAGGCCATTTCATATTTTAGGGAATTTTTCCAATGCATGGGATGATCTGATTAGTCCTCTCTTGTTCATCTTTGGAAAATATATTAATTGTGAAGACATCCAAAGGGAATTGAATGGGGCCATCTTTTTCTAACCACTATGATTTTATCTGTTATTTCCTTTGGTACTATCTCTCTGTTTTGATAGCTCTCCCTTCTCGAAGGTTCTTATTTCTGTGTTGTTTACCATTTTTTTTAGTGGTTCCACATTCTTTATTCATATTGAATACAGACTTGGATTTGTAATTAATGGAGATTTTATTTGTTGACAACTCGTAGTCGATGGGAATTCCTATCTTCTTCTTAGTCACATCTATCTTGACCATACTAAAAGGCTTTGAATTCCCTTTTACAACATATATATTTCCAAGGTGTAAGAATCAAACTTCTTGGAATAACTTGGAGGGTGCTACCCTCATTCTATGTATCCATGGTCTTCCCAATAGAAATTTATAACCAGTGTCTTTATCAATGACATAAATATTGTGGGGACCGTTTTGGTCCCAAGGAGACTAGTAGCATGATTTTTCCAATTGTTGTTGCTTTTAAATTGTCATAACCTCTAAGCATATCCCATCATGCTTAGATGTTCATGTGTTTATATCCCTTCCTTTCTAATAAATAAAATGGAACTATGTTCACAACGGTCCTATCATCAATTAGGGTCCACTTTATACATGTGTCATAAATTCATACTTGTAAATATAGCGCTAGATCCCCTCTCTTGGTCAACTCAACCTCAAATGGCATTTGCTTCAAGTCAAAGAAGAACCCTAGATCTTGTAACTCAAAATTTGGGGGTTTCATATCAAGATCAACTTGATTAATTTACTCGCTAGGAGGAGGAGTGATTTGATCTAGATATTTCAACCCTGCTGCTTGCAAAAGAGCTAACTGTCGTGATGGAAAATTTTTAAGGAGATCTATGAAAGAGATGTGGGCATAGGTTTTCTTTAGATCCTTAATTAATTTGTATGGTCTGATTGGGGTGGGTATTGGTTCCATGGTTGAAACTATCCCTTCATGAAACTCTATTATCTCTCCGACATTAGGTTAAATGTCTTCTTTGTATAGCATTTCAACTAATTATAGCATTTTCACCTCTCCTTTTAGTCTTAGTTGTACATGGATATTTATCTCTGAGGTCTTTGGTGTGTTAGATGACCTAGAATTTTTTGCATTGTAATCGTTTGTTTCATTATTCCTATGTATCAGAAACGAGCCTTGGAAGATTTTCACATCTACATTTTGTGGTGTGATGGGTACTTGCATTAGTTTATTTTTGTTTGCATGACCTCTTATGGATTTAGGAACATTTCAATTTAAATAATCACTATTGATCTTTAGGAAATCTTTCAATGAACCTATTATATTCTCTACAAGACTTGGTGCTATGCCCCCTTATCCTATGGAAAGAACAAAATCAGTTATACTCATAGGGAGGGCACTCATATCTATCATTCCAATTTTGATTCCATGATTGTTGATTATATCTTTGGTAATAGCCATTATTACGAGGTCAATCTACTACGTTTACATTTTGAGGGAAGTAGTCTCTTCCGTTAGAGTCATCTCTTACCTTGTTTATTATTGGGGGTTGATCTGTCACCCCACCTGTGGTTGTATTTTTGTTGTTCTTCAAGATATTGATCATGGAGGTATTGAACATCCCACCATTATTTAGTTAATTTATCCTAAACCATTCATCCCAATTATTCATCCATTTGTAATAAATTAATTCATTAAATTTATTACTTAACCTTACAACATCGTTCATCATTGATTAAATAAATATTCTCAATATTTATTTAGTTAATTTCTCCATCTCCTAATCCTAATTAATTAAGTAAATAATACTTATTTAATTAATCTGCCCTACTCTACCACCTAAACCTAGCAAAGTTGATTAAATATCAATTATTTAATTAGTTACCCTAGCCTACATGACCCCTAGACCTAAATTAATTAAATAAACCCTTATTTAATTAATTTAAATTCTTGATTAGCCCATTCACTAATTTACTACAGCCACATTAAAATTAAGTCAATCCCTTGATTGACTTGGTCAAATCCCATGTAACACCTTCCACACTCCTCAAATAAAAAATTATCTTTTAATCCAAAGGGTCACATGACCCTTCCAACTCATCTTTCCCTTTTCATGTTAGAGCTCTTTTTTAGACAAAGAGCTCACACATGTGCTTTCCAAAAAGACACGTGTCACATGACTCACACACTCACCAATAAACTTAATTTTTTATTCAACACTCCCCCATGGAAATGAATTTTTAATTCATTGACATGTCTTAATCCAACTCTTGCCAAAATGAATTTTTAATTCATTTTTAATCCTCATCATCCTTCCCAAGGTGAATTTAAAATTCACTTTTAATCTCAACCCTCCATCTTTGTTGATGAGATCTTAGCCCTTGATCTCATCCTGTCATCTCAACCTTTGATTTCAACTTTCAATCCTATCCATTGGATTCAAATCCCCCTCAATTTTTCTGTAAATACAAGGCCAATCCAAGACATTTTAACATCTTGATTACATCCTTATGTTGTCCAAATTTCTATCATATCTCCTCATCCTAACCTTATCATGCCAGAATCTTGCATGATCCATCCTTAGCTATCCCATCTCATCTCTATTCTTATCATAGTCAATCTCCATTCAATATTCATCCAATCTATCCTTATTGTGTTGAATCAAAAAGAGCAATCCACATACATTACACATGCACACTATTGTCTACTTGGGAAAAGCTAGGAGAATCCATGGGTGCAACTCTTCTCAACCTTATCAAGGAGTGAGGGATCTTCAAAGGTCAAAGGTATAAAAGCTTCATTTTGAGTTCCTTTTCATGTTTTTAGTCTTTGTTAGCTTTTCTCATCTTCATTTAGCATGCCTAGTGGGACCCCTAGTCCTATATCTAGCTATTTCTTGGATTTTTCTTGAAGATTCTATCATGACAGGTCATTTTAGCCCTATCAGCTCTTAGTTTAGTGCTATCTACCTCTACATTAGTGCTATCAGCCACTACTTCAGTGCTATCAAACTCTAGATTAGCACTATCAATGCCTCTGTCAGCGCTATTAGAGTCTGTTTTAGCGCTATTTTCCACGACAAATGTAAATTCTTTTTTTAGGCCTGCTAACAGTTTGACATCTATTTTTTCATTGCTGATCATTATTTACATGGGTGGAGTTTGTTGTTTTGATAGGGTTTCTGAAACTTAAGGAGCACTATTGGCATTTTTCTTAGCATGTTTTACTTAGGTTTAGTTTTGGCTTCCATATCTAATCTCATTTGGCTCTATTTTTTAATATTAACCTACTGTTTGATCCATTAGACTGACCTTGCAGGACTCCAAAACTTCATTTTATCATTGTGCAAAAGTAGGTCTCTATTTCTACGCAGGTTCATCATTTTCTATGGATTAGCACAATCAAAACCCAAAATAGTATCATCATCCTTAGCAACAAACAACAGATAGGTATAAAACTATTTTTAGTTGCTTTAGCACAATTAGAGTTAGTTTTAGTGCTATGAGCTAGTGTAGCACCATCAGTGTCTGGTTTAGCACAATCAGCTACATTGGTGCCATTCATCCTCTGCATAGCACATTTAGCCTTTGTTTAGTGCTATCTGCTTCTATTTTAGCACCATATGTCTATGTATTAGCACCATCTGTATCTATTTTATCACTATCAGTTTGTCTATTAGCGCTATTTGTCTCCATTTTAGCACCACTTTTCTGACAGAATCTACAAGCTTTTATAGGTTCTAACATCTTCTTGAAGGTATCCAAAACGTTTGTCCAAGACACATTTATCAAACTACTGACATCTTATGTGCAGATTCACAGCCAAAGTTTCATTTTATCACTAGCTCTTAGGCACATTAAGGTTAAAGTAGGGGAATTAACCTTACTTTCTTTGCTTGTTGTTTGCATGTAGATGTATTCTCTCCCCTCACACCTTAGAGTGATCTTGGGGATAAAAAAGTCTACTTACAAACTATCTTTGTTTATCTTTGTAAACCAAAGGGGTCACCTTTTGTGTATGCTCTCCCCTTACGCCTCATGTGATCTTGGGTGATCAAAAGCAAGGGTAGTTTCTTCTTAGGAGGCTTTCTTGGGGATTTCATTCCCCCAAGGGATGACATTAACCACATGTACTGGCGAGGTATATCAAAGGGGGGAGAGTGAAATCTGTACCTTAATCTAGTTGCATTGTCATTGGGATAACCTTGGGGCCCTGGGTGATTCTAGACATAAGGTGACATGGTGCTTTCTTGACCACTTGTGGCATATCCCTTCAATGGGCTAGTGTTCACGGTTTGTGCCTCATGTACCTTGCATATATCAAGGACTCCATAGAAGCTCACTCAATCCTAGCTTAAGACCTCTCAGCCATATGAGATTGTGATGCATCGGATACCTATAGGGACTAGGAAGTTACTCATCGCACAAGCCGCATTGATTTCATCATGCAAATGCCCTCTAGAAATCAACATGCATGCCATGTATACTCTTCCCTCACGACATAAGAGTGATCTTGGGTGATCAAAAATAGTTAGCTGGTCCTCATGGGACTTGCACGCCACACCTACATAAAGTCAGTAAGATGAGCTCATAATCTTTTATACTTCCACTTGAATAATCTTGGGAAAATGATTAAAATGTAGGGATAATGATAGGCTTAGGTCCTGATAATTGGGCCAATTAGGCAAATATGATAAATCAGGATAATCAAGGGATAATTGATCAAAATTAGGGGATAAATGGTCAATTTGGGGAATCAGTACTTGATTGTGAATGAATTAGGTTATGGGATAAAGTGGTCAATTTTAGGTGTCTACATTTTTCCCCTCTTTGAGACAATGTTGCAAAAAAGCAAGGTTGTTTCAAAGAAGAATAAAATATAGATGGTGGAAAAAGGATGGGGTTATAAAAAAGGACTTATAAAAAAGGAGGATGGGATGATGCCCCCTCGAGAGGATAGGCAGGTATGAAGGACATGGGTAGGCTCTCAAAATGGATAGAAGGAAAGATGAGGCTAAGGGATAAAATAAAAATAATGGAAATAAGGATCATCATGCGAAGTCAGTATGAGCAACCTGATGTTTGATATAGCACCTGACATTATGCACCATGATATAAAGATCAAGGTGATGATGTGCCAAATGCATGAAAGGATTAAATTCTCAAGAAAGCATATGTCGATGAACCATGATCTGAAAGACCATGATGACATTCTAGTAGATATGTTGCAAGGACTGATACAGATGCAAGACAAAACGATAACACACACACAAGAAAAACAAGCAAGCATGCATAAAAATGATTCAAAAACAAAGACAAACATGATGTTGCCCCTGGTTAAGCTAAAAATCAATGATGGATTGATGATGATGATAACGTTGTTGATGTGGGAATGATATATCGCAATCAACAACAAAGGATTGGGAACAATTATCTCGATGATGATGATTGATTGATTTGGAGTAAGTTGATTAAGATTTGCAGCAAGGCTTGCAACAAAATTGATGGATTCTCTAGGAGGATAGGATAGATTGCTTGGAAAGATTTGGATGGATTGGGATTACTTGCGATGGGGCAACTACTTTAGGATCAAGATTGGGACTATTGCATTGGAGTGCTTGGGATGAAGCTTTTCTTGGATAACTTTAGATTGCAGTGGATTAGGATTTAGATTGTATATGGATAGTATTGTGGTCTCCATACGATAACTAGTGACAAGGGAGCACCAAGTATAGAAACAAAGATGGGAAAGTTGATCAATTTAGGCTGATGAGCTTATTGGATTGGATGGATGATTTAAGAGATAATGAATGGAAAGGAGGAATATGGATGGGTGAAGGGATTAGTGAGAGGAGATGAATAGGAACAATGAATGAAATGATGTAGGATTTAACCTCCAAGGACTATGTCGCAAATGAATAACATGCCCCTACTCAGAAAGTTTCATTTAGGATGTTGGACAAAAAGATCTAGAAAATTACATAGGATATAACAAGATGATTGGAGGATATACTACAAAAGGATTGGTAGTCCTATCTCAAGAGTTTATCAAAGAATGTATCAAAATCATGCCTCAAACCTTATCAAGATCAATGTTTTTATCAAGATCCAATTTGAGTAGGAGGGATGATGAAGGGGAATGATAACAAGGAAATATGGATATGATGGGTTATGATGATAGGTAAATGGATATACTTGTATGGAATAGATGAGACAACCTACCCCCAAGTGCAAAGATCATTGACATTCAATTTACACATGATGTCCACAAATGGGTTTCATCATGGTACTTATCCAAGGCACCATGGAAATGGTTTTCACCATTGGACGAATGATTTCTCTTAACTATTTTGATTTTTTTATTTTTTTTATTTTTTTTTCTATGCTGATTGGATAGCATTGACAACATGATACTGAAAATGGTTTGCAATGTCCCTATCTATTGAATTTAGCTGATGTAAATGCAATTCTCATAACATGCCAGTAATGTCCCGCTTGAAGTAACTACTTTGTGAGGATTAAAGCACTCATGTACAATCTTTTGATGTTTGTGTGATCTTCGTCGATAACTAAGTTGGCCTTGTCCAAATGATTACATTTCGATAGGGAACCATCATAGCCCTTATAGTGAAGTGTTGCTGCCACAACACGAGGGATTTGGGAGTTGGGTTTTTTGGATTTGAGATGTGATTTTGAATGTGTATGGGGGATATTGGATGCGAGATTAGGTGATTACGATATAGTCGACTTGGATGAATAAGTTGGTGATATATGGGTTTGATAGATTTTTGACTCGCCAAACTTGCATTGGTGGATTATGGCATTTGGATTTAACATTATGATGTGTATATGTGGAACTAGGATAACAATTAGGACAAATGTTCTTGTACAAATGGTAGGGTGGTGGGCACCTATTATATGCAAGGCATGTGTTTTGATTTTGATAGCATTGATAGCTAATGGTATTTTAAAGATTTACTTTATTTGGCATGCTTGGTCTATTTTGTTTCGGGACCCATATTTCTTTGATATGCTTTCCTTGATTGTTGAATTTATACAATTTTTACATTGGATTTGAAACTTTTAATTTATATGCTCTATTATTTTGTTGGTCCTAATTAACAGGTGGAAGAAGTGGAAGACAAGTGATGGTGGAAGAGGAAGTGGAAGGATTATCAAGATTGTTAATAGCAAGTTTAGTGCAAGGGCTATGAATGGTCCCTATCTCAATGCTCGCATTGGATGAGGTTTCCTTAGCGATCTTGGAAGTATCACTAACATCATTTAATTCCTTAGATAATTTTCTGCCAAAACTTTGAATATGTTCGATGTGGATTGGGATAGGTTTGAGGATTCCTTGTTCATGAAGGCTCAATCCTTTTCCATGTTAATCCATGCTTTGACATATCTTGTTTGCGATGGGATACTTATTGTCTTTGAAACATGATGCAAGGTCCTTGGTATTTTGCTGAGAGTAGTCAAAATTCGCTATTGTCTCTTTTGTGAGTAAATTTTCCTTGATGAAGATAATAGATCCTATTTGATGGGATTCCTGTAAGTTGGCTCATCATATTGACTCATTGTACCTTGATCATTGTGTACACTTGTAGTTTCATGATCATGTTTTGTTATTGTCATTCCTTGATCATTTAAATGCTCAATGATATCCATTATGACTTGTGTTTCTTCATGCTTGATGTAAGTAGGATCTTGACTCAACTATGCTCATTGGGATCCATTGTGATATGATCCAAGTGATTTGTTTGATTGTCTATGTTGCCTTGTGGACCAAGTGTATCATCATAGAAATGGATTTTGTAGTTGGATATTCAATAGGGCTAGATGGATATGTGATAGGATTATTTTGGATTTTATGATCATGAATATCATAAAGTTCAAGGAGGGGATCAACTTGGCTTTTAGGATCATGAATATCATAAAGTTTAATGAGAGGATCAACTTGGATTTTTGGATTATGAATATCATAAAGTTTAATAAGAGGATCAACTTGGATTTTGGGATCATGAATATCATAAAGTTCAAGGAGAGGATCAACTTGGCTTTTAGGATCATAGATAGGATCATGATCATAAATGGGAATGGATTGGCTATTTTGTTCTTGGATAAAAGGGATAACTTGATCTTGAGTATCTTGATTAACTTGATCTTGATTTAGTTGAGTACATGTTTGATCTTGCTTTAGATTTGATTTTTGACATAGCTCTTGAGTTTGGACAAACATAGAGGTTTCCTGGATAGGCTTGATAGAATTTGGATCATCGACACCATGGTTGCAGAATGGATTGTAAATTAGGCTTATGGTAATCTGAGACTCTTGAATAGGCTTGATAGGCAATGGTAATGATTCATTTTTAACATGAGACTCTCGCATAGATTGGATGGACATAGGATTGAATGATGGTGTTGGATAGATAGGCATGACACTAGAAGACTCTTGTTCACACTTAAGAGACTTAGAATTGACAAAACCTTTGCATGATGGCACTTGCTCATGGATGAGTATGTTATTTGGCTTTATATCACATAGTGTCATTTGTTGGATAGGCATGCTACTAGGAGACTCATGAATATTTTTGGAATGGGTATGCTTATTTACTTGGGGTTTTCTTGTTTCATTTTCTTCTTTTGCTAATAGTCCTCAAAAGAAATCTAAAAAGGATGATTTGGGTGTAGTGGATTTGGATTGTGAATTCATGTCTTGGATGGATGGATGGTTGAGTTGATGGGATGAGCTAGCATGTAAGGATGAGGATGAAGGATTTACATAGAATGATGTGGAAGATATGGAGCATGAAGATGAGGTTGGATTTGGAAATATGGATTGGACAAAAGTATCTTGTTCTAAACTAGTGCTTCCCTTTTTGAAAATATCATAAGGAGGGTAAAAAATGTTTAGGATTGGCATGATAACTAGACTTAAGACAATCACTAGATTAAGGTTTGGAAGTGGTATGATAGCTAGTGTTGACAAGCTTTTGAATGCAAGGATCTTTCATGAGTGTGGCAAGATTATGATCAGTCATCTCATCATCAAAGCTATCATTGTCAAGATATTCATCATGATCCACAAGAATATCATCATCAACAACAACAACTTGAGAACCACCTTTGATTGTGATTTTGGGTTTGACATTGTCTTTATTGATAGTTGTAGGACTAGGAGTTTTGATTTGCATGATAAATTTTTCAAGCCAACGATCCCTATTATGTATGACAAAGGATTGCAAGGTATTTTGGATGCAATGAGGAGCTAAGATGAAAATTTAGACTTGGTAGCTTTGGTATGAAAAATGGTGACTTGGATAATGAAAATTGGGAAGATTTCAACTTTGTTGCAAAGAGAATTCAATCTTGGTTTATGAAAAATTGGTTGATTTGGTTTAAATACAAACTTTCGATTTGAATGTGTACCAGGATTTATTTGCAAGAATTTGACTAACAACGAATCGATAAGAAACTTTAGCAAAAAAAGGCACAATGGCTGACTGACACTTCAAGGTGACAAAGGCTTATTAGCTTTTATTGGTTTCGCACAGAGAAGACATGCCAAACACTTGAGATCACAAACCTAAAATTAATCAAGTGGGTGTGACATATCTTGTGGATCTTACGAAATGGTCATGGGTCAACCCCAACTCAAAATGGACAAGAGATTCCAACCCCCATTAATACCATAATGCTATAGCTTGGATAGACAGGGAATATATGGTCCTGGACCACCATATACTCCTTACCTTGGAGACTTTCATCCTACCCAAAGTAGCCCCTATCTAGAGTATTATGGTACGTGTGAGCATCTTCCCCTCCTACTGCAGTAGTGCACCATGAGATATGATGGTTGATGGCCTTAATCTAGGCTTGACAAGGCTTCTAAGGAGTCCCCTATATACACAAGGTACGTGGGGCCCAAACCATTAACAAGATTCCATAGTGATGAGCCACAAACATCACCAAACCAAGTCTTGGCAGACCGAGGGTACATCTTTCGCTCTCCCTTCTTTATATACCCTGCCAGCACACATGGTTGAGGTCATCCCTAGAGGTGATGAAATCCCATAGCAAGCCTCCTAAAGGAAGGAATACTATTCACTTTTGATCTCCAAGATCATGTGAAATGCAAGGAGAGAGCATACATGAGATAGCACCCTAGGATTGAACAAATAACAAAAGGAAAATGATAGACTTTTGATCCCCAAGATCACTCAAGAGTGAGAGGGGAGAGCATACACCCAATCAAGATCCTAAAAACATGGAAAACAAGTTCTTTCCCAACTATTTTAATTTAGTGCTACTAAACTACTGGAGAAAATTTCAAGTGTTTGACGGCGGTGCTACAGAAAATAGTTAGTAGTTTTTGAAAAAAATTATGTCTTTGACTAACATGGAGTTACAAAAACAATGTTAGTGAAAAATAATAAATCTTAAGAAAAACCAAACAAAATATTAAATCACAGCAAAAATGATACCACCAACAGATTATTCAAGACTTTCTATGCAATTTTTAAAAAAATCTTATTGAAATCAGAGCTCATATGCAAAAAATTATAATAGTTTGAAGTTTCAAAATGAAAGACTGATTCTAGAGGAATATACCTACAAATCTGAGATGATTCTAGAAAAATGGCCTGTACTACTATGTAGAGGATTGAACCATTTTTCCAATCCCTACAAAAGTGTGAAAATCTGACAAAAAATGAGAAAGTTACATCTGTTTAAGAAAAATAGCCTCCAAGGGCTAGAAACAGACACTCTAGCAATGAATAAAACCTCTGACAATTGACAAAATCTGATGTTTGTAAGGGCTAATCACAGTCGAATAGTTTGTCTGGTAATTATCTCTACTATTGGTGGGTTTAGGAGCTTCTCTTCACATGAATGATTAAAGAACATAGCTATATCTAACAATGTGCATATTTTAGCTCTGGTTTAAGCATTCAATGTGCATGATAAACAAATTTATAACCTTCTATGGACACCTACACACTTCGTTTAAACTCAAATGATATTAGGATTAAGCTACAGTTACAGAAATAGTAGTAGTTAAAACTTAAAATAACAGTGAACAGAATGCTATGCTGCCATTTTGGAGTTTTAAACCAAAGCTTGTGATTAATGTTAACGTCTAACTTAATGTCACTAATGGCTATGCTTTACAAACCTATAATAACAAACATCAAACATGAAGCATCAGCACTAAACATAAAACAAGATTGTTAATTAGTATATAACACATCGTTGTTTGAAATCTATTGCACACCAAAACAAATATGTCGTGATTAATAACCATAGTTTAGAAGGCACAATTATGATTTGTATGTTGTGATTTAAATGATAAAACCCATGATGGTTAAGAAAGAACAGTTATAACAAACAGTTATACTGCAATAGATTACAACGAATGTATTTGCATCAAAGGCAACCTTGAAATGCCAAAATCTATCTATAGTTGCAAAGGCCGCATAAGTTTAAAGAAAAAAATCAAGGACATAGATGCATATAGGCATGGATTATGTTGGACCATTAGAGATGGAAAACACTTAGTTGACAATAAAATGGAGATAGGAGCCACAAAATGCCAACACTTCAGCATTTGTGGCTACATTGCAAGAACTAATGAAGTGAATGGAAATATATGTTGGTCATTTCCTCAGAACTTACTTGAAACTAGATCAAGGGAAGAAGTCAATGCAGCATTGCCTCCCATTAAAGTTCCCCAATACAAATGGTAGAATTGTAGAAAATGTTTAGATGGCATTAACACTTCGCCAGAGGTCTTAGTTGAGAAAACCAATACGAAGAACTCTTGTGATTCCTTAAGGGCATGTGATGGTAACTATGATCCTGGGCATCTAATACTTGGAATATTATTACCTATACCTAGTGGCAATCTACAGGAGAAGTGTAGGGAAAATACACTAAATGATACAAAAATGGCAGAGTGTCCAACAATTGATTTATGATCAAATTCTATTTTGAGTTCATCTGCACATGAAAATGAAAAGGACAAGACAAACAAAAGGGTGGTGGCAGAACAGACAATGGAGCATTACAAGAATGAAGGGATTGTTGAGTGCACAAGACAACTGAGAGGGCGGTGAATCAGTTGTATCAGAAATTTCAAGCCCTTATAAACATATTCACATCCACATCAGTTCACTTAAACCCTTAATATATTATGATGATTAAACATGAGAAGCAAATAATAGAAACTTAAACACATCAACACCATACACAAGAGAACACCAAATTTTACATAGAAAACTCTAAAAGGGAAAAATCACGGTGAGGATTATCTCACAATATAATGTAAGAACAATATTGAATTACAAAAGGCTCACTGCCATAAGAAAGAATGCTCACTGCAGGGGACTCACTGTCCAAGTGGACTCACTGCCCACTGAAAAAGAAGGAAAGAAGAGAAGAATGGCTCACTTCTAGGCTTTGAACTGATATAGTTACATCTAACATATGCAAGGAGTTTAGTTCCAATGAATCTCAATATTCATCACAACACCAACAACATCTTCGTAGCATCACCAAAAATAATAGGCACCTTCTGCTCACTGCATTCAGTAGCCTAACACATGAAAGCTCTCATTGCCCCTGATCAAATTCACATCACACCCATCATATCCCTCATGTGTCCACGAATCCATGACTCATTGACACTCATTTATATTGTCATCAATCATGAAAACATTCTCCAAGGTCGGCAACACAACTTAACCCATAAAATTCAAATTAGGTCTAGACCTAAACATCCCCATGAAGGAAATTAATGAATGCAAAACACATCATGCCTTAGCATGGACCTAAATCTACTCTAACACGTTTCAACACACTTTCACAATCACCAAAGCATAATCATAATTAGTGAAAACAACCAAGTCGACCAAACTTGTGTTAACACCAAGAAATTTTGAGCACATGCTTCCTCAAAGATAAACACACCTTGTGGACCTTGCATGAATCTTTAACATAATCTAGAAACATCCACAAACAACTTGAAGTCACCTAGAACCAACAAATTCAGCCACAACAACTTTCACCTGAAGGAAGTTCACAATATGCTTACAAACAACACTGATGAACTCTACCACACAATTAATTGCTTTCTGGAGCACCAAATCACAAATCTTTTGGATAGAAGATAAATAAGGATCTTATAAGCATATAACTAGAACCACAACACCTAAAACCATTCTACAGAGAAATGCGGGGCAAAATACTTTCTCCTAGACAGACTGCAAACATTGTCAGACGTTATCTTCAAGCTAGTGAACATAACTGTCACTGCATAGCGATTTGGCGTATCAAATTCTGGATTTAGCATCTTCAAACACTTCTCAGCAACATATTCAAACCGCACACTCAAATATCCAACACAAAAGAAATGCAGAGAAAAAACTTGAGCAGTGTTATGTAAGCTAGAAGACTTCTTCAACACATTATTTCCAATATTAATTAAATTTTCTCAAAAGCACTTGGAAACCCAACAAGAGGAACATATTCTTAACACCTTTAGTACTTCTTCAAGGCAATCTCATCATCATTAACTCAACAAAAATAGTAACAGTAGAGGACACAGTTGACACCAATGACAACACAAACATGTTGACATCAATGACAACACCAATTAGCATATACTTGCAATAGGGATAGTTCTAGTGAGCCTCCAAGAAGGCAAATCTAAAACTCTGAATGCAATAGAGGAGAAAAGTAAATATCACAGTTTCACATAAAACCTTGAATTGTTGATATCAGAAACCATTCAGATAATGGTTGGGCGATTGTGGTTAAATTTATATATTACCATTGGTGGTGAACAAATGTTTGGACTTACAATTTATACCACATCACAGAAAGCAATTAAAACTATGCTTTTGTATTGGAAATCCCATGTAAAAAGATAAGAATTAAATCAAATGCTAAGGCTATGATAGCAAGTGATTATCATTTAAATAATGCAGCAATTTGAAGCTTACAATCGTGGCTTAAGATTTTAACGTCACCGTTAAAACTTAAGAACTATTTGAAAATATTAACGTAAAAACAAACAACACTACAAATGTTGACAGTTCAAATAACTTACGAACTAACAATTAACACAAGCCATAAAAGAAATAGTTGTGTTAAGGACATGATACCACACACACACACACAAGTCATCATTGCAGTAAATAATACCAATGTCTTGTGAACAAATAAAAAATCCACCAATCAATGGAATGAGCCTTCTACGCTGCGCTTGAGAAACCAACGAACAAAATCCATATAAATGAGCCTACACAGACATTCACTCAATGGATAAAGACAATACCCAGTGTAGAAAGTATTGTTTACACAGTGGATATTACCTAGAAAAACCACTGGATAGAGAGCTTACGCATGAAGAACTTGCAAATAGTAATGAATACCCCTACAACCAAAGAGGTCAGGATGCTAAAACTAGTGGATAATAGCGAATGCCCTGTAAATAAAACTGATGCTTTGGTGTGTCCTACAGACAAAACATTAAACTAGTGAATAAAACATTCACACAGAGGTTAAAAATAAGGATAAAGACTGCACAAGAGAGTACAAAATCGTATGGCACGGCAGTACAAGGGGCCAAAAGTCCCAAAAACTTAAAAAAAATCAAGAAATGACAACTTTTTTGAAACCAAAGGTGTTATATGTTTTCTTTACCTACAAGCTATTCAGGAACCAACAGTGGAGTTGGATTGAGGCCAGGAGGAAACCTACAAAAATTGACTTTCAAGACCTATTGAAAATCACACTGAAAACCTGCACGATCTCAACCAGAACACTTGTAAAAATGAGAGATTAACAAAGGACGTGTTTCATGTCAGGTTCACCAAAATGTACACATTAAAATGCAAATCAAATGAAGAGATTTTAAACAATGCAAACCCTTAAATCTACAATCAATATGACCTCCAATTAAGCAAAAAATCGAAATAAAATGAATAAACAAAATGAAGTTACCCATGACTTGATTCTTGTTGTGCCATAAAAGTTGATTTGCTCATAATGGTATGAATGCGGTTGCTCGATTCGGTAGCATGACGTTGCGGGATGGATTGTTATTTCAAAATGCCTCCTAAGTAGGTCAATTTATAGACCACTAGGAAGAAGGATCGATAGTGAAATTTTGATGAGAGATGAACGACTAGGATTAAGTTGGTTAAGAAGTTATGAGATCGATGGTGGAGGATTAAAGGAATTATTATTTGATTTTTAATATTTTTGGGAGATGGTTATGAATTAGTTAGGGTGAAAATAAATGAATTTTAGTTTCTTTTATTTAATTTATGAGAGAGAAAAGTGGGATTTAATTAATAAAATTAATTAAATCATGTGTTGGAAAGGGGATTTATGACTTAGAAAAATGGATTATGGTCTAGGCAAAATGATTAAAATGTAGGGATAAATTAGGGATAATGATAGACTTAGGTCTTGATAATTGGGCCAATTAGGCAAATATGATAAATCGAGATAATCTGGGGATAACTGATCAAAATTAGGGGATACATGGTTGATTTGGGGAATCAAGACTTGATTGTGAACGAGTTAGGTTTTGGGATAAAGTGGTCAATTTTAGGTGTCTACAGTAGCAAAGGAAGCTTTAATGGTGGATTTGGCAGTTTATGGTTATTTCGCATTATTGTAAAAAAAATGAAATTTCACTTTTGAAACCCTTGATGAATTTAATTGTGGGATGAGTAGTCTCCCTTATGAAATGAGATTTTACATCTTTTAAAATTATGTTACAATTTTATTTGTGTTGTTTTCCATGCCATGCACAATTTGCAAAATTGTGCTATGGGTGTGTAAGAAGAGGTATAGGGGTAGTAAAGGAGTGGATCTAGCTGTGCACCATGATACGAAGTGATCATTGGAATTAATGAGCATAGATTTTAAATAATATTAACCATAATCACATTGGGTAAGGAAATTTAATAATAAGAGTTGTACAAAAAAATGGGGATGAAATCGTTGATCTGGTTTTGGTCGTAAAGAGCATGCCATGTAATGTTAGATTTGGTGAATGCTAGAGTAGTCCCCATTGATAGAAGGCCCAATTACTATCTCTTTTCTATGAGGAGGTATTACCCTCATAATGACACTCCTTGTCTTGACCACTATGTCTCTCTTCCTTTCCTTATCATCTAGGTTGTTCTCAACATGTGTTATGACCCAAGGTATTTACATATGCTTGTGATGTTTGATCCATGCTTACAAATGTGTTGTGTGATAAACATGTTGTTTGGCATGTGTGAATCCTTCTCTCCCTTGTTTGGTGTGAGTGTGTATTCTACCCATGCAACCACCTCCTAGGATAGAGGGGTGATCTTGAGCGCACCACATGGTTGGGTGGCATTGAACCACGGTTAGGGACTTGCAAGATCTTCAAGAATGGCTTAGATTCATGTGCAAGGCATGGATCCTTATATTGTTGACTTTTGTCATTATATTGTAACTTTCATTATTGTATTGTAATTGAAGCAAATGTATAATTTGAGGATGTTGGTGTCCTAGCCTTGTAATATTTATTGTAATTTGATCCTCCTTGGTTGAGGAATTGTAAACATTCCACATAAGTGGAGATGATGTATTCATTGGTTTAGTGTTATTCGACATTGTTGTTGATAGTGCATCGTATCTTGTTATGTGTTTCCTTCATTTTGATGTTTTAACAAATGGAGTAGAAAACCTTATTCATTTTGGTTAAAATGAACCTAATTTGGTTAATCAATCATGCAATTATGCCTTAGGCAAGTTTGTAGATAGTTCTGGGTTGTTTTTTATGCATTTTGGCATTCTTTTTCTAGGCACGGCTAGGACTACAGTGCCCAACATTGGAGTCCAAGGAATACAACGCCTAGCACTAGTGTCCAAGGACTACAACGCCAAATGCTAGAGTCCTAGACAGTGGGGCCCAGCTCGGGTATTCAAACTTGTCTCTGGGGCCTCATTCTTGTCGTTCAAACCTCCAGTGAAACTTATTGTCATAATATGTGGTATTTGGCCTTTTTGAATTATCCTTATAACCATTTTCATGACTATGTTTTGCATTATGGAAATTATTCCTTCTTTTGTGTTGGGAAACATGTCAGAACACTAAGCAACCTAGTTAGTCTTTCATTGGCACCATTTAGTATTATGCTAATGGTGTTGATGTCTTGTGAGCATTGTACCATGCATGCATGATGCATGGTTGTGTATGTAAGCATGTGTCGACACATGTGGCATCTTTAAACAAAAAAATGGTCTATTTTTAGTTATCTTGAGTTGATGCCTTGGGCGAAAGCTTGGGGATTACATTTGGTATCAAAGCTCATGTTACAACATTGGGAGCTCTTGCTTGTGTGCTTGCTCTTGTGAGTATTGAAGTATTTTTTTATGGTTTCTTTTGTTCTTATGGATCTATTCTTAACTAATGCAGACAAGACAAAAGAATCCAATGAAGGATTGTCCCATCATGCAGCCCAATCAACTTCTCTTATGTGCATTGTGATAACAGCAATATTTATGCCTTCAAATTATCATAATCATGTGCTCAAAACTTCAGAGATTGAAACAAATTGTATGTGCCAACATATCCTTGTTAAATTTCAGCCTTAAGATTTTTGTTTGTCAAGATTTTTCCACTCCTCTTAGATGCAAATTAACTTTGATAAATTCCAGCCCTTAGGGATTCTTACTTGTCCCTTTGATTCCTTTAGTTGCAGCAAAATAAATGTATATTAACCTCTTAAACTTGCAGCCCTTAAGTTCAAATAAATTGTGAATGTTTGTAGCAACAATTTCAGCTATGAAGTAACACCATATCTTGAGAATTTCATAAAACATGAACAGCAACAAATACTTACAACTCAAATGTTTTTATGCTGAAAATCAAGGTAGAAACACACCTACATAACCTCCACAAATCCAACTATGAAATATACCCAACAAACTTTCCAACTATCCACCTCCACAAGCTAACAAATTCAGAAAATTTTCATCTAGCAAGTCACCGTGGACGTTCACTTTCTTTGCCTCATCAAAATGAATCTATTTCCCTTGGAGAATTCTCTTCAATATCACCTATGGATGTCCTCTTGATGACCTTCAAAAATCAGAAATAAATTGGGATCTTCTCTTCTTTTTCAATACCTCTTTGGAGCCAAATTTCAATCTATTTATAAGATCTCCTTTGCATAGTTTCTTCTTCCTCATTTTGGGCTCCAATGACTCTTCGTATTCCTCTTCTTCCTTGGTGACGTCCACCTTGGAGAAAGGTGACTCTTGGGATTCTTTTATTACTTTCTTTTATGACTTGGGTGCTTGAAAACTCTTCATTGTCCAATCTTTGTCTTCTAGCATGTAGGTGACTAGGAATTTGTCCATATGCAACTTGCCTTGTCTTTTCCTTGGAGTGTTGGAGAATATTTGTTTTATTTCCCCAATTTTTGTGTATGATGTTGATTATAAATCTGCAAGACAAACAAAAGGGTAAAAGAAATAAAATATATTTTTTAAAGGTTACTTGTGAGCCCGGATGCTCTTGCACTATTAATTTTATGTTTTCGAAGACCCTTGTATCTAATAGCATGGCGATATGAAAATTGTTGATTATGCTAAACTATGTTATGTGTTTAGGGAAGAATGTCTCCAAGACCCTACTATAACCATCAAGGGGAACGTGATAATCCTTAGTGGGAATCCCTAGAGATTTAGAGGGATAACTCACTTATGATTAGGCGTGCACCACCAAATGAGAACTTGGGAGCACCGTGGGTAGTAACTCTTCTTTAGGATATTTTTGAGAGATTGGGACCTCGTTAGGAGGTAGCACATTCAGGTAGTTATTACCCTTCCCAAGCTAGGGTCATGAGGAAGAATAGTGATGGTGAGAGGGAATGCTCTAGGTGCCTGCATCGATCTATAGTGGGATAAATTCCCTAAGGTAACAGCCTCGTCAGGACAAGCAGGTAGTGGATGAGGATAGTTGTTATTAGTGCATATGAGGGATCTGTTGTGACCTCATCCACCTACTTTTGAGGGTTCTTCAAAGGGATTAGAGGCTAAGAACTATCTTTTATCTTTGGATAGGTGTTTTGTGATGCACCCAGGCTATGTTAGTAATACCAAGGCTCAGTGCACTATTATGCATTTACAAGGTTTTGCTTCCACCTGGTGGTGTCAGGAGGAGAAAAAGCATCATTTGGATATTGCGACAGTTTCTTGGGAGACATTATTGGAGAGGTTTCATTCATGACACCTTTCAGATCATTACAGATAGCATCGTGTAGATGAGTTCCATGATCTGTGATAGTTGGGAATGATAGTGGACCAGTATGAGAATCACTTCTTTGAATTGAAATAGTATGCGAGCTTAGTAGAGGATGAGGGTTTACTAGTATAGAGCTTCATGCGAGGCTTGAATGCACACATTAGTGGTGGTGTTCAGGTTATAATATGAAAAATTTAGAGGTTTCCATTAAGAAGGCAAGGTTGATAGAAGAGAACCTAGCTAGAGGGTATGGTGGTCAGGGGGGAAATACAACCAGTGGTTCATTCTCAGGTAGAATCAGGGGTTCAGAGTTTTCAAACTTGAAATCAAGGATCTTTCATATCACCTTCAGCATCCCCTAGGACACCTCAATAGTCACAATAGTAGAGGCAAAAGCCTCCAGAGGCCCCTCAAGGTGGGCATAGTTCTGGGAAACGTAATTGTTAGAATAAGAATGCACAACATAAGGGAAACTCTCAAGCTAGACAGCGGACCCAGGAAGGGAACCCCAACTATAGTCACTTGAGTTTCTAGAAGTTGAGTGAACCTCAGTTAGCACCTCCTTGAGTGGTTAGACTGTGCTTCACTTGTGGTCAGGAGGGTCAATTTGTGAGAGCCTTTCCTCAGGGACCCACAGTATCTAGTGGTAGGAGTGTGGGTATATCAAAACCCACAGTGGGTGATGTTGGTAGATCTCACAGAGTGTTTTTGGTGGTAGAAAACTGCCAAGAAAAGCATCAAAGTATTGTTGTAGAGACATCAGGTTTGTTGAATGGTGTGCATACTTCTATCTTGTTTGATTCTGGTGCTTCAAATTCATTTATTTTCCCATCCTTGGTTGAGTGATGTAGGCTTGTAGCAGCAAGGCAAGGTGAGGCATGGTAGGTTGAGTTAGCTACTAGTGCTAAGGTGCCAGTGGTATCACTTGTGAGTGGATGTGTGTTAGACTTTGGTACCTTCACCACAATTGTTGATTTGTGAGTCCTACCCTTGGGATCCTATGGAATTATTCTTGGCATGGATTGGCTTAAGTCTCATCATGTGAGCATTGATTATCACCACAAGGCAATTGAGTGTTTAGATGACCTTGGTTAGTGAGTGGTAGTAATGGGAGTGCAGAGACCTATATCTCTTTGTAGGATTTTAGCTATGCAACTGAAACAAAGTATGGGAAAGGGATGTCAAATGTTTTCCATTTCAGTGAATGACCTTTCCAAGAGTGATTGTCATGAGACATCTCTTGATGATCATCCCCTTCAAAGGGAATTCATTGATGTTTTCCCTAAGACCATTCCTGGTATGTTTCCTAAGAGAGATATAGACTTTCGTATTGATCTCATCCTGAGAGCAAAGCCCATTTCACATGTGCCATACCATATGACTGCTTAGGATCTCAATGAGTTTCATTTGTAAATAGAAGAGTTACTTGAGAAGGGACACATTCATCCTAGTGTATCCCCTTGGGAAGAACATGTTATACTTGTGAAGAAGAAGGATGGTTCTCTTTAGTTGTGCATTGACTACCGATAATTGAATAAGGTAACAAAGAGAAACTGATATCCCTTCCCACGTATTGATGATTTGTTTGACCAGATGAAGGGAGCGAGAGTGTTCTCTAAAATTGATATAAAATTTGGGTACCACCAACTCCGTATTCATGAGGCTGAAATTCATCATACTACATTTTGTACTTGATATTGACACTATGAGTTCACAGTAGTTCCATTTAGGTTGACGAATGCTCCTTTGGTATTCATGAGTTTGACAAATGGAGTATTCTATACTTACCTTGATTGATTTGTCCTTGTATTCCTTAATGATATTTTGATTTATTCAAGGACAATGGAAGAGCATGAGCTCCACTTGCATTAGGTCCTTCAATGTTTGCATGAGAACCAACTTTTTGGTAACTTGATGAAGTGTGAATTATTTATGGCGAAGTGTGAAAGTACTTGGGACATGTTATTTTTGGAGAGGGAATCTCGGTAGATCCATCAAAGATTCAGGCCATAGTGGATTGGTTAGTGCCCACGAATGTGTCAGAGGTTCATAGTTTCATGGGATTGATGGGTTATTGCTATTGATTCATCATGGATTTCTCTATAGTGGTGCATCCGATTGCTTCTCTTTAGAGAAAAGGGAAGAAATTTATTTGGTCAGATCAGTGTGAGAGGTCATTCCAAATTCTCAAGGAGCAGCTGACTAGTACACTAGCCCTTGCAGTGCCTAATCCTACAGTGGATTTTATAGTTTGCACCAATGCTTCGTTGGATGGTTTGGGTGCGGTCCTTATGCATGAGGGCCAAGTGGTTTCCTATGAGTCACGGAAGCTCAAAGATCATAAGTTGAACTACCAAACCCAGGATTTAGAGTTGGTAGTGATTGTCCATGTGCTTGTACAATGGAGACATTTTCTTTTGGGTCATCTGTTTGAGCTTCATACCGACCATCATAGCTTGCAGTATATCATTACATAGCCTAATTTGAATGCTCTTTAGTGTCACTAGATGGAATTCCTTTTTGAGTATGACTTTGGTGTTCAGTACATCAAAGGGAAAAAGAATGTAGTTGCAGATGCTTTGAGTGGAAGGTGCCATGAGGTCTCAGTTTTGTCCTTGAGCATGGATTTGTGGAGTCATATTTTTGAGTTCAAACTTCTCGAGGATTCATGGTATCAAGAGGTTAGAGCTAAGATAGAGTCTCAAAGGGCCCTGGTAGGAAGATTTTCTAGTTATTCCTTAGAGCCCAATGGTCTATTGCGACATCTTGGTCGTATTTATGTTCTTGTTTCTAGTATCCTTCGCGTAGTTGTGTTGTCTAAGGCACATCATGGTTCTTATGTAGGGCATCCTAGTGTGAAGAAGATGCATGTCGATCTTCGTCAATTGTATCATTGGGTGAAGATGAGGTGTGATCTTGCAGATTTTGTGTCTAGGTGCCTTGAGTTCCAGAGAGTGAAGGTAGAACATCAACACCTGGTAGATCTTCTTCAGTCGCATGCCATTCCTTAATGGAAATAGGAAACAATATCCATTGAATTTATTATTTGTTTGCTTTTGTCTTCTCATCGTCATGTTGCTATCATGGTGATAGTAGACAAGCTAACCAAGGTTGTCCATTTTTCACCCGTGAGAAGACATCTCATAGTGCAGCATTTGTGGCAAGCACCTTTATGGTGGAGGTAGTATGCTTGCATGGAGTACCCCATAGGATCATTTTTTATCGAGATCCTATATTCACATCATTGTTATGGACATCCTTGTAACATGCTTTGAGCACTCAGATTAATTTTAGCTTAGCCTATCACCCCAAGATAGATGGACAGATGGAAAGGGTGAACCAGGTATCGAAGGATATGCTTTGAATGTATGTCATGGATCAGCAATCCCACTAGGAGGACTATTTGTACCTTGTTGAGTTTACCTAGAATAATGGGTACCATAGTTCTCTTGGTATGGAACCATTCTAGGATTTGTATGGACGACCATGTTGAACTCCCTTGATTTGAGACAAGCTTGAGGATCAAGTTCTACTTGGTCCTAAGATGCTTCAAGACATGGAGTAGCAGGTGGTTAGGATCAGAGAGCAGTTGTTGACTGCCCACAATAGACAAAAGAAGTATGCCGATGCCAAGATATTAGATCGACACTTCTCAATTGGTGACCATGTTTTTTTCTAAGAGTGCGACCGCGCAAGAGCCCAATCCATTATGGAAAAGGTTCTAAGTTCACACTGTGTTTTGTGAGACCTTTTGAGATCCTTGAGAGGATCAGTCCATTTGCTTATTAGCTTGCCCTACCACCTAGTCTTTCACACGTCCATGATGTGTTCCATGTTTTTGTACTCAGGTGGTATATTTTAGATGTGACGCATGTTCTTGATTGGGGTGCTTTGTAGGTCAAGGAGGGTAGGCATCTTTCTTTGGGGCCCGTCCATATTTTACAGCATCAAAGGATGGCACTTCGAGGTCGAGACCTGGATCAGGTAAGGGTCCAATGGGATCCACTGGATGACTCTTCAGCTACTTGGGAGGATGACACACGATTGAGGGCCTTATATCCCCACATGTTTGAAGGCTTCCAAGAGTAAGCCTAGACCTAGGTAAGAGGATGTAATGCCTCAAGAATTTGTGCCTTTTTTATTATAGACTTGTATTTATTTCCGCTATTTTTATTAGCGATGACACTTTATTTTGACATTGAGGTGATCTCAATGAGGTTTTGTTTGACATCTAGACCTTATTATGGATGCATATGTTATGACTCCATTCGATGATTTTCTAGCGTGTTTTCACTACTTATGCTTATGTCATATATGTATATGTGATTTACATGTTATTGATTAATTATCAATCTTTGCGGATGGCTCTTATTTATGAGATGTTTGTAGATTGTGGTGGTGCCCACGTAGATTTTGGGTTTCAAGTATTCATCTGCAGGCCTTTTCAGAGAAACCCAAAAAAATCTCTAAGTCCGGCGGCCTTCACATTTTTATGTATGTATCTTTGTATGTACATGGTCATTTGTATGTGCAGGCGCAAATATATACATTGGAGGACCTGAAAAAAAATATTCAATTGGCCTTTGAAAATGAAAAATCAGTTGTATGCATCGTTGTATGCATATTGGGCTTGTATGTGATATTCGGGTGCAATTCTAGGCATGAAAAAATGTGGTTGTTTATCGCATATTCCATCGAAGATTCCATGCTTGTATGTAAAAGGAGATTGCATGTATATGTTGTTGTATGTTTGAATATGCAAAGGAAGCATGCAAAGGTGATATACACAGAGTAATATACAAAGTAAAGTGGGGTCCGCTTTCATACAAAGGAGATTGTATCTCATATACAAGTCGCACATGCAAGGAAACATGTCAGAAGAGATACAAAGCCTCGGGCCCACCAGTTGTATGATATGCAATTGTATCTTTGCACATACAATCGCATATGCAAGGGGCATATACATTTCTTAGATACAAGGCCCAAAACCGAGGTGAATATGCAGTTTAGTTGATAAAGGCACAAGTGTTTGTTTGCATCTTTGTTTGTATGTCTGCGATGTATGTTTGCACATACAAGGGTCATATACAAAGGTAACATACAAAGGTCAGACCCATGTTTACAATGTACAAAGTACGATTGTATGTAGTTTTGCTTGTATGTTCACATTGTATATCTGATATACAAAGCCGATATACAAAGGGAAAACATACAATCCAGACCCGACTGGAGAATCAAATGCAGCGAATAATCATTTTGGGGTCCGCAATTTGTATGGTGAAGTGCTTGTATATGTTGATATGCAAAAGGGAAGATACAAGCTGGACTCGAATGTGATTTCAGTTTGTTTTATAAGGATTTGGGGTCCGCACTTGTATGTGGCGATTGTATGTATATACAATTGCACATACAATTTCAAAAGCAAAAATGGATACAATGGCTCGTCGGCAGGACAATGTCTATCGGCGGACACTTCCAAGGTCTTTCCGACGGCCAATAAGAAGATACAAATTTTTCAGTGATGGAGAACCAATCAAGGGGTGATACGTGTCCAAGTCAATTGTATGTATATACAACTGCATATACAAAGGTTTGAAGGTGAAAATGGCAAAAAGGATGAAAAGGCAAAATGTATGTTCGTGATGTGAAAAGTCAAGGGGGATAATGCACCTGTGTGGCATAATTTTATTAGTCGACAACTTTTCAACATGAATTGAAGCCATTGATCTTGGCGATGAGGAGGAAATCGATGGCCCTGTTTCAAAATTTCAGCGAAGGATTTCTTGTGTTCGCAGTTGCATTTCAAATGGAAAAATTACAAAGCACGCAACTACTGTGTTTCTAAAGGCTGTGGGTAGGTTAGCCATTAATGATAAATTTGCAGAGGTATGGGTCGAATGGATGGGCTAGCTACCATTTTTTGTAGAAAATCTCCAGTCGGCTGTACATTCCCTAATTTCACCTGCCCTTTCCTCTTTTTCTACCTGGAGCATTGAATGTTTTGGGTGCCATTCTGATGGTGCATTGTATCTGGAAAAAATTTGAAGTGACCATGTAATTAATTGCTAAGTACACGTTCTGGGTATATCATGACTGTGTTACTCATTTTTCTGGTTGTTGAAGACTTGGGCAATTTTTGGTAGGAAATAGCGAAGATCAGAGCATTTCTTGGTTGTTCTACCTCTTTTGTGAGTTTATAAGTTGCATTTGAATGCACCTTGCATATATGTTTAGTTTCATGTTGTTTTATATGAAAAATGCATTGTTGCATGTGTTTAGTTGTTTGTCTCCATTTGTTGTATGCATCGCTTCTTCTGAATCTGGTTGCTAAGGGTTCCTCAAATTCTAGAATATAGATTTCTATATTACATGCTTAACTTTTGACTTCCATTCAAGGAGTGGATTAAACTGTTTTAGGTTAAGTATGAAGAAGATTGTATGTCAGTTGGGATATTTGTAAGTAGAGGCTGTTAAATACTCAGTCTTGGGTGGTGTTTGTAAGGCAAATACCAGTCCTAACCCCTTGAAACTTGAATGCCAGTGCAAATCATTCTCTTGTATACGTCTAGTTGACTCCTTGCCCTCAGATAGGCACCAGTCTTCTTCTTGTTTAGTAGTAATGATCCAAAACCCCCTGTCTTGCATCCAAAACGAAATACAAATCTTTTCATATTTCTAACCTGTTAGTTGTAAGAGTAGAAATAGGACACCTGCATACTCTCATTCCTACCCAATTAGATATGTCCAAGAACACTGCCAACCTTGTGATTTATCACACAAATCTTGGTCCTAAAATGAGAGTATTCTGCCTGTGATTAAAAAGCTAAATCTTTATGTTGGGTGACTCAAAGTTAAATCTTTATCTATAGGGATACCCCCTTAGTGCGGCAGAACTAGAAGTGAAGGGGAGGCAGCTCACGAAACCTCCTATATTTGTTGGCTGAATCTGCTTGTGCATTGGAACTGGCAAACCCTTTGCCGATTCGGAGAGAAAGAACCAACAAAGTGGCAACTCTGTTGGGGATAGAGTCAAATAATTTAAAGGCTGGAAAATGTAGTTTCTAGTGAAGTTGTTGTAGCAAGACCAAAGGAAGAACCATGTGGTGCTCTGCTGGCATGATGAATCTAGAAAATAAAAGTGCCTTGTTGATATTCTGTCCTCTCTGTGGGAGGTGGTGACTCTGTTGATTGAACCTATCAAAGCTGCAACATATTTCCAGGTATTCATCTTTTGATTCAAAAATAATGAGTCTAGAGCAGCAGTCTTGGTTGTGCTCTCCGAGAAGGCTATTTTTTATTAAAAAATATAAAGCCCTAAATTTCAAAGGAATATATGGTTACCCAAATGTTATCCCCAATAAGATTAGAAAATGTTTGCCAAAATATAGTGGATCAAATTCTAAGTCTGCAAACAAACATCTACAATTTTTTTGTAATTTGATAGAAGATTATGAGGTAGAGGCTGAAGATGTAATAATGAGACTCTTTGTTCAGTCATTAGATGATGATGCTAGGGTCTGGTTTTCAAACCTGCCTATGTGTTCAATTTCTTCATGGGTAGATTTAGAAATTGCATTTCTCGAGTAGTTTGGTGAAAGATTTGATTTGGCCTCATTGATCATACATTTCATGAATATCCAAAAGGAAGATGAGGAACTGGTTCCAGCCTTTAATCTTAGGTTTATTAAGTTGCTCAAGCAGATCCCTAAATATATCAGACCCAATGATGCATTGTGCTTGGCAATTTATTTGGCTGCATTTGATGAAGAAATGAGTTATTTATTGAGAGATAAAGAACCAGCTACACTTAACCAGGCCTACAAATTTGCTATGGATATTGAAAATAATCAGAAATATGGAATGCCAGTAGGTTTCATGGCTGCAAGTTTTCAAAACAATTATCAAAGTGAATATATTTCAGCTTTCCCAGTGTGTTCATTGAGAGATGATTTTGTAGAGGGAAATATATTTTAGAACAATGTGTGTAGTCATGATGTGATGCATAAACATGAAGGTGTTGTAGAAAATGTAGGCACGTCCTATAATGATGAAGACAAAGATTGTTGTCAGCCTCTAGAAAAGAAGCCTGCAGATGCAAAATGCATTTCAAATGATCAAATGAAAGATATACATGAGGTTGTGTCTTGTAGTAATAGGCATATCCCAGTTATTCATGATTATTTATATGAGGCGGATATGCAAAGCTTCACTCTGAATATAGAAGATGTTGATTCAAGGGATGACGGTGAATATGCTAGTGACTGTTAGCATTCAGATGCATATGTGAGCCTTTCAGATGATGAAATATATATGGATGTTGAATATGAGTGTTTCCTTGAAAATTATGACCACCTCTACGATGCAGAAGTTGAAAAATTTGCTTTTGATCATCAGTGCATTGGTGAAGAGGAAAATCAAGGTCACTATTCAGATGTGAATGGACAAGTTGCAGACATGTTCATGCTGATACTGATGGGGACGGTGTTGGTTGCAGGGGTGACTATGAAGATTTTGACGAGGGGCTGCCTTCTGAGCTATTTATGCCTTCTCTTGAGACATTCCAGGTGGACCTTAATGACAAAATTATTGAGCACAGTGATGATGGCTACTTGAATGTTTCTAAAAATGAATATGATTATGATTATGAGATGTTGCTTGTGCCTAAATATTGTGTGTTTAATACAGAGGAGCTCTTATTTTTTGAAGAAGGGCAAAATTCTGATGTGGATTCATTTGTTTCATGTGAGTCTGTTATTTTTCCAAGCAACATCAGTGACTCATATGATCATGATAGTCTACTGCTGAGAATGGTAGATGCTTATGAATCTTGTTGTAGACTTGTTGAAGGAGAAATGGGCAGCAGCACAACCAATTGCAAAGTAGGGTACTGCAAGCAACAAATTGTTTTGAGGCTTCATTTGAAGAAATTAGAAGAAAATAAGACATTTGACAAAGGAAAATTTTTCTTTTTCCTTTTTGGTGGCCCTAGGCCGCCAAGTAATCTTCAAAAATATAATTTGTGATGCAGGTTTGTGCGGTGCTCGACTCTGTGCCCAATGGATAAATCCTAGTCTGTGAAACCAGAGATTCTGGAGTTCTCGCCATGCCTGCAAGAGGCATGCATCCCCAGACAGAGCCACTTGTGGTGCCCACCTAGATTTTGGGTTTCAAGTATTCATCTGTAGGCCTCTTCAGAGAAACCCAAAAAAATCTCTAAGTCCATCAGCCTTCACATTTTTATGTATGTATCTTTGTATGTACATGGTCGTTTGTATGTGTAGGCACAAATATATACATTGGAGGACCTGAAAAAAAATATTCAATCGGCCTTTGAAAATGAAAAATCAGTTGTATGCATCGTTGTATGCATATCGGGCTTGTATGTGATATTTAGGTGCAATTCTAGGCATGAAAAAATGTGGTTGTATATCGCATATTCCATCGAAAATTTCGTGCTTGTATGTAAAAGGAGATTGCATGTATATGTTGTTGTATGTTTGAATATGCAAAGGAAGCATGCAAAGGCGATATACAAAGTGGAATATACAAAGGAAAGTGGGGTCCGCTTTCATACAAAGGCGATTGTATCTCATATACAAGTCACACATGCAAGGAAACATGTCAGAAGAGATACAAAGCCTCGGGCCCACCAGTTGTATGATATGCGATTGTATCTTTGCACATACAATTGCATATGCAAGGGGCATATAGATTTCTTAGATACAAGGCCCAGACCCAAGGTGAATATGCAGTTTAGTTGATAAAGGCACAAGTGTTTGTTTGCATCTTTGTTTGTATGTCTGTGTTGTATGTTTGCACATACAAGGGTCATATACAAAGGTAACATACAAAGGTCAGACCCATGTTTGCAATGTACAAAGTGCGATTGCATGTAGTTTTGGTTGTATGTTCGCATTGTATATGCGATATACAAAGCCGATATACAAAGGGAAAACATACAATCCAAACCCAACTGGAGAATCAAATGTAGTGAATAATCATTTTGGGGTCCGCAGTTTGTATGGTGAAGTGCTTGTATATGCTGATATGCAAAAGGGAAGATACAAGCCAGACCTGAATGCAATTTTAGTTTGTTTTATAAGGATTTGGGGTCTGCGCTTGTATGTGGTGATTGTATGTATATACAATTGCACATACAATTTCAAAAGCAAAAATGGATACAATGGCTCGTCGGTAGGACAATGCCTATCGGTGGACACTTCCAGGGTCTTTCTGACGGCCGATAAGAAGATGCAAATTTTTCAGCGATGGAGAACCAATCAAGGGGTGACACGTGTCCAAGTTAGTTGTATGTATATACAACTACATATACAAAGGTTTGAAGGTGAAAATGGCGAAAAGGGCGAAAAGGAAAAATGTATGTTCGCGATGTGAAAAGTCAAGGGGGATAATGCGCCTATGTGGCGTAATTTTATTAATCGATCACTTTTCAACATGAATTGAAGCCATTAATCTTGGCGATGAGGAGGAAATCGACGGCCCTGTTTCAAAATTTCAGTGAAGGATTTCCTGTGTTCGCAGTTGCATTTCAAATGGAAAAATTACAAAGCATGCAATTGCTGCGTTTCCAGAGGCCGCAGGTAGGTTGGTCATTAATGATAAATTTGTAGAGGTATGGGTTGAATGGACGGGCCAGCTACCATTTTTTGTAGAAAATCTCCAGTCAGCTGCACATTCCCTGATTTCACCTGCCCTTTCCTCTTTTCTGCCTGGAGCATTGAATGTTTTGGTTGCCATTTTGATGGTGCATTGTATCTAGCAAAATTTTGAAGTGACCATGTAATTAATTGCTGAGTACACGTTCTGGGTATATCAAGACTGTGTTACTCATTTTTCTAGTTGTTGAAGACTTGGGCAATTTTTGGTAGGAAATAACGAAGATCAGAGCATTTCTTGGTTGTTCTATCTCTTTTATGAGTTTATGAGTTGCATTTGAATGCACCTTGCACATATGTTCAATTTCATGTTGTTTTATATGAAAAATGCATTGTTGCATGTGTTTAGTTGTTTGTCTCCATTTGCTGTATGCATCGCTTCTTCTGAATCTAGTTGCTAAGGGTTCCTCAGATTCTAGAATATAGATTTCTATATTGCATGCTTAACTTTTGACTTCCATTCAAGGAGTGGATTAAACTATTTAGTTAAGTATGAAGAAGATTGTATGTCAGCTGGGATGTGTAAGTAGAGGCAGCTAAATACTCAGTCTTGGGTGGTGTTTGTAAGGTAAGGACCAATCCAGCCCCTTGAAACTTGAATTCCAGTGCAAATCATTCACTTGTATCCGTCTAGTTGACTCCTTGCCCTGAGATAGGCACCGATCTACCCTTATGTAGTAGTTATGATCCAAAACCCCCTGTCTTGCATCCAAAATATTAAAACAAATCCTTTCAAGGCTTCAACCTATTAGTTGTAGGAGTAGAAATAGGACCCCTGCATACTCTCATTCCTAACCAGTTAGATATGTCCAAGAACACTGCCAACCTTGTGATTTATCATGCAAATCTTGGTCCAAACATAAGAGTATTTTGCCTGTTGTTGTAAAGCTAAATCTTTCTATTGGGTGAGTCAAAGTTCAAATCTTTAGCTATATAGGGATACCCTCCTTGGTGCGGCAGAACCAGAAGTGAAGGGGAGGCAGCTCACGCAACCTCCTGTATTTGTTGGTTGAATCTGTCTGTGCATTGGAACCGACAAACCCTTTACCGATTCGGAGAGAAAGACCCAACAGATTGCATATTTATCATGCCACATTGGGTGTTATACTATGCTTCAGCTATATTGTATTAAGCAGGTACACCTAATGTTTCATCTAGTGTGTAGGTACCATTGTTCCTCGTGGTGGTTATATTGAAGATGTTGCATGGGTTTGTCTACTTGTTTAGCCTTATTATCTCACTTGTATTGTGTATGGGACATATCTTGCATACTCCTATGCATTTTTGGATCTGGATTGGTCACGATTCAGGATTCCACTTATCTTGTGCGAACACGTAACTTGGTGATTGTTTATGAGTGTTTGCATGATTTTGATGTTTTGCATATTATATATGTTAAATGTGTTTTATTTAAATTAGGAATATTTAATATTCTGTAATGCTTGATGAAATCGATTATGGTTGAAAAGATATTCTCTTTACTTTATTTTCTGCACAAAAGGAATTAGTATAGTAGAGAAATTAGAATAATATTCAATCAATTTATTTAATCATTAGCATTTTATTAAATCATCTATGATTAGTGGAAATAAAATGAATATGAGGTTTATATTGGTATTAGTTTTCAAAATAAATATCTTTTGATTTTTAGTTAATTTGGAAAAAAAAGATATTTGAAAATGAATTTTATATTCCATTTAAAGAATTAGGGCTCTTTGCATATAAAGGAAAAATAGACTTGTTTTTATTCATTATTCTCTCCATTTTTGCTCACTCTCTCAAAAAACCTCTTTTTGATTGAGGAAGAAATATTTTTCCATGGATTGAAAGGGCAGATTTGAATGCTTGTTGGATAAAAAGATTGATTGGAAATCACTTTGTGGATGCTTGGAGTGTGTGCGATAAAAGATTGATTGCAAACTCTCCATTGTTATTTGGAATCCAATCTTGTTGGAAAGGTATGGTTTTCTCACTCTCTCTTCTTTTAAATTCCTTGTTCTCTCCTTTTCCATACCACCATGAGTGGATTGTAATGGCTCTACTTAGTAGGAATGGGAGTTTATAATGAATTTGTATTTGTGTTTATTTATTTTCATGTGTTCTTGGGTTGGGAAACATGAAAAACCAAACAAAGCTATGGCAAAATTTATCTAGAATTTCCCAACTCAATTCAATTGCATAAGTTGAGTTTTGTTCATATTTTCCACAATGGGTTGTTCATTTTTCGATTGAACTTGAAACATGAAAGTTAGGAAAATGTCCAAGGTAGCAAAGGAAGCTTTAATGGTGGATTTGGGGGTTTATGGTTATTTTGCATATTGTAAAAAAAATGTAATTTCACTTTTGAAACCCTTAATGAATTTAATTGTGGGATGAGTAGTCTCCCTTATGAAATGAGATTTTAGATCTTTTAAAATTATGTTGCAATTTTATTTGCCTTGTTTTTCGTGCCATGCCCAATTTGCAAAATTGGTGCTATGGGTGTGTAGGAAGAGGTATAGAGGTAGGAAAGGAGTTGCTCTAGCCATGCACCATGATACAAAGTGATCCTTGGAATTAACGAGCATAGATTTTAAATAAGATTAACCATAATCATATTGGGTAATGAAATTTAATAATAAGATTTCTATAGCAAAACGGGGATACAATCCTTCATCCAATTTTGGTTGTAAAGAGAATGTCACACAATGTTAGAGTGTCCACCTTGATAGGAGGCCCAACTACTCTCCCTTTGCTACGAGGAGGTATTTCCATCGTAATGACACTCATTGTCTTGACCATCTGAGTTGTTCTCGATGTGTATTGTGACCCTTATATTTACATATGCTTGTGATGTTTGATACATGCTTACAAATGTCTTGTGTGATATACATGTTGTTTGGCATGTATGAATCCTTCTCTCCCTTGTTTGGTGTGAGTGTGTATTCTACCCATGCAACCACCTCCTAGGTTAAAGGGGTGGGCCTGAGGGCACCACATGGTTGGGTAGCATTGAACCACCGTTGGGGACTTGCAAGATCTTCAAGAATGGCTTGGATTCCCGTGCAAGCAATGGATCTGTTAGGAAAAGTGTCTCAACCTTGCAACCTCGAAAGGTTACTATTCTTCCCAGTTTTTATCTTTTCGAATACTCTTTATGTTGAAGAATGATCTAGAACTTTCAAAGTTTCCAAAAGGGCTAAAAATGGCAAGGCTTACTATTTTTAGTAAGTTTACATTTGACCTCGAATTGAATTGAAATTTTCCCATAAGGTGCAGAACAGCTAAGTAAACATCTTGGGTGAGTTTCAACTCAAGATCATATCTGGATTGTGAGAGATTAAAGTTTCTATTTTTTGAAACTACCGAAAAAGTTTTAAACTCAATTATCAGAATCAAAACTTCTCTAAACATCCTACAAATTGTCATAACTAGTATAGTGGGTTATAGGGTGATAGATCTCTTCACGAGATTTCCTATGCATCAAACGATTCGTCAATCAGACACCCGGATCAAAAGTTATTGCCTCCGGAAGTTGGACCTTCTGTTTTGGGAAATGAAAAAAAATGTGTTAGACACATAAAAGAGCTATAAAGGGGAGAGTTACATGTGTTGGTGTGTGGTTTGGCACATCACAAGGCATCTTTGATTGGAGATAATTTGGGCACCACTTTTTGGTGGTTTTGGCTCATGGTTTTGTAATTACCGTTGGTGGTGTACTGTATTGTATCTCCTATATATCTGGAACTTGAGATGGAGGCTGCATGTAAGAATCTTATATAGATGTCAAATTACGTCCTAGATCTCTGGTTGGATATACTCCTGTAAAAGCTTTCTCTGCAAGTATATTGTAATCTTCGTGATTGCAATTAGGCCTTAGGCAAGTTTGTCAATAGTTTTAGGCTATATTTTATGCCTTCTATTTTTCTAGGCATGGCCATGACTACGATGCCCAGCACTAGAGTCCAAGGACTACAGCACCCAGTGCTAGTGTCTAGGGACTACAGTGCCAAGTGCTAGAGTCTTGGACTATGGGGCCTAGCTCAAGTGTCTCGACTTGTCTTTAAGGCCTCATTCTTGTTGTTCAACCCTCCAGTGAAACGTGTCGATATAAGATGTACTTTTTCCTTGTTGAGTCTAGCCTTATAACCATTTTCATGATTATGTTTTACATTATGGAAATCATTCCTTCTTCTGTGTTGGGAAACATGTCAGAACACTAAGCAACCTAGTTAGTCTTCTATTGGCACCGTTTAGTATTATGCTAATGGTGTTGATGTCTTGTGAGTGTTGTACCACTCATGCATGATGTGTGGTTATGTATGTAAGTGTGTCAACACATGTGGCATCTTTAAACAAAAAAAATTGGTCTATTTTTGGTTATCTTGATTTGATGCCTTGGACAAAAGCTTGGGGCATTACAGATTCAATTTGACCAAGTGGATATCGATGATAGAAGATCTACTAGTGGTTTTGTTTAGCCTATCTAGTGATGCAGTGAGTTGGATGAGTAAGTGATAGGATGTGGTTTCTTTATCCACTACAAAGGTAGAGTACATGGGAGCTATTCATGCATGTAAGGAGGTTATTTAGCTATTGAGACTAGGTTCACATGTTGAGCTAAGTTAGAAAGTAGTTAGAGTACCATCAACTTGGCAAAGAACTTGACCTTTCACACGTAGATGAAGTACATTGATGTTTAGTAGATCATTAAATGATCATGACATGGTGGAGGATGAGAGGGTGTTTCTAGAGAAAGTTGATACTTTAGAGAGTGTTTCATATGCTTTAACAAAGCTAACTAGCACAAATAAGCTTATATGGTGCAATGAGTCTATGGGCCTCATTGCTAGGTAAAGAACCCACAAACCCCTTATCAATTTAACTAAATTAAACATAATTATTAAGCATTATGGGAATTTCCACATTAACCCTTCAAGGAGATTATTGTAGTAATCAAATATATATAATTTTTAGTATCATTCCAGCATGTAAACAACACTTAAACAAGAAAACTTAACCCAAAAATGCCAGATAGACAAAAATATCAACTTGACCAAAAAATGCCAGATAGACAAAAATATCAACTTGACCCAAAAATTCAAGGCATAAAAAATAAGTTTGAAAAACATCACACCTGCATCCAAAAGGTAGGAAATCACTTTTCCAACATGAGACATTTCATCTTGCAAAATAGAAATAATCCACAAGGCTTAAATTTCAAAATTTCACCACTTCATAATTCAAGCACCAAGGAAAATTCACATTCACCATTAATCGAAGCTTCAATTTTAATAAAAATTTTAAAAAGAAAAGTTTCTAAAATTCAAGAATACCCTTATTAGCCTATGAAGCACAACAACACACTTTTCACATTACATAAGATTTTGAAGAACATTTGCCACAATAATGGAACTAAACTAAAATTTCCAAGAATAATTTACATAAAGTTAAAATAAATGTATAACTTCTATTCTAAGATTCTACATCAATTTCAACCTAAGAACTGAAATATCATATGCAGCCACTTAGTGTGGGCATGGTCAAAGGCAAGAACCAACAAGAATGTGCATGAATCAAATGAAAGAATACCTTTTTCTTTCTAATGCAAATTATCAAAAAAGTGGGAGGAGACCTTCCTTCCACCCACACACTCATAATTGCATGCTTTTCCAAGATCCTATCTCATCAATACTTTAGTAATCCTCAAGTAACCACAAGAAAATTCTCCAAAACAAGTATCCACTCACACTAAAATGAAGGAGAGAAGAAAAAATAGAGTAAAAGAATAAGTGCCCATAAAACCCTTCCTTTTCCTTTTTACTCCAAAAATCCCTAAACCCCTTAGTAATATTTTTTCTCCTTTTCACACTAGTAAACTATTTCAGAAAAGATTATTTCAAATAGATATTTACCTTTAGACATTTTACTAACATTCTAATTAAATCTATATAGGAAACATTCTTTAAATGACTAGTATAGAAATTTCACTAAAATTGACTAATACATTTAATTCAAACAATCTTTTAACTTAATATAATTATTCAAATAATTTACAATATTAAAAATTCATAAGACCATTCCACATAGGTGATTTAAAAAGCTAACTCTTTGACTTGAGAAAATAGGTTAATCATGAACAATTCCAAAATAAGCATTATAAAGAGAAAACACACTTCACAAGTTTATCCACATTATATGGATCTAGAATTCACACATATTTTGATCATGGTTTCATAGGGATACATAAGGTACATATTCCAACTCAAATTGAGTGAGATGAGAATGAGAACACAACATTTTCACCCAAGTCAATTGTTTCCAATTAATCACCATTGTTGAAACCTACACCTACACACTCAATTAAAGCATCAAGCATATATACACAACACAAGATAGTCGAAGCACGATATATAGCAACCAATGAGATAATACCCACAAGATGATATCAAAATCTACATATAACTAAAAATCATCTAACACTAGTTAGCATGTTTTGATGATAAAGATGAATAACAATAATCACAATGATAAACTCAATAATATAAGCATAATCACATATAATAGTGAAAACAATAAATTTTAAGCACTCTAGAGCTCAAGCATATAAAATCTACATATATATGAATTTATAATACATAATCTATACACCTCAATGGAAATACAAGAACAACATCATTTGAAAGTATGATATGAAAACCAAAAATTACAATTGAGAAATAGAATGAGGCACATACACCTAGGGCCCTAGAGTGAGGCCCACCCCTCTAAAAAAGGTGATCAAATAGGTAGTCAAACACATACATGTAATACAAGGAAGTTTTTATTCACACACATCTCATACACATTGTATACACAGACACCAAGAAAAAGCATGCACATAGGTTTCACAAACACCAACCAAATGCATACGAAATTGTTTCACAAGCACCAACTAAATACCAATGATCTAATGAACTAAAGGAAGAGAGTATTAGACATAGGACTATGAAGTGTCATCACTGTGGTACTTAAGACTATGTGGAGTTGAGTAATATGCTTCTATCCATAATAGGGATTCCAAAAAAAGTTCTATCAAATCATAAATAGATTGGAATAATGTTCTTCACAATAGTTCTTCAGATCCTCAAGAAGGTTCCATACTATATTACAATTAATCTTGATTACATATATTTTATATTTGAACCCCATTCATTTCACTTGTTAATTTCTAATCTCTCATGTTCCACAATTTTCCTTCATTTCATTTCAACTAGGTGGGCAGGGAGAGTCCACTTTGTTCCTATTCTAATCCTCATTCATAAAACACCAAGGATGATAAAATACTCAAATTAGCCTTTGACAAGAAATATGTTTAATTGAAGACACATTGTTAAATCATAGGACATTTCATTTTCATGGGAATATATATCATTCCAAGAAATAAAATGATTAAATATAATCTTAATTTCCAAATTTTCAATTTCTAGAAAATACATCAACAACCATACAATTCCAAGGTTTGTCATTAGTGGAACCTTAGAGATTTTTCACCAAAAATGAAAATTCACCCAAATAAAAATCTCAAAGTTCCCTTTAACTCTAAATAGGAAGGGGAATCTTCTTTTGCACTCACATGAATTCTATGAGAATTTTGCAGGAATTTGGGGGCATTTTTATGTTTTTTCACAATTCAATTTTTTTAAATTAAAAAATTTACAAAATAAACATTTATTTTGCCTCAAACAAAATAAAAATATGATTCTTACATTCACATACAATATGGAAGCAATGAAAAATCATTTATTATTAAACTAAATTCATAATTTAATAAAAATAAAAATACTTCGATTTAAATGATGCAACCAACAATTGGAAGAATTCCTCCCAAAGGCTCACACAAACAAGAAGCTTTTGTAATTCCTTTAAAGATCCAAACTCCTCTTCTCCAATATCAAATGTGAGGGTTTAAATAAATTTTCTTCTCTTTTCAAAACCAAGAGAATGTAATCAAAATTGTAGTATAGAATGAATACACTCTTTTCCCTTTATGAATAAAACCCGCAAAAAGATTGTGTCCCTTTTCCCACTTAAACTAGTTATTTTTTAAAAGACATTGTACACTTTTTAAATAAAACCACATACAATCTTTTCAATTTCTTTCAACAATATAAATAAATCAATTTGTAATGAGACCTATTTATTAGTAAGGCATATAAATATTAAAAATCCCTTCTTAACTACTAAAAATCTATTTTGAAAGAACTACTAGGTATATCCAAAAATCATGAAGATGCAAGCATATGCAAGAGTTAATCAATCTCATGCAAAGCACTTAAACACTTTATGGGTTTAAACACAAGAAGGAAATTTGGAAGCATGATTGACTCAAGTAAATGGCTCAAAGGTTTAAAAAAGACATATCTTGAATAACTCAAAAACTGAGTGAGATGAGATAAATAAACATACACACATTTACCCATGTCAATAATCTCTTAGTTAATCAATTTTTTTGGAATTTGTGCATGCAAACTTAGTTAAAACATCAGGTGTATCTGTAGATCCCACAATAGTGTGTCGCACTTGTGGGACATCCCAATTTTTGCCTAAAATGACATTTTTTAGAACAATTAATGATTTAATCCTAAAGGGATTCCATATAAGGGGGTTTAATTTAAGGGGGGTTGATCAAACCCCCTTCTATATAACCCCTAGGCTTAAATCAAACCCTCAACGGAGTCTCCTCTGCACCTATCAAAATGCTAACAAAAAAGCAATTTTACTTCACCTTTTGGGGGATCAAATGAAGTCATTTGGAAATGTCATTTTGTAAGTATATAGCCCTTATTATTATCTTTCCAAAATTATAATATACATATTATATTTTCTTTAATATTATATTTTTCTAAAATTTTATAATGAAAGTAGGTCCATTATGAAAAAATACTGACTCTATTCAAGACACTAGAAAAAATAACAAACATTGTTAGAAAAATCTCAAAAAAATGCAGTGCACTCCACATGGATGTCCTTGTTTCAATGAAAAAAGAAAAATTTAATCCTGATACATATGCTAAGAGAAATGGAATAATATAGTCTAAAATTTTTGTTAGTACTATTTCAAAAATTAATAATAAATAAAAAATCTAATAAAAAAATACCAAAAAATACTCATGCACTAGATAGTGGAGTTAATGATCTAATTCCAATAAATCATGGAAAATTTTTATTTGTAGTGAAAGTTGTGTTATGGAATAATGTCAATAAAAAATAATAGAAAAAAGCAAAATTTGATAGAAAATTAAAAATAAAAAATGATAGAAATAATTCTTTAAAATTTAAAAAAATCTATAGCTTGAGTCTACATAAAAATGTCACAACTCTTTAGTTTACATCATCCTTAAATTTTTGGCCATTTGTTCCCTATAATTGACACAATAGAAAACATTGATTTTGAGCGTCCCACTTAGGCTAAAAAGTGGGACACACTATTGTGAGATCATTGATATGCATAATACAAAGATAGACGAAGCACAAGATATAAACAACCAATGTGAAATAACCATGACAATACCATGTATAACCACATCTAACTAAAGATCATTAAATACTAACATGTTTTAGATATCAAATAGATGCATAATCAAATAATCCATATTAAATCATTAATGTTGAACCGAATAATATAATCACTATCAACATGATATTAGTGAAAATAGTAAAGTTTAAACTTTGCTATAGGTTTAAAATAAATCCATAACATATGTATCCACAATACACAAGTTGGTTATCAAGATGGAACTATAAAACATCATTAATAAATTCAATTTCAAAGTCAACTAGCAAAATAAGGCACATATGCCTATGGACCCTACAAGATCTAAAGCATTGTGTCTTGATCATGGTTGCACTAAAGTGATGACAAGTGAGATTGGACTCATGGGCAGTAGTGCAAAGGGAATGGATAGAACTGCAATGATCCTAAGGATTATTTTTTAGAAGAATTTATTTATAGTATGAATGAAAGGATTTATGAACCTACTATATGCAATAGTAAAGGTGAAGGATTATGTAAGATCCTTGGATCAAGAATTGCTAGTGCTTAATCTAAGAGATATAGTATGGAATAGTTTTGAAGACTTGAAGGATGTGGTTCAAAGGAATTCATCAAATAGATACCTAGTATGGGTATTAAAAAGAAGTAAATTTGCTTAGATGGAAGAGACCAAGTGGAGGAAGGGAGCGAGTGGAATTTCCCAAAAGTGTGAACAAACATGAGATTTTAGACAAAAGGATGTTGACACAACATATAGTAACACCTTAGATATAGGAAGACTATAGAGAATTCAAAGAGGGTAGCATAAGAGTGTAGAATGTAGTGCCCAATTGAGAATAATATCCAAGAGGGCATGATCAACTCATAGTGGATATAGACCTAGCATAGGATGGAATAGTTATAGTAGGAAATTAAAGATGGTAATTAAGAAATTTCATGAGATGAAAATGTAGAATGATGTCCAAGAAGTTCATTTGTTTAGTGGAGTTGCTATTAAAGGAGAGATAGTGAACAAGCATTTCATGACAAGCATAAGAAGGTTGAATATGATGTTGAAGACTAATGCAATAGTAGCATCAGATACTCTGAGAAGTCTATGTGTGTTGAAGAAACATAGTGTGTTGAGGAAGGCGAAGATGAGCCATTGCGGAGATGTGATAGCTATGTTGGAGTTATACCCAAGATAACATGACGGAAGAACACTTGCATGAGGTGGATAGTACAAGTAATACTCTTGTCCTCAAGGAGTGGGGAAGAGTGTAGTGGAGACAATTCTAGGTAGATGAGGTCAGTATATGCCCCAATTATTGTTCCTAGAACTAGAAGAGGTCTATGGAAATGTGATATCATGTTTTTAAAACCTATTCAAGTGTTGAGGTCGCACTGAGATTGAGATGCCAAATTAAAGGGTGGTTCTACCATCTAGTCCCTATTTTCCAAGTTTAAGCTTACAAATTTCTTACCTAGGGTGTCTAATGTAGGAGCATCTCAAGGGTCGTGTAATCTTGCATCACCCAAAAATATGTATTTTTTCTTTGTGTTTCTCTATTCTTTTGGAATATTTTTGAAGTTCTAGTTTAAATTTGGCTCTGTGGTTTTTTCAATAGTCTACATCGATCCTAAGAATGTATATCTTATTGTGGTGCATGATGATTGGTTGAGTTTTGTTTGCAACATGATGATAAATACTATAATCAGCAATCTAGAGCTTGTGTCGTAACACCTAATGGGTAATTCATTATTTAAAGTGCATTAAATGACACCATTGAGTATCATTTGCTCATATTTTATAATTTGACGTGGTGTAAAGTTAAACTATTTAAGTTGGAGCTATTTTCTTTTACTTATAGGATAAGGGGACTACATCCCACAATTTGTACTAAAGAAATGAGTCAACTAGAATCATTCCCAAGGTGCAAGTGTACATGTTTATTGATTTAGGGTCATCATAATCTTGAGTAAAGACCTATTTCTTGGCACCAAAGAGTAGAATGTTTTCTGATGCCTAGGACCAATGAAAAGAGGTTGTAAATTATAAAACACATGATAAGGTCATCCTTCTTGATATTGGAAATATGATTTTCATTCATTAAGGGTTTATTTTGATAATTAACTATATAAACCAAGGGTTTAGACTCATTTCAATAGTGAGTGGGAGGGGGAGAGAAAAAGGATAGATCTTGGATTGAGAATTTAGTGTAAAATTAAATGTCTAGGAACAGGCCTATTTTATGTGTGAATCCAAGTAGCTGAGATCAAAACTCTAGTGGCACATCAATGGGATTCTAATTGTGCATTGCTTGTGGTATAGGCAAGGGGTTGAATATTTGTAGTTTCACTCAAGTTGCAAAATTGGTCTGACTCGTTTACACTAAGAATGAGTTCCTGGTGAGGTCTAATGTGTTCTAATGTGAGACCTTTCAGTCTAAGATTATTGTAACTCTACAAGGCTCAATTGTAATGCATGGTGACTTGGTGTAACTATTTTGAATGAAAATATATACATCAATTTCTCTATTCATGTTGCTTTGTACATTAAATTTGAATGTTTGTTACTAAGATCTAGCATATAGGTTGCATGGTTGGAAAATTTTTCATTAGAACCTCCATCCATGACTACATCAATTTTATCCTCTACCTATCCTTACAAACAAATTCCTATATATTAACTTTATTCATCCATTTATCACACTTATCTATACACCTAGCACATTATAGTCAAATTATCCACCTTGATCTAATCATTTACCCACCTAAGGTCATTTCCACAATCATGAACATGACCCTTGCCCCTTTAAAATAAAATTCAAATTTTGTCCAATTGGGCCCCTTTATTTTCCCACCTTAAGTACATGTTTTACAAAATTTGGTGTTATGTGCTAGTATTTAAAGGCATTCAATGTATTCATTTACACATTGGTAATCATCATTTAGAATCCAAGCATTATCATGAACATATTAATATAAGAAAGGAAACACTTTAGTTTTGTGCACTATAAAGAATCTAGATCTACAGGAGAATTCTAAGAGAATATGCATGTCTAAAGAGTGTTGTTTTCTATTTGCACACATTTTCATGGGTTAACGTAGGAGAAAATGACCCCTAGTGACACAATGATATCCCTACCAAGGTACTTATATATACTAACAATCTTCATATGTCATAAAGGAGTAGAGAAGATGAAGAATAATCAAGTGAATAACAAAGTAGGGTCTTACATGATGCAATGTCTAGTTCAGATGTGGAGGATGAATATGTAATTATGCACTTAACCCAAACCCTTGAATTTGATCCCAAATATAGCATAGATCCAATGTGAGACCTAAGATGTTTTACTAATAGTGAGATCATATTTTTTAGTGTAGAGAACACTTTTTAGAATCTTCATCAAAGGGCACCTGTTCTTTGGTCATAGAGCTACATACTCCTATCTACCACATTCAATTTCCTAGCTTAGCATTGAATTTGTTCAAATATGCATTATAGACTAATTTATACTCAAGTGGTTGTATTTACTTAATTAAACTAGATTAAACCTGAGTAAAAATTATTTTCCTTTAACAAATTACAATTTTAAGTTAATCATTCACCAAGATAAAACTATAACTAAATTAAATTAAATATGAAAAAACTAAATGACTCTAATTGTAAAAAAAAATTAAAATTCAATATTACTCATTCACTAAATTTTGAAATATATTAATGAATTTAAAAAATAAAATCAATTTAAAATAGATATAAAAATATTCAAAATATTTTAAAAATAATGTAATTAAAATATTACAATTCAACTCAAATGTAGGTCCCTATTAAGAAAATCCTCCAAATGGAAGGTGGGTATTGGGTCTATTATTGGCATTTGGGATGATGTTTGGATCACCAAGGTGCCTTTGTTCTTATTGGCCCCCTAGTCTACCTTATTCCCTACCTTGAAGAATTCCATAGGAAAATTTGTTGTAGACTACATTAAAAGCAGGAACTTAACGACGTCCTAGAAACCACTCCATTCCTCCTCCTCTAACCTGACTATTCAAGAGGTTTCCCCTAACCGTATTAACCATCTTAAGGATTTCCACTCATGCCAAATTGATCATCCTAATTAATTAGCATGGGTTGCCTCTTCTACTTGGTTTTATATTGTGTGGTTGGACTACTTGTCTATCTTGAATTTTTCTTGAGATGGCTTCCAATGATCTAAACTTCCTAATACCTAAGGTTAACTTCTTTTGTTGGGTAGATTTCCAAAATAAAATTTTATCCTTGGAAAACCTTGATAGAAGAGGCTTTTCTTTCCCAACTAGATGTCCCCTCAATGAATTTGATCCTAAATTAGTCTTTCACCTTTTGTTGCAATGTCCCTTCACATGGAAAACCTTTAATTTTATTATGAGTATATTTAAGTTATTTGGGTCCTCTTGGACTCCCTATTAGACCTCTTCCTCAATTGGTCTTTCCCCTTCTCTCACCCCCTTATTAAATGAATTTGTAACCTAGCTCTTCCTCATGTTTGTTAGGTCCTATGGCTACAAAAAAATGCTAGGATCTTCAAAAGTTAGAAGTTGAATTACGTGGGTGTGGGTTTGAAAATTACAAATCCATAGCGGATAACTTCTCCATTATGAAGATCAAAAAAAATTCTCTCCCACCTTTGAAATTGGAAACAAAAATTATGCTAACTAGGGGATTTCAATTCATACTCATACCTCTTTGGATCACAAGCTTGCTTGCAAAAAAGATACAGTTTGGACTTACCCAGACCCCAATTGGGCTAAATTGAATTTCAATGGGGATACAAAAGGGAATCTGGGTATGGCCAGTGGTGGGGGTATCATTAGGGGAAGGAAGGGGGATTTTGTGGTAGCCTACATGAGGAGAATGGGTATTCAACCTAATTATGTTGTAGAAGTTAGGGTTGTTTAGGGGGAATATAATTAGCTCAAGATATTAAGGTCTCTCATCTAGTTATCAAAGGTGACTCTCTCAACATTATAAAATTTCTTAGAGATGGTTCTCCTCCATCATGGACTATTAAAAACATTATAGAGGATGTCCTGGAAATTCTCAAGACCTTTGAACTAAATTCAAAATCTTCCATATTTATAGGGAAGGTAATAAAATGGTAGATAGGTTTGATAACATTAGTGTTGGGATAAAGGGTTTTGAAAAATGGAGGAACTCAAATTTCTTTCCTAATGATATTATACAAGGTTAATGCGCTGATGCCTCTTAGGTCCCTACCTTTCTTGACGTTTTACTATGGTTCTTCCCATTTCCTTGAAAGTTGGTGTCTCGCATTCCATGTCAATTTATTTGTTTCCTGTGTTTGTTGTCACATGAGGATTTGTTATAATTACCTAGAATTTTATTACCCTTTTCTATTAAATGGATATCATTTCCATTCAATGTGTGTTGCCTTAATGTTTTTTCAGCATTTACACCCTTCTCCCCATTCTTGGCCTAGTCATTTCTAAGTGCTTATTTTGGGTGTTTAGTCATTGGGGTTTGTCTCTTTACTCATGTATTCTTGGTGAGGTTGTTGTCCTTTGTTGTGGTCCCCAAGGTGCTATTGAGGTTATGGGTGCAAAAAAGTTAATAATTAAGGTCTCATCCTATGAGGTAGCCAAGAAAAAGGCTACCATTTGGTATATTTATGGAGGGGAGGGTTCCCCTCCTTCATGGACTGTATCAAATGTTTTGACCCTATGCTTTCTATGGAATTTATAGGTCATGGAAAGGTAGGAAGGGAATGGTCCATGGTCTAAGATTTAAAGTCTTAGAGGATATTATAGCTAAGGTGTCTTGTCTTTCTACTGAGGGTTTGAAGGCTTTTAAGGCTAGCAAAAAGAACAAGGATTAGATGGAGTCTTTTCTTAAAGGGAAGGAAAATTTGGTGAAATTTTCTATAAATCCCTTCTCACCCTATAGGGTTTCAATTTAATTTTTACCAAATCAAGTATATCACCTTGGAAGGGAGATACAAGTGTGTTTTTTCATAGTATTTCACACTTCTTAACCATTTCAAACACTAACAATTGGTAAGCTTCTCTTTCTTCTTACTTATTCTCTTGAACGATATATTGTTGATGTTTGGCTTAACAAAGCAAATATACTACTCCATCAACCTGGGCTTATAATTATTTTCTACCAATCTTCTAAAGCCAAAGTCATGCCCCTACAACCCCATCATAGGGTGGTTGTGATCGACTCAGCCCAACATAATGTGCCACTCTCTGAGCCCAAAATTGGTTTGGATATCCCTTCCCCTAAATATGTCACTATTAAGATCCCTTGGGAGAATCCCCTTGTCAAGAGACTTGTACCACTATAGCTAGTATGAAAATTGGGTCCTAAAGTTGTTTATTGAGGCTACTCAAGGGATAAGGGTAAGGGGATATTGGAGGATATTTTTCCTATGATGGCTCACCACTTATGGTTGTTGAGGTTGTCAAAAGCAAAAATGTTTATCTCTATAAAGATTGCAAGTAGGTCATTAGTAGTGATTGTACTGATAAAGGGATTCGCTCTAGTTCTAATTTGGCTAGACTAGTTGTCAAGGTGGAGTCCATTGAAAATAATTACGACTTTCAACATAGCATTTTGAAATGTTTCTAAGGTGAAAATGAGAGAATGAAATCCAAAATGCTCAATCTCCATAGATAGGTTAATGGGGACCTCTCTGAATCTAAATTCTAAATCAAATTTAATGATGAGCAATGAAATTGGATTAAAGACTACTGATTTAAGGAAGGAAATGAATGATCTTAAGGAAGGGTTGGCTAAAATTGAATGCAATCAAGACTAGGTCAAAATGAACTAGAAGGAGACCGTGGTAATTAATTTAGACAATGAGACTCTTGGGGACCATCTAGGTTTCCTATAAGAAGAGTGGGATTTTGTTGACAGCTTAAAGGACCTCTCTTCTACTTAGTCTTAATTTATAGTTTCCCTTACTATTGGTGTGTTATCAATTTGTGTAAATGTGAGTTCTGAACTACTCCACAATTACAATGTTTTAATTAAACTAATTTAATGGTCTTGTCTAATTAAAATAAAATTGAATGAGGTGCTACTATTTATATGTTTTTATGTTTATAAAAGAACTAAATACAAATTAAATGTTGACATAAAGTGAAAATGACTATAACTAATGAAAAATAGAATTCCAATACAATAAATTATAAACACAAAGCAAAAGTTTATAAAGGACAAAATTGCACTTACCAAGCACTAATACTATTGCACTGTCATCCATGAGTTGCATTTTCATAATTTGCTAGTTATGCTTTCATCCTCTAGTCATGCTATCATATAAAAGGAATAGAAAAATTCAATACCTATATAGATTCTGTAATTTCTACACATAGAAAAATAAAAATTAGAACTATAAAATATAGGAAATGTATAGAGAAATACAAGAATAATAGCAATATGATTTTAGGAGTTTTTTTTTAATAATAAAATGACAAAGGAGAGTTTAAAGAATACAAGCCTTTGTACAAAAGAGCCTCCAAAATACCTGTAAATATAACAAAGAGAAAATGGGTGATTGCTTGGGAGCTTGCCAAAATGATCAAGCCCTAAATATAGTCTTTTACCCTTAACAGACAGTCAAATAAAAAATAGAGATTAGAGAGAGTGTACTCTAAATCCTAAGTGTGTCTAGAATGTAAGAACAATATAAATATTTATAAATACTATTACCTTAGGGCTACATGGATTCTAGCATCATAGTGTGTATGGAAAAGGAAATTTTGGAGATGTAGAATCCAAAGATGCCAAAGAAATAATGAAATACATAACAATAAAAGAAAGGGAATGAGAAACCATAGCAAACAATCTACTAAAAATGGAGAGAGCTTCGTGATGACAATGTAGAATTCTCAAAAGACCAAAGAGTTGTAGAATCCTGAAACATTGTCGAGTGTTGTAGAAAACTAGAAGAGAACAATAAGTTTGGAAGCCAAAAACCATTTTTTAAAGAATCCAAAAGAAAGAGGAATCTCTATTCAAAATCTAAATCATTCAAGAGGCTATTTTTGACCCCAAGAAAAGTCAAGAAAGGACTACTAGAAACTCAATAGGCTAGGAAAATGATGGTAAAAAATAAATGGAAGTCAAAAAGACATAATTTTTTGTCATAAAACAAAGTTTGTACAATTGTACAGTCATGAGATGTTTGTGTGTTTGTGCAAACATCAACATGCTTGCACTAACATCTAAGAAGAAATGAATGCAAAACATTACAAAATGGACACATTAGACATAAAAACATGAGAGATACACTACATAAAATTTAAGTGCACAAAACAACACAAAGCTTTGACATTTGGATTGAAAAAAAAGGTTAGGAAAGAGGGATAAAATGATCCTTAAAACATACTAAAAAAATGAACACTAAAATGAGGACAATTTCTCGTGTCAAAATTTCAATGTATGCAATTTTTGACCTTATAGTCTATTATCTCTAGTTTTGCTTGATGTTGGCTTATAGCTTTTGCTTCCCACTTTTTGTGGCAGGGGTGTTTTCTTTCCTAATATAAATGGGCTTTCTTTATCAATCCTATACCCTTTGTTAAAAGGTTTGGGCACTTTCAAAAACTCAATTTTACTAATAACTTTTTCTTTTAAATTACTACTCTTCACCAAAATTTAAAACCTCACCCAAATTTTCAACTCAAATCCATGGTACTCCTATCCCTTACAATCTAAATCTTTTCAGTTACTAAAATTTGATTTTTGATGAGCTCTTTATGTAAAAAAAATCCTTACAACCAGAGTTATTTGCAGAGCATTGCTAATTTGAATATTCTCTTAAGAGAATATACCTTCAAGTAGATTTTGGATATTCTTTTTCTAAGAGTCCCCAAACTTGTTAAGGATGGATGATGGAATTAATATTATTATTTTAGTCTGCCGTGCAGAATTGGACACTCTCTCCCTCACAATCTACATGGAGTTAATTTCTTTAAGTCCCTTGAGTCTCCTCTGCGATGTAAACTCCCGAAAATCAGGTGAAAAAGTTTAGAATTATCATTGTGAAAAGTTCTTTTTTTTCTAATTTATAATTAAAAGAATCCATGAAATAGGAGGTGATCACTGTTAACAAATAACTTTATTATGAAATAACTTTATCACTCAACAAATAAATAAACAGACTTTATTATGAAATAACTTTATCTCTCAACAAATAAATAAACAGACTTGCCCAAACAGAGAATATCTATGAATAGCTAAAGTATTGCAGCCAAATTCAATGGTGAATAAAACCAGTTAACTTCTCAAAAAGGATAGCCAAAAAAGTTGATTATCTTCTTCACTACCATCCACAGTGAAGTCAAAGTCCAAGTGATTGGGTTGCACCATATAATCTATACATTCATTTGGATTGGGAGGAAGACCCAGTTCATCATCTGAAGCCTTATCTAAATACTGCATATAACTCTCCCAGATCGTCTCTCCCAATTCTCTGCAATGTTTTTCTTCACTCAAATCTTCTATACAACTATCATTACTGGTTGTAGACTCTGCATCATCTGCAATAAACAGGTGATCCAATTCATTAAATCTCTCTGCACAGCGGCTTGAATCAAAAGAAGAAATTCCATCTGAATCCAGAACAGACTCTGAATCACAAGTTTCTTCCATCAGCAACTTGTGATTATTTGCTTTCTCCATGAAAAATCCCTGCTCTAAACATTTGTGGATTGCAGAGCATTAATTCAATGGTGATTGGAAATCAACTGTAGTTTCCTTGTCCTCTCCCATTCTTTTAAGCCGGAGATGACACCAATATAAATTAAAATACATGGGAGTAAAGCCTGTTAAGAACTCGTGAAAAACGAAGAAAGAATAATCTAAATGTAAAGTCTTGGGAAGAAACTTATTTGACCGCTAACTATTCTTTACCGTAAAACACGTTCTATATGGAGAATCTGTGTAATAACAACTTTGTCAAGTTGCCACGTGGAATACGGGTGATGGTCAAGTGCTTCTAGAAGACAAACGTGGGTTACCTACAAGAAACTATATTTCACAAGTACAACCACTAAATCTCAACAAAATCAAAATAAATTGTTGTTTGGGAATATTTGGAACATTGCATATATTTGATGCCATAAATAAAGTTTGGATCTATTGTAGATGTGGAAAAGTTATATTTAATTATTCCTAGGACCCCACGACAACTTTAAACATAATCAACATCAAATCAAACTATTTAAAACTCTCTCTTATCAGATTCCTTAAATCTATTTATTTCTAAATCTACCTCATTTCCTTGTAATTTAATAACTTATACTAAATCTACCTCATTTCCTTGTAATTTAATATCTCACATAAGTTATTAAAGGTAGTATCCCATGAAGTTTGTTGATTGTCCCTTTCTTAATTAAGAATACATTTTATTAAATACACATAAAGTTGAGGAGGTCAAGGAAGATCGTCTCAACGAGTGTTTTTAATGGAATTATTCATATTTTTCTAGTTAGTTTTTATATTTTCTTTTTGTTCTTATAGTAAAATGGTAAGAGTTAGTTTAAGAAACATGTCTTGTGATGGTGTTGCCTAATCATTGGGTCCGATGCCATTATGGCCACGTCAATCATTGCATCCATTATCACTGCGTTGAGAAGGTCACTATGAGTGGCAAAAAACACTAGTGGCTACATGAGCAATGCCTTCTGAAGATGAAGAAATGTGAGAAGACATAAGAACACAAGGAAAGCACAAAACAAGTGATTTTACCTCAAATCCTCAAGCATTCCATTCTCCTTGATAAGGTGGAGGAAAAAGCATGCACCCAAGGAGCAACTCCTAGCTATGCCTAATGTGAATAAATGTGGATTGCTCTATTCTAACCAGCACAAATGGAGGTTAGGAATTGGCAATGATATGAGGGAAATTGGCTAAAATTTTGGCATAAATTGGATGCTTGAAAACTTGTTATGAAAATGATTGGAGAGGCCTTGTATTTATAGATTTTTGGAGTATTTTTTATCAATGGTGGAGGTTTGAAATGCAGATCCAAGGGTGGAGACTTCATAGTGAAATCAAGGGCTAGGGTTGCATCATCAATATTGGAGGGTTCATAATATTTTGGAATTTAAAATTAAGCCTTGGGAAGACTTTGCATTAATTAAAATAATGACACATGATTGAATTAAAAATTCATTTATGTGGGAGAGGGTGTATTTAAAAATTAGATTTTATGGATGAATAGGATGAAAAATGACCAATGCATGGATTTGAAAAGGTGGGGTGGAGACATATGTGAGCTTTATTAATTAAATAATGCTCTTGCATGAATGAGGAAATATGAGGTTGAGACACATGTGACTCTCCTTAGTTAAAAAAGTTATTTATTTAATCAAGTGTGGGGAGATGGGATAATGAGGGTTTAAGTTAATTAATTAAGTGATTAACTTAATGAATATAGTTGTTGGAAATTAAGAGATGGGTTAATTAGTGGCATAAATTAATTAAGGGTTTACTTAATTAATTTGGGTCTATGGGCTAGGTAGGGTATGATAGCTAATTAAATAAATGATATTTATTTAATTAGCCTAGGTTTAGTCATGGGTTAGGTGGATTAATTAAATAAGTGAACTTTATTTAATTAATTTAGGTTAGTGGCAAAGGATAGGATAATTAATTAAATAAAGTGTAATATTTATTTAATCAATTATGGATAATGGACTATGGGGAATTGTTAAATTAATTAAATAAATTGATTTTTATTTAATTAATTACGGGAAATGGGATATATTAGTGCAAGCATGTCAAGAAATGGTAGCATGGGTTATGTTATTTATAGATGTCTACATTTTACCCCTCTTTCATGTGGAATCATGACCAAGAGGGAGTGTTGTTAGATCAAAGAAATTTAAATTTTTGCCCCAGCTGATGGGGAGAGGAAGAATGGATGAGTGATGGCCCGTTGAGAGATTGAGTGAAAAAAAAAATTGGGCGAACTCTCGAAAGGAGGAAACAGTGATAAAAATGGGTTCAAGATGAAAAATAGGGTCAATAGGAGAAAAATGAATGAATATAGATATGTTTTGTTGCCTGGGGGTGAAAAGGTAGGGTTAGGGCTTGCGTGGCAAGTATAGATAGGCGATGGGGGGCCATCATGTCACATTTGTACACCTAAGCTTGCTAACTAGGAGAGAGAGGAGAGCAATGGCACAAAGAGGGATTACATGCGAGGCACACCGAGCTGAGAGGGTCTGAGAGTACCAACATCCTCCACAAGCTAGTGAGCCAGTATGTCACCTATCCTTGACTTTGTCATTTTAGGTTTCAGGTCATTTTTGGCATTGAATACTAGTAGGTTAGGCATTGTAGCACCTGTGCGTTCACATGTAGCGCTAGAGGTCAGGTGATTGTCCCTTTCTTAATTAAGAATGTATTTTATTAATACACATAAAGTTGAGGTCATGCAGGATCATTTCTTTGTCTCAAGGACTATTTTAATGGAATTATTCATCTTTTTTCTAATTAGATTTTATATTTTTATGTATATTTTCTTCTTTATTTTTTTTATAGTAAAATTGTAAGAGTTAATTTAAGAAACTTGTCTTGTGATGGTGCTGTCTAACCATTAGGCCCAACACCATTATGGCCATGCCCACCATTGCATCCCTTGTCACTACATTGAAGAGAAGGTCACTATGAAGGAGTGTGGCAAAAAATGAGTATCGCAAAAAAACACTAGTGGCTACATGAGCAATGCCTTCCTTTATCTTTAAGGTCACATTCTCAAGGAGGTACTAATGACCAAGTAAGTCAAGAGAAACTCAACCAAAAATGTATACATTAGAAAATGAGCATAGGAGAATAAACTAAAACAATATTAGGATATTCTACTCAAATCCTAATATAACTCAAATAGAGCGAATAAGGCATGCATACAAGAAAGGAAACTAAACTAAGCTAGTTACCATGCAAACCTTAGTTAAGTGGATGTGCTCTTGATGTGTTGATGAATATAAATGGCTCCTCAAAATAGAAGCATAACTTTACTTCTCATGGAGTCTTGAAAATGGCTTGGGTGATAGGCTATTTACATATTTTTGAGATGGTGGATGAAGGGCTAGGATTGATTTGAGAGATCAATGGATGATGATTGTTGAGAGGCTTGGATGCATGAGCACTTTCCAAGTGGCAAGAATTGGTTGGATGAGAAGGGATGTCCTTGGATTGAGGAAGAATCAAGAGTGGAAAAATAAAGCTGGATAAAATGAAGGGATGGGATTGAAAGAGGACAAGAAGGGACAAAAGGACCCTCATGTACAAAGGACTTGACCATGCCTTTTTAAGAGGTCCATGTGGGCTTGTACAAGAGGTCATGCCTTTGTATACATAGGAGGATGTGGAGGTTTGACTAGGATTAGGTTAGGATAATGGAATGTGCAAGTAGGGGATTAGGTAATTAATTAGGTTTAGGTCACCTAATCAAAGTGTCGAAATAGGGAATTAAATAAATACAACTATTTAGTACTCATGATATTTCCACAGTCCATGATAAAATCAATTGTAAGCTTCTGGAAAAACTATGTAGCTTTTTTTGCATCGACATTTCGGATCACACTCCGTGATCCATCATCAGGAAGAAAAGAGAGAATGTGAAATGGTTAAATTGCAGAGATAAAGTAGCCTTAAAAGGAGAGAGGGGGGGGGGGTTTGGCATGGAGAACAAAGTTGATAGGAGGAAGGGAAGTCAAAGGAGGAGGAAGTGAAGAATAAGAAAAATAATAAAATAAAAAGGTATAACTTAAAAATAAGAAGGCTGACAAGTCAGGGAAGAAAAATTAAAGAGAGAGTAAGTATAAACATAAATACATGCTTGCCATAATAAGAGAGCTAATGTTTAGAAGTTTCTTCATTATTAGGAACATAATAGAGAAAAGTCTAAACAAGAAATTAAGAAACAAAGGGTAGAAAAACAAAAAAAATGGAAGACATAAGAGAAAAGCACTTAGTGAAGGAAATAAAAATAGTGATGGAGACTGTGTAGGGTGAGGTCAGAAGATGAGGGAAGAAGACCACAAATGAAAAAACCAATAAAAGGAGAAAAAATATAAGTGGCGCGGTCGAGAGAAAAATGAGAGAAAAGACGAGCAATAAAATTATAAAAGCAAAGGGGTGAGAAAAGTTTTAAATAAAAGAGGATAAATAAAAAAGTAAATAAATCTAGAGAGGACTCCATAAAAATCCTAAAACCCAAAAATACTTATTACGAAGGAGAAAGGCACAACACTAAAAAAAAAAAAATAAGGAAAGGCAAAGTAGTAAAAGAGATAACTAAGAAAAGAGGGAGTGAGGGACAAGAAAGAGACAAAGATAAAATTGGGAGATAGGGAATGAAAAGGAAAAATAGAAGAAAAAGGAAAGATCACAAAACAAAGAGATCAAGATCAAAAATGAAAGGCCAAAAGGGAGCATGAGCAGAGAGAGAGAATAGGTAAAGAGCTAGAGGACAAGGAGAAGAAAGAAAAAAATGCAAAATCAAAGACCGACAAGAAGGAAGGATTATAAGAACCAAAAAGAAGAAAAATACAAAGAATAACAAAATAAAAGCAAGGATGAAGGAAAGGGTAGAGCCGAGCCACCAAGAAAGAGAGCAGAGAAAGAAAATGAGAAAGAGAACAAAATTAAGAAAGGAAGGCAATAAGGGAACGCAAGAAGAGAAAGGGAGAAAGCAAAAAGCAAGCTGGCAAAGTAAAGAAAGGAACAAATTTGCTAAATCAAGGAAAGACAAGAAGGAAGGTAAGAAAAAGGAAAAAATGTATGCATGTATGAATGCATGTAATGCGAGAAATACGAGAGTGTGGGAAGAGTGAGAGGCAAAACAATCAACAGTAAAACAAAGGGATGCAAAAGTAAAGGACACTTAAAAAGACATAATGCAAGTAAATAAATAAACTCTCACACACACATACCCCCACCCACAATTACAAGAGGAGAGAAGAACTGAAACCCGGAGACCTAGGTAGAAGGTCAAGAATAAAGAAGGGGTCAACAGGAGGTAAAATGAGTGGAGTAAGGGGAGAGAAAGGAGGGGGAGAGAGTGAGGCTAAGAGGAGCTCGAGGGGGGGGAAAGAGAGGACTGGCAAGACACATTAGAGAGAGGGAAAAAGAAGGAAAAGAGAGGCCAAAGGGAAGGGGGGTTAGTTCATGAGAGAATTTAATAGAGGATTCCATGTGTGGCTTATGGTCCACCCATCATCCGTATTAAGGTTGGTGGGGTTGTTTTTCATGAAGATAGCCTCTTTAAGTTTTCGTTTAAAGTAGTTATCTTCCTTGGCTAGGACAAGGGTATCCTCAAGACGGATGTGATGTTTGGTGTTAGAGAAATGTTCAGCGAGAGCCAATTTAGAGGTCCTTTCATGTCTAATATCTATGGTATGTTCTTTAATTCTCGTGCAGATAGACCTACCTGTTTCCCTAGTGTAAGGGGTGCCGCAGGAGCAGTCTATTTTATAGACCCCAGAGTTTAGGAGAATGTTTTTGGGGTCTTTGGTGGAAGGGATGAGGTTTCTAATGGTGGAAAGTGGTTTGAAGGCATAGGAGATGCCTTTCTTGCAGAGGATTTTGGCAATTTTATTAGAGATACCTTCAATGAAAGGAAGGGTGGCCCCAAAAACCACATCAGAGTCTAATTTGTTAGGTTTACAATGGAGGTAGGTTTGGGCTAGTTTAAAAGTCCTATTGATGTATTTGGAGTGGTACCCATTAAGTTTAAAGACCTTGGAGAGGTGGGCCAACTCCAAGCTTATGTGATCATCATTGCAAATGCGGAGGGCCCTAGTAGTCAAGGTTTTGAGAACACTAGCCTTTTGGGTCAGGTGGTGGTGAGAGGAGGCTAGAAGATAGAGATCGGTGTGGGTGGATTTTCTAAAGACACGACGGCCAAGCGAACCGTCGTCTTTCATGATGAGAAGGATGTCGAGGAAGGGGAGTTGGTTATCGGTTTCAAGTTCTTTGTAAACTTGATGCAAGGGGTAATTCTATTGAGGTGATTGTGGAAAGCCTCAAGTTGGTCAAGGCCATGCGGCCAACATATGTTGGTGTCATCCACATAGCGTTTCCACCAAGATGGTTGAACGGGGAAGGAGTTCAGGGCCATTTCTTCGAAATGCTCCATATAAAGGTTGGTAATAACCCGTATAAGGGAGATCCCATAGCCACTCCATCAGATTGCTCATAAACCACATCTTGGAAGGTGAAGAATGTGGAGGTTAAGCATAATTCTACCAGAGAAGCTATTTCATCATTGGTCTTTTGTCTGACAAGTGCAATGGAAACCTAAAGGGGGACTTTGATGAAGAGGGAGACTACATCGAAGCTAACAAGAATGTCTCCATCTTTAACCTTTTTATCTTTGATGAAGTCAACGAAATGGGCCGAGTCTTTGATGAAGGAAGAAGACTGCCTAATAAGGGGGGAAATCAACTTGGCTAAGTGGGCAGCAAGGTTGAACATGGGGGAATGGGTGGTGTCGACAATGGGACATAGGGGAATGCCAGGTTTGTGTATTTTAGGCACACCATAAATGCGTGGTGTGATTTCTTTATTGGGAAGGAGATGTTTTTTGGTGATATCGTCGAAGGAAGAATTGGAGATAGCAAGCTTCACCATTTTCAAGATTTTAGAAATGGGATTACGGGGAAGGGGTTTATAGCTGTCACTATTGTTAAGGTGGTCAAGCATTTTGGTAATGTAGTCGGGTTTGTCCATGATCACTTATGCTAGGGATAGGTACGGATGCGGGTATTGATGCAGGTACTGATAAATAGTGAATAGTACATGAATAGTGATTTTGACAATAAAATGTTGTAAAACCACGGTTTAAAGGGGAGATGGTTAATTAACTGTCTAAACATGTGTTTATTCAGTTTATTGTGGAGGAAATGTAGTTTAGGGATGTTTAGGGACAGTATAGGGATGTTTAGATATTAATAGAGTTAAAGAGTGATTTTGATCAAATCATTGTCAAAAAAGAGGGATTTGGATGGTTAATTGAATAAATGGTAATTTATCCAATTAGGGAGTTCAGTGATGGTGTATTTAGGGTTCAATTGTGTCGAGATGAAAGAGATGGACAATTTTAGGTGTTTACGGTGATTTATATTGTTGCTTTATAAATGTTAATTAATTTATTAATTAACATAAATAATGTTAATTGGTTATTTGGTGAAAATTCACCAACTCCTACGTAAAAGGTTGAGAATTATATCAACCCACCTATTTGAGATTTACCTTAAATAGGGGAGGATACGTTGAAAATGTATTGAATGAATTTAATATATCATTGGATATGTGTACAAGAGAATTCAGTACAACTAAAGAGGTATTGAGGCATTGGAAGAAGGGGAGGATAGATTGTGAAAGTTGAGTTCTTGAGTCTAGTTGATAGACATTGTCAAGTTTTCTCAAGTAAAAGAATGATACTTCTATGGTGTTTTTGACCATAAGGTTTTCCCCACATAATTCTTGTGTAATGTGTTGATCTTTGTGTATTTTACAAGTTATATTTTAGTTATTTATTTCTACAATATTTTATCTTTCTTGTTTAATGATTAGCTACCTATAGATCCTAATCCCTAACATGGTATTAGAGTTGGTCAGGCTATGCTAATCATTTTTACAAGTGCACAATTGATGAAATCCTCTCTTTGTTTGTTTGTTTGCTTGAGATCCCCATCCATACATCCAAATTTGAATTATATAGAGAAACATTGATTTGGTTGGATAAATAGATGGAGAGCAAGAGAAAAATCAATAGTATTCATTGTCCATGATTTAAATTATCACTTGTGAATTAAGTTTTGGATACCAACTAGTTATTTTAGAATTATGTGAGGAAATGGTGAGGAGGCAATTGAAAACATTAAATGAGAATGGTTGAAAAGTAGTTGTTGTCAATCTATCTTTAAATAAACTACTGTCAAACTTTGTTTGATTGCGATCATCAAAGAGTATAACACTAGTATAAATTTAAGGTGGATGTCCATAGAATGTAGATATATCATGGATATTATTTTTCATTCACTAATCATGCTCAAATTTCTGAAAACACGCAAAGTAAAGATTTATTCACATCAAGTTTTGACTATACAATTGTTTAGACATTTACTAAAAAGGCACTACTATTTATTTTTTGAGTGATTATTTTCCTTACAAAAAGTGTTGAGAAATGAATGAGAGGGAATGGAAAATAGTGGAGAAAAACCTTGGCATGTTTTTTTCCAATTTTTTTACTTTTGGAATATTAGAACCCCAAGAAGAAGTGAGGATTCTTCACTGAGAATTAGGCAAGGTAAGGGGTTAAACACAACCAAATGGGTAACTATTGGCTTAAGACTTCCCCCTTGCTAAGGATATGTCGGGAGACTTGCCTATTAACTTCTAGGTAATACTATAAGCAAGACTACATGATGTGAATAGAACTAAAAAATGATAACAACTTAGACAAGGATCTGTTTAAATCTAAAAAACTAATTTATTTAGAGTTCTTGAAATGTAATGGGGATATAAATGGTATTTTATGATTAGGAACTCTCATAACCTAGTAGAGACAACACATATATCAACAACTTATGACTCCTACTAGGTTGAAAATTAGAACAAAGCAATCAACTAATACACAATAGGATGGGATGAACAAAATATGCTACATAATTTTTGTTTTGTATTTTTAAATAGAATATTTCTTGAGGTGGAGGGCATTGACCATCTTGCCAAACTCTTCACCTTTCATAGTGCATGTATGAGGAAAGCATTGTTTTGTTAAGTAAAAGATGTTTCCACCTATAAATATATTTTATTAAAAGCTATAGAACTACATAGTACATAGATACATCGATAGCCTCCATGAAGGAGAAAAAGGACCATGACATAGATTATTACAAACATAAACATGAGGTCCAGTTTCAAATATTCAAAAAACAAAGATAAATTGATTCAAATACTCACTGAAGAACTTTCACTAGGAGCAGTAGATGGGGCAAGAACATTAGGCAGAATAGGGTCATCATGATTGACAATAGGTTAAGGAGGAGATGGTGTGGAGCGTTTTGAAGAAGGAAATGTATGGCACAAAAAACCCTTATGATTGTAGCCACAAAATCTAGACCAAGAACTAACTAATGAGCTTCCACCGTACTTTCCATGGTGGCCTCACAATCATGTTGTAAACCAAATTTAATTGCATTGTACACACAAGATGATAATAGGATCTTCCCTAATCTATTTCATTGTAAACAAACCCCCAATTAGAGCAGAGCCTTGACAAAGGTCATACCTATCCATAGTTATGTTAAAATTCTCCTCCGAGATAACTTTGCACATACTCGAAAGCCAAAATCTTAAGGAAATTTATATCTTACAGGAGGAAAGCATTGTTACAAATGTATTCCTTGACTAAATATGGGCCCACATAATTCTATCTAAAATTTTAACCTTCACCAACCCTTTTATTCATCAAATTTCCTATTCTAAGCCAAATTCTCCAACCTTTATGGGCCAAGGAGACACTTCCTTATTTTACTATCAACTAACACAAGCTAACTAAGCCTCTTGCATTTGAACTGCTTGTAATCACTTTTGATCTAACATGTCAATTTTTTCTAACCTAGCAGCTCAATATTCCTTATGGTTAAGAAGGCCTCGCAATGAGACATGGAGCCTAGAAATTTCCACTTCTAAAGGCAATACTACCTCTAATCCAACAATAAGTGTGAACATGGTTTCCCCCATGGGTGTTTGCACCTACTTTTGTAGGTCCAAAGAGCAAGGCATAATTATAAGTGTCAATCCTACTTTAAATCCTTGACAATTTTAGCCAATATAGAATTCATGTTTTGTTTGTGAGTTTTTCTTTCCTATTAGCTTGAGGGAAATTTATTGAAGCTAAGTTGTGATTTATATGAAACTATTCACATAGTTACCACATTTGTGGATTCTTAAATGACAAATCATTATTAGTAATGATGACTTGTGGGATTTGAAATATGTAAATGATTTGATTAAGGATGAATTTTTCTATGACTGATCTTTAAACAATGCTTATAGGCATGGCCTCTACCCACTTCATGAAATACTCGATTACAATTGTGAAGAAAGTTTGGCCATTACTCAATGGTGGAGAGATATTTCCAACAAGGTCCAATCCCCATTTAGAGAATTTCTATGGGGTGACAATGGGTATATAGTCACATGTAGGTGCATGTTGCACATGTACAAATAATTGGCAATTGGGGAATTTTCTTATGTACTTTATGGCATCTCCTTCGAGATGAGGTTAGAAGTAACCCAAACAATAAATTTACCTTGTTTTGGCATGACCCAAAAATGGCCTCCACATATTCTACTATCACACTCTTCTAGGATTTGCTCAGCCTCTTCTTTGCTCACACATTGGAGGACTCTATCAAGGCCTCCGATAAATAAGGTATTATTGGGAATCACATACTTTAATGCCCTAAAGTGCATCCATTTCTTTCTAACAAGAGTAGAGTTTTCAAGATATGTATGATAAATCAAGCATCTAATGATGTGTTTATGACATGGTGAGGAGACATATTTTGTGAGTTCAATGACATGTATTATCATCAAGGAAATTATTTATTGTCTCCTCTTGTGATATTGGGTTGTCTTCTAGCCAATTAGGGATTACATATCCATTAATGGACTTTTGATTCATGTGTATGAGTTAAAATTCTATAAGTAGAGTCAGGAAACATTCAACCCCCTTAAAAGCATGGGTTTCATAAGAAATGTTTGCAGTGGTTTGGATCTGATGATGACTTGCATTTCTTGGTTCAACGTATACTGGTAAAGATTCCATCTTGCAAAAATTATATCCAAGCTTTCCTTCTCTCCTTGATTGTAATTCTTTTCATAGTCAAGAAGGGTGTGACTAATGATATATATTGCTCCTTATTTCTCATTGTCATCTTCTTGTGCTGCATACAATATAAACTTTGGTTGCCCTCAGATACAAAATAAGGGGATGAAATTATATGGGTGGCGTAAGCATTGGAGGGGCAAGAATAAATTTCTTCACCTGATTGAAAATGTTTTGGCAATTTATTGTCCACAAGATTTGTATGTCTTTCTTTAGCAAGTTCTTGATTGGATGAATTTTAATTATAATCTTGGGTATCAAACGTTGCATGGGCCCTAGTTGACCTAGGAAGTTCCTTACTATAGGTTTGGTTTTCAAAGGGATTACATCAAATACCACCTTCACTTTAGCAAGGTCAACATATATCCCTTTCTGGGAGATGATGAAGCCTAATAATTTTATGGTTGTGACTCCAAACACACTTTTTGGATTTAACTTAATCTTGTATTCACATAATTTGGTGAAGAGGACATGTAGGTCTTTGATATGATTCACACTTATTTTATATTTTTCCAATAAATTGTCAACATAGAATTCCACTGTGCGATGGAGTAGATCATGGAAGATTTGTGTCATAGTTCTTTGATATGTGAACCCTACATTTTTAATCCAAAGGGCATTACAACATAGAATAATGTTCCCCATGGGGTGGTGAATGTCATCTATTTTTTATCAACTTCCATGATATGAATTTGATTTTAACCAAAGAAGCTATCCATCTGTGACAACATGTCATAACCAGTAGTAGAATCCATAATTTGATCTAGTGAGGGGAGAGGTAAATCATCTTTGTGGCATGCCTTATTAATGTCTCTAAATTCAATACATATCCACACCTTCCTATTCTTTTCAATCATTGAGACTATGTTCATTAAAAAGTTCCATCAGTTCCTCCTTTACCATTATAGTTACATTAGGTTTGATTGGTCTATAGTTTTAATTGACTAGTTTTGCATCTAGTTTGGTAACAAAGTTTTGGACAACAAAATATTAGGGTCTAATCCTAGCATGTCTAAATATTGCCATGCAAAGGCATCTATGAACTTGATGAGAATTTTTGTGTAATCATATACCTTCATCTATCAATTTGGCCCCAAGTTTTACCATTCTCTAATTTTCTAGGGTGTCTCGATGTTTAATCTCAAGGGAGCTAGAAGTGTAAGAGTTGATTGATGAGCTCTGATACCATGTAAGAGTCCCCAATGGACTCAATCTCGCAAGATCACCTACAAAACCATAGATTTCCTTCTACAAGAGAGTTACAAGAGGATAATTTGCTTGAATATGGATGCAATAATGTTATTGGATTGAATAATTACATATGAGACCTTGCTTTTAAATTGCAAGGTTGAAAACCCTAAGTGAGCTTAAAAAAACCCTAAGGTAAACTTAATAAAGTGTAATTAAATAAATAATTACACCAACATCAGCCCCCCTTAAGTGCAACTTAGGGAGAATGAGAAAATATAAATGATGCAAAGATGGTCCCAACTATAAGGCCATATTAGGTACCCATGTACAAAAAATCTCTCAAAAATGGAAAAAAGGACAAAACCACATAGGAAAAAACTATAGGTGCGAATGGAGTATATTACCTAACTAGTGGGTAAAAGCAATAAGTTGGGTCTATTGGGATAAGTTGCCATTAACTTGCAATCCTAACCAATTCATGTGTCTCCAAAATTCTTGGAATGTGTTCCCCAACACATTAGGACTTTCAGTGATTAATTATTTATTAATTATATCACTTTGACTTTTGCAATTAAGTTCTAAATGGATAATACCAAACTTGGGCACCCACTTTGAGATGGGAGCCATGAAGACCTTGTTGACCTCTCCTACGTCTTAAAATAGAGTTTGATAACTCCTAGTGAGTGGGAGTTAGGCTTGGGACTTATTTTTAGACTTGGAGTTGTGCTTTTTTATGTACATGAGTGGATAATGTTGAGAAACCTTACATGGATATAATGTTGGAGTTAACTACAGTGTTAGAGATGCATGAATTGGATATTGTTTGCATGTGGTCAGAATAGCTGCATGGACTTGCACGTTTTTGCATGTAGCTTGCATGTACTTGCACGTTTTTGCATGTAGCTTGCATGTACTTGCATGTACTCACATGTACTTGCATGTTGTTGCATGTTGTTGCATGTTACTTGCATGTACTTGGATGTTGTTGCATGTTGGTGTATGTTGTTGCATGTTGCTCATATGGACTTGCATGTTGTTGCATGTCACTTGCATGTTCTTGCATGTTGTTGCATATCACTCCTATGGACTTGTATGACTTTGCATGTTGTTGCATGTCATTTGCATGTGCTTGCATGTTGTTGCATGTCACTTGCATGTGCTTGCATGTCATTCCTATGGACTTGTATGACCTTGCATGTTCTTGCATGTCAATTATATGACCTTGCATGTAGTTGCATGTCATTTTTGTGAGTTTACTTGTAGAACACTCCAACTCTAGAAACTTGCAGGATGGTACATCTCAGTGATTCAGGAAATAGGTATTAGTTGCATGTTGTTAAAAATGCTTGCATGTCAGTTGCATGTCAGTTTTAAGATATTACTTGTATGACACTCCAACTCCTAAAAGTTACAGGATGGTACATCTCAGTGTTTCAAGTAATAGGTATCAGTTGCATGTTGGATCAAGTGTTTGCATGTACAGAACAAGATATTTCAAAATAACCTTGGGGACATCAATATTGCATGTTGTTTGTATGAAATTGATGTGTCTTGGTCACTTCAGTTATCAAAAATTCATTGGGCAAATATGGACGCCCAAATGGAGGAGTTTTTTATGTTGCTTTTATTTGGTGATAAGTTTGATGTTGGGACAGCTATATTTAGCCATCCTGGGCATCCACATCATGAAGGGGTAGTTAACTCAAAGCTTGGACTTTGTTTGAGTTCAGTCTTCTCAATTTAAGTGAGCTTGATTTTTGCATGAGCTTTGGAAGCTATGTTATCAATTATAATTTATTGTAATTTGAATTTTAAGATTTTGAATTAAAAGAGAGTTTTTGGTTTATTTGTAAACCCCATACATTTTCCAAAGAGTTGATTTGAGGAAAAAAAAAGACTTGGAAGAAAAAGAAAAAAGTTTTTTTGTAAAAGACTTAGAGAAAAAAGCAAGAAGCTTTTTTGTGAAGTACATCAAGGACTTAGAGAAATTTTAGTATTGAATGTAATCTTTCCAAAGAGATTTAATACAAGCAAGAAACATCTTTGAGTGTGGAGTTTTTTTCCCAAAAGGGTTTCTCCACGTAAATATTGTGCAAGCTTTTTCTATTCTCTTCTCTTCTCTTCTCTTCTACATTGGATTGAATGTGCAAATCAATTGTTCATTAATTGTTACAGATTAATCTTTATTTCAGCTTTGCATACACAAAATTTTAAAGTTTATAGTAACAGTTCTACCTTCATTTTCAACATTTGGAATCAGAGCTAACTATTGTGTAGAGTGAGGGACGCCTTTCTCTTAAAGTGTTGAAGGTTTTCTAGCTGTAGTGGGAACTTTATTTTTGTAGGTTTTGCAGATATGTGAAGGAGATTGTTTACAATGGGTTCTACCTCTTGTATGGATGTTGAGAAATTCAATGGGTTATGCTACAAGATGTGGAAATTAAAAATAGAAGATCTCTTGGAAGAAAGAGAACAATGGGTTGTTGTTTCAAATGAAAAGAATCCTTCTACAACTATGAAAGTTGAAGAATGGTTGAAACTTGATAAAAAAGCATGAGGAACCATAAGGTTGTGCCTTGCAGATGTTGTCCTCTTGAATGTTTCTACTGAAACTACTGCATACAATCTATGGAAGAGGATAGGTGATATTTATCAAACCAAAAGTTTAACTAACAAGTTATACCTCAAAAGATAGTTATATTCATTAAAAATGAAGAATAGAGATTATGTTGCAAACCATTTGAGTGCATTTAATTTGATTTTAAGTCAACTTGCATCTGTAGGTGTTAATCTTGAGGAAGAGAATAAATGTATCTTATTATTATGTTCTTTACCAGAATCTTGGGAAAATCTAATTGTTGTTATCAATCATAGTGGTACATATCCAAAGATGGACAATCTCATTGCTACACTTCTTTCAGAAGAAATGAGAAGAAAATCCAAAAATGGTGGATCCCAAGATGCTTTACATGTAAGGGGTAGAACTAAGGAAAAGACATCCAAAGGAGATAAGAAGAAGGGTAAGTCTAAAGGTCATTCCAAAACCCCATTTGCTAAATGTTGGGATAAGGTGCCATTAACCTTGTAAATCCCAATATTATATTTATTTCCATTTATTATATGTAATTTGTAATTATCCATAAGGAGATGTACTAGTTTCACTAGCAGGGGTAATTTCAGAGTCACCGAAGGTTATTACAGAGTGACTTTTATTGTTGGCAAATGTAAAAACTCAAAGTAAATGAGGGTAGGTGTGGTCCCTTGAGGAATCTACTATTTTTGGCATGTATGACAACTGTCATAATGTTTGGTAAGTGAATCTATGATAGCTGCAAGTTGTCATAAGATTCTGAGATTCTATGATGGATATGTTAGTTGTATATTTGATATATTTAGTCCAAGATTCCTATCTTGGAAAGATACTCTTTTGTGGAATCTATGATGGTTATGACACGTCATAAGATGTTGTAAGAAGCTAGATTTAGTCTTGGGCACCCAACCCTTTGCATGGCTATTTTTGGACAAGTGTAAGATGCTTGTAAGATGGTAATTAATGTTTACAGGTTGGAGAATCTTAGGAGAGAGAAGGTGAACACCTAGGAGGAGTTGGAAAATATTTCTATAATTATTTGCCATGAATTTGTTGCTACAATACAGATTTTAGGTACTCAAGTGTTGCTGGAATGTTATCAGATTGAAGACTTGTGGAGAGAGTTGTGTAGTTGATGTATTGTACAATCTTGTTGAGATTAATACAAACTTGTGCCTCTTTCCTGGTGGAATTTTTTACCCGCAAGGGTTTTCTCCAAATAAAAATTATGTCATTGTGTTGAGTTCTTCATGTTTGACATCTTTTCTGTAGTGGGTTTTATGTTTTATTATAATCTCCATTAATAACACACAGTTAAGGATTGCAGAAGTTTATATTGAATCAGATTCCCATTAAAGTAGTGTTTCTTTCATTTCTAACATTTGGTATCAGAGCTTGGCCAGCTTTGACTCTTGGGTGGTAGCGTGGAAGCTATAGCTGCAGTGAGAGATTTGGTTGCGTTTGTTTTGCAAATCTCGTGTTGTTATTATGGTTGCATCCACCGTTGCATCAACCTCTGGAATGGACATTGAGAATTTCAACAAAATCAGGTATGAGTTGTGGAAGCTAAAAATGGAAGATTTGTTGGAAGAAAGAAACCAATGATTGGCTATTCAAAAAGACACGAAACCCGATGATGTCTCTTTAGATGAGTGGGCTAGACTGGATGAGAAGGCACGAGGAACCATCCATTTGTGTCTTTCAGATTATGTGTTGCTGAATGTCGCAAAGGAAGAGACTGCATACAAATTGTGGAATTGATTGGGTGAGATCTACCAAGCCAAGAGTATGGTAAATAAACTTTATTTAAAAAGGAAGTTGTTTTCTTTGAAAATGAAAGAGGGTGAGTTGGTTGTAGAGCATTTAAATTCTTTTAATTTGTTGATGAGTCATCTTGCTTCAAAAAATGTTGAAGTTGATGAGGAAGATAAATGTATCTTACTTCTTTGTTCTTTACATGAGTCTTGGGAGAATGTTATCCTTGCTATCACTGCTAACCTCACAGATCCGAAGTTGGATGCTCTTGTTGCAGTTTTATTGTCACATGAATTGAGGAAGAAGAGTTTGGATAGTTCAGGAGATGTTCTCAGTGTCAAGGGAAGGTCTAAGGAAAGAGGACCAAAGGGAGATCAAAAAGGGCTAAGGACAAGTCCAAGGGCTCGTCTAAGACTCCTGGTAAAAAGAATAGAGTTAAGTGTTGGAATTGCGGTAAAAGGGGACATGTGAAGGAGTGCAAAAATCCCAAGAAACAGTGGGAGAGTGCTTCGAATAAGTCCTCGAATGTAGGTGAAGAGGTTTTAGTTTCTGCATGTAATCTTGTTTCTAATGATCACTGGTTGGTTGACTCGGGATGCTTGTTTCATATGACCCCACATAAGGAATGGTTCTCCACATATGAAGAATATGATGGAGGTAATATCTACCTTGGTGACAACTCTTCATATCCAATTGTCAAGAAAGGAAAGGTATTGTTGTGTTTCAGTGATGGGAGGATTAAAAATCTCCCTGGTGTTTTACATGTTCCTGAATTAGCTAGAAATATGATTTCAATTTCGAAGTTGAATGATTTGGGAATGCATGTGATATTTGACAAGCATGGTTGCAGATTGGTGAGAGGGAACTTGGTGGTAGCGAAAGGGAAGAGATTCAGGAACTTGTTTAAGCTTGAAGCCACTACAGTTTGTAATGCCTCCTATGTATCTAAGGCCACTACTGAAAATACATGTATGTTGTGGCAGTGTAGATTGGGCCACACAAGTAATAATGTATTAAAAACTATTAAGAATAAAGAATTGTTGGACAATTTCTCTTATTCTAATGAGCACTTTGATTTCTGTGAGCATTGTGTGTTTGGTAAACAAAATAGAAAATCATTTCCTTCAGGAAGCAATAGAGCAAAACAGAAGTTAGAAATTATTCATATGGATGTGTTTAGACCTGTGGATAATGAATCTATCAGAAAAGTTCATTATTTTGTAACCTTCATTGATGATGTATCCAGATTTAGATGTATTTATTTTATGAAGCATAAATCTGAAGTTTTCACTAAGTTTAAGGAATTCAATGTCTTAGTAGAGAACCAATCAAGTTTAAAGATAAAAGTATTAAGATCTAGCAATGGAGGGGAATATTACTCTAAGGAATTTGATGAGTTTTACAAGCATGCAGGTATAATCAGACAAAAGACAACTCCATATACACCACAGCAGAATGGTGTTGCAGAAAAGATGAATCAAACAATTATGGAAAGAGCCAGAAATATGCTTAGTGATGCACATTTGGATAAATGCTTTTGGGTAGAGGCTATGTGTACTACTTTCTACTTGATAAAAAGATCCCCTTGTAAGGCTCTTGATTCGACACCTTATGAAGTGTGGACAGGTAAGAAACCTTCTGTTTCACATTTAATGGTTTTTGGATGTGAGTCTTTTGTTCATGTGCCTAAGGAAAAGCGATCTAAGTTGGATCCAAAAGCTGAAAAGTGTACATTCGTTGGATATGGTGATAATGTGAAAGGTTATAATCTTTGGAATCCACTAACCCAAAAGATTATCTTTTCTAGAGATGTTATTTTTAGGGAACTTAGAGATATTTTTGAACCTAAGCAACCAAAAGAAAAATACGAAAAGGTAAAGAAGGTGCACTTTGATTTAGAACAGCAAGATGCACCTCAGGAAGAACAGAATGATGGATTGGGGGTGAGGAAGAAGAAGAAGATTTGAATAGTTCTGATGAAGATGAATCTGTTGTTACAGAAGAAGTTGGTGCAGATGATCATGCAAAAGAACGAGTCTCTTACTCCACCGTTGAGGAGATCCACAAGACAATGGAATCCAGTTGATAGGTATAGCCCACCAGATTTTTGTTGTGTATATGCTTTATTGAGTACTAACGATGAACCTAGATCCTATAGGGAAGTTATTTATGTAGATGATAGTGAGTCTTGGCAGTTAGCCATGCAAGAGGAGATGATGGCATTAGACTCGTGTAACACTTGGGATCTTGTTCATTTGCCCAAAGGAAGAAAGGCCATAGGTTTTAAGTGGGTCTTCAAAAAGAAGTTTGGAGCAGATGGGTCATTGGAAAAGTACAAGGCTAGGCTGGTAGCCAAGGGCTACTCCCAGAGAGAGGGAGTTGATTTTGGTGAGATATTCTCTCCTGTTGCTAAATTGACTTCTATTAGATTTCTCTTATCCATTGTTACAGTCTTATGATTGGGAGATTGAGTAAATGGATGTTAAGATTGCATTCTTACATGGAGATCTTGAAGAAGAAATTTATATGCAACAGCCTACAGGTTTTGAGGTAAAAGGAAAAGAACATTGGGTTTGTAGGTTAAAGAGGTCTCGTTATGGTCTGAAACAGTCCCCCCGAATGTGGTATCAAAAGTTTGACTCATTTTTTTTGAAATTGGGTTTTGTTAGAAGCAAGGAGGATCACTATGTTTACATATATTGTGTTGATGATTCTATACTGGATATTGCTTTGTATGTTGATGACATGTTTTTCAGCAATACTAAGGGTATGATCAGTGAGCATAAAGCCCAACTTTCAGGTGCATTTGAGATGAAGGATCTTGGTGCTACAAGATATATTTTGGGAATGGAGATTAGGAGGGACAGAGTTAACAGAAAGCTTTGGTTGTCACAAAGTAAGTATGCGAATACTATTCTACAGAGGTTTAGTTTGTAGGACTGTAACCCAGTTAGAGTTCCTTTACCCATTGGTAAAAAACTTTCATTAGATGTGTCCAAAGACTGAAGATGATCTTGAGGATATGTCTAATGTGCCATATGTTAGTGTTGTAGGGAGTTTGATGTATGCAATAGTTTGCACTAGACCAGATATTGCCCAAGCAGTGGGAGTTTTGAGTAGATTTATGTCTAACCCTAGTAGATAGCATTGGAATTATGCGAAGAGGGTACTTAAATATCTTGCAGGTACTCCTGATTATTGTTTGGTTTATTCAGGTACGATAGTGCTGACAAATATTTAGACATACAGGGTTTTGCTGATGCAGATTGGGTAGGTGACTTGGATAGTCGAAGGTCCACTAGTGGCTATGTGTGTACTCTGTTTGGAGGTGCAGTTAGTTGGATGAGTAAGAGGTAGCCCACAGTTACTTTGTCCACCACAGAAACAAAGTATATGGCTACTACTCATGTCTCTAAGGAGGCAGATTAGTTGAGGAGACTGTGTATAGGTATTGGTTTTGATTGCAGGATCATTCAGATTGGTTGTGATAGTCAGAGTTGGTTGATGTTCAGTATCACTTTGTTTGAGAGTTGGTTGCAAATGGAGAGATTGAGCTGAAGAAGATAGACACTCAGGAAAATGTTGCATATTCATTGACCAAGCCTGTGAGCATAGAGAAGTTCGTACGGTGCAGAGAGGCCATGGGCCTTGTTTCTAGTGCCCGATTATTTTTCATTTGATTTCCTATGAGTTGATTTACAATGTATAATGTCAAGTGGGAGAATGTTGGGATAAGGTGCCATTAACCTTTTAAATCCTAATATTGTATTTATTTCCATTTATTATATGTAATTTGTAATTATACATAAGGAGATGTACTAGTTTCACTGGCAAGGGTAATTTCAGAGTCACCAGAGGTTATTACGGAGTGACTTTTATTGTTGGCAAATCTAAAAACTCAAAGTAAATGAGGGTAGGCATGCTCCCTTGAGGAATCTACTATTTTTGGCATGTATGACAACTTTCATAATGTTTGGTAAGTGAATCTATGACAGTTGTAAGTTGTCATAAGATTCTGAGATTCTATGATGGATATGTTAGTTATATATTTGCTATATTTAACCCAAGGTTCCTATCTTGGAAAGATACTCTTTTGTGGAATCTATGATGGTTGTGATGTGTCATAAGATGTTGTAAGAGGCCAGATTTAGTCTTGGGCACCCAACCTTTTGCATGGCTATTTTTGGACAAGTGTAAGATGCTTGTAAGATGGTAATTAATGTTTACAGGTTGGAGAATCTTAAGAGAGAGAAGGTGAATGCCTAGGAGGAGTTGAAAAACATTTCTATAAGTATTTTCCATGTATTTGTTGCTGCAATACAGATTTTAGGTACTCAGGTGCTGCTGAAATGTTGTCAGATTGAAGACTTGTGGAGAGAGTTGTGTAGTTGATGTATTGTACAATCTTGTTGAGATTAATACAAAATTATGCCTCTTTCCTAGTGGAGTTTTTTACCCGCAAGGGTTTTCTCCATGTAAAAATTGTCATTGTGTTGAGTTCTTCATGTTTGACATCTTTTCTGTAGTGGGTTTTATGTTTTGTTACAATCTCCATTAATAACATATAGTTAAAGATTACAGAAATTTATATTGAATTAGATTTCCATTAAAATAGTGTATCTTTTATTTCTAACAATAAAAGCAAGGTAAAATGGTTGAACAGTGGCAAATGGGGACATGTGAAGAAAAACTGTAAGAGCAAGAAAAAGAGCTTAGATTCTTCCACTGAAAAATCCCCGGAGGATGGTGACAATGATGCATTAATTATTTTAGCTAACACAACAAGTAATGATGCTTGGCTTATTGATTTAGGTTGCTCCTACCATATGACTCCCAACAAGGAGTGGTTCTCAAAATACTCAGCATATGATGGAGGTGAAGTTTTCCTTGGTGACAATAGTACAAAACAGATAATTGGCAAAGGAAAGGTAAAGTTGTATTTCAGTGATGGAAGGGTTAAAACCCTTCATGATGTTTTACATATTCTAGGACTAGCAAAAAGCTTACTTTATGAATCAAAGTTAAATGATTCTGGAATAAATGTGACATTTGATAAGTCTAGTTGTTGGATGGTGAGAGGGAATTGGGTGGTTGCTAAAGGATCTCGGATTGGAAACTTGTTTAGATTAAATACATCTACTTTGAATAATTTAGCCAATGTAACAAACACTAAAAATACATGTATGTTGTGGCACCATAGATTGGGCCACATCAGTGAAAAAGGTCTTAGGACCTTTATTAATAAAAAATTATTTGACAGTATTTCAGATTATTCTGTTGGCAAAAATGATCTTTGTGAGCATTGTGTGTTTGGTAAACAAGGTAGATCTTCATTTCCTAGTGGAACAAATAATGCAAAGAGCTTATTAGAGATTATACATTCAAATGTTTTTAGACCTGTGGATGTTGAATATTTTGCAAAATCTTGATATTATGTCACATTCATTGATGATGTATCAAGATACACTTGGATTTATTTTATGAATGCAAAATCTAAAGTTTTCACTAAGTTTAAAAAATTTAAGGCCTTAGTTGAGAAGCAAACATATTGTAAAATAAAGGTGTTGAGATCAGATAATGGTGGTGAATATTGTTCAAAGGAATTTGATGAATTTTGTAAGCATGCAGGTATTGTGAGGCAGAAAACAACACCTTATACTCCCCAACAAAATGGGGTAGTAAAAAGAATGAACCAAACCTTAATGGAAAGAGTTAGGAGCATGTTAAGCAGTGCTAAGCTAGATCAGTGTTTTGGGGTTGAGGTTGTAAGTACTTCTTGTTATTTAATCAATAGATCTCCTTGCTCTATTCTTGAAGATAAGACTCCTTATGAAATATGGTTAAAAAGAAAACCTTTTGTTTCACATTTAAGGATATTTGGTTGTGAGGCTTTTGTTCATGTGCCTAAAGAGAAAAGAACTAAACTGGATCCAAAAGCTCAAAAATGCATCTTTTTAGGTTATGGTGAGAATGTAAAAGGTTACAAACTCTGGAACCCTCTAACCAAGAAAATGATTTTATCAAGAGATGTTACTTTTAGAGAGTTTAGAGCTTATGAAGGTGAGGAACAACCAAAGGAACAAGAAAAAGGAAAAATAGTGCATTTTGAAATAATTACAAATAAGTAAGAAGATGCACATGTTGAAGAATGACTAGATGGGTTTGGGAATGGAGAAGAAGAAGAGAGTTCAAGAAGTTTAGATAATGATGTTCAGGATGAGCTTATAGAAGAACATACAGAGCCTCTTACTCCTACTGTAAGAAAATCCACAAGGCAACGAAATCTAATTGACAGGTATTGCCCTCCTGATTTTCATTGTATATTTGCTTTATTAAGTACTAATGATGAACCTAGATCTTTTAGGGAGGCTCTTTCTTCAAAAGAAAGTGAGTCTTGGTTGCAAGCTATGCATGAGGAAATGAATTCCTTGGACACTTGTGACACTTGGGATCTTGTGCATTTTCCCAAAGGAAGAAAGTCCATTGGTTGTAAGTGCATTTATAAAAAAAAATTGGTGCAGATGGTAATCTAGAAAGGTACAAGGCTAGATTGGTAGCCAAGGACTACTCCTAGAGAGAAGGTGTTGATTTTAATGAAATTTTCTCTCCAGTTGCTAAATTAACTTCTATTAGATTCCTTTTATCTATTGCTGCAAATTTTGATTTTGAGATTGAGAAAATGGATGTTAAAACTACTTTCTTGCATGGGGATCTTGAAGAGGAGATTTATATGAGGCAACCTGATGGTTTTGTTGTTAAAGGGAAGGAAGACTTGGTTTACAAATTGGAAAGATCTTTGTATGGTTTGAAACAGTCACCTAGAATGTGGTATTAGAAGTTTGATGCTTTTGCATTGAAAGTTGGTTTTGTTAGAAGTGAAGAAGATCATTGTGTTTATCTTAAGATTATTGATGATCAGGTTCTAGTTATTGTCTTGTATGTTGATGACATGTTGTTTATTGGAAACATCAAGGAAATGATTAGAAAGCTTAAAACTCAGCTTTGTAAATCTTTTGATATGAAGGACTTAGGGGCTGCAAAATACATTCTTGGAATGGAGATAAATAGGGATCGTGTTCATAGAAAACTATGGTTAAGTCAGAGTAAGTATGTTGATACAATTTTGCAAAGATTTAATATGCATGATTGCAAACTAGTTAGCATTCCTTTTCCCATTGGTACTAAGCTGAAATTAGACATGTTTCCTACCACTGATGATGCTTTTGAAGATATGTATAATGTTCCTTATGCTAGTGTTGTTGGTAGTTTAATGTATGCAATGGTTTGCACTAGACTAGATATTGCACAAGTAGTGGGAGTTTTAAGCAGGTTTATGTCTAACCCTGGTAAAGAACATTGGACTTATGTTAAGAGGGTGTTTAGATATTTGCGAGGAACTTCTAATTATTATTTGGCTTATCATGGTATTGATAGTGTTGACAAATCATTGGACATACAAGGTTTTGTTGATTCTGATTGGGAAAGTGACTTGGATAGTCGAAGGTCCACAAGTGGCTATGTGTTTACTTTGTTTGGAGCTATGGTAAGTTGGATGAGTAAAAGGAAACCCATGGTTTCTTTGTCTACTACAGAAGCAGAGTATATGGCTGCTACACATGCCTCCAAAGAGGCAATTTGGTTATAGAGACTTGGGAAAGGTATTAGTTTTTATTGTAGAATAGTAAGACTTAATTATGATAGTTAGTGCCATTTGTTTAGCCAAAAATCCTATGTATCATGCTCGTACTAGGCATGTTGATGTTTAGTATCACTTTGTGCGAGAAATGGTTGAGAATGGTAAGGTTTTGATTGAAAAAGTTGACACTTTGGTTAATGTTGCAGATTATCTTACAAAGCCAGTTACTACAGATAAGTTCTCTTGGTGCAAGAAGGCCATTGGCCTTGATCGTTGTACTTGATTTAGAGTTTGAATTAAATCATTTAGATTTATTGCAATGTATAATGTCAAGTGGGAGAATGTTGGGATAAGTTACCATTAACTTGCAATCATAACCAATTCATGTGTCTCCAAAGTTCTTGGAATGTGTTCCCCAACATATTAGGACTTTGAGAGATTAATTATTTATTAATTATATCACTTTGACTTTTGTAATTAAGTTTTAAATGGATAATTGATGCAGATCAGAGACCAAGAACCCCAAATGGAGTTGTCAGTCTTCGCAGCTAAATACACACAAATTCAAACACACTCAACAGTAACAAATGCTTTGCCAATAAAAATCAAAGAAGATTTATTGATTTCATATCAAACTGTTTACAATCACAACACTTCCTCATACAGTTCATTATTCCTTTGATTCCTTATAATTTACTATAGAAAAATGAATAAAAATTGATTAGTTCTGGAGTCACAGCACTTAGAGATCATAACATTCCATTCTCTGCATCTTTGGTGCTCCCTCCTCTCCTCTCTAGCTATGGTGCTCTTCTTCACTCCTATGCTTTTCTTCTGGCAATTGTGATTAACTTTTGTTGAGGCTAAATGCCCTGCCTATACTCTACGGTTCCCAAACTACCCGTTGTTGTGTGTAGATTTCCAAACCGTTCTCTCAAACTCCAACAATCTCCTCTGTGATTCTAATTCTACCACCACTGATGTATTTTGTCACCCCTTTTCACTCTAATTGCAGGTTGAACCCCTCCTTCTCCCCATCGATCCCCACAATTTGTTCTTAAATCTTCTTATTTGTTTTACATGGCTGCTCTACTCTCAGCTGGCCATTCCAAAACCAAATTTGCTGCTCCTATTTTTCCTTTTTATCATTTCTTGTTGCTCTTAGCAAACCTAAACCCCTCTACTCTGCTATTTTCTTCCTTTTATAATATGCAAACAATATTGGCAGTGAATGGTCACTCTTTGGCATATAAAGCAGTGCTTTTTTCAATGAACAAAGGCATGAAATTTCGTTGATATATGATCAAACTATATTCCTAAAGTTTTTGAATCATTGAATTCTTCTTCTTGCTGCTAAATTGACCCCTCTATTACTGATAGAATTCTCCTTTCATTATTTATTCATATCTTTTTCTTGTACGGGCATATGAGGCGTCACTCTTGTTTTTCAATATATACATATATATTAATTCGTTGCAGTTTTTTAAAAAATCACTTGGAATTAAAACCACAGCAACATATATTTAACCACACACATTGAATAGATGCATGAAATGTCTCTTCTACGCACCATGTGGGCCACGCCTCTCTAGAGGCTAAGTGGATAATACACGAAGGAATAGAACCTTCTATGATTGCACTATGACATTAATGCACTAGTAAACCACCGCTCAACCAAAAGATACAGAGTAGTTTCTTCAAAAGAGATTGATAACACTCAGTCACTCAACCAAACTGTGGAAAAATGACAAAGCAAGAATGTAATGCGTGACCACCATCAACTGCAACACCATTGTCGACATCCAAGAAAGCACAACAAAAATAACAAACGAAATGAAATCAAACCAAAACTGAACTAATCTTTTTTTTTGGTGATGCAGGATTGCCAACATCCCCGGGTGCTCCTGCACCAATAATGCCAAACTTGGGCACCCACTTTGAGATGGGAGCCATGAAGACCTTGTTGACTTCTCCTAAGTCTTAAAATAGAGTTTGATAACTCCTAGTGAGTGGGAGTTAGACTTGGGACTTTTTTTTAGACTTGGAGTTGTGCTTTTTTGTGTACATGAGTGGATAATGTTGAGACACTTTGCATGGATATAATGTTGGAGTTAACTACAGTGTTAGAGATGCATGAATTGGATATTGCTTGTATGTGGTCAGAATAGCTTGCATGGACTTGCATGTTTTTGCATGTAGCTTGCATGTGTTTGCATGTGCTTATATGTTGTTGCATGTTGTTGCATCTTGTTGCATGGTTCTCATATGGAATTGCATGTTGTTGCATGTCACTTGCATGTGCTTGCATGTTGTTGCATGTCACTCCTATGGTCTTGTATGACCTTGCATGTTGTTGCATGTCACTTGCATGTGCTTGCAAGTTGGTGCATGTCATTCCTATGGACTTGTATGACCTTGCATGTTCTTACATATCAATTATAAGACCTTGCATGTAGTTGCATGTCATTTTTGTGAGTTTACTTGCAGAATAGTCCAACTCCAGAAACTTACAGGATGGTACATCTCAGTGATTTAGGAAATGGGTATCAGTTGCATGTTGTTAAAAATGATTGCATGTTAGTTGCATGTCAGTTTTAAGATATTACTTGGAGGACACTTCAACTCCCAAAAGTTGCAGGATGGTACATCTCAGTGTTTCAGGTAATGGGTATCAGTTGCATGTTGGATCAAATGTTTGCATATCACTTGCATGTACAAAACAAGATATTTCAGAATAACCTTGGGGACATCAATATTGCATGTTGTTTGCATGAAATTGATGTGTCTTGGTCACTTCAGTTATCAGAAACTCATTGGGCAAATATGGACGCCCAAATGGAGGAGTTTTTTATGTTGCTTTTATTTGATGATAAGTTTGATGTTGGGACAACTATATTTAGCCATCTTGGGCGCCCACATCATGAAGGGGCAGTTAACTCAAAGCTTGGACTTTGTTTGAGTTCAGTCTTCTCAATTTAAGTGAGCTTGATTTTTTGGAAGCTATGTTATCAATTATAAATTATTGTAATTTGAGTTTCAAGCTTTTGAATTAAGAATCTTTTGAATTAAAAGAGGGTTTTTGATTTAATTGTAAACCCCATACATTTTCCAAAGAGTTGATTTGAGGAAAAAAAGACTTAGAAGAAAAAAGCAAAAAGATTTTTGTAAAAGACTTAGAGAAAAAAGCAAGAAGCTTTTTTGTGAAGTGCATCAAGGACTTAGAGAAATTTTAGTATTGAATGTAATCTTTCCAAAGAGATTTAATACAAGCAGGAAACATCTTTGAGTGTGGAGTTATTTCCCGAAAGGGTTTCTCCATGTAATATTGTGTAAGCTTTTTCTCTTCTCTTATCTTCTCTTCTACATTGGATTGAATGTGTAAATCAATTGTTCATTAATTGTTATAGATTAATCTTTATTTCAATTCTGAATACACAAAATTTTAAAGTTTATAGCAACAGTTCTACCTTCATTTTCAATAGGGTCCACATATAAGGGAAGTGCCAAGCAAAAAATATCCCGACAAGAATAGGTACCTGTTTTTAAAAAAACAAGTACCCATTTAGGAACAGGTGCATGAGCCTAAACAGGTACCAATTTAGGAATGGGTACCCATTTAGCAATAGGTGCTCGAGCCTAAATGGGTACCTATTTAGGAACAAGTACCTATTTTGTAAAGGTATTTATTTTTTTAAATCCCTGCGGGCTCATTTTTCCCACAAATAGTGACAATGAGAAGCATAGTATAGAATGGGTATATGTTTGCCAAACCCCTTCCACGCTATTTTTTTACCACATTTTCAATTGGTTTTCTATACCTGCCACCTCCTCCTACCAAACTCACAGTTCCTGAAGACCTCCAAGTAGGTTTACATGATTTTTGTATGTATTTTTTGTTGTCTGTAGGTTTACATTTAGAAATTAGGGTTTAAGTTTTATTATTTATATTTTTACTGATTAGGGTTTACAATTTAAAAATTTAAGATTTTTGGTTTACGGTTTTTAAAAATATAATGAACCCTAAATCATAAAATTTAACTATAAACCCTAAAACTATGAACTATAAACCCTAAAATTTTAAACTTAACTATAAACCCTAAAACGCTAAACTTGACTAAAAACCCTATATGAACAATAAACCCTAAAACTATGAACTATAAACCCTAAAACACTAAATTTAACTATAAACTATAAACCTTAAAAATAAAATTTAACTATAAACTATGAACCTTAAACCCTAGAACAATTATTAACACACTTAGATGATGACAACCCTCAATGTACCCCCCAACAATAGTGTCATTTTTTGTCTCTCACAACTATTAGCTCCTCAAACCCTAAAGATAAGCCATACCTTTAGGCACTGTGAAATTTAGCTTAAGAAATCATACTTGTAACTTATGATCAGGCAAGAACAACTTTCGACCAATTCATGAGAAAGAGTAGCTTCTCCTTCTTTTGGATTTTCTAGGCCAAGGGGAATATTTCCAAAAGTTTTAATATAGGACAATTAAAGAGAAATGAATAAACATTTAACTTATCTCAAGAAAAAACCATATCCTATGCACAAGAGAACTTCAATTATTGTCACTAAGCTTCAATGTGTTGGTTTACCATATGAAAGACTAAAAACCTCTTCATAGTAGGAAAAAACTAATGTATGTGACCAAAGATATAACAACTATTATCCCTAATGATGTAGTTCAATCAAAAACCATACTTCACACATGAATGCAAACTAGACAATACTCATACCTCAACTATCTAACACACCTCAAGTTACCATACTTTATGTAATGGTGCAAATTACAAGTGTCAAATGCATAGTTTATCTAGGGATGATTGACTAGTTATATACAAGTTTCTTTTAGGAGCAAAGATATTTATCAAGTTTTAGATTGCTTGTAGTATTTAGGATTTAGGTCAATTTTGTATTGGTGTCCTCTAGTTAGTGTAATCTTTGGCATAAAGTGTTGTAAATCGAGTCTAAAGTCTTTATTTCATTCATTATTTTGTAAACTTTGGAGAAGATTTTGTCTAGCTGAAATATTCTTCATGATCTCTAGATGTCTGCATAGTTGTCTAAGAGTTTAAGGGGATAATATATATGTCTATGGGGTTACAATTGCTAATATATTGTCATTTTTGTATATTTGACTAATATAATGGATGTAAAATTTCTTCAAAGTCATCAAATAATTTTTTTAGAATAACATATGCGATTACATCGATTAGTTATGGATCATTAAAGTAGATATAGTTGATGATGTTTTTTTGGTCTTTTTATTGCATATAAATGAAATTGTACCTAGAATGATGGGATTTTAGAGGTACTACAAGTAATGTTTTCAATTTATAAGAGTGTTTAGATATTTCTTTAAACCTTGAATCTTCATTGAATGGGCTAAGGAATTGATAGTACTTTACTAAAATGATCAATTTGTTTATTTAAAGTATCCTTCTTTTGTTTCTTGGTAGATTAGGGTAGGTTAGGTTCTACTAGTTTGCATAACTCACTAATACTTACCTTTGCCAAATCTTAAGGGAACTTGCATGTGTTATCCAAATTCAAAGAGTTAATCATGTTTGGACTCTAAGTTCTACATGAAGTAGAAAAAACATAACGGGATTAACCTATGGGGATATAATCATTTTTTCATCTTTAGTTGTATGTGTAACCCAACCTACTATAAAGTGATCTTTAGGTTTGTAAGACTAGAAAGCTAGTATAAAGGGTGTCTTGAGATAAATGTTTGGGATATATTTATACAAAGGGTGTGGCTAAGCTATGTGAACTATTCTATTTTTCATTTCCCTCTAATTATCCTATAAATATTTACATGAAGATACACTCCTTGACCCTACAAATCCAGAAGTGTAGAAGAGCTACATGATCTTGTCAACTGGTTCACAATTGCATGCAGTTTGATCATGAGTATTGCCCTTTTAGTATGAATTTACCCATGTTCCTTGGTATAATATTGTATGTCCATTATCTAGAGTTGTGAGGTATAATTTGTAACACCAAAAGGCCCATCTCATAAATTTAAAGAAACTATACTTTTCTAGATAACAAATACATATATTTTTTAGATCATGTTTTATATTTATTTTTTCGACACATAATTTGGAAATCATTATGTTGAGCACAATATATATGATAGACCACTTAGGGGAAACTTTAATTCAATGAATATTAAGATCTCCATTAAAACTAGTAAAGTGATAGTGAAGGTTAATGATGTTTGCGCTATAATTGTTAATAAAAAGACTAACTAGAATACCTCAATGATATCAAAGCAACTATATCAATTTTAAGCCCTTATGAAGTGATACAAATAAATTACCATAAAATAAGCCCTTATCAAGTTACCATAGTTTAAATAATCACTAAAAAATCTAATAAGAGGAACAAGCATCCTTCCCAAAAGCTCATCCAAAACACATGGAGACATTCATAGATTTAACAAACTATATGTATGGATAGATACTCCTTCAAAATAAGTACCAAATACATTTACAAGATGGAATCCGATTCAACATAGAACATTACATATCCCCTAAGACTATTACAAGATAGATAACTCTTTTGCCTTAAAAATATTTAGCTCACTGATTTGTAGCCAAATCACCAACAACCATTGACTTCTAAATTATATATATATATATAACACCTAATATCTTTCCTGTAGTAACAATGGTGTGGATATATCCCCTCAAAATGTCACATCAATATGAGGTCTTAGGCATGGTAGTCACACATAATTTGGAAGGATAAAACTTGCACAAAAGAACATCCACCTTGGATCAATCAGTGCCTCCACTTGACATTAATTCTTCTCCACCCCTACAAGTACATGGAGGTCCCTTTACATCATACAAAAGGTGACATGTGGCAAGAAATTATTCACCATCAAGTCCATGTTGGAAGAGGTAAAGCCCATCATAAAGGACTAAGTCTAGTTATCGATTAAACAAATGGGTCCCATTGATGATGTCACCAAGATACACATGACAATAAGAACTTGGTCCTAATACGCTGCCACCTGGAATTATGTTGTCACTAAATATATATGGACCAATGAGGATGTGCCACTTGTGAGGCCTACCTTTTTCACTTCTGTTCATGAGACTATTTGCAGTGCTATTGCTATTACTTTTATGTGATCCTAGAATTTTGTTTATTAAACCTAATTGAATTTTAAGAAAACAAATCATGCAATGATAGTTAGATGTTGCTTTTAAGAGAATGATGAATGGATAATATTAGAAATGGAACTTTAATGTGATTTCAGTATGATTATATGGTAGAATATTTAGGTATGCTTGTATTTAATTGCTTCGGCTATGATATTTTTATGTGTTATTAACTTCGAGATTGAGTGTGCAGGTATTGCTAACAAAACCACAAATACAGGAGATCATTCCACACCCTATGTTGTATCCCTTGTGAGCCGATCTAGTTCCACGAGGAACTAAGATCAACTCCATGTATGGTGGAAATATTGTAATGTTGTAATGTTGTAATGTTGCATGGGGTCAAGAGAATTAGGTCTACCCTCTGAATTACTTGTATTGTGATATGTGTTGTAAGAAATGTTGTTATGAGTCTTGTTTAAGTTTATTTCTTTTAGACCCTCTTCTTGTGTTTTTACTTGACTCTGGGAGTCCTAACTAGGTAAAAATCAACCCTGGGTTATACCCCATGGGTCTAAGGACCCTTTTGACTAGGATAACCTTGGGATAACCTCCATATGGTCACTTTAACTGCACAGTGAAGTTAAGTGACGAATTTGGGAGCATGGGGATAATGGGATGAGTGGAATCCACACTCAGACCCACTTCCAAGTCATGAATGACTCCATGATCCCCCAAATAATGGAGTGCTTTGTCTCTTTGTGCCTCTCTTTTGGTAGGAGTTCCCCATAAAAAGGGTGGTGTGTCATCCACTCCCTTTTTATTTCTATTTTACTTATTATATTTTTTTCCTCCATGTATTGGAAAAGGGCTATAGTGGGGGACCTCTTGAGTGGGGTTAATTGTTTTAAGTCCACTAAGGATAATGGATAAGGAGTGGGTTTAGTTTTTTAATGCCACTTGGGAATAAGGGAAAATGGAGGGAATTTGTTTTAAAGAAGAGAGGAGGGAGAGGGTAAGGGGGTTGGATTATTGTGGAAAGAAGGAGAACTTGGAGGAGGAGACTAAGGGTGGAGCTCTTCTTCAACTACATCCATAATAGGGCTTGTAAAGGTTAGTGAGCCAGTTTACTCACCCATGTATGCTCTGTTCTTGTTTGATGAATGTGGATTTGCAAAGGTTGTCTATGTGTTATTTCTGTTATTTTGGGTTTGTGTTGGGTGTTTGAAAAAGCTTCTTCTAGCTGGAAGACAATGCTCATCATGTATGGGGAAGGGAAGGTGTGAACCTCCTCGGGTGCATTCTTGTTTCTTGGAATATGGAAGCCTTGAGGGCAAGTTTGTGGTTTGAGCCAAGATGGCTATAAGGTTTGAGAGCCTATTTGTGATATCCCTGGAATTTTGGTTATTTGGTTGGCTTGAGGCCATGAGAAAGATTAATTTTGTTGGCTTGAGGCCATGAGAAAAATTGTGATAAAATGTTGAGAAGAATGACACCTTGGAGTTGAGTGAGTCTACTTCCCTACCCTCTTTAAACTCACCTCAGCTGAGTTTTTGTGTAGTGAGTAAAACCATGGGTGTTGTGTGTTGTTTGTTCTAAAGTTGTGAAGTGTTTTTGGTCTATTCTACCCTAGGTGTGTGGATGATCTCCCTAGCTCGGGGGTGACCCTCTTGCGGGTCTATGGTAGAGAGGAGAGCTAGTTGGTTGGTGTATTTCTTCCTTGTTGTCATGCAGGTTTCTCTTGGAGCTAATGGAAGAGAAATGGGAAAGTTTTATTGTTTGGGAAAAATGTAACTCATCCTTACTGGCAAGGAGAGTTTGGTTCATTAAGTTTCATCCTGGATAAGTTTTTCTTTGAGGAGAGGTTTACTCCCTCTGAATTTGTAAAATTTGTTATTTGGGGGAAGAGAGTAATTCCTCCCTTAAAGTGTTTGAGAGTTGTGTATTTTTATAGTTGTTTTATACTTGTATAACAAACTTGTAAAGTTGTAAATATTTATCCATTGTATGGTTCAGTGAAAATATTACATTCAAATATTTATATAGGAAGTAAATTTGTCTTTGGGAAAGAGTTAAGAATTGATTTGATTATGCAATAAAAATTCTTCAGAAAACAATTTACTTGTCTATTATAATGAATTTTTGAAGTGAAGGATTTAATAATTATTCTGTATTTATTCTTAATTTCTTCTTTACATTGCATTGGAAAGTACGTGTGAAAAGATGAATTTTAATTGACAATTGTAAATTGGAATCTATATTTATTTCTGATTTATTTCAAGTATTTGTTAAATTTATACACTGAAATACTGAAGAAAATTATGAATTTGTATAGTTCCTATGACATATATATAAATATATATATATATAAATAAATATATATATATATATTTATATATATATAAATATATATATATAAATAAATATATATATATATATTTATATATATATAAATATATATATATAAATATATATATATATATTTATATTTATATATATATTTATATATATATTTATATATATATATTTATATATAAATATATTTATATAAATATATATATATATATATTTATATATATATATATTTATATATATATATTTATATATATATATATATATATATATTTATATATATATAAATATATATATTTATATATAAATATATATATATATATATTTATATATATATATATATTTATATATATATATATATATTTATATATAAATATATATATATATTTATATATATATATATATTTATATTTATATATATATATATATATATATATATATATATATATATATATATTTATATATAAATATAAAACTAATTATAGATATTTATATATATATATAAATATAAATATATATATATATATAAATATATATATAACTAATTATAGATATATATAAATAAACTGAGAATCTGAGAAATTTACACATTGTGAATATCTTATGCTAAAAATATATATTTAATTGTAATTAAATTAAGATCTTATGCTAAGATTATATATATATTTTTTATTTAAAATTTTGAAATAGCATATGCGATGAAGAAAAGAGGATCGCAGCTTTGAGGAAAATACACAGTCGAAACTAGAATGAAAGAAGGTGGGGGATTAACCCCCCCACCAGATTTTTATTACAAGGAGGGTGTGGGGAGGGGCGGAGCCCCACCCACACCCCATGCTTTGGGATGTGGGTGGGGCTCCGCCCCTCCCCACACCCCCCCCAACATACTCCACCGCGGCCTGCGCACAGGCCCCCCTTACTCCCGCCACCGCCTAATCCCCCGCGCGGCCTCCATTTCACCCCGCGCTCCGCCTTGCCGCTCCCTGCGGCCACTACACCCCACAACTCCACTGCGATCACCATTTGTCGCCACTCCTGCGTGGCCAAACCCCCACTGCGCCTTCGTCCGCCGCCCTCTGCGACCTACAAACCACCTCCACCGTCGATCTCTGCTCGCTGCCGCCGTCGCCTCCTTGCCCTACATCATATACCTAAAAGCAAATAAATTGTTAGGGTTATTCAAATTCTATGGCATGAGGTTTAATATATAACAAGGCACTCAGATACTTGGGGTGGAGTATAAACTTAAATAAAAATTAAACAATATTTTATATATATATATATATATATATAAATATTTATATATATTAGTGGTTAGTGAGGTGTGGTTACACTCACATAAGGAAATTCATATATATATATAAATGTGTTGATTTTTATAAGTGCACTTAACAAAAATGTAAGGGAATGGTTTTTAAATATGAAAATTTTTAATTAATCGTTGGACTCTTTTCATTTAACAGATTGTGAGAGAGAGATTTGGTAATATTTATATTTAAAATACTTTATAGCAAAAGGAATAATGGAACAATTTTATTGAACATTAAATTATAAATTTAAAAATAGTTTGATCTGTATTATGATTTGTGAGTTCAGAGTTTATTATATGCCAAATGAAATACCAAAGGATTGAAACATAGTAAATAATTATTTAAATAAATAATTTAATAAATACATAAACGATTATAATAGAGGAGTAGTTACGTGTCAATTTTGTATTAGACTGAGAAAACCAGTTAGAGGCAAATTTATTATCAAGTAAATTTAAAAGTTGAAAAATAAACCAAACGTAAACATAGTGAACGTCATCTAACAAAGATAGAAAGTCCAAACCTGGAGAATGCGCATGTAAGGTTATTATTCTGTTAACAACGGTATCGTTGACGACATAAACATACACAACCGAACACGCTTACGCATGCGAGGGGAAAATCTCAAGTAGTAAAGGAAAAATTTTAATAGTTCGTATCATGACCACATGACGCATGTCGACACAACACGCGTGTTTGCGTGTTGTGACCGCATGGGAAATGTGGGCATGACACCACTTAAGAAGTAAGTGCCACTTAAGTGTTGAATTAGAGTAGCTAATAACAAAGGGGTAAATAGTGATTATGTTGAGAGAAGATTAGATGGTGTGTGCATGAGGGAGATGATCCAACAGTTATATTTAACCCTACAACATATGTGATCTAATCATATAAAATAAAGACACAATATGTTTCACTATAGTTTAATAAAGGCTACATATAGATCATCCTTTTAGTGATAAGCACCATCTTGAGATTAACGTTGAGTAATCATTTTTTTATGATAGTTTTGTCTCTGAAATATATAGCTCCACAAATCCTAGAAATAAAACTCAAAACCTAGGCTTGATGAATATCAACCTAACATGATGGACTAGAAATCATGATTAGAATATGGCAAATAATAGGCGAGCAGCTAAGAGAGGGCAACCCTTTTTCACTTTATATTTTGTTAAACCTAAGATGATGGTCCTAAGGGACTTCAATAATATAATGAAAGAGAAACAATAGTGATTCCATTAGGCCTTCAACAACCATTCCCTATGGATAATTTATAACCCTCAATATTTATCACTAATTCTTATTAAATGTTTATTTAGATATTTATTTGTAAGTTTTCAATATGCATATTTACTTGTACATATGGATAGTTACTTACATTTGTAAGTTTTCAATACATGGATATAATTTAATTGTAGATATGGATAGTTACTTACATTTGTAAATTTTCAATACATGGATATTTACTTACATTTGGATGTTTGTAAGTTTATTGTGATATATTTATTTGTAAGTTTTCAATATAGATATATTTACTTACATTGTAAGTTTTTGATATGGATATTTACATGAGTAATTAAATATTTATTTATTTTTATTCTAATTGTAAATGCAAGTGGTCAAATGGATGAATTTCTAATAGATGATATTTTACAAAACCCCCCACCCCCTCCACCTAATGAGGCTCGCTTGCGAGCGAATATAAATGAAAATATAAACACAATTGAAGAAAAAAATAATTTCATCCAAAATCAACCTCACATGCCCCCCCCATGTAGTACGGTTTGCATCTTCAATGCAAACCATTGTTGATTCTATTAGGTCCATTGATGCGGATCTAGATAGATTCCACCTTTGGCGGGAGGAGAGGGGGCAATTTTATGCGAATGGTCTCTTATATAGAGAGATCCTTGATCTTCACATTACCAAACAAACCTTAGCCCCATTCTTTGTTGACCCCGCAACTAATCAACCTATACCTCCAATGAGAAAAAGAATTTCAATTAAGTGGTGTAAGCATCATGAGATTGCGAGACATTTTTGGGAGCGATGGTGGATAGTATTTGATCATCCACCACAAGCTAATTTTGAGGTTCCATTATGTTTTTTGAGGAAATTATGGATAGAGTTTCAATTGGGTTTAAAACCCAATTATTTTAACATTAGAGCATTCCAGGGTGTTGGTGGTGGCATGCCACAACACAGGGCAGGGGCATGCATCGATCCCAATCGACCTGTTCCTATTCCACCCATGGCTGCTCCTGTTTTGCCTAGTATTCATGCACCCATTTAGCACCAAGTAGTGCTTTAGACATAGGAGCATGGAGTGCACTCTCGAGAAATCTCAATGAACAAGCTACCCACATGGTAGCTCAATTCAGCTAATGACTGAGGTGGAGTACATTAGATGTTCAACCTATGTTAGTGAGATTTGACTAATACATTCTATTTGTAACTTTCAAACATGTAATATTGATAAAGGTATAGGTTGACATGATAACTGGTTGTATAACAATTGAAGAGATAAGTAAAATGGTGATCTCTATATTAGAGTGTAGATGGAATCTTAGTAGATGCACCTACATGACCTTATTGAGCATATTTTATTACTGTTTTAGATTTGAAAATCTAATAATATGCATCTTTACTCCTTTTTTTGACTAAGTTGTGATGTCAAATAAAATTATAAATATTTTAAGTTGAAAGTATGAGAATTTCATGTTTAATTCATGAATGATGAATGATTAAATATGTGATTGTATACTCTCTGGCATGATTTTAGTCATATTTCTTGTTTAGACCGACTCATGTTTTTGAGTTGATTATGTATAATCTTGTTAAACTCAGGCTATAACCGGAGGTTTTCTTGGTCGATTCTTTCCTGCCGGTATGCCTTTTCTGAATCTGGCATTTTGTAACTTCTTTTTATTAATAAATTTTAGTGGTTTTGCCACTTTTTTGTTAAAATATGTGTGTGTGTGTGTGTGTGTGTGTGTGTGTGTGTGTGTGTGTGTGTGTGTGTGTGTGTGATTGAACATAATGATAATATTATCTGTATGACTTGATAATATTTTGAATTGCCTTGCATCTAATGATGAGGGATATTGATATGATTCAATAGCTTAGATTCTCACAAATCTACTAATTTGTTACTAATGAGCTAACACCAATTTCAGTGTCTAATGGATAACTAGACAAAAGGACCATGCTAGGTACATTTTGGAGTTACCAAAAACATGGCCAGGTATTCAAATTGGAAAAGTATGGTAAACACATGTATGAAGAAGTTATAAAAACTTGTTAATTTTGCATTGTTATGATGTGGAATAAAGTTTGGTTTTGAATGCTTGATAATATGATGACTACTTCTTCATCTACAATCATCAGGAGTGATGACCATTCTTAGAGGGGAAGGATGTTACATCCCATTTACTTTGCCAAGTTAATTATTGATTAATAGAATGATTAGAAAGGACAATTGAGCATATTAATTATCTTTTTAAATTAATTGAAATGATTTTAATAATGTTTAATCATTTACGAGCTTATATTAGATATTAACTTGATGATGATTAATTACATGTTCTATTTTCGTAGAAGTGACAAGAAATACTAACGCACACACACACACACACACACACACTCTCTCTCTCTCTCTCCCTTGCAGATTTTGTGTATAGTTTAGGAAGTGTGAACCTGAGGTAGTACATGTAAATGTTAATGTTTTGGTGATTATTGTACTATTCATTGATTGAATATATTTGATGTGAGATGATTTTTGTTGAAATAATAAAAAAATTACTCTATCTTTTTATAGTTTTTATTATTATTTTATTGCTATATATTTTTGATCGGATCTTATAGTAGATGAAAAATCTAACACTTTATCCTAATTTATTGATGAAGGAATTGTTGACATTTCTTCTGAATCAGCATTAGGGTTTGCCACTTCTAATGCACAGGCAGATTCAGGCCAACTGAATACAGGAGGTTGCGTGAGCTCCTCCCCTTCACTTCTGGTTCTGCCGCACTAAGGGGGGTATCCCTATAACTCAAGATGTAACCTTGACTAGCTCAAAGATAGAAAGATCTAACTTGACAACAACAGGCAGAATACTCTCATGTATGGACCAAGATCTGCATGATAGATCACAAGGCTGGCAACATTCTTGGACATGATGTCTGGTTGGGTATGAGAGCATGCAGGGGGTTCCTAATCCTATTCCTACAACTAACAGGTGGAAGTATGAAGTGTTTTGATATGAATTTGGATGCAAAGCTGGATATGGTGTATAACACAAGAACACAGCATGATTGGTGCCTATCCAGGGCTTGGAGTCGGTAGACATACACCTGTGAATGATCAGCATGAATAGCTAAAACTGGATTTCAGGGGGACACACATGATATCTGCCTTACAGACATCTCCCAATGAAGAGTGTTGAGTTATCTCTACTTATGGCATCCCTACTGCAGTATACCCTTCCCAATGTTCAACCTGAAAACAGTTTAATCTGCCCCTTGAGCAGAGGTTAAAAGATCAGACATTCAACATAGGAATTCTATGCTCTAGAATCTAAACATCACACAAATATCCAGATCCAGAAGAGAATACATGCAATACTGGAGACAGAATTAACACAACACATGCTAAGATAGCATTACTCATATAAGATCAACCATGAAACCAGTGGATTCATGCCAAGTCCTACAACAGGAGATACATAAACTCACAAGATCAAGCTGTACAGAGCAACCAGATCAGCTGGTTTTGGATTACAGAGCCAAAAATCCACAACTTTCAACAACCTTGAATGAATAACATCGTCTGCATTATATAGCAGGAGGATGTATTCAGCATTAACTACCAGGTTGACCAAAACTCCAGCCAGATATACAGTATCATAGAAATGGCACTCAAACATTAATGCAGCAGGTAGGGGAGGAGACAGGAAGACTTTTCGAGCCTTGCGTCGCCGCCTAGGGATTCAGATCTTCAGTCAGGTACTACATCCGTCCACGCCATCGCCCATACCTTTGCAACAATCGCCATTGATGGCGCACCAACCCGCGGCCTTGGGAAGATCATCAAACAGTTAATCGCAAACACTTCCCGCCGAGATTCATCATCATGATATTTCGAATATGCAGGATAACATTATCCCACATGCACCCCGCGATGACCTCAATAACACTTTATATACTAGGTCATGAGCATATATCATGTCGGTGCTTTTGCTCCTGACGACACTAGTATAAGACTTCATCATCATCATCCTCCAGCAGCATGATATCCTGTTGTTCGAAATATCACCCTGACGTCATCATCATATTTGAAAAACAACTGCATGATATTCGCCTTCATCGGCACAACCGGATCCATCGGAGAAACATCCTCCTGCTGAGCCTAAACAAAAAGTCTGGCCGATGAACATCCTGATGATGTCATCATCATATACTGCTGACGTCATCATCATATCTGCCTACTGCGCACCTCCTCATATCTAGATGACGTCATCATCATGTTTGCAAATATTAGGAGGTCTCTTCAAGATGATCAGTTGTTAGAAATATGACCCCCGCGGACCTTGATAACGTCATCATCATATTAACATCATCATGATATTCGAAAGACAACCGGATATTTGGAAATATCCTCCTGATGTGCAAATATCAGGTTGCACTGTAGCTCCTCTGTAAGATCGGGGCGATAGATGAATATGATGATGCTCGAAAAGATCACCCCCTCTAGATAGCGCACGAAGCCGGCAGACAGATATCTCCTTGATATCAGCATCATCATGATGCTGGAACAAACACACTCGAGTGATATGAAAATATCACCCCCTCCTTCAGAAATATCATGATGCAGATAGGCAGAAAGAAAGATATCACCCTGATATAAGGATGACGTCAGCATCATCAGGATGACAAAACAACGAACAAGAGGTGATACAACATCATCAGGATGATATTGACTAAGATCATCCTGACGTTCAAAATATGATGACCCTAGTGAATATCGGGTCGCACTTAGAACTCTTCAACACCATCATCAGGATGATCATAACCAAGATCACCCGATGATAGAAATATCACCCCGGCGAGATATCATGATGCAGATAAATATGATGACCTCCGCAAGCAGCAGGATGATAACTGGAAATATGATGATGATGACGACGACCCTTAAGAAAAAGCAAGTAAGGTCGAACAACTTAGAGAATAGCCCCTTCAGAATAACGGGGCAACATCATCATCATGTTTGCGCAAGGTGATAAATGGAAGATCACCGGATACTTTGAAAAATCACCCTCGCAAGCAGATCAGGGTGCACTGTAGCTCTTCAGCATCATCAGGATAAAAACCAAACATCACCCGATAACTGAATATGATGATGACGATGAAAAAACAGGTCGACGGAGAAGATGATGATGCTGACCCTCATCGAAACAAACATGATGATGATGACCTCCTCCTCAAGAAAATATGATGATGCAGCTGAAAACTGCTGAGGAGGTCCAACACTTAGAACATTTTTTTGGATACTTAGGGAGAGTGCCTGAATGAAAATTGCTCAAAAAACTGCCAGTCAATTCAGGCACTAACAGTGGCTCTGTCTGGGGACGTGCAGGTGAAAACCTGCAGCAAGAACACCAGATCTCTGGGATGCAGACCAGTCCCTATCCATTGGGCACAGAGTCAAATACTGCACTGTCCTGCATCACCCAACACACTTGATGGCCTAAGGCCACCAAGAAAAGAAAAACATGTATCTCCCTTTGTCAAATATCTTGTTTTCATCTACATGCACTGGGTCAAGCTTGGAGATACTACAAAGATCCACCCACAAACAAATCTTGTCATCTGCATATTCAACCCTCTGATTTGGTTTGTCATTATCACCCTTGTGCAGATAACCCTCAGCATCATGTGACATGTGGGTGCAGAATATATCAAACAATGCATGTTCATATGGCATATAGCACTCATCACTTATATCATCATCATGCATTGCAACATGATCTCCTAGCTGGACTGCAAATAGGAAACACTCAGAGTCCACCACACAACTAGGAAGATCAAGGCTCATTGTATTATATGCTGGCTCATCAAAAGAAAAGCTTTCAAAATCACAATTGTGCACATCATGTACACAACAATCAGCAACACCAGGCTGGAAAAGATCAGGCTCTGGCATCTCTTTCAAATCAGGCACATTTTCACAGTCACTTACCTGATGTATGTTGTTTCCTCTTTCATCAGGATGAGAAACAGAATCCAAGCCAAAAATAGTATCTAGATCCTCACCATACTCAGACAGATCCTCATCACCATATGTGTCATAAATGGGTGATCCAGGTGCATCAGTTTCATCATAGTATGCCATTTGTTCATGGGCAGCAGAGCACACCTCTTCGTCATCAATGGATTCACTCTGTGGAGGAGTATCAGCCTGTGTGTCATAAGCAAAACAGCCACCAAATGAAAAACAATCATGCTCTGAACTAGCATTTATTTCAACTTCTGACTGCTCTTCATGATCTCCATGTGTTTGAAAGGTAGGCAATGGGTCACACATAGGACTGCTTCTCTGTTTGCTTATATCTTCTCTGTCTTGAGTACAATACTCACAATTGTCTCCACTGGTCCATTCTAAAAATTGCTCATTGCTGTCCACAACCTCGTTATTGTTTTCATGGTCAGCTGCCTCATCATTGCAATGGGAATCCTCATTAGTCCTTTCACTGGCATCCTCAACTGGTGAACAATCTAGTTGAGCAGTATTGCTAGCATTATGTTTAAATACAGCAGTCTCAACCTCTATGCTTTTATTCTCACTTTTATCTGCACATGATGCCATAATCATTTGGTCATTTGCAGCTTCATAACCATTATTCACACCAAGGCCTGGGGACAGGGGTTTCAGCAGGTGCACATTTCTCATTTCTTCTACATTTTCTAAAAATTTGTATGCCATCTGCATACTTGTCACCTTGAAATCCCTCAGTAATGCACTAGAGCCCTCCTCAAAAGCTTCAAAGAATATGCCAACACAGGCTGAAATATCAGGTCTAAAACTTTCAGGGACATGTGAAAGGGCTACTACAAACCTATGACTGAAATCAACACATGGCTCTTCATCTTGTTTTCTGATTCTCATCAATTCTACAACAAGATCAGCCGGTTCTCTTGCAAATTCCTCCTTGAAACAGTCAGCAAGCTCATCCCAACAGGCAAAAAATTTCTTTGGAAAGCTCAAATACCAGTCTTTTGCTTTTGCATCAAAGGACCTAACAAGAAACCTCATCCACATATCCTCATCTCTGAATGAATATTTTCCCATAAAACTTTGAAAATTTTGGATATGTGCATTCCCATCACATACATTGTGACCACTAAATCTAGGCATCTGACAGTATATCCTAGCAGGCATAGTTTCTACTTTATAATCCACCCATGACAAATCCAGTTGGTCATACAAAGGATCAAAAGGGCTGACAGGAGGTTTAGCTTTCTGACTGGCAGACACAACAAGGTTACTGCTTCTTAACTGGGCCTGCTCAGCCTCTAAGAATATCAACCTATTTCTTATCTCTTCTATTCCTTTATCCAACATTTCACCACTGAGTGTGGGATAACTCATACTTGGATTCATAAAAATCTTACTCTTAGACATCTTTTGTCTGTCTAAGACCTAAGGCTTCCCCTGGCATCTGATCTATGCAGTAAAACAGCAAATAAAGGGGACGTAACAAAGTACCTTTTCTCATACAGATGCAGAAATATGTACATCTTTCAACCAATAACATACATCTAACATTCATGTGCATTTAGATCTTTTTGCAGAGTCGCCACCTCTCCAGAGAGGACAAAATTTTCAATAGCTGAAAGCTACTTTTCCAGGTTCATTCCACCAGCAGAGCATCATTTCACTAGAGACTGCAGGATATTACTTTACATCAACGTCCCCAGCAGAGTCGCCATTTTGTTGACATTTCTTCTGAATCAGCATTAGGGTTTGCCACTTCTAATGCACAGGCAGATTTAGGCCAACTGAATACAGGAGGTTGCGTGAGCTCCTCCCCTTCACTTCTGGTTCTGCCGCACCAAGGGGGGTATCCCTATAACTCAAGATGTAACCTTGACTAGCTCAAAGATAGAAAGATCTAACTTGACAACAACAGGCAGAATACTCTCATGTATGGACCAAGATCTGCATGATAGATCACAAGGCTGGCAACATTCTTGGACATGATGTCTGGTTGGGTATGAGAGCATGCAGGGGGTTCCTAATCCTATTCCTACAACTAACAGGTGGAAGTATGAAGTGTTTTGATATGAATTTGGATGCAAAGCTGGACATGGTGTATAACACAAGAACACAGCATGATTGGTGCCTATCCAGGGCTTGGAGTCGGTAGACATACACCTGTGAATGATCAGCATGAATAGCTAAAACTGGATTTCAGGGGGACACACATGATATCTGCCTTACAGACATCTCCCAATGAAGAGTGTTGAGTTATCTCTACTTATGGCATCCCTACTGCAGTATACCCTTCCCAATGTTCAACCTGAAAACAGTTTAATCTGCCCCTTGAGCAGAGGTTAAAAGATCAGACATTCAACATAGGAATTCTATGCTCTAGAATCTAAACATCACACAAATATCCAGATCCAGAAGAAGAATACATGCAATACTGGAGACAGAATTAACACAACACATGCTAAGATAGCATTACTCATATAAGATCAACCATGAAACCAGTGGATTCATGCCAAGTCCTACAACAGGAGATACATAAACTCACAAGATCAAGCTGTACAGAGCAACCAGATCAGCTGGTTTTGGATTACAGAGCCAAAAATCCACAACTTTCAACAACCTTGAATGAATAACATCGTCTGCATTATATAGCAGGAGGATGTATTCAGCATTAACTACCAGGTTGACCAAAACTCCAGCCAGATATACAGTATCATAGAAATGGCGCTCAAACATTAATGCAGCAGGTAGGGGAGGAGACAGGAAGACTTTTCGAGCCTTGCGTCGCCGCCTAGGGATTCAGATCTTCAGTCAGGTACTACATCCGTCCACGCCATCGCCCATACCTCTGCAACAATCGCCATTGATGGCGCACCAACCCGCGGCCTTGGGAAGATCATCAAACAGTTAATCGCAAACACTTCCCGCCGAGATTCATCATCATGATATTTCGAATATGCAGGATAACATTATCCCACATGCACCCCGCGATGACCTCAATAACACTTTATATACTAGGTCATGAGCATATATCATGTCGGTGCTTTTGCTCCTGACGACACTAGTATAAGACTTCATCATCATCATCCTCCAGCAGCATGATATCCTGTTGTTTGAAATATCACCCTGACGTCATCATCATATTTGAAAAACAACTGCATGATATTCGCCTTCATCGGCACAACCGGATCCATCGGAGAAACATCCTCCTGCTGAGCCTAAACAAAAAGTCTGGCCGATGAACATCCTGATGACGTCATCATCATATACTGCTGATGTCATCATCATATCTGCCTACTGCGCACCTCCTCATATCCGGATGACGTCATCATCATGTTTGCAAATATCAGGAGGTCTCTTCAAGATGATCAATTGTTAGAAATATGACCCCCGCGGACCTTGATAACGTCATCATCATATTAACATCATCATGATATTCGGAAGACAACCGGATATTTGGAAATATCCTCCTGATGTGCAAATATCAGGTTGCACTGTAGCTCCTCTGTAAGATCGGGGCGATAGATGAATATGATGATGCTCGAAAAGATCACCCCCTCTAGATAGCGCACGAAGCCGGCAGACAGATATCTCCTTGATATCAGCATCATCATGATGCTGGAACAAACACACTCGAGTGATATGAAAATATCACCCCCTCCTTCAGAAATATCATGATGCAGATAGGCAGAAAGAAAGATATCACCCTGATATAAGGATGACGTCAGCATCATCAGGATGACAAAACAATGAACAAGAGGTGATACAACATCATCAGGATGATATTGACTAAGATCATCCTGACGTTCAAAATATGATGACCCTAGTGAATATCGGGTCGCACTTAGAACTCTTCAACACCATCATCAGGATGATCATAACCAAGATCACCCGATGATAGAAATATCACCCCGGCGAGATATCATGATGCAGATAAATATGATGACCTCCGCAAGCAGCAGGATGATAACTGGAAATATGATGATGATGACGACGACCCTTAAGAAAAAGCAAGTAAGGTCGAACAACTTAGAGAATAGCCCCTTCAGAATAACGGGGCAACATCATCATCATGTTTGCGCAAGGTGATAAATGGAAGATCACCGGATACTTTGAAAAATCACCCTCGCAAGCAGATCAGGGTGCACTGTAGCTCTTCAGCATCATCAGGATAAAAACCAAACATCACCCGATAACTGAATATGATGATGACGATGAAAAAACAGGTCGACGGAGAAGATGATGATGCTGACCCTCATCGAAACAAACATGATGATGATGACCTCCTCCTCAAGAAAATATGATGATGCAGCTGAAAACTGCTGAGGAGGTCCAACACTTAGAACATTTTTTTGGATACTTAGGGAGAGTGCCTGAATGAAAATTGCTCAAAAAACTGCCAGTCAATTCAGGCACTAACAGGAATAAAGGTGATCTTTTGAAAACAAGTCATCCTTGATCATTTCTCCCACTAATGTTCCTCATGTACTCTCATCTCTTCAAATATTTACTCTTTCCCATCCACTTCATTCCATGAACATGCAAAATCATTGAATGTATTTACTTTTCCAACACAAAGTGGTCCATTTTGAGTAAATCATGTCATAGACTTTCCATCAAACTCATCTTGAAGATGTTGCAAGTTACCTGAAACACTTTGATAATCTAACCTAGAAGTTACTGACAGTTACATCATACAATGCATCTCTAAACAATTCTAAGCACCGTGGTCACTTGTCTTATGGAAGGAGCAAGAATTATTGAAATTATCAACAAGTGCCTCCAAGGCAAACTGTTCATTTGGAGGAGCTTGTTTGAAACAATCATTTATGTTGTAGCCCTTCATATTTAGGCAAAATATGGGACCATTAACCTGATGGAGTCTTTCATGATTCCTTCGATAGTGATCATGTCATCTTCCAGCATAATTGCTCATGTCTAGGCTTCTTCAAGCTCATCAATTTCACAAGTTTTGATCAAAAAGGAAATCTTTGATGGAAGGGCATTGATGAATCAGCTCAAAAGGATTTGTGGAGAAGGCCTTAAAGAATTATTGATTCTTCCAACAAGCTGGTTGAGTCATGCAACAAACTCCATCCAAGGTGTAGTGTTATCCTTCTTCGCATTTGACAATTGAACAAAAACAAAATGACCATCTTCAGACAGTATGAAGCATGATAAAAATTTTGTGCACATGATCTCCCAAGTGGTGATGCAACCTACAATGAGATTATGGAACCATTCTATTACTACTCAAACTACACTTTCAACAAAATGTCCAACAACAACACCTTCATGTGAAACCCCCATAATGCCACAAGTTGTAGTGAATGCTAAGATATGCTCATATGGGTGTTGTGCATCATTAGCGTGAAATTTTAAAAAAGAATTCATTGATCCCTTTGGGAAGTCATGATGTGCTACAAGTACCAAGAGACCAATACTAGCTCCCCACAATAATGGAGGTGGAGGTGGATCATTTCCATGGACATTGCCACCCATTTCTTGAAATGGTTCTTTAGCTTCATCTTGATTTCCTACAAATTTATTAATGAGTTCTCAAACTATTGTGTAATATGCACCCTTGTTATGCCTTGGTTTTTTTGTTTGCTTGATGTGTTCAATAGAAGAAGACAGAAATGCAGAAGGTGTTTCTTTTTGTAAATAAGAGCAGAAATAAAATAACTTGAAGCAATTAAATAATTCAGAAATATGACAATGTTCCAAAATACATATAGCTGAAATTTCCAAATTTAACTTCTGATTTGAAATACAAACTTCCTCAAATGTAAGAGGAACCTAGGTCATCAAATAACATTACATATTTAATTCAAACATACCCAAAAATTCTAATTGACTTTGATAATTTTCTGCACTTGCAACTAGCTCCTGTAAGCTCTTAGAAATGAACGCCACACCTCCAGGACTGAATATAAATGCTCACAAATGATGGAAATATGTCCTCCAACCCTAGACATCCTCAATGCAGCAATAAATTATCTAAAACCCTAGGTTTCCAGCTCCCAAAGTCACACACCCTTGTCAATATGGTACGGCCAACTATGGAGATGGTACGACTAGCCTTTGAAATCAAAACCACAGTAAATCTCTTCTCATTCTCCTCCAATCTGTCACAATAAAATCAGATAAGCAATATCCTCCTCCAAACTAAAATGGAAAGTCCACAAATATGCCCAACTGTGATCTTTGTAATGAAATCACCAAGAAATCCTCTAGATTGTGTCTTTCAACAACATAGAGAATGTCGCATGTAAGGGATTTTATCCTCACAAACCTTAAAGAAGAACTAGCTCCTCCAGCAAAGAAGAATAACAAATATCAAGTCAAGCATAAATAAAAATAAGCTCCAAACTTCTTTTGTATGCCTCTTCAAACCCCACACCTCAATTTCCATTAAATGCACTTTTATTTAAACTTTTAATGTCCCCTTATTTTCCAAGTGAGGCATCCAACTATAGGGAATACTTTATAAAATTTAAATGACTTCTTATGTCTCCCAAAAGTACCCTTTCATAAAGTCACTTTATAATATTAAATTATGATAAAGTTATAATATTTGTTTTGACTTTCGTTATTTAAATTAAAGTATTGGACTATATTAAATATTCAGATACTGACATCAAATGCCTCCACTGACATAGCTAAAAATAGAAATGCTAACAACTGACCCTGTCGACGCCTAAAACTGACTTACTAAAAATAGTAAGTATAGAAGAAATCATCCAAAACCACCCTAGAAAGTGGCATACCACACATCATAACCTCTGGAGCTCATTTAATCACCTGATGCTACCAACCTGTTGGATCCAACTGACTCTAAGGATTCCCAAACCCTAACTCATTAGCCTACGAGAACCCACTAGATAGGCTAACTGTCCACCAAGATGAACTGATTAGAAAGGGGACATTACAGTCCATCCTTCCCAAAATTGCTTGTCCTCAAGCAATCTCAACTCTGGATGCTGCAAAATCTACTCATTTTCCCACATTGCATCCTCTACTAGCAAGTTCTTCTATTTGACCAAAAATTCATTAATGACCCTCTTCCGAAGAGTTTGCTCTTAGTAGTCAATAATGGCCTCTAGAATCAGTATCAAATTCCCCTCCTCATCTAGTGGTGGCAACTCTGATGAGGAAACTACATTATCTTTGAGTGCCTTCTTGAGCCTGGATACATGAAAGACATTATGCACTCTGCTACTAGCGGGTAATTCAAGCTCATAGGCAACCTCTCCAACCCTCTTGGACACTCTGAATGAACCATAGAACCTGGGCTTAAGCTTCTCTACTCCACTCTTCTTAAGAGTAGACTATCTGTATGGCTAAAGCCTCAAATAAACCATGTGTCCAACCTCAACTACGCTCTATCTAACGTTGATCAGCATATAACTTATGTTGCTTTTGTGCCTGCTGCAAGTTTTCCTTCAAAGATTTCATAACATCTTGTCTTTCCTGTAATAAGTCCCTTGCCTTATGCACTCTACTATCCCCAAAAAGCAAATACAAGAATTTGGATGCCTCATACCCATACAAGGCCATGAACGGTGACATCTTGATGGGCATATGATAAGTAGTATTGTAGCAATACTCACCAAGGTGTGGTCATTTAATCCAAGCCCTTTGTTGCCCTGACACATAGTTTTTGAGGTACCCCTCTACCCATTTGTTTACTATCTCCATTTTTCTATCAGTCTGAGGGTGGTAGCTTGTACTAGGCATGAGCTCAATCCCACTCAATCTAAAAAGCTCCTGAGAAAAGATGCTTAGGAACTTGTCCCTATCACTCACTATGCTCTTGGGCATCCCATGCAATCTAAAAATCTCCCTAAAGAATAAATCAGCTACCTATGTTGCAGTATGTGTCATTGAAATAGCAAAGAAATGTGCAAATTTGGTCAATCTATCAACCACAACATATATACAGTCCTTACCCTGTACCTTAGGTAGCCCAGTGATGAAGTCCGTGGAGATACATTCTCATTTCTAATTAGGAATGGGTAAAGGATGAAGCAAACTAGCTAGATAAGTGTGCTCATTTTTATTCTGTTGGCAAGTGGGGCACTCTCTGACATACTTAAGGACTTCATTTTTTAGTCCCTTCCAAGTGAACCTCTCACTGATTTGCCTGTAAGTCTTGAAGAACCCTGAGTGACCAGCCATAGGCGCATCATGACAAGTCCTCAATATCTTCACCTTCAGCTGTGAAGTAGACACCAAATAGATTCTCTCCTTATAGATGATGATCTCATTGAGCACCGTGTACTTGTCATCATGAATAGTGCCCTTAATGATTCCTATTGCCCAAGAATCCTTAGCATACTCTACTAAAAACAACTCCCTCCAATCAATAGAAATCTCAACCAAAGAACACAAATGAGGCCTTCTGGAAAGTGCATCAACAACTACATTGTTTTTCCCCTTGACATAAACAATGTCAAAATCATAGGCCTATAGTCTACTCACCCACTTTTGTTGCCTATCATTGAGATCTTTCTGGTTCATGAAATATCTAATGCTATTGTGATCCATTTTGATGATGAACTTTCCCCCTACTAGATATGGTTTGAACTTGGCCAAAGCATGCATGATGACCAGCATCTCCCTGTCATATATGGAGTAGCTCTTCTCCAAACCTCTCAACTTCCTTCTCTAGAGTGCTATGGGATGCTTCTACTACATCAAAACAGCTCCAATTCCTTCTCCTAAAGCACCACACTCTAACTCAAAAGGTTTGGAGAAATCTTGGATTGCCAACACTGGGCATGTAGACATCAATTGTTTGAAGTTATCAAAGCACTTCTGTGTTGAATTAGACCACACAAAAGCTCCCTTCTTCATCAAATATGTAAGTGGAGCTGCAGTTTGTGAAAATCCCTTAACAAACCTCCTATAAAAACCACACAGACCAAAAAATCCCTAATGCTGAGAGAGATTCGTAGGTGTAGGCCATTCAATAACAGTCCTAATCTTCTCAAGATCAACTCTCACTCCCTCTACACTAATAATGTGACCAAGATAAAGAAGCTCTGTCATGCCAAAGTCACACTTGGACTCCTTAGCATACAAGGACTCACTCTCCAATATACTCAAAACTTCCTCAAGATGCCTCATATGCTCTTCCCAATTTCTACTGAAAATTGAGATATCATCGAAAAAATTAACACAAATTTCCTTAACTGCTTCCTGAATATTTGATTCATGCAACTCTAGAAAGTGGTTGGTACATTGGTCAACCTGAAAGGCATCACCAAGAACATAAAGTGACCAAAGTGGCATCTAAAAGTTGTCTTCTCTATGTCCTCCTCCCTCATCCTGATCTGACGGTAGCCTACCCTCAAGTCAATCTTCAAAAAATAACAAGAACCATGCAGCTCATCTATCAACTCGTCAATCTTAGGAATGGGATACCTATTCTTTATTGTCTTTTTATTTAAAGCTTGGTAATCAATACACTTCTGTATTGTCCCATCCTTCTTCACCAACACAACTGCTAAAGCAAAAGGGCTTTTGTTGGGTCTAATGTGCCCCATATCCAGTAACTCTTTGATTATTTTTTTCTATCTCATCCTTAAGCCTCTTAGGGTGTCTGTAGGGTGTAGCAATTATTGATTTGGCACCCTCCTCTAGCTCTATCACATGCTATATCCCTCTATCGAGTGGTACTCCAGGTGGAATACTCCCAAACACCTTGCTATGCTTCAATAGCAGCTTCTGAATATCTGGATGATAATTGTTCTTATGTTGATCTGGAATTGTAGGCATGATGAGACACTTTATTGTCCACTCCACTTGATCATGTCTAATCAAACACTCCATCCTTTTGAGGGATACTATTGATGGTGACAGGTTGTCATTGATGCCAAAAGTGTGTTCAGTTGATGATGTAAAGTTGCCATAGTTGTTGCAGGACATCAGAAATGTGGAGTTGGTTTGATGTAATGTAGTATTGATGACAAAAGGTGTTGTGTATTGATCTGAGAGAGGTTGCAAGGATATTCATTCATCATTCACATTCAGTTCTTAATATTCTCCATGGATCTGAGAGAGGTTGTTTTGTCTCATGGTTTCATGATCACAGTTCATGAGTTGTTGATGAAAGACACGGATTGATGTCTTACAGATGCATAGAAGGTATTATTTATGATTGACAGATTTGCAGGGCTTGTTTGTTCATTCATGTCATTATGGTGTTATGGTGTTCTTCATGTGGGTGTTGGCATATGGCATTTGATATCATGGTTCTTTCCTGTGATAAATTCTTGTATCAACTTGGCACATGGATTTTTGTACAGTTTGGCTTATGACAAGGCTTGAATTTTTGGTCACATTAATATAAGGTTGATATGAACCTTGTTTCCATTTGCATTAAAGTCAAACATTGATATTCTCACATGGACTTCAAGGTAATAAATTCATCAAATATAATACATATTTGAAGAGAAGCTCAAAAAATATAATCATGTGAAGGGTCCTTAATACATACTCTAACCGATCCCTTTACCTTTTTGTCTAATCACTTATTATATGAGATATGCATCAAATATTAAAGACCTTATGGGAGCCCGAAACATATTCAAGGGAGAGTATTTTTTAAAAATCATTCAAAGACCCATATTTAATGGGAGTATATTCGAAGGGGACCTTGTTTTATTTAATAGAGAGTCTTGTTTTTTCTATAAAAACCATTGAATGCCATAAAAGTCAAGTTGGAGAAGCTCGATGCATATTGGAGAGCTCGATGCATACATAAGCTATAACTATGGTTTTCTAAATATTAGAAACTTCATGCTATCGGCTTCTATATGTCATATTTTTATGACAATAAAAAGAAAGGTGGGCTCAAATAAGTATAAAGTTTTTTTATTAGCCTTATCATGTCAGCAGTAGCAGAAGCAGTAGTAGTCTTAGCATGTCCAATTTGAAGTAGCAGTCTTATCATGTCTGCAGTACCAGCCCTATAAAGTGAAAAGATTTGATAAGATTTTGACTGTACATAGGTAGCTTCTTTTGAGTTGCTCTTTTCAAAATGATGGTCCCTTCTCTCTTTCTCGAAGTTGTGGTCCCTTCTCTTTTTTTCAAAGTGGTGGTCCTTTCTCTCGGACAAGATTTGCTCGACAGATCCTATGATTATCCTCCCTCTTTGGTAGACAAGATTTGTTCAGACATCGTATGATTAGATTTGAAATCTTTTGACTTGCTCGACTGATTTGTACTGATGATAAGATGCATAAAATATTTTGACCTAGTGGACACACGAAATCTTTTTAGTATTAGAATTGTCTGGCCCTCCCTCTCGACTTGGAAAATCTTTTTAGCATTAATTTGGAAAGGGGGGGCAACCCGATAATTATGTTGGGGCTTGAATCTGAGGGTTTGCTCGTGTGTGGGGATGGGTGGGCGGTTATGCCTCCTCCCAATCTCGTGAGAGCCATATTTGGGTGGGAGCCATGTAACGTAGGTAAGAGATTTATCCCACCATTGATGTTGTAATTAATCTACCTCGACTATAACTGTTTTGTAAATGGCATCTAACCTGACCTCTGGTCGATTCTCTAGATAAAGAAGAAACCTTTTTCTCTGCCGGCAACTTTTGATCAATTCATTGATGGTCTATTTTACCTTCCTCCCACCCACCAATTAATCTACCCCTCCGGGAGGGGCCTCCCCCTTTATTATTGTCGGGTCACTTTTCGCCTTCACTTCATACGGAAGAGTTGACGACCGACTATGATCCTTCACTCCCAACCGGAATAGTACACGACCAACGACCATCCTTCGTTGAACACTTGATTTTTATCATCTAATTTGATGGCTCACTTTGACACCAAACAATGTGGAAGTGATTAGCTTTTTAAAAGCTAATTTTAGTATGATTAAAAAGGCAAAAGTTGGAGATTCTAATTGATATTTCCAGAGAGATTTTCTTCTATTTTTAAACCTCATTCTTGTGTCTTTAAGATAAGATAAGGGAGTTGTGTTATTTCTTCTAAATTTGGAGATTTTTATTTAGGATAATTTGAAGAAGATTTATTATTTTTTGTTTGCAAACAAAGAATGTGATTTTGCAGGGGAAGATGAAATTTAACAAGGCAGATTGGTTTTTTCTTGAAGATGAAAGGATGGAGATTTTAGAAGAATATTTTTTTCTTGCAGGTGAAATTATGGAAAATGGGTAAGAGGAAGATAAAAGATTAAAGAGAGATTGTTTTATTTTTTCCAAGGGAAAAATGATTCAAATTACTTATGTTGAAGATTTTTTCTTTTACAAAAGATGAATGCATTTTTTTTAATGGGGAAGATGAATAGATTGGAGAAGAGAGAAAGATGACTTTTATACACAGAGGAGAGAAGACAATAAAAGATCAAGGATTATTTTATTTTTCAGATGAAGGAGATGATTTTTTTAAAAAGAATATAAATTGATTTATGAATTGATTATAATGAGAAAAGAGAGATATGAAAAGTCATGTTATTTTTCCTTGCAGGCAAAAAGTTGAATTTGAAAGGTCTTTTTGTTTGAAATCCATATATATATATATATATATATATATATATATATATATATATATATATGATGATGAAAATAAGGGTGTGTGCTTTTAAATGGCACAAATTGAAATGAAATTTTCAGTGAATAAGAAAGGAAGAACATATATGCAAATTGAATACAACTTGTGATATATGAAGATAATATGAAATTAATTGTGCAGAGATAAATTGAATCAGATACAGAGATTGACAAGATCATCAGAAAGACAATATGCAATTGATTGGATCAGGTGAATGAGTTATGAATTGATTGAATAAAGACATTAAGACTAGTATGCAGATTGATTTGAGTTGATGAGAAGTATGATGATATGACAGACATATGTAAAAGAAGAAGTGATTTGTATTGAAATAGAGAAACCCTCTGAATTCTTGATTTTAATTTGAGTATGAATTAGGGGTTGGTCCTCCTTGAAGTTGGTGCTTCTAAATGTATTAGGGGTTGGTGCTCCTTGAAGTTGGTGCTTCTAAACATTGTAACCAGTGAGGTTTTTACTTAAGCCAGTGAGGCATTTTGAGTGGTTTTTCTACCCAAGAAGTGTTTTCCACTCCAGAAATATTTGTGTCATAATTTGTCTTTATGAGTGTACTTTATAATGCTTTACTCACATATCCTGATTCATGTCTATATATTATCATATCTATGCATATATGTTTAACAATTCATTGATGTCTTCCTTCTTCTTTGTCTTGTAAATTAAAAGATAGAAAAAGTTAAAAGTTTTTCACAACACTAATTCACCCCCCCTCTCAGTGTTGTCCTAGACTCCTACAATTGGTATCAGAGCCTAGGTTCCCTTTTTGAAGTCTAATAGGCTCGGGTAGGTCCCGGTAGTGGAGTAAAATGGGTAAGAAGAATAGAATTAAGATCTCAAATAGAGAAAAGAAAGATGCTGATCAAAAGATGGTAAAACAAGCCTTAGTTGTGCCTAGCAATGATTTGTTGCATATGTCACCCCTAATAATTGATACAAAGAATGGTCCTGTAGTTGAGAATTTTGATAAAAAGGATGAAATCATTGTGAATAAAGGAGAACAAGAATTTAATGAAAGAAAAGATGTCTTTGCTATTGAGACTAATGATGAAAATGAACAGGAGTTTGATGAAGATATTTGTGAGGTTGATGTTGAAGGAGAGCTTATATGTGCTTTGAGTGAACTCAAGAGATATAGAAAGAAGAACCAAAAATTAGAATTGCAGCTGCAACAAGAAAGAGACTTAAAAAACAAAGCTCTTACAGACCTTGAAGATGCTAGAAACCTGATTGTAGACTTGAAGAATCAAGCAGGTGAATCAGACAAATTGATTGTCAATTTGAAGACTAAGGTTGAGAAAGCTAAGAAGATAGCTGATGAAAAAAAATCTAAGTTGGAGGCTAAAAAGATTGAATGTCAAAAGCTAGAAGAAGAAATAATTTCTTTAAGTAAAGAACTTGAGGATGTTAGAAAGCAGTAGGAAAAGAATTTGAAGTTTGAAGAAAGTTCAAATAAGTTGCATGAGATTTTTGGTAAACAAAAACTTTATGGAGACACTACTGGACTTGGCTATGAAAACGGAGAATGTTCAAAAGTGAGAGAGACTCCTAAAATGAAGGTTGATTTAAATTATCATACTTCTGCTCGTGAAAGCAAAATGTATAAACAAAGAAGAAGAAATTTTAGAAGAACTGCTCCAGTAAAACAAGCATACATGTACAGGTATAATTATTCATTTAATGGATATTGTTATACTTGTAATCAATTTGGACACAAATCAATTAATTGCAGAAAAAGTTAATTTGTCTCAATATGGAATACTAATGTTATATGTTTCAAGTGTCACTCTCCTGGTCACAAAGCATACAGTTGTAGAATATTTGGAAGAATTGTGTCATCTGATTTGAAAGTTTGGCAAAAGAAAAAGGTTGAAAAGGTTTGGATAAAAAAACTTGAACAAAAGAAAGAGCCTGTAAAAGTTTGGAGGCAGAAACAAAAACAAGAGAAGATAGAGAAGATAGATCACATGCTTGTGCATCTTGCACAAGTCACTTCATCTGTTACATAATATAGGATGAAGTAAGGGGGAGGTATCAAATGCTCTATCATTTTACCCCAGGCGGTTTTAGGAAGAAGATCATTTGATGTTTATCAATTTGATGATCTTGTTTTGATGGTTTTGGATTCATCTTTGATAATGTTTAAAAATGATATAGGTGATCAGTAGTCTGTGATGTCATATTGCAGATAAGATATTCAAAAGTTCAAAGCACAAAGAGTTTGATAGTGTTGAGATATTTGGTTTATAAATGATCCTATTTATATTTTGTTCATACCATGTTGATACTGACAAAGGTTGAGTTGTTATGATGTTGCAGTTCAATGGGATCTTGTTATTGAAAAGTACTTATCAGATATTTGCCTTTGTTGGCTAAATGAGACAAGTCAATTCATAACACTTTTCTCTACATTTGGTTTTGCAAAGGTATTGATAATGGTTATGTCATATTTGACATGGCGTTGTAAATAGTGTCTTGATACAAAAATAGGAGGATGGTATTCTTCAATAGTCTTCATTTATTTAGATGGTCTTCATTCTTTTTCATTCAAAAAGGGTATGCAATAGTAGTTTGGTTGCAGGATGATAGCTCATGTTGTCTCTTTCATGGATGTCTTTGGCAAGGACATCTCTTGTGCGATATATATATTCTTCATGCTGATTTTTATTGGTGAATAGTGTAGTCTTTGCATGAAATTCAATTTCATATAATTCATATCAAAGGAGTCAATTTGATGATCATATATATTACTTTGTTGAGTTATGTTTTATGGCATGTGTCTTGCATAAGTATTGGAGCTTTCAGGTGGTTTAGAGATAGTGTCGAAAGAAGATGATAAACTAGAGATATTAAGGAGTTTCTGGTGTGATAATGTCACACGTTTCATTGATGACCTTCCTCACTAATATGTTCTAGACAGATTTCTTCAAGCTATGACATTGATGGTGATATCTTGTATTTCATTAGAGGAAGTTAAAGGTATGTCTTGAATCAACAATAGCAGATGATAATGTTCAACAAGGTTTGTCATATGTTGGCTTCAGAATTGTTATCATCATAAATCATTACTTGTTCAAAGGTTAACTAGAGTTTATGTCTTCAAAGTGCTCATAATTCAATCTGATTAAAATTGTTATGATCATGTTATAACATCTTTCAATGGATTTGTTTTGAGGGGGAGTTAATTGAGTCTTTGTCATCAGATGTCAAAAAGGGGGAGAAAGATAAATTGCATCATAAAGTTTTTCCATCAATGACAAAGGGGGAGATTGATGGTGACAAGTTGTCATTGATGTCAAAAGTAGGTTCAGTTGATGATGTAAAGTTGCCATAGTTGTTGCAGGACATTAGAGATGTGGAGTTGGTTTGATGTAATGTAGTATTGATGACAAAAGGTGTTGTGTATTGATCTGAGAGAGGTTGCAAGGATGTTCATTCATCATTCACATTTAGTTCTTAATATTCTCCATGGATCTGAGAGAGATTGTTTCGTCTCATGGTTTCATGATCATAGTTCATGAGTTGTTGATGAAAGACACAAGTTGATGTCTTACAGATGCATAGAAGGTATTATTTATGATTAAGAGATTTGCAGGGCTTGTTTGTTCATTCATGTCATTATGGTGTTATTGTGTTCTTCATGTGGGTGTTGGCACATGGCATTTGATATCATGGTTCTTTCCTATGATCAATTCTTGTGTCAGCTTGGCACATGGATTTTTGTACAGTTTGGCTTATGACAAGGCATGAGTTTTTGGTCACATTAATATAAGGTTGATATGAGCCTTGTTTCCATTTGCATTAAAGTCAAACATTGATATTCTCACATGGACTTCAAGGTAATAAATGCATCAAATATAATACATATTTGAAGAGAAGCTCAAAAAATATAATCATGTGAAGGGTCCTTAATACATACTCTAACTGATCCCTTTACCTTTTTGTCTAATCACTTATTAAATGAGATATGCATCGAATATTAAATACCTTATGGGAGCCCAAAACATATTCAAGGGAGAGTATTTTTTAAAAATCATTCAAAGACCCATATTTAATGGGAGTATATTCGAAGGGGACCTTGTTTTATTTAATAGAGAGTCTTGTTTTTTCTATAAAAACCATCGAATGCCATAAAAGTCAAGTTGGAGAAGCTCGATGCATACATAAGCTATAACTATGGTTTTCTAAATATTAGAAACTTCATGCTATCGGCTTCTATATGTCATATTTTTATGACAATAAAAAGAAAGGTGGGCTCGAATAAGTATAAAGTTTTTTAAAAAAAACAAAAAAAAAAACTTGATTTTTATCATCTAATTTGATGGCTCACTTTGACACCAAACAATGTGCAAGTGATTAGCTTTTTAGAAGCTAATTTTAGTATGATTATAAAGGCAAAAGTTGGAGATTCTAAGTGATATTTCTAGAGAGATTTTCTTCTATTTTTAAAACCTCACTCTTGTGTCTTTAAGATAAGATAAGGGAGTTGTGTTATTTCTTCTAAATTTGGAGATTTTTATTTAGGAGAATTTGAAGAAGATTTATTGATTTTTGTTTGCAAACAGAGAATGTGATTTTGCAAGGGAAGATGAAATTTAACAAGGCAGATTGGTTTTTTCTTGAAGATGAAAGGATGGAGATTTTAGAAGAATATTTTTTTCTTGCAGGTGAAATTATCGAAAATGGGTAAGAGGAAGATAAAAGATTAAAGAGAGATTGTTTTATTTTTTCCAAGGGAAAAAAGATTCAAATTACTTATGTTGAAGATTTTTTCTTTTGCAAAAGATGAATGCATTTTTTTAATGGGGAAGATGAATAGATTGGAGAAGAGAGAAAGATGAATTGTATACACAGAGGAGAGAAGACAATAAAGATCATGGATTATTTTATTTTTCAGATGGAGATGATTTTTTTAAAAAGAATATAAATTGATTTATGAATTGATTATACTAAGAAAAGAGAGATATGAAAGGTCATGTTAATTTTCCTTGCAGGGAAAAAGTTGAATTTGAAAGGTCTTTTTGTTTGAATTCCATATATATATACAAATGATGAAAATGAGGGTGTGTGTTTTTAAATGGCACAAATTGAAATGAAATTTTCAGTGAATAAGAAAGGAAGAACATATATATGCAAATTGAATACAACTTGTGATACATGAAGATAATATGAAATTAATTATACAGAGATAAACTGAATCAGATACAAAGATTGACAAGATCATCAGAAAGACAATATACAATTGATTGCATCAAGTGAATGAGTTATGAATTGATTGAACAAAGACATTGAGACTAGTATGCAGATTGATTTGAGTTGATGAGAAGTATGATGATATGACAGACATATGTAAAAGAAGAAGTCATTTGTATTGAAACAGAGAAACCCTTTGAATTCTTGATTTTAATTTGAGTATGAATTAGGGGTTGGTGCTCCTTGAAGTTGGTGCTTCTAAATGTATTAGGGGTTGGTTCCCCTTGAAGTTGGTGCTTCTAAACATTGTAACCAGTGAGGTTTTTGCTTAAGCTAGTGAGGCATTTTGAGTGGTTTTTCTACCCAAGAAGTGTTTTCCACTCCAAAAATCTCTGTGTCATAATTTGTCTTTATGAGTGTACTTTATAATGCTTTACTCACATATCTTGATTCATGTCTATATATTATCATATATGTGCATATATGTTTAACAATTCATTGATGTCTTCCTTCTTCTTTGTCTTGTAAATTAAAAGGTTGAAAAAGTTAAAAGTTTTTCACAACACTGATTCACCCCCCCTCTCAGTGTTGTCCTAGACTCCTACAACTACTCTGGGGACCCCATCTGGCATGCCTCTAAGTACTATCTTTTTGCCATTTGAGTAAAATTTGATCTCCATAGTATGCAGATTCATCGTGAACTCTCCAAGAGTCCCCATCCAATGCATGTCGAGTACTACATCCTATCACCTATGCAAACCACATAGAAATCATCTCTCATCTCATATTTACCTAGCCATATGCTTAGGCCAGCAATTTTATGAGTGCATGTGAGTTTGAATCCATCTGCAACCATTACCTTAAACCCTTCAAACTCTTCTATTTTTAGTCCCCTCTTGGCTACAAGCCCTTCATCAATAAAATTATGTGTGGCACATGTATCAATGAGAGTTATCATACATTGTCTATAAAGCACTCCTCTAACCTTGAATGATCCAACTTTCTAAAAACTAGAGAGTTGAGCCATCACTCCTTCACTATCTTGTTCCTCATTTGACAAATTTTCTTCTTCACTACCCTCCGAATCAGAATATTGATCTAATTTTTCTGAAGTTCTTTCATCAACTGAAAAGTATTCTATTTGTTTGGCATTTGCTTTGATATTGCATTTATGGGATGGATCCCATAGCTCTCTACAATGGAAGCACAATTTCTTCCTTCTAATCTCATTGAGTTGATCACTGTTCAGTTTATTTGTCTCATTTTTAGGCTGATAAAATGTTTGTCTTTATCCTTCTTATGCAAGAAGCCTTTTGACTAAAATTTACTTCTCGAAGTAGATGATTCCATGTCTCTTACCTTCTTGATTGCCTCATGCAGTGTGTGTGGATTAAGTACCTTAATCCAGCCTCTCAATGGATCGAACAACCCATCAACGAATAATACTATCAATCTCCTCTCTGAAAAATCAATCACTATGATGGATAGCCTCTGAAAATCAGAAATATAAGTATCAATAGAACCCCACTACTTAAGTTGTACCAATTCTTTGAAGTGCAATTCAGGATCCTTCTTATCAAAATGATCAATCAAGCTCTTAATAAATTATGCGTATGACTCAATCTAATTGTGGCCCAAGGTGATCATCCCATGACACCACCACTCATGGGCATTACCATCCAAATGTAGAGTTGCATACTTAATAACCTCATCCTTAGGCATGGGATTAAGCTGAAATAAGTGTCTAGTTTGTGCACCCAAGCTCTAGTCGTAGTCTTCCCTGACCCATCAAAATACAGGAAAGACAACTTGCCTGCCTTCCACTACAACTCTTGGTTCTGTAATCTCCCACCTCTATGGAATCTATGCTTGAGTCTTAGGTCCATGTAGTCATGGAAGGGCATCTCAGCCTGAAATTCCATTTTGAAATTCCTCCAATCATCCAAGATTCGATCCTGTAACTCATGTTGTGTGGGTTCATTGTAATGCCCCCTTTTTAGTGGAAACACTTAAACCTAATTTACATTCAAAGTGATTCTCAAAGAGACATTAGAAACATTAGAGATCAATAAATTTCAGTGATAATATCGAATTAGATCAAAGATAATATAAATATTTTATTCTTGACCAAGGATTATTCATTTCCTTCTTGTCATCCATGACCATTCTATAATATATTCCATAGGTACATTAGGGTGTATATTAAACATATTTTAAGATCCATATCTTCCTCTCTTATTCTTCATCAAGGAATTAGGTTTTACATGACTAGGGCGCATAAAAACCATCCCTGGACCTAACTTTGAGAAACTTAGTCCCTAGACCTTGGGGTCTATACACGGAGTCTAGGATCCAGCTTTAGGAAACTTAGTCCCTAGCTTTTGGGGTCTATACATGAAGTCTCAGATCCAGCCTCGGGAACTATGTCCCAGCCATTGGGATCAATACGAGATCTTTGGACCCAACATTGGGAACTATATCCCAACCATTGGGATCAATACGAGATCTCTAGACCCAGCATCAAGAACTATATCCCAGCCATTGGGGTCTATACAGCCGATGGAATTACTCCTCCTTTCCCTACATTAACTATCATTCCTCTAAGGATGAAGCAATAGAGGTGATATGATCTCTTACGTTAATATCCCTTGTATTATAGATGACATTATCCCAAATATTTATCATCATAAGCATGGATAGCAACATTCTTATCCTAATTTGGAATACCATTGTAAAATATTCTTATTCATACAATTATTCATCATTATTTGATCTTAGATCCACATTCATAAGGTATTTCCCTATAAATCATAATGATTCACATAGATTCATATTGACATTATCTTAACATGCATACATAGTTGTATGTATGTATGTGTGAGTGTGTGTATATATATATATATATATATAATTTATCCTAATAACATATTATTACTTACCTTTCTGGATTGCAGACTTTCTCGATCTGCTAACTACTTTTATTAATGACCAATATTGATATTGGTTGCTAAAGACTCTAATTCCTTTGATCGCTGATTATTCTTGTATTCAATGATAAAATTCCCTATCGATGCCTTTGAAGGAGGGTCCCATCCCTATTAATATTTGTTTGAGGAGTCACTTTACCCAACGGGTGCCATTCGCTGACCCTCTACTAAACTAAACAACTTCATTATGGGATCGGCTTCTCTTGTGTGAGACCCGATCCATTTTGTCTTTAGGAAATATACTTAATATATATATTTTGTGTTAAATATTATTGTATTATATATATATATATATGTAATTTAGAAGTAATTAAATATATAATATATATATGTAAATATGTAATATATATATATATGTATGTATATATGTAATCTAGAAGTAATTATATATATAATAATTATAATTATATTATGTTTTATATTTATATTAATAATTACTTCTAAATTACATATATACATATTATATATATATATATATGTATATTATGGTAATATATATACATATGTATAATTTATGATTGTTCTTATATTATTATTCTATTATATATATATATATATATATATGTTAAATGATCGAGAAAGCATGACAATTAAATCTCACAATATGAGTACATGTACACATCATATGAATATATGTAAGTCATTTGTAAATGGAAAAATATATACTTGGATATATGTAAGCCATAATGCATAATATAATGCCAATATAGGGGATATGACATTCATCCTCAATCTGTGGGTTGATCCTTGGTGGAAAGTTAGGCATGAGGGGTCTAGAGTTGGTTGTTGTAGTTCTTGTATGTTGATTTGAAGCCCTTTTATTTATTGAACCATCCCATTTCCATTGTTCCTTTCGTGCCCATTATTGCCACCATTGTTTCCCCCATTATTACCTGCATTGTTCCCACCATTATTGTTTTTTCCCAACATTTATTGGCTCATTAATGCCACCATCTGAGCTAAACTCTATTGTAACTCTTGTTGCCCTCTAGCAAGGTCATTTAACATTTCCCTAGTGCTTGGTTTATGTGGCTCTCTATCACCCATGTTAACACCTACAAATATATTAGTTTTTGTTTGATCTCCAAAGTTGGGATCAGACCTATTTCTTATATTATAATGATGAGTAAAAGGTTGAATTCCTCAAGAAAATCTCTGCATGCTCACCGCTTAAACTGCACAAGATGGCAAGAAATTTATGTGCTTTGATACCACAGTAATATGCACCCTTGTTCTACCCTAGTTTTTTGGTTTGTTGGATGCGTTTAATAGAAGAAGACAAAAATGCAGAAGATGTTTCTTTTTGTAAATAATAGCAGAAATAAAGTAACTGGCAACAATTAAATAATTCAGAAATACATATAGCTAAAATTTCTAGATTTAATTTCTGATTTGAAAATACAAATTTCCTCGAATGTAAGAGCAACCCAGGTCATCAAATAACATTAGATATCTAATTCAAACATACCTAGAAATTTTAATTGACTTTGATAATTTTCTGCACTTGCAACCAACTCCTGCACTGAATATAAATGCTCACAAATGATGGAAATATGTCCTCCAACCCTAGGCATCCTCAACACAGCAATAATATGTCTAAAGCCCTAGGCATCCAGCTCCCAAAGTCACACACCCCTGTCAAATATGGTACGGCCAGCTCTGGAGATGGTACGGCTAGCCTTTGAAATCAAAACCACAATAAATCTCTTCCCATTCTCCTTCAATATGTCACAATAAAATCAGATATGCAATATCCTCCTCCAAACTGAAATGGAAATTCCACAAATATGCGTAGCTGTGATCTCCGTAATGAAATCACCAAGAAATCCTCCAGATTTTGTCTTTCAACAACGTAGAGAATGTCACTTGTAAGGGATTTCATCCTCACAAACCTTGAAGAATAACCAGCTCCTCCAACAAAGAAGAATAACAAATATCAAGTCAAGCATAAACAAGAATGAGCTCCAAACTTCTTTTGTATGTCTCTTCAAACCCCATGCCTCAATTTGCATTAAATGCACTTTTATTTAAATTTGTAATGTCCCCTTATTTCTCCAAGTGAGACATCCAACTATAGGGAATACTTTATAAAATTTAAATGACTTCTTATATCTCCCAAAAGTACCCCTTCATAAAATCACTTTATAATATTAAATAACGATAAAGTTAAATATTTAATTTAACTTTATAAAGTATCATTATTTAACTTAAAATACTAGACTATATTAAATATTCAGATACCGACATCAAATGCCTCCACTGACATAGCTAAAAATAGAAATGCTGACACTAACCCTGTTGGTGCCTGAAACTGACTTATTAAAAATAGTAAGTATAGAAGAAATCGTCCAAAACCACCCCAAAAAGTGGCATGTCATACATCATAACCTCTTGAGCTCAAATAATCACCCGATGCTACCAACCTATTGGATCCAACTGACTCCAAGGATTCCCTAACCCTAACTCATTAGCCTACAGAAACCCACTAGATAGGCTAACTGTCCAACAAGATGAATTGATTAGGAAGGAGACATTACATATTGGTGCAAATGAAGCTTCACTTGAATGTGCTTGAACAAGCACATGAAAAGCAAAATCATGAAACCCTACCTTCCTCCATGATCTAACATATACATTATCAACCAAGATAAAAACATTTCAACTAACGATAGTTAGATTTTTTGTTGCAATATCAACTTGTATCTTGGTCCCTAACAACATTACCAAAATTGTTTGAATTTGAGTTGTCCTAATAGGGACAAACCAAAACACTAACACATATCATCTTTGAATTGATTAATCCCTCAACTAGATCATAATGAAAAATAAGTTTTGCCAATAATCTACTTGATGACTTACATAATTCAACTACAAATCTTAGATATTGGCATTAAATATCAATCTGAATACAAGAATAGGAGAAGACTGCATTCATTAACTCACCAAGGTCATTAAAAGTCTTTTTAGACTCTAGAATGCTCCGGCTACATTCCAAGTATTAATGAACATGGTATTTCAACAAGTTCCTTTGTAAGTTTGTCCTTGTAATTCTTCATGATATCCTTATTATAAGCAAATCATTAACATCCCATCTAAAGTACCTAGCATTATGACGAATATTCTGGGCAAAGAAAAGTGTACCGAAGCATTTAAGCATGGATTTATATGATATCCTTGGAATACTTGGGCCACATTAGTTCTATAGAAGATGTATCCACAAGCCCTTCAATTATCCAAGACCCTTTCGAAAATCTACAATTTCTTAAACTTGGAAGGACTCAATCAAATATGATGCTTCTAGGGAAGCGGCTATCCAGCACCGCAAATTGCATGTGGCATGGATAGCCACTTCCCATCCATGCATGGCATGACCATTCCCTTAATAAATGATGAAATCACTTCCGTATAAAATGGCATGACTAATTAATTTATTCTCGCCTGCTCTAATTATATCTTCCCGCCTACTCTAAATATATCTTCCCACCTTCTCTAAATATATATTCCCGCCTGCTATAAATATAACTCGTGTAGGGGAAAAAATTAGAAGCCCAGTATTAAGGAGTGTGATCAACTTTGACATCTTTCATTCACATCTCAAGTGAATTTGGCCAGCATTGAGGTCTTTGGGACTTCAAACCATCCTCCCAAGAGGCAACGATCGGCTTGGATAAGGAGAACAATAGTCATTGGCATCACAAATCAGCATTTGTCATCACTTGAAAATTAACAGAGGTTTGGTAGTCTTGTTTGCACCTTGAATTCAGACAGAAACGGCTTCCAATTCAGACCAGGGTTATAGATTTCAACAGAACGGTGCGCAGATTGTTGAAAATATCAAAAACACCGATCATCAACTAAGTAATACGGACGCCTCCATTTGATTGAAATTTTTCATCAATGTTAAATCAGAATATCTAAGTACTATATGCTATTGTTTCATACCAAAGGGAGCTTGCACTAGTATTTATCTTTCAGTTTCAGTTTGCAGCGATTTTGGTTCTTCTTTCAGATTCACAAAATTACAAAAAAAAAAAATAGAAAAGTACAAAAATTATAATGGGGATATTATAATAGTGGATCTAGTTTCTATGTGGTTATATATTTGATATGGGGATTTACATAAATCTACAACATTACAAAAACAAACTTATTACATTTGGCCTTCCATGGCTTCTCATACAAGAATCTCTCTCTTTCCTTAGGCTCTCAATTTTTATTTTTTTTTCCATTCCCTCTCATTCACATATTTCTTACTCTCAAAACTCCTTTCCTCTTCATACCATCCTCCAGCATTGTAAAATTTGCTCTCCAATCTGTAATAATCAACAATCAAATTTATTGATATTCAAACATCGATTCTATCATCCATTTGCTGATGTAGCACACCTTTAAAACTTGCAATAAAATGTCTTCTCACCTTCTCCCAGGAAAAGCAACACCTTCTTTTTCCTTCCTCCAAAAATCTGCAAAAAAAAACCTCCCTCAAAATTTGCCAAAAATCCTTTTTATAATGACTCCACAACCACCATTTTCTCTCTCTTCCAACTCCCACACCCAAATTGGGAGAATCCTTTTTAAAAAATTCATGGAAAAATAATATTAATTTCTCAATAAAATCCACTCCCACAATTTGCTAAAAATAAGTGACAACTCAAATTCCCACTCCTAGAAAATAGTTCCAAACTTGGAAAAAGACAAAAGCCACACAACTTGGGCATCCAAATTAACCATGCTATAATTGACGGAATTTAATGAGTTGTCTCCACTTACAACTCCCCAAAAATCCACTCCCAAGATTGCCTTTTGATTTTCCACTCCAAATTGCCTTTATTAATTTTACACTCTAAAATTGTCTCCTAAACTATCTCTCACTCCTAGATTTTTGTAACATTATTATTTTTGCAATATTGTAATAAGGCCAATTTATTTAATATATTATTTAGGCCTAATATTGCATTTATTTTCCAACTTCCTAATTACCAAACTATAGGAAATTAAAATATTTTCTTTTTTTGGTTGATGAGGATTGTCATTGACCGTGGATGCTCCTGCATCAACTACCTAATGGGAACCTGTAGTAGAATTGACACCTGATTTTAATTTATTACTGATTTTCTCAAGTTTGAGGAGAGCAATTTTCTTTTTCTGTTCAGTGAGCCCTTTCGTGCCCCCCAAGGCACTCATTCCAGAGAACTGGAATTTGTATGAGACCGAATCTGTAAACTATTGTGGACTTCCCTGTTTTGAATGGTATTCTTTTTCTTTCTAATTATTGTTTGCCATTTGTTTCCCCCATCCCCATCAGAAAGATCAGTTAGAATTTGAGAAGCTAGAGAGAGGGAGCGCTCAACTTCAATTGGATGAGACCCCATGCCAGAAGAAGCGACACTTGAAGATTGTTGAGGTGTTTGCATAGAGGAAACCATGGGAGAGGGAAATTGATATGTTGCAACTGTGCCACCAACACCAATAAGACAACAAGATTCATATGAGAAGGCAATTTCTGATCAATCTTTAAATCTACAGTCGATTCCACAATCTTCCCCACACTAATACTGTTGGGTACAATCTTTGGGGACTCACAACTCTTGGGGGAGTTTGAAACTGAATAATGCTTAGGAGAAGCATCCTTCCACCAAGAAGCTGCCCATTTTGCTTAGAATTTCACATTTGGACATTTTGTTGCAATATGTCTAGTTTTGAAACATCTTCTACACCTAAAGATTAGGCTTTCGTAATCCAAGGGCTGCGACCAGCGATTCCCATTCACATTCAAAATGATTTCTGCTGGAAGGGCTTTGGAAGTGTCCACCTCAACCAAAATCCTCACAAAGGTTGTGTGCAAGAAGTCTCTTGAGTTTGTATATGTGCATACAAAGTTCCCGGGAGTATTGCTAATAGCTGCAAAACAAGATTCAAACCAATAATAAAGAGGAAGATTTGGGAGGCGAACCCAGATTGGCATAATAGAAAATGATTCGGTGGACAGATCAAAGTTGGGGTACCACGATTTTAGAAGTAGTTTGCTCTCTCCTCAGTACCATGTGTGGCTGAGGATGGCATTTTTGTCATGAATGCAGTCAAAAACCACTATGAAAAAAAATTTTGCACTGGGGTAAATCTCCAAGTTGTTTTTCATAAGAGGGAGCTAGAATTTTGAAATCCACTCATGCAGAGCTGGAAGGCTAGGCCAAAATTGATTGAACCTACCAATTAACCCATTCTGGGAGAAAAATTCTTCATTTGCACACAACTCCTTAACTAAAATAGCATCAAACTCTAATTTCATAGGTTTATCTAAGCAAAGAACAATCCCCCTATTGAGTATAACTGATTGTTTGGGTTTCAATGTGGCAACGGACCCAGATCCATAGTTATCCGTTGAAGAGACAAGAAGAGGGATGCCCTCAGTTTGTCCATCAAACCCTCGACCATTCTTAACTGCATTCACAAAAGAGCCTGTAGAAGACCCATCAAGATTCACATCAGAGGTTAAGGAGGGTCGTGGGGAGGCAACAGCCAAGCCCTCCAGCAAAACCCCAGCGCAACTAGAAGCCCCTTCAATGCCTGTGAATGATGCCCTAGAATTTGGAAGCGACGCCATCTCTTTTTACAATTTTTTCCATTGGAAGATGCAGTAGCCCATGGATCTTTAGTATGCGCAGATGCACCTGCAGGACTGCCAACGGCCAAAGATACTGAGGCAGAAAAAGTATTTTGTTTATCAAGAAGAATGATTTTTTTTATTAATTGAGATAATTTAAATAAAGAATAAATTTTTAATTAATTGAGACAATTTAAATGAAGAATAATTTTTTAATTAATTGAGACGATTTAGTAATTAAATAATATTTTATGCAACGAGACAATTTTTCTCTTTCTGAATTTGAAAATGTTAATTTTTTTTTGTCAAATTAATTATTAGTATGTTTTATTTTTGTTAGACAAAGTGACTGTCACGTCTTGTTTTTATGGACAATATGATTATTCTAGTTTAGTGAACAATTATTGTGATTGACTTTACTTTAAGTAATTCTACACACGTGGAGGTAATTCTTATGAGTTATATTGATGAAAATTAAAAAATTGTTTTAAATGTTAAGTAATATTGATGTAAATGCAATGATTTGCTTCGGCTATGTTTTTGGAGACACTAACATATTGACATTGAGTTGAGTGCAAATAGATGCAGTTACTCGTCGAAGACGAGAGCATGGTTGAGGTAGAGATGATCTAGCCACTTGGCAAGAACTGATGGATGGATTACCCCGATGCAATCACACACATCACGTAGTTGCATATGCATTATTGAATGGTTCTTATTGCATTAATGTGTGATTTTTTAATTGCTTTCAAATATATGATGTGATTACTAAAATTTAATGTCCTTTCGAATTATGTTTAAATGGTGAAATTATAATAAGGGAATATATATGATTGTATTTAAATTAAATAATAAGATATTGTTTATAGATGTTTGGAAGACAATATGAGAAATAAATTTAAATAATTATATTATATTAAGATATGTGTACTTATAAATAAATAAAATGCCAAGGGAAGGAGAGAATGATTTAGTAGAGGAGTAGAATTCAAAACTTCTGGCAGGAAAGGAAGCGCAAGGGATTGAAGGAAGGCTACAGAACAGGGAAATGGAAGGTTGTCTTCTTCGGCAGATGACACAAAGAGTGAAGTCCCTCTAGAAATTATCCAAGTAAGAGCAAGTAGAGAAGTCTGGAGGTCCAAAGCGGCGGAAGAAAGGAGGAAAGCACAAGGGCATCTGGAGCAAGGAGCTTGGCAAAATAGGTTCAGGAATTTTCAACAACATCAGCAGTTCATTTCTAGATTCTAGAATCCAAACTGATACACTTTCGCAAGAAGACCTTTCACGAAAAATTGGAAAAACCCTAAAATCACTGAAAAGGGTGGTTTTGGTAATAGGGGTTACCATCCGCGAAGGACTGAAGATTAAGAAGGTAACAAAATATCCATGGTTATGCCTCAGCGTCTCCTAGGTCCGTCAATAGAGAATATGAAAAAGCTAGGTTTGATTGGCAAATGGTTTGGTTCTAATTTAGACTAGAATTCTCTGGTACGATGGTGGCAAGAGCGCTGGGGGAAGAAGCTGAGAATGAGAGCCCTTACCAATGGTTTTTTTTGTGGTGATTTATCCTTTAGCAAACATCAAATCAAAAATCCTGGATGGAATCTGGATTCTAGATGGTTTTGGGTTCTATTTGAAAGAATGGGAGCTAGGGTTTGACGCAAGGAATCACAATTTGGAATATGTCCAGGAGTGGTATAAGTTGCCAAATCTACCAATAGAGTTTTAGAAGCCAGAAATTTTAGAGGAAATCGACAAATTCCTAGGGAAATACATATGTGCCAAAGAATGGACTAAGAAAGATGGATTTAAATCAAATGTGAGAATCTACGTAGAGAAGAAACCAAATGATCCACAGATGAGGGAAATAGAGATTTTTATAGATTGGGGTGCTCTAAAGCAGGAGCTAGTCCTGGACCCCAATCTGGAAGGATCCCTAGTCGAATCCATAGGTTGGAGATCCTAGGAGGCATTTCATAATCAGAAAGGAGAAGGGGTGAATCAAGAAGGGATCTTAAGAAAGGAGAAGAACCTTTCTTCACCGAAGAAGAAATCTCAGATCACAACAAGGTCCTCTCTTTGGAAAATAACAAGCAAGGCCCGGAGGAAAAGGGATCTTCCCCAGAAGAAGAAGGAGAAGAGATTTCGAGAACATCCTGGGAGAAGGTGCAGAACTTGGATAAGAAAATATTGAAAACTCTGGGTATGATTCACCCCAAGGTGCAAAAAGATGATCTAAACTCTTTAATTGAAGTTGGAAAGGAGTTGGTGGGATGGGCGGAAGTAGCAAAGTCAGGATCAATTCTAATGGGAGGCAAAAATCTAGGCAAACATTGGAAGGGCATGTTGGAAGAGGATTTTTAGGTAGTGGATTCAGATAATGAGTTACCTATTGGATTCAGGACAGACAACTGAGAGGGGGGGTGAATCAGTTGTCCAAAACTTGCTTCTAATTCAAACACTTAAATCCTCTTTGTTATTTAATAGCATATCAATTAATCACTCATGAAAGCATAAAGCATAAACACCAGAGTAGATACACATCAACACATGAGACACCAAGATTTTGACATGGAAAACCTGGTCAAGGGAAAAACCACGGGGTGATTAACCCAAGGATTATTCTCTGTTAGATGAATAAGAAAAATAGATGGCACATGCCAATTAGGGCTCACTGCCCGAGCACACTGCTCACAAGAGGCACACTGCCTACAAGAGACACTATCTACAAAGTAACAAGTATCACAAACTTGAACTGGAGATTGACATCTTTACCATGCCTGGATCAGTTCCATTTAAGCCCAAAAACTCCCACTCTACCTTTCTCTCTTCTTCTTCGTTATGCCACACTCATCACCGCAATGCACACTTCAAAATGAATTCACAATCCCTTATTTATGTAAGGCATCGACTTAGGAACAATCATCTAAGTCGGCAAATACTTACAACATCATTCGCAAGACGTGTAATACATCCGGTCGGCCAATCTCAAGAAGAACACCAATATCCGTGGTTATTCTTCAAATGCAAACTCTAACTTCAAAGCGGACCACCAACATTAACTGGACATGATCCAACGATCATCATAACCTCTCATGAATCATCAAACACATCCGCACTTCATCATCCTACTGGAATTCTTCTCTCCTTCATCCGGAGCTACAAGAACACAGTCTGTCATCACTGTCATAATGCAAAAGGTGCTTCCAGACCTCCAAACTATGAACAAATCTAGTTGTCACTTCACACAGACTTCTTCAACACTCCCTCCAATCTGCAGAATGAGATAATGCAATTTCGGAGCTCACCGGACCAATCTGTGACACTCTGTCACCACTGAACATCTGTCAGAACCGGTTCTACTAGAGCAGTCATAACTTCTTCAGATCATTATGCAGACCTCTGAAAACTTGACTGGATCATCTCAAGACTCATATCTACAAACCCTTTAAACTGTGTCCTCTGATATTCATCTTATCTTAGACTTTTACCTTAATGTCATCACTGTTCTTCACTATTCCTGATTGAGATGAATTTCCTCAATATCCTCAGTACACATCTCATCCAATCCTTCTCACTAATGCAATATGAATATGTTGACATCAATGACAACACTGGTTATCCTCATACTTGCAACAATCTCCCCCTTTGTCATTGATGGCAACATATGATGTGAAAAACCATCAAGACAAGAACTTCTCCTTTCTGTCACAGCTCCCCCTATCAGCAACAACTCTTCACATGTCTTCTATTTATTTACTACTTCCCCTTTGATCATCAACCACTTGTTTTTCACATGTCTTCTCTCCCCCTTTGACATCAATGGCAAAGGGCTCATACTTTCAATTTTAACACATCAAAATCATACCAGCTGCTCCCCCTGAGTAGCAGCTCCCCTTCACCAATCCAGATCACAAGATATGACTGTGATATCCACCGGACTGATGCACATCAGTGCATCCTAGTTCATCACCGAAGGGGTAATAACCCCTAACTTCTCCTGAAGTACTCAAAAGATTCCTTTGGAAGAGGTTTAGTAAAGATATCTGCAATCTAATCCTTTGAGGGCACAAACTCCAATCTAACTTCACCCTTGTTCACTTGCTCTCTCAGAAAGTGAAATTTGATAGATATATGCTTAGTCTTAGAATGCAACACCAGATTCTTAGAAATATTTATTGCACTTGATTTATCACAGAAAATTATGATAGGCTCCTCATACTCTACTTTAATATCTCTTAGCATCTGCTTCATCCATAAAACTTGAGTGCAACTACCTGCTGCTGCAATGTATTCTGCTTCAGTTGTTGATAGAGATATTGCTTCTTGTTTCTTGCTTAGCCAAGAAACCAATCTCTTTCCCAAAAAGAATGCTCCACCACTGATACTCTTCCAGTCATCCACATCTCCTACCCAATCTGCATCTGTATATGCATGAAGAGAAAAATCATGATCTCTAGGATACCATAGACCATACTCAATTGTTCCTTTTAAGTACCTAAAAATTCTTTTGATTGCCATGACATGAGATTCTCTGGGATCAGCCTGGAATCTCGCCACAAGACCAAAAGCCTGCATTATATCTGGTCTAGTCTGAGTAAGATACAATAATCCTCCAATCATTGAGTTGTACTTGGTCTGATCTATCTTAGGAGAGTCATCATCTTTGCTCAACTTACATCCGGTTGCCATGGGAGTGTTCATTGGCTTTGAATCTTCCATTCCAAATTTCCTCAGTAATTCTTTCACATATTTGGTCTGAGAGATAAAGATTCCTTTCTTAGTCTGAGTGATTTGCAAACCCAAGAAGAAATTCATTTCACCGAGCATTGACATTTCAAACTCACTTTTCATTTGATTTGCAAAGGTTTTACACATAGTGTCTCTTCCTCCAAAGATGATATCATCAACAAATACTTCAACAATCAAGATGTTTTCATGATCAATTTTGAAATATAAGTTACTATCAACAGTACCTTTGTTGAAACCAATCTTCAAAAGATGTTTGTCTAGCCTTTCATACCATACTCTTGGAGCTTGCTTTAGACCATATAGTGCCTTCTTTAATTTGCAGACCATATCACCATGCTCAGATAACTGAAATCCATCCGGTTGTTCAATGTACACCTCTTCTTCTAAGTCACCATTTAGGAAAGCAGATTTGACATCCATCTGATACACTTTGAAATATTTGAAGGCAGCAAATGCAAGAAATAGTCTAACTGCTTCAATTCTTGCCACCAAAGCAAAGGTTTCCTCAAAATCAATCCAATCTATTTGAGAGTAGCCTTTGCAGACTAATCTGGCTTTATTTCTGATTACTTCACCAACTTCATTTAGTTTGTTCCAGAAGACCCATTTGGTTCCAATCACATTCTTGTTTCTAGGTCTAGAAACAAGACCCCAAGTGTAATTTTTCTTAATTTGCATCAACTCTTCCTCCATTGCTTTGGTCTAATTTTCATCATGGCAGGCTTCATTTATTGTCTTAGGTTCAATCTTTGAAATCAGACAACATTCATCTGAATTTTGAGCAATTTTCCTTCTAGTTTGCACACCTTTGCTTTTGTCACCTATGATCTGATCTTCAGAGTGGTTCAGTCTTACATACCTTGGAATTTTGGGAGTTTCATGCACTTCTGTTTCTTGATCAGGCTCATTCAGACCTATCTCTTCTTCCTGATTTACCAGATCAGTCTGAATCTGACTTTCAGAAGAGGATTGAGCTCCTTGAACCAGAGAACCATTATGATTATCTTCATCATATTCATAAAACCTTGAGGGCTTCTCAATTCCTTCATCAACCTTCACATTTGTACTTTCTATCATCTTTCTCAATCTCTTATTGTAACATCGGTATGCTTTGCTTTGAGTGGAGTAACCCAAGAAAATTCCTTAATCACTTCTAGCATCAAACTTTCCTAGATCTTCATCTCTTTTAATGTAACATTTGCTACCAAATACTCTGAAATATGTCACAGTAGGAGTGATGCCAAACCAAAGTTCATAAGGAGTCTTACCGGTTTTGCTTCTAATTTGAACTCGATTGAGAGTATAGACTGCAGTGCTGACAGCTTCTCTCCAAAACATCTGGGGAACATTTGCTTCCATCATCATTGTCCTAGATGCTTCCTGGATGCTTCGGTTATTTCTCTCTACTACTCCATTCTGTTGTGGAGTCCTAGGAGCAGATAACTGTCTCTTTATACCATGCTTCTCACAAAAATCTATGAATTCACCGGATGTGAATTCACCACCTCTATCAGACCTTAGATATTTCAGTTTTAATCCGGTTTGATTCTCTACCATAGCCTTGAAGATTTTGAACTTCTCAAAAACTTCTAATTTTTCTTTCAGAAAGGTAACCCACATCATCTGGGAATGGTCATCAATCAGTAACATGAAATATCTATCACCTTGCATACTCTTGATTCTTGTTGGACCACATAGATCAGTATGAACTTATTCCAATAATCTAGTAGAGGACTGATCCTTGCTTTTGAATGAGACTCTACTCTGTTTACCCAGCTGACATTCTTTGCACAAACTATTTGTAGGTTTTACCAATTTTAGAAGAGCTCTTATAGCCTGAGTATTGCTTATCTTGATGATGTTATCAAAATTTACATGACACATCCTTCTATGCCATAACCAACTCTGATCAACTTGAACAAACAGACAACTTTTATTAGTACCAACTAGATGGAAGATATTACCTTTTGTTTGAGTACCGAATGCAATCTTAGTTCTGGAGCTTTCAAAGATCCTGCATCTTCCATTCTTGAACCGGAGATCATAACCTTTGTCCACCACCTGTCCAACACTGAGAAGATTGTGCTTCAATCCTTCAACATACAATACATTACCAGTTTTGTTCTTTCCATCAAAAGAAATAGTTCCCCTACCTATGATTCTACCAGCAGAATTATCACCAAACTTTACCATTCCTCCTTCATACCTTTCCAAATCTAAGAACTTGTTCTTGTCACTAGTCATATGGTGAGAGCATCCACTGTCAATAACCCAATCATCCTTTTCTTCAACTTGGGCAGCCAAAGCTCTTTCTACAACCTTATGATTGACAGATTCAGAGGACATTGGATCTTCTTCCTTGATGGCAATAAACACCCATTTATCTCCGGATTTGTTTCCTATCTCTGATTCATCATCGGTTACTCCTTCATTATCATCTTCTTCATGAACATAATAACAATTCTTTTGGAACCTTTGTGTGTTGGAATTTGACCTTGTAGATCATTCCGGACATCTTGAGGCAAAATGACCAATCTTATTGCAGTTGAAGCACTTGAAGGGTAATTTTCCTTCATACTTACTGGATCCTCTTAGCAGTCTCTTTGCAATGAGGGCTTCAAGTTGAGTTGTTTCTGCTTCTTCCACTTCCATGTCTCTTCTTGCTTGATCATACCATGACAGCTTCCTTGAAGAGTTTTCTCCCAGATCAAATCTTTGTTTACCTTTCACAGAGGCACTGGCTTTGAATGCAGATTCAGTTTTGGGGGGATTATCTCCAAACTTGGTCATTTCAAATGCAGCCAGTTTGCCAGCTAATTGGTCTCTTGTGATAGTTGTATGGGCTCTGAATTCATCAATGATAGCAACCTTGATTTTGTAGGCAGCATGAAGGGAACTGAGAACTTTGCCAACAATCTCATTTTCATCCAAGACTCCACCAGTATTCCTAATTCCACACACCAGCTCATTTACTCTAGGCATAAAGGTAGTAATATTTTCATCATCTCTCATCTTCAGTCTTTCAAATTTCCCTTTTAGACTCTGCAACCTTGCACACTTAACATACTCATCTCCTTCATGCAGAAGTTCTAGTTTAATCCAGATCTCATAGGCAGTTGGTAGGTCAATAACATTTGAGAGCTCTGAGTCAGTTAAAGCGCTTAGAAGAGCCTCTTTGGTCCGCAGATTGTTTTCAGCATTTGTGATTTCATTTAGAGTTGTCGGACCACCCTGTGGAGGTACATATGCTTTTGTGACCATGGACCAGTACGCTTTTCCCATACACTCCAAGTGACATTTCATGCGACCTTTCCAAAGAGAGAAGTTGGTTCCATCAAACTTCGGACTATCCTTCTTGCATGATGACATCCTGGATCTCCTCAAGCGGTTAAGCTCCTTTTAGAGGAACTTAGCTCTGATCCCAATTGTTGGATTCAGGACAGACAACTGAGAGGGGGGGTGAATCAGTTGTCCAAAACTTGCTTCTAATTCAAACACTTAAATCCTCTTTGTTATTTAATAGCATATCAATTAATCACTCATGAAAGCATAAAGCATAAACACCAGAGCAAATACACATCAACACATGAGACACCAAGATTTTGACGTGGAAAACCCGGTCAAGGGAGAAACCACGGGGTGATTAACCCAAGGATTATTCTCTGTTAGAAGAATAAGAAAAATAGATGGCACATGCCAATTAGGGCTCACTGCCTGAGCACACTGCTCACAAGAGGCACACTGCCTACAAGAGACACACTGTCTACAAAGTAACAAGTATCACAAACTTGAACTAGAGATTGACATCTTTACCATGCCTGGATCAGTTCCATTTAAGCCCAAAAACTCCTGCTCTGCCTTTCGCTCTTCTTCTTTGTTATGCCACACTCATCACCACAATGCACACTTCAAAATGAATTCACAATCCCTTATTTATACAAGGCATTGACTTAGGAATAATCATCTAAGTTGGCAAACACTTACAAGATCATTCGTAAGACGTGTAATACATCCGGTCGACCAATCTCAAGAAGAACACCAATATCTGTGGTTATTCTTCAAATGCAAACTCTAACTTCAAAGCGGACCACCAACATTAACTGGACATGATCCAACGATCATCATAACCTCTCATGAATCATCAAACACATCTGCACTTCATCATCCTACTGGAATTCTTCTCTCCTTCATCCGAAGCTACAAGAACACAGTCTGTCATCACTATCATAATGCAAAAGGTGCTTTCGGACCTCCAAACTATGAACAAATCTAGTTGTCACTTCACACGGACTTCTTCAACACTCCCTCCAATCTGTAGAATGAGATAATGCAATTCCGGAGCTCATCGAACCAATCTGTGACACTCTGTCACAACTGAACATTTGTCGGAACCGGTTCTACTCGAGCAGTCATAACTTCTTCAGATCGTTATGCAGACCTCTGAAAACTTGAATGGATCATCTCAAGACTCATATCTGCAAACCCTTTAAACCACATCCTCTGATATTCATCTTATCTTGGACTTTTACCTTAATGTCATCACTATTCTTCACTGTTCCTGATTGAGACTAATTTCCTCAATATCCTCAGCACATAGCTCATCCAATCCTTCTCACTAATGCAATATGAGTATGTTAACATCAATGACAACACTGATTATCCTCATACTTGCAACATTACCTTCACCTAAATCTCCTCAAGGGCAGCAACAAAGGGACGATCTAGGTTTCGGCATGGAATTATTCAAAGGAACCTTGGGGCTCGGCCAGAAGGAGGTAAACAAATTGATACCAGACTGTGGATATTCAAAGGGTAGAGGGAGACCTCCCAATAAAGAGATGTTAAAAGTAGATGGGGAAGCCATAGGGCAACTAAAAATCAAAAACATGTTGAAAGTAGGGAAGGGAGCAACCCTTCTTGAAAAACAATGAAAATAATCTCTTGGAATATTAGGGGCTTAAATACCCCTAATAAAAAATGCCTATTTAGACATTTTTTGCAAGATTCGCAAGCAGATATCTATATTCTTCAAGAATCCAAGCTTAGGCAGGAAGAAAGGGAAAAGCTAAGCAAGCAATTTGGCAGATGGAAACTCTTGGGAGCTGATGCAACTAGGGCCTCTAGAGGTCTCATAACCTGGTGGCACCCTCAATCAATGTTGGTAGAAGAAATAGCCAAAAGCAGATTTTGGTTAGCCAACAAGGTAAGGAGCCTTGTCTCCAACTTAATTTTTTACTTATTAACATTTACGGCCCCAACTCTTGTTTAGAAAAGAAGGATTTATGGAAAGAAATAGACTTAATATGTAATAGTCAAGCCTTTGATTTCTTTCTGCTCGGAGGAGATTTCAATGCTATCCTAAAGTTAGAAGACAAAAGAGGAGGTGTGGGTAGGAAAATGCAATCCCAATTAGACTTCAAAAACTTTGTGGACAGAAATAATCTTCTGGAAATTCCAATGGGAAATGGCTCTTTTACTTGGACAAACAGGAGGTTAGGTTTTAGTAATATAGCTAAGAAACTTGATAGATTTTTCTTCAAAGGAGATTTGAGATCCTTCCCTTTCTCTTTTGATTGCAAGATCCTGCCAGTTTCAGGTTCACATCATTATCCCATGAGTCTGGACATTTTAGGAGAAAGGAAACCAATCAGATGTCCCTTCAAGTTTGACATGTGGTTCAAAGATCCTACCTTTTTAGATTTAGTCAAGCAATGGTGGTCAGAGGTGAATCTTGGGGGTTTCAAATTATTCAATTTGGTAACCAAGTTAAAAATAGTTAAACAAAACATCAAACAATGGAATAAAGATTGTTTCAAAAACATCTTCCAGGAAAAGAGGACTGCAACAGCAGAGCTAGAAGTCTTGAATGAAAAAATCCTTAAAGAAGGCATGGATGCAGACTGCTATCTGAAGCAAAAGGAGTTATTAGGAAAGGTGGGGGATCTTCTTTCGAAGGAGGAAATTTTCTGGAGGCAAAAATCTAGAGAAACTTGGCTGAGAGCAGGAGATAGGAATACAAAATTCTTCCACAACTCTACAAAAGTCAGAAGAGAGTCTAACAAGATTTCCACAATCAAACTAGCAGATGGGAGTGTGGTTGACAGAATGGAAGACATCAACCAAGTAACAGTTGATTTTTTCACAAATTTACTTAATCATTGGGATGGGTCAAGTTTGGAAAGCCAAGACCAAGTCTTAAGATATATACCAAATTTGGTCACGGAGGACCAAAACACATTGCTAACGCAGAGCTTTACAGAGGCAGAAATTAAGGAGGCAATTTTTGGAATGTTTCCTGACAAAGCCCCTGGGCCAGACAGGTTTCCAGCAGCTTTCTTTCAAAAATGCTGGGACTTCCTGGGTAAAGAAGTAATAGAGGCTTTGGAGGAGTTAAGAAGGTCTGGAAAAATTTTAAAAGAGTTAAACAACACCTTTATAGCCCTCATTTCAAAGAAAGAAAAGTCGAAAGTGTTAGAGGATTTCAGGCCAATCTCTCTCTGCAATACACTTTATAAAATATTAGCAAAAGCAGTCGCCAACAGATTAAAGCTTATCCTGCCATCTTTAATTTCTGAAGAGCAAACAGGTTTCGTTCCGGGTAGGTCAATCTTTGGAGGAGTAATCATTGCACAAGAGGCTATTCATTCAATTCAAAAGTTGAGGAAGGAGGCGATGATACTCAAACTAGATATAAAGAAGGCATATGATAAGGTGAATTGGAGGTTTCTTTTCAAGGTTCGGGAGGCTTTTGGTTTCAATAAAGAATGGTTAAATTAGATCTTTGAATGGATTTCCAGTCCTAGGTTCTCTGTGCTCATAAACGGTTCCCTGAAAGGTTTCTTTTCAGTGTCAAGGGGACTCGGACAAGGGGACCCACTAGCCCCCTTTCTATTCATATTAATATCAGATGCACCGGGAAGAGTATGTGCTCAAGCTAGGATAGAAGGGAGGCTGGCTAGGGTCTAGATCACAAGAGAAGCCTCCGAGGTAACTCATTAGCAATTTGTAGATGATACAATGTTCTTCAAAGCTGCCAATGAAGGAGAAGCCAAAGCCTTCAAGGATATCTTGGAGCAGTATTCTATTGCCTCGGGTCAGGAGGTTAGTCTTCAAAAATCAAAAGTTTTCTTCTTTAACACCTCACTAGCAAAGGAAAATCGCATCACTAGAATTCTGAACTTCAGAAAAGGAGAACTTCCCTGAAAATATCTGGGACTACCATTGGCAAAAGGGGTTAGACCGAGGAAGATTTGGGACACCTTGTTAGAAAGGATCAAGGCAAAATTAGCATCTTGGAAAAGTAAATGGCTATCGTGGGCAGGTAGACTAACCATGCTCAAGGCAGTCATTTTAGCGATCTCAGTGTTCACTATGTCTTTCTTCCCTCTTTCAAAAGCAGCTCTATGAGCTCTAAATCAGAAGATGAAATTTTTTTGGCAAGGGAACTCATATCAGCATAAGTTCCCCTTGATAAAATGGTCTCATGTTTGCGAACCCAAAGAGGTAGATGGGATGAAACTCAAAGATCTTCTCTCTCAGAACGTGGTTCTAGGTGCTAAATTGGTTTGGTCCATCTATTCAAAACTAGACCTGAAATGGGTGAAACTGGTGAAGGCAAAATACTTTCACTTCCAGGACACTACCGAAAGGCTCAAGAATCTAGAATTTTATCAGCAGTTGCAAAAGTTTGATTTCTAGCCAGCTGACCTGGGAGATTAGAGATGGAAGTAAAGCTTAGTTTTGGGAGGATTCCTGGGATGGCCAACCTCCCCTAGCAGCCAGAGAAGATTTAGAACAAGTTCGAATACTTACCAAACTTTTGTGGGGGGACAAGGTGAAAGATTTTGCGGCCAATTTCTCAGCCTTGGTCGGTTCAATCATTAAGTGGAAGGATGTTAGGGTCATTGAGATTGAATCTAGATTAGCAGAAGTGTTTGAAGCAGCTCTGAGGGATTGATCAGTGATCTTTAGGGCGGGGGAAGATGAGTTGAGATGGAATGCAGCACCCTCCGGGCAATACAGTGTGAAGGAGGGCTATAGAGTCATGAAGGATGAACAAGGAGTGGAGTCAAGCCTACCATTTAAACTGTGTTGGAACAAGTTCTATCTCCCCAAGGTTGGAATCTTCACCTAGGCTACCTCAAGAGGAAGAGTTCTCACAGCTGATAGATTCAGAAAGATGGGTTTTGAAGACCCATCGAGGTGTGTGCTATGTAAACAAGTAGAGGAATCTGGAGATCATCTATTTCTCAGATGTGAATTTGCTCAAAATACTTGGAACTAGGTCAGCTCCAAACTCAAATGGCAAATGGCACTCCCTTCCAAGCTGATAGACTTCCTCACTTCTTGGCCAATGCTTTCCCAGAACTCCTTGTTTGGGAGTCTATGGAGCATTTTCCCTTTAATGGTTATTTGGGAGATCTAGAAAGAAAGGAACAAGAGAATTTTTCAAGACAAGGAAAGTTTTCTCCTGTCTTTCCTCAACAAGGTCGAGGCCAATATAGTGGAAGTCCTGAATACAAGACTGGAAGAAGGAGGTCGCAAAAGTCAAAAATTCTCTTGTTGGGATGCAGAAATGGGGAAGCTTTGGAAGGGACTAAAGATTCCCTCTATAACAGCCCAAAAGTCCTCAAAGGAAGATAGACAGCTAGTGAAATGGAGTCCTCCGGAAAGTGGGTGGTTTAAGCTAAATTTTGATGGGGCATCTCGAGGGAACCCGGAAGCCTCGGGAGTTGGCTACATCATTCAAGATTGGGAAGGAAAAACAATAGGTAGGCTAGCAAAAAAGTTGCCAGACGGAACTAATAATGCAGCAGAAATGAAATCTTTAATCCTGGGATTGAGTTTTTGCCAAGAGCTAAGAATCAAAAAGCTAGAAAATTGAAGGAGATTCTCTATTGATTATTAATGGGCTAAGAACTAGAAGGCTAGACAATTGGAGATTAAATGTGCTATTAGATCAAGCACTACTCCTAGCAGATTCCTTTGATCTAACACAATTCAAACACATTCTAAGGGAAGGTAACGCAGATGGTGATGCTCTGTTGAACTTGGCAATTGAGGGGAAAGAATGTAGAGAAGTGGTAGAATTAGGAAGAATGGGATAAGGTGACTCAGAAGTGGGTAGATGGGTGGGAGTCCTTCCACATCATGGATGTGGAAGGATCGGGGCCAATCGAAGCAGTTAAGGGTTTTGAGGTGGCCAGTGGTCTGCAGGTGTAGGGACACGTGGTGCAGTGTTCATATTTTGGCGTGCCCTTTAGCAGCGTGGCGGGTGCTAGCGAGGCCTAGTCTTTTCACTTATTTTGAGGGGAAGGTTTACCTCTCAATGATGATTCTTATTTTCCTAAGTCATTTCCTAAGCAGTTTTCACAAAGGAGTACGAGGTTCCCACGAGCAAGCAGGCGGCATGAAGGTTTCGACAGGGTGTTTAAGTGGTAGATTTGATAGTTGCTATGATTACATAGCACGCCCAAAGCATAAGCAGCCTCCTCTTATCTCTATTCTACCAGTCTTCAAGGTGTTAATTGAAATGTCTATCAAACCAAAGGTGGTCTTCTTCTCAACGGAGTGGCTTAGGTGCGGAGGTATGGACACTCTGGTTCAGCTGGTGAGCGCCAAAAGGCACATGGCATTCCTGGGCAGCATTACAAACCTATGCATCAAGCGGATTCTGAAGTGTCAGGATGTCCTGGTTCTGGGGGCAGTCAAGATGATACTTGGGAAGGATTTTGTGGACAGTGGCGAAAGATACCGAGTGGATTCAGATATTAGCTGGCAGTTTGTAGCTACTCTGTTGGACTTGAACATGGCTAAGACATGGGTCGACTCGGTGGTGCGAATACTTTTCATTCCTAGTGTGCTTGGAGGCCTGGAAGAGGTCTTGGAGGTGGCTTCTTTCGGCGCAGGCATGCCACGACCAAGGGACATTCCTCTCCTGCAGCAGCCAGGTAGCATTGTCAAGTTTTTTCCTTTTATTCTACATCTAAGGGGGGAGGGCCTAGTCTGGATCAGACAAAACGTGAGGGTCGGGGTGAATTTCCTGCTTAAGTTTTTTAAAATTTTGGAGACTTGAGGCAGGGATTGGGTAGAGGATTTCAACATGAAACTTCACAACTACGAACTGGAGGCATGAAGCAGCTAGGGTTTCTGGGGGTGTCTATTTTCAAGATAGGGGTTTATATGAATAGTCAAAGATAATAGATATTAGTATATGTCTAGATTGTTTGCTCAGCCTTGCGTGGCATTTTGTAGCAGTTATTTAGGTACAGTGGTTTAGTGGTGTCTGGGATAGCCCTTTGGCTGGTTTGTTTATGGTCAGAACTAAAAAACTATATTTTTTGGATGATATCAATATAAACAGAAACCTTATTATGCAGCAAATAAAAAAAAGATGTGTACTTATGTATTATTTTATTACTTCTTGAATTATCAAAATAATAGTATTTTAGTAAAAATAGTTTAAATTATATTAATAATAGTTTTCTTATATTTAGAAAATGCAATAAAAGAAATAGATTTAAGCTTACTGTCATTCAGGTGAAAGTAAGATAATTAAATAGATATGAGTTTTAAATTAAACAATTTTGCAAGCTTTTTGATTGGTCGATTTACATGCAAAATGGGAGAAAACTTCAGTTTAAAACCTAAATGATGATCGCCAAAAATAAGAGATCTGGCATTAAATAAAAGAGGTGTTCAGCAGAGGGAGAACTACCCCACGATTGAGCAGAGAATATAGTGATTTCATTGCAGCAGAGAGGACGAGCTTCTGGACTAGGTAGCAACAGGAGAGAGAAATAAAGGCAGCGGCAACTCTTATGCAAATTCTTCATCAAGTCAACTACTTTTTCTAGGTTTTTATCTCGTGTTTGTGCGTATTGAAATCATGGTTTTGAAGTTGTAAATTATAAGTTCTCAGGCGTTGAATGTTGTGCTTTAGTCAAACTTCCGTCTTGTCTGAACCATTTTCCTTGCCTAGCCATCGACCTTCTTATCTTTGGGTTGTTTTCTTTGTTTTTCTTCATGGTCGTAGTCTTCTTCTGGCCCTTGTATCATTTCCTAATCGATCCTTGTCAAGGCCATTGTATCCTTGAATCAAGCCGCTCCATTTAACTTGGCCGCTTGTCTTTTGGCATTGACCAATATCCTCTAGCCATCTATGTTTTACTCTATCCATCAAACTTACTGGAAGACTTGTTTTCTTACTTGGCTGAGCAGATCGAACCACCTCTATTCTACCATGTCACCGATTGTTTAAAAAATCAACTTTCTTTAAATATGATTCTTGTTTCTTGTTTAAACCATTTAGATCAGCCTTGTTTTTCCGTTGACTTAACCCATAGTCTGAACTGTTGCCAACCACATATGCTAATAAAACTCTTTTCTTGATAGATATGCGACTGTATTTTTCTGTATGTTGTTTTGGAGTAGTTCATGAACCAAATCGACCTTTTCTCTTATGAGACTCAAACTCTTAGCAAATTAGATAAAAATATTATTGTTCTGTAGACATGTACTGTTATTGATGTTCTTATAAACATTATTTCAAGACATTATTCTAGAATGACAGTACAATATTACCAATCTATGTTCTTTGTTTAATATTATTCTCTGCAATAGTTTCTGTCACAGTTGTGACAGGAAGACTGTTTGGTTGTCTTTGGACTTTCTGTCACAATTTTATCAATAAGTTCTTCATGATTGAATCGTGAACCTTTTGATTAGATAAATGAATCGAAATAGTTCCTGTCTCTAAATGCTGAAGCAATTTGGTTGAATATTTATTAGGCAATATGGTTGAAATGTGGACTTGAAGTTTATGTCAATTAAACAAACTTATAGACTGTTTTTATTGTTTTAAAAACCTCCTGTCACAAAAATGACAGTAAGGTAAATTAATGTTTTAAAACGACTGTTAGTGAAGACATTGTGACTGTAATACAAGATTAGAAACTACATATATTGATAAACCTATGATTTCAATTGTATGACCAAAAGATGGTTCATTGCTTGAAAGTGTATTTATTTTCCTTAATTGATGTTTGGGAGAGGGATTGGATTGATTTATTGGATATCTTGAATTTGTAATTCTTTGTTTTATTTTCTTGCTTCTTAGGGAAAGAAGTAGTTTTTATATAGGAATGTATTGGGTTACTTTTGGGACTAGGATGCCAAATGTGGATATTCAGAGATGGCTTTTCCTCTTTTCAGGAATTGACCAGGTTACTTAAATGATTAGATCTAATCAAAATGACATTGAAATAGATGTTTATTGTCTAGAAAAATTATGTATTGATATCTCTGCCACATCCTGTTGTGAGACAATTTGCTTTTCATTACTTAGAATTGCACATTCAAACATCAGGGTTGCATCGGGTGTTCCCTCCTATAGTTGTTACCAAGTAGCTAGACATTTCGTGCAGGGTTGGGTTTCCCTCATTTCAAGTAGGGATCCAGGGAAGTGTAAATACTTCATGGTTGGGTGGAAAAGCACCTGAGCCATGTTCCCGTCTCTCATCTTGCAGGTGGTGGACCACTTGGTTTGTGTAGCTGGAGAGTGTATTGATTTATTTATTATTGTTGTACTTGTTTATTGTACCTATATTACATGTATTGTGGCATGCTTGCCAAAGGATATATGTATATTAATTTATAGTGCTTGTTACTTGGACTAAGCACGTGAATATGTAAGATTTATTGACATTGAGATTCATATTTATGAGATTATCTTCTATTTGAGATATTGTGATTAAATAGATTAATTGCATCTATTATCTTTGAAAGTTGTATCTAAGTGGATTATCTACTTCTTTTGATTTTGGTTATTGAGATGTTGTATTTAAGTGGATTATTTACTTCATTTACTTTTGAGTTGGTTTAAATGCTTTTACATGATTTGTGAGGTTTTACATTTGGTATCAGAGCCAGGTTTAACACTAAGGCCTTTGTTTTTGGGACTATTGTGCTAAAGTATCAAACTTGATACAAATTATCCATCATGAATATAAGAAACACTGATCATGGTGACAGATCAGGAAGTAGTCAAGGTAGAAGATCACGTGGAGGTTCTCGTGGTGGTCAAACTATTGGGGATCATGGAGGTGCCAGTAATGACCAAGATGGAAGATTTGACTGTATTCTTGATCTCTTGACCCAATAGGACACGAGGATGAATACTCTTGAGTAGGAAATCAGAGGAATTCCTAGATGTCAGAATGCTAATGAAAACCCAAGGGTTGAGACACAAAATGAGAACCCAAGGATAGAAGTTCCAATTCCTGAAGTTGGAGCTAGTGTTGATAATCAAGCAAAGATAGCTGAAGAATTGGGAAAAGACCTCAAGAAAGTATCACTGCCAAATTTTGATGGAAAGACCATTGGAGATGGAGATGAGTCCTAGATAATAAAAATGGAGAAGTAATTTGGACGCTGAAACCTTTCAGACCACACGAAGGCTATGTGGGGATCTTATCAGGTGACTGGTGAAGCAGCAACCTGGTGGGATAATGAGAAGGCAGATAAAAAGTTGTTACCTGGTGAGATAACTTGGGAGATTTTCTTGCAGTTGTTTAGAAAAAGATGGTTACCACAATTATTCTTTGACAAGAAGATGATAGAGTTTCAAAACTTGATCCAAGGAGGTATGTCCGTAACTAGTTATTGGGAAAGGTTTTCTCATTTACTAAAGTATGTTCTACAGTATCAGACAGATGAGAGATTTCGAATTACAAAGTTTATTTTGGGATTGAGGCCACAGATTGGAGATGAGGTGGACATTCATAACCTACTCACTATGGATGTCACTTTTAAGAAAGTAATAAAGAAATAGCATAGGTTGTAGCAGACAACAAATTACCATAAGCAAAGAGATGCTAAGTTTTCGAATAAGAAACCATAGAATAATTAGCAGAACTATCAAAAGAATAACAACCAAGGCAATAATAGACAAATCAGGAATCTGAAGAGAGGTAATAATTCTCAGGATGGGATTGGTGGAAACAAAAGAGGTGGCAATAATAACAGAAACAACAATCAGAGGGAAAGAGCTGAAGGACCAAGAGCACCTAAGGGTGGATGTTACAACTGTGGAGGAGAGCATTATGCAAATGCATGTCCACATAAAAGAGGAAACAAGAATCAGCAAGGAGCACCGCAGCATCAGATTCATGCCACAGTGGATAATCAGCAGGCAAAGTTTCAAGCAACACCTATCCAGTTCCAAGGTAAGCTCTATGGACTACCTGTTTCTATTTTAATTAATACTGGTGCCACATAATGTTTTGTTGATCCTAGAGTAGCATCTAAGTTATCTATTAGATCTAGACATATGGAAAACTCTTGGATGGTACAATATGGCAATAGTGCAGAAAAGAGGGTAGACTCGTGTCTATCTTGCAATGAGTTAGAGCTTCCTAGTTTTCAGACACAAGTGAATCTGTATGTAGCACCTTTAGGCTCTTATGATGTAATTATGGGAATCAACTGGTTAACTAAACATAATTCTCTAGTAAACTGTGAAGACAATGTTGTTAGATGTTTGGATGACCTATGAAATCAAGTGGAAAGTAATGGAACAAAGAGACCTTTAGAGCTTAGACAAATCTAAGTTATGCAATTGAAGAAAGCCAAGAGGAAGGATGTGCCATTTATGTTGTCCAAGTAAAAGACCTTGATAAAGAAGAACCAGTGTTCAATGACAATCCAATCCTTAAAGATTTCATATATGTATTTCCTGTAGAGTTGACAGAGTTGCCGCCTAAGAGAGAATTTGATTTCTCAATTGACTTACTACAAGGGACTGAGCCACAATCTAAGGCACCCTACAGAATGACTACTACAGAGTTTTATAAGCTTAAGGTACAATTGCAGGAGTTGCTAAATCAAGGGTTCATTAGACCTAGTGTGTCACCATGGGGCGCACCGGTCATCTTTATAAAGAAGAAGGATGGTACTTTGAGATTATGCATTGATTATAGGATGCTTAACAAAGCTACTATAAAGAACAAGTACCCGCTTCCAAGAATAGATGAGCTCTTTGATTAGATGAAAGGAGCAACAGTGTTCTCAAAGATAGACCTTAGATCTGGTTATCACCAATTGCAGATTAAGGATGAGGACATCTATAAAATAGCTTTTAGGACTCGATATGGTCACTACTAGTTCATAGTAGTACCATTTGGGTTGACTAATGCTCCAACAACTTTCATGAATTTGATGAATAGCATTTTCAGAGATTGTTTAGATGATTTTGTGTTAATCTTCCTTGATGACATATTGATATACTCTAAATCAGTGGAAGAGCATGAAAGGCATTTGAGAATGATTTTGTAGCGATTGAGAGAAAGAAAGCTTTATTATAAATTATCTAAGTGTACCTTCTTTCAAGATAAAGTGCACCACCTTGGTCATGTGATCTTAGCTAAAGGGATTGTAGTTGACCTCTTTAAGATTAAAATAATAATGGAATGGCCTGCACCACAGAGTGTGACAGAAGTAAGAAGTTTTATGGGACTTGCAGGTTATAATAGAAAGTTTGTGGAAGGTTTTTCAACCATAGCAGCACCGATTACCGCAATTCAAAAGAAGGGTAAGAAATTTGAATGGGAAGAAAGGTGTGAGCAAGCTTTCCAAGTGCTAAAGGAAAACCTCACAACTGCTCCTATCTTGACCATACCAGATCCTAATGGGCACTTTACATTTATAACAGATGCTTCAGGGGAAGGATTAGGAGTGTTGATGCAGAATGAGCAAGTGGTTGCTTATGAGTCAAGAAAGTTAAAGCAACATGAGTTCAACTATGTGCCGCATGATCTTGAGTTAGCTTCCATAGTTCATGCACTTCAGATGTGGAGGCATTATCTTCTAGGTAAGCCCTTTGAGTTGAAGACAGATCATCTAGAGCTAAAGTATATATTTACTCAACCTAACCTTAATGTGCGACAAAGAAGATGGTTAGAATTCCTTAGTGAGTATGACTTTGGAATTGAGTATACAAAAGGAAAGGAGAATAGAGTAGCAGATGCTCTTAGCAGGAGAAGACATCTGGCTGCCATTGTTACTTTAAGATCCAATTTGAAATAGAAAGTGATTTAGAATCTTCAAGGGGATGAGCATTATGAAAGAGTAAAGCAAGCTTTGGAAGTAGACCCCTTAGATCACAGGTTTGATGGTTATGTTATAGAATCAGATGGACTTTTGAGATTTCAGGGAAGAATGTATACTCCTAACTTGGGAGAGTTGAGGAAGTTAGTGCTTGAAGAGATTTAGAGTGCACCTATTCAGGTCACCCTGGAGTGATGAAGATGGTCGAAGGTTTGAGACCTTTATACTTTTGGCCTAGACTTAAGAGGGATGTGATAGAATTTGTAGCTCGATGTTTGGAATGCCAGCGAGTCAAGGCTGAGCATGTGCATCCAGCAAGATTGTTGTATCCACACAGTATCCCTGAGCACAAGTGGCAAGTGATAAGCATGGATTTTATTCAAGGGTTACCTATGTCTAAGAATGGGCATGATTTCATCTTAGTGGTTGTGGACAAGTTGACAAAGGTAGCACATTTTATTCCAGGGAATCTTTCAAATGGTTCTATGGTCTTAGCTAAGAAGTTTGTACAGGAGATTTTCAGATTGCATGGAGTGCCTGAGATGATCATTTCAGATTGAGACACTCACATGACATCTAGATTTTGGACAACTCTCAATGTAGCTTTGGGTATAAAGTTGAATTTCAGTTCGGCTTATCATCCTCAAATGGATGGTCAAACAAAAAGAGTTAATCAGGTGGTAGAAGACCTTCTCAGAATGTATTGTATGGATCAGAAGTATAAATAGGAGGAGTACCTTACATTGGTTAAGTTTTCATATAACAATTCATACCATGCATCTTTGGGAATGGCACATTTCAAATCTCTTTATGGGCATAGGTGTCGAACACCTATCAGTTGGGATAAGGTGGAGGATAGAATTGTGATTGGTCCTGAAATGTTAAGAGAAATGGATGATCAGATGAAGTTGATCAAGGAGAAGTTGAAGTAAGCTTCAGATCATCAAAATAGTTATGCAGATAAGAATAGAACTCCTAGATAATTTTTAGTTGGTGACAAAGTCTTTTTGAGGGTCAGACCTCATAAGAGTTTAGTATCATTTGGCAAAGCGTCCAAACTTGCTCCTCATTTTGTAGGACCGTTCAAAGTTCTGGAAGTGATTAATCCTATAGCTTACAGACTTGCTCTCCCTCCTACACTTGCCAGAATCCATAATGTTTTTCATGTGTCTTTACTTAAGCTTTATCATCCTGACGCTTCACATATTCTTGATTGGCGTACTTTATAGGTTCAGGATCCAAAAGTGGTACTAGTGGAGCCCACTTGAATTTTGGGGAAGTGCAACATTAAGTTGCATAGCAGAGATGTGGTGCAATATAAGGTCCAATGGGATCAGTATTCTGAGGACAGTGCCACATGGGAGGATGCAAAGGATATTGATAGATATTTTCCTCATTTGAGGATATAGAATAGATTTCTTATTCATGCTTAGATTATAATACTTTGAGTTTGATTATTGTTTTGAGATACTTTGAGTTCAGTTATGCTTTGATACTTCGAGTTGTTGATTATGATCTTTTGATACTTTGAGTTGATGTTATTGTTTTATGACACCTTGATACTTTATTAGTGGTTAATGGACACTTTATTTCTTTGATGTTTAATAAGACATCGAGACGATGTCTCTTCCAAGTGGGGAAGGATGTCACGTCTCATTTTTATGGACAATATGATTATTCTAGTTTAGTGAACAATTATTGTGATTGACTTTACTTTAAGTAATTTTGCACACATGGAGTTAATTCTTATGAGTTATATTGATGAAAATTGAAAAATCATTTTAAATGTTAAGTAATATTGATGTAAATGCAATGATTTACTTCGGCTATGTTTTTGGAGACACTAACCTATTGACATCGAGTTGAGTGCAAATGGATGCAGGTACTCGTAGAAGACGAGAGCATGGCTAAGGTAGAGATGATCTAGCCACTTGGTAAGAACTAATGGATGGATTACCTTGATGCAATCACACACATCACATAGTTGCATATGCATTATTGAATGGTTCTTATTGCATTAATGCATGATTTTTAATCACTTTCAAATACATGATGTGATTACTAAAATTTAACGTCCTTTTGAATTATGTTTAAATGGTGAAATTATAATAAGGGAATATATATGATTGTATTTAAATTAAATAATAAGATATTGTTTATAGATGTTTGGAAGACAATATGCGAAATAAATTTAAATAATTATATTATATTAAGTTTTGTGTAATTATGTTTTATTTTATTGCTTCTTGAATTATCAAAATAATAGTATTTTAGTAAAAATAGTTTAAACTACATTAAGAGTAGTTTTCTTATATTTAAAAAATGCAATAAAAGAAATAGATTTAAGCTTACTGTCATTCATGCGACAGTAAGCTAATTAAATAGATATGAGTTTTAAATTAAACAATTTTGTAAGCTTTTTGAATGGTCAATTTACATGCAAAATGGGAGAAAACTTCAGTTCAAAACCTAAATGATGATCACCAAAAATAAGAGATCTAGCATTGAATAAAAGAGGTGTTCAGCAGAGGGAGAACTACCCCACGATTGAGCTGAGAATATAGTGATTTCATTGCAGCAGATAGGACGAGCTTCTGGATAGGGTAGAGACAGGAGAGAGAAACAAAGGCAGTGGCAACTCTTCTGTAAATTCTTCATCAAGTCGACTACTTTTTCCAAGTTTTTATCTCGTGTTTGTGCGTATTGAAATCATGGTTTTGAAGTTGTAAATTATAAGTTCTCAGGCGTTGAATACTGTGCTTTAGTCAAACTTTTGTATTGTCTGAGCCATTTTCCTTGCCTGACCATCAACCTTCTTATCTTTGGGTTGTTTGCTTTGTTTTTCTTCATGGTCGTAGTCTTCTTCTGGCCACTTGTATCATTTCCTGGCCGATCCTTGTCAGGGTCGTCGTATCCTTGAATTAGGCCGCTCCATTTAACTTGGTCGCTTGTCTTTTGGCATCGACCCATATCCTCTAGTCGTCTATGTTTTACTCTATCCATCAAACTTACTAGAAGATTTGTTTTCTTACTTGGCTGAGCAAATCGAACCACCTCTATTCTACCCTATCGTCGATTGTTTAAAAAATTGACTTTCTTTAAATATGGTTCTTGTTTCTTGTTTAAACCGTTTAGATCGACCTTGTTTTTCTGTTGACTTAACCCATAGTCTGAACTGTTGCCAACCACAGATGCTGATAAAACTCTTTTCCTGATAAATATGCAACTGTATTTTTCTGTATGTTGTTTTGGAGTAGTTCATGAAACAAATTGACCTTTTCTCTTATGAGACTCAAACTCTTAGCAAATTAGATAAAACTATTACTGTTCTGTAGACATGTACCATTATTGATGTTGTTATAAACATTATTTCAAGACATTATTCTAGAATGACAGTACAATATGACCAATCTCTGTTCTCTGTTTAATGTTATTCTCTGCAACAGTTCATGTCACAGTTGTGACAGGAAGACTATTTGTCTATCTTTGGACTTTCTGTCACAGTTTTGTCAGTAAGTTCTTCATGATTGAATCGTGAACCTTTTGATTAGATAAATGAATCGAAATAGTTCCTGTCTCTAAATGCTAAAGCAATTTGGTTGAAATATGCACTTGAAGTTTACGTCAATTAAACAAACTTATAGACTATTTTTATTGTTTTAAAAACCTCCTGTCATAGAAATGACAGTAAGGTAAATTAATGTTTTAGAACAACGTTTATTGAAGACATTGTGACTGTAATACAAGATTAGAAACTACATATATTGATAAACCTATGATTTCGATTGTATGACCAAAAGATGGTTCATTGCTTGAAAGTGTTTCTTTTCCTTAATTGATGTTTGGGAAAGGGATTGGATTGATTTATTAGATATCTTGAATTTGTAATTCTTTGCTTTATTATCTTGCTTCTTGGGGAAAGAAGTAGTTTTTATATAGGAATGCATTGGGTTGCTTTTGGGACTAGGATGTCAAATGTGGATATTCAGAGATGGCTTTTCCTCTTTTCAGGAATTGACCAAGTTACTTAAATGATTAGATCTAATCGGAATGACATTGAAATAGATGTTTATTGTCTAGCAAACTTATGTATTGATATCTCTGCCACACCATGTTGTGAGACAATTTACTTTTCATTACTTAGAATTGCACATTCAGACATCAGGGTTGCATCAGGTGTTCCCTCCTGCAGTTGTTACCAGGTAGCTAGACATTTTGTGTAGGGCTGGATTTCCTTCATTTCAGGTAGGGATCTGGGAAAGTGTAAATACTTCATGGTTGGGTGGAAAAGCACCTAAGCCATGTTCTCATCTCTCAGCTTGCAAGTGGTGGGCCACTAAATTCGTACAGCTGGAGAGTGTATTGATTTATTTATTATTGTTGTACTTGTTTATTGTATCTATATTGGATGTATTATGGCATGCTTGCCAAAGGATTTATGTATATTACTTTATAGTGTTTGTTACCTGGACTAAGCACGTGAATATGTAAGATTTATTGACATTGAGATTCATATTTATGAGATTATCTTCTATTTGAGATATTGTGATTAAGCGGATTAATTACATCTATTATCTTTGAAAGTTGTATCTAAGTGGATGATTTACTTCTTTTGATTTTGGTTATTGCGATGTTGTATTTAAGTGGATTATTTACTTCATTTACTTTTGAGTTGGTTTAAATTCTTTTACATGATTTGTGAGGCTTTACAGTAACTAACTCTCCGTTGAAATTACAACTATTCAGATATGGTTTTTTCTTATTTTATGATTAAATATTAAATTGTATTTTTTATTTTTTTTTAAATTTGAGTAAGTAATAATATACAAAGAATTAATTTTTTATTCTATTTTAAGATTTAAATTTGAGTAACAACAAAGTTTAGTATATTTAGATAAAGTTAAAAATTCAAGTGCTCATTATATCTGAGTGTTTCAGGTTTAACTATGTAGTAGTTTTTTCCTCAACATTTCAAATCAAATTATGTGATCCATCATCAAGTAGTAGAGAGAAAGATAAGAGAATTAGGAAACGTTGAGGAAAAAACTACTACATATTTAAATCCTAAAAGACTAAGATATAATTGTGGAAATTTGATGTATAATTCAAGTGTTCATTAAAAAGATCAATATATTTAAATTTGTGTTTTAATAATGACTATTTATTTCAATTTGTGGTTAAAATAAAACATAATTAACAAAGGAAGCATAATCTCTCTCCCCTCTCTCTATGCATATGATTTTTTAAAATCTAGTAGGGATGAGCTTTCCACAGTCCATAGAATCCAAAGAGAAGTGCTTTTGGATTTAACTCTGTATATTTCTTTGCTTCTCTTTATAAAATTTTAATTGTATTTTATAATAAAAATATACAATACAATCAGGTAACCATTAAACATACTCTAGTATAAACGCTTGGTACATTTATGTAAATTAATTGATCTTATGACATACCAATTTCAATGTCGACAACCTAACCAATTCCACTATATACACATATACATTTATAAGTGACTTTTAATCTATATTCACATCAAAATGATAACATACTGACGACTTAAGATTTACAATCAAATATAAACCTTGACCTTAACACACCCCCAAACAATCTAAACTCATGGAGAATATAAATACTCTTATGGTATCCCTCTCCCTAGAGCTAAGAAAACCAATCTTATTATAAGTTGGTATTGATAGAACAAGCAAGCCCTTGTAATGTGATGGTTATCTAGGGTTTCCTCCAAGTCAAGACAGGGAGGGAAAATTGCATGTATATGTCTTTTTTCTTTATGTTATACTTAGAGTGTTTAATGTAATGATTAGTTTACAAGTCATATATTTTTGCATGAATTTGGTTCATGACATTAAAATATTTTGATTGCATCATCACTTATTTTTTGAGATTTATCATAATCCCTGGATCCATCATTCATCATGTTGGATTAGATTTGTGGGTGAAAACTTGATCTAGGCCATTTTTATATTATGGATATCATTATTGAATTTTTAATTTCAAATTTAAACTAAATACTATTGATTTATTCCTATTAGCCATTGTGAGCCAACCTATTGAATGTTTGTATTGATTTGTGTTATGTTGTTGTATTTAAGGGCATTCATTCATTCATTTTGAAATTTGTGTTATGCACTTGTTTCATATTTTCTTACAAATCTAGTTCACACCTTAAATCCTGCAATTACAAAAATTTGACTTTAAATCAAATAAATTCCAAAATAAGTAAGGAAGTATCATGCTTACTCCCAACTGCATATAGGATATTAATAAGGAAGAAAATTCCTTATCATTCAAATATCTCTCCAAAAGGAATCAATGACTTATCTACCATTCCTCATAATAAATTCATGATATTTTCTTAAATATATTTTTTTTCGATGAAAATCAAAAGGCATTACCAAAGAAGTTGTGAATGAAAGAGATGAAAACTATGTTACGACCAATATAGTGACCACTTAAATTCTTGATATCAAGATAAAATATCCAAAGGAAAGTATTGTGTCTATTATATTTTAATCCTCTCAGGTAAGTGCCCTAAACTTTACCAGCCAACTATTTATTTTCTATCATAAAGTGATTTTAAATGGGTAAATTGATATGGGATTTGAGAAAACCCTAACCTAACTAGAAATGAAAAATTGATATATTTGTTCATACAATTTTTTAACAATATAGAGGACTAATAACTATATTAATTTTATTCAGAATGAGCAGAAAGTGTAAATAGGAATCACTCATTGAACTACATGTGTAAGACATTTCCAACCAAGGAAATCATTTCTCAAGTGAGGACCTTAAATGGACACCTATTGGAGATGATAGCAATATGGACTTATGGGTTGCAATCCCTCTTTAAAGACTCCCTCACTTTATCAAAGGAGAAGGTTTACTAGATAGTACATAAACAACATTTGTACATAAATCTCATAAAGAGAACAACACACCAAAACTTACCGACCAAAAAACTAAGATATTCTCCAAGTTTGCCTAGATTAAATATAATTAATAAGCATTTCATTTTTATATTTAATTTTTTATATGAATTAATATATATTTTTTGTTTGTGTGTATAAATAGATATTGGTGTGCTTTTGGCCTAGAGGATCATAGAAATAAACCTGAAAACATGGAAAGGATACGAAGGTTTACCCAAAAAAGGGGTTGTCAATCCCACTTTTATGTTAGGGTCGTGTATGGTAGACCACAAGTTGCAATAATTAAATATAATGATTGAAGCCATTGTGATGCCAATGGCAAATTTTGCCATGGAAGGGATAACCCTTCTGGTGGTCCAAGGAGCAATTTTGCACCGAGGTTATCGAATGAATGTAAATCATGTATTGAGTCTTTATTGCTAATGGGTGTGGGGATCGACACAATATGTGAACAACACTACTTAGACCATGGTTTGACTAAGTTGATGAATAAGAGGAATGCATGCTTGTTAAGAAAAGATGTGTTGAATGCATGGAAAAGAGTACGCTCCATTTGATCCCAAAACAATGAAGACAATGCAAAAAGTGTCAGTTTGTGGCATGCAGAGGAGAAAGATAACTTCTTCTACTATAAAAGACCAAACATGATGGAAAATGTTTCATTTATCATAGGCATCCAAACACCATGGATGCGAGAAATGATGATCAAGCATTCACATTACTCAAATTTTATTGCAATGGAATCAATATTTTCAACAAATAAATATGGTGTAAGTAAAGCAACGTTTACTATAAATTTAAATGGATTTTATTTTATCATTGATTTGGTTATTTAAAAATATTAATTTATCAATGTTTAATTCATGTGTAGTATCAATTATATACCTTGCTTGTTTTTTATGAACAAGAGGCTGATCTACTTATTGCATAAGCCATATCCTCAAAAAATAAAGTTGAGGATCTAAATGAATAGCTAATAGAAGTTTATAAATGAGGGAAACAATGTCGAGAAGATTGGAATGTAAATGCATTCATGACAGATGATGCTAGTGCGGAGATTGAAGCCATCAGGTTTTTATTAGCCTTAGTTTATATATTTAAACTTCAATCAACTCATTATAATTGATTAATATTTAGTTTATAAAAATATATATTTCACAATTTATAGTTTAATTGAATTTAACATTTCATTTTGTCATAATTTACTTATCAAGTTTTATAATGTAACTTGTAGATTATCATTTCAATGCCGAGTACTTTTATGTATTTGGCATGTACGCAGAGCATGGCTAAAAAATGTGTACAAGTAAGTCAATATTTAATTAAAATATGTGAAAAATTATTTGTTTGAACCGCATATATTGATATTATCTTTTACAATCTAGGTATGCCAGCAATAAGGATGTTGGTACAAACATGTTTGATAGATTGGGCGAGATAATGTATGCAATGAGTGACAATGTAGACATCACTACGCAACTAATAAAAAAATTCATAGAGGAATTCAAAGAAGAGAAGAAATTTATTGATTACTTGCAAAAAACTTGGTGTCATGATGAGGGTCGTATTAGTAAGTTTGTTAGAGTATTCATTTTGGTTTGTATGCATTTATATCGTTTAACTTATTTTTTAAGTTTACTAAGGTATTATTATGTTTTATTTGTATAGAAATGTGGGCAAAAAACTTTCAAAACTTCTCTAATGCAAATCAAGAAATCAATACTTCCATAGAGTCATACCACTTCCACATCAAGAGTCATTATCTAAGTGATCATGCTAAGAAATGTACAAAGAGAATGAATTGGCTTATCCATACACTTCTTCAAAGAGTAGAGCTATTTTATAAAAATAAAAGATATTTGCAGTCATCTAAATTTTTAACTAATTTTTAAAAAGAAAGATATTGCATTACTGCATTAAAGAGGTCCAAAAAAATATCTAATACAGATTGTTATCCATATGATCTCCTCCCTAACACATACAAGATAAGAAGTCAATTTGTTCCAATGAAATGGTATCTTGTTAAGAAATTTGGACCAAATTTACATGTATGTGATTGTCAGTGGGCAGAAAGGGGGAACACATGCAAACATGTATTGAAGATTTTAGATCTCCTAAAAAGAAACATAACAAATGAGCAAGATCAAGTTGTTGGTAAGAGTCATTTAATATTTAATTATTATATTTATATTTTTAATTACTATTATATTTTTCTCGAAACTAACTAAAATAATTTTATTGAATTATAGATGGTGTTACTCCATTGGTTGATGATGATGATGATGATGATGTTAGAGGAAGTTTTAGTCGGGAGAATAATGCCACTGGTAATGTTGATATGATATTTATAATAAATTATTCATTGATTTTTACAATTCTTAAAATTTAATTAATGTTTTATTTGTAACATAGATTATTGTATTCGACAAGAAGATCGAGATGTGATTGGGATTATCATTGGCGAAGACCAAAGAATTGGTAAATTTCAATATCACTATTTTATTAATGAAATATGAAAATATTTTTTATATTTTTTGAACTTAATCTTTATTATTTTTATTACAGATGGTTGTAAATCATCTAATGCTTCCAATGATAACTTCCAAAATTCTATTGATTATTTGAATTCACTACTCCAACATTTACCAACTAGAGTAGATCAAAAACATATCTTTAGTCAATGTGTTGAGAAATTTAGAAAAGATCTCCAAGCATCTCTTACTTCTTCAAAACTTACACTGATCTCTGGCTCGGAGGATATGCCTATGAGACGAATATCACCATGGTTTAGTCCAAACAAAATGTGCAAACGCCAGTTTATTCATCAAAGAGGCAATGCCATCCATCAAGACTTGAATGAAAGAGTTGAGGAGCCTATCTCCGGCTCGGAGGATATGCCTATGAGACGAATATCACCATGGTTTATTCCAAACAAAATGCGCAAAGACTTGAATGAAAGAGTTGAGGAGCATAAAGAATTTTAGTTCCCCTCCATAGGTAGTAGGAAGCAAAAGAAAAAAAAGTCTCCAATCGTTCAGGCATAGCAATACAAGTAGAAAGGTATATCATTAGAAAAAAACATAGTGAGTACACTTATTCAAAATTATTTTAGTATTTTACATAGCAATAATTATTGTTTTTACATCACATATTAAAAATATGTCATTGTAGGTTTGGATGATCAAGACAATAATAGAAGACGTTGATTGCCCTTCTCTATTGATCTAAATCACACAACAACCGATGAAATGAAAATTGCTGATGGTAATTTTCTAACTATTAAATGTATTCATTCATTAAATGAGATATTTCCCAATTCCTATTTCTAACCAATTTTCTATAATTAATCAAATAAATAGCAGATACAATTTGTGAAAATCAACCATCAATGCTTAATGTTATACCTGGTCAGACATTTCAAAAAACTATTGTAGGTAATTAGAATTTTAATATTATTTTGATTAAGTATATATTGTATTGTTAGACTTAATGTTGTATCTATGTTGATTATTAATTACACATGTCATTGCAACTTTAGATGATCAACAAAACACTGGGAAACATAAGTTACCATTTTCTATTGATCTTAACGAAACACCAACAATAATAGATGCAATGCAAGCCAGAGATGGTAAATAAATTATGAAATGATTTTCTAACATTTTTTTATGTTTAATTTGAAATCAATTTAATAACTAAACTATGTAATTTACAGGTTTTGATGACATTGCAATGGAGGATCATGTTCAATACTATTATGGATGATCATTACAATTTACTATACTTTCAACCTATATTGTATATTTACAAATTTTGCTCATTGGCCTAATTACAAGAAATACATTGATATATGTTCATGGAAAATGGTATGATCATGTGTAAAGTTAGGGTTGATCACTTAGAATTAATCCATTTATCATTTCATGCATTCACCTAATTTCCTTCTTTATCACACTTATCCATACACGTGTCAATATTGGGTCAACTTGAGTGCACAAATTGAAAAATCCATATATGATGCAAATGTTTAAGTACTTGTCTAGAATATCTTAAATTGCAAATTGTTTGTTGGTCACATATTGGTCATAAAAGCAGTGACATCAAAGTCCAATTTAAATGGATGTAGAAGTAGCATAAAACAACAATACAAAGGCATAAACTAGCACTCAAACTTCTCAACTATATGAATACTGATGCTAATCATTTTTTAATCAACCATCTAATTAACAATATGTGGACATCTTAGATATACTAATTATTGGCTCTACCTATCTGACCTTCACTACACATCCGAATTCAATCATAAACATCTTAGATATCCTAATAATTGACATTGCTTATCTAACCTTGATCATGCTTTGTGGATCCAATAATAAAAAGTTACAAACTCTAGCAACAAGATCTAATGATGTGTTTGAGTGCTCATGGTCTTGAGTAATTTTGTCTCTTTGTTTGTTTTAGTAGCTTTTGCTTGGCTAACCTTATGTAGGTTTGGCTTTGTTTTTTGTTGTTATCTTTCATTTCACTTGTTCAATTTAATATCATATATGTAATTTGGTTTTCATATCTCTTATGCAAGACCTAAATTTGATTGTTGTATGGTTGTATTTAGGCATTTTTGTCGTAAAATACAATTAAAATTCATCTCTTATGCAGGACCTGAATTTGATGGTTGTATGGCCATATTTAGACATTTTTGTCGTAAACTACAATCAAAATTTTAAAAAGACTGTATCACATAAGGAGAGATTTTGGATAGATTGTCAAAATTTATATATGATTATGATAATATATATTTGGTTTATATATAATTTTACTTATACTAGGATGTGTCATAGTATTTTAAGGGCACCTTTGAATGAGTAACCATCATCAAAAAAATTCTTCATTTCTTGAAGACAAGGTTGACCATCAAATTTAAGCCCTGCTCTTACATGTGGACTTCTATATAACCTCCTTTAATATATATAAATATTGTATTTAATTTATATCTTCTACATTATAGTCTATTTTAATTATTAATTTCAAGAGGCATTCTACAATGGCACTAAGGGGTGGAGTGTAATGGTGTGAGTGTGTTAAAAAAAAACACTTACCTTTTACTTTAAAATTGACGGTCATTTACATGTCAAATTATTAATATTTAATAATAAATATAATATAAAAATAAAAATAAAGATATTAATAAATATAATATAAATACATTAACCTTAAAAATAAATTTGAGATTTTATTAATTTGTCAATTATAGTTGAGAGATTGAAGGACATAGGGCTGAGTGAAGAAAAAATGTGCACAAATATCAATTTAATGAAGTAAATAAAATAACTTCAAATTAATCTCTTTAATATTAATATTTAATAATAAAACAAAATATTAATATTTAATAATAAACATAATATTTATGAGGTAAAACAAAGATATGTCATCATAATATTAATAAATAAAACAAAATATTAATATTTAATAATAAACATGATATTTCCAAAATAAGGAGGTAAAACAAAGATATGTCATCATCAACACTGTTCACTTCTCCATCATATGTGGATATATCCTTTTTTCTACAATTTTGTAAAACCCTTCTACAAAGCCCTATGGCCGAGCATGAAAGAAAATAGTACTTGGCATATATTAAATGAAAGAAAAGCATTGTAATTTTGTATGTAATGTTAGAAATAATTTCAACCAAAATTTTATACATGTTTGGGAGCATTTGAGGGTGTTCATTTGTTAAAAAATTTTAAAAAAGAATCAAAACTTTGCAAAACAAATGATTCATTTTTAAAATCATAAAAGCATAGAAACCTTACATTGTTGAGCTTGTTGACCTCATGGAGTGCAAGAACATAGTGGCATCGTGTTTGAACAAAATTTTCTTAAGCAGCCTCAAAGCATGCTTACACAAAAGCCATGTCATTTTTTGAGTATTTAGGAGAAAATAAGGCCATGGGTTGTATTTTTTTAAAATTTCAAAATACCATGAGGGCATTATGGCTAGGTAGTGACCAATCTCAGTCACTACCTGGTCACTACCGAGCCATAATGCTAACATGTTATAACATGGTAGTGTTATTGCCTATTTGGACTAAAAAGTGGTTTTGGCCACCTTTTGATCCCCAATCTTTTTGCACACACACTTTGAGTATCATACATAATCTTATATTTATATACCTACTTTATTGATTCTTATTACTATATCACAATCCTATCTTGAGGTCTCATCTTGGACATGTCTAATTAGGGGGCATCATGTTATTCCCCTTATCTATTTGAGCTATCATTAATCTATTATTTATGCTACCTCCTCTCACTTATTTTGATTGTCATATCAATGTCGATCTTAATCATATATATCATATATCTTGATCTTATAATTTATTGGGGTGAAAGTTCATAAGTGTGCTCCCCCGAAACAACTAACACAAATATAACTTTTCAACTGTTAGTGTAGTTTATTTTTAAAATATGGTATTATTTTGCATAAAATAAAGACAAATTATACCCCTTTGGAGAGTATTTTCTCCTCTAATGTGCCATAATTATTTTCTTTTAAATATATTTTAATATATTTTTTAAATCTCTAGTTAGCCTCATATTTGACTATAATGACATACTTATAGTAAATTAAAAAATTAATAATAAAATAAATTAAAAATAATAAAAATATATATAATATCAAATTATATCAATGTAATAGTTTTGGGTGTTCTCTTTTGTCATATTAGAACTTTATTGTTACATACAATTCTTTATATCTCATTAGAGCTTAATGTAGTTTTTTTAATAATGACTATTATTAGTGTACATAAAAACCAAAACACATATTAAGGAAAAAAACACAAACTATAAAATAACTTTTAAGTAAATAAAATAATCTTTAATAATTAAAAATAAAATAAAATAAATAATTTTAATAATTTTGAAGTATAATAAAATAATTCTTAGATAAACCAAATAAAATAACCTTTCAATAAATAAAACAAACAAGATAAGTAAAATAAAATAATTCTAAATAGATATATTTAAGATATTATTACAGAACTCTTCTCATTTAAGATTTAAGTTTTGAGTGTACCAACTTCTCGTTTAACGTGATTAAGAAATTAAAATCCACGGAATTAATACTTTAAATAATTTGTCATAAATATAAAAACAAAAGTCTTGATAAGTTTTAACGAAAATTGGGTATATGACATTAGTGCTTGCAATAGAAGACGGCCGAAATGAGATTATATATTCAATTTCCTCAAAAGGAAATATCATAACCACGCGGGAAATACAAAGCCAATAAAAAAATTGACCGTTTCTCCAGCGTCGATGTGGGCTTATCAACCGCCGCTAATCTTAAGTGGTCATTTATCGGTGTGACATTTTATACGGAAGTTTAGTTATAGTTACCAGAAGAATTCGTATTCAGAATTTGAAAAGAAGTCCCAAGCTACACAAACAGTAGCTCTCTTCTTTAGGCAGTCAAATTTATGAGAACAGACAATGTCAAAGTTTCCTGACTAAAAATGAAAAGGATACTCTGGGAGATGACATTAGCTTGAAAAGCTTGAAAACAATTGTGCAGGATTCTTTTATAACAGGAACCAAACAGTTACCCAGAAAGGTAGACAAATAAACATGTCCCTCGGTATATCCTATCCGAAACTCAAATTCAATAAGATCATCATCAGATCCTTCGTAACAAGGATTTTGATGAAAAAGTCCAGATATAGAACCTTAAAGCAAAATAAAGCTTTGATTTTAAATATTGCTCCCCTTAATTGGAGAGGCATACTTTGCAGATCTATAAAGCACACCATTTAGCCTTAAGGTCGTCCATAATTATCAAGAATGCTTATCTGTCAAGATGCTTTCATTTGTCTTCTTTGTTGGGACTGCCCAAGCACGCTTCCAAACAATAAAGTTTGGTTGATTTCTTCTAGCAGTAAGACAATGTAACATATATTGCAAGCATAAATCTGGGTAGATGATACCATAGCTGGTTAAATATTTTTTAAATTATACACTGGAACAATAGATAAATTGAAGGATCTCACCCAATGAATCCTCCTGCATAAAGCTAAGCCTCCTTTTGAGAGTGATTATATATTGTCAGCTTCTTCAATCTTTTTCTTAAATAAAGACATACAGTGACATACCAGTGATTAACAAAATGAAGGGCAATCTATCACTACATAATGCCGAAGCAAAACTCAAGAATAAGGCTTGATCTTAACCATAGGTTGCAGGGAGATCATTATAAATAATATTCCAAACAAATAGGCAAATACTGAAGAATGGAAACCATACTGTCAGCTGAAATTGGCATCAACACTGCGACTTTTTTGATGACTTCTCCCTGTGATTAGTTGGCAGTGCTTTCTGGTTGATGTCAATTTGCTTTGAATCGATCTTCCCGCGAGCAAATGCCTCTAAGTTCAATGCACTTTCTCTTACCTTAGCTTTAAAGGTCTTGATTTTGATCCCTTTCTCCTTTATGTATGCTTCCCCAACTTCTTTGGAATGTAGAACAAGTGCCTGCAATGCCGCCTCCTGCTTATTCTGAATTCTTTTTCTTGTGCCCTTTCCTTTTCTTCCACCTCCTGTTCCATCCCCATCTTCCGAACCCCATTTTCCAGCACTCTTTTTGACAGCATCTCGCAGCCCTGTAACAATACCCAACTTGTAATTGTGTCTGGCAACCCTTGTATATGTACTTTGAGTGGAAGGTTCTTCATTCTCTTTGTCAGCTGCAGTTTTGGAAGGAGTATAGTTCGCAGACATTATTGTAATTCTATTGAATGTTGCTGCAAATGCAAAGCCAGAGCAATCTGCATTTTGTTTGATACCATAGAAGATAACCTAGAAAGAATCAAATTAACATGTAATTATTGTTTCCAAACCAGGAAAACTACATGGAAGAAGAATAAAAGCAACATAGCTCTGTTGGTGCTTGCTACCTGAAGAGGGCGATCCCTTCTGGTGTATTTTCTAGTGAAATATTGTGTGTCAAAATTGTCCGCAATGACATGGGCAAGCTCAACCACCCACTGTTCAACCCTTCCTGTTCGTTCAATCTTTACTTTGGATCTCAGCTCCACCACGCGCATGCCCCCAGCAAGTGCCTCTGAATCCTTCAGTGCCCCATTCATCACCTCTGCCTGCATTAAAAAATTAATTTTAGTGGAAATATATATATTGTTACTTACCTGTTTAATACAATTCCTTACAAATTTACAATAATAAAAACGAATAAGAAATAAGTGAAAATTTATATATTTAACTGAAATGCAAACTTTATGCATTGGTGCAAATCCTTCCTAGGGAATGGTAACTGTTTCTAAACAGGCAGCTGAGTAAATTGCTAAGTTCACTTTGAAAACAAATTCTAGGGGTGCCAAAAGTGATCAAAATTTATTGTACTCTAGTGCCTGAAGATTTGGACAAGTGGAATTTTGGGAACCTCAATTGGTAACTCCCTGCTAGTCCATTAATCTAAGGATGTCTCTATGTAGATGAGAATTTGTGGAAGGTTCCTGATGAAAGGTAAGTAGGAACCAGATAACCAACTGATAAGGTCAAGCCATAAATAAGGGTCAGAGACATCTCGAAAGGCCAGCTTACTATGGAAAATCAGACAATCCTTTGGTATCAAAACATTTTGTGTTCAAAAACCAAGGTAAAATCCAAATTTGAAGTGCTGGAAAATAAAAGCTGCGACTACGGACACATTCTGCTAGAATATGGACCCAGCAAGAGATTGGATGAGCATCTCTATCAGTAACTCTTCTGCAGCCTCTGAATTCTGAATTTCTGAGCAACAACTCAATGTCAATCAGGATCTGAAGGGGATTGCAGAGAGGGGAGGGGAGGCCTCTAATCAGAAAATGAAACAGAGAAAAAGAACTACACTAAAGACTCACACTTTATTCAACAAATAAGAATACAGATTTATAGTTACAAACAAACTTAACTATCTCCTATAGTCTTGCAAACAGAATTGACAGCACTGCAGAGTCGATTGACAACAAACTGGACTTAATCTGAAGACTGGAACATATCTACAAGTTGATTGACACCTAGACAATGACATGATGCTATTCAGTTATCAGTTACGCTAATACTCCCCCTTAATGAATAACTGAATTTTCATGAACTCCTAGCATATCCCTATATCGTACAAACTTTATCTTTCCCAATGGCTTTGTAAATACATCAGCCATGTTATCATTTGTATTATGATACATCAACTCTATCTCTTGTGATTGAATCTTTTCTCTAACAAAATGATGTTGAGTTTCAATATGTTTTGATCTGGCATCATATACCGGATTGTTTGCCAACTTGATTGAACTTTGATTGTCACACTTGATTGGAGTTGGTCCTTCTTGCTCTTGTCCCATATCTTCAAGAATACGCCTTAGCCAAATAGCTTCACAAGTAGTACTGCACAATGCTTTGTACTCAGCTTCAGTAGAGGACAAGGAAATAGTTGGTTGCTTCTTGCTGCTCCAAGAAACAGTGCCCGAACCTATGCTGAATGCATAACCAGTTGTGGATCTTCAATCATCTGGATCACCTGCCCGATCAAAATCTGAATAACCTGTCAACTCAACATTCAAATGGTTAGTATATTCAATACCAAAGTTAATGATTCTCTATAGGTATCGAATAACTCTCTTTGCCGCTTTCCAATGAGTCTCAAGAGGTTTAGCCATGAATTGGCTAAGTATGCTGACTGAATATGCAATATTTGGTCTCGTGGTTAAGTAGTTCAAACTTCCCACCATCTGTCTATACAAAGTGCCATTCACTTCTGTTGTACCATCATGAGGATGAAACTTAAAATTTTGTTTTAATGGAGTTGATACTACTTTACAGTCTTGCGTTTTAAACCTTTGTATCAATTTCTTTGCATACTTACTTTGAGTAATCAAAGTCTTCCTGTCTTCTCTCCATACTTCAATTCCTAAACAACAATGCATTTGTCCAAGATCCTTCATTTCAAATTCTTGTGATAGATCTCTTTTAATTTCATCAATTAAACCTATAGCACTTCATGTTATGATTAATTCATCAACATACAATGAAATCAAAACAACATTCCCATGTTCATCTTTCTTTATGTACAAATTTGGATCATTCTTACTTTTGATAAACCCTTTTGGAAGAAGAAGTTATCAATTTTCACATACCATGACCTTGGTGCTTCTTTAAGACCATACAATGCTTTCTTTAACCTGCATACAAGATGTTCTTGTGTCTTCTTTACAAAACCTTCTGGTTGAACAAGATAAATTTCTTTTTTTAAATCCAAGATAGATTTCTTTTTTTAAATCACCATTTAAAAATGCTGACTTGACATCCATTTGATGTAGAGCCCAATTATACTCAATAGAAAATGCAATCATAAGTCTAATGGTGTTCATTTTAGCTACAAGTGCAAATGTATCTTCATAATCTATTCATTCCTTTTGTGAATAACCTTTTGCAACCAATCTAACTTTGAATTTATCAATACTACCATCAGCATTAAACTTTGTTTTGAACAACCATTTAGAGCCTCTAGGAATTCTATTACTTGAGCCATTAAAGCATAGTCATTATACCTGATTGGTGCCTTGATTTGCTTCATTGATCTTCTTAATGCTTCACTGTTGGATGGAGTAGCTTCACTTTGCCTTGGTTCACGCCCACTTTGATCATGAGTTTGCTGATCTGCAATATCTGTACTCTCGATCTCTTTTTCAAGAAGTTTCCATGAGATAGTACTTTCTTCCTTTTTTTTCCTCTTGAATATTATCTACATATTCATGAAAGATAACATCTCTGCTAGCAAACACTTTATGAGTAGTAGGATTATACATTTTGTAGAACTTATGATCAGCACAATAACCAATGAAAATACACTTGATTGATTTTGCATCAAGTTTCCTCCTATTTTCTTTTGGAATATGACAAAATGCCTTACTTCCAAAAATTATCAAATGACATGCAATAAGTTTAGTACCAATGAGGGCCTCATAAGGAGTTTTCTTTTCTAGGTACTTGGTGGGTCTTCTATTCAACAAATATACAGCTGTACTAACTGCTTCGGCCCATAAATTATAAGGGAGATTCTTTCATTTGGGCATACTCCTAACACACTCAACAATTGATCTATTTTTCCTTTCAACCACACCATCTTGTTTTGGATTATGAGGAATTGTGTATTGTTTGATAATTCCATTTTCTTTATAATACTTCACTAAAATGTGCTCCCCCCTTGATTTGATCTTATTATCTTAATATTATGAGTTGTTTGTTTTTCCACCATAGTTCTAAACTCTTTGAAGCATTCAAAAACTTCACTCTTATTTGTTAAGAAGTAAACCCGTGTGTATCTAGTGCTATCATCAACAAATATGAGAAAATAATAAGCACCCCCAAGTGACTTGGTTTCTATGCGACCACACATATCCGTATATACCAATTCAAGAATATTTCTTTGCCTTGTATCTGACCTTTGTGGAAATTCATTCCTATGTCGTTTACCCAATGCACAACCATCACAATTAACATGTTCATTCTTAAAAATTGGAAGACCTTGCACCATTTCTTTTCTTTGTAGAGAAATAAGAATCTAAGATCTCTAAGATTTAGGTGACCATACCTCATGTGCCATAGTTCTTCTATTGACACACATGTAGATATCATTGCTCGATGACATTCTACAACTACATCAAGTTTATACAATCCTCCTATTCAGATTCCTTGAGCTATCACATTATAGTGATCTTTCATATCCTTTACTTGGCAACCTGTCTTCAAGAATTAAACTTTTAAACCTTGATCAGTAATGGCTGAGACTGAAATTAAATTCTTGTTAATTCTTGGCACATACTTTACATTTGAAAGTTGCTTTACATTTCCATTAGGCAAAAGTACACTTATATCACCATAACCTTTTATGTCATGAGACATATCATCTCCTAAATAGACCTTGCTACCATCATTTTGCTCATGAAAATCTTTAAATCAATCTCTATGACAAAACATATGAATTGATACCCCTGAATCTATAAACCAAGCATTACTATCATCTGTATGAGCAAAAAGAGCAGCATCCGAAATAAACAACTTAAGATTATGGAGCTCATCTTTTATCTCATCATCACCATTCACAAAGTTGCCTTCATATTTTCAATGTTTGGACTCATTAAACTTATTTTTCCTACATTCATATTCATAGTGTCCATATTTTCCACAATAATTACAATTTCCATTTTTCTTTATATTGGAATTTGACTTAGATGATGCTCCATCTTGATGTCTTTTATTATTTTGATACATTTTGTTATCAAATTTACCTCCTTTATTCTTTGTCCATGGCTTTCCTTTGGATGGCTTCTTATCCTTGGCCATCAAAGTTGAATCTGCAGTCCAAAATCTACTGTCCACATGCTTCTTCTTTTCTTCTTCTTGTAGAAGGATACCTGCTAAATTGTCAAAAGAAGGTGCATTTTCCCTTGCAGCCAAACTAGTGATAAATACTCGATAGTCACTTAACATACCATTCAAAGTAACAATAACTAAATCACTACTTGAAACTGTTTCACCAATGTCAGCTAATTTATCCCTTAATTCCTGAACTCTGGAAGAGTAATCACTAATACTTTCATTTGCTTCCATTTTGATTGAAAGTAATTTGCTCTTTAGAAACATAATTCTATTTGTGTTTGTAATTTGATACAAACCTTTCAAAGCAGTCCACGTGCAAGTTGACATGTGCCGAACTAGGGTTTGAACAACAATTTTGGAATTTACAAATTCACAATGAAACCCTAGGCCAAAAATTTGAAACTGATTTCTGCACCTTCAATTATACCTTCTTCAACATGAACAAGTACTAGCATATGCAAACTTGATGAAAGAGCAAAATAGATATAGGCACCATTGACAAGATTAATTTCAACTTGAAATGCTCATTACAATGATGTCAAAACAGGAGCAGTCCTAGCTGAGAGGAATTTCAGATTTGTTCATCATTCCAACTACAACAAATGCAAGTTTAAGGCAGCCAAAACACAATGGTCTGCTGTTACAATATCAGAAGCAAAATGATGAATTAAACATACCAAGTTGTTGACCAAATACAATGCAAGATGCTGAACCTCCACACACAGATCTGGTACAGAAAGCTACAAATGCTGAGGGAATGTGGATTACAAGTCATACAATGCTGTTCGCTTGACTCTAGATGCTGGCCACTGCTGTAATGGATGCAATGATGTCTCCAGATGCTGATCGCAGGCCTCCCAAGTCTGATCGCTGCTATCAAAGAAAGGCAGATCGTTCTCTAAACAGCACCAACAGTCCTCAATGTGCCAGCCAGGATCTATCACTCCAATTGTAATGCTATGACAGCGGTTACGGTGGCAATGATGGACAATGGTGCAGATTGATGTCAATGAATATGCTGAACTGAAGCAAATCGTCACTCCTCTGTGGCAGATCGCCCAAGAATGCAACTCCTAACAGCCTCGATCACCTCCAAATTGGCACTTCAAACAAGCAGATCAGTCTTCTTGAATTGGCGCTCAAACACAATGCAAGGAATCTTCAAAATCTTCAAGCAATGAAATCCAAATCTGCAAACAATATATCTTCAACTCTTCAGCAATGTCTTCAATGATAAACAATGACATCAATCTTCAAATTTTCATTAATGGTCTCCGACCCAAACTCGAATGATGTATCAATGGCGTCCAAGCAAATCTCCAATGAAGTGCAAATGCAAACTCCATATGAATCCACCTCCAAGATGTAATTGGGTTTTCGTCCAATACACCTTCAATTCACAAGGGTTTTCGTCCTTGGAATGAGTTGCAATAAAATTGCAGACAAAATGTAAAGTTGACATACACCCAGATCCCCTCAATTGCCACGGGAAACTTGTATTTATACATGAGATTCCCTCCTTTACCACTGCTGGCCGACTAGCATTTGAATTTGGTCGACTTCCCATGATTTTGGTGCTTTAAACAGTTTGAAATACTTTTTTTTTTGTTTAGGGCTGACCTAAGAAAGAATAGGGCCGATCTTCTTATAATCCTAGCGCCCAACTTACTTTAAACTCCTTTAATTTGCATTAGAGCCGACCTAAGAAGGAATTGGCGCTCAGTTAAATTCAAATTTCTTTTGTTTTTCCCAAAAAGCCGACCAGTCCTCCAAAGGGACCGAACTACCATCAAATGGCTGACCTAGGAATTCAGTTTATTTGAAAGGGCCGACCTGAATTTCTTCAAGTGGGCCGACATGCTCTTTGATCTTGGGCCGACCTTTATTGTTTTCAAATTAAAGATTTGAAAACCCTTTTTCCCATCTCCTTGAGATCGTTTTCCTATGAAAACAATTAATCTATTTGCAATAAATACACCAATGTGAAGAGAAAAATAGGATAATTCCATTTCCATGATCAAATCTTTTACCAAAATTCTTGAGATGTCAAAATTGGTCTTCTTATGTGAATACCCTGGAAATGGAGACATGTCACCAGCAGAAGTAGTGATATCTCAAATATGAGGGATAACTGAGTCCTTCACTGACATACGTAAGAGAATCTTAGCTTTAGATTCTTTGTTCTCCCAATCTTTAACAACAGTTGCAGGTGTAGTAGGTTCGGCCTTCGTACCATTTACAATGTTCCACACATTGGACCCTTCCATTAGAGTCTGCAACTTAAACTTCCAATTGACATAATTTGTGCCATCCAACTTATTTGATTCAGTTAGATAAGAGTCTATGAGATTTGCCATTTTAAAGAGACAAAAAAAATGAAACAATGTTTACAAATCCCCCTTACTATGAAATTTCTCACCCGAGCATACAGTGGCAATTACAAATACTTATGCAACTCAACAGTGTCAGATTACCAACTATTATCAATCTAGGCTTTGGTCAGGGGAAAGAGAAATGAAAGACTTTACAAAGTATGTTGACCTTGCAGGGCAGTGTGTGGGCATAATCTTGATGCAGCATATAACACCATCCAAGACAGGAGAACAGCACGTGCACAATTGCAGCTTCTTCCTTGGAGACTTTCCCTCTATTTGGAGACTCTCTCTCTATTTGGAGGCTCCCTCACACAGTGCTCCTTTTGTTTTTTGTTTTTTTTTTTTTTTTTGCAGCATACTCCTCACAACAGCGGCTGCCTTTTTCTTTCTCTCTGATTTTTGACTGCAGCTTCACTTTCTCCAATCGCAGATCTCCTTCAAACCTTTGCTAGCTTTCTCACGCAATATTGCCTATCACCAGGCTCTGATACCAAATCAGAAAATGAAACAGAGAAAAGAATTGCACTAAAGACTCACACTTTATTCAACGAATAAGAATAGAGATTTATAGTTACAAACAAACTTAACAACCTCCTATAGTCTTGCAAACAGAATGGACAGCACTGCAGAGTCGATTGACAACAAACTGGACTTACATCTGAAGACTGGAACACATCTACAAGTTGATTGACACCTGGACAATGACATGATGCTATTCAGTTATGAGTTACGCTAATATCTCTATTCGTAACTCCTGAGAATTCTTTCAAGTCTGAGTAACAACTTAATGTCCATCAGGTTCTGCAGGAGATTCCTAGCCAGGGACTATAAGGAACCACACAACTAACCTAACAAGACCAAGTCATCATAGAAAGGAAAATAACCATCTTAGAAGGCTTGCCTAGATGCCTCCAGGGACCGCTTCAATTTCAATAACCAACACCTAAAAAGAAGGGTTGGAAAAACAGTTGCACTACATAAAGGGTTTGTAAGAGAACCGAACCCAACAAGAATGCCAAATCCTCCTTGATAATTGTTGTCCATCTTTGTGCAGAAGTTCCCCGTCTCCTTCTAAGTCACAGGTTTGAGAAAATCCATAGCCTCGCATCTGGCGAGGATGGATGCCCTGTTTTAAAAAACTTAATAAACTGCTGCATGTAGCCATTTATGACTGTTGGAGACAACCATTTGTCTTTCTAATGGTCATTAACACCTCTCTTGGCCCTGAATCCTGCTATATTAGGACCCTCAGCATCCTTCCCCCCTCGCCCCCACCATTTCCAAAACTTTGTTCAATTATATCTAAATGCTGTTATAGTTCCTACAGAATCCTACTCAATTTGTGACACTTGTCCTCTTGCTCTCTCTTGTTTTACACAACACTGTTGAAGGGATGGTTGATTGCAATTCACATTCCTACACCAGTTCATCTTTCTCTCCTAAGGTCATTCTGCAAGTTAGACAGGAAGAAGATCAAGGAGACACAAGTCTCCTGCAGATTACGGTACCTCTTCTTTTTCAACATCATCAAGACAGCTAGGAGCATTTGGACCAAGGTCTTTGCACATGCTTCTCTTAAAGCAGGCTATAAGGACTACTTGTTATGCAAGGAGAAAGCTTATTTTCTGCTATTAGCTTAGTGATTTGCTTGTTTTATTCTTTTGCTGGCAAATTGCAGACTAGGCTAAATAGTATAATAGCATATTGAATGTTGGATATTCCATTTCTCTTGCTTAGCTCTAGATTTGATTTTATACATAGCTCTAAGGTCACTTGCTTTGTTCATAAAATTAAATTAGATCTTCCAATCTTGATTGTTAGTAACACGGCCAATCAAAACAGTCTTACTCACTAATGTAGTGAGCCTCCTCATTGTTTGTGTTTCTAGTTTGCATGTAACCCACCTTGCCAGGGACAAACACACGCATTTGGATTCTTCCACCTATATTTTAACACACCCAATGCGACCCAACAATAGTCCTAAACACTTGGTTGAGATGTTCTTACAGATAGAAACCCTGTTCTCTATTTTTGCTTCAAAGCTCAGCAAAAAGAGGGAATTAAAGACTTCAATCATTATCATATAACAGAAAGGTTTTCAGATTTATACATCCAAATCCAAACACAAGTCAAATACACAAATAAATTCAAAGAAGAGGAAAAGTTCTATATGTTTTCATTGCTGAATTTAGGGAAAGGAATAACTCATAATTAAGTTACCTTCTTCCTCTTGTATGCCAAAATGTTGAGGGATTGTTTGTGAAAAGAAAAGAGTTGCCGCAGTGTTTGTTTATCTTCTCTTTGCAAAAAGGAAAATTTCCATTACTGTTTTTATACTACTGTTTGTGAAAAGAAAGATAAAAATTTCAGTGTTGTTGATGCCTCTTTATTTGCAAAAACAGAGCTTTAAGCACTGATTTGGTATTACCAGTTTGAATGGAAAAACACAACAAAAGAGGCAATTTAATTAAAATCAGTATATTTGCATTTGTTAGATTAATTTGCACTCAACATTAAAAACACCAAAAAAAATAGGTTAGTGTACTTTATTTCAGCTTGCATTCAAATACACAAGAAAAACACAAAAAGAAACATTAGCATTCAAGTGATCAATGTTTTCATATCATACATTAGACACTAGACATTAGATTCAAAACCATTCAAGGATCAAATCAGGCAAGTGATCAACACTTTGCTAATCAGCAACTAAAAGTATTCAACTTAAACAATTCAATTGAGATCAAACAATGTAAGCAATTAGCGCTTCAATACATTCAACACAAAACAACACGATCAAAGCAATCAACTTGAACATTCTGCAAACATTCCAAAAATGATCTATGCAAACATCCAATCAATCAATAAAGTGACCATTGCAATTAACTCTTGCCACATCCGCAACAATAAATTGCCTAATCTTCTGACCAACGTAAAAAAATTGTGTGAGAGCCAATTTCGAAGCATAAAAGGTCAGGACAAACTAATACACTTCCAAATTTACTCTTTCTAGTCCAGAACAATACCTGAGCATTCACCAACCTTCTTCCAGTCTCTTGCAACTGTGAAATACCAAACAAGCCTCTTCTAACCCTCCTCTTTGTCCATGTCCTAGCACAGTTTCAGTTTCAATTTCTTCCCCAGCTCTCGTGCTGTTTTATGTTGCATAGTTCTTATTCACTTGATTGTCTTAAAACTTCTTGTATTGATAAGGGTAAATAGGACAGTTAAAGTATAGTAACACACTTGTAAGCTAAAGTAAATGAACCCCTAACATTAGAGAGCATTCTTTATTTTATCCTACACAAACAAACTTTTGGTGTTGGCTACTCCAAAATTGCCTGAACCCTTTCAGAGTCCATTCTTAACCCATCCTTTGAAATTACAAAGCCCAAATAAATCAATTCAGCTTTCATAAACCTAAATTTTTTTTATATTTACCAACAATCACTCCTCCTCCAACCTCTACAATGACTGTCTCAAATGCATTAAATGCTCCTCTTTTGCTAAAAATCAAAATATCATCTATATATACAATTACAACTTTGCCCAATTATGGTTTTAACACTTCATTCATGAGTCTATGAGTACTTGGTGCATTTGTTAATCCAAACAACATAACCAACTACTCATACAAACCTTCCTTGGTATTGAATGCAATCTCCATTCATCTCTTTCTTCAATTCTAATTTGATAATACTCACTTTTCACATCAAGTTTTGAAGAATATTTTTCTCTACTCAAATAATCCATTAGATCATCCACTCAAGAGAATGGAAATCTATAGTTAATTGTGGTTTTATTTATGGCCTTGGAATCTATGCATATCCACTATTCCCTCCTTTCTTGGGTGCGAATGCCATTGGAATTGCACGTGGGCTTAAACTCTATGGAATTAAACCCCTTTCCAATCATTCTTGCACTTGTTTATTTACCTTTTCATTTTTCATGGGTGTCGATCTGTATGCTGTTTTGTTTGGCAAACTTGATCCAAAGACCAAATCCATGTTGCGATTGATGCTCCTTGTAGGTGGTAATCGATTTGGTAGTTCATTTGTCAAAATATTTTCGTATTCCTTCAACAAATCACTTACTTTGGCTTGGCATTCACTCTCTTTTTCTATTGGTCCAATCTGATTTGACTTTGGGATGAAAGACAAACTTTGTCCTTCGCCATTTTTAAAAATTATTTTCCAACAACCATCAAAACTTTGGGGTTGTTGTTCACTTCTTCTTCTTTTTCTTTCAATGGTCTCAAAGTATATGTCCTCCCATTCTTTTCTAGGATGTATGTGTTTGCTCTTCCATCATGAATGGCTTTCTCATCACATTCTCATAGTCTTCCCAACAACAAATGACAAACATACATGGGTATAATGTCAAACCAAGCTTCATCATTATATTCTCCAATGTGAAATGTGACCAAACATTGCTCATTTACCACGACTTGATGACTTTTATAACCAAAATACCTTGTATGGATTCAGGTGTTGTCATTTCCTCTTTTTCAAAATAGAGTCATGGAGAAGACCTCTAGCCTATTTTTATTTTCCGTAGGCTAAGAGGAAAAATAAGGAAAATAAATTATAATATTATTTTAAGTTGGGCCTGACAATTTTTAATTTAAGGAGTAACTTAATAATATTATTAAAATAAAATAAAAAGTGTTTTCAACACTAGTATTAAATAAATGTATTTTTAAATACTAAAATTAAAAAAAAAAAATTAAAAATGTATATTTAAATACTATTTTGGAGGGAATTTAATCATGGGCCCAAAAATGGAAATGTTTAAAAAGAGGCGCTTGGCTACCATTTGCATCATCGAATTTTCATTTAGCATTTCATTGTGAACTTTGGCATTTGAGTTTTGGCATCCAAGAACGAAAACCCTTGACTATTTTCAACGATTCAAGAGGACGAAAACCCTTTTGGTTCTTGATTTCCATAGGTGAAGATGAAAACCCTCATTTTTGGCATTGGCAAATTCCATCTAAGGTTTGCGTGGTGAGCTAATTCAACAATTTGTGTGAAATTACAAGGATTCATCAATTGGATTTGCAAGCAAATATTGTTTATGAATTTTTGGAGATTTTTCCTACAAGAGCGAATTGCTGATTGACATCATTAAAGGGTTTGGCACTATTTTTGGAGGTCATCCAGCTGCATAAAGATTCTGAAATTGTTTTTCAAGGTTGGCGAGTCATTTTTGGAGGTATTAGTCGCTGATTTGGGGTGCACCAACTATGAGGACAGTCCGTACACATTTTTTGGCGTCATTTAAGGTCTAAAACACCATTTCCCAACTGTACCAGGTCTACAACCTTCATCGAGAGAGTTTTACAGTTGAAGAAATAATTATTTAAATAAGAGTGATTGCTGTTCAAGTCAATTTCTACCCAACCACAGCCATATAGTCCCTTTTTAGCCAGTCGCCACTCATTTTGGGCAGTCATACAAGTCATAATTAATTCCTTGGGCGGCCGTACAAGTTTGATCTACATTAACAGAGATCTGATCAACATTTTCAATTGATTTGCGAATTGGTTTGATGTTGAAAAATCTGAATAATTCATGTATGATCAGCATTGTACTTATTGATGGCATATAAAAATCAGATCTAAACTTTATGATGATGTATTCAGCCCAGTAAATCACTTCCAACAGTTGCATATTAATAAAATCAGACTTTGGCATTCATATTTGGTTCAGTTTTGTATATTTGGTGTGATCCGGAGTTTACACCAGCAAGCATAGTTGATAATAATTGGTTCAAATTTACTATGTGATGTGATTGAGGGTTTGATCAAGTGCTTTCAGTTATTTGTATGCAAGTTTATTTTGCTGTTCCAGTTTATTTTAATCCAGAATTCAGAAAAACACAAAAAAGATTAGAATATTACACAAAAACTTGATGGGGGACATCACAAATGTGTCACTCTCTCCAACACAAGTTTATCCACTATCACATTTGACATCAAATTGACTGTGCTACCACTATCAATGATAACTTTGCAACATTTGCACTCTCAAGTACAAAAAGTTTGGAAAAGGTTTTTCCTTCAAACAATTTCTTTATCTTCCTCTACTAGTTTTAAAAGAGCTCCCTTCATCGTTACAGCCTCCCCGTGTTCTGACTCCTCCATATGTTTAATCAATGCAAATGGTTCCTTTTTGGCTTGTACAATGTGAGCACCAGCGTCATTCCTCTCATTTCTATCATTTCAAGCTTATGGACACTCATATGCTCTATGCCCTAGCTGCCCACATCTAAAACAAGTTCCAAAAAACCTCTAACACTTCCTCTTTGACACGTTCCCTTCCTCTTGAAGGATATGATGTTCTTGCCATGATCATGAGAAGTGCTTGCTTCTCCTTCATGACCATGTTATTCTCTTTCAACATTTGGCTTATTTCTTCCTCTTAAAAATTCTACCACTTCCCCTTACTTTGTTTTGTTGCCTCTCTGATGACTTTTCCTTAGCTTTCAAAGAAAATTGATAAGCCTTGTCTATGGTGTACAATCTCACCAATTTCAATTCGTCTTGAACATTCATTCTCAACCCATTAATATACCTTGCCGGTTATTCTTGGTCTACCTCATAATAACTTGATTGTATTGTGATTTTGTAAAACTCCCCAATGTAATCTTTTAGACTCAACTCTCTTCATCTCAAATTTTGCAACTTCAACAATCCCAACTTATAATCAGCAAGTAGAATTTTACCTTTCAACTTACCAACCATTCAATCCCAACCTTTAATCTTCTCCTTACCCTTTCTATTTCCTTCAATTTGAACTCCCTTCCATGATACAGCTGCATAACCTTTCAACTTGATCTAAGCCAATTTTACTCTTGTTGGATCAATTACCTCATCAAATTCAAAGTACTCTTCAATTTTTGTGGGCTAATCAGTAATCTCTTTAGGATTCAAACTACCTAAGAAGCTAACATTTTTGTTCCTCTTCCAATTCTTGAAAGAGCTCTTGTGAGCCTATCCTCTCCTTCATCCAACACCTATTGCTCTTATATTGGTCTAGCTCCAATAGCATCTATTGTAATTCTTCATCATTACTCACATCATCTTTTAATGAAAAGCCTCGTCTCTAGTCTTCTTCAACAGCATCCAATATCTTCTACACAATTCTAGCAAGTCTACCACTTCATTCAATCTTCCACCACATTGGCAACTCCTACCCTACCTCTGCGAGGAGCTCTTCTAGGAGGCATGTTGACAACACAAGTCACAAACAACCTATTGATATAATGTTTGATTGCAATTCTACATTGGCATGTATTCCCTCTCAATTAGACTTGAAACTGAGCTCTAATATCACTTGATGCAATCGAAGATAGGGAGTCAATGACCCATAAACTATGATGGATATTCCATTATGTAGCTTACCAATTACAAATTAAAGAACTGATGTATTGAAGTGCTTTAAACATTCAAACAAACAAACAACTGAACAAAAAGGAACAAGAGTTAGAAAACAATAGAATTGAAGACACGTGGATCACCCCTAGAGAAACTCAAATTCTAAGAGAAAAAGTCAAGCAAGAATGAGGTCTATTGGCCTCCTAGCCCACTATCTCCAAATGATTCCAATCTCAGCCTTCTTGGTCATACATCAAGCAAAAACATACAATGATCTACTCCTAAGATCAGCTGCTAAATCTCACACCTCATATGATCCCCCTTGTTGGGAAATAACATGCCCTTCCAGACATGTTCTGGGCTCAAATTGGAAGCCCAAACAACAAGAATTTGAAAACAAAACGTTTGAACATCTTCTTGCATGTTTAATATAGACAAAACTGCCCCTTTCATCAGACCTATAGTTTCATAGCCACCCCATAGACAACTAGTAATTGCAAAACCACCATTTAAATGCTCATCTTGTCCATCTTTCAAAAGCCATAACTTTTGTATACAAACTCAAAATGAGGTGTTATTTTTTTTTGAAGTGCATAACTTTTCAAAAGGAACCTGAATATGTAAAAATATTGAAGTATGGGTGCCACCAAAGTATTGTTTTTGACCCTGCAAGACAATTGCATTCATGAGGCCAAAACCATGTTCATCCACTCCAAAGCAATCACTGAATTTGAACAACTGATCTTGGTAATAAACCATATCCGTTTTCGGATCAACCAAATTAATGATGGCCTTGTCCTTACAGCGAAAACACACATTTAATACACGTATCCCTGATACACTGTGAAGATACAAAATTGTATGGTTTTAATTCAGATTTGAAAACACACAAGGAACCATGAACAACAACAAAACAGATTTGAAAATCTTTGACTGGCCTTCTAAAACTTGTTTTCATTCATTTCATCTCTCTTTACCAACTCTGAACAGAGTTTTTCCAAATTCTCTCTTTGAACTTTCAACAGTCATTGGAAACCAACGAATCAATTGGTTTTCTTGGATCATTGACCTTCTAAATTCCATCCTTTCACATTCTCTTGTCCATTTTTGTGAATGCTTCCAAATGTCAGAAAATAAGAAAAGAAAAAATTGTCTTGTGTATGCAATTACATCAAGAATGTTTCATGTTAGAATAAAAACACCAAAACTAAGCTGGAAACAGAAGCTGCATAGTATGGACAGACATTCATAGAATACGGGAGCCAACCAGAGACCAAAGATTAGTTGGGCATACTCAGTTATCCATGAACTTCTACTTGCCACCTAAATGCCCAAGGGCTAACTTTACCTATCTTGTTACCTTTATAATAAAAGAACTTTTGCTACCAGAAAAAACAAATTTAGAATTTCCACAACAGAAGCCAAGACAACAAATAAGCTAAGGAACCACAATATTTGTAAGGTCGGGCAGACATCTAGAAAGGCAAACGTACCGCAGAAAATCATACACAGTTCCTTGGTACCAAAATGTTCCATGTCCGCAAAACAGCACCAAACCTAAAAGAAGGGCTAGAAACAAGGACGAATTTGTGTTTCTGTATTAACACTAAGGTTTACTCTGTAAGTACTTGTTAGTGGCTGCTTAGACTCAAGAGTTGACTGTAGCTATTGTATTTACGCAAAAAATATGTATAGAAAATATAGGGGCATTGACTGAGCGTCAAAAACATATCATCAACATATACTAACATAAACCAAGACTGTAATCAACAACTCTGCTTGCCTGTTGGAGATTGTGCTTAGTGAGAAGGCGCTGTGCATTCTTCAAGGCCTGCTGTGCCTCAATATCAGGAGTGTCAGGATGCAACCCTAATTCCAGCATCTTCCTTATCCTCTCCTTCACTCCCACCACCACGCTTTCCTCCTTCGCCGCCCCACCTGCATTTCTACCCCCTGCAACACCACCTTCATCTTCCGCATTATCCTCTTCAGCATTCACAACAAATGCCTCGACAGAGACATTCCCCCTGTGTATGCGCCTGATCCCAGTCTCCTCCTCAAAATCACTAGAACACGAATCAGAATCTTCATCAGTTTCGCTCTCAGAAGAAGAATCGTGAATCTCTATGGGCCCAAAAACACGCCTGCTAGCCGCCCTGGGAATGTTTTTCCTAGGAAGAGAAGATGCTTGAGGCTCCTGTTTTACATCGATTTTTAGCGTTTCTTTAGGTGGGTATTTGACTTGGGGATCAGAATAACAGTTTCCCTTTCTCTTGTTTACATTAATTTTAGACTTTTTACCAGGTGGGTGTTTATTGTCAAGATCAGAAATACTGCTTCCCGCTTTCCTCTTTTTCTCCTTGTTGGCTGAATGACCACCTTTAGATTCTATTTCCTCTTCCTTTACATGGGTAGAGTACTGGTTTTCTGTTTTCGTAATGTTGCTCAAGAAGGCGAGAACGGTGATTTTGTGGACTCTTGCAGAAGGAGCAGAATGTATCGATTTTGAGCATTGGATGCACAGAACATAAGGCTTGGGTTTTTTATAGCACTGAAAACATTGGAGAGTTGCAGTGCGGATTAGACAATGAGAACAAGTAGCGATGGGAAGGATTGTGTGGTGAGAGCGAGCTTTTTTTAAGTGAATTTTGTGAGAACAGGAATTGCAATAGGCAAGAGATTCGGTACAGCAGACTACCTGTGCTCTTTCACACTCGCATTCTGCACACTCTATACATTCTTCTCCATCCTTCTCCATGCTATCTACTACAACTTGTTCTTCTTCTCCAGAAGGATCCTGAGTGTTCGTTCCTTTGTGCTTCTGGATTTTGAGGTTTCGATTCAGATTTTTGTTTCCGTTGATTCGAAGCGGGAAATCTGAAATTCAAACTCAGCAACAAATTTAATGAATTCATTAGTTATTATTATAATAATAATAATAAGGAGGTATGTTTAAGACATTAGGCTTTTTGAAGAATGTGGATCTTAGAGGGAGCCTCTTTAAGGATTTTTAATGTCCACCGACTACCAGCCTTGCCATTTTTGTCTTATGTATTTCAATCATTTTCCTATTCAAGGTGATGATGAGCTCCCCCAACTTCTCAATAGTCCCCTTGGTGAATAAACTGTACCAAGAAATAGTTGTCAAGATATTGGCATGTATGTCTCTGATGTCCCTAAAAGCATCACACTCCATAATAAAGTGTTTTTCTGATTCCATTGCCTTGGTAGTGCAAAAATTACACATCCTTTATTCCCAAGCTTCTTTAGGTCTTTTCCACCACCCCATTTCACATCGAAGTTGATGAGAGTTAGTTCTTAATTCAGCAATAAGAATCTTTGCTCTCCACGGAATACTAGCCCCTATGTACACTTTTTTTGTTGATGATCACAAGTGGGGTTGAATGCCTGAAGATAATATTTTTGCTTTCTCCCTAGCACTTCCCCCCCATAAACATGTGTGGAACTTATCCATAACAAAAAGCTTTTAACTCTTTGTTATTCGTGGGGCAAGCATTCAAGTAGCTCATCCATTTGTTGTTTTGTTTCATCGAAGTCTTATTTCTTTCGCTCATGGAGTCATTGAAAACAACTTTAGGCCATCTACCTACTTCCATTTGTTCGATTCTTTTTAAATATCTTACGAGACACACCATAGCAATTGCTTCAATAGGAGTTGCCCCTGTTTTACTCAGCAATATCTCATAAGGAATCAAACCTTTTATTTTGAACTTGTTTGCGATCAAGCATTTTTGAATTTTCTCAGTTTGTTTCCACTTTGAATCTGAGGTGTTGCTAGCCCACAATTCACACCCATAAAGCACCATTGGAAGCACTAAAAGCCCAAAAAGAATCTAAGTAGTTTTCCAATCCCATAACTCTAGGGCTAAGTGACGGTTTTAAGGGGGAGGCACTAGTAGTGCCCATGTGGGCCTTGAGCTCGAGACAAGCAAAGGAAGAATTTTTAACAAGTAGGTATCTTTCATTCGTGGGATCTACTTTTTCACATGGGACCCTAGACAAGTGCAATACTCTATTTGTATTTCATTTGATTTCACTTCTTTCTATATAAGTTATTGCAAGTGAAAACTCCATTTAAACTTCATTGCAAACTGTGAACCTACCAAACCATTGTTAAATTTTCTACTAAACATATGAAAGTCAAAAAATATAAGGCATATCTTAGGTTAAACAATTTTGTTCTTGATGGAAGAGGCTCTCCTTGTGGAAGAACTAGACCAAATATGAAACAATTATTACGATCAAAGCTAAGTGAACAATAGGTCCTACTCCATGAAATTGTAGACCAATTAGAAATATCTTTGATTCCAGATATTATAGAAAAAAAAACAATCAATCCTCGCATGTATGTTTGTGAACTCTATCATAGCAAGAAATATAGAATCGTATGGGATTAGTGGAGCACAAACGCATGTATATCTACATATGGTAGGCTTCTACATAATAGCATATTAACATCACAAACTGGTGTAGCGGTTCTTGTAAGCACTAAAAACACGTACGGGCCAACATGACAATCTGATGATGATTTAATGGTCTAGCTCATAACCCTCGAAGCCGTGAATTACACTTCTCTTAGCATTTTCTATGAGGCTCACCTTCCTCCTTATGACCATACTTCATTTTGATAGACTTATTTGCCTATGACACTCATAGACATGAAATTTTACTTTGTTGTGATTATAGACTATGTTGGTACTGATATCATGTTAGAGTAGCAGTTTATTATTTTTTATGATGACTTAGTTAATTGATGATTATGGACTTGTTTGTCTTTGCTAGATTAGAGTTTACAAATGATAATTAGTTTATCTCTATGGATGGAATTTGGAATGAATATAATTGCGTATGATAAATCTAAATCACGTTCAGTTAAATGTTATGTATTTCTACAATTTTGTGTTAATATGATTTAGATGATCAATTAAACTTGTTATTTGAGTTTCATTAAGTCATGATAATGTTATATGATTATGATGTATCAAGGATGTATATATTAATTTAATTGCAAATATTACTTCGGCTATTATCTTGAATATATTAACGTTTGTGTGTAAGCGTGCAGGTTCATTTCTATGATCAATAGAAAAATTGTGGAGGTTCTCAAAAAACCATTGTTGTGATCCCCCATTGTACCCAAGTCTTATCCTAAGGAAAGATCGAGGTTTGTTTGTGTAAGTTTGTTGTGTATGGGATTTGTTGATTAATTTTTAATTATATTTTTATAATTCTAAGTTGAGTTTGGTCAAGTTCCCTTAAGCGTCAAATTTCAGATTTGAACTTAAGAGAGAATTTTTTGTCATTTAATGTTAAATTTTCTTTATTATTTGAGTAAAACTATGAAATGAGTCCATGTTTGGGTGTGTAAAAAGTTTTTTTGGAAGTGTCTAGAGCCTAGAAAAGTGTCTTAAAAGACAAGTGACAAGTTTTGGAGGCAAATTTGATTTTGATTTTTTTAAATCAAACTCAACCCTAGATTCACTATATATACACATTTGTCATTTATTTAAACCTTTCATGTAGCTTTGTAAATCATTGACCTTTCTACTTTTATCATTGTGATTTTGAATATCAAATGGTTTTTGGTGAAAGAGGAGATTAGAGGGAGAGCTTGGAGAATAGGAGGGCTTGAAAAACTTGGATCAAGGGCTTCCTCAACCTTGTCGAGGCATTGAGACAAACTCTTTAGTCATCATAGAGTGTGTATTGTATTGTTTGTTGTACAAATTGTTGGCAAGAGACACTATATGGATTCATGGTTGTTGTCATTGATGGCAACAAAGGTCATCACACATATCCGCAAGTCATGATGTGTCTCTACCGGAAGTCAGAATAAAGAATGTTGTGGTCCGGTGAACAAGAACAGAGCATGTGGCAAGGTCCGACAGATTGGTCCGGATCTCTCAGAGGAAGTGTCTTGGTGCAGTGCGGATTTGGGGAAGTCAAGAGGACTACCTTGAGTGGTATATTCCAAGGATTTAGCCTCCGGTGATGGACAAGGAAAAAGATATGAATAGTTGAGTACCGGATTCCTGAGAGACAGTGAAAACAGAGGAAGAACTGACTGACAGAGTATCAGACTACTTTCCGGATGTGTTACTGTTGATGATAGAGGTTGTGAAGGCATGAATCATGTTTGGCCGACATGATTAATGATATCTACAAGTATATGCTTGATCCGCATTGCTTGGTGAGGAAGGATTCAGCCGACAGAACAAGAGTTTGTAAGAAACTAGACTGTTCCGGATGCCGACTAGAAAGGTGATGAAATTACTTGTGCGGATATATATAGAGGATGGATTTAGTTGTAAAGTGTGTGATGATGTGAAGATATATGCGAAGAAGTACAGAACAGAGCAGAAGTAGCAAGAAAGATCTGATATGTGAAAAGATAGCAGAATAAAGAACAGAGGAAAGATGAAGTGCAGCAGATCAGTGTACTGAGCCTAACCGGAACTGAACTCCAGCATATGCAGATGCTTCCAATCAGTTCAAGACTGTGATTCTTATCACTTTGTAGACAGTGTGTCTTCTTGTAGGCAGTGAGCCCTAATTGGCAAGTGCCATTTTGTAATTTCCTATTCTTCTAACAGAGAATAATTTTGGGTTAATCACCCCGTGGTTTTCTCCCTTAACAGGGTTTCCACGTCAAAAATACTGTGTCATGTGTTTCTTATTTCATGATTAATGTTTTTGTGTTTGATTCAATGCTGCATCAATTAAAAAGAAAGTTCAATAAGGGAAATAATTAGGATAACTGATTCACCCCCCCCCTCTCAGTTATCAACAATTGGTATCAGAGCTAAGTTCCTCCTAATAGAGCCTAACAGCTTGAGGAAGATCTGGGAACTCAAATGGATGCATATGGTTTAAGGGAGCAACTCAAGACTGCCCTTGAGGATCTTGAACAGTCAAAATCTGAAGTCAATGAATTAAAAGAAAGACTAAACAGGCTGATGAATTCATGAGAGAATTAAAAGACAAATTAAGTCTCTCTATGAAAAAGAGAAAGGAGCTGCTCCAACAGTTGGCAAGACAAAGTGAAGAAAGCAATACAAATGAAGAATTGACTGAGCAAACCAAGTTATGTGAAAAGTTATCAAAAGAAGTCATTATGTTAAGACATGAAATGGAATCAGGAACTATAAAGTTTACTCAAGAGATTGAAGAAAAAAGAAAGGCTGAAGACAATCTAAGACAATCTCTTAAAGAAAAATCAGAAGAATGCCACCAGATGGATAGGATTATCAGACATCTTGAATCTGATCTTGAAGATGCCAAAGATAATGAAGAAAAACTTGAGGATCAAATTGCCTCTCTCAAAAGAGACCTTCAAACAGCAAATGAATATAAAGAGAAATTCAAGATAAGTTCTGCTCAATTTGAAGTTCTTCTTGGAAGTCAAAAGAGGACAGATGACAAGTATGGTTTGGGATATGAGAAAGGAGAAAGCTCCGGATCCGGTCAGAAGAATCTTGGATCAGAAAATCCAAGGAGCAGGCCTAGAAGACCTCCGGTAAGACAGCCAAATGCTCAAAGATATCCATCCTTCAATGGATACTGCCACAGCTGCAACCACTTTGGTCACAAAGCTAATCAGTGCAGAATGAAAATGAATCAGATTAATTCATCCTTCTCCGGACAGTGCTTCAACTGCAAAAGGTATGGACACAAATCCCATGAATGCAGAATTATGCAAGTAAACAAATCATTCAAAGGTAGATGCTTTACATGCAATAGAGTAGGTCATATGGCTAATCAATGCAGATCAAGAGGATATCAGTCAAATATGCAAAGAAATGTTATTTGCCAAATCTGCAATAGGTCCGGTCATAATGCTAAAGTCTGCAGAAACAAGAATCAGGACAAAAGAGGTCCGGTGTATAATCAGAATCAAGACAAGGGTAAACAAAAGATGAATGCGGATGAAGTTAGGAATCAGATGAGCAAGATTTGGGTGAAGAAAAGTTCAGAGAATGTCGAGGTTGGATCCGCACCAGACTCTGGTGCTGATATTTCTTCTGGAAATTAAAAAGTGAGCTCAGGCTCAGGGGGAGACTCAAAGAAAATCCTGTTCCCCCAGCCAAACAAGTGGTGCCGGATGTGGCACAAGATGCGGATTAAAGGGTTTGCAGATATGAGTCTTGAGATGCTTCAGTCAAGTTTTCAGAGGTCCGCATGGAGTTATGAAGAAGCTGTGATCGATCAAATAAGACCTGTTCAGGGAGATGCTCCGATATGACAAAGGATTACAAAAAGGTCCGGAGAGATCCGGAAGTGCACTATCTTGTTCTGCGGATTGGACAGAATGTTTGGGATGTTCTTGTAATATGTTACCTCGATTTATTCATGATTGAAAGATCCGGATGATATTCACAGATCAGGACTAATCCGGGATACTCCAAGCTATCCAGACAAGGCAAACCGGATTAATGTAGGTGAAGCATTTATTGCAGACAGATATTAGGGTTCGCGGAGCAATATAAGGGATTTCTCAAAAGTCATTTGCTCGTTCTGCACTCAAGAAGAAGCGAATAGTGGAGCTCTGCAACAAGATTCATCAAGCACACCAAGGATCTCCTGCCGAAGTCATTGCATAAAGAAATCAATCCAATCACTCTGTGCAAATCGAAGGCGCATAAGGTATTCTCTGTTTTTCATTACCTCACTGCAAATCTTTGAAGAATGGCTACTCCAAATATAGTTAAGATCTCTGATAGACCTCGCCCCTCATTCAAGAAACATCCTTACAAATCATTGGAGGTAGATCCACTAGGAGCCTTCTCTAGTGTTCCTCATGGTGTATTGCATACGGAAGATATTAGGGTTTACATCCATGCGAATCTTGAAGACTTTGGAGAATCAAAACTGATGGATATCTATCACAAACAATTGATAGATGACTCCTTTGAGATCAAACCTCAGTATAAAGCCATCCAGGACAAACACTTTGCACAGTGCATTCATTTCCCCTGTTTTGAAGAAGATGAATGGGTCCGGTATGTACTAAGTAGAGTACATGACAACTTCCTATGGTTGAACAAGCCCTTCAAGATCACCAAGGACGCAATTAGGGCTGTAACCGGTCTGCACTCATCCGGTGGATTACCTGTTCTCAAATTTGTCAAAAATCAGACAGTCAGTGATGCAACCGGATCCAAGTTTGACAAGAGAGCTATGACAGTTGATGACATCATTGAACCGGATGTCAAATTTGCAGCTATGATAATTGGTTACAAAATCTATCACTCCAGTAGGGAAAATTCAGTACCGGGAACTGCAATCTACACAGCCTATCAGATGTTAAAGGAGAATGCAGACTATGACTTGTGCGAACTTCTAGTAAACCAACTCTTTGAAAATCTGCAGAAGATTAAGAAGGACAAGAAAAACTCCTTCAAATATGGCAATCTGATCCTTTGTCTCTTCTTTTACTACATGAATGAGCTTCCCGGATCCAGTGGATGGATATGGCAGAATGACAGACCGGTTGCCATTCAAATCAGAGACTATTTGCATGGACTTGGGGATGCAAAAGCAAGAAATACAGCTCTATGGGGTTACTTCAAGAACTTCCAAAGCATGATGCATGCAAGAGAAAGAATACCCCAATCCCTTGTTGAAAAATACAAAGACACAGTATGCTTCATGGTAGAAACAGATCAGTGTCTGATGGAGGCAGTGGAGCCAAGGATTGTCTGGATCATGCCTATGGGGTATGAAGTGGATGAACAGATAGTAGAGCTGCATGTTCAACACATGCTAAGCCAGCCCAAAGATCCTAAGGCAGAAAGGTTTGGAACCTTTGAGGAATTGAGTGTAAAGTTACATGTAGAACTCAGGGAACCGGAGATAAAGAGGAAGGTAAGAAAAGAAGTTGAGCATATTGCTCAAGGCCTAGGCATCTCAAAAGAGACACTGCACAAACTGTTCAACAATTTTTGAGCAAAGAAACTTTAGAGATTGATGAACCGGAGCTTCTAAAAGGCCCATTCGACTTTGACTCTCTCTCTCCGGTACAAACAATGAAGATAGCTTCATTTGCAAATGCCAAGGCAAATGAAAAACTCCTGAAGTCTCATATGGAAGACTGTGAGTTGATAGAGGCTGCTTCCGGAGTACTTGTAAAGATTATGCCATCAATCCAGATAGATCCGACAGCCTCCTCTTCCGGTAATCTAAAAACCTTAGTCAGCAGTGTTGATACACATTTTGATTCTCTAGAAAAATCAGCTGAAGAAAAGGTCCGAAAGGAATTTTTGGATAAAAGATTTTCAGAAGTATTAGAATTAATCTCTAAAGATAGGAAGATTGTGAGCATTGGAATAAAGAGCTTAGAGAATGCTCTTAAGGATGGCGGTGACATCTACAAATTTTGTATATCCTGGTCAAAGGCAACAGCAGCAATTGATAAGAAAATAAAAGAGGAACAGGACAAGCTACAAAGCTTATCTCAAAGTTTTGATCCTCTCTCTTCCTCCATAATAAATCAAGAATGTCAGACTATTGCAGTCTTGAATGAAATAAAGAATCTTGAGAAGGAAAGGAAGAACATCACTAACCGGATGGGAGAACTTAGACGGATTATAATCCCTAAGTTGGAAACTATGCATGAGGCCATCAGTGATGCTCAGACCACCGCCCAAACAAATGATCCGACAGATCTCAAGAGGGCAGAAGCTTTTGCATTTTTGTTGAGTGGTCACATTTCAATTTTGGATAGAATGAAGCAAAGTTGGGCTACAGAAATGATCCAATTGCAGACATCCTTTGCAGACATTCTTCAGTATATGTGAGTATGTAAATATGCGGCTATGTATAGAAAATTTTTGAAAATTTTGATGTGCGGACCCTACCCTTTGCCATTGATGTCAAAGGGGGAGTGAGGAGCAGTGAAAAATGAGGAATCCAATTAAGGGGGAGTTCCAGAAATTGTATATAAAGACAGAGCATCAGCAAAGGGGGAGCATAGTGTAAACACTTAGTCATTTTTCACTAAGTGTTGCCATCAATGCCAAAGGGGGAGATTGTTGGCAAGAGACACTATATGGATTCATGGTTGTTGTCATTGATGGCAACAAAGGTCATCACACATATCCGCAAGTCATGATGTGTCTCTACCGGAAGTCAGAATAAAGAATGTTGTGGTCCGGTGAACAAGAACAGAGCATGTGGCAAGGTCCGACAGATTGGTCCGGATCTCTCAGAGGAAGTGTCTTGGTGCAGTGCGGATTTGGGGAAGTCAAGAGGACTACCTTGAGTGGTATATTCCAAGGATTTAGCCTCCGGTGATGGACAAGGAAAAAGATATGAATAGTTGAGTACCGGATTCCTGAGAGACAGTGAAAACAGAGGAAGAACTGACTGACAGAGTATCAGACTACTTTCCGGATGTGTTACTGTTGATGATAGAGGTTGTGAAGGCATGAATCATGTTTGGCCGACATGATTAATGATATCTACAAGTATATGCTTGATCCGCATTGCTTGGTGAGGAAGGATTCAGCCGACAGAACAAGAGTTTGTAAGAAACTAGACTGTTCCGGATGCCGACTAGAAAGGTGATGAAATTACTTGTGCGGATATATATAGAGGATGGATTTAGTTGTAAAGTGTGTGATGATGTGAAGATATATGCGAAGAAGTACAGAACAGAGCAGAAGTAGCAAGAAAGATCTGATATGTGAAAAGATAGCAGAATAAAGAACAGAGGAAAGATGAAGTGCAGCAGATCAGTGTACTGAGCCTAACCGGAACTGAACTCCAGCATATGCAGATGCTTCCAATCAGTTCAAGACTGTGATTCTTATCACTTTGTAGACAGTGTGTCTTCTTGTAGGCAGTGAGCCCTAATTGGCAAGTGCCATTTTGTAATTTCCTATTCTTCTAACAGAGAATAATTTTGGGTTAATCACCCCGTGGTTTTCTCCCTTAACAGGGTTTCCACGTCAAAAATACTGTGTCATGTGTTTCTTATTTCATGATTAATGTTTTTGTGTTTGATTCAATGCTGCATCAATTAAAAAGAAAGTTCAATAAGGGAAATAATTAGGATAACTGATTCACCCCCCCCCCTCTCAGTTATCAACACAAATAATAGTTCAAAAGCTTGCTGATTTTTATTGAAATACTCTTGTTATTATTTACAAAACTCCATTGTTGTGTTGTGCATTCATGTTGAAGTTTATGTGGGATGGGGATAACATTTTGTTGGGTGCGGATCTTCCCACTTGGGTTAAGAGCCACCAATGTATTGGGGTTAAGAGAATTATGGACCTTCTATTGGAAAAACTTTTTATTGTATGGTGATTTGGCATGAATGCCTTTGTGTATGGTGATTGGGTTGTGAAGAGAAGTTGAATATATTATGAGTTATTTGTATTGTTGTGGATATTTGATTTGGGCGAAGGAGTATTGTGATGTTTTGGAGAGTTGTGAGATTCTTTGATTATGAGGAAATGGAGATTTCTTTTATATTTTTATTCTTTCTATAAAGCCCTCAATTTCATCACAAGAGTAAATGAAGTAAATAATCCATTTAAATACAACATCAAAATATCCAAAGTAAAAAGATGTAATTAATCCACTTAATTACAATATAAAAGATAAAATGGGTGTAATTAATCTGCTTAATTACAATATCACAAGTAAAATGAACAATCTCATAAATATAAATCAAATGTCATTAAATCTTACAAAATCGCGTGCTCAATCCAGGTAAAAGCACTATAAATAATATACACAATCCATGGGCATTCATGACATAATACATCCAATTTCAAGTACAATCATCATGTATAACAAGAATAAATAAATCAATACACTCATTAGTCGCACGAACCAAGTGGTCCACCACTTGCGAGCCGAGAGACGGGAACATGGCCCAGGTGCTTTTCCACCCAACCATGAAGTAATTACACTTCCCCGGATCCCTTCATGAAACGAAGGAAACCCAGCCCTGCATGAAATGTCTAGCTAATTGGAAACAACTGGTAGGAGGGAACACCCGATGGAACCCTGATGTCTGAATGTGCAATTCTAAATAATGAAAAATAGATTGTCTCACAACAGGATGCGGCAGAGATATATATATAAGTTTTGCTAGACAAATAAACACCTACTTTAATGTCATCTCGATTAGATCTAATCCTTTAAATAGTAACCTAGTTCAATTCCTAAAAAGAGGAAAAGCCATATCTAAAAATCCACATTCGACATCCTAGCCCAGAAAGTAACCCAATACATTCCTAGATAAAACTACTACTCTCCCCAAGAAACAAGAAAATAAATAATAAAATAAAGGATTCAAAGTTCATCATTACTTCATTCCAAAAATCCCCTTCCCAAAACACCAATCAAGGAAAATACACTTTCCAATCAATAATCCATCATTTGTTCATATAATTGCATTCATAATGTTATCGAATTGATATAATTTCTAATCCATTTTTCAATCATAATTCACTGTATAAAAGTCATTCTCAGTTTTATTCAAACCTACTATCATTTCTGTGATAGGAACTACTCAGTTTATTCAATAAGTTTATATGTAACATTTTGTAACCTTCCTGTCACTTTAGTGACAGGAGTTGTGGCAGAATTGAAATAAATAATGAACAGAGTTTGAAATCTTCAATTGTACAAAACATGCATTACACAAGCAAATAAATAACTACTAAAAGCTTGAAGACTCTCGAGAGCTTACCTCTCAAGATCTCCAAGTATGAATGAGTTGAAGAAGATATACACAAGAGTCCTCCAACACTTCAAAAATCCTCTCCAAAACCCCAAGCTCTTACCAAAATCCAAAAAGACAAAAAGTCTTTTCTCCTCTCTAAAGGGAGAGATAAATAGGGATGAAAAAACAATTACCTTGAATGGGGAGGTGACATTTGTCACCTTCCCATTCATTCTCACAAGCACTCTTTACCACAAGTGCTCACACATGTGTGAGACATTGGGGAAAGGAATGTCCTTGGGCTCTCTTCCCATGAGCTCTTACATTGTGTGCTCACACATGTGAGAGCCTTGGGAGCCACCCAAATCAAATCAAGAGCTTAGGATATTGGAATTGGGATGGTGACAAGTCTCCATCCCTCTTCCCAAAACCTAATCTCGTCACACTTCTTTCAAGGTCAATTTGAGGGGTCATATCTTGGTCTAGACCTAAGATTTGAAGCTCAAAAGACACCTAGACCATAGGTACTTGACCTAGGGTCCCTAAACCCACACAAAAATCAATAAAAGGCTTTAAAAACACATTTTAAAATGCCCCAAAATCCCATGAACAAAAATGGACATGTGGATGACAAATCATCATCCACCTCACTATTTGATAACCTTAGAAGACTCATAAATCAAAGTGTACAAATAAAACACATTACAACCATTCCAATTTCAACAATATAACCTTAATCCACATTAGGGATTAGGTTGGCATTATTGGATAAATACAGGAGTTACTTAATAGACCTCCAAAATTCCATTGGCTATGGAAATCCCTGCACACTTCAACACAAACATTAATATGTCCAACATATATTTAGCCGAAGCAACAAGAATTAAACACACATAGAGTCACTCAATAACCAAGTGTTTCCAACACAATACAGTCACTTTCAAATACCAATGCATAGTCTTATTTCAACCTTTTCACAATTCCTTTTCTAATCATCAAAATCAGTTGTTCTAATAACCATTAAAACAATTCAATCTTACTTGGAATAGTATAACTTAATTACAAATCATTTTGCAATAATCAAGAAGTATAATCTTCATTCATTAACATAATCAACCACATTACCAACTTATCCCTATGTTCATAGACATAATAATTTCTAATTTTACCTATATCATTGAAATCCACTCACATTCGTAATTGAACAATCAAAGGCAAAGAAAAACATATTTCATCTAAATTCAAGAATTAACATAGTCACTTCTAACTAATTCATCATCATCATAGTCAAACAACATATAATTTATTAAGTCAAGACATGTATCCCGCATACACAAATGAGTCATAACACAACTAATTCTTAAAACAATCCTCATCCGCAAATGCAGTTTGGATTAACTATTTTAATTCAACCTTAATGCCAATATAGTCTAAAGAATAAGACCTTGAGTCCATACACCACATACCACTTCTAAGTTTATCGATTATAATTACGTCTAAAAATGCGACTAACAATGTCACACAAGGTTGGGCCTAAAAATATTTGATCTAATTCTAGGAGGTACTAATAAAATTTGTTGCTTGTCTAAGTTGAAAGCTTGTTGATTTGTTTTGTCTAGATAAGGAACGATATTTATCCTTCTACGAAGCCAAAATCAAGAACCATTCCATCTCCTCCCCGTTCCCACTTGAGTCACTGATCCTATCCCAAGGTTTATTAGATCTTTCTATACTAGGTCAACTCGCAATCCCCTAGGTCAATAATCCTACTAAAGAGCATTCACATTATTTTTTCCACATGCATACATGCCAAAAATTGAAAATCAAAAGAAATAAACATGTCATAACATCATAGCATTCATAGCACTTAGAACATAGTACTTTGTATTTTATATTTGTGAATCACATCTAGACACATTGCATCTCTTTCATATCATAAAAAGACAAAAACAAATTGCATCATCCATATGTGATCATCATAGGTATGCATTCTCATAAGAAAAATAAAAGGTCTATCCTACCATATGCACAAGAGGGAAATTGAAATACAAGATGTTGACTGAGGCTACATATAGATCTCAACCAATCAGGTCTCAAGTGCAAACAATGTCTGAGCACAAGTCAATCCTCCAACAAGTCAAAGAGAAAAATTGTGCACTCAAGTGTACAAGTCTCCCCATGCAAGGGGGCAAGGATAAAAATCTCTTCAATGTAGGTCTTTTAATTACCTTAAGGAATGTCAAATTAGACCTTCGCAAAAACCATAAAAATTAGAAAATTGAAAAAAACCTTAAAAATTTGTAAAACATCAAAAATCCCTAAAAACTAAATATGTTCTTCAAAATATGCAATAAAAGGAGAATTAATTCTTCTCTCTAGCTTAGCATGTCTTTTATTTCCATAGTTCTCTTACACCCGCATTGCGTGGTTTCAATCTTGCAAGTCCCCATGGCGAAGTGAAACAACTTGGGTATAGTTACGATGCAATCTATAGTACGTTCGCTTGTTTCAATTTTGGTACTCATTTTTAACATTTTGAATTTTAAACTAATGCTTATTATTGTAGGTATAATCATGGGAAATCAACAACAGGTAAGGCCTAGTTTAGGAACAATACCTATCCTTCATGTAGACTACTGTCCTTGAGGGGGGAAATATGTAAGCACTAAAAAAGTACATGAGCTTGAAAGAGAACCCTATGATGAGTTGTAATCCTAATCATGTACATGGAAGCATGAATATAGTGCCCTCTCAGTAGTGCTTCTCTTGGCGACACGTGTATTTGTTTGTTATTTACTTTGTGTTTTTCTAACCTTCCAAAGTCCTGTACATTGTCTTCCTAGTCACCTAACCCATCTTCGGCAAACCACTCATGTCACTTGATATCCATGATGACATGGCTAATCCACTTCAAAAGAGGGCAAATCACTCTTCCCTAGGATCTTTCTCATCCATTCTTTCTTCTCCATCCATCTAACTCATTTTTAATTGCATATCAAACTTTTTAGGGCCTGAGAGGCCGATAGGGTACCCTGATAAAAATGATATAAAAGTATAATTTCAAGAGACTTTAAAGAAAAACTAATGGTACCATTGTGTAGAGATCAAAAAAATATGCAATTTAAAAAAATGACACCCAAAAAGGAGTCCTATGTGCCCAAACGAGCTCTAGGAAGTTTTATGACCTATTCAAAAAAATTGTTTCTAGGTCACCCCCCGTTAGTTCAGGTTACTCCTGGGTGACCCTACTGGTAAAAGGGGTGGCCCACCTCATATGCATCATTTTGTCTTGTTTCTGAATGTAGGCTGCATCTTTAACCCTCCAAAATCATTCTCCAACTTTCAATTTGCACCCAAAACCCTTTTTCTGTATTCCACCCTATTATTTCCAGATCCCCACTGGGTGACCATAATGGTGAAAGGGGTGATCCATGGGAAACCCTGTCATGTTTTTTAATCACGAGTTCTCCATTTTGGGCCCAAATTTGCTCCAAATTAAGCCCTGATTGTGTGAGTTACCCTCCCTAATTGATCATCAACTTTTCTGACTGATTCAAGACTCCCAATCACTCCATTCTAACTCACAAATCAATTCTTCTTATCTCTCAATTAATCTCATGCTAACTCCATTTATTCTTCTATGAAAGGCTATCAAAGCATGTTCACTCCCAATCAAATCTTGTTCACTCCTAATCAATACAATTCTCTATCCAATCAACCATGTTAACTCTTCAATAAATTGAGTTAACTTCTCAATCAATTGCTCCCTCTTATGTGCCCTTCCAAGCTATAAATACCCCTCACCCCTTCATTATTTCTCAAGTTGGAGAATGCTCTTCTCATCTTCACAATCTTTTTCAAGCTTCTTCATAGGCCTTTGAGCCTCTTTCTTCATTTCTTTCTTTAGTTTTTCAAAGCCCTAAAGCTTTCATTTCATTAGTTTTCATTGTTGCAAAGCTTCAAAGCTTTCCCTTGGGAGGAAAATCCATTGTTGCAATCATTCTTCAAGCTTTTCTTTTTCTCTCCAATTAGCATTCTCATGCTCTTTGTAAGACGTAGGTGCATTTTTCTTTAGTATTTGTTGCCCAAACCTTCAAAGGCTTCATACAACATTGTTACGGTCGCAAGTTTCCCAAGCCCAAGTGCTTCAAAGCTTTCATAATCTCTTTCAATTCATAGCTTTCTCAAGCTCATTCATTTGCTCTCTTCCCAATTGCCGCCAAGAGGAGGACCCCGTTGTTGCAAGAGGATGAAGAGATTGTTGAAACAAGGAATCCTGAGGTAGTGCGAAGACTCGTGCATTGACCACAATCCAAGTTCTTCATGCTTTATTAGTTAATTAAATCACAATTTGATCTTGGGAATAGTAAGCTTGTTGTTGCAATTTCCTCGATAGATTTATTTCAAAGTTGATTAGATTAGCTTGCTTAAAGTAGTTTAAATTACAACTCTAGATTAAGTTTCATATTTTGCATTTTCAATTCTTAGATTATGATAGGGAGGGACTCTAGAATGTCAATTCTACCTATCTTGAATCAATTCAAGACTCTGGACAACTCTAGCCTCTCTACCAATTCAAGTGCTCATGACATCTTTCTACACAAAAATGTTTGCTAAATTCCTCAACTCTTTGCAGAGATGGAAAAGTCTATCACTCTACTTGGTGTGGGACACATTCCTTGTCCTCACTGCTTCCAAGATACTGCCTCAAGGGCACATAACTTTTCTGAGCCTGTTGTCCACCCTTCTCTCTCTGTTCAAGGGTCTTGACTGCTTGGTGCTCACTTTCTCCCTCTCTGTTTTCCACCCCTGCAAGTCTATTCTCCTACTTGTCTATCTAGCCGGACTCCTTACTAAGCTCGCCTAGAACAAGCATGCATTGCCTCTGGTCAACAATCCAACCATCCCACAAAAGAAAAACAAACAAAAGACATGGCTCTATTTGATGGCCTCCATACTGTATAGAGGAACTTGAGGGACATCAAGACAGAGTCATGGTTTGCAAAAGAGAACAAAATTGTAGAAAAGGAAACGACTAATCTACCTCAGAATAACAAACTGAAAACTGTACAAAAATACAATATTGGTCGAACTACTGAATTGGATTTTTATTCAAAATTGTTCTTGCATCAAAATGCTTCTCAAATCAAAATCTTCTCCCTCGAACCCCTTACAGAGAGAATTCTACATCTTATAGTTATCTCATGTCCGTTACAGGACGTTTCAGTTCTCAGACCGATTCGTATTCTAACTGCCCTGGTTCAACTCTATGCTATCGTTCCATCGGTGTGACAACCACCATTGGCAAGCTCCAAACTTCTGCTGCCGATATCCTTAGTCACTCCGATGAGACTCCAAACCGCCTTCATCTATTTGTCTCTCGACAAGACTCTGTCCGTCGGCGAACACCTTGCATCTTACACCTATCTCCTTTGTCACTCCGACATACTCCTATTGGCAACACCCAATGCCATCGGTTCCACTTATAATCTTCACTCCGATCCATATTGTCTTAGCAATGACTTTTCCTATGCACTTGTCGGTTAGACTTTTCACACCTCACACCGATATCTATCATCCAAGCTAGACTTTGACTTCGCTCATCGGCCAGACATATGTCTTCGGTCTAACTTGAGACTCTTCCGCCGATACTCCCTCTCAACCCGATGCCTTAGGTCAAGGCAATCATCGGTGAGACTTTCACCGTCGGGCCAACCGATTTCATTTCCTCCGATGATGATACTTTCGCCGATATGCTTAACACCACTTCACCGTTGGTAAGACTGCCTCTATCGGCAGCGACTCCATTTCTCCCGCCGACATACCGATAACATCCCTATCGGTGAGACTTAATGATTTTCACTTCGATACAATACGTTCACAACATCACACCAAAATGCAACTATTGGAAAATTCACAACATCACACCAAAATGTAAAAAAAATATATACATGGGCTCACTCCAAGCCCCTTGGTGCTCCTGCACCATACTCCCCCTGTGCAGAAAAAGTCAAGTCACCTCCAGTGACAATGAGGCAAAATCAATGCCCCTCTTTTTGAATTCTAACTCTACAACCTAGGTAGCTTCTGCCTCAGGCAACTGCTTCCATTTGACCAAATGCTCCATGTAGACGCCATGTCTAGTCTACTTTTGTACCCTAGAATCCAGTATTCTCTCTGCCTGTAGTTTGGGTTTTGGTGGCAAAGTCACATTTTTGACTGTCTGTTCCTTCTCTGAAATGGATCCATTTGCTGCTGACTGAGGACCCTTGTATTGCACCAGGTCTTGAACATTAAACACTGGTGAGATTGCTAGGTCTTCTGGCAATTCAATCCTGTATGCATTGTTACCATACTTGTTCAGGATTTTGCAAGGACCAATTCTTCGCATTTGTAATTTGGTTGGCATTCCTTTCTGCAGTCTGGCTTTGTTCAGGTGCACCATAACCAAATCACCAACTTCAAACTGGATGTCCTTCCTGTGGGCATCTACTCTGTCCTTGATCTTCTGTGTGTTTTCTGTCAAGGTTTTCTTCACCTGTTCATGCACTTCTTTCATGGATTGTGCAAAATCCTCTGCATGACCACTTATGTTCTTCGTGTTTCCCATATTCCTGAGCTCACATACACCTCTGGGGTGCATTCCATAGACTATTTCGAATGGACTCTTACCAGTAGTCTTATTCACACTGTCATTATGGGCAAATTCTGCCTGATGAATGACTTGATCCCAGCTCTGCCCATATTCGTTGGTTATACATCTTAACAGGTTACCCAGTGTCCTGTTTACCACCTTTGTCTGACCATCTGTTTGTGGATGGTATGCTGAGCTGAAAGATAAATTTGTCCCTAATCTCTGCCACAAAGTTTTCCAGAAATGCCCCATGAACTTGGCATCTCTGTCAGACACAATGCTTGCTGGAAGTCCATGAATCCTTATCACTTCTCTGAAAAACAATTGTGCCATATGACTGGCATCATGAGTCACTTTATAGGGAATGAAATGACTCATCTTGCTAAACCTGTCCACAACTACATATATGCTATCATAACCAGTCTTAGTCTTAGGCAAACCAACCACAAAGTCCATACTTACACATTCCCATGGCCTAGAAGGAATGGGCAAAGGTTGGTACAATCCTGCATTTGAAGTGATTCCCTTGGCCTTCTGACATACGATACACTGCTCTACATACCTTGTGATGTCTCTATGCATCCTCGGCCAATAATAGAACCTTTGGACTAGCTCCAGTGTTTTGTTCAGACCAAAATGGCCACTCAGACTACCATTGTGCTTCTCCTGTATGAGATTTTCTCTCATAGATCTCCTTGGCACACATAATTGTCCACCTTTGAATAGCAATCCCTGCTGCAAGGTGAAATCTGCAAACTCACTGTGAAAGTGATTCTCAAAATCTTGACATACCTTGTATGCCTCAGCAAAGTCTTCATATCTCTATAGAGATCCTTGAAGTCTTCAACTCCAATGCTCTTCAACTGCACTTCCTGCATTGTGAGCAACCTCCTGCTCAAAGCATCTACAACTTTGCTGAGCTGCCCCTTCTTATGCTTAATTATAAAAGTGTAGGATTGCAGGTACTCCATCCACTTGATATGTCTGCTGCTCAACTTATCCTGTGAGTTTAGAAAACTCAGGGCTTGGTTATCTGTGTAGACAACAAATTCCTTAGGTAGGAGATAATGTCTCCACTTCCTAAGTGCTTGGACTAGAGCATACAACTCTAAGTCATACGAAGAGTACTTACTCTTTGCTTCATTCAGCCTCTCACTGAAAAAGGCTACAGGTCTGTTCTCCTGATTTAACACTGCTCCTACAGCTATGTTACTTGCATCACATTCAATAGTAAATAGCTTATCAAAACTAGGCAGCAATAGTACAGGTTGTGTTGCTATCTCTTTCTTCAACTGTTCAAAACTTCTATCTGCAGCTGGTGTCCATCTAAATTTTGCTTTCATTCCACCCTTAATTGTATTCAACATGGGTGCACATATCCCACTGAAATTTCTGATAAACTTTCTATAAAACTGGGCTAAGCCATGGAAACTTCTCACCTCTGTGGCTGCTCTAGGAGTAGGCCAGCTCAAGATTGCCTCTACCTTTGACTTGTCCATCTTCAACTCTCCCTGGGACACCACAAAACCAAGGTAGACCAATTCCTGCTTCATGAATTCGCACTTCTCCAGATTGATGGTTAGTTGTTCATCATGTAATTTTTGCAAAACAATATTTACATGTTCTAGATGTTCTTCCTTAGTCTAACTAAAAATTAGAATATCATCTAGAAAAACAACTACGAATTTACCAATATAATCCTTTAGGACTTCATTCATGAGTCTCATAAAGGTGCTGGGCGCATTTGATAGACCAAATGGCATAACAAGCCATTCATACAGTCCTTCTGTGGTCTTGAAGGTTGTCTTCCACTCATGACCTTCCTTGATTCTTATTTGGTGGTAACCACTCTTCAGGTCTATCTTAGTAAAGTACTTTGCTTTTCCAATACAGTCCATGAGATCTTCAATTCTGGGAATTGGAAATCTATACCTTATAGTTATCTTGTTTATGGCTCTGGCATCTGTGCATAATCTCCATGATCCTCCTTTCTTCAGTGCCAACACTGTGGGCACTGCACAAGGACTAATACTCTTCCTGATCAATCCTTGATCGAGCAACTCTTGCACTTGTCTGGCAATTTCTTTGTGCTGGTCTGGAGTCATCTTGTAAGGAGCCTTGTTTGGCAAAGATGCTCCTGGAATCAGGTCTATCTGATGACTTATTGCTCTCTGTGGAGGTAATGTGGCTGGTGTACCATCACTGATTATGCCCTTATACTTCTCCAATATAGGCTGCATCTCCGTGGGAATCACTGTCTTCTTATCCTACTGCTCTTCTTTTGGTTTTACTATGATGGCATAACCAATACCATCCTCCTTAAGAGTATTCAAAAACTCTTTTCCACTCACAACCAAGATATTGGGACTCTTTGTCTGAACTACATCCTCATCCTCCAATGACTGAATCTTATAGGTGACACCATCCTTCTGAAAAGAATAGGTATTCTTCTCACCATCATGTATTGCCTTTCGGTCATACTGCCATGGTCTGCCCAATAAGAGATGGCATGCATCCATGGGTAGTATATCACATAATACCTTATCCTTATAGCCACCTATACTAAACTCTACCCAACTTTGTTCATTTACTACCACATGTTGACCCTTATTCAACCATGTGACTCTATATGGGTTTGCATGAGTTATTCTTTTCAAATTCAGTTTCTTAACTGCCTCATCAGAAATAATATTATCAGTAGATCCTGAATCTATGATAATTTTACATACCTTATTCAAAATCTTGCATTTGATTCTGAATAGTGCTCTCCTCTGGCTTGGTTCAGACTTTACTGGTTCCTTCATCAAGGTTCTCCTTATCATCAGGTTCTCTCCCTCTTCTGAGTTCAGACTGACCTCAAGTGATTGGCTGCTAGATGCATTATCTTGGACATAGTGATTTCTCTTATCACCTCCTTGAGAAGAGGATGTGGGCTTTTCTGGACACCTATATGCTGGATGACCTAGATTACCACAGTTGTAACACTTCATGGTGGTGAAATAGGATCCTTTGCCTGATCCTCCTAACCTTCCTCTGTTAGATCCTCTTCCACTATGGTTTCCTCTACCACTTGACTCCCCACTCTGCTCTGTGAGTTTGGATTCTGCTTGGGATCTATTGTCAGCATTCCTTCCACCAAAACTTCCTTTGTGTCCTCTGTTATCTCTGCCTCTTCCTCTTCCTCTACTATTTGAGTCTTGTTTCCTCTTGCTCTTTTCCTCTACTTTCAGTGCTAGCTGATAGCATTTGTGCATTGTTGTAGGACACAACAAACTAATCTCTTCTTGCATATTCCACTTCAGACCGTTAAGGTACCTTGCTACCTTTATGCTTTCATCCTCCATCACTTTGGACCTTAAGCATAATTTTTGGAATTCTTCAGTGTATGCACTGACATCTAATTCCTTCTATCTCAGATTCTGTCTCTTGCTATGCAGCTGTATTTCATAATCTTCTGGCATATATGCTTCTTTGATTTTAGCTACCATCCCCTTCCAAGTAGCTATGGGCTTCTTATCTTCTTTTGCTCTTTCAGTTTGCACAAATTTCCACCAGGTTAAGGCAACTCCCCTGAGTCTGGATTTGGCCACCTTTACTTTTTGTGCCTCGCTTATACCATCACATTCAAAGTGATTTTCAAGTCCTTCTATCCATTCCATGACCAAATCTGGGTCCATTTTCCCACTGAAAAGAGGAACTCCTTCCAATGTCTTACCACTCATGGCTTTCAAGGCCTTTAAGAAAGGTTCTTCTTCCATCTTAGGATCAGGTGTGGGCTCTTCATCTTCTATAGACACACCTTTTTCCTTGTTTACTTTCTGCCTAACTTCTTCAGTCTTCTCCATCATTACATCCAGTTTACTTTCCATTTCTGCCAATCTTTCCTGTAGGAGCCTATTCTCCTCTTCTTGATCCTCAACCTTCTTTGCCAATTCTACATTAGTCACCATCTTCTTGGATGAATCTACAGACTCACTTGAACTCGGTGATAACATACAACCTCTTCTATTCCAACCTAGGAATAGCCCAAATCTTTAACTTGCTCTGATACCAATTTGATAGGGAGGGACTCTAGAATGTCAATTCTACCTATCTTGAATCAATTCAAGACTCTGGACAACTCTAGCCTCTCTACCAATTCAAGTGCTCATGACATCTTTCTACACAAAAATGTTTGCTAAATTCCTCAACTCTTTGCAGAGATGGAAAAGTCTATCACTCTACTTGGTATGGGACACATTCCTTGTCCTCACTGCTTCCAAGATACTGCCTCAAGGGCACATAACTTTTCTGAGCCTGTTGTCCACCCTTCTCTCTTTGTTCAAGGGTCTTGACTGCTTGGTGCTCACTTTCTCCCTCTCTGTTTTCCACCCCTGCAAGTCTATTCTCCTACTTGTCTATCTAGCCGGACTCCTTACTGAGCTCGCCTAGAACAAGCATGCATTGCCTCTAGTCGACAATCCAACCATCCCACAAAAGAAAAACAAACAAAAGACATGGCTCTGTTTGATGGCCTCCATACTGTATAGAGGAACTTGAGGGACATCAAGACAGAGTCATGGTTTGCAAAAGAGAACAAAATTGCAGAAAAGGAAACGACTAATCTACCTCAGAATAACAAACTGAAAACTGTACAAAAATACAATATTGGTTGAACTGCTGAATTGGATTTTTATTCAAAATTGTTCTTACATCAAAATGCTTCTCAAATCAAAATCTTCTCCCTCGAACCCCTTACAGAGAGAATTCTACATCTTATAGTTATCTCATGTCCGTTACAGGACGTTTCAGTTCTCAGACCGGTTCGTATTCTAACTGCCCCAGTTCAACTCTATGCTATCGTTCCATCGGTGTGACAACCACCATCGGCAAGCTCCAAACTTCTGCTGTCGATATCCTTAGTCACTCCGATGAGACTCCAAACCGCCTTCATCTATTTGCCTATCGGCAAGACTCCGTCCGTCGGCGAACACCTTGCATCTTACGTCAATCTCCTTTGTCACTCCGACATACTCCTATCGGCAACACCCAATGCTATCGGTTCCACTTATAATCTTCACTCCGATCCTTATTGTCTCAACGATGACTTTTCCTACGCACTCGTCGGTCAGACTTTTCACACCTCACACCGATATCTATCATCCAAGCTAGACTTTGACTTCGCTCATCGGCCAGACATATGTCTTCTGTCTAACCTGAGACTCTTCTGCCGATACTCCCTCTCAACCCGATGCCTTAGGTCAAGGCAATCATCGGTGAGACTTTCACCGTCGGGCCAACCGATTTCGTTTCCTCCGATGATGATACTTTCGCCGATATGCTTAACACCACTTCACCGTCGGTAAGACTGCCTCTATCAACAACGACTCCATTTCTCCCACCGACATGCCGATAACATCCCTATCGGTGAGACTTAATGATTTTCACTCCGATACAATACGTTCACAACATCACACCAAAATGCAACTATTGGAAAATTCACAACATCACACCAAAATGTAAAAAATATATATACATGGGCTCACTCCAAGCCCCTTGGTGCTCCTACACCAGATTAGTTCAAAAATCATCCTTGAAAACACAAAAAAACATAGTATAAATTGCATTAGGTAATCTCATATTAAATTGCATTCATCTTTCAAATTCTTAGTTAATTAGCTCATTTTTTATATTCAATTCTAGAAAAAGAACCAAACAATTGTTTTGCATACATATTGAAAACCCCAAAAAAATACAAAAAACATTAGAACTTAGAAAAAGTCAAACTCTCGATTCAATCAAAAGGTAGGATTCAACTACATAAGTTCAAACCCTTAGTTTCATCATGAGGTCAAGAAAGTCAAGAGAACTCACACAAAGTATTAGATAACATCACTAAGTTGAAAGTCAACTCTTGGTTAACTCAAATCAATTCTCTGTATCCAAGCATACAAATGCGCCCTGGAATTAGAGGTGAGTGGGTTAGGGTTATCCTCGAGGAGATTGAACAAATACATCCTAGGCCACAACTAGCACAACAAACACAAGAAGAACAAGAACACGTGCCTAGGATAATTCAATAAAGAGAACAAATACAACAACACGTGCAGGCCATTGAAGAAAGGTTACAACAAACTAGGCTCATCAACAACTACAACCGACATCCATCTAGACGTTGGAACACAAGAAACCCAAATAGGAGATTGATAACTAGTGACCCTTCAGGTCATATTATTATCTCCACCACAATGGTCATAGAACAACACATAGCAAACCACAATAGGCCCCAGGACCGGTCGATTGCTTTTCGCAACATTCTGCTCCCAAGAGAACAAAACCACCTCGGGTCTCGCCTCCACTCAACTGGCTTCTGCCATGACAGCGAGAGTGACTTGGAGGTCACCCAAGGAAAGGAGAGGGTCCATGTGCTATATCGAAGCTAACTCATCCGCGCTTGTGCACTAAGTCACCTTTTAAGGAGTATAATTCTTGGTCACATGATAGTTTAGTAGAATCTTGAGGTAATCGACACAATTTATTTAGGATAGATAAATAAACATTAATTTCAAGTTATTTGATTTTACTTTAAAACTATTTTATTTACTACATATGTACAAGGATACAATTTTTAGTTAAGAATTATTTTATTATGTTGAGTTGTGTTCTATAATGGTGGGTGGGTATAGAATCTCATGTTGTGATTGTGTACATAAAAATCAAAACACAATGGTGCATGCACACACATACACACATAGAGAGGGCGGGGGGCAAAGAGAGAGAGAGTTTTGATCAGTCATTTTGTGCCAACAATCCAAAGATGACATGTGGACCCATGGGGAGCAATGCTCAAGGCAACATGCCATTTAATGCTCAAGGCAACATGCCATTTGCTTAAGGACCCGATAATTCACCTTTAAAACCTCTTCGACGTACCCATAGCAATTGTAAACAAAAAATGACAACCCACTAGAACTTCCATTCTTTGTTGCATTACAATTCAAATATTACATAGGCCCACCTTGGGACCACAACCAACTAAAAAATGTGCCCATCATCCCAAAAAGTCATGGTAGACGTCACTAGATTCCTCTTAAAATGGCACATGCCTTAATAATCCATAAATCACAAAGTCTGACAATTGAAAGAGCAACAATTGACATTGGTAACATTGATCGCCAAGGGCTCACATTCACAACTATATCAAAAATATGTCACCTTGTGGGTCTTCATATATGCCCCACTTTCACATACCAGAGATATGCACACAAACAAGATTGTCCATATGTTGCACTAAGAAAGCAAGAAGAGGACTACTTAAGGGCATTGTCAAATGAAAATAAATAACAAAAAAAATACTCTTAACAAAATTAGATAGCTATCCATTTCAAACAAAGGTCTATAATTTTCTTAAATTGAATACAAAAGTTACTTTGGATGCAAATGTTTCAGTTCACTCTACAATTTTTGTAAGTAGCTAATTTTTGTTTATTTTATTTGCTCGAGTTACTCCATAATTAAAAATGTTGTAACCCTATTATGATGTGAAATTGCCTTTTCTTTACAAAGCTTTACAATTGGAACATCTGCATTGCTATCAATTGTCAAACAAGATTATGCAACACATGTGAAGATATCAACTATCTCTTACAATTTTGATTAAAAAATGTTCAAATCATCGATTCTTCTTACTACTATTACAAACAAGATACTATTTAACATAAATGTATGTAATTGATATAATCGTATGTATGTAATTGATATAATCGTTTTAGGATACTGCTAACTAAACTCATTTTTTATATTTGCTAAAAAAGGATATGTATATCTCATGCACCCACATTCCTTATTCAAATTTCTAAAATATTAATAATTTAATACTACTTTCATATATGACATTCTATTTATGGAAGAAAAAAAATCAATTTGACAGTGGTCACCTATCTATGAATACATGAAAAAAAAAAATCAATTCGAAAGTGGTCACCTATCCAGAATAGAATAGCTTTTAATGTCTACGAGGCTAAAAATAGCCATCCCTGTCAAATTTGCTGAGCTAGAAAAGACGCCGTCTGTGGGAATCGAACCCACGACCACGTGGTTAAAAGCCACGCGCTCTACCAGCTGAGCTAAGACGGCTACTTGAAAATAAAATTACAATATATGCTAACTAAGAACATCAATCATACCAATAAAGAAACAATTTTAAAAATATGGCCTTGTGCTCGGGGTTTTTTTTTTAATAATAAAGAAAAGTGGATCCTAAGTTCTAACCCATATTGGATTGCTAATATTAAATAGTAAGAGGGAAATAAATCCCTTTCATGGATCACGCCAAAGCATTTTTCTATATTCTACCATTTGCATTTGGAAACTCTCGTTAAGTTAGAAGTGGATATATTTTCATTAACATTGAGGGTATTTCAATCTTCGCTTTTTTTTTTACACAACTATCACCCACAAAAATATCAAAGTAATTTAATTAAATTTGTTTTCAACTCACTAAAACTGCATTAAAATTCATTAAAATACGTGTCGAAAGGAAATATTAAACATTGATTAAAGGTTTCGAGGGTTTTTTTTGGACTGCACACATTTTCCTTATAGCGATTGGCAAGCCATTTTTCCTGAGGCTTTTCAATCGCTACAAGATTATGATAGAATGATGTGTCCAATCAGAATTCAGTGGGTAGAAAAATTAACGTGCTTCCTAATGTTTTTCATGGCTCTGGACGTGGTGCGCTCGTAGTCTAAGTGGCTTGTTCAAAGGCAAGTGTCAACCTTAGGAGTTTGTTGTGAGACAAGTGTATCCACACTTGGCTGTTGCCTAGGGCTCGTTTAATGCATGGCCCTGGGTATGCTCTGCTCCTTGAAATCAAAATTTACATGGCTTTTATTGATTTCCAATACTCTTCTTCATCGTCAAGCAACATTTTTTGGATGCGGGTTCCTATTGTTATCAATTGTAGTCAACAGGGGAGCTTATGGGTTGTTGCAGAGAACAAGGAATGTGAAGAGTGGGTTGGTGTGAAGCAAATCAGATGCGGCGCCGATCTTAGATTTGCACAAAGATTATAGAGGAAGGGTTCTAATCTCCATCCCTTTAATTGTACCTTTACTATTCTATCTTTTCTATTTCAATTGCTTTTGTTCAGTACCCATGTTGGCTTTAAGTTACACAATCTTTCTTAACAAGTACAAAGATAAGGTTCATGAAGATGTCTTGAGCATAAGATCATTGATGTTGTAGGGATATGGCTCGAATCTGAAAGTTTTAATACAATTACATGGCACCAATACCATCCCGTTGGAAGGGAATATGTCAAAAAGGAGAGTGGTTTAATTCATTGAATTGCAATAGGTCTGCTGCATATCTTAGGCATCTCATTATTCAACAAGTCCAATGTACAAGGGGTGAAATTTATTTAGCAGATCTTGTAATTTTCCAGATTATGGCTAGGATTAATTTCAAATATTACTGGAACTAGTATGATTTTTTAGAACTCAATATCATATGGGTCAAGCTTTAGAAATTCACATTTAGATTAATTTTACCCAAAACTATGCATTTATCCTGAATAGTTTTATTCCTCTTTTGTTCTAAGTTCTCAAATTTTTGTCCTAGCATATCCATTATTGATTAGATCTTATGGTTTAGGAAGATTATTGGTGCACATTGGTATATTAAAGCATACGAAGTTGAATTCGGTCCACTAAATAGGAGCAATTTCCACCCTGTGATGCATTAGGTCATGGAACTCATACATCCTCCACAAAAGATGGTAATTTTGTAGATAATATGAGCTTTCTAGGGCTTGCTCTAGGATTTGCAAGGTGGAGTGCCCTTGGAGCTCGCATTGCAACACACAAAGTATGTTGGGCTACTGGTGATTACAGTTCAGCTGACATACTTGTTGCATTTGATGATGCAATTAATGATGGTGTGGATGTAATATCTGTATCTCTTGGATCACCACCTCCACTTGATGCTTATTTTTTTGACCCCATAGCTATTGGGTCATTTCATGCTTTAGAAAAAAGTATTGTTGTGGTTTCCTTAGCTGGAAACTCTAGACCTTATTGTTACAAACACAGATCCCTGGTTAATCACAGTAGCAACCAGCACAATTGACAAAAGTTTTCCCATTGCATTCACTCTTGGAAACAATCAAACATTCAAGGTTAAACACCCAAACTATTTTCCATTTAGTAAGTTGTGTAAGAAGCTAGTTATAGTTAGATCATTCTGATTTAGTATATTTAAAATTTAATGGCATTACTAAAAGGCATCTTTTCTCCTACAAGGCCAACATTGTATACTGAAAAGCATATGGGGAAGTCCTATAGCCTTGTTTTTGCAGAAGATATTGCTTCTAGGGATGTTGTTGCCTCCAAAGCAAGGTGTCACTTCTACAATTTATTGCTTTATTGTTAGGTTTATTCCCTATTTGAACTAGCTTACACCTCTAATGGAATAATAGTTCTCACAAGAAGTAATTAATCTGTAGGACTTATGAGGCAAACTCTCTAGTGTTACTTTAGCAAAAGGTAAATTTGTTCTATGCTTCCAAACGAGAACACAAAAGCCGAGCAATGATGCGGCACTTAATGTCTACAATGCCTAAGGAATTGGAGTGATCGATGTTCATATCCAAACTAAGACTATAGTGTCTTCCCTGCTTATTCCATGTGTACAAGTTGATTTTGAAGTAGGCACTAGTATTCTTTACTACATACAAACATCAAGGTAATCAATAGGTAATTTCTACAAAGGAAATAAGCTAGCCATCACCCTGCATTTGCAACTGCAACTTTTTTTAGAAATAACTTCAACTAACAATGCCTTGAGATACTCTACAGATCTCTTGTTCTGAGACTAGCCGCCATATAAACAGCTATCAAGAAGACGCTCCATAAATTACATTTTTCTTTTCTAGGGGACCTAGCTCTTTGTCTCCATCAATATTAAAGGTAGGCAATTTGTAATCTTCCCTTACTTTTACAATTATGATGTATTGACTATAGGTCCAATTTGACTTGTGGGCATCATTCCTAATGATAAAGTCTCCTTTCAACAAAGAAAACATGCTGCATAACAACAAAATGTTTGAATGCTTGCAAAACTTGACTTCAGAGATTCCTTAGTACACATATTGCTCTTCTCTTTAAATACAGTTTTGAATATGCCCTAGAATTTGACTGAATAATTGTTTGCAACTTTGTAGCCATTATAAGGCAACATTGTAACCAAAAGTCATGGAAACATTGTAACCAAAAGTCATGGAAATCTTCATATTTGACACAAGTTGTAAGGAATGCATTGTCCTGCTTGGTTATGACATTGAAAAACATATAGAAAACTTCTTATGTTTGTTGCTCATTTTCATTTTATGTTCTGCCCTTTATGCTTGCTTTGAGTTACATAATTTTAACCTTCATGTTACATCCCCTTTTTGGATTCAGTATTAATATTTACTTTTTCTTAAATAGTACAGTCATGTGAATATGTTTAACATCATAGGAAATGATGATATGATTAGAAAAGGGTAATTTTTATGAAATCATGGATTTTTACTTGATTATGATCAATCTGATGTTATGAATTAAAATGTCTTTTCGATATGAAAATGAAATGATTTGATGTAAATGTGTTTTGATCAGAACATTGGTACTCTGACCACAAATTGTATGTGAGATTGTTAATGACAAGAATAGATGGAACATGTTCACCAAGAAGAAAGAAGAAGAGAAAGTATCTTCAAGAAAGAGAGAATAGACTCTGGAATAACCCATGGGTGCTAGCCACTGAAAACGAACATCAGGTAGATAAACCTAGTTGCCTCAAGTTAAGTATTGATTTTGGGTTAAGTCAATTTTGGATGAGAATGTCAAGGTTTACAAGAATAGGTCTTTCTTCCTTTCGTAGTTGTCATAATGAGTATGGGAAATTGACATTTGTGTTGTAATACTCTGAATCATGTTGCCAAAATGGACGACCGATATATATATATATATATATATATATACACACAAATGTATACACGTGAGAATGAGTTGTATGTTGTGTCTTGTTTAGTGGTTCGGCATAAAAGTTGAAAGTTGTGCGTTAAGTTGACCCCAAACCTTGTATTGTGTTTACGCTCCAATCGTCGTCATTGTCATAAAGCTCTACGAGCATATGATGTAAACATATACTTACGGAATTCGACGGATGTAGAATTATTTCTATTGTGGGTTACCATCGTATAATAAAAGGTTTAAATAATGTTTTAAATCTTTGAGACCGTCGAGTGTAATACCATTGGTCATATTGTAATGGTAATATACAAAATCATATTTAGTTATATTTAAATAGTTGTTAAGGAGTAATTCTTTTATTCTTTAATGGTGTTAGTAATCGGGCAGTAACTCGAAGGGTTCACTCAAGTTGTTATTATGATGTCTTTTATTCCAAAACATTCTATTTATTCTTGAGCTTCAAACTTTATTGATTGGTTGTCGGCTCAACCATTATTCCAAGTCATGTATTTAAATTAAACTCAAAATCTGCTGAGAGTAGTGTGGCATCATGTCCAAAACTGAAACTGCCACCTCGCAATTTGTTAGCTCCACATAGCGGATCAGCTGCGAAGTTAGTGGAAGACCCAACCAATTCTGTGTAGTGGTCACGGAAAGGAGGCAGATGGTTAGCTATGCGGGGTAGTTACCAAGATGATAGGGCGTGGTTTAGAGAGAAGGAAGTTAGTTTTCTTTTTGGTGAATGAGTTATAGAGCAAGAAGAGAGTCAGTTTTTAGGGAGAATGGGAAAAAGAAGCTGACAGGAGGCCAAGGGTAAAGAGTATGTGATCGGGTGAGAAGAGAACGAGCTATTGAACCAGATTTTAAACAGTCACCGAAGATCTTCTACAGGTTCCATCTCTTCTCTCTTCCACACTGTCATGGTTAAACTGGAATATCTCAATAGGAATGGCTCCATCTTGTAATATGAAGGAATTTAGTGTTTTTTTATGATGTAAAATGTGGACTGGTTACCAACTTTATGACCTGTGTATTTACACTTATTTTAAAACAAAAACAATGCTATTTTCCTTGAACAACACCGTTGTCTTAACCTTCACAGTTGTAACATACTTGTTTCTCGAAGCAACTTACGACGGTCGACTAAAAATTGTGTAGCTGTGTTCATTTATCTTTAGAAATATATAAGATATGTGGAGAGCACATGGAAGTTTGAGTCTTGGTCGATTGATAGCAATAAAGATATCCTAAGCCGAAGTAGTCTAATCTTGGTCGACGTTAGAAGCGTCACCAGTTGACCTGCCAACTATATACAGTTGGTCTTGTCATATCCAAAAACAACTAGTTTAATGAAAGACTTGAAGAATGTGTCATCCCGTCGACAAAATGGGGAACAATGGTGTTGAATGTATGTCGTGGTTTGTGTAACTACTCAATCTTCTACAAGTTAAGAATTTATGTTAGCTGGTCAAACATAGAGTTATACTTTTCTTGCTGCGAAAGATATCTAGTTATAGTCCATTTATATATTGTATATAATTCTTTTTGCTTTAAAAACATTCAAGTTGTTGTGTCATCGAAAGAGGGCATAGAATCGTTATTGGTCTAAAACTGTCAAACATGTTAGTTAATGAAGTTTTTAGAGCAGACACAATGAGTCTATAATTAAGTGTTTAGTTTAAACTTGCATGCATTCTTCTTCCAAACAGACACAACGAGTTAGGATTGTTAAATGCTTAGTATGATGATTAAGCTACGTCAAGGATTCAAAAGGTCGAAGAAGACTCGTAAGAGTATTTAAACTTTAACTTTGGGTCTACGATTATTTGAATTCAATAATTGGTTTATTGTTAAACCCCTTCTGAGATTATTTTGTTAAGTTTAGTGTCCTCTCTTGACTAGATAATTTAAAGCAATTGACGAACTTAAAGATCAACTGATAAACTTATAGCATTAACCAATTAACCGGTAAGCTAGAATCCCATTCCTTTAACATATGGACAAAAATGTCTCCAAGAGCCAAAAAGAGAGAAGTAAACCTAACTGCCATGCGTTAGAGCATGATGAGTTGAAACACCAAGAGGTTATCATGGTTGTTATATTATACTTATATATAGGTAACTGTAGGATTGCGATTAATTCAAGTCGAGTTGGGGTGGCTGAACTTACTACTTGCGTTGAAATAATGCTAAATATATATATAATTAAAACCTTTGGCCAAGGTAGTGCACTTGCCTCTAGTGCATTGATAGTTCATCGTGACTGGATGGCGTATCTTGTGGAGTGGTCATGCTTGACTAGAGGGTATCTAGAGGATTACATGATAACAAGTTATGTAGGTCACAACACCAGTACTCAGATGGCTAACACCATTGGTTATTCTAAGTCTATCCTCTTTGAGTAGGGTAGGGCCACTTCCAGATAGGAAGGAGTGTGGGAGACTAACGGTTTGTGGTTGGAGGTTAAGCTCCTTGAAGATACTTTCTCTTCTATATTCCAAAGGCTTGCCGAGACTTGAATTTGGATGGTCGATAATCGAGATGCAGTGACTTTGGTAAGTTTCTATTTTAGAAATGTTCTTAGTAATTTTATTAATCATATTGTATAATGTTGTAGATGGAAAGACCCCATTGTGTAACTTATAATTTCATGATTATTAATTAGTCGATGAATGAACTTCTTGGTTTTAAAATGAAAAACAATTTATCTTTTTCTGCTTTTAAACTTAAAAAAACAATTTTATTACCTTTGGTTAAACTTAGTTTTTAGGGTGAAAACTAAACTGGATGTTACACTTCATAAGAAAGCTTCTTGAAACACACCTCTCATGGACTTCCTTTCAGCATAGAAGCCAGGTCTAGGAATGTCTGTAGTGCATTTTATTTATCCATTTGGCTCAAGTGCCAAATATGGACATTACTCATGTTACATCCCACTCGTACCCTAGATATTTTGATGTGTGCCCTAGATATTTTGATAGTTGTGCCCTAGTATTTTGATGTTGTTTCTCAAGCTTAGTTATGTATATACACATATATCGTTAATCAGTTTGTTGAATAGAGATATACAATATATTTATAACTGGTTTAATTAAGTTCATTTGATAGATATTCTCATATTTACTTGAATGCAGATGCAAAGATGTAATGAGATATCAGACTAACTACTTGTATTTGACCTAGTGATTGCAGGAAATATCATCTCCCAAGGGGGGAGGAAAAATATCATCAGGTACGAGGAGTAAAAGAAGAGAAGTCTAGTGTCATCTGAAACCTAGCCTGTAAGTTGAGACTGTCATTAAAGTTAGGATTAGAACGTCAAGATCATAATTGTCAGGTAAATTGCTAATTTGACCGTAGGTGTTAGGCTCACCTAACTCATGTTGTCGGTCATGTAGCATCACCCTATTATTTTCTCTTGAATCAAAATTTAAAATTTAATCAATTTTGGAACCTTGAATGTTTAATTAACTCTCGAAATATTTATTAGTCGACTAAGTAATAAAGAATTAAAATTATTCACCTAGTAAACAAAACTTTACCCAAGAATGATAATACTCAAGCCCGTCAGCCTAATAAGGTTGAAAACTTATACATCGTTTGTCTCTAGGCCTAGAGAGATAAGTAATACTTTTAGTTTTTATTAAATGAATAAAACTTTCTTCGTTGTTTCATTTGGGAATTCTGCATAGCCTACTAAAATTGTGAGGTTCATAACTTTTCACCCCACTTGAAATAAGCATATAATTTATATATGTCGATGACCTTTTATAACAACATTTAACCTTATAAGCATCCTCAGATACGATAGTCTCAAAAACATTGATAACAAATTTAAACTATATGCTTTCTTTATTATCGAAGTGAGGATGAAAACAGATAAAAGGTGGAGGAATTGCTTGTTGGTCGTAGGGGAAGAGATCGGTTGAGAGTGGCAAACTTCTCACCACTAGAGAGAACAATTCTGAGAACGATATATAGTAGAGGAAAACAATTTTTAAAGGGAGATATAACGAGAACTTTTGAAGAATGGAAGGGGTTACTGTACAGGAGTGTGCTACGCCAAAAATAGAGTTGCCTGGAGCAACCGGAATCATCAGATTCAAGAATTCTTTGGGAGCTTCAGCTAATACCAAGCTAAGAGTTTCAATATCTTTGTATCAGGTTTAAAATTTCCTTTAAAAACCTTTTATATGCATTAGAAATTTATCGAACTAGTTGCTTGAACCCACAACTTTGTGAGTGGTATAGCATAAGTTAGATAATTTTTAACAGAATTGGAAACCGTATGAGTTGTGCAATCATGAAATAATGTTTAGATGTTGCAAAAGAAAATCTTAGATAGAATGTAGGAAAAAGGTTTGAACCCTTTGCATAGTTATCAATTAATCGTGAAATGTAGTCTATCCTGTTGATTAAGGTAACTCAAAACTAAGACTCAACGTATACATATGATTATTACAGAATCTTAGCACTGAATCTTGAGGGTTCTGTTAAATAACTTAGCATAGAATTTTGTGATTGTAACCAACAGTACTAAAGGTATAAGTCTTTTTGAGAGAGACTTCTATCTCAGTCAACTTACATTCAATACTCCAATCTTTAAAACTATGAATGTAATGGTTCGGTCTCTAACCTATTAGATATATTGTATCAAGAAAGATATTTTACTTGTCAGAAACTAAAGTCAGACACAATCTGAGAGCAGTTTGCAATTATAATGAACTTTCCTCCAATAGAAATAATATAATGACCCCGTGTTTAAAAATTAAATATGAAAAAATGGATTTTATTGTGGGTTTAGTATGTAGTAACATAAGGGACAACCATGCAAAGTAAAAATTTCCATTATATAACTTCTTGCTGAATAGGGTGATAAACCTGACTACATGAATTCATTGTGTCGTGTTGCGCTCATTTGAAAACCTTGGCCAAGGTGATGCTACTACCTAATTATGTTAGTCAATTTCTTGTCCCAGATACACACCCAGTCAGAGGTCATGCTAGTTAGGAGTTTCCTATAGTGTATGACCAACTAGGGATTGTGTAGGGTCAAACACCAGTCTCAGATGGCATTAGATTTCTCTTCCATTACTTCTCTGCGGAGGGTCAGGTCTTTCCAGTAGGAATGACGCGAAGGAGTAGTAAGTCTGTGGATGGGTGGATAAACGCCCCGATGATATTTTTCCTCCTTCTCCTTTCAGCTGTAAAGGAAGATTAAAGTTCCAGATGGACTAAACAGATTTCATAGAACACTACACTTCTAAACCCTCTATGACAGTGGAATGGTATTTACCTTGATAAGTTATTTCTTTCAGTTATCATTCTTTATTAGTTATATTTCTTGACTTATTTCTTTATATATATATATATATTGCTAATATTTTGTACCAGTTTATGCTTTGCACATAAATTAGTTGCTTAGTATAGATTAGTTTAAAGATGTAAGTTGCATGTCTTTTAACTGCATAATTTTAGATGTAACAACTCATTCTGCCACAGTTGCTTGGAACTTGAACCAGGCCTCATCTCTTGTATTCAAATTTCACAAGCCATTTGGGTGGGGCAGGCCACAACTCGATTGTAACTCTTTTAAGTGAGGTGAAAGTTTCTTTTGCATATTTAAAAAATTAAAATATTTTCTGATTAACACACAGATCTAAAACTTTTACCCCATGTATAGAATCTATGAGTTTGCTCAAACTTTAGTCTTTAACTTAATTTGTTGTTTAAGTTCACAAGTTTGTCCTTTAGTTTCCATTGACAGTAAATTTATGTTCAGATCTCATGGTAAGATGCTTCTAGGTGGATTGTATATTTTGCTTCCGTATAGGGCTTTTCTAAAATGCAAAATCTTGACCTTGGTGTTTATTTGGAAGAGCAATCCTTGTGCAACCTTCTAAGCCAAGTTAACATCACCTGATAGATTCAAACTTAAAATTTAATAGAGCATGCGGTTTATGGGTGTTCATTGATGATTGTATATTTTATATTTCAACATGACTACTCCTTTGAAGTACAATACATTACCTTGGTCTTCATTTCAAGTGTCGGTCTTCCACAACTCTTCTATCAGATACTAATACTCCCTGGTGGAAATTTTAGGGTTCATCTTCAAATATCCCAAAAAATGTACATATCTTTAAATTATATAATATGTCATACTGCTCTTTGCTTAATGGGCAAAAGTTTGCTATTTGAGGGCAACCTTTTTGTCTAATACCTTGAATGATTGATTAAGTCTTCAGTGTTGATACTTCATGTTGATCATATATATCTTACTTTTCTTCTCTATACTTTAAATACAAGTAGAACTTTCTTTTCAATTCAAAGGATATTATTTTGCAGCTTTTATACAAAATCTCTAACCCTGCAAGTCTTGGTATTTAAAGTAGAGTGACAGAGATGATGACTCTCCTAAACATTGTATTTTGTGTTTGCAGCTAGACATTGTTGGACCTAGTGTCAATATCTTGGCAGCATGGACTCCTGTTTCTCCACCATCTGATATGCCACAAGATAGGTACATTGTTAACTTCAATATTGAATCTGGAACATCCATGGCTTGCCTCCATGTATCAAGTATAGTCACTCTTCTCAAAGCCTTGCACCCAAGGTGGACTCCTGCTGCAATTAAGTTAGTGTTGGTAACAATAGGTAAAAGCTCCTATTTTTTATACTCTCTTTACTTCTACTAGGATGATAATATTAAGCTCATGACTGGGAGTTCAACAAAGTGATATGAAATGCTCAAGTTTGACGAAAGAATACTAGAAATTTGAGAAGATGTAAAAATTTAGATCTGTAATAATTTAAATTCATCACTTATGTTTGTGAATTGAATTGAGTTATATTAAAATAGGATAAACATTCAAAAGATGCTATGCAAGGTAGGATATATGACATAGGACCTGGGGGTGGCCCAACTGAACAGGCAACCAACCCAGGCAACTCCTTGAACAAATCTTCAATCCTATAGTTTCAAACAGGCAATAAGGATAGGAAAACCCAACTATAATGCCATACACACACACACACACACACTTGTTCTAAGTCTCATGATAAGAACAATTTTAGTTAATTTCTAGGAGTTACATTAATTTAAGAGGATTATAAACTTCATGCATACACAACAAACACTAATGTTGGATCTTTACAACAATAGCAAATTCATTTTCTATGATAGAATTACACCAATAGGAAGGGGCTTTATTACATATATCCACACACATAAATAAAATGGGGTAGCTTTGTATAAGACTGAATATCTGCTCTACAAATCCTTTGAGTAAAAACTATGAAACTTAAAATGAAACCCAACTTTCACTTTTTATGATTTGTCAAGGAGAAAAATACCGAGTGAGTCAGACATAAATAAATCAAGAAATTTAAAAATACTTCTATGTTTTGGCTTTAGGTTTTTGAAAAGAATATTTATAGACATGTGGCAAGGATTTGTACTTACATGGCTCTTTCCATTGCATGTCTTGAGAAGTGGCAATGGTTAGGTTGGATGTCAAACTTGCTTTAAGAATATATAAAAAATAATGTTTCCTCGCACCTATTCATCATCTTGAATTGGCATGTTTTAAGTATACCTTTATGATTAAACATTTGTGATGGGATCCTGATATAATCTTTATTTTTTTGTGTGTAGCTTGTACAAAAATAGTTCTATGTTCCAAAATTGCACTCACAATTTGTCAAAGTTGGTTCGTTCCTCAACAAATGATGCCACTTTTCATCCTCTTGCTGCTTTATTTAAATTGCTTGTCAAAGAGACTGTTAAGAAAGTAACTCCCTTGAAATTTGGTAGGATGCATGAAGCTTGTTCTATTGCATGATTCTTGTCTAAATAACATAAGTTTTTGGTCTTTGGAAAGAACATTTACATGTAGAAAGAAGGAAATTAAAAAAATAAGTGAAAGTGAAAAACATCACAAGATATGGTTCAAATACTTGTTTCATATCTTTTGATTATGATGGCTGATAGAACTGCTCAGGGCTTATGAATAATAATATGTATTCAATTTTTTTGGTTTTTAGGCTGATTTCACTCCCAAAGATATTCAGGGTAAACCAGAAACAATCTCTAAATACTAAGGTATGAGAGAACTATGTTTAAGCTTTATGTTTCTCCATCTATTGACAACTTATTTCTTCTATAAACACCTTACCATACTCATTGCCATGTGATCAAGGTGCTTTTGGAATACCAACATCAATTTTTCCTTCAGACATAAGGAGGAAACTGGTTTCTAATGGAAGTAAACAAGACACCGGTGGTGAAGATTGCTTGTCTGATTCTGATTTGTACAAGCTTGTTGGTACCTCAGATAGTTGTGATATAGAGGTAATTAACCATATAAAATCTTGATGGTTATTTTGTCCATCATTGATTAAATGTCAAATGACAAACACATTGAAGACATAAAAATCTTTCCTTGTAGGAGATTAATACACCCTGTACTCTGCAGTGTGAATTGCACCCATATCAAAAGAAAGCTTTTTACTGGATGCCTAAGTTGGAGAAATGAGCAAAAATGGAGGAGGCAGTAAAAACTCTTCATTATATCAACCTTTTGAATCACAATCTGTTTGACATGAGAAATATGTTCTATGCATTTGCTTTACACCTATCCTAGCAGCCCTTGGCAGGGACTCTAGCTACACCGCAACACTTGTTATATAGTTGATAGTAATTAGTTAAATAACTAGCAAATATTGATCCGTTAATTTGGAATATGAATTAATATATATATATATATATACATACCAAATTAACGAATCAATATTTCCTAGTTATTTGACTAATTACTATCAACTATATAACAAGTGTTGCGGATATATATATATGTTGAACACACCAAGATACTGAGAGGGGGGGATGAATCGATATCTAACCAATCTTCAATTTTAACGTCAACTTATCTGGAGCAGATTAAAACTTAAGCATCACATTATTAACATAAGCATGAAAGATCAACACAATGCACATCAACACATAACACCAGATATACATAGAAAACCCAAGAAGGGAAAAACCATGGTGATGATTAACTCACAATATATGAAGCTCAAATAACAACTTTGTTTTAGGGCTACAACCGAAGGAAGCTACTACTCCCTAAAAACTTTGATTTAGGGTCACTCCCAAGGAAGCTACTACTCCCTGAAGACTTTGTCTTAGTGTCACTCCCAAGGAAGCTACTACTCCCTAATTGAGAACACACAAAAGATTATAGTATGACAATACTTCTACTGTCTCAAAACTGACATTGAAATTCACACCTTTGATGATTGTAATTCTGCCTCTTCACACTTTCTTATGATGATCAGATCAGTTAGGCACACTCTACACTTGATCACTGTCACAAATATGTCTTCAAGATGAACCAGGACAACATCAACAACTTCTACTCTTTCTCCTTTAGTTGCACATCATAATGCAGTCATTCTGCTCCTTTTCTTACTTGTGAACCTTATCAATCACTTTGTAATCACACCTCGCTTCATTCAATTTGATTTACCATTTATACAAGATATTGCATTGATTATATTGCTTGTTAGCCAAATACAACATGAAAAATACATTTACAAGTCGGCTAGACAACACACAACATGAAATGTGTAGAAGATAGGTCCTAAACAAAACCACACGTTACACCAATAGAAGACCCATGCCTTGTAGGCATCAACACTTGCTTAATTAGGTCCAAAACATCCTTCATAGCTTTAAACACGAAGGAATTACATCCGCACACTCTGCTCATTTGAAAATAGGACAACTTTAAGCAAAAGCACATGAACCTTGAAGCATAACAGCCACATCAACTTGAAAACCTTGTGCGGTACTGGAAACAAGAAAGATCTTCACGAAACTTTTCTATATGAGTCTACAAGACTCATACAATATCCCCAAACACTCCTTTACATCCACACATCTTCAATCATGAACTCTGAGAACAATCTGTCATCTAGAACACACTGCAACATACTATCATTGAGAAACTGAGCTGCGGACCACTAAGAACCTTGAAACTACAAGGAAGCATGTAATACACATCCATAAACATGTCTTCAAAACTGCAAGGGCAATCATTCATTTCTGGAGGAATGTAGAGCATTCCAACAGGCCTTCAATACTAGCTTACTTTGCCAGAACACATGCCGGTACTCTATCATGCATAACTTTCACAGTGGAAGGACAAATGATCTGAAAACTTGGAATTATCACCTTCGAGTCATCCCACAATAATGGGTTACACTTTTTGGCCAAACTTGACATTGAAATCAACATTTTGAACTAAATCTTCAGTTTCTGACACCTATGGTCACTAAACCGTTTGGAATTTGAAGATGATGCGAACTAGTGATTTGTGAGATTTTGTTTGTAGATTCTAAATATATTTTTTTAAAAATTGGAGTTAAATTGTAAAAAAATTTGTGTCTCCTTTGATAACTACTTTTTAATAGTAAACAACATTTTTTTAAAGTGATGTGTATTCTGTAGCATATAACTTTTTTTCTACAAAGGATAAAATTCTGATTCTTTTGAATTTAGATTGTTAACACCGATATATAGGGCATGCATTTGGTTTCATAATGTTTTGTATTTTTTTTAATTAAGTTTTGAAGTCAAACCAATTATAATTTAGACATTGGCGTATTCCGTAAAACATAACTTTTTTCTGTATGTATCAAAATTCATTTTTTTTTGTTGAAACAAGGACATCAATGCCTAGGGCATAGATATTTTTTAGATTTTTTTTTCACTAATTTACTAATTTTCCATGTGTGTAGAACAGAGAATTTGATGTTCAGTGAAAAACCTACATTCACAAGAAATAAAAAATAAATATAATAATCAAAATAAATATATTTAAAATTATACTTTTTGGGAAGCTTATAATAAGGACTACATACATACAAAACATAAATTTTAAATGAATTCATTTGATCCCCCAAAAAGTAAATCAAAAGTGGTTTTTTATCAGCATTTTGATAGGTGTAGATGAGACTCCATTATAGGTATGGTTTAAAACTAGCAGGGTTCTATCTAAGGGGGTTTGAATTTAAGGGGGTTTGATCAAACCCTCTTCATTTAAAATCCTTTAAATGGAACCTTTCAAGGCTTAAATCGTTATATTTTCTAAAAATATGCGATTTCAATAAAAATCAGGATGTCCCAGAAAGTGTAATCCATTATTGTGGCAACACCCCTTTACTTCACCTTGAACATAGTTCCAGAACCGCGTAGCCATATGTGCAAATGCGGACGAATGTGGAGCATTCCTGTCACATCCCTAATTTTGACTTGAAATTACTTTATACTTTTATGTAAATAGAAGTGAATTCTAGGGATAAATGATTAGGCATTAAGGTATAATGTCGGGATAAATCGTTAGTTTCCTACATTCTAGTCATGTGAATAAATGCATGAGATGTAATGATTTCATAATGTACTTTTGAATTGGTTATTCGTGAGGTTATGAATGGACTAACGATACGCTAATCCCATTTACATGATTGCAAGTTACTTTCAGGAAAACAGGTTTCTGCCTCTTCGAGAAAGGGAGGGAGAGCATCATCAGAGAGAAGGGAATAGATATAAGGAAAGGTATAGGTTGTCACCATCTTAAGTATTGTTGGTGAAATTGGCAAACCGAATTAAGTTGGGTAAGTGATGCTCGACCTTTTTGGTCTAAGTTATTACTCGAATCGACAAGTTGTCCATGTCGTTTAGAGTCTTTTTAGTGTCGTTTAATGTCAACCTAGTCGTTTTAGGAAAGCAATGCCGTTAAGGTTGTACATTAGTCCTTTTGCGACTAAGGAGACTTTATATTGGAAACGTCATTCTATGCGTTGTAAATGAGTTTATGTTTGCAACCTCAATGGCATAATTGTTATAATTGATAATATGCTTCATTTTAGTAGTTTTGATGTCAAATTCCATATTTGTCTAATTGGAATTTATGTGATTTTCTTCTATACATGAAGGGGAGTTATACTCGACCCAATCACGTAAGGTGCGTAAGTTTGTACGTCACATTATTATAAACTATATGGTTGTTAATATTTATGTTTGTTTTAGACTACATTATTACGTAAAATTATAGAATGGAGGATGCAAGGTTGCTTTTGGTTTTTACGCGATAACAACCCTCTTTTAGGAGGAAGCATGCCTTCTTAACCAATCCGATAGCATATGATGCTTTAAGAGAGTCGTTGTTTATGTCGTGAGCTTTAATTTGAGATTATTGATCTCAACTTTTTGTTGTTGATGTTTGAGTTTATTTGGAGATAAATTAGCAATTTTATCCCATCTTTTCTTGTTAATAATGGTTGCTCCACTCCTTAACTACTTTGGAGGAACTTCTTATTAAGAAAACAAGAGGTCATAAGATTCTCCACTCCATTATTTTTGCATGCAAGATAATCACTTTGATAAGCAAATATTCTGCCATCCCCACGTCTACGTAGGAATTTAGGCAAAGTTTGAGTGTGGTCTTTAAGACCAATTACTCCACTACCTTTGCATGCGGGTGAAGCATGTTTTTAGGCTAAGTTTTTGCCAAGGCAATGTGGGATGGTGGAGTTATCGGTTATGACCCTCATCCCCTTTTATTTTGGCATGCCCTTGTGGTAGTTATGGGGCGAGGAAAAAAACTATTAGATGGGATAGAAAAGAAGTCTTTAGGGGATGATCACAACACTTGGAATGGGGGAGCAGATATTGCTTAGGAATTCAATCCATGCGGGTGAAGTTTTATATATATTCGTCAATTTTTCCTGTCAGTGGATTGCTTGAACCTATTATGGGTGCAAGTCCATAGTTAATTCGAGAAGAAGAGCATCGAACATTAGACAACAATGAAAGTTTTGGGAGATCTCAGGTGTAAAAATAGTGGGAAGTCAGCCTTAATGGAGAAAGAACTCTGTTGACATAGGATAGAGAGAGTTGGATATCATAGTAATCCTCATTGTTCTCAGAAATTTTCTGGTCTTTGTTGAAGAGGATGTGAGCTAAGGAGGATGTGAAGGACTCCGAGAAAATACCTGCACAAGGGATCCCTTGAGGAACTAAGTATCTGGTCATTGTCGACTTACTTCATTTCCTATCGAGCCATGAACCATTTTTAGAGAATAAGGTTTCTATGGTAAGCAAATGCAAAACGACCCGGTAAGTTTCTTTTCCTACGTTAAGCTTGACAAATGAAATAGTTTTAATTTTGTAAGAATCTATAAGATATCTATACGAAGTTTCCATTATCTATTAGAAGGCATATTCTACGCAATACTTCAATTTATAGTATTTCAAAAACTAGATGACCAACATGGTGCTCTATCTAAACCACTCTCTTTTTTTTGTTAAACCATGTCTACATAGTTTTAAATGTTAGATAAAACACATTTAGTCTTAAATAGTGGAAATCAAGACTTAAGTTTAAGCCCAACTAAGTTTGCAAAATGACAAGGTTTAGTTTGTTGGTGGTAGTGGCTACAAACGCCATGCAAATTCAAAATATGCACCACAAAAATAAAAAGAGACTCTCTCTTCTATGTCATATGTATGATCTTCATTCCTCATTGATTAAAATAAGCTTCTTACAACAAGGAGATGTCTTTCTTCTCTATACTTAATCACGACCCATTATTTTCCCTTCTTAATTTTTGAAATATTATTAAACTGCAGATCTTAATATTCATTTTCTATCAATTGAATCAGAAGGCTCAGAGAGTTGAAATGATGTTTGATATTTGTTGCATGTAAGATTGTTGTTATTCTAAGTTGGATGATGGGTTTGTCTCAAGTTGATACCTTTTCCATGGCTAATATATCAGAGCCCAATAATCCTTGAGCAAGATGCTTCAATTCTGAGACAATATATATACATCCTTTTTATTGATGTGTATCATTATTTTCTATTTGAACTTTCCTTTTAGTTTTCTGTGGTATCCTCAGATAGGTAAAATCCAGAGGTAAGTTTAAATGTCTTGTCTATGGCTAGGACCTTTGCATAAGTCCCTGGTGATGCCTCAAAGATGATGATCTAGCCCATACTTATAATTACCACTTTTAGTGTAGAATAATGGTATAACATTTTATTTTGTCATAGATTCACCATTGAGATATAGTATTGGATTGTATGCTATAGGTATAGTCTATCCTTAAGGGGAGAATTAGGTTAAAAGATGTTTTGGAAGTTATATGTTAATATACTTCTATGGATCTACCAAGATTATTTAGGATTCACTTGATACCTTATATCTTGGTTTCACCAAGACAATTTAAATTGTGAAAGAGAGTTAATGCTTCATATATAATATTAGCACATTGTGGGAATAGATCCTCATTGGAGAAGTAGAGTTATTAATTGAATGGTCCAAAAACCAAACCTAAGGTAATAGGTGATCCAAGAATATGGAAACCTAGATAGCCTTTCAATAGCATCTATTGCTTATGTTATGTTATCTTGAGTGAGAGAGTAAACTAAGAAATGTAAGGATATTGACCTCATAGTTTTGTTCAATAGAACTTATTCTAGTGCTAAGTGCACAAAAGACAAAGTTATCCCAAGGATGGGCATCAATAGAAGTGATTTGTTCTAGGTTGGCCATGATGGGAGATTTCATAACACAACCCCACAGGATTATTGAATTATAGATGGTTGAAACAAGTTTATTGTCATGTTTTGAAGATTGATTACAAATACGAGCTTATAACTTGTAATAATGGAAAGTTAGTAGACTTAAGTAGATCAGAAGATTAAAGGTATTTTGTTATCTTTATGACTCAAACCTATTTGGTTGATATAATGATCTCAGTCAAAAGTCTAGTTTCAAAAAAAGTGTAGGTATCCATCAAGATACTATATGGATGAGGTCATACCTCGTATACTATGCTTATTCATGTTGTGTGAATTGTGAGTTCGAACAATGCCAACTGGACTAGGAAAGACTAGAGGAATGAGTTCTCATGAATTGATATACTTATGATATTATCTATAGAAAACAAGGATGTATAATATTTCCCCATATTGGATTAGAAAAGTTAAACCCTAGAATCACAACCTGAGGGGTTAGAAAGCTTATAATCCCTGATGTCAGATATGACATTGTTATTGTATTCAATAGTCGATAATAAAATGTCGATAAAATCATAGAACAGGACAGGAAGAGTCTTGGTAATACTTAAAGAGATTCTATGATAATATCAAAACTTGTTTAATGCATCAAAGATGTTTGGTATTTGAATTTAGAGAGTAAAATGACAGAAAGCCATAAACCCTAGAAATTGCAAGTATGCAATGAGGGACTCCTAAAAAGGTTAAAAATACCTAAATCTTTATATTACATGTATAACCTGGGTTAAGGATTAGTTCTAAGTTCGATTGGCTAGAATGGTATTTCAGTATAGAGAAGTTTGGTTCTAGAGTACCAAATAAAGTAAGTAAAACTATGAAACGAGATAGTTTCTAAGACAAGTAAGAGGTGTGTGTCTAGACGGCATGACCAATCAGTATGATCATACTTGGCTAGAGGGAATCTAGAGTTGTATGGTCGATCGAAGTTATGTAAGACACATCTCACTAGGACTTAGATGGAAAAACTTGATACTTCCTTATATCTATACCCTTTGTGAAGGGTAGGGCCACTTCCTATGTGGAAGATGTGTGGGAGACCGTCGATTTGTGGTTGGAGGTAAATCACTCAGATGATGCACTCCCTGTGAAGCAGAAGACTCGTTGTGGCTCATGAAGACATATATCTACATTCCAGATACATGTACTCCATGTTATGACTTGCGACAATCAAATTTATGAGGTAAAACTCTTCCTTATGCCAAGTTTATTTTATGTTTTGTAAATGTTAAGTGAAAGGATTTCACTATAATTCTCGCTTCGATTATGTTATAAATTCCAAAGTTGAAAATTATATAGAAAGTTGTACTTAATTTCTTGTGATTATGGAAATGTTATTTAATATAGAAAGAAAAGAAAAAAATATCTCGTGTTTACCAAGTTTATTTACTTTCTTGTAATATTTTGAATTTACTTGAGTTTTAAGAGGAGGGATGTTACAATTCCATTGTCCTACACATAACATATCTTCACAGAGATAACAGTCTTCAGTCTGTCAACAACAAAACACTCTTTTGATAATCTAATCATCATGAAACTTGGAACATACATGCTTCAGGCCATTAGTAACATCAGCAACACATCTAATCATCTTTGTGCTTCTAATTCCTATATTAATATGTCTTCATACTTAACTCTGCACTGATCAAGACATGACATCCAACCATGAACACCATCACACCACCATGATAGTGTTGACATCAATGACAACCCTAGGAACCATGTGTAACAATATCCCCCTTTGGCATTGAAGGCAACACATACCTGCACATTTCTCCCCCTTTGACATCAAGGACAAAGATCATCCATTACTTGCTCATCAGTGACCACATCCCTACACATTCTTTCTTAGGGCAAAACTTCTTCTTGTAGCAAACAGACTCCTCCTATCAACAACAACCACTACCTGCTCCCCTTGAGAGGTAGCCATCATCAGTCTAGGAACAAGATATAACATGAACTCCCCTTAGACAGATGCACCACTATGCATCTAGCAAGAAGGAGGGGCAATTACCCCTAACCTCTATCGGAGATCTTCAAAAGTATCCTTTGCAAGAGCCTTTGTGAAAATATCTTCCATCTGATCCTTTGTTGGAACATATTCCAACTTTACTTCCTTATCTGCAACCTTCTCTCTCAAAAAGTGATACCTAATTGCTATATGCTTAGTTCTTGAATGCATCAATAGATTCTTGGAAATATTGATAGCACTTGTATTGTCACATAAGATAGGAATAGGCTCATCATACAATACCTTGATATCCTTTAGGGTTTGCTTCATCGACAACACTTGTGTATAATAGGATGCTGCTGCAATGTACTCTGCCTCTGTAGTTGATAAGGACATTGAATCTTGCTTCTTGTTCTGCCATGAAACCAATCTTCTTCCTAAAAATAAAGCACCACCACTTGTACTTATTCTATCATCAACACAACTAGCCCAATCAACATCAGTGTAAGCACACAAATCAAAGTCATTACCTCTTGGATACCAAAGGCCATAATCTGGAGTCACTTTCAATTATCTGAATATCCTTTTCAGTGCCTTCTCATGTGTTTGCTTTGGATTGGCTTGATATCTGGCAACCCCACATACTACATGCATAATATCAGGTCTAGAAGTAGTCAAGTACAACAATCCTCCAATCATAGATCTATAGACAGTCTAATCCACCTCTGGAGACTAATCATCTTTGCTCAAGTGATATCCAATGACCATGGGAGTACTCACTGGTTTTGAAGCCTCCATACCAAACTTCTTCAACAACTCTTTGACATACTTATCTTGAGAAATAAAGATACCACCATCTAGCTGAGTAATTTGAAGCCCAAGGAAGAAAGTCATCTCACCAATCATAGACATCTCAAACTCTTTTTGCATCTCATCTACAAACCTCTTACACATATCATCTCCACCAAAGATGATGTCATCAACATATACTACAACTATCAATATCATGTCTCCTTCTTCCTTGATGTAAAGATTGTTATCTGTTGTACCTTTCTTGAAGCCCTGCTAAAGTAAGTACTTGTCCAACCTAGCATACCAAGCTCTAGGTGCTTGCTTGAGACCATATAGAGCCTTCTCGAGTCTGCACACCATGTCTAGATCTTCTGATAGATGGAAACCATCTGGTTGTTCAATATAAACCTCTTCCTCTAGATCACCATTCATAAATGTTGACTTAACATCCATCTAATATACCTTGAAGTTCTTGTGAGCAGCAAGAGCAAGGAACAAATGTTCTAATTGCCTCCATCCTTGCTACCGGAGAAAAAGTCTCCTCATAATCAATACTTTCAACTTGTGTGTATCCTCTGCATACCAATCTTGCTTTGTTCCTTACAACTTCACATTCTTCATTCAGTTTGTTCTGGAACATCCACTGTAATGCTCCGCCATGAACACCTTAGAGAATCAACACATCTATGCTATGCAAAACAATTTTTTTTTAAAAATGAAAACGATACAAGGTAATGTCTAACAAATCTATACACATCATTTAAACTAACAACTTGTCCTCTAAGATTTCATGGTTGCATTAATTGACAAATCAATTAACATTATCTAACATACATCATTAACTAACATCAGTAAATCATTCTAAATCTATTGCATTGATGGAATAAACACATACATTTCCATATCATGACATCAGTAAAATAATCAACATGATTAGGATTATATGTGAATATACAAATTCCTATACATATTAGTACATCATTATGTAGTTTACATTAACACCTTTTTGAATACATCTGAATACATACATTATGAATCGACTGATACACAAGGCTAGTACATGAGTATACACAACTATCTCCTCGATCTAGTACAAGATATGATATTTGATACACAAGCTACATGCTCCTCTCACACAAACATCAGCAAGGGAAAAACCAATGGAGATAAAGCACATCCACCTGACCATGTGGAACCCTGAGGTCCATGCCCCCGTGCTAAGAGATAACATAAGGTCCCACTACAACAAACAGTTAGGTAGACAATAGACTGTAAGGAACAAGGACAACACTTGACTTCAACAACACAAGTCAATATCACAAACAACTCAACAACACTTCCAGAGGTGACACATATCGAATGGGGAGGAACCAACCAGGGAATACTAGGCTGTAGTAGGGAGAGTGTCATCGCATGGTCTTGGCATGGGTTACCTAGGCAGTCTCTCTCTAGACACCGGCCCCATAGGGTGACACATGCGGAATCAACCTTCCTTTTGTGAGGACAAGGAAGTCGATTATGCCGATCAGGCCTTCTCATCTCATCCTTAGTCTGAACTAGCACTACAGGCATGAGTGAGGAAATCCAGTTATCTTGTTAGTGTGAAATCTACCCTTTTCCCCCTAGTTCATTTTAGGTTATCACTTGTTTACCCACTTCCAATGGGTTACCCTGGCGGCCACTTTAGGCACCTACCCCACATTGGAAGCCACTCCCCTATCTGCACCTAGGAAAACCCCATCCATCAATCCAGACATAAATCATCATAACAATAAACTTTTCATACACATTGCAAGGCATAAACCCTCTTGCAAACTACGGCATAATCACAAGGACATTTTCACATTACATCGTCCATAGCTTCCAAATGAAGTAGCTTATAAACAACATACTCCATTACATTCACTGATGTCTCCCCATTTACAAATTACAACATAGTATTTATTACATGCTCAATACAGTAATGAATCTACATCATCCTTTAAGGACTTCCTTCTGCATCATGATACATTGACAATGAAACATTTACATGAACACCAAACATCAAGCCTGTGCTTCTAGAAAACTTATCCTTGACAACTTACACATCTTTACTTACATTATACAAAAGACTCACAATAAACCAAATTATCTAAAAGTAATACTTGTAATTTTAATTTTAAAAAAATATTATTTATAAATCTTAATCCTACCTATTAATCAAATTCGACTAATAAAATCAATATCAATTAAATTTCATCTACATCATTATATAGTCATATTAATTTCGTTTCATCAAACTAGGCTATTGCATCAACACAATATTATCTTATTAATACATTTCTTATCATATCTTTAAAATATACATAAATCGATAAATTAAATCAGCTTAACTAAAATATTAAGTCTACGTTAACTAAAATATCAATGCAATTTCTTTTTTTTTTCGTTAGACTTTCACCCATGCATTCCCAATTAGCTTGGGATGACAACTATTTATTTTGAGATGATAATAATATTTGAAATAATAATATATTCTATGGTCAGTAAATAATAAATATTTTTCATTCAAAGAAAAATAAAAATAAACTTATATTGTAAATAAATCCAATTTATTATATATATATTGTCTTTAAAATACTATGACCTACTTTGCCATAAGTAAATTATATATAACCAACTATACATATCATCATAATCCTATATAAAGTTTGACAGTTTGTTCAAAATCTCATCTTTCATATGATACGGTTCTCTATATCATTTCAGTTATATAACTGCATTTAAACATTTTAAACTAATCCATTATATTACATTCATTTCATTGGTTTCTAACCATTCTAAACAAAACATATTTATATTGTTGCATTGCGGAATTGAGATATGCTACTTAATGTACATATTTAGTTGGCTGAAGAAGAATGATAATTGCAAAATAATACAAAATTATTAACTAACAAATCCAATTTTTAACATTTTAAATGAACTATTCAACTAAAAGTGAAATATAGCTCAAAGGAATAAACTTTATACTCATCTCCTACGGTAATTATAACATTATAGATTAAATGCCCAGAAATTGTGAAACATTGGGGAGATGACTAGAATTTTATCCGGGACGGCTAGGTGCGCCCAGTTATAAGGCAAATTATTTTAAATTGACCTAATGTTAGATTTTACTGTGCACTAAGTACAAGAAATATAATTTCTCAAGACATTAATGTGCTTTAACTTATCTTGAATAAAACGGAACGCAATCCTCCATACAGCCAGGAGTGCTGAGAACATAGATTACTAGCATACCTATATTTAAAAAATATATCTAAAGTACGCTGAGAGATATCCTTCTCGAGGCGCCTATTTCCACCTATGTGTGGTAAATTGATTAAAAAAATAGGCGCCTCGAGAAGGATATCTCTCAGCGTACTTTAGATATATTTTTTAAATATAGGTATGCTAGTAGCATCCCGAGCGGTAAGCCTAATTCTAACTATATTATATAATTATAAGAATTATTATAATTAATTATAATATAGATTAGATATATTATTATAATATATTATATAATAATTATGTATAATATTTATAAAAATTATTATTATTATATTAATAATTAAATTTTTTATTATATTATATATTATATTTAAGATTAGAGTTATGGGTTAAAATTAGGGTTAGAATTAGTGTTAGTATTAGAATTATGACCAAAATTATGGTTAGAATTATGTTAAATAGGGATAGATTTAGAAATACGGTTAGATTGAGGGTTTTGAGGCTTATAAAATAATGTTGAGTGTAATCTTAAAGTTATGGTAAGAATTAGGGTTAGATTAATAATTATAATAATAACCCTAACCCTATTATAATCCTAACATGAATCTTGACCCTAATTCTAACCATAATCATAATCCTATATGCAACCCTAGTTCTAACTCTAGCTATAATTCTAACCATAACTGTATCACTAATTCTAAACCTAACCCTAGCCCTAACACTAATCCTAATTCTAACCCCAACCATGAAATTGTTTCTAACCATAATTTTAATTCTAACACTAATTTGAACCCTAACCCTAATCCTAACCTTAATTCTAACCCTAACACTAATTATCACCCTAACCCTACTTTTGACCCTAATTCTTATTCTAATTCTCATGCTCTTTTTAATTGTAACCCTAAAAATAGCTGTAATTTTAACTCTAACCCTAACCCTGACCATAATGGAAACCTAAACCCTAACCTTAATACTAACCTTAACTTTGATTGTAACATTAAACATGACTCTAATTCTAATATTAATTCTAATTATAGTCGTAACCCTAATTCTAACCCTAACCCTAACCCTAATTCTAACATTAATTCTAATTATAGTCATAACCCTGATTCTTACTCTAACCCTAAGCCTAAATTTAACCCTAACCATTACTCTAATTCTATTCTTATCCTTAATTCTATCACTAACTTGAATTCTATCCCTAACCCTAATTATAAGTCTAATTCTTACCCTAATTCTAATAGTAACCTTAACCTTGATTGTAACATTAACCCTAACTCTAATTCTAACATTAATCCTAATTATAGTCATAACCCTAATTCTAACCTTAACCCTAATTCTAACATTAATTCTAATTATAGTCATAACCCTAATTCTTACTCTAACCCTAAGCCTAAATTTAACCCTAACCATTACTCTAATTCTATTCTTATCCCTAAGTCTATCACTAACCCGAATTCTATCCCTAACCCTAATTATAAGTCTAGTTCTTACCCTAATTCTAATAATAACCCTAATTCTAACTCTAACCATAACCCTAACCCTAATTCTAATTGTAACCCTAAGCCTAAGCCTAAATTTAACCCTAACCATTACTCTAATTCTATTCCTATCCCTAAGTCTATCACTAACTTGAATTCTATCCCTAACCCTAATTATAAGTCTAATTCTTACCCTAATTCTAATAGTAACCTTAATTCTAACTCTAACCCTAACCCTAACCCTAATTCTAACTATAACTCTAACCCTAACCCTAATTCTAACACTAATCCTAACCTTATTTCTAATTCTAATTTTATCTCTAAGCCTAACCCTAACATTAATTCTAATTTTAACCCTTATTATAACCCTAACCCTAATTCTAACTCTAGCTCTAACCCTAACACTAATCCTAATTCTAACCCTCACCATAAACTTAATTCTAACCATAAATTTAATTCTAACATTGATTTGAACCCTAGCCCTAATTCTCACCCTAAGTCTAACCCTTATTATAATAATAACTCTAACCCTAACCCTTATTATAATAATAACCCTAACCCTATTAGTAACCCTGATTTTAATTCTTACTGTAATTATAATTATAATCCCAACATGAATCTTGACCCTAATTCTAACCCTAATCATAAGCCTATATGCAACCCTAGTTCTAACCCTATCTATAATTCTAACCATAATTGTATCCCTAATTCTAAACCTAAACCTAATCCTAATTCTAAGCCCAACCATGAAATTGATTCTAACCATAATTTTAACTTTAACACTTATTTGAACCCTAACACTTACCCTAATGTTAGTTCTAACCCTAACACTAATTATCACCCTAACCCTACTTTTGACCGTAATTCTTATTCTAATTCTCATGCTATTTTTAATTGTAACCCTAAAAATAGCTCTGATGTTAACCTTAACCCTAACCCTAACTCTAACCCTAATCTTGATCGTAATTGAAACCCAAACCCTAACCCTAACCCTAACCTTAACCTTATTTCTAACCCTAACCCTAATTCTCACCCTAACCCTAATCCTTATTATGACCCTAACCCTACTTTTGACCCTAATTCTCATTGTAATTATCACCCTATTTTTAACTGTAACCCTAAACATGGCTCTAATTTTAACCCTAACCCTAACCCTAACTCTAACCCTAACAATGAACATAATTCAAATCCTAAACCTAACCTTACTACTAACCTTAACCCTAATTGTAACATTAACCTTAACTCTAATTTTAAAAATAATCCTAATTATAGTCATAACCCTAATCCTAACCCTAACTCTAACCCTAACCCTAACCATAATTCAAACCCTAACCCTAATTCTAACCTTCACCCTAATTCTAATTCAAACCCTAACCCTACCCTTAGTTATAACCCTAACCCTAATTCTCACCCTAACCCTAACCCTTATTATAAACCTAATCATACTTTTGACCCTAATTCTCATTTTAATTTTCTCCCTATTTTGACTGTAAACCTAATTGTAATTGTAATTCTAACCCCTATCCTAGCCCTCATTATAACTACAATTCCAACCCTAACTCTAATTTTGACCCTAACCCTAACCCTAATTCTAACATTAACCCTAATTATATTCGTAACCCTAACCCTAACCCTAATTTAACCCTAACCCTAACCCTAATTCTAACTCTAACCCTAACCCTAACCCTAATTCTAACCCTAACCCTAAAGCTTATTCTAACCCTAAACATAGCTTTAATTTTTACCCTAACTCTAATCCTACCCTTGACCATAATTCAACCCCTAACCCTAACCTTAATACTAACCTTAACCCTAATTGTAACCCTAACCCTAACTCTAATTCTAACATGAACCCTAATTATAGTTGTAACCCTAACCCAAATTTAACCCTAACCATAACCATAATTCTAACCCTAACCCTAATTTTAACTCTAACCCTAACCCTAACTCTAACCCTAACCCTAATTATAACACTAACCCTAACCCTATTTCTAACTTTAATTTTAGCCTTAACCCTAATTTTTAGGCTAACCCTAACCTTAATTAAAATAGTGCATTTCATACTCTACTTTGCTCTATTTTAATAAAAAGAAATACTAATTAATATATTGTTGCTAAGAGATAACATAAGGTCCCACTACAACAAACAGTCAGGTAGACAATAGACTGTAAGGAACAAGGACAACACTTGACTGCAACAACACAAGTCAATATCACAAACAACTCAACAACACTTCCAGAGGTGACACATATCGAATGGGGAGGAACCAACCAGGTAATACTAGGCTGTAGTAGGGAGAGTGTCATCGCATGGTCTTGGCATGGGTTACCCAGGTAGTCTCTCTCTAGACACCGGCCCCATAGGGTGACACATGCGGAATCAACCTTCCTTTTGTGAGGACAAGGAAGTCGATTATGCCGATCAGGCCTTCTCATCTCATCCTTAGTCTGAACTAGCACTACAGGCATGAGTGAGGAAATTCAGTTATCTTGTTAGTGTGAAATCTACCCTTTTCCCCCTAGTTCATTTTAGGTTATCACTTGTTTACCCACTTCCAATGGGTTACCCTGGCGGCCACTTTGGGCACCTACCCCACATTGGAAGCCACTCCCCTATCTGCACCTAGGAAAACCGCATCCATCAATCCAGACATAAATCATCATAACAATAAACTTTTCATACACATTGCAAGGCATAAACTCTCTTGCAAACTACGGCATAATCACAAGGACATTTTCACATTACATCGTCCATAGCTTCCAAATGAAGTAGCTTATAAACAACATACTCCATTACATTCACTGATGTCTCCCCATTTACAAATTACAACATAGTATTTATTACATGCTCAATACAGTAATGAATCTACATCATCCTTTAAGGACTTCCTTCTGCATCATGATACATTGACAATGAAACATTTACATGAACACCAAACATCAAGCCTGTGCTTCTAGAAAACTTATCCTTGACAACTTACACATCTTTACTTACATTATACAAAAGACTCACAATAAACCAAATTATCTAAAAGTAATACTTTTAATTTTAATTTTAAAAAAATATTATTTATAAATCTTAATCCTACCTATTAATCAAATTCGACTAATAAAATCAATATCAATTAAATTTCATCTACATTATTATATAGTCATATTAATTTCGTTTCATCAAACTAGACTATTGCATCAACACAATATTATCTTATTAATACATTTCTTATCATATCTTTAAAATATACATAAATCGATAAATTAAATCAGCTTAACTAAAATATTAAGTCTACGTTAACTAAAATATCAATGCAATTTCTTTTTTTTTTTGTTAGACTTTCACCCATGCATTCCCAATTAGCTTGGGATGACAACTATTTATTTTGAGATGACAATAATATTTGAAATAATAATATATTCTATGGTCAGTAAATAATAAATATTTTTCATTCAAAGAAAAGTAAACTTATATTATAAATAAATCCAATTTATTATATATATATATATATAAAATGACAGTTATCTATTCAATAGTGTCTTTAAAATACTATGACCTACTTTGCCATAAGTAAATTATATATAAGCAACTATACATATCATCATAATCCTATATAAAGTTTGACAGTTTGTTCAAAATCTCATCTTTCATATGATATGGTGCTCTATATCATTTCAGTTATATAACTGCATTTAAACATTTTAATCTAATCCATTATATTAGATTCATTTCATTGGTTTCTAACCATTCTAAACAAAACATATTTATATTGTTGCATTATGGAATTTAGATCTGCTACTTAATGTACATATTTAGTTGGCTGAGGACGAATGATAATTGCAGAATAATACAAAATTATTAACTAACAAATCCAATTTTTAACATTTTAAATGAACTATTCAACTAAAAGTGAAATATAGCTCAAAGGAATAAACTTTATACTCATCTCCTACGTTAATTATAACATTATAGATTAAATGCCCAGAAATTGTGAAACATTGGGGAGATGACTAGAATTTTATTTTATCCGGGACGGCTGGGTGCGCCCAGCTACAAGGAAAATTAATTTAAATTGACCTAATGTTAAATTTTACTATGCACTAAGTACAGGAAATATAATTTCTCTAGGCATTAATGTGCTTTAACTTATCCCGAATAAAACAGAACGCAATCCTCCATACAGCCACGAGTGCTAGAACATAGATTATGATAGACGTATGAACAGAAAAGAGGATGGATATGTTTAGACACTGACAAGCTTTATTGCAAGAACAGATTTGTTAAAAAAGGCTTTAGAAACTTTCAAGCAAACAAATGTGAAGGCATAGACAGGTCATGCAAATTGTTGGATAATCATTGCAGGATATGTACAAAATAGATTTGCTGAAGCATCCTTAAGAAACGTTTAAGCAAATGCAACAGGCAGATGAAACCTGATCTGCATGCCAAATTGCGAAACGTGGGTGCATAGACATGGCACATAAACTGCTTGGCAGATTGCCTTAAAGAGATGAATTCTCATGGAATGCAATGTCTGAAAGATATGCACAAAAAAGGATTGTTAAGAAGTCTCAAAAACTTTCAAGTAAAGGCAATAGCTGGCATTCTCACGGCCTGAGCGCGTGGCCAAGAGATTAAGTGGATGAAAGCTGAAAGATTATCACAATTGATTAAAAAAATACAAGTGAATGTGGTATCTCTATAAGAACAAGGGTTCCTAATCTCCCGTGCTCGGAGCGATTTCTTCTTTTTAACCACTACGGATAAACTACTGTGGTGTGTGTGCTCAGCTCACTATCAGTTTGACAAAAATGTAGCATGCCTACAATTCTACCAAATCTAACTCATATTTACATAGCAAATCACATAATTAAAACTTTTGAGATTGTTTTAAAATTTAAATTAAAACTCAATTGGAACAACACATTGACAAAAGTCTTTCTTTTTTATTTAATTGAAAATTCTAAGGCACCAAACACCTAATTTCATTCCAGATATTAAAAAATCTATAACTTATTATCGCATTACACCTACAACGATCATTGTGTGCATGGTTGACTATCTTGCCATGCTGGCGATTCCGGAGACACCCTAAACGTTGTCATTCAAATACCTGTTAATTCTGTGCAGGTTAAATCGATGTGTTTTCTTGGTGACAGTAGATCACATATAAATATAGGCTTAAGGGTATTTCAACGATGCTGGTATTTAATTTGAATCCTAAAAACTGCTGCACGACTCCTATTCTCCTCCAAACGTCTATACAGAAGTGGGCAGGTGTGGTGAGGTTGAATGGATCGATGAAGGATAGTGGCTATAGCATCGGCCAAGCATAAAGAATAGAGGAATTTGCCAGCTATGTTTAATTGCTTGATAGACATGCATGCAAGATGAGAAAGCATAAGCAAGGTGTGTGAGCTATTCGACAAATTGCCACAGAATGAAATCTCTTGGAATATAAGAGAAATTGTGTTTGAGATCTGCGGATTGTTTCTATCAACTACAGTCTTCTTGTAGAGGATATTGGTGATGCTAAATTATGCGATCTGAACTAATAGAAAATAAAACAAAATGAGGTTTACTAGTTCATCTAATTACCATTAGCAAAGTAAATCGGCAGCGACTGTTACAATCAACTAGGGAGAACACAAACGGCAAAGAAATGACCAAATTCTAACATTCGTAACAAAAGAAAACAGAGATGGAATTTAGGAATTCATGGAACGTGGAACTGAATGCTTGGCTGACTATGGCGTTGAAGTAGCTTCCAGCTCCACCCTCCTCCCAAAACCTGCAATTTTCTTCCTCAATCCTTCTTCCCCCTTCCATCACCGCATGAGAGAGGAATAAGAACTCCCCAATTTCTAGATTTTTCCCACCTTTGAAGGAAGCTAGGCACATGATCCAAGGCCAACTATTTCTGCCTTTTCCTCCCTCACATTTGCCATTCATTCAATTTATAACATTACAAAGTGACTTTTTATTTTATTTATTTCAATGTTTACTATTTTTTTTTTATTACAATTTATAATTATTTATAAATTTATTTTTATAGTCATTTAACAAATCATATATTTGTTTATTAATTGATTTTCATATTAATTTTATCGATTTACGAATCAACTAAATTATTTACAATCAATAAACAACTCATAATTTATTTATTTATTTATTCTCTTATTTACATTAAAATAATTATATCTATTTATCAAAATTATCTTCTCAATCTATTAACTCCCTTTAAATACCATAATTAACCAATCATAAATCATGCAATTCTAAACTAGCTAAACCTAATTGTCAAACAATACCTGACCATCAAGCATGAACAAAGAGCAAGACGACAACCACAGAGACAAACAAACGAAACTGACGACAACGACTAGGGAACCTTTCGTCCCAATCGCCCTAAGCCCGTCTACTATTCACTATAATGGGGTGGGGGGGCCTACCTATAAGTGGAGTAGGGCCACTGGAGGGGCCTGGCACCCCCCACCCCTCGCCAATATAGAGGTAGGGGTCCCCGGGGACTTTTCCATAGTGGGGGGGCCTCCCTTGTGTATTCCATTGATGGCAGTAACGTTCACTAAATATGCTAACTCCATTCAACAATTCCATTGGTGAAGGCACGCTCAAACCTATTAATTTAGGTGGAGTCGATGCCTGGTACCTGCATCCTGTAGCAAACCACACAGTCAACCATGAAAATATATATCACCATACAGTCATATAGTGAATGGAAGTCGTAGTGTGGCAGGGTACTTGAACACGAGTAATGCGACATTGTTCCGTTCACATAAACACATAATAACTACATTACACATAATTTTTGATTACTTATCAACATAATAGAATAATCAATTATATAACGATCCAATATGAAAAACATTGTTAAAGCATCATAACCATGATCAAATAACACATTAAACTCAGACTAACATTAATCAACATCGTCATTCTTCATCATAGCAATAGGTCTATAACCAACTAGCATGATAATAGAGAATCCATCATCAAATTGAATGTCATAGTGTCAAATCCTACTAGGAAAGCTATCAGACCAAAAGAAGCAAGGTGAGGGGCACTACACCCACTTTGTTCCCATAACATTCTTATTTGTTGGTCTGGGAGCCAATTCCCATGCTTGATTCTTCTCAATATGATCCAATTCTTCCTCCATGGCTTTTATCCATCCATCATCTTTGCTAGCATCAGCAAAGTTTTTGGGTTCTACTTTTGATAACAAACACAAGTTTACTTGCTCATGTGTCTTAGCAAGCCTTCTCCTTATCTGCACACGTTCATCCTTATTTCCAATGATCTGATTTGTCGAGTGGTTCTTCTGCACATACTTTGCTGGAGTCTTAGGCATCTTCTCTGGTTCTTGTTCCTTTTCTTTTTCACTTCTTCTTCTTCATATCCAATGCATGGAAAGATATCATATTTAGAGTCCTCTAATTCATGTGAGATCTGATACAGGTCTTCATCTAACTTAACATTTGTGCTTTCAATCATCTTTCCCAACCTCTTGTTGTAGCATCTATAAGCCTTGCTTCTGGTTGAGTAGCCAAGAAAGATTCCTTCATCACTTCTTGAATCAAAGTTTCCTAGGTCTTCTTCATCTCTTCGGATATAGCATTTGTTGCCAAAGATCCTGAAGTATTTGACTATGGGAGGTCTTTCATACCATAGATCATAAGGGGTCTTAGTGTTGTTGACCCTCAGTTGCACTTTGTTAATTAGATAGACAGTAGTGTGAACTGCATCATTCCAGTACATATCAGACATATCTACATATTTCAACATTGTCCTAGACATCTCTTGCACAGTCCTATTCTTTCTTTCTACTACCCTAGTTTGCTGAGGGGTCGTAGGAGCTGATAGATGTCTCCTAATACCATGATCTTCATAAAACTTTTCAAATTTATTTGAAGTAAACTCACCTCCTCTATCAAACCTCAAACATTTGATCTTGGCATCTACTTCATTCTCAACCATAGCTTTGAACACTTTAAATTTATCAAGGGCGTCTAATTTTTCTCTTAAGAAGGTAACCCAAGTCATTCTAGAATAATCACCAATAAGTGACATGAAATACCTCTCACCTTGTTGACTCTTTACTCTTGTAGGGCCACATAGATCAGTGTGAATTAGCTCTAATGGATTTCAAGAAGAATACTCCTTGCTTTTGAAACTTGTTTTTGTCTACTTTCCCATTTGACATTCCTTGCATGCTATGTTTGTAGGCTTGATTATCTTAGGCATGTCTCTCATTGCATGAGTAGAGCTAATCTTTACCATATATCAAAATTGTTGTGTCTCATCCTTTTGTGCCATCCCAGACCTTCCTCAAGCAGTTAAGCTTCCTTCAGAGGAACTTGGCTCTGATACCAATTGTTGAACACACCAAGATACTGAGAGGGGGGGTGAATCAATATCTAACCAATCTTTAATTTTAACTTCAACTTATCTGGAGTAGATTAAAACTTAAGGATCACAGTATTAACATAAGCATGAAAGATTAACACAATGCACATCAACACATAACACTAGATACACGTGAAAAACCCAAGAAGGGAAAAACCACGGTGAGGATTAACTCATAATATATGAAGCTTAAATAACAACTTTGTCTTAGGGCTACAACCCAAGGAAGCTACTACTCCCTGTAAACTTTGATTTAGGGTCACTCCCAAGGAAGCTACTACTCCTGAAGACTTTGTTTTAGGGTCACTCCCAAGGAAGCTACTACTCCCTAAATTAAGAACACACTTACAAAAGATTACAGTATGACAGTCCTTCTACTGTTTGAAAACTGACATTGAAATTCACACCTTTGATGATTGCAATTGTACCTCTTCACACTTTATTCTGATGATCAGATTAGTTAGGCACATTCTACACTTAATCACTGTCACAAATATGTCTTCAAGATGAATCAGGATAGCATCAACAACTTCTGCTCTTTCTCCTTTAGTCGCATATCATAATGCAGTCATTCTACTCCTTTTCTTGCTTATGAACCTTATCAATCACTTTGAAATCACACCTCACCTCATTCAATTTGATTTACCATTTATACAAGCTATTACATTGATTACATTCCTTGTCAGCTAGGTTCAACATGAAAAATACATTTACAAGTCAGCCAGACAACACACAACATGAAACATGTAGAAGATAGGTCCTAAACAAAACCACACGTTACACTAGCAGAAGACCCATGCCTTGCGAACATCAACGCTTGCTTAATTAGGTCCAAAACATCCTTAACAGCTTCAAACACCAAGGAATTACATCCGCACACTCTGTTCATTTGAAAATAGGACAACTTTAAGCAAAAGCACATGAACCTTGAAGCACAATGGCCACATCAACTTGAAAACCTTGTGCGGTTCTGGAAACAAGAAAAATCTTCATGAAAAATTTCTAAATGAGTCTACAGGACTCATACAACATCCCCAAACACTACTTTACCTCCGCACATCAAAGATTTTGTCTTCAATCATGAACTCTGAGAATAATCTGTCATCCAGAACACACTGCAACATACTATCATTAAGAAACTGAGCTACGGACCATCAAGAACCTTGAAACTGCAAGGAAGCATGTAATACACATCCATAAACATGTCTTCAAAATTGCAAGGGCTATCATTCATTTCCAGAGGAATGCAAAGCATTCAAACATGCCTTCAATACTAGCCACTCTGCCAGAACACATGCCGGTACTCTATCATGCATAACTTTCACAGCAGAAGGACAAATGATCTAAAAACTTGGAATTATCACCTTCACTTCACCCTGAACATAGTTGAAGAACCACATAGCCATATGTGCAAATGTGAAGGAATGCAGAGCATTCCATTGTCCTACACAAAACATCTTCATAGAGATAACACTATCTTCAATCTGTCAACAACAAAAAATCTTCTGGTAATCTAATCATCATGAAACGTGGAACATACATGCTTCAAGCCATCAGCAACATCAACAACACATCTGATCATATTTGTGCTTCTAATTCCCATATTAATATGTCTTCATACTTAACTCTGCACTGATCAAGGCATGACATCCAACCATGAACACCATCACACCACCATGATAGTGTTGACATCAATGACAACCCTATGACAACCCTAGGAACCATATGTGTAACTATATATATATATATATATTTCTTGGTTAAAAATATTTAATGTTGAGGAATTTACCTTAATCAAACATTATTTAAAAAAATTAAACATTCTAATTAAAAATCAAATGTTAACATTATAAGGAAAAACAATCAAACAATGAAAAACAATATTGAATATAAAATCTTGTTAAATTTTTAATTAAAAAAATGGCCTATCAATAATAGTTACAAATATATTTTTACACCTATTTATAACCTAGGAATAATAATTATAATGATATTCTTACTCTTGTTTATGCATTTATTTGTTTCAATCATATGGTTCTTCTTATGTTTGAATCAATTTATAATATCTATTATTATGTAAATAGTAGCATGTCACATAAAGATTCTTGCATTATTTTTAAGAAATATTTAATCTAAAATGCACATGTAAATATTTGTAAGCGAAACCCTTGTGAGATATTAAATTATAATTGATTACAAAAGTATTTATATGGTAAGTTCAATTAAATTCGATGAAAAGATAAATTATTTACTATCATACCTATATTTAAAAAATATATCTAAAGTACGTTGAGAAATATCCTTCTCGAGGCGCCTATTTTTTAATTACTAATCCATACATTAGGCGCCTCGAGAAGGATATCTCTCAGCGTACTTTAGATATATTTTTTAAATATAGGTATGCTAGTAGCATCCGCAGCGGCAAGCCTAATTCTAACTATATTATATATCTTAAGAATTACTATAATTATATAACATAATATTATAATATAGGTTAGATATATTATTATAATATTTTATAATAATAAATTATATATAATATTATAATATAGTTTAGATATATTATATAATAATTATAATTATATATTATATTATATTATATCAAAAATATATAATATACCTATATTATAATATATAATATTAATTATAGTATTAGGGTTATGGTTTTAATTTAATTAGGGTTATGGTTATGTTTATAAATCTAGTTACATTTAATGTTTTATTCATGTACCAAATTATGGTTAGGCTTAGGGTTCCATGTACGATTAGGGTTATACTTACGATTTAAATTAGTGTTAAGGTTAGCATATTTATCTTTATAAAAATATGCTAAGTGTAATGTTAGCACAACTTTTAAGAATTAGAGTTGAAGTTAGGGTTTGAATGAAGATTACATTTAGAATTAGGGTTTTGTTTAGGGATTGGGTTATGATTAGGCTTATAAATAGGGTTGATATAGCATTAGGCTTATAAATCAATGCTAAGTGTAATCTTGCGATTAAGATTAGAATAAGGGTTAGATATAGAATTATGATTACAATAACTCTAATTCTATCACTAACCCTAACCCTAACTTGATTATTCCAACCATAGTTACAACATCTAAAGAACATTATTTTAACCCTAACCTTAATCCTAACCCTAACCCCAACCTTAATTCTAACCCTAACCCTAATTCTAACCCCAACCTTAATTATAACCATAAACCTACCTTAACTCTTGCCCTAACTCTACTACTAACCCTAACCCTAATTAAAACCCTAATTCTATTTGTAACCATAACCCTAACCTTAATGCTAACAATAATGTTAACCCTAACCTTAATCCTAACACTAATCCTAACTATAACCCTAAATTTAATTCTAAACATAACCCTAACCCTAATTATATTCCCAACCTTAACTATATTTATAACCCTAATTCTAACTTTAAATTGAACCCTAACCTTGATTATATCCATTTTAATTCTAAACAAAACAAAAATTTCATCCCTAACTCTAATTCCAATCATAATTGTAACCCTAACCATAATTATTACCGTAATTGTAGCTCGAACTCTAATACAAACCCTAACCCTGATTCTAACCTAAACCCTTTAATAACCCTAATTTCAACCCCTAACTCTAATTCTAAACATAATACTGACCCTAATTCTATCCCTAACCCTAACCCTAACACCAACTTGGTTATTCTAACCATAGTTGCAACATCTAAACAACGTTATTTTAACCCTAACCTTGATCGTAACCCTAACCCCAACCCTAATTCTAGTGCTAACCCTAATTGTAACCATAAACCTACCCTAATTCTTTCCCTAACTCTAATACTTACCCTAACCCTAATCCAAACCTTAATTCAAACCCTAATTGTATTTGTAACCATAATCCTAACCTTAATCCTAACACTAATGCTAACCCCAACCTTAATCCTAACACTGATCCTAATTGTAACCCTAACTGTAATTCTAAACATAACCTTAACCCTAATTATATCCCTAACCCTAACTATATTTCTAACCCTAATTCTAACTTTAATTTTAACCCTAACCATAACTCTAATTCTAACTTGAACCCTTTAATAACTCTAATTCAAACACTAATTGTATTTGTAACCCTAACCCTAACCTTAATCCTAACACTAATGCTAACCCTAACTCTAGTTAAACATAATTCTAACCCTAAACCTAACCCTCACCCCAATACTAATGCTAACTATAAGGGTAATTATATCCTTTATTCTAACCCTAACCCTAACCCTAACCCTAATTCTAACCCTAAACATAACCCTCACCCCAATACTAATACTAACCGTAAGGGTAATTATATCCTTTATTCTAACCCTAACCCTAACCCTCACCCTAATACTAACACTAATCCCAACCCTAATTCTAATCCTAACCCTATTTCTAACCATAATTCTTACCCTAATTGTAGCCCAAACTCTAATACAAACCCTAACCCTAATTCTAATTTGAACCCTTTAATAACCCTAATTTCAACCCCTAACTATAATTCTAAACATAACACTGACCCTAATTCTATCCCTAACCCTAACCCTAACCCTAACCCTAACTTGGTTATTCTAACCATAGTTGCAACATCTAAACAACATTATTTTAACCCTAACCTTGATCATAACCCTAACCCCAACGCTAATTCTAGCGCTAACCCTAATTCTAACCATATTTACCTACCCTAATTCTAATTATAATTCTAACCCTAATTCTTACCCTAACTTTAATACTAACCCTAATCCAAACCCTAATTGTATTTGTAAGCATATTCCTAACCTTAATCTTAACACTAATACTAAACCTAACCTTAATCCTAACACTAATCCTAATTGTAACCCTAATTGTAATTCTAAACATAACCCTAACCCTAATTATATTCCTAACCCTAACTATATTTCTAACCCTAATTCTAACTTCAATTTGAACCTTAACCCTAACCCTAATTCTAACTTGAATATGAAGGCTAACTATAACCCTAACTATATCCCTAAATTTAATTCTAAACAAAAATCATAATTGTAACCCTAATCGTAATTATATCCCTAACCCTAACCATAATTCTAACACTAACTCTAATATTAACTCTAATTCTAACCCTAACCCTAACCCTCACCCTAATAGTAACGCTAACTGTAACCATATTTTTAACCCTAATTCTAACTTGAACCTAAACCCTAACCCTAATTGTAGCCCTAAATTCTAATTCAAACCCAAATTGTAACTATAATCCTAACCCTAACCTCAATCTTGACAATAATGCTAACCCTAACCCTAATTCCAACCATAATTCTAACCTAAAGGATAACCCTAATTCTAACCCTAACTTTAATTCTACCCTACATTTGATTAACCCTAATTTTATCCCTAATTATAACCCTAATTCAAGACCTAACTGTAGTCCTAATTCTAGCCAGAACCCTAACACTAATCCTAATTGTAACCCTAACTATAATTATAAACATAACCCTAACCCTAATTATAATTTGAATTTGAATGCTAACCCTAACCCTATTTCTAAGTATAAGTCTACTCCTAATTCAATCCCTAACTCTAATACTAACCCTCACCCTAATTCTAACATGAACCCTTTAATGACCCTAATTCTAACCCTAATTCAAACCCTAATTGTATTTGTAACCCTAACCTTAATCCTAGCACTAATGTACAACCCTAACTCTAGTTAAACATAATTCTAACCCTAAACCTAACCCTCACCCCAATACTAATTCTAACGCTAAACCTAACTCTATCCTTAATTCTAACCCTAACCATCACCCCAATACTAACGCTAACCCCAACCCTAATTCTAACCCTAATTGTAGCCCAAACACTAATACAAACCCTAACCCTAATTCTAACATGAACCCTTTAATAAACCTAATTTCAACCCCTAACTCTAATTCTAAACATAACACTGACCCTAATTCTATCCCTAACCCTAACCCTAACTTGGTTATTCTAACCATAGTTACAACATCTAAACAACATTATTTTAATCCTAACCTTGATCATAACCCTAACGCCAACCTTAATTCTAGTGCTAACCCTAATTATAACCATATTTACCTCCCCTAATTCTAATCATAATTCTAACCCTAATTCTTACCCTGACTCTAATACTAACCCTAACCCTAATCCAAACCCTAATTTCAACCCTAATTATATTTGTAAGCATATCCCTAACCTTAATCCTAACACTAATTCTAATTGTAAGCCTAATTGTAATTCTAAACATAACCCTAACCCTAATTATATTCCTAACCCTAACTATATTTCTAACCCTGACCTTAATTATATCCCTAACTGTAATTCTAAACAAAACCCAAATTTCATCCCTAACTCTAATTCCAATCATAATTGTAACCCTAATCGTAATTCTATCCCTAACCCAAACAATAATTCTAACCCTAACTCTAATATTAACCCTAATTCTAACCCTAACCCTCACCCCAATAGTAATGCTAATCGTAACCATATTTTTAACCCTAATTCTAACTTGAACCTGAACCCTAACCCTAACCCCAATTGTAGCCCTAATTTCTAATTTGAACCCAAATTGTAACTATAACCCTAACCCTAACCTTATTCCTAACAATAATGCTAACCCTAACCCTAATTCCAACCATAATTCTAACCTAAAGGATAACCCTAATTCTAACCCTAACTTTAATTATACCCTACATTTGATTAACCCTAATTTTATCCCTAATTATAACACTAATTCAAGACCTAACTGTAATATTAATTGTAATCCTAATTCTAGCCAAAACCCTAACACTAATCCTAATTGTAACCCGAACTATAATTCTAAAACATAACCCTAACCTAAAGCATATTTCTAACCCTAATTCTAATTTTAATTTGAACCCTAACCCTAACCCTAATTCTAACTTGAATCTAAACCCTAACCCTAATTATATCCCTAACCTTAATTCTAAACAAAACCCAAAATTTATCCCTAACTGTAACCCTAATTTTAAAACTAATCCAAACCCTAATTCAAATGCTAATTGTATTTGTAATCCTTACCCTAACCTTAATCCTAACACTAATGCTAACCCTAACTCTAGTTCTAACCATAATTCTAACCCTAACAATAACCCTATTTCTATTCCTAACCCTAATTCTAACCCTATCACTCACCCCAATACGAACCCTAATTCTAACCCTAACCCTCACCCAAATACTAACACTAACCCTAATTCTAACCCTAACCCTATTTCTAAGCATAATTCTAATCCTAATTCTAGCCCTAACTCTAATATTAACCCTAACCCTAATTCTAACGTAAACTTTTTAATAATCCTAATTGTATTTGTAACCCTAACCCTAACCTTAATCCTAACACTAATGCTAACCCTAACTCTAGTTAAACATAATTCTAACTCTAACCCTAAACCTAACCCTCACCCCAATACTAATGTGAACCCTAAACCTAATTATATCCTTAATTGTAACCCTAACCCTAACCCTCACCCCAATACTAATGCTAACCCCAACCCTAATTCTAACTCTAAGCCTATTTCTAACCATAATTCTTACCCTAATTGTAACCCAAACTCTAATACAAACCCTAACCCTAACTCTAACCTAAACCCTTTAATAACCCTAATTTCAACCCCTAACTCTAATTCTAAACATATCACTAACCCTAATTATATCCCTAACCCTAACTTGGTTATTCTAACCATAGTTGCAACATCTACACAACATTATTTTAACCCTAACCTTGATCATAACCCTAACCCCAACCCTAATTATAGCTCTAACCCTAATTGTAACCATAAACCTACCCTAATTCTAACCCTAATTCTTGTCGTAACTCTAACACTAACCCTAACCCTAATCCAAACCCTAATTGTATTTGTAACTATAACCCTAGCCTTAATCCTAACACTAATGTAAACCCTAACCTTAATCCTAACACTAATCCTAATTGTAACCCTAACTGTAATTCTAAACATAATCGTAACCCTAACTATATTTCTAACCCTAATTCTAACTTTAATTTGAACCCTAACCCTAATTCTAATTTGAATCTAAACCCTAACCCTAACCCTAATTATATCCCTAACTTTAATTCTAAACAAAACCCAAATTTCATCCCTAACTCTAATTCCAATCATAATTGTAACCCTAACCATAATTCTATCCCTAACCCTAACCATATTTATAACCATAATTCTAACCCTAACTCTAATATTAACCCTAATTCTAACCCTAACCCTCACCCTAATAGTAATGCTAACCCTAACCATATTTTTAACTCTAATTCTAACTTGAACCTGAACCCTAACCCTAATTGTAGTCGTAACGTATAATTCGAACCCAAATTGTAACTATAACGCTAACCCTAACCTTAATCCCGACAATAATACTAACCCTAATTCTAGCCCTAACCCTAATTCCAACCATAAACCTACCCTAATTCTAATCATAACTCTAACCCTAGGTCTTGCCCTAACTCTATTACTAACCCTAACCCTAATTCAAACCCTAATTGTATTTGTAACGATTACCCTAACCTTAATCCTAACACTAATGCTAACCATAACTCTAATTCTAACCCTGATGAAAACCCTAATTCTAACCCTAACCGTAATTGTAACCCTAACCCTAACCTATTTCTAACTGTAATTCTAACCCTAATTGTGGCCCTAACTCTAATACTAAACCTAACCCTAATTCTAACCTGAACCCTAACCCTAACCCTAATTTTAACCCCTAACTCTAATTCTAAATGTAATCATAACCCTAATTCTATCTCTAACCCTAACTTGATTATTGTAAGCATAGTTGCAACATCTAAAGAACATTATTTGAACCCTAAGCTTAAGCTTTGTCTTATAATGGAGAGTTATAGATTTGGTCTTTCTTACGTATGATGACTGGTATGGATATAAAAATTTAGGGTTGTCTCATGTTTCTCTTATGGATAGTTTTGTAAAATAAGTTAAGTTGAATGTTGTGGAAAAGCTACATATATTGTATTAAATTGTTTAAGATTCTCATTTAGGGGTACTTAGATGATCAAGATTCACAATACTTTTCCATTAAGATTAAATATTGTATTTAAATATTTGTGTTTTAAATGATTTAATGATCATTTCGTAAGAATAGTTAGTCTAAGCCCTCAGCTATAACAAAAGAAATAACTACATGCTATCCAAGACCATAGGATTCATTCATCTATTCAATCATTGAATATTTATATAGTTAAAGATATGTAGTTTTTCTTGTCTTATTCAAAAATATTGATTATTTTGCATTTTTTCTTGCTTTTTAAAGATTTCTATGGATATATTTTTTTTCATTTTTTTTTAAATACAAAATTTTATTTCTTGTTTTTTATTTTTAATTTTCAAATTAAATATATTATGACTTTCTTTTGAGATGCTTTCTTTTATTTTTAACCATTGTTTTCCTTTCCTGTCTTATTCAAAATATTGATGTATCCCTTTTTATTTTAAAGTTTCGTTTTCTTTTTATAATATTTTAAAAATATATATTATTATTTTTTCATATTTTTTTAATTATAAATGTTTATTTCTCTGTTTTTATGTAGTTAAAGATATGTAAATTTTTTGTCTTACTAAAAATAAAAAATATTGATATTTCCCTTTTTATTTTGTAGTTTTCCCTAACTTAGATTTGTAAGGGATATTATTATTATTATTTTCTTTTTTTAATTTTTAATTTTCAAATTGAATAGGATTATGACTTGCTTTTGATATGTTTTCTTTTATTTTTAACCATTGTTTTTTCTTTCTTGTCTTACTAAAAAAAAATGATTGTCTCCCTTTTTATTTTAAAGTTCTCCTTGCTTTTAAAAATATATATGTTATTCTTTTTTCATCTTTTTTATTTTTAAAAAATTATGAATTTTTATTTCTTGTTAGTTATATTTAACAAATTTTTATTTCCTTTTGTCATTTTTAATTTTCAATGTAATTAAGATTATGACTTGTTTTGACATGCTTTCTTTTATTTTTAGCCATTTTTTTTTCTTTTTAAAAAATGTTTTTTTATTTTTATGTGAGTTTTTAAAAATTGGTGAAAATGTTTGTGAGTTTATTTGTTTCTAACATTTAGCTTATTTGTGAGTCTATTTACGTAAATTTTAATACTATTAGTAACTAAAACTTAATAATTTCCTTCAAAATTTAATCTTAACTTATTGTGCATGATTGCTTTTATTAAATTAAATTCAAATTAAAACAACTACTATTATTATTACTGATACAAGTCAACTATTTTTTAGGAAACTACCTTACACTAAATTAGAAAAAGAAATCTAAGTATAATTAAGACATATTTCTAAGCATTTTTTTGTCTATTACACTAAATTAGAAAAAGAAATCTAAGTATAATTAAGACATATTTTTAAGCATTTTTTTGTCTATTCTATTTACTGAATTCGTTATTCTTTTGCAAGTGTGATGATTAATGGAGTTTTGGTATAGATCTAAATTTCTAAATTTCAAGATTTTAAATGCCTAGTAGGGTTTAAGATTAGCAAATTCTTAGTAAAAGAAGTGCATTTGCAGGTCGAACCAGAGGAAGAGATATGGCGCATCAGATATATTCAGTTCCTAGATTTTAAAGAGTTTTGTTCTTGATCCAAGGCGCCAACTTTAGAATAAAGAAGTTACAAGGGTCATCTATGAAAAATACATAAATTGTTGTATTTCCAGTTAACAATGGAAATCCTGAAAGTTGCATGGATTCCTCTGCTAGTTGTGTTATTCATTGTATTAGGTTCTGTGTTAATTTCAGGAACCTAAACATATCATCATTGAAGGATATTACCCTTTGCCAAATATGGAGGCCATGTTACAAAAGGTGACTGGCTGTGAGCTTTTGTCTATGATGGATGGGTTTTCTAGTTATAATCAAGTAGTAGTAAAAGAGCCAGAACAATTTAAAATTGCTTTCACTACTCCATGGGGCACCTATGTCTATGTCAAGATGCCTTTTGGGCTGACTGATGTTAGGGCCACCTTTCAAAGGGCTATGGATGTAGCCTTCTTTGATCTAATTAATGTTATCATGGTTATTTACCAGGATGAGCTAATTGCTTTCTCTAAAAAGGAAGAGGATCATTGTAACCACTTAGAGCAAATTTTTATGAGGAATATGGAATATGGTATATCACTGAATCCCAAGAAATGCATATTTGGGGTATGTTGGCACATGATTTTCCATCAGCATACACCTTAGGTAAGTAGAAGATTAAAAAATGAGCCAAAGTTGCTTTTGGAAGTATGTCAAAATTCCTCATAGTTTAAAAGTTATGCTCATGTTAAGAAAGGTTAGTTTGGGATATTAAAGGTTTTAGTATATCCCAATTTGCATCTGGGACAAAGTGGATATCTCAATGTATAACATCTAATAATGTCCAAGTGGACATCCATTCAGTATGTCCGAGTTCACATCCGACAGAGCATCCCAAAGTTGAACATCCATATCCCAAACTCTCTCAAGTGCAATGCGATGCTAATAGTGAAAGGTTCTCTAGTTGGATATGGATCTAGATGTCCCAAAATGCAAATGTCCACATCCTAGTTTCATCCCAAATATCCCAAATCATCCAGATCCATGTTAACATCCCAAAATGTGAAATCTGAATTGCAGTATATCCCAGTTTGTTAACATCCCAAAACCCAATCCGGATATAAAATGCATGATTTCATCCGGATGTGGATGTGGATGTCCCAAAACACAATATCCCACATCCACATCCCAGATTTTGATTTTATGAAATTGATAGTGATTTCTCGCTTGGCCTCATGCTTGATGACGTCAGCAAGGTCCCTTTGCATCCCAAAAGTAGAATTCGCTGCTGGATCCTTAGCATCTGAGTTTTTAGGTGATTATGTGCATCCAAGTTTTCTTGCCCAAGTTTCAACATACATCCCAAATGCAGGAAATGGATCTCATAGCCAGTATATCCCAAACCGACTGCAGAGAATTAGATCTTCTCAGAAAAGACTTGTTGGAGGTGAGAATTGCATTTATTGTTGAAATGATGGTTGGATGAGGAGGTAATCCCCATGCAAATATACCAGCTCCTCCTGCAACTTCATTTACTATTGCACAGTGGATGGTATGGGTGCCATATCTTCCCATTTGACCAAATCCATCAGCCCCCTTTGTTGTGCGACACGTTTTTGCAGACTTTGGCCTGATTTGGAAGGGAACCCACGTGAAGAAGTGGAAAATGGGGCGGTTCTGGCATTTTATCGCCTGCAAATGTGGTACCTTGCATTGAATGCCCATTTCATGGTAGATGTCATGGGAAGAGGAGTGCATATATAGCCGATGTGGTCTTCATTTTTAAGGGAGAGAATTTCTAGAGTGCAAGGCAGAGCAACAGACTGAAGACATTGAAATGTTTCGACCAGATAGGGTTATAAGGCACCTTTGTAATTTTTGACAGAACATGTATGTAGGATAGTATTAATGGTCATTGTGATTGATAGAGAATGTACTGAATATGCAGATGTTATAAATTTATGAGTGTCTCCATGATTTTATGTTAGATTTTTGGTGTGTTTTGTATGCATCCTGATCACATTTGTTGATCTAAGTATTCTATATCCTTGGTTGGTTATTTGTTAATTATAAAACACCATTGCAATGCTTTTATAATAGTATCCCTGGGTGAAATACATGAAGTCTAATGTAAATTCATGGATTATTGAAGAAAACTTGTAATTTATACTGTAATCTTCAATGTTGTTGATATAATGAGCATAGCTATATTTGTTTAACTAGTGTATTCACAACAATGTCTCTATTGTTCCTTGCTTAGTGAAAAAAATATTACCAAGGGTGTCTCCTCTTGCATGCATTTTCTGATTTTGTTGCCCTATTTTGGGATAGGCCATAGTCTTCCATCACTTGTTACTCCTTCCTCTCAAATCAAACAACACAACATAAACTTATTTCACACCTAATATTGTTTGAACCTTGTTTGAATACAGTTGTTGCATTTAGGGATAGATCACTAACCATTTCAGATTTGTATATGGTTGCAAATTAGCTTGGAAAGAGGTTCTAAGTGGTTATTTCTCCTTGCCTTAGTGACAAAATTTGGATTCAAGGGAAAGAGTTGGGTTCAACCACACATTTTTAGTTGTTCATCTAGTTTATGACCTCTAGGATCACCCTCTTGAGTCTAGCTGAGCTCGAAGAAGAAGGAAAGAAAACCCACTTTCATTCAGTTGGCCTTAACCCATCCACTCCTTGTTGATAGACCCCTCCTAATTGCCTTGAAGACATTTCATGGCCTAGGCATTACAGTGAAGTTTTAGAGGATTGGGTTTATAGTGGTTTTGTGCACCAACAGGGTAGTTTAGGGAAAATTATTGGGTCACATAGTCTCTAAGGATGGAATCAGAATTGACCCTGAGAGAGTATATGCCATTAAAAGAATCCCTCAGCCTAAAATAGTCAAAGGAATTCAGTCATTTTTTGGGCAAATAAACTTCATTCGAAGATTTCTCCCAAATTTTGCAGAAAAGACTAAGTCCATCTCCAAAATGTTGAAAAAGGGACAAAGTTTGACTTGGGAGTGTGAGGCAGTCACATCTTTTCATAATATTAAAGAGTTAATTAAACAAGCCCCTATGTTGACTTCTCCTGATTGTACTAAACCATTCTGATTGTTTTCTTTTGCTTCCTTTCACACTGTAGTAGCAGTGTTGTTACAAAAGAATAGTGATGGTTTTGAACAACCTATCTCACTTTTTAGCAAATCACTCCAAGATGTTGAATTGAAGTATGACCCCATAGAAAAACATGCATATGCATTGGTTAAGGCTGTAAAAAAATTTAGGCCTTATCTAGCGAAAGCTAGAATCATGGCTTACGTTCCACATGCTATAGTGAAGGATATTCTTGTGCAGCAGGAGGTTACTGGTAGAAGATGTAGGTGGATTAATAAAGTCCAAGAATTTAACATAGAAATTTAGATCACCAAATTGGTCAGGGGTCAGGGACTAGCAAAACTTATGGCTAAATCTAATTTGGAGGTTGCTCAGGTAAATTGTGTGACTAATGTTCACTTGGCAGAGAAATGCAACTTGGAAGAATCAAGTTGGTATAAGGACATTATATTTTATTTGATCATTTAAAGTGTCCAGAAAATTTAAGTGATAATCAAAAAAGGACATTGAAGCTGCAGGCATTGAAGTTTGTTATCTTTGAACAAGACTTATATTGGAAAAATAGGGATGGTATTCTGCTAAAATGTTTAAATGATTCTGCAATAGGGCAGGTCCTGAAAGATATGCATAGTGGAGATTGTGGAGACCATTTTATGGCCAAAACTACAGCTCATAAAGTCCTCAGAGTGAGATATTGGTGGCCTACCCTGTTTGTTGATACCTACAGTTTGGTAAGGAAGTGTGAAGCATGTCAAAAATTCTCTAGTAAGTTAAGATGGTCTAGAGCTCTACCATTAAGGCCTTATGTTTTAGAGGTCCCATTTCAACAATGGGGGATAGATTTCATTGGTGAAATGTCTGAGAAATCTAGTGGGGGTTTTAAGTGGATACTGGTGGCAACTAACTACTTGGCCAAATGGATAGAAGCAATCCCAACTAAAAGGGCTACTAGTAAAGTTGTTGTAGACTTCCTCATGGATCACATCATCTCAAGATTTGGGGTGCCAAACAAGTTAATCATAGATAATGCCATGTGTTTCAGATCAGTTGAGTTGATTGGTCTCTGCACTGAATATGGAATTAACTTATCCCATCCTTCACCATACTACCCACAGGGAAATGGCCAGACAGAGTCAAGCAAGAAAAGCCTGATGAAAATTGTCAAGAGGATGTTAGGGAAGAATAAAAAAGCTTGGGACTCAAAATTGAGATTGGCCTTGTGGGTAGACAGGATGATTGTAAAGAAGTCTACAGGGAAGTCACCTTATGAACTTGTCTATGGCATGAATGCAAATATGGCTATCAATAATCTATTTCCTATATACAAGTTTATTTAGGAAAATTATGAAGATCTAGAAGATGCCATGACAAGCAAGAAAAACCAATTGGTTGAATTGGATGAAACAAGAAGGCACAAATGGTGTATGTAAAAAAATAATAGTAAGTGAAATATATGTTTGACAAAAAGGCTAAGGATAGGAAATTTGAATGTGGTGACATGGTATTGGTCTAGAATGCAAGAGCACAGGACAAAGGGAAACATGGTAAGTTTGATTCCATGTCGTTAGGACCTTATATCATAATGAATGTCCATGGTGAAAATTCATATTTCCTGAAAAGTCTGTTTGGAGAATTTCAAGAATTGCCTATTCATGGACAATTCTTGAGGTATTTATTCTCATGAGCTTATGCGCTTCTTTTTCAATGCTTAGTAATTAGGGTTTTCTTTCCTATGTGTTGTGTTGTGCAATTATGGTTGTGGTTAACCCATAATGTGATGTTTTTGCTTCTTTCTTGTTTGTTTGGTTTGGTCTGCATCCCAGAGTTTTCTATTTTCTTGCCACATTCCCCTGAAATGTACATCCCCAGATAAATCCACTATTAGAACCTTCTATTTTTTAGGGTTTTAGGATCATTTCTTCAAAGCGTCATCCTAAGTCTAAAACCCTAAACCCTTCTTTTGGTTTGTTTCAATCTTATGTTTTGTCATTGACCTTTTAGCCCCGGTCGCCGGTCGTTTAAGTTACAATTTAGGCCTTCATACGTTGTGTCTTATTGGCCCCTTCATCCTACGATACCGGTTGACAGCTCATCGACAATAGAAATATTAAAGTGTATTAGTCTTTAGTGCGAGGATCAAATGTGGTTTTGACACATGGCAGCTTATCACAAGCCCACGAGTTTTTGAAATGTGTACCTAGTTAGGATTGCACTGCTACGGAATGGTGCCACCTATTTAGTGGGTCCACGATCTTGTTGAAGCCAAAGATAATGGAAATCCATCTATGTGAACTATGATTGGTTGTGCGCTACCACGAAGGATGAGCTATAAGAGATGAGTCAGCCTTGCATAGTTGCGATTTGTTGCCACGTGTACCCTGGTCAACCAAGTACTTACAAATCCTGAGGAGTAGTGTTTCTACATGGATGGAAAGTGCGAGCCCACAGCGTTAGAGTTTTGGTACTCGATAGGGGGCATGAGGGTATAAGATGGTGACACGTGGCAAAGTCTCGACGATTTGACTAGAAAGGTTTTCCCTCTTAGCGTATTTTTGTTGGTCAAGGATTTTTCAATGCTCATAGTGGATTTTTAACTTTCCTGGGTTATCTTGAGTCATGGATCTTACCATGATATACCTCACATTGATGGTCCACATTTAAATTTTGAATTTTACCTGTTGTAGGTAGTCTAGTCGAGTACGTGGGTAGTAATGGCAGAGCAACTATTGCATGACAATTTTCACATGGATTTTGAAATTCTCAGCTATGTTCTGGTAGTGGCTAGATCTTATGAAGTAGGAGGGTGTTGTTTGAGCATAAAGGATTGTGATTTGACACCAGGTACATCTCGCCAATGGGTCCTAATCTTTGATTGGATTTTGGTAAGTAGATTAGACATTTGTTGTCTGTGCAAGATGTGTTCGTAGGCAAGCTTTGATGAGCTATGAGTAGTTCGCGCCTCCATTTTCTACTTTGGGGGTTGCAATGTGATCTTTAGAGATTTTCAATTAAGGATTAAGTGTGTGAAGCTTGCAGGTGTCTAAAATGGATTTATGGGAGTTGTTGGCAAGTAGGAAGTACTCAGGTGAAAAGCCTTCTTCCCTTTTGGCTATAAGCTATAAATGGAAGTGTTTTCATGATCAGTTTACATCAGCTTCTACCATGGTATAGTGTAGAGTGTTTCCCTTTTTGTTTTTCCTCTCGTGTCCTCTCTTTCCAGAAGAAACATGCCCTTATTCTCCTAGTTGCAAATTTGTCCATTCTGAATTAAGAACATGGAGAGCATTGCTCAGGGAATGGATGGTTTAAGGGAAGAAACAGAGTATGAGGCAGAAGCAGTAGAAATACTCCCATTAGTTCACCTATTAATAGTGTCATTCTGGTGAGGGAGGGTTTGGACTGCTTAGGGACTCTAATTGCATGTAGCTATTTGGCTAAAGCAGAGAAACTTGTTGAAATTTCAACAACCTCAGCCAAGTTTCAGAGTCATATGCTCAGGTAGAGAGGCATAATTATGCTCTCTCCCCTTTTCTAGGCTAGATAACACTCATCAAAGGGACAGTTGTAACAGTGGAAGAATATCACATTCAAATGGTCTAGTTGGTGATGAAGAATTGGGAGTTTATTGACAGAACCAAGAAGCTACATGCTTGAATGATGGTGACTCCTGCAGCAACTTCCTTTAAGAAGCAATTATGATTGCTTCTTGATTTAACCGTTGATGGTTACCTCAATGGTTCCAGGGGCTCTGACACATGGTAGCTTGATATTGAAATCTATGGGGAGTCATGTGGACAACCCAACGACACATGCTTGAGGAGTCAATATAAAACAAAAAGGCAGTTGTCTTGAATTGTCTGCAGAGTTTTGAATCTGTCTCACGTTCTCTCAAATAACTGAATATTGTTGTGAACTTTTGGAGGAAATCCTGATGCATTGTAAGGCCCCCCTTGTATTATAAAAGGATGGTGCTCATTGGTTTAAGGGTTCTAGAAAATTTTAAAAGGGGGCTCTGTAAAGGGAAAATAAGCTAAGTCTATTGTAGGGTATCAAACCTTTATTTGTAATTCATTTGTGACAACATTGTAGTATCATGAGTTATACATATATGAATACATATTGCTATGCCACTATCTCTAGCTTTGAAATGTAATGCTCTTCTAATTAAATAATCAAGGATTATAGAATTTATCATACACATTTGTTGTACTGAGTTTTTCTTCTAAGTTTGCTTTCTGTTCAAGGAACGGTGTAAATTCTTACTTGAGAAATACATGAATATTACATTTTCAAATTGATTACTAAGTATGGTTGCATTGTAGGCTTTAGGAGGTCTTACTATTGCCAGGTGATAGTATTTTCACTAACCATCAGGGATATATTTAAATGCTGTGATATATGCATAACATTGTGACTCTGTAGCCCATGAAAGGCACCTATTTTTCTTTTACAAATCTCCACTTCTAGGATCCCACTCTTAAATGATAAATTTCAATTCATTAGCAAGTTATTTATAAGTATTTATCAAGCTTCATATCAGAGCCTTGAAGGATTACAAAGAATAGGACATCCATGTGATTAGTTATACAAATCTTTGTCAATCTATATGAAGTCTCTCATCTACTAGGCACTATACTCCATTTTTGTTATTAATTTGTATTTAGTGTTATAAAGGGAAACCCACCTAGGTATTGCAGAGCCTAAAGAGTAGGGGACAAAAGTGTGAAATAAATCTCCCATTCATTGGCCAAGCTTCACTAACTTTTGATTAAAAAGGTTTCCCACCTTTTAGAAATTAGTGGGTACAGTTTGGAGAACCAACACATTGCACTACAACATCTGAGTAAAATGTCCAAAATGGCACCTTGGCCAATGCCCTTACTGGAAATTCCTGCGCAGAGTCTTCATGTAGGAGCTCCTCACTTCCAAAAGGATGAATTCCTTCAAATCCCTGAGAGCTCAAGAAATGTCTGCCATGATATGCTCTATACTTCAAATTGCGCTCATAAATGCAAAGAGTGGTAACAATCCCTTGGCTGTAGATGTTGCCAAGAAAGAAAAAAAAGTAAAAAAGAAATTGCAATCCACACAAATATAAACAAATAAATCTTATTATGTAATGAAGTATTAAAAATATTTCAAACCATGACAATAACCAGAAAAACAAAGAACTGATGCAAATAACTTTTAAAAAGTAAAATGATTTCTTCCACGGATTTGGATCAATTCCTGGGAAGGTGATTCTTTTGTTTTCTATTCACACTCCCCTTCATCTCACCTCAAATCTTGCAATTTGATATGCTCACCTGAGTTATTTACTTTTGTATATTAAATTTATCAAGAAGCAATTGAAACACCCATTCGTTTTAGCTTCTCCATTGACGTAGATCCCAACAAAAATATTAATATTTGATTTAAATTAGTTTTTAATTTTTTAATTTTTGTTTACTAGATTTTTGTTTACCAGAATCTAAATCTTTTAGCTCTTCGCTGCCACTCTCTCGGCATAATAAAAGAAAATTTGAAAATGCATTAAATTCAAAGAATATTGATGTATAAATTAAGATAAAGATAAATTCATTAGAAAACAAATTTAGATAAACTACATTAGAAATTAAAACATGTGTCCATGTAGAACTGAATGTTTATTCTTAACATTAATGGATTGAAAATGTCAAAGTTGTTGAACTAAGTAGATTTTATTTTTGGAGCTTGTAGAAACCATCAATGCACTTATTATGTTTTGTAAATTGTTGTGTATGTGTGAAATTTGACTAAGATAAAATACTAAAAATTAACTATAAAACCTAATATAAAGTTGAGACTTACTCAATAACAATCTTTTCAACATCACATCAATTGTTGCTACTATTATTGTCAATGGAAAAAGACTTCAGTCTAACAACATTATTATTGACCAATTAAATTGTTGATGATACCTCATAAGAGGAACTAAGGACTACTTAAGATCAACCATAAAAATCTTGTAATATGCTTCTAGGTCTACACACATTGCAACTATTACTACAACCTACAATGCAAAAATGAAGGTATGTTAAATAGAGATACAAAGAAATCAAATATGTTTTCATATTAATTTTACTTGCTTGAATGTTCTAAAATAAAAAATAATTGACGCTTCAACAAAAGATGTATAATATTAGATTGAGCCTTAAGAAAAAGAATGCAATGTTAAAGAATTTATGTTTGCATACCTACCTATTGGCATAATAGCATTTGCAGAACTCTAACTCCATATTCCTCAAGAAAGGTACTGGTAGCGGTTCAACAAACTCAAATCCTATGGTATCAGGTTTGACTCGTACAATTGAGCCATTTCTAGTGGTCTCTAGCTGGATTTCCACTTTTGAACCCTTGAATGAATGAATGAAGGCTTTTAATAACGTCCATGAGGCCAAACAACCTATGGGACCACTAGAAACAAAAACATGTTGCAAAGAGAATGAGAACACGCAGGAAAACCAAGAGGCACAAAAGGCAGACCGCTCACACAATGCCTAACTGAACTCCCTTTCTTTTTGGATCTTAGACCTTCTACTATGAATTTTGGTCAAAGAGACTACAAGTTTAGTTAACCTCTCTTCTTCAAACAAGTTTGTCAAGGAGTCAACATTCAAAGTATCATTGTAATTGGCCCAAATATCCTTGTAAAATGGGCACTCCATAATGTAGTGTCATTCCGTCTCCACTATCTCCAAAGTCCAGAAACAACATATTCTTTCCGCCCATTCTTCTTTAGGCCTCGTCCACATTCCAATTTCACATCTAAGTTGGTGTGAACTAGTCCTTAGCTAGTCCCTTAACATTTTTGCTTTCCATTTTATGTTCGCTCCTATGTAGCTCTTTTGTGTATGGTCATAAAAAGGATTGAAATGTTTCATGTAGTGGTCTTTTTTCCTCCCTAATTGCCTTGTCCACATGCTTACTTTGATTTTCCCTTGAACATACTTTTTAATATCCTCTTTAGTATTTGGGCACTCCTTTATGCTAATACCCCACTTATTCATCCACCTATCATTTTGGTTCATCCACGTACTCTTCCTTCTCTCTAATTTTTCCTCTGCTACCATTCTAGGCTATCGGAACAAATCCATGCTCTCAAGCCTCTTTAAGTAACTTAACATCCGGATCAACATTGATGCCTCCACAGGAAAGGCACTAGCCTCAGCTAGTGCAATCTCATAAGGAACCGATGCTTTTGTTTTGAAACTACTTGTGATTAGATGCTTTTGTAACCTTTCTATCTGTCTCCACTTCATCTCTGATGTGTTACCACCCCAAACCTTACACCCATAAAGCACCACCAGCACCACTAGCATTCCAATTTTTTTTGGTTTTCTAGTCCCACAATTTAGCCCTTTGGCATTCATTTTACAATGAGTATAGAGCTTTCCATCCCCCTTGTATCCTTTTGCTCTACATGTCTCCTAGCTGAGCTTATTGTGCAAAATCAAGGCTAAGATACTTGTATTCATTGACCACTTGTAGGGGGTTGCCTTCAAAGACAAATTCTAATGAAGCCTTCTTTCTTTTCAAGGTGAAGATCATGATCTTAGTTTTGTTAGTGTTCACTTGCATCCCAGCCTCTTGATAAAACAAATTCTAGAGCTTTCAAGTGTTCCTTCAAGTTGTGCATTATTTTTGCCATTAGAATAAGATCATCCACATATAAGAGCAACTTTATTACATAACTGGCCAAGTGAACACCCTCTCCACCAAACTTGTCTATCCACTCTTCTAATTTGTCAATATGTAGACCAAACAGGGTAGGAGATAGCGGACAACCCTGTTTTACCCCAATGTCACTCCCAAAACATTCTGATAAACCTTGCTTGGTTCTATTTTTGGCCTGAACCTGATCATACAACCTATGAACATTAGCCCTATACTTTGCCGAAATTCCAATCTCTTCCATTCTACTCCATAATTTACTTCTAAGAACAGTGTCAAACGCCTTTTTGAAGCCGACAAAACAACAAAAGACCTCTTCTCCTTGTTTATCCCAAACCTTCTCAATCAAGTGTCTAAGGGTAATGCAATGATCAATTGTAGAATGCTTTGGTCTAAAACCTTCTTGTACTTTCACCCTCTTTCCCTCCTTTTTTTCCCACAAACTGATTTGATGCTCAACCATACTCCCAAAGAGTTTTCCAAAAAGAGGATTAATCATTATAGTGTGGTAGTTCGAAGGATTATTGACATATCCACTTTTAAGTAAAGGGATGATGACACTAGTTGTCCAATTTGCTAGGAAACCATTTCGGATGACCCCATTAAATATTCTTTTGATGTGTGGTGTAAGGGCTTCCATGCCCCATTTTATGTACTTTGCTTGTAATCCATCTATGTCACATGCTTTAATCACTGCTAGATTTTTAATTCCTTCTTTAATGTCTTTTATAGAAAAGAGTTTGGCCATTGAGTTGATAACTGGGGGGACATCTTTATTTTGATCATGCTCATACAACAACATTGTATAATCTATCCATTGGGAATCCATAATGTTTTCTATAGTTGTGTTTTTCTGTTGCAATTCTTTCCAAAAGCCTCACGGGTTGTGTTTCCCAAGAGAAATCAGCTCTTTCCTTCTTATCTGCATGTATGCCTCTTTTTTCATTCTAACTAACTTTCCATATTCCTTTTTATTTCCTCATATTTTCAACATTCTCTTTGTTGTATTGCAGTCTTCGTCATACCACGGATTAGTCGGAAAGCTTTTTTTGTTGCTTCTTTTAGGCCTAAACCTTTTCCACAAATTTAGATCTTTGTGAATTATTAGTTTCAACTTATCACTACCTATTGTTCTCCCACTTACATTAGCCATCCTATTATCTTTCATTCCTTGCAATTGTTTTTCAAGTGTTGTTCGTAAGATCTCTTGGTCCTCCTGTGTCAAGAGGATTGTGCCTTGTGGAGCCATTTTCTTTTGGTTTTGTTGTGATCTATCCTGATGTTGATATTGAGTGTCTTTTTGCATGTTGATCTTTACATAAATGGGATTGTGATTAGATTTCATTTTTATAGGACAATCTCTCACCTCTACTTTTGTTAGACTTGTCAAAAGATTCTGAGAACAAATAACATAATCCACCACACTTTGCCCATTGTACGTTTAACATGTAGTATTGCCTAAACTCGGCCATGTTTTGATGCCATTGCAAATAATCAAATCATACAAGATGCATAGCCCTAACAATTCTGCCATGTATTGCGTGATACCACCTTTTCTATCTTGAGAGTCTCTTTCCCATATTTGTTCTCCTCCTCTTCTAACCATAAAGGATTGTCTTTTACCCCCTCTTGATTCCTAAGGTATAGAGCTTGGCTATTTGCTATTCTTGCATTGAAGTCTCCCATTAAAATGATGTCACCTATGGTACTATAAGCATAAATATCCTTTTTTAGGGCTACATACAGGTCCTTTTTGTCTAGGTTCCTCTTCTTTTAATATTTTGATCCATGAGGAGCAAAGTAACATGCAACAAGATAGATTGTGGATTCCTTTTCTTTCACTTTTGTCCATATGTATTATTTGTTTGGATCTTCCTTTTCAACTTGTATGACTCTCTCCCAAGACTCTCTCACCAACACTGTTACACCCCCATGACCACTGATGCTTTCAGTTAGTTCATTCCAAACTTAAAACTTCCTCTAACTCTCAAAATTTGGAACCTTACAGCCCTCATGCTCATGTGTCTCAATGAGGAGTTGATGAAGTCTTTTCCTTCTACTATGAGCCCTAGTCCAGGACCTCTCCTCCAAGGGTAACCCCGGCAATTCCAACTTACCATTGAGAGGTGTTTCTGGTGAGCCCCGCCTTCCTATTTAGCATGCTCTGTTTTGTTTCTAATTTGGGTTTTCCCTCTATACAACCACGCTTCATTCCCTGCATTTCTTGCCGCTACAACTTTCTCCGACTCCTTCCTTCTTTCTTCTAATTGTGATGGAGTTAAATCCTCATCTATGTAGTATTGTGTGCCTTGAAGAAACCCTTTATTTTTTAAAATTATGTTCTTATCTTCCATGTTTTTCAAGGTTACTCTTACATTCCTATTTTTGTCCTCTTGTGTCATTCTTCCAATTCTGTTTTCTTGACGAATGTACCCTATCCACTCCAACTTGTCTATAAGAAAGTCTTTTATTAACTTGTCAGTGTGTTGACCTTCCCCCATGGTCTTTCAAACCTTTTATTATTATGTTTGCTACTTTATCATGTCAATTTTTTTCCTCCCACATGTGTAATTTGACTTGCTTCTCTATGAGTTCCCTTTGGTTCACTGATGGTCCTTTTTCTACTTCTGCCCATGACTTTGCTTCTTCTAGTTGTTCTTTTAGCTTATATTCCTTGATCTCCATGTTTTCTATGGCTGTTTGAAATTCTTTTAACTATGTATTGTCTTTCTCCTTTGCTCCCTTAGGAATATTTTTGTTGTTCACTTATTTTATTTCCTGTTTTATCGTCAAAATTTCTTACTAGGTTTTTTTTCATATTGGCTTGCAATTGGATTATTTCATCTTTAAGCAATTTGTTTTCAAGAGTGATTTGTCGATTAGATCACTAACATACAAGTCTGAGGACCATATTAGCAAAGTTGAGCTATGGTTGTATTGATCATGATTGTCCCCATTTTTAGCCTCTAGGTCTGCCTCCACTTCTTGTTGTTTCACATCCTCGCTGCCCTTGGTATGGAGATTCCCTAATCACCCACTTTCAATGCTCCTCCTTAGACTATGTTTGTTGCCCTGTTGTGTCACTACCTCTATCTAGTTTTCTTGGTTTTCTTGTCCTACTCCAGGTGGCTTTACTTGCTCTTATGTTGTCTCAAAATTGGTTGTTGCCCGAATAAAATTCTTTAACTTTGGTAAGATAGTGACAAATTTATTATTTCCCAACCGCTTTAGATTTCTTGCTATTTTAATATGTCTACATTATAAAATCCTCCTGTGTTTCTTGGCATTTACAAATGCTAGGGTTTCTCCTATGCCTGAGTTTTTGACTTGAGTGTATCCTTGTTTTTGAGAGTGCGGGAATGACTCCAAAACACATGCTGTTATGAGAGAGTAAGTTTCTTGTTTACCTGTGGAATATGGTATGCCATATGGCACTAGCATATGTGTCTGTGGTGTCTTTCCATACTCCTCTATGTTCTCTCCCCCACTCTTGCCTCTGCATTCCCCCATTGAAATCTTATTTAACAATTTTGTCAGTGTACCCACTTCTTGTATTACTATATTACTCATCATATTGCCTAGTCTGCACTGTACTTAATTCCACTATATTTAGTTTTCTTGGTTTGAAAACCCCGAGTCTTCAATTTGCTCGTTTTTCAAAGTTGAGAGATTATGGGGTTTGAGGTAAGTGTTATCTCTTGCCAGATGGATAAATGTGCCACAAAATCTGATGGGTCTGGTTATTAGCTAGTTTTCTTATGGTTTTATGCAAGTTCAAAGACATTCTCAGACATTATCTTACACATATTTCTACATCATCCTATCTCTTATGTTCATTATGCAAACCTGAACTTGATTATTAAGTATATGGAAATATGGTTATAATATGATGGATATTGCATGATTGTGTGTGAGAATGTATGGATTGTAAGGATATATGTGCTTGATTATGGCTGTTAGTATTGTGTGCATGTTTTGTGAAATAACTCTTGCAGCTGAAGAAGAATGACTGCAACCCACAACAATTGTAAGGTGCAGCCTGCAGCAACTATAAGGTGCAACCCGCAGCCAAAGAGTTCCCAAATAGCAGAGCAGGGGAGGTTCCAAGCTAAATTGAGTGAAAAACAACAACATGGAGACACTTGATGAAGATGGTTACACATCGTGATGACAATTAATAAAGATGATTGAAAGCAGAGAATTATGTTGTTGATAGGAGCCTAACGTGACTGATTCAACCAATCCACATTCCAGTTTTGTTGCAGCAAGAGTCTCAATTTCATTTGGACTCTTCTTTCTTTCTTTTTCAATTATTAGTTACTTGGCATTTATCACACTCATGTATGTAGAGATTGGTGATTTATGATTTCAATTAAGAGATCTTGTTCTAATAAATTCCCCCTTGCCTATATGTATGGCTCGGTGGTTGAGGTAGTTTAAGTTTTTAAGTTTGAAGTAGATTGTTCAATCACATATATAATTACCAAATCTTTCCAAGTTAGTTACACAAACAATGTTTATGTTTTTCATTATGAATGCATGAATAAAATTTGCCAACAAAATCTAATGTGATATTGTAAGGATTGTACAATGAATGAATTGGAAATAGTATGATTGTGTCAACCTGAGAAGCTAGATTTGAGTTAGATCAGTGGAGACAGTCACTTGAGCAAGGGCCACCCAAGGTAACTGTCCCTCACTTCATTTCTTGTATGTTTACTTTTGTTACAACAATCAATTCATAAATGCATTAGATTCTTTAAGATATTCTAGTTTGCTTCACTTTGTTGTACTTCAGAGTGTAGGGTGTATGTTTAGATTATCACTGTTAAGTTAAACCTTAAGCATTCTTTCCTTGACAAAAAATAGTTACAGTCTTTTAGCAATAGTACCAGCATTACTTTTCTTACTGTTATACTATTCTGAGATTTCCTAACAAGTGTAACACTGTATTAGGATGAGTTAGGTAGTCTGAATCTTTGAAATCACATACAATGTCAATGCCATCACAAGCTTACTAGCCCTAGTCGATAATTCAATGAAGGTCTTTCCAAAGGTCCAAGTGGATTGTTCAGTTAGGTTTTTCCTCTGAATTGTGTGATTGCCACCATGTATACTAGACATAGTAAGGACTCTACATTTTTGGCGTCGTTGCCAGGGATGGTGCTACTTTCAGAGATCAGTGCCTGTTATTTCCAAGCTTTCCTAGTTTAAACATTTTGCTTTCAGAGAATAGGATACTTAGGTTTCATCCCATCAAATACAAGAACATTTCACTAACATTGTGCAGGAGTCGTTGCTATACAATGCCATATCTATTGTATGTGGATATAGAGAGATGCTTTGGGAAGGTTTCTTCCATCAACCCAACAAGCTAGAGTAGATATTGGTGACTACAGTGATCAGAGTGAGGGTATTACTAAAGAAGAATTTTCCCTCTCATTAATATCTACTGATAATACATAAAGGACCTTCCTAACCATGGCTGATGCAGTGAATGATCCACCAGAACATGTGACTTTTGAATTTCCAATCACCAACCAAGAAAGGGTTGCTGCTTTGAAGAATATACCTCTTTCAACATTGCCATTCTTCTATGGTTTGGTGACTGAGGATCCAAATACATTCTTGTTCAAGTTTGATATCTTATGTAGAAGCTATGACTACACAACTGATGCTCATAGGCTTAATCTATTTCCTGCTACTTTGAAGTATGTTGCTTTGAGATGGTTTATGGGACTGGGCAAAGATGCTATTCCAGAGTGGGACACAATGAAAACAAAATTCTTGGAGAAATACCAATATTATTGCAGAGGAATTGATAGAAGCAGAGATGACATTTTTTGGAATGACTCAAAAAGACGATGAACCATTAGAAGATTATGTAGAAAGGTTTCGATTTTGCCTTAAGAAAAACCCACAGAATCAACTCTCAGATGAATCCCTGAGGCTTTTATTTTTGAGAGGAGTCAATGATGACTGCATGGATGCCCTTAATCTTATTGGGGTAGGAGATATGTCTCAATTACCCTTTGATGTTATCTACAAAGTTTGCAGAAACTACTAAAGGTCCTTTACCAAGAAGATAAGGGGGGAAAGAACATCTACCATTGGCAAGACATCTAATTCAGTTTCAAGGGTGGAGTTGAGTAACCTGCTGACCAACATGAAAGAATATATTATAAGTCACCTAGCTACTCAGTTGGACACTCTACATTTGAAGAAGAAGCAGGAGGAGGCTGAAGCAATACTCACTAAATACTGCCCCACCTGCAGACAAAGGAAAGCCAATTGCAAGTGTAAAAGGGTGGCCAGTACTACAGAAGACAAATCAAAGAAACCACATTTTCAACCATTTGAAAGTGAAGATGGGTAGTTGTTCTATATTGCACAAAGAAAGCCATGGCAACCAAGACAAGGTATGCCATAAGACCCTCTAAGTTTTAATGCATCATTTCCAATTGGTAATCATAGTTTCTCTGGTTGGAACCCCTAGCCTTGGCCAAATACTCAAAACCAATGGAAAAACCCTCAACAATGGCAAAACCCTCAGAAAAATTAGAATCAGCAGCAACCAAATGTATGGCCACAACAAAATTTCTAAGGTCCTGATTACAATCCTCAATGGCTGGTACAACAAAATCAATGGAAGCCATAATGGAAAAAGGGACAACAATGGCAAAACCAAAATATGAATTACCCGTAACCTTTGTTGCCTTCTCAGCCACAACAATAGGCTATTATGCCCAATCTATCAAACCCAACATCTCAGCCACCAAGAGCACCACAACTGCCTACCCAACCTGCACCTAACCCCAACAACAAGCCTGTCCAACAGACATACACTAACGAGGCAATTCAATACCCCACTTATGGGGTAGAGGTGAGTGATGTCCACCTCAAGTCAGGGAAAACATTAACTGGACCTTCATCCCTTCAAATCACTGAGATGGTAGATGAGGAACCCACAACTAAATCTTTAGATAATTCACCTCTAGAGCCTGAGTCAAATTAGGTAAATCAGACTATCTTAAGTCCAGACCCTCCTTTCCCTGAGCATTTAGCCATTACAAAACATCATACCCAATCTAAGACAAATCATTTGGGACAACTCAAGAATGTTAGTATCAAAACCCCCCTCATTCAAGCTCTCAAGGATATCCCAATTTATACCAAAACAGTAAGGGACATTTGCCTTAAAAAGATAGGGAGAAAAAGGAAGGATCCTTAGACAGTCCATGTCTTAGGGAACCTTACTGATATCATGCTAGGGAATATAATTGTCCCTAAATACACAAACTCTAGCACTCCAGTAGTGGATGTTAAGATAAATGGGACCCTCATCAAAAATACCTTGAGTGACTTAGGGGCAGCCATTAATGTCATGACTAAGGAAACAATGCAGTTACTTCATCTATCTAACCTCAGGCCCACACCAACTATTTTATAGTTGGCAGATAGGTCCATAGTAAAACCTGAAGGGATCATTGAAGACATAGTCATAACATTAGACTCATAGGAGTATCTTGCCGATTTCATAGTCTTGCAGCTAAAGGTTAACCTTGTAGGATATCCACTTAACCTAGGCAAACCATGGTTAGCAACAACTGATGCATTCATAGGTTGCAGGTCTGGGAACATGATAATATCAAATGGAACTAAAACCAAGAAATTGGTCCTCTATCCTCTATCCCAACCTCATGAAAATCTAGAGCAAGTTATATGGCCTACCCTAGAAGAAGAAGACAACTATTCCCTGCAAACTCTCATGACCATTGAATGCAATCCCTTGTTGGCAAATCAAGATGACGATGAATTAATTGACCACATTATTCAGAATAACTGTGGTAGGGACCTACAACAACAAGACTGTCTGGCATGTCTACAAGATCCACTACAGAACATTATACCTACAAATTCCTTAGAAGAAATATCCCAACTTTTCAACTCTTTACTGCTACAAGAGTGTGTTCCCATCATCTGTGGATATGATATTTCATCTGTGCAATCAACTTCCAAAACATTGGAAATCATGCCAAGTAAAATGTTGAATATTAACAATGCCCTAACTAAAGAGTAACAGAATTCCCTGACCACCATGTTGTAGGCACATTCATCAGCCTTTGCATGGGACTATAATGACATGAAGGGAATTGATCCAAACCTGTGCATGCATAAGATCTATATAAATGATGGTTTCAAGCCAATTAGATAGCCTCAAAGGAGAATGAACCCTACCTTGCGCGAAATAGTTTAAAATGAGCCACAAAAATTACTTGATGCAAGCTTGATTTACCCTATTTCTGACAACCAATGGGTGTCACCTTTAGTCATTGTTCCTAAGAAAGGAGGCAAATGGAGAGTATGTGTGGACTATAGGGAGCTAAACACAACCACTAGAAAGGATCATTTTCCACCAAGTACTTGATTCCCTAGCAATCAAAAAGTACTTCTCCTTCTTAGATGGATTTAGTGGCTATAACCAAATAAAGATAGCTCCAGAAGATCAGGATACGACTACATTTGCATTCCCTTGGGGTACTTATGCTTATTCTATCCTTCCCTTTGGTTTATGTAATGCCCCAAACACTTTCCAGGGGGCAGTGCTAAGTATCTTCTCAGATTATGCTCATGATTCCATGGAGATCTATATGGATGACTTCACCACCTATGGAGAAACATATGAAACAACACTCAGTAATCTAGAGAAAGTTCTAAAAAGATGTCAAGAACACAATCTATCACTGAGTCATGAGAAATGTTTTATGATGATGACTCAAGGGATTGTTCTAGGATATTTTATATCAAGTGAAGGAATTCAAGTGGATCCCGATAAAATTGAGATCATTTCTACACTTCCTGTGCCACATAAACAAAAAGATGTCAGGAGCTTTTTGGGCCATGCAAGCTATTACAGGAGATTCATTCAGGACTTCAACAAAATTCAGCACCATTGTTTACTCTGCTCACAAAATACATAGAATTTGACTGGACCACAAAATGTCAGCACTCTTTTGAGACACTTAAGACAACTTTGACTCAAGCACCTATCTTGAGAAGACCAAACTAGACATTGCCTTTCCACGTACACACTGATGCTTCTAATTTTGGTATAGGAGCTGTATTGGGCCAAAAGGAAGGTAATAAGGAGTATGCTATCTATTATATCAGCAAGAACTTACAAGGAGTAGAACTTAACTACATTGTCACAGAGAAAGAGATGTTAGCAGATGTCTATGCCATTAATAAGTTTAGGCACTATATCACTGGTTATCCAATCTTTATCCACACAGATCATACTGTAATCAGGTACTTAATGAACAAACCTGTGGTTGGAGGTAGACTAGTTAGATGGTTTCTCTTACTACAAGAGTTTGATATAACAATAGTGGATAAGCTTGGGAAAGCTAATGTGGTGGCAAATTTTCTGTCTAGATTACCTACACAATTAGAACGTGTTGTAGATGACTCTTTTCCAGATGAGCATTTGTTTGCTCTCAATATAAACACACCATGGTTTTCTAACATTGCAAGTTACTTAGTGGCAGGACAAATACCATCACATTTCTCTCCTAGAGAAAAGAGACAACTAGTGCATAAAAGCTTTCCATACTCTTGGATTGTTGGTTATCTATTCTACACTGGTCCAGATCATATTATGAGGAGATGTATAAGAGAAGATGAGGTCTTTGACATCCTAAAATCTTGCCATGATGAGCCCTGTGGAGGTCACTTTGCAGCCAAAAAAACAACATTTAAGGTCTTAATAATAGGTTACTATTGGCCAACTCTTCATAAGGATTCAATCAAGTATACAAGGAGTTGTCACAGATGTCAGAGAATGGGTAGATCAACAAGGACAGATGAGATGCCTTTGCAGCCACAAATTGCACTAGCACCATTTGATAAATGGGGGCTAGACTTCATTGGCCCAATTTCACCAGCATCCAATAACAAGGAATATATTTTGGTTTGTACAGATTATCTGATAAATTGGGTTGAAGTCAAAGCATTACAGTTTGCAAGAGATGGAAATGTAGCTAAGTTCTTGTATAAAGACATCTTTATTAGATATGGAGTACCCAAAGAAATTGTCACTGATCAAGGTCCCTAGTTCACTTCTGAACTCATTTCTACATTGGTTAAAGAGTATGAAATCAGACATAAAAGGTCAATGCCTTATCACCCCTAAGCCAATGGGCAGGTGGAGGTTAAAAATAGGGAGATTGAAAACATTTTGACCAAAACAGTGCAAATTCACAGAAAAGACTAGGTAGCCAGATTACCAGAAGCAATGTGGGCATATAGGACAACATGGAAAACAACTACAGGCTTTACACCTTATGAATTAGTGTATGGAAAAACTGCAGTTCTGCCAATTAAACTTGAATATAAGACACTGAGGACAATAGTAGAACTTGACATGGACTTGACAACAACACAGAAGGAAAGGCTACATATTCTGAATGGGCTAGATGAAATTAGAATGGAGGCTATCCATCACACAAAGATAGTTCAAAAATAGAGGACTAAATGGCATGATCAGTTTATCAAGACAAAAGAATTCCATGCAGGTGACTAGGCTTTATTGTATGATTCCAAATACAAATATTATAAGGGAAAGCTACAGTTTAGATGGTTAGGCCCCTATGAAATACAATAGGTATTCCCCAATGGAGCAGTTAAATTGTAGACCATAGATGTAGTCAGATTCTCATTGCTAGTTAATGGTCATAGATTGAAGTTATACACAAAGCCAACAAAATGAGAAGATTTTCTTCTTTCTCTAATGCATTGCTATGGTCCAAGCCCTAATTCTAATACCAACATGTTATCACCACACAATAACTCAACAGAAGACACTACCAAGTCTCACAGTGACTCGACAGATGAGCTACACAGCTCACCTCCTAAGGTCACTCAGGTATAATTTCTTAACCTTCTTCATGTGCACACACAGCACCGGTGCCACAATCTTCATGAAGACCGTTTACTATGTCGTAGGGACCTGTAGCAGGCAACAAAATAAAAGTTTCCACAATTCACTTTGGGACATGTTGACGAATGTACATGTAGCAGCTATCTGTTAGAACATTCAAATTTTACGCTGAGTTAATTGCACTCCCTCAACATTTACTCCACTTTTTCAATGCATGCAACTGCCATCTGTCCTATCATTGCATGCAAGCTTCCTCAACTCGTTCACATGCACCAACATGTCATTCACTCCATCAACCATAATAATGATTCCACATCTAATCAAATTCATGTTGCGGACACATTTCACAAAGTTACACTCGCGTGGAGTTCCATTCACTTCACCTCAATAGGTACGCATACTAACTTTCCATTATTAACACAATTTTTCAATACATTCTATATGTGCTCGCATTTAATTCAACATAATTCTCATTATTAATCTTATTTACGTATTCTTGAAATCATTACCCTCCATCTCGTACAAGTATTGAAGTGAGGTCACTTCCATATTTTAGTTGGGGGGAGATAGTATATGTTCAAAACAAAATTTTTGTTTATCACCAAAAGCCACCCAAAACGCTGACATATACAACCTTTTTCTGTTAGCCTTCTTGCATCCATAACCTTTTGTCCTGTCAACTTCCTAACATCCCGAGCCAGTTCAGGTTGGTTCAAGTTTAGTACATGCAAGTATAATAGGAGGTTGACCAAAGGGTTGTTGAATTTGGTTTAGCAAAGGATTGTAAAAAATTTGAATTTGAGTTACATTGATAGCATGGGAGGTGATCTTATTAGAAGAGAACCAACAGTTCATCAGATAATATTGGAAGACCAGTTAGCCTTGCCAATTTTTACAAGCGCAGGATGGCTCAATTTTTTTTGAAGCTCGCGGAATATAATTAAGGTATGACAAGGCAATTTGCAGCCACATTACACCACGATGAAGCCACTGTCAAGGGTTTGAAAGTGGATGCTTCAGAGGCTGCAATTGCAGAAGTATCTGACCTACCCAGGATTGGAGAAGAATTCCCTGTCAAGGTAGATGCAGTAGCTGCAACGGATGAATTTAGAGAGGCAGGAGAGCACCTGGACTCAGTGTCACAGGGGACTAAGAGATTATCACTCCCATGGGTATGGGCTTCTTGTGTTGTTCATACTATTAAGTACATAACTTGTGATGGTAGACAATCCCTTTTATATACTGTGCATCTTAAGTTGTTGAGTCACCTTCGCCATAACATAATAGTCAATTTACCCAACTTACTGTATAATTTGTTAAAAAGAATGGGATATGAATACCAACGGAAGTCAAATAAGTCAGCTTTGTCATATGATTGTTTGATTATCTTATTAGTGAGAAGGAGCCTTAGGGTTTAGTACCCACAGGTGCCCTAGGAAAGTTTTTTGAAATGTAGAAACATTAATGATATTTTTGAGGAGCCAACAGTACCAGGGAATATAGAGTCACTTACTGCATCTTTAAGGGAAACTCCTCCTTTTACAATGGCTACGTCACCCATCTGCAGCAAGGGAGAAACAGGGGAGCAAGATGTGCCAAATTCACCACATGCAGCATTTGATCAACCTGTAGCAGAAGAGGTATATCAAACCCCATCTTCTAATAAAACACCCAACACCAAAACACCAAAAACTAGAAGGAAGAAAGGTGGTTCTTCTTCCATGCCTTCAAAAAGGTCAAAGAAGAAACCCACACCACTAAGGCGTTCACACTGCCTAAAGAGGAAAGGTGTTATGAGGGGTAGTGTTGAGAAGCCAAGAGAAGAAAAAGAAGATGTTGTGACAGTGGAAACTGACCATGAACAAGAGGCCGATGTGACTGAAAAATGTGCAAGTTCCAATAAAAAGAAAATGGTATATATCTACCACCTCTGAATCAGAATCAAAGGACATTTTATTGCCAAGAAATCTAGAAAGAAAACCCTAGATAACCCTGACGATGAGGGTTATGAATCCACTGAGGGTGGTGATGAATAGTCTTTAAGAGATGAGGAATTATTTCTTGAAGAAAGAAATGTTAGGAAAGAATTATAGGAAGCTTTTGAAAGGATCAAGCAGCTGGAGGAACTAGTCAAAACATATGAGAAAATGAACAAGGAAAGAGAGGCAAAAATTTAGGAGTTGGAGGAAAAAGTCAATACTCATGGGCAGGGGTCAAAATTAGATATACTTGCAGAACTAACAATAGTTGTAGCAGGAAATAAGGAATTGGTAGCTAAGGAAAAGAGACCCCCTGTCACAAAAACTCCAACTTGTCATACAATCATGTCCATAGGATATCAATTGTGGAAAATTACTAAAAACTTTTCTAAACAAAGAGAGGAGTGGAAGAAAGAAAACGAAGTAATGATTGCAGAACATACTCGGGAATTGGAGAGAAAGGATATTGAATTGAGAAGATTAGCAGTCAGGATGGAAGAGGTAGCAGATAAAGCTGCCCAAATTGTTAAATGCAGACATCCAGCCAGAACATATGCTTTGTTTTTACAAGAATTTTTTTTTAAGTTTTCAATTTAGTAAGTTGATTAGTAACAAATGAGTTGCTATGAGTGGAAAAATGACTTTTCTAAAAGTTTTTGTTGATGCCACATCAAAAGAACATGATCAGTTATGTGAGTACTACTTGCATAACTATGTTGTGCCTAATGATACAGAATGGAACCCATTAGGTTTTGTGGGGGATTTACAATTGAGGGCACTTGCATCCTATTTCAAAAATGAGAAGTTGAGGGCTGAAATCATGCAAGCATAAATGAATAGAGAAAAATCAATTACTCTTCCAATAAGGAGAAAATCTAAAACCCCTGACTTAATCATTAGAGAATGGAAACAACTTTTGGATCATAAGGGTGTGGGCAGAATAATTATGAATTTGAGACTACAAGATTATGAAAGAAGGCAGCATTTAATTGTTCGACTCATCCACAATTGTTATTAGTTTGTGCAAGACAAATGGAACAGTTTAACCCCTGAGTTGCAAAGAAAAGAACCCCGCTCCATTCATAAATTTATGGCCATGTTTGAAAGAGTACAAAAATATATGGATATTTCCAGAGGACATGGACTTGAATGGGTACCACTTACCTTCCAGTCGCCAATGCTTCTGTACCCGGTGTCACATTGGACAGGGAAGAAGAATGTGGAGTGTGAGAAGGTAGAGATTACCAGAATGAATAGACTAGCATATCATAATGGTTTTTATTTGGAACAGGTTGAAGGAGTGGATGTTGTTATAGACTTTAGGGAAATTACTTTGCACTACAACCTCCAGTTCTAGTTTATTTGCTTGAGGACAAGCAAATGGGTAGTTGGGGGGAAACGATGGGTCTAGTTATTAGCTAGTTTTCTTATGGTTTTATGCAAGTTCAAAGATATTCTTAGACATTATCTTACACATATTTCTACATTATGCTATCTCTTATGTTCATTATACAAACTTGAACCTAATTATTAAGTATATGGAAATATGGTTATAATATGATGGATATTGCATGATTATGTGTGGGAATGTATGGATTGTAAAGGATATATGTGCTTGATAATGGTTAGTATTGTGTGCATGTTTTGTGAACTAACTCTTGTAGCTGAAGAAGATGGACTATAGCCCGCAGCAACTGTAAGGCGCAACCCATAGCCAAAGAGTTCCCAGACAGTAGAGTAGGGGAGGTTCCAAGCTAAACTAAGTGCAACAACTACAACATGGAGACACTTGATGAAGACGGTTACACATCGTAATGACAATTAATAAAGATGATTGAAAGGAGAGAATTCTGTTGTAGATAGGAGTCTAACGTGGCTGATTCAACCAGTCCATGTTCCAATTCTGTTGTAGCAAGAGTCTCAATTTCATTTGGACTCTTCTTTCTTTCTTTTTTAGTTATTAGTTACTTGGCATTTATCACACTCATGTATGTAGAGAGTGGTGATTTATGATTTTAGTTAAGAGACCTTGTTCTAATAAACTCCCCCGTGCCTATATGTATGGTTCGGTGGTTGAGGTAGTTTAAGTTTTTAAGTTTAAAGTAGATTGTTCAATCGCAGATATAGTTACAAGATCTTTTCCAAGTTAGTTACATAGATAATGTTTATGTTTTTGATGATGAATGCATGAATAAAATCTGCCAGTAGAATCTTATGTGGTATTGTAAGGATTGTGCAATGAGTGAATTGGAATTAGTATGATTGTGTCAACCTGAGAAGCTAGATTTGAGTTAGATCAGTGGAGACAGTCACTTGAGCAAGGGCCACTCAAGGTAACTATCCCTCACTTCATTTCCTATATGTTTACTTTTGTTATAACAATCAATTCATAAATGGATTAGATTCTTCAAGATATTCTAGTTTGCTTCACCTTGTTGTACTCCAGAGTGTAGGGTGTATGTTTAGATTATCACTGTTAAGTTAAACCTTAAGCATTCTTTCCTTAACAAAAAATAGTTATAGTATTTTATTGTATGCACTCGTAGCAATAGTACCAGCATTACTTTTCTTACTGTTATATAGTTCAGAGATTTCCTAACAAGTGTAACATTGTATTAGGATGAGTTAGGTAGTCTGAATCTTTGAAATCACATACAGTGCCAATGCCATCACAAGCTTACTAGCCCTGGTCGATAATTCAATGAAGGTCTTTCCAAAGGTCCAAGTGGACTATTCAGTTAGGTTTTTCCTCTAAATTGTGTGATTGCCACCAAGTTTACTAGACATAGTAAGGACTCTACAAAATCCTCAAAAAAAAAGCTTTGATTAAAAAATGAATGTGAAAGTTTGGAGTTGACTTGAGGAATGTGCAGGAAATTTGTTTTTTCATCCTGTGGCGCCCATGCCAGTTTTCTTCCAAGGATGTCGACATAGCTTCTTAGAAATGTCAGTTCACTGGCCCACAAAACCAACAAGTAGATATGGGAATGTTGAATCGTTGGCCCCCAAAACCTTCCTTGCACCTCTATTTTTGCTTGAGAGTTGGCTACTCGCCTGAAATCCTACCGCTTACCTACCTAAAACCCTACCATCGTTGCAAGGAAAGTGGGTTTCAGGATCCACTCACCCACAACCAGGTCAAGTAAGGTAGCAAGGAGGAGAAGAAGAAGACATCCTTCCAATTTCTCTAGCCTTTGAATTGTTTGTTAGGGAAGGAAGGCCTTGGGAGTGGATCTCATACACAAACTCTTATCACTGGGTCAATGAGTTCAGTGAATAGGTAATCCTACTAACTAAGTCAACTCTCTTTTGCTTCCTCTGCGGTGGTGGAGTGAACAAGTGGAAGAAAAAATGCTAAGAAAAGCCCTTGCTTGGTATTTGTCAAGAAGGTGGGAGATGGAACCATAGGGGATGATAAATTGATAGATAAATCTCAACATAAGGAATTGCCTCCCTCGGGTTTCAATTCAAAAATTTGTGTTTCAGTGAGATAAACAAATGATCATGTTCGTAACTATTGAAATATGAGGATCTAGGACTCAAGACAAAGGAGATTTGAAGCCCTAACCAATGATGGGGAATAAAAAAGTCTGATCTATACTAAATGAAATGATTGTGTAGTTAGGATATATTAGCGACAATTGTTGATATTGGTGTTTATTTTAAAGATGATTATTGAAAGTAGTTTTTTGGAAGTTCCAATTAAAAATTATTGTAATTTTTATGTTTGGACTTCTCCAACAGGGGTCACATGTAGAGGCCAAAAGTCGGCTTGATATTGGCTAGACAAATCCTTAAGCATAAAATCCTTAAAAGGAGGGATGGTTCCGGGCACAGTACAAGATCCAGAAGGCGTAGAAATAGCCTTTTCAGTACTTTCTTTGATATCTTGTTCTGGTAAAATGGTAGGTTTACCAGACAACATATTAACTTTGCTAGAGGGTGGATGGAAAATGAAAGAACATTTTTCACATTGAAAGAATCCATTATCCAGGGCTGAATACTGGTCATGGGGACATGGATTCGACATAGGTGCCTGAGAAGAGGAACTAGCACCAGGGTTTCCTTGTACAAGTTTTTTAACAACAGGAATTTTAAACAGATCTTCAAAACCTTTTGAAGGCTGAAGACGAACACTCTGTGATCTAGAATACATAGATGGCAAAGGGTTATTATGGGTAAAAGTTTGTTCCTTTCTCGTAGACGAAGTGCATCCAGAGGAGAAGTGAATAACTGCTTGGTCATCTATTTCCTCAAGAGTTATGCCACGTAACTGAGGAGGTTTCTGTTTAGGAGGCTTAAAGTCCTTATCCCAAAGAGATATAGCCCATTCTTCTGGTAGCTTGATGTCTTTATGCTTAACAATTTTGGGGGCTACTAACTGGGTGTGCTCTGAGGTAGATTTCCAGATGGTGGAAAAACCTTCTATTCCCTGGGCTCGTCTGGGATTCATCATTAAAGGGAGAACTTTGTTGTACAGATGATAATGAACCAAAAAGACAAGGGAATGATCTACAGAATTATCTTTCATGAACAGGTTCATAGTATTGAATTCGTATGTAAGGACTTTATCCAGGTTACCATCTTTCAAACTATAGGGAAATCCAATAGACAATCTAAATAGATTGGACCTTCAGACATGGAATCACAAGCACATCCTAATAAAGCATGGGATGTTTTAAAGAACCTTGCATCTTTTAACATCATCATCATTATTATAGGAAGTCCTTTCCTATAATGTCCTGTTACACCTATTCTAACATACGACAGATGCATGAATTGCAGGTTCTTAGGACTAGCTATAGCCTGAGCTTTAAATTTTTGAATTTCTTTATCATTGAACAGATTTAATGATCCTTCGGATCCTCCTGTAACTGTGTGTTGCAAAGAAGCAATATGGCATTTCTGCCAGGAGGCATAACCAAAGAAATTTTTTAAACCCTTAGACTGACTAATCATAGACACTAGACTGTCAGGTATATCTTTGTATATCTTAGAGGGTTTGATCACAGGGACTTTAAATTCTTCATTAGCAAACTTACTACTGCTAGACAACTCATCTATGACATTACTAGTTTTTGTAGGTAAAGAAAATGTTTGCTCAGAGTCTGGAAAGAAATTTGTGAAACTAACCTCAGCACTGCGATCCTTAGTGTGATCTTCAGGTGCTATCTCAGCTCCAGATGTAGAAGCTCGATCCATAATGTATGTGCTCCAATCTGTGCTCGAAATACCAGATAACAGCCTTGACTGCCCTAAACGCCTAACACGGCTTCAGACGGGACTTATTTAAGGACTTACAACACAAAGTGATGGTATGAGCAATACAGAGAGCACTACAGAGAGCGATATATCCAATTATGGATTTTAAACAATATTCTAAAACTAATAGTGTCACACAAAGACTGTATTTAGTGAAAGCAGACTAAAAGTTGTAACATTTACTGTAACTCGGCTCTGATACCAACTTTTGCAACAGCTGCAATATGAGACAGATGAGACAGATCCAACACAGAATTGGAACAAATACAATATACTTCAAACTACTGTATGTATTATTTTTCATAAAGGCGGAAACAATATAGTATTCTCATATTCATTGTGCGCTGTATAGCACAAACTATATTAACCAGATACAAACTTTCAAACTTGTATGCAGAGAGCGAACAAAAGATAATGGTACTCTTTTGCTTACAGACTAATCTGAAGACTCTTAAAAACTCTAAAACACTCAGACTCTAGACCTTGCTTGAAGACTTCACTTGCCAAGACTCTAATGATCAATGAGGTGGCCTTACGTCCTTATATAGGAAGGCAAGGTAGATCTTCTTACCTCTTCTCACAAGTCCGGATTAGAAATCCGTCAATACAAGGGGGACACGTGCAACCCTTATTCGAAGGACTACCTGGATGAGGATAAGATTCCTCAGGTGGGACCAAATAATCCATGAACAAGATAAGGAAAATAGACAAGATGTACAAAGCATCTTTTTGATCACGGGAAGGATAACCCGTGTACATGTTTAGGCCTATGTACTTTCCCCTTTTACCGTGGTGTGGGCCACGTCTATCTTTTATCATGAAGGGATAGATTCCTTCAGTGGCCAACAAGCCTGGTCCACTAGCTAGTGCTGGTGTCGCTTGATTTCATAGGAGCATAATCAAAGCATCCCTTACAGTAATGAGTAATATCATGTGAACAGTCAGGAGCAAGATGATCTTTTTCTTTTCCTTTGGATGGCGGTTGAGAAGGTCCTGCATCGTCTGAGTGTTTGCCAACTCGTTCTTCAAAGTAGCGACAATGATCACAATGTTCCCATATAGGATGAGGAGTACAACCAGGTAATAATCCCCAATGTGATTGTGAGCCTGATGGATGAGTAGGATCCACAAGTGGGATGGGAATTTTGGGATCTTCCTTCCACATTACACTCAAAACTTTAAGCTTATGAGCGCCAGACATGCCATGGCTGATAGACGTAGCATTAGCTTGATCAATCCGGTAGGTTTTGGTGTGAATCCACAAAGGCATTTTGGTTACATACAAATGTTGTAATTTACTAGGGATGTTCTAGTATTGAAAACGAGAACCAAAACCAGTAGGACCATATGCCTGATAATAAGATTTTCTGTAAATGAGGCAAAAGTTAACTTGAATAAACATCCTAAATAAGAAGATGTTCCTTGAAAGTCCATTTCTACAATTGCAGCATTTGGTCCTTGAAATAAATCTCGGATGAGATTCTTGCCTCCTTCATGGTCTAACCATCTGTCGGGACGGATAATTAATGGATTACAAAACCGGATAGGTAACTGGCGATTATCGTCACACCAATGTTGAAGAATTGGTTGGATCTCAAGATCAATGTCTTCCGAGGAAGCAGACATTTCAAAGAATGGATGATTGGTCCATAATCCACTTTGTGTCAGTTGTTGGGCAGCAACAAGACATCTAAATCTGTCATGCAAAAAGTCATTAGCCATATAAAAATTGTGACGATCCCTCATAGCAAAGGGATTTGTGCTCCATTCCATACAACTGGGTTCATACCACCGATGTTCTCTAATCCGAACAAGATTAACATGTCCTTTACTTGGTGGTGGTTGAACAGGAACATCATGTTCCAAGGGAATAGCTTTATGTCCTTCTCTGGAAAGGAAATCTGCAAAGATATTAGCAGAACCAAGAAGATGAGCAATATCAAAATCAAATGTGTTTAGAAATTGTGCCCATCGCAGGAGTCTTCCACGGACTACTTTATCCTTTGATTCCTTCTTAAAGAACCCTTTCAGATTCTGTAAATCACTTTTGATCAGAAACCTTTTATCAGCAACAAACATTTGAAATGCTTTCAGAGTATTGATTACAGCCAATATTTCTTTATGTGTGCTGTGATAATTAAGTTCACTATTTTTGAAGCTTCCAGAGATGTATCAGACAATTTCTTCTTTCCCATTGGACACTGTCTCTTTAAGGACTCCTGCCCATGCATACTCACTAGCATTTGTTTCAATAATTTTGAATCCTGAACCTGGGAGTCTTAAAGGGGGTAGTTCAGCACATTTTTGCTTAATTCTTTTTATAAGGGCATCATGCTTAGCTGACCATTGTGGTGGATTCTTTCCTAGTAATGCATTTAAGTCTTTCCTATCTTCTGCTAATTTACTATAGAATCCAGCAATATAATTCACAAGACCAAGAAAGCGTTGAAGTTCTTTGACTGTCGTTACCTGAAGGTTCTGGATCTTGGTCAAAATATGTGGTTGCGCTTCCATTTTCCCCCCCGGGAGAAGCTTGATGCCAATTAAAATAATCTCACGTTGAGCAAAGTGAGATTTCGAAGGATTGATGGCCAAACCATGTTGTTGACAAAGTTGGAGAAAGACCTGTAAATGCTCCAGATGCTTCTTCATATCCTGACTAAACACAAGAATATCATCAATATATGGTTGAATAAATTTACCAAATTGATAGAATATTTTATCCATAGCTTGCTGGAAGATAGAGGGAGCAGTTTTGATTCCAAATGGAAGAACCTTCCATTCAAATAGTCCTTGCGGAACAGAGAAGGCTATTTTGTAGATGTCCACTGGCTTCATTTCTATCTGCCAAAACCCTTTTGTCAGATCAAATTTGGAATAAATATTACTGCCCTGAATAGCTTGCCATATATGATCTTTGCTTGGAAGCGGATGCTGATTGTCAACAAGGCATTCATTGAGTGGCTTATAATTAACCACAAGTATTTTCTCAGTTAATTCTACACCATGCTCATCAAATTTAGGAACATACATAGCATGACAAGAAAAAGGAGAACTTGACCTTTGAATAATATCTAAGGACATTAATTCTGTAATTTCTTTACGACAAAGCTTAACTTCTGCCATGTTCATGAGAAAATAGTTTGCTTTGGCCTTAGGAACAATATCATTACCTGAAGCATCCTTTTTGAGAGGAAGAGAGCAAGTGAGAGATCTCTTCTATTTCTTTAGGTCTTTAGTCATGACAGTCTGAGCATAGGCTGCTTTCAACTGTTCCAAATCTGTCGCTGTTGCTTCAATCTGTTGCGTTAACCAAATTGTGTTTGTCCTTTTCTTCTTTTTCTCTATTTCAATCTATTTGGTGAAGGCTACATTCTGGTGTAGACGGGGCATTTGGAATGTACCAAGTAGAGTAATAAACATGGAATCCATAATGATGGGTTCCCAATTCTGTATAGTTCTACTGCCAATGGCACCATCATAATTATTTACTTCATAATGAACAAAAGTAAGTTCATCAAAGAAATCTTTCCCCAATTGAATAGGAACTTTACAGATAAACTAGGAAACAAATTTGTCTTTACCAAATTCTATTTTTGTAGTACCCTTTATCCAAAGATCTGCTAGAAAACACTGGTATCTGGCAAGATTAATATCAGCTCCGGTATCCCATAAGAAAGCTAATGGATACATCTTAATGCCTGCAGGGTGAATATTGAGAATTACACCAGGGCAAGTTGTAGTGTAGACAGTTTGAGCTATTCTAAAGGTACTGCTATTACCTTCATCTAAATAAGGAGCTTTATTTTGTATAAGAACTGAGCTTTGCACAGGTTCTTCAATATGCAGTGGACTCTGTAGTGTCTCATTATAGAATAACTGGGTTTCTGGACTGAGGGCCTTTTCTGCACAGAACAATTGTTCTTCTTGTGGCGATATGTCTTTGGGTAACTGGATTCTTGAAGAAGAGTTATAATGATTAATGTATCTATCTAGTTCAGGCAATTTTTCCATTTCTTCAACAAGATTAATATTTTCTTCTTCTTCAATCTCACTAATTTCAGCATGAGCTTGTTGAATAACCTTTTCAAGAAAAATCTTTCTCTGTCTTCTCCATAGTCTTCTAGCCATGCTTCCTGCAGAGGGAGCAATATCAATACTATGCTGTGCTATAGGCATAGTGGATTCAATTGGTGAGGCTGGCCTAGGAGTATAATTAAGCACGTGTTCTTCTGATGACTAGGCTAGGAGGTTCCTTTTCTTTTAACAAGAAATACTCTTTTGACTTTAGCTGTTCTAACTTGTTAGTCAACTTTCTCCATGTTTCTGGTCCCATATCCATAGCATATAGTTTACTCTCAAGTTGGACAATTTCTTCAATTGTCTTATCCAACTCTGCTCCTGTATTTCTGCGAAGCATCATGCAGAAAAAAGAATTTTCAAAATTAGTTGAATCTGCTTCTAAATCTTTAGTTTGACCAGTAATTATATTGACGGTAGCCTGCTCATTAGCAGACAAAAACTCAGCCTCTTCAGATTCTGTATCTGATAGATTAGAAAGAATAATGTCATCAGAATCTGAGGGATATTCATTGATGAATTCATATTCATCATTGTCAAGTCCAGCTTCTCTGGCTGTATGAACCTTTCCTTTATTTTTCTTCTTGTTCCTATCTGGACATTTGTTTGCATAATGTTTTCCCTTACAGATATAACAAGTAGGTTCCCACTTCTTACCAGAGTTTTTCTTATCCTTCTTTCGAAAATATCCTTTCTTTCAGGGATACTTACTGAACTGTTTCTTTTTCTTCTTCTTATAATACTTATCTTTTCCTTTGTCAAAGTGTTTTGACTTAGAAGAAGGCTGACAGGTTTTACATTTATCATACTGAGAAGAAGGTAGAAGCTGATAACAAACAGAAGAAGAAATCATTGGCTTGACTTTTTTAATCTCTTTCCTTTTCTGTGTTTCTTGACATATATCTTTATTAATTTCAACTAAGAACTACACTAATTGTGGATAAGTCAGTTCTTTTAATTCTAAACCTTCATTCACCATATTCTCTAGAACTTTCTTATGATAGAATTCACCTACATCGGGGCGAAAGCTTTTCAAGAAAGTTGTGAACATAAAATCTTGATTTTGTTCACGACCAGAGAGATAAAGGTTTTTATACTGATCTTCATAATACTCTTTAAAACATTTTAAATCTTTACACTTGCCTCTCATGAACTTATTATAGGCAAGTCTTTCTCTTGTGTTTGTTTTACCAACAAACAGACGTGTCAACTGTGCACACACCTAATCTATGCCTCTGTTTATCAGGTTTTCTCTGTAGCCATTCTCAAGACGATCCCAAACATTTATTGCCATTCCAGTCATGGAATTGAGGGCTTGCTTGATCACCTGAGCTTCATTAGCTCTAGCATTTGTAGACATGTAGTTAGTGATCTAGGTGCGCATGACGTCAATTCCCCTCATATTTTCTACTTCCTCAAAACTGTCAAAATTAATTAGAGGAGTATCTGGCTTATAAGTTTGGATATTTTTAAATGGATCAACTGGATTGGAACCATTTGGATTAGTTCCATTACCACGTACCATCTGGAATTTACCAAATAATCTTTCATCAGCAGTGATTTCTCTAAGTCTACCAGTTGAGGGATCAAAGATTTTCTCAATTACAAGCTGTTTTGGCTTTACTAGAAGTTTAGGGCCTTCATGTTGAGCCTGTAAATATCCTTGGGCACTAGATGGGAAATTCAACATTTTTTGTTGGGATTGTACCTAAATAGTAGTGACTAAAGTTTGTATTGTAGAAGATTCTTGGACAACAGAATCTCTCACCAATATAGTGTTATCATTGACTTGTTGAATTTCTTGTCTGACAAGATCCATCTTGTCTTCAGTGTGCTTTAACTAAATTCTGCAGTTTCCTAACTGCGAGCTTAACACTTCATAGTCCATATGACTTTCCACTCTAACCTGCTGCAGCTTTTCTCTATGTAGATCAGCAACACGTTGTTGAGCGGTCCACCACGCTTCAGCATGCATTTTGAATTGAAGATATGCAGCTTTTAGCTCAAGAATCTCCGCTTTCATTTGTTGCAAGAGATCTTTTTCAAGTCGTTCCAGAGAGGCAACAACAACATGCATATTGGCCTGCAGAGACAACAACTGTATCTCTTGCTACCACATATTTTGACCAAGATCCAGAACCTTTAGGTAACGACAGTCAAAGAACTTCAACGCTTTCTTGGTCTTGTGAATTATATTGCTGGATTCTATAGTAAATTAGCAGAAGATAGGAAAGACTTAAATGCATTACTAGGAAAGAATCCACCACAATGGTCAGCTAAGCATGATGCCCTTATAAAAAGAATTAAGCAAAAATGTGCTGAACTACCCCCTTTAAGACTCCCAGGTTCAGGGTTCAAAATTATTGAAACAGATGCTAGTGAGTATGCATGGGCAGGAGTCCTTAAAGAGATAGTGTCCAATGGGAAAGAAGAAATTATCTGATACATCTCTGGAAGCTTCAAAAATAGTGAACTTAATTATCACAGCACACATAAAGAAATATTGGTTGTAATCAATACTCTGAAAGCATTTCAAATGTTTGTTGCTGATAAAAGGTTTCTGATCAAAAGTGATTTACAGAATCTGAAAGGGTTCTTTAAGAAGGAATCAAAGGATAAAGTAGTCCGTGGAAGACTCCTGCGATGGGCACAATTTCTAAACACATTTGATTTTGATATTGCTCATCTTCCTGGTTTTGCTAATATCTTTGCAGATTTCCTTTCCAGAGAAGGACATAAAGCTATTCCCTTGGAACATGATGTTCCTGTTCAGCCACCACCAAGTAAAGGACATGTTAATCTTGTTCGAATTAGAGAACATCGGTTGTATGAACCCAGTTGTATGGAATGGAGCACAAATCCCTTTGCTATGAGGGATCGTCACAATTTTTATATGGCTAATGACTTTTTGCATGACAGGTTTAGATGTCTTGTTGCTGCCCAACAACTGACACAAAGTGGATTATGGACCAATCATCCATTCTTTGAAATGTCTGCTTCCTCAGAAGACATTGATCCTGAGATCCAACCAATTCTTCAACATTGGTGTGACGATAATCGCCAGTTACCTATCCGGTTTTGTAATCCATTAATCATCCGTCCCGACAGATGGTTAGACCATGAAGGAGGCAAGAATCTCATCCAAGATTTATTTCAAGGACCAAATGCTACAGTTACAGAAATGGACTTTCAAGGAACATCTTCTTATTCAGGATGTTTATTCAAGTTAACATTTGCCTCATTTACAGAAAATCTTATTATCAGGCATATGATGCAGACTTATGGTCCTACTAGTTTTGGTTCTTGTTTTCAATACTGGAACATCCCCAGTAAATTACAACATTTGTATGTAACCAAAATGCCTTTGTGGATTCACACCAAAACCTACCGGATTGATCAAGCTAATGCTACGTCTATCAGCCATGGCATGTATGGTGCTCATAAGCTTAAAGTTCTGAGTGTAATGTGGAAGGAAGATCCCAAAATTCCCATCCCACCTGTGGATCCTACTCATCCATCAGGCTCACAATCACATTGGGGATTATTACCTGGTTGTACTCCTCATCCTGTATGGGAACATTGTGATCATTGTCGCTACTTTGAAGAACGAGCTGGAAAACACTCAGACAATGCAGGACCTTCTCAACCGCCATCCAAAGGAAAAGAAAAAGATCATCGTGCTCCTGACTGTTCACATGATATTACTCATTACTGTGAGGGATGCTTTGATTATGCTCCTATGAAATCAAGCGACACCAGCACTAGCTAGTGGACCAGGTTTGTTGGCCACTGAAGGAATCTATCTATTCATGATAAAAGATAGACGTGGCCCACACCACGGTAAAATGGGAAAGTACATGGGCCTGAACATGTACACGGGTTATCCTTCCTGTGATCAAAAAGATGCTTTGTACATCTTGTCTATTTTCCTTATCTTGTTCACAGATTATTTGGTCCCACCTGAGGAATCTTATCCTCATCCGGGTAGTCCTTCGAATAAGGGTTGCACGTGTCCCCCTTGTATTGACAGATTTCTAATTTGAACTTGTGAGAAGAGGTAAGAAGATCTACCTTGCCTTCCTATATAAGGATGTAAGGCCGCCTCATTCATCATTAGAGTCTTGGCAAGTGAAGTCTTCAAGCAAGGTCTAGAGTCTGAGTGTTTTAGAGTTTTTAAGAGTCTTCAGATTAGTCTGTAAGCAAAAGAGTACCATTATCTCTGGTTTACTCTCTGCATACAAGTTTGAAAGTTTGTATCTGGTTAATATAGTTTGTGCTATACAGCGCGCAATGAATATGAGAATACTATATTGTTTCTGCCTTTATGAAAAATAATACATACAGCAGTTTGTAGTATATTGTATTTGTTCCAATTCTATGTTGGATCTGTCTCATATTGTAGCTATTGCAAAAGTTGGTATCAGAGCCGAGTTACAGTAAATGTTACAACTTTTAGTCTGCTTTCACTAAATACAGTCTTTGTGTGACTATATTAGTTTTAGAATATTGTTTAAAATCCATAATTGGATGTATCGCTCTCTGTATTGCTCTCTGTATTGCTCATACCGTCACTTTGTGTTGTAAGTCCTTAAATAAGTCCCGTCTGAAGCTGTGTTAGGCGTTTAGGGCAGTCAAGGCTGTTATCTGGTATTTTGAGCGTAGATTGGAGCACATACATTATGGATCGAGCTTCTACATCTGGAGCTGAGATAGCACCTGAAGATCACACTAAGGATTGCAGTGCTGAGGTTAGTTTCACAAATTTCTTTCCAGACTCTGAGCAAACATTTTCTTTACCTGCAGAAACTAGTAATGTGATAGATGAGTTGTCTAGCAGTAGTAAGTTTGCTAATGAAGAATTTAAAGTCCCTGTGATCAAACCCTCTAAGATATACAAAGATATACCTGACAGTCTAGTGTCTATGATTAGTCAATCTAAGGGTTTAAAAAATTTCTTTGGTTATACCTCCTGGCAGAAATGCCATATTGCTTCTTTGCAACACACAGTTATAGGAGGATCCGAATGATCATTAAATCTGTTCAATGATAAAGAAATTTAGAAATTTAAAGCTCAGGCTATAGCCAGTCCTAAGAACCTGCAATTCATGCATCTGTCGTATGTCAGAATAGGTGTAACAGGACATTATAGGAAAGGACTTCCTATAATAATGATGATGATGTTAAAAGATGCAAGGTTCTTTAAAACATCCCATGCTTTATTAGGATGTGCTTGTGATTCCATGTCTGAAGGTCCAATCTATTTAGATTGTCTATTGGATTTCCCTATTAGTTTGAAAGATGGTAACCTGGATAAAGTCCTTACGTACGAATTCAATACTATGAACCTGTTCATGAAAGATAATTTTGTAGATCATTCCCTTGTCTTTTTGGTTCATTATCGTCTGTACAACAAAGTTCTCCCTTTAATGATGAATCCCAGACGAGCCCAGGGAATAGAAGGTTTTTCCACCATCTGGAAATCTACCTCAGAGCACACCCAGTTAGTAGCCCCCAAAATTGTTAAGCATAAAGACATCAAGCTACCAGAAGAATGGGCTATATCTCTTTGGGATAAGGACTTTAAGCCTCCTGAACAGAAACCTCCTCAGTTACGTGGTGTAACTCTTGAGGAAATAGATGACCAAGCAGTTATTCGCTTCTCCTCTAGACGCACTCTGTCTACGAGAAAGGAACAAACTTTTACCCATAATAACCCTTTGCCATCTGTGTATTTTAGATCACAGAGTGTTCGTCTTCAGCCTTCAAAAGGTTTTGAAGATCTGTTTAAAATTCCTGTTGTTAAAAAACCTGTACAAGGAAACCCTGGTGCTAGTTCCTCTTCTCAGGCACCTGTGTTGAATCCATGTCCCCATGACCAGTATTCAGCCCTGGATAATGGATTCTTTTAATGTGAAAAATGTTCTTTCATTTTCCATCCACCCTCTGGCAAAGTTAATATGCTGTCTGGTAAACCTGCCATTTTACCAGAACAAGATATCAAAGAAAGTATTGAAAAGGCTATTTCTACGCCTTCTGCATCTTGTACTGTGCCCGGAACCATCCCTCCTTTTAAGGATTTTATGCTTAAGGATTTGTCTAGCCAATATCAAGCCGACTTCTGGCCTCTACATGTGACCCCTGTTGGAGAAGTCCAAGGATCCAGCCAAAGTAAATTATTGAATTGGACCAACCTATGTATCCGTAAAACCCTCCTATTCATCCATGATAAGAAAACCCAGGATGAAATTCGTGGTTTGCAGCAAGAGAAACAGTTGTTATCTCTGCAGGCCAATATGCATGCTGTCATTGCCTCTTTGGAACAACTTGAAAAAGATCTCTTGCAACAAATGAAAGCGGAGATCCTTGAGCTGAAAGCTGCATGTAAGGCCGCCTCATTCATCATTAGAGTCTTGGCAAGTGAAGTCTTCAAGCAAGGTCTAGAGTCTGAGTGTTTTAGAGTTTTTAAGAGTCTTCAGATTAGTCTGTAAGCAAAAGAGTAACATTATCTCTGGTTCGCTCTCAGCATACAAGTTTGAAAGTTTGTATCTAGTTAATATAGTTTGTGCTATACAACGCACAATGAATATGAGAATACTGTTTTATTGTCTAATGCTAAATATAGATTTGTTACCTTAATATTTACGAATGATATTGAATGACAAGATGTTTTTTGAAAGGTGGCAAATTAGTAAACTAATAATTAATGTTAGACACATGTCAATTATATAAAGTGATGAATTAAATTTAAGAAAAAAAATAGTTGAGAATTATTTTTTGGAGAGCCATTTACTTGGAGAATGTTTAAACTTTAAATTGTAGTAGGAGGAAAAGCATAAGAATGTACAGTGAAAGTAATTACTTAATAGTTAATACTTTTAACAAAATCTAAAGTGATTTTTAACAATATATAATAATTATCACTTGAGTAAAAATTATTTTTGGAGATCCATTTACTTGATCAACTAATTGCTAATTTAGTGGAGAATGTTTAAACTTAAAACTTTAGTAGGAGGAAAAATAAATGGATGTTATTAGTTGTTTGAAAATAACTAATTAAAATTTAATATAATATAGTTGAGAATAAAACAATAATTATCATTTTCATTGCACATACACTAATTAGGTATCACATAAATATTTATTATTGTTATTTCTAACAATATAAATATTAGACAATATTTTCAAAATATTAGAAGAAGAAAAAATAAAATCATGTGATTCGTATATTCGCTCCAATTCTTTGTTTCTATCAATTAATATAGTATCCCTACTTAAGTAGGGACTAATAATAACAAATTAATATAGGATAAAGAGTTGGGACTAATAAATATATTAATATGGATGTTTACAAATTAAATGAATAAAATAATGATATATAGAGAGAATTTCAATAAAGATATGTTTTAACAAATGTTGTTAGATGATGTTATAATTTGTTCAAGATTTTCTATAGCATTGGAGGAACAATTTTAAATCAATAAATTCTTTATTTGTCACTTTGGATCTCTTCTATGGCTACAAATCTAAACTTTCTTACATATTTAAACCTTTGAGCACATATTTATACCCTACTGAATTTGAATTCTAGAATTTGTTTACCTTGATGTTTACACTTGCATTTGCAAAGGGTTGGTGTCTATATACACAACTAACTTACTAGATAAGGAATGTTCTCCTTTGGTCAAACCTTTATTATCAAGTCAACAATACAGATCAATGATAAAAAATGCAACATGCAAGGATTATTAGGAATGATGAAATTTGCAAATAGATGATGTGATGTTGGTGCTCTAATTATGCTCCTTGAATGATGGTATGAGTTAGAATGAGAGCTTGTGGATATGTAAAAATAAATTATGATTTTTCCTTAAATAAATAGAACACCCCAAATTTGGCTTCTAATGTGTCACAACCCAACTGGATCATGAGTCAAATTAATTTAAATAGAGACCTATTTATACATGTATACCTTTTTGTTTACTTGTCAAGATTATATAATCATCAAGTTTGTCTAAGTATTATGTTCATCTAGATTATTCTTATCCAAATCAAATATTTAATTATTGGATCTCACAAGTGTAATGCTTTAGACAAGATCTTTGTGACTTATCTTAATCTTATAAAATAACTTTCAATTTCAAATATAATACAATAAGAATGATACACTTAAATGATTGATGTTATAAATACATATTCTATATAAGAAGTACAAACTCAACATAGTTAATTATAGAACATTAACTTACATATTTAATTTGTTAATACAAGATTGCTTCTAATACTTAATATAGAGACACAAGTTAGCCTTCATTATATTCATGAATCATAAATACTTACATACATTTCATGTGTTATGCATATACAAAATCCTTTATAAAAAATGTTTGAATATATAATAATACTTTAGGAAAGTACTACAAAAGAAAAAATATAGATATCATGTACTAAATACACATGATATGTGTTTGAAATATCTTGATGAAGGGAGAAGAACATCATGTAGGCACTTTTTCTCCAACCATAGAGTTGTGCAAGTTCCCTCGTACACCACCAAAATAGATGTGACCATACTCTGCACGGGCAAGGTCACACAAGAGTACCAAATAGAAATAATGAGATGTATCTAGTATATGGCACTAACAAATGACTCTCATAAAATAAATTACAATAAATGATCCCATGGCCAAGGTTTGAGATGATTAGCACAATACATCTATGACCACCTCTCCACAATATATATAATGTCATAATTTAGTTGTGAACACCTTTCAAGCATGTAGTGTAATTCACAAATTTTATAAAGGACACTAGTAGGATAAAATAGGCTCAACAAAGTTTTTGTATTCACAAATACAACACAAGAAATGTTGCAATGCACACACACAAGTGTCATCATCCCTATGATAACACTAGCACGATGCAAAACAATATCAAGAAGGAAGGAGTGGCACGCATCTTAATGTGGTACACTCTCCAAATGAACTATTTCATATAATTTGGACTTATTACTAGTCTAAATTTCAAAAACTATTTGGAATAAGTCAAAATTTCAAAATATCCATATAATTAATCCAAATTATTTAACAATGAGTATTATTCTTACTCTAATATTGTAAGGAACATGTCTAAATTTCTTCCAATATCCATATTTCTAGTATAGTTTGTTGGGAAGAAAAATCCCTCTAGTCTAGTTTATGGGCCATAAGTCCAAATTATTCAAAATTGTTCATCCAAACAAAATCATAATACAAATGAGTAGAGAGTTGTCACCAACTCAATATACCAAGGAGGCACACAACACAATGTGGTCCTAGCACACATAATAGTAGAAGACTACACACAAAAGGAGACACCACATAGTTCATCCTTAGATTCATTAACCACGGTGAAGAGATGAGTTAGATTCATTAAGAAGGAAGACACGGTCTAATTCCATCTTAGCACTTTCACAAAAATCCTAACATGATAATTTCTTCATTAGGTTCAATTACTACATTCAATAACTTATTAAAACTTCACAAGTGTAAGAGAGAGATTAGGCATACTCACCATAATGCCTACTCATTCAATTTTTAACAATACAAGAAGACAGAGAGATAGAAACAACTCATCCACATAAGATCTCATTTCTTTTCACCAACAAAACACATCATAAGGGAAGAGAGGAATGCGATCATCTACCATACATATAAGGTTCAATTCTCAACTCGCATATTACAACATTCATCACAATGTAAACACACATGCATGTGTTTGTTTTCCTATCGCAAGAAGGAATAATAATAATCACAATGTCATCCTATTAATCTCATTATTTCCTTCATTTACACTTTGAGAACTAGGGAGAGATAGGAGATATATTTTCTGTAACATCCACATTCTAAAACATAGTAAAACCAGAAATTTGCCATAGAGTAATTCAACAAGGTAAAAATGAGATAGAGAAAATTTTTCTTTTTATTTAACATATAATCAAGTAACAACAAATTGCAAGATTTCTATCCTAAAATAAGCAACATAATATAATATACAAAGATGACATTTTGTCTTTAGAATTACAAATATCTGCAATAGATAATGTTTTGCATAGTCTCAATAAACACAAGTCTCAAAGATATACTGCATCCAAAAATCTAACATCTTTATCACAAGCCCTGACATGTTTTCTGCTTGGAGAGAGAGAGAGTATCTTTCCAGTGATTTACCTCCATCCATAGACTGGTCTCCCACACATCTTCCACATAGGAAGTGACCCTACCCTTCACGAGGAATATAGACCAAAGGTGACCAGTGGTAATTTGCCTTCCCGAGTACATAGTGTTGTATCCTACACAACTCTATCAACCATAAAACCCTAGATACCCTCTAGCTAAGTATGATTTCTGATAGGTTATGCAATCTAGATACAGTGAACCGACAATGCATATAGAAAATGAATGCATTACTATGACCATAGTTTCAATATAAAATGACGTTCGCAATGAACGTTGTCATAATGTTCACCCACCCCAACTTGACTTGGATACTATCATATTCCTACAGTTTGACTTGGTCAATTATGTATAACTATATAGTCTTAGCAACTTTAATATTTTAGTCTTCCAGTCCTAGACAAATTTACATTCACTGTCTATATTCCATAGACCTTATCAATTACCTTTCTTTACGAGGATTCTCGTTGCATCATTGCAATACCCGAGATCCAAGACTTATCAACTCATAATAATTTTAAATTGATTTATAACGACTAAGATGGTTACCTTACCCATGTTAAGCATCATAGTCTAGGAAATTATTTCCTTTCTTACAAGTAAGAATAAATAAACATAGTTAGGGTACTTGTCCCTTCAATCACGATCTATATAATGATCACAATGATTTAATATAAATAATTACCTTATTTGGTCAAGTTAAGGTTTAACTAAAGAGTTTTATCTAACTCAAATCTAGTCTTTCTGACTTAGGTAGATTCACAAGATACTGTCATTGCTCCATAGACCTTATGGAATGACTATCTATTCTTGGGCATCTCTTTGCATCTTTGCACCATTTGAAATTCATCACTTATTGACAAGTAATGGCTAAGAGAAGTTGTGACCAAAAAGGTATAATAAACTTTATGGTTGACTAACCATTTAATAGCACCTCTTGCATGCTTGCAAAACCCGAGGCTTATGACTTATATCTCAAGTCGACTTGTAACCAAACAAATAGGTTTCTCTACCTAAGGCTAAACATTATCGACTAATAACAAATCTCTTTTCAATAAGATAAATATGAACATTTATTATTTAGGGTTCTCGACCCTTTAATGTCTACCCCCATAAAATAACTAAAACGGGTTATAACCATAAAGGTGTCATCAAATAATCTTTAGTAATTTTATTAGCTCAATTGTAATTATTTGATGGATTCTACTATCCCAATACATTAGAGATCAATTGGCAACATTTGCCATAGAAAATATACATTGATCCTAGAGTTAAGTACCCTTAAATACATTAGAGAATCAATTGGCGACATTGCCTAGAAAATATACGTTGAGCCTAGAGTTGAGCACCCTTATTTCATTATCTAATTTCTAAGCAATTATTTTAGTACCATAATCCATCCCATCTCTTAAATTTAGATGTATTTGACTATAATTATTTACCTTAAATTTAATTAAAGATGTGTTTTTATTTCTTTCAATTTTATCCTACCTAATTAAAAATTACAATTACTATTGTATTTACTTTAACAAGTACTAGTTTATTAGTTCCTATCTTCCAAGAATTATAACATTCATATATTCTTAACAAGTGAATAATAATATAGTTTTTTGTTGGGAAATGAAAGGTAAACTACTACAATATGAAATATGAAATTAAGATTTCTTGTTCATTGAAAAACCATTCAACCAAATGTTCTTAATTGTAGAATACCAAAATTAGATTTTTAAGGACATAAAATTAGCAACATAAAAGTCAACAAACCACATGGGATCATCACATAACATAGGATTTCATGGAGAAACCCTTAAAAGGAAAAAAACTCCACCAAGAAAAGAGGCCAAGTATGTATAATCTTCAAATACAAGATTACAATAGTCATACACTTCCTTCACTCCTTCCTTTCCTTCATTTTGATAGCGCCTGTCCACCTGTGAACTCTCTACAATACAACACCTACAAAAGCCTTCAGAATAACTACATACTAAACACCACCCAAGAGCTCCAATTTATAGAAAAAATAGGAAGAAAAAAATAGGTATACCCCCTATTGAAAAAATCCAATAGTCAAAACCTCTGGAAGCCTCTAGATGGTGAAGAGACAACTCATTTTTGGCTCCATCTTTCCTTCCTTTCCAAGCACCCAACTTTGGGAATGTAAAGGTCACATTGAATAAAACACCAAGAAACACCTCACTTCTTTCTAAGTGCCCCACCTAAATAAGTTTAATGGTCATCTACACGAATCACCATTTGTCATTTAAAACCCCTTCCCAAGTGTCCCATTTGAGTAGATAACTATTTTTTTCCACGAGTCACTAATTATTTACAACTGCCAATGAACCCCTTCATCCCTTATGAATGCATCTACAAACTATAGGTGGAACATTATTACAAATAAATGACAAGATTTGCAAGGTTGATAGCACCTTAATCTAGAAAAACAAAATGAATTAAGTACAAGAAAGAGGCCCGTGTCCTACCTACACCAAGAGAACTTTTCTATGCTCATAGGCTTGGTAAGAGAATTTGCAATATTATCCTAAGTGTCAACCTTCCTCAACATAACTTGTCCATTTACAATCATTTATCAAACAAAGTGGTACTGAACATCCACATACTTTGCTTGAGCATGAAACATTGGAATTTTAGCCAAACAGATTGCACTCTGGCTATCACAACCTATCTAAACTATCATGTAATCAAAACTAATACCTACACATAATCTTTGTAACCAAAGTACCTCCTTGGAGACATGGATAGAAACCACATACTCTACTTTAGTGGTGGATAAAGTAACCATTGGTTGCCTTTTACTCATCCAACTCACTACACCTCCAAATAAAGTAAAAACATAGCCACTAGTGGACCTTCAACTATGCAAATCACTAGCCCAATCTGCATCAACAAAGCCCTATATGTCCAATGTATTATCCACATAATCAGGACCATAATAAACCAAACAATAATTAGAAGTACCATGCAAATATCTAAGAACCCTCTTCACATAATTTCAATGCTCTCTACTAGGGTTAGACGTAAACCTACTCAATACTCCCACTACTTGGGCAATATTTAGCCTAGTGCAAACGATTGCATACATCAGGCTACCAACTACACTAGCATATGACACATTAGACTTATTTTCAAAATCATCCTCACATTTGGGACACATATCTAAAGTAATCTTAGTGCCAATTGGTAAAGGAATTCTAATTGGCTTACAGTCCTACATATTAAACCTCTGCAAAATAGTATTCACATGCTTACTCTGTAACAACCAAAGATTTTTGTTTTCACAATCCCTCCTGATTTCCATACCCAATATGTATCTTTCTACCCCCAGATCTTTCATCTCAAATGCACATGAAAGTTGAGCTTTTAGCTCACTAGTCATAACCTTGGTGATACTGAAAAACATCTCATCCACATACAAGGAAATAATTAATATATGATCATCAATACATCTAATGTAAATACAATGATCCTTCTTGATTCTTACAAAACCCAATTTCAACACAAATGTACCAAATTTTTGATACCATATCCAAGGTGATTGTTTCAAACCACAAAGAGACCATTTTAACAGGTACAAACCAAGTGTTCCTTCTTTTCTACCTCAAAAACTTTAGGTTGTTGCACATAAATTTCTTCTTCCAATCCCCCATGCAAAAATGAAGTTTTAAAATCTATTTGTTCTATTTCAAAATCATAAGCAACAACTATGGATAAAATAAATATAATTGAGGATAATTTAGCAATAGGAGAGAAATTTTCACCAAAATCAACTACCTCTCTCTAGGAATCACCCTTGGCCACTAGTCTTGGCCTTGTACTTCTCTAATGAATCATTAGCTCCAAATTTATTCTTATAGACCCATTTACAACCAATGAATTTCCTTCCTTTAGGCAATCGAACAAGATCCTAGGTGTCACATGATTTTAGAGCCATCATCTCCTCCTGCATGGCTTGCTACCAATAGTCACTATCATCTAAAAAATAGCTTCCTTGTAGGATCTAGGATCATCATCAATACTTAACAAAGCAAATACACAATGGAAATATAATGGGCTATACCTATCATTAGAATTCTATTATCTTGTGGAACTTCTCAATGGAGTAAGGGATTCTTCCTCTTGTTCTTCTACTTGTTCAACTCCTTTAGGTTCATCATGCCTAACCTCTTCATCTAGCTTAGAACTCCCACTTGAACTCTCTTCATCCTCTCTATCCTCAAATCCATCATTTTGTTCTTCCACATGTATATCTTCTTGCTTCAAATCTTTGTCTTTTCTTTCTATTTTGTTTGTTTAGGAATAGAAATAGTTCTAAACTCCTTGAAAATCACATCTCTAGAATAGACAATTTTCAAGGTTAGAGGATTCCAAAGCTTGCAACCCTTATCAATCTCACCATACCCAATGAAGATGCCTTTTTATGGATTTGGATCTAGTTTAGACTACTTTTCTTTAGGCACATGAAGAAAAACCTCATAGCCAAAAACCCTTAAATGCAAAACAAAAAGGTTTCTTACCTATCCACACTTTATAAGGTGTCAAATCAAGAGCCTTATAAAGAGATCTATTTATCAAGTAACAATCAATATTCATATATTCTACCCAAAATCATCTATCCAACTGCACACCACTTAACATACTTCTAGCTCTTTCCATCAAGGGTCAATTTATCGTTTCTGCCACCCCATTTTGTTGAGGTGTGTATGGAATAATCTTTTGCTTGATTATACCTATATGCTTACAAAACTCATCAAATTCCCTAGAACAATATTCCCTTCCATTGTCAAATCTCAAAACCTTTATCTTACAATTTGATTGATTATCTACTAAGGCTTTAAATTTTTTAACTTAGTGAAAACTTCGTATTTGTCACATAAAATAAATCTAGGTGAATATTGAGGCATCATCAATCAAGATCACAAAATACCAAAATTTACCAATAGAACCAACATCCATAGGACCAAAAACATCTGTATGAATGATTTATCAGGGCCCACAAGAGTTGTTTAAGCTTTCTTAGGACCTGCAAGAGCTTTCTCAAAGCCTGCAAGACTTCTATGAAGCATAGAAACTTATATCATACCTCCTAAAAGAATATCCACACCTCCAAACTGCACCTTGATGGGCTTTTATTTTCTTCGCACATCCTCCTATACCTATATTCTCACTCAGATTTGGTGGCTTCATACTCTTTAACATAGATCTTTTTACATACAAAGCATATAGAATCCTCCTGTACATCATGCATTGTGCCTCCTCCATCGATGAAACCTCCAAAAGCTTGAAAACCCTAAAGTAAGAAACCTAGAGACAAGTGGAAACTAACCTGAACCCTAACTAGGGACCTAGTTTGATGACCCTGAGATAAAAACTATAGAACAATGACCTACATGAGCAGTTTACTTCAAAACAACCTTCCCTCCACTACATTACCAAAATATTTGGAGAAAATAAGGTTTTTTAAACGCAGAAAACTCATCTTTATTGACCTTTGACCTGCTATTGTTCACATGCAAAATGGAAAAACTATTTATAGATGAGGTAAAAGAAAAAAAATTGACAAGATTAAAGTGAATAAACCATTTCAACATCTCTTTTAAGACTTTTTAAATAATGTTGAAGCAACTTTGATAACCTAGGGCCTCCAAAACCTTTTAAAACCTCTCAAAACTCAAAAACAACCAAAGGACATACTATATTGCTTTTGACCTTACAAATTTGCAACACAGTACGACTTTTGACAACAAAAGACGACAATTAACGACAAATACTACCTTGAACAACCTGGTTGCCTATTTGAGCTGAGGATAAAAAATAGGTAACATAAGCATCTCTGAACTCTGTAATAGCAAAGAATTGTCATCAAGGAGAAGACATATGTCTTCAATACTATCATCATGATCTGAAATGAGAGATTCTACAAATAAATGATAGATGCCTGATAAGATGATATCTCGTTGATCAAGAGGGTTGATATCAATATCTTGCTGCAAGGAATCAATGGAAGTTCTTAAGGAAAGAACTTTGGATTTAGATGTAGCATCAGGTGATGGTGGAGGAGATGTCAAGCTTGTCCTAAGGAGGAGCTGAAAGAGATGATGTGAGAAGTGAGGACACATTTCATCACTATGTTGATTGCTCCCACAGTATTGACATTTGATTTTCCAACTTTTAGACATGATCTAATTATGAGGAATTATCAATGTAGAAATACAAGTTTGCCCCTTAGATTTGGGCACTTTATAATTTTAGAGCATATATGAACAACCCTCAAAAAATTGCTCAATTTACTCCCCCCAAATTAAAAATGCAAAAAGAAGTGTGTAAGTATTCTGGGCACGACACAATGGAAGTACTCTTGACATGACACAACAAAAGTGCTCTTGACACGACACAATACACCCCCCATAATTCAATATTTGTATCCCCTAGATTTGTGCACTTTATAATTTTAGTGCATAGGTGTGATCTATTTGGAATGAAAAATGACAGTTTATAACAATAGTGAAAAATCATTTCCAATGGATTGGGCTTGAAAAAATAATCACTTTCAAAAAAGTCGGCACTCAATTTTGAGTTACCGATCAAAAGTTACATTGACTTTTCAATTTTCCTTTTTTGCCTAAATTTGCACTATAAAAATTCAAAAATAATTTACCTCAAAAAATTAAAAAAATTACATGCCTTTCAAAATAAATATTTAAAAAGGGAAAAAAGTGAATGGATTTAATCCCCCTCTAGTTGGGCATGACCACCCCATATGAACAGGGGGCTTAAAGATAAATGCCTTGTTGTTGCCAAAACTAGGGTTTTAGCCGCCCAAAATTAGGATGCTTTGCAAATTAGATGTGCAAAACAAAGGTAATATGCCCCACTAGAGCCGAGCTGAGTCAAAATGCCCCATTGTAGATTAAAATGCCTCTTTTGGCAAGATTGAAAACACCTTCAAAGAGGTCATGGGCCTTCCACCTTGCCACGTGAGCTTTTTGACTCACTAAACAGGCACAAAAACACCCTCAATCACCTCTAGTTCGGCTGAGATAGAATTCAACCTTCTTAAATCTCACCTCTGTAAACACTTCTTCCACACGAAGATACAAAAAGCAATTTGCATGCAAATATTTTGAAAAATAATCTACAGAATAAATCAAGCCAACACCTAGATGTAGAACAACTATGATACCATGTTGGGATTGCTAAGATTAGTAAGTAAGAACTAGGTTATACTTTCACAAGCCACGAGTAGACAAAATAAGCCTAATGATATTATCAAGAGTTAATTATAACGTACATAAGATCCTTGCATATATATGCAAGGCAGACGAAGTATTAAGGTAGAACACAACGACTGACTACCCCTCCAAAGGTGCAACACTTGTCTAGCTCAAATGACATGTGTTTGAGCAAGTGGCAAGTATGCATGCATTAGGTGTCTCAAAAAGTGAGGACACATGTCTCAACCACATGAGGTGAGACAAAACACTAAAAGTCCCTAAGTGGAGACTTAAGCATAGTGTGAATAGGACCTAGTCAATCTAAATAGGTAAAAAGTTATTTTCACTCTAATAGAATAATGGTCTTAGTGAAAGAAAAATGTGTATTATTCAGTTGGAAAAAGAAGATTCAAATAAGCAGTATATTTGGTTCAAAATATCATAAAACAAAAGTCACATAAGAATTGTAGCGTGTTATTTTGCTCCACATGTTTCAAAAACTTACAAAAATAATGGGCTAGACAACAAGGACCTATATACAACCCTAAAAAAAGGTATTGCAATGTATTCTTGAAGTAGGGTGAAATTCTCTTAGTGGGAGATTTCAATGCCAAGACAACAAATGAACAAGCTAGCATTTTATGTTGCAAAGAGGATCACAATCCTATTTGGCTTACAGAAGAAAGAAATCACCAATGGTCAATATGTTCAAAAGATAACAAGGATAGTAACCATTTTGGGGAGGAATTGCTTACTTTGTGTGGTGCCTTTGACTTAATTATTTGCAATGGTTTGGATAGATGGAAGAAGTTTGGAAATTTTACATGCAATACCTACAATGGAGCAAGTGTTGTTGATTATGTAATTTGCTCACAAAGCTTGATTAAAAGGATAGAGGAAGTTATGATTGGTGAACATATTTGGGATTTAAAATCAGACCATAGACCAATTTACTTAAGGTTATCTTGGCTAGAAAAGAGGCAACATGGGAAGAAAACTCATTGTCTTCGGCAACTACCTTCGGCAAAATTCTTGTGACACAAGAAAATTGTATTATCTTCAAGGCAATGCTAGAGAGGGCAATTAAGAAGGAGAAAATTCATTTTCAATGCCTCAATAGTCATGAGTTAACAAATATAATTCAAGGAGCACTTGGGAAGTGTAAAAGAGCAAAAAATAAGAAATTGAAAAGAAATTGCTTTCCGGTTAATGTTTGATTTGATAAGGAATGCAAAATTACAATAACTTTGAAAGGGCTAGACAAGAAGAAGATAAATATTAAGTTGTACAAGAAAATTTATAATAAAAAAAAAGGTTTAGTTAATGAACACAAGGCGAGAAGAGCTAATCTACCTAGGCAAGAATAACCCAAAGTTATTTTGGAAGGAACTTTAACCAAGAAAGAAACAAACTGAAATTAACATTACAGCTAATCAATGGTTTGACTATGCAAGATGACTTTATGAGCAGGAATCAGAGGTTGAGCCCCCCCTTGGTCAATACCACTACAAAGTTTTTCACCTTACAAGAGGTTGAGATTGGCATATAGAAATTGGGGGTAGGAAAAGAAAAGGACTTGGTCAAACTTCAAGCAAAGTATTTAAAATGGGGGATGGGAGCTCTCGCACTGCACATTATGAGAATTTTCAACATCATTCAACGAGGGTTCCCAAGAGATCGGATAAACAACCTAGCAATACCTCTTTTTAAGAGTGGTGATGTTAATAATCCTTCCAATTATAGGACCATAATGATCAACCCTTTGTTTGTGAAATTTTTTGGTAGCATGGTTGAAAATAGAATTAGCAAGTGGGCAGAACAAAAAGAAAAGTGAGCAAAAGGACAAGTAGGTTTTAGACCTAATCATTCTACAATGGATCATGGAATCACTTTGGGGCACATCATTGAAAAAGTTTGGAGGGAAAGGGAAGAAGCATTTTGTTGTTTTTTTGACTTCAAAAAGGCTTTTGACATGGTCCCTAGAGATAAGCTATGGCGTAGAATGGAAGAACTTGGGATTCCAATGCATTTTAGAACGGCATCCCATAGGCTCTATGAAGAGGTTAGAGTCAAAATCAGAACTTCAATAGGCATTTTAGAAAGTTTTAGGAGTGACATTGGAGTCAAGAAAGGGTGCCCATATCCCCTACTCTTTTTGGTTTATTTATTGACAAACTTGAAGAATGGCTAAATTTGCAAGGAGGGGATGGAGTCTGTTTGGGAGAGTTTGTGATAAGGCTTATTTTATATGTAGACGACCTTATTTTGATTGCTAAATCAGGTCACGGGTTACAAGAGCACTTATATACCCTTGAATATTTTTGCAGAGAAGTGGGGATGCGAATCAATAGCAAGACCAAAATCATGATTTTCTCCAACAGAAGGAAACAGAGTCAACATAAGTTCTAATTTGAAGGTAATACTCTTGAAGAAGTAACTAAGTACAAATACCTCAGGATTGAATTCAACAACAAGCTTAGTTGGGATGGCTACAGAAAGAAGAGAACTTTGGGAGGATGGAAAGCATTATATTCTCTTCAAAATAGATGTAGAGAGGCAGAGTTATGGGATTGGAAAACTACTCATATTCTTTTTGGGCTTTTAGTGCTCTCAGTGGTGCTTTATGGGTGTGAATTGTGGGCTAGAATCACCTCGGATTCAAAGTGGAAACAATTTGAGAAAATCCAAAAGTGCTTGATCACAACCAGGTTCAAAATAAAAGGTTTGGTTTTGTATGAGATTATGTTGAGTGAAACAGGGGCAACTCCTATTAAGTAATTGCTATGATGCGTCCTATAAGATATTAAAAAAAAATTGAACAAATGGAAGTAGGTAGATGGCCTAAGGTTGTTTTCAATGATATCATAAGTGAAAGAAAGAAGACATGGATGAAGCAAAATGGCAAATAGATGAGCAAATGCAATATCTACTTGAACACATGCCCCAAGAATAGAAAAGAGATAAAGGCTTTTGTTATAGATATGTTCCAGAAGCATATATAGAGTAAAGTACCAGGGAGAAAGAATAAATATTATCTTGAGGAATTCAACCTATTAACCTCATTTTGACATCACCGAATTTAAACTTTTTGTGTCGAAATGACAAGCATCATCACATGCATCAAACTCCTTTGTTGGGTCACTTTGGTCGCAAAACGACAACATTGCTTGTTTCCCGCACCACTCATCATACTTGTCCATCGTTGAAATGTCACTTTCAGTCTAGTTCATGTCAATTTCTTGTATCAAACCTAGTACAATTACACTAATTAGAAGGGGAATCATCCATTGTTTCGGTCAGAATCTCGAGAGTTATTTTGTAGTGTGATGATTTACGAAAACAATTCAATTTGAAAATCTATAAGGTCTGAAAATAAATCCTTTTATGAGGGTGTTCGCGGCCCCATTTTTCCAAATGTGGCAAGTTTTCAGATCATGGCGCCTTATGGTTTGGGAAATATTAAACTTTCAATTTTCCGTTGGCAGTTTGCGGAAACAATTAAATCAAAAGTTTCATGGGGGCTAGAGAAAAATGGTTTGACATGGGGCTTCATGACATAATTATTGACAATGTGGCAAGTTTTCAAGAGAAAATATTATCTCAGTCAAAAGTTATGCATATTTCACCGGGTTTGTGGATTTGTCGGGCATTTTTCAAAGCTAGTTCGTGAGTTTAATAATTTGTCAAAATCTTCATATTTGACTCATGTGGCACCTCTCTGGTTCAAAAAATCAAATGGCGAAATTCATGGTACTGATTGAATTTTAAAAATCTTTTAAAGTTTCACAATGTCGGGGTATTTTATGGTTTTTAAAACCCTTAGCATTCATGCTAGTATCCTTTACGGTGTTTTAAAGTCCAAAGATTATTTAAAAATCATGAAAATATCCTAATTCAGGTAATTCCTATTTCCTTTAGTTCCTAACAACCCCCAAGCTTCCAACATTGCATAATTAATAAGTTCCTAATCTACCCAAACCCCCCGACAATTCCCAATGACCCCCTAACCATCGAAAAGTTCCTAGTAGCTATCAAACCCTGAAAGGTTCCTAGTGACCCTCTAACCCCCAACATGTTCCTAATGCATGCCAAACCCCCGAAAAGTTCCCACTCAAGGCTAAAGTGCCAACATTACCTTAAAAAAGGTGTTTTTGAGCATGTCGTCGGAGGTTTTGGGGTCACTGAGAACTTTTTCAAAGGTTCCCTTAGTACCGAGAACCTAATGAATTATTCCCGATGACTTCTAAATGAATGAATGAATTTTAATGCCATCCACGACACCAAACAGCCTAAACCACCGACTCTCCCCTGTCCAACGCTATTCTTGTGCCCTATTTGAAGTTACATCCGCCATGGTTGTGAGTTTCAGAACCGCCATGAGTGAAGGATGTGAAAGGATCCTGTAGCCACTATGATGCAGGCCGTAGGATAAAAGCAACCTGTAGATGTGTAAAGCCGAACTTCCACAACTTTTTCCATCATACTCACGTCCTCTGCTTGAATGGGAGCTTCTGGAACAGGTTATGACATTCATCAAAACGTGATGGAAAGGAGATTTTTGTCAGATATTATAGTTGGAAATGTTCGAGTAGCCATGCCTGCGAATTGTGGAAACAAGAAGACGCGTAGAGTGTTTTGATAGAATGCTTCAACGAAACAAGGTTTCTTGAAATATGACGAGTGTAAGATACATAAAATGGATTTGTTGAAAAGACTCTAGAAAACTTAAAGCAAATGCAATCAGTTAGTGCAGGTCAACCTATATCAACATCCTCTTTACCTGCACCAAAATAGGGGCTTTTAAATACATTTTAAACTTCCATCGAAAATGTAATGAAAGAGGATTTTTCATCAGATGTTGTAGAAGTAACTGCCTGGGTAGACCCGCTCACAAATGTGGGAACTTAGTTAAGGTGTGTAGACTGGTTTGGAAAAATGCCTCAAAGAAATGTTGTCTTAAGAACTGCAATGATTGCAAAATATGTATAAAATGGGTTTATTAAAGATGCATTCCAAGCAAAGGCATTCGACAGATGTAAAAATGACCTCCACAATCTCACTCCACTCCCTCTATATATGGATGTATGTACATTTATTCGTATGGAAAGAAGCTCACAACAAATTTCCTCAGTCCATCCACACAGAATAAGGAGATAGAAGATGCATTCTAGCATTGGAAATGGATGGATGAATAGGCATCTTGATATGGGGATTATTGTTAAGCTTTTGTCGGTGTGTTGGTGAAAATAGCGAGAGCCATATGGTGGAGGCCTAGACAAAATATAAGCTATTTTGAAGCTCAGGGGATGAGGGGCCCTCCTTATAAACTACTGAATGGCAAAAAGCCAAGTCCAAGCCAATGGAGCTTTCTCATTGAATAGTTCCCTGTGTTCTATTGTATTATCACACCAGTGCTAACAAATATGGGCAGTTCTTCATTTATTGGTTTGGTTTGAAAGCCAGTATGAATTCCCCAACATGGAGCTCATTAAAGAAATTCTTTCCAGCAATTCTGGACACTATGAGAAGCCTCCTCTAAACACAATTATAAAGTAGATGATTGGAGATGGGTTCGCTTCTTTGGAAGGCGAAAAGCACAGAAGAATAATTAACACAATTTTCCATATAAAACACTTAAAAGGGGATGATTCCCACAGTGGCGGGTAGAGCTTCAAATATGATGGAAGGAAAGAATTGGTTATGATGCAGGGAGAGAGATAGGGGAATTAAAAAGAACCTTGAATGTGGTTGGATTGAAGGCCATAAAATGGTGTATGTTTTTTTGTGTAAGAGACAAATCACATCTACAAATACAGGGGATCTACACAAAGTTAGAAAAATTGGTTTGGGAGATAAAGGCAACATGGTATTTTCTAGATTCAAAAACATTTAACTTAATGCCGTGGAAGAGAAGGAAAAGGAATTATTTCCTCATCACCATTGTGAAAGTTATTCATTGCATAACAAAGAAGTCGTTTTGAAAGAAGTATGTGCAAATTTTGGAGAAATCACCGAACCTGCAATATGCGTGAGTGAAGAAAGGGAAACAAATCAATATATTTGACAAAGTACACCTGTAGATGAATACCTACAGCAAATGCATGCAAATTGTTTGACATAATATCTTTACAAGCCCTGCAACATTTTAAAACATGTTGTAAATTGACACCTAAAAATGACTCATTGTATTATTCGTCTTGTTAATTAATTTCATCTATTTCCTCTATTTTCCCTAATTTCAACATTAATTGAATAAATTCTATTTATTTAATTAATTCATTAAATCCACTTTATTCCTCTAAAATCTTTTCCAATCTTCAAATCCACCTTAATTAAATAAATCAATTATTTAATTAATTCATATTTTAATTCCTCTTATCCACAATTAAATAATTATTTAATTATTTAATTAATCAATTATTCCTCTAAATTTAAGTAAATTATTCAAATTTATTTAAGTTGATTTTATTTTCTAAAAATAAATAAAATTAATATTTTATTTATATTCCTCTATCATGCAAAATGCATTAAATGAATTTATTTGTTTAATTTATTCTCTATATTTAATCTTATTCTTTTTTCAATCATGCACAATTAATTAAATAAATTTATTTATTTAATTCTCAATTATTCTTCAAATCTTCTAAAAATATCATTTTCTTCTATGTGCACAATCAGTATTATTTTTAGAACTTCAAAAAACAAATCTAAAGTTGAGTTAATTGGTTTTAATCATTATTATTTTTATCACCAACTCATAAATTAGAAAAATCATTCTAAATTTATGAAATCAAATCCTATCTTTATCAAAGAAAGCAGTTAACTCAACAAAGCACCTTTTTGCATGGACACATGTCATGTGCACGTTCATCATGTCCTCTCAGCTCATCTTAATCATTGATTTCATTGATTTATCTCTACCGTTGATCGATCTTTCCTGAGACCTATATATACCCCCTTCATTGCATCAAAAATCATCTTTGATCATTTAAACTTTGGGCATTTATAGTGCTTTGAGCATTCATCATATCGTTGAGCACATATACCGCATTTTTGAGCATACTATCTACATCCACTTGTTGCAACCTTGGGTACACAATTGACTGAGCAATCCACAAAGAACCAAAAGATCAATACAGTCTAGGTGATAACTTTCTATTGTTTAATTGGCATATTCATTGATTCTTATTATCATTTAGATCGATCTTTTGAAGGTTATAGGATTGAGTTGTTGTCATTGTTTTGATCTTTATCGATCTCGATTTTACCTATACACATTCTGGAACGCCCGGTGGGACCCACTAACCTTTTCTTTTTTAGAAAATTTTGATTTTTTGAAGTACAAGTATGGAAAAGTGCAAACAGAACACAAAAAAGCGCAACTGAGCAACAGTAAAATGCCTTTGGCTTGATTTGAAGCACCTTTGGGCGACAGTAAAGCACCTTTGGCATACAATCAAGCACCTTTGCACTGATTTAAAGCACCTTTGGTCTATTTTCAAGCGCTTCTGGTTTTATAAAGATTTCTGACTTGTTTTGTGATTTGACAGGGATTTCTAACTTCATACTGATCTTATATTGTGTTGACAACCTGATTTATTTGTCTAACACCCATTCTAACATACTCCTTAAGTTGTTTTATTTAAGGGTATCATCATTTTTTAGCTAATCCATCATCTCACGATTTATTATTCGTTCTTGTCGCAGACATATAGATCCCCATCATCCCACAGCATCCTGGATCATCACAGAATCAACTATCGATCTCTCGATCAAGCTTTTTTGACATAGATTCTTGTTTTTTGCAGGTCTGGCATTAAAAAAGTGCTTCTACACAATAGTAAGGTGCCTCTGAGCAATAGTCGGGGACTTATGCACAACAGTCAAGCGCTTCTGGTAATGAAAAATGTGCACTTGCACAACAGTAAAGCGCCTCTGGTAATTTCTGAAGCACCTTTGCACAACAGTTAAGCGCTTTTGGTTCAAATATTTTTTGCTAACTACTTGGTTTGTGTGGAACTAATATCACTTGTTGCAACATCTTATCATAGATCAAAGAAGAGTTTTAACATATTTTTGCAGGACGTTTGTCAAAGACATCAACTTTTTCACACTAACTCTTAGAAACACCTCAATTTCATAAAGTAATGAACAAGTGTTTTATGTGTTTGTGAGGTGATAGGTGTATGCTCTCCCCTTGTGCAAAACTTGGGTGACCAAAAACAAAACCCGTCTCTTTTTACTTTTTGTTTATTCCCAACAAAATCCCTAAAAAATATCACTTCTTCACTTTGTGGATTTTGGAATATGATCTTTTGGTTTTATTCTTAGAAGGGCCTACCTTTTGGAGTGCATTTCCTCCAAGAGGGGACGACCCTAAGCAGATTTTTCCTTTGGACCGCTATACAAATTGGTCAAGGCGAAAGCCAAGTCCTAACCAACGTTAGCCTTTGTCATACGGTGCCAATTTGAAAGGAGGCATACTAACACTTTTGTGAAGAAATTTCACATTTGTGTAAGGTATATTACACTCCTAGTAAAGTTGGTTAAAGCTTTTAGTGGCTTGTCAGATGCTCTCAAGGCGTTGGTCCCCCAAAAAGCAATTAGAAACCTTATACTTAGTGACTACCTGATCTATCTCCAAACATTGTAATAGTTTTCAGTGCAAGGGCATAGAAGGTTTTGTCCCTAAGATACTCACCATAAGGCTCCCTTGAAATGAGACAGAAATCCCCGGCTTAGCATAAGCTACTTGTAACTTTCCGGGGAAAGGGTGATTGGGTTATCCTTCCAGTCCTGAGGTCCCTATCTGTCCTCTCTCACAAAGACAAAAAAGTGTACACACCCACATTAGGTGTGATAACACTTGAGTCGATGAAGATTCCAAGTGTGGGTTGATGTATTGTGGTGAAGTCGTGTCCTTAGGTATATAAAGTGCTTGATTTGTCTGCAAATTATGTTATACCCATGGAAATTTGGGCTTTTTGTGAGCCTTGAACATACACTCATTGTTGTCCTCAGCCATCTTGTTTATTGTGTTTTTGTTCTCTTGCCAAGAAATCAAACCAAAATCTATCAAAATCTTGCCTTGAAACATCATTGTTACAAAAAATCATCTTTGCACAGAATTAGAGCGCATTTGCACTAATTTAAAGCACCTTTGAACCACAGTCAAGTGCCTTCGATATGCTAAAAAGTGCCTCTGACAAACAATCAAGCACCTTTGAGCAACAGTCAAGCATTGTTGGTCTCTGTATAATGTATGTCATTCATTTACCCCAGAACACAGTGAACTTCAAATTTTGAGCAAATTACCCTCTGAGCTAGCATCCTACAACACTGTCAAACCTATCCCAGAATCCATCAAACCCTCATCATCCATTATCATAGACAAAACTTAGACTTTTCGAGCCATTTATCCTATTGAGATTATTATCTATCAATCCACCTTCCCCAAACAAGCCTAAATCTTTACCCAGCTAGCAGAGAGCTTTGTAATTTGGCTTCCACCATAGAGTCTAGATCACATCAAACATCCCCTAATTTATCTCTGATTTTAGAAAGCTTTGTTTCTCTTTAGTTTTTTGGAGGTAAATTAGTATTCGTTATTGGTCTTTTATTAGCTTAGAGAATGAACTTCTCTTGAGTTGGTTTTATGCCATTAACCATAGCTACCTTCATTTGAGGTCATTAGTCTACCTCTATGATAGGTAATCATTTATCCAATCAGCAATTGATCTAGTTCTATAATCAATCCATCAACTAGTAATCTCAACTCAGTCAAATCAGTCCAAAATAATCCCCTAATCTTTGTTTTAGTGCATTTGAGCAATCTTATGGTCACCACTAGACAACAATATCGTCAAGCCATGGAGGATAATCAAAAAATCCCTTAACAAAATCTTCAACATACCTCTCAACAAGATCATCAAAACATCCCATTTCATAATCCCCAACTTGAGACTCAAAACATCATCCAAAACAATCCTCAAGAGGGTAATACCTCTTTGATAGATTCTTCTCACTTTGACATGGGCATGTATTCTCATGATTTCCTTGGAAAAGGATATACTATTGGTCAAAACCCCTCTCAAGAAGAGCGAAACTTTCAAGAAGGTCAATCCTCTCAAGAAGAAGGGTCTCAAGATCTAGATGAAATCAAGCAAGATCCCAAAACCATGGCAGCTATTGATAAACTCATTAGCTCTAATCAAGATCACTACTTCCATTTGCTTACTCAAAAAGGAGCCAAATTACCTAGAGATTTTGATACATCCACTCTTAAGGAGAAAGACACCATCCATGAGGCTATTAATGCTATGGGTAGACTGCAAGTAAACCCTGTTCAAACAATGTCTACAATATCTACCCTATTCCTTGAATCATCTTCACAAAAGGGTATACCCAATCAAACACCCATGGGAGAAAAACCACTTGAACCTCTCATAACTCCCATGGAGATTTATGAAGCTCAACAAGAACACCTTCATCATCAAGATAAATCAGCAAGACAAGCCAAATTAGCTTAACACTTGCTCAACAATCAAACCCCTTCTTCACCACATCCATACCTACCAATCCTCAAAATCCTTCACGCACATCACAAATTCAAACAAGCATATCAAACGTTCCATTTGCTACCCCATCACAATCATCTATGCCTTCCAATTACACCCCTATGGATGCTAATGTCACTCCGCCACAAGTGTCACAAGTTCAAACACTCCAACCATCACCCAATCAAACCCTAAACAATATCCACATCGCTCCACCCCAACATTCTTCAAACATCAATACTACCCATTTCAATCCACCCCAACATTCTTCAACCATAAACACTACTCATGTCAATCCACCCCAATATTCTTCAAATACCGCCACTACCTTGTTATGTTATGGAGCCTATTTCCATATTACAATGTATTTTAAATAATGTATTTCAAATACTGCACACTCTTCATGTAACCTCACCCCCATAAAAAATTTTAGGATCCCCCTTTTTTCGCGGGTATAGATATGTGCGGATCCCCCTTTTTCTATGAGTATAGTTATGTGTTTGATTTATACTTGTATATGGGTGGAGTCATCACCCATGATTAATGGGGACTTTTATGGATTGACTTGGCCCATGGTTTGGTACCCATTGTTTTGTAAAACCGCTATGTCAGTTACCTATTGATGTAATTATAAATAAACGGACATACAATAGGTAAAATATAGGAAGAATTGAGAAGGTGAATAGAGTGTGTGAATTCAAGTGTGAATTTGGGAGAGTTTGTTGAGCACAGCTCCAAACAATATTTGTGCATTGTAATTGTGAGAAGACTAATCTGAGAAAGTGTTTCTTGGTGGACGTAGCCCACATTGGGTGAACCATGTTAAATCCTATCTTCATATTGTGCAATTTTCATTTTTGTTCTTTATTTGTCTCTCTTCATAATTCTTGTTGCTGCGATTCTGAGAAATTATTCTGCATTGATTTCTATTTTATTTCTAACATACCTATGTCAATCCATCCCAACATTCTTCAAATCTAAACACTACGTATGTCAATCCACCTCGACCACCTCAAAATCTAAACACCACTTACATCACTCCACCCCAACATTCTTCAACCATAAACACCACATATCTTCCTCCACCTCAACATTCTTCAAACTCCAACACATATATCAATCCTCCCCAACACTCGTCAAATCTAAATACCTCATATGTCAATCTACCTCAACCACCACAGAATCCAAACACATACATCATTCCTCCACAAAAATATCAAAATCCCCCTCAATATTTTATGCAGAGATAAGGGGATAGGTTCATAACAAAATTTAGTGATGATTAGACTAATCATGCATGGCAGAAGCAGCTTGTTGGCAATGCATAGCTTGAAAACTAGGCAAAAGTGCCATTTCAAGGTTGGAATACAAGGACAACTTGTCAACCCTTCCAACCACCTTAGACCACATCAAAATGACTGATAGACACTCACCAAACAACCTGGTTACTTGTTTTTCCAATCGTTTCTTCACAACTAGCCCTAATTGCTTGTAGCCCTTGGAATAGGGTTTTTAGGGCATAACTTGCAGAATCTAAAACAAACCCATGAACAAATTAACTTTTTTGAGTACCCATTAAGCTCCTACACAACATATCTAACATGCATGGGTGGTTTTTTTGAACCAAATGCCCCTAAAATTGACTGTACCTATTGTTCTAGGCTTAATTAAGACAGCTGAAGTAGTAATTTTGACATAACTTACTGAAAAATGACTCAAACCCACAAAATAAATAACTTTTTAGATACCCATTTGGCTCCTACACAACATATCCAACATGAACCCTAGGTTGTTTTGGATCAAATGCCTCTAAAATTGACTGTACCATGTTGTCTTAGGCATATTTAAGCCTCTTTTTTAAAGCAAGTATGAGCAAAACTTGCCCCTAACTCTCCCAACTTGTTCCAAAGCTTCAATAAAGTTGAAAATAGATGGATTTCAGTGGTTTAAAGGTTCTTGGGCTACTACACATCACATATGCATCAAACCTCTACTCTACCTATTCAAGAATGCCTAATACATGAAGATATTAGGCCAAATTTGTTGGAACAGTAGCTTCAACTTCATCCCCTACTCCTGCCATGAAAACCCATTTGAGAAGACACCTAAATAACCTCATTCCATCCATTTTTTTGTTGGTTCAGTAGATGGAATGGATAAAAAAACCCATCGATCTCCTTAAACCCTCAAAACTAGGGGTTTTAGAGCAGTTTTCACAAAATTTAATAAAAAAAGCCTAAACAGCGATGAGAAACCACAAAACCACCTAAAAATCAAAGGTAGGTCATTAATATACCACATTCAGATCATTAGAGTCCTTGATGGTACAGTACGATACCGTACAGCAGCTGGAAATAGTAAAAAAATAGTGAAAATGTAGAAAACAAAGGAAAAAACTTGTATTTCTTCAACCCCCAGCTCATAACAACATCTCCTTCGCATGGAATGGCATCATATATCATGTTTAAAAATAAACTCCACGTTCTACTACTCCACCATTGTGGAAAAAATAAAAAAGAAGGCTTAAAATAGCCTTTCCACTAGGCTGCACCAAAATAGCAGTCTTAAACTTAGACAAAAATTAGTTTCTAAATCCTCCACTACACGAAAATGACTTTAGTGGCATGAAAATGTCTTTAGTGGCATGAAAATGCCTTTAGTGGCTTTTATTACATCATTTAAAACAAAACTCCACCTATGCTTTCACTATTAAACCCAAAAATTCAAAATTAACCTTGAAGTATAGGTGCCCCTGCACCATACAACTGGCCTAGAAAAAGGACTCATGTCCCATGAGTGCTTGCTCCATGCTTCTTCTCAGCTTCTCCTTTTTTTTCACATGCTCTTTTGACTGGAAATCTCCTCCATGGGATCAAATGATGTCTTCATGCTTCATACCTTGCATTGTGCACTTGTTTGGTGCTTGGCAATGTTCACCTCTTGTAGACAGACCTGCTCTCTGTTTATTGACCTTGTCACCTTCATTCTTTGATCTTATAGCTATCCTAGCAGTTGTATCCATGCCTTTTCCAACTGTCCTTTCACTCAACCTTTGTTCCATCTTGGTTACATGCTTATACTCAGTCTTACCATCTTGCAAACTACTGTCATCTACTGCATTTGTTGTCTTCACTTGGTCCTGCACATTATCTGCCCTTAAGGCTACTGTATCAACGGTCCTTTCCTCTGTTTTACTAGTCCTACAACCTTTTAACTTCATAAACTTAGACTACACCTTCAACTCTTCTATTCTCAGTGGACATAAGATTTTCCCAACCATGATTGCATCATGCCAAACTCATGTCTTTTCAAACAACTTATCCTTCACTTCCTCTTGGATTGTTCTACTCTTCACTTTTTCTTCTTTGTTCTACAAAATTAGACCACTCTTCAAGTTGACTGCCTTTCCATCTTCCTTCTTTCTCTTATCTGTTGTTTCAGCATCCTTAGGCCTTGAAATGGCCTCGCATTCTTTGGTTATGTTCTCCTCGAGCCTCATAGGCTCCCTTTTGCCAAACATGATACTCTTAGTTGCCTTTGTCTACTCCTTGACTTCTTCCTACAATGGAATCAGCACAAAAGTCTTCTTATCCTTCCTAATGGTGTAGGTGTTAGCTCTTCCATCATAAACTGCAAATCTATCAAACTACCAGGGTCTTCCAAGTATCAAATGACAACAATCCATAGGTAAAATGTCACATAGGACCTTGTCCTCATATCCTCCAATCTTAAACTTAACTAATGCTTGTTATGTCACTAGAATGGACTGATTATCATTTACCCAAGAGACTTTGTAAGGTGTGTCCCTAGGTACTCTCTCCAATCTCAGTTTGTCTACCATCTCACTAGACACCATATTGTTAGTACAACCAGAATCTACTATCATTTTACATACCTTATCTTTGCATTTGCAAGATGTCCTAAACAGTGCTCTCCTCTGAACCAGCTCCTTCTCCTTGGAGGTCTTCAATAGTGCTTTTTCTCTCAGCATCAACATTTCTCCTATCTCACCAACACTACTAGTGGGAGTAGAACCACCACATTCTTCTTCTTGGACTAATTGAGTCCTCCTCTCATTCTTCCTTTCACCATCACTTGTAAAACTTTGCCTCTCAGGACACTTGTATGTTGGGTGCCCAAACTCTTGGAATTTGTAACACTTACCTATAAAGGTGTTTGTACTCCTTCCACCACCAAATCTGCCTCTGGAACCTCTACCTCTAAAATCTGCACTTTGTCCTTGTTTGAAATCTACACCTTGTCCTTGTGCCTTGCTTATCTCTTCTTGACTCTCATTGACTTGTTTTGCATTTGTAAAAGATCTTTGCTTCTAGAGGTGTTGCCTCTACCTATTGTTGTCTTTTCTTGTCTCCTTTTCACCTTTACTTCTGCCCTTATAGCCATCTGAAAACATTCTTTAACTATTTTTGGTGTCATAAAACTTATTTCATCCTGAATATTATACCTCAGACCATTAAGATATCTTGCTATTTTTTCTTCTTCATCTTCCTCATATTTTGTCCTTATACTTAACCTATAGAACTCCTCGGTGTATGCTTGCACATCTAAGTCCTTTTGCTTGAAATTTTGAAGTTTCTTAAGCAATTGAACATTGTAATCACTAGGAAGGAACTTACCTTTGAGTTTTGTCTTCATTCTCTCCCAAGAAGTGATCTTGGTCTTCCCCTTTTTCTGCCTTTCATCTTGCACAAAGTTCCACCACAGCAAAGCATGTCCTTTCAACTTAGTTTTAGCCTTCTTCACTTTGTGGTCATCATTTGTCTCTTCACTTTCAAAGTAGTTTTCCATGGCTCCTATCCAGTCTAAGAGCTCTTCACCATCTAACTTACCTCCATACATAGGCAAGTCCATTTTGCTCCCTTCACAGCCTTCAAAAACTTTACCATCTTCACATCCTCAGGATCCAACTCTTCCTCTTCACTAGAAGTTTCTTCCTCTTCATAATCACTTTAATTCATGGTGACCCCAACTTTAAACTTCAATGCAGTAATCTCCTTCTTCAAGGCTTCTAGTTCTCTAGCGTTTTTCTAGTTCTCTAGCATGTTGATCAATCTTCCTAGCAACTGTGCTTCCTTTAGGAGGCATCTTGACTCCTCAAATTCAACTTTACTCAAACTCCAACCTTCAACTCTCAAGAGATCTACTTCTGCTCTGATACCACTTGATGCAGAGATAAGGGGATAGGTTCATAACAAACTTCAGTGATGATTAGACTGATCATGCATGGCAGGGGCAGCTTGCTGGTAATGCATGGCTTGAAAACTAGGCAAAAGTGCCATTTCAAGATTGGAATACAAGGACAACTTGTCAAACTTTCCAACCACCTTAGACCACATCAAAATGATTGATAGACACTCACCAAACAACCTGGTTACTTGTTTTTCCAATCGTTTCCTCACAACTAGCCCTAATTGCTTGTAGCCCTTAGAATAGGGTTTTTGGGGCATAACTTGCAGAATCTAAGACAAACCCATGAACAAATTAACTTTTTTGAATACTCATTAAGCTCCTACACAACATATCTAACATGAAGGGGTGGTTGTTTCAGATCAAATGCCCCTGAAATTGATTGTACCTGTTGTTCTAGGCCTAATTAGGATAGCTGAAGTAGTAATTTTGACATAACTTACTGAAAACGACTCAAACTCACAAAATAAATGTCTTTTTAGATACCCATTTGGGTCCTACACAACATATCCAACATGCACCATAGGTTGTTTTGGATCAAATACCTCTAAAATTGACTGTACCCTGTTGTCTTAGGCCTAATTAGGCCTCTTTTACAAAGCAAGTATGAGTAAAACTTGCCCCCAACTCTCCCAACTTGTTCTAGAGATTCAATAAAGTTGCAAATAGATGTATTTTAGTGGTTTAAGGGTTCTTGGGCTACTACACATCACACATGTATCAAACCTCTACTCTACCTATTCAAGAATGCCCAATACATGAAGATATTAGGCCAAATTTGTTGGAACAGCAGCTTCAACTTCATCCCCTGCTCCTTCTATGAAAACCCATTTGAGAAGACACCTAACTAACCTCATTCCATCCATTTTTTGTTGGTTCAGCAGATGGAATGGATCAAAAACCCATCGATCTCCTTAAACCCTCAAAATTAGGGGTTTTAGAGCAGTTTTCACAAAATTTAATAAAAGAAGCCTAAACAGTGATGAGAAACCACAAAACCACCTGCAAATCAAAGGTAGGTCATTACTCTACCACATTCAAATCATTAGAGCCCTTGACGGTATAATACGGTACCGTACAACAGTTGGAAACAGTAAAAAAAAGTGAAAATACAGAAAACAGAGGAAAAAACTTGTATTTCTTCAACCCCCAGCTAATAACATCTCCTTCGCATGAAATGGCATCATATATCATGTTTACAAATAAACTCCACGTTCTACTACTTCACCATCGTGGAAAAAATAAAAAAGAAGGCTTAAAATAGCCTTTCCACTAGGCTGCACCAAAATAGCAGTCTTAAACTTAGACAAAAATCAGTTTCTAAATCCTCCACTACATGAAAATGCCTTTAGTGGATTTTATTACATCATTTAAAACAAAACTCCACCTATGCTTTCACTATTAAACCCAAAAATTCAAAATTAACCTTGAAGTCTAGGTGCCCTTGCACTAATATTCACAAAATCAACAACCTCCAACTTTCTTCATTGATCCTACCCAAAACAACCCCCAAACCTCATATGACCATACAATCTTTAATGCTTATGGATTAAATTCCAATATCTCTTATGGGCAGCAACAACCACCTCAAATTCAACAAAATTTGGCTTTACCAACATCTCCAACCAATCTTGAGCTTAAATTTTCTGATTTGCAAAAACAAGTATCCGATCTTTCATTTGGTCATACCAAGAAAACCTTCTCATTGGAGGAGGTTTGTCCTTACCCATTTGATCGATCATTACCAATGATCCCTTTTCCTCCTAACTTTGACATGCCAAAATTTGACAAGTACAAGGGAAAAGGAGATCCAAAAGACCATCTTAGAGAGTTCTACATTGCTTGCTTTGAGGTTGCTCATAACGACACTTATCTTATGTGCCTCTTTCCTCGTAGTCTTGGAGAACAAGCAATATAATTGTTCTCACACTTACCCACGAGTATTAAAACCTTCAACGAACTAGCTGAAAAAATTGCTACCCATTTCTCTTACAATAATGAACATGAGATTTCCATGATGGACTTGTGTACCAATAAATAGAGAAATGGGAAAACTTTCATCTCTTTCCTACAAAGATGGAGAAATATGGATAATAAATTCCCATGGGCCATACCTAAAAAATAGTTGGTTAGCATCTTTGTCCAAAACCGTAATCCAAATCTTGGATTGCATCTACAAATCCAAAGTGCTAGCACATTTGATGAGATCATTTACAAAGGAATTGATATCGAAAAAGCCCTCATTGCAAAAGGTGTAATCAAAATCTTTAAGGAGACCAAAGATAACTCTCCTCAACAATCAAATGACAAACCTAAATTTTGGTCCAAGAACAAAAATGTTGTCAATGATGGAATTGTGGATTCTAAACATGTCCAAACTCTCCAACCACCACTCAATCTATCAAAAACAACCCAATCTACTCCTAGGGAGAAACAAAGACAAGAACATCCACAACAAGACTATCCTCCAATATGTAGGTTCACTCCTTTGGGAGAACCTATTGAATCAGTCCTTCAAAAGCTTGTTCAAAGTGGACTCACCACATTGCCCAAAACATGTCAATATGATGATCCCGCTTTCAAACCTACATGGTACAAAGACAATGAGTATTGTGAGTTCCATAGGGTAAAAGGACATAAAACCTCATCTTGCATGAAATTGAAACACTTAATCCAAAACCTCATAGACCGTGGAGAAGTTACTTTTGACGAGCCTCCTCATCATACCACAAACAAAGATCTCAATGTATACAAGGATCCATTCCCTCAACATGGTAAAGTTCAAAATCCCAATAAAGGAGAGAGCGTTAACAAAGCCTCATCTTCTTATGACTCCATTGTGGGTCATTTTTAAGAAAGTCGTATATCCACCCTTACCATTAAAGGCAAAATTCTGGATTGTGCCATCACAACTCGTCGTGGTCATGTTACCCTTCGTAGTCCCACACCTAATCCTACAGTCACTTCTGATTATAATCTTGTTGAACATCTAGGGAAGACTCCCACACATCTCAATATTAGACCTTCTAAAGTCGTCACCCGCTCATAAATTTGTGCTTGAAAGAGCCCTACAAGAGTCACCGATTCCACACAATATAGTTGTCACAAACTTTCAAGCCATGATAGGTAACATTGCCTCACCCTACAATGTGGTCTTTTTTGAAAAAGACCTCGCATCTCATGATCCATGTTATAATGATGCACTCCACATCGAAGTTTTCATCCACCAACGTAAAATCAAACGTATACTTATAGATGGTGTTGCTGGTATGAACATATGTTCTCTCAATTTGCTAAAATAATTAGGATACTCTGAGGATCATATAAACACTAAGCAATATATTACTATCAAAGCATATAATGATGTAGAGCACCAGACAAATGGTGTAATACATTTGCCAACTCAAGTGGGCCTCGTCATGCTAGAAACAAGATGCCAAGTCTTAGATATTAAACTACCATATAATATTATCCTAGGACACCCATGGATTCATGCCATATTCATGTCATCCGTGTTGTGCCCTCTACGTACCATCAATCCCTCAAGTTCCCATATAATGGTACTGAAATCACAATCCTAAGAGATCCTAATCCATTTGAATTTTGTCACACCATGCAAGGGCATTACCGTAATAGCAACTAGATACCCAACAATATTTAAGCCCCAATATCTCCCTTACACATTGACCTAGATACTTTGCAAAAAGCCTCTGTAGATAAACCCATTCTAGAAATCACAGTCCATCTCAGAGATATAGGATTTGGCGAGTATGACATCTCAAAATCTTGTTGTGTGGGGAGGATGCCTCTTTCACCAAAATATTACGGCAAACCTCCCATAGCTAAAGCTACCAAGAAATTAAAGATACCATCTCCTCTAACACAATTCACTAATGGAGGCTTACTATAAGAGGAATCTCTTGAAGATATATCATCTTGACTATACAAAGAAAAAGAATCGGTAACACTACCTGTCAAAAAGTATGGTAATGGTCTCAGAATTGTCAAAAACATGGGCTATAAAGGCAAACGTGGCCTAAGAAAACATGGTCAAGATCAAATGGAACTAATTACTGTGACTAAGAAATACAACCAACAAGGGTTAGGATTCGGTAAGGACATACCATGAGCCTCAGATATCGAGTTTATTCTCAATGAGGTAGCAAAATCTTTTCCCACAGATTTGATCTCTAAAGAGGATACCATGGAGGACTCTTCCCTATACATCACAGACTTATTCCAAGAAACCTTGATATTTATGATATCGTCCATCTCCCTCACTTCAACCATGAAAACCCATAATCTATCCCTCATTTACCCTGAACTCATTGATTGGGACCAACAAGAGGCTCCCATTCTAGACATCTTTCAGAATGATGAGGCTATAGCAGAATTTATCAGACTTTGGGATGGTATTCCTCTTGGTGATCACAAAGATAGTTTTATCATGAATTTAGGTCAAGCTTCTTACTTTGGTGAGAAGGCCAAATCCTGCAATCGTAAAAGAGAAAATAAAAATAGATCCCTAGGTGAAAACCACAATGTGGCACCTCTTGATCATAAAAAGGTAAAAACAAAATCCGTATCCGACAGTCAAAACCTCTCTGAGGCACCTTAGGATGGAGTATTTGACCTTCCCCTACCAACTAAGTATCAAGAAAAATAATCTCTCTTAGTAGAAGACTCACAAGAGATGAACCTCGACACAAATCAAAATCCTAAGGTCACATTCCTAGTAGCTTCCTTATCAAAACAAGAGACGAAGGATTTCATCAAATTCGTCTTGCAAAGAACAATCAATTTTGCTTGGACATATGTTGACATGCTTGGATTGGACCCTTCACTTGTGGTTCATCATCTAGCTGTATCTCCAAATGCCAAGCCTGTAAAATAAAAGCATCGCAAGATGCACCCACAAATAGCACTCCTAGTCAAAGCAAAGCTTGAGAAGTTGCTAGATGCAAAGTTCATCCGACCTATTGATTATACAGAGTGGGTTTCTAATCTTGTACCTATAGCTAAAATCAAATGGGGGCATCTGCATATGTGCAAACTTTAGAGATCTCAATAAAGCTTGTCCCAAAGATGACTTTTCACTACCCAACATAGACATCATAGTGGATTTGACAGTAGGTCATGAGATGCTTTCTTTAATGGATGGTTTCTCTAGATATAATCAGATCATGATAGCACCAGAAGACCAACAGAAAACAACTTTTACATGTCCTTGGGGTACCTACCATTGGCAAGTCATGCCTTTTGGTCTTAAGAATGCAGGAGCTACTTATCAATGAGCAATGACAGTGATATTTCATGACTTGTTTCATACTATCATGGAGGACTATGTCGATGACATATTAGGAAAATCTTCTAGGGAAGATCATCTACAGGTCTTAGGACAAATATTTGACAAACTAGAGAAGTATCAAGGCTAAATCCCAAGAAATGTGTCTTTGGTGTCACTTAAGGGAAACTGTTAGGGTACATTGTATCTCAGAGGAATTGAAGTTGATCCAGCTAAAGTGAAAGCTATCATTATAATGCCTCCACCTAAGAATCTCAAAGCATTAATGAGTCTTCAAGGGATATTACAATCTATTAGACAGTTTATTTCATAGCTAGCAGATAAGTGTCAATCATTCCAACACTTGCTCCGCAAGGATGTCTCATTTCGATGGGATAGCAAGTGTCAATAGGCATTTGATCAACTCAAGGAATATCTAGCTCATCCTCCAATTTTGGTACCACCAGTACCTAATAGACTTTTGATCCTATATATCTCTACTACATCTGCAGCATTAGGTGCTCTTCTTGCACAACATGATGAGTCAGTTAAAGAACATGCTATCTACTATATTAGCCGCACCTTGGTTGGTTATGAACTCAATTACACTCCTATGGAAACAGCATGTTTAGCAGTAGTTTTGCTTCCCAAAAGTTGCAGCATTACAAGTTAAACTAACACACCACCCTCATCTCTAAGATTGATCCATTGAAGTATCTTTTATCCAAGGCATCCCTCACAGACTGATTAGCTAAATGGGTCATGATCCTGAGTGAATTTACCATAGAGTGTATTCATCAAAAAGCTATCAAGGGACAAGTCCTTGTAGACCAACTAGTTGAAGCTCCAATAACGGATGTAAACCCTATGATCTCTGACTATCCAGATGAAGGTCTTTTCACTCTTGCTACCTTAGTACAATGGAAATTATACTTTGATGGTTCCTACACAACATGGTTTAGGGGTCAGAATCCTATTTATCACACCTCATAATGATTATATCCCAAAATCATATCGGTTAGCATTTCCATATACCAACAATATTGTCGAGTATGAAGCACTCCTTACAGGTCTCCGTATAGAAGTAGAATGGAATATCAAAGAACTCCAAGTCTATGGGGACTCTCAACTAGTTATCAAACAAGTCACTGATGAGTACCAAACTAAGGATGACAAGTTGATACCCTACAAGCAATTAGTTGATACCTACATGCCTCATTTCTCTAGCATCTCTTTTGAGCAAATTCCAAGGGTACATAATAAAGTTGCAAATTCTATGGCTACTATTGGATCACTTGCAGACATGCCTACCCACACTCAGAGATGTGAATTCTTAATTAAGCAACTGTTGATACCCATCATTGATGTTCCTACAACAAAAATCATCTGTGAACTTGTTGGTCCCAATTCCCCTTGGTACGAGGATATCTATGATTACCTCCGAAATGGTAGCTTTCCCTTTGAACTATCTAAAACCTAACATAAAACCTTCATTCGCCAAGCCTCTCGTTTAACTATTCTGGGTGACACCCTTTACCGTTGGAGTCTTGATGGTATCCTTCTTAGATGTCTTAACTCAAAAGAAGCTAACACTACCTTAAGAGATATACACGAAGGTGTCTATGGATCACATTCCACCAGCCCAACTCTAGCTAAAAAGATACTCCATACAGGTTATTATTGGCCAACCATAGAACAAGATGCATTCCAATTTGCTAAGAAATGTCTACAATGCCAATAGCATGGGGACCTGATACACGCACCAACATATGAGCTACAACCTATTACAACTCCATGGCCTTTTTCACAGTGGGGACTCAACCTCGTGGGTAAGATCCATCCATCCTCATCTAATGGCCATAAGTTTATCATCGCCACCACTGAGTATTTATTAAGTGGGTAGAAGCTATTCCAATGACCTATATCACCAGCAAGCAAATAGCCAAGTTTATCCTAAATTACCTCATTTGTCGGTATGGTATTCCCCAAGCCATTGTCACTGATAATGATAGACCATTCAAGAATCAAGATGTCCATTCCTTATGCACACAATATAATATCCAACATCGCTTTTTTACTCTATATTATCCTTAGTCGAACAACCAAGTCGAGGCTTCAAACAAAACCATATTCAAAATCCTAAAGAAAATTGTCAATGAAGCTGGTTGTGATTGGCATTTGCAACTCAACCCCACCTTACAGGCCTATCACACTAGTATCAGAACACCAATTGGTGCTACACCTTTTGACTTAGTCTATGGATCTAAAGCCATTTTACCCATCGAGGTCAAGATCACATCTCTCAAAGTATCTATGTAGCACCTGATTAATGGAGAGGAGTACCGAATTTCCAAATTAGCTGAGCTTGAGTTACTAGATGAGAGGTGTCAAACAACACTAAACCATCTACATGTCTATCAAAATCACCTCCTTTGTAACTAAAATAGAAGATCAAGGAGAGAAGGTTTCCAATAGGTGATCTTGTCCTTAAATAAAATCAGATAGAGACAAGAAGAGCAAGTTTGAACCGAATTGGTTGGGACCTTTTGTTATTACTGCAGTCTATGGATCAGGAGCTTACACTTTGTCAACACCTGAAGGTGTTCCCTTAGATGAACCCATCAACAGTGTTCATCTCAAGAGGTTTTATGCTTGATCCTCAGAGTATCCTTAGAAAATTTAAAAAAATAAAAAAAATAGAAAAATAGAAAAATCCAAAAAAAATCTATCCTCTGGTGAAAACCTGGTAAATAGGTGCCTTGGATAAGTACCATAGTGAAAACCTGGCAAACATGCACTATGTGTAATGTCAGTACCTACCATCTATTAAGTCATACATCCATCTCATTCCATATCAAAGTCATAATAAAGCATCCATCCATCCATATCGACTTAGCATTTCCACTTTCCCATCTATTTTGGCTTGGAAATCGTCAGTGTCAGTCATCCATTAGCATTGTCCATATGTCAGTTCTCATCCATAGTCAGTTCATCTATAAGTCAATTCATCCACCATCATCCATAATAAAACCTCTACCTAAATGGGGGCAATTTTTCCTTAACCTGGGTCTAGGAATGGATCCTTGTTTGAGGTATGACCACATCATCAATCACACTTCATCTCGTCCTACATCATCAAATCTCCTAGAACTACATATCATCATCGCATCTCAATCTTAATGTACCTCGATCCTGTGGATACAGGTATGTAGGCAGTCTGGAATACGAAGGAAGTATCCAGTACTCAGGTACATAAGATGTCATCCTTTCATCCTAAGCACCTCATCCATTCCATCCACTATTGCCTATTCTTTTATTTATCATTCTATCATGAGTCTTCCATCCCATTTGCTATCACACATCCTTTTATTCACTTATCTAATCCCATCTTTCTCCTTCCATCTAGACCTGGTTGTCTCTTGTCATTGGTATCTAGCATTTAGGCTATCCAAATTGTTATCCAATGTCATCCCAAAAAAATTCCAAAATCCAGAAAATCCCAAAAACATTCAAAACAATCCAGAAAATCCAAAAAACATTCTAGAAAATTACCAAAAACAATCATAAATCATCATCTCCATCCCAATCCATCAAACACTTCCATCTCTCTCATCTTCCATTTATCACAATCCATCCTATCACCCCAACTTGACTAACTCAAGCAGAAAACGAACTATGCATCCTTTGAAAGCTAAAGTACTTACCCAACCCAAAACAAAAACAACTAGTCATGAAGCCATATGTTGTCTCGCATACCGCTTGCCACATCTGCTACAATAATCCACCTATCCTAGATCAGATCAATAGCCTTTAATGGATATATCTTTCCTACAATAAGGCTTTATCTACCAATCTACCCTGAGCAACCTCTTTGGCAAGAGAATGTAGGCTGTGTGTTTACTTTATCAGTCAGTCAATTTTCTTTTTGGTTTATCTTTTGTTCCTTTCTAATGCATAGTCAAGACTACCTTGATTTATCTATATCTTGGTATGTTGTGATACAATATGGATTGGGGCATAGTCATTGCTTTCGTATGTTGTGTTTGTGGGATGAACTTATTATCTTACTACGACTAATACATATCTTATTTCTGTTGGAATTAGCATCTTGCATATCAATATCTTTTGCATCTATGGTTCTATAAAAGCCTTATATGTATTAATATTATTCTACGGTAAGACTATTTTCCATGCACGTCTCTAACAAGGTTTTATTATGTCTAGTAGATATAAGTTCAAACCGTTTGTTTGCAGAGTGAACGTCCTATGCATTGGATACATCGTCACTTTGATCTTCTATACCCTAGTGCATAACATCCATTTCTATATCAAAAATAAGGATTTCTCTTATAAATATTCACATAACCATTGCAACATCTTATCCATACACACATCCATACATCCTAATAAAATCTATAGATTTCATGAAGATCGATCAATCCGATATCAACTCTTCTATTCTTCTACATCTTACATAGCTTCTTCTTCCACCTTTTTCATCTAAATTTTCATCTTCATCTCTGACTTTTCATTTCAAAAGCACACTTGTGTTCTTTGAACCCAACTTTCCTCTCGAGGGGGCATCCTCATTATCATCATCATTCATCTTATCAATATACCTCATCCTTTCCATACCAATCTAGCTAATCAATCTAGCCAAATTATCCAATCACATCCTTTGGTCTTGATCCTAATCTTGTCGTAAATCAATCAATCGATCATCAATGGGATATATCATTCACAAATCCTTGTGTTGATCTAGGGATATATCATTCCCCACAATGCCAGTTCACTAGCCTTATCAATCATCATCAATTAGTTATTGTTTTACAACTTGACAGGGGTAATACCTTGTTTGTTTTTGAATCATCATCATTCATCTTATTTATTAACTTACCATTATCTTCCCTTGTCACCCTCACTTTTGAGTGACTGGGGCATCACCATCTCTAATCCAATCACTTTCTTCCAACCATGATCTTCCAAATCAATTTTCTTCTATCAAATCAAACACTATGTTTTAAATTTCTTTGAAATGATGTTACTTTGCAACACCATCTCAAAGAGGGGCAAAATGTAGACACCTAAAAATGACCCATTGCATTATTTGTCTTGCATACATTAGATTCGTCTAAATAACTTGCATCCAACATTAATTAAAAGACTTGATTATTTAATTAATTTCATCTATTTCTTCTATTTTCCCTAATTTCAACATTAATTGAATAAATTCTATTTATTTAATTAATTTCATTAAATCCACTTTATTCCTCTAAATTAAATAATTTTAATTATTTAATTAAATCTTTTCCAATATTCAAATCCACCTTAATTAGATAAATCAATTATTTAATTAATTCATCATCCTAATTCCTCTTATCCACAATTAAATAATTTCTAATTATTTAATTAATCAATTATTCCAATTTATTTAAGTTGACTTTATCTTCTAAAAATAAATAGAATTAATATTTTATTTATATTCCTCTATCATGCAAAATAAATTAAAGGAATTTATTTGTTTAATTTATTCTCTATATTTAATCTTATTCTTTCTTCAATCATGCACAATTAATTAAATAAATTTATTTATTTAATTCTCAATTATCCTTCAAATCTTCTAAAAGTATCATTTTCTTCTATGTGCATAATCAGTCTTATTTTTAGAACTTCAAAAAGCAAATCTAAAGTTAAGTTAATTGGCTTTAATCATTATTGTTTTTATCACCAACTCATAAATTAGAAAAAGCATTCTAAATTTATGAAATCAAATCCTATCTTTATCAAAGAAAGCAGTTAACTCAACAAAACACCTTTTTGCATGGACACATGTCATGTCCACATTTATCATGTCCTCTCAACTCATCTTGATCATTGATTTATCTCTACCATTGATCGATCTTTCTTGAGACCTATATATACCCCCTTCATTGCATAAAAAATCTTCTTCAATCATTTAAACTTTGGGCATTTATAGCGCTTTGATAATTCATCGTATCATTGAGCACATATACCGCATTTTTTAGCATACTATCTACATCCGCTTGTTGCAACCATGGGTACACAATTGATTGAGCAATCCACAAAGAACCAAGTGATCAATACAGTCTAGGTGATAGCTTTCTATTGTTTAATTGGCATATTCATTGATTCTTGTTATCATTTAGATCGATCTTTTGAAGGTTATAACATTGAGTTGTTGTCATTGTTTTGATCTTTATCAATCTCGATTTTACCTATACACAAAAAGCAATTGGTTACGAGTCACTTACAAATTAGTTATGGGCTAGAAAACTATAAAGACCATGTTTTCAAATGTAAAGGGGTTCCAGTTCTTTTGTTGTTTTAGCTTGGTTGGGGAAAAAACATAGAACTTTTTGGTTTTGTGATTTTGACAAGAGGTTTTTGGAGATGTACAGCTTCAATGGAATAACAAAGGAAGCATTTGATTCTTATGTTTTGGGTGTTTTTTGCATTATCATTACGTATTTTTCATATGTTAAATTAGTAATTCCCTTAGGTCATTGTAAAAACTATTAGTTATCTATTGAAGCATTTGTAAATTGTGTAATCAATGTGAGGAAAGATAGTCAAATCCTGGTATCTTGATTTGAATATTCTGATATAACTTATCTCACAGTGTGTGGGTTTGCATTTCGTTCTCCCATTGTTATCACAACACTGTATTTATTATCATTTTCTTTCATCATATAAATTTGGAAACGTAGTTTATGATTTTGTGATGAATCTTTATAGTTTTAAATAAATGCATGAAATCCTAGTTGGTATTCTTGTGTCTACAACAATGGTTTCTATGAATCTTTTTCCATCAGTTTTTCCCTTTGTTTACCTTTTGGTATTTCTGGTAAAAATACCATAAAACCCCCCAAATTTGATCATATGAGGGAGTTGCCCCTCTCAAATGTAGAGAAAGACCACTACTCCATAGCGATCTATCTAACTATTGGCACGTTTATCACTCCCCTTGGGGCAAAATAGGGTCATTCTTAGAGACATTATCGCAACGACAAATTTGTTTACCAACACAACCCCAAATGTGATCATCAACAAAAACTGTATAGAGGAGATAGTATTCCATGGTGAGCAAAGTTTTTTATTGCCCAATCAAGAACTAACTCTCATCAACTCTGATGTGAAACATGGCAGTGGAAAAGACCTAAAGAAGCTTGGGAAGAAAGGGTATGTATTTTTTGCAATATTGGGGTAGTGGAATCGGAAAAACACTTTATTTTGGAGTGTGATGCCTTAAAAAATATCGGGGACAAATATGTCAATATCTTGACAACTGTTTCATGGTATAGTTTATTTAGCAGGGGATGGCTCTTGAGAAATTAGGGGAGCTCATCATCACCTTAAATAGGAAAAGGATTGAAATAGAGAGCAAGACTAGTTGTCCCATAGACTATTTTTGTGGAAGAGTCTAAAATAAGAGGTTTCCCTGCCCCTCAAACTCTCGCAAGAAAAAACAAAGCAAAGAAGATGGGCAAACGTTTCCTCTATATGTGCACCCATTGGTGAGGGAAAACTCCATGCAACCGTGATTGTTCCACTTTCCCGCATATGAAACATCCTTGCGCCATGAATGAAGAATGGTCTCACAGAAGCCATGATTGCAGACTACGTTCGAAATGGGTTTGCTAAAAAGGTGTTAGAAACCTTAAGCAATGGTAATGGGCAGGTGTAAAGTTGAATTCCACAACCTTTGCTAGCATTCTCTATGGCCTAGGAATCCATTAAAGCATTAGCGAAATGGAATTTTATTCAGATGCTATAGTTGCTATGTTCACAAGATTGGGAAAATAGACAAATCACATGACTATCTAGCAAAATGCCTTAAAGAGATATTTTCTCATGGAAATGCAATGATTACAGGATATGTATGAAGGGGATTTAATGATGACGTCTAACTCTTAAGCAAATGCAATTGGAAGATGTAAAACTGAATTCCACAAGCTTTGCCAACAGTTAGGCGGCCAGGATGGATTCCAGGAAATACATAGAATAAATTCATTGAAGAGGTTTTAGAAACTTTCAAACAAACGCAATTAGCATTTGGAATCGCCCTAGTAGAAATATTCGTTAAAAGTTGAAGGATAGACAAAGCACATGAACTATTTGACAGAATTTCATAAAGAGCCACGTCTTCATATGGAATAGCAATGACTGCTAGATATGCACAAATCAGATTTGTAGGGAACAATTCAAAAGTTTCATTACGCAATTGGTGGGTGTAATTCTAGATGTCATGGTTTTATTCGAGGAACATTCTTAAATTTCATCCACTTAAACAATCAAAGGTTAATTTTGGCCAATAAAAATAGGATAAGTATTTACCACTTTTTGTGGTGAATGAGGTGTATTGATTGTTTGACCATTGAAGTGGATGATATTTAAGTAGAGTGATATTGCACACCCTTTACTAGCATCCTACAACTTGCATTGATTTTAGCATTTGGAACAGGCTAGGGTATGTATTCCATCAAACTGTAAAAGAAAAGTGAATGTTGTCTTAAGTTATAGATCAAACGCCTTGGTAGAAATGTACGCAAGATGTGTTAATATGAGTTATGCAACGAGCATGGCAAAACTTTAGGGTAATTCAGGTTACATCTAGAATAAACATTGTGAAACAACAATCCCTGAGGTAAATGATGTAGAAAACTTGAACAGTGATGAAAGTTGTCTCTACAGGATGGATGGAGTTTTAATTTGTGGTGATGGTTGTCCTATTGCATATCATTCTAGATGTGTTGGGGTCTCGAAGGATGCTTTACTTGAAGGAGATTGGTGTTGTCTAGAGTGTTTAGTGAGAAAAGCCTCTAAAGGATTCGTAGTGTTGAAAAAATTTGCAAAGTAAGCATGATACATGTTGTCATGAATCTCTTTGAGAAATTGAAGGAAAGTGATTTAAATACATGGCTTGTTGCATACACAATCTAGAATGATGGCCTGTGTAAAATTGGTAGATTTCAAGAGGCATTTAACCTTCTAGATGAAGTACTTATAAATGGAATTAGATCGGATGTTGTCTCTTATAATATTGTTATAACTAGGTATTACAAAACAAGAAAATAGTTCAAGCATTTGAGTTATTCAAAGAAGTGCAAATGAGGGGTTCACTTCCAAATGATGTTATCCTACAATGTTTTGATGAAAGAATTGTATGAAGAAGGTATGGTGAATGGAAATCTCCATGAAGATTAATCCTATTTATAAAAGAGAATGGCATATAGCTTTGATTGATAACTAGGTAACTAGAAAGGTATTTGGAAGCTGCAACAAACTTTCAACTCAAATTGCTTTAAGTCAGAGAGGCATGATTTAAATCAATTGTTGCTATTGGCATTGAAATCTAGATAGTGCAAGATAGAATTTTATCTAATAACATAGTAATTGGGTTGGATATGAAGATGGTTCTCCATATGCCTTACATATGTTTTGTTGAGTTTGTTTTGAAAAAGGTTTCTTTAAAACATTGTTGAATCTATTAGGAGAGGAGAAACTCCAAAATGAGTATGATGTATTATCAAATGGAAGATTAATACATCAAATGGATTATATTGCTACTTGACAAGATTTTGGAAACACACATTAGGATGAACAATTAATGAATTCAGACATGTTTAGTTCATACATGTGTTCAAATAACAACTACCATACTTCACTTGAAGTACCTAAGAAATCTTGGAGAGATGATTACTTTGTCGATGATATTGACCTTTTCAAGAAGGAAACTTGATTGTTCACTCACCCAAATGTTATAACTCTAAAGAAGTATGAAAGTTCTCTATTTATTTGTTGTGGGACAATGGGGCATGAAAGGGTTGTACAATTTGTTAGTGCAGGTTTTTATTTTCCTAGTTGGGTTATTTATTTTCTCATATTCCTAAGTTTTTCCTACACATGTTATTAAGCTTGCTTAAGGTTAATTAAGTGAGTATTAGTGTGAGTGGGTGCAAGGTGTTGGCATTTTCCATGGGAGTTACACTTGCCTATTTTAGGATATTGTGGTGGACTCTTCCCATTTGTTGTATTTGTCACCTCTCCCCTCTCTTCTAGTCTATTTATACTCACCTCCTAGCTTGAATTTATCATCTTGAATGCATTATCTAGTTACTCTTACATTATTTTGTATGAAGCTTTGAGCTCTTAATGCAATTCTGTCACATCGACATTTGCATCTCTCGTAATTGTTGGTTTGCTTCTATTTTGCATTTTAGTTTATGTAACTTTGAATCTCTCTTATAATTTTTTTGGGTTATGAATCTTGTTCAAGATTTCTAACATGGTATCAGAGCTTTGTTTTGAGAGTTTTTAGGTTCATAGATTCCTGATTGGGAGAGTGAGTTCTTTGTGAATCCTGTATGCTCTTCTCTTACATTTTTTAGTGATCTGGACAATCAGAAAGGATTTTACAAGACCCATTAACCCCTTTATTTTGCATGTGATTTTTGTGAGATTTGGTTGGTTGTAGAATTTTGGTTATATTGGTAGCATTTCTGGTTGTTCCAATGTGTTCAGAAGGCTCAAGAAAGTTAGAAATGACTTTCGTTTCATCAGATTTGGAGATCGTGTGATCAAGTTATGAACGGGGGTTTCTTGCTTAGATTTGGAAGTTAGTTTTCAATTGGAGCATTTGCAGGGCAAATAGACCTTGCCATTGCATCCAGGAGGCCTCTTAGATAAATTTTAACATATTACATGCCCAATTTCGGTGTCACAAGTCAAAAAGGCAATTTTTTTGCTAGAAGGTCATTTTGGGCCCCCCAGCACACAAATCGAGGAGCATTATCTTTGTAATATTTAAAAAAATAATAATAATAAATAAAGAGTGAGCGCTATACTAAGTGCTTATAGCGTTGTTACAAATGCATCACGTTATTTTTTAGGAGGCTTCGACCCCCCTTGCAAAGGTCGTAGGCCTTGTAGCAGGTCATGAACCTACTAAAGGTTGTGGACCCTACTCAAGGGTGTGGCCCTTCCAAGGGTCCGCAACCCTTAAGGGAGGCCGTGGGAGTGGACCTTGGCCCCTGCCCCCCTCAAGAAAATTTCATTCAGCAATTTTTTCCAAAAAAATCTCTTGCTATTCAGCCCTTGAAAACAAAATGTCTTCGCCTCAGACCTGCTCGTCTCTGCCTCGGCCTTTGTGCCCCTTTTGGCAGGCAGTGATATATTTTTAGAAAAGGAGAATACTACCTAGATGTACCCTATTTCTAGAGGTTTCACCAAAATTGGAGGCATTTTGGCTAAATTTGGCAGAGGTTATTCTTTTGCATTGACCCCCTCTCCGTTGGCAAACACAAATTTGAAGACAAACTTTGCAAGTTGATATCTCGGGCTCTCGACCTCTGTTTTTTGAGAAACTTTTTTTATTTGAGCTAATTTTTTGTGCTTTATGTTCTAGTGTAGATGATTCTTGATTTTGGTGCATGGATTTTCTGAAAATTGTAGATTCTCACAGGCGATGTTGCACAGTTCTCGTTTTTGAAACTTCAGAGACTTATAACTTTCACATGTGACCTTGGATTGAGGTACTTTTTTTGAAAGTGGATGATTTTTTTAGTAGATCGCAATGGTGTTGTTAGTTTCACTTGGTTTTATTCCAGTATTGTGTTGAACACACAAGGATACTGAGAGGGGGGTGAATCAGTATCTAAACAAACTTTAAGTTCTCCTATCACGTCTTGTTTTTATGGACTATATAATTATTCTAGATTAGTGAACATTTACTATGATTGTTTTACCTTGAGTAAATTCCACGTGCGTGAAGGTAATTATCATAAAGTTATATTTACGTAAATTGCAAAGTTGTTTTAAATATTAAATATTATCGATATGATTGTGATGTTTTGCTTCAGCTATGTTTTGGGGAACTAACCTATTGACGTCGAGTTGAGTGCAAATGAATGCAGGTACTCGTCAAAGATGAGAACATGGTTGAGGTAGAGATGTTCTAGTCACTTGGCAAGAACTGTTTGGGATGGTTAACCCTGATGCACTCACACACTCACGTAGTCTCATTTTGCATTATTTTGAATGGTTTATTATGCACTATTGTATGGATAATAAATGTGATTGATGGTTAGATACTTAGAAAAATATTGTGTTTTAATTGCTATAATAAATTTATTTCGAATGTATGATTTAGTCATAAATATTAATGTTCTTTTGATTTATATTTAAAACTATGTTTTATATTATTTAATAATAAATAATAAATGTTTCCTATTTATATAAATATTGATGTTTGGAAGACAATATCTAAATTAGACTTACAACAATCATATTTGAATTACAATATATATATAATTTTATTATTTTAAATACTTCTTGATTGATTTAAAGTGATTATGTGTTATTAAAAATAAATAAATTATATTAACAATACCTATTATATTTAGAATTTTAAATAAAGGAATTAAATCAAAAAGCTTCTGTCATGCAAGCGACGGGAATAATAAAGCTTATTCTATTTTATTTTGGGAGGCTTTTGACAAACCAAAAGGCATGCAAACTCAAACAAAAGCTAGAGTTATTAAAAAAGCAAAGAAACCTAAACCCAATGCCAATATTAGCAGAGGTTTTTTTTAATAAAACAAGAGGAACAATAGAAGGAAAAAATCACCATGATTGTAGCAGAAAAAAGGGAGATTTTATCACTAATTTTAGCAGTGATAGGAAACAGCTAGAGCAGTGACAAGTAGCAGCTAAGAGCAGTGACAGGAAGGGAAAAATCAATCTTCTACTTTAGCGAACAAAACCAGGTATTTTCCTTATTAATTTGCAATAAATTATGTTTGATTATGACTGTGAAACCATAGAAAACTAGCCTGTGTTCTATTCTTCCTTGGTCTACATTCTATTTCCTTCATATCGATTGGAATCAACCTTATTTTTGAAGGCATTGGTCTACATATAAAACGACATGCCTGCTTATAGCTTTACCTGCCTTGTTTTATATCCCTGTCACCAGCATACTTACCTCTGCAATATGTGTAAAGATCAGCCTCTTCATTGTCTGGCGTCGGCCTTAGTAATTCTTTTGTCTTTTTATTGTTAAAGCGGCCTGATTTGGAGCGGCCTATCCGTGGTTAATGGCCTGTTAATGTTACCCTGAAGAACCAAACTTATGAACCATTTGATATATCCTTTGGTCACTAGTCTAAACTATATTTTATCCTCTGTGGCTTGTGTCTTTCTCTATATTTTGTTGTTATAAATGAATAGGCCTTCTTCTAGCAAACAACTCTTATAAACTTAGTCGGCAGAAAATAACTTCTTGTTGCATATTTGTATTTGTGTTTTTCATCAATGTTAATCCATTCTTTATCATGCCTCTGTAAACCTGAATTCTTTACCTACAGCTTTTATGTTGTTACTGTCACAGAAATTTGTTGAAACCCTATCGCAGTCTTTGTATTATTGTTTCAGACTTCTCATAAGTTCCTATAGCCCGATTCAATTCTTGTATCTTCCCGTTATCCTTGTCGCCATTTTTCTAGTTCCTATAGTAGAGATGAATTGTAAAATGTAGTTGATTTAAGATCATGTATCTTGAATAATTTGCTTCTGTAGCCTTATTTAAAACTCTTTAAAATAGTTATGTCAATTTCATAACAGAGACAGTTTGATTTTCTGATTATTACATATGTGTTAGCATTTAATTTCGCACCTTTCGGTGAGAAATAAAAATGGACAGATGTGCAGTAGAACTGCTCTTCAAATTGGAAGGGGAAGCTCCCTGTAAAATAAAATTTAACTAAAAACATTAATCTTTTTGGGTTTTTTGCAACATGCGGAAAGGCAGAGACGCACATTCAACAGCAAAGCAAAGATTTTTATGTTTTTTGACTGAAAACATAACCTAGGCTAAACGCTTACGCTATTCAACTAAATACAAAGGCTAAATAAAGCAAGTACACAATTTGGATTGATTGAACAAATTAATGCCACACAATTATGAATGCCAAAGAGCAGATCAACTATAAGGCAATGCAAAGATACAACTTATTCTTTCAATTTCACCTGCAACGCAAAGTTTGCAGATCTGTTGAATCAATCTAACCTTCAACACAAATAATACATTTTAATGGATATTTGGAAGCAAAATAGGCATATTGGAATCCATTAAATAACTAAAAAAGAACACGATTAGGTGAATATACGAGAATGACAATCTAAGCAAATGAGGCATGAGAATTGTCTTTGCATTTTATTCACTGATTGAATACAATACTAGATACTGAAAAATTGAATATTGAAAACTGGAGAGCTAAAATCTCTTCCAAAAATCTCCCAAAAGGAAGAATCCTTTTACGTTTGCCCAAAGCACTTATTTATACTATTCTACAAAATGCATGAGAGTAAAATAATATAAATAACTAGGCTCCCAATTGGACTCTAACTGATTGCATGAAAATGCAAATCTTTATTACAAATATCAGCTCCACTTAAACTAAAAATAAAAGCATGCAACCAAAGATCCACTAAGATTGAGCATTCGACCTCCAGTTGTCTTGACTTGTAAATAGCTTGATTTGAAAAGTCATTTCTTGCATGAAGGTGACATCACTTTAAACTGGAACTGATTGATCTAAGATTAGCACCTCTATGTAATGACAAACACACCCCTTGTTATAGGCTTAGTAAAGGTGTGTAACAACTGAACGAGAATGCCTCTTTTGCTTCCCTTTTTAGGTTTGCTGATGTGTGGACTGCTTTTGACCTTCACATAATGAGTTCTTTTCATGATAGTGTTTTGAGGACATCTGGGAGTGTGAGGAGGAGTCCTTAAGCGCTGATTGAATATAGAGTTGCTTTGACTTTTTGAAGAGGCGCTTTGGAGTCTGAAAAGCGTGCTTCACAAAGACACTTTTATTCTTATTTGAAGACTCTTGATATCTTTCATGAATGCCTATCTCCTTGTCTTGGTGTGCTCTGTAAATGTTGAACATGCTTTTTTTACTTAAACAAGTACGCCTCTACAAAGAACATTCCTTGCCGTGAATGCACCTCTCCTTGAAGACTAGCGAGGAGTTGCTTAAGTGGATTTTTAAGATCATGTCTTTTCTATAATTCTGCTATAATTTCCTTCTCCATATTGATGCATAGGAATGTCTGAAAGAGATATTTGTCTATTGAGAGATGGTATCTCCTTGTTGACTTACCCTTGACGGCTAATTTTTGACTTTGCATTAGATTATTATAAAAAATTCATATTGATCATTGGGTCCTTCATTGGTTGGATATGATTTTATTTGTCTGAGTGTCTAAAAGCCTTCCCAAAATGCGCTCATTCTCCTTCGTGAACCTAAACTCCTCTGGCCTATGTATGGTGCTTTGCTGGTGTCAAAGACACCCAACATGAATCACTGACTTCCTTGTGTGCCCAGGTATGAAACTCTGTTCAACTTTTATGATGAGTTTGGATAGAGTCGTGGCTCTTAGAAAGTGATCTTCAGTAGTGAAAAGATATGATGTTAGCCCATTTATGGTAGAATAATGACTCCTTGTGTTACAGACTAGCTAAGATATTGAAATTTTCCCTTCCTTCTTCCAGAGCTGCTTCAAACCTGTAATTGCATGCCTTTGAAGTTTTCATCTCAAGCATGTGATTGTGAACAACAATGTCAAAATACCAAAATTAGATATTCAAAATGAAACAATGAGCTCGTTTCCTTTGTACCAATACAAATTGATCCAAAAGAAACTAACTTTTCTTGAATTTGAATCCTACTCATGGCGCCAACTGTTCTCACACCAATCAATCTCTAGCACCACTTGATACATATGCCAATGGCATCAACATGCGTGTATCATAGTCTCCCCAAAAAATATTGCAAAGTTTTCATCTAAATTTGGTGGGACTAGAAATTGTTCATGCTGAGTGCGCTTAAATTCCTCTCTTTGCCGCTTTCTCCTCCTTGCAGATGCATTTGAGTGTGAGAAGATCAAGGAAAACTCTTTAGGCACATTTGGATTTCTTCAGGCACTTCAACAGCGCATTCCTTCTCCTCCAGAGGTGCCTTTACTCCTTGTTCTTGTGCATTTGAGATGCAGAATGGGGCGTTTGGAGTGATCTGAGTGTGTGAGGCACGTTTGATAGGTGCTTCAGGCATCTGCAAACTTTGCTTTGATTTATGTTTCATATTTTTATTTTTCCCTTTCAACTTCATTAAAGTGCTCGGCATTGTTTTGTTTTTATTTTATTTTATGAAACATTTATAGTTTGATTTCTTAATACTTCAAATTTACTTTCTAAAGGTGTGTCCCTGTAGACTTAAGCGAGCCTTATAAAGGTGAAATTTTATTTTGTATTTTAGGTAAAACGTTTCAAGAGCTTTTTACTTTTTAAATCGTTTAATAAAATCGCACCCTGCATAAATGCTTCAAATCTTTGCCTTTCATATGTTTAAATTTAGCTTGGATTTTGATGTTTAATAAACTCGTGAGTGGCGTATGATTTTTATTTTAATTGGAATTTTTTATTTTAACATTGCCTTTTATATTATTATTTTAAATAACAATTATTATTAAATCAATAATAACTATTAATAAAAAAATAATAATATTTTGATATTTTTTTAATGATTTTTTAATTATTATTTTAATAATATTATTAATAATTAATAATAATATTAAAAATAATAATAATAATTTTTTAAAAAAAAAATTTATGGATTTTTTAATTTTGACACTAACAACGACAATAACGATTTAATTTCAATATTTAATAAATAATTAATATATAAAATATTAATTATAAATTAGAATATCATAATAATTTTTAGGGACAAAAACATATTTACAATTTACGGACAAACATTTATTAAAATAATAATTAATATTAATATTAATTAATTAAATAATTAATAATTAAATTACCAATTATAAATTAATATATTAAATTTAAGATTTTACGAACAAAAACAATGAACATTCGATTTTGACACAACACGATGTTTTGGACTTGACGACGATGCAACAACATGACGAGACGACGAGAGAAAAAAAATTGGAATTGAACTAGGCCATGTTTCAGATTTGACCAGTGACACACACGAACTTGCAAAATTTTTTGGATGGGTACAACAATTGGCTCTGTCTAGGGACCACGACGTATACTTGCGGCGTATGAGAACCACAGAATATCAGAATTTTGCACATAGACCAATGCCTTATCAGTTGGGCAATAGAGTCAAAACAAGCCTAAATCACCTAGAAACAACATTCCTAAATCACCTAACACAACTTTTAACAAAACATTACAAAACATGAAAGACACAAAAATGTTCTTTTTTCAAGTGAGGACAAGAAGAACAAAAACTGTTACACAAAACCATTAACAGATTCAGAAAAATAAGAACCTCTTCTCCTGAGTTGGGAAATTTGTCTTGGCAGCACATAGTCTTTCTTCTTCAACAACACCTTCTCGAAGAGCCACGATTCAAGTGGGTAGACACGATCATGCCATGAGAAGTTCATGACGAACCGATTGATGTGTATGAACTTTGGTGGATCATCTTCTTCCATAGCAAAAAACCTCTGCAATAGGTGAAGGTACAGAACCTCCTTTTATAGGTATGAAGCAAGGTCATGTGGCCAAAGTATGCTTGTGGAAATGGTCACCACCACATATAGAACTTGACGTTCTTCATCCATGTCTTCAACATATGCAACCTTGAACTCAGTCAATGTATCATCCTATGGAAAAGGTTGGAGTTGTTCATATAGAATCTCCATCACTGGTTCTTGACTTACCGGATCCACAACTATTATCATCAATTTATCTAGTGATTCAGGTACTGGTTCGTCATTCTCATCAGTCATGTCTTCGTCCATCTGCTCCTCAGAATTTGATTGTGATAAATCATCAAAATCTGAATCTTCAAGCTCTTAATCATCATCAAAGTACACTTACTGGAATACATCTTCATCTAGTAGCTTACTTCGCCATTCATCATTTTGGGTCCCATCAACTTCCATAGAGTGATCTCCTTCAATAAATGTTTCCTTGAGACCATGAATGTGGATATTTGGTAGCATCTCATCTTCGACAACAACATGCTTCTCCTCTTCTAACATGCAAGCAGGATCAAAGACAAATTCTTCTAAGCTTTGTGTTTCTTCTTCATCTACTTGATTGATTTCACACATGGCATATCTCACCATACACTTGTCGAGGATTTATGATTTCTCCATGTGATTATCTTCAGTGACCATGATCGAATATTCCATGAGCTTTTCTTCTCCACGAGCTTCTTCACATGTTACCTCTTGATTTTATCACATCGATGATGTCCTTTTCTTGCACAAGTTCATGGATAACCTCAGAAAGACTAGCAATATCCTCTTCACCAGTACGTATGAAATTTGTTAGAGACAAGGATGAAGGTGGGCTAAACTGCAAAATAAAATTTACAGTATCTTCTACTGAAGATTCACTCTCCAAGTGATGCAAAAAACTATCAAGTTCCAATGATGAATCTTCCATATAATCTCTAGCTTTGATAAATTTCTCCAATGATGAATCATATTCAAAATGAAGAAGATCTTGCTCTTGCTCCAATTGCAATGCTTCTTTGGTCTTTTCTCCTTTGAGTGTATCTGATGCAAATTTTTCAAACCACCTTTCAAATGATGACAAGAACAAATTGGATTCATCATTGCCCTCTTCAGAGCATCTGATTTCTTCTTCTTCACAATTTTGCTCACGAGAGATGTGTTGCACTTCTTCCTCCTCAGAGAAAGTATGCAAGTCGTGCAGTTTTTCAGTTTCTTCCATCAACGATCCTTCTTCATATTCGAAGAAATTATGCAAATTTTCAGCTTCTGATGAACATTCATGTTTCATGTACAAACACATGATGTTGCTTGAAATAGAGTTAAGAAAATGATTCCTTCTAATATTTGATTTACACTGGGTAAATTGCTTGATAGAGCCACCATCAAATTCATCTAAGAGACGTTCAAGATCATCCGAAAATCCTTGATTTTCATTTGAAGCTTTAAAAACTTGCATGAATCTTCTCATCTATGGGCAACTTTCTCCATCATGACTATTTGTTGCATGGAATAAGCAATAGATTTGTACCGCAAAAGACACATTCGCTACTTGACGCAGGTCGATCACTAACATAGTTAATGAAAGAATCTTGCATATTTGAAGGAGATGGAACTTGCAAAAGCGGTACAACATTCAAGGGCACCAATGGCTTGATTGAATCTCTATGGATCTTTCTTGAAGTGATCATATGATCTTCTAATTCAACAGCATACTCCTGAGCTTCTTGCAGTTCTATAGCATGTCTTTGCTTGAGGTAGAAGGAAACTTCTGAAGATTGTGCGTTGGTGAAGCAACTTAGCAGAATTTCTGATGAAGGATTCAAGGTGTTTGCAACTTTTCCAACTAGATGATTGAATCTGGCCACGAACTCTCACATCATCTCACTTCTATCTTTCATGATATTTGAGAGTTGTGCAAACAAGACATGACTATCTTCTGCTGGCTTGAAACGATCAAGAAATTTGATAGATCCGACAGCAAGGTGATTAAACCATTCAGCTGCTGAGCTTTGCAATGATTCCATGAATAAACGCACTACAACATCCTCATGTCCAACAGCGAGAATCCCACATGTGGTGGTGAAGGTATAAATGTGCTCATCAGGATGTTGCTTGCCATCGCCATGAAACTTTGAAAAAAAAAATCTTGATCCTTGAGGAAGTTCATGGCTTTCCACCAATGCTAACGAACCAATATGATTTCCCCATGGCTGAGGTGGACGATTATTGATGTGATTGCCTTCTTGATCCGCCATATGAAGTCTTCTTTGAAACTGGAAAAATATGTGAACTTTGGACCTCTTGAATTTGCAATGGATAAGACAAAGGTCTTATGTCCTTCCCCAGCCAAGTCGCCAAAAAATGTTAGCCTTTAATTTCGCACCTTTGGGTAAGAAAGAAAAACTGACAGATGTGCAGTAGAACCGCTCTTCAAATTGGAAGGGGAAGCTCCTTGTAAAATAAAACTTAACTAAAAACTTTACAATCTTTTTGGGTATTTTGCAACATGCGGAAAGGCAGAGACGCACATTCAATAGTGAAGCAAAGATTTTTATGCTTTTTGACTGAAAACATAACTTAGGCTAAACGCTTACGCTATTCAACTAAATACAGAGGCTGAATAAAGCAAGTACACAATTTGGATTGATTGAACAAATTAACGCCACACAATTATGAATGTCAAAGACCAGATCAACTATAAGGCGATGCAGAGATATGACTTATTCTTTCAATTTCACCTGCAACGCAAAGTTTACAGATCTGTTGAATCAACCTAACCTTCAACACAAATAATACATTTTAATGGATATTTGGAAGCAAAATAGGCATACTTGAATCCATTAAATAACAAAACAAGAACATGATCAGGTGAATATACAAGAATAATAATCTAAGAAAATGAGGCATGAGAATTGTCTTTGCATTTTATTCACTGATTGAATACAATACTGGATACTGAAAATTTGAATATGGAAAACTGGAGAGCTAAAATCTCTTCTAAAAATCTCCCAAAAAGAAGAATCCTTTTCCATGTGCCCAAAGCACTTATTTATACTATTCTACAAAATACATGAGAATAAAATAATATAAATAACTAGACTCCCAATTGGACTCTAACTGATTGCATGAAAATGCAAATTTTTATTAAAAATATCAGCTCCACTTAAACTAAAAATAAAAGCATGCAACCTGTTGGTGCCCACCTAGGATTAGGATTTTAAGATTGAACATTTGCAAGTTTTTTCATTCAAACCCTAAAAATTCTGAGTCATAAGGTCTTGCGCTTTATCTTCTAATTTTGAGTTGACCTCCTGTAGCGGGGTCCTGGTTGCTTAGGTTACATTTTCATGTCTTTGCGCTCATTTGTTGACTGGCCCCTATGCATTACTTTACCGCTTTATCCTGTCGCGTTTAAGAAAAAATGCTAAGTTTAAAATCACTATATGTAGCAGTGAAATCTGTCGAATGTATGTGTCTTTGTATGTACAAGAACAATGTACATTGGCGGGCCAAAAATGTCAATTGGCTTTCAAAAAGTGAAAAAATATGATTGTATGTATTTTAAATGCATATTGGGTTTGTATATGCAATGAGGAATCTGTCACAGATTCTGGGAATATTCCCTGCTTGTATGAGAAGGTTTGCATGTATATTTGTGTTGTATGTTTAGACATGCAACGGGTAGATACAAAGGAAAACATGCAAATAAAATATACATTGCGCACATACAAAGGAAATGTACATTGCAAGGGTACAAGGTTAGCGCATGCAAAGTCAACGTACAAAAGGGCCAACATGCATTCGCTACAGTGAAAGGATCAGATTGTATATGCTAAAGAAACATACAAGAGGAAATGTGCAAAGTCAGACATGCAAAGGAAAGTGATTCAAAGTTGGGGCCCACCACTTGTATATTTCTGATTGTATGTTTGCAAATGCAAATTCGAACATACATTCCTTATATACAAGTCGGATCTGAAGTGGGCATACATTCCAGTTGATAAGGGCACAATTCTGAAGTTTGTATGTATAATTTGCTTGTATGTTTGCATTGTATATGTGACATACATTGATTATATACAAAGAGGAACATACATGGCTCAGAGCCGACAGCGATTGCGATATGCTTCATAATGGTTTGGGGTCCGCAGCTTGCATGTATTTGGCATTGTATAGCCCGATATACAAGAGAATGAAGATACAAGGCCCAGATTTCAAATTTCTCCAATCCGATTGATAAATGACTGGGGTCCGCAAAATGTATATTGCATTTGTATATGCAATATACAAAGTGAAGATGCAAAGGGTTAGGATACAAGTTGGACCTCAAAGCGATTGCGATATGCTTCATCATAACTTGAAGTCCGTGGCTTGTATGTAAAGTGTGTTGTATATGCCGATGTGCAAAGGGAGATACATACAAGGCCCGGACCTGAATGCAGGTTCAAATTTGTTTCATAATGTCTTGGGGTCTGCCTTGTATGCAAATGATTGTATGTATATGCAATCTCATTTTCAACTGCATATGCAAGGATTTTGAGGGCAAAATAGATGGCAGAAAAGTTGGCGATGGAAGCCCAAGGTGCCTACGTGGCACGTTCTAACTGGTGAACGAATTTTCAAAGTGTTTTGAGGCTGTAGATCTCAGTGAAGGGAGGAAGATCAACGGCCATCTTTTAAACTCTCAGCAGTGAAGGTTTTCTTTGTATTTGTGGCTGTTTTCAAGCGGGAGAGCTTCAGTAGCACACAACTGCTACATTTCAGATGGCCGCGGGTTGGTATGCCATTAATGGCTATTTGCAGAGAGGTATGGGTATGATTGATTGGCCAACCACCAGATTTATGAGGAAAATCTGCAAGCGGCGGCACATCTCCCGAACTCACTTGTTTCTCCTTCTTGTTCTGCCTGCGCTTTTAATGTTTTGGGCGCCATTTTTGGGTGTGCTATATCTGGCAAAATTTTTGAATTGCCATGTAATTATTGCTGAGTACACAGTCTTACTATAAAATGCAAACTGTGTCACTCATTTTAGGTTGTTGAAAACTGGACAAATTTTGGTGCTATAATAAGATACAACTTCGTTGGTGGCTCTGTTTTGGTGCTTTGTGAGTTTATGAGTTGTATGTTGAATGTTTTATGCATAAAATTGATCATTTTCATGTTGATTTAAATGAGTAATGTTTTATTGCATGTATTCTGTTATTTGTCTCCAAGTTGAATGTGTTCTTCTTCTAAATCTAAACAACTAAGGGGTGTTTGAGATTCTAGGATATGGGTTTGCTATGTTGAACGCTTGATCTTTTACTTCTGCTCAAGGAGTGGATTAAATGTTTTGGGTTAAGTGTTGGGAAGAATATATTGCAGTGAGGATGTTTGTAAGCATAAATAACTGAATACTTAGTCTTGGGTAGTGTCTGTAAGGCAGACATTACAAAACCCCCTTGAAATTTGATTATTGTTTTAAGTCTATGGTAAACATTCACATATATATATCTATTGACTCCGAGCCTTGGATAGGCACCAGTCTGGTCTTGTATTGAGGTTACAACCCAAAGTCCCAGTCTTGCATCCAAATACTAAAAGCCAATTCAAAACTTCAAATACAAACCTTTAGGACATTAGAAGTAGTTTTAGGACTAAAATCCTTTGTTTCACAACTAAACATATGCCCAAAGCTAGCCCCTTTGCACTTATTTCACAGTTTTGGTCTGCAAAAAATAGGATTTATCTGCTTTGTATCAACATCCTACTAAGTTCACAAGCATATTTCATGGATGTTGAATAGGGAATACCCCCCCCCCCCTTGGTTCTACAGAGCATAAAGAAGAAGAGGAGATATTTATAGAGTCTATCTCTTGTAATGTTGGCCCTTGGCTCAGAAATCCTATTGATCAATGATGGCTACCTTGTAAGGATAACTGGGGAGTATCCAGTTTGGGAAAAAATCCAATAGATTTGGTGACTCCACTGGGGACTACTTTGTGTAAGAACCCCAGTTTAAAATAAATTAATTCCTAGTTGTAGGTGGCGACTCCGAACAAATCTCCCAACCGATAAAGTAAAAATTTGTATGCAAGGGAGAAGATCCCTGCGTAATCCTCTATTTGAAGAATTACCCAAAAAAATTATGTATAGGAAAAAGGGGACTGTTCAAGCCAGTCAAGAAGGTTCTCCCAGAAATAATGATAATATCCAAGATAATCCTAGATCTTCAGAGTAGCAGCCACCCTATTTTTCAAACACTGAGGCTGAAATCCAGGATGTATTTGAGAGACAATAAGGTGACAGATTGAGAATGAGGTCAGAGGTTTTTTAAAAATGCCCTTTCTTAGATCCTCCTGACAGATTTAAAGAAATTGAATCCCCAAGGGATGATGATGATGATCAAAATGGAATGGGACCATCCTCTTCTATGCCTAGAGATGAAGAATTAGCTGAAGAAATCAAGAACCTGAGGGCTAAATTAGAGTATCTACAGGCTGTGAAGATTAGAGATGATATGAGACAAAGGGTACAAGCTTTGAAAATTGCTCAACATAATTCAGTTCCCACCCTTGATAATGCAGATGTGCTAAGAAACTAGCAAAGAAATGAAATCCATAATCAACAGAATGATCAAAGACAGAATGTAAAGAATGTTAGGGTACCATTAAATAATGTGAGAAATCAGAATGCCAATAGGAATGCCAATGTTAATCAGTTTGGTAGACAGCCTATGTAGCTGGACAGATTCAAGCAGCTTGTTTTTTATGGTATTCCTGGCTACCCTAATCCCATTAATAAACATGTAAGACCTCAGATACCAAGGTTTTCAGGAAATAATGTTGTGTCAGGTGAGGATCATTTGAAGGCCTTTCATAATGTTATGGACAACTTTGAGGTTGAGCATGAAGATGTTTTTATGAAATTGTTTATGCAATCCTTAGTTGATGAGGCTAGAGAATGGTATAAAAGTCTACCTGACCGAAGTATCTCATCATGGGATGATTTCAGAAGGATTTTTAAGGAGTAGTACGGTGATAAGACTGATCCAAGCTTCTTTGTAAATGAATTCACTAGTATCACTAAGGGGTCAAATGAGCAGGTTGTAGATTTTAATGCTAGGTTCACTAAAGTGTTGAACAAATTACCACCTCATATGAGGCCTAATGAACCAATGTGCATGGTACTGTACATAAATGCTTTTGATGCTAAAACAACTTATGGGTTAAGAAATAAGGGTCCTACTAGCCTCAAGGATGCTTTCAGGATTGTAACAAATATTGAAAATAATAGGAAAGCATCTGGTAAGACAAACAGAAGGGATGATGTGAAGATTCTGCAAAATCCAAATAAGTCTCAAAGTACTCAAGGTAATGCATCTACTTCTGAGGATAAATTAGATAAATTGACAACTGTTGTTAAGGACTTAAGTTATAGACTTGCTAAAAATGAAAAGGGAATAGGTCCTAACAGGCAAGTTTACCAAAGACAAGAAAAGAGACCATCATTGCACGATATGCCATATAACACTAATTGGCATAATGGTAAACCCATTCTCCCACATAACAACAACACCAATCAAAGAGCCCAAAATGCAAAGGAAACTCTTGATCCTTCGAAGAAGGTTGTTAATATTGTTGATGACACCCCATGGTGCATAATATGTCAAATGCCTCATTCACAGTTGCAATGTATGATTGCTCAATCTTTATATAATAATGTTGTTGCCTGTGATGAATGCAATGAGCTGCATTGTATGGAGGATGACAATGTCAATATGCTGTTCACGAATGGGGAATACTCTTCTTGTGATGCTGGTGAAAGCACAAATTATGGAACTCGGGTCTGCTAGTAGGTTTCCTATGATGAAGATGATGAAGATAATTATGTGTATGCTCAGGACTCACGCATATTTTTGAATAACTTGAGGAGACCTTCTGATGAAGAAATTAGAGCTCTCACAGCTGCAGCAGTGGCTTAGGTCAAGAGCAATTATAATCTTAGAGGTAAAGCTCAGGTAGACGATCCACGTCAACCAGAAAGCACCTTTGTGAATCAACCAGCGCATAATCATAAAGTGGCTGGACCACAAAAGATGCAATGGAACAATAATAAGAAGAACTCTAGGCAAAAATTAGGTCATGATTCTCAAGGACCAAAAAATAAAACTCCCTAAAGTGAGGATCAAAATAAGGATTCTCAGGTCTTGGATAACAGTTAGAAGGCCGCTAAGATTAAAGCTAGATCAACTCAGGATAAGAGTAAAACCACGGCTCAGGCTACAACTGTTATACAAAATTATGCTCCCTTTGACATAACTCAGGTTTTGTCCTAGGTAAAGATCTTTGTTCCGTTGATGGAGATGATGAAAGTTGAAGAATTCAGAAATAAGGCTTTGTCCTTGATCTCAGGGGTAGCTTGTCAGGCTAAGCAAAATGTTGAGGTTAAAGGTAAGAAACAGGCCTTGTGTATTGATGAGGATGAGGTTCCTGAAGTTTATCTGGGGGTGACAATGACAAAATGTCCATCATAGGTTGAGCCATTTTATGTCTCCCTTGTTATTAATGGAAAAACAATCAGGAATTGTATGCTTGACTTAGGAGCATCAACAAATATCATGCAGCAAGCTAGATTGAAGATAGATAAGGCATGTGGAAAATGCTATGCAATGGATGCTAGGGAAGTACCAATTATTGGAATCATGAAGGATGTGGATTTTAGGTTAGCAGCATATCCAGAAAAAACATACAGAATGAACATAACAGTGGTTGACATAAAGCCACAATATGGTATGTTGTTGTCAAGAAGATGGGCAACATTGATTGGAGGAAGTATGCAGCTAGATCTATCATATGCCATGATTCCAATGAATGGTAAAGACGTCAAACTGGTCAGAGAAGAAAGGTCACTAGAGACAGTTGAAGATCAAGATCCAGATCAACATGTCTGTTTCATGGCCACTAATTGTGAAAATTTTAGAGTTGTCTCAGATGATCAAGGAGGTAAAGGGAGGGATACTTGCATTCAAGAGCTTGACCAACAGGGTCTCTGGACTATGTATTTTGATGGAGCTTGTTCAAAGGAAGGTTCTGGTGCTGGAGCTGTGTTTTTGTCTCCAGCTGGTAAGCTTCTAAAGTTCTCTTTCTTGTTAAAGTTTGCCTGCACAAATAATATTGCAAAATATGAAGCTTTGTTACTAGGATTGAATGTTGCTCTGAAGCATGGAATTAAGATGATAAAAGTATTTGGAGATTCAGAATTAATTATTTCCCAAGTTAGAGATAGATATGCTTCGAAGAATAAAAGGTTAAAACAATATAAGCATGTTATATGGGACACAATTGAATTGTTTGATGCATTTTGAATAAACTGGATAGAAAAATCAAAAAATGTCATGGCAGATTTTTTAGCTAATGTGGCCATAAGGCCAGATGATATTACTCTATCTGATGTTACAAATGTTGAGATTAAAATTAGACCTACAGTACCAGAAAATATATGCAGTTGGCAAGTATTTGATGATGATAAAGATTTGTTGAGGTTCCTACACTACATAGATGAATATGAGAACCAAGAGATTGATTTTCAGAATTTTGTAGAAGTTGTGGATGGAAAAGAAACTCTTTTGGGGATAGAAGTAATTCATCTTAAAACAAATAAAATCCCCAGAGGGCTGGTTGCTTTAGAAAGAGCATTTGACAATAGAGACCAATTTATTACAAAGGCATCTCCTACAAACAAGAATGACTTGGAGGAGATAAACTTGGGGACATCTCATGCCCCCAAAAGGGTATATATTGGCAAACAGCTCAAGCCACACATCAGGAGTATGCTGATTACATTACTGAAAAGGTATAAGAATGTCTTTGCATGGTCATATGAGGACCTAAAAGCTTATAGAGAGGACTTATTCCAGCATGAGATTCCTTTGAAGCCTAGAGCTAAGCCATTCAGACAGAAACAAAGACCTATTAACCCAACTCTGGCTACAAAGATGCAAGAATAGCTTATGAAGCTTAGGAAGGCTGGAATAATTGTGCCTATCAGACACTCAACTTGGGTGTCCAATCTTGTCCCAGTTAGAAAGAAAAATGGTGATATAAGACTTTTTGTTGACTTTACAAATCTAAATGTATCTTCTTTGAAGGATAATTATCCACTGCCTAACATGGAAGCTATGTTGCAGAAGGTAACTAGTTGTGAGCTTTTATCCATGATGGATGGGTTTTCAGGATACAATCAGGTGACGGTAAAAGAATCTGAACAATATAAAATGGGGGACATATGTATATGTAAGAATGCCATTTGGACTAACAAATGTAGGTGCTATATTTCAGAGGGCTATGGATGTTGCTTTTGCAGGATTGATTGACTCAATCTTGGTTGTATATCAAGATGATTTAACTGCTTATTCAAAAAAGGAGGAGCAACATTGCATGCACCTAGAACAAATTTTTATTAGAGCATTGGAATATGGAATTTCACTTAACCCAAAGAAATGTGCTTTTGGAGTAGTGGAAGGAAAGCTTTTGGGACACATTGTTTGCAAGGATGGAGTTAGGATTGATCCTAAAAGGGTTGCTGCAATTGACAGGATTCAAATTCCTGAAACAGTGAAAGGCATTCAGTCCTTCTTTGGATAGATTAATTTTGTTAGAAGATTCATCCCCAACTTCACAGAGATTACAAAGGATATTTCTAAAATGTTGAAGAAGGGTGAGACTGTCAAATGGGAGAGTGAAGCAATTAAATCATTTCAAAACATCAAAGAGGCTATAAAGATGGCTCCTGTATTGAAATCTCCTAATTTTTCTAAGCCACTCCAGTTGTTCTCAATTGCTTCTTTTCATACTGCTGCTGCATGTTTATTACAGAAAAATGAAGAGGGTTTTGAGCAACCTATTGCTTTCTTTAGCATGTCATTGCAGGCAGCTGAGTTAAAATATGATATCATGGAAAAACAGGCATATGCATTGGTTAAAGTAGTCAAAATCTTCAGGCCATATTTAGTAGGCTCTCAGATAGTTGCGTATGTGCCCCATGTAGCAGTTAAAGACATTTTTACTCAGCAGGAAGTGACAGGAAGAAGATGCAGGTGGATAAACAAATTACAAGAGTTCAACATTGAAATACAGATTACAAAATTGGTAAGGGACAAGGTTTGGCTAAGATGATGATATAGTCAAATCTGGAAGCATGCCGAGTGAATGTAGTTCAGAATGAAATTGTTAATATGTCAGAATCTGAATGGTACAAGGACATTATATATTATTTGCAGAATTTGAATTGTCCTTCCCATCTCAGTGATAGTCAGAAAAGGACCTTGAAGCTACATGCAATCAAGTACATAGTTCTTCAAGGAATCCTAATGTTGTCTTACTTAGATGTGTGGATGAAAATCAAGCTACTGTTATTTTAAATGACATGCACAAAGGAGTATGTGGTGGACACTACTCTGCCAATACAACAGTTCACAAAACTCTTAGAGTAGGCTATTGGTGGCCCACCCTTTTCTCAGATGCACAAAAGTTGGTAAGAAGATGTGATTCCTGCCAGAGGTTTTCAGGAAAACTTAGATATGATGGTGCATTACCCCTTAGAACTGTAACTGTGGAGGCTCCATTTCGGCAGTGGGGAATTGATTTTATAGGGGAAATTTTAGAAAAATCAAGTGGAGGACATAGTTGGGTTTTGGTTGCTACTGATTATTTTAATAAATGGATTGAAGCCATTCCAACCAAGAAAGCTACAAGTAGGGTGGTGATGGATTTTATTTTGGAACATATTATTGTCAGGTTTGGAGTGCTAGTCAAAGTGGTCACAGACAATGCCATGTGTTTCAGATCTGGCGAGTTTGTTGATTTCTACAACAACTATGGGATTAGTTTGTCACATACATCACCATACCATCCACAAGGAAATGGTCAAGCAGAATCAAGTAACAAAAGCCTTATGAAAATCATCAAAAGGATGGTAGACAAGAAAAAAAGGGCATGGGATTCAAAGTTGAAGATGGCACTGTGGGCCGACCGGATAATAGTGAAGAAAGCAATTGGAAGGTCACCTTTTGAGCTAGTGTATGGTGCACCAGCTAAGTTACCTGTGAACAACCTTTTGCCGGTCTATAGATTCATACAAGAAAATGATAAAGAGGTTGAAGACTCAATGACTGAAAGGATAAATCAGTTGGTTAAATTGGATGAAAGTAGAAGAGAAGCACAAAAGACAAATATCAAGAAACAACAAAAGGTAAAATATTTGTTTGATAAAAGGGCTGTAGAAAGGAAGTTCCAGATGAATGACTTGGTCCTGGTTTGGAAAGAAAAAGGTCAAGATAAGGGCAAACATGGTAAATTTGAGCCCTTATGGATGGCCCCATATCAAATCAGCAATACTCACGAAGAAGATTCCTACTTTCTCCAGGCCCTCAATGGTGAACTACTAGAATTGCCTGTGCACGGTAAATTCCTTAAAGCCTTTTTCTCATAAATGAATATCTTATGTGCACATTGTAAATTAGATGTAAATGGTCTGTAGATACTTTGTATAGTCGGTGTTGTTTTGCGTTTTGTGTTTTTCCTGGTCTGTCCCGGAGTGGAATGGTTCTCGCTGTAGCCTTACCCCTGCACATCCCCAGTCGGAGCCTGTGTTGGTGCCCACCTAGGATTAGGGTTTTAAGCTTGAACATTTGCAGGTTTTTTCTTTCAAACCCTAAAAATTCTGAGTCATAAGGTCTTGCACTTTATCTTCTAATTTTGAGTTGACCTCCTGTAGTAGGTTCCTGGTTGCTTAGGTTACATTTTCATGCCTTTGCACTCATTTGTTCACTGGCCCCTATGCATTACTTTACCGCTTTATCCTATCGTGTTTAAGAAAAAATGCTAAGTTTAAAATCACTCTATGTAGCAGTGAAATCTATCGAATGTATGTGTCTTTGTATGTACAAGTCCAATGTACATTGGCGGGCCAAAAATGTCAATCGGCTTTCAAAAAGTGAAAAAATATGATTGTATGTATTTTAAATGCATATCGGGTTTGTATATGCAATGAGGAATCTGTTGCAGATTCTGAGAATATTCCCTGCTTGTATGAGAAGGTTTGCATGTATATTTGTGTTGTATGTTTAGACATGCAACGGGTAGATACAAAGGAAAACATGCAAAGAAAATATACATTGCGCACATACAAAGGAAATGTACATTGCAAGGGTACAAGGTTGGCGCATGCAAAGTCAGCATACAAATGGGCCAACATGCATTCGCTACAGTGAAAGGATCAGATTGTATATGCTAAAGAAACATACAAGAGGAAATGTGCAAAGTCAGACATGCAAAGGAAAGTGATTCAAAGCTAGGGCCCACCACTTGTATATTTGTGATTGTATGTTTGCACATGCAAATTTAAACATACATTCCTTATATACAAGCCGGATCTGAAGTGGGCATACATTCCGATTGATAAAGGGCACAATTCCGCAGTTTGTATGTATAATTTGCTTGTATGTTCACATTGTATATGTGACATACATTGATTATATACAAAGAGGAACATACATGGCTCAGACCCAATGGCGATTGCGATATGCATCATAATGGTTTGGGGTCCGCAGCTTGCATGTATTTGGCATTGTATATCCCGATATACAAGAGAATGAAGATACAAGGCCTGGATTTCAAATTTCTCCAATCTGATTGATAAATGACTGGGGTCCGCAGAATGTATATTGCATTTGTATATGCAATATACAAAGTGAAGATGCAAAGGGTTAGGATACAAGTTGGACCTCAAAGCGATTGCGATATGCTTCATCATAACTTGAAGTTCGTGGCTTGTATGTAAAGTGTGTTGTACATGCCGATGCGTAAAGGGAGATACATACAAGGCCCAGACCCGAATGCAGGTTCAAATTTGTTTCATAATGTCTTGGGGTCCGCCTTGTATGCAAATGATTGTATGTATATACAATCTCATTTTCAACTACTTATGCAAGGATTTTGAGGGCAAAATAGATGGCAGAAAAGTCAGTGATGGAAGCCCAGGGTGCCTACGTGGCACGTTCTAACTGGTGAACGACTTTTCAAAGTGTTTTGAGGCCGCAGATTTCAGCGAAAGGAGGAAGATCGACAGGCATCTTTTAAGCTCTCAGTAGCGAAGGTTTTCTTTGTATCTACGGTTGTTTTCAGGCGGGAAAGCTTTAGTAGCACGCAGCTGCTACATTTCAGATGGCCGCAGGTTGGTATGCCATTAATGGCTATTTGCAGAGAGGTATGGGTATGATTGATTGGCCAACCACCAGATTTATGAGGAAAATCTACGAGTGGCGGCACATCTCCCGAACTCACCTGTTTCTCCTTCCTGTTCTGCTTGCGCTTTTAATGTTTTGGGCGCCATTTTTGGGTGCGCTGTATTTGACAAAAATTTTGAATTGCCATGTAATTATTGTTGAGTACACAGTCTTGCTATAAAATGCAAACTGTGTCACTCATTTTAGGTTGTTGAAAACTGGATAAATTTTGGTGTTGTAATAAGATACAGCTTCGTTGGTGGCTCTGTTTTGGTGCTTTGTGAGTTTATGAGTTGTATGTTGAATGTTTTATGCATAAAATTCATCATTTTCATGTTGATTTAAATGAGTAATGCTTTATTGCATGTATTGTGTTATTTGTCTCCAAGTTGAATGTGTTCTTCTGAAACTAAACAGCTAAGGGGTGTTTGAGATTCTAGGATATGGGTTTGCTATGTTGAATGTTTGATCTTTTACTTCTGCTCAAGGAGTGGATTAAATGTTTTGGGTTAAGTGTTGGGAAGAATATATTGCAGTGAGGATGTTTGTAAGCAGAAATAACTAAACACTTAGTCTTGGGTAGTGTCTGTAAGGCAGACATTACAAAACCCCCTTGAAATTTGATTATTGTTTTAAGTCTATGGTAAACATTCACATATATATATCTATTAACTCCGAGCCCTGGATAGGCACCAGTCTGGTCTTGTATTGAGGTTACAACCCAAGGTCCCAGTCTTGCATCCAAATACAAAAAACCAATTCAAAACTTCAAATACAAACCTTTAGGACATTAGAAGTAGTTTTAGGACCAAAATCCTCTATCTCACAACTGAACATAGGCCCAAAGCTAGCCCCTTTGCACTTTTTTCACAGTTTTGGTCTGCAAAAAATAGGATTTATCTACTTTGTATCAACATCCTGCTAAGTTCACAAGAATATTTCATGGATGTTGAATAGGGAATACCCCCCCTTGGTTCTACAGAGCCTAAAGAAGAAGAGGAGATATTTATAGAGTCTATCTCCTGTACTATTTGCCCCTGGCCCGAAAATCCTATTGATCAATGATGGCTACCTTGTAGGAATAACTAGGGAGTATCCAGTTTGGGAAAAAATCCAACACAACCAAAGATCCACTGAGATTGAGCATGCAACCTCCAATTGTCTTGACTTGTAAATAGCTTGAAAAGTCATATTTCTTGCATGAAGGTGACATAACTTTAAACCAGAACTGATTGATCTAAGATTAGCACCTCTATCTAATGACAGACGCACCCCTTGTTATAGGCTTAGTAAAGGTGTGTAACAACTGAATGAGCACGCCTCTTTTACTTCCCTTTTTATGTTTGCTGATGTGTGGACTGCTTTTGACCTTCACATAACGAGTTCTTTTTATGATAGTGTTTTGAGGACATCTGGGAGTGTGAGGAGGAGTCCTCAGGCGCTGATGGAATACATAGTCACATTAACTTTTTGAAGAGGCGCTTTGGAGTTTGAAAAGCGTGCTTCACAAAGGCACTTTATTCTTATTTGAAGACTCTTGATATCTTTCATGAATTCCTATGTCCTTGTCTTGGTGCGCTCCGTAAATGTTGAACATGCTTTTTTTAATGTTTAAACAAGTGTGCCTCTACAAAAAACATTAGTTCCTGTGAATGCACATCTCCTTGAAGACCAACATGGAGTTGCTTGAGTGGAGTTTTAAGATCATGTCTTTTCTATACTTCTGTTGTAATTTCCTTCTCCATATTGACGCATAGGAATGTCTAAAAGAGTGAATTGTCTGTTGAGAGATGGTATCTCCTTGCTAACTTACCCTTGATAGCTGATTTTTGACTTTGCATTAGATTATTATAAAAACTTCATATTGATCATTGTGTCCTTCATTGGTTGGATATGATTTTATTTGTTTGAGTGTCTGAAAGCCTTCCCAAAATGCGCTCATTCTCCTTCGTGAACCTAAACTCCTCTTGCCTGTGTATGGTGCTTTGCTGGTGTCAAACACACCCAACATGAATCATTGACTTCCTTGTGTGCCCAGGTATGAAACTCTGTTCGACTTTAATGATGAGTTTGGATAGAGTTGTGGCCCTCAGAAAGTGATCTTCAACAGTGAAAAGATATGATGTTATCCCATTCATGGTAGAACAATGAATCCTTGAGTTACAGATTAGCTAAGATATTGAATTTTTCCCTTCCTTCTTCCAGAGCCGCTTTAAACCTATAATTGCATGACTTTGAAGTTTTTGTCTCAAGCATGTGATTACGAACAGCAATGTCAAAATACTAAAATCAGATATTCAAAATGAAACAAGGAGAGTTTCCTTTATACCAATATGAATTGATCCAAAAGAAACCGACCTTTCTTAAATTTGAATCCTGCTCATGGTGCCAACTGTTCTCACATCGATCAATCTCTAGCACCCACTTGATACATATGCCAATGGCATCAACATGCGTGTATCATAGTCTCCCCACAAAATATTACAAAGTTTTCATCTGATTTTGGTGGGACTGGAAATTGTCCGTGCTGATTGCACTTCAATTCCTCTCTTCGCCACTTTCTCCTCCTTGCAGATGCATTTGAGTGTGAGAAGCTTGAGAAAAACCCTTTTGGTGCATTTGGATTTCTTCGGGCACTTCAAAAGTGCATTGCTTCTCCTCCAGAGGTGCCTTTACTCCTTGTTCTGGCGCATTTGAGATGCAGAATGGAGCGTTTGGAGATCTATGAGTATGTGAGGTGCATTTGAAAGGCGCTTCAGGCATCTGCAAACTTTGCTTTGATTTATGTTTCATATTTTTATTTTACCCTTTCAACTTCATTAAAGCGCTCAACATTGTTTTGTTTTTCTTTTATTTTATGAAACATTTATAGTTTGATTTCTTAATACTTTGAATTTACCTTCTAAAGGTATGTGCATGTAGACTTAAGCGAGCCTTATAAAGGTGAAATTTTATTTTGTATTTTAGGTAAAACGTTTCAAGAGCTTTTTACTTTTAAAATCTTTTAATAAAATCGTACCCTACATAAATGCTTCAAAACTTTGTCTTTCATATGTTTAAATTTAGCTTGGATTTTGATTTTTAATAAACTCTGAATGACGTATGATTTTTATTTTAATTGGAGCTTTTTATTTTAACATTGTCTTTTATATTATTATTTTAAATAACAATTATTATTAAATCAATAATAACTATTAATAAAAATAATATTTTTTTAATGATTTTTTAATTATTATTAATAATAATAAATTAATAATAATATTAAAAATAATAATTGTTTTTTTTAATGGATTTTTTAATTTTGACACTAACAATGACAATAACAATTTAATTTCAATATTTAATAAATAATTAATATATAAAATATTAATTATAAATTAGAATATCGTAATTAATTTTTACGGACAAAAACATATTTACAGTTTACAGACAAACATTTATTAAAACAATACTTAATATTAATATTAATTAATTAAATAATTAATAATTAAATTATCAATTATAAATTAATATATTAAATTTAAGATTTTACAAACAAAAATAATGAACATTCAATTTTGACACAACACGACGTTTTGGACTTGATGATGACGCAACAACATGACGAGACGACGAGAAAAAAAATTTAGAATTGACCTAGGCCATGTTTCGGATTTGACCAGTGACACACACGAACTTGCAAAAAAATTTGGATGGGTACAACAATATGTTTATTTGACGTGGAAACCATTCTTATACTCATATAATGTCTTATTTAAACTAGTTGCTTGAATCAAAACAACAATGGATAGGAAGTAGTTAAACTTAGTTTTATACAAATTATTTAAACAATAAATTAAGATTAGAGAATAAAACTAGATTATAGATAATATATTTATAATTATATCTGAATAAATGAATGAAGGATGTTCTACTTATTGCTTATTGAAAGTGTGTTTTCATGATTGTTGCTTTGGAAAAGGGAATTTACAGATGTTCTATAGGTGAAATGGGTTGATATTTTCTTTTTATTTCTTTTATCTTTTTTATTTTTTTCTTTGGGAAAGAAAGTAGATTTTTATCTAGGAATGTGTTTGGGTTACTTTTGGGCTAGGATGTCGAATGTGGATTATCAGAGATGGCCTTTCCTCTTTTCAGGAATTGACTAGTTACTATGTTTTAAAGGTTTAGATCTAAACGAGCTGTCATTGAAAAAGATGAATATTTTGTCTAGAAAACTTTATTGATATATATCTTTGCCACATCCTATTGTCAGACAATCTGCATTTCATTATTTAGAATTGCACATTAGACATAAGGTTGCATCAGGTGTTCCCACCTGCCAGTTGTTCCAGGTAGCTAGACATTTCGTGCAGGGTTGGGTTTCCTTCATGTCATGAAGGGATCCGGGGAAATGTAATTGCTTCATGGTTGGGTGGAAAAGCTCCTGAGCCATGTTCCCATCTCTCAGCTCGTAGGAGAACCTGGATTGAGCACGTGATTTTGTAAGATTTAATGACTTTTATTGTTTCATATTTATGAGATTTGTCTTTTAGTTATGAAGTTGTAATTAAGCAGATTAATTGCATCATTTTACTTTCGTTACTTGTGATGTTGTAATTTAAATGGATTATTCACTTTATTTACTTTTGTGATGGTTGGAGTGCTTTACATCTCTGAAGCAGATTAAAAATTAAGCAGTACAACATTGACATAAGCATGAAAGATTAACACAATGCACATCAACACATAACACTAGATATACGTGGAAAACCCTAGAAGGGAAAAACCATGGTGAGGATTAACTCACAATATATGAAGCTAAAAAATAATAACTTTGTTTTGGGGCTACAACCCAAGGAAGCTACTACTCCCTGAAAACTTTGATTTAGAGTCACTCCCAAGGAAGCTTTTACTCCCTGAAGACTTTGTTTTAGGGTCACTCCCAAGGAAGATACTACTCCCTGAATTGAGAACACACTTACAAAAGATTACAGTATGACAGTTCTTCTACTGTCTGAAAACTGACATTGAAACTCACACATTTGATGATTGCAATTCTACCTCTTCACACTTCCTTCTGATGATTAGATTAGGTAGGCACACTCTATACTTGATCACTACCATATAGATGTCTTCAAGATGAATTAGGACAGCATCAACAACTTCTGCTCTTTCTCCTTTAGTCGCACATCATAATGCATTATCAATTACTTTGCAATCACACTTTGCCTAACTCCATTTGATTTACTATTTATACATGATATTACATTGATTACGTTTCTTTTTGGTGAAAGACAACATAAAAATACATTTACAAGTCGATCAGACAATACACAACATGAAACGTGTGGAGGACAAGTCCTAAATAAGACTACACGCTACACCAATAGAATACCCATGCCTTGTGGACATCAACACTTCCTTAACCAGGTCCAAAGAATTCTTCACATCGTCAAACACCAAGGAATTACATCCACACACTGTTCATTTGAAAATAGGACAGCCTTAAGCAAAAACCTATGAAACTTGAAGCATAACAACCACATCAACTTTAAAACCTTGTACGGTACTGGAAACAAGAAAGATCTTCATGAAACTTTTCTAGGTGAGTCTATAGGACTCATACAACATCTGTAAACACTCCTTTACCTCTGCACATCAAATATTTTACGCCGCACATCTTCAAACATGAACTCTAAGAACAACCTATTATCTAGAATACATTGCAACATACTATCATTGAGAAACTGAACTTACAGACCACCAAAAACCTTGAAATTGCAAGGAAGCATGTAATGCACATCCATAAACATGTTCACAAAACTGCAAAGGAAAACATTCACATCCAAAGGAATGCGGAGCATTCCAACAGGCCTTCAACATTTCCTCACTCTGCCAGAACACATGTTGGTATTCTATCATGCATAACTTTCTCAACGAAGTAACAAATGATTTGAAACTTTAGAATTATCACCTTCATTGTATCCTGAACATAGTACCAGAACTGCATAGCTATAACTGCAAATGCAGAGGAATACAGAGCAATCTATTGCCGTATAGTAACTATCTTCAAACTGCAAATGCAGAGGAATACAGAGCAATCTATTGCCGTATAGTAACTGTCTTCAACACTACCTTCAAACTGCAAATGTAGAGGAATACAGAGAAATCTATTGCCATATAGTAACTGTCTTCAACACTGTTTTCAAACTGCAAAACACTCTTCCGGCAATCCAATCATCATGAAACTTGGATTAGTCCATCAGTAACACATCTGATCATCTTAGTGCTTCTAATTCCCATGTTAATATAACTTCATACTCAACTCTGCATTGATTAAGGCATGACATCCAACCATGAACTTTAGTTACCTCATTATATTCAACATGACATCCAACCATGAACTATATCTTCTCTGTTGGATAGAACATGACATCCAACCATGAACACCATCACACATCCATGACAGTGTTGACATCAATGACAACCTTGTGACAGTGTTGACATCAATGACAACCTAAGGAACCATATGTGTAACATATTGTACTTTCAACATACACCTATTGTTGAGGATTTTGTAAATCATTGAGATCAAGACCACTGAGTATTTCTTGCTAGTGGTAATTGTAAATGCACTAAATATAAAGTGCAAAAATCATATTTGCTTGGGGGGGTTCTTTGATTGAGTGAAAATGGGGGGGGTTGTCATGTATGTGTTCTCTTCTTTTCAACACTTCATTTTTGCATTTCTTCATCATGGATCAAACAAAAGTACCTATATTAACTCATAACAACTACTTTGAGTGGAAATCAGAGATGACAATCTACTTAAGGAAGGTTGGATTGCATAGGATAACAATGGGACTAGAAACTGAACCTACTAAAGATGAAGATAAGCCTAAATGGTTTAACAAATGCGATGAGGCCTATGAAACATTGTGTTTTTATGTTTCTCTTGATTTTCTCTTTCATATTGAGTCTTTGAATTCACCAAATAAAATATGGACAAAGCTAGAAACATTATTTGGCACACAAGATTCAATGAGGGGACATATGTTGGAAATTGAACTAATTAGTTTAAGTCTAGGCAACTTCAACACAATTCAAGATTTTTTCACAAAATTCAAATCACTAAGCCTAAAGTTAAAACAATGTGGAATTGAAAAAAAAGATGAAAAACTAATTCTTAGTATTCTCTCTAAGGTAAGTTTAGAATATTTTGTATTTATTTCTACCTTCTATGCTACTAAGGGTGCACTTGGGACACAATTCACCATGTCATCTTTGGATAATTTTGCTATCTCTCTCACATGGGAGAAAGATAAGATAATCTAGATGGCACTCTAAAATCCTCTAAGTCACATGCCTTAGCTACAAACCAAGGCACAAAAGAATAGAAAGAAAAAGTAGTAATAATAAGGATAAGAAACAAAATAATAGAAAGGAGAAGAAGGATTAGAAACAAGCTACCCAAAAGCAGCTAATGAGACTCAATCAAATAATGGCAACAAGCCTAAGAAAGAGAAGGTCAAATGTGCCTATTGTAAAAGACCCAATCATGATGAGCATAAATGTTTGAAGAAATAGATTGATTTGTTGACACACATTCTTGAGAAGAATAATATCAGTCTTCTTGAATCTATAAAACAAAGTTCTAATGAGGGGCCTAACAAGGCAAATGATAACAACAAGGGGAAAGGAAAGAGAAAGGCTCTGTAGCAATTGCTTCACAACCATCCACTTGGGTTCTTGATTCGGGTGCTTCACACCACATGGCTTCATCTAAGGAAGAACTTGCATCTTTGGAGCCATGTACTATGCCTTCTATTTTGATGTGTGATGACACTCCTGTTGAGGTGTGTGGGAGAAGGTTTGTTGATGTGGGGGATGACACATTCCATGATGTTCTTTGTGTGTCCTCATTATTAACTAATCTTCTATAAGTATATCAGATCACTCACACGGTTTCAGGAAAGCAGGTTGAGTTCACTCCTGATTCAGTCGAGATTGTGAGTTGCACAATGCTTCTATAGTTGCAGTGGGGAAATCAAATCATCAGTCTCTGCTATATTTGTTTTCTCATTTTGTTCATGATCATAATTTGTTTTTCTCACTCATTTTGATGATGTGAGTAGATTATGGCATGAGCGATTTGGCCATCTTAACTTTCACTACCTGTAGCAACTCAACCGACAGAGCATGGTCATAGGGTTGCATTCAGTTTAGTTTTTTAGGTAGTGTTTACCATGGTTGCATTCTTGGTAAGAATCCTAAGGAAAATTTTGACAAAGTTAAGGCATGGAGAGCATCATAGATATTGTAGTTAGTTCACAATGACTTGGCTAGTCCATTTCCCTGTCCATCCTTCAACAAGGCTAGATTTGTTCTAAATTTCGTTGATGACTTTTCTCTATATACTTGGGTGTACTTTCTCAAATAGAAGTCTGAGGTATTTGATCACTTTCAGGACTTCAAAACTTTTGTAGGGAAGTAATCTGGGAAAGCCATCAAAGTTTTATGCACTAATAATGGTGGTGAATATGTCAACCATTGTTTTGAGCAGTTTTACACTTTAGAGGGATTGATTTGCAACATTTAGTTCCATACAGTCCCTAGCAGAATGGTGTGGCAAAATGAAAGAATAGGTCCTTGAAGGAAATGGTGAACTGCATGATTCACTCCAGATCTCTTGCACCACAATATTAGATAGAGACCATTAACTATGCTTGCTATATCTAGAACCATGTTCCTCACCAAGACTTGAAGGGAGTCACTCCTTTTGAAACTTGGAGTGGTCATAAACATCAGTTAAGCACTTTCAAGTTTTTCGTTCTCTTGCATGGAGCCAAATTCCTGTAGAGAAATGTAAGGCCTTGGATCCGCAAAGCAGACCTTGCATATTTGTAGGCTATCATGATGGTGTGAAGGGTTATTGGTTACTCCACCCTATACACATGAGTTGTTCATTAAGAGGAGTGTTTAGTTTGAGGAGGGCTCTTCGAGATCAACTCTTATCACTTCTCCACCTCCTTCTACTTTGACTTTGGAGTCACTTGGGCTACATGACAGATCTTCTGATGACTCAGATTCACTTGAGCAAATTCTTGATGATGAGGAGTCTTCTACCATAGCTGAGAGTGATTCAAAGGATTCACCTCCTTCCACTCACTTAGAAGGTGATGATTCTCCTCAATATTCTTCAACTTTTGGTCCACACGGAGCTAGATAGACCTTGCAGTCTGTAGGTGATTGGGTTGGGGATCCATCAAACACTAGGTAGACTCGTTCATAATTTTGGGATGCTCCACATGTATTCATTGCTACTGCCTATGATCTACAGTCCTTTCGAGAGGCTTCTGGTATTCCCGAGTGGGATATAGTTATGCAGGAGTGTAGTTCCTTAATGAGGAACCACACTTGGGATCTTATCCCTCTTCCTAAGGGAATAAAACTTGTTTGATGTAAGTGGATTTATCAGACAAAGTTTGTAGCAGATGGGTTGGTTGATAAGCATAAGGCTCGCTTGATTGCCAGAGGATTCTCCCAGGTTCTTGGGATTGACTTCTGAGACTTTTGCGCTAGTTGCCAGAATGAACTCCATCTGACTTGTTCTTGCCATTGTTGTAGCCAATCGTTGGGAATACACTAGATGGATGTGAAGAGTGCTTTTCTTCGTGATGACCTTCAGGAGGAGATCTACATGGAGTAGCCATAAGGTTTTTTTCATGATTCTTCACTTGTGTGTCATCTTCGAAAGTCTCTCTATGGCCTCAAATAGGCTCCTAGATCTTGGTATGCCAAGATGGACTTCTTCCTTCTAAAATTTGGGTTCACTCGATGTCATTCTGATCCTAATGTCTACATTTTGCAGTAGGATGATCTTCACTCTTATTTCTATTTTTGTAGGTTGATGACTTGTTGATCACAGGGAGTTCTTCATCTGCCATTGGGGTAGTCAAAACTACCCTCTATGACAGGTTTTTGATGACTGACTCAGGCTTATTGCATTACTTTCTTGGGATTGAGATCTACTAGTTTGCTTCTGGGATCACCATCACACAGTCCAAGTATGCTCTTGATCTACTCTTTTGACTTCATATGGTTGATAGTAAGCCTGATCTGACTCCCTTCCTTTCTATAGTCAAACTTGAGGCTCAGTAATCTTCACCTTTTGTTGATGGTACTTTGTACCAATAGCTTATTGGGAGTCTCATTTATTTGACTCATACGAGACTCAACATTTCATATGTTGTAAGCATGGTTTCTTCATTCATGCAAGAGCCCCATGAGCTGCATTGGAAAGTAGCCAAGCGGATACTTCGCTACATTCAAGGTACTCATAGTTTTGGGATTCACTACACAGCGAGCATTGATCTTGACTTGGTGCGCTACACAGATTCAGACTGGGCAAGCAATTCTTAGGATCGCAAGTCTACTTTAGGCTACAACTTCTCACTTGGTTCAGGTCCTATTTGTTGGTCGAGCAAGAAGTAGTCTACTATTGCTCTTTCTTCTATTGAGGCTGAGTATCGAGGGGCTGTGAATGCCGCCACTGAGGCTATCTAGCTTCAAAATCTTCTCACTGAGTTTGGGATCCAGATTAGATGACCATCAGTCATATTTTGTGACAACCATAGTGCCATTCAGATCTCACGAAATCTAGTCCATCATCAGCAGACCAAACACATTGAAAGCAATCATCAGCAGACGAAATCTAGTCCATCATCATGAGCTCATCCATGGCCACGTCATCGACCTTTGCTACTATCCGAATTCTGAGAAGGTTTTCGATATCTTCACCAAACCCTTCATAGAAAGCAAGTATCTTCATCTGCGAGCTTTGCTGGGGGTGCGGGAGGCTTCATCTTCTAGGGGGCTTCTTAGTCCTCTCACTTGGAGTCCTGGCTCTCTCTACTCTAGGGGGTCTCTTCTCTCTCTATTGGGGGGGTTCTTTCTTTTCTAGGGGGCTTCTTCTCTTTGGGGGGATTTTTATGTACATGGGTATCTCATCAAGCTTTATTTATCGGGACCCGTCTTTTTCACCCACTTAAGCTATACTTAAGGGGGTGTTGGTGTAGGTTTTTATTTTCTTAGTTGGGTTATTTATTTTCCTATAATCATAGGTTTTTCCTACACATGTTATTAAACTTGCTCAGGGTTAATTAAGTGAGTATTAGTGTGAGTGGGTGTGAGGTGTTAGCATCTTCCATGGGAGTTACAGTTGCCTATTTTAGGCTATTGTGGTGGACTCTTCCCATTGGTTGTATCTGCCACCTCTCCCCTCTTCTAGTCTATTTATACTCACCTACTAGCTTGTATTTATCGTCTTTAATGCATTGTCTAGTTACTCTGCCATTCTTTTGTATGAAGCTTTGAGCTCTTAATGCAATTCTATCACATCGACATTTGCATCTCTTGAAATGGCTTGTTTGCTTCTATTTTGCATTTTAGTTTATGTAACTTTGAATCTCTCTTATAAGTTTCTGAGTTATCAATCTTGTTCAAGATTCCTAACACAATCAATCCCAAGTTGTTGCTTAGATGTAGAAAACTCCAATTCAATTTCTTACATTCATAATTTTTAAGTGTTGTTCCAATAGTTGTTAGGGTGGTTCTTATCACTTGGGTAGCATGTATGTAACAAGATTGATGGGTATGGAAGTGGGGACCAAGACATGAGTTCTCATCAAATAAGAGGAGACAAATCTCTTAATAAATCATCATCTACCACTATGGATTGTGAAATGTTTTAATAAAATGTTTCAAGAATGATCACCTACAACCAATGTATGTGAATTGTTTGACATAATGTTGCGATAATCAGACACCTATCAAGTTTAGGTGAAGACTTAATATTTAATTATAAATCTAGCCCTATTAATCTTTGTAATGTATTTATTTTAAGTGAGCTATTAAATATACACTCACTTTAGGGTTTTTAAATGAAATGAAATGGTTGTACAAGAAAATGAACAACCTTTCTCTATTCACTGCAAAGTCATATGATGGTATAAGGGTTATTACTAGTGATTACTTTTTGCCAAATAAACACAACGGATTGTATTGGGGATATCTTTAGGACTTTGAGTCTACTCGTAAAGAGAATAAGAAGTTTTATATAGAACTTTGTATCTTAGATTTCTCCTTAAGATTTTAGGTCTTTCTTATGTCAAATTTAAAATTTTCTCTTCATCTATTCTCTTTATTTTATATCTTGAGAAAAAACTAAATTTGTGTTTAGTCTTGAAGGAATTTAATGTATAGTCTACTTATAAATTTCTACACCATTCTTATGTTTGGTATGGAAATATATTTCTTCATTTGTTCTCTTATGTGTTTTGTGAAAAGTAATAAATGGTCAAACCTTCACTTTTCATGTTGTTGGGGTGAGTAGGGCTAGACTTTGTATTTCTATTTAACTCTACACACATTCCTCTTTTTCCTTTCGTTGTTTTCCCCATTTGTTCTTAAGTAATCCTAGATAGTTGTTTGTATTCTATTTGTCTAGGGTTTCTCTATACATGTTTTCCTTTTTTTGTTTTTGTTTTTGTGTCCTTTTGTACTTTCTATTTAAAAGTACACAAAAACCCTTAAACACCCCATCTTATGAGGGAGTTGCCCCTCTCAAATGTAGAGGGAAATTGCCTGATCAATGGTGATTTCTCCAATTATTGTGAACATTTGTTGTTGCCCATTGGGTGACTCACACTGATTTCAGTGAAAGATTGCAACAACAAATCTGATTACCAACAACCATGTAATTGTAGGGTTTTCTTTCAATCAAAAAGCATAAAAAATCTTTTTCCTAGCATTGAAGTGCATGCCACTCTTTTTCCCTAAGTGAATCCAAAAATAAACACATTTATTTTTATTCAATGTGAGAATGAAACATTGCCAAAAAATATTGTAAAGATTGTAAATAACAAGAATATATTATGCAAATTAGGTTAGTTTTTATTTACATGGAGATTCCTTTTCTAATTCAAAGAGAGGTTTTAATACACATCTATTCTATTTAATGTTGCACTTAAATTTTTGATTTAAAAGGCTAACACACTTAAGAGTTGACCTAGTTGCCAAAAGGTAACAAGGTAGGTGAGATGTAACCTCAACCTCAAAACAATGTATATGCATCAACGCTTAACACCACTCTCTACAAAGTGAGAAAGAAAAATAAGAGCATGAACAAACAATCCATTTATCTTTAAGTAATATTCATAATCTAAAAGATGAAATAAATTCAATAAGAAAGAATACATAATTTTTCTCTTTTCAATATAAAGAATACGGTGCATTAACCACCATCTAACAAGTAAACATTCTTTCATATTATTATCTTAATGGAAGAGTATTTGTGAAGCCAAATTTAATACTATCAACACAAGATAGTTCAATTTTTACTTTCCACAAGTAGAGACCTCAATGAAGGAGAGAGACTGAGAGAGGGATGATAAGAAATTAAACCATTTTTTTTCTAAGTATACAATTGTTCATTTGATAGCTTACTCATTTCCTAAGTTACACGTAATCAAAGCAATCTTTCATCAAAGGAAGAGAGAGACATATAATTATTTCACTTTGATTTTAATACATGAGGAATAAAGATAATGACATGTTGTAGCTTGATAAAAATTCATACAATTAGATCCTTCAAGCAAGCATCATTCTCAAATCACACATACACATGGAAGGATAAACATACATGCAAGTTCATAATGAACAACTTTGATTTTATAATAATAGAACTACCAACAACAAATGTCAATAGAAATAATTTATATAGAGGGTACTATCTCAATTGACAAAGCAACTATGTGGTAGAGTTCAAGGATGTCACTACACTGATATGATCACTATCACACTATACTAGTTGGCACTGTAGTTCAATGTTTTATAGGCATAAAAATTACATATATGCAGTTTCTGACCTCGGATGCCACCATGAAACCTAGGACAACACTTCAATGTTTAGATTGTATTGCAAAACCTCTAAGAACTAACAAAAACACAAAAAAAATTGCTTTGATTTTTACCAGCAAGTTTTTAAAAATGTTTATCTAGGGTCTGAGATTAACAACATAGTTATGTGACAATGCACTATGATAAAAAGTGTTATTAAAAGTGCTAAATTACCCAATTGTCATCAATCAAATGCTACCTTGAGATTTCTACGTAAGAACCTCACTAAAACCTTAATTTGAACATAAATTTTGATCCATAATGAATTAAATCATGATATAAGTCTTATTAAAACATAAATTCACCTAACCACATTTCACAATATTAAATTTCCATGAGATAGTCACTTGAACACACATATCAACAACTCTCACAATTCCAAAAAGTCCATAAATATTTATTTTACCAATTTCTTCAAACTAAAAGACGAGATAGATTACAATTCTTTTTCTCAAGGAGGTTACTTCATACAAATACTCTTTCTTCAAATACATAATATTTACAAGTTTCCTCTAATATTAGGACTATAAAAATCAATCTTTCTTACAACTTTGAATTGTAAATAAATAGATAATCTCTTATACTTAGGCACAACCATTTTCCAACATGAAAGAGAATTCTTCAAGGTATTCATTTGAGCTCCAAGATCCAATCTTTGATCCAATAGGAGGAATAACTACCTTCCAATCATTTGGAACTCTTAAAACCAACCCGCTTGCCAAGGAGAGTGTAAATATTGATTTACAATGCACAAAATATAAGAAGACATGATCGAAGAAACATGTAAAGACATATGCGAACACGAGTTTGAATCATAATTACAATGAATCATTTTAGATTCTTTACAAGGAGAGAGGTGTAGACAAGACCAAGGAGTGTCTTTGCGCAAGGATTCCATACCCACTAGAAAGAATAAGGAGCATCATAACAAGGACCTCAAGTGATAAGTTATCACATCCTCTTAAGGATGACATAAATTAAAACAATACACCCTCTCTAGGATAGAAAGCCTCCAATATCACTAGTCACTAACTACAATTTATTCCTCCAACACACTAACCCACTATTGAGCTTAGAACCATACATTCCTTGCAGCACACAATTTCCATCTAACTCCTAAACATGTTAAAGAAGTCAATCCACATGGGAGACTCTCGATAAGGTACCTACAAACACAAATCACACATGTATACTCTTCCATACTTGCAAACCAACACATACTTCTACATTTTAACACAAATATGCAAGCAAGACTCTTTATTCACTTCAATAGAACATACTCTAATGAAATCTAAATACATGTCTTTAAGAATTCATTAACACATTTTCAACATTCTTTTCGAGAATAAGGAAGAGGAAAGAGATAAGAATCACTCCAACATCCTTATGCAGTCATAAACATTAAAGAAACACTTTTACATACATAAGCGAGAGAAAAATCATAAGAAATATCTAAGTATAGAAGTCTCCTTCAAAACTGCAAACTCTTTGGTAGTAGAGGATTTGTGATTCTCAAATCCACCTCCAAGTTCAATACTAGTAAGTTCTTTTTATTTCTTCACCTTTCACTTAGATCTTCAATCCCAAAATTTCTAAATGTAATAATGAATATCCAAACAAGAAAATCCCTTCCATTAACTCAAGCCTAGGCTTAAATAAGATTAAACATTGTCACCTTATCCCCACCAATAGAAGGATGGCATTTGTGTCTTCCTATCTCAAGAAAAGCTAAAGTCAACAATTGACACCCAACATATTTGAAATCTATTACAGTTCAATAAATGAACCATGCAAGAGAATTAAAAGCTCTTTCAAATCATGTTTAACAATTCTCCAAATTATTAAAGACTCTTACAAATTAGAGAATATCTCTTACAAAAATTAAATGTTTTCTTAAAAGCCATATGAAGACCACATGGGCCTCATTAATATATAAAATATCTAATAGCCACCTCATAAGGATGTGATTTCTACAAAAAACACACCCTTTTCAACACATAATAGAATATAAAATTCATAATTTAAAATAAACAAAGAAGGTCAATTTTCCAATTTAATTTAAATCTAAATTATAAATTGTGCACATAGACTAAACCCATTCTAAAGAAGATGGAACCACACTAGAACATCACAACTTAAGTAAATATGATGTAGAAGATAAATATGGGGCTAACACAAAAGGCCCCCTAGATCACATGTGACTCGGGTGATGTGGTAATATGAGGTTATATGTAGTTATGATGTCATCACCCTACAAGACGGAGTGAGAAGGTGGGTAATTCATGTACAACTCTCCTTGTGCCTCCCATTTGAAAGGAAATTTGCAACCATAATAAACCATTTCCACATAACCCCATGAGAGAAAAATATGTAAACAAGTATTCAGAAACCACATGCAAAAAAATAGACAAACATACCAGCAAGATGACACAAGGTGTACCCTGGGAAAGCCCTTGTAAGGGAAAAACCCAGCCTCAAAAAGCATCCACACTTAATGTATTATCTCATGAACAAAGATTACAATACATAGCCTCTATGATTACTTCTTAATTCCCAAGCTCTTTAATTGCATTCCATGTGAACAAGCAAACGAAAATCATGTAACTACACATCCCAGTCCATGTTTCCTCTACTTACATATGGAACCAACGAGAGATGCTCAATCCAACCTTAGCTAACAAGCCAAAGGTTATGCAATCCAACCTCAACAACTCTTAATGTGCTTGCATTTATAAAAATAAGCTTGCACAAAACCACTAAGTGGTATTACATAACCATGTCCCTCAAAACCATGAGCACACTAAAGCATGTCCCCCTCATTTACTTTTTGGTACTAAGTTTTCCCAATATTAAATATTTTCCCAATGTGCAACCTGCATTAAAAATTTATCCAAATATTACATACAACTTGCAAGTGGCCCCAAGAATGCCTAACTCATTGTGATGTTCACATCTCTAAGAGCACCACAATTAAATATTACATTTTACATTATTAACATTATGCAAGGTGTAAAACACACCTTTCCCAACATTCTCCCAATTGTTGTATACATTGCATAAGGGGTCAAAAGTAAACTCAAACATCAAGAAAATGATTCATGTACCCAACATGTACCATGCAAACATCCATGTGCTCCATCAAGATACCTACAACAATAACCAAGGTGACAATCATTTGAAACAAGAATCATCTCATACTCCATCATGCTAATGCATAAAAGATAAGATCCAATCCCAAGAGATGCCACACTAAGTTGTCACATAGAAGTAAGATCCCTGCCTCAACTAATATCCAAACACAAACATGAAATCTAATGGTAACAAACAGGCTTGAGTAGTTGCCAAGAATTAATCACCATAGCTAGAATAGCAACCACAACTAGTTGCTAACACATATAACTAACCATACCTCCAATCCAAGGTATACTAATCATATCAAGTAGACCTTATGCCATTAGCATATCCAACCCCAAACACAATGATCACAAGTGCCTATATATACACTATCCTACATAAAGAAGTCCTCCAAGATAACAACATATAAACATGCAATAAGAAACCTCAAGACCCTCAACATCGTAGTATAATGAGAACATTCAACAAAGGACACATATACATCCTAGATTTCCCACTGCATGGGTAATGTCAAATCTAAAATCAATCAATGCATCCAAAGATCCACCAATAGCACTCACATAGAGGATGTGGCTAAATCCTCTATCACATAGTGTTTAATCCTTGAATACACACATTGATATGCAAAACTTGCAAACTAAAACAACTGCAACATAACTCTCTCACCACAAGTCTACATCTCTCCCAAGTTCTCCACACCATAGATGATAGACAAACCAAATCCAATATCATGTGAACACGAAAATCCAGGAAGAAGCATTAGAGCAACAAGAGAGAACTTGCAAATCAAAACCATGTCCTTCTACCAAAACCAATATGCTAGTTGTGAAAAGTAAGATCTCCTTCCTAAAACCCCAAAACAAGAAGCTTTTTCAACATACAACCATTCAAATAAACCAACCAAGATGTAAGCCTCTCAAACCAAAGTAAGATCAAACAAAACCTTTGTTCCATCAACGAGGAATATGCCCAAAGCCACTATCCATCTCCTTTTTCTCTTCAAAACACATTGACCTCAAAACAACTCAAGATCAAACATAAGGAGATAAAAAATCATAACCATGTATCTACTCCTCAAACAAGTCATCAGAACTAACAGCCATAGTTCAAGACCCAAGCATACATGAGAAGATAAGACACAAAGAAAGAATGCATCTGAAAATTAGGTAGGTAATACCTATCAAACCATTCACCACTAAGATGACCAAGAGTGGGGAATGAAATTGCTCCTCTAGGATACACCAAGCCACAATGACTCTCTCCAAGAATAATCTCCTCAACTAGTCCATGTTGAAGTCATGTCCAACCTAGGTGTAGGGTCTTTGGTCTTCCTACTAGAACCTCATCAAAGAGTAACTATCTAAACTCATGATCTCCAAAAAACAAGAGATCTCTAGCCTCACCCAAATCTGAAATAGGTGCACAACCAATCATCTCATGCCAACTAAAATATAATATAACACCATAATAAATAGAAGCTCACAAATATAATGATCACACCACTCATGAATCAAATTATCACAAATCACTGCCAATGCTCCAAATGTATAATCAGGAACTCGCCATGACATTGTGATCTACATCGTCTTAAAGGAATAGCATATGTCTCAAATAAACGTATATTTGCTCCAAAGAGCACCTGTATCATGCCAAAAATATAACATTTACTCAAGAGTCCACCATGGCACAATAGAATCCATCCTTTAAACCAAGGATCATCTATCAAACTAACAAATCATAATTGACACCTCAACTAGAGACTCCAAGAGTCCTCCGTGATAAACCAAGATGTCAAGATTTCCAAATCACATGAAGATAACCATCCCCTATCAATAGAACTCAAGATGTCAAAGAACTCTCACTCCATACAAGAAACAAGATCCAAGAGCTCTTCCATGACACCAAAAACCACTACAAAAGATTATCCATCACCAAGTGATGAATCCACATCACTACTAAAGCTCCCACTGAACCGTGATACGAAGCTACACATGGCTTCATGATAACCATCTCTTGACTAAAGATTATTTGTGCCCCCAACACAATCAAAGAACTCAAATGCAACATCAAGAGCTCCAAGTAAAACCATGATCTTTAAACCAAGAAGATAAACCACCACCTGTAATCTAGGAATTAATCCAACACCACCAACAATGCATCTACATAACAACAATGTCGTGCCAAAGCTTCAAACATATAAGGAACCTCCATGACACCATGATCACCAACTAATGTACCTTCATCAAACTCCTGTTGAGTCTCACATGTCTATATCATATAGTCAACAAGTCTAGGTCCCATAACACGACTGTATTAGGTAACACCATCTCTCTCTGCCTCATAATGACAACCAAACCAATGAACTAGATGACCAAACCAGGCCAACCAAATATAATCTGCATAAACATTGAAATATCTATGGGTATAAACAACCCACATCTAGTTGTATAACAACTTACAATACTGCACAACTTGTAGATCACATAATGCAACATAAAAATTCAACCATACATTAGTAATCGTGTCAAACATAGACAACCAAAGATAAATGTGTAAGTTTTACATGACTCAAACACTAAATCACCTCTAGATTTGATTTGTCGCAAACTCACAAAGTACCATGGTCAAAGGAACCAACAGATAGCTCAAACAGAAATGTAAGTGAAAAAATCATATATCAACATCTCCAAACCTAATCCACTATGAAGTGCTCAAAAAATGCTCTTTGTCACCTATAAGAAGTTCAAAATCAACACTATGGGCATAAGATATGACCCATCGACTTGGCTTCCAACTAGCATTTTATATCTAAAATAGAAAATCTAGAAAAACCACGAATACCAGAATGTATTACTTGGAAAGAGCTTTCCATCAACTATAAGAAATTGAAAATCTAACATGTTGAGTGAAAGATATGCCTCCTGAAAATTTTTGCCTCTTTAGGTGCATTCAAAACCTGTCCAGTGACTGTTGGGTGGCTCTTTGGTGGTCCTTTGGTTGCTCTGCCGGTGATGGTGGTTGGATAGTAGCAGGAAGGCTGTGAAATTAGGTGGCACCACCTTGGTGGTGGAAATGTAGAGAAATGGTTGTGGGTTGGAGAAGATACGATGGTTGCTTAGCTGGGCCCTCTATAGTTAGCCATGACTGGTTAGGGCCCCTACAGGACCAACTGCTATATACTAGTGGGTGGCCTCCCATGAGACCAGGGGCTAGCCCCCTCCCAAAAAAACCTTTGAATTTGTTGCTGAAATCATCGACTCCCTATCGACCAATCAAAATTTCTAATTTTTTTAAAAATTTGACCAACCATACTAGGGCGACATAGGCCCTACGCCTACATAATATATTGTAGATATGCTACTGACCACATAATGTGATTGTACCTTTCACCAATGATAATGTACAAATTATACCAATATATGGGTTATGTATAATTGTACGAATATTTCCAGGAAGATTCCTTCATGCCCTAAATATGGCCCAATGTTTTTCCTACAAACATAGTAAAGTTTTATATGGATCCATAGGTTTTTGGGCCTTTTGGACTCAGTGATAAGGTTTGTTTTTCCCTGGGAGGTCTCCATCAAAATCTTACCCCTAAAACCCTCACATAAAGAGCCCTAACAAAAATCTCATTTGCCAAATCTACAAACACACCTATAATTTTGAAAATGCCTTCATTCTTTTCCTGTAAAGCCATGGATTCAACTATGCACAAGAATCTATTCATACCAAGGGTTATAAATACTTGGGAGATCTCCTCCCACAACCTAACAACCAAGCTCTAATACTAAATAAAAGGAAATTTGCAACCATAATAAACTATTTCGACATAACCTCATGAGAGAAAAATATGCAAACAAGTATTTAGAATTTACATGCAAAAGAATAGACAAACATACTATCAAGATGACACAAGATGTACCTTGAGAAAACCCTTACGAGGGAAAAACCCAACCTCCAAAAGCATCCACGCTTAATGTATTGTCTCATGAACAAAGATTATAATACATACTTCTAAATCATCAAGCTTCCTAATTGCACTCCATGTGAACAAGCAAATGGGAATTATGTAACCATACATCTCAATCCATGCTTCCTCTCATCACATATGCAACCTACAAGAGATGCTCAATCCAACCTTAGCCAACAAGCCAAAGGCTATGCAAGCGAACCTCAACAGCTATTAATGTGGTTGCTTTTATAGAGATAAGCTTGCACAAAACCACTAAGTGGTATTACATAAACATGTCTCTCAAAACCATGAGCTCACTAAACCATGTCCCCCTCATTTACTTTTTGGTACTAAGTTCTCCCAAAATTAAATATTTTTTCAATGTGCAATCGGCATTAAATATTTATCCCAATATTAAATACAACTTACGGGTGGCCCCAAGAATCCCTAACCCATTGTGATGTTCACATCTCTAAGATGCACTACAATTAAATATTACATTTTACATTATTAACATTTAACACACCTTTCCCAAGAATGTTGACTTATTCATATATCTTGTACACTCAATGCACACATTTAAATCTCATCATAGAATAATAGCTTTAGTACAAATCAAATTTAGCCAAGGAGTACACAACCACACACAAGACACGTCACATATCTAGTGATATCAAATAATGCACGTAATACATTTCACATAAATCACAACATAAAATGGATTCTCAAACTAATGCAAATCAAGACATATACACGAAAATTAATGCATCTCAATATCATGTCTACTTAAGAAATTCACGGTGAATCTCATAATGATAATCTAACGTAAATACAGCCATGTATAGATCCAATACTTATTTAAAATATCATAAGGTACACAAATCATGATACGCATAACAATGAGATTAGTCAACCTCTAATCCAATGTACTAGTTAAATCAATTAACCACGTAAGAAATAATGAAAGCAACATGATGCCACATCATAAATATAAACATATCAAAGCATCACAATGTAAATCACTAAATATATAATCATCTCAAATAATCAGACAAGAGTCAAAGGTCATATAATCATAAACATATGAAGTGTAGTCCCACGATCAAAATAATATCACATTATAAACTAGATACAATGAGGTCAAGATGGCTCTCAAAACAAATGGGCCTTGTAGAATGTGTAGGTCTCTTTACTTTGTCTATGATGGAAGACAAGTTTCTTTAACCATTTGTATTCATTACGTGATATATAATTAGAAACTATATTGGTTTATGCATACCAACTAGTATTAGAAAAGTTAATAAAATGCTTTGAGAGAGAGAAAAGACTTGCTTCCATGTGAATAAGCCAACTATCTTGCTCAGATCCAAATCCCCAATGTAAATTGTAAGTAGGTGGACTTACATCTAAATAAACTATACCAAAGACCATAAATGATGTATGTGTTTCACCACCATAAACAATTTTCGAGACAATTTGAATTGAAAAGAAATAACATTATTCACCAATGAATGCCACGTCTCATTTTCCAAAAAATGCCTAGAGCCACAACTAAGGAGTGAGTATAAAAGAGATCATGAAATGGTGAAAGTGAATTTTATTATTAATCAACTTAATGAGTTTGGTCCATAAGATCAAAATATTTTTAATTCATTGTACTCCAAATAATTGGACTATAGAATTGATGGAAACACTAGCAATGAAAGAAGTAAACAAGTCTTAAATCAATGTTATGAGACTCCATCTCTCTATCAATGCTTTCCTGCTTCTTTTAGGTGAACAACTTCCACAACAATGGTGTCCTTGTCCTTGTTAAGCCTCTAAAAATCTCCTTCCAAAATATAGTTGGCAGTGACATTCAATTCATTGTTTGACCCCCAATGTTGATAATGATGACCTTGGTTGACGAATGTTGCTCAAAAACTACTTTTATTCATGCAAAAGCTTTTGCGTGCAAACTCCCGTTAGTCAAGATCCACCTCATGAAATCTTTGTCCCATAACACATGCATGGATAAGCTTATCAAAATGTAAAGTTGGAAAACTATGAAACCATCGTATATTGACATTAGTGTTGCGCTGTTAGACGAAGATGAAAATACATTATATAAATATGTTGTTTTATTTAAAATGATAATGGTAGATACATTGGGCTATAATGAAACTATAGATAGGTTTTTCCTTTAAACTTAAAAATATTGCATTTACTTTATAATCAATTCACCCATAGAGACTTTTCCTAACGTCTAACATCAACGATATATAGACACCTTACTTTACCCAAAACATCCACTTGTTTCTCATTAGCAATTGATGCTTTGCATGTAGGACACATGTACAACCGATGCCCTTAAACTTACTCTTTCATTAAATGAGTAAAAACAACAAATGGGACCCACATTTTGCATAGGCTTTCTCTAATAGCTTTTCACATAGTGGTCAACAGAGAACTATTATTGGCAATAACTCGTCACAATGCGACTTTTGTTTCACCAAGTACTAATAATAGAGTGGTCCCATGTGTTTTCTTAACTAGGTTTGTTGCTTAATTTTTAGTAGCACGTGGTCGAAAGTAAATTTTTTATTAAGCACAAAGGATAATTTGGAATCTTCTGTTGCAACGGTGGAGCTACTACAATTTAGAGATTGGAATTTTAGCTATAGAAAAATTGGAGGGATTGAAATTACATGCAATATTGCTAAATGAAAAATGTACCACATAACTATACGTATTTCCTTCCCCCCCTTTTTCCACATATTTTAAAAAATTAAAATAAATTTTAACTAAAAATCAATTTTAAAAAAGAAGATAAAGGAGGATGAGTGTCTATTATGTAAAATTAGTTAATCAACGATATACAACCACTCTATAACTTTATTCATGCATGGTTGATGAGATGAAACAAAAGATTTTAATGGCATCCACGAGACCAAGTAGTCTAAGGACCAAGAGCCACAACTCTAGAGCATTTTCAAATTCTTCTCGAGGTCATATCTTCTACCATGAATCTTGATAAGAAAACTCACAGTTTTGCTAAGCCTTGCTTCTTCAAATAAAGCGGATAGATTATTTACTTTCAGGTTGTTTTCATACTGGATATGGATATCCTTGTAGGCTATGCACTCCATGATGAAGTGCCTTTCTATCTCCATCACCCCTTTGTTGCAGAATAGGCATGTTCTCACTTCCCAAGCTTCTTTAAGTATAGTCCACCTATTGGTCTCACACCTAAGATGATGTGATTTGATCTTCAACTATGCAATTAGCAACTTCGTGTTCCCCTTAATTGTAGCTCCCAAATATGCGTTTTCACCATTATCCTAAGTGGGGTTAAACTCTTTGACATAATATGTTTTTTTTCGACCAACTTGCTTTGTCCACATGGAAGTCTTGAATTTTTCTATCACATATTTTTTTTATTTCCTCATTGGTGTCAGGACACCCTTGTAGTTTGATGTCCCACTTATTCATCCACTTGTTGTTTTGTTTCATTCACATCCTCCTACGACTTAGGTCCTCCATAACCATTATGGGCTAGTGATGGTTATCCATATTCTAAACTTTTTTAGATAACTTAGCATCTGAGTTATTGTTGATGCCTCTAACAGGAAGGTTCCTACTTCAACCAAAAGGATCTCATAAGGGACTAAAGTTTTGATTTTGAGGTTGTTTTTGATTAAATGTTTTTGGATTCTTTCTAACTACCTCCATTTGTGATTTGACATAGCACTCTCTCAAATTTCATAACCATAAAGGATAACCGACATGACAAGCAAGCCAAAAAGGGTCTTCTTGGTTTTCTAGTCCCATAATATCGCCTTCCTACATCAATTTTGAAGTAAGAAAAAGGCTTTCTGCTCTCCTTGTATCATTTTTGCTCTACAGGTCTCCCAACTGAGCTTGCTGTGAAAATCGATCTCGAGGTACTTGTATTCTTCCACTATTTCTAGTTGGCTTAATTCAAAAAAAAAATTAACATGTTTCCTTTTCCTTTTTAATGAGAAGATAATAACTTTGGTTTTACTGGTGTTCACTTGCATCCCAACCTTTTGGCAAAAGAGTTCCAAGGCCTTCAAATACTCTCTCAAACCATGAACTATTTTTGCGATTATGATAAGATTGTCTGCATATAAGAGTAACTTCACCACATAACCAACAAGTTGGATAACCTCCTAAACTTTGTTTAACCATTCTTCAATTTTATTAATGTATAATCCAAACAAAGTGGGAGATAAAGAACAATTGTGTTTGACACCAATGTATAATCTCAGTGGTTGGATTATGCGAAGTTGTTATATGAGTGCGACCAAGTCAAGCATAGACCCCCAATAATCAATGCAAATACCGAACTTTTCACCACTGAAGATGTCAATCAAGGCATAAAAAAGTTGGCAAGAGGGAAATCATAAGATATTGATGGGCTGCAAGTAGAACATTTGAAATGGGGTATTGAGGTCCTTGCACCTCATATCAGATGCATCTTTTCAACAACATCATTCAAGAGGGCTTTCTGAAAGAGTGGACGACTAGCATTGTTATTCCTCTCTACAAAAGTGGTGATATCAACAATCCATCAAATTACCACACTATTATAGTTAACCCCCTTCTTGGTAAACTTTTTGGAAGCATGGTGGAACGCAGAATTAGCAATTGGGCAGGAAAAGAGGGAATAAGAGCTAAGGGACATGCTGGCTTTAGATTGAAGTATTCCACTATTGATCATGGTGTTACCCTTTGGTTCTTGGTTGAGAAAATATGGAGCACCCAAGGCGACAAGGCTTTTTACTGGTTTGTAGACTTTTAAAAAGGCTTCGACACGGTGTCGTACATGACAAACTTTGGAGCAGGATGGACAAGATGGGAGTTCCAAATGTGTTTAGAGCAACAATCCATAGGCTTTATGAACAAGTCAAGGCTAAAATCAAAACTAGTGAGGGAATGTCAGAGTGTTTTGTCAATGATATTGGTGTCAAACAAGGTTGCCCGCTTCCCCAACCTTGTTTGGGCTTTACATTGATAAATTAGGAGAATGGATAAACAAGGCTAATGGAGAGGGGGTTCAATTAGCTAAGTATGTAATAAAGTTACTCCTATATGTAGATGATCTCATATTAATTGCTAAAATAACTCATAACCTAAGAGAACACTTGAGAGTGCTTGAAACTTTTTGTCAGGAGGATGCAAGTGAACACTAGCAAAACCAAAGTGATGATCTTCTCTTTGAGGAGAAAAAAGAAGCAAATTGATTTTCTTTTTGAGGGAAGCTCGTTGGAAATAGTGGATGAGTACAAATACCTTGGGCTTGATTTCCACAACAAGCTCAGTTGAGAAACATGCAGAGCAAAAATAATTCAAGGGGACTGGAAAGCTTTATACTCTCTTCAAAATAGATGTAGGAATGTGGAACGGTGGGAGTGGAAAACCAAGAGAATGCTTTTTGGTTTGCTTGTTATTCTGGTGATTCTTTATGGGTGTGAAATTTGGGGCAACAACATGTTAGATAAGAAGTGGAAGCAGGTAGAAAGAATATAGAAACATCTCATCATAAGTAGTCTCAAAGTTAAGAATGTTGTTCCGTACGAGATTTTATTGGCTGAAATGGGTTCTTTCCCTTTGGAAGCATCGTCGATGGTTCGGTTGTTAAGCTACCTAAAGAAGATTCAAAATATGACAAACCATAGGTGGCCTAGGCTAATTATGGAGGAAGAGTTAACTAGAAGAAAGAACACATGGATGAAACATAATGACAAATGGATAAAGAAATGGGGCATTAATATGCAAGAATTTCCAATTGCTAATGAGGAAATAAAAATGTATGTAAGAGAAAAATTTCAACACGCCATGTGGACAAAACAAATGGGCTGAAAAAAAGCTTATTATATCAAAGAGTTTAACCCCACGGGAGATCATGAGGAAAAAGCCTACATAGGAGCAAATATTAAGTGGAAAGTGAAAATGTTGATAGCACAGCTAAGGACTAGCTCACATCATCTTAGATGTGAAACAAACAGATCGTTGATTCCTAAAGAGAAGTGAGAAAAGAGAATATGCCTTTTTTAGAACAAAGGCATGGTGGAGACAGAACAACACTTCATCATGGAATGCCCAACATACAATGGCATTCGTTCCAATTATGAAGACATCTTGGAAATCGCCAATTTAAACACCGTGTTCGAGGAGGCAAGACTGGACAACATTGCTAACCTCTCGATCAAACTTCACATCAGAAAGTCTAATCTCAAGAAGAGATTACAAACTTCATAGATCATGAGTGCCCTGTTTAAGGGGACTCTGTGCCGCTCTTGGTCACAGAGCCTGCTTATTAAAATCTTTCATTTCATCTCAATGTTGGGTTGAATTGCGGACGAGGTCCCCTAGAAATACTCGGTATAGGGGAACATCTCACCAACTAGATAAACCCAATATATCTAGGAAAACATATGCCATCCACAGTTATCCTGTTTCCTTTTCTAATTCCATTATATAGGCCATTAAATTCCCGCTATAACTAGCCATTCTTAACGAGTGTTTCACAGAGGTCTGGGCAGATGGAAACTCTCTTCACGTCTCCATGCCCACTAATCTTCAAGTGCCAGAGGACCACTACGAAGGTCTTAATATTGGCTTCCTACTCTAATTACTTCGAATTTTCTGGGTAGTTTTGGTTTTGGGTTTATTTGTATTTAACCAATGAGATTGAAATATTCCTCTTTGTATTTGCTTATCAGAGGGTAGTTTCTTGCCAGCATAAAGTCCAGAAGCAAAGACCCAGATTGGAGCTTCACAGAATTTGCCATACACCACAGAGGCAAGGTCAGTCAGAAAATTTCCAGTAGTTTTTCACTTGTCCTCTGTTTAATTTTGGTCTGTGTAAAACTCACAGGGCTAGTTACAGGTTAGTTTGAACTAGTTAAGTTCTGGAAATCCACCAGTATACGACTGTTCGTGATTTTTTTTCCAAATAGTAAACAGTTTTGCCCATCTTTGGACAATTTGAAGGGACAGCGCTTCCTGACAATCTAACCATCCTTAGAAAGAAAATTTTAATTTCAGAACTTCGAATTGACTCTCACAAACTACACTGAAATTGATAGATAGACCCACGCAAATGTGAATTGGAAACAGAGATTGGAGGGACGGGCCTTTCTCACAAAGTAACCATCCTGAAAAAGAATATTTTGATCTCAAAACTAGGAATTGAATCACACAAACAACACTGAAATTGGTAGATAAATCCACCCAAATATACATTGGAAACAGAGATTCTCCAAGGCGTGCAATTCAAATGAAATATAGCATAAAGGTTAACATACAATTTCTTTTAACAAATCCACTATACAATGACATTAGATACAATTACTGATATTTACAATCATACCTAGTACATGAAATCTTAAGTCTTGGAGAATTTACTCTAAAACTGAATACCGGCATAAACAATCTTTTAAACAAGTAAATGCACTTTGCTAGGTCCTAAGCACAATTTCTTTGAACATACCCACTATACAATAATATTAGACTCAATAACAGATATTTGCAATTCATAGGTTTTGAAGACCATTTTACCTAAGTGATGTTAAAAGTCAATTCATTTCAACATCTCACATGGGTTGCTCCTCATGAATCAATTTACTAATAAATATACGGATTTCCCTTAATTATTTATAAGAACCCCTATTACAACATAATGAAATTGAGATGGCTGCATTGTGTAAAATTGCAGCATGGGGAAACATTTTCAAAGTAACTACAGGAATTCAAATTCAGAGATGGTTAATGTGAATCAGAAGAAGCTGCAGGGATTGTAGTCTCAATAGGACAATGTCCCTCTAGTCAATTTCAAATGACAATATGATCTATTTCCCCTGTTTGAGATGCAAGTCTTCAAAGGGAAGACAGACCACAAAGATCAAATAAATCAGATTTCTCTTGATCTTTTTTTCGGCTAGGAGAAAAGGGAAATGCAATAGCCTGTAGCCCATGTCAAACATGGGAAACTGCTTTGCTAAGAAGCCACTTTTGAGGGATAATTCTTCTGCAAAAATGCACTCAGGACCTGAATCCAGCCTTGCCCTTTGGTGGTCCAACTAATCACCCTTTAACATAATCAGCAGGGAAGCAAGTCCAGCAGGGTTTGAACACAGGTCATCATCATGCCAGTTGTTGTGACCTTACCGCTAGATTATCTCCCCCTGTTGGACGATTTGCTCTTGATCTTGGACATCCATCCCTATTTAGAATATTCAGATTAATGGGTGCCCTCAATTCACATGGAAATAACAGGATTTGTAACCCAATTACATTAGATTGATTAGCTCAGATTCAAAAAAATTGTACTTGTAGACACAGATTGAATTACATGATTGCTTATTACTGTTGCCATTCCAGACAAGTAATGTATAATATACACTAGAGCTATCTACATATTCCATTTTGGAACACATTCCAGTTGTCGTTGTTTTGCAACAATGCAGGCATTCCATGCATCTCAAATGGAAGGTCATGTGCATACATTCGAGCTTTTGATTCTTGATGAAGTTCAGATAGGCAGTTGGGGACAGAAATCCTGTTTGCTATTATTTGTGAGTTAAGCAATATTCTGAACTTTCTCTATCCATGTTTTGCATCTGAAACAATGACCCAGAATTTTCTGCGCACCTTTTATTTAGATTCTTTTTGAGCTTTCAATGCTTAACTTCCTCTCTTATGAAACCTGCCAAGGTAGCTTTGGAAGTTGGGGATCTTCACATATATGCTCTTTAGCTGCTAGTTGCCATTTCCATTTCACACTGATCCCAAACATATATCATATTATGCTTCCCATCTGTCTATGTGCTGATGTGTACCTTGAATATTTAAAACTAGTTTAACAGTTATAAGGGGACGTTTGATATTGTTTTTTACGAACTGCATTTACTGGATTTAGATTAAGTTCAAAGTTCAAACTAAGTGATTTTATCTCTTATAAAAAAACATTTCATAGTAATTCTAGCCAAGCTTAAAGAAATAGCACAAAACAGCTATCAAATTGAAGTCCTGGTTAAGGCTAAATGACATGTTTACATCCTATTTAAGATCAATTCTCCTCTCAGGGTTATAAAGATGAGAGCTTATGTCAGGACAATGAGTTTTCCAGAGAATGTAAAAAGTGTTTACCTGATTCCATCCTTGCTTTCTAGCATCAAACATTTGGGGGATTGAAAAAACATATAATCAGCCCCAATTTATTTGAGACTGAGCAGGCCAGCCAAGTTGATTTACTACATACTATTTACAGCAACATCTCAGTGCTGCCTTTTGAATTGTAGGTGACAATGTACATTTTGACCTATAGGTTTATCATTTATGATGTAGTAAATCGTTTTCTTTGTTAGGATTTATCAAGGTTGTTCACATATTGAAATATTTCCAACATTAACCTCGAGATATCTCTTAGCCCAAACATTTTGGAAAACTATGTTTTTTTTTTTAAAATTAAGAGGTTCGGCTATATTAATAAGAAAGAGCAAGTACAACAAGGGAGAAAGATCATTCAAGATTGTGGGAATCTTGATAGTTACAATTGTAATTTTTAACTATGATTTTGCTGCTAGGAGTGTGAATCCCTTCATTAGCCTTTTTTATCTGCATAGGAGTTTTCCTTTCTGGGAACATTTCTGAAATCAATCACATCATTTGCCAGACAGAGCATCAATTATGGATTTAATTATCTGAAGATGAACAAAGTGAAGACTTTGGAGGTTCAAGGATTGAATGGTGAGTTTTGAGTCACCATAAATATTAAGATTATTTAACCAGGCTTTGGATGTCAAACAGAGACCAATCTCACAGGCCGTAAGTTCTGCCACATTGTTGGTGGCCTTAACAATGTTGGCACAAAATTGAAGAAGCTTAATTTTAGTATCCATCATGAAGATCCTAACAGTAGAAGCGGCCCTGGGGTAAGGCTTGGAGGCACCATTGAAAAAGAGAGCAGGAAAGGAGAGAAGCAGGTTTCTGCCAGGAGGCTTAGAAGGAGCCTCCGTCTGAATAAGATTTGTTCAACACCATCTATTGAGAAGGTGAGTTTTGAAGGAGGAAAGATTGCCAGAATATTGATTTTGCTTGAAGTGAACTTTGGCGTTGAGAGAATTTTCACTTCTGATTTTGAGCTAGATAAAACTATTGCTAGCAGCTTATCATTAAACATTCTTTGGTTTCTATTCAGCTAGATAAACCAGACACAAAAGAAGGGAATGGCATTCCAGAGATACTTGATGAGAGGCTTGTGATGAAACCCATCAGAGTAATTCTGTAAAATCCCTAACTGGATCCGCCCTAGAATTCTGATTTATTTTTCTGCTCAAACCCTAATTTCTGAATTCTGATTTATAAACAAATATAGCAGCGAACATACAAGTGACAATAATGCCAAATAAACAGGCCAAATAATGCTTCTAAATGATGATCACATCAAACATGAATTCCACCATGAAATACACAAGATATAGCCATCCAAATGCAACACAAAAGTCTGATTTTCTGAGTATAAATCTGCTGCTACAAATCAGAATATGGTGACTGGAAATTACATCAAATCATGGGTTCAAACATGATCAAACATAGCCCGGAATGCTGCTGTCCAAATCAGACCTAAAACATAGGTTTGTACATACCAAATGATGAAGAATGATGCACAACAAACTCTCCAAAATGGCGGCTGCTAGGGTTAGGGTTCCAAAACCTTCCGAATGATGAAATCGCCTCACACAAGCCAAAGTGGCCCTCCTCCAAAGGTGGCGCTCCAAATTAGGGTAAAACCCTAATGCAATGACAACACAAAATACCACCAAAGATGCTGCTCCAATGCTGATCTGAAAATCTGAATATGCAATCATGCTTCAAGTCTCCAATGAAGTACAAATTGAACTCCGTCCTGAGTCCACCTCAAAATGAGCTAGGTTTTCATCAAACTCACCAATATTCACAAGGGTTTCATCCTTGGAATAATGCTCAACAAATGTTGCAGCCAAATAAGAAAACTCAATGAAGAAATGATAAATGAATGGATCCTGAAATGACTCCAAAAGTTCCTTTATTTATAGCCATCTTTTCCTCCTCCAAATAGGGCCGACCCTATTCTTGGCCGACCTCATGCTAGGCGGCAAAAATTAAATCATTTTATTTTATTTAATTTTTCTCAACTTGGGCGAACCCTTTTTGGCACATGTTATTTCATTTTTTGACCTCTTCCTAGGTCGTCCACCTCAAAGGAAAATTATTTTGATTTATTTTATTTTTTCCCAAGGCTCACAAAAATATCCAAAGTCATTTCTCATCATCAATTAGCCCGACAAAATTAGTTAAATATATTATTTAACTAATCAGAATATTCCCTTGCTTCTTTGACCTAGCCCACGGGAATAAAATAGGCTAGCCGACTCCAATGGGTGATGACTTGGAAAAAGGGGACATTACAAATTCTTGTTCCATTTCCATTTGATCAAGCATTTCTGTTTGTTGAGGACAGTGTGAAGTGAGATTCCCATCGCCTGGGCAAGAGAGGTCCAAAGCCGAGCAACTTGCAGACATTCAAAAAATAAGTGATCCAAAGATTCTTCATTTTTAAAACATCTGTGACATATGTGGGGTCCAACTGTGCCTCTCTTTAGCAAGTTGTCACTAGTCAAGATTCTGTGCTGATTGCAAATGGAGTGAAGAGAAGTATTGCTAGGATTGGAAGAAAGCAGAAAAGGAAAGCTATCATGAACAAAGTAGTGATCGGTTGAGTTGATGCTCTCCTGAATTAGCTTATCGTTCTCATTAGGAGCTAGAGGCCATAAACCAGAAAATTGCTGCTTGACTTGTTGCCAAGAGTTGTGATCAAGCTGATTGAGACCTTGAATATCAGCCCCAGAGACTTGGTTATTTTCCCATTTAACTAACCGAGCCAACCTGTTGATTTGCAAAGATTGCAAAGACTGAAGAAGGGTGTGGGGCAAGAGGTGAGTGATGGGAGCATTGCGGAGGATGGTATTCTAATGTCCCCATTTTTGGAATGGTTGCCATTAGAGTTGATTTGGGCCTTTCACCCCACTCCGGGACATTTGTAGGATATCACGGGCAACGGAGATGACTTGTCATATTTGTATGATACCTTTGGTACACTCATTAGGGATATGGTGATTTGTCTTCCTCGGAGCCAACTAGTTGGAGGGCCTTTCATATGGATTTGTGTTAGGAGTTTGGACTCAGTCATGTGTTCATTACATCTTGGGATGCTTTCATATGGATACTTTGTCATGGTCACATGGTGTACATCATCATGGAGATTACTATTCACCTTGGGCGACTTGACATCATTAAGGAGATCATCTTTAATGGAGAAATAAATAATAACTAGCATCTTACCTTGGCGCTTGGGAGAAGAATAAAAGAGTAACAAATTCATATCTTCAATTTGAATTTCCTAGGGCGCCAAAGTAATCTATTGCTGGTCGGCTCTCTTAGAGGGGAGAAGGTAATTAAAATGGAATACATTGCTCTGTCTAGGTCAGCCAGAATAAGCTGGGTGCCAAATAACATAAAGGAGGGCTGGCCTTGAGGAGAAAAAGTGATAAAACATTTACAAAACAGCGTAGGTCAGCCTACACTTAAGGAGGGTAAAGATATGTATAAATATGAGAGCCTTTGGTGGCATTCAAGGCATCAATTAAGTTTGTCATTCATTATTTCTGATCTGCACTTTAGCAGCCTATTCCAAGGACAAAAACCCTTGTGAATAGTTGGTGGATTGGACGAAAATTGTAATATACATCCTGTTTCTGTAGGTTTCTGTGACCAACTTTTTTTTTTTTTTTTTTCTTCTGTCCGTTGTAATGTTTGCTGCTAATGGTTTTGTGTGTTTGTTTGCTTTTTATCATTCAATGGTGCTCAATAGAAATGAAATGCATAACATGCAAGTATACCCAGATCGAAATATAGCATAAACACTTAAAAATATAAATACCCAGATAATAAAATGGCTCAAATATTAATACAGTAACATACCCATTTTCATTTCTCCAAGTTTGTAAACTTGTCATACAAAAACCAGCAAGGTAATGACTGTAGAAATGCTCACAACAGCCCAACAATGTAGTTCTCCCTCCGGCAGATGATTGTAATGAAATCTGCAACCCTAGGTGCCTATGTTTCAAGAGAGAAATTGCCCCAAAGGGAGGCGTTTGATGTTGAAGTGTGACAAAGCCCTTCCTAAGGCTGTATGGCCCTACTGTAGGTGTTAGCAGCTGCAAAAACTCACTTAAATTCAATGCAAACTGTCTCTAACAGCCACTATAATATCTGCAGAAAACTCTTTGAATCCCCACGCCAAAATGATAGTGACATTTGCTTTAAAAAACCCTGAGGGCCTGCATTGGAAGTGGTACGACCTGCCATGTATGCCAAGAGAAATTTCAAACACCTTAAAATTTATCTTCAATCTGCACTTTGAAGTCTTCAATGGCTGCTCAAGAAATCTGCAATAAAAACTTGTATAAATCCCTCCAAAGTTATCCAATGAATTGCAAGCGTAGTCCCAGGATGAGGCTACCAAGAAACCCTCCAGATGATATCTTTCAATCACGTAGAGAGTGTGATTTACAGAGGATTCCGTCCTTGCAAACCCTTGTATTTTCCAACTCAAAGTCAAAGCTCCAAAACTATGCACGACAAAGATGAGTGAATGAATGAATAAAATGAATTCTTTTCCGTTCACTTTTAATCTTCTCATTCCAACGCCTCCAAAGAGTCTTTTTTTTGATTTAATATTTTAATATCATTTATCTCCTTATGTCTCCATGGGTTGGGCGCCCCACCCCAACACAAAGCACATTCACTTTTAACACAACTTATGACTCCCTTTTAATAAGTTACTTTATAACATAAAGTAACTTATATTTATATACAGATATTATAAGTTAAGTATTTAATTTAACTTAAATATCGACATTAAAATATTATTCCTTGGTCGTTTTGAATGCCATGTAACAAGTGTTGATACTCGAACCGGCGATACTAAAAATGGAAATATCGAAACCAACTCCACCGGTGACCCCCTGCCTGACTTACTATAAATAGTAAGTCTTAGAAAATGTGTCCAAGACACTCTCGGAAAGGAAAGATGAACTCAACGCATCATCCAATTGTGCCGGAGTTGTTGGATATTCCCCACAGAGGTTCCCTAATCAAACACCATTAGCCTACGGGAACCCTAGAATAGGCTAATTGCTCCCCCCTGTCAAACTGGCTAAGAAGGGGACATTACAGTCCACCCTCCCCAAAATTGCTTGTCCTCAAGCAATCTCAACTCAAGATGCTGTAATATCTGTTCACTATCCCATGTTGCATCCTCTACTGACAAGTTTTTCCATTTGACTAGGCACTCCTTGATGATCCTCTTTCTGAGATTCCTCTCCTGAGTGTCAATGATAGCCTCTAGAATCAGGATTAGCTTCCCTTCCTCATCCAATGGTGGCAACTCAGATGAGGGAACAACATTGTGTCCAAGTGCCTTCTTGAGCCTGGATGCATGAAATACATTGTGTACTCTACTGTTGGTTGGTAGCTCAAGTTCATATGCAACTTCTCCCACTCTCCTGGACACTATGAACGGACCATAAAACCTGGGTTTTAACTTTTCTGCTCCACTCCTTTCGAGAGTAGACTGCCTGTATGGTTGGAGCCTTAGGTAGACCATGTGCCCAACCTCAAAACTGCGCTCTACTCGGTGCTGATCTGCATACAACTTCTGCTGATTTTGTGCTTGTTGCAGATTCTCCTTAAGCTCTTTCATAATATTTTGGCTTTCTTGCAACAAGTCCTTGGCCTTTGGAACTCTACTGTCACCAAGTAGCAAATCCATAAAACTAGGGGCATCATATCCATATAAGGCCCTGAATGGAGTCATCCTGATAGACATATGATATGTCGTGTTGTAACAGTACTCCCCAAGATGCAGCCATTTAATCTATGCTCTTTGCTGTCTCAAAACATAGTTTCTGAGATACCCTTCCACCCATTTGTTTACTAGCAGTAAGCTCGGTGTCACACAACTTGAACAACTCCTGCCAAAAGAGACTTAGGAACTTGCTGTCCCTATCACTCACAATCCCCTTGGGTATCCCATGTAGCCTGAAGATCTCCCTGAAAAATAAATTAGCCACCTGTATCGCTGTGTGTGTGACTGCTATAGTGAAGAAGTGTGCAAACTTAGTTAGTCTGTCGACCACCACAAATATGCAATCCTTCCCCTGTACCTTAGGTAGCCCAGTGGTGAAGTCCATGGAGATGTATTCCCATTTTTGATTTGGAATGGGCAAAGGCTGAAGTAGTCCAGCTGTATAAGTGTGCTCATTCTTATTCTGCTGGCAAATAGGGCACTCCCTAACATACTTAAGGATTTCATTCTTAAGTCCCTTCCATGTGAAACGCTCCCGAACTTGCTTGTATGTCTTGAAGAATCCGGGATGACCAGCCATAGGTGTGTCATGGAAAGTCCTCAAAATCTTGCCCTTAAACTGTGAGTTAGGCACTAGGAAAATCCTCTCCTTATAAATAATCAAGTCATTGACCACGGAGTACCTGTCATCATGCACTGTGCCCTCTATGATTCCTGCTGCCCAAGAATCTTTAGCATACTCTGCTGAAATTGACTCTCTCCAATCAATAGAGATCTCCCCTAGCATACACAAGTGTGGTCTCTTGGATAATGCATCTGGTAATATTTTCTTCTTCCCTTTGACATATTCTATGTCAAAGTCATATGCCTATAGCCTACTCACCCACTTCTATTGGCGATCATTAAGGTCCTTTTGGTTCATGAAGTACTTAATGCTGTTATGATTTGTCTTGATGATGAACTTGCCCCCAACCAAGTAAGGTTTGAATTTGGCCAATGCATGCATTATGGCCAACATCTCCCTGTCATACATTGAATAACTCCTCTCCACACCCCTGAGCTTCCTACTCTCAAAGCTATGGGGTGTTTCTCCTGCATCAAAACTGCCCCAATCCTCCCTCCAGAAGCGTCACACTCCAACTCAAAGGGCTTGGAGAAATCTGGGATTGCCAACACAGGGCAAGTGGACATCAACTGCTTGAAGTGTTCAAAACACTTCTGTGCTAACTCTGACCATAAAAAGGCTCCCTTCTTGGTCAAGTCTGTAAGTGGAGCTGCAGTCTATGAGAAGCCCTTAACGAACCTCCTGTAGAAACCACATAGCCCAAAGAATCCCTTGAGCTGAGAGAGATTCGTAGGTGTAGGCCATTCTACGATAGCCCTTATCTTCTCTGGATCAACACTCACTTCCTCTGCACTAATAATGTGACCAAGGTAAAGCAACTCAGTCATGCCAAAGTCACACTTGGACTCCTTGGCATACAGAGACTTGTTACGAATTGCATGCAGAAGATATCAATTAAATGCAAATAAATATTAAACAGAGGAATGAAAAATACACAGAAATAATAACAGCGAGAGACAATTTTAACGTGGTTCACCCAAAACTCGAGCTACATCCACCAACAGAAAGTCCAATATTATTATCCAACAAATCAAACCGATTACAACCAGCAATCCTTGCAACTCAATACCGCTGCAAATGCTACAATACAATATCAACAGAAACCCTAACCCTTAGCCGTTTTTATCAAGACTTATGTCGGTTACAAAATAATTTGGGTGGGAAACCGCGTCGATAAAAGTAGGGAAAATTTAACCTCTAAGTTTGATTAGGCTCCATATAACAAGACTCACTCTCCAATATGCTTAGCACCTCCTCAAGATGCCTCATGTGCTCCTCCTAGGTTTTACTAAAAATCAGGATGTCGTCAAAGAAGATCAACACAAACCTCCTCAACTGCTTCCTGAATTTCTGATTCATACAACTTTGGAAAGTAGTCGGTGCATTTGTCAATCCAAACGGCATCACCAACTCAAAATGACCGTAATGGCACCTGAAGGCAGTCTTCTTTATGTCCTCCTCCCTCATCTTGATCTGATGATATCCCAATCTCAAGTCAATTTTAGAGAAGTAGCAAGCTTCGTGAAGCTCATCAATCAACTCATCAATACGAGGAATAGGATCGCTGTTCTTAATGGTCTTCTTGTTTAGTGCACGGTAGTCAATGCACATGTGTATGGTCCCATCCTTCTTTTTGACGAGTACAAAATCAGAAGCGAATGGGCTCTTGCTGGGTCTGATGTGCCCCATCTCTAATAATTCCTTGATGGTTTTCTCTATCTCATCCTTAAGCCTCTTAGGATGCCGATAGGGTTTAGTAATCACGGGTTTTGATCCATCCTCCAACTCTATAACATGCTCTATCTCTCTGTCAGGTGGCACTCCTGGTGGTATACTCCCAAACACCTTACTATGCTTGGTCAACAACTTCTGAATGTTAGGATGGTGGCTGTTTTTCTGCTATTGGGGAACCTTTGGCATAATTAGTGTAATAGCCACTGTCCTGGTAGGGTTTTATGCCAATGTTTTTCCGTTTCTCACTGCTATTTGTGTTTAGGGTTTTGTGTATAGTTTTTGCATATGATATTTGCAGTTTAACAATGAAATATAATGCATGCAAATGAACCCAGAAAATCTACAATAGATATGCACAAAAGAACAAAGACCCAGTTCATAAAATCACTCAAAATGAATTATAGTGACATACCCATTTGCATTCCTTCAGTTTGATAACTCTGTTGTACATAAACTAGCAAAATGCACACTAGAAATCACGTCCAATAGCCAACCAATGAATGTTCTCCTTTGCATTAAAGGTTACAATTATATTTATCGCTCAAGGGGTCCACCATGAAAGAGAATAAAGACACCAATATGAGGCGATGTATCACTAGACAATCCACGACCCTCTTTTGCTGCTGTACGACCAAACCAGGAGTTTGCTGCAGTGAATGAAGACCTCTAAATGGCTCCCAATCTATCATATATTCTCTGTTTTATATCTGCAAATATTAATGAACTCCCAATGCCTAAAAACAAGAGGAAAGTCTTCAATCAATCTTCATAAATGCTGTCATAAGATGGTACGACCATGGCTGAAGGTGTACGACCTGCAGAGGAGTATGAAGACAGCCCCAAAAACCCCTAGAAATCCTTGCAATCTGTTATTGGATATTTCTCCTACTGCTGCTCACAAAAACTGATTAATATCATTGTGAAATCTCCTCCAAAATGCATCAATCAAAGCACAATGCGAAGCCCCTGGATGAGACCTCCGGCAACCCTCCTGGTGTTGTCTTTCAAACACGAAGAGAGCGATTCTACAGAGGTTTCCGTCTCTGCAAAACCCTAGTTCAATCCTCAAAGCCAAGCTTCAAGCTCACGACAATATTTTTTGTTTTCTTCTTTTTGTTCCTTGGCTTCCAACGCCCCAAAGGAGGAATATTTTATTATTTTGTTTTATTTAATTCAAGTCCCATGTCTCCTCATGGATGGCGCCCAACTCCTAGCACTCAACCTTTAAACATAACTTATATCTCCCATAAGTTAAGTCACCTTTAGAACATAAAGTGACTTAGGCTATTAAACTAGTATAAATTAAATATTTAATTTAATTTACATTTCGACCATTTATTCCTTAGCCATCTCGGAAACCAAGTGTAATGTGCTAGGTGCTCCAACCGGTAGTGGCTAAAAATGGAAAGTCGGGTCAACACCACTCGTGATCCTCCTGCCTGACTTACTATAAATGGTAAGTCCTAGTAAAATGAATCCAAATAGGCTCCCTAATCACTCCATTAGCCTACGGGAACCCTAGAATAGGCTAATCACTCCATCTGTCTGTTTGGGCTAAGAAGGGGACATTACAGTCCGCCCTTTCCAAAATTACTTGTTCTCAAGCAATCTCAGCTTAGGATGCTGCAATATCTGCTCACTCTCCCATGTTGCATCCTTGATTGACAAGTTTTTCCATTTCACCAGGTATTCTTTGATGATCCTTTTCTTGAGATTCCTCTCTCAGGTGTCAATGATGGCTTCTGGAACCAAGATTAGCTTCCCCTCCTCATCCAATGGTGGAAGCTCAGCTGAAGGGACAACATTATGTCCAAGTGCTTTCTTAAGCCTGGATACATGAAACACATTGTGCACTCGATTATTTGTTGGTAGTTCTAACTCATAAGCTACTTCCCCCTCTCTCCTGGATACCCTGAACGGACCATAAAACCTGGGTTTAAGTTCCTCTGCTCTACTCCTTTTGAGAGTGGACTGCCTGTATGGTTGGAGCCTTAAGTAGACCATGTCTCCAACCTCGAAACTCCTCTCTACTCGGTGCTGGTCTGCATAGAGTTTCTGTTGATTCTGTTCTTGTTGCATGTTCTCCTTGAGCTCTTTCATGATATCCTGGCTCTCTTGCAACAAATCCTTAGCTTTCGGCACTTTGTTGTCACCAAGTAGCAAATCTGTGAAACTAGGGGCATCATACCCATATAGGGCCCTGAATGGAGTCATCCTGATAGATATGTGATATTTTGTGTTGTAGCAGTACTCCCCAAGGTGCAACCACTTAATCCATGCTTTCTGCTACCCCGACACATAATTCCTAAGATACCCTTCCACCCATTTATTTACATTTGCTGTTTGCCCATTGGTCTCCGGGTGGTAACTGGTGCTGGGAGTAAGCTCAGTGCCACACAACTTGAACAACTCCTGCCAAAAGAGACTTAAGAACTTGCTGTCCCTATCGCTCACAATGCCTCTGGGTATCCCATGCAACTTGAAAATCTCCCTGAAGAAAAGATCAGCTACCTGTACTGCTGTATGAGTCACTGATATGGCGAAGAAATGCGCAAACTTGGTCAACCTGTCGACCACTACAAAGATGTAGCCCTTCCCCTGTACTTTTGGTAGCCCCGTGATGAAATCCATGGAGATATATTCCCACTTCTGATTGGGAATTGGCAAAGGCTGAAGTAAGCCCGCTGGATAAGTATGTTCATTTTTATTTTGCTGACAAATAGGACACTCCCGAACATACTTAAGGACCTCATTCTTAAGTCCTTTCCATGTAAAATGTTCCCGAATTTGTCTATAAGTCTTGAAAAACTCGGGATGACCAGCCATAGGTGTGTCATTGAAAGTCCTCATAATCTTGCCTTTGAACTGAGAGTTAGGCACCATAAATATTCTATCCTTATAATGATCATATCATTAATCACTGAGTACCTGTCATCATGTATTGTGCCCTCTATGATTCCTGTTGCCCCAGGAATCCTTAGCATATTCTGCTGAGATTGAGTCTCTCCAATCAACAGATATCTCCCCTAGTAAACACAAGTGGGGTCCCCTGGATAATGCATTTGCAACTATATTCTTCTTACCTTTGACATACTTGATATCAAAGTCATATGCTTGGAGCCGACTTACCCACTTTTGCCATTGATCATTGAAATCCTTCTGGTTCATAAAGTATTTAATGTTGTTATGATCAGTTTTGATAATGAATTTGCCACCAACCAGATAGGGTCTAAATTTGGCCAACACATGCATTATGGCCAACATCTCTCGGTCATACACCGAGTAACTCTTCTCCACACCCCTGAGCTTCCTGCTCTCAAATGCAATGGGGTGTTTTTCCTACATTAATACTGCCCCTATCCCCTCTTCTGAGGCATCACACTCCAACTCGAATGGCTTGGAGAAGTCGGGGATTGCTAACACTGGGTAGGTAGACATCAAATGTTTGAAGTGTTCAAAACATTTCTGTGTTGAATCTGACCACACAAATGCTCCCTTCTTGGTTAAATTTAAAAGTGGAGCCGCTATCTGTGAGAAGCCCTTCACAAACCTTCTGTAGAAGCCACATAGCCCAAAGAACCCTTTGAGTTGAGTGAGGTTCGTCGGTGTAGGCCATTCCATGATAGCCCTGATCTTATTTGGATCAACCCTCACACCATCTGCACTGATTATGTGACCAAGATAGAGCAACTTTGTCATGCCAAAGTTGCATTTGGACTCCTTGGCATACAAGGACTCACTCTCTAGGATGCTCAAGGCCTCCTCCAGATGTCTCATGTGCTCTTCCCATGTCCTGGTAAAGATTAGGATGTCATCGAAGAAGATCAAAACAAACTTCCTCAACTGTCTCCTGAATTTGGTTCATGCAACTTTGGAAAGTAGATGGTGCATTTTTTAACCCAAACGACATCACCAAAAACTTGAAGTGACCGTAATGACATCTGAAAGCTGTTTTCTCTATGTCCTCCTCTCTCATCCTGATCTGGTGGTATCCTGACCTCAGATCTATCTTCGAGAAATAACATGCCCTGTGCAACTCATCAATGCGGGGAATAGGATATCTGTTTTTGATGGTTGTCTTATTCAACGCTTGGTAGTCAATGCACATCTGAATGGTCCCATCTTTCTTCTTTACAAGAACTACTGCAGAAGCAAATGGGCTCTTACTAGGCCTGATGTGCCCCATCTCCAACAACTCCTTGATAGTCTTTTCTATCTCATCCTTGAGCCTCTTAGGATGACGATAGGGAGTAGTAATTACGGGCTTGGACCCGTCCTCAAGCTCTATGACATGCTTGATGCCTCTATCAGGTGGTACTCCTGGTGGTATACTCCCAAACGCCTTGCTGTGTTTGGTCAACAATCTTTGTATGTCTGGATGATAGCTGTTCTTCGGCTGCTAGGGAACCTCTGGCATAATTAGGCATTTAGCTGCCCACTCTACCTGGTCATATCTCAACATTCTCTCCATCCTCTTAAGAGAGACTACTCGAGGCCCTCCATCTGATAAAGCTCTAAGTACTATCTTCTTCCCATTAGATTGAAACTTCATTTCCATATTCCTTAAGTTCATGGTGAACTCTCCAATGGTCATCATCCAATGCATGCCCAACACCACATCTGTGTCACCTATACCAACCACATAAAAATCATCTCTGAGCTCGTACTCCCCAAGCCGTATGCTCAACCCGGAAATCTTTCTGGTACACGTGAGTTTGAAGCCATCTGCTACCATTACCTTGAAGCCTTCAAACTCCTTTGTTTTGAGCCCTCGTTTGGCCACCAACCCCTCATCAATGAAATTATGCGTTGCACCTGTGTCGATAAGGGTGATGATGTGTTGTCCCCTAGGACTCTTCTAACTCTGAAGGAGCCAACTTTCTGGAAGCTAGAAAGTTGTGCAATCACTCTCACTGTCACTGCAACCCTGGGATGTAGTTTCATCATCACTGCCCTCCTTTTCCGATGGCTGATCTGATTTTTCTGAATTTGATTCCTCAGCTGAAAAGTACTCTATCTGCTTTGCTTTTGCCTTGTTAAGGCACATGTGTGAAGGATCCCATGGTTCCCTACAGTGGAAGCAAAGCTTCTTCCTCCTGTACTCGTTAAGCTGATCATTGTTCAATTGATTGGTCTTCTCTCTAGGCTGATTGGTGTCTCTCTGAAAAGGCTTTTTGTCTTTGTCTTTCTTATATGGAAATCCCTTAGATTGGAATTTGCTTCTAGATGTTGAAGACTCCATATCTCTAACCTTCTTCATAGCCTTGTGTAGAAAAGGTGGGTTGAGGCCCTTGATCCAACCCCGTAAAGGATCTGTGAGTCCATCAATAAAAAGTACTAACAACCTGCGCTCTGAAATATCTGTCACCATGACTGACAACTTCTGGAACTCTGAGATATAACTTTCCATTGAACCCCACTGTTTTAATTGTACATACTCCTTGAACTGCAATTTAGGGTCCTTTTTATCAACCCTGTCTATCAGTCGTCCAATAAACTCTGCATAGGATGTAATCTGGTCATGGGTAAGGGCCACCTTCCCATGGTGCCACCACTCATGGGCAATGCCGTCAAGATGCAGGGCAGCGTATGTAATGGCCTCCTCCTCAGGCATAGGGCTAAGCTGAAGGTGTAATGTCCCCTTTTTTGCGTGATCCTGTTTTATGATGGTTTAGCCTATCACTGGCCCTCGTAGGCTAACTCAGATGGTTAGAGGGTCCCTTTTGGCAGAGATCAGTGTGTTTTCTCCATCAGAGCTCAGTATGGGTTTAGGTTTGGCCTTCGTTGGACTCAGTTCTACACACTTACTATTTATAATAAGTCATCTTTCCTGAGTTTCTATTTTTAGCAGGGTATCTGGTCATGTGGTGTTTTCAGTGTTGTTCCCCAGTTTCAGCTGGCGATAAGGTTGTTTAGAGGTCTCTGGTCCTGTATTGGAGGCTCTTGCTATTTTTAGCCAACAGAGGTTGATAGAGATGGACCCCTGCTATTTTTGGTAAGATGGTTGGATGCACAGAGGGTACCATGGTGAAACCCTAGGTTCAGACGAAAGTGGAAAATGATGTTTAATTAAGGAGATATTAATATTTTAAGTGGCATTAATGATATTGTATTTATTAATGATATATTATAAAGTTATCATTTAACTTTATAATTCAATGTTGAGTTTGGAGCCACTTAAAAGATTAAAAGGTATATTATAAAGTTAAAAGTTATGATTTAACTTTATAAGTGGGGCCATTTTGAGTCAATGAGTCATTAATGAATTTATGGAAAAAGTACACCCATTTATGAGACTTATAATAAAGTGTTATTAAAAACCTAAAGTGGATTTGAAAGTGGAATTAAAAGCTATTAAGGAGATTGAGGGTATATAAAGACTCAAAAGGCAAATGAAAATTCATTCAATTGTTTTGATACTTATGCTTTTTGGTGTGATGGCTGTGAGGAGAAGAAGTGCTAGGGTTTCTGCACTATTTGGTCATTGAGAACGAAAACTCTCTTTGATTTTTGCATTCTGAGGTGGTGAAAGATCCATTGAAGAACTGCTTATTTGTGGGCTTCATTCAGAGGTTCAATTTGTGCACATTGGTGAAGATATTTGCAAGTATTTTCAAGAGTTTCAAAGTATAATTAATGCAGATCAGAATTTGATGTAAGGATGCTACAGTGGCGTGAACAGTGCCATGCTACAGTATTAAAGCATTTTAGAGGAATTTGTCACAAGGATTTGATAAGGGTTTGAAAGAATTCAATGAAGAAATTCTAAGTTTATTATCTGCTGCCAATGTTACTGCTGTAACTCTATTCTTGGGCAGATTTAATCTAATTTACAGGCCATATTCTTCCATTGCTGCCAGCCTCCACTCCAGGCATGAGGGTTCTAAGCATGGACGTGTGATCTGAAAGCAACCATTAGCATGAATGTGGGTCGTGGAAACAGATAGGAGTTAATACCTAAGTTTGAGAGGCTTTCTTCATAACAATAAGCTAGTCCCAGTCAAGGCAGGTTGTTATCAGGTTTGAAAGTTGATTTCTTATTCATGTAATGCTGATTTTCTGTCATACTGCTAGTACATTACAAATGTCTAAGGTTGCTGTTCATTTCTGGGCATTATTTGTATTGTCTTGACTGCAAATGCAAGCCTAGATTGAATCTCTATGCTCTGTCAAAGCTTTGTCCCATTGTAATATGCTCTTAGCTGTTCATTCTAAACTGACATGAATCTGAAATTAAATTCTGAGCAGTTACTTGTGTGCACAGCCATGTTTAGGGAGTATATATCAGAATTGTTTAGCAGAGTGTTTCAGATTCTTCTGTTAGCAGATTAATGCAATACTTATCATTGAATATTATTATTTGCATACTCATGAGATGCCTAGTTTGATAACATGAAACATTCAAAGTCACTAAAAAGGTCAGACCAGCAAGCATACAAAATGTCTGATAAAATGTTCCACATTGTCAAGCGAAATTAATTGAGAAAATTTGGAATAAAGATTGTCCCATTTGGGGTGGGACATTATAGTGGTATCAGAGCGGTTTCCTGCCATCTTGTTGGGAAATCATAAATGTGAACAGTTGCATGTTAGTATTTGCAGTTGCATGTTAGTACCCAGTACTTGCATGTCCATTTGGAGAACAGCCATATGCTTGCATGTCAAGTTTTGAGGTTGCATGTTAGTGATCAGCACTGCATGTCAATCTTAATGGTTGCATGTTTGTGGGTTAAAACAAATATTCAGTGAATTAACATCTAGCATCATTTGAGTGACCGGCACTCATCAGTTCAGTTATGGGTTACTACAGTATTGTAGGAAAATCCAAAGAAGAAATTGAACAAGACGACATTAAGCTCAGGGAAGGCTGTGAATGGGAAGCCCCTAGACTCTTTGAGGACTATCAGAGTATGCCAGATGATTTTAAAGCACAGTACTCTCTTAATGATTATTTGAACTTTATTGTCATTATGAATCGCGGAAAGATTGGATTGGTAAAGTATATTAGCAGGGTGTATAAGGAGGAAATTTCATCTAAAGGGGCAAAATTCAGTCATGGTCACAGTGTGAGCAGGTATGATGGAACCTTCAATTCATATAATAATGATGGTTCTACATCTAAACTCAATGAATAGGTTATAGGACCTCCTAATATGCGCAGGAACCAAATGAGAAGACAAAATCTATGCTTCTCATGCAAAGGATTTTGGGAGCCTAACCACCAATGCATAGATAATAAGGTAAAGAAGCTTGAGGAAGACCTCGTTGTGACACATAGATGCATTGAAGAAGAAGCCACGAAGAAGGCAGATTTGGAGATGCACATGTTGCATGAGGATGTTGGTGTTCATGAGTCACATCATTTGGAAGGACCAAGAGGATCCCATAATGAAGCCATTGAGATTAAGGAGACTTATACACATGCAGATTTACCTTGCAGCCATGGGGCAGAAATTATGGCACATGATACACTCAATTTTCCTATGAAGACACCCGTTGAACCAGCACTTGGCGATGGACAGTTAGCAGAGGATACAGTTTTGGTTGAGTCTCTTGAGGACACTACAGATAAGTATGATGTAGCTCCTGGTTTTCTGTTTTATGACAGCAGTCATAATGTCGAGCTTACTCATGAGATAGCAGCCATTTCTTGTGAAGATGATGGATGTGTGGTGTCCCCTAACATTGACACTCAAGATTTGGGTGTTAAAAATGAATTATGTGATGAGGATTCAAGCCACAATAAGTTTGATTTTGCAAATCAGACCTTGGAAAATGAATCAGAAAATCTACTTATTGGCAATGAGTCCCAGGATCGCTCTACGGATGGATATGCAGATGCTTTGGCAGAAGAAGTGTGCGAAGATATTGTCAAAACAACAGCTTCTACAATGCCTTTTGAGCCATCCTATGAGGTACATAGCAGCAGTACCTTTGATGATATTGTGTGCACAGTCAATAGTACACATAATGCTGCTTCTCATATAGTGAGCAATGATGATTCGGCCTCACACCATAGTGTAGATTACAAATCGGAAGATTTGTGTGGAGATGATTCGTCACATGGGTATCATCATTTAGCTGGGCAATTGAAGGTTAATGATAATATGATTGCTACAGCCTTGGAACATTTTGATGTTGCTCGACAGATGTTGGCAACCTATGGTTGGAGTACTTCTGAGATGGATGAGCATGATGGTAGTGGACTTTACCTTACAGAGTTTTATACACTTAGAGAAGCGATTGGGATAATGAAGAATAATTACTTACTGTTACTATCTGATCGAGATTACCTTCTCAAGTGGGATGGGATCTGTTTTGGTGCAATGAAGGGAAAGGAGGAGGAGATTGATGAGCTCACCTATGAGCTTATTGTCATGGCGAATTCCTTGAAGAGCACTCAGAAGGCCCTTCAAGAATCAGAGGTTCAGATTGACAAGCTTTGTGAGGAGCTGAGCTTGGTTCAATCTTATTCATCCACTGTAGATATCCAGTCTTCTACTGTTGTTATGACACCTGCAGATGGTAGTGGCATTCATGGTTTGAGGGGAGCACCCCTAACGGTGGTCAAGCACGAGGAGGTTTCAGGGTTGCATGAGCTTGAGGACAGGAATGATTATGACATTCTTGAGTTTTCACACAGCTTGTACGATTGTGACCATGAGTCACCTTTGAGGGCTCAGGATTCATATCATCCATTGTGGGATGGAGTGTTTCCATCTTCGGAAGATGGAACCAGAGATTGTGGGTATCCAACTTTGTTTTTTTCAAATGGTCGTTTACAGGGTCAAGGATCAGATTTTCATCAAGTTGATGTGTCCTTGGTAGAGTTTGCGATTTTCTTGTTTCAGAAATTTCCATTGGAGGCGAGGCTACAGAGAAGTTGTGGTTTCAATGAGCATGATGGCTTTGTTAGTCCAGGCCGCAGTGGAGTTCTACTCCATAAGTTGGTAAGGGACGACTGCTCTATTAATTTGGATGAGGATTTTATTCATAAGTTTTGGAGGACAGCAACTATACTTGAGTTTGGAGGAGGGTTGTATCATCTCCTCAGCATTGGAGAGTGGCATAGGGTTGGTACTTGGGCATCCTATGATCCTGGCCGTTTTGTATGCATTCCCATAGGTTGGATATTCAGTCTAGAGGGTGCTGATCTGTTTTATATCAGCAACCTAGGAGGAGTTGTTACACTGTTTGCAGCACCTATGAGGGATACTCATCACATCCACAGGAGATTTGCAGAGTTTAGAGTGGGGTGTCATGATGTTGGTACTTCGAGTTACTTCCATCTCCTCATGTTCGATGGATGTGAGGTTTTAGTGTGTTGGGATCCAGGTGGTGATAGGTGTGGCATGACAGTTCAATGGGATTTCGATTTGTTGCTTCACCATTCTCGGCATGGTGAGGATCTTATCAAAGTTGTGCAGGGGAAGTCAGCGAGTAATGTGTATGGTAGACTTCCATTCTGGCTATGGGATCCAGGGATCAATTTGGATGGTGGATTGCTTCTTTCTTTTGTCGGGGTTGACCTAGTTATAGGATACAGTGGTATCATTTTGACATCACAGGATTTGGATGGGGCATTCTACAAGATGATCTGGGATCCTGGCATTCAGTTGAGCGTTGTTTGCAGAGTTTGGGATCCTTCTGGTGCATCAGGATTCCAGACAGAGCTTACTGGTGGTGTACACAACATGTACAGTTTGCAGAGAGCATTCAATTTCATCCTTGATTTATTTGTACATGTTTTGATTTTGATGCACATTCTTCATGCGCATATATTGGATAGTTGGTATGATGTTGATCCTTGCGCAGTTGTGATTATGTTGGTGCTTCAGGAGTTAGTTAGAGATGTGCGGGACATTTCACAATTCTTCCTTTGGGCCTCCGGTGGAGTGGAGTTTCTTTGTAGTGGAGATTGCTTGGGGACAAGCAATTTCAGGGAGGGCGGACTATAATGTCCCCTTTTTTGCGTGATCCTGTTTTATGATGGTTTAGCCTATCACTGGCCCTCGTAGGCTAACTCAAATGGTTAGAGGGTCCCTTTTGGCAGAGATTAGTGTGTTTTCTCCATCAAAGCTCAGTATGGGTTTAGGTTTGGCCTTCGTTGGACTCAGTTCTACACACTTACTATTTATAGTAAGCCATTTTTCCCGAGTTTCTATTTTTAGTAGGGTATCTGGTCATGTGGTGTTTTCAGTGTTGTTCCCCAGTTTCAGCTGGCGATAAGGTTGTTTAGAGGTCTCTGGTCCTGTATTGGAGGCTCTTGCTATTTTTAGCCAACAGAGGTTGATAGAGATGGACCCCTGCTATTTTTGGTAAGATGGTTGGATGCACAGAGGGTACCATGGTGAAACCCCAGGTTCAGACGAAAGTGAAAAATGATGTTTAATTAAGGAGATATTAATATTTTAAGTGGCATTAATGATATTGTATTTATTAATGATATATTATAAAGTTATCATTTAACTTTATAATTCAATGTTGAGTTTGGAGCCACTTAAATGATTAAAAGGTATATTATAAAGTTATGATTTAACTTTATAAGTGGGGCCATTTTGAGTCAATGAGTCATTAATGAATTTATGGAAAAAGTACACCCATTTATGAGACTTATAATAAAGTTTTATTAAAAACTTAAAGTGGATTTGAAAGTGGAATTAAAAGCTATTAAGGAGATTGAGGGTATATAAAGACTCAAAAGGCAAATGAAAATTCATTCAATCATTTTGATACTTATGCTTTTTGGTGTGATGGCTGTGAGGAGAAGAAGTGCTAGGGTTTCTGCACTATTTGGTCATTGAGAACGAAAACTTTCTTTGATTTTTGCATTCTGAGGTGGTGAAAGATCCATTGAAGAACTGCTTATTTGTGGGCTTCATTCAGAGGTCCAATTTGTGCACATTGGTGAAGATATTTGCAAGTATTTTCAAGAGTTTCAAAGTATAATTAATGCAGATCAGAATTTGATGTAAGGATGCTACAGTGGCGTGAACAGTGCCACGCTACAGTATTAAAGCATTTTAGAGGAATTTGTCACAAGGATTTGATAAGGGTTTGAAAGAATTCAATGAAGAAATTCTAAGTTTATTATCTGCTGCCAATGTTACTGCTGTAACTCCATTCTTGGGCAGATTTAATCTAATTTACAGGCCATATTCTTCCATTGCTGCCAGCCTCCACTCCAGGCATGAGGGTTCTAAGCATGGACGTGTGATTTGAAAGCAACCATCAGCATGAATGTGGGTCGTGGAAACAGATAGGAGTTAATACCTAAGTTTGAGAGGCTTTCTTCATAACAATAAGCTAGTCCCAGTCATGGCAGGTTGTTATCAGGTTTGAAAGTTGATTTCTTATTCATGTAATGCTGATTTTCTATCATACTGCTAGTACATTACAAATGTCTAAGGTTGCTGTTCATTTCTGGGCATTATTTGTATTGTCTTGACTGCAAATGCAAGCCTAGATTGAATCTCTATGCTCTGTCAAAGCTTTGTCCCATTGTAATATGCTCTTAGCTGTTCATTCTAAACTGGCATGAATCTGAGATTAAATTCTGAGCAGTTACTTGTATGCACAGCCATGTTTTAGGGAGTATATATCAGAATTGTTTAGCAGAGTGTTTCAGATTCTTCTGTTAGCAGATTAATGCAATACTTATCATTGAATATTATTATTTGCATACTTATGAGATGCCTAGTTTGATAACATGAAACATTCAAAGTCACTAAAAAGGTCAGACCAGCAAGCAAACAAAATGTCTGATAAAATGTTCCACATTGTCAAGCTAAATTAATTGAGAAAATTTGGAATAAAGATTGTCCCATTTGGGGTGGGACATTACAGAGGGAAGCTATCTAGCTTCTGGACCCATGGTCTGGCTGTGGTCTTCCCTGACCTATCAAAGTAAGGTATGTTGAGCTTGTTTACTTTCTTCTGTAGCTCAATATTCTGCTGTCTACCACCTCCCTTAGGTATGTGTTTCATTCTCAAGTCCGAATACTCACGGAAAGACATCTCATATCTAAACTCCTCACTGGATGCCCGCCAATCTTTGATAATGATATCTTTGAACTCCAACTGTGTAGGCTCAGGCTCTGGTGCATTGTTCTGCGGGGTGAAAGTGGGTATACCAGGTCTATCATAAGCTGTGTGTTGAGTAACCCCTCTGTTATTAATCGCTGCTTCCCCTTCATTTCTCCTGTCATCATCATCTCTGTGTCTGTTCCTGTCACCATTGTTCCTGTCACCAATGTTCCTATCACCATTATGGTTCCGGTTCTTGTCATTGTTGTTGTTGTTGTTATTGTTCCCGGGATTCCCGAAAACATGGTTAGCCATTATTTCCATCATATGATTAAAGTTATGTTGCATTTCCTGCTGTTCCCTAGCCAAATCATTCAGAATGTCACGGGTGCTAGGTTCTTCACGGTCTCTATCAGCCATTTCCTCTACTAGTACCACTACTGTATTAGTGCCTGCAAAAGGATCAATATGAGGTGGTACTGCAAGATCCGGCTGTGACCTATTTCTCCTGAGGTAGTATTGGTGTGTACCCGGCTGCATCACTCAATACCCACTCTGCATGTTTCAACTGACCTCACAGGATGGCAAGATTATTTGTGCTCTGATACTACTGTAATAGCCACTATCTTGGTAGGGTTTTATGTCAATGTTTTTTCCGTTTCTCATTGTTGTTTGTGTTTAGGGTTTTGTGTATAGTTTTTGCATATGAAATTTGTAGTTTAACAATGAAATATAATGCATGCAAATGAACTCAGAAAATCTACAATAGATATGCACAAAATAACAAAGACCCAATTCATAAAATCACTCAAAATGAATTATAGTGACATAACCCATTTGCATTCCTTCAGTTTGATAACTTTGCTGTACATGAACCAACAAAATACACACTAGAAATCACGTCCAATAGCTAACCAATGAATGTTCTCCTTTACATTAAAGGTTACAATGATATTTATGGCTCAAGGCATCCACCATGAAAGAGAATAAAGACACCAATATGAGGCGATGTATCACTAGACAATCCACAACCCTCCTTTGCTGTTGTACGGCTAGACCAAGAGTTTGCTGCAGTAAATGAAGACCTCTAAATGGCTCCCAATCTATCATATATTCTCTGTTTTATATCTGCAGATATTAATGAACTCCCAATGCCTAAAAACAAGAGGAAAGTCTTCAATCAATCTTCATAAATGCTGTCATAAGATGGTACGGCCTTGCCTGAAGGTGTACGGCGTGCATAGGAATATGAAGACAGCCCCAAAAACCCCTAGAAATCCCTGCAATCTGTTATCGGATATTTCTCCTACTGCTGCTCACAAAAACTGATTAATATCATTGTGAAATCTCCTCCAAAATGCATCAATCAAAGCACAATGTGAAGCCCCTGGATGAGACCTCCGACAACCCTCCTGATGTTGTCTTTCAAACACGAAAAGAGCGATTTTACAGAGGTTTCCGTCTCTACAAAACTCTAGTTCAATCCTTAAAGCCAAGCTTCAAGCTCACGACAATATTTTTTGCAAGAGTGAATGAATACCAAATGAGCTCACATTTCTTCTTTTTGTTCCTTGGCTTCCAATGCCCCAAAGGAGGAATATTTTATTATTTTGTTTTAGTTAATTCAAGTCCCATGTCTCCTCATGGATGGCGCCCAACTCCTAGCACTCAACCTTTAAACATAACTTATATCTCCCATAAGTTAAGTCACCTTTAGAACATAAAGTGACTTAGGCTATTAAACTAGTGTAAATTAAATATTTAATTTAATATACATTTCGACCATTTATTCCTTAGCCATCTCGGAAACCAAGTGTAATGTGCTAGGTGCTCCATCCGGCAGGGGCTAAAAATGGAAAGTCGGGTCAACACCACCCGTGATCCTCCTGCCTGACTTACTATAAATAGTAAGTCCTAGTAAAATGAGTCCAAATAGGCTCCCTAATCACTCCATTAGCCTACGGGAACCCTAGAATAGGCTAATCACTCCATTTGTCTGTTTGGGCTAAGAAGGGGACATTACAAATAGGCACTCAGCTGCCCACTCTACCTGGTCATGTCTAAGCATTCTCTCCACTCTCTTGAGAGAAACTACTCAAGGTCCTCCATCTGATAATGCCCTAAGCACAATCTTTTTGCTATTGGATTCAAATTTCATTTCCATATTGTGCAAGTTCATAGTGAACTCTCCAATAGTCATCATCCAGTGCATGTCTAAGACCACATCAGTGTCACCAATGCTGACATAAAAGTCATCCTTAAGCTCATATTCACCCAGCCGAATACTCAAACCAAAAATCTTCCTAGTGCATGTGAGTTTGAAGCCATTTGCTACCATCACCTTAAAGCCCTCAAACTCCTCAATTTTGAGTCCTCGTTTTGCAACAAGCCCCTCGTCTATGAAGTTATGAGTTGCCCTTGTGCCAGTGAGAGTAATTATGTGTTGCCCACCAAGAACTCCTCTAACTCTGAAAGAACCAACTTTCTAGAAGCTGGAAAGTTGTGCCATCAGCCCTTCACCATCACTCCCCTATTGGGATGAGTTTTCATCATCGTTGTCCTCCTTATCAGATTGCTGATCTTATTTTTCAGAATTGGTTTCTTTGGCAGAAAAGTACTCAATTTGTTTTGCCTTTGCCTTATTAAGGTATCTATGAGATGGATCCCATGGCTCTCTACAATGGAAACAAAGTTTCTTTCTCCGTTACTCATTCAACTGCTCGTTACTCAGCTGATTGGTCTTTTCTTTTGGCTGGTTTACATCATGCTGAAAGGGCTTCTTGTCCTTGTCCTTTTTGTATGGAAACCCCTTGGTCTGAAATTTGCCTTTGGAGGTAGAAGATTCCATGTCCGTAGCCTTTTTCATGGTCTCATGTAGAGAGAGTGGATTAAGACCCTTGATCCAACCCCTCAATGGATCTGAGTCCATCTATAAAGAGGACTATCATCCTGCGTTCTGAGATATCAGTGACCATCACCGACAACTTTTTGAATTCGGATATGTAGTTGTCCATTGACCTCCATTGCTTCAATTGTGCCAGTTCCTTGAACTATAACTTTGGATCCTTCTTGTCAAATCTATCAATCAGCCGTCTAGTGAACTCTGCGTATGAAGTGACCTAATCATGTCCAAGAGTGATCTTCCCATGGTGCCACCACTTGTAATGTCCCCTTTTAGCAAGTCAAAAATTTCACAACCTTGCACAAAATTTCAACTTACAAAAGAGAACATTAGCATTCAATTCTTCTTTCCATATCATAATTAGAGTTAATAATCAAATATGAAATCTATATATTTTCCACATTTATACTTAAGGCTTGTAACCTTATAATCATAATCACACATTTTCTCTTTACATATATAATCATATTAAGCTCATGCATTTCATATTCACATTCTTTCATTCATAGTTCCCCATGATCTATCTCGAGAGAGTTCTCGGTTAGCCTTATCATTAATCAACCCTATCTCCCATATGAGCATGGTTTGTTAAGGCGTTATCCATCCCACACGGAGGCCCAAAGGCTTCTCACAACACCCGGTGTCCTTCACTATTTGGCTCGAGGGGACTTCATGCAACACCCGGCATTCTTCATCCCATCAAGAGTCACCTACCGTCGGGCACATTTATTATGAGCTCATAATACCATAGGCCCAAGAGCTTCACTCAACACCCGGAGTTCGTCTCTTGGCTCAAGGGACTTCACACACATCCGGTGTTCTTCATCCACTTGAGGGTCACCTAGGTCCAATTTCACATCCTTAACTTAACCCCATACTCATAGGTCGTTAGAGTGATTAAGGATGAGGCTCGGTCTCCCATTCTTATTATATCTATTAACTCATCATAACATATTAACTCACCATTACTATCTCGTGATCCTCGTGGATCACGAGATAGTACCATGTAATGTCCCTTCCTTAGTCCGCTCAGACTTCAGCAGAGGTTGACCTACTAGTAGGGTTCCCGTAGGTCAACAAGTTGGTTAGGGGACCCAACCGAGGGCGGTGGAGCTTTGCAGGGAGCCTTCCAAGTCCTTCAGTTTGGTGTCAGATGATGAATACAGGAGTTGAATTGAAAATATTAAAGGTTTGCCTTAATATGAATAGTGAAAAGTGAATAGTAACAGAGAATTAGAAGGTGAATAGTAAAAAGGTCCCCACCCTAGTAGCCACAATGTTGTTTTAAAAAGGTGGCACTTTTTTTTCATGAGAAAGAGACCCTCAAGGTGGGCGTCCCCTTTTGGAGGGAATATTTTATTGTTTTTTGTGGAAAAAGGAGGATGGAGACTATAAAGCAATGTATGGGGCTCACTTTTGAGCATTCTATTTTCATTTTTACAAAACTAAGTGTAGGTTTGGAGCTCTAGATAGGGTTTTCAGCAGATTGCAGCTCTTTTGAGGACGAAACCCCTTGGAGGACAGTGGATTGGACGACAACCCAGTTCACAATATAGGGAAATCTACTCTGGGTTTTTGTTTGGGCGTCATTGGACTTCATTACAGGGTAATATTGCATGTTGGAGAGGTTGCAGTAGTGGTTTATCAGGACCTAATTGTAGAATGGGCTTCTTATGAGCATATAGTCTTACTTTAGTGCATTCACCTGTTGGCCATTCGATTTAGGAGTTATTCTCAGCCAAATCCTAGCTGGGAATTAGGATTTCAGCGACTAATTGTTCCACAAATTAAGCATTGGTTCCCGGGTATGTGATTGTCATTTGGATAGTTTAATATTGCATCTCATAGAGGTCTTTTGGTTGCTGTTATAGTCTGATATAGTGGAAATCAGACCTCTGAAATTGTAATCAGACTTGATATAATCAGTTTAAAAGGGTCCTATTGATTTGCAAGTGTTGTCTTTTTATTTATTCAATGGTTCTCTTCCATTTTCTATAGTTTCTTTATGATTTGGCCGTAAAACAAAACAATCATTTAAACTCAAACAACAAACAAATTAGCAAACAAGCAAAGACACCAACTTATCTTTGCTGGTCAAAGATAAAAATTGAAACAAACAAATCAGCAGATGCAAAAAAAATCAGAAAATTTGAGATAGAATTGGTTGGGGATCTTTCAGTGGCATCAGAGCCATGATCTTGCCAGCCTGAGGGCGTTCTGTTCAGTTCTATGCATCCTAGAGAGGTTGGGCCACACAGGTATTATACTCGTAGAAGAACACATAGACAATTTGGGGTTGACTCTGGTATTCAGGGTGTAGCCACGGGGGATAGCCATGATGGCAGTAGAAGTCCCCGCCAAAGGGGAAGACAGAACCAGCAGGAGGATACTGATCGTGAGTTATTCAAAACTCTCGTTAATACACAACCAAGGATTGTACAGGCATTAGACAGACTTTAGAATACCCTTGACAGAATGGATTTGGGTTGGCATAGGGATAGGCGTGGCAGACACGACAGACGTGATAGGGTTGAAAGGTCCGTTTCAGTTGCAGATAGCCGTGGGAGTAGTAGGGCTCCCTCGTCGATGGATAGTGTTCTTGGTTCTCCTAGGCGTGATAGGACTCATTCACGTACAACAGATAGGCCCATGTAGCCCCATTTTCCTCCAAGAGATGAGCCACTCCTAGTTGACCCGCTTGAGGGTGTGGAGTTCCAGGATGTTGTTATGGCAGCAAGTGATGAGTGGGCACCTCTTCCAGAGCATGTTAGAGAGGCCTTCCCTCTACATCAGTATTGTTCCCAGCGTAGAGATAGCATGAGGAACCGTGGTGATAGGGGGCAAAGACAACAGCATAATAGTGACCTCCATCGAGCTACTGGCAAGCTCACTATATCTTCCTTTGATGGGAGCGAGAAGATCACCGCCCGAGCTTGGGTGCACAAGCTTGACATCTACTTTTCACTTAAGCCAATGCCCGAGGACGAGGCCATTCAGTTTGCAGTGCTACATTTGGAGGGCGTAGCTTATGAGTGGTGGCATCATGGTTTGGTTACCCAAAACCATAGACTTATTCATTCTTACAGGGAGTTCACTGAGCGGTTGATTGCCAGATTTGACCGTAAGGATGTTGAGTTGTACTATAGGGGTTTAGCACTACTGCGACAGACTGGACATGTTGAAACCTACATTAATGAGTTTCAACGCATTGCTGTTATGGTTCCTGAGATGCCAGAAAGACGTGTGGTGATGCTTTTCATAGAAGGATTACATGACAGATTACGGGGTTTGGTCAAGGCTCTTAAGCTTAAGACTTTACATGAGGCTATTCAGATTGCCCTAGACCTTGATACTTCACCACCTCCTAATTCTTATCAGCAGAATAAGAAGTTTTCCAAGGGCTCCAAGCCTTTTCAGAGATCTTCGACACAGCATAGGATTGCACCACCTCCCCTTAGGATGGACCAAGAGACACGTAATGAGTTGAGGAGGAAGAAGCTATGCTTCACATGTAAGGAACCTTGGGAGCCTAGACACTGATGCCTTGGGAAGGGCAAGGCGCATCTCATTGAGGCTGTGTCTGATGTGGAGGATGAGCATATACAGATACCGATTTAGAGGGCAGCGATGGTGAGGACGAACAGGAGGCGCCACAGGTGGAGCTTGGAGTGGGTGACGCATTGGATGCACCCAATCCTGTCATTGCCACCCTTTCGGGAGTCCCCAGATACCATCCCTTTCGCTTGAAGGGAGTGATTAAGGGACAATGTGTGACTTGCCTTGTTGACAGTGGTGCCATGCACAACTTTATTGATGAGGGATTGGTTGCTAAGCGAGGATTGCAGGCGAAGGATTTTCCTGGTTTCAGTGTGACAATAGCAGATGGATTTTCTATGAGGTGCACCAGGGTAGTTCCACAGATTAGTAAACAGTTGGGAGATTACACCTTGACTGATGATTTTTATGTTGTGGGTTTCGGTGACATTGATGCAGTGCTAAGTGTCCAATGGTTGCAGTCACTTGGCCGGTATATACAGGATTTCCAGAGGGTGGAGCTGGAGTTTTTAGTTGGGGTTAAGAAGGTTGTGCTAAAGGCTCTTTCTGATGGTGGGCCCATGGTGGTTTCAGCACGTAGGATGGAATCCATATTCAGACATGGAGATGTGGCGTGGGCGGCACAGTGTTTTATTTCATCCAAGTCACCTTCTTCACAGGATGACCAGCCATTCCACATTGATGTCCAGACAGTATTGGACAAACATGGAGCAGTATTTGGTGATATTCCTTCTGGTAGACCTCCTGATCGTGGATTTGAGCATGTGATAGAGTTAGAGGAGGGCGCCAAGCTTGTTATTACCACTCCTTACCGTCATCCTAAGAGATTTAAGGATGAAATAGAGAAGACCATCCGTGAGCTGCTGGATATGGGGCACATCAGACCTAGTTCTAGCCCCTTTGCTTCTTCTGTGGTGTTAGTGAAAAAGAAGGATGGCACTATGCGCATGTGCATTGATTACCGTGCATTGAACAAGAAAACAATCAAGAACAGGTATCCTATTCTGCGCATAGATGAGTTATTGGATGAGCTTCATGGTGCAGTGTATTCCTCGAAGATTGACCTTCGATCAGGGTACCATCAGATTCGAGTGCATGAGGACATACATAAGACAACATTCAGATGTCATTATGGGCACTATGAATTCTTGGTGATGCCTTTTGGCCTTACTAACGCACCTGCTACTTTCCAATCATGCATGAACCATATATTTAATAAGCAGTTGCGTAAGCATGTACTTGTGTTCTTCGACGATATATTGATTTACAACAGGACTTGGGAGGAGCACATGAGGCATCTGGATGAGGTACTTGGCATTATGGAGGCACAATCTCTATTTGCCAAGATGTCCAAATGTGAATTTGGACTTACAGAGATCTTGTATTTGGGGCATGTGATTGGTAGTGATGGGGTCAAGGTACATCAAAAAAAGATTCAGTCCATCCTTGATTGGCCATCACCTAGGAACATTTCAGAGTTGCGAGGTTTCTTAGGCTTATGTGGTTACTACAGGAGATTCGTGAAGGGGTACTCATAGCTTGGGGCCCCTTTGACAGATCTCACACAGAAGGGCGCATTCATATGGATAGAGGAGGTACAGGTTGCATTTGATAAGCTCAAGCAGGTCATGAGCACTTGTCCAATTTTGGCACTTCCAGATTTCTCTCAGCGCTTTGTGTTAGAGTGTGATGCATTCAGAGAGGGTATTGGAGCGGTTCTTATGCAGAATCGTCATCCCATTGCCTACGAGAGTAGGAAGTTGAGGGATAATGAGAGATTGTACTCCACCTATGACAAGGAGATGCTCGCCATTATGTATGCTTTGGTGAAGTTTCGGCAATATTTGGTGGGTGGGAAGTTTGTGGTGAGGACCGACCACAACAGCTTGAAATACTTCTTGGAGCAGAAAGAGCTTAACGAGCGCCAACAGAAATGGGTCAGCAAGATAGAGGCATATGATTTTGATATTGAGTATGTCAAGGGGAAAAGGAATATTGTTGCTAATGCACTTTCTAGGAGGCCTACAGTGGCTGCACTTTGCTCTTTGAGTGAGATTTCAGTAGATTAGAAGTCTCAACTATTAGTTGAGTATTCCAAGAATTAGTTTGCATGCAAGATTATGGATGGCAGGATTCAGGATGATAGATACACAGTGATTGATGATGTTATCTACTATAAGAACATGATTTATTTGGTACCTGGATCAAAACGGAAGGATAAGATCTTACGCGCCACCCATGACACACCAATGGCAGGACATCCTGGATATTTTAAGACATACCGGCAGGTGAGAGAGATTCTCATGGAAGGGTCTCAAGGATGATGTCTTGCGCTATGTACGTGAGTGTGTGACTTGTCAGCAGAACAAGTCAGAGCATACTTTTCCGACAGGTCTTCTGCAACCATTGCCTATTCCAGAGCAGAAGTGGGAAAGTATATCGATGGATTTCATTACTGGGCTTCCGAGAGTTCAGGGAAAGGATTGCATTTATGTGGTTGTGGATAGGTTGACGAAGTTTGCACACTTCTTTCCTATTGCAGCCGACTTTAGAGCGTCTCAGGTGGTAGAGTTATTCTTCCGTGAGGTGTTTAGACTCCATGGACTCCCCAAGACCATTGTCAGTGATCGGGATAGTAGGTTTATAAGCATCTTTTGGCAGGAGCTATTCCGATTAGCAGGTACAGAGTTGACACCCAGCACTAGTTACCACCCTCAGACAGATGGGCAGACGGAGATAGTTAATAAGTGGGTTGAGGGTTACTTACGTAACTACATTTCAGGACAGCAGAAGGCTTGGGTGCGATGGTTGTATTTGGGCGAGCATTGTTATAATACCACATATCACATGTCGATCAGTATGACTCCCTTTCGAGCGTTGTATGGTTATGATACCTTATCTTTTGTGGACTTGGCGTTAGGTGATAGCAGAGCGCCTAGAGCTCGGGATTGGTTACAGGACAATCAGGATATCCTTAAGGCACTTAAGGATAATATTCAGCATGCACAGAATCAACAGAAGATGTATACTGATCGACATCGTTGAGAGGACCTTTGAGGTTGGAGATATGGTTTTCTTGCGCCTACAGCCCTACAGACAGAGTACCCTCAAGAGGAGTGGGGTGGAGAAGCTCAAGCCTCGGTTTTATGGTCCATATAGAGTATTGAGGAGGATTGGTGAGGTCGCATATGAGCTTGAGCTACCTCCCGAGAGTAAAATACATAATGTCTTTCATGTATCTTGCTTGAAGAAGGCTTTGGGACAGCACGTTATCTCTTCACCTGTTTTGCCCCCATTGGATGAGGAGGGCCGATTAGTTTTGACACCTGCAGAGATTCTTGACATGAGGGAGAGGAGGTTGCGTAGCCGAGTGATCAGAGAGTATCTGGTGCGATGGAGAGATTTGCCGTTGGAGGATGCCACGTGGGAAGGAGAGATGATACTTCAGCATCCAACTTTGCAGTTGCTTGAGGGCAAGCAATCCCGGGAAGGGAGGGCTGAATGTCCCTTAGTCCGCTCAGACTTCAGCAGAGGTTGACCTACTATTAGGGTTCCCGTAGGTCAACAGGTTGGTTAGGGGACCCAACCGAGGGCGGTGGAGCTTTGCAGGGAGCCTTCCGAGTCCCTCAGTTTGGTGTCAGATGATGAATGCAGGGGTTGAATTGAAAATATTAAAGGTTTGCCTTAATATGAATAGTGAAAAGTGAATAGTAACAAAGAATTAGAAGGTGAATAGTGAAAAGGTCCCCACCCTAGTAGCCACAATGTTGTTTTAAAAAGGTGGCACTTCTTTTTCATGAGAAAGAGACCCTCAAGGTGGGCGTCCCCTTTTAGAGGGAATATTTTATTGTTTTTTGTGGAAAAAGGAGGATGGAGGCTATAAAGCAATGTATGGGGCTCACTTTTGAGCATTCTATTCTCATTTTTACATAACTAAGTGCAGATTTGGAGCTCTGGATAGGGTTTCCAACAGATTGCAGCTCTTCTGAGGATGAAACCCCTTGGAGGATAGTGGATTGGACGACAACCCAGTTCACAATACAGGGAAATCTACTTTGGGTTTCCGTTTGGGCATCATTGGACTTCATTACAAGGTAATATTGCGTGATGGAGAGGTTGCAGCAGTGGTTTATTAGGACCTAATTGCAGAATGGGCTTCTTATGAGCATATAGTCTTACTTTAGTGCATTCACTTGCTGGCCGTTCGATTTGGGAGTTATTCTCAGCCAAATCCTAGCTGGGAATTAGGATTTCAGCCACTAATTGTTCCACAAATTAAGCATTGGTTCCCGGGTATGTGATTGTCATTTGGATAGTTTAATATTGCATCTCATAGAGGTCTTTTGGTTGCTGTTATAGTCTGATATAGTGGAAATCAGACCTCTGAAATTGTAATTAGACTTGATATAATCAGTTTAAAAGGGTCCTATTGATTGCAAGTGTTGTCTTTTTATTTATTCAATGGTTCTCTTCCATTTTCTATAGTTTCTTTATGATTTGGCCGTAAAATAAAACAATCATTTAAACTCAAACGACAAACAAATCAGCAAACAAGCAAAGACACCAACTTAGCTTCGCTGGTCAAAGATAAAAATTGAAACAAACAAATCAGCAGATCCAAAAAAAATCAGAAAATTTGAGATAGAATTGGTTGGGGATCTTTCATACCATTAGTCAACTAATCCCTCCACGGGATAGCACTATCTCATGCATTGCAATTATTTGTCATCATACTTACATGCAAGTTAGCATTCCATTTATTCTTCATATTTCATTCTTTGACAGTTTATGAATGGTCTTAATTTCAATTATACTTATAATCATATTAATCTCATTCTTACATGAGAATCCTTATACTACCTATCTTATTCATATTTATTTTATCTTATTAACTTCTATTCATGACTATCTATTGTGATATTCATTAACTTTGCTAATAATCCATGTATGTTTGTATCTATCATATTCAAGCACTATGATTATTCTAAATCGGATTTGGACATCATGCATTAACATTCCTTTCTATAATTTAACATATTCCACATTCGATCTATATATGGCTGATATAATCGACTAAGATAATTTGCAAAGGTGAGGTATATTTCATTAATATCCATACCTTGTAATCGGCTGTTTGATCCTTATGAAATTCGCTGTCTATGGTTGTTCGCTGCAATACAAGTTTAATGGCAGATCCCTGATGATTCTCCTTGATCGCCAATTTCTGAGAAAGATATCTAATTATGGTTGCTTTGCTGGCTCTGAATTGCTGATAGGATGAGTGATAGTTATTTTGATGATCTCAGTAAGAAGAAAAATTGCTGATTTCATGATTATTCATTCGTATTGAGGTGTGATTCATGGATAATATATTTAATGAGTGTTGACGTGAGATGCTTTGGTGATGGTCTCTTGACAATGCTTTCGATTCCTTATTTATACCCATGACGGGTTGTTTTTCTTCACCAAATGACGTCTTCCTTCATGCTACATCGTGGCTTGCATTTTATATGTATTTACATATTAACAGTGGTCGCTTAACAAGTTTGATTTTATTAAGTTATTAGCTTATTTTTACCTTTAGTAGATTCGATAACTTGTTATGTTGTAGGGAGTGCTCTTACTGGGGAAAATCGGTCACTCCCTTCATTTATTTATATTTGCATTATTTATATTTGTTAATAATATTTAAACTCTATTAATATTGATATTGATAGCTATATTTACATTTATTATCTATAAATATATAACATATTATATCATATTGAAATTATTTATATAATGAAAATGCGCTCTTATCTCTTATTATTTGCATTGGCTAGACACCGTATTTTACTAAGGCAACCTTTAATCATGGTGTTTAAATCTTTAATTTAAACAATGCCTTAATATGGGGACATGACACCACTCATGGGCACTACCATCAAGATTTAGGGCAACATAGGTGATTGCCTCCTCTTCTGGCATAGGACTGAGCTGAAGGAAGTTATCTAGCTTCTGCACCCATGCCCTTGTTGTTGTCTTTCTTGATCCATCAAAGTCTGGAATATTCAACTTGTTTACCTTTTTCTGTAGCTCATAGTTCTGCTGTCTACCACCCTTGTTGGGTCTGTGTTTCATCCTCAAATCTGAATACTCTCGGAAAGACATCTCAGCCCGAAATTCCTCATTAGAAGCTCGCCAATCCCTAATAATCACATCCTGAAACTCAAGTTGGGTAGGCTTGGAATTTGGTGTATTGTGTCGTGGGGTGAAGGTAGGTATTCCAGGTCTATCATATGTTGTGTGTTGGTCAACTCTTCTATTATTAACATATACTTCCCCATCATTCCTTCTGTCCTCATCATCTCTATACCTGTGCCTGTCACCATTGTTGTCCTCATCGTTGTTCCCGTTCCTGTTATTGTTGTTGCAGGATTTCCCAACGCTTGGTTAGCTAGAAGGTCCACAAGATGATTAAAATTGTGCTGTATCTCTCGCTGTCCCCTAGCCAAATCATTACGCCGAGAGGCGTTCCTACATTCACAGCAGGGGTGAAGTTGAAGAGCTCAAAGATTCTGATTCCGTGTAATTTTATAAGATTCCAATCTAAAAATTAAAAAAAATAAGATTCCAATCTAAAACAAAACAAAAAAATTAAAATTTGGTTTTTATTTTTTATTTTGTCCAATTTCTTTTTTGGTTCCATGATTTTCTCATTTTCAATTTCTTTTTTGGTTTTTATTTTTTATTTTTTCCAATTTAGTTTTTAGTTTTTATTTTTTATTTTTTCCAATTTCTTTTTGGGTTTTTATTTTTATTTTTTCCAATTTCTTTTTTGGTTCTGTAGTTTTTGTGATTTTTCTATTTTCAATTTCAATTTTGGTTTTTATTTTTTACTTTATCCAATTTCTTTTTTAGTTTTTATTTTTTATTTTTTCCAATTTCTTTTTTGGTTTTTATTTTTTATTTTTTCTAATTTCTTTTTTGGTTCCATAGTTTTTGTGATTTTCTTATTATCAATTTCTTTTTAAATCACCAAAAATATCAAACCAAAAAAAATTGAAAAATTAAAAAATAAAAATGATGAAGAAAAAAAGTGAGAAAATTAAATAAACTATCGAAAAGAGATATCCCTCGGCGTACTTTAGATATATATTTTTAAATATAAATATACTAGTTTAGAATTTCTTTGGTACTGGGTTCTTCACGATCTCTGTCACCCATACCTATCTCCACTCTGTCAACACCTGCGAATGGGTCTATGTGCAGAGGTACTTCTAGATTCGACTGTGACCTGTTTCTTCTCAGATAGTATTGATGCGTATTGGGCTGCATTACTCACTGAATATTCTACATGTTTCTTCCGTCAAACATTACAAGATGGCAAGATGAGCTGAGCTCTGATACCACTGTAATATACACCCTGTTTTTGTAGGTTTTTGTGACCAAGTTTTTTTTTTCTTTTCTGTCGGTTGTAATGTTCGCTGCTAATGGTTTTGTGTGTTTGTTTGCTTTTTATCATTCAATGGTGCTCAATAGAAATGAAATGCATAACATGCAAGTATACCCAAATGGAAATATATCATAAACACTTAAAAATATAAATACACAGATCATGTCCAAGAGTGATCTTCCCATGGTGCCACCACTCATGGGCACTACCATCAAAATGTAGGGCAGCATAGGTAATTGTCTCCTCTTCTAGCGTAGGACTGAGCTGAAAGAAGCTATCTAGCTTTTGCACCCACGCCCTTGTTGTTGTCTTTCCTGATCCATCAAAGTATGGAATATTCAACTTGTTTACCTTTTTCTGCAACTCATATTTCCGCTGTCTACCACCCCTGTTGGGTCTGTGTTTCATCCTCGGTGATGCCCCGTCATGCAACCCTAGAGTGTTAGACTAACAAGTGCAAAATTTACAGAAATATTTTTTTTTGAAGCAAGTAAATGCATTAATCATTAAATATAATTACACTATTAACAACATAAAATGAACAACTAACACCTCTAGGGAACATAACTGCATCAGATAAACATAAAATTATAACAATACAAGTGATATACATTATAATACAACAGAAGAGGATTTACATCATTTATTTGCAGAGATGAACAGTTACATAAGATCATTTACAAGATTACAAGATTACAAGATTACAAGCTTGATGACCGATTACATCGGTTTACAATATACAACAAGATTTTACAATTTGGAAGGTGCAATACAACTTTGAGGATGCAAGTACAAAACTGGAATTGGAATCACGACTGCAGTGATCACAAATCAAGACGACCAAGAATAACCAATGGATTAAGCTCTTCTACCCAACCATGTGGAACCCTGAGGTCCACCCCTCCGAGCTAGGAGATAACAATGAGGTTCCACTAAGTCAAGGGATACAAGAAGACAGATACAACTCGATATAGGCAATACAGATAAACAAGACAACACAAGTCATCGAAATCATTAAGACAAGGCAGTACTCATCAAGACAAGACAAATCATTAAGACAAGTCAAATCATCAAGATAAGACAAACCATGAAGACAAGTCAAATCATCAAGATAAGACAAACCATTAAGACAAGTCTGCACTCCAGAGGCAACAACAAAAGATAAAGAGGAAGTAACTAGACTACAGTAGGGAGAGTGTCATCGCATGGTCCTAGCTTGGGTTATCCAGGCTATCTTTCACTAGAAACCGGCCCCCATCTATGGTTATCCTGGCGACCTCTCACTAGGCACCGGCCCCATAGGGTGACACATGCGGAGCCGACACATCCTCTCATGGAGACCAGGAGGTCAACCTTGCCAACCAGGCCTTCTCATCCCATCTTTAGCCTGTGAGAGCACTCAAGGCATGGGTGAGGCATCATACTTATCTTGTTATGTGAGTTACTACCCAACCCACCTAGATAAATTATTAAGTTATCACTTGATTACAACTTCCATGGGGTTATCCAGGCAGCCACTTTGGGCACCGGCCCCACCATGAAAGCCACTCTCCTACATGCAACTAGCAAACCCTAACCAACATCCAGAAACCAATAACATGCATGGACAAGGGATTGAAAGGCATCTAACTTTTCGCAAACCAATACGTTACATAGACCATTATAAATCCAAACTCTCAACCACGAAACTTTCCCCTGTCCATTCCAAAATCCCAAATCAAATAAAACATTTAGTCAACAATTTTCAAATTCAAACAACAATCTTTCCCATTCCACATCAAGAACTCATACCAAAAGACACATCACCAATATATCCTTGCCACAATATCACACTGGATTTCAAGGTAACAAGCCTCTAGAGCTAAATTTTTTTTAACACAAATACCAATAGACAATTATCCAAAGCATGACACTTAACAGCCTTGACCTCCCACGAAACTAACATGATCACCATTACATTAAGCTAGACAAGACATAACAGCAAGGTTCAAAACCAAAATAAATGCAATGACCCAATTGCATCGTTGATACACATCGGTTCAAAATCAGCAATAAACAACAAGGAATAAATATATATCCAAGACCCAATTACTACAACACTTTTCGGACTATTTAACATGGATTCAATAAAAGACTTTAAATCTCTCTTTTTAGTTAAATCACTTACTTAAGATAACAATACTCTAATCAAATCTCAAGATCTATGATTCCATCTATGATTTGTTACAATTCACATCTACTTACTTAAAAAAAAAAACTATAATCATCCCAATCTCAACTCAAACTACAAGTAAATCTATGACCCTAAAAAGATATAAAACAAATCAATAAAACAATATTAAGATTCGAATCATTACATCAAGCTCGTACCAATTTACTATCAAGAATGTTAGTCATAGCCAAGATGCATTAAAGCCCTATTCCCACTACTAAGATCCCCCAATATATAAGGTTACTAACAACATATAAACTTATATTACTAACATCATCAATGCCTACGACGTTAAAACCATGTTCATATACAAGTATCAAATATTTATTACCTACATCATCAATTTTATAAGGTTTCTATTACATTAATACACAATCCTAAGCAATTCTATTTTATTGTAACAGTTACGAGGTTACTAAGCATGCCAAGTAATTATATTGTAGGATAAACCTATTAAATTGCAAGGCGAAGCTTCTTCTCATCAACATTGCACAATTATACTGACCATTAAGCCATCACATAGTTCAAGCAATCTAATAGAGTATTAAGACACTATTCCTATTTATTCGCTAACAACAACACTATAAAATTTTAACTCTCTTTTAAATAAAATTCTAATAATAATAACATATACTATTCTATTCTAGAATTTTAATTTCATCTATTATTCATTTAATCAATACCATAATAACTCAATTCACAATAAATCTCTAATTTATTATTTATTAATTAAAATCAATGTACCACAAGATAGTATATTACTAAATCATAACTAAACAAATTTATATTTAAATAAGATAAAAAGAAATAACTCAATATATTTAATTCTAGAATTATAATATTATTTATCATTTGTTTAATAACTAGCATCACCATAAAATCTACTTTACATAAAAAAAAAACTGATTTATTTATTTAACAAACTTGCATCTACTAAAGCAACTTTATTTAAATAAAATTATATTTAAAATAATACAACTCTATCCTAATATTTTAAGATAAACTAATATTATCTTATCACTATTGCCTTTTAATGAGTTTGATAAAAAAGTAAGTCAAATTAACAATTTTAATAAATCAAAACTAAAAAAAACACATAGCAAGATTTATGAGTTGATCAAGGAGTTTTCAAAATAGAAGTTTTCCTAATTCTTAGCTTACAATTGCATACATTTAAAAAAAAACTTATTTATTAAATATTCTTACATTTACTAATTCCATTCCATTCTTCATAAGGGCATTTATTCTAAAGAATAAAATATTACAAATTTATCCCATCATATATATATATAAGTTATACTAATAAATTATCTCCTCAATTTTAATTCCTATTTAACAATTTTAACTAACTCAAAAAGATAATCATTTATGTAAGTTAACTAAACCTTCCTGGAGTTTTTTTATTAGAAACATTCTAAATAAATTTACTTGCCTATCCTTTTATTTAAATGGATTCTTGCTTTAACTTCATTATGAGGAAAGAAATAATATAATTTTATTTGAGAAGCTCTAAATTCAGAGAGGAGAAATGAAAGAAGACTTCTGAGGTTTTGAACAAACAATGGAGAATGGTTTACCAGAAGAGAGCCATGAGAGCAAGATGTCAATACAGATTTCAGAGACAAGGAATGAAGCCATTACCAAATTTTCTAAGATTCAAGGTTTAACAGAGAACCCAGAGCATTTCAAAATGTCAGGCAGAGGAGAAGAAGATGCTAATAGATTCAGGAAGGCAAGAAACAAGTTTTATTATCTTCTATTATTTTTTATTTTATAGACTGAAAATTTCCAGCAATTTATAACAGACCTGATTTTACCTACATCGTACAGTTAACAATATCATGAAATAAAGAGCAGAGGAAATTTTAAGAATGAAGGGGAGGAAGCCGTACGGTGGCGTTCAGGGGAGAGGAAAGTTGTAGAAGATAGAAGTTTGACCAAAAGGAAAAAAACTGAACATCACTAATCTTTATCACAAAATTCAGGAAGAGATAATTGAAATAAAGATAGAGGAGGCCGTACAACGGCAGTAGAAGAAGAATGATGTTTACAGTTTAAAAGTTGACCAAGTCGACCCAATAAAAAAAAACTCGCAGAAAAGAGGATGAAAGATGAACAACATCAGGCAGAGGTTGAAATATCTTATTAATGCATGGCTGTTAAATGAAAAACCTCATCTTTAGGCAGTGGACTCTGAGATTCAATCGCAGGTAAGCCTCCTAATGGCACTGAGAGCAACAAAAATAGATAGGGTCTGGTAAAGGTTTGATTAAAGCATTTTCAAATGTTCTATTTGTTTGATAAAAAGAAGTTTGCAGAATTCACATATGGATGACTGAGGCTTCAAGAAAAGAATGGACTTAAATTTTCTCAAGCACTCAGGCGACAAAGCAAAATTATGAAGTTCAGAGTTGTAGGAGACTTGGCTTCAGATGGCAACAGGAAGATAGGACCAATGGAATAAGTAAACATGTTCAAATTCTACTCAAGAATTCAACAGAGACATACTAGTTTTATCAAATTTAAACAAAATTATAAGTATCCATACCCGGATTTTCGATCCAATGCTTCAAACTTTCTTCAGCTTCCCTTCATAATTTTCTTTTCTCAAATTTTATGTCCCCCTTTTCTCAGAATCCCTTACCTCAATATAACCCCTCATAAATAAAAATAGGCAAACTCCATTAATTTCCCACTACCAGAATTCCGTTACAGAATCCCACTAACTCCCTAAAAAAAGAAAAACAATTAAATTTTACTTTCCAGAGAGATTCTCCAAGCATACGACAACTCACAAGAAATAAATTAATTTGCTGACTAATATTATTTTACTAATTACCATATACTATTTTAACCATAATAAATACTTATGACTTATTCTAATAAAAGCATTAAAATAATGAATTTATTCTATATTAAAATAATATTCCTAATCTCATTGACAAGAAAAATACTATTATATTTGACTTATTAATTACATAACAAATTCAATAATGCATTACCAAAATACACATTGGCTTAATAAGTAAAACTCGACAATACCTCTACAACCACAAGACGACCAAAAACCGAGACAAGAATCTCAAAGCGACTTCAAGACCCATGACACAAACTGAAACGAGAATTGACCTAGGGAAAACCCCATGTTATCTCCCATCAACGTTATCCATTGGAGTAAGGGCACGCTCAGACCTGCTAAGTCAGATGGAGTCGATGCTCGGTATCTGCAACCTGCATCAGAACAATAGGTTGTATACGATTATATGCAAACACATTAAGCACACAAAGTCAGGGAATCGCAGCATAGTAGGGTGTTCGAAACGAGTAATACTACATCGTCTCTGCTCACAAGCATACATCATAAACTGTAATAACAATAATGTTGTCATCCTACTCATAACACATGTCAATAACCACATTAGTCACCCATGGTCCATCATGAGTATAAACCATAAGTCTAACAACTCAAATGTCTCAAAACTGTCAAGTGTAATGGAAAAAACTAACAACTGTCACAAGCCAAAAGTGAGGGGCATTACATCCTCAAATCTGAATACTCTCGGAAAGATATCTCAGCCCGAAACTCCTCACTAGAAGTCCGCCAATCCCTAATAGTCACATCTTGAAACTCAAGCTAGGTAGGCTCGGGATCTGGTGTATTGTGTCATGGGGTGAAGGTAGGTATGCCAAGTCTATTGTATGCTGTGTGTTGGTCAACTCTTCTATTATTAATAGATACTTCCCCATCATTCCTTCTGTCCTCATCATCTCTATACCTGTTCCTATCAGCATTGTTGTCCTCATCGTCGTTCCTGTTCCTGTTATTGTTGTTGCCAGGATTTCCCAACGCTTGGTTAGCTAGAAGGTCCACAAGATGATTAAAATTGTGTTGTATCTCTCGCTGTCCCCTAGCCAAATCATTTAGAATTTCTCTGGTACTGGGTTCTTCATGATCTCTGTCACCCATCCCTATCTCCACTCTGTCAACACCTGCGAATGGGTCTATGTGCGGAGGTACTTCCAAATTCGACTGTGACCTGTTTCTTCTCAGATAGTATTGGTGCATATTGGGCTGCATTACTCATTGAATACTCTACATGTTTTTTCTTGTTAGCGTTTAATTTCGCACCTTTCGGTGAGAAAGAAAAATGGACAGCGTGTACAGTAGGACTGTTTTTCGAATTAGGAGGGGAAACTCCCTCAACAAGAAAATTAAAAAGACGTTTACAAAATAACCTATCTTTTTGTTTCTCAAGGCATGAGCACAAGGCAATGAAGCTCTTCTGCAAGGCTATAAGATTTTCTAAAGCTTTCCAGAAGAAAATAACTAACTTTATCTTTTAAAACAATTCTGATTTCTTCAAGTAAATTCAGAGCATAAAGAAATCAGAAAAACAACTTGGAGGTTTTCAAAACAAAAGAACAAATACAACTCACAATAATTGCTCATGCACAAAGTCATGAACAATTTACATAACTCTTGACAACAATATAGATCTTTGAAACCGTAATTTGTATTCTCATTAATCAAAAAGCAAGAATCAATAACAGTGCTTGAACAATAAAATGCGAGCAAAAATTAGTCTCAGCATTTACCATTGATAGTTTAAGTGTGTAGAATACACTTATTTATACCTAAAAAGCAAAGATGCAAGGAAATAAAAGGAAGAGTTAACTAACACTCTTCACTCTAGATCTAATTGCTGCATGAGAAGCATGCAAGCTTATTAGCAATTAAAACTAAAAGTATCTTGTCATGCAATTCAGTTAACTGAACATGTATGTTATTACACGTTGAGTTCCAACTCAAAGATATTTTGCATGAGTACCAAAAGCAAAATCTAAAAATAAATTTAACTTCAGTTAACAAAGACAGTTCTCAAAATAGAAGCTGCTTTGGAAATTTCTCTTGCTGCCAAAAATAATTCCCTCCTGCAAAATGTGAAAAATAAGACTTTGGCTTCATCTGGTATGATCATGGACTCAAGGTGAACTGTCCTCATTTGCAGGTCTATGGTAGCATCCTCTGTGATTTTCGCAAAAACTTCATAGTCTTGTTCAGCCTTTGGCACACTTTGATGCAATATCAACCAGGAGGTACATTTTGTCAACATCAGGGTCCCCACAAAACTTTCCACGGACCAGCGGAACTCCTCCTCCTGCAAATTGTGAACAAGGCAATTTATGCCTTCGTCGCTGAAACACCTGCAAGGAATGTTTTGGACAAAATCAATGGCATATTTTTCAATGCCTAGAAATTTTTCTTTCCACGTAGCCAATTCCATCGCTATTCTTCGAGGTGAAACTTGTCACAAGTCTGTTTCTTTGACCTTGGAATATTCATGTTTGAGCAAAGATTTAGCCTCAATGGTGACTGATGAATATCGCATGATGACTTGGAGGGGTCTTGTTTTGATACCTTTTTGCCTTGAAAATTGCCAATCTGGACCTCTGTGTGTTCGCTGCCCAAGAAAAACAAGTTTTCTTTTTGTTGTCCAAATTTTAATTTTTTGTGAAAAAATAAAAATTTTTGCCCTTGGAAAATGAAAATTTTGGAGCTGCACCCTCAAAGATTCTACAGATCTGAGCTCAAACTGGTCCAAGATGATGGAAAATGCCTTTTGCCGAGGTGGGTATGTGTCAGAAATGAGAAATTTTGGACAAATAAGCCTAAAAAATCAATTTTATTTTGGCTGTTGGTGGTGATTTTGCCTTCAAAAAATCATGAACAGCGAAGAAACTCTTTGAAAAATCACCAAAAATGGCTTCCTGGGTATGGGCGATGCCTTTGGAACATGAAAATGGACCCTGTGAAAGAGAGAATGAAGAAAAAGAAGGAAAGAAGTGATCGAATTGCCCTCTTTATGTTTCGTAGATCCGGAAAAGCTTCAAAAACCTTCAACAATGGCCGCTAGTGCAAGAAAGAGACCTTCTGGTGGACAAATTTTTCTCTCAGGATGAGAGAAAGATGTAGGATGATGCAAGAGTAGATGATCCTTGCCCTGTGTGTGAAGATCCAATCCTCAAAGCCTTCAAATTCGCCTTATGCAAGCTTTTGTTCATCCATTAATGACCGCCATGTGAGAAGTGCAGCCCCAAGACCATCCTCTTGCCAAGAAAATGATAATAACTATGCCAAATATCTCCTTTATAGTGGACGCCCTCCTCCTAAGGTTTCATTCTTCAACTTGGACCTTGCTCTGCCTCTTCAACCTTGCAAAAATAATGAATGAAATGAGAAGAAGGAAGAGATGTATTTATAGACTCAACCTTTCTCTCCCTGGCGTCAATCTTCATGCAACCTAGGCGCCTTCAAAAGGAGTGCAAATGATGTGAATTAGGCGCCTTTTTCCTTTGTCAAATAGGCGTGTCTTTTGGTGAATATAGGCACCATTTGAAAACAAGGAAAAGGCGTGAGTTTCTAGCCATATGAGCGCCTTTTGGAAGTGAGTTTAAAAGGCGTGGAAACTAGGCAAAGTGAGCGCCTTTTTTTTATGTGGCAAAAAGGCGTGGATATTTCTCTTTTTGAGCGCCTTTTGGGAGTGAAACAAAAGGTGTGGGTTTTGCTAGGAATGGGCGCCTTTTGAAGTTTGATTTTGAGTGTCTTGGTGGAAGTATATTTCAAAATATATTTAAGTATTTGAATTTCCTATACTTTAAATATTTTGAAATATACTTCTAGGATGTTTGAGATAGGTCCCGGATCCATGGGATTTAACATGCAGATTCTAGATTTTTGAGGAACCACCAGATTTCAGACTTAGACAAATTTCAAAATCTCAGAACATTAGGTTTCAGGACACCAGACTTAGCCAATTTCAGGGCTCATATTTATGATTCTTGACCTTGAAAAACTTTGAAGTTGGCCTTGACCATTTTGACGGAGATAGTCTGGATCACTATCAATTATCACTGCTTGTGGATCCTCTTTTTTGCTGTAGCTTCTTCGTGTGATGACGAAATGTCTTGAAGTTTGGAAATCAGGCTCAAATTATCCGAAACTCTCATTGAAGCTCTTCCTCCATGGATGATACTCAAAAATGGTGCTCATTCAAGGCAAGAATGCCCAAAAATGCCTTAGAAAAATTTTCGAAATTTTCCAAAACTTCGAAATTTTCAAAATTGAATTTTGACTTGCTAGATGTATTTGCATTGCTTCCCTTGGTTCCTTTATGTCATTTTGGCTTCCAATTCACCACTTTGACCACCTCTTTTAGATGTTCTTTCACTGCTCTAGGCCTGATTGGCTTGTTAGAATCTCCCTCCATTTGAGCCTTGGATCGCCATCTTTTGATATGTCTTGTACCTGCAGGGTTAGCGCAGTAATGACAAGGCTACATGGTGCTTGGGAGGTGTGTTTGAGCACATATACGAAAAATTTCGTATGGGTACAACACTTCCGTCAGACCTTACAAGATGGCAAGATGAGCTGAACTCTGATACCACTGTAATATACAACCTGTTTCTGTAGGTTTCTGTGAGCAAGTTTTTTTTTTTCTGTCGGCTGTAATGTTCACTGCTAATGGTTTTGTGTGTTTGTTTGCTTTTTATCATTCAATGGTGCTCAATAGAAATGAAATGCATAACATGCAAGTATACCCAGATGGAAATATAACATAAACACTTAAAAATATAAATACTTAGATAATAAAATGGCTCAAATATTAATACAGTAACATAACCCATTTTCATTTCTTCAAGTTTGTAAACTTGTCATACAAAAACTAGCAAGGTAATGACTGTAGAAATGCTCACAACAGCCCAGCAATGTAGTTCTCCCTCCGGCAGATGATTGTAATGAAATCTGCAACCGTAGGCGCCTATGTTTCAAGAGAGAAATTGCCCCAAAGGGAGGTATTTGATGTTGAAGTGTGACAAAGCCCTTCCTGAGGATATACGACCCTGCTGTAGGTGTATAGCAGCAGCAAAAACTCACTTAAATTCAATGCAAATTGTCTCTAACAGCCACTATAATATCTGTAGAAAACTCTTTGAATCCCCACGCCAAAATGATAGTGAAATCTGCTTAAAAAACCTTGAGAAGTCTTCAACAAGAAGTACGGCCGGCATTGGAAGTGGTACGGCCTGCCATGTATGCCAAGAGCAATTTCAAACACCTTAAAATTTATCTTCAATCTGCACTTTCAAGTCTTCAATGGCCACTCAAAAAATGTGCAATAAAAACTTGTATAAATCCCTCCAAAGTTATCCAATGAATTGCAAGCATAGTCCCTGGATGAGGCTACCAACAAACCTTTCAAATGATATCTTTCAATCATGTAGAGAGTGTGATTTACAAAGGATTCCATCCCTGCAAACCCTTGTATTTTCCAGCTCAAACCCAAACCTCCAAAACTATGCACGACAAAGATGAGTGAATGAATGAATAAAATGAATTCTTTTCCCTTCACTTTTAATCTTCTCATTCCAACGCCTCCAAAGAGTCTTTTTTTTGATTTAATATTTTACTAGCATTTATCTCCTTATGTCTCCATGGGTTGGGCGCCCCACCCAAATACCTAGCACATTCACTTTCGACACAACTTATGACTGCCTTTTAATAAGTTACTTTATAACGTAAAATAACTTATATAAAGTTATTATAAGTTAAATATAAATATTGACATTAAAATATTATTCCTTCGTCATTTCGAATGCCATGTAACAAGTGCTAGATACTCCAACCGGCGATACAAAAAATGGAAATATCGAAACCAACTCCACCGGTGATCCCTTGCCTAGTAAGTCCTAGAAAATGTGTCCAAGACACTCTCAGAAATAAAAGATGAGCTCAACCCATCATTCAATTGTGTCGGAGCTGCTGGAAATTTGCAACAGAAGTTCCCTAATCAAACACCATTAGCCTACGGGAACCCTAGAATAGGCTAATTGCTCCCACTTGTCAAACTGGCTAAGAAGGGGACATTAAAAAAACCTGACCCATCTTGCGAGGGCTTCATCACGAAGGTCTAATTGCACTTTATTGGAGAGTTTCGAAGGTTTCTTAGGCATTCATGTGGCATCTTTAACAGCAGATGGTTGGAGACATATGTTGAAGACACTTTTGCAGTTTTGAGCGCCATCTTTGGAGAATCTGAGCAGAATATTCCAATCAGCCTTAAGCGCCTAGTTTGGGGCAGAATTCCAATCATCATCCACAGCAGATTTCACATTAATTGGAGCAGCGAATTGCCCACTCTTGGAGCAGCAGACCTAATGCCTATTATAGCGCCTCATTGTGGAGATAACCTATATGTTGGAGCAGCGAACCAATCCTTGTGCAGACCTGTACGCCTTCTTGAATCAGCTTCCTGGGTGTTATATTCTGCATCCTTGAGGGTCTCTAAACCCTAGTCTCAGGGCAGCAGCCTAGCGTCCCTATTAGGGCAACTTTTATATCATATTGGTATGTACTTTTCATGTGTCGAAGTCTGATTTGTAGTGCAGATGATACTGGGCATTGTTAGGAGTTGTCATGCCCTAGAATTTCCTTGGTAAATCAGATCAGAACTTCCTGTATTACATCAGTATTTAATTCAGACCTGGTTGATTTAAAGTGATGTTCACATTGTGTATTTCATGTGGTATTCCAACTCTATTTTGAGCGAATCATTTTGTCATGGTGTTTGGTTGCATCTTGATGCTTACATTGGCTGTTATAAGTGATAAATTTGAAATAAGAATTTAGGGTTTTAAGGTTTTGCATGCAAGTTTCTTTGAAAAGCTCAAAAATCCGAAATTGTCAAAAATATCCCCATTTGGGATATCATAGGTATCCTCCCAACAGTGAATGTATTGACCATTACCCAAGAATCCAGAAACCCGGTCACTGATGATGTTAGAAGACATGCAGATCAGCTTCCATATACGAGAGGCACCCTTGACAAAGGTGATGTTCTTAATAAGCTCCATTGCTTGAAAACCATTACCATATTTGTGGACAAGGATGCACTTCCATAGAGTGGGGGTGTGGGGGCAGAAGTGGGCGGTAGGGCAGGTGAGCGATCGTTATGAGAGTCCAAATAAGTTTGGCTCTGACATCTTTACTCATGCGAAGGGAAAATCTTATGCCAAGGATGCCTTGACTTTTAGCTTTGATGATCTTCCAACTCACTAGATGGAATTTCTTTTTATTGTTTTGTTTTCCCCCTTGCCATAAAAAGTTATGGATTTTTTTGTCAATTTCTTGAAGAATGTATGCAGGGGCATGGTAGATCATGAGCCGGTAAATGGGAAGTCTAGTGAGGATATACTTAATAAGAGTAACACAATAGCCATTGTTGGAGCTTTGGATTCTCTTTTCAATTTTTTCCAAAAGACTATTCCAGCAATTTGCATGTTTCAGCTTAAAACTAATAGGGACCCTGAGTTATCTGAAGGGTGCAACTCCATGTAATGTCCCTTTACTAAGCAGTTCGGAGATTAGGGTTAGTCTATCAGCGAGTTCTCGTAGACTAACATGGATGGTTAGGGGACCCATGTTGGGATTGCTCTTTCTGGTGCAGTTTTGGACCCCGTGGCCGAACTTACTACTTTTAGCAGGGGGCTCGGGACTCGGAGCGAGTCGGTGCGAATCAGTTGGACTTCATTGGTTTTCATTTGATCAATCTAGCGATGCTACAAAATCTTAATTCGAAGGTCAAATGAAATATATTTTAATGATATATTAATTCCCTAAGTTAAATTAAAGTATTTAACTTGGTGAATTTGAAGGGGGCAAAGTGATTTTATATTAAAGTGGACATGTTTTATGAAATATTTCTAAGTTATAGTCACCTAGATGTGGGCGCCCAAGTTGTAAGAACCCCTATTCTCCCACAATGAAATTAGACACTGCTGATATGAATTTAGTAATTTTCTGCCTTGTTTGATTGCTTGGTGTTTTCAAATTGTTTAGATTTGGTTTGAGTTTTTTATTTTTTTTGCATATATATTTTAAAGATAAATGCTAGGAATGCAAATGAACTTATATAAGCAATTGCAATAAAGTAGCAGCTGAAGCACCCCTTAATATATGCATATATACTCAAATCAGATTACAATTGTTTGCTTTAACATTACTGATCATACCCGATATCCAAAGCAACATAAAAAGCAAATCTGGAAATCTGGAACAGCAATCTGGAAATGAATAACAGCAGCTGGTAGCTCCTCCAAAATCAATGCTTGGCACCAATTTACGAAGTCTCAACCTCAAAAAACTCTGAAATCTGATATTAAGAGCTTGGACGTCCACAATGATAAGTTCATCAACATAAAACCCTAGGCTTTTGAGCCTAAAACCTAATCGCCTTCTTCAAAGATGCTGTATGGCCTGATAAAGGGAACTGTGTACGGCCTGTAGATATCATAGTATGGCCCAGCCAATAATAATCAGCAAATAAAATGAACAGCAATTAGGTATACCTCTGATTTCTGATGATGATCTTCTCAAACCCTCAAATAAACTCTTCAATGCAGCACAATGTGACAACTGATTTGCAGCCACCTGGTAAAACTACCTTCAGATGATATCTCACACCCACAGGAAGCTGAAAAAATGAAGAAGCTACGCTCTCCAAAGCCAAGAATACAGAAAACCCTGGTTTTCCTCTTCTCCTCAAGAAATCTTCAAAAAGCTAAGTATCAAATGATTGAATATTTTTCATTTGCCTTTTGAGTCTTTATATACCCTCAATCTCCTTAATAGCTTTTAATTCCACTTTCAAATCCACTTTAGGTTTTTAATAAAAACTTTATTATAAGTCTCATAAATGGGTGTACTTTTTCCATAAATTCATTAATGACTCATTGACTTAAAATGACCCCACTTATAAAGTTAAATCATAACTTTATAATATACCTTTTAATCATTTAAGTGGCTCCAAACTCAACATTGAATTATAAAGTTAAATGATAACTTTATAATATATCATTAATAAATACAATATCATTAATGCCACTTAAAATATTAATATCTCCTTAATTAACCATCATTTTCCAATTTCGTCTGAACCTGGGGTTTCACCATGGTACCCTCTGTGCATGCAACCATCTTACCAAAAATAGCAGGGGTCCATCTCTATTAACCTCTGTTGGCCAAAAATAGCAAGAGCCTCCAATATGGGACCAGAGACCTCTAAACAACCTTATCACTAGCTGAAACTAGGGAACAACACTAAAATCACCACATGACCAGATACCCTGCTATTAATAGAAACTCAGGAAAGATGACTTACTATAAATAGTAAGTGTGTAGAACTGAGTCCAACGAAGGCCAAACCTAAACCCATACTGAGCTCTGATGGAGAAAACACGTTGATCTTTGCCAAAAGGGCCCCTCTAACCATTTGAGTTAGCCTACGAGGGCCAGTGATAGGCTAAACCATCATAAAACAGGATCACGCTAAAAAGGGGACATTACACAAGTAAAGAGAAATAAGAAAATATTATTATAATCCAAAAGTGGCGTTGGGTTTGGAAGAGGAAACAAAAGGAAAATAAATGCTCATTTTTCATTCATTCAAGACATTTTGTTATTTTCACTAACTCTAGCTTGGTTCTTGGAGAACAAGGGTTTGTACCAGCAGCTTTGGAGATGGAAACCTCCATGGTTGAGAGCATTTGCGGGGTTCGAAGACACTCCTAGGATGTTGTTGAGTGACTTCATTTGCAGGGGTCACCATTGAGCTTCATTGCACAAAGTCAGTTTGTCGCGGAGAGGAAAACAATCATATCTTCTGATTCTTGGCGTGATAATTCAAGGAGGACATTGAAGATAATTTTGCAAGTGATAGCAATGGATTTGGAGTTACTTTGAGGTGCTTTGGACTCCCTAGATAGGTCGTACCACTGCCGTACCATTTGAGGAGTTCTTTGTGATTGTTGGAGGCTTTATTGTTGGATTTCCATTTCAATTTGGGCGTGAGACAAGGGAATATCAATGCAGGTTATCCAGAGATAGTTTCAAGGAGATTCACAACTTTTTGCAGCCTGTACTTGCTGTCCAGAGGCCGTACTGCCCTGGTAAAGGGACGTGTGCACTGTGATGTCCCCATTTTTTGATGGTCATATTTGATATGGCTATCATATTCTAAAGGAGTAATTGGTTGGAATAAGTAGTCAAGTAACTTAAGTGGTTCTATTTTTATAAAGTGTTCTAATTTTGAATTACTTTATAAAAGTATTTTATAAAGTTACTTAAGTCAGCCCTATGTAATAAAGTGTTATTGTGTACACAAAAACAATCATTTAATAAAATTCAAGTGTGATCGTGTTCGCAAAAACCTTCATTTAATAAAATTAGGTCAGACCTAATTGAAGAAGGCTTTATAAGGAGCAACTGGGAATCATCTGGATATCATGGAGTTTATGTGTTTTTGGCTTGAAGATAAGTTCCTGGTTTCAACTTGAGTTCAAGGAGATGTTCCCTTGCATTCATGGTATCAAGGAGATGATCCCTTGGTTACTAATGGTTTGGAGATGATCCCTTACCATTCATGAGGTGAAATTACTTCAGATTTCACAACTGAGCTTCAAAGCATTGTTCCACATTTCTTGTATTGGGTTTATAGATTGAAATTAGTTATTTGGTCGGAGACCATCGATGGGCAATTTGAAGATCAATAATCATTGTATATCATTGAAGACATTGTTGAAGAGTTTGAAGATATATATTGTATGCAGATTTGAGGATATTGTTCATGCAGGACTTTTATTTGCAAATTTATGTATTTGTGAACAAATATAAATTTGCAAGATTTGGTTGATTTGGAGTTTATAGATAATTGATAGAGGATTTTAACTAACCCTAGCTGCAGCTGATTCATGAAGGTATTTTGTATTGTGAATTGAGTATTCAATTTCAAAAGAATTCATGGTCTGGCATATGAGTGCTGCCTTTATATATATGAAGACTTCCGCCAAGTGTGTCCATGTGTTATAAGAATATCAGCATAAACAGTTTTAAGAAGAATCGTGGGCTCTTTCATGAATGTGCATTGCTTTTTAAAAGGAGAGGCCTTTGTTTAATAAGGCATATATTTCAAAGATCGTGGGAAGCGTTTGTGTTTTGAAAGCAGCTTGTCCTTTAGAATTCGTGGAATCAAGATAAGAGACTTTGAACATTTATATATATCTATGCACTTGATTTTAAGGAGTATTTTGTAGCAGTGCCAAATTGAGAGATATTGTTATATGTAAGTTGAATTTATGACTAATGATAATGCTGTCTGAATAGGGAGCAAGTTCTGATTTAAAAGTCCAGTCAGCAATTTGAGAAGAATAAATTAAGAATTCAAGTGCAAATTGTTAGTGGAATGTGGGACCCTCAATTCCCAACCATCACTCTTTAAAAGTCTTCAACATATAGCAAGGCTACGTGGGGATTAAAATAGGAGTTCTTTTTGTGTATTTTGGGTGGCAAGATAGTGGAGCGTAGGCCCCACAAGCAACCACACCACTTTAGTGTACTCTTTGGTTTTGTAGAAGGGAACCACTGACTTTGGGACAGTCTATGGAGTAATATGTGCACTTCAGCTCTCATTAATAACAGAAATTCATTACATTTCAGCTCATTAACCATCTGAAGAGGAGTTTCTGTTGCTACAGTCCAGTTGGGAGGCTTATTGTGGTATTTGTATATGCTGATTATACAAATTTCTGAGTATTATCAGCTACTCCTTGTGTTATGCTACAGCAGTCAGTTGATATTAACTATTTGGGTATGTTGTCATTCCAATCATTGTAATCTGCATGTTGTTAACATCTGATTATATACATCTAGAGCAGCCTTCAAATCTTTAATTTGCTTAATTATTGGCATATGCATGTAAAATGGTTTGTTCTATTGTTGTTGGACATATCTATGTGAAGTGAAAAGATATCAGACCTAGGGTTTTTGAGAAAGAAATTGAAGTGCAGAAAACTGGGACAGGAATTGAAAGAAAAAATTAGAAAAATTGTTAAACCCTAGTTCAGGATATTACATGCACCCAGAAGTCTGATTTTGACCATTTTCTTGCAATATATATATCTACTTAAGGCGCTAGAACATGTATTCTGTTGCTGATCAGTATATTAACAGCTGAGGGTAGAATATAGTAGATGTTGATGTGTTTGACCACCTCCGGCTGCTGTAGCAATTACTTTCAGACCTGTATTTCTTATAACAGCGAACTGGGTATGTGTATTTCTTGAAGATAAACCTCTTTCTTCATATGGGTATTGCATATTGTTGATGTTTAATACATTTCCATCAAATATAGTTATCTGGGCATTTCTATTTCACTGTATTTGCAAAAGTATACACATGCATGTTTTCTATGTCAAAATGCAAAAAACCCAAAACGCACCAGGTATCAACTAAACATCAGAAAACACAAAACCTGGAAAAAATTGAGTCTCAGATAGGGGTGGAACATTACATTCCGCTATGTGGGAATTGGAGGATTTGGGAGAAGTTGTTAATCTCAACTAGAGAGGAACAATAAGTGTAGAACTTGCTTTAATTTTTGTTGAGCATGGCACCTGAAGCTTTCAGAAAAGAGTTCAAAAGAGCTTTCAATCTTTTGACATTGGATTTATTGGCTTCATTGTAACAACCCACTAGGTTAGAATTACATATTTTCAAGAGTTTAATTTGGTTAGAATTTCACAATTTTTTATTTTTGTATGTTTATATCATAGTTATGAGACTTGGACTCGGCTTGGACTCGGCGAGGGTCACTCGGCTCGGGACTCGGGACTCGGCGCCCAGACTCGGCAAATTGAAAAACCCAAGAAATTAAGAGATTTTTAAGGATTTAAAACTTGTTTCATTCACCCTTTATTAAATAAACCTTAAAGACACAATAACATCATCAAATAGAAGCTAATTTCATCACATACACAAGTATACATCGATCACATAAGTATAAACACAAATTGTAGCTGAGTTGTTGAAGGAAATAACACACTTAGATATATAAAATTATAAATATAGTCAAATGTATACAAAACTCATGGAATATGAAATCCATGACATCAAATGTTCCAAACAAATATGAAATATCAAAACAATAACTAGAGTCTAGAAGTCTATGGCTCAGAGGAGCCTGCATCCTTCGCCTTCCTACGAAGGCATAAATGGTAGGGCTTAAATGATGAAAAAATGACGAGTCAACAAAAACTTGGAGAAAACTCGGCAAAAACTCGACAAATCAATAGGATCTATCTCATCCAAATCAAAAGGATCCAATGATTTGTCCTCTACTCTTTTTGTGCAAAATCGAAACCCTGAATTTGACTAAGTCTGAAACCCTGAAAAATTGGTTAAGTCTGAAATCTGATGGATCCTCCAAAATCTAGAATCTGTATGTTAAATCCCATGGATCTAGAACCTATCTCAAACATCCTGACAGTATATTTCAAAATATTTAAAGTATTTCTTATACTTAAATATATTTTGAAATATACTGTCACCATGTCCCTGATTTTTTCACTTTTTCCCGAGTTTCCTTGACGGGACTCGTCGGTTCCAGGCGAGTTCGGCAAGTCTGGAGAAATCGGCGAGTTTGGGAAAAACTCGGCCGAGTCCGAGTCCGTGTCTCCCAGACTCGGCCAGCCTTGCTTGCCTCGAACTCGTCGAGTCTAGGCGAGTCTCGTAACACTGGTCACTACCCTTATCAAATTTCCTTGTTGACCTTGAATCTTTGTATAACTTTATATTAAGTTTCTATTTGAGTACTTAGGCGAGGTTAGTCATACAACTCTTCTGTCCATACAGGATAGGCAATAATGTTGCTCTAGCTAGAGACTTGTTGCTCGAGCTAGAGACTTGACTCATTGGGACAATTCGTGCCCTGAGTCATTTCTTGAGAGATTGCATTTCTTTATTAGAAGTGCACTGAGGTCGACATCTTTCATGACATATGTACATTTAATCAAGTTTGCAACCCGCCTCAAAATTTGGCTTAAAGCCTCGAAGAAATGAACAGTTCTACGAGAACTCTTCTCAATATCAGAGGATTTAGTTTATCTTAATTCTTCTTTATTCCTTCTACTTCATAGCAATGCAAGTTGATTAATTCGGTTAAAAGGACTCATCAATTGTGTACACGAAAACCTGAGTCTGAGAACCTCCTGCATTTACCTAGACTGCCTACTTACCCGTATCCACGAGATCAAGGTGTAAAATATGTAGTTCTAGTTTGCTTTTAAGTTTGATGTGAATTGTGTAAAAGTGGGTATGTAGCCCTTTCTAGGGACCCTTTTCCCTAGATAGTTCTTCATTGATTGCCACCCACTTAGGGAAGCAATGATTTAAATAATGATTGACTCACACCTACGACTATGTTTTACTACCTTGTTTAAGTATGCACTCCAAAGAAAAGAGCGGAAAAAATGGTTTTAGTAAATGTTGTCACATGGATTTGCACCCTGTGTTGGAGTCTTTTAGTGCTCCAACAATCCAGTGAAACATTGGGATGATCTCCAGGTGTGGGATCCTGCAAGGAGATCAAACCTCCAGAGAGAGGCAGGTTCCTTTGCTGAATGGGAGATTTAGCTATTGCTAAGACTAAACCTAATCTATGCATCGTTTGAGGAAAAGTGGAAGGAGGATGAATTGAAAATGAAAAGGGGGTGATACACCAGGTTTGAATGTAGGTAGGCCCTCAAAACAACCATGTATGCACATAATAACAATAAACCACATACCAGCATACACAAATCATGAGCAAACTGCAGAGGTAAAGTAAACTAGATGAATTCCAAAAGGAAAGAAACATTCACAGATGGAAATCAAGTAGAAAGATTTGCAAAGAGCAAGCAGAATTCATGAAAAGGTATAATCTTATTGCTTATTGTCAAAGAGGCACGGTTACAATTGAAAAGAGATGATTTTTTTTTACCAACGACCGACCAGAATACTTTACACTTCATGCCTTATATAGCAATTACAATGAAACACTATTACCTACTGTGATGAATGCGCCCATGGGCCTATTAGAGATATTTTACAAAAGGAATATCAGAAGGAAAACTGATTGTCTTGACATAAATGCAGAAAATAGCTCAAAGAAGTGGTTGAACAAATATCTCGTTGAAAATCCGCGCCTGAACCGCCTTTTGCAACCATAAATGCTCAACTACAATTTTCTAGTTGGAGCTGGATATTTGATTTTCATCTGAACCGGATTCTTGCCTTGGAAGCAAGATTTCATCATGTGTGATCATGGCGGACCTTGATTCTGCTTCTTTGCCTTCGATTCTGAAGATCGCGAAAATGGTCAGAGTCGGGCCTCGGGGCCTCGTTTTTCACCTTCCAAGAGAGAAGGAGAAAGGAGAAAAGTCCGCCTCTCGAGCTCCACTTTATACCTAGAAGAATTTTGATATCGGCATACTTTGGGCCTCAAATCTTCATCCTTATGTCTTCCCAGTGAAGGAAGAAGCAAGAAGATCCAAGCCCCGAAAGTCAAAGACTTAGCCGATCTTTTGAAAGTTTCGGCGGAGTTTGGAGCTCGGGCCTTCCGTCTTCTGATTTCAGTGAGAAAGAGGAAAAAGGAAAAGGTCCTATCCTCGAAGTCCGAAACACTTAGCATTATTTCACAAGTTTTCGGCGGAATTCGGTCTTCGGGCCTTCTGCCTTTCTATTTCCTTTTGTCCACGTGGCAGCTCCCTGCCGTCCTGCGGTCTTTGATAAAGCGTCGATGGAATACTCCGCGGAATAGCGGAAAAGTCACATATTATGCCAGGTGGCCTTCCCTTGGGTTCTTTTAATGCTGAGCTGATGAAACCTGCCATGTGTCTACTTTCCCCGGTTTCGCGAGCCTGTCTGTCATGTCCCTATAATGATTTATAATTGAATCGTTTATTTAAATAATAAGTTATCCTTATATAAATTAAATATATAATATATTTATTTAAAATATATTATTAATATGTATTATTTAATAAATAATATTATTAATTTAATATAATATAAATATTATAAAATATATGAAATATATATATTTAATTAACTAGATATATTATAAATATAAATATTTTTTATATAATATTTATGTGAATAATTAATAAGATTTATTATTATATATAAAAATAAATATTACGAAGAGTGTTACCCGTTAAAGCTTTACCCATTAAAGTTAAAAAGTAAAGTAATTTGGAATAAGGCAAAGTAATGCTGGTGAATAAAATAAGATAAAAGAGCTCCCATACTTAATAACAAATGTATGTATTTATTTAAATGTTATATTATATATATTATATAAATAATGTACTTTTAAAAGATTAAGGGGAGGCCGAAGGAGGATATTTATAAGTGTAGCAATTAAGTTGGTTGACACCAACGATCACATAAATAAATAATATATTATAAATATATCTAATAATATAAATACACATATTATTATTATCTTATATTGTAATATAAATATAAATAATACAATATAAACCATATATGATATAAATGATATAATATAAATAAATAATAATATAAATAAACATCTTTTAACCTATCCTCTTGTGATAAAGGAGTTACGTATGGTTAGGGAATTAATATAAAGTAATAAAAATTATAAGAGGGTAAGTATGTCTTTTACCACCAAGCATAATAAGAGATGTGCCTCTTCGAACATATCCCTTGAAAGGGAAATAAATAAAGGTTGGAGATAGAAGGAAAGGATCATGGGAAGAAAATATAAAAAGAGTAGCAGATAAATACATATATTTAGATCTGTATGATATAAATATATTTCTAAGTCATAAGTAGGAAAGATGTCATAAATTAATATATAGAGATATATACTTCAGTAGTAAAAGGGAGTGAAATATATATTATAAGATATATAAACGGCAACAACAAAACAATAAGAATTATATTACGGCAGCATAGGTAGAATTTCAAGTAAAGTTACAACAGGCAAGTAAGTATTTATATTTAATTGGTTCAATCTATATTTGGTAAAAATAAATAGTAAGATTATTATATATTAAAGAATAAATATATATGTATGCGATCCCTATATCAAAATAGTAAGATTATTATTATTAAAGAATATATATATATATATATATATATATATATATATATATATATATATATATATATGTATATGTATGCAATCCCTATATCAAAATAGAACTATACTATGTGAACAAATAGTTGATTGAAAGTACATTCTTAAATAAAGATACCTGATTGAGACATATATGAACATATATATACATTATGAAAAGAAAAACATAACCATCCCATCACTTCCATTTCCTATAACTATAGGAGAGGCGGTCTTGTTAGGGAAAGGTGGGGTAATTCCATCACGATGGATTGGAGAGGGTTTAACGCGCCCTAGACAAGGATGCTAGGGAGAGGCGGAGTAATTCCATTCCCAATTGCATTGGAGAGGGTTCAACGCGCCCTAGACATATAATTTCCCCATCCATGGTTAAGGAATAGAAGGAAGATGATATGGGAAGATGAACTTAGATTATTACTTCTATATTTCTCTATTACTTCATCCTTAAAGGAATGTTAGGTATTGTGGGGAGAGGCGGAGTAATTCCATCCGTATTAAGCCCCGTAGGCTGGGACATAGTTTCCCGTAGGCTGGGTCAAGAGATGGTTTCAACGCGCCCTATACATGTAAAGCCTAGTTCTATGAGGAAGAGTAATAAGAAAAATATGCATGATTGAATTATGGAACGTATTATAGAATAGTTATCAATAGCAAGTAACAAGTAGGAAATAAATAATCCTTGGAATGATGTGAATACATTATCATTGATCTTATTTGATCTATTCATCGAAAATTATTAATCTATAATATTTCTAATGTCTCCTTAAGAAGCACTTTGAATGCAGATTCAGGTTTTAGTGCTTCCACAAGAAAGGGGACATTACACTGTCACGGGCCACCAAAAAGGCTCCGCGGAATGCCTTATAAAATTTAACACTCGTTGGGGTCGGGCTTCGGGCCTTCTGCCTTCCGATTTCCAAAAGGAAAGGAAGAGGGAAGAGGAAGAGTCCTAAGTTTGAAATCCCGAAAGGTTAAAACACTTAGCTTTATTTTCAAAGGGAAAGGATTGGAGTTCGGAACGGTACTGGATGGAAGGACGAAGGGTAGAACTCCAAACTCCGAAACTCCGAAAAGCTAGAAAACACAAGGAAAACTCAAGTTTTTTGGGACTTGGCTGATTTTGGATGTTTTTCCTTGTATTTCTAAAGAGGAAAACACTTAGAGATTTTATGGATTTGGGCTATTTGGTTGGGGAGCAAAATAGGACAACAGTAAATTTTTTCTTTGATACCAAAAGTGACAACTCACTTGATTTTAAATAAATGTTTTATTTATTCCAAAGAAGATTTTCCCATTTCACCCGAAAACTAAAATAAGATGTCCTTATTTCTCCCCTGATTTATAAGGCAAAACCATAGACATTGTTGTTGCAGTTGTGTTAGGCATTAGATGTAGTAGTTCAATTGCGACGGCTAGACCCATAAATGTGAACCAAAGGCATCATGTGTACTGAACGCTGCATTTTGTTTTAGTTTGCATGATTTGTTTAGATTATTGAACATTTAATTATACGATTAGCTATTGATGAAAATAATCAAATACGTGTAGTTGATCTACAAAAGATAAAGTACACGCTTTGCCTAATTATTTCATTTTGACTAATTAAGATATAATTTTCTAATTTCAATCATACTTTAAAAAATCGAGGAGTACTCGCCTGACTTGCGAGTAACTCGAAGATAATTTCCTTCAATGAGTTATCGCCACAAAAACTTTTCCACGAGTTTTTTGAAAAGAACTGTAGCGATTTGTAATAAAAAACTTGCGATTTCTCTTTGAAACCTCGCCTGCGCTGGCAAAACCTGCTGAACATAAGCTATAAAAGGTGATTTTTATTCTTTTTCATTTTTTCATTGCGTTTTTGTGGGATTCGACGCATTGTACAGTGTTTTATTCTGCGCGGGATTCCTAGGGTTCTCTTCTGCGCCATTTTGTGGAGCATTTTGCCGCCATTTTTGAGGGTTTTCTCCAGCCACAAACCAATTTTTGGACTTAGGTAAGTCAAATTCGAATCTTGGCAGACAATTTCCTCGACTTGTTTAATTTAAACCTTAGGGAGAAACGTAAACAACAAAGTGAAATATCCTTCACAATAATACTATTATAATAATAATATATAATTATATTAATAATAATATATTATTATATTAATATTGTTTAATTGAAACCTTAGGGAGAAATGTAAACAACAAAGTGAAATACCCTTCACAATAATATTATTATAATAATAATAAATAATATTATATTAATAATATATTATCATATTAATATTATTATATAATATATTAATAATATTATGATAATATATATATATTTTATCAGTAAGCTGTTGTCATGGGGACAACTCTTTTTTCATTAAACTTTAACAGAAATTAACAAAATAGAGTTTGAACTAGGCTCAACAAAATTGCGTGAGCATACAACTAAGCAGGTTGGAACAAAACCCTGCCATACATACTTAATCTTCTATTGATTACATGTAGGAACAAAACCCTGCAATACCATCTATAACTCCTATTATTTACGTACTAGAAAAAAATTAAAACTGGGCATTATTGTCCTCCGCGAAGAATTGATTGAGGAGATCCTGCATCCATGCTTCTTCCACTTCAATTCCGATCAGCGTCTTCAAGAATCCAACCCCTCGCGTCGCTTTCTTCCCGTGCTCTGCAATGCTCTCCACTCTCTTAACTATGACAAAAGGCAACCATTCCACCACATCCCTTGCCCAATTGATTCTGTGGAAATCCTCTGGTAGAGGAATACCCACACCACTTCGTGCCACTTCGAGGGATTCTTCATAGCCTCACCTAAATTCCTTTTCCACGAAATTCTCCATTAGCTCTTTTATAATACCTTTGTCTTCTCCTAAATCTAGCAACACTGCCATAAACATAGAAGCAAGGTCGAAATTGACCCTATACTTGTTCGCACACTCCATATACTCTTCTCCTAAAACCCATTCACTTGCAAACAAGACTACACCGCTCTTGGGTTTAAACACCTTCATTCTGCTATCTGAGATACTTCCAAGGAAAGACATTTGCCTCTTACCGCTGATCAAACGAATTGGCGTATCCATGCTTGCAATGCTCTGTCTGTGGAATTTTGAGCATTCTCAAAACATAACATCTTCCTTATTGCCATATCATTGAAAGCACCCCCAATGTTTCCCCCTTCTCACGCTTTGCCAACTCAGAACTAGATGTAGGAGAGGACGATCCATCTGTTCTCATTAGAATAGTCATCATGAAATGATGCCACCCAAACCATGTCTTCCTTCGTATCTATAGCATTATTTGCCATATTATCCACATCACCATTTGTGTCGCGGAAAGTGTGATTAACTATCACTCACTCGAATTTGTCTAAGATTGTTAAAGCTTCACTTAATAATACTTTTAATTTCCAATTTTGTATTTCTCTTTTCCTAACCGCATTTATAACAATCTGAGAGTCCCCTTCCACCACTAGTCTTCTCATCTTGAGGTTTTGACACATAATAAGAGTTAGAATTAAAGCCTGTAGCTCTGTCATGTTATTTGTGCCAAATGAGAGCACCTTCGACGCTTTCCCTATCGCCCTTCCTCTCTAGTCTTGCACTATACAACCTGTACCAGAGTCTCCAGGGTTTCCCTTGTAGGCTCCATCAAAGTTCATCTCGAACCACACCTTTTCTGGTGGCGTCCATTTGGCTTCCGCTCTCCTCTTCCGAGATTCAACTCCCCCATCCATGTTAACGAGGTAATAATATACTAATATTATTATAACAATATATTAATAATTTTTTTTTGATCGGTAAAGGCAGGTATAACCTGCATTATTTCATTTATTCTCAAAACTAATACATCCTCTACAATATAACTTCAACGACATTCATCAGTTGCACTCACATGAAAAAACTAAACTACTGTTAAAACTTGCAACCACCACCAATTACCACCCTCCCCTGATGCAAGACAGTCACCATTAACTCCTTCCCAATCATCCATGCTAAAAACAAACCATTCAACTCCACCCTAATAAGGACCAAACCATAAGCTCTCCTTACTAAATATATTAATATATTATTATATAATATATTTATAATAATATATTAATATATAATATTATAATTTTTTATTATATATTAATATTATAATATAATATTATTATTATTATTATAATTTTAATACAATATATATATATATATATATATATATACATCTATATATCGTACCCATACCGGGGAATTTTTTTTGGGCATACCAACATACCCAAATCCCAAATCCGAGCCCGTTCTAGCCAACTTAGATGAAATGTATTGAAGGAAATCAATAAATGGTCCATAAATTCTGTAATATGCATGTTTTTAAAGCATATTTAAAAAAAAATAATGTATTTTTTATGTTCGATAACTTTGCTGAGTTATTGCCGAGTTTTTCCCCGAGTTTTTGCCAAGTCCCGAGTTTTTAAAATTTTTAGGTCCGCCGAGTAATTGCCGAATCCGAGTTTTTAAAGTATGATTTCAATAATCCATATTTTATTAAAATTTAAGATTGTTACTCAATATTCTAACTAAAAATGAAACATAGTTTGATTTAGACAATACTCAATAATCAATGTTCTTCATAATTTTTCTAATAAATTTGATAACATGATTAGGAATATACAAGGTTTAACTGAGCAATAAGAATCTTTTCTCTCCAAGGCATATTAGCTCCTCTGTAAATTTGTTGATGATCCCTAGTGGGGTTGAATCCTCAAGATAGTATTTCTTCTTTCTCCCTATCTCTTTACCCCACATAATCTTCTTGAATTTATCAATGACAAATGCCTTTATTTTTTTGCTATTTGTGGGATAGGTGTTCAAGTAAATATTCCATTTGCTCATCCATTTACTATTTTGCTTCATCCATGTCTTCTTTCTTTTCCTCAAGATGTCATTGAAAACAACCTTAGGCCATCTATCTGCTTCCATTTGTTCCATTCTTTTTAGATATCTTATGAGATGTACCATAGCAACGACTTCAATAGGAATTGCCCTTGTTTCATCTAGTATAATCTCATAAGGAATTTAAACTTTTATTTTGAACTTGCTTGTGATCAAGCGCTTTTGAATTCTCTCAATTTGCTTCCACCTTGAAACTGAAGTACTGCTAGCCCAAAGTTGACACCCATAAAGTACCACCAGAATTACTAATTGCCCAAAAAGAGTTTGAGTAGTTTTCCAATCCCATAACTCTGCCTCTGTGCATCTATTTTGAAGAGCATACAATGCTTTCCATCCTCCCAAAGTTCTCTTCTTTATACAGGGCTCCCAATTAAGCTTGTTGAAGTCAATCCTAAGGTATTTGTACTCATTTACCTCTTCAAGAGTATTTCCCTCAAAATAGAATTTATGCTGGGCCTCTTTCTTTTTGTTGGAGAAGATCATGATTTTGGTCTTGGTGGTATTGACTTGCATACCCATTGCTCTGCAAAAGTGTTAAAGGGCAAAAAGGTGTTCTTGCAACCCTTGAGCTGATTTGGCAATAAGAATTAGGTCATTTGCATATAAAAGAAGCCTTATCACTCATTCCCCCAAACGAACACCATCCCCACCTTGCAAATTCAGCCATTCTTCAAGCTTGTCTATATATAGACCAAACAGAGTAGAGGATAGTGGGCACCCTTGCTTACCTCCAATGTCACTCATAAAACTTTCTGAAATGTATGCTGAAATTCTGATTTTGACATGAACACTTTCATAGAGCCTATAACAGCCGCTCTAAAATGTATTGGAATACCAAGTTCTTCCATTCTACTTCATAACTTATCCCTTGGGACCGTGTCAAAAGCCTTCTTGAAGTCAACAAAACAATAGTAAGCTTCTTCCTTTTCACCCCAAACTTTTCAGTGATGTGCCTCAAAGTGATTCCATGATCTAATGTGGAATGCTTAGGTCTAAAACCTGCCTGCCCTTTAGCTCTCTTTTCTTTTTCCTCTGCCCACTTGTTGATTTTGTTTTCGACCATGCTACCAAGCAGTTTTGCAAACAAAGGATTAATCATGATGTTCCTATAATTGGAGGGTTTATTAGCATCACCAATTTTAAAAAGAGGTATCGCTAGGCCAGTGGTCCAATCACTTGGGAATCCTCGCTGAATGATGTTGTTGAATATCTTCACAATGTGGGGTGTGAGGATTCTCATCCCCCACTTTAGATACTTTGCTTGAAGCTCGACCAAGTCCTTTGCTTTTCCAACCTTAACCTCTTGCAAGGTGAAAATCTTTGTTGCCGTGTGACTGGGGGGGTGTCAACCTCTAATTCCTACTCATATAACTGTCTTGCATAATCAAACCACTGAGCAACTGTGATGTTATTCTCTGTTTGTTGCTTTCTTGGTTGAAGTTCCCTCCAAAATAGCTTTGGGTTATTCTTACCTAGATAGATTAGCTCTTCTTGCCTCGTGTTCATGAACTCAACTTTTTTTGCTTTTATGATTTCCTTGCAACTGACTATGATGATTTTGGTTAAGACTATGAAGATATTGAAGAAAATGATAAAGAACAAGAAGTTGAATCTCTAGAAAAGGAGCAATCAACACCAAATGTCTCTTTAGCAGCAGTTTGGTGTAGTCTAGGTAGGAGGGTCTAATGAAAGACAACCTAAAGTAGCAGCCTAAACAATTCTTAGACAACATTCTATGCTAGAAGGAAACAATGACAATGTCTCTTGTATTAATTCTGAAAATTAGCCTTCAAATGGCTTACAATCTGTTGCAACCCTATGAAATTTAGTGTGTTAACTTACCTTTCGTCCATTTATCATCAAACTGATCATCGGTTTTGTGTTAATCCAAATCATTTGTGGTTTCCCCAGTTGGTTTGCAGGGTCATCTTGTCATGGTCTATGTGCTTCAACTAATGTTTTTGTAGGGTGATGATGATTAGAAGCAAATGATGATGTTAGAGAAAATATCAGAGGCATAATGGAGAGGTGGTGTGAGTGAGTCAAAGCTTTGCTTTGGCTTGAGTGTACAAGATCTCCTTGACTCTCTTTCTTTATGGCCTAACCACTTAAAAACTCTGCTTGATTTGTAGATGTGGCGACATAGTTGTCAAACAGCAACCAAAGTTCTGCCCAACACTTGTGAGAATGATTCAAGTGATAAAAAATCCCGCTTGGCATATGAATAATTGGCTTAAGTGATGAATAGTTCCACTTTTGGCTTAAGCGCAGTCAAACTCCTAAATGCCTGCCCATGCCGACTTTGGCGCACTTTTTGAGTGGCCTAACCATCAAACTTTTCCACTTCTGCCTGGGATAGAGAAAACATGGCAAAGTGAGCTAGAATTTCGCCTGTGTGTTAAGAGGGAAAGTTGCCACACTTTTCCAATGGTCCAGGCACTTAACTTCTTCACCTTGCATGATAGAAATGGTGACAATGTTGATGAGCTCCACCCAAAATATTGCCTGGCATTAGTCATGAAAAACTTTGCCCAAACCTGCAATAGTGGTAGTAAGTGACTTAATTTCTGCCAAGCAACAAGGAAAAGTGACAAAAATGGATAAAACACGTGCTAGGACTACATCTGCTATGTTTTAAGTGTTTGACAAGTTCCAAAAGTGGCGACATTACTGACTTTCTCCACATAAGTCAGCTCCGAAATTTCTGCGTCCAGTCTCAATCTACATGCATAGTGGATCGGTACCTGGGGATGTGAGGGGGTTTAGCCACACAAAATTTCCTCTCAAGTCTTGAAAAAGTGGCAGAGGTGTCATGAGCGTATGCCTAGAGTGGTTCAACCACTTAATTCTTCTGCTAGCATGTAAAAACATGGTTAAGTGATGCAAAAACTCTGCCCAAAAATCCCAGGTGCACTTTTCCAGTGGTTCAACCATCTAATTTCTTTGCTAGCATTGATAGAGGTGGGTTTTAGTCATGAAAACTTCCGCCAAGTTGAGATAAAAGATGGCAAATCTGCCTTGAGTGTGCATGTGGAGTGGCTCAGCCGCTAACAACTTTCGCTCAGGCATTTTAACTTTTAAGAGGCAAGTGAAAGGTCAAAAGCATGCCTATAATGTTATGACAGGAGTTTCATTGACAACCAAAGTTTGCAGTAGTCATATCAGCAAAAGAAGTGCTTGAGTCTGTTTTGACAGGGTTTCAAGCGTTCATAATGCAGCAGTTTAGGGCTTGTTTCAGTCATCGGTAGGATTTCAGCATCTCCAATGAGCGAAAGTCAGTACTTTCAGTCATTTGTAACAGCAACACCTTGGCTATACATGATGGTGGTATTCATAACCTTGATTTCAATCATTTATCATGGTTTGAAAAGTCATAACAACAAAGAATGAGGAGGATTTTCAGATTATATATTGGGTTTTACGAAGCATTCTCAGTTAGGATTTGGCCAAGACAAATGAACATATGCAGCTGTTCAAGGTTTTAGATTGATAAATGCTGACTTGTGGTTATGCCTAGGGTTATCATAACTTTGTTAAAAAATTCAAGAGTGGCTTTTCAGTCCTATCAAAACCCTTGGATGATGGTTTTTCATTTGAAATATCAAGATGGCTGTTGGAGTCGACAAATTCATAAGAGTTAGAGCTTCAGATTCAAGGGTTTGTTATATTTTCATTTAAAGTTTCAACTTCAAGTTTTCAGCACTTTCAAACCCTAGGAAATGGTGTTGTAGTTTGTTGATCGGAACAATCATCCTAGGGTTTTCGTCTTCAGTTTTCAGTGTTGACAAAGCCCTAGAAATCATTTCTCTGCTTGTGGATGGATCCGTGGTGGTTAGGGTTTTAATATTTGACTAGAGGATTCACTAGTTTCAGTGTAAGCAGCTACTTCAAAATTTCAAAGAATGCTCATGTGTAAATTGTTATTTTTAGCAGTGGCTATTTCTGCGCGATGGATGAGGGCCTATTTTTAGGCCGCTTCAATTGTTTTTATTTTATTTACTTGTTTTAAATTCCTTTCTTTTTGTTTTTTCTATAGCTCTTGGATGGATTTGCTTTAAAACATTTCTTTTTAGGATATGAATCCCTAAAAGCATGTTTATTGTAACCTATAAATTTATACCTTGGGCACAAGACATTCTAAATGACAGTTGAAGTTGAGCTTATGTTGTAGAATACTAGAAACTATTATTCAAGCTGAAATTATTGTTGAATCTGTGTTTGTGATTTTATGAATCAAGTTGAATGTAGATTGTGATGTCAGGGTTTGTATTGACAATATCGTCTACCTAGGTTGTGGCTTTGTATACAACTTGACTGTTTAATTCTTGAAATCATGTGTTGTTGATTTATGTGTTATTCCTTTCAAGTCCTTGTTTACATTGAATAGTTGGTCTTTGTTTAACTGGTCCGAAGGTGTCATTTGTACATGTTTAGATTAGTTGGTTCATTCTTAATATCTAAAAATCTTGGTTGCAAGGCACGATTGTTAACAATCTGATGTGACATTTGAGGCAAAAAACATAGACACTTAATCTTTTTCATTTATGCAAAACCCTTCCAAGAGACGTTGGTATTGTCATTTGTCACTTTCGTGACAACACAAAAAGAAACAGCGAATGAGGGAAACCTCTCTTCAAATTTGTAGGGGAAGCTCCCTGATTTATTCTTCCCCTATATCTAAAACAAAAAACAAGTTTGCTACTGTGTACTATTGTGATGTTCACAACACGCCCCATTTTGCTCCTCGGCAAAATGAGGACCCTTGCTGTTGCTTTGCTTTTGCTTCTGCTTGTGTTTGTTCTGTCTGGTGGTAAAGGGAAAAGAGAGTCAGATTTGCAAACCTTGTTAAAAATATAGAAAATTGCATTTTCAGTACCATTGCATAATATGGTTGGATTCCTTGTGAAAAATGAGCCAGGGTTGCTTTTTGAACCATCTTAAAATTCATCATATTTTGCAAGTTAGGATCATTTAGGTAAAATGTACTATCAGGTTTTGCATGATAAACAGTCAGTTGTTTGCCTTTTTTCTTATTGGCATTCGTCTTAAATTTCGAAAAAATTCGTACTTAGTAGTTCCGGGTCGTGGGCAATTTTGTCTGGGTTCCATTCTGTATCTTGCATTTAACTGTCTGTTTGAAGAAAAATACATCTAACACTTTGCTCGCCATTATTTATTCATTGAAGTGTTTTTTCGCAGGTTTGAACCTGCGCATTGAACCTTGGTTCGATGGTTCAAAGTTCAGGGTTCGGGTTCAAGACAAGGGCTATCGGCATAACAGTTGCCATCGGTGGGGCTTTGGAGTGTTCCACCGAAGTGGAATCTCTCGCCGATAAAGCATAAACGAAAGGGAGATCGACAGGAGTCATGCCGATAGTGGCAGGGTTCAAAGTTCGGGGTTCAAAGTCTTGTTTTTTTTCTCTCTTCTAACAAAATCATGTTAATACGGTTGCTTTGCATAAAGGATATATCATTGATCCACACGATTGAACCACCGTATTGAACCTCTTTTTGGTTCAATGGTTCAATGGACGGAGTAGGCTTCGGCGAGACTGTCGCCGATGGTATGCCATCGGCATAACATTAACTATCGGAGTATTGTTTTTGACTTTTGGCGATGGGCGAAGTCACGCAGATAAATGAAAGGGGACTTGGCCAGATATAAAACGAATGCCATCGGCGTAACATAGAGCATCGGCCGAGTTTGAATTCATCATACTGAAGGGTATGGTCTCGCCGATAGCCAAGGGCTATCGGTATAGTGGTAGTCATTGGCCAAGTTTTTCTGGCCTTCACCGATATAAGAGGCTCTCGCCGATAGAGCATGGGGGGGGGGGCGATATCGGCAGCACTTATGCCGATAAAGGCCATCGGCCGAGGTAATGCCATCGGAAGGAGGAGTTTGTGAGTCGCCGATGGGCGATCTCACGCCGATGGAGAACAACGAAAGAGCATTGGTATAAGGTAAGTCATCGGCGGAAGAAGTTTAGCGCCTGCCGATGGTATAATCTCTCACCGATGGGAGGTCATCGGCCAAGCAATATAGATCGGTGCGAGCGTTTGGACCTTTGCCGATGGGCAAGGTCAGGGCGATGGAAGTAAGGTGGATGATATGAAGGGTTGTCGGTAAGAGTCTCACCGACGAATGACATCGATGAAACAGTGAAAATCGGCGAAGAAATTTTTGAGTTCGCCGATGGCGATTCTCATACCGATAAAAAAGAAATACAAGCCGAAGGGCCGTCAACCAAACAATAGTGATTGGCGAAGGAATTTTGGAGCTCGCCGATAAGTAGGCCTTGCGTCGATGAAGGCGATGAGCAGGTAAGCTGGGCCATCGATGAAACAAGAGGCATCGGCGAAAGAAATAAGGAGCTTGCCGATAGGCGAATCTCTCGCCGATGGAACAAAGCAAAGGGGGCCATCGGCCTAACGATGAGGATCGGCGAAGAGGATTTAGAGTTCACTGATGGCGAACCTCTCACCGATGGAGAGCAAGGAAGAAATAACGAAGCGATGGAAGAGAATGATCGGCGAAGGAATTTTGAGGCTCGCCGATAGTACAGATTTACGCCGATGGAAAGAAATAAGGAGGAAATAATGAGAAAGGCCATCGGCCAAATAACGAATATCGCCCAGGCGATTTTTGGACGCGCTGATGGTGATTATCACGCCGATGGTGATTATCACGCCGATGGGCGGGAATGGACGAAGCGGTGGGAATTTTAAAACACATTTTTGGCGCCCGTGGCATTTTTCTGGTCAACGATGGTTGACCCGTTTGGTTTTGGGCAATTTGTATGCATTTTGAGCGCGTTTTGAGGGTTTTTTGAGCCGGATTTCAACATTTTTGCACAATCACCCTGATTTAAACAGATATTTTAGTTTCCTGCTGTTCATTTGATAAATTTGATACTTATTGCTTGTCTTGTCTTACAGGCTTGCAGTTGAGGAAGCAGCTAGAAATTCAACACAGTGACCTCATGGAAGAAGAAAATCTGATCTCAGGAACAAGAAGTAAAGGCGAAGTGCAAAGAAGTCAAGGCCATTCAAATGGAGGACATGGTTGCAGCTGGGAGTATTACTACAATAGACAAACAAAAGTTATTGCTGAGCTGCCAGAGCTTCTCAGAAGGGGCAATATTTCGCCCAGGTTTGACACTGCTCAGAGATATTTTTGAAGAACTGGTTCACCTATATTTATTGCTGTAACCAGGGGTTTGAACCAGGGGTTTAGTTAGGGTTTTTTTTGCTGTAGTGAGGACAATCAGAAAGTCTTTATATTGTGCCTCTCTGCACTGTAATACTTTACAACAGGTATTTTTAGAAGCACACAACAGGGATTTTTAGAAGCACACAACAAGTTAGCTTAGTTTAGTTTAGAAGTAGAAGAAGGAGGTCGCCTGTTTGTCTGCAGTAAGGTGTGCGTGGAATGTCTGGCTTCCTTACTGTATTTGTAAAGCTTGTAAGTTTTCTGTAGTTTGATCAATGAAACTAAGAGTCATTCCTACATTGTAAATCATGTATGACTATTTGTTTCTAATACAATAGAATCTGGAGTTCTGCATCTATCTTCTGAGTGTTCTCCTGCTCTTCTTTGTGTTTTGAAATATTATCTTTGAGAGCTTGCAATTTTAAATGTATGTTTGTGAAAATGCTTAGAACTTGCATTTAAGGTTTTTACTGTGGATTTGATCAAATTGCTGTAGTATTTACATAGTGCATAACAGAACAATTAGATCCTTTGGTAGAGTAAATGAGGTGTAGATTAGATCTTTCTAACTTTTCCCAACCCATCTGAAATATTTAGCTGAAAACGTATAAATCTGAAGGAAATTGTCTCAAATTTGAAGAAGTATGCATAACAGAGTTAAGAGTAGACAGTTTTCATAAGTGTATGAAGGAGAAAGCTGCAATAATTCAAGAAAACCATCTAAAACTTGCAGCACAGTAACAATTTTATGCAAAGAAATGAAAAGCATTGACGTATCTCATGATCTTTTGCATAATCTTAGTCCAGTAAACCACAAAGAAACTCTAAACTACGTAAGGCCCCTTGAACATTACAGCTTCACATTGACCAACTGAACTTGACCAACCGAACCATTGTAGACTTGGGATTAGTTGAATCTCAGACGATTCCTTCTTATCTTTCAAGTATAGTTTCAGTTCATTATATGTGAATTTTAACTTATTGTTATGATTGCATCAAAACAATCACCAACATGTACACTATACAACTTGTCCCTTAAGGTGTTGCTTAAATATGAAATTACTAGAAAAGCAAACTTGACCTGTCTATTTATGACCTCAGAGGTTAGAGCACAAGACCTGAAAATCTTCTCTCACCAACGAATCTATTAGTTTTAACAACTAAACTATAACATGCATTGAACAAGAATGTTAACTGATGATTAAATCAAAGATCATCAATTAGACATTAACAATTGATTTTGATTGAATAAGAAAACATAACACTTATGGCGACAATGACGAAAAAGAGATAAAAACAAGTAATAACTACGAAGCATTCAAAGCTAGTCCAAGAGTTCGAAAATCAATGCTACACAAAGTTAACATGAACTTTCTTTATTACTTAGCTTTCAACTTACACAATTACAAAAACTTCTGACTTGAATGAAAATTCAGCAGCATAAGCTCTAACTCTCATTACATATTATGTGTAAATGACATATTTATAACCTCTCAAAGATGTTTTCTAGAACTTCAAATAATACTAAAATAATTGCTTTAAAGCAATTCTATCCTCAAAATAATATAAAATTGAATTTCTAGTGCTTTCTTTCCTTTTTTTATTCCATATTGGGTGCCCATATGTGTAATGTCCCCTTCTAGTAAGCCGAAATTTTTCTCAACCTTACACAATTTCGACTTAGTAAAAGAGAACATTAGTATTCGATTCATCTTTTATTTCAATAAAAAATTCATTAAGACTATCACATATTATATTATATTCACATTAAGTTCATATATTTGTTTCGTCATCATGCATTAAGACATTTCAATTTATAAGCACATTCACATTATTCATTGTTATCATTGGTTCGTGATATGACTTGTGAGGGACTTATGGTAGACTCTTGCGTTAACCAGCTCTAGATCACCAAGTATGATTTCATTAAGGAAATAGTTCCATCTCTTACGGAGGCCCAAAGGTTTCACTCACACACGGAGTCCCTCACCATTTGGCTCGTGGGATTTCACTCACACATGGAGTACCTCATCCAGACGAGAGTCACCATCCGTAGAGCAACTCTTACGAGTTCTCCTAGGCCCAAGGATTTCACCCACACACGGGGTTCCTCATCACTTGGTCGAGGGACTTACATCCAGTCGAGAGATACCTAGGCTAAAATAAACTATTTCAACTACGTCATACCTTAGAGGTGATAGAGGGGTTAAAGGGAGAGTCTAAGTCAACTCCAAGCATACCACCAACTTATCTTTTTTATTTGATTTAATAAATATCATAATTGTTCTTATTGGCATTTGACACAAGATGCCTTATATTAATATTGATCATATATCATTATATTTATTCATTATATTAGTTTATGCACATTCATAGTTTTGTCCAAATTAAGTGCATTTATTTATATTAACATCATAATTATATCAATTAACTTGACAGTCCATTTATATTCATATTATTCTTCTACAACATTTATATTGCCTAACCTACATATTATTCTTCTACAACATTTATATTGCCTAACCTATTAAAAAGGAAAGTGCACGTACCTCTTTATGCTACTTGTCTTGTTGAATCTACTCATTGGATTCTATTCTCTTTTCCCTATTCTTTAATATTTATATATTATAATATTTGTTATAATATTAATCATATCTCTATATTGTATTATTATATATGTTATTAATATATATATATATATACACCCACATATATAGATATATTACATCTTAATAATTAAATATATTAAAATACTTACCTGCTATTTAGACGATCTGCAGGTACCTTTTTGGATGCGGTAGATATTTATTCTCTTCCTTCCTTTTTCTATTCATTTTTTTCCTTTTGTTAGAGGGGCTGGTTAATATTTATAAGTTTGAAGGGATGCAATTTACCACCCGTCACCACCCTTAATAAATTAATATTATTAAACTTTGATGATACTCGATATTTATATATTATTATTATATTTATTTCTATTTGAATAATTCCTCCATAGATATATTTATGATATCTTTTCTAGTTATGGCTCAGAAATATATTTAAATATAATGCCTGGTGGTAAAAGACATACTTACCCTTTTATAATTTTTATTACTCTATGTTATTCCCTTCTATGGGCTATGGTAAAACTAGTTCTAACCATACGTAACTCCGTTATCACAAGAGGATAGGTTAAAAGATATTTATTTATTTTATTTATATTTACATTATATCATTTATATTATAATAAATGATATATGATATATTTATATTATTTATACTATATCATTTATATCCTAATAAATGATATATGATTTATATTATATTATTTGTATTTATATTATAATGTAAGATAATTATAAGAATATTCATATTTATATTATTAGATATATTTATATATATTGTTATTTATAATATGTATATTATATTTTAATTATAATAAAATATTCATACAATAATATTATTTATTAATAATATATAATGTATGTAATTATTTCTATTATCCCAAATAATATTTTACAAACCATCTTTATCATGTTCAAATCTTTACTTTAATAGTATCTTGATATGGGGACATGACAACCCTCCCCACTCAAGATTGCTTGTCCTCAAGCAACTATAGGTAGGTATCCTAAACTAATATTTAATAACATTATAATTTATTAAATTTCCTTTATATCAAATAACATTACACTCACCAATAAAATAACCGCTATAGAATGTAACAAATTAATATAGCTAATAAATTATAGTGCCATAAAATAATAATTTATAAATTTGGGTTTTTTTATAAATAATTTATTTTATAACTATATTTTATTAAGGTTTATGTACACCATAAATACTTTGGGTTAGTTGTTTACATATACTTTAATTTTAATAAGTTTTTTTGTTTTTTTTTGTTTTTTTTTTATTATTATTACTCCGTGGTTACCCATAGGTGAAATATATATATTTTTTTTTTCACCTCGTAAGTTACGATGAAAATAACTTTGAAAATATATAACTTATAAGAACTAAATAGACATGTCTTAATATGTATATATTAAGAGTTGTTTTATTTTTAATATTTTCCCCTTATTTACTATTATTTATTACATATTTGTAAGTAAATTCTATTTTTTTTTTTAATTGCATCATAACATATTTAGTACATTTTAATTTTTTAATGTTGCATCATAGATATATATTTTTTTAAATATTTTATCAATGTATTAAACACCATTAAATTCATACCTACGATTTTCATTATTATTATTATTTTTTTAATTTTTATTTATTTATAACTATTATTCACAGGATGGCAGAATCTTCTGCTCTGATACCACTGTAATGTCCCCTTCTAGTAAGTCGAAATTTTTCTCAACCTTACACAATTTCGACTTAGTAAAAGAGAACATTAGTATTCGATTCATCTTTTATTTCAATAAAAAATTCATTAAGACTATCACATATTATATTATATTCACATTAAGTTCATATATTTGTTTCGTCATCATGCATTAAGACATTTCAATTTATAAGCACATTCACATTATTCATTGTTATCATTGGTTCGTGATATGACTTGTGAGGGACTTATGGTAGACTCTTGCGTTAACCAGCTCTAGATCACCAAGTATGATTTCATTAAGGAAATAGTTCCATCTCTTACGGAGGCCCAAAGGTTTCACTCACACACGGAGTCCCTCACCATTTGGCTCGTGGGATTTCACTCACACATGGAGTACCTCATCCAGACGAGAGTCACCATCCGTAGAGCAACTCTTACGAGTTCTCCTAGGCCCAAGGATTTCACCCACAAACGGGGTTCCTCATCACTTGGTCGAGGGACTTACATCCAGTCGAGAGATACCTAGGCTAAAATAAACTATTTCAACTACGTCATACCTTCGAGGTGATAGAGGGGTTAAAGGGAGAGTCTAAGTCAACTCCAAGCATACCACCAACTTATCTTTTTTATTTGATTTAATAAATATCATAATTGTTCTTATTGGCATTTGACACAAGATGCCTTATATTAATATTGATCATATATCATTATATTTATTCATTATATTAGTTTATGCACATTCATAGTTTTGTCCAAATTAAGTGCATTTATTTATATTAACATCATAATTATATCAATTAACTTGACAGTCCATTTATATTCATATTATTCTTCTACAACATTTATATTGCCTAACCTACATATTATTCTTCTACAACATTTATATTGCCTAACCTATTAAAAAGGAAAGTGCACGTACCTCTTTATGCTACTTGTCTTGTTGAATCTACTCATTGGATTCTATTCTCTTTTCCCTATTCTTTAATATTTATATATTATAATATTTGTTATAATATTAATCATATCTCTATATTGTATTATTATATATGTTATTAATATATATATATATATATACACCCACATATATAGATATATTACATCTTAATAATTAAATATATTAAAATACTTACCTGCTATTTAGACGATCTGCAGGTACCTTTTTGGATGCGGTAGATATTTATTCTCTTCCTTCCTTTTTCTATTCATTTTTTTCCTTTTGTTAGAGGGGCTGGTTAATATTTATAAGTTTGAAGGGATGCAATTTACCACCCGTCACCACCCTTAATAAATTAATATTATTAAACTTTGATGATACTCGATATTTATATATTATTATTATATTTATTTCTATTTGAATAATTCCTCCATAGATATATTTATGATATCTTTTCTAGTTATGGCTCAGAAATATATTTAAATATAATGCGGATCTAAATATATTTATTTATGGGATATTATTTATTTATTGCCCATCTTCTTTTCTTTCTATCCCACAGCGTTTATTTATTTCCCCTTCAAGGGATATTTATTATGCCTGGTGGTAAAAGACATACTTACCCTTTTATAATTTTTATTACTCTATGTTATTCCCTTCTATGGGCTATGGTAAAACTAGTTCTAACCATACGTAACTCCGTTATCACAAGAGGATAGGTTAAAAGATATTTATTTATTTTATTTATATTTACATTATATCATTTATATTATAATAAATGATATATGATATATTTATATTATTTATACTATATCATTTATATCCTAATAAATGATATATGATTTATATTATATTATTTGTATTTATATTATAATGTAAGATAATTATAAGAATATTCATATTTATATTATTAGATATATTTATATATATTGTTATTTATAATATGTATATTATATTTTAATTATAATAAAATATTCATACAATAATATTATTTATTAATAATATATAATGTATGTAATTATTTCTATTATCCCAAATAATATTTTACAAACCATCTTTATCATGTTCAAATCTTTACTTTAATAGTATCTTGATATGGGGACATGACAATATGAAGGAAGGGCTCAGATTCAGTGCTCTTCTCCTTCGAATCTTTTATTTGATCTTCATACTTGACTTAGGCACTTTAATTCTATTCTGGGGAGTTTTGCTGACCACTTATTGCTTTTCTTTCCATCTGGTAGGGATTTTCGACATTGACGCTAACTTTGCGGAACTTTTTCATGGTTACGCCAAGGAAAAATCCATTTCCCTCTATGTTGGGCACCCAACTTGCTTTTTGATTCTATTTGGCAGGGATTTGATGCTGGCATGCCAAGGGAAAATCTCCGCTTTAGTGAAAATGGGGAAATTTAGGTACTCAACCATGTTTAGTGGAAAAATGACATGACAAACCATGGGAAAACCTCCACCACTTGCCAATTTTCCATAATTTATGTTTGTTGTGTTTTTGACATTGGTGTGCCATTCTGAAATCTCTTTTGGCGGGGAAAATGGTGCAGCAAATCTCTTTGAAAAGTTGCTACTTAGTAACTTAAAACAATTTTTGATGCTTGGTGAGATTTTCCATGTTGGGCACCCACTTGGAGTTGGAGAAGTTTTTGAATGGTTGTCATGTCAAAAGTCCACCTCACATAAACTTGGCAATTTTCTTCAATTTCTTTCACTTAGCGGGATTTGTTCTTAGGAAGTATTTTCAAATACTTTGTTGCAAAATCCTCTGTCTTTGATGAATTTTATCTCTTTTTATTGTTGGTCTCATTTTTGGATTCCATTTTCTCGTGCTGGAGCCTAAACCTACTTTTGAACAACTTTCGACCTTGTCATCTACTTCCATTCCTTGAAAAAGCAAACCTGCTAAAAATAGTAGTTTCTAAAAATAGCAACTTTTAAAAAATAGAATGTTGGATTTTTGAGCTCCTCTCACCATTCCGTGAAAAAGCATACCTACTAAAAATAGCAGTTTCTAAAAATAGAATTATTCTAAAAATTGGATGGATTTCTATTGATGTTGAAACTCTGACTTGAAATTGGATTTTCCATGGTGAAAATTTCATATTGGAAAGATGACCTTTTTATTGTATGAACTGGAGGAGATTTGTTTGGCATTTGCCACTCAAATTGTGTACCATAGTCCTCTTTAATCTCATTTATTCCTTCTTCTGCTCCTTTTTTACCATTTTCAGATCTTGCTTTCACTGTCGCTCTTCTAAATGAACTCCAAAAGCTTTTGTCATTTTCATGCACTTTCTGCGTTGGAGCTCCTAAGATTGATTTCCTCATGGGCTATATTTTCCCATAAGGATCCTGCAACTGCTAGTGAAACAAGGACTAACATAGAACAACCTAAAGACTTGGACAAGAAAGATAATCATGATTAATGGTTAAAACATTGACTTCTGACAAAATTTTTGTATGGGTACCAACATTGGCTCTTTTGGGGGACCATGAGACATGCTTGGGTCATAGGAGAACATTCGAATCTTGGTGAAACAAAAGGACTAGTGTCATTATGCATTGGGTGATAGAGTCGAGCTAAATTGACATTGGATCAAAAGCAAAAACCTAAATCAAAACATGTAAACAAAAAACTTTAGAAAAAGGGGAAAAACATTATGACATCATGAATCACAACACAAAAAGGGGAAACACAACACAAAATACAAAAGGGCAAAAGACCCCACAACTTTAAGGTTTGAAAAGCTTCAGAAAGTGCCCATTGTAAGGCAAGGGCAGATGTGTGCCATTCATTTGAGCAAGATAATATGTATTATGTCCACATATATGTCAGATCTTGAAAGGACCAAGCCACAAAGAATCAAATTTGCCATGCATTCCTTTGGATTCGTGTCTTTTGTCCCATAATCGAACTTGATCATTGACTGCAAAACTCCTTTGTCGTGCCTTCTTATCAAATGCTTTCTTTTACATGTGTCTGATGCTTTGTAATTTTATCCACTGCTTCTGCTCTCTCTTCCTCAAGTTTAGAAAAATAAAGAATGCGTTTCGCAATGGGATCTTTAAATTGACTATCTTTAATGGTTGAAGCCAACTGTAATGTTGATAACTCTAAGTTGATGGGTAAGACTGCCTTTGTCCCATACATGATAGAAAAAGGTGATGTGCCAGTTGCACTCTTTGGTGTAATTCTATTAGCCTAAAGCCAATCAAACATCTTCATATGCCACGTCCTTTAATTGTCTTCTACCAACTTGCGGATAATAGGAACAATATTCTTATTGGATGATACTGCTTGCTTGTTTCCTTGAGGATAATAATATGATGAATGAGCTAAGAGTCTACCATACTCATAACAAAAATTAAGAATCTCGTTTGAAGAAAAACTTGAAGCATTGTTAGTATCTATTTTTCTGGTCACTTTGAAATGGGATAAAATACTCTTTGAGGAAGTGACAAACTACCTCAGATGTTGCCCTTTTAATGGATATGGCTTCCACCCACTTGGTGAAATAATTTGGGACTGTAAGCACATATACATGTCCTTTGTTGGAATTCAGATTTATAGGCCCTACAAAATCAATACCCCACTGTTGAAAAGGGATGTTAATTACCACAGGCTTCAAAGGTATGGCTGCCATTTTCAATTTCTTGACAAACTACTGACATGAATGATGTTTCCTAACCCATTCATATGCATCTTTGAATATAGTAGGTCAATAATAATGAGCACGCAAAATCTTGAATGCTATAATGTGTGATGAAAAATAACCACCACAAGCTTGATTATGGAAGCTTTCCAGCAATTTAGTTTGTTGTTCCTTATTTACACATCTGAAGAACAGACCATACAAACTTCGTTTGTACAACACATCTTTCTAGATGATGTACTTTTGTGCTTGCAATTTTAGAGTTCTCTGTTTGCCTTCAAAATAGCTTGGGCAATTACCATATGTAAGGAAATAGGCAATGTCTTGATACCAAGTATCAATAGAAGCAATGAGTAGAACTATTGGCAATTTTGGCTTTTCCTCGAATTTCAAGGTATCTCCCCTCTTCAAATCACCATCTTCAGCTATGAGCTTGCATAAACCTCTTTCCTGTATCAACTTGGTAAGTTGAATTTCTGAATCATATTCTTGAATTTTGCAATCCAGTTATCCCTTTTTAGTGCCTAACTTTTGCTGAAGAATGGCCTTAATTGCTGGATCCAACACCATCACTTTGGAGTGAGAATGAGATATGCAAAAGTAGAAATTCTTGACAGCATGTACCATTGCATAAGCATGTTACTCCAATTGAGTGTACCTCAATGCATGAGCCTCGAACCCAAAACTGACAAAACCAATTGGCAATTCTACTACTTCATGATTATTCTGGGTCAAAATCGCTGACATAGTGAATTTGAAGCATAACAATATATAATAAATTCTTTTGACAAATTTGGGCGAACTAACACTAGTGACCTACTAATTGCTTCTTTTATATCATTGAATGCTTTATTTCATTCTTCAGTCTATTTGAATGCAGTTATTTTCTTCATCATACTTGTAATACTTTGTGTCAACTTTGCAAAATCAGGGACAAATCTCCTCGAGAAGTTAAGTTTCCTGAAGAACGAATGAACTCTAATTTTATTGGTGGGTAAAGACAAATTCTGGATAGCTTCCACTCTACTTGGATCAATCTTTGTTCCTTCTTGTGATACAATGTGACCCAATAGCTTCCCTTTTGTCAGAACAAAGATTTTTGAGGATTTAGGGAAATCCTGTGAAATCTAAAGCGGTCAAACACCATGATTAGGTGATCTAGATGATCACTTCTTTTCTTTGAGAAAACCATGAGATCATCTAAATACACTACAATTACTTTGCCCCTTAGATCACCGAATGCTAAGTCCATTGCTCTTTGAAAAGTTGCTTCTGCAATTACTAACCCAAATGACATTCTTTCATATACAAATGTTCTGCATGGAGTGGTAAATGCTGTCTTAGGTTAATCTTCTATTAATACCTCAATTTGATTGTATCCTGAAAAACCATCAAGTAATGACAACATTTATGAACCGATGACTATTTGTAGAGTATGATCCATGATGGGTAAATGATAATTGTCTTTGAGTGAAGCTTGATTGAGATTTCTGAATTCTAAACATATCCTTATTTCACCATTCTTCTTTCTGACTAGCACTATGTTAGAAACCTAGGTAGAGTGATGTAAGGGAAAAATAATCCTTGCAGCCAGCATCTTTTGGATCTCATTGTAAATTGTACCTGTTAGTTGTGGGTTGTATGGCCCATAGTTTGAGGACTCACCGAGTACTTGGAGAATCGTAAGTCTTTTTGCTCGCTGCGCCGAGTCGGAGTGACTTGTGAGCTGAATCCTGGGTGAGTCTTGTCAAGTACTCGACTAAGTTTTAGAAAAAACTTATCGAGTCTTAGGCTCGGACTTGCGAATCCTACTCTCAGACACACGTATCCTAGACTCAGACTCTCCAAACTGCAAAATAATTATTTTTGGCAATTTTTTGGTTATTTTTAGTCTTCGTTCTCCTAGTAGAAGACGTCTTGGTGGCAGGGACTCCACCCCTCGACCCTACCCTATACTGTGACAAGAAATGCGCGAGGGGCGCTGCCCCCGAACCCTGTGAGGGGCGCTACCCCTCGACCCTGCTGGGGGTGTTGCCCCTAGACCCTTGCAAGGGGCGCTACCCTTGACCCCATTGGGGGCTCCGTCCCAAACCCCCACCTATCACCGTCCCCTTGTTGTCCCCAAATCCAAGCCCTTGGTCTCCCTATTCTTAGACTCCATGGAACTATGCATTTGTTTTTTTTGATTCGGGAACTATGCATTTATTGATTTCATGGGTCATATGACATTTGTAATCTTTGAATTATGACAAATTGATGATCAAAATAGGGTTACGTTTTCTCTAAATGCATTAGTTTCTATTTTTTCTAGTGTAATTATGTTTTTTTCTTTTTGCTGAGTTTTTCCGGGTTTTTGCCGAGTCTTTTGCCAAGTCCATGCTGAGCCCGAGTTTTCGAACTATGGTATGGCCTATGCTTCTACTTGAAGGGTTTTCCTTCTGACTTTAATGGAATTTGTAAGACAATTCTTTTGGCTGAAAAGTTTTTAAATCTGCATAAGTGTAATGCCCTTATAGGAACGATACTAATTTTACCCTAAAAATTCAAATACCACAAGTTAGGGTTAGGGTTTCGGAATTACCATTTAGATTATTTTCAAACTGTATAATTCTTGTGCTCTAATCCTGCAATCATGACATAAGGAAACACATATACAAAATATAGATATACAAATATACCTCTATTTATATCAGTGTTAGATAAGATTTTTCTTGCATTCAAATTCATAAACAATATCCGTATAGAAAGATCATCTATTTATGAATATGCAGTTAACTTAATTTATTCATAACACATTCAATATCGACTATGTTCAAGTCTTAATCCTTACTTCCTTTCTAATCCTCAACCTTGGATGGGGATTTACTTGTCTATGGCGCGATGACACCACCTCCATGGATGGATTTACTCTGCCTCTCCGTAACAACAACTCACCTCTCCTAAGGTTGGAGGCAATAGAAATAAGTATTAACTTGAAAATACTTCGATATACTTCAACATACTTCTTGAACCAAATGATCATATTTATTCATAGCACATTAGGTATTGGCTATGTTCAAGTCTCAATCCTTATTTCTCTTCTAATTCTCAACCTTGGATGGGGATTTACTTGTCTAGGGCGCGATGACACCACCTCCATGGATGGATTTACTTCGCCTCTCCCTAACAACACCTCGCGTCTCCTAAGGTTGGAGGCAATAGAAATAAATAGGCATTGAGTTTGAACATACCACTACTTCAATGTGTTGTGAATATAATCTACTGATGTTTTCCCCTATATATTTCATAGCAAGTTTCACAATGCTTATATATACATGTGTAATGATACTAATGATAATCTTTCAACTATATACATTTGTCATTATTTACCACATGGCATTCATCATAATAAACATAGGGTTAGATACATCATACCAAGAGGATAATTCTTACCTTTGTATCCTTTAGAACTCTTAAGGATCTTTAGTCCTTCCTTCTATGCTATCTGTAGCCAATATACTGCTACATATATATTTCAGATCTGCTTCCGAGTATAATTTCAAACTCAGAAATATTTTCTTAATCTATATATAAATCAGATGATTCTTATTTGTATCGATTCCTTCTTCAGCTTGATCGATTCCTTTTTTTTCTGCATATTAAAATCAGATCTCCTTCCTTGCCTTACATTCATACCTTCACTCTCCTATTATCTTCTCTCATGGGAGGCGATCCATCATGAAAGGATATGTCTCAAGAATACAACTCTTCAAAAGACCTCACACCTCCTCCAAACCAAATCGCACCTCTTCTTTATATGTGTTTTGTCTTTACTTGTAAGTAAACCAGGTATATACCAAGCGCTGCCTACCTTTATGCAGATTGCAGCCTTAGTTTCTTAATTCAAAATTCACTGCATTATGAATACAGACCAAATCTTTAATTATCCTTCATAATCTTTAATTGCTGCTCTTAACAACAAGTATAATCGCTGCTTTATGACTATAATCCTTTCTCCTTATCAGCAGATCGCATCTTGTCTAATTCGTATCTTCCTTGTTTTACAGTATGTTATATTTACTATTAATTAATACAAACTTAACTTTATATAAATTGCAATACACGACTCTTAACTGTTGCACATCTTCCGTACATCATATAGAGAGTGGATTATTGTTAGAAGGATATAAATATAAGCCTCATTTTGAAGGGGACAAGTTCTGACAGGATATTCTTTTGGTCTACCATCCCTTATATGGAGTTTGGCATAGCAATTTAGCACTTGTTTCATTATTCATCGCTGCCTATTCTGATCGCTGATTATAAGCAGCGCTTAGGCATTCTCTAATATATCTTCATTAATATATATGTATGAATAATATCTTATATAATAATATCTTTACTAATATCTTTATTGATATATGAATAATATCTTTATTAATAATATTTTTACTAATGAATAATATATAGCAATCCCTTATTAGTGAGAGTAATAGTTTCATTCATATCTTTAATTTGAATGAATAATAAAACTCATAATAAAATAATTGATTCATAAATATTTTCAATTATAAATTATTAATATAGGGACATCACAATAAGACCACACAAACACATCCTTGTATCTTTTGAACAGCTCTTTATATATTTCCTTCTCATCAGCTGTGCAACATTTTCCTAAATTCAGCAGTTTACTATATACTATTTAGAGCAACATCTCAGGATTACCATTTGAATTATAGAAGACACTGTCCATTTTGCCATATAGGTTCATCATTTATGTGGTAAATCATTTTCTTTATTAGTTTTTGTAATGATACAAAATTCTTACTTACCAAAACTAGGAACTCAAGAGAAAATGCAATTCTAAATTTGGAAAGAAAAACAATTCAATACTCAAATATTCATAGTTGCATAAAGATAGCAAGTTCCAATAATGAAGTAAAAATTTTAATCAATCAATAAATTACATTTCCATATACTTTCACCAAAAAGGGTGTTTCAAGACATTTGATTCCATGTTACAAGAGATTGTATCAATATTTCAATTACTTCAATAAAAGTACAATTACAATTGGGCTTGAGCAAGCCATACAAAATTAATACAAGTATATCCATATGAATCATATATATAAAAGAACCTCTGATCTCAACCGCCATGACCCCAATGGTCTTCCGCAAGCTGAGGTCAAGAATGTGGTCAAGATGCTTTTTCCACCCAGCCACGAAGTACTAGACTTCCTTGGTTTCCTTCCTAACTCGAAGCAAGCACCGACCCTGTAGGAGGAGCCTAGCAACCTGGAACGGAAAAGGCAAGAGGGAGCTCTCGATGCGTGCCTAGTGCCTGTATGCATTCCTAAACTATACTAGAAATGACATAACTCTTGCAATAGGATGTGGCAGAGACAAAATTCTAGGCTTTTCAAATCCATCTTTTTCAATGGTCTAGCAGCTTGGCCAAGCTTAACAAAACAAATGGTAATCTAGAAAAAGTAGATTACCGTCTCTGGAGCCCACATTCGGCATCCTGTCCCGGAAGTAAAGTAACTTTCCAAATACAAACATACCATTTACTTAGGAAGAAGAAACCATTTCCAGAAGTTAAAGTAATGTTTTGTCTATTGGTTATGTTGCCTAAGTTTCAAAATCTGATGGTTTATAAAGATCTTTCGGAAATAGATTTTCTAATTTGGTAAGAAACTACTGTTTGAAACAAAAGTGAATTCTTTAAGTTACTTTGGTGCTGGTCTGTTTTTCATCCTACGGTTTGACAATTTTTATTGATAAAAATACATAAGTACATTAAATACATTAAATACGGAAACTAATTTAGAAAGTGTTCAATCAATTAAGTACATTATTTTTCCAATTTGAAAGAGTTAGGAAGGAAACCAAGGAAGTCTTCACTAAACTTCTTCAGAACCAAGTACTTAATGTCTTCAGATTTATTTTTAACTTCTTCAGTTTATGAATATTTAATTTCTTTATTGTAAATACTAGTTTTATAGTAATAGGGACTATCCAATGTGTTGAACTGCCTATGATCAATTGAAATTTTGAACGAACTTATTTCATAACTTTTGTCTTGTGAATAATTGAAGCTATTTTTGTCAGATAAGGGCACTCTACCTTTTAGTGGAGAAGAGCTTGGTAGAAGACAAATGCTGATGTTTCCAATGGTATTTGAGGTTTTTATGCAATCTCTGAAAGACAACACAGCCAAGGCTTCAGATTTTGCAGACAGTAAGTCTTTCTTATCTGAGAACTCTTTTGTTATCAATTTTGTTACTGGAGAAGCATATATGATGTTGAGGAAGCATTCTAACAGGATCTTTAAAGTTCTGTATCAAGATTGTACTCATCTTCTGGTGACACCACTAACTTGTGTTTTTAAGAATACATAGTTTAGTGTTGACCTAAAATACACTTAGGGTCATAATTAAGTCCTCCGTCTTTTGATTAAATAAGAGCTTTATTGTGACAGTCATGCAGTTCTATTTATGCTTCCACATTGTGACCTACAAACTAATTACAGACCTGTACATGAACCATACAAATATATGATGTCGAGGAAGCATTCTAATAGGATCCTTTAAAGTTCTGTATCAACATTGTACTCACCTTCTGGTGACAACATTAACTCATGTTTTAAGAATACATAGTTTAGTGTTGACCTTGTTGGAACTAGTTCTGCATTTTGGTTTTGTGCATTTGGCTCTTATTGTCAGTTGATAGTTGTGGTTTTTGTCCCTGAAGTGCAAATCTCGTCTCATATGGTGTCTGCTAATTGTAAAAAATGGGAAACCTAAATGGTGGAGAAATATTAATATACCCATTGGTGAAGGCTAAATTCATTTATGGGCCTTTGTTATAGATTGTTTTCAAGAAATATTAAATACATTTGTCTAAATGTGTTGCATGCTGGAAAGAGAAGGGATTTATGTGGGTGATTATGTTTAGCCTCTATATTAATTTTGCTCGCTAGGTTGAGATTTTATTAATTTTTGTAATGTCCCTTATAGGAATAATACTAATTTTACCCTAAATTATCAATTTCCAAGCAAACAAAGATTTAGAGAGTCCCTTGGCTTGATTTAATCCCTGCAAACAAGTTAGAAAATACTTACAATAATATTTCACAATCAAGTTAACATGATTAGCAAATTCGTAATGGCATTATTAATTCAACTCAATCTAACTATCTGGGAGACTCAACCATAAGAGAGTTGAGGAACGTGATTTCGATGGGGTGTCCCAAATACCCCAGGCCCAAGAGCGGATATACCACCCCCCTTGGCCTTATGTGGTCCATGTCATCCCTATGAGGTGGTCTACCTAGTGAGGTAGCCGTTACCCCATTATTGCCTCATCTTATCATTTCCTTTCTCTTTCTCTATGATTGGTTCCTTTGAATCTGCATGTCTATGATAGGAGAATGAGATCACAAAAGGTGCCCTGGAAGCCATCTCTTCTAAGCCCAAGGGCAGTACCCTTTGTACCCCCTTGGCCCCAATGGGATTATTCAATCCCCACTAGAGGGGTGGCATACCTAGAAGAGTGCCCATCGCCGTTATCCCTCTTGCACCACATTTCCTCCATCAGAGTAACCATAACATTCACACAAATCTTCATATTAACACATTAGTTCAAACATATATAAAATTATGAAAGATCTCATATCAGTTTACATGCACATTGGTTAGTTAAACAATAATACATAAGCATCATGACTATACATATTAAACTTCTACCAGATTGCTGCTCTTAACTAAGATATAGTCTTGACTGATGCTGTCTTTTATGTTTGATTGCTGCAGATTGGATGACTCAGAACTGCTGCATATATTCCTTGTGTTTGATGCTGATTCCTTCTTTATCATCTTTTATTAATATCAGATATATTTCTTTTCTCCTTTTTTATATCCTTCTCTATAAAATCAGTTATTTCTCCCTTTTTCTGCCCTCCCAATCGATGACCTTTTATATGGTTTGCAAGGGTCTTACTGCTGGTAAAAGGTCACACCTTTTCCACTGAAGAGGCACACTTCTTTGCAAGGTACCTCATGGATACCAATCGCTGCCTTCTCCTTAATCGTTTCTTTTCTTGATAATTATCAATATACTATTAATTGTTGTTTACAAGGCGCTACCTATTATATGAATCGCAGCCTTTATTAGTATTCGCTGCCTTTTACTTAATAATCTGTCTTTTTAGTGATCGCTGCCATGTATTATGATAATGATCTCACCTTTCATATATTAATAATAGCTGTTTAATGTGACGAACCTGCACGTAATAAAACTTATATCTTTATAAAATGTATCCGCTGCCACATAAGACTTTGTCTTATACATATTATTATATATATGAGATTACCCTTATCTTATACATATTATTATATTTAAATATTTATATATTTAATATTTATATTTGTTATTTATAATTATCTTTATATAATATAATAATATATCTTATAAATATATTATATATTATATGTGAATTATATATAAAAAATATTTATATAATAATATTATTATTTATTCAAATTGTCTAAACACCGCATTTTGCGAAAGTGACTTCACCGTCTTTATCATAATGTTTAAATCTTTAATTTAAACAATGCCTTAATATCGGGACATCACAATTTTGCTAAGTGGTGGTGGGCCTGTGTGCAAAACCTACTGCAAAGGTTTCAAACATATGTAAATTTTTTTTTATTGAGTGAGTTGGTGATGGTGGGCCCACGATACGTTTGGTATGTGCAAACTCTTAAGTGTTATGTGACTTATTGGTGATGGTGGACAAATTATTATGTTCTCCTTTTATTACTTGGGAATAACTTGCAACCAGTATTGCAGGCCAGATAATGTTTTGCAGGTAACAGTTGGGCCGGTCAGCATGTGGCTTCTTGTAGGCTGCAATTTAAAAAATGAATTTTATTCATTTTGGTTTTAAAGAATTATGGGCACCAACAGATGGGGTGGAAGGTCTTGTGTGCAGATATAGAGAAAGACAAGGGGAGAAACCTAGCAGCATGCTCAGCAGCAGAGAATGATGAAAGGCATACAGGTTCTGTAGAGGAATATATGTCCTAATGTGTAAGTTACATTAATAACATGCACAGGAAAATTTGTCTATGTGCAAAGGATGAAAAGACTTGAAATCACGATTGACATTTGGCAGGAATGCATTTACAAGGCAGATGTGTATGGCTTTGCATTGACTTGTTATGAGATTCTAATAGGCAAATAGCCTTTTGACCATGTTCTACTTCGACATCTGTAGAAAGTGTTTTCAGATTGTAATATAGGGGTTCTATTCAAGGGCCCCCTACCTACTAAACACCATAGAGATATACAATTATGAAATTGTATTACAGCCCAAGACTAGGTGTAGCAATGGAAAGCAAGATAAACCAAATAGGAAACTAAACTACCCATTAACAACCATAGCGACACCATAACATATACCAAGCACAAAATGTATGCACACCAAACAATAGACATAACCTAGCCAAAAAAAAAAAATCACAACAACAACCTTAAGGCAGCTCAAACACTCCCCAGCACGTCATTCTCACACCTTTTGTAGGGAATTTCCAGTGTTCACAAGCCCTACTATGCACAAAATTCCTAGTCACATTCATGAGCTTCACAAGAAGAACCTATGGACCCTTTGCAATCTCTAGCCCATGAAATTTAATACTTTTCTTCATGTCTGCATGTTGTAAAGTACAAATGACATTATCATCTTCCAAAATAGGCATTGTGTATCCACCAATCATTTCTAACATGCCCTTATGTTGATAAACAACCATGTTTTTCAACTCCAAGCTGATATCCTTGCAGAAGGCATCAAGGGCTCATACATATTCCATCAATGCCAAAACCTTGGAATTCATAAGTTGCATATCAATGCCCACTGACCCAGTAAACAATTTCTTATATTGCACTACTGAAGGGGAGGCCTATTTCACATCCTCCAGGTCCTCAAATGCAAAATCCAGATGAAGGAGCAAAGCTTCCAGGCTCTCCCTGACCTTTGTATCCATCACAACACCTGTCAATTTCTTAAGAAAACCTACATTATGGTCCCTTGTGACCTAGGACTTCTATTATTACAAAGTCCATTAGAACCTAGTATCACCTTCACTACTCTGAGCATGCCCTTCGAAGGGCAATTAAATATCCTTTTCAGCTAGAAGTTATACACACTGCCCTGCCTCCATTGATCCCTTCCATTGCCCTTATGAGCCATCAACCTATTCCCAAAACTCACAATAAGAACAAGACAAAATTAGAATTTGTAATTTCCCAAAATAGGAATTTTTTTGGCTATTTTGGATTTACGGGCTTTCCAAATGAAACTTGCTTAGAATTTTCTGATTTGCCTGAATTTGAATTCTGCCCTAATTTCTGCACTTTAGTTTTCTGCTCAAACCCTAACTTCTGAAGTAAAAATCAGACTTGTAATGACAACTAGGGCAGCCCATAAAACATCTTAAAATATCATTATTTAACCATAAACATGATCAACAATATTGTGCTTGCGTTTCATGAACATATGATCAACCAATTATCTTCATTTAACCAACATACATGACTGAAATAAATAAAGAAGTCTGCTGCAATAAATTGATTACAAAAAGGTCTACAAATACAATGATGGATATTGGGATGCATGAGAATCAAACCCAGCAAATTCTGCCCTAAACTGAATATTAAAAACAATGCAATCTAACCTCCTAACATGAAGGAAAAGGGGTCTGCTCTGCTGCTGCAATAAATTTGCTCTGCTCAAACCCTAGATCAGCATTAAACCCTTCACAAAACCATCTCAAAACATGGCACTCTCCTCCAATGAAGGCGCTCCAAGGCTTGGGCTGACTTCTCCACAAAAGATAAGCAATATCACACCAAAGAAGAGCCTAAAAATGATCTTCAAATCAGATATAAAATTCTGCTCCACAATCCATGAAGTGCAAGGGAACTCTCGTCACGGAATCCTCAAAAGAAGAAGCTAGGGTTTCGTCCAACTCCTCCTAAGACTTGAGATTTTCGCCTCAAGCCTCCTTAAGGGATAAACTCCCAAAGATGATCGAATGAATAAGTGATTGATGATTGAAATGCCACAACTTGAACTCATATAAATACATGTTTTTGTTTCTCTCCTCTTGGCCAACCTAGAGAGAAAAATGTTCTAATTTTAATTATCCTTTTCCCTTAAGGAGGGCCGACTAGCATCAAATCACCTTGGCGCCTAGGAAATTCAAATTAAATATATGAATTTTGTTTTCTTTATTTTCTCCAACCTCCCTTCGACCAAGCGCCAAAGGAGAGATATTATTTTTATTCTTTATTCCTCCTTCCAAGGTCGTCCAAGCCCAAAATACCTTAATTAAATCTTCCTCCAAGCTGGCGTATATGGCCAAACAAACCAAAGTGGCATCATAACAAATTATGCAAACAACTTCATCACCTAGAAAATTCATCTCTTGGCACAATATGGCAAGTTTCCACAACCAATAGTACATCTCCATATGTGTGACTCTCCCAAGTGGTTCACTCCAAGGTAGACAAATTATTTTATCCAAGATAAGTGCATCAAAGACATCACAAAAATATGACAAGTCATCTCCAATACTCAAGATGCCTCCCAAAAATCCCGAAGTGTGGAGATTAGCCCATCCGCTCTCCGATGGCGACCATTCCAAAAATGCGGACATTACAGAATGGAACTATTCTCAAGCACCAGATGGCATCAATACACAATGCCACTGCCATTTAAAACCTTGCAATCCTTACAACACCATGCCACCTTACGAAGTAATGAAAAATAATCGAATCTTCAAAATATACGTGCGATTGGACTAATCACATAATTGGACTAATCTCCTAAACATGAGGAGGACACAAGCATTAGGAGGGTTAATCTAATAAAATGCACTTTGTAAGATCTTTCCACTCATTCACATCACTACTTTCTAGATAAGTGTGATGTAATGTCCCCCACTTAGCTCATCACTCCAGGGGATCAGGGTTAGCCTATAATTCAACTTCTGTAGGCTAATGGATGTGATTAGGAAGTGATTCCAGGGACTTACTATTTATAGTAAGTCGTGAGCCGAGCAGTAACTATTTCTAGCAGGGCAGTCATGGATGGTTTTTGGCACATAACTCATGGTTCGAGATGTCGAGAGCACTAGTGGATATAAGATAAGTTAAATTAAAGATTTTACTTATGGTTTTATGAGATATAATATAACTTTAAGTTATATTATAAAGTCACTTTATATGTTAATTTATAACTTGAAAAGTGACACTACTAGGGATGGGCGCCCTCATGGTGGTGCAAAGGGATGTTTTAAAATTGAAAACAAATTAAAAACCCTCCTTTGGGCGTTGGAGGAGGAAGGCAAATAAAAGACCAAAAGAGACTTCATTTGTATATGCTTGGTTTTATGATATTTTGCTCTCATATTGAGTTTTGCCCATGCATAGGGTTTGAGCTTAGCTCTCTGGTTTCGATTATCGAATTGCAGGGACGAAAACCTTTGCAGATTCGCCTTTCCTTGTGTATGAAAGAGTGCATTAGTAAGGGGTTAGAGGAGGTTCACACAAGGGTCCCATTTGTGCATTCTTTGGAGGTATTCAAGAAAAGTTTTGGAGCTGATATGAACATCTTGGACAGAGTTTTGTTATGCAGATTGAAAGATTAACTTAGTGGAGCAGATTCGATCATTGGTGGGGTAGATTGGAGGCTTATTTTGAAGGATTTGTGACAATGTTTATTTCTGTGGCCTGGCCGTACAGTGCAGACCAACCGTACACCTTCTAGGAGGAGCTATACACTTGTTTTGGGCTGCTATTCACCTCTATTCTCATCGACCAGCTACTGTAGAAACTTCAGAGTGGATAACAAGGATTTTAAAGTGGTTTTGAGTGTTTTCATTGCTGATTTGAAGTACCAGCTGGGTCGTACCACTGGTAGAGGGACGTGGGCTTTGTGGGCGTTCTTCCTTCTTCATTTGCATTGGCTTAAGGCCTCATTCTTGGCGTATGGTGACTATCTTTATTGCTGCAATCCTGAAATCAGTGATGAACTTCATTGTAACCATTTCCTGATAATTTTCCATTACAATATATTGCTGGTGCAATTTCGGCTTAGTCAAGTTGAAGAATTTCACATGGGTATGTCTTTGTAATTAGTTTTAGTATATTTTATGATCTGGGTTGTCTTTAGTTTATGCAAAATAGTTGTATATCTTTTGGGTTTGTTTATCTACTTCATATTTCATACATGCACTGCAAAAGTCCAACATGCAAAAACAACACATAAAACCCTAAACAACAAAAAATTAGAAAACACAAAAAAAATTAGTCAGAAGCAAACATACACAGAGGGGTGTATGTTACATGTGATGTCCCCATTTCTATGATGGTCATATTTGATATGGCTATCACATTTCAAGTTAATGATTGGCTGGAACAAGGAGTTAAGTAACTTAAGTGGTTCTATTTTTAAATCAATTTTATAAAATATTCTAATTTTGAATTACTTTATAGAAGTTACTTAAGTCAGCTCAAAAACACTATAAAATAAAGTGTCATTGTGTACACAAAAACAATTATTTAATAAAGTTGAAGTGTGATCATGTACATAAAAACCTTCGTTTAATAAAATTAGGCCAGACCTAATTGAAGAAGGTTTTATAAGGAGCAGCTAAGAATCATTTCACATAGTTGAGTTTTATGTTGCTTTTTATTTGAAGATATTTCTTCCTGGCTGTAATTGATTCAGCTTGAATTCAAGGAGATGATCCCTTGAAGATATAATGGAAATCCAATTTCATCATTGAGGTGAATTTGCTTCTGAATTCACATATGTGCTTCAACGAATTGTGCCATTGGGATTTTTGGTGTTTTGATATTGTTGTTTATGAGGTTTAGCAGAGTTGTAGATTGACATGATTTGGGCATCAAGGATACTTTCATTACAGGCTTATCAGATTGTAGGACTGGGTATTTGCTGACAGAGGGTTTTGCAAATTTATGTGATTTGTAAACAAATATAAATTTGCATGGTTGGATCGAGATATATAGTTTCTTGATATTTCTGTGATGGTTGGATCGAGATATTTTTGTGAGGTATTTAGGAAAAGTTTTGGAGCTAATATGAACATCTTGGACAGAGTTTTGTTATGCAGATTGAAAGATTAACTTAGTGGAGCAGATTCGATCATTGGTGGGGCAGATTGTAGGCTTATTTTGAAGGATTTGTGACAATGTTTATTTATGTGGCCTGGCCGTACAGTGCAGACCAGCCGTACACCTTCTAGGAGGAGCTATACACTTGTTTTGGGCTGCTATTCACCTCTATTCTCATCGACCAGCGATTGCAGAAACTTCAAAGTGGATAACAAGGATTTTAAAGTGGTTTTGAGTGTTTTCATTGCTGATTTGAAGTACCAGCTGGGCGGTACCACTGGTAGAGGGACATGGGCTTTGTGGGCATTCTTCCTTCTTCATTTGCATTGGCTTAGGGCCTCATTCTTGGCGTATGGTGACTATCTTTATTTCTACAGTCCTGAAATCAGTGATGAACTTCATTGTAACCATTTCTTGATGATTTTTGATGACAATATATTGCTGGTGCAATTTCGGCTATGAGTCAAGTTGAAGAATTTCACATGGGTATGTCTTTGTAATTAGTTTTAGTATATTTTATGATTTGGGTTGTCTTTAATTTATGCAAACTAGTTGTATATTTTATGGGTTTGTTTATCTACTTCATATTTCATACATGCACTGCAAAAATCCAACATGCAAAAACAACCCATATAACCCTAAACAACAGAAAATCAGAAAACACAAAAAAAATCAGTCAGAAGCAAACATATACAGAGGGGTGTATATTACAGTGGTATCAGAGCAGAAAATCTTGCCATCTTGTGAGGTTAAATATGACATGCAGAGGTTGAAAGTGAGATATGCGGCCTACTGATAGGTATAATTTCAGACCAAGACCAGGAACACAAAACCCACAGCGGACACAGGGAAGAGAGGTACCACAGAGAGAAGAACCTGAGCATCCAGTACCTATAATAGATCCATTCGAGTCAGAGATAGAGGTTGCCGCTACTGAGGACGATTCCTTAGTTTCATGAATAGACCCATTTTCAGGAGAGTTACCACCAGTTCCAGAACCTATAGAAGAAATGGGTGACAGGGAGGTTGAGGAGCCTAGCCTATGAGAGATCCTGAATGTGCTCACCAGGAGCTTGGTAGCCCTAGAGAGAGAGAGTTGAGGGAGTCTAGATAGGAGTTGAGGGAATCACAGGCAGAAATAGCACATACCCTTGAGCAGTTGCAAGACGGAAGAAATAATAGGGATAATTACCGTGACGAAAACAGGTACAATGGAGGAGACAGGAATAGAAACAATGACGGTGATAGACATCGAAACAATGACGGTGATAGGAACAGAAATAATGACAGGGATAGAAACAGGAATAATGTGGGCGATAGACACAGTGGTGACAGGAACCAAGGGTACAAAAATAATGGGGATAGGAACCAAGAGGATAGACACAGATTCAGAGATGATAAGGATGAGGCCTCGGTTACTCATAGGAGGGCTTCACAATTTACAGCAGGTGACAAACCTGGTATACCCATTTTTGCTTCCAGGAACCAAGTTCCTGAACAGGATCCCACACAGGCTGAGTTTCAGGAGGAGATTCTGAGGGATTGGAGAGCTTCTAGTGCAGAGTTCAGGGCAGAGATGACCTTTGTAGAGTACTCTGACATTAGGATTAGAAATAGACCTCGTAGAGGAGGTAGACCTCAGAACCAAGAGTTACAGAAAAAGGTGAGCAAAATGACACTTCCCTATTTTGATGGATCGGGTAAGACCATCGCTAGAGCTTGGGTCCAGAAATTGGACAGCTACCTACAGATTAGTCCTATGCCTGAGGAGGAAGCCATTAATTATGCAGCTTTGCATTTGGAGAGGGTAGCACATAAGTTGTGGAGTAATGGGAAGGTTACACTGGGTCACGATCAGATCACTTCATACGTGGTGTTCATAGCTAGACTGATCGATAGATTTGATAAGAAGGACCCAGAGTTACAGTTTAAGGAGTTAACATAGTTGAGGCAGTGGTTCAATTGACTCCTACATTTCTGAGTTCCAGGACCTATCAGTTATGGTTCCGGATATTTCTGAGCGCCGGTTGGTTATTCTCTTCATTGATGGATTCTCAGACCCACTTCGTGGTTGGGTTAAGGGTTTTGACCCTGTCACACTCCAAGAGGCCATGAAAAAGGCCCGAGACATGGAGTCATCAGTGTGGAGAAGCAAATTTCAATCTAAGGGGTTTCCACACAGGAGGGACAAGGAGAAGGAGAAGAAACCCTTTCATAGAGATGTTGAGCAGCACAAGGACAGGCCAAACAGATTGACTGATGATCAACTCAACGAGTATCGGAGAAAGAAACTTTGCTTTCACTGCAAAGAACCATGGGATCCCTCACATAAGTGTTCACATAAGGCTAAGGCCAAATTGTTGAGTATTATTCAGCTGAGGAGACCCAATCTGATGCATTCGATTCAAATTCTGATCAGCCTTCCGATCATGGAAATAGTGGAGATGAGAGAGCTTCACAGCACAGTAATGGCAGTGGTGGTATTATTGCCCAGCTATCTAGTTTCCAGAAGGTTGGTTCTTTTAGGGTGTGTGGTGCACTTGGTGGACAGCCCATTATCACCCTCATTGACATAGGAGCTACTCATAATTTTATTGATGAGGGGTTGGTAGCTCGCAAGGGGTTGAAAACAGAGGAATTCGAAGGCTTCAAGGTGAGGGTAGCGGACGGATTCAAAATGTAGTGTAGCCGAAAGATATTAGGTTTGAAGATCATCATGGGTGACTATGAGTTGGTTGATGACTTCTATGTGGTTGGCATTGGGGATACTGATGTGGTACTTGGCATGCATTGGATGAGCCAATTAGAAGAGTTCACCATTAATGTAAAGAAAATGGAGATGAGGTTTGAATGTAATGGAAAAAAAACATGTTTGAGAGGTATATCAGATGGGGGACCTTAAGTGGTATCATTGAAGAGGATGGAGAGACTTTTGAGACATGACCAGGTTGAGTGGGTAGCAGAGTGCCTTATTATGCCAGAATCCCCACCACAATAGAAGGGCAACTATCACCCTGATATACAGAAGCTCCTATCCAAGAACAGTAAGGTGTTTGGGGATATACCACCTGGAGTACCTCCTGATAGAGGCATAGAGCATGTTATTGAGCTAGAGGATGGGACCAAGCCCATCATGATCACTCCATACTGTCATCCTAAAAGGCTCAAGGATGAAATTGAAAAAACCATTAAGGAACTACTGGAGATGGGACATATTCGGCCCAGCAAGAGCCCATTTGCTTCTGTAGTTGTACTTGTAAAAAAGAAGGATGGGACAATCAGGATGTGTATAGATTATAGGGCCTTGAACAAGAAAACTATTAAGAACAAGTACCCCATTCCGAGGATAGATGAGTTGATAGATGAGTTACATGGTGCCTATTACTTTTCTAAAATTGACTTGAGATCCGGGTATCATCAAATCCGCATGAGGGCCGAGGACATAGAAAAAACGGATTTCAGATGTCATTATGGTCACTTCGAGTTCGTAGTGATGCCCTTTGGTTTGACCAACGCACCTGCGACTTTCTAGAGTTGTATGAACCAGATTTTTAGACAGCAACTCAGGAAGTTTGTTCTGATTTTCTTTGATGACATATTGATTTTCAGCAGGACTTGGGAGGACCACATGAGACACCTTGAGGAGATGCTGAGCATTTTGGAGAGTAACTCACTTTACGCCAAGGAGTCAAAATGTGATTTTGGTATGACAGAATTACTCTACCTTGGCCATATTATCAGTGCTGATGGGGTTAGAGTGGATCCAAAGAAGATAAAGGTGATTGTTGATTGGCGTCCACCCACAAACCTCACACAACTTAAGGGGTTTTTTGGGCTTTGTGGATTCTACAGACGGTTCGTGAAAGGTTTCTCTTAGACAACTGCACCATTGATAGACTTAACAAAGAAGGGAGCCTTTGAATGGAATGACAGGACTCAGAAGTGCTTTGATCACTTCAAGCACTTGATGTCTACATGCCCAGTGCTTGCTATCCTAGATTACACCAAACCGTTTGAGTTACAGTGTGATGCTTCTGGAGAGGGGATAGGAGCAGTTCTCATGGAGGAGAAGCACCCGATAGCTTTTGAGAGTAGGAAGCTTCGAGGTGTGGAGAGGAGTTACTCGGTTTATGACCGAGAGATGTTGGCCATTATGCATGCATTGGCCAAATTCAAGGCATATCTGGTTGGGGGTAAGTTCATAATTAAGACTGATCATAACAACATCAAATATTTCATGAACCGGAAGGACCTGAACGACAGACAACAAAAGTGGGTCAGCAGATTACAGGTATATGATTTCGACATTGAGTATGTCAAGGGTAAGAGGAACATAATTGCAGATGCCTTGTCACGACGACCGCACTTGTGTTTAGTTGGGGAGATATCTGCTGATTGGAGAGAGATGATTATAGCAGAGTATGTTAAGGACTCTTGGGCAACAAGAGTCATTGAGGGCACAATCAGAGATGAGAGATATTTTGTGGTGAGTGATTTGATCATGTACAAAGGCAGGATATTTTTGGTGCCCAACTCATAGTTTAAGCATAAGGTAGTCAAAACTTTCCATGATACACCAACGGCTGGCCATCCTGGATTCTTTAAGACATACAAACAAATTCGGGAGAGGTTCACATTGAAAGGACTGAAGGATGAAGTGCAGAAGTATGTTCGTGAGTGTCCTATTTGCCAGCAAACAAGCATGAGCATACCTTTCGTACAGGTTTACTACAGCCATTACCTATTCCCAATCAGAAGTGGGAATGTATCTCCATGGACTTTATTACAGGGTTGCCTAAGGTGTAGGGAAAGGATTGTATTTATGTGGTGGTCGACAGACTCACCAAATTTGCACATTTCTTTGCAATTTCAGCAACCTTTACAGCTGCTCAGGTCGCTGATTTGTTTTTAAGGAGATATTCAGGTTGCATGGGGTACCCAAGAGCATTGTCGGTGACAGGGACAGCAAGTTCCTAAGTATATTTTGGCAAGAATTGTTTAGATTATGTGGTATAGAGTTAACTCCTAGCACCAGCTACCACCCGCAGACAGATGGGCAAACAGAGGTGGTGAACAAATGGTTAGAAGGGTACCTGCGTAATTATGTTTCAGGGCAGTAGAAGGCCTGGATCAGATCGTCGCACCTAGGGGAGTACTGTTACAATACTACACATCACATGTCTATTCAGATGACTCTTTTCAGGGCACTATATGGTTATGATGCCCCATGCTTTACAGATCTCTTGCTTGGTGACAGTCGAGTGCCTAAGGCTAAGGATCTTTTGCAGGATAGCCAAGACATTCTCAGAGAGCTTAAGGAGAATATACAGCAGGCCCAAAATCAGCAGAAGTTGTATACTGATCAACACCGGGTAGAGAGAAGTTTTGAGGTTGGAGACAGTGTACTTGAGACTCCAACCCTATAGACAGTCCACTCTCAAGAAGAGTGGGGCCGAGAAACTTAAGCCCAGATTTTATGGTCCATTTAGGATTATCAGACGGGTGGGCGAGGTGGCTTGTGAGCTTGAGCTTCTATCAGATAGTCGGGTGCATAATGTGTTCCATGTTTCCACGCTGAAGAAAGCTCTTGGCCACAATATAGTTGCTTCTGCAGAGCTTCCACCATTGGATGAGGAGGGTAAGTTGATCCTAGTACCAGAGGCTATCATTGACACTCGGGAAAGACATTTGAGGAAACGGGTTATCAGAGAGTACTTGGTCAAGTGGAAGAATCTGCCAGTTGAGGATGCCACTTGGGAGAGTGAGCAGATATTACAACATCCAGAGTTGAGGTTGCTTGAGGACAAGCAATCTTGGGAAGGGCAGACTGTAATGCCCCCCACTTAGCTCATCACTCCAGGGGATCAGGTTTAGCCTATAATTCGACTTCCGTAGGCTAATGGACGTGATTAGGAAGTCATTCCAGGGACTTACTATTTATAGTAAGTCGTGAGCCGAGCAGTTACTATTTTTGGCAGGGCAGTCATGGATGATCTTTGGCACATAACTCATGGTTCGAGATGTCGAGAGCACTAGTGGATATAAGATAAGTTAAATTAAAGATTTTACTTATAGTTTTATGAGATATAATATAACTGTAAGTTATATTATAAAGTCACTTTATATGTTAAGTTATAAATTGAAAAGTGACACTCCTAGGGATGGGCACCCTCATGGTGGTGCAAGGTGATGTTTTAAAATTAAAAACAAATTAAAAATCCCTCCCTTGGGCGCTGGAGGAGGAAGGCAAATAAAAGACCAAAAGAGACTTCATTTGTATATGCTTGGTTTTATGATATTTTGCTCTCATATTGAGTTTTGCCCGTGCATAGGGTTTGAGCTTGGCTCTTTGGTTTCGATTATCAAATTGCAGAGACGAAAACCTTTGCAGATTCGTCTTTCCTTGTGTTTGAAAGAGTGCATCAGGAAGGGGTTAGAGGAGGTTCACATAGGGGTTCTATTTGTGCATTCTTTGGAGGTATTCAAGAAAAGTTTTGGAGCTGATATGAACATCTTGGACAGAGTTTTGTTATGCAGATTGAAAGATTAACTTAGTGGAGCAGATTCGATCATTGGTGGGGTAGATTGCAGGCTTATTTTGAAGGATTTGTGATAGTGTTTATTTCTGTGGCCTGGCCGTACAGTGCAGACCAGCTGTACACCTTCTAGGAGGAGCTATACACTTGTTTTGGGCTGCTATTCACCTCTATTCTCATCCACCAGCTACTGTAGAAACTTCAGAGTGGATAACAAGGATTTTAAAGTGGTTTTGAGTGTTTTCATTGCTGATTTGAAGTACCAACTGGGCCGTACCACTGGTAGAGGGATGTGGGCTTTGTGGGCATTCTTCCTTCTTCATTTGCATTGGCTTAGGGCCTCATTCTTGGCATATGGTGACTATCTTTATTGCTGCAGTCCTGAAATCAGTGATGAACTTCATTGTAACCATTTCCTGATAATTTTCCATGACAATATATTGCTGGTGCAATTTCGACTATGAGTCAAGTTGAAGAATTTCACATGGGTATGTCTCTGTAATTAGTTTTAGTATATTTTATGATTTGGGTTGTCTTTAGTTTATGCAAAATAGTTGTATATTTTCTGGGTTTGTTTATCTACTTCATATTTCATACATGCACTGCAAAAATCTAACATGCAAAAACAACCCATAAAACCCTAAACAACAGAAAATCAGAAAACACAAAAAAAATTAGTCAGAAGCAAACATATATAGAGGGGTGTATGTTACATGTAATGTCCCCATTTCTGTGATGGTCATATTTGATATGGCTATCACATTTCAAGTAAATGATTGGCTGGAACAAGGAGTTAAGTAACTTAAGTGGTTCTATTTTTATAGAGTATTCTAATTTTGAATTACTTTATAAAAGTTACTTAAGTCAGCTCAAAAACACTATAAAATAAAGTGTCATTGTGTACACAAAAACAATTATTTAATAAAGTTGAAGTGTGATCATGTACATAAAAACCTTCATTTAATAAAATTAGGTCAGACCTAATTGAAGAAGGTTTTATAAGGAGCAACTGGGAATCATTTCACATAATTGAGTTTTATGTTGTTTTTGATTTGAAGATATTTCTTCTTGGCTGTAATTATTCAGCTTGAATTCAAGGAGATGATCCTTTGAAGATATAATGGAAATCCAATTTCATCATTGAGGTGAATTTACTTTTGAATTCACATATGTGCTTCAACGAATTGTGCCATTGGAATTTTATGTGTTTTGGTATTGTTGTTTATGAGGTTTAGCAGAGTCGCAGATTGACATGATTTGGGCATCAAGGATACTTTCATTACAGGCTTATCAGATTGCAGGACTGGGTATTTGTTGACAGAGGGTTTTGCAAATATATGTGATTTGTAAACAAATATAAATTTGCGTGGTTGGATCGAGATATATAGTTTCTTGGTATTTCTATGATGATTGCATCGAGATATGAAAGAGGCTTTAATGAAAGTCGAGGGTCCAATTCAATAAATCACCAAGCAAGTAGCAATCGTAGCTTTTAATTTTAATATTGTATATAAGGAAGAGGCTGGCATAAGACCAATTTTTGGGTATTGCTACCTAACAGGGAACAAAACCTGATGAATCCTCTAATCAGCAGCTATATGTTAATATTGATTTCAAAGAAGAATTTGCATTTGAAAAACAAAGAGGTGGGTCCCTTGCTTATGGGCTAAATCGATATTTCCGTAGTTGCGAATGTCTATTTTATAATCATTGAAAGATTAAGTCTTGTGTTCGTGAGGATTTTTATATTTCATATTTCTAAAGGTTTGAAAGAGCCTATGGAAGTTTGCATATCTAAGGAATCGCATCATATCAATATGAGATGTTTGGAAGTGGGGTCCGCCATGTGTTAAAGGAATTGTCAAAGAAATCGGGACTAAAGGGAGCGCATTCCTTGAGTATCTAAGTTCATAATATTTTGAAGGATAATTTCTGTATCAAGAAGTGGAATTGTGAATGATAAGGAGTCTTTTAACACAGCAGCTTTTAAATGTATTTCATAACATAAGGTTACAGGCTGCGATTTGCAAGGGTGAGCCAGATTTATGGGATTTTTTATAAAGTTTGCATTGTTACCTAGGAGGGGTACAACGTCTGACATGCTTCCAGCAGATCCTCTTTGAATCATAAATTATCATAATCAGATGTAAAAGGATTCCACTAAATCTTACGCAGCCTTAGAGATTATTGGTATTTGTTTGAAGTGATATTCTAGTGGGAAGTGGGACCTAGCAGCAACTAAGATCCTTGTTTTTAAATCACAAAATTCCTTATAGAAGATTGTTAGCGTTTAATTTCGCACCTTTCGGTGAGAAAGAAAAACGGACAGATGTGTAGTAGAACCGCTCTTTGAATTTGAAGGGGAAGCTCCCTGTAAAATAAAACTTAACTAAAAACTTTACAATCTTTTTGGGTTTTTGCAACATGCTGAAAGACAGAGATGCACATTCAATAGCGAAGCAAAGATTTTATGCTTTTTGACTGAAAACAAAACCTAACCTTCGGCACAAATAATACATTATAATGGATATTTGGAAGCAAAATAGGCATATTGGAATCCATTAATGAACAAAACAAGAACACGATCAGGAGAATATTAAACAAATAACAATTTAAGCAAGTAGAGGCATGAGAATTGCTATTGCTTTTATTCTTTGATTGAACGCAAGACTGGATAATGAACATTGAATACTTTTGATTCCTTTAATTAAATCCAGAGATCGAAGGAAACAAATGAACATAGGTGAGCTGATTTTACATGAAAACACTTAAGAACAAAGAAGATCTGAAACGAATGTTTAAGCACAAAGTCATAAACAATTCCTCTCAATCTCAACAACACAAACCGCTTTCAGAAAGACAACACATATATTTATTCTCAAAGTAATAAAGATACGCACAATCATTGAACAATAAGATGTGAGCAATAAAACCCTCAGCATTTACCATTATCCTCATTAAGTGTGTAGAATACACTTATTTATACCCTAAAAAGCAAAGATGCAAGGAAATAAAAGGAATAGTTAACTAACACTCTCCACCCTAGATCTATTTGCTGCATGGGAAGCATGCAAACTTATCAGCAATTTAAAAATAAAATATCTCTCATGCAATTCTGTTAACTGAACTTGCATGTTATTACAATTTGAGTTCCAACTCAAAGAAAATTTGCATGATCTCCAAAACAAATCCAAAAATAAGTTTATCTTTGAAGAGCGAAGTCAGTTCTCAAAATAGAAACTGCTTTGGAAATCCCTCCAGCTGCTAAAAATAGGATTTTCTTGCAGATAGTGAAAAATGACTAAGTATGAGAATTGCGATTTCTCTCAAATTCGTCAACCTTAGCCTCTTTTGGGATAATGATAGGATCCGGACGCATAATCTCCGTCTGCAAGATGGTGTTTGCATACTCCACTGTCTTCACGAGATCCAAATACTCCCTGACCTTCGGATACTAATGAATGAGTGTCGATTTGGCCTCCATGGTGGTAGAAGAATATTGCATGGTAGCTTTTGTTTTAGGCTTCCAAGAAAAGCCTTTCTTCTTCACTGTTTTGCTTCAAAAGATCAAACTAGGCCTCTGTATGCTCGCTGTTCAAGAAAATCAAATTTTTACTCTCATTGCCCAAAATCTGATTTTTGTGAAAAAAAAGTATATCTTGCCCTTGGAAAGTGAAAATATGAGGCTAAATCCTCGAAAAGTTGCTGGATCTGAGCTCTAGACAGTCAAGAATGATGGAAAACACCTTTTCTCGAGGTGGGTATGCGATGGAAATGAGAAAAATTGAACATAAAGGCCTCAAAAATCACTTTTATTTTGGCTGTAGGTGGTGATTTTGGGCATGATCAGTCATAACCGGCGAAGAAAAAGATTGAAAATCCTTCAAAAATAGCTCCTTAGACCTGGACACTGCCTTTTATGCATGAAGATGGACCTTGGGATGATGGAGAATGAAGAAAATGATGCTTTGAAGTGACCAATCTGCCTCTTTTATGCTTTGCTGGCCCAAAAAAGTGCCGTTAACCTGTCATAAAAAGCATGAAACCCTTGTTAATGGCTGCCAATGTGAAAGAATGCCTTTCTAGGGTGTAGGCAAGTCTTTGAATGAAAGAAAGATGAACAGAATGATGCAATATAATGTTGTCTTAGCCTTCACGATGAAGTGCCTCTTCTCCAATGCTTCAAATATGCCTTCTAAAGCTTTAAAGCTTTCAATAATGGAGTCTCCAATTGATGTGCAGCCTCCAAACCCTTTTTGCAACCTTGGAAATGACAAATAGAATGCATGTATGCATCCTTTATAGAAGCAAATAACCTTTTAGGGTTTCAAATAGGTTTTGCCTCTAAATTTAGCTTGCTTTTCTTTTGCCTCCATGCAAATATCCTAAATGAAAAAGGAGTGCAATTCATCAAAATAGAGCGCCTTTTTCCAATGCTCAAAAGGCGTGGGTTTATGGCATTTTAGGCGCCTTTTTTAAGTGCCTCAAAAGGCGCGAGGTTTAGTCATTTTGAGCGCCTTTTTCAAGGCAGGAAAAGGCGTGCTTTTTTGGTGTTTTGAGCGTCTTTTTCAAGGTGAAAAATAGGCGTGCATTTTGGGGTTTTTAGGCGCTTTTTCCTAGGCCAATAAAGGCGTGCTTTTCAAGGATTTTGGGCGCCTTTTGGCATGGATGAAAAAGACGTGGATTATGGGCAAATTGAGTGCCATTTCCTATACTTCAAATATTTTGAAATATACTTCCAGGATGTTTGAGATAGGTTCTGGATCCATGGGATTTAACATGCAGATTCTAGATTTTTGAGGATCCACCAGATTTTAGACTTAGACAGTTTTCAGGATCCAGATCATTAGGCTTCAGGACACCAGACTTAGCGAATTTTAGGGCTCATTCTTTATGATTCTTGACCTTGGAAAACTTTGAACTTTGCTTTGGCCATTTTGACGGAGGCTGCCTAGATCACTGCTGTTTGCCTCTACTTGCGGAGCTTCTTCGCCGTTCCTTTGCATCATTCAACAGTTCTACGTCCTTTGAACAACACAGGAAACTTGAATCTGATCTCTGGCGGATGAACTTCTTCAACTTTCTATTAATGGCCTCGGAGTTTGTGTTTCGCCTTCTGGAAAAAGCAAAATTGACCCAGTAGAGAAAACTCGACCTTTGCATATTCCGTCTGGACCACCTTGATCGTGAAGCAATATTAGCCAATCAGAATTAAGCAGGACTCCTGAATCAGAGTTTCCATTTTTAGAAAATTTTGCCAACATCTGTATCTCAAGAAACCCAGAAACCTAAAAATAGAACTTTCTAGTTTTAGAAAGTTTGAGTTTTTGACTTTTGACGACCAATCTTTTGGATTCTCACAAAAATGTCTTAACGAAGCGAAAAATTTGATTTGGCATAACATAGCCAATTTGGCTCCTTTGAATCCTTCTCCATTTGGGCCTTGTATCAATTTCCTTTGATATATCTTGTACCTACGAGGTTAGCAAATAATGACAAGGTGACATGGTGCTTGGGAGGTGTGTTTAGGCATCTTTTTAGGGTGTTTGTATGTATAGACGAAAATTTTCGTATGGGTACAACAAAGATATTGTTTTTTGTATGGAGAGCACTATCCAAAGGAAGATGCCTTGAAGTTGTGGGGACCACCGTGTTGCTTAAAGGTGTTAGAAATTCCAACGTAGCCTATGAGGAGTCTTTGGAGTGATCTGAAGATTGTACTCTGGTCTGATTGATGTTGCTGTTGTAATAAGTTTGTTGGGAATTAAATTTGTCATTCCTTGAGCTGCTACACTTCTACATCAGCATAGCATAGTTGTAACTTGTAAGTAATATTGACTTCATATTGGAGGTTAGCAATCTTGATATTCCTTATCTCTGAATTTATGATTTTATAACAGCAAATTGTATTGTGTTCAGTATTCAAATTTCATGTATACAGAAAGGCTGCAAAGAGTTTGACAAAATGTTCGTTATTTATCCATGAATGTTGAGATGCAAATGTGAATGTTTCTTGAGCTAAAACTTAAAACAAGCAGTCCTATATTATGCATACTCAGAATTTTCAGTTTATGAGTATTATGCAAAATATTTAAAAAACAATCAGAAAAGGGAAAATCAGAAAATTTGTAAATATGAGTTAAAATCTTGGTAGGGGATTTTACAATAAGAGAAATTAAATTGAAGAACCCCTGATTTGCTAGGTAATCCACCATCGAATTCTACTTTTTGTAGCAAAGAGAAGGAAATTTGATCATATTTTGTAGTCCATGATATTACTTCATTTGAGTATGATCACAGATGCCAATTCGGGAAAAATTTCTTCTTAACCACTTCTATCACTATTTTTGAGTCTCCTACCTCAAGCCTATGAAGCCTTGCCACATAAATTGCTTTGAGACCCGTCAAAAGGGCCTCCCAGTCTGCCTCATTATTAGTTTTGGTACCTAGATGCAAAGATCCACCTATCAACATATCACCTGACAAATCCCTGATTACAATCCAACACTAGCCATGCCTAGATTACCTTTCGCTGCTCCATCAAAATTCAATTTGTGCTCCTCCCTCTCACTTCTATTATTCTTCTCTCTTAGTATTATCCCGTGAATGGTAACATCTGTATATAGTGTTAGTGAATGGTGAGAGGCAAAATTTTGATTGTTTCGGCCAGCTTGTGAAGTCAGTGTATAATACTGTTTATTGTAATTGATAATATGGGTTATCCGACTATGTATGAATTGTTTGTTGGCTTTGGGTAGTTAGAAGAATCAGTTAGTCAGAGTTGGTTAGTCGACGGTTGTGTTCCTCTTGGCAACTGTCGGGTCTTTTAAATAGTCTTTGTATTGTCAAGGTAAGTAGTATGATCTAGTATGATCGACTCTAATCCTTGGCTGACCATCTTTGGTCTACTTTTGTAATACGTTCATGTGCGAATAAAGATATACTTTTACTCCTCTATCTGGTATGCATTGTTAATTTTGTTCATTATTGCAAGTATTCATTTATCAGATAGAAGGGTAAACATTGGCGCAGTTGCCTTAAAAGAAATCGGGTCCGATATAAGAGACTCATGCCCTTAGACCCCGACAAGGGCGGGAAGAGACCACATGGTTAGGATCAAGAGATCAGACGATCTCTTAGGCTGGTAGAACAAAGAGAATGCAGAAGAAGACTAAGAGAGATCGTCGAAGTCTGAAGCTGAAGTCCATCCTGAAGTAGAAGTCGGAGTCAGAGCGTGAGAGGGAGTCGTAGTCAAGAGAGGGAACACATTTCCACTACAAATAATCACACAAGGGCAGAGTGGGAGGCAATCACAAGGCACCTTCCATTTCTAGATGAAGGCTGGATTGATCCTTCCGATGAAGTTGAAAAGTCAAGACAACCTTCTCTGGAAGAGGGATTTTGGGAGTTGGAGTCAGATTCCTTCATAGAAGTGTACGAGAGCAACCTTCGAGGCATCAAAGGGTTGTCAATCCAAGGAGAAGAAGCCGAGCCAATATGCAACACTTGCATTACATCAGGTTCCTCTTCTATCAATAATCCTTCTTTAACCTCAAAGCATTGGCACAAAACAGGGAAAATTTCAGCGTCAGATTCTTGTTCCATTTCTAGATCTTGACTATGCAGACACATGTGGTCATTTGAAACATGATTATAAAAATCATTTCTTTGTATATTTGATTTATACTGGGTAAATCCCGTTATAGAGCCGCGATCTAATTTGTCTAAGAGACGTCCAGGACCATCCGATAATCCTTGATTTTGTCTTGAAGCCATTAAAACTTGCATGAGTCTTCTCATTTTAGGACAATTTTCTCCATCATGTCTATTTGTTGCATGGAATAAGCAATGTGTATGCAGAAGACACCTCTACTACTTGACGCACAGGTGAAACAGGCTGATCACTGACATAGTTGATGAAAGAATCTTGATTTCTTGGAGGAGATGGAACTTGCTAAACAGGTGTAACCTTCAAGGGAACCAATGGTCTGATTGAATCTTTCTGGATCTTTTTCGAAGTGATCATATTATCTTCCAACTCAATAGCAAACTCCTGAGCTTCTTGCAGTTCTGTTAAATTTCTTTGCTTGAGAGAAACTTTTGAAGATTGTGCATTTGTGAAACAACTAGGAAGGATTTCTGATGAAGGATTTAGGGTGTCTGCAATTTTGGCAACCAGATGGTTAAATCTAGCCTCAAACTCTCACATCAGCTCACTTTGGTCTTTCTTGATGTTTGATAGTTGCACAAACAAGACACGACTGTCTTCTGCAAGCTTGAAATGAGCAAGAAATTTCTCGCTCATCAACTCCCAACTTGTGATAGAACCAATAACAAGGTGATTAAACCAATCAACCGTGGTGCCTCGCAAGCTTTCCACAAATAAGCGAATTGCAACATCTTCATGTGCAACATGGAGAATCCCACAGGCAGTGGTGAAGGCAGAAATGTGTTCATCAGGATGCTGCTTGCCATCACCATGAAACTTCGGAAAATTTTTCCTTGAGCCTTCACGAAGTTCATGGTTTTCTGCCAATGCCAACGGACCGATCTGATTTCCCCATGGTCAAAGTGGATAATTGTTGATGTGATTAGCCTCCTGACCAACCATGAGAAGCCTTCTGCTGAAACTGAAAAATTTGTGAACTCTAGATCTTTTTGAATTTGCAATGGATAAGATGGAGTTCTTATGTCGTTCCCCAGCAGCGTCACCAAAAACTGTTAGCGTTATATTTCGTACCTTTCAGTGCAAAAGAAAAACATATAGATGTGCGGTATAATCACTCTTTGAATTTGAAGGGGAAGCTCCTTGTAAAATAAAACTTAGCTAAAAGCCTAAAACTATACAATATGAATAGATTTTTCAGGGATTTTTCATACTTATGCTGAATGAAAGGGAAATTAGTGATCTTTTTGGGTTTGCAACGTGCGAAAGGCAGAAATGCACATTTAATAGCGAAGCAAAGATTTTGTGCTTTTTGACTGAAATTAGAACCTAGGCTACACACTTGCACTACTCAGCTAAATTCAGAGGCTGAGTAGGGCAAGTCCACTATTGGATTGAAAAGATTTACGAATGCCTTGACTAAATCAACTATAAGACGATGCAAAGATATGACTTATACCTTCAATTTCACCTGTGACATAAAGTTCGCAGGTTTGTTGAATCAACTTAACCTTCAGCACAAATAACACATTTCAATGGATACTTGGAAGCAAAACAAGCGTAATGAAATCCATTAAATGAACAAACAAGAACACGATCACATGAATATACAAGAGTAACAATTTAAGCAAATTGAGGCATGAGAATTGTCATTGCTTTTTATTCACTGATTGAATACAACATTGAATTTTGAACACTTGAACATTGAATGCTGAAAAAGCTAACTCCTAAAAAGCTTTGAATTCTAAAATCTAGATATCTCCTTTGTGCTTGTGCAAAAGCACTTATTTATATTACTACAAAGCAAATGCATGAAAGGGAAAGAAGAGTTTAACTAATACTCTTCACTCTAGGACTGGACTTGCATGCATGCAAGTCTTATTTGTAACTAAAACAAATAATAAAATAATCCTAAAGCCATGCAAAAATCAGCTAAACTGATTCTTGCATGTTTATTACAAATACTTCCATTAATTGCATGATACAAGTATCCTAAGTATAGCCTTTTGAAATTGCATGTCCCTTGCATGAAGAGGTTTAGTCGGCCTGCATTGGTTCTAAATTTAGCAAAACTAATTTTAGCGCTTAAGAGCGCGTCTAAAAGGCAGGACGCGCCTTGAGTTTAGCGGACGTGTCTCATCCTTGGTGCATGTGCCTCCTTGATGCGCTTGTATTTATATTTGGTGCTCTCCTTCAAAATATGACGTGCGTGGGTATTTTTGGCACGTTCCTTTAAAATATGACGTGCGTTGGTTGTTTTTTGGCGCGTCCATCTTCAATTGGATGCACTTCAGCTGCGTCGAACACACATTCTTCCAATAGGCACACTCTATAGAATGCGTTTGTTTCTAACCCAGTTGTGCCTCTTTAGTTGAAGTTTCTCTCTTAGTGAATAGCCTTTAACACTGTTGAGTGAAGTCGGCCTCCATGAAAGGTTTATAAATTTAGAAAGAGGAATGCTTTGTTGGATGCGCCTTCACCAATTCAGGTGCGTCCATCCTTCATCGGATGCGTCTTGACTTTTGCAAACGTGTCCCCCCCACTTGAAGCACCTATCCTTTGAAAAGCGCGCTTGCAAACGCTTTGATTGCTTTCTTACTCCCTTGGAAGCACTTCAAATCCTTAGAGTGCGCATCTCGTGCCTTTTGCGCACCTAAACATGCCTTCATTTGATTGTTTTGAGCACTTTTCTCTAATGTCGAATGCATTTCCTTCAGGTTAGACACACCTTCATTTGATCGAATGCGCCTTGGCTGCATGGACCATGCCTCCATTGTCATGAGTGCACCTTTTTAAACCTGAAAGCGCTTCCCTAATGTTGAATAGGATTATTTCTAGATGGACGTTTTTGTAATGGAAGAACTTGTTTGCTCTTGGAAGAATGTATTTTAAGTTTGCAAATTGAGCACTTATCAAGGGATAGGTGCGCCTTGTTCTATTTTAAAAGCCACAAGAAAGCGTGCCTACGTCTAAATAGACGCATCAAACCTTCTAAAAGCCCACCCAGTACTGAGTAGACGCACCTCTAGGCTTTTTGACGCATTTTAACCTTCTAATACGCGCCTTACAGGCGCACCTTTATCTATTATCTTGCACTTTTGAATTTCTTCAGGGACTCTTGTGATTCTTTTCAGCTTGTGTCTTCATTATGAGTACTTCAAATTTGAATGCCACCTTATGATTTCAGATGCGTCTCTTTTCAAAACATGAGCCTTCTTTCATCCAGGGCGTGACTTTCCCTCTAGGCACGCAAAGACTTTTAGACGCACTTTCCTTACACCTGGCATGCCCTTATGACTTCTGGAGTGTTATCCATTCCTCTGGCGCGTTTCCTTGGCTTCAGGTGCACCAATCTTGCCCCCGACACGCTTTGCTGCTTCTAGGTGGGCCTCACTACTTCTAGGCATGCTAATCTTCTTCTAGGTGCTTCAGACTTCCTCTTGGTACTCCTTCACTGATTTGAGCGCCCTTTGTTGTCTTTGAACGCGTTTCCACGTTGCTTTAGAGCGCTTTATGACTCCAAGGCGCGTTCCCTCCAAAAGCTTTTGTTCCACCTCAGACGTCTTCTCCTGCTTATAGACGCGCTTTGCTTCAGTTTGGTGCTTCTTCTTGTTCCAAGACGCGTCTAAGACCTCCCAGACACACTTTTGCCTTACAAGGCGTGCTTTTGGGTCTTCAGGCGCGCCTTTTTGGACTGAGGCACGCTTCTACTCTACGAGGTGCGTCCAACTCTCACCAAGTGTGCCTTCCTTCTTACTGGCATGTCTTTTGCATTCTTGGCGAGCTTTTGTTTCCTTAGGCGTGTCTGTTCACTCCTGGACGTGCTTTTGCTCCACTTGGCATTTCTTCTTTTCTAGATGAAGCACCTTTTGTACTCTTGTCACACTTTTGAAAGCCTAGGCGCATCCAACTCTCACCAGGCACACTTTCCTTCTCTCTAGTGCTCCCTTACTCTAGATGGTGCGCTTTCTGTCAACCAGGCACACTTTTTCTCTCAGGCGCACCTTGAACTCCCTAGGCATGCTTTTGCTCTCTCAGGCATGCCTTGTCCTCTCCGGACGTGCTTCTTCTTGCACAGACGTGCTTTTCTTCCATTGAGTGCGTTTTTCCCTCAAGAGGCTCACCTGAACTCCTTTTGACGCGCTTTTCCTTAACCAGGTGCGCCTTGTCTTCATCTGACATACTTTTGAGTGTTCATGTCTTCAAGCGCACGGTAAAGGTTCTAGGTGCACTTTCCAACTATTCATACGAGCTTTCTGAGTCCTGAGTGCGCTTTTAGTCTTTAGGCACGCCTTCACTTCTTGAGGTGCGCTTTTGTGTGATGAAGAGCACTTGATGTTCCACGATCATGCTTTGTTTTGCCTAGGCGCGCTATCTTTCCGTAGAGCGCTCTTTTGTCTAAGACTATTTTTTTTATTCCCAAGTTTGCTTGGAATGACTTGAAGTTGCCTACAGAGTTAGTGAAAACAACGAGAAGACATGGTGCTTTAAATGAACGACTTGATTTGGACAAATATGCCAGCATAGAAATTTTTTTTCATATGGGTACAACAAGTTCTTTGCAACCATTGAGTCCTTCAAAAGGACTTTGTATTGTCAAGGAAAACAGTCTAACCCTTGGCCGACCATCCTTGGTCTATTTTGTTAATAACCTCATGCGCAAATAAAGATATACTTTTACTCCGTTACTAGGTATGCTTTGTTATTTCTTTCATTTATTCAAGTAGTAGTTTTATCCAATAGAAGAGTAAACATTGGCGCCGTTGCCTAAAAAGAAATCAAGTCTGATATAAGATATTCATGCCCTTAGACCCCAATAAAAGGCGGTAAGAGACCACAACATGGTCAGGTTCAAGAGATTAGACAAACTCTAAGGTTGGTAGAACAAAGAGAATGTAGAAGAAGACAGAGAGATTACCAAAGCCAAAGTTCGAAGCCAAAGTCCATCCCAAAGTAGAAGTTGGAGTCAGAGCATTAGTAGGAGTTGTAGTCGGGAGAGACAAAACAATCCCACTACAAATAATCACATGAATGCAGAGTGGGAAGAGATAGGCATCTTCCACTACCAGACGAAGCGCTGGTCGATCTTTCATAACAAGTTGAAAAGTCAACACAATATACTCTCGATGGGGGAAAGTTGGGAGACGGAGTCTAAAGATTCCTTCATAGAGGCGTACGAGAGCAACCTTTGAGGCATTGAAGGGTTGTCAATTGAAGGAGATACCGAGCCAAAGACCCTAGGGCTAAGGGTGTATAAAAGAAAATCTGAAGGCGAAACAAGTGCTTGGAACGCTGAAGCTGCAGGAAGAGTGGAGGATTCTCAAGTGGCCGAGAGTGCGAGAGAATCACTGGAACACCCGAATCAAAACTCCTTGGAGTGTGGGTTCCAGGCACTAGGTTTACATTAGAACAAAACCATGGTAAGCCCCAGAAAAAGTAAAAGTCGCCCAAGTTTACAGGCAATGGATTAGAGGATCCTGTGAGGCACTATAAGACTTGTGAAATAATTTGGACAACAAATGGGAAAGATAATAGAACAATTTGGCTACACCCTTTTCTAGCCACCTTGGGAGGTGTAGCAATTGACTGGTATACAGAAATTGAACCAGCCTCCAGAAACACATGGGAGGTATTAAAGAAGGCCTTCGAGGAAGAGTTCAAATTGCTTTGAGATGATAATGAAACAGTAGTAGAAATTTACAATACAAGACAAGGTAAGCACGAAAATGTACGAGCTTATAATGGTAGACTTAAAGAATTGCTTGTAAAGTTAGAAAAAGAACCTGTTGATGGGTTAAAGAAAAGAAGGTTTATTGAGTGACTTATTCTGTCACTAAGGAAAAAAATTAAAGTAGTATCACCCTCATCCTATGCAAAAGTCTATATAATAGGGCAATGGATATAGAGAGTGAAGATAAGATGTCTTGTTGGACAAAAAGAAAAACTAATGAAGATGATAGTTTAGATGGGAGTAGGGACAATGAATCCAAAACAATACAACCGCTAAGGAGGGACATGCTCTGGATGATGAAAGAATTGAAGGTGGAGAAAGAATCCAACAAACTATGGTGTACTGAGTGCAGAAGTGAAGGTCACACCAAAGGTAATTGTCTTAGAAAAATGTTTTGTGATATTTGCCAAGTTATGGGTCATTCAATAAAAAAGTGTCCATATAATTTTAAGACCAGGAGTACACAAGTACTTTTTACACAGGGAGAGTAGTCCACTCCATTCATGCCACAAAATAACATGAACACATCTCCAAGCAACTATCAAAATCAAAGAGGGGGAGGTCGGAGTCAAATATAGTATAACCCTAAAGGATGCTCTATCATACAATGTTGAGAATGTAATGAATGGGGACACTTTGCAAGAGACTGCCAGAACAAGCAAGACAAATTGGGATTATTGTGCAAATGGTGTGGACCTGGAGATCTGCTTGGTGCATGTATTCTTTCTATAGATTTTCTTTTGGTTTGTCTAGGTGCGCCTTTCTTCACCTGGGCGCATTTTTATTCTTACTTCTTCATTTCCTTGCTCAGGTGTGCCCATGTCCACCTAGGCGTGCTTTTGAACTGACTAAGAGTTTTGATGACGCGCAGTGTTAGTGAAATCAAAGAAGGGTACACAAGAAGTTAACGTTTTTAGAACAAATTGAGGGCGAATAATTAGGAACCATTAGGATTTTTTCTTGATGAAATTGGTGACATACAAAAGTTTCGTATGGGTACAACAGATTTTAAGTTTAGTCACCCTTGAGTGGCAGTCTTATGATGTCATGGAGTGTGGCATTGTTTTGAGTCTTGACCAAGATTGCCACTTTAATTAAAATCTGTAAATGGAAAATAATCAGCAAGGATCCCAAGACAATTATTTGGGAGAAAGTTGGAAAAATGGAAAAATTAAAAGACTGGCAATCTTCTCAGTTTTTGGGCATTATTTAGGAAAAAATGGGGATATTACCAAAATCAGCATTAATTGGAAATAGTGAATAATTGCAAATTTTAATAATAATTCATTAAAACAATTGGTTGGACAATTCCTTGATGGCTTTCATCTTCCTTGTGTCTTTCTTGTTAGTCTTCATATTCTTCTTTACTATCTTCTTGATTATGTGTTGAAAGACAGGAAGAATCATTGCCTCGAAGGAAAATGTCCATTGCAACTAAATTCATTGGGGTTGCTAAATGAATGGGATTATTCTTCTCTTCAGAGTCATGAAGCCTGCATCTACTGGATATTAAATTAGCTCCTTGGTTATGGTTGGGTCACAATCATGTGCAAAGTTTTCTCATTATTTGCATTGAATCTTTGGTTTGTCATTAGAGACATGTTTAGTTCTTCTTGGTAATTGTGGTATTGATTGTCTTATATCATTTTATCTGGGATTTTGTATCCTTGCTGGTGACAATTACATGTTCCTCCTCCCCATTTTTATTCTTTAGGTTAAATGGATGTTCAACTAGGTTCTATCTCTTTATACTTTTGCAGTGTTTGGATGTAATGTCCCCTTTTTGAGCCATTGTTGCAAAGTGACCTTGACATTTGGAAAGTTGGTTACAATGACTAAAGTGACTTAGATATTTGGAAAGTGGAAAATAACTTAAAGTTTGGAGAATGGAAAGTCAATTTAAAAAGGAAAAAAAGATAACTTAAAGTTTGGAGAATGGAAAGTCACTTTAAAAAGGAAAAAAGAAATTACAAAATAAAATGACAAAATAACATAATATTTTATTGTCAAATTGGACGCCCCACTTGGAGAAGAGAAAAATAAAATAAAAATAAAATAATATTTTATTCCATGACTTGGACGTCCCAATTGGAGATGGGAAAATTAAAATAAAATATTATTTTATTATGGAGGTGGACATGAAATAAAAATAAATTATGGGAAATTTGGGTGCTCAACTTGTGGATTATAAAAAGGGCATTTGGAGGTCATTTTTGCATATTGTGTTGTCATGTCCCGGTATTAAGGCATTATTTAAATTAAAGATTTAAACATCATGATATACGATAAAATAAAATCGCTTTCTTGAAATATGGTCCATTCAAATGATAATTATGTATATATAAAATAAATAATATTGTTATACAAATATTATTAATATATATTATTGTATTTATAAAATAATAAACGTAAATATAAATATTGTTAATTTAGATATTAGTATAACTATAATAATAATATAATATATATATAGATGTTAAATTATATACTATTATAATTATGATTGTAATATAATAACATATATATAACTACAAATATTGAATTATATATTGAAATAAATATATGTTACGATAGCTGTCCAAAGTATATATAAAAGAGGATCATATAGGAAGAGATACAATAAGCTACAATTACTAAAGATTAAAGCAGCGAATGACCAAAAACCAAAAGGTGCGATTCCCATGTTTAAAAAGCAACGATTACCTTTGTAATTGGCAGCGGTCAATATAAACTCATTAATAAAAGGTGTGATCATATTAAAAGTCAGCACCTACAAAAAGATGCGATTGCAAGGACATAACCCTTCACGTAAGGAAACAACTCTTAGTGTATTTCAAAGGGAATCATTCCCTCTCTAAAAGGGGCAATCAAAAAAGAATAAGAAACTTCTGATGTATATATAGGAAAAAGTATATATTTCAGGGCTGAGGTTTTAATAAAGTTGAATATTCAACAAGTAATGTTATGAGGCAGCGATCACCATGGGTCTTGATAACAAATTCAAAGGGATCGATTAATGTGAGGAAAGGGCAGAAAATAGGAAACATATCTGCATAAGTATAAAAGGAATATATTCTGATTGAAGAAGAGGGAAATATATATAACATCATAATTGAATATAGAGATTGAGAAATAAACAAATAATATCTGAATTAATATTCAGATTTGCATGATTGGGGGAATAAAGAAGAACATGGGAATGTAGCTATAGATCTAAATATGATTGGATTTAAAAGCAAATATATAAGAAGTATATTGGGCTGCAGATAACATAGAAGGAAGGAGTAAAAACCTTAAAGAGTTCTAAAGAATACAAAGGCAAGAATCGTCCTCTTGGTAAGATGTATCTAACCCTATGTTTATTATGATGATTGCTAGGTAGTAAATAATGACAAATGTATATAATTGAAATATTATCATTAGTATCATTATACATATATATGTAAACATTATGAAACTTGCTATAAAGGAAAACATCAATAGATTACATTCACAACACGTTAAGTAATGGTATGTTCATCTCATTTCCTATTTACTTGTCATGTCCCGATATTAAGGCATTGCTTAAATTAAAGATTTAAATGTCACGATAATAATATTAAATAACATTATTTTATTTAATTGTATTTATAAATACAATTTTAATATTAATAATAATACATATATCTATTCATAAGGATATATATTATAATACATTTAAATATTATAATAATATATATATTTAAAATATTATTATAATAGATAGATATTATATAAATATTAGTAAAGAGGTCATATTGATAAAATATTAATGAACTAAATATCATTAATATTATATATATTCATATTACAAATATATAGAAGGGACGATTCCCATCTAGAGGGCAGACACTTTACAAGGGAAGCGTTAAACGAAAACAGCGATTCTTATAATATGAAAAGTGCAAACAATTATTCTAAATCCTTCTAATAAACAACATATTCCTAAACAAAATCATAAGCGATGCAAAAGACATTTGGTACATTGGTAAACAATACAAATCTAAAGGTGGCATCCCCATAAGTAGCGGTGATTATGTTTCCAAACAAATATAAAACAGCAACAATCCAGCAATGAAGAGGGGGCATATGAAAGAGCATGTTTAAGATATGAAAAGAGACGACCGATGAGAAATCCTTTCAAAGGTATATATAAAGAGATACGATGGAATCATAATTAGGGCATCAGGGATCATCAATTCATGAGCAGTGATTTCTTAATGACTCCGAATCAATCAATACAACTGTTTATAGACTTGTCTTTGCAATCTTACATTGATTTAGGGCTCTATGATAGCCAAAGTTACAATGTCAACCAGCTGTTACAATTCAGAAGCTGAGGCAGTTCGCTGATATATAGAAGGCCACTGGTGAAATGATAATGCTGTTCGCTACTGCAAACGATGGTTCGCTGCCCCTTATGATGAAATCGCTGCCAATATTTGATACAAACTCCACACTGCTGACTATATGCTACCACCGCTGCCTGAGGAAAGCAGAACGGCCTCCAATATAAATGGCGAATGGCTCCAAGATGTCAAGGTCAGTGTCTAAATCAGATCTGATCTGCATGCAAAGTCTTCAATGTGTAGCGTATGATCTCAACAATTCGGTGCTCCAAGCAACCATATGATCCTCTATGAATTTGGCGCTCAAGATAAATCTGCAATGCCTTCAAATTGTAATGAAATCTTCAATGATATTCTTCAATCTTCAGATCCCCCTCAATGGTCTCCGACCAATACTCGGATGATGAATCGATGAAGCTCAAACAAATCTCCAATGTAAGTACATCTGTCATAGAATTGATCTGTCATAATCGTTACAAAAGAATGTATAAACCTGGGTAATAATAGAATCTCTAAACACAAGATATGACGAGAATAATATATATATATATATATATATATATATATATATATATATATATATATATATATATATATATATATATATATATATATATAAGTAGAGATGAATGGGAATACTATAAGTAAGAATACTATCATATTTAAAATCGAATAGCATGGTAAATTGTGTCATGATAGCATAAGATGAAAGATCATCATATGAAATGTTGAGAATGTTACCATAAGAATACTCATAACATAAGAGAGTTATTTTGATGAGAGTTATATGATGCCTAATGAAAGGCAATCAATAAGATATTAAAGAATAATCCATTATAAGATATGATAAATGACTCTAAAGATAAATACCTGGGAAGAGAAAGAGCCTAATCGTTAATCCACCTACACACCATATAGATAAGAGACGGGGAATTGGGTAAGTGGTTAGATATTTGCACCTAGGTAAATCTCGAGCTGGCGAAGTATCGCAATAGGCGATGAAGCCCCTCTGAGGCAAGGGTGAGCCTTGGACCTATGGTAGCATAGATATATTATTTATGTCCTAACGGTGGGTAAAACTTGAGCTGGTGAGAAATCACCCCTCCGAGCCAAGTGGGAAACACTCGTCTCAAGCTGGTGAGAGATCACCCCTTCGAGACAAGAAGAAAACCTTTGACTCAAGCTGGTGACACCATCACCCCTCCGAGTCAAAGGAGAAAAGCCCTTGGACCCATGGCCGCAGGTCTTGGATACTAGCGCCCTAACAATCCCTCTCAAATAGGTGAGTGGTCTGATTAACGTGTAGGCTCTAGTATATCTCTCCCGAGGTAAAATCATGAAATATATATATTATAGATATAAGGAAATGTGAAATGCATATAGATCATGATTATGTGAGAAGTACATGAATTTGATATTTACATATTGTAATATGTTTAAGAAGAATTGAATACTAATGTTCTCTTGTAAGTTTAAATTGTGTGCAAGATTGTGAAAATTTTTGGCTTACTAGAAGGGGACATTACATTACTTCTATTGCCTGCAATCGTAGGGTAGGTTGGTTTTGTTAGGGAAAGGCGAGGTAATTCCATCTCAATGGATTGAAGATGGTTTAGCGCACCCAAGACAAGGTGGTTAGGGAGAGGCGGAGTAATCCCATCCCAATTACATTGGAGAAGGTTTAGTGCACCCTAGACAAGTAATTCCCCATCCATGGTTGAGGATTAGAAGAGAAATAAGATTGAGATGTGAACATAGTGATCATTTGGTATGTTGAAATATATTTCTATTGCCTGCAACCCTAGGGTAGGTGGTTTTGTTAGGGAGAGGCGGAGTAATTCCATCTCGATGGATTGGAGATGGTTTAGCACGACCTAGACAAGGTTTGTTAGGGAGAGGTGGAGTAATCCCATCCCAATTACATTAGAGAAGGTTTAGTGCGCCCTAGACAAGTAATTCCCCATCCAAGGTTGAGGATTAGAAATGATGTAAGGATTAAGACTTGAATATAGTTGATATTGGATTGTGTTATGAATTGAATTGAATATTATCTTAGTTTATTAATCTTTAATATCTCTAATGTCCCTTTCTATTGATATTATTGTATGCAAGTAAAGAAATCAGGAGTATCCTAAAAGGGGACATTACAAGTGGTATTAGAGCAATCATCCTGCCATCCTTGTATACTTTGTGATTTATGTGTATTCAAAGGCTTACCTTGTGGCTTATGTGTATACGTGTATTCGTGCGACTTATGTATTTAAGTGTACACTTTACGACTTACATGTATGTTTTGTGACTTGAGCTACTTGCTTGTCTACTTGAGCTACTTGCCTACTTGCTTGAGCTAGTTACTTGCGTTCTTGAGCTACTTGGTTGTCTACTTTAATTTTAGTATGTAACTAAATGGCAATGCATGTAACCTACAAGTTGGTGTAATCACTTCTATATTTAACATCCTGAGGAGATCACTCAACACCATTCGACCTTGAGGTAAAAAAGGGAAGAGCATTTCATCTAAGAGAGATATCCAAGACCATCATTAAAGAATTCAATTGAGATTTAGAACCACTGAGGTATCATATCGACCTAGGAGAGTCAATCTCTTAAAAGCCAAAACAACAATTTTGAGAGGACATAATAAAGACAACTTAGCTCTTTAGGAATCCACAAATGGGGAGAAAGGTCTTAAAAGGAAATGTGGAAATTTTCATCAAACTTAATTGTTCTGTCCATTTAGAACGAGACCATGACTACAACACATTAGAAGGTAGACTTCAAGATAAGAAGTGCAAGGTAATCAAAGAACTCGTTCTGATTGCTTGAGGACAAGCAATCTTGAGTGGGGAGGGCTGTCATGTCCCAGTATTATGGTATTATTTAAATTAAAGATTTAAACATCATGATATACGATAAAATAAAATTGCTTTCTTGAAATATGGTCCATTCAAATGATAATTATGTATATATAAAATAAATAATATTGTTATACAAATATTATTAATATATATTATTGTATTTATAAAATAATAAACGTAAATATAAATATTATTAATTTAGATATTAATATAATTATAATAATATATATATATATATATATATATATATGTTAAATTATATATTATTATAATTATGATTATAATATAATAGCATATATATATATATAATAATATAACTACAAATATTGAATTATATATTGAAATAAATATATGTTATGGTATCTGTCGAAAGTATATATAAAAGAGGATCATATAGGAAGAGATACAATAAACAACAATTACTAAAGATTAAAGCAGCGAATGACCAAAAACCAAAAGGTGCGATTCCCACGTTTAAAAAGCAACGATTACCTTTGTAATTGGCAGCGGTCAATATAAACTCATTAATAAAAGGTGCGGTCATATTAAAAGTCAGCACCTACAAAAAGATGCGATTGCAAGGACATAACCCTTCACGTAAGGAAACAACTCTTAGTGTATTTAAAAGGGAATCATTCCCTCTCTAAAAGGGGCAATCAAAAAAGAATAAGAAACTTCTGATGTATATATAGGAAAAAGTATATATTTCAGGGCTGAGGTTTTAATAAAGTTGAATATTCAACAAGTAATGTTATGAGGCAGCGATCACCATGGGTCTTGATAACAATTTCAAAGGGATCGATTAATGCGAGGAAAGGGCAGAAAATAGGAAACATATCTGCATAAGTATAAAAGGAATATATTCTGATTTAAGAAGAGTGAAATATATATAACATCATAATTGAATATAGAGATTGAGAAATAAACAAACAATATCTGAATTAATATTCAGATTTGCATAATTGGGGGAATAAAGAACATGAGAATGTAGCTATAGATCTAAATATGATTGGATTTAAAAGCAAATATATAAGAAGTATATTGGGCTGCAGATAACATAGAAGGAAGGAGTAAAAACCTTAAAGAGTTCTAAAGAATACAAAGGCAAGAATCGTCCTCTTGGTAAGATGTATCTAACCCTATGTTTATTATGATGATTGCCAGGTAGTAAATAATGACAAATGTATATAATTGAAATATTATCATTAGTATCATTATACATATATATGTAAACATTATGAAACTTGCTATAAAGGAAAACATCAATAGATTACATTCACAACACATTAAGTAATGGTATGTTCATCTCATTGCCTATTTACTTCTATTTCCTGCAATCCTATATGCTTTTTATAACTATTTGCTGTAGTATAATTAATTAATTTAATGAAGGTAAGTTTTTCTTATTTTCCCAGGACTTGCTATTATTCTTGCTTTGTGAATCCAGTGACAGCATTACGTGGAAAAGACTATGGGAAAACAAAAATGCGATACCCAGATTACATAGAGACAGAATCAGGTCTACAATACAAGGTTGTGTGCTTGGATGCTTTCTCTGCATTAGTACTGTGTAACATGTTGTCACTGTTAGACTATTTCAAAAAGTAAATCAAGTTTTAGTTCCCAGAAATAATTATACAATGAAAAAATCATATTTTTCCTTTTGGATGCAGGACTTAAGGATAGGCAACGGCCGAATTCCAAAGATAGGTGATGCTGTTGTGGTAAGTATTACATATCCACTTGTGCCTGAATGTTGCCATTGCTAGACCTGTAGTTACTTGCAATTTAATAACACCATCAGAAGCAAAGGCAAATTCTTATTAAAATGTTAGAATTAGAGTACAGAGCTCATTATCTCCTAGTACCACGAGCTTGCTTTTTCTCTATTCCTTTAGCCTTCATTGCATGGCTATATTTGCACCTGTTAAGACCTAGGGATTTTTGTTGAAACTCTTATGGTCTAGAAGTTTTGAAGGCTCGAAGTCACACTAATTATTGATTATTAGTTGAAAATCATGGATGCAAATTGAAAACAGGGATATGAGTGTATATAAAAAGGAAACAGTGATGCAAGTTTCACATGTTCTAAATTAGACGTGTCATTGTAAATGTGCATAACATAATAACCAAAATGAGCTTTATAAAAGAGGCGTTAGGTAATAATAATTGACTTTTATCTCTGTTAAAGCACTTTTACTGGTTAGCTTTCTGCTGCTACTACTACTACTACTACGACTACCACGACTACTACTACGACTACGACTACCGCTACCGCTACCGCTACCGCTACTATTACTACCACTACTACGACTACTACTACCACTACGGCTACGACTACTATGACTATGACCACTACCACCACCACCACCACCACCACCACCACCACCACCACTACGACTACGACTACGACTACGACTACGACTACGACTACTACTACTACCACTACCACTACGACCACTACTACGACCGCTACTACTACTACGACTACGACTACTACGACTACTACTACTCCTACCACTACTACGACTACTACTACTACTACCACGACTACCACCACTACTACGACCACTACTACTACCACTACTACTACTACGACGACGACGACCACCACCACCACCACCACCACCACTGCTACGACTACTACGACTACGACTACTACTACTACGACTACGACTATTACCACCACCACTACTACTACGACTATGACTACTACGACCACTACTATGACTACTACCACTACGACCACTATGACCACCACGACCACCACCACGACCACCACTACTACTAGTACTACCACTACTACTATGACTACTATGACTACTACCACTACTACCACTACTACTACCACTATTACCACGACTACGACTACGACTACCACTACTACCACTACTACTACCACGACTACGACTACGACTACTACTACGACTACTACGACTACTACGACTACTGCCACTACCACCACTACCACGACTACCACTACTACTACTACTACCACTACTACTACTACCACTACCACCACGACTACTACTATGACTACTACTACTACTAGTGCGACAACTACTACTACTACTACTACGACTACTATGACTACTACTACGACCACTACTACGACCACCACTACTACAACCACTACTATGACCACTACTACGACTACTACTACTACTACTATGACCACTACTACTACTACGACCACTACTACTACGGCCACTACTACTACTACTACTATTACTACTACTACGACCACTACTACAACGACTACTACTACTACGACTACGACTACGACTATGACTACGACTACGACTACTACTACGACCACTACTACTACGACCACCACCACCACTACTACTGCTACTACTACGACCACTACTACTACGACTACGACTACTAGTACGACCACTACTACTACTATGACTACTACTATGACCACTACTACTAGTACTACTACTACTACTACGACTACGACGACTACTACTACGACTACCACTACCACTACCACTACCACTACCACTACCACTACCACTATGATGACGACGACGACGACTACGACTACGACTACGACTGCTACGACTACTACTACCACTACTATGACTACGACGACCACTACTACGACTACGACGACCACTACCACTACCACCACTACCACTACCACCACTACCACTACTACGACTACCACTACTACTACTACCACTACTACTACTAGTATTATTATTATTACTACGAGGATGTTTTCAATTTATCAGTGTTCCACGGGGTTTCAGGGACGAGGACTGGGGGACGGCAGAGGACATGTTTCGGGGACGCGGTGGCGGGGGGTCTAAGTTTGGGGGTGGTGGGGGGCGGTGCGCTGAAATACATATAGTACTTGAAAAATTAGTCATAAAAAGATGTATAACTGTAGAAACCTAAGGAATAAGTAAAGTTTAGAGTTTAAACACATTGCAATGATTTCATTGAACTAGTAAACATTGAAACGATGAAAATCAAAATGAAAATATACTTGATAGACATTGGAACAAGAACTAGATGTTTCATAATTTGAATTTCATAATCATGATTCATAATTACAATCAACAATGTTCAAAGTTCAAACTTCAAAAACAAAATACTAAATAGTAAATGGCTAATGGCCTGATGCCTCTAATGATCTAATCATCCCAAGCTCCATGTCAATCTCCTCATCATTGGAACTGCTGGACCCCAAATGCTCAAGCTCATCCAACCCAATATCAATCAGCCCTGTCTGTGTAGCATCATCATCTATCTGTGCTTGCTCTTCTGGCTCTACATCCCATCTGGCTGTTGGACTCTCCTTGTATGTAGTTGTGTTGCGGTCAATGAGATGCAAGGCACTATGTACAGCCACAAGCTTCTTTGCCCTCTCCTAGAAGTAAGCCTGTTCCTCTTAACGGAGTGGATGAAGCTATAAGTAGACCAATTCCTCTCAGCAACAGAAGAACTAGAAACCTGGGACAACAAACGAATGGCTAGAGTAGTAATCAAAGATCGAGGCCCATGCATAGTCCACCACAACTTGGGGTCCTTCTGTGACATAGTCTCCAAATCTATCTTGGACGCCTTTGAATATCCCCAAAGAGTGGCAAAATTTGTCCACTCAGTATGAAGCAAGCTGGCCTCTATAGGATCATACATTTTGTCAATGGCCTTCATGAACCCTTCCTTCACCTCAGAATCCTCTATAGGTGTGATTCTGCCGGCCCTTTGCACATACCACTTTGGGTTCAATGCATAGGCAGCCATGTGTAAGGAAGTGTTGAGCTTCTCCCATCTACGCTTAATGATTGGATGAATATGCTCGGTGTAGAATTGCATTGTGGGGTGCTTCTTTTGCACAATAGCCTTCATTTGATCAAGCATGGAATCAATGCACTCATATACCTCTCCAAGGGAATGTGCATTAGAATCCCCAAATCTAATAACTTTAAAATTTAAAATTTATAAATTTTAGCTTTTGTTTTTAGAAAAAAATCATTTTTTTATTGCATTTTAAGGGGTATGTCTGGAAGTCTCGGGGATGTCTAGAAGTCCCCTCAAAAGTGAAACGTCTCAGAGGCGGGGGAGAAATGGGGGGACAGTGGGGGGACGTTTCCCTGACGTCTCCGCGTCTCGGAAACGTCCCCGTCTCTAAAACGGCTCCATTTCCGGGGGGGGGGCGCGTCCTCGTGGAACTATGCAATTTATCTTATATAAGGATTAATTTCATATTAGCATCTTTGTCAATGTTTGAAAAAATGTGGTAGGCACAGTAGTGATAATGAGTAAAAATCAAGGACTAATATATTTGAGCGATTTGTTTCATTAATTTGTACAATCCTAACAGGATGAGTAGTTAGATCCGTCTCAACAAGAAACTGAACTAATCATTAATAATAATTCAACACTCCACTTTTTGTGAGCATTAAGAAAAATCTACTCAGCACACAAGATAGCAAAGATTTATTAATGTCCAAGGGACTATGGTGTAATAGCAATGGAGGACATGTGCAAGAGCATGACCCGTGTTCAAATCACCTTTACCATGAGGCAGTCCATAATCCTAGTGGACATGTGTTGAGGTTGTGGTGTAATGAACACATGGTATGTTCAAGTGTGAACCAGGTTTGAAAATTATTAATAATGCATCCCAAGCTTACTACACACCACAATAAAGGTAGCCCATAACTTCACCCAAGATTTGCCAAGTGAAAAGAAAATAGGTTCATTTACAATGTTTAGAATGAGATGTACTTTTGTGGCATATTGTTAGGAGGCTTAGGGATGAAGAACCCTCCCAAAGATTGGAGTCAAAATTCTGACAGCTCTCTAAATAAGAGTGACACAACCCGCATACATGCAGGAATCACTTTGTTCATTGGATTCTTTCTCTAGAGTGAGTATGTACTAGAGGCATTAATTTGACCAACCAAAGAAGGTGGAGGGCTCCTGCCACTGCACATATTTTTTCTTCCTCATTATTGTCATTGTGAATAGAGCAATGTACTCAGCTCAACATCACAATAAACTAAGAAATTATATACACCATAGCTCTCAGCCAAGGCTCCATACTTGCAAGGTATCTTCTATAATGATGAGTTTCTTAAAACTGTATTCTCTCAATGAACAAATAAAATCAAACTTCATTGCATGGCAACAACTTTGACCCCTTGACCAATTTTAAGACTTGGACCTAAAATATAGCATGGCTATTGTTGAAACCATAGTTTGCCTATTTGGACTTGACTCAAACTTGACAAACCAAAAATTTTGCAACTTGGCAAAAACTTGACAACTTAAAAAATTTGAAAACAATAAAAAATACTCAGATTGGGAGGAAGTTTGGATTTACGGGCTTTCCCAAATGATTTATCTGAATTCTGCCCTAAAATTTCTGCACTTTACCTTTCTGCCCTAACCCTAACTTCTGCCCTAGTTTTTTGCTCTTGTAATTGTCTGCCTTAACCGTAACTTCTGCCCCAAAAATCAGACTTGAACAATGGCATATAATTATCATAAATCACATCAAAACATCAACATAATTCCATCATATAATTTTCTCAATAATGCAAGTGATATTCACCATGAAATACACATTGAAAACATCAAATACACATCCACAATTAACATGAAGTCTGCTGCTGTAAATTCTGGAAATATGAAGTTTTCAAGTACACAATATGGCTATGGCAAGCAGCCAACAGCCCAGCAATAAAGTAGATACAATTGTCAATGTTTACATACCAAAAATATGCATAAAAAGGACTTAAATAGAGGGCGAATCAGGGCTGCAAGTCTGCTGTCACAAAGTCTGCTCAAACCCTAACCCTAGCAGCCAACAGTCATCACAAAACTGCCTCAAAATGCAGGTCGCTCCTACTTAGAATGATTTGCTCCAACCCTATGTCATATCCCTTTTTGCGGGATGGTCACCATCTGAAGATTATTGCACTTTCCTAGAGGACTTTGAGGTACTGGGAGAGGTTGGACTTCACCGAGGATGTTATTTCGTCATTTTTGGATGCCTTCACCTAATTACTTAGCCTTGGGCGAATCACTTGTGTCATGGAGATCATGGGTTTATGGGTGCCTCACATGTGCTATTGTATTTATAAATAATAATTATTTATTCCTTATCCTAGTGCTTGAGAAAGAAGGAAAATAATGTAAAATCAAATCTTTAATTTGATTTCTTATTGGCGCCTAGAGGAGAAGGCTGGGTCAGCCCTCTTGGAGGGAAAACAATTCAAAATCAAGTTGTACTTGCATGGGTCGGCCAGGAGAAGGAATAAAGGAAATGTGTGTATAAATAACCCTTGGCATTTGGCATTTGAGGCATCATTGAATCATTCTTTCATTGCATCTTGGAGAGCAATCTTAAACGGAGCTTGGGACGAAAACCTCAAGTCTTCTAAGGGAAGTTGGACGAAAACCTAGCTTCTCATTGTGAGGGTTTCGTGGCGGGAATCCATTGGAGCATTCAACCTTGTTTTAGCAGATTTGGATCAGCTACAAGTGCATATTCAAGGGCAAGATCATCCTTCATCTTGGGTGCCTCATCTTAGGAGCTGGGAGAATTGATTTAGGGCAGATTTTCAGTGGATATCATCAGATTTCAGGCCTGCTAGGGTTCCTACAGTGGCTGCTCTGCTACAGCAGACCTGCGCCAAGCTTGGAGAGGTACTTTTGGGTCAAACTATGCCTTGGAACATGGGCGACTAGCCCCTACATGTAGCACTTGTAATGTTATGATTTGTAATGCAATTTGGTATCATTCCATATACATAATCAGACATGTACTCAGACTGTTACAGCAGATTACATTCTTGTCATTTCATGATTGCTATCTTCATGTTCATGTGTACTTTCATGTTCTATTTGCCCTCCTAATAAAGCGAATCTCTTGAGCATTGTTTTATGGTGATAAATGTGAAATTGCTGCATAAAGATATTGTTTTTCAAGTCTGATTTTGGAGCAGCTAGAGTTAGTGCAGAATTGTTTAAGTCCAAAACTAGGGTTTTGGAGGAATATCCATTTGGGACATTACACCCTAGGCTGAAGCCCTAGTCAAATGCGCCATGAAGAAGCCTCCAAATATGATCTCAAATCTGATATATAATTCTGCTCCCAAATAATGAAGTGCAAGTGAACTCCCGTCACGGAATCCTCCCCAAGAAAGAGTTAGGTTTCGTCCAACTCCTCCCAAGGACTTGAGGTTTTTGTCCCAAATCCTTCTTAAGAGATAAACTCCAAATGTCGAATGAATGAGTCAATGAATGATGATTGCAAATGCCAAATCCATCTTGTATTTATACATGGTTTAAGCTCAATCTCCCTCTAGGCCAACCTAGGGAGAATAATCCCTTTATTTTCATGACTTATGCCTTCTAGGTAGGCTGAGCAGCCATTGAATATCAAGGCGCCCAAATAATAAATTAAATTAAAGATATAATTTACTATTATTTCCTCTCCTCTTCTAGCGCCAACATAAATGCAAGGGATAATATATTTTATTCCATCCACAAGGCACCTAGGTGAGGTGCTATTGAATTGGTCTCCAATCACAAGTTGCCCAAGATAATGACAATAATAGTAACCTTTGTAATGATGTACACCATGTGACCGTGAAGGTGTAAACAAGGCATCCGTATGTGAGCATCCTCTGATGTGATGATGGCATCCACTCAACACATGACAAATCCATATGAAAGGCTCTCCAAATAGTTTGCTCCTCGGAAGACGAATTACCATATCCTTGAAGAGTGCACCAAAGGCATCATACAAATATAACAAGTCATCTCCATTACCCGTGATGTCCTCCAAAAGTCCCAGAGCGGGGTGAAAGGCCCAAATCAATTCTAATGGCGACCATTCCAAAAATGGGGACATTACACGCTACCCACTAGTTTTGCCATTTTTTATGTGGGTCTTTGTAATGTCCCCATTTGGCGTCTAGCCAAGTTAGTGACCAATAGCCTATTCCCTTGAGCTTCTATAGGCTATCTGGGTTGGTTAGGGAGCTCTGTTTGTTGTGAAGAGCACAGGTTCAGTTATTTGTGATGTTTTGCCTTGGATTTGAACTCAGTGGTGTCTTGGGATGGTTGTGCAACTTTTAGATGTTTGATCAAGTTTGGAATTTTCCACAAAGTCGGGTGATTTAATGAGCTATTTAATTATTATTTTCACTTAAGTCTACTAAGGGTGAAAATAAATAAAAAGTACCTAAGTGTTATAGCTCATTGGAAAGGTAATTAAGTGTTTTAAATGATAGACACTTAAAAGGGGGGCATCACATATGCTATATTATTATTATTTCAAAAAAGGTCTTTTTGAGAGAAGAAATATGAAGAGTTAAAAGGAAAATAATAATATATTCCTCTCAAAAAGTTATAAAAGGGGAATGAGAGCTCATTTGAAGGGATGCTTTTGGATTGATATTGTTACTTTGTTGGATTGAACCTAAGTGTTCTTCCATTTTTTCCTTCTTGAGGACGAAAACCTTCTAGGAGAAGTCTAGTTTCGGTGGTGAGAGATCCACCCTAGCTGGAAATGGTGACTTCAAATCAGGAGTTGCATAGAGTTTGAATGGATTGAATAATTTTGAAGGATTTGAGTTTGTTTTGTTTGTCCATTTTTGTGGTGATGTTGATTGAATATTTTCTGAGCAGATTATACAGATTTCTTTGAAGATTTTGGGTGTATTTATGGCAAGCTGTACCTTCAGGTGCTGTACCATATATGTGGGTTGATCTTTGTTATTGAGTGATGTGTAATAGTTATGCAGAAAAAGATGTTTGGAGTACAATTGCTATGAGTGATTGACTGTTCTAGAGGTAAAAACTTGTGTGTTGGGGTTGTATTTGAATTTTTATGAGCATGCTGTATCCCATATGGTGCGCTGTACATGCTGTTCTGTGCAGTTTAATGTGAAGATTCAGACTTTGTTCTTTCAGTCAGTAATAAGCTCCTTTGTTGTCCTCCTTACATTGTTTGAAATCTGCATTGGTTTGAAGTAATACTGAAATCAATTGATGCTTGACTTTGGATTTCATGAATAGCAGTGCCGTCAGTACAACAGGGTTTCCGGCCTGATTTTCTGAGTTCTTTGCATCAGCAGTGCCTCATGCATATATTCAGATTTGGACAGAGTTTATCAAATGAATCTTAATATTCCTTTTTGGTGCAGGATGACTCTCTTGATGCCGATCATTCATAATTTGTTGATTGATGATCCAATTAAACTTTCTTAGTTTACATATGATACTTGTCATTTGTTTTCATGAATTCATATCAGACTTGGTTGTTGGGCTGTCTTTGTCTTCTTGGAGATGTTTAGTGGATTATAATAGATCCATAATAGTTTTTAAGTGGAATGTGATATGTATATGAGTATCATTGTGAAGTTTTTCATCCCCAGGCCGCTGTACAGCAAAGAGGGAAGTCTGAAATTGTGTTTTCAGAATGGAACAGCAGTGAATAGTTGCAAGTTATCAGTTTGGACAGTTTGAGACTTGTGTTAGATGTTACTAATACTTGTGCAGGGTATTCTTGTTCTTGCAAAGGCTCATACAATGCTGTTATGATGATCTAATGTATCATTTCTGAGTAGTTTGCAATCTAATACTCTTTGTAATCATTTTTTATGTTGCACAAACTCTCTAACCCCTGGATGGTTCAACCACCAGTGTGGAGAAATTGGAAGTTTATCTTTCTTGTAATTCTACCCATTGAATAAGTGGTGAATTCCCACTGGATAAGTGGATGACATTGTATATCTTTCTTGTATTTCCACCTACGAAATAAGTGGTGAATCCCCATTGCATAAGTGGATGCCTGCTCATTAGCAGATGAATGTATTTACCTTGTTGCACAATGCTTTAGTTTGTAAGCCAAAACACATTATGCTCTCACCTCGTCCGATTTGGGAACTTGGTGATCAAAAGTGTGGAGGTCATTTAGTTGTTCATGCAAGATTGTACTAACATTGTGTTATCATTGTTCAAATTTTTAAAAAAAATTGGGGTAGCTCACTATAGTTTTCTAGCCACCACAACTAGAAAAACCTTCACAATTGCAAATTGTGAATGTAAAAGCCCTGAGATCGCTTGTAAATCGTGATTTTAAATGAAATTGCCTACAAATTGCTTGGAAAAGTGCACGCCTTATTCTTTTGATGCCATCCTGACGTGAGTGGTTTATGTTTTTGATGCCTAACAACTATTGGTAATTGCAAATCGCGATGGGGTGTTTGTTCAAAGGGTTTTTTCACAGTCTAAGGCACATATTTTTAGTAGAAAAGCATCCCAATTGCCTTTGAAAGTAGGAAGTTGCGTGGTGCAGAGAAAAGTTACTCAATTTATGACAAAGAAATGCTTGCCATCATTCATGCATCAATCAGTGCAGAAGGGGTTAGAGTTGACCAAGAAAAGATTCGTGCTATCATTGAGTGGCCACCACCAATAACTCTTTACTCATTTGAAGGGTTTTTTTGGTCTATGCAGCTTCTACAGGCGTTTTGTGAAGGGTTTTTCTCAATTGGCAGCTCCTCTTACCGATCTTACTAAAAAGGGAGCCTTATCTAAAAGATGAAAAAAAGACTTCATTTGTTATGCTTGTTATTGTGAAAATTGCTTGCTTTGGCTTTGCTACGGTTTTCAGAGGGTTTGAAGAGATTTGAACCCAGGTGGCTTTTGGAGACGAAAACCTCCATTAGTAACAGCATTCTACAGGCGTGAAAGACCGTCCAAAGGTGCTAGATTGGCAAATGCATACAGTGTTTGCATCCTGTGCTTCAATGGAGTTCGTTCGATGAGATTTTTGAGGCATATTGTTCATTACCATTCGCAGACTTGATGATGATCAGCAGATATCAAAGGAGTAAGGGCAGATTTTAGAAGCTGAAAGGGAGTTTAATGCAGCTGTACCTCCATCCATGCTTGCCGTACTTCCCTTAGAGCAGCCGTACCACTTCTTGGGGGCAGATTTTGGTGTTTAGCTGAGTTTGGACACTCATACTTGGGCGTTGAGGAGGAATAAGGCTCTGCAGTTCGGAACAGAGATATAGCAGCGAGTTTTTGGTGGTTTGGGACTACATTTAGAGTTTCAGCCTAGCCGTACAGCTACAGGAGGGACGTGGGTTTGCTCGGAGTCCTTACCTTGTATTTAGCAAATATCTTCCTTGTTTTTGGCGTCTAGGGTCTTAGATTAGTTGATATCATTTGTATTGCAAACTTTTTGTCATTTGGAGTGATTTGGAGGAGTTTCTATACTACCCAGTTGCTGGTCTAGCTACAACACATGTATGAAGTTGCATATTTTCATATGGGTATATGATACTAATTTGTATTTGGTGATTCTATGATTTGGGTCTCTGTTATTTTGTTCCTATCTATTGTATTTTTTCTGGGTTTTCAATTACATGTTCTATATTGTATTGAATCTGACAAAACAACTCAAGAAAATTGAAACCCCTTCTGCATCTTCCGTCTAGTCTGAAAGAACACATAAAAAAATAAAATAACATATTAAGATTTTAAAAAGAACCAACAGGTACAACACATTACAATGGTATCAGAGCACAACTCTTCCTGCCATCCTATGAGGTCAGATACAGACATGTAGAAGATGAAATGAGACATGCAGCCTGGTAATCTCAGATGGAATAGATCACAGACTGATATACAGGTTTCCCAGATAGATCCTTTTGATACAAATATAGAGGTGATAGCTGTAGAGGAACAACCAGTTGTGTTTTATAGCGAAGAGGAACCCATCTCAAAAAACATGGGTGATCGTGAGGGTAGGTCTAGCAGAGACAGACATGACGAAGGGAGAACAAATTTTGCCAGCATGATGCATGCCTTGAATGATCTAGCTAGAGGGTAACGGGAAATGCTTGACACAATGCAAAGGTCACAAATCGAATTGGCTCAGATCCTTACCCACTTGATACCTGGTGATGCTGGAAACAATAGGGATAACAACAACAATAATAGTCATGAAAGAAACAGGAACAACAATGGGGACAGGAACAAAGTTAACAATGGAGGTGATAGGAACTATGGTGATAGGAACAAAGATAGGGATAATGAGGGTGAAGCCTCCGTCCATAACAGGGGAGCTACATAGTTCACAATTGGTGACAGCCCTGGTATACCTATTTTTGCACCTAGGAACAATGTTCCTGAGCGGGAGGCTACACAGGTTGAATTTTAGGATGAAATTTGGAGAGACTGGTAGGCTTCGAGTGAGGAGTTCAGAGCAGAGATGACTTTCAGAGAGTATTCTGATCTTAGGATGAAACACAGGCTCAGAGGTGGTAATAGACAACATAATCAGGAGCTCCAAAAGAAAGTTAGTAACATGACTTTGCCCTATTTTGATGGTTCTGGTAAAACCACTACCAGAGTGTGGGTCTAGAAATTGGATAGCTATTTACAGATCAGCCCTATGCCAAAAGCTGATGCAATAACTTATGCAACCTTACACTTAGAGGGCAACGCTCATAAATGGTGGAGTAATGGTAAGATCACCTTGGGTCATGATCAGATCACTTCTTATGTTGAGTTCACTGCCAGATTGATTGATAGGTTTGATAAGAAAGATCCCGAATTGTAGTTCAAGGAGTTAGCTCAACTCAGACAAGTGGGCTCAGTGGATTCTTACATCGCAGAGTTTCAGGACCTATCTGCTATGGTCTTTAATATCTCAGAGCGCAGGTTGATGATGCTATTCATTGATGGGCTATCAAATCCTTTGCGTGGTTGGATTAAGGGTCTAGATCCATCATCACTATAGGTGGGCATGACGAAGGCTTGTGACATGGAGTCCTCGGCATGGAGGAGTAGATTTCAGTCCAAAGGATTCATACACAAGAAAGATAAAGACAAGAAACACTTTCAGAAGGAATCCAGACAGTAGCCTAAGAGTTCTCCTAGGTTGGATAGTGATCAGTTGAATGACCTTAGGAGGAAGAAACTCTGTTTTCATTGCCGAGAGCCTTGGGATCCTAAGCACAAGTGTGCTGCTCAAGGGAAAGCCAAACAGTTGGAGTATTTTTCAGCAGATGAGTCCGTGGAGTCAGAGCCACATTTAGATCAGCAATCAAAAGCCAATGACTCAGGTACAGATGGTTCATCTGCGGCATCAGATACAGAGGAGCAAACGGCCGTACCTACAACACAACTCTCTAGTATACAGAGAGAGGGCTCGTTTAGGATGAGAGGAGTACTTGGTGGGCAGCGAGTGATCACTCTATTAGACACCGGTGCTACTCACAATTTCATAGACGAGGGCTTGGTTGCTAAGAGAGGACTCAAGACAGAGGAGTTTAAAGGCTTTAAGGTGAGAGTGGCAGATGGATTTGTTCTCACCTGTACCAGGAGAATACCCAATCTAACCATTCTGTTGAATGATTACACTTGTCAGTCAGATTTCCATGTGGTTAGCATGGGTGAGATGGACATTGTGTTGGGCATGAGATGGTTACATGACATTGGGGAGTTCACTCTCAACTTGCGGACTATGGAAATGAAGTTTGAGGTGAACGGGAGACGACATGTGCTCAGGGGAATTTCAGATGGTGGATTGAGAGTGGTTTCACTCAAGAGGATGGAGCGGTTGATATGTCATGGTCAGGTACAGTGGGCAACAGCGGTGATGGTGATGCCTATAGCTACGGATCAATAGAAGCATGAGTATCCTCCTGAGATTCAGGCTTTATTGACTAAACACACCAAAGTGTTTAGTGATATTCCACCAGGCTGACCCCCTGATAGGGGAGTTGAGCACGTCATTGAGCTCAAGGAGGGTGCCAAACCTGTTATTATCCCCTCATACAGGCATCCTAAGAGGTATAAGGACGATCATTATAGTCCTTGGCTCCAATTGCTACAACATAACTCCTTGGCTCCAATTGGGACAATCATGTGCATAGTGTCCTTGTTGTTTGCATCATCTCCAATTAATCATTTGTAATCCAATTAGAGTCATATTTGTTTCTTCTTGGATATTATGGTTTTGTCTGAATTCTATTATTTTTTTAGGTTTTTTATATCCTCAAAATTTGTGTATGCTCTCTAGGTGGGCTGCATAAGACATAAACATTGGTTTGTCCTCTCTTTTCTTTCTATTCTTCTATCTTTTGAGATGGGTATGAATCACAAATGCAAGTTACCAAACCTTCATAATCATTTCGATATTCAAATCAATTTGAATTGTATTTCTTTTATACTTTTTTGTGCACAAATATAAAGGCAAACTATAACCATTTCCTTTAACTTTTGAAACAAAGCAGATTCAACTCATTGACCTTTTAAGTAGTTGCATATCAAATTTGATCTACACCTTTTGGAAAGTCTGTTCATTGCAAGATCCTTTCTTATCAACCTGTATTTTTTGCTATTTATCAGAGAAGAATGCATTCATTTTATAATTTCAAAAACTAATGGTTTCCTAAGCTTTCTATCAGTTCATAGGAAAATAGTTAAAAAGGTTTGATACAATATTGATGTATTGAAAGACAATTTCATTACATTATGTGCATTTACTATGGAATCTCATGCATTGCATGCTTATGCTCTGAAGGTTGATTGGGATGGCTATACAATTGGCTATTATGGCCGTATTTTTGAGGCTAGAAATAAATCTAAAGGCGGGTCATTTGAGGTACTCCTCTCATTCAGTTTCTCTTTTTAACATCTTACATTATCTTACAAAGAAAAGTTTCCTTTTGATGAAGAAACATTTGTTTACATTTGATGACATTATTTGAATGTAATATATGATGCATTTTATTGAAGTTTATCTCTATTAAACATCAAGTTTGCACGGTACATGAGATATAATTGAAAAGTTTCTGGAAATTTATTGAAGTTTATCTGTTTCATTCTGCAAGAATGTTGATGGATTTCAAATGTCATTGTCATTCTATGTGTATTTGTATTTGTATTGTTCATTTAATATAACCATGCATCAGTGTTTATGTTGATTTATGCATGTGAGGAAAAGGTGATAGATCCTTCATAATAGCAGGGGCTGTAATTTAAATTGTGTTATACAAATAAAGGGCACAAAGATCTAGAATAACAAAATGACATATCTTTAATAGCACACGATATAAAATTTGATAGGAACTTAAACTTTGTTGATATAGTAATTAGTGTACATCCACAACTATAATACAGAGAGAATAGGACAATGTATGGGAGCTCCCTTCCGTGAGAGATCTTCCTAATGCAGATGAGTCAATGAGTGTTGTGTTGGATAGATTACAACCATTTTGGTGCCAAACAAAACATAAACAATATGCTTACAGGTCCATGTTGCAAGACAACATCTTGGGTCCATTACAAAACATAAAACATATCAAATGATTACAAAAAGCTATTACAAATTACTAACTACATTTATTCCACCCCCCCTCCCCCCCTCTTTGGGTAATTTGGTGTCCCTGCCAACATAGATTCAGTTACAATGCAATTTTGAGAAAGGGGAATGAAGACAACATCCCTGATTAAGGGGCTGATGTAGAAGGTACAACTGCTCCATGAAGTGGCTTGGTGGTTCTTGCCAGTGCTCCAAGTGAGAAACCTTGTACACCACCATTGAGCTGCTTCACCCTAGCTTTAAGGACTTGAACCTCCTCAGTTTGTTTTGTTAGATGGTGGTCTAACTTCAGCTCCTGCTTTATCCTATATTTCACCATATAAACAATCTCCATCTTCCTCTTGAACTCGCCATGGGAAACAACGAACCGATCTGGTTTTAACTTTACTGCTACCAATCTCTTCTTCTACCTTGGATGCACCAGCCTTGTCTTCAATGAGTTGTGTTTGTTGCTGGAGCTACTCATAGGATCTCTGACACTAATCCTTTGTCCTCATATGTAGCTCATCTGTTTCTTTTTAGGCATTTCCCCTCTCCTTTGTTAATTCCCTGTTTTCAACTGTTGAGTCATAATTCTACTACCATGCCATTTTTTCTGAGAAGTACTGGAACTTGAAATTGTGATCAATGGCATGAAACTGGGGCACCCGGTGAACTGGTTTTTTTTTTTTTTGATTCGTAAGAGATGATATTTTATTGAACTTTTCAAAAAGGAGTACATCTTTTGCCTAACTGGCAATATGTTTGCAGCCCATCACTGAAAATACCAAGCTTTCTGCTTGGCAAACCCTAGTTCCAACTATCCCCTTATCCTAAACCTGCATTATAAGTTTATATCAAAATGGCCAGGCAGGGCCGATTTATACTTTCTTGTTACATCCTTATCTATAATTCGCAGAGCTTTCAAATTGGAAAACTGAAAACCCCTACCCTGAAACATACTACCAATACATACTATTTAGTAAGAACCAGCTTTTCAGCCTTCTCCATTCTCTTGTATGTATCGTATGAATTTTGCTATCCATTCAAAGTCCTGCACAGGCACAATGTGAAGCATTTTCTTCAAGAAATTAACACCAACCGTCGCCCTTGCATGATGCACCAGCAAATCCACACCACTGATGTCAAGGAGGAAGGGGTAGTATTTTACAACTTCCCCCGGGATATTCAACAATTCCATCTCAAGGGGCCAAGGCACCCCAACCCTCAAAGTTGCAGCTGCCAACACCTCCTCTAATCCGCCCAACAGGTCCGGCTTGAACATCTTTCGGGCCATAGTCTCCACCTCTACTTTAGGGATATTCAAATCTAGGAGCGAAGCAACGAACCTAGAAGCAATGTCTTTGTCTACTCGATATTTGTTTACTCGCTAAGTGGTTCTTAGAAAAACATGGAGTAAACGGAAATATACAATAACTATAAAGCATAAGTGATGCAGAGTGGGACGCAACGGAAGCTATCTAACAGGAAGGAGTAGCCAACAATACAAACAACCTGATAAAAATGTCTATCGGCTGAACATCATCATCATATTTCCTAGAGACACCAACAGCATCATCACCTTTCAACAGCATCATCATATTTCGGATGATCGCAAATATCCTCCTGTCGACTACTATTTACCTCCTCCGCCTGCCGCCTATCATCATCATCATGATAATCAACGGGCGCAAACATCCTCCGGTTGCACTGTTCATCGGGTGCCAAATACAAGCGGCATCATCATGATATTCAATATCACCTTCGTCAGCAGGATATCCTAATATCCGGTAGCTCCAAATATCCTGATGACGTTCCACTTCAACAACTTGCCTTCGCTGCTCCACTGCCCGACGATACAAGCAACAGCATCATGATATTGTTCATCCGGTTCCTCGAAACCTCCTGATGATGCTAATACAACTTCCTGCCTACGCCGATACTTAACCACTTAGCGACAACAGGATAAACTCGCATTGGGGGATTTCTTAATATCCTGATGACGATGACGTCACACATCCTCCTGATGAACTCTTCAACACTTAGCCAAAAAAACTTAACTTTCACACCCGCATCCGTTAGCGATATGCGGATGATGAACTTCCCCGAGAGATGATCCTGACTGCGATATATACACTGAGTATATATCCAACTCAAAACATCATGATGCACTTGCAACATGCAAACTTCAACAACTTCATGACCCGATCCTGATGGCGATGCATTCGCAAATGACGATGCGGCTCGTTCCGACTGGAAACGCACATGCAGACTCCTGTGTATCCCTCCACTGCATGTAAGCACTCCGAACCGCTCTATTTCACAAAGATCATGTGACGACCGGGCCGGATTACCTTCAAACCAAAATCTAACAACTTATCTTCTAGACCTAGCACATGAGGATGCTAGGCTGATTCACAGCATGCTCCTAACAGATCTCCTGAACAATGCAATGCATAAACAGAAAACACAAATGCAACCTAATCTATGATACAGGACCATTCCACCGATTTGCAGGATCAACCGGTGGAAGGGTTGAAAGTGCCCATCAACTTGCAAACAGAAAAGAAAGCAACACAGATATAACTGATCAACCAGATACTGCAAAAGATGAGATCTTATTCAATTGAAATTCAAAAGTCCTGAATACAGATTCACAATGTCTGAACTGCTCTCAACTCAACACAACATCTATCAACACCAACCTTAATATCAATATGAACTGTCAATATGAACTCAATATCTCTAAACCCTAACAGATCGAAGGTATATATAACAAATCCTTCGAGTACTACCAACTTCACTTCCCAGCGGCTGGGAGCTTCCAAGCGGCTGGGAGAGAGGACAACTCAGACTATCTTATCCCGATCTCTAACTGCCTACACATACTCCTAGGCTGAACTAATACATAGCATCGGTCCAGTGGACCTTATTACAAGATAAAGTCAAACATACTAAAAATAGACTATCCTGTCATCATGCTGATAACTATCCTATATCCTGATCATGTATGTCATCATGCGGACCTATATCCTGATCATGTGCGGGTGCTCCTGCACCAATAAGATTCATATGGGAATTGCACAGATTAAAGCATTATTTCCATTCATTGAATATATCAGTATTACATCACAATATCACAATGTCGGGTCCTTGACTAAAAAGTATTGAACCAATATATAATTGGCTGAGGTTGGTTGAGATACCAACCATAGGCAACGACCACACAACTACCCAACTGTCGGGGTTAATTCCCGATAACACTCATGATAAACTAATTGTGCACAAGTATTATTTAATTCATTATTATTTGCTTCGCTGAATATAACTACGACTGACTACGACTCCAACCGACTACATCATCCCCCCCACAAAACAAGTCATCTTCCAGACGACATTACAACCAAAAATGGGGTTGAGTGACCAAACAAAATGAACTACTAAGAAGAAGGGTGGTGTGGAGACGTCCTTGGATGGATCAAGGATGTCGGGGTGGACATTGACGACCGCAACTCTCGTAGTCTCCGGACCTCCTGTCAGTTCGTTGCAAGCTGCGCCTCCAAGTCCTTCACCTTCTGCTCCGCCTCCCTCATCTTCTAAGCTGCATCTCTCTCTACCTCTAACGCCCTGGTCTCTAAGGCCGATACTTGAGCTTGTGCTGCATTGCTAATTTGAGTTTGCTAAGCCAACTGTTCTTGAAACTTTTGCATATGCTCGGTCAACTCCTCCTTTAGGCTTGTATGGCGACGTCGTTTTGCACAGTTTGATACTGCGAATGAGCAACCCTTGGCTTTGTACGGCATATATATATGGTGTTTCCACACTTGTCTTCTGATTCTTTAACTTCTTTGTATTGGCAAATCACAAGAATTATGGTACGACCTCTTTGTCGCAACTCTACTTGACAGAGGCTTTTATGTGCTACGTACGACTACTTTACAGTTTGGACGCTTCATAATTCCTAAAACCCTCCACCAATTATTGTCTATTCAACTTGTCTGTCGCTCCTATTGACTCCATGTCGTACGGCCGCAAAAAATGTGATGAAATGAAGAATCATACGACTTTATTTGATTGCCCAACTTCTCATCGACCTCCTCTCTTTTGTATCATACGGTCTCTCTTTTTTCCAATCGTATGACTTTCCAACAAAAGACTTCAACTTTCCTGTCAATTAATGTCATTACCTTATTCCTTCTATCTGAATCGTACGACATATGACCCAGGTTTGATTGCCCTCACAGTTCAATTGTACGGATGCTTGAGTTGTACGGTTTGGAGCTCTTGAGGTTTTCATTGTCGATTGCCTTCCCTTTTTTCATCGTACAAGATCTTCATTTTCAATAGTACAGTCTTGTGTGACTTCGACCGTATGATGGAGTGGGGGTCGTACGGCCTTAAATCACCTGAGGCGGAAGTCTCTAGTCGCAAGCTTGTTCGAATGGCAATTGTGGTGTCTGTGCCAACCAAAAACCTCTATGTAGTCTATTGTACGATGTCAACTTTGCCCTTAGAATTTCAACTTCTTTGTATGGCCAATTCCAATGATTCTTACTATGCAAAAAAATTGTACGGCAGCAATATAAGTCAATTGTTAGAGATGTGTGTTGAGAGTGTCCATTGCAGAGTATACTTGTTGAAGTCATACGACTTATTTTTATTGCACTTGAATTTTTGACGTCCACTAAGGTTTTAATCGCCAGTATCTAGTGATTTAGAGCCCACTTTGAATCGTATGGTGAAGAAATGGTCGACTACCTCCCTTCAATCATACGGAATAAACTTTGTCGATTCATCTTCTGTAATTCTTGCTAACTTGCTTGTTGATGAATGAATTTCTAAATGATTGTCAAAGGGTTGATTAAAGGTTTCCCCACTTTTGGAAGGGCGTATGGCTATAGTTGTACGACTATAGTCGTACAATTTCTTTTCTCCTCTTTTCAACTTTTAATTTATTTTATTTTATTATATTTTTTTTTTCCATTTTTTTCTTTTTTCACTTTTTCTATTTTCATCATTTTTCTCTTTTTTTTTCAAAAATTCTTTTTCAATTTTTTTTTTCCAAATTCTAAGGTTTTTTTTTCAATTTTCTCTGTTTTTTCCATTTTTCCAATTTTCCATCCATAGCAAACTGGATCGAGTTTTTCTATTTCTCTCCAGTGGGGTCCACTTGTTATCTACAGTTCCGACTGTAGAAATTTCTTGTCCCGTAATATTTTTTCCTTCCCCGCAATGTCTCTTGATATTTTTCGCTTCTCCGCAATTTTGCTGTGAGGGTGATTGGATAGTACGACAAGTAGCCATATCCTCCAAATTAAATATTTTAATTTCATCATTCAAAGACGTACCTTTATTAATTTTGCAATCGTTGGTAGAGTCGGGTGCCTTTATTGGAACCGGAATCGGAATTGTTGTCTTTTGCGAGCCGTGTACTACGTTCCACACACAAACTATCTAACATTTTACAATCATCTTTTCACTGTTGCTTTTCACCGATCATCCTAACTTCAAAAAAATTCCAGTTTATCGGAAGTGCTACATAATCCTTTTTGATTCGGTATGGTCTCTTTCTCCTTGGTCTTGCTTCTCGTACCAATGGTATTCTATGTATGCACAATTCACGAGGTACGCCTTTCAGGTCCTTGTATGTCCATGCGAAGACGTCTTTGTACTCTGTGATAATCTTGAATGTCGCTACCTTCAACACTGGATTCCAATCGTCTCCAACGAGGATCATACGAGGATTACCTTCTTCTCCTAAATTGACTTTCTTCATGTTTGGTTCCTCGTACTTGATCACCTTGTCTCTTTCGAAGTGGTGTGCTGGTGTGTCATCTATTCTAGCCTCTCCTTCCTTATATTCTCCGTACTCTGGAGGGAACGTCTGACTCGTTGACGCTCTGTCTTCTTCTTCCCCTTCTGTTTCTTTGATTTGCAACATGTTATAGTCTTGCTAGAATACCTCATAGTCCTCCATTTGCCAGTGGAATAATCCATTCAGTGAACTTGTCTCGTCCTCTGAGCATTCATGGAGGTCTAGAATACCTTGGTCGTTCGGTTCTATAGTTCCCCTTTCTTCCTCCATTCCGCATCCTCCTTCAGATTACGAGTCTGACGATGCTAGTTCTTCGCTGATTGTTTGATTTATCAGGTCGATCACATACTTTCTTCCGTTGCTCTCTATGGATAGCGTGTTTCTCTTCCAGTTATGATTTGCTCTGGTTGCCACCAGCCATCCTCTTCCAAGCAACGCGTTGTACGCCTTTTTTTGCACCGGAATGGCTACGAAGTTCAGCAAGAACAATTGTGTCCTGATCGTCACCTTCTGCACCATCAGTGTTCCCAACGGCTTGATGCCATGCTGGTCGGCGCCCACCAATTGGAATGTCGGTGGCCAGAGTGTAGGTTTCGCGAGATTCTTCCATGTGTCTTCGGGTAGTACGTTGACTGCCGACCGTTCGTCGACGATCGTGTTTGTTAGGATTTTCCCTCTAATCTCCATTTGTACAATCACTGGTCTCTTCCCGATGTTTACCGTCAGCAACATTGGGTCGATGGCTTGTTCACCATGTAGTGGTGGTTCTGCTGTTAACTCCTTCCTTCGGCCTTCCTGTTGCTGTCATTGGTCATCATCGACTACGTTCGTGATTTGCATTCCAAGTTGTGGCATAGCCCGGGGAAGGTCGGTCACCTTGATGGGTGCGGTGGTCTGCAGTACCTGCCCTATGATATTGTTTTATGCTTCTGACCGCCAGGAGGTACTTGGGGTTTCCAGAGTGGTCTTTTGTTCCTTCGTCATCGCTTGCTCCACTTCTGCTTTTGCTTCTTTCATTCTTTGCTTTTCCGTACGTGGATCTGGGTAGACGGCTTTCTTTGTTTGCGCTCTGGTGGTGACTGCCAGTACTTCTTGGCTCTGCTCCACATTTAACATATTGATGCCTTTCTTTTTGGGGCAATCGTTGTCTTCATGATCACCGGGTCCACACCATTTGCATAGTCTTCCCCCTGAACTTTGACCATTCTAGCATTCCCTGGCGAAGTGGACCCATTCGTTGCACTTCTGGCATTGTATCATGGGCCTCCCTTTGCTATCATATTGTATTTTGCTTCTGGGACCATTGTTACTTCTATTATTCCGATATCCTCCAGGGGACGCATTGGAGTTGTTCTGGTGTTTCTGTGGTGTGTTTGGTGGGGTTGACTGCTCTCCTTGTGTGAAGAGCACTTGCGTCCTTGTTTTTAGATTATATGGGCATTCCTTGATGGAATGTTCCATCACTTGGCAGATATCGCAAGACAACTTCTTCGAGCAATTTGCTTTTGTGTGTCCTTCCCCATTATAGTCAGTGCACCACAATTCTCTGGCTGCTTTCATACTTTCTTTGTCAGCCTTCAATTCCTTCATCATTCGCATCATGTCTTTCCTTGGTGCTTGGATGGTTTTTGACTCACCCTCCCTGTTGTCATCTGTACTCTCCCGTCGTCCATCTTCCTCTTCCCTCGGGAGGATGTTTTGTTTTCACTTTCTATATCCATCGCCCGATTGTACGCTTCGGTGTACGATGATGGAGGTACGACTTTCATTTTCTTCCTCAACGACGGGAGCAACCCTTCGATGAATCGTTGTTTCTTCAAACCGTTGGCTGACTGAGTCTCCAGTTTCACCAACAACTCCTTGAGCCTGTGATTATAGGCTTGCACGTTCTCGTGCTTTCCTTGCTTCGTGTTGTAGATCTCTGCTACAATTTCATCCTTGAGAAGTTTGAATTCGTCCTCGAATGCCTTATTTAGGACTTGCCATGAGGCTTTATGTGCTACTTCCAGTTCGGTGTACCAATCTATGGTTATGCCCCTCAGCATCGCTGGGAAGGCACTCAGCCAATATTCTTCATCTTCCTGCCCATTGGCTATCCATATTGTCTCACAAGTCTTGCAATGCCATACGGGATCCTCTAACCCGTTCCCCATGAGCTTCGACAGCTTCTGCCTCTCGCTGGCTGGTGGAGTCACCATGTTTCTTCCCCAATGCCCTCCCTGTGCATTAGGCCTGATTGGACTGGTTCTCCCACGACATTCCGGTGCCTCTCTTGCACTCTCGGCCACGTACGTGTCTTCTCCACGTCCCTTCTCAGCGTCCTCTGGACTTTGAGTCTCTTGGGGTTCGTTCCGGTACTCCCTCTGCCTGGGGGGTCTTGAGCTCAGGTCCTCCAATCCTCGGCCCTTCGTCGTCTGATATGGACAACTCTTGGATGCGGCGTTTGCTGTTTTCGATCTCTTCTATCAATTCATTTTCATTATTTTTTCCTTTTTCTTTATTTGTCACTGATGGTGTCCTGAAAGTTCCTTCTTTGGTTTCCTTGACGAGGTTTTGGTGCAACTCAACAGTATCTTGATTTATTTCAGGAAGATCTTCATTCGCTTCCTTAACAATTTGTTTTAGTCTCCTTCATCGGTTCTGTTGGCGTTTCAATTCACACCTCAGGAATGCGAGTTTGAAACGGATAGCTATGCATAGATAAACTACTCTCCTATTATGAGGGGGAGTTCCCTTTTTGCTGATGTTTGCTTGAAAGATAAATAACACAAATTTGCCTATCTTTTTTTTTTGATTCTCAGCTACAAGCACAAGGTTATAAAACTCTAAATCGCTGCAGTAGAGGTTTTTCCTTTTTAAAACTTCTAACTACAGTTAGGCTTAAACTAAATGACGCTTTTGATTGTCTGAGTAAACACAGAGCATAGAAATCAAAAGTGGACAAGGAATGACTTGTTTTAACATGAAAACTTAAATAAATTTCTCCCTGATTCACATCATAAGACCCATTGTACTTTAATGATGAAAACTGAAATAAAATTTACACAAGCCACACATCTGACGACAAAACTTGATGATTAGTGAGATAGAAAATCAAAGCAAAAGGCATGCATAAGACTTCTATTCTCAATATCATAAGTTGATACAACTCCAGGATAACAATATTGTAGCAAAAGGCAGGCATACAATAAGCGATCAAACACTGGAGAACAGATAACACAAAGTGAATGAGCACTTGAAATAACAATTTTTGCAGGCTAGAATAGGCACAACAAATTTTGCTATCACAATTACCATTACCGTTACAATGGGCAAGGATGCCCTTATTTATAATAAATCAAAGGAGTAGGGAACCCTAAAATCTCCTTGATTTAACTTAACTTGCCAACTTGCAAGCTTTATTTTTATCCTAAGACAAAGATTACAACTAACAATTGCTTTAACATAATCTGCTTTAAAGCCAAGAAAGCTCCAATTAATACAAAGTGATTTTTTTCTAAATAAAGAATGGATGAACTTAGGATGAAAGCAAATGCTTTAAAACAAAAAAATCTGATTTAAAACTGCTTTCTTTTGAGTCACATCCTCATCTACATTCCTGCTTTATTGGTGATGTCAATCGCTGGTATTTTTGGAAATAATATCTTCTAAAAAGTAGATTTCAAGAGAAAAAGTTGGCACATGGGTCTTGTAGACAATCCCGTTTTGAAGCAACCCAGATCGTCGGATTTTGAAAAAGTGGAGGATTACTGAAAAAACAGCAAAAAAGTAGATTCTCGGAAAAATAAAATTTCCCAATCTTCAAGAGGATGAAATTCTGGATGGACCCATCTCGATGAAAATTGAAAAAGCTTCGGCCCTGTTTCTGAAAAATGATCCCCTAGAAAAAAGGACCTTGAAAAAGTTGCCTCCTTGCTTCCTCATCCCGAAATTATGAAGAACACTTAAAAAACACTTCGTTGAGCTTTCGAATCTTCGTTGAAAGAAAATAAAAATCTTCCCTTTGGATGCAACCTGTAAAAGTAATGAAATAAAAGAAGCCAAAAGCTTGTCTTTATAAAATTTTAGGGCGAAAAAATAGCTTTCTTTGTGAGAACATAAAACTTGAAACTTATCCATAAAGAAAACATCTTTTAAAGCACAAATCCAAGTAGATATGCTCGAATAGGAAGAATCCCTATTTTATAGCTGCCTATGGCTTCATGTGAGATGATTAAAAATATCTTCTTTGATGATGTCATCAAACACGCGAGGTTGCAATAGTGTTAGCCAATTTTTCCTTCGTTTTGACACTTTTTGCACTCGTTTTGACTCTAGTATGATCTGTCCTTGACTTCAACAAGATGGCAAACTGTCCCCGTTTGACTGAAAAAGCTGATTGATCATGGCACCTTGAAGACTTATCAATCCTGATTTCATCCCCAGCCTCAGATTGACGATTTGACGACGATCAACTGCAAATCTGACCTCTGAAACCTGTCTCCGGACGAAGTTTTGGAAGCGGCTGCAAGAAAACATTGTCAAACATGAAAATTTTTTAAGGCATGAAAACTTGGGCTCCCCCAGCCTCCAGGGGCACCTGGTTTTTTGTGCCTTAGCCAATTTTTTGGAAAATTTCAACTTTTTCAAATTTTTGATTTGCGTGCGCATTCCGGTGACTGAAGACCCCTGTTTGGCTGTCGATTTCTGCCTGCCGAAGTAAAATTGAGTCTAATGATCTGGCAAACAGGCAAGCCTAATGAAAACTGAACTGATTGTCCTCTGTCTGCCTCGGAAAACTCGCCAAACTAATTTCTTGTGAATCTGACCGGGCTGACGGAGGAGTTTGTCGTTTTCCGTGAAAACATGGAAAAATGATTAAGGCATGAAAAGATGGGCGCCCCTGGCCTCCAGGGGCACCTGGTTTTTTGTGCCTTGGAAAATTTTTGATATTTTCAAATTTTCATTGCATTCCTCGATTTTCGTGCCAACAGGTCCTGTTTGATCATCATTTTCTATCGTTCGGATGACTGCAGAAGTAGGACGGGACGTGCATTGAGCTGTCTGAACATACCTAAGATGAAATCCCAGCGTTTTCAAGCTTTCGACTGAGTTTGACCACCGGAAAATGCGCTGATGGAGGTTTTTTGACGTTTCTCGAAAAACGTGTAAAAAATTCTAAGGAATGAAAAGTTGGGCGCCCCCAGCCTCCAGGGGCGCTTGGAAATTAATGCCTTAGCCAAATTCAGGATTTCCAACCTCTGTTTGCAATTTGCTCCTTTTTGCGTGGCGGCAGCTGCTTCTTGTTGTTGATCTCGAGGTTTCGCTAGTCAACTGCCACTGGGTGAGGGATGGACTGGATAGCTTGGGTACATCTGACGTGGATTCCAGCTCTTTAAGCCCTGTTGACCAAAATGACTGCTTTTGTCAACCCCAGAACTGACCAACAGGGGCATTTCTAGCATTTTCTTGAAAAATTCAAAAAAAAAAATCTAAGGCATGAAAAGTTGGGCGCCCCTAGCCTCCAGGGGTGCTTGGTTTTTTGTGCCTTAGTCAAATTTCAGGATTTTTAACTTTTCTTCCTCATTCCGGATCCATCCTGCTCCGTTTCTCATGCTTCGTCAAATCGACAACTGCTCGTCAGTTCTGCGTTAGCTGAACAGCTTGGAAGACTTGAAACTGATCTCTGGCAGATGAACTTCCTCAATTGATGGCTCCGGGGCTCGTGCTTCGTCTTCTAAAAAAGCAGAATTGACCCAGTAGAGAAAATTTGATCTTTTGCAGATTCCGTCTGGACTACCTTGATCGTGAAGCAAAATCTGCCAATCAGAATCAGGCACGACACCTGAATCAGAGATTCTATTTTTAGAAAATTTTGCTAGCATCCATATCTCAAAAAACCCAGAAAACCTAATTTGACGTCTATTTTTAGAAACTTTCTAAAAATAGAAATTTCTATTTTTAGAAATTTTGACTTTTTGACTTTTTTTGACAAAAAATTTTCTAGACTTTCTCAAAATGCCTTGATGAAGCGAAAATGTTGATTGGGTACAACAATTGGCTTTGTTTGGGGACCACGTCAGATATTTACGGCATAGGAGAATCGAGAGTCTCTGGACTTTTCTAGCTTGGACCAGTGCCTTGTCAGTTGGGCAATAGAGTCAGGTTACTTTCCTAATCACCTAGAACAAGACTTTTCCCTACATCACCTAAACCCGGACTTTCTAAAATCACCTAGGAGTTGGAACTTCCCAGAACACAAAGAACACAACTGTCACATCACGAAAAGGGGAAAAACATTACGACATAACGATCACATCACAAAAAGGGGAAACACATTACACACAAACGCTCTTTTTCTTGAGTGAGGATGAGAAGAACAAAGACTGTCACACAAAACCGTCAACTGATTCGGAAGAGTAAGAACCATCTCTCCTTAGCTGTGAAGATTGTCTTGGCAACACAAAACTTTTCTTTCTCTGCAACATCTCCTCAAATAGCCACGGTTCAGGAGGGTATTCACGTTCAGGCCATGAGAAGTTCATGAGGAACTGGTTGATACGCCAGAGATCAAGTGGAGCATCTTTTTCTAAAGTAAGCAACCTCTGTAATAGGTGAAGGTACAAAACCTCTTTCTGAAGATATGAAGGAATGTCTTGTGGCCAAAGTATGCTTGTGGGAATAGTAGTCACCACATATAGAACTTGACTTTTATTTATATCTTGAACATACACAACCTTGAACTCAGTCGACGAATCATCTTCTGAAAATGGTCTAAGCTGCTCATACACAATCCTCATTACTGATTCTTGGTTTACTGGATCACAACTGTCGTCACCCATTTTTCCAGTGCTTCAGGAACTTCTTCATTGGTCATGTTTTCATCCATCCAATCCTCAGAATTTGACAGATCATCCAGGTTTGAATGCTCGAGCTCTTGATCATTATCGAAGTATACTTGATGGATAACATCTTTACCTGACAGTTCACTTTGCCATTCATTATTTTGAATCTCGTCATCCTCCATAGAGCAATCTTCTTCAGTGCGGATATCCGGCATCATCTCATCTTCAACAATCATGTACCTTTCTTCTTCTGGCAAGTAAGCGGAATCAAAGACAAATTCATTTGTGCTATATGTTTCTTCTTCATCTTCTTGGTCGATTTCACATACGACATATCTTACAAAATATTTGTCGAGAATCTTTGACTTTTCAATATGATCCTCTTTAGTGACCAAGACTGAATATTCTGTGAAATCTTTTTCTCCATAAGCCTCTTCGTATGTTGTTTTTGTGTTGGCTTTATCATATCTGTGATGTCTCTTTCTAGCACAGTTTCATGGATAACCTCTGAAAATTTAGCATCGTCTTCTTCACTAGTGTGTATGAAAACTTCTTGAGACAAAGATGAAGATGGGCTAAACTGTAAAAGAAAATTTACAGAATCCTCTACTGAAGAATCACTCTCCAAATGATTTAGAAAAAATGTCGAGATCCAATGATGAATCTTCCATACGATCTCCGGTTTTGAGAAATTCTTCCAATGATGAATCATCTTCAAAATGAAGAAGATCTTGTTCTTGCTCTAATTGCAATGCTTCTTTGGTCTCTTCTCCTTTGAATGTGTTTGACATAGGTTCTTCAAACCAACCTGCAAAAGATGAGAAGAATAAATTGGATTCACCATTGCTCTCTGCAACATATTTGATCTCTTCCTCGTAAGTTTGCTCTTGAGAAGATTGTTGCACTTCTTCCTCAGAGAAAGTATGTAAGTCGTGCGTTTCTTCAGGTTCTTCCATCAACGATCCTTCTTCATATTCGAAGAAATTATGCAAATTTTCAGCTTCCGATGAACATTCATGTTCCATATGCAAACACATGATGTTGCTTGAAACAGAGTTAGTAAAATGATCCCTTTTAATATTTGATTTACACTGGTAAAATCCCTTCATAGAGCCGCCATCGGACTCGTCAAAGAGACATTCAGGATTATTTGAAAATCCTTGATTTTCATTTGATGCTTTTAATATTTGCATGAATCTTCTCATCTCAGGGCAATTTTCTCCATCGTGTTGGTTTGTTGCATGGAACAAGCAGTAGATTTGTATTGTAGAAGACACATCTACCTCTTGATGCACAAGTGATACATGACGCATAGGTGAAGTAGGTCGATCACTTACATAGTTAATGAAAGAATCTGGCATACTTGAAGGAGATGGAACTTGTCGAAGCGGTACAACATTCAAGGGCACTAGTGGCTTGATTGAATCTCTTTGGATCTTTCCTGAAGTGATTGTTTACTACCTAAGGAGTCTAAGTGTTTCCATACAGAGTAAACAAGAAGATATTTGCATTATCACAGTGTACTGGAATAAGTCACACTGTACGAGAATAACAAACAGAATTGGTACTCAGAACATCAACTGCATATATTAACTCAGAACAACAATTACAATCACAATCCCAAAAACTCGTCCATACAATGGCGTGACAAGTACATATATAGTTTGTCCGACGGTTGCCAACCGTCGCCAACCAACGTACCGATCGGGAGTAACTACTCGCCGAAACTAAAACATAAACATACTTCCCGAAACCGCTAACAAAACATATTTTGCCCAAAAGTACTAAACTACATAAAGTACGCCTAACATCATCCCCCCCAAAAAACTTGTCGTCTTCCAGACGACTACAAAGCAAGATCCAGAAATAACTAGGAAAGACGAGGGTCAGTGGACATCCCTGGAGGTGTGGATGCCGTCCGTGCTGAACCAGGAGGCTTCGGCTGAGGGTGAACTAATCATTGAAGCCTGTAAACCTCCTCAGTTCTTTGCTTTAGATGTGTCGTGGCAATGATATGCTTGTCTCTGGTGAGACGTACCATCTGGATAGCCTCAACCAACTGCTGTTTTGTTTTTTCCTGTGTTGCCTGAGATTCGGCCAACTCCTTCTTTGTGGCTTCTAATTCTGCTCTGAGTGTATCGGCCTTGTTCCTTTCTAACTGTGTGAGCCCAGCTTTCTGGGCTAGCTGCTGTTGGAAGTGCACCTGTTGCTCATCAATTTTCTCCCTCAGCTGCTTACTTTGAACTGCTGCCTCCTCTAGTTTCTTGTTGCACTATGCTTTTTTTTGAAAATCCTCCTGTCTAGCATAATATAATGCTCGGAACAGATCCTCAATGCCATGAAGGGCTGCCAGCAGCTCGCTGTCCGTATCTCCCACTCCAAAGTCTGGTCTTTCTAGTTTCCATGCCCTCTACATTTCCTCAGTAATCACTTGCGGCCAACCCTTATTCCAAAATACTCTTACAAACTCCGTCTCAGCATTCTTGGCAAAATGTTCAATTCTTTGTACCTCTGCACGTACTATTGGTGAAGAGTATTGGGGGTTGACCCTGGCAGCAATATCAAACACCCTCTGGAGAATGGCTCCCATCGACCCTAAATCCTGTGCATACCTGAGAATGGTGCCCAATGGATCACTCTTATCTGGCTCACCCATGTGTACGGTCAACCCAGCTAGCTCAGTCGAGCGAGAAGTATCCTCTGTATCATCAGCATTGCCTGTCATACTGGTATTGGTGCCTTCCTCCTCTAAGCTATCTGTGGCTGTTCCTTCCTCCTTCGCTTCAGAGTCACTAACCATTATAGCAACGTCAACTGCTTTCTCTTCCTCTGACTGTACCATCTCACCTTCAAGTGCTGGTGGCGGTAAGAGAGATCTAGTGGGGCTTAGTGGAGGAATGTCCGCCAATTCTGAAGGCATGCCCAGTAGCTGAAGCCAAGTAGCTACCTGTACTGAGCTGTTCATATGGGCTATGCTTTCTGGAGATTTAGTCTCAAACGGAGTAATCTGCCCTGATAGGAGAGGAACTGGTACGGTCTCATCTCCCTTCATCCTCATGATCTGACCCCATGAGACGTGCGTGGTACTAGGCTGAACGGGAATCTCCGCCTGAGTGCGTGTGTCTAAGTGCAAGTGTGCGTGCTTCTTCCCTAGTACAACATCCCATCTGTTCTCTCTTGTTGGTACTATAGGACTGGGGCTGGCTGGGTTGCTAGGAGTCGCTGAGGCTGACGAGGCCTTAATGCAGTCCTCCTTGGCACCTTGTGCACTATATGATGCTTTTGACAAAGACTCAGGTAACTCCTGCTGTTTTCTCTTTTTGCTACTCCTTGACTCATCTCCCTTCCCTCCTTGAGCAGGGGCCCTCAGGTTTGTCTATTTGAAGACAGTTGGCCATGTGGGGTCATACTGCTCATCTGGCTGAAATGGAGCTCGTGCCAATGAGGGGACGTGAGTGCAGATGGTGTCCAGGGACAACGCAATGGCCTGCTGAGTCATGTAGAATGACTTGTGAGTCATTTTCATGAACTCGTGAATCTTGTCGGAGAGAACTGCTGCCCGTTGTAAATTGCACCCTGGCTAAGACCAATCATATAATTCGACATCCAAAATGGAATGTCTGACGAGTGTGAGGCTCCCGTCAGCCGCCCCCTGATGACATCCATTATACACCGCCATTCTTCATTCGCCAAGTGATCTCGGCGAAGTCCTCTATTCCCTGCAGCCTTCAACTGATTCTTCTCTTTCTCACTCAAGTCTGGTCTACAAACTTTTGCCATTATGCTGTCCTTGTGCCTTACAGTCATTTTCTGTTTGCCAACTGTAAATCCTTGGCGCGGTACACCCATCACTCTCTCGAAATCCTGTGGTGAGAATATGATTTTGACCGATACATTCATGAATCTGATGATGGTGTGTTTTGCTCGGGGGTTGTAATTCGCCACCATGCTCTTCAGTATTGCCTCAAACTCTCTGAAATTAAAATAGGGCATTTGTATTACCTTGTCCACCTGTGCCTTCTGTAGTGCTTTCTTGAGAGGATGATCGTCAGCATGACTATTCCACCACTGTTTACACTCGTTCGCCGTTAGTTTTTCCCACTGCAAGGAATCCACCGAAATTTTTTTCTTTTCTTTTCCTTTCCCTTTCTACTGCTTCTTCTGTGCTGATGAACCTACGTCCACTTGTGGCGTCTGTGCTGGCTTTTCTTCAATAATTGTTTTCGCTGCGATCTTGTTGTCTTCAGCCCATCCCGATATATGAATTTGTTTTCCTCTGCCTTGTGCTCTGGTGGCTCTGTTTGCTGGTGAAAACGACATTCTGCCTGTTTTATACTGCTCCTGTTCGGTTAGGACCGTTATTTTCTCTCCTTGTTGATCTCACACCTGGATTGTACGGCTTCAATGTTGCACTTGTCAGGGTATGGCTCGCAAAAAACCTTGTACAGAGAAACCCGTACGGCAGGAGAATCCATATGGCCACCAAAGCAGAGAGACCTGTATGGCAGAGAAAAATCTGTACGAGTAGGGAATAGAAACCCGTACGGCAGCTGAGATTTTGTACGACCAGTCAGTGGAATCCGTACGGCAAGAGTGGAATACAGTTTTCGTACGACAGCAAAAACGTATGGCTTTGACAACCAACAACTTCGGTACGGACTGAGTATTTCACACGAGTTTTTTTTCGTACGGCTTAGTCTAGTGGCGTACGACTATCTCTGTACGGTCTAAAGAACTGAGAGTCCGTACGACAGAATTTGCAATCGTACGGCCTCCTTGTTCCTTCGTACGGCTTCCTGCAACCTGTTTCGTACAGAAGATTTCCCCCTTCGTACGGCTCTGCAACTTGTTCAACTCGAACGGTTCTGACAAATGCGTATGGTACGGTACAGTCTTTTTATAGTTTTTTTTTTCCAACTTTAAAAAAAAAAAAAAAATCTATTTTGCTTTTCCCCTTCGTTGACTTGACAGTTCCAAATTCTTTGAACTCTGCCATCTTCCATTCGCTCTCCCAGTTTTCTCTCGTCCAGGATCTCGATTTCCGTCAGTTGGCGGAAGATGCAGTTTATGTAACCCTTCTGTCTCAGGCAATCGTTCGAGCAACATTTATCAATTTCTTCCAATTCCCATATCCAGTCGAAGATTGCTGATTGATCTCTTGCCCATGTCAAATTCTACCCCATTGGCTCCTGGACCGATTGAAATGTTTTCCTGTCTTCGTTCATCTTCACATTCACGTTCCTGCATCTGTACTTTGCTTTCCAGAGCCGACTCCTTGGAAGCTGTATATGAGGTAGTCCGACTGGCCAATTTTTCCTCCTTAATTCCCAAACTTCGTCACAGTAGGGTGATCTTTTCACAATGAACATTGGTTCTGCCAAGTACTTCCTGTTTGGCGGGTCCCGGACCTTCTTTGGTAGCAGGAAGTCAAATCTGTCCCGTACCTGGTTGCATTCTCTTACCCAGTTGTTCCAGTTTTCTTCCTCTTCTTCCTCTTCTTCTGGGTAATTCTTATTAATCCATTTACCACCATAGCCTTCGTCGATTTGGCCCTCACGGGCTTCCATCCGCACTGGCCTTGGTGCAAAGAACCCAGTTACTGATTCAAACTGAGTACTTGCAAATACCATCCCGTCAACTTTGTTTTTTGGCTCCTCGTTTTGTTTGCCTCTTTCCTCCTTCACGCCCTGGTTTGTTATTGCGAACCCAAGCATATTGATTTGTATTGTTTCTTCTCCTCTCTTTGTAAATCTTCAGTTTCGACCCGTTCACTGCTTCTTTGATTGGGCTTCCATCCAGATTGTCTAGCTTTATAGCCCCATTGTCTATCAATTCCCATATTCTGAACGGTCCTAACCACCGAATTTTGAACTTCCCAGGTTTGATTTCGTTACGGTCGTTATATTTGAGGACTAACTGCCCCAGCCAGAATTCCATTCTCCGTAGGTGTTTGTCGTGTCAATACTCCCGGCGTTCCTACATAATTTCCGTCGACCATTGAGCCAAAATTCTTTTCTCATCTAATTTATTCAACTGGAATAGTCTTTCTTCCAGACTCTTCGTATCTCCTAGTCTGTTTTCCACTGCGATTCTCAGACTTGGGACCAGGTATTCTGCTGGTACTACCGCTTCTTGCCCATACATCAACTGGAAGGGAGTGTGTCCAGTTGTTACCTTATAAGTGGTTCGGTAAGCCCATAACACTGCTGGTAACCTCTCTTCCCAGTCTGATCCTTCGATACCGCATGACTTGTAGATTACCGAAACAAGCAACTTGTTTGTTGACTCTGCCTGCCCATTTGCCCTTGGATAGTACGGACTTGATAGGGTGTGCAAGATTTTGAACTCAGTAGTCATAAGTCAGATAACGTGGTTGACGAAATGTCCCCCACGGTCACTCATCAATTGAATTGGGATTCCATACCTGGTCACGATCTGCTCGTATATGAATTTTGCCGTACTTAGCGCAGTGTTATCCTCCAGTGCCTTCGCTTTGGCCCACTTCGTCAAATATTCCGTAGCCACTATTATGTACCGACATCGGTGTAGTTCGCTGACCTTCAGTGGTCCTACAAAATCCAACCCCCATCTCTCGAAAAGCTCTTGAGGTTGTGATGGCCATAGTGGCATATAATCCCTCTTTAGCGGTCTCCCTACCCTCTGACAAGTGTCATATTGAATTACCCACTCTCGGGCATCTGTGTAACGTCAGCCACCATAGGCCGGTGAGTAGAACTTTTCGTGCCGTGGCGTCGGGACCCATATGTCCCCCTGCTAGTCCCTCATGGGCTTCTGCCAATACACCCCTTATCTCTTCTTCCATCACACACCTTCGGAGAATTTGATCGGGCCCCATTTTGTAGAGTAGCCCGTTTATCAGTTGAAATGTCTTACTCTTCAGTGCAATCTTCCGTCGTTCACTTGTAGACATTTCTGGCGGAAACGTTGAAGTGGACAAGTACTCACCAATTTTCTCGTACCATGGCGGCAGGGCAGCTATTTGAAATAGGTGGGCATCCGGGAAGTCTTCATTGACCCCATCTCTTGGTTCTCCTGATTTGATTCTTGAGAGCTGGTCAGCAATTACATGGCTTTTTCCTGGCCGTACAATAATGGTGAAAGTAAATTCTTGCAGAAGTAACAACCATCTACTGATTTTGCCTTGAATAATCGGTTTGTTGACCAGGTACATTAGAGCTTGATAATCCACATAAAAAGTGAATGGTGTTGCTAAGAGATAATGCCTGAATTTTTGTACAGAGTAGACCATTCCCAAAGCCTCCCTTTTCCGTAGTACTGTAATTTCGTTCCGCCTTGGAGAGCAACCGACTGGCAAAGTATACTGGATGATCCAGACCATGGGATCCTACCTGTGCAAGAGTGGCACCAATTGCAAAGTTTGATGCGTCCACGTGCACGTGGAATTCCTTGTCCCAGTTTGGATAGGCTAGAATAGGTGCATTGATGAGTCTTGTCTTAAGTTCAAATGCTTTCTGTTGTTCATCCAATCATACAAACTGTACCCCTTTCCTTGTCAACATGTCCAATGGGTGCGATACTTGAGCAAAATTTTTGATAAATCTTCGGTAGTAACCGACATGGCCGAGGAAAGACTTTACTCCGGTGACATCTCTTGGAGCCTCCATTTCTACAATTACCCGAATCTTGTTCGGGTCTCCTTTTAGTCCTGCTTGGCATACAATATGGCCAAGAAGTTTCCCTTGTGACACCATGAATCAGCACTTCTTCGGGTTTAAGGCCAACCGTGCGGCCCTGCAATGCTCCATGCACTCGGTGAGGGCTTTGAGGTGTGTCTGCTGGTCGCTGTAAATTGACCAGTCATCGAGGAATGCCTTGAAGTTTCCCACCGACATTTTGTCAAATATGTGAACGGCATCCGGTTGTATGCATATACCCCGTTTTCAATCACAAATGTTGTCTTCAGTTTGTCTTCCTCGGCGATGCTGATTTGGTTATACCCCGAAAATCCGTCCATAAAGGAATATATTTCGTGACCGGCCACTTCTTCCAAAATGGAGTCTGTGAATGGAATGGGGAAGGGATCTTTGATTGTTACTGCATTGAGACATCTAAAATCCACACAAATCCTGATTTGTCCCCCTTCCTTCTTAAGTGATATTACAATCGGTGACACCCACTCACTCGTTTCTACCTCAAAGATTATTCCTGCTTCAAGCATTTTTTCAATTTCCTCCTACACTTTTGCCGTGTAGTTCTTATTCATGTGATATGGCCTTTTCCGTACTGGGCGTGCCCCTGGTATGAGTGGAATTCTGTGGACGCACAGTTCTGGTGGTATCCCCTTCAGGTCTTTGTAGGTCCAGGCAAACACATCTTTGTACTCTAGAAAGATTCTGAACGCTGTTGCCTTGAGTACTGGATTCCAGTCGTCGTTGGCCAGAATTATCTTTGGGTTGCTTTCCTCGCCGAGATTAATTCTCTTCGTTACTGGCTCTTCGTACATAATCTTCTTTTCCGGTTCAAACTGATGTGTCGGCATGCTGTCTACTTTTGCATTCCCTTCCTTATATTCCCCATATGCCGTTGGGAACACGTGGGCCACTTCCTTCTCCTGATCACTTGTCCGTTCCAATGTTTCACCATCGTTTTTCTGTTCACTCCTCATTCCCGAGCTTTCACCGATTTCTTTTATTGAAATCATGTTGCATTCTGGCGGAAAAAACTTGTAGTCTTCCATCTGCCAATGGAATAGCCCGCCAAATGAATTTGTCTCGTCTTCTGAGCATTCCTGTAATTTCAGCACCCCTTCATCATCGGGCTCCATCGGTCTTTTCCCACCTTCTGTCGAGTCCCCTCCATCCGAGTCAGAATCTGACGCCAACTCTTCACTGACGGTTTGTGTCCTCAAATCAATGATGAATTTCTTACGTCTATTTTCTATGGACAGAGTGTTTTTCTTCTAGTTGTGGTTGGCCTTGGCGGCTATTAGCCATCCTCGGCCGAGTAATGCATCGTACGATGCATTCTGTGTTGTTATGACTGCAAAATTTAACAAAAATTGCTGGGTACCGATTCTTACTTTTTGCGCCATTAGCACTCCCAGTGCCTTGATCCCGTGCTGGTCGGCTCCCACTAACTGGAAGTTTTGTGGCCATAGAGTAGGCTTCCCGAGGCTCTTCCAGGTTTCTTCTGGTAGTACATTTACTCCGGATCCACCATCGACTATAGTATTTGTCAAATTTCGTCCAAGGATTTCCATATGTACTATGGCCGGTTTCTTTCCAGTATCAATCGCCAGCAACCTCGGGTAGAGTACTTGTTCTCCCGTTGGCGGTGGTTCTACTATAACATCTTCTATTGTGTGGGCTTGGCCTTCGTGCAAGTTGTCTTCCATTACCTTGGATATTGCTACTTTTAACTGAGGCAAGCTTTGGAGGAGGTTTGCCAATTTAATTAGTACGGTGGCTTGCAGTACTTGGCTTGTTATGTTCTTGTCCGATTCCGATCGTATTGCCTTTTTGTCTGAGTTCCTCCGTTCGGTTTTCATGGCAGCTTCCACTTCCTTTCATGCCTCATGGAGTCTTTCTTTTTCCGTACGGGGATCTGGATAAGTGGCTTTTTCCACTGTGCTCGAGTGATAGCAAGGATTTCTTCATCAGGTTCACCCCTTTTTGCTTCGGACAGTCTTTTTCTTCGTGATCTCCAGGCCCACACCACTTGCATAATGCATTTATTGTGTTCTGATTGTTGTTTGGGAATTCTCTTGCAAAGTGTCCCCACTCATTGCACTGCCGGCACTGTATCATAGGTCGCCCTTTGCTGTCGTACTGCAATCTGTTTCTGGGGCTGTTATTGTTGAACCTTCTGTTATTCCGATATCCTCTGGGGGATGCATTCAGACTATTTTGAGGCTTCAGGGGTGTGGTCGGCGGAGTTGATGATTCTCCCTGTGTGAACACCACTTGTGTACTTCTTGCTTTCAGGTTAAATGGACATTCTTTGATTGAATGTCCCATTACCTGACAGATGTCACAAAATAACTTTCTTGGGCAGTTTGCTTTTACGTGACCTTCCCCGTTGCACTCGGTGCACCATAATTCCCGGCCTTCTTTACTCTTCTCTTTATCAGTTTTTAGTTCTTTCATCATGCGGACCATGTCTCTTCTTAGTGCCTGAATGGTTTTTGACTCGCCTTCATTGTTGTCATCCCCCGTACTGTCATCGTCTTCGGTTCTTCTTTTACTTCGGGAGGATGTTTTGTTCTCACTTTCTATATCCATCGCCTGGTTGTACGCTTTAGTGCACGATGATGGGGGTACAACTTTCATCTTTTTCCTCAACGACGAGACTAATCCTTCGATGAACCATCTCTTTTTCAATCCATCGGCTGGCTGAGTTTCCAGTTTCCCGAGTAATTCTTTGAGGCTTCTATTATATGCCCTTACATTTTCATTCTTTCCTTGTTTGGTATTGTAGATTTTCGCTACAATCTCATTGTCATCTCTTAGGAGTTTAAACTCATTCTCAAAGGCTTTCCTCAATTCATCCCATGAGGTTTTCTGTGCTGCCCCTAGGTCTGTATACCAGTCAATGGTGATCCCTCTTAGCGTCGCTGGGAACGCTTTTACCCAGTAGTCTTTGTCTTCTTGTCCATTTGCAACCCATATGGTTTCACACGTTTTGCAGTGCCGAACAGGATCCTCTGACCCGTTCCCCATGAATTTCGGCAACTTCTGCTTTCACTCGCCGGTGGGGTCACCATCTTTTTCCCGAGGTACCCTCTCTGTGTCTTTGACCCGATTGGACTGGTTCTACCGTGTCGTTCCGGTGTCTTCCCGACATTGTCGGCCACGTACGGTTCCTTCCCACTTCCGGTCTCGGCATCCTCTACACTTCGAGTTACCTCTGGTTCTCCTTGGTTCTCCCTCTGTGTAGGGGTCTCGGGCTCAAGTCCTCTGTTCCTCGAACTTTTGTTTGAAATGGACCATGCCACAATACGATGTATACTATCCTCTAGTTCTTCTGTCAGATTCTTCTCGTTTTCTTTTCCTCTATTTGTTATTGGTGTTTTAAAATTATGTTCATCAACCTCTTGATCTACTTCTTCATGTCGTTCATTTTCTTTTTCAAAAATCTATTTTAATCTTTTTCTGCGTTCTTCTTGTTCTTTTAGTCTTAATGATCTTCTCACTATTTCTTCTGGTGTTGCTTGCCCCACTGGTAATTTATTCTTGTCCTTATTAAGTTGTATGGGCATTAATTATGCTTACCCTTCTCAGTTGGACGGCGTGCGACGGCAATCGGCGTCACGTTCCTCCTCTTCTTGTTTCAGACGTTCTTCATACCTCCTGAGTATTTGTTGCCGTCGTACTTCCCTTTCTCTTTCTTCTCGAAGGTCTTGAAAGGTTATTAGGTTCCTCGCCAGAAGTCGAGGAATGCGGTTCAGAAGGTTGTCCACCTTGCTATTGACACGCAGGTTTTCTGAAATAACCTCCTCTGGAACCTCTCTACAGATGGATTCGTCTCGCACGTATTGTTCGACTGATAATAACCACAATTTGACCAATTCCTGAGTTACTTCATCTTCCCTACTTCTTGGTTCATTTTCTTCTCTGTCGCTTCCTTGGCGTTCTTCTTGAATTTCCTGTACTATCTCTTCTACGTGCCTTCTATCTTGTACTTCCTCGTCGGTATTGACCGGTTGCCCCATTATGCTGCCATTCTCCCGTCTGGATGTTCACCGGATTCGCTTAGGCAACGGCGCCAAAATGTTTACTGCCTAAGGAGTCTAAGTGTTTCCATACAGAGTAAACAAGAAGATATTTGCATTATCACAGTGTACTGGAATAAGTCACATTGTACGAAAATAACAAACAGAATTGGTACTCAGAACATCAACTGCATATATTAACTCAGAACAACAATTACAATCACAATCCAAAAACTCCATGTCCATACAATGGTGTGACAAGTACATATATAGTTTGTCTGACGGTTGCCAACCGTTGCCAACCAACGTACCGATCGGGAGTAACTACTCACCGAAACTAAAACATAAACATACTTCCCGAAACCACTAACAAAACATATTTTGCCCAAAAGTACTAAACTACGTAAAGTATGCCTAACAGTGATCATATGATCTTCTAATTCAATAGCATACTCCTGAGTTTCTTGCAGTTCTGTAGTGTGTCTTTGCTTGAGGTAGAAAGAAATTTCTGAAGATTGTGCATTCGTGAAACAACTTAGTAGAATTTCTGACGAAGGATTCAAGGTGTTTGCAACTTTTCCAACCAAATGGTTGAATCTAGCCACGAACTCTCACATCGGCTCACTTCTGTCTTTCTTGATGTTTGAGAGTTGTGCAAACAAGATATGACTGTCTTCTACAGGCTTGAAACAAGTGAGAAATTTCTCCCTCATTGACTCCCAACTTGTGATAGAGCTGGCAGCGAGGTGATTAAACCATTCAGCTGCTGAACTTTGCAATGATTCCACAAACAAACACACTGCAACATCTTCATGTGCAACGCCAAGAATCCCATAGGCGGTGGTGAAGGCAGAAATGTGCTCATCAGGATGTTGCTTGCCATCACCATGAAATTTCGGAAAACTTTTTCTTGATTCTTCAGGAAGCTCATGATATTCTGCTAGTGCCAAAGGTCCAATGTTGTTACCTGAAGGTAATGGGGATGGATGCCTCTGATTCAGGTTATTGCGAGGATTATTATTATTTGCATCACCCATTGCTCTAGGCTGGATTACTGTTTCCTCTTGAGGTTCTTCCTGCTTGACTTTAGGAACTAACTGGTCTCTAGGGACTCTGTTGGATGCCTCTCCAACTTCTGTAGGAACAAGATCTTGGAAGAATGGATTTGTAGCACTATCTTTCCCCCTCCTTGTATAAACCCTGTGAGCCAGGATTGTCTACTGCCACGCGGGAGGTTGTAATATTGGTCTTCCAGCCGCAAGATCCGCTTTGTGTTCTTCTTCGTCAAGAATAGTAGCCGCGTTTCTCCACTGATCAGGACTTTCCTTTTGCAGAAATATGAAACTCCTCAGGCTACTAATGATGTCCGTTTGCTCTCCTTCCACTCGTACAAGATTTGGTTGAATAGCAGGTGGTGTAAGATTTGGTTGTTGAACTGGAGCAGTAGGACGCTAGAGAGTCATTCCCATGTCATAAGCCTAAGCTTGCTTGAAGTTTTATGCCTCGTGCCCCACGGTGGGCGCCAAAAAATTGTTGGTGTTTCAATTTGCACCTCTGGAATGCGAGTTGGAAACGAATAGCTATGCACAGATAAACTGCTCTCCTATTATGAGAGGGAGTTCCCTTTTTGCTGATGTTCGCTTGAAAGATAAATAACACAAATTTGCCTATCTTCTTTTTTTGATTCTCAGCTGCAAGCACAAGGTTATAAAACTCTAAATTGCTGCAGCAGAGGTTTTTCCTTTTTAAAACTTCTAACTACAGCTAGGCTTAAACTAAATGATGCTTTTGATTGTCTGAGTAAACACAGAGCACAGAAATCAAAAGTGGACAAGGAATGATTTGTTTTAACATAAAAACTTAAATAAATTTCTCCCAGATTCACATCATAAGACCCATTGTACTTTAATGATGAAAACTGAAATAAAATTTACACAAGCCACACATCTGACGACAAAACTTGATGATTAGTGAGATAGAAAACCAGAGCAAAAGGCAGGCATAAGACTTCTATTCCCAATATCATAAGTTGATACAACTCCAGGACAACAATATTGTAGCAAAAGGCAGGCATACAATAAGCAATCAAACACTGGAGAACAGATAACACAAAGTGAACAAGCACTTGAAATAACAATTTTTGCAGGCCAGAATAGGCACAACAAATTTTGCTATCACAATTACCATTACCGTTACAATGGGCAAGGATGCCCTTATTTATACTAAATCAAAGGAGTAGGGAACCCTAAAATCACCTTGATTTAACTTAACTTGCCAACTTGCAAGCTTTATTTCTATTCTTAGACAAAGATTACAACTAACAACTGCTTTAACACAATCTGCTTTAAAGCAAATAAAGCTCCAACTAATACAAAGTGATTTCTTTCTAAATAAAGAATGGATGAGCTTAGGATGAAAGAAAATGCTTTAAAACAAAAAGCATCTGATTTAAAGCTGCTTTCTTTTGAGTCACATCTTCATCTACATTCCTACTTTATTGGTGATGTCAACCGCTGGTATTTTTGGAAATAATATCTTCTAAAAAGCGAATTTCGAGAGAAAATGCTAGCACATGGGTCTTGTAGACAATCTCGTTTTGAAGTAACCGAGATCGTTGGATTTTGAAAAAGCGGAGGATTTCCCTAAAAAGCAGCAAAAAAAAGATTCTCGGAAAAATAAAATTTCCCAATCTTCAAGAGGATGAAATTCTGGATGGACCCATCTCGATGAAAATTGAAAAAGCTTTGGCCTTGTTTCTGAAAAATGATCCCCTAGAAAAAAGGACTTTGAAAAAGTTGCCTCCTTGCTTCCAAATCCTGAAACTATGAAGAACGCTGAAAAAACACTTCGTTTGAGCCTTCGAATATTTGTTGAAAGAAAATAAAAATCTTCCCTCTGGATGCGACCTGCAAAAGTAATGAAATAAAAGAAGCCAAAAGCTTGTCTTTATAAAATTTTAGGGCAAAAAAATAGCTTTCTTTGTGAGAGCATAAAACTTGAAACTTATCCATGAAGAAAGCATCTTTTAAAGCACAAATCCAAATAGATATGCTCGAATAGGAAGAATCCCTATTTTATAGCTGCCTATGGCTTTATGTGTGAGATGATTAAAAATATCTTCTTTGATGATGTCATCAAACACGCGAGGTTGCAAAAGTGTTAGCCAATTTTTCCTTCGTTTTGACACTTTTTGCACTCGTTTTGACTCTAGTATGACCTGTCCCTGATTTCAACAAAATGGCAAACTGTCACCGTTTGACTGAAAAAGCTAACTGATCATGGCACCGTGAAGACTTATCAATCTTGATTTCATCCCTAGCCTCGAACTGACGATTTGACGACGATCAATTGCAAATCTGACCACTGAAACTTGTCGCCAGACGAAGTTTTGGAAGCGGCTGCGAGAAAACACTGTCAAACATGAAAATTTTCTAAGGCATGAAAACTTGGGCACCCCCAGCCTCCAGGGGCACCTGGTTTTTTGTGCCTTAGCCAATTTTTCGGAAAATTTCAACTTTTTCAAATTTTTGATTTGCGTGCGCGTTCCGGTGACTGAAGACCCCTTGTTTGGTTGTCGATTTTTGTCTGCCGGAGTAAAACTGAGTCTGATGATCTTGCAAATAGGCAAGCCTAATGAAAATTGAACTGATTTTATCTTCTGTCTGCCTCGGAAAACTTGCCAAACTAATTTCCTGTGAATTTGACCGGGCTGAAGGAGGAGTTTTCGTCATTTTCTGTGAAAACATGGAAAAATGACTAAGGCATGAAAAGATGGGCGCCCCTGGCCTCTAGGGGCACCTGGTTTTTTGTGCCTTAGAATTTTTTTGATATTTTCAAATTTTCATTGCATTCCTTGATTTCCGTGCCAACATGCCCTTTTTGATCATCGTTTTCTATTGTCCGGATGACTGCAGAAGTAGGACGGGAGGTGCATTGAGCTGTCTGAACATACTTGAGATGAAATCCCAGCTTTTTCAAGCTTTCGATTGAGTTTGACTGAGTTTGACCACCCGGAAATGGGTTGACGGAGGTTTTTTGACGTTTCTTGAAAAACACGTAAGAAACTCTAGGCATGAAAAGTTGGGTGCCCCCAGCCTCCAGGGGTGCTTGGAATTAATGCCTTAGCCAAATTCAGGATTTCCAACCTCTGTAATTTGCTCCGTTTTGCGTGTCGGCAGCTGCTTCCTGTTGCTGATCTCGAGGTTTCGCCAGACAACTGCCACTGGATGAGGGATGGACTAGATTGCATGTGTACATCTGATGTGGATTCCAGCTTTTTAGGACCTGTTGACCAAAATGACTGCTTTGGTCGACCCTGGAATTGACCGACAGAGGCATTTCTAGCATTTTCTTGAAAAACGCGAAAAAAAAATCTAAGGCATGAAAAGTTGGGCGCCTCTAGCCTCCAGGGGCGCCTGGTTTTTTGTGCCTTAGTCAAATTTCAGGATTTTTAACTTTTCTTCCTCATTCCGGATCCATCCTGCTCCGTTTCCCGTGCTTTGTCAAATCAAGGATTGCTCATTAGTTTTGCGTTCGCTAAACAACTTGGAAGACTTGAAACTGATCTCTGGCAGATGAACTTCCTCAATTGATGGCTCCGGGGCTCGTGCTTCACCTTCTGAAAAGCAGAATTGACCCAGTAGAGAAAATTTGATCTTTTGCAGATTCCGTCTGGACTACCTTGATCATGAAGCAAAATCGGCCAATCAGAATCAGGCACGACACTTGAATCGGAGATTCTATTTTTAGAAAATTTTGCCAGCATCCGTATCTCAAGAAACCCAGAAAACCTAATTTGACGTCTATTTTTAGAAATTGACTTTTTGATTTTTTTTGACGAAAAATTTTCAAAACTTTCTCAAAATGCCTTAATGAAGCGAAAATTTTGATTGGGTACAACAAGTTCTCTTGTTCCTTTAATCTCAGTGATCTCCGTACTCTTTCCTCAGGTGTTTCTTGCCTGCTTGGTACTCGGTTCTTGTCTTTATTGAGATGTATGGGCATTAATTGATGATCGTACGAGCATTAATTGCTGGGAGTACGTGTTCGGCTAGTATCACGTTCTTCCTCCTCCCGTTTACTTCTCTCCTCATACCGTTGTAGTATCTATTGCCTTCGTCGTTCTTGATCACTCAGCGCGAAGGTCTTGCAGGATGATGTAATGGCAAGCGATCAACCTTGGTAGTCGATTGAGGAGGTGGTCGACCTCTGGGTTGACCTGCAGTCTGTCCCAGATGATCCCCTGAGGGATCTCTCACCTGAGAGCCTCCCTCCTTACGTGATCCCTCAACGAGATGTCCCACAGATTGCCCAGATCCTCCGTCATTTCGTCTTCACGTTCTTCGTTTGCTTGTACCGGCTCTTCGGTTGGCTGACCCATCACGACGCCATTCTCCGTCTGGGTGATGTTTACCAAGTTCACTTCAGCAACGGCGCCAAATGTTTGCTCGCTAAGTGGTTTCTCAGAGAAACATGGAGTAAACATAAATATATAGTAACTATAAAGCATAAGATTCATACAGGAATTGCATAGATTAAAGCATTATTTCCATTCATTGAATATATCAGTATTACATCATAGTATCACAATGTCGGGTCCCCGACTACAAAGTATTGAGCTAATATATAACTGGCCGAGGTTGGTTGAGATACCAACCGTCGACAATGACTATAGAACTACGCAACTGTCGGGGTTAATTCACGATAACACTCATAATAAACTAATTGTGCACAAGTATTATTTAATTCATTATTATTTGCTTGGCCGAATATAACTACGGCCGACAACGACTCCAATCGACTACAATATCGTTCTCCGTCCTCCACGAATGCCCTTCCCAGAATCAATTTTGCAGCACCAATTGTTAAGAAGTCATTCTGTAGCAAGATTCTCGAGTCGAAGATTAATTACCTCTCCCAGAAATGCCATTTGATGCATCTTTCTCACCAGACGTATCGGAGTATCCATGCCGCCACAAAAATGCACTTAGTTGACATATACACTACAAATTTCAACCTTTCCGCCATTATAACTAAGGTTTTGAAAGCTTTTATAAGTAAAGAAGTATGCCTCTCCACCTCAATCACTTGTACTTATTTGATCTTTGTCATGCGCTTAAGCTTTGCAACTCCAAATAATGAGGACATCCTTCGTCATCTCACATGTTATAAATCTTTCCTAAATCTCTTACTCTGCCTATTATTAATTAACCCAACCCGATATGTCATTCGGCCTTGCTTGCAATCTTGTTTGATGATTACCAAATGTCCCATCATCATAGTCTATATTACTCCAAGGTGTATCATTAATTTAATGGGGGAAGGGCCCAAACATGTTTAATCGCTTTTCCAAAAATATGCTCATATGCTTATTTCTAATCACTTTTTAATCATTAACTGCCAAGTTTGAATCAAATCTTCAGCCAAAATAGACTCCACTAGCTTTAGCCATTCTCACCACTTAGCTTTCCACACCAACGATGTGGAGAGCTTGCCAAACCGCCCTTCATAAAGCATGGAATTTCGAGTTAGATCCTGATCCAATAGTTCTCACATGCACCTGAGTAGTTAGAGTGAGCCTCTACTTTGATCATACTTGAGTAGGATTGATAGGCCAACATTCTTTTATATTGATTCCATCTGCTCCCTTATTAGCCAGATCATCCACCTCCCTGTTCCCTTCTCTGTAAGTATGATTCACCATAAAGCTCTTGAAACCTTCCAATCTTTTGATTGCCAAGTCTAGAATGCTCTTATGTTTCCAGTTCTGCATTTGCCCAGACCTAAGAGCATTTATTACTAATGATGAATGTCCTTCTATTATCACTTGTTCAATCTTCAATTCATGACAAAGGTTGATTCCTTGTAAAAGTGCCTGTAGTTCAGCTGCATTATTGGTGACAGTGGGTAGAGCAGTTACTAGTTTTCCAAACACCTTGCCATTCCAGTTCCTTATGATGCATTCTGCTCCTGAAATTCTCGGATTGCCCTGGGCTGCCCCATCAAAATTTAATTTATACCATCCAAAGTCTGGAGCCTGCCATTCCACATCTTTCCTTGCAACTTGAGCTTTTTTCTCCCCCTCTCCAATGAAGGGAGGAACCTTTAAACTGTGCCAGGCCTTCCTCATTAAGACATCCCATTCTGTGAAGTTTGCATTCTTCAAGCTTTGATCATTTGCTCTGCAATTCACCACCTCTACAATATCTGCCTCCAACTTATTCAACAAGGAAGAAATCATCATTTCTTTTTCTTGAAAAATTCTTCTTTTTCTTTCTTTCCATACCTCCCAAATCAATAAGGATGGACTGTCCACCCACAAACTAGAAAACAAAGCATAGTTATTTAGCATTGGCCAAGCCTAAAATAAACTAAGGATATCACTTGGAAGAGCACTTTTCCAAGCTAGTTTGGCACATAACCATTGCCAACATTCCCGAGTGAAGGGACAATTAGCAAAAGATGATATCCTATCTCCTCTGCATTTTTGCATAGAGTACACCTAGACGGACCATGGTATCCCATTTTTAGAAATCTATCCGCAGTCAATATCCTATTTTGAATGGCTGCCCAAGCAAAGGATCTTGCCTTGGGTAAACAACATTTATTCCAACATATATTGACAGGTATCTGAAAGGAAGATTCCAATGCTTTTGCCAAGATTCTGTATCCATCTTTAACATTGTATTCACCAGATTTGGCTCCATTCCATCTTAAACAATCACTATCTTCCTTGATGAAAACAGTCCGCCCAAGCACCTCTGCTTCATACTCAACAACCACCTCATTTGAGATTCTTAACAATATCACATCTCGCCACTTCCAATGTGTTAGCCCAACAAATGTGATCTCTTGAAGGTAGTCCCTCACATGACATCCCCACTTTTGCTTCGTTATCTCCCTCACTTGATCCAATTCCCTTCTCCTTTCCAAGCTTGGAACCCACCCCCCCATGAGTCTTCCCAAAAGAGTGCAGTCCTGCCATCCTTTATGTCCCAGGTTAGATAGTTTGTGATTAGGTCTTGACAACTTCTCAGAAAATTCCAGATTCTTGATTCTGGCGGAAGAGACCTTGACTTGAAAATACTTGTTTCCCCTGCATCTAAATACTTTGCTTTCATCACCTTGACCCACTTTAAATCTTGATTTGTATATATCTTCCAGACCAACTTTGCTCCAAGAGCCTTATTCTATAGTAGTGAATATTTCAATCCTATCTCATCTGCATTCTTTGCTTTGCAAATTTTATCCCAGTTAATGAAAGGATACTTGTTCTGATCACTATTCCCTTGCTAGAAAAACTCTCATTTTTTGATTAATTTTTGTGCTTACATCAACTGACATCAGTAAGCATGACATCACATATATTGGTAATGCAGTTATCACAACTTTTAGCATCATTATCCTACCCGCCCAGGAAAGCCATCTGCCTTTCCAGGATACTAACTTATTTCCCACTTTTGACACCAATGAATCCCAGAGTTTACCTGACTGCAGTCCAGCGGCCAAAGGAAGACCTAGATACTTACTTGGAAGGTTTTCTTTTTTAAACTTTAGCACTCTCAGAATCTGGGTTTCAATCCTTTGGTTTGTGAAAAAGAAAAACACTTCTAATTTCTCCTTGTTAACTTCTTGTCTAGATGCCGCCGTGTAATCATCCAAAATCCTTTTGAAGATTCATGCTTCCTTTATTTGAGCTACCCCAAACAACATTGTATCATCAGCAAATTGCTGATGTGTTATAGCAGGCAGCTCCCTGGTTACTTGAATTCCTTCCACTTTACCTTCCATCGATGCTTTACTCAAAGATCTCCCCATAGCCTCTGCCATTATGATAAATAAGAAAGGAGATAATGGATCTCCCTGTCTTAGACTTCTTGAGGCCCCAAAGAAGCCTTCCGGGGAACCATTTATTAGGATTGAGAATCTTGGGCTGGCAACACAATTGAAAATCCAATCCAACCATCTCTTATCGAATCCAAATGCCTCCATCACTTTGAATAAGAACCACCAATCCACCCTATCATAGGCTTTTTTGATGTTCAGTTTTATCAGCATATTCTGTTTCTTTAGTTTTTGTGTGGAGTGAATAGCCTTTTGTGCTATAATCACTCCATCTAGAATCGACCTCCCAGGCACAAACCTCGTTTGCTCTTCCGATATTATATCTGGGAGAACCTTCTTTAATCTATTTGCTGCAGCTTTGGCCAGTATTTTTTATATTGTATTGCAAAGTGCTATTGGCCTGACTTCATCTAGAGAGCTTGGCTTTTCCTTTTTTGGAATCAAAGCTATGAATGTATTGTTTATTTCCTTTAGCACTTTACCTGTTCTCCTTGAGTCCTCAGTTGCCTCTGTCACTTCGCCCCCTATAATGTCCCAACATTTTTGAAAGAACATAGCCTGAAAGCCATTCGGTCCAGGTGCCTTATCCGGATGGAGTTGAAACAAAGCCTCTCTGATTTTTGCCTCTGTGAACCTCTCCATTAGCATCTTGTTTTGGGCATCTGTAACCAATTTTGGGATGTTTACCATAATTTGTTGTTGTTCTTGCCTCCTAGAGCCATTACAATAACACTTGGTGAATAACAATTACAACAATAGGCAGGTTTGACAATTACCAGTCTAAATCTAAGTGCAAAATAACACTTATTTATAATGTTTACAAAGCTATTGCGTGAAAATAAGTAAAAAGCTAACTGCTACTTCTACTCTAGGAATAATTGATTGCATGAAATCTTACCCTCTAATACTAAAATTAAAACCATGCAACCTCTAGTTAAGTTGTTTTTTCAAGAAATCTATTATGGAACATAGTTGGATGAAGAGAAGTTTCTTCTTCTTGAGGACAATGTAGTTTCAAATTCACACAGTAGATCAAATTTGGATATGGAAGATTCATTGTTGGATTTGGACATTTTCTTGTAACACCTCAAGTGTGGATCTTCAATGGAGGACATAGTGGATTTCCTTTTGAAAGTTGAGTCATCTTTGTCATTGTCTATTAGCGTTTAATTTCGCACCTTTCGGTGGGAAAGAAAAACAGACAGATGTGCAGTAGAACCGCTCTTCGAATTTGTAGGGGAAGCTCCCTGTAAAATAAAACTTAACTAATAACTTTAGAATCTTTTTGGGTTCTTGCAACGTGCAGAAAGGCATAGACGCACATTCAACAACGAAGCAAAGATTTTTATGCTTTTTGACTGAAAACAAGACCTAGGCTAAACACTTACACTATTCAACTAAATACGAAGGCTGAATAAAGCAAGTACACAATTTTGGATTGATTGGACAAATTAACATCACACAATTATGAATGCCAAGACCGGATCCACTATAAGGCGATGCACAAACACGACTTATTCTTTCAATTTCACCTACAACGCAAAGTTTGTAGATTCATTGAATCAACCTAGCCTTCAGCACAAGTAATACATTTTAATGGATACTTGGAAGCAAAATAGGCATACTGGAATCCATTAATGAACAAAACAAGAACACAATCAGGGGAATATACGAGAATGACAATCTAAGCAAATGAGGCATGAGAATTGTCCTTGCTTTTTATTCATTGATTGAATACAACACTGAATATCTGGGTATTTGAATATTGAAAACTAGAAAGCTAAAATCTCTTGTGAAAATCTCTATCCAAAAAGAATCCTGCCTAAAAATCTCTATCAAAAAGAATCCCCTTACATGTGCACAAAGCACTTATTTATACTCTTGCAAAGAAATTTCATGAGAAATAAATAAAATAAAATAAATGAACTGCTACCCTAACTGAGCTCTAACTGGACTCAAACTGAGTGCATGAAAATGCAATTTTATTACAAATAATCTGCTCCAATCGAACTGCAATTAAAAACATGCAATTGAAGTCCAACTGAAGAACAAAGTCAAGTGAACTCCATTTGAAACTCCCACCTTCCGCATGACGGAAAAAGCTAACTCTGGTGGACTGAAGTTATTTTTGAAAAGGTGAGATATTTGCACGAAGGGGCAAGCCTCCTTAAAATAGAAGTTGGCTTGGACTGGAGTTGATTCCGGTCGATGTTAAAATAGCACCATAAAGCAAATTTTGAATATGCTTTCTTTTCCCTTTTGACGTTGACCTATTTTGGCACATGCTTAGTGTTGTCTCAGACTATTTTTTAGTAAATGCCTGAAACTTTGGTTCTTCCTTTGGTACATCCTGTTTGATCTCCTTCGCGGAAGACTTAGGTTCATCAACATGATTATTTCCCGCACTAGAACCAAATACAAGTTTTTCTGAGGGGCGACGTTGTGGAGCACTTGATGAGTTTCCTTACTGCTTGGATATAACCGCAGACTTTTTAGAGCTGATTCGGCAATAGATTGCAATCTTGTTACGCCCCTACTGATCAATTGTCTTGGATTAGTCTGAGAAAAGTCAACAAACCAAACTCGTCTCTTGTGCTCTTCAAAGTCCATGATAGCCTGGTTTCTAGGAATATCCCATAGCTGCTTTCCATTCTAAAAGAACCTCTCTAGCTTCGTTCATGATTTCACGTTGTAATACTTCGTTGTGCAGAACAATTTATAGAACTTCAAACTTGTCCACAACATGATTCGATGTACTTAGTTTTGAGTGTCGGTTTGGTTTGGAGTGAAGCAACCATAAGCAAAATGCAATCTCTTTAGGCCACTTAGAGCAAGTGAGGAGGTGGTATGTGATGTCCCAAATCTTGGTGTGTGTGAACAAGAATGGGTGCGGATGGTGAGCGCTGGGAGTCTTCACAAAGCGTGATCTCCATTTTCTGAGGCATTTTTCTCTGTCTTTGCTGATTGAAGGCAAGTTTGAACATTATATGAGGCATCTTTTTTGTAGAAACGGGTCCAAACTATGCAAAGGCGCTTTGATTTTGTAGACTGCTTCTAGGCATGTGAAACTTTTATTGAATGGCGTCTCTGCCTGCTCAACGAATTTATCTCTGAATCTAGCACGATTTTTCTTTGTGCAAGCGTCCATATTGCTGGTCTGGCACGTTTGATTGCTAAGTGAGGCGTCCTTGCTTCTAGTGGAGCATTTGAAGTCTCTGAAGCACTCCAAAGCGCGTTTGATCTTCATCTGAAGCGCTTTTTACAAAACTTTTGATTTTATTTTATTTGTTTTGCCTTTGCCAAGGTGCACGGGGTGTGAGCTGGGCGCACCTCCATCATTTAGAAATGAAGCCATATTCTTCACTCAAGCATGGGGAGATGCTGAGGTGCGAGTCTTTTTGCAGATGCATTTTTTTTTAATGCTGTGAGGAGGGTGCGTGAGGAATGGTATAAGGCGCTGAAAATTTGAAGAGAGCGTCCAATCTTCCCTCAGGCGCATTCCCTTTTGCAGTGATGCGTTTCCTTTTGGCATGGCGCGTGAGATCTCCTCCAAGCGTGTTTCTCCCCAGCAATCCGTGCGTTTCATCTTCTCTGGAGGTGCTGAAAGTGCTTTGTGAGCGCGCTGAAAACCTGTGAATGAGCGCTTTGAAGCGCGACTGAGTTTTATTTGGGGCGCTTAATGTTTCAGCTAAATTTTTATTCATTTAAATGAAGCCTTTGTCTTTGATTTTTATTATGGGCATTGTATATGTGCTTCGAAAGGCTTAATTTTAACTTTGCCTCCTTTATTTTATTTTTAATGCGTTTGCTTCATAGAAGCGCGTTGAATTTTAATAAAGCTCTTGATTTTTATACTTTATTATTATTATTATTTTTTAAGCTTTTAACCTTGATTTTTACCTCAAGCGCTTTTATAATGACTTCAATTTTTTATTTTTAGAGCTCCCGAATACCTTGTAAAAGATTTTTTAACAATAATAAAGAAAGGCTTTCGGCATTTTAAATTTTACTTTCATGAAGGCTTTGCACAAGCGCTTCTAAAAGCGCTTTATTATTTTTAGATTTTTAGAATTATCGTTTTTAATAACTATTAATAATAATATTATTAATAATAATTATTAAAATAATAAGTTTTATAATTTTTATTTGATTTTTTTTTAAATTATCATTTTAAATAATAACTATTAAATTAATAATAATTATTAATAAAAAAAAACAATAATTCATAATTTATTGATTTTTAGGATTTTTAAATTTTTGACAATACAATATCAATTTTAATATTATTGATAAATAATTAATAAATTATTAATTATGAATCAACATATTAAAATTAACAAACGATAGCATTTACGGTTTACAATTTACGGACAAACAATTACTAGACAAAACAGAAATGCAAACATTTTGACATTGACGTTACGATGAACAATGGACTTGAACTAGGACTTTTGCGACATGATGATTTAAACTTTGACAATTTGACAAGATTTCAACCTGAGGACGTTCACTTGATGACACAACTCGACATATTAATGATCTTGAACAAGTGACACACAAACTTACATCATAGTTTTAAAATTTTTGGATGGGTACAACATTGTCCTAAATAGCAATGAAGAACCAAGAGTTGATCATGCATTGGTTGATTGTGAATCTGTGTTGCAATTGGCCATCACAACAGAAGATGGTAGTTGCACAATAATAAATGATGAATCTAATTGTTTTCTCCTTTCGATGGATGGACTCTTTGAAATAGATTGTCTTAAGTTGAAGAGGACTAGTCTACTAAAGGACCACCATCACCATGTGAGGATAATTTGTTGGGTTTACCTCCAAAGATTGATGTCTTCCTTCAACATGTTCACTTTGATTATGATCCAATGCTTGAAGAAGGTTAAAATCTTGACAATTTGTTAGAACATGATTCAATAAGTGTAGATGATGAGAATAGAGAAGTGTTTCTTGCACAAGGTTTGTCGTCAATGCCCATTATAGACTTGGAGAATTAAATATAAGTGATGGAGATCTTTCTTCAACAACCCCAGACTCTTTTGGACAATAATGCTTCATCTAAGTTTATGATTGTGTATGCTGAAGTGATAGGTGAGGAGGATCAGATAAAATATGAGGTGGTCATCATTCCTGAGGATGTGCTATGAAAAGAAGATTTTATGAGTTATATTAAAAAAGAAGCTGCAAAGTATCTCCAATAGATGGAGATACATTTCAATGAGGAACAAGACTATCTAGAACCACCTACATGATTGTTGTTATCATCCTTAACCATGCATTTTGACAAATATTGCACAAAGGTTTCAAGGATGTGTGCTACCACGGTTGGACTCTAAGCTCAAACAGAGGGGTTACTACTTTTCCTAGCTTGTAAATAGTTTCTTCTAGCTAGTTTGTTTCTTCATGTTTGTAGGTAAGTAGGTAATGTCACTTTTTGTGTTTCCTTATAGTAATGTGTTTCCTTTTTTTTGACGTGTTTGCTGTCATTGTTTTTGTTTAGGTTAGGTTAGTCATCTATTTAGGTGTTTAGAAATAGGCTTGACTCTATATTCTACCAATAAGACACTAATGCATTTTAAGCCAAAGATTCAGAAACTCTCCTATGGCCCAAGTATGTCCCCATGGTCCCTAGACAAAGCCAATCATTACACCCCTACAAAAAATTCAAATAGAAAATGTTAAAATTAGGTTTTTGAGCTCATTGTTCATGATTCAAGCCAACATGATATTGCCCAGATAGGGTCGACTTGCCTAGGAAATAAAACTATATAAGTATAAAGAGCTGTAAAATTGTCTTTTATTCCTCAAATTCATTAACAAAACATCTTCTGAGCAACATTTACAAAGAGTAGATCATTGGAACAACAAAAAAATCATCAGTTTTTTAGAGGCAGATTTCTAGATCGGCATAACAACATCAACAAGCACATAGGGTAGAGTGGAGGTTAAAAAATTGGTAAAGATGTCTAAAAATGGCTAAGTTGTTAAAGATGTTCGCCTTGGCAAAGTTTGTTCTAATTTCGCCTTGCATTCAAAAGGTGGCAACATTGCTTCAAATTTCCTCCTTGCTGTAATATCCCTCCACAATGAGATTGTAACAAAACCAATAGAGTTCTTGGTACGATCCGTGACAATGCAGGATAATTCGATTCCATATGCATGGTGACAAGACACCAATCTGAAAAGAATAAGTATATCATTATTAAGGACTGCCACTACACAAGATTGTCGATCCTTCTACATTGCATGCAATCCCTCTAACTTGTCTACATGGTGATCGCCACACTAAGCAACAGCAACGATAAGGCAACGATGAGAATAACAAACTTGCAAAGAAACCTACATGACATTCCAGTCAGCATATAAGACGAAATAAGGAAGAAGACAAGTGAATAAAGACAATTAATTAATATGGCAATTATGCTAATCTTTTGAGGAGAGCGCCAATCACTAAGTATTGATCAAATTCACAAAGGTCATGATGATTGATCGTTGAAGGGCCCAACACCAATATCATAACAAGTCAAGACAAATCGAATAAGACAAAGGATAAGCATCCTAGTCAGCGAATGGGACAAAATAGAAATAAAGACAAGTCGATTACTCACTAATGATGCAATTATGAAAGCCAGCGATAAATCAAAGGAGACGTCCATACAAGGAATCGCGACCCTTCAAAGGGAAAGAGAGGTATTTAAGGAGGACAACCAGTCCCCAAACAGACATCTCATTGATCACACATTCATCTTCTAACAATATACAGTTCGATTCATATTGAGTCATAGCAGTCATCTCATCTCATCTCAATATTCATTCTCTAAGGAATAAACAGTCCAAACATCTTAAATTGCAGCAATCGAATCAGCATTCAAACAATTACATCCGACAGACCAAGCATTCAATCATATACATCACAGATCGCAGTCCCTGCAACAGCACAAGTAAAGACAGCAGAACCAAATTATAACAGCAAGCATTCAATAAGAACAAATATATATAAATAGCCGATCCAGCAAACCAAGGTATGTCACTTGACCATAAGCTAATATGATTCATGGTGGTGAACTTATATATAATCTCACTATGTTAATATAATAAGGTAAAGGAATAGCGGACAAGATCCGATTCCTATAAGAAAGAATAATGCATGATGACATAAATATGATATATATGTATATGTGGCAATCAATGTATATATTTAACCATCATATGAGATGGTACAATGATATGTTCCCGTAGAGGGACAATGTGATCAAGATGTTATCTCGTGATCCATGGGATCACGAGATCGTAAGGACAAGTTCCTAAGGTAAAAATTTTAACTTAACTCATGATATACTAGGGTCTAAGTGTCTCAAATTATAACGTTTATCTATCAACCACCCGGTGAGAGTATGGGTTAGACTAGGGAAGAGCGGTAGTTTATGATAAGTCTCTTTTGGTAGGTGACCCTCAAGTTTAGCGAGGAACCACCAGGCGTGTGGCAAAGCTAATGGTGAGGAACCGCCGGACGTCCGGAGAAGCCTTTGGGCCTACAACAAGTAGAGATGGGCTTTACTCAAGTTTGGTCAGGAACCACCGGGCATGTGGCGAAGCCAACTTGAGCCAAATGGTCAGGAACCACCGGACTTCCCTTTGGACTTCATTATTTGTAATATTCTCTAATGTAACTTTTTTCCTGTTATACCAAAGCTTCATGAACTTCTGTGGCACATTGATGTTTGTAGACGATCGAAGTTGTAGTCGGCCAAATGTCAGCCAAATGATAAGTGTTAATTAATTGTACAGTTAGGAGTGTTAGCGGGAACCATCCTGACGGTTGGTTGGATAGTTACGTAGTGGTTGCCAACGGTTGGTATCTCAATTAACCTTGGCAAAGTTATATATTGAGTTCACATTTTGTAGTCGGGACATGGTGAATATGATATGTAATGATCTGAAGACATGTAGTTGTTGTGATCAATGAATGAAATACCAATGCTTTATACTGTGCAATACTATTATAATTTCATGTTCTATGTTGTTCACTATACTACAGCTTTATAGTTCTGTTTACTCCATGTCTGTATAAAACATCACATTGCTAGTAAACATTTGGCGCCGTTGCCTGCTCGAAAACAGGTCGAGGGTGACAAGTCGTCAGAGACATTCAGTCGATGACAAGTTGTGTCGTCAGGAACAAGTGAATCGTCAGGCGACGAGGAGAAGACGATGACAATGGCTACATAATGGGTCAACCGATCCAATCACAAGAAGAAACATATACCAGATACCAAGTAGAAAGAATAGAGGAAGGATTGCAAAGAATACGAGAGGAAAGCGACAGTGACAACGAACGAGAACCAAATGATCGGGAAGACGATCTGACACAAGATCTGGTCTTCCTTTGGGATTTGTCAGTGAGACAACACGTCACGAACAAAGCCATCCAAAGAGACATTCCAGAGGAAATCATCGAAGAAAATCTAGAAGTCAATTCGGACGTGGACCGTCTTCTAGATTGTATTCCGAGGTTGTTGGCGAGGAATCTGTTGATCTTGCAAGACCTCTGAGAGGAAAGGGATAGAGAACAGTGGAGACAACAAATTCTCTGGAGATATGAGGAACGAATGAAACAAGAAGAGGAAGAGCGTGACACCAGCCATCGTCGAGCGCCGCACAACCAATGATCATACCAGTAGCGATTCATGCCCATACAACTAAATAAAGATAAGAACAAAGTACCAAGTGGGTAGGAAACCCCTGAAGAGATACTGAGAAGATCACTAAGGCTGAAAGAACAAGAAGAACGTAGAAAAAGACTAAAACAATGTAATGTCCCCTTCTAGTCAGTCAAATTTTTTCTTAACCTTGCACAAAATTTCAACTTACAAAGAGAACATTAGTATCCAATTCTTCTTTCATATCATAATTAGAGTTAATAACTAAGTATCAAACTCATATTTTCCACAATTGTATTTAAGGCCTATAATCATAATCACATACATTTCATCTCTAAACTTATAGTTATGATTCATATCAAGTTCATACATTTCATATTCATCTTCTCTCATCGTTCCCATGTATCATCTCAAGAGAGTTCTTGGTTAGCCCTATCATTAATCAGCCTTGTCTCCACATGAGCATGGTTTGTTAAGGCGTTAACCATCCCACACGGAGGCCCAAAGGTTTCTCCCGCCACCTGGGGTCCTTCACCATTTGGCTCAATGGAACTTCACGCAACACCCGGCATTTTTCATCCCATTGAGAGTCGCCTACCGTCGGGCACATTTATTATGAGCTCATAATACCATAGGCCCAAGAGCTTCTCCCAACACCCGGGGTTCTTCGTCTCTTGGCTCAAGGGACTTACACACACACCCGGTGTTCTTCATCCACTTGAGGTTCACCTAGGTCTAATTTTACATCCTTAACTTAACCCCATACTCATGAGTTGATAAAGCGATTAAGGATGAGGCTTGAACATCTCTTTGATTACATCATGAGTTCGTGAGTCACAATTTTATCAATTTGAGATCTTTACATCTCTATTCTTGTTCCTTCATGGAACCTTAATTCATCCTTTATTGATAGCCTCATACTAGGCTTCCTTGATAATTCATTATATGCTTAATTTAACATATAAATGGTTTCATATCATTCCTATTTACCTTCAAGCATGAGATAATTAATTAATACTTAATTTCACTTTCTAATCATAATTCATTTATTTCTGCCATAATTATGTTATTCCAACGTTACATTTCTTATTTATGATCATGAAATCAGTTCATCCTATTGATATATCTTTATTTATTTAACTTTATTCATTTCTGAATTCATTATTTATTTTACACAATCTATACTAGAATATTACTAACATATATTATATTCTATATTTAAACACTTAATGAAAAACGTACCTGATATAATTGCAGACTTACCTTGTCTGCCCCGTATCTTCCTTGTAATTTCTTCTTGCTGTGTCTTTGATAACTCTCACTGCTGTTATTCCTTGTTGATCTGCTATTTATTTTCCTTCGATTGCTTTTTTGTCTCTTCCAATGATGCTGTTCCTTATTGAATTAACCTCATACCCTCCTATTTCCTTCGTTGATTCTTGACTTGATTCGCTGTTTGAAATCTTTTTACTTCTTATTCCCTTTCTCCCGATGATGATCATTGTCTTATGGGCCAGTGCCCCCTTTTAAACTTGTGAAAAGTTTCTTTAATGAAAGTCTCAGCCATTACATTTGCTGCCTCTTCTTTTAACTTTTGTTTATATTTTTTTATCTCTTTTAAATATGGATCGGTGTTTCCCAAGAAGCCCGATCATATATATGATTCATCATATAAATTCACAATAATATATTATGATCACTAATATTTATAATCTTTAATTAATATTTAATTATTGTTATTTCATGCTTTCTTATAATATTTGTATTACTAATTATATTTATATTTATGTATCATAAGACATTTGTCTCATATATATATTTATTATATAATAATTATATTATAATAATATCTATTTATATTTATATTTATATTATATGTAAATCATATATAATATTATAATTGTTTTCTTATATTTATTATTTATAAATACAATGAATATATATAATAATATTATATAATATTAATAATATTATAGACATGTTGATTAAATATTATTATATACATAATTATTGTCCAAATTGACGATAGAAAGGACACATTGAACACTATATTTTATGAAAGCGACTTCATCTCTATTATGGTGGTTTTAAATCTTTAATTTAAACAATGCCTTAATATGGGGACATGACAAACAAATTGTGGAAAGAGGGAATGAACACCATGAAGAAATAAATCAGATAGTGCTGAGTTTCACCATGCCGAGGGTGTCAACGAACAAGATTTCAGAACACCAGTAATAAATAGAGAAAAAGAAAAAGAAAATGGAAAGAGATTGATGGAAGAACTTGAAGATAGCATACACCGCATTGTAGCGTTATCCATTTCAGACTGAGGGCTGAGGAACAGAGGACCTAAGCCAAAGACCCCCGCACAAAGGGAGCACCAAAAGGAACCGAAGGAGACTTGGAGTGTAGAGGACGCTGAGAATGGACGTGGGAAGGAACCGTACGTGGCCGAGAGTGTAAGGAAGACACCGGAACGTCACGGAAGAACCAGTCCAGTCAGGTCAAAGACACAAAGAGGGCATCCGGGGAGAAACATGGTGACTCCACTAGCAAGTGAGGCAGAAATTGCCAAAGTTCCTAAGGAATGGTTTAGAGGATCCTATAAGGCATTGTAAAACATGCGAAACCATATGGGTAGCAAATGGGTAGGGGGATGAAGATTATTGGCTGAGAGCGTTTCCAGCAACGCTCAAAGGTATAGCCATCGACTAGTACATGGATCTGGAGACAACACAGAAGACCTCATGGCAAGTACTGAAGAAAGCGTTCCAGAATGAATTCAAACTTTTAAGAGACGATAACGAGATTGTGGTGGAAATCTACAACACAAAGTAAGGAAAAAATGAGAATGTAAGAGCATATAATCGGAGGCTAAAGGAACTGTTGGGGAAACTGGAGACCCAGCCAGCCGATGGACTGAAGAAGAGATGGTTTATCGAAGGACTACTTCCGTCCTTAAGAAAGAAGATGAAGGTAGTACCTCCATCATCGTACGTGGAAGCATATAATCAGGCAATGGACATAGAAAGTGAGAATAAGACATCTTCCCGAAGTAAGAAAAGGACCGATGATGATAGTAGTGATGGAGAATCAAAGACCATCCAGGCATTAAGAAAAGATATGTTCCATATGATGAAAGAATTGAAGGCCGAGAAAGAAATAGCGAAAGAGGGCGGAGAGCTATGGTGTACTGACTACAACAGAGGACATATAAAAGCAAATTGTCCAAAGAAGTTGTTTTGTGATATCTGCCAAGTAATGGGACATTCAGTCAAGGAATGCCCATTTAATCTAAAAGCAAGAAGTACACAAGTGCTCTTCACACAAGGAGAGTCGTCAACTCTGCCGACTACACCCCCGAAACCCTAGAATAATCCCAACGCATCCCCTAGAGGTTATTAGAACAACAGAAGGAGTAATAATAACAGCTCGAGAAACAGAATACAGTACGACAGTAAGGGGAGGCCCATGATACAGTGCAAAAAGTGCAATGAATGGGGCCACTTTGCCCGAGAATGTCAGAATGGTCAAAACTCCGGGGGAAGACTATGTAAGTAGTGCGGACCGGGCAACCACAAAGATAACGACTGCCCGAAGCAGGAAGACATTAACATGCTGAATGTAGAAGAGCAAAATCAAGTACTAACGGTTACTACCAGAGCACAAGCAGAGAAGGCCATCTACCCAGATCCACTCACAGAAAAACAGAGAATGAAAGAAGTAAAAGCAGAAGTGGAGCGGGCAATGATAAAGGAAAACAAGATTGCTCTGGATATCCCAAGTACCTCCTGGCGAGCACAGGTCGAGAGTAACATCGTATGGCAGATACTCCAAACCACTGTACCGATCAAGGTAACTGACCTTCTCCGTACTATGCCACAACTCGGGATGGCAATCACAAACATAGTCAGTGACAACCAACAAGAGGAGGGCCGGAAGAAGGAGATCATAATAGAACAACCACTACAGGGAGAACAAACCGTCGACCCTATGCTGTTGACGGTGAACATCGGGAAAAAACCGACAATAGTACAGATGGAGATTGGAGGGAAGATATTGGCAAATACGATCCTCGACGGAGGCTTGGTAGTCAACGTACTGACCGAAGACACATGGAGGAGTCTCGGAAAACCCACACTTTGGCCACCAACATTCCAGTTAGTAGGTGCGGATCAACATGGCATCAAGCCATTAGGGACATTGATGCACAGAAAGTGACTATCGGCACACAACCATTCCTGTTGAACTTCGTAGTCAATACAGAAAAGAGCATATGACGCATTGCGCATATGACGCATTGCTGGGAAGAGGATGGCTTGTGGCAGCAAAAGCCGATCACAATTGGAAGAGGAATACATTGTCCATAGAGAATAACAAAAAGAAATATGTGATCGACTTAATAAATCAAACAGTGAGTGAAGAATTAGCATTGTTAGACTCAGAAGGTGAGGAAGGGAACGAAATGGAGGGAGAATGAGAAACGATAGAGCCAAATGAAGAAGGTATCCTAGACCTCTAGGAATGCTCGGAGGACGAAACAAATTCACTGAACGGGTTATTCCACTGGCAAATGGAAGATTACGAATTCTTTCATCCTGAATGCAATATGATCCAAATAAGAGAAATTGGTGAGAGTTCTTGGCCGACGAGTGAAACACTCGACAACTGTGAAACACTTGGCAATTCTCAACCGATGAGTGGTTGCAACTCTCAGCCGACTAGCGAAGCATCTGGCAACTCTCGGGCGACTAGTGAAACACTCAGCAACCTTGGGCCGAGTGAAACATTCTTGACGAATGAAGCACTTGACGGATTGGCAAACACTCGACCACTTGGTAAGAGGGAACTAGTAATGAGTGACAAAAGGGAGGAAGGTAATAATCAGCTGGAAGTAAGTAAAGCTTTTCTAAAAGCATATGAAGAGTATAAGGAAGGAGAGGCTATAACAAACAATACACCAGAGCAACTAGTGGCAGAAACAAATCGACTAGAAAAGGCACATAAAGAATATACAGAGGGTAATGCCAAGATAGATGATACACTTGCACATAAACTTGAACCAGACAAGGTGATCAGGGATAAGGAGCCATTGGCAAGCAAGTTGAATTGGGGTGATGAAACTAATCAAAAAGTGATTTTGGCGGGTGACAACTGGAACCCAGCATTGAAAGATAGTTTATTTTGGCCGAATGTAGTACATCGCTCCCGAAAGACAATAGTTTCAGTTCCAAGAAAGGTACCCGACTCTGCCGACGATCACAAAATCAATAAAGGGAAAAATATTACGAGACAAATTACACTACAAGAAAGTGTTACAGTTGGAGAGGCAGATAAAACTTGGACCCTGCCGAAGAGTGTCATGTCCCTCCATTATGTATTATTCATTCAAATCAAAGATATGAATGATATTATAAATTGAATATATTTAAATAATATTTATTTAAAACAATTAACAAGATATATTATTATTATATTTATGAATAACACATATAAACAATAATAATATATTATAAATATATCTAATAATATAAATACAAATATTCTTATATTTATCTTATATTATAATATAAATATAAATAATATAATGTAAATCATATATCATTTATTATGATATAAATGATATAATGAGTAATATAAAATAAATAATATATCATTTATTATAATATAAATGATATAATATAAATACAAATAATATAAATAAACTATGTTAAGGGAGTTACGTATGGTTAGAACTAGTTTTACCACAGAGCATAAAAGGGAATAACATAAAGTAATAAAAAATTATAAAAGGGTAAGTATGTCTTTTGCCACCAGGTATAATAAATATCCCTTGAAAGGGAAATAAATAAAGGCTGTGGGATAGAAAGAAAGAGGATGGGCAATAAATAAAAAAAGGGAATATCCGATAAATAAATATATTTAGATCCGCATTATATATATATATTTCTGAGTCATAAGTAGAAAAGATATCATAAATATATATAGGGAGGAATTATTAAAGTAAAAATAAATATATATATATATAATAATAATAAGAATATATAATAGTAAATATATATTTGTTAATTGCATAATATAAAGGCATTTATATATGGAATCGGGCCTCTTGAGAAGATGCCAATCTCATAATAAGGAGCGCTTAACTAATACAAACAAATATCGAGTATCATCAAAGTTTAATAATATTTATTTATTAAGGGTGGTGACGGGTGGTAAATTGCATCCCTTCAAACTTATAAATATTAACCAGCCCCTCTAACAAAAGGGGAAATCAATAGAAAAAGGAAGGTGTAAAAGTATATATTATAAAATATATAAACAGTAGTAGCAATACAATAAAATAATATTAGTCATTCCATCCAGCTAGGAAAACATTGGAAAATAGAAAGAAGGCGGCAGCAATAGGTAAGGAATCCCATGTAAAGCTACAACAAGTAAGTAAGTATTTATATTTACTTATTATTTGTAAGAACTTATTTTGTTCAATTTATAATTTGTAAGATATAAATGATAAGGTTATTAGGTAGGATCTAATATATGTGTTTATGAAATTCTCATAATGAAATGTTACTTATTATATGAAATAAGACATATTACTTGTTGAATCATGTGAGCAATTAGAATAATAAGTATATCTCTACAAAGGGATTGATTATGAGATTACATTTAATAAGTAATCAATGTGACCATGGAGTACCGGACTAGGATTAGTAGCCTTCCCCTTAACCCACCTACACACCTTATTAGTATGAGACTGGTGGTTAGAAGGAATCTAGTGTCTAGCACTCGAGTTGGTAAGTCATTGCCCTTCAGAGCTAAGAGCGAAGTATTGCCGGGTGTAGCATGAAGCTCTTAGACCTAGGGTAAGAACGAAGTATTGCCGGGTGTAGCATGAAGTTTTTGACTCTATGGTTGTGTAGGACCTAGATAATATTAATGGCCTAACGGTAGGTGAACCTCGAGTTGACTATAAGCCCCTCCGAGCCAAGAGTGAAGTACCTCCGGGTGTGAGGTGAAGCCTTGGGCCTACAGCCGTGGGTCTTGGAATCCTTAATCCACCCTCTCATATTAGGTGAGTGGTCTAATTAATGGGTAAGATCACGAACGTCCTCCCCGAGGTATGTCCACGACTCATGTGTGATTAATGATATAAGATAGATCATGAACATGGATATATGACTAGTGAGGAGATGAAATAGATAAAGTTTAGTACTTTATGTGAACATGATGAAATGATTAAGTGAATTGTATGCTAATGTGCTCTTTTACAAGTTGAAATTTTTGCAAGGTTGCGAAAATTTTGGCTTGCTAGAAGGGGACATTATAGAGAGAAATAGAAAAATCCGATTCAGTTTGATATGGATGGAAAATTGGAAAAAACGAAAAATATAGAGAAAATTGAAAAAAAAAAAGTGAAAAAGTGTGCGACTGTACGACTTGGGTTGTACGACCTTAGCCGTACACGCCTCCACTCCTCAATTAAAACGTATGACCTCCCCTCAGAAAATTGCCGTACGATTGCAATTAATCTTGCACATAGGGAAATTGGAGGAGAAGGGAAATAAGACAGAAGCCGTACGAATTTAACAGGAGGACGCTGTATGATCATCAGTGCTCAGTCGGGTGAAGACGTACGAAATCATTTCCGTACACCGTACAACTTGTGAATTGTTTGAGTTTTTCTGCCGTACGACTTCCTGGCCGTACGAGGAGATGGATTCTGCTCAAGTCGTACGAAGAGGATGAAGATTTCCAACTTGCCCAACTAACTTCATAGAAAACTCTTGGCCGTATGAGTGTGGCCGTACGCTGCCAGCCGTGGGTAAATCATCGACCGTACCAAAGAAATTCTCCGACCGTACATCCAACAGGTAAATTAACTATTTTTCAGCATACAAATACTAGTGCGAAGATTGCAGAGTCAAGTTCAAAATGGACAAGGGGAAGAAAGTGGTTCATTATAGGCCGAAGATTGCATCGGAAAAGAAGAAGAGAACGAGCATCAGCCTTAGAGGCTAGGATAGCAGAAGTAGAAAAGAATGCTGGTGAAAAGACAAAGGAGATGGAGGAGAGAATGAGGGAAATGGAACAAAAGATGAAAGATATGGAGATTCAGTTGGTAGCTAAGGGAGTAGAGGTGGAGCAGGCCAAATCGCAGGTGTTGGAGGCAGCCGCATGGTCAAGGCAGCGAGGGAACGCGAGATAATGGCAGAACGTCAATTGTGATTGGAGAGGCGTTCACCCACCCTAACTTCCTCAACTCATCCAGGGACGTCCACACAGCCCCCTTCTTCTCAGTAACTTAATTTGTTAGTCATTTTTGTTGTGATGCCGTCTGGAAGACGACTAATTTTGTGGGGGGGATGATGTAGACAGTTGTAGTTGTAGTCGGCCAAATGTCGGCCAAATGATAAGTGTTAAATAATTGTACAGTTAAGAGTGTTAGCGGGAACCATCCCGACGGTTGGTTGGATAGTTACGTAGTGGTTGCCAACGGTTGGTATCTCAACTAACCTTGGCAAAGTTATATATTGAGTTCACATTTTTGTAGTCGAGACATGGTGAATATGATATGTAATGATCTGAAGACATGTAGTTGTTGTGATCAATGAATGAAATACCAATGCTTTATATTGTGCAATACTATTATAATTTCATGTTCTATGTTGTGCACTATACTACAACTTTATAGTTTTGTTTACTCCATGTCTGTATAAAACATCACATTGCCAGTAAACAATGTTTATTGTTCCCAAAGATTATAACCGAGGATAACCAAGAATAATATCCAACCTGTCTATATCCAAAGCATGAAAGCTTGAATGCAAAACATTTTTCTCCATAGAGAGTTTAAAATCTTCAAAAATTTGAATATCCTTACCCACTATTTGACTGTCCTTAATGTGCTTTGCTTGTACCTGTAGTTTCTTGGCTAATTCCATGTTGATGAAGTTATACTTGCTGCTAGGGTTTATAGAAACAATAACCTTTGCCTTCTAAATGCATCCATGAAATTGAAGCATTGAATCTTCCTTCCTTAGAACTAAAGTGCATGTACTTGTATCATTAATCTTCTCTTTGTCGTCCTCTTTTCCTTCTTCCTCTTCTTCTTCCTCTCCTTCTTCTCTTGATATTATTTCTTTTAATACCCATCTATGCAAGAAGGCTTGTTCCAATTCATCCAAAGAAGAAATATCCTTTTGCAATTGTGCATACCATTGGCTAGCTTCACCTTTTAAGGGTATCACAAAATGTACCTCCCATGCTATACTTTTACCTTTTAATATTTTTTCCACCATTCTAATGCATCTCCACTTCCATGGAAATTAGGAAACCCCATTGAAACTAGGGTTATAAGAAAAATGCTTTCAATAGATCACTATTCTACCAAATCTAGTTGATTGAACTTTGACCCAATAAATTAATAATGTTGTTGGCCTCAAAACCAAAAATACAAATAATATACCCTTAATAAATTTTCACGAGCTTTTGAGATATTTAAAAATATCAGAACAATTATGTGATTTGTGGCCTGGAGAGCAAATTTATGAAAAAGCATAAATTTGCAATCACTCACTCAAAATTGATGATCAAAACCTGATTTTTGGATTGTACCTTCCTTTATGATCCACAAACTTTAGCAAAAAAATTGCAGCCGTTTGGAAGATATAGGTGAATCTTAAAAAATTAGGGTATTGTCCTCACCTTTACCCAAATCATAACTCTGATACCACTTGATAAGATCCACATATAATAATAGAAATAATACAATATAGAAGATAGATCTCACACCACACAAGAGATATTTGTGGGCCAAGATGTCATAATATCCATTATATGCAGAAAATGTAAGATCCCTAATCAGATTTGCCCTAAATTTCTGATTTTTCTTCTTCTCAAACCCTAGATCTAAATTCTGATTTTTCTATTTCTGAGTTATAAATGATTTTTGGACAGAATATACATGTGCCAAATGCTCAATAAACATGCCAATTATGTACTCTTATGAAGATAACATCAACCATGAATTCTACCACATGATATGACCATCCAAATGCAAAACAGATGATCTATAATTCTGATTTCTGAATATAAATGTCTGCTGCTACAAATCAGATTATTCTGAATTGAAATTACATCAAGTTTATAGGCTCAAACATGCCCAAACATAGCCCAGATTTCTGCTATTATAAATCCGACCTAAACATAGGCTTATACATACAAAAAATGGTGGAAAATGGTGTCTTCATGCAAACCCTAGATGGGTGAATCCTCCAAACTAGGCGGCGCTCCCTTGATGATGAAGAATGGCATGCACAAAGAAGGCGGCGGCTAGGGTTTAGGCTCCAACACTCCAAAAATATGAAATCACCCTCCTTGGGAAGTGGCGCTCAACCTAGGGTAAAACCCTAGCAACAATCCTCAAGTAAATCCTCAAGAGTAGGCGCTCAAATCTGAACTGAAAATCTGAATATATCTTCAACAAAGCCCTCAAAGTTGGCGCTCCAAATCTGATCTAAAAATCTGAATATATCTTTCACTCCTCAAAATTGTATTTGGCCACAAATCACACAATTTTGGCCCTAGGGTTTCTTCTCCAAATCTGGAGAAACAAATGTCTTTGAAGCTCAATCTTTCCTTCCAAATCTCCAATGAAGTGCAAATGTGAACTCCGTATGAATCCACCTCCAAGATGGAATTGGGTTTTCGTCCAATCCACCAATATTCCTAAGGGTTTTCGTCCTTGGAATATGCTGAACCAAAGTTGCAACCAAAGAGAAAATCTCTAATGAAATGATATAAAAATGAATGATGAAAATGACTTGCATTTTGTCTTCTTTTATAGCCACCAAATAACCTCTCCCTTGGCCGACCTCCCTTTTGGCAATTTTATTTTATTTTAACATCATATTCGCTGACCTCCCTCTAGGCGCTTCACTTTATTTTATTTTATTTATCAAGTGGCTCACTTAAATAATAAAGTCATTCCACATTACAAATTGGTCCAGCCTAATTAATTAAATATAAATAATCCAAAAGTGATTAGGATTACTTAGTATTTAACCAATTAGATTATTCCCTTGCCACTTCCGACTTAGCCTACGGGAATAGAATAGGCTAGCCATCTCTGTTGGGTGATCACTCGGAAAAAGGGGACATTACAGAAAAAAATAAACTCGAGTTAGGCTAACACCATACAATACTCCTTATGGAAGAAGCTACTCCATGCTATATCTCCAAGAGATCCCAAATACAATAGCATACTCAACCCCTATACTTACAATGATATTCACCTTCTTTATATAAACCTCCTAGTAAATTAATGGAGGGGTAATCCCAATGAAAGCCTATTTATCACCTAATATAATTAATTACACAAGTTGTCCACATGACCCAATATAACTAACTTAAGGGATGTGTGCCATATGTTGGCATCTCCATCCACCTAAATACATTATAATATTATATTCCTAGGTACATAACATATTGATAATGAATAAATCCAAATTTGAAATAATAATAAACAAATGCACACACATAGAAAGCAAACCTAAAAACCAATCGCCAATTCTCTTGAGTGGGTCCTGTGCCAATCAAACTGATGCGTGGAAACACAACCTTAGTTCTTACTTGGTAACAGTCTTTGTATTAATTTCAACGAATTATATGAAGATCAACAATTAAAGAAAGACTTGCTACAAAGTTTCTGAAAACAATATGCTCACTGAGCATTGGAAAGAAATTCTGATTAAGGCTGCTAGACTAGTTTCTTGCATCCTCTAACTATGACATTATGTAAGTACTGGTGGTGGCATCTTGTTGCAACATCAACCCAAAACAGAATGTCAACTATTACTATGAGACAAACAATAAAATAACTCCTTAACACCTTGTGAAAACAGAATTGTCCCTTAGTCAAACTTTAGCAAAGGTGGTTTCTTTCTTGGCAGCTACCAAACTTGCAACCTAACAACCATTGGAATATTGTGCGTAGTGTCCCCATTTTCGGAGTGATTACCTAGTGGAGTGGCTAGCCTATTTCCATTCCCGTAGGCTAAGCCGGAGGGCTCAGGGAATGACCTAATTTGCAAGTTTTCACACTTAGCCAATTTTGTAGGGCAAAATGGTTATGGAGGATGACTTGGCATAATTTTGTGGTATTTTTGATGTAGTCATCACTAATGAAATAATTTGCCCTAAGGTGGAGCGACCCAATTGGAGATTGGAAAATGAAGGAAAATATGGAAAAATGCCTTGGAAGGAAATAAGAATAATTTATATGATTTGCCTTGTGGAGGACGAATTCATTTGAGGTCAAAAATATGTTATATCCTATGCCCAAGTGATTCACCCTTGGAGGATGGAAAGTTGAAAAAATAGCATAAAATACAATAATGATATCTCTCATGTGTGGGCACCCAAAGGGAGGCCGGCTCAAGGAGAAAATAACACAAAAAACAAATCTCTAATTTGTATTTTGAGTGCCTATCTTACCTTGAAGGAGGTCGGCCTAGGAGATAAGGAATAAAAGAAAAATAAAAAAGGAAATATTACATGAGGTCGGCCAGCTTTAGGAGGACGTTAAATCATGTATAAATATAAGGAGATTTGAGCTCATTTGAAACATATCATTCTTTCATCTTTTCACATGGAGTTTATCTCTTTTGGCTGCAACGTTTGTTGGGCTTGACTCCAAGGACAAAAACCCTTGTGATTCTTGGTGAGTTGGGTGAAAACCTAACTCATCTTGTGAAGGTTTCATAATGGAGACCTACTTGCACTTCATTGGAGATCTACGGAGATGTGGAGCTGATTTGCATATTCAGATTTCTAGATCAGATTGGAGCAGCATCCTTCGGTGGCATTTGACATTCATTTTGAATTGGGCATTGCCCTAACTTTGAGCGCTATCTTTGTGAAGGGCGATTTGGCTCTTTTGGAGGCGATTTCTTCATTGGCTAGGGTTTCCTAAACCCTAATTCCTAGCAGCAGCAAGCGCCATTCTTCATCATTTGCATGTGATTTGACATCCTTGCCTAGCTGATGTAATTTGCCCAGCTAGGGTTTGTATTGAAGCATCATTTCTACATTATTTTGGTTGTACAAACCTAATTATAGGTCTGATTTGTAACAGCAGACATCTGACTTGTATTTAGGCATGTTTGGCCTATGTATTTGGATGTAATTGCATTTCCAGAACTTCAGTTTGTAGCAGCAGAGTTTAATTCAGAAAATCAGACTTGTTGTTGCCATTTTGGTTGCCCTACATTGTGTATTTCATGGTGTAATTCATGCCTATGATGAATGTCAACTTGTAGTATCAATTGTTATAATGATTTGCCATGTTTGGATATATTTATGTTCGCTGGAACAATTTATTTAAGAGTAGAAAATCAGATCAGAATTCTAGGGTTTCAGCAGAAAACTAAAAGTACAGAAAATTAGGGCAGAATTCAGGAAATAAAACTCAGAATTTGAGAGCAGATCCCATTGGGGATATTACATTGTGCAACAATATAACCTCTTGCATTTTATTTTGGAATGTAATGCATGTTGGGAGGTCTGCAGTCATAAACATGGCTGTAGTCTTGCACAACAGATTTGTTGCATTGTACAACTCAACAGCTACCGTTTGCAGCAAGTTTATCTTGTGTAGCAAGGTTGTTGGCTTGAACAACATAAACAATAGCTTGTGTAACATAGACAACAGCTGTGACAAGACAACTACAGACTTGTGCAGTGATTTCATTTCCTTCTAAACCTTTAGAAGCACACAAAAATGATTGTACAAAGGCAACTTAAGCAAACTAAATTCAGACTATTACTTCATTCTATCTTATTCTACTTAAAAAGCAACCAATTCATCGATAACAGTCATAATATAAAACAAAAATCACTTCATAGTTGTATGTTTAAGATGGATAAAAATCAGTTTGTCAGGAAGGTTTCATGATACTAAAAGCATACTCAGGGATACAAAAAAAATGTCCAGCACTATTCAATTTCAAGGCTCATCAGTTATTTTTACATTTGCCTTGCCCAGTCGGCTGTCACTTTTTCATCTCAATTATGCATTGATAAGTAATGAAGTTATATGAAATATATTGAACCCCTCATCTACCAAATATGCAAATTTGAGCTATTATATATTTTTATATTTTCATCAAATAAGATTCTTTCCATTCTCTTTTGTTCTGTGGATTTTTCATTCCTCTGCCACTAGAATCAACAGGGCTTTTGTGAAGCTGACAAGGAGTTAGTCTCCAACAAAAAACCATTGTAAATTAGATTTATTAAACGGAAAGGAAGTTATTATGGGACATGAATAAACTATGGAAGATTTTGCAGTTCTTTGTGTTCTTTAGCTACTTTTGTACAATTCTTGTTAGTTCTGAATCTAAAGGATGTTATCTAATATGCAGGGAAACGATAAAGATTATTTCAGATTTCAGCTTGGGTCAAAACAGGTAAGTTTAGTTAGTTTTTCTGTTGTGATATATTAATCTTTGCTTGTGTGTACTTTTATATCACATTGCTTGAAATATTGTAATGTCCCCTTCTAGTAAGCCACAATTTTCACAACCTTGCACAAAATTTCAACTCACCAAAAGAGAACATTAGTGTTCAATTCTTCTTTTCATATCATGATTAGGGTTAATGACCAATAATCAAATCCATATACTTTTCACATTTGTACTTAAGACTTGTAACCTTATAATCATAATCATATCATTTCTCTTAACATAATAAACATATGCCTTATACATTCACATTATTATAAACATATACATTGCACATTCACATTATTTCTCTCACAACTCTCATGCACTATCTTGAGGGAGTCTTAGGGTAGCCCTACCATTAATCAATCCTATCTCCCATATGAGCATGGTTTGTTAAGGCGTCCATATCCATCCCATATGGAGGCCCAATGGCTTCACCCACACCCAGGGTCCCTCACCATTTGGCTCGAGGGGACTTCATGCAACACCCGGCATTCCTCATCCCATCAAGAGTCACCTACCGTTGGGCACAATTATAAACAATATGAGCTCATACTTACCATAGGCCCAAGAGCTTCACACACACCCGGTGTTCCTCGTCTCTTGGCTCAAGGGACTTCACACACACCCAGTGTTCCTCATCCACTTGAGGGTCGCCTAGGTTTAACCATACGTCCTTAACTTAACCCCAAACTCACAAGTGGTAAGACGATTAAGGGTGAGGCTTGACATCCTTCTTGATATGTTATAAGATTATGAGTTATGAATCCATTGTTGATAATATTATCCTTTCCGGATCATGATATCATATTTCTTATTCCACTTGGGAACCTTATCATTTCTTAGTCATAGCCTCATACTTGGCTCATTGATAATTCATTTTATGCTTATTCATATTCATTCATTATGACAAAACTATTCTTACTCATAATGATTTCATTATCTTTCTACATAATTCGATCATTCTAACTTAAGACATTTATTCACTTTCTAGTTATATTCCATGCATATCGTAATCTACTTAATTTTTTATTATATCATTCTCACTATGATGTTAAGCTAGTTATTGATCATAACACAGACTTTCATAATGCATAAGATGCCTATCGCATCATGACTTATTATTCACATCAATACTAAGTGATATGCATATTTCACATTATGTGATCGAATAGAAACATATAATTGCACATACCTTTGGCGCTGTGGTTGATATGACAGTCGGCTGGTAATAATAAAAACTCAGAACTTTGCATCTGATTTGCTGATGAAGTCTATGATATCTGCGTTGAATGTTGATGCAAATAAGTCCGCTGGTTATGATTCACGGCCTTGGCAAGAGGTATCTATTATTAATGGCTTTTGCTTAGACTCCTTTTGAAATATGAATTCTTTGCAGACGAACTATGTTTCAGATTCAATGCAGATCGAATGATATTGTGTGATGATTGAATGTGTTGATCTCATTATCTTTCTCTTAGACAGGATGATGTTCTCTGTTTGATTGTTCGCTGATACTCCTTCCTCTTGCTTGGATGATAAGTTGCTACTATGGAATTACTCCTTGGTGGCTGAGGATGGATGCCCTGGTTAATTTCTATGATATGCGTCTATTTTGATCCTTCACTGCTGTGTATTCGATGTGTCTTTCTCCAATGGTGCTCCTCGGCTATGAGCATGTCCTCTTTTTAAAACCCCGAAGGCTGGTGACTATCCAAGAGTCGTCTCATTTCACTCTTGCATCCTTAGCCTGGGTCGATTTATGCTAAATAGACTCCCGATTGGTGTTTTTAATCATTTGTTATTTGTCTTGCATTTTATCCTTTATTCTTTTGTCTTTATCTGCCACATCATAGTCATAGTATTCCTTGTCTTTTTTTCTTCTTGAAATTGGATTAACACTTAGCAAGCATCATCGATGAATCCCTTTCCAATCTTAATTGGAAAGCATCGATACATGCAGGAGCATCGATACATGACAGGCCTCCCCTCTTGAGATTGCTTGTCCTCAAGCAATTTCAACTTCTTTCAGATACTCGGGAATGATTCTGTTTTTCCCCATTTCTTTTTCTTACATGTAAACGAGCGTACTCGATTCTAGAATTAATTCTCTTTCCTTCTTGAGTAGGCTTGCCTCAATTTCCCTCATAGGGTGGTAGGTCGATAGCTCTGATACCACTTGTAATGTCCCCTTCTAGTAAGCCAAAATCTTCACAACCTTGCACAAAATTTCAACTCACCAAAAGAGAACATTAGTGTTCAATTCTTCTTTTCATATCATGATTAGGGTTAATGACCAATAATCAAATCCATATACTTTTCACATTTGTACTTAAGACTTGTAACCTTATAATCATAATCATATCATTTCTCTTAACATAATAAACATACGCCTTATACATTCACATTATTATAAACATATACATTGCACATTCACATTATTTCTCTCACAACTCTCATGCACTATCTTGAGGGAGTCTTAGGGTAGCTGTCATGTCCCCGTTTCCGGCTTGATCATCAAGTGAAGAATGGATTAGCCTATTGATCATTCCTGGAGGCTAATTCAAAATGATGAGGGAATGAATTGGTTTTCGACTAACTTAACTTTACTGTTTTGCAGGGACAAGTTAGAAACTTAAAATATTGGCTAAGTTTGGAGACCGAGTAAGCAGGAAATTGACTCTTGGAGTTTAGGTGCAAATTTTACATCAGATTGCCTACATGAGCGCCTAAGGATTTGGAGTCTTCTGCAAGGGTTTGGGTGTGCAAAATAATAATCCTATCATCCTTAAAGCCTTTCAACACATTGAATCAAGGTTTTGAAGTTTAGAAGTTGCCTAAGTAAGGTTAGGCGCACTTTGTCTTTCCTCTTGCCTCAATTGGCGCCTAGGATAGAAACATGGTGTTTTAAGGCGCTTTTATCATTCCACATAGGGCGCCTTGGTGGGGAAAGGGTTGATTGATTTCCAAAATGAGTTTTGATTAAGACCAGTGGAGTAAATGTCTTAGGCGCTCTTAGGCCTCTAAACAACCTCAAGGGAGCGCCTAACTTGTGAAGATGAAATTCAGTATCCAAATCAAGATCGGAGTTCATAAGATGACCTAAATGATCAAGGCGCCACTTCCTGATCAAACAAGCTACAATGAGCGCCTAGCTTTCAGGATGACTTCTGGCGCTCCACATGACTAAACTCTTTCAATGAGGGTGCCTAGTTTGATGATGAAGATTTGATAATTCCACACCCAGGCACCAGCTCCATAATGCCCAGATCAAATGAGCGCCCAAGCAAGAACAGGAGATTCTATAGGATGAATAAATGGCGCATTGATTGGTGAAGATATTTTTAACTTCAAGAAGCTTCCTACCTTGCCAATCTAGGATGAATTTGGCCTAGAAGACTCTAGGCGCATACTCTAACTGAAGACCCCTGTTCTAGCGCCCAGCTATAGAGTGAACTAAAAGAAGAAGTGAAAGATGCCAGGGCGCACATCCAAGACTCTTCAACGTTCAATTGGTACCCACCAATGGTAAGGCATAGTTTCATGAAAAAATTATCTCAAATGGGCACCAAGGCATAGAAGCAACATCAAACGCTATCAGAGAACTATCAATGAACCTTCAATTAGCGCCTAGACTCCAGAGGGATCATTTGGGCGCCTAAACTGGAATCAAGGACCAAAAGTCTTCAGTGAATAATGGATAAGTGTTAAAGACTTCATTAGATGCATCTCCATGCCTCTACACCCTCAGATTGGCGCCTAGACTCTTTGCAATCCCCAACTTGGCGCCTAACCCTAGCAAGGCGCAATATCATTTCAAGCTGGTTAGGCGCTCACTTCCAGATGAAGCTTTCCACCTACCTGAACATCAAGACTTGAAGAAACACCAAAGAAAGTCAATCTTCATGCAAGGCGCACTTCTGTGCCCATGAAACATCATTCTGGCGCCCAACATCAAGTAGCACTTTGATCAGTTTTCAGTGAGCGCCTTGGGCAGATTGGATGAGGGAAGTATCATGATTCTCTTCTGGATCTCGCCAACAACCGTTAGAAGTTCTTTCCAGATAGGCGCAACCTCATGATGGGCGCACTTTGACACTCCAGATACTTCAACTTGGCGCCCAGTCAGAAGAACACTTGAAAGTGTGCCTAAGCTGAGCTGGTTCAGGAAGTTACACAACTTGAGCTCTCATTGGTCGACAGAATGTCTTCGGGATCCATGTCAAGGTCTCTGGATAATCTCGCCAACTCAGAATGAGTCATCAGATGGCATATTCCCTTGGAGGTGCTTCTTGGAAAACGTGCCTTGGTTCCTCTTTGTGCATTGAAAAACGTGCCTTCATTGCCTTTGGAAAGCCTATAAAAGGAGGAGTTCTCTCATTCATTTGCCATCGGTTCATTTTGACAAAATTCTCTCTGCAAAGCTATTGAGCTTGTAATCTTGAGGCCTGCGAGTTTCAAGTGTTGGGGTGATGCCCCCTCAACTGACAAGGTGATGCTCCCTTGTTGTATTGTGAGGTGTTGACATTCAGTTAACATCATTGAGTTTGATTGAGTTGATCAAGTATAGAAGTCATTGTAGACATCAAGGTTTCAAGGCCTCCTTTTGTAATTCCATTTGAATAAGGTTGTAGCTTCATGCTGTCGATAGCATTATCCATGTAATAAGACACTGCAAGATGATTGAATTAAGTAATAAGACAAGTACCCATCTTAAGGTTGATTCATTCAAGTAATTATCTTTGATGTATATCTCTAAGTTGTTGAGTAGTTGATGAGTTGATAGCAAGTAAATTTGTTGAAGGAAAAATTTCAATAGAACTAGTTGGGTATCTTACAGTGGTATCAGAGCCTAGATCCTGCCAGCCTCTGGATTATGCAGCCACCTGAAGTAGGTCCACATAGGTATTATACAAGAAGGAATAGACAACAACAAGAACAACAGCAACAACATCATCCAGAAGTTCCAGCTAACATGGCTGAGGAAAGAAGAAGTAGAAGTCCACCTGCTGATGGTGAACGTGAAGCTAGAGAGATGTTCAGGAACATGGCTGTTGGACATCAACAAACAGCTCAAATTCTGCAACAAGTCCTACAAACCCTTCAAAATATGAATCAGGGTGAAGCAACTGGACAAGGTCGTAGAGATGCAGCTAGACCTAAGAGACAGGAAAGACAAGTTGATTATGATGCTGCTAGTGCAACAAGCAGAAGGGTTCGCACACGAACTCCTACAGTTGATAGGCCATTAAGACCAACTTTCCTTCCACCACCACCTGAACAGGACAATGAAGCTGATGAAGAGTTTGATGAAGGAGATCAGAATAACTTCAAAGATGAGATGGCTCTCTTTGCAGATCTCTATGCCAGATTACCAGAACGTGTTCGAGATATGATGACCTTCAATGAATATTGCCAACAGAAGAGGGAAGATAGGGATAGGCGAGGTAGAACTAGAGGCTTTCGTCTTAGAAGGGATGATGATACAAAGGAGTATAAAGAAGCATTGAATCGAGTTCCCATTCCTACCTTTGATGGAAGTGGTAAGCTCAGTGCTAGAGCTTGGGTAAACAAGCTGGATACATACCTTTCACTTAAGCCTTTGACAGAGAAGAAGGCAATTCAATTTGCTACAATGCATCTTGAAGGATTGGCTTATGAATGGTGGCATCATGGCCTAGTCTCTCAACATCATGATAGGATAAATTCCTATGATGAGTTTGTAACCAAGTTGATTCAGAGGTTTGATAGAAAAGACACTGAAGTGTACTATCACGAACTAGCTCAACTCAAGCAAGAAGGAAGGGTTGTGCAGTATGTTAATGACTTCCAGAAGATCGCAGTAATGGTACCTGATATGACTGACCGGAGAATCACTATGTTGTTCATTGAGGGACTGAACAATCAGATCAAGCCATTAGTAAAGGTACAAAGGCCAGCAAACCTGGAAGATGCAATTGACTTTGCTCTAGATCTTGATACTACTCCTGTTTATCAGCCTAAGAAAGAGTTCTATAAAGGAGTTAGCTCTACTCAAAGGAGACCCACTTTTCCTCAAAAGATGACTCAAGGTCCATCTGCAGCTGAAAGAGACGAGCTAAGAAGGAAGAAACTTTGCTTTTCTTGCAAGCAACCCTGGGAACCAGGACACAGATGCCTTGGTAAAGGTAAAGCACATCTGATTGAAGTTGTATTTGATGATGGAAGTGAAGAAGAGTCACTGAGTGAAGAAGAATCAATCCAAGGTGAGGAGGAGGTACAACCAACTCTTAATGTTGTCTCAGAAGAAACATCCGACAAAATAACATTAGCAACTATCTCAGGAGTGCCTAAGTATCATGCCTTCCGCATTAGAGGAGTTGTGAAAGGTCAGAGAGTCACCTGTCTCATCGACAGTGGTGCTACTCACAACTTCATAGATGAAGGTTTGGTAGCAAGGCGAGGTCTAATAGTTGAAGATTTCGAAGGATTTCAAATAGCTGTTGCTGATGGATTCCTAATGAGTTGTACCAGAAAAGTGTCCCAACTGCAAATCCAAATGGGAGATTATTCTTTACAGGATGATTTCTATGTGGTTGGACTTGGGCATATCGATGTAGTACTTGGAGTGCAATGGTTGCATTCACTTGGAAGAATTGTCCAGGACTTTCAGAAGATGGAGTTAGAATTCATGCATGAAGGAAAGAAGATCAAATTAAAGTCAGCGTCTGATGGGAATCCCAAAGTTGTCTCAGCAAAACGAATGGAAGCATTATTCAGGCATAATGACATCGAATGGGCAGCACAGGTTTGCATCAAGGACAACTAAATCCTTTCTGCTGAAGAAATTTATCTTGCAGATATCCAGGCAACGTTGGATAAGCATGGTAAGGTGTTTAGGGACATACCTCCAGGAATACCTCCTGATAGAGGTTTTGAACATGTAATTGAATTGGAGGATGGGGCGAAACCTATTAACATTGCACCCTATCGGCATCCAAGGCATTTCAAGATTGAAATTGAGAGAACGATCAAAGAATTGATCGATATGGGGCACATAAGGCCATTGTCAAGTCCATTTGCATCATCTGTGGTGCTAATGAAGAAAAAGGATGGAACAATGCGGATGTGTGTTGACTATCGCGCATTGAACAAGAAGACCATCAAGAATAGGTATCCAATACCTAGGATTGATGAACTACTTGATGAGCTGCACGGAGCAGTCTATTTCTCAAAGATAGATCTTCGCTCTGGCTACCATCAAATTCGTGTCAGAGAAGAAGACATCCCAAAAACAGCATTCAGATGCCATTATGGACATTATGAATTTATGGTGATGCCGTTTGGGTTGACAAATGCTCCCACCACTTTCCAGTCCTGTATGAATCATGTGTTCAACAAGCAGTTGAGGAAGTACCTGTTGGTTTTCTTTGACGACATCTTGATCTACAGCAGGACATGGGAAGAACATCTTCAACACTTAGATGAAGTATTGAATGTTATGGAGAATCAATCTTTGTATGCAAAGATGTCTTAGTGTGATTTTGGCTTAAAAGAAATTCTGTACCTAGGTCATGTGATAGGAGCAAATGGAGTGAAAGTCCAAGAGGAAAAGATTGAAGCTATTCGCAACTGGCCAGTTCCCCGGAACGTATCTGAACTACGGGGTTTTCTTGGCCTCTGCAGCTATTACAGAAGATTTGTTAGGGGCTTTTCATAGCTTGCTGCACCCTTGACAAACCTAACAAAGAAAGGAGCTTTCATGTGGACAATAGAAGCTCAAGTTGCATTTGATAGGTTGAAGGAAGTGATGAGTACAACACCAGTACTGGCTTTGCCAGATTTTACTAAGTCCTTTGTTCTAGAATGCGACGCTTCAGGAGAAGGCATTGGAGCTATTTTGATGCAAGATCGACATCCCATCGCATTCGAAAGCAGGAAGTTGAAGGAGACAGAAAGGTTGTACTCAACTTATGACAAAGAGATGCTGGCAATCATGCATGCCTTGGCTAAGTTCTGCCAGTATCTAGTTGGATCTAAGTTTGTGGTCAGGACTGATCACAACAGTTTGAAATACTTTCTAGGGCAGAAAGATTTGAACGAAAGACAACAGAAGTGGGTTGTGAAGATATAGGCGTATGATTTCGACATTGAATAAGTGAAAGGCAAGAAGAATGTGGTTGCCGATGCCCTGTCTAGAAGACTTGTTGTTTGTGCCCTGAGCAAAGTTTCAGTGGATTGGAAGGCTCAGCTTCTAGTTGAGTATTCCAAATCAAAATTTGCTTGTGAGATCATGGAAGGAATCATTCAGGATGATAGGTACAAGGTGATTGATGATATCATCTATTATAAAGATAGAATCTATCTAACTCCTGAGTCGGAATTGAAGCGACAAATTTTGCAGACTTACCATGATGCTTCACTTGTAGGACACCCTGGCTACTTCAAGACATACAAACAGATCAGGGAAAGATTCACTTGGAAGGGTCTGAAGGAAGAAGTACTACAGTATGTCAGGGAGTGTCTGACTTGTCAACAGAATAAGTCAGAACATACATTTCCAGCAGGATTACTCCAACCACTACCAATTCCTGAACATAAGTGGGAGAGTATCTCTATGGATTTCATCATAGGGCTTCTGAAGGTGAATGGAAGAGACTGCATTTATGTAGTTGTAGACAGATTAACTAAGTTTGCTCACTTATTTGCAATACCAGTTGAGTCATCAGCATTGCAAGTAGTTGAATTATTCTTTCGTGAAGTCTTCCGACTACACGGCCTGCCTAAAACTATAGTTAGTGATCGAGATAGCAGGTTCATCAGTGTGTTTTGGCGAGAGCTATTTCGACTAGCTGGAACTGACTTGACACCAAGCACTAGCTATCATCCTCAAACCGATGGACAGACTGAAATTGTAAATAAATGGCTTGAGGAATACTTAAGGAACTATGTGTCTGATCATCAACGTGCTTGGGTTAAGTGGTTACATCTAGGTGAATACTGCTACAACACCACTTTTCACATGTCAAGTGGCATGACTCCCTTCTGAGCTTTGTATGGATATGAAGCAGTTTCATTTGTTGATCTGGCATTGGATGATAGTAGAGCTCCGCGAGCAAGTGAATTGATGAAGGATACTTAGGATATTTTGAGAGTACTTAAGGACAACTTGCAAAGAGCTCAAAATCAACAGAAGTTGTATGCCGACAAACACAGGGTTGAAAGAAGCTTTGAAATAGGTGACATGGTGTTTCTGCGCCTTCAGCCATATAGACAGAGTACTTTGAAGAAGTCAGGTGCAAAGAAATTGAAACCAAGGTTTTACGGGCCCTACAAGGTGTTGAGAAGAGTAGAAGTGGCATATGAACTTGACTTGCCAGCAGGAAGCCGCATCCACAATGTATTTCATGTGTCGTGTCTCAAAAAGGCACTAGGTCAACATGTGGTTTCAACTGATGAACTACCGCCACTCGATGAAGAAGGAATGCTTGCACTTGAACCTGAAACTGTGGTGGATATTAGGGAGAAGAAACTTCGCAACCAGAGCATAAGAGAATATTTGGTGAAGTGGAAAGGGTTGCCAATGGAGGATGCTACTTGGGAAGGAGAGAAGATCCTAGAGCATCCTAACCTTCAATTGCTTGAGGACAAGCAATCCCGGGAAGGGGAGACTGTCATGTCTCCATTTCCGGCTTGATCATCAAGTGAAGAATGGATTAGCCTATTGATCATTCCTGGAGGCTAATTCAAAATGATGAGGGAATGAATTGGTTTTCGACTAACTTAACTTTACTGTTTTGCAGGGACAAGTTAGAAACTTAAAATATTGGCTAAGTCTGGAGACCGAGTAAGCAGGAAATTGACTCTTGGAGTTTAGGCACAAATTTTACATCAGATTGCCTACATGAGCGCCTAAGGATTTGGAGTCTTCTGCAAGGGTTTGGGTGTGCAAAATAATAATCCTATCATCCTTAAAGCCTTTCAACACATTGAATCAAGGTTTTGAAGTTTAGAAGTTGCCTAAGTAAGGTTAGGCGCACTTTGTCTTTCCTCTTGCCTCAATTGGCGCCTAGGATAGAAACATGGTGTTTTAAGGTGCTTTTATCATTCCACATAGGGCGCCTTGGTGGGGAAAGGGTTGATTGATTTCCAAAATGAGTTTTGATTAAGACCAGTGGAGTAAATGTCTTAGGCGCTCTTAGGCCTCTAAACAACCTCAAGGGAGCGCCTAACTTGTGAAGATGAAATTCAGTATCCAAATCAAGATCGGAGTTCATAAGATGACCTAAATGATCAAGGCGCCACTTCCTGATCAAACAAGCTACAATGAGCGCCTAGCTTTCAGGATGACTTCTGGCGCTCCACATGACTAAACTCTTTCAATAAGGGTGCCTAGTTTGATGATGAAGATTTGATAATTCCACACCCAGGCGCCAGCTCCATAATGCCCAGATCAAATGAGCGCCCAAGCAAGAACAGGAGATTCTATAGGATGAATGAATGGCGCATTGATTGGTGAAGATATTTTTAACTTCAAGAAGCTTCCTACCTTGCCAATCTAGGATGAATTTGGCCTAGAAGACTCTAGGCGCATACTCTAATTGAAGACCCCTGTTCTAGCGCCCAGCTATAGAGTGAACTAAAAGAAGAAGTGAAAGATGCCAGGGCGCACATCCAAGACTCTTCAACGTTCAATTGGTACCCACCAATGGTAAGGCACAGTTTCATGAAAAAATTATCTCAAATGGGCGCCAAGGCATAGAAGCAACATCAAACGCTATCAGAGAACTATCAATGAACCTTCAATTAGCGCCTAGAACTCATAATGTATGAAATGAGCGCCTAGACTCCAGAGGGATCATTTGGGCGCCTAAACTAGAATCAAGGACCAAAAGTCTTCAGTGAATAATGGATAAGTGTTAAAGACTTCATTAGATGCATCTCCATGCCTCTACACCCTCAGATTGGCGCCTAGACTCTTTGCAATCCCCAACTTGGCGCCTAACCCTAGCAAGGTGCAATATCATTTCAAGCTGGTTAGGCGCTCACTTCCAGATGAAGCTTTCCACCTCCCTGAACATCAAGACTTGAAGAAACACCAAAGAAAGTCAATCTTCATGCAAGGCGCACTTCTGTGCCCATGAAACATCATTCTAGTGCCCAACATCAAGTAGCACTTTGATCAGTTTTCAGTGAGCACCTTGGGCAGATTGGATGAGGGAAGTATCATGATTCTCTTCTGGATCTCGCCAACAACCGTTAGAAGTTCTTTCCAGATAGGCGCAACCTCATGATGGGCGCACTTTGACACTACAGATACTTCAACTTGGCGCCCAGTCAGAAGAACACTTGAAAGTGCGCCTAAGCTGAGCTGGTTCAGGAAGTTACACAACTTGAGCTCTCATTGGTCGACAGAATGTCTTCGAGATCCGTGTCAAGGTCTCTGGATAATCTCGCCAACTCAGAATGAGTCATCAGATGGCATATTCCCTTGGAGATGCTTCTTGGAAAACGTGCCTTGGTTCCTCTTTGTGCATTGAAAAACGTGCCTTCATTGCCTTTGGAAGGCCTATAAAAGGAGGAGTTCTTTCATTCATTTGCCATCGGTTCATTTTGACAAAATTCTCTCTGCAAAGCTATTGAGCTTGTAATCTTGAGGCCTGCGAGTTTCAAGTGTTGGGGTGATGCTCCCTCAACTGACAAGGTGATGCTCCCTTGTTGTATTGTGAGGTGTTGACATTCAGTTAACATCATTGAGTTTGATTGAGTTGATCAAGTATAGAAGTCATTGTAGACATCAAGGTTTCAAGGCCTCCTTTTGTAATTCCATTTGAATAAGGTTGTAGCTTCATGCTGTCGATAGCATTATCCATGTAATAAGACACTGCAAGATGATTGAATTAAGTAATAAGACAAGTACCCATCTTAAGGTTGATTCATTCAAGTAATTATCTTTGATGTATATCTCTAAGTTGTTGAGTAGTTGATGAGTTGATAGCAGGTAAATTTGTTTAAGTAAGGAAAAATTTCAGTAGAACTAGTTGGGTATCTTACAGTAGCCCTACCATTAATCAATTCTATCTCCCATATGAGCATGGTTTGTTAAGGTGCCCATATCCATCCCATACGGAGGCTCAATGGCTTCACCCACACCCGGGGTCCCTCACCATTTGGCTCAAGGGGACTTCATGCAACACCTGGCTTTCCTCATCCCATCGAGAGTCACCTACTGTTGGGCACAATTATAAACAATATGAGCTCATACTTACCATAGGCCCAAGAGCTTCACACCCCCGGTGTTCCTCGTCTCTTGGCTCAAGGGACTTCACACACACCCGGTGTTCCTCATCAGCACTTGAGGGTCGCCTAGGTTTAATCGTACGTCCTTAACTTAACCCCAAACTCACAAGTGGTAAGACGATTAAGGGTGAGGCTTGACATCCTTCTTGATAGGTTATGAAATTATGAGTTATGAATCCATCGTTGATAATATTATCCTTTCCGGATCATGATATCATATTTCTTATTCCACTTGGGAACCTTATCATTTCTTAGTCATAGCCTCATACTTGGCTCATTGATAATTCATTTTATGCTTATTCATATTCATTCGTTATGACAGAACTATTCTTACTCATAATGATCTCATTATCTTTCTACATAATTCGATCATTCTAACTTAAGACATTTATTCACTTTCTAGTTATATTCCATGCATATCGTAATCTACTTAATTTCTGATCATATCATTCTCACTATGATGTTAAGCTAGTTATTGATCATAACACAGACTTTCATAATGCATAAGATGCCTATCGCATCATGACTTATTATTCACATCAATACTAAGTGATATGCATATTTCACATTATGTGATCGAATAGAAACATATAATTTTACGTACCTTTGGCACTGTGGTTGATATGACAGTCGGCTGGTAATAATAATAACTCAGAACTTTGTATTTGATTTGCTAATGAAGTCTATGATATCTGCGTTGAATGTTGATGCAAATAAGTCCGCTGGTTATGATTCGCGGCCTTGGCAAGAGGTATCTGTTATTAACGGCTTTTGCTTAGACTCCTTTTGAGATATGAATTCTTTGCAGATGAATTGTGTTTCAGATTCAATGCAGATCGAATGATATTGTGTGATGATCGAATGTGTTGATCTCATCTTTCTCTTAGACGGGATGATGTTCTCTGTTTGATTGTTCGCTGATACTCCTTCCTCTTGCTTGGATGATAAGTTGCTACTATGGAATTACTCCCTGGCGGCTGAGGATGAATGCCCTGGTTAATTTCTATGATATGCGTCTATTTTGATCCTTCACTGTTGTGTATTCGATGTGTCTTTCTCCAATGATGCTCCTCGACTATGAGCATTTCCTCTTTTTTAAAACCCCAAAGGGTGGCTAAATAGACTCCTGATCGGTGTTTTTAATCATTTGTTATTTGTCTTGCATTTTATCCTTTATTCTTTTGTCTTTATCTGCCACGTCATAGTCATAGTTTTCCTTGTCTTTTTTTCTTCTTGAAATTGGATTTACACTTAGAAAGCATCATCGATGAATCGCTTTTGAATCTTAATTGGAAAGCATCGATACATGCAGGAGCATCGATACATGACAAATATCCCTATTGTATGGTAATTACATGTTAATGTGTAGATGCATCTCAACATCCTGAGGAACAGCAGCCAGAGGTACTTAAAATAAGGTAGAAAAAACAAAATAAATAAAAAGCAAAAGGCAAGTGTTAGTTTCAAGTAAACAACAATTGCAAACAGATCTGACTCACTTTTATAGTCAAGGGCACACAGTCAGAATTTCTTACACCATATGATGGTTATAAATACAGTAGCAAAATCCATAGCAGAGTTTAGCAGCAGCATCTTCAAGAGTATGAGCACCATCCAGTATTAGGCAAGCATCTGTAATGTCCCCTTTTTCCGAGTGATCACCCAACGGAGACGGCTAGCCTATTCTATTCCTGTAGGCTAAAGTTGAAAGGGCAAGGGAATAATCTAATTTGTTAAATATAAGTAATCCTAGGTCACCTTTGGATTATTTATATTTAATTAATTAGGCTGGACCTAATTGTAATGTGAAATGACTTTATTATTTAAATGAAGCCACTTGATAAATAAAATAAAAAATTGCCTAGAGGGAGGTTGGCCAAGAAAAGGAGGATAAAATATAAAGAAAATTGCCAAAGGGAGGTCAGCCAAGGGAGAGGTTATTTGGTGGCTATAAAAGAAGGCAAAATGCAAGTCATTTTTATCATTCATTGTCATATAATTTCATTGGAGATTTTCTCGTGGCTGCAACTTAGGTTCAACATATTCCAACGACGAAAATCCTTAAGAATATTGGTGGATTGGATGAAAACCCAATTCTATCTTGGAGGTAGATTCATACAGAGTTCACATTTGCACTTCATTGGAATTTTGGAGAAGAAGATTGAGCTTGAACGACATTTATTTCTGCAGATTTGGAGAAGAAACCCTAGGGCCAAAATTGTGTGATTTGTGGCCAAATACACTTTTGAAGAGTGAAAGCTATATTCAGATTTTAAAATCATAATTGGAGCGCCAAACTTTGAGGGCTTTGTGAAGATATATTCACATTCTCAGATCAGATTTGAGCACCTATTTTTGAGGTTTTGTTGGAAGGTTGTTGCTAGGGTTTACCCTAGGTTGAGCACTACTTCCCAAGGAGGGCAATTTCACATTTTTGAGCATTGGAGGTCAAAACCCTAGCCACCGCCTTCATTGTGCATGCCATTTGTCATCTTCGAGGAGAGCGCCGCCTAACTTGGAGTATTCGCCCATCTAGGGTTTGCTATAAGACATCATTCTTTGCCATTCTTGGTATGTATAAGCCTATGTTTAGGTCTGATTTGTAACAACAGAGATTTGGGCTATGTTTGGGCATGTTTGAGCCTATAAATTGATCTAATTTCAATTCAGAATAATATGATTTGTAGCAGCAGTCATATAGATTCAGAAATCAGAATTATATGTCATTTGTTTTGCTCTTGTTAGCATTTTAATTCGCACCTTTCAGTAAAACTATATTGTGAACAACCTATATCAGAATTATATATATTTTTTTTATTTGTGAAAACGAAACAGCGTGTATAGTAAAATTGTTCTTCGAATTAGGAGGGGAAGTTCCCTGAAACAGAAAATTAAAAAGACAACAACTAAAACCCCTATCTTTTTGTTTTCTCAGATATGAGCACAAGACAATTCAGCTCTTCTGCAATAAATGAGAAGTTTTCAAATAATGCAGAAATATAACTAATCTAAACACAACGTTTATTTCCTTAAATTAAATTCAGAGATTGAAGAAAATAAATGAACATAGGCGAATTGATTCAGAATGAAGCATGAATGAAAACAATGACAAAGGTTTAAACATAAATGATTTATGAATAAAATCATAAACACTTGCTTCCAATCTCAACAACACAAGGTTTGCCAAAATCAAAGCAATTGTCTCATCTCCAAAAGCACTTGACTACGCAACGAAGATTTGAACAGTAATTGAGAGCACCAAAATCTTGAACATACCATTAGAAAAATAAGTGTGTAGAAGACACTTATTTATACTCTAAAACAAGAATTGCATGAAAGGGAAAAGAAGAGTTGAACTAATACTCTTCAACCTAGGTCTAGAGTTGCATGTATACATGCAAGTTTATTTGCATAATAAAAACAAATAAAAATAGTAAAGAAATGTCTCATGCAATTCCGTTAATTGAAAATTGTATGTTATTACAATTAAAGTTCCAAAATTTTGCACGATTTCCAAAAGATCCAAAAATAAATAAAATATTTGAGTGCACATCAATTCTTAAAATAGATATTCTTGGAAACTCCTCCTGCTGAAAATAACCCTTCTCTGAAGCCACTGAAAAATGGCTAAGTCTGGCAATCCAAACTTTGCTGGAATTCTTCAACCTTTGTGTCATATCCCCATTTGAGATATGAAGCCCTAATTCAGATTTTCTGCTGAAACCCTCACTCTGCCCTAAATTTCTGCTCTTCAAACTTCTCCCCTAACCCTAGCTTGTTCAAAATCAGACTTGAAAACAATTGTATTCATGCACCAAATTCATAAATAACATCAAAACATTATGCTCAATTGATTCGCTACACTTCATGGGACAATTTCATCATAATATTGCATATGAATATGTAAAAGATGATCATGAAATGTAAGATAAACAATCTGCTGCTATAATCTGAAACTATATCTGAATTTATTGCTCCAAAGATAGGGCGATTAAGCCAGCATACATATAGATAGTTTGCTGTTATGAATCAGCAATAGTTACATACCAAATAGGCAAAGAACCTATCCTTTGAATGTTGTTTTCCCTCCAAGAGGGCTGACCATCTTCCATGTACTTGGGCGCCCATACATAATCAAAATAAAGGTTTGATAGATATTATTATCATATTTTCCTTCAGCGCTAAGGAGAATAGTGTGTTATTAATGGGCCCAAGTGCATAGGAATGAGATGAGTGCCTAAAAGACACACATAGGAGAGATGTTGGTTCTTTGCCCAAGTGAGAGATGATCTCCATGACTTGCCGTAAGCCAAATATCCATGAGAAGGCATCCCAAGGTGAAATTATAACATGTGAAGCCCGAACCTTTGCCAATACCTCGAAGTCTGCTGGAAGTTACAAACAAACCCTAGATGGTGACCATTCCGGAAAAAGGGATATGACACTTTGCCTCTCCTGGAGCGATTATGGAATCCAAGTGAATGGTCTTCCGTTGAAGTACGATGTTACCTTCAACAATCTTCGTGAGCTCAAGATACTCCAGTTTCAGCGTTGTCAAATTTTACAATAATTTCTGCCAAAAGGTACATTTTGTCAACTTGAAGATGTAATATACAACCCCCAAATTTTTTTTTGAAACTTAAACAGTGATAACACAATGTCAGCACAATCTTGCATGAACAACTAAATGACCTCCACACTTCTGATCACCAAGTTCCCGGGATGGGTGAGGTGAGAGCATACAGTGTTTGGTTTACAAATAAATCTTATGCAAGGAACTAGTACAATCATCCGCTCATAGCAGGCATCTGCTTTTCAGCAGGCATCCACTTATGCAGTGGGGATTCACCACTTATTCAGTGGGTAGAATAAACATGAAAGATAAACTTCCAATTACTCCACACTGGAGGTTGAACCATCCAGGGGTTATGATGTGATGATTGCAACTTATAAAAGAAAAGCAAATACTAAATAAGCTGCAATTTTAAATCAGACCTTCTAATCATGCTTGAATATGCAGATTATACAAGTGTTTTCCAATACTCACCAATCCTTCTCATTGAAGAACAACTGAAAGCATAATATTTTTGCTAATGAAGATTCAGCAAATGAAAGTCAGATCACTGTAATACTGAAATTTCAGGTCTCAGACTTATATTTTCTGCCCCTGACTGAGTTCTGCTCTGACTACCAGACTTATCAACCCAGAATTAAAGAAATCAGACTTAAGAATGGTTTGTACAGTCCAGAATTTAAACAAGGACAGCCCTTGAAAAGTTTTCAATATCACCTCAGAATTACCAAAACCCACATATAATAATAATAAATCCAAACTCCTCAAAGGTTAATGCTTAGTGGCCCCCACCAAACCCACATAAGACAATAGCAAGATGTAATTCCTATTTTTTTTGCAAAACCATGCATTTCTCCCTGAATCACATTTAATGGTTTCATTGACAAGGGTTGGTCCCACCAAGATGAGTGGAATGAAACCAAAAAACACAACCAAATAAATCTGAATTATATTCACCAAGAAAGGGAACAGCACTATCTGTTTTTTTAAACTCTCACATACCCAAGTGGAAAGGTATGGCACTATAGAAAGTGGGCAGGCATTAAAAAACAACTTCAAAAAGTTTAATAACAATCTTCAGATTTGAGGTGGCCCCCACCCACTAACATTACTAAGCGACTTCAAATAATACAAAGTATGAAGCATTTCCTCCTTATGAAAAATCCCACGAACCTTTTTCTCATCCGTACAGCCCTGGAAACATTAAGAACTCTTCACAAATACCAAATACTGCCCAGTATACATCTGCACTGTTACAAGAAGCTTTACCCACTCAAAACAATCACTATCCAACCAATATCAACTCCAAAATAACTGATATTAAACTCAGTTCAAAGAAAATCGTCCCAGCTGCTGTACGGAACCTCAGAAGTACGGCAGCACTTATGACATATCAAATAAATACAAAACTCCACATTGATACTTCTAATACTGACGCCTATCATAAGCAAATACTTCCCAGACTTCAACAACTTCAAATGGACCAGAATCTTATTATATCAAAATTTGCCCTCCATGAATGATTCGGCAGAAGTACGGCCCAGCCAAGGAAAAGCTAAAGAAACAACAAAATACAACACCATTCACTCCAAAACTCCATTACAAACATATAAATTAGAATCACAAACCAAAACTCCATACAAACATTCAACTCCATTTAGATCCATGTGATTTCTGTGTGAAATCACCAAACCTCAAGAGCATTCTACAAGAGGGTTTTCGTCCTCAAGAGCATATGGAAGAACTCACAGGTTCAAGCCATCTGGAAACAAAATCAATTCCAAAAGCATAACATAACCCTTCCAAATGAGAGCTCATTCTCTTTTATAAGGCACTTGAGGAGTTACAAAGGAAATGAATTATTTCTTGCTAAATAATAACATTTTCCTTCTAACTTAAATTATTTCTTTTTTCCTCCACTTAAGTGCTCACTTTTATGTGCCTAAATAAAAGAATATGTTTTCCCCTTTCTAATGAGCTATAACACTTAATATTTTTTTTAATTATTTTCACCCTTATGAACTTAAGTGAAACTAATAATTAAAATAGCTCATTAAATATTAATTTTTTGCGGAAAATCCCAAATGGCCTCCGAATGCAAATTAAACTGAACCAATATGCTCTATAAGGTTTGGGATGCGCAACGATGCCTTCCAAGTGACTTTCCAAAAATAGAAGGCTCCTCCAAGAATCTTGGAGAGCAAACTGGAACCCTGATCAAACTTCAGAAACCATCATTGTAACCCTGGACATTAATTGAGCTCAAAGCCATGAAAAATAATCCATTTACACAAGGGAAACCCAAATAATTGTTCTGCAGACTGAACCATGACCACTCCAAGAACATTGGAGTTCTACCAACACACCAGATAGCCTTCACAATACTACAAACAAGCATAATGCACACAAAAATCAATGCGCCAAAAATGGAACATTACAGAGGATCACAAAATCTTTCTCTAATCAACTGCTAAAATTCACTTTGCACATCACCTAAGTGACATACTAGACCATCTTCCACAAAATACCTGCAAGGAATATGTTGAACAAAATCTATCACAAATTTTTTCACCCCAAGAAGCTTTTCCTTCTATAGAGAGAAAACTAACGCTATGTCCTTGGAGGTCTCCATCACAAAAGAATATTGTTCAATCCATGAAAAGACCTTAGACTTTTGCTCAACTGTTAATGGTCTCACCCCCATGGTCTTCAATCTCACAGAAATTCTGTCATATATGGGTGACATCTCTGTCACGCACTTCGTCAAGCTATCAATTCCAAGAATGACCTCTTTAGAACTTGATACTGACTCAAATAATTTGGTGAGGATATCGGTGCCTTTACTTATGAAATCTTCAATCTAATCCTTTGTGTGCTTACCATAAACAACTAGCTGATTTAGCTGTCTCTAGTCATCTGATGATTCTAATACTTGTGGCAGAAGAAGCGCTGGTTGTGTAGGAGAATGAAGCAACTGAGAGATATACTGCCTTAACTGTTTTACTTCAGCCTTGAGGCCTGCCTCATCTTCGCCATCCCTTAGCACTCTTTCCTTCAAGTTTTCAGTCGCTACCTCCAACATGTTGACATCAATATGTCGTGTACTTCTACCCAAATTCGTCTTGACAATTTGGAAGTCATCAGGCTCAACATCTATCATAGTCTTGTCCTGTGGAGGGATAGCAGTCTCTAGAATCATATCTCCATCAAGAGTCTTCATTATCCTTGTCTGCTCTGTCAATTTTTTGACCGCCGGCTCCTTGAAAGTGCTATCAAATGTCCCAAAATCCAACTGGTAGGAAGGCTTCTTCCTCTTCTCTCCAATCACTCTGTGCAACCAAGTTGGAGGAGCCCTTTTTGTTTCCACTTCCAAAAGAACTGCAAATATTGTATCTAAAACAAGATTTCTGTTTCATAAAAATAAAATTTCTGTTTTAAGCTACAAGAAATTAATAAAATTACTGTGGTGGAAATAGTTGCTTCCATATTGTGTGTTTTGTGATTTGTGGGCTGCTAGATTGGGCTATTTTTCATTAAATCCCTGTAATGTCCCCATTTTGAGCTAAGTATAATTTTGGCACTTCATCATGTGGGAATTGCAATTTCTATTGTAATTTCTCATATTCAGGGGGGTAGGACCTATAATTAAGGGGCCAAATTCATGAAGTATTTTATAAGGCCAAAATGAAAGAGGGAAAATGAAATCTTTAATTACATTTTCTCTAATCTATTCTTACGGAGTTCTATTTCATGTTTGAGGCTAATCAATTGAATGGGAAATAGCTCCAGGTGGGACCTATTGACAAAATAAGTGTTTGGGTGTATTTGCCATGATAAGGATAGGTCCAAGTTAATACAAATGGTGTTCAAACTCTCTCCAACGGTTGCATAGGAATGAGTGCCAACATTTGGGAGGGAGTAATTACAAAATTGGATCATGTGACACTTTTATCTCCAACAGCTACTTGCATAAGGGAAATCGGTTGTCAACCAAAGGTCACCTAGAATCATGTGCCAACGGCTATATAGGAGCATGTGCCAAGCGGTTAAGGAAGGGGTCTAATTCATTGGATCATGTGATATTCTACCTCCAAGAGCATCGACTAGCATTTAATTGGCCAAGACAAAGGATTCAAAGCATAATTCGCCCAAGGAATGATTAAGGGAGACTTGCATAGAGGTGCGAATAGCACTAAAGGAGATCTATTTGCATTGAAAGAGGTGCCAACGGCCTCAAGGAAAGGATTCAGCAAAGCAAGATACATTCACCAAGGAAAAGATAAAGCGAAAGGTATTTGCCAAGACAAGTGGAAGACATAGGATCGATGCATGATAGAAGAAAAGCATTTAATGCCAATACAATCCCATTCGCCTAGACATGAGGATATTCGTCCAAGAGAAGAAGCCACCATGAAAGGATAAATCAATGATAATGCAATTATATTTACCCAAGGAGGATCACATGTATCAATGCAAAGGCTCAATCGGCCATGAAGAGGAGAAACGGCTAGCTAAGGAGGAGAATAAATAGGAGACTTCATCACATTGAGAGGACATGACTGATTTGGTATGTTTTTCCTATTCAATTCTAGCTTGAAGATTCCGATTTTCATTCTTATTCGCAAGGAGATGTGCCCTTGCCCATAGGGAGATGATCCCTATGTTTTAAGAGGTGACTTTGCTTCTAATTTCACCATTGATTTCAAAATTGCAGGTGTTAGACAATCATTGAGGAGTTGTTAGAAAGTTGTATCAAGGAATTCATCATCTTTCAGCCTCACACCCTTTGCTACAGCCATTGCAGTCATATGGCAACTCTAATACTATCATCTGCAATCATACTTGAAGGCTCTAAGACGACTTGAAGACTCTAGGCCTCTACCGATTTGCATTTGTGATGTGTTTGACTTGTCCATGCTGAATTACACTCAGCTGATACCACACTGTGACTGTAACAGCTACAGCAGTCTTCTTTTGATCTTCATTCCATAGTATATCATAAGTGTTCAGGGGTATATTTGTTTGTAATCAAGATCTACTATTGGATAAGCATTTGGCTAAGCTTTGTGAGGACAATTGGAGCTATTTGTATTCATTACAGAGGTCTGATCTAAATGTGTATATGACTGTCATAAAGGACAGTGAATAAACATTTGTATTTGCATCCTTTGAATAAGTGAATCAAGCACTTGAAGTTTGGGTTTCATTGTTTATGAGTTGTACATTTGAATTGATAATTGTTTGCAAGTTTTCATTGATAAAATTTCAGTTATAACCACTAAGGAACATTATAATCCCCTGATCCTAGTTGCACCACTATTATTTCTCAACAACACCTGCTTAGAAATTTTAGCAAGCCCCTCTCCATGGGACCATAGCCTTATAGAAACTTGTTGGTGAGTCTACTAGGTAACCGACAAGTTCTGTAACACTGCCTCTATAGTTTTGAGTTTTTTATTGTTATCTTCTATTTGTATCCTAGCATACATGAGATAATTGTGTTTGAAGATGATGTGAATGTACTGTGCCATTTCAATGGTGCCTAACATTTTTAATGTATTTTTCAAGAAGTTGGTTTTTGTATGCTCTTAGATGTTAATTTTAATGTTACTTGAAGTAAATAAAGAAATGATCATATACAGTTCAATGTTACTTGACATGTTAGGAGAACTTTTACTCTATAAGAAAGGATGGTTACAAAACTGACATCAATGAAAATGGAAGTGTGGCAAGCCCCCATAGCTCATTATATTAAAAAGCTCCCTTGAAGTCAGGCTAATTCTCGAACTTGCAAATTACTTCTAGAGTTCTACATGATGTAAAATTGTTTGCTTCGAATCTTCTAATTTTGTATGAAACTAGAAAATGTTATTATACCTTAAGCTATTCTATTTTCTGATGCAAGATAATTTTTGATATTGAATGCAATTTTTACTGATTTTTCAGGTCATTCCAGCATTTGAGGAGGCTGTAGCAAGTATGAGTGTTGGTGGGATCAGAAGGTTATCTCAAGCCTTTGTCTTGAGAATTGTGATATGAAATGGATAACTTATGGTGTTATCTGCTTATTTTTATTCATCCATGGAAATGTTTTATATGTAATGGAGAATTTGCAATTTGATTCTTGCTAGCTGTCTCATTTAGTAGAATATTTCATAACCCTTTTCCTAAATTAATCTGCCCCAAATGTTTCTAATTGTTGCTCCTTTTCATTTTCAGTTTCATTATTTGTGGGTGCCTTTCTCTCATGTTCGGCCCATATGTGTTGTGGGTGGCACCAATGGCTGTCTCTTGGGATCATGGAAACCCTCCTCTTTCTTATCAAACATTCTTTCCTTGATGCCTTAATTAGTCCCTCCCAAACTATTAATTCCTAAATTAAATTGTGCTCTAGGAAAGTGCCTGTTGATCTTCATGCAGATTCTTCTTGCTAGATTTCTTAAGACACTCTTGTGAAGATGCTAAGTCAGTTTATTGATGTTATTCAATCCCCATAATTGCACTCTGCCAACATTCTTGTTCTGGTGCGTTCCTTCTAACACTATTGCTTGTATGACATGTTTGGATTGCTATAGCTTTTCATCCTCTATTAAGTATTATTGAATGGTTCTGGCACGTTTTGTTTTTAGGTCTATTTACAAATGAGAATGAGAGGTCTTGATAAGAAGTGTCACCATGGGGAGCTTGCACACACAATTCTGGTTCCTTATGCAAGTACCATGACTTGTGTCTAGTTCCTTTTCTAGGTGCTTCCAAATTTATGCTTCTAATCTCTTCTGGGGTACTAGTTTTAGTTTTTTCAATTGAAAGACCACTGTGTTCAATTGCAAAATCAAGCAACACTGGGTATGAGAGCTTCTGATAATAGGACGAAAATTTGAAGTACAAGAGAGTAATATTAAAAGGATAGAATTGAAATCTTTTAGCTACACTTAAGCACTGAATAACTAGAGAATTTGAATCAACTTATCACATCTTGTTTCTTCTCTAGAATACATGGCCCATATTTTTGTTCAGAGCTTTTTATGGTCCCAGTTTTATAGATTGATGTTTCTCTACAATGTTTGGGAAGGGATCTTATTTGTTGCAAGAGAAAACTTAAAGAGATAATATTCTTTGACACAATCTTTGTTAAAGGATTGTTTGAGCTGCTTAAGGGATGCCAATTACTTAGATGGTATGATCATTCATGAGCATTTTCCCCTGTAACTTTAAGGTCATGAAAGGCCTCAATATTGAGACCCAAATATTGGGGAATGGATAGTCTATGGTTTATTGATTGGGAGCATTGTATGTACCATTCCATTAGTTTGATGTCCCTTTCTTGTATCATTATCAAATTTATCGTAAGAGCCAAAGAAGATTAAAATAGCTAAATATTTGAGCTTTTAAACATCCTACCATTGAATGTTTTCTGGAAGCTTACCACTTTCCAAATATTGGACTATATCTATGTTACCCCAAGTTTCTGGGATGGGGACGGTAGGGGATGAGGGGACGCATTTTAGGGACAGCTTTTTTGGGGGCCATTTTTGGGGACGGTAGGGGATGGCTATATAAAAAATAGGGAATTTTTTTAAAATATAGAAAAATTTCAAATATTCATATGATAACATTGATAAGGCATTCATCATATACATTATAGATCTTTAATATATATATCATTAGAGTTGAATTGAGAGTTCATATGAGAGTTGACAAACAAATTAACAAAATTTAATTGCTTTGATTGTCAATGTGCATCTATATTATATAAAAATTACAATGAAATGCCCAAAGGCTGCAAGTTTCAACTACAAAATTAAAAAAACAAAACATAGAAAATGTGCCGCTGCCTCTAATCAACATCTGCTAACATTGCATCAAAATAAGTCTAAGCCACTACCACTATGAGGGACTGTGTCATACAATGGAACCCCAACCAATCCCTCTTGTGCCTCTTTATCAACCTATGTGGCATCTTTGAGATCAACATCACAACATGTAGTTGGAGTCTAATGATACTCAGGACCGTGCTGATCTTGAAGTTGCAAGGCACTATGCACAACCACACCAATTCCTCTTGATTAACTATTTGTATTATGTATATGAAGTGTAAGCAGGGTTGAGGAGCAGTGCCCCTCACAAGGATCTAGGGGCAGTGACCTTGGCATGCTCCTTGTCGCGACATAGGGCGTGGTCGAGGGGCGGAGCCTCCTCCACCAAGCCCAAAGTGTAAAGCCTTTAAGATCACACAAACCTTCAAGGTGTATGCCATTTTTCATAATTATATGGTTTTCAAGATAATGATGTAGTTTTGATTGTTCTCACTAAATTAGAATTGATTTGGGGCTTTTAAAAAATTATCAAGTGTTTCATTGCGGGGACGTCATTGATGTCCTTGGCCATCTCGGAGACGTGGGGATGTCCCCTAAGCATCCCCACATTTCTAGGGTGTTTCCAGGATGCACAAGGGAAAAACGAATTCGGGGATGGCTAGGGGACGTCCCCGACACATCCCTGCATCCCCAAAATGTTTCTGGTATGGGGATGTGGCAAAAAATGCCAAGGACGCGTCCCTAGGTAACCCTGGATTAAATTATTCCTATGTTCTCTGGTGTTTCCAGGACAAGAGGCCTTTTTGTGGGGGACAGTAGGGGACAACAATTAAAAAAATAGGGAAGTTTTTTAAAATATAGGAAATTTAAATTATTCAAATTTCATATTATAAGGCATTCATCATATTCATTATATAACCATATTACATAACATTAGAGTTGAGTTGAGAATTCACATGAGAGTTGACACACAAATCAACAAATATTTCATCCTCTTAGCCAGATGTTGTGCAGAAACATGTAATGTTTCAAAACAATATTTAATGATAAAGAAATTTTGGTGTCTATAAATCCTGGGAATTTACACATGAAAACGTATGAAGTTAGAATGAGATCAGTCGCCTCAATTTCCTAACTTTGATTGAATGCCTAAAGGCTCTCTCCCTATCAGTTGAGCGAAAGCATAGACTTCCTCTCCCTAATGGTTGAGGGAAAAGAGGAACTTGATCAATGTGAGGACATTTATGTCCTTTCCCAGCCTATTGACCAACTGCTCTCTGACTGGTCAAGCCCTTCAGTGGGAGAGGGGATACCTCAACCGAAGGAAGAGGATATCAAGGGTTTGGGCACTCATTTTGTGTCAGATCATTTATGCACTGGAACTTCAGCTCATGCAGTTCAAGGGGTCCCCATCGGTCAAGGGAAGTCCACAACCTCCTTAAGTCGATTTAATTGAAGGCCCTGATGTTGGTCAAGTGCTTTCCCTCAACATCATGACATGAGTTAAACCTGCATCTCGCATACCATACATAATTAGAGATGTAGCAGTCCATAATATATATTTTAATATTTCATAATGATTGGTGATGAAATGAGATGAGAGTCAGTTCTCATCATCATTTAACAATATGTTTTATTCCTTGTAAATTAAACAAGATTTGTTTCTAACATATGTATGACTTGGTATATTACCAAAATGGAAAAAAATCAATACCCATAATTTCAAAATTTGTTATCTGTTTCATTTTTAAATTAAAACTTCACTCATATTCTGCAAATGATACTAAAAGAGATTGTGAAATCGAATTTTGTGGCTTAAAAGGAACATAGCAGTTAACAGCTAACTGCTTCCAGCATAATATCTATCCTACTGTTATATGACATATGCAGACATAGCCATATTTAAACCAAAGAAAACGTAGACAATTTAAAGCAACTGAGTGCAAAGTAATTGGCTGCTAAGTTGCTGATAACCCTCATCTCTGAAGACTGCTAAATCTGATAATGTGAATCACCAAAAGTGGATAACAGATTAATAGCTTCAGCAACTAAATGACAGAAAGTTCCCCTGAATCAGGAGTTTTGTTATTTCCAATTTGCAGCCAATCTCAAACTCCATAATAAATCTTGAGCCTCTATAACACTGTTAGAAGGATCATATATTACCTCCATGAAGAAGAAACTGTAATTATCCATTTGATTGTAACGATGGCCATCCAGGACAGCAAGACCTGACTATTTGTTTTTTCTCTGTTTCGATCATTGCAGGCCATCTGGAGACAGTGGCCCATCCCTGGACATTTCTGTCCACCTCCTGACTGTTTCTGGGATGTGTTTCCAAACTGTCCCTGAAACATGACAGGGACAGGGAGGGGTCCTGTGTACCATTGTATTCTTCTTTCGGATGTTCTTTTAGACTTTTGCAAGCAGGGCATACAAATGCAATGTGAATTTTGTGTTGGACCTACATTATTATGTCCTCAATCCTTATTCCAATCTCAATTTCACATGTACTTCAACTTCAATATAGAAATCTAACTGAAAATCCATAGGTTAACTGAAAAATTATTGTATCTTGCTTTCAATCCACATTTTCAATTTCCTTTGTTGCATTAGAATAGACATTCAGAAATTTTATTTTGTTATGTCATGACCTAATCCTCATATAGATAGATATTTGCTGATCTCTTACAACTTGCTTTATATTGTCAGACATTGCTAAACTTTAATGCCTTTGCTGTGATACAGAGTCATTGTACCACCTGAGCTCGGTTATCCTGATTATAACTACAACAATGCAGGTCCAAAGCCAACGACATTTTCGGTAGAAGTTTTTATTTTTATTGCCTTATTTGGTTCGTTCACATAGTTCATATAGTTTATCTTGATGCATTAGAACACTGTCATAGAATTCAAGGTTTTTAACGTTTTGCTTATGGAATGAACAAACATTACTTGTAGTTGTTATACTTATCTATGTGATAGATGTAATCTACAAGCCATTTAAAACAGTGACATATCCCTATGATGGGATTCTGGTCTACATTACTGCTTTTCTCCTTCTAACATTGAGTTTTCCAATGTAGGGGCAAAGAGCTCTCGACTTTGTATTGAAGAACCAAGGGCTTATTGACAAGACTCTACTGTTTGACATAGAACTACTGAAAGTGAACCCAACATGATTAGCTTGGGGTTTCTCTCTTATTGGAGGTGATTTCATTTTAAGTAGTTGAAAATGATATATACAGTATACCTAATACCATTCTTATAGGTTTTTCCCTTGATTATAGATTTAAAACCTTAAAGTTCCATTTGTGATTCTAAGTTGAATAAGAGAATTAAGAATGTGATAAAGTATCCAAATATAATAAAATTTTAGAAGAATCCTATAAAATTCGAAGACAACTAGATGTGACATGTCATTGTCATCTTAAGAAATGCTATATCAGTGTATTATGAAGAACAATGATAGATCCAACCATGGTATTGAATTCAAAATTGTTTCTATCCATTATACATACTTGAGAAAGATAATATATGGCAAACCCAAATTTCGTAGTTATGCATAAAATTAAAAATTTAGACATGTTTTTAAGAAAATGGGAACGTATATTTACCCAAAATATATCTTATTAAAAAAAATCAAAGATATGACTGAGTATTTGTCTATCACAAGTAATTTTTGCTCTAAGCAATGACACAAAATATTAAGAAAATATCTTTATCAAAATATGAGTTTACTAGTTTAAATAGACTTTTTAATAAAAATAAACAATATTTGTTTCAAATACTACATCTAAAGCTGTCGACTTTTAACTATCATATCTTGACTTGTTGCTGATAAAAATTGAAACAATACACTACTATTACATAATTTACGTATATTGCAGTTAATTTATAGCATTAGGTTTAATCACTTTGTACCAGGAAATAAATTAATAATCAATGTTTTTGGACATATGCATGTGGTTCATAGTGGCAAACTGTAGAGAATGGTAAACTGTCATTTGACTCTTGAGTCCTTGAAGCTTAGTTATGTTGTACTCACCCTTTTAAGTTACTAGATGCTCTAGTGGCCTCACATCTGGCACTAATATATAAATTTAAATTATAATAATATTTAATGACTGTAGGTCAGTTAAACCTTAAAATTCCACACACAAAATATAAACACATACATAAAGAAGTTTAGATCCGTGAAGGACGAAGTTATTGGAGGAAGTAATTGTGGGGGAGCTTTCAGGTTGAAAAATAGCAATGTGTGTGGAAATTATAGTTCCACAGAGTTTCAGGGACTGGGATGGGGGGACGGCAGGGGACGCGTATCGGGGGCGGGGGGACGGCAGCGGGGGAGCGATGCGCTGAAATACATATACTACTTGAAAAATTAGTTATAAAAAGATGTATAACTGTAGAAGCCTAAGGAATAAGTAAAGTTTCGAGTTTAAACACATTGCAATGATTTCATTGAACTAGTGAACATTGAAACAATGTAATTAAATTTAATAGACATTGGAACGAGAACTAGATGTTCCATAATTTGAATTTCACAATCATTGTTCATAATTACAATCAAGTTTCAACAATGTTCAAAATACTGAAATAGTAAATACTAAATACTAAATAGTAAATGCCAAAATGGTTAATGGCCTGATGCCTCTAATGATCTAATCATCCCCAAGCTCCATGTCAATCTCCTCATCACTGGAACTGCTGGACCCCAAATGCTCAAGCTCATCTAAACCAATACCAACCAGCCCTGTCTGTGTAGCATCCTCATCTATAAACTATGAAACAAAGAAAAAAAAAGGTCAAAAATAAACTATTAAACTTAGAGGTGCTTTTAGGTTTTCATTTTCCTTGAAATTTAAAAAAAAATGATTAAAAAATGTTTTTCGGGGGGGACGTCCAGAGGTCTCCCCAAGGAGAGACGGCGGGGGGGCGGAGGGGCGGCGTTTCCCCGACGTCTCCCCGTCTCGGAAACGTCTCTGGGGGACGGCTGGTTTCAGGGGGGGGATACGTCCCCGTGGAACTAGGGTGGAAATATATTTTCTCAAATTTTAATAGATGTGCTAGGGAACTGCAAAACTTAGGTCCGTTTTGCATAGGTAGGTAGATATGTCGTCAGAGCATGCACCTTAGGTGTTTTTTAACTGATCCTTAGGTGTGTTTACACCGATGCATGGTGGATCTGCAATCATAATGCATGCCTTAGGTGTTTTTGTATTAGCGCATTGTGCATATGCAGGAGCACTGGTTTATCAGTTAAAATCAAAATGTTATATAATTTCATGCGTCAATCTTGTAGATGCTGCTGTGATTCAATGTTGGTTTGTAACTTGTACTTTTAGATATAATGCAGATTGAACTGTGTTCTGTTTTGGCTTTTTGCAGAGAGGAAACATACTTGGGTATAATCTGGTGAATTGTTCTCTTGTGCGCAACATTAGTTTTGTCTAATTCAAAAACTCAAGTACACAAAGGGCTTTGATGTTTTGAGAAATTAAGAATCTTTTTTTTAACTCGATGAGCCTTCTATACAAAACATCATGTCAAATTTAATTTGGTGTTTGGCACAAGATTCAACAATAGTGAAAAGGGAGCTACTTGCTTAAGTAACGGTGATTTGCCTGTTCATTTATAGCATTACTTTTATTAAATACTGGTGATTTGCTTGCTCATTTGTAGCAGTACTTTCTTAATGTAATGGTGATTCGTTTGTTCATTTTTTCAGAGTGTAACCAGTTGTCAATATTGATGTGAAAGCAAAGGAATGCAAAAGTTGCGAATATTTTGTTATTTATCGATATTTTAGAAAATTTTAACACGTGACAATGGGGTAAGATCAGAAAGCAAAATTTTTTGAAGGAACAAAACAATCAAAAGGAGAGCCAATGTAGGCATAGTGTGTTGGTTGAGGGTTAGCACTGTTACAGCCACCACCCAGATTCAAACCCCTGCGTGGGTGGGTCCACCTGCAGGCTTTGCACCTCTGCTGGGCCTCCCACTTGCGGGTTTGGACTGTTTCAGTTGGGTTGGGCCCCCCCTTATGTGGTCCCCATCGACTGGGCTGTTGATCAACCAAACTTTTACCAATTAAAAAAAAAAACAATCGAGAGGAGAAAAACAAGTAATAGAAAATGTAAAAACCAAGTGTTTATGGCAGGTATTGATATGAGTAACTCGAAGGCTGGAAGGTAGTGGATACATGATTTCCACAGTTTCAACAGTTACATTTATAAGGGTTAAATGGTTTTGCCGTGTACAAACACACATGTACCCCCTGCAAAGACTAGAGATTGAACCATAGATTAGGATTAACCAAACTTTTCCAACTACAGCAGCAAGACAGAAGATCAGAAACCCAAAATTTGAGTGCATGATAGTTGGAAAATGAGTATGCTAAGAAAAAATGCAAAAAGCAACAAATACAAGGATTACATGTAAATTGTCTCATGAAATGTCAAATTAGTACTGAAGTCCAACCAGCAAGAAAATGTAAAAATCAACTTTTTGACAAAGAGGACAGCGAAGAAGTGCATCAGTCCTGAACATAAGAGGATGGAAAGGAAGGATGATGTTTGGAAGAAATGAAGTTTGAAAATACAATTATTCCTTATTGAAAAGTGTTTGATGGAATGCTAGAGTGACTCCTTCATACAATCAAGTACCCGAAGACCTTGAAGGAGTTACAGAGATATCATAGTGAGAGCATTTGGTGCTGATATTGAAAGGATTTACATTTTTCTTTGAAAACTTTTTTTTTTTTTTTTGGAGTGGGTTGTTTTATGATGTTGTCAAAGGAGAAATTTCTCCATATTGGCGAGAGGACATAGATTTAGCACCCACAGGTTTGCACTGAGGTGAAGTGGATGTGTGGATGAATAAGTCTTGCTCAAACCCACAGTTGGATTTGGGCTAAATATTCAGATTTTGCTATGCAGAGAATAGGCCAACAAATGACCACAACATGGGCAAAGCCATGATGACTAGCAGGCTGCTCAGTTCAGGGGAATGTTTTCCTATCCACGCTGTTATCATTAGCCAGCAGCCTTGCCCCTGAAAACATGCTTCTATCAAGAGACCCAATTCCAAGGAGAAGAAAGTTAAGATGAAGACAATCCTTAGTGATACGAGTTTTGATCTGCCTACGTTGAATCATATCTAACATCGGTGGAAGGAAAACCAGGGCCACCCAATGGAGAGAAATTTGGAGAAAGGCACAAATGCATCATGTGGTTTAGACGCTGATATTTGTTAGGTGGACATTCCATTGAGAGGTTTTATGTTATTTCTTTAAAAACTACTAGCCTACCACGAAAAAATCTAGTTTCATGTATAGAGATCATAACCTCAATGTCACATATGAGGCACAGGAATTTCATAGTCCTACGATTGCCTTGCATGGGGGAGGATGCACGTTAGGAAACTACTTGAGGACCAAGAGGTCTCAATAGTGGTGAAGATGAGAGGTGGTATTCAGATTATTCACCTCAAAAACAATGCACTAAAGCGTTTGGAGGAACTAATAATAGGGGGAATTTGAACATAAAAAAGTCCCAAAGAGAATGCTTAAAATGTGGAAGATGTCTTTTAAAACTAATGTAAATCAATTGAAAGATGGCATCATCTTATGTGATGACAATATCTAAAATTAAAATATAACACTTTGTTGATTCTTATAACTTCCTAAATCCTACAAAGTAAGTCACCTAGTCAATTTATACCTGTTTAATTTACGATTTCTTCCATTGTTCCCTAGAAGTGACGGCTTCTAATACAGCTTTGAGCTTCAAAACGTTACTTGAGAGAGAGTGGCACATAAGTTTTTTTATTAAAAAATTCATTCAATTTTTAAAAAGCTAAAATAAAAACTCAAAACATTTGTTTGAAAGAGGAATTTAACAAATACAACAACTTTAAAAAGAAATCAACATAAAACTAAAAATAGAAAGCAATAATACTAAAAGCTTTGAACGTTCAATTTAAAATAAAAAATTAAGAAGTATAGTTTTTTTTTTTTAAATAGGTTGAAATTTTAATTCTGAAAAAAAAGTCAAAAAATCTATTGGGCCCACTTAACTTATGTAGTTAGGTGATTTTTTAAATAATTTTAATTCATAAATAGAAGACAACTTCCTTATTATTAAGGTTTTTTGAATGTGCACTTTTGAACAAAGATTTTTGACTTAGTACTATGAGTAATTCCTTACATGTGTGGTTTTATTAATTGAGAAATTTGTAATTGGTTTGGGGTATTTTCCATACAAGATGAAGGAAACGTTTTCTAGAAGCTCTTAGGAATTCTTTGAGTCTCTACACATTGACACTCATCCATGATCATAGTAACAATGTTATTCATCTAATTTGAGAATGGAGAATACATGGTTCTTTTGCAGATCTCTCAAAGAGTTGGGGTTGTATCTTTGTATGGGAATTTTTAGACATCAATGTCAATCAACTCCTCAAGAGAAGTCATCCAAAAGGATGAAGGAGTCATCGCTCTAGAAGTAAAGAAATGCCATTTTTGAGGTTGACCTTGAACACACTCACATGTAGTAGACCCAACAACAAGAAAAGAGGGACTAGAATGATAATGTCCAATCATTGATTTAGACATGTAGATTGAGGGTGCAAACATAGATGTGCATATGAAGGAGTCTAGATTGAATTTTCTCGAATGAGGAACAATTTTCATGAGGATTAGACCTATGACGAGAGGTTCAAGGATTATGAGGACAACTATAGTGATGACCATGAGGAGCATGAAGATGATGAGTCAAAATCAAATAAATCCAAAGAGAGATGGTGTAATGCATCAAGTTTGGGAGGAATTATATTGGGTAGGTCTCGTTAGTATCTAGTTTCATCTTTATGTTGGGTTCCCAAATGTTCAATTTTTCACAACTCAATTATTTTCTCAAACTAATCAAGAAGAATTGCAAGCATGCAATTTCTTTGGACCTCAATAGAACATTTATTGAGCCCATTGACATGGGACTTTGACAACATTGTGTAATAGTACTAACATGAGGTGGTTCTTGACTCCAAAGAGGACATGTAGGATATGGTTGTAGGGACACAAGTCTAGATGAGACTATAGGGCTGTCTTGATAATGCAAAGTCTAAAGTTGACCCTAAGAGGAGTCCAGATTTGGAACCACTTGAGGGTAGTACATAGGGGCACGTTGATACACAAGGAAGTTGTGGTGCATGTGTATTCGTTATTTATTGCAGCAAGAGGTCAACACACATAAGGTGGAGTGTAGAGTTTGAATTTCACATAGAAGAGGTTGTGACTAAGACTATGATTGAAGAGAAGTAGTGGTAGATGGTACTTTTTGTGACGTATTTTGGTAGGAAGGATGAGGGAGATCTTGGTGTGAGGACCTAGATTCCAATCAAGAAAATTAATTAAATTTCACATGGTTGGATGAATTGAAGGCCTTTGAATTTAATCATGGCTAATGAGAGACAAGAATGGGCAATATGGTGCCCAAAATTTTGGAGGCATATGGTAGGGAAAATGAGGTAGCTTGCAATTATAAGCATACTTTTTTCCATGATGTTTATTTCGTTGAGTTGACCCAAGACAAAGTGTTAGTGGCATTGTTTGAGGAAGCATGCTTTCAACCAATGTCAAAACAAATAGCTTATATGAACAAGCATTCTAAGTGGTACATGATTCTAACAAATAAAGTCAAGTAGCAAAGGAGAGAATTGAACTCCAAGCTAAGATAGGCAACAACGTGGTCTGGTTGCAACGATTCAAAACCAAGTAGAGGAGATGTGGCTAAGCCAAAAATTGGAAACACATTGAGATTGTAGAAGGAAGTTTCAAATTTGACGAAGGCTAATGTTGCACAATGTAGCCAACTTTAGGCTCAAGAATTGGAATTGTGCAATAGAAAGGAAGAAGTGGAAAGATGAGCAATGAGTTTGGGAAGGGCTCTTCCAAACACTCCATATTTGAAGTTGAGATGAAAAAATATAAAATTCAAGAAACAAAGTGGGAGAGATAAATGATGGCAAAAGATGAGGAACAACAAGCCAAACATGCTAGACAAAATAGAAATACAAATATTGCAGTGGCTTAAGCTCTTGAATTGCAAAAGGAGCTAAAGAAGCATAGAGGGAGGACTACCTCATTCTTCTCCTCACATGCCATGTTAGGACCAAGAGTTGCGACTCCAACAATACATCATCCTCCATGACTCCAACCTTGATAGCACCCCAAATACAATAGATGTGGATGATTCTCATTCTACCTCTTTTAGCTATGAACATTGTTGACCTCTTTTACTTGGTGAGATAGATGTAGACACCCATATTGTAGTCTAAAGAATAAATAAATAAAAGTACTTTGGAGTCAAATGATATTAACTTTTGTTTTTGATTAACATAAGCAGGAAACAAGGGTCCTGATCCCTGTACAAGCAAGCCCCCAGGGCTAAGCAAGCAGACTCAATCAAGCCAAAAACAACATAACGAAAGCACGGGCACAACAGCCTAGCTGAAAAAACAACCAAAAGACCTACACTACACCAGATCTCGATCTAGCAAACCTAACTGTTGGCAAGAGACACTGTGTGGCTTCATAAGTGTTGTCATTGATGGCAACAAAGTCTATCCCACACATCCACAGTACATAGTATGCTTATACCGGAAGTCAGATTGAAGATTGTTTTGGTCCGGTGAACAAGAACAAAGTATGTAACAAGGTCCGACAATCAGGTCCGAATCTCTCATATGGTGTAACTCAGTAAGTTGCAGACTTGGACAAGTCAAGAGGGGTATCATGACTACTGTATTCCAAAGATTTAGCCTCCGATGATAAAGCAAGAAAAAAATATGAGCATCTGAGTGTTGGGTTCCAATCAGGCAGAGCAGACAGAGGAAGAACTGATAGGCAGAGTATCAGACTTCAATCCGGATGTGTAAAAGGTCCTGAGCAAGCAATCTGTGATATTATACATTGTTAGATGACATGATTTATAACTTCTATGCCTATGTTTTTGATACGCATCACAAATGAAGCATGGATTCAGCCGACAGATCAATAACTTGCAAATATCTTGAGTGTTCTTGTTGCCGATTAGAAAGTTGATGAAAATGCTTGATGCGGATATATATACCAGATGGATTCCAGCATGTAATTGTGTGGGTTGAAGATGTGAAGAAATAAGGTGTGAAGAAAAGCAAGGATAAGTGAGAACAACAATTCAAGTCCGGTATGTAACTGAATAACAACATTGAACAGAGGAAGAATGAAGTGCGTTAAATCAGTATATTGTGCCTAATTGGAACTGAACTCTTGCATTTGTAGATGCTTTTCATCAGTTCAAACACTTGATTATCTTCTGTAAGTTCTGTAGACAGTGAGTCTCTTGTAGGCAATGTGCCTCTTGTGAGCAGTGTGCTCGGGCAGTGAGCCATAATTGGCAAGTGCCATTTTGTACTCCTTTATTCTTTTAACAAAGAATACAATCTTGGGTTAGTCACCCCGTGGTTTTTCCCTTAACAGGGTTTCCACGTAAAAATCCTTGTGTTATGTGTTGATTTTATTTCTGTTCTTATGAGTACATATGCTTTTATGTTTTGATATAACACTGGATATTGAGATAACAAAATTAAGGAAATTTTGAGATAATTGATTCACCCCCCCTTAGTTATCTGCCTTGTTTTCAACAATTGGTATCAGAGCAAGGTTCCTCTGAGCAAAGCCTAACAGCTTGAGGAAGATCTGGGAATCTCAATGGATGCATATGGTATGAAGGAACAACTTCAGTCTGCCCTAGATGATCTTGAACAATCCCACTCTGAAGTCAATAATTTGAGAGAGACTCAAACAAGCTGATGATTTCATAAATGAGCTAAAAGAAAAACTTAGTATTTCTGTGAAAAAGAGAAAGGAACTACTTAAAAAATTAGCCAATCAGAGTGAAGTCAATGATACTAATGAAGATCTGAATGAGAAAAATAAGCTATGTGAGAAGTCGTCAAAAGAAGTCATTACGGTAAGGCATGAAATGGAATCAGGGGTTATGAGATTTACCCAAGAAATTGAAGAAAAAAGAAAGATTGAAGATAATCTAAAACAATCCCTCAAAGAAAAAACAAAGGACTGCCACAAAATGGACAGAATAATCACGCATCTTGAATCTGATCTTGAAGAAGCTAGGGACAATGAAGAACAACTTGAGAATCAGATAGACACTCTTAAACAAGATCTTCAAACTGCAAATGAATACAAATAAAAATTCAAGATAAGCTCAGCCCAACTTGAAGTTCTTCTTGAAAGCCAAAAGAGGGTAGATGATAAGCATGGCTTGGGATATGAGAAAGGTGAAAGCTCTGGATCCGGTCAGAAGAACTTTGGATCAAGAAATCAAAGAAACAGGCTTAGAAGACCTTCGATAAGGCAACCAAATGCTCAAAGATATCCATCCTTTAATGGATAGTACTTCAATTGCAACAATTTCGGTCATAAAGCAACTCAATGCAGGAGGAGAATGAATAAGAATAATCCATCCTTCTCCGAACAATGTTTTAATTGTAAAAGGTATGGTCACAAATCTCATGAATGCAGAAATATGCAAATAGACAATTCATTCAATGGTAGATGCTTTGCATGCAATAGAATGGGACATATGCCTAATCAATGCAGATCAAGAGGATATCAATCAAATAAGCAAAGAAATGTTGTATGTTACAATTGCAATAGATCCGGTCATATTGCCAAATTCTTCAGAAGTAGAAATCAAGATAGAAAAGGTTCGGTGGAACATAATCAGAAACAAGATAAGGGCAAAGGTAAAGTGAATGCGAATGAAGTTCAAAAGGAGATGAGCAAGATTTGGGTAAAAAGGAGTACAATAAATATTGGGGATTGATCCGCACCGGAATTCGGTGCTGATATTCCTTCCGGAAACTAAAAATGTGAGCTCTGGCTCAGGGGGAGTCACAAAGAAAAACAATTTCTCCCAGCCAGTCAGTTAGTGCCTAAATTTGGCACATTGAGTAAACATTTGACACTGCGGATTAAAGGGTTCTCAGAAAAACCTCCAAATAACCTTCAGTCAAAATGTGAAAGGTCCGCATGAAGTTTTGCAAGATTTATAACCGCTCAAGTTAATCCAGTTCCGACAGCTATCCGGTAAAGCAGAATTTCACAGACAGATCCGGTATGACTCAAAATTGAAATGCTTTGATCTGCGGACCCATGACATGATTGAAGACAAGAAGATACGTTGTCAATCCTCATAGACAATGATTCTATGTTTCGCGTAGTGGTTCAAGAAAATCTCTCTCAAAACAGGGCAACCAGATAACTTAAGTTGTGCATTTATCACAAAAGGAAATTAGGGTTTGCACAAGGATAAAAGGGTCCTTTCACTCATTATTTACACACTTGCACTCACGAAGAAGAAAAGAAGAGCTCTGCGAAGAAGATTCTACAATTCACTCAAATTCAACTGAAAATGGAATTCAACCAGCAATTCATTCCGCTCCTGCTTCAAACCCTAAAGCGTGAAAAGGTACTTCCATTCTGAAAATCTTTCTTCAAATCTCTTGCAAAATGGCTACTCCAATGGTTGTCAATATTTCTGATAGGCCGAGACCCAAATTCAAGAAACACCCTTACAAATCTCTAGAAGTTGATCCCTTGGGTGCGTTTTCTAGCATTCCGCACGGAGTGTTGCATGTAGAAGATGTTAGGGTTTATATCCATGCAAACATTGAAGAATTTGGAGATTCAAAATTGATGGACATTTATCACAAACAACTAATAGATGAGAATTTTGAACTCAAACCTGAATTCAAGGCCCTCCGGGACAAACACTTCGGACATTGCGTACATTTTCCATGTTTTGCAGAAGATGATTGGGTCCGGTATGTTCTAAGTAGGATGCATGACAATTTTATGTGGCTAATGATCCCATTCAAGATAACTAAAGATGCCATCAGGGCAGTGACCAGACTGCATTCAGTTGGTGGGTTACCCACACTCAAATCTGTGAAGAACCAAACGGTAACTGAAGCCACCGGATCAAAATTTGACAAAAGAGCAATGACCATAGATGACATCACAGATCCGGATGTCAAGTTTGCCTCAATGATAATCGGCTACAAAATCTATCATTCGAGCAGGGAAAATTCTGTGTTTGGAACAACAATCTATGTTGCATATCAGATGTTGAAGGAAGATGCAGATTATGATCTGTGAGCTTCTTCTAAATCAGCTGTTGGAGAACTTGTAGAAGATTAAAGAGGATAAGAAAAATTCCTTTAAATATGGTAGTCTAATACTGTGTCTGTTTTTCTATTATATGAATGAGCTACCCAGATCAAATGGTTGGGTCTGGCAAAATGATAAACCCGTTGCAATTCAGATCAGAGATTACATGTATGGACTTGGTGATGCTCAAGCCCAAAACACAGCTCTCTGGGGTTACTTTAAGAATTTCCAAAGCATGATGCAAGCCAGAGAAAGAATACCACAATCGATAGTTGACAAATACAAGGATACAGTCTGCTTCATGGTTGACATTGACCAATGCCTAATGGAGGCAGTTGAGCCAAGAACTGTATGGATAATGCCTATGGGATATGAGGTCGATGAAAAAATCTTGGAGTTACATGTCCATCCAACACTCGCTGAGCCAACCTAAAGATACTGAAGTAGAAAGGTTTGGCACCTTTGTAGAGCTAAGCATAAAAATCCATGTTGAGTTAAGATAGCCGGAGATAAAAAGAAAAGTAAGAAAGGAAGTTGAAGAATTTGCCAAAATATTTGGCATATCAAAGGAGGCTCTAGATGCTAACAGAGAGAAAATGGAGAAGGCAGAGAAAGAAAGTCAAGAAGCAAAGAAAGAAAGTGCCCTTGCACAAACCTCCTCTAGGACTAGATCATCTAAGAGCTCTGCTCCTGTTGCCTCTAAAAGCTCAAAGTCTACCAAACCGGAAGTCAAGACATCCGGAAAAGGAGAAAAGAGGATGAAGACCAAAGCCACAAGGACATATACAAGCCATAAGGATGATGAAGAAACATAATCAAATGAAGAAATCAAGAAAATGAAGAAGAGAACATCCGGAAAGTTCTCTGCTAGCAAAAATGAGGAAGAGAAGGCAGAGGAATTTGTTGAAAAGCCCACTCTTTCCATTGATGATATCATCAAGGCAGTTACTGTGGATGGGAACCTGCAGCTGGTGATTGAGTTCTATGATGCATACAGTGATGCTGACAAGAGAATTTTGGAAGAGGCTACTGTCAAGTACTTGAACATTTACAATAAAGCTTTCATTGAAATTATATCATTGATTCCTAAGAGCCTAGAAAAGGTACTTGAGCTGAGAAGAGAGAATGCAAAGGTTAAAGACTTAGAAATCCAGGAGCAAATAATGATATAGCTTTACCCTTCTATCACTCCAAAACAAATGGACACGATTTTCAAGGATTGTAAGGATGAGTTCCAAAGTAAGGTGAGAATGAATAAACTCATGCTTGGAGAAACAAACCAAGTAGCAAGTGAAACAAAAGATATCCTCCTGAATGCTTTGAAGAGATTCAATCTTCCTATTGTAGAGGAAACAGATGAAGAACCTTCTACCATGGATGTTGAAGGATTAAATGTAATCAATGAAGAATTTTCTGACAAGGATGTCGAAGGATTAAAGAAAATAGATGAAGAGAAATCTGAGGACTTAGATTCCTCTGTTCCGGAAGAGGAAGTTCATGAAGCAACAAACACAGGTGACATCTCTCCTTCGGATCCCACTGCAGCTATGAAAAACATTCAAGACTCTGAAGCTGAAGGAGAAGGTAGAAGAGAGGAGAAGAAGATTCAAGAAGAAGAGGTTAAGGGAAAAGAAGAAGAACAAGCAGAAAAGACTAATGATGACTATTCCGATATCCCAAAAGAAAAGAAGATTCAATCACCAGCAAGAGACACTGCAGAGACAGTGAAGAACTTCTTAAACAAAGAAATGATGGAGCTGGATGAACCTGAGCTATTTCAAGGACCACTGAATTTTGACTCTCCCCGGTTCAGACAATGAAAATAACATCTTTTGCTCAAGCCAAAGCAAAAGAAAAACTCTTGAAATCTCACATGGAGCACTGTGAACTGTTGGAGATTGCATCCGGGATGTTGGAGAAGATCATACCATCCTATCAAAAGGATCCTTCAGCCTCACCATCCGGTAACTTGAAAAACTTAGTAAATTTTGTTAACACTCATTTTGAATCTCTAGAGAAATCAGCAAAAGCAAAGGTCTGGAAGGAGTTTCTAGGAAAAAGATTCACTGAGGTGCAAGGACTTATTGCAAATGATAGGATTCTAGATATTGGAATAAAGAGCCTTGAAAATGCTCTCAAAGACGGTGGGGACTTATTCAAATTTTGTCTGACCTGGCCTAGAGTGACAAAAGACATTGAGGAGAAAGTGAAAGAACAAGAAGAAAAACTGTCAAGCATAGTTCAAAATTTTGACCCCCTTTCTTCTCTCTAATGAATCAAGAATGCCAGGCTATTGTTATCGTAAACGAAATAGAGAAGCTGGACAAAGAAAAGAAGAACAGAATGAACAGAATGGGTGAACTCAGAGGGATAATTATCCCTAAGTTAGAGGCAATGCATGAGGCCTTAACAGAAGCTCAGACCATGGCCCGGACCAATGATCCAGCAGATTTAAGAAGGGCAGAAGCATATGCATTTTTGTTGAGTGGTCACATCTCCATTTTGGATAGGATGAAGAAGAGCTGGGCCACAGAGTTTGTACAGCAGAAGACTACTTTTGCAGATATACTTAAGTATATGTAAGTATAACATATGATTTATATATACTTATGCAGCCATGTATAGAATAATTTTTGCAAAATTTTGGTATGCGGATTCCGCCCTTTGCCATTGATGTTAAAGGGGGAGTGAAGAGTAGTGAAAAATGTGGAGTCTAGCTAAGGGGGAGCTTCGATAAAAAAATGCAAAAGACAGAGCATCAGCCAAGGGGGAGTTACTGCGACACTTAGCCACTTTTCACTAAGCGTTGCCATCAATGCCAAAGGGGGAGATTGTTGGCAAGAGACACTGTGTGGCTTCATAAGTGTTGTCATTGATGGCAACAAAGTCTATCCCACACATCCGCAGTACATAGTATGCCTATACCAGAAGTCAGATTGAAGATTGTTTTGGTCCGGTGAACAAGAACATAGTATGTAACAAGGTCCGACAATCAGGTCCGGATCTCTCAGATGGTGTAACTCAGTAAGTTACAGACTTGGACAAGTCAAGAGGGGTATCATGACTACTGTATTCCAAAGATTTAGCCTCCGATGATAAAGCAAGAAAAAGATATGAGCATTTGAGTGTTGGGTTCCAATCAGGCAGAGCAAACAGAGGAAGAACTAACCGACAGAGTATTAGACTTCAATCCGGATGTGTAAAAGGTCCTGATCAAGCACTCTATGATATTATACATTGTTAGCCGACATGATTTATAACTTCTATGCCTATGTTTTTGATACACATCACAAATCAAGCATGGATTCAGCCAACAGATCAATAACTTGCAAATATCTTGAGTGTTCTTGTTTCCGACTAGAAAGTTGATGAAAATCTTTGATGTGGATATATATACCATACGGATTCCAGCATGTAATTGTGTGTGTTGAAGATGTGAAGAAATAAGGTGCGAAGAAAAGCAAGGATAAGTGTGAGAACAACAATTCAAGTCCAGTATGTAACTGAATAACAACATTGAACAAAGGAAGAATGAAGTGCGTCAGATTAGTATATTGTGTCTAACCGGAATTGAACTCTTGCATTTGTAGATGCTTCTCATCAGTTCAAACACTTGATTATCTTCTGTAAGTTCTGTAGACAGTGAGTCTCTTGTAGGCAGTGTGCCTCTTATGAGCAGTGTGCTCGGGTAGTGAACCCTAATTGGCAAGTGCCATTTTGTACTCATTTATTCTTCTAACAGAGAATACAATCTTGGGTTAGTCACCCTGTGGTTTTTCCCTTAACAGGGTTTCCACGTAAAAATCCTTGTGTTATGTGTTGATTTTATTTCTGTTCTTATGATTACATATGCTTTCATGTTTTGATAGAACACTGAATATTGAGATAACAAAATTAAGGAAATTTTGAGATAACTAATTCACCCCCCCCCCCCTCTCAGTTATCTGCCTTGTTTTCAACACTAACTCCCTTGACTCTAAGGTGCAAAGCAACCACAGAGTTGGGAAGACCTTTCTTCTTCCGTTGGACCACCATCTAGGAAAGCTCTGAGTTGAAATCTGTAGTGCAAGGTGAGATAGGATCCTCACTCGAAGATGCAACCAAAGAGGTCTCAAGGGGGACCTTAGCAGACGTCGTAGCCAGTGAATTCGCATGTAGAGATGTCGAACCAAAAGTAGGCAAATCTGAAGATAAAACAGGAACTGATAAAGTAGCCAACCGGTCTGAAGCAAGAGTTGACATGGGAGCCGAGAGACGATCAAAAGAATCTGGAGAAGTTGTGGGGTTCGCATCATCCTCAGTTGTCGTCACCCCCTCAACTACCGCTTCAACCTCCTGAGAGGAATCATCCCCCTGAGATGAACCATCCTCCTGGGATGCACTAATAGTCAAGTGATCCAGGAGAGCATCCTTCCACCAAGTTAAAGCGCCCTTGCGGCGTGAGAGAGGACAACTAGAGGCCAAATGACCAATAGCGAAACAACATCTACATCTGAAGGGGATATCCTCATAGTCTAACAGTTGTTTCTAGGGCCTTTCCCTTACCAACAAAACATCTCCATGAAGGGGTTTGGAGATGTCAATATCCACTAAAATACGAGCAACCATGGAATGCCCCATAAATGAGGTAGTAGAATCTACCTTCAGGAAACGATCGATAGCATTATTGATGCCCTCATAGCAAGAATCCTCCCAAAACTAGAGAGGGAGATTCGAGAGCCGAACACATATCAGTCTGATATTCAGCGGCTAGATGAGGGGATTGAAGGAAAGAGTCTAGGATTTGATGCATAGGGAATGCTCACCTAACATCCAAACTCTTCCATCAAGCACTAAGTCCTGCTTCTCAAAAGAAGCGAAAGTCACAATGAAGAATCCCCGTGCACTGGGGAAGGGCTCAATCTCACCTTCAACAAACAGCTTCCATGACCCATTTGTGAAGATCGGGCAGAGAGGGCCATCATCCATTGAATCTGCATATCACTCCTCTATTGCGATAAAACTCCTCATTTTCTATGACCTCAGAGCCACACACCACAACCGGGGAAGAACGGGCACAAGGAAATCGCTGGAATCCACTTTGGAATGGGCGAGCTTTGAGCTCTCGAACCAATCGCAGCCTCAGAGAAGGACTCTTGAGGGCGTCCAAGAGCTCTCTGCCCAACAGCAGTCGTTCCATTAACAACCTGCACAGTCTCCATAGAAGGGCCAGCACCTAGATTGGACCCTGGGAGAATGGCACAGAGATCATGTTGCCCATCACCATTCACGCCAAGGGCCAAAGCGTCTCCAGACCTAGCGTCATCTCTGTTCATGCCCACATCAAACGTAATACCTCTGTTCACACCCACAGCAGAGAGCAGCGACGCAACGATTTCATCTCTGTTCATGCCCACACCAGATGCAGCAGGAACCCTTTTCTCTATCTCAGAGAGAAAAATTATGACCATTTGATATTGTTGAGATGAACGACCCGTGAAAGTTTAAAATCTTATGGTATTAAGTTTTGTTGTGGAGTAATGAAGCTTGTGTTTATGACTTAAATGAGGAGGGATAATTTTAACTTTTTGTGTGCCAATGGTTCTAACTTTCACACCCATTTATGTTCATTTTTGAAATCCTATATTGTGAGCATTGCTCCAAGTCATTGTATCATCATGATGTCATGTTGTGATAATTTTAACATTTTAGAGAATGTGTGATATTATCAGAAGTTATCATGGCATTGTATTGTGAGGTTATTGTGAAGTCGTTTTACTTAAAAATAGATATTTCCAATTGTAATGGTGAAAATTGCATACCTATGCCCATTTCCCTTATGTTTTGGGCCCATTTCTATTAGTGATCTTATGTAATTAGAAGCACATAATTGGCATATTCTCAATTGAGTGAGCACACAACTCAAGCGTTATCCTTTTTCATTTGCACTCATTCCCAAGGATTGGTTTTGATCCTCAGTTTTACCCCTTTCCTATCTTAGATTAGATTTGTAGTTGTGGAAGTGATCTTAATCAGTTTTGCACTTCTGAAAATAATCCCTTGGTTTTTAAGATTCAAATTCTAGTTTGGGGCCAACTTGACCTATCCTTATGACTGGTGTGTGCCAACTCAAAATGGAAAGGTGTGTCAATTGTGACTCTTTGTGTTGTATTCAAAGGAGTGGCCCTAGTTCATTTTAGTAATCAAGAGAGCATATCAAGACATATCTAGATCTCTCGCATCCTAGAGCTATCATTTACTACTTGCACACATTATCAAGGGCATCTTATTGAAGCATATGCATTGCATAATCATTTAGGGCATCTTACATGTTTGGGAGTGTAGTTCTCAATCTTTAGTTTAGTTGTTTGATACAAGGTAGTAATTATTCCTATTTCAAGTATTCTTACATTGAGAACATCAAGGAAAATTCAAAGTGAAGTTTTGAAAATTAGCAAATATTAGATTTGCAAAGACAAATAAGATCCACACATGCGAGATCAAATCTACACTCATAGAAATGACTAAGGATGACAGGTAAGGCATTCACTGATTTCATATTGTTCATATGATCATCACTAATATTCCTATATCATTGACAAATCAACATCTAATATCTATCACTGGACTGAGGATTTAGACGAGGAGGCTTCCTGGATTGTGGTCCAACGTAAAAAGAAAGGACTCCCCAAATATGTTGTTGCTTTGCACCCTAGGGTTAAGGGAATTAGATTTGCTTTCTCGGGATCTGGTGTTGTTTAGATCCTTTGTTTTGTTGTTTTTTTAGGAGGGTTGTTGTCCCTGTGTTTTTGTTCCATTGTTCACGACCTGATTGGGGTTGCTTTTGTAAAGGGATCAGGACCCTTGTTTCATGCTTAATCAAAAACATCTAATATCTATCACAACTAATTAAATAGTATCACAAATTTTTAATTAAATACTTATATTATTTTATCTATTTTTAAGACATACTTAATGTAAACACCTAAAAGTCATCCACTGCCCTAGCCACACCTAGTACATTTTTATCCTATTAATTAAATAAATTAAAACAATTTATTTAATTAATTATCCCACTTTTTTCTAAGTCGTAAATAAATAGATTCTTATTTATTTAATCCCTTTCACACTTCACATGATTTAATAAATATGCATTTATTAAATCTTTCTTTTTTCTACTCAACTACCTAAAAAATGAATAAAAGAATTAGAAATTTCTTGTATTCTCCACCACTCATTTTCTAACCATCTCGCACAAATTCAAAATAAAATTAAAAATGTAGACCAAAAAATAAAGGATTCAAATGCAAATATCAAAAACCCTTAATCTACACTTAATGCAATCTCAGTTAGAGCAAAGAAATTGAATAAAATTGAATAAAATATAAATGTTACCCAAATTGATTTTTGTTGTACCAAAAGGTAGTTATGCTCAAACGTTGATAGGATGTGGTTGCTCACAGTAGCAGCATGACTTTGCTTTAATAGTTGATTATGAAAATGGCTCACATAAGGATCCATTTATAGATTTTTAGATTGGATGATAAACGGTCAAGATTGATTCAAAATTGGTTGAGAAATTAACGGTGAGGGTTGAGTTGGTTGGGTAGTTGAAAGATGGATGGTGGAGGATAAAAGAGATTTTTTAATTTTATTTTGAATTTGTGGGAAATTGTTAGAAAATGAGTGGTGGAGAATAAAAAAATTCTACTTCTTTTATTCACTTTTTAGGTAGTTGAATGGAAAAAGAAAGATTTAATAAATGAATATTTATTAAATCATGTGAAGTGGGAAAGTGATTAAATTAATAATAATTTATTTATTTAGGACTTAAGAAAAGTGGGATAATTAATTAAATAATTGTTTTAATTTACTTAATTAATTAGTCGATAGGCTTTTATATGTGAGCATTATAGTGCTCGGGATTGTCCCACGCCATAAAAAAATAAACACCGAAAAATTTTCTAAACTCGTGGGTTGTCCCTATCGGCTATTCCTTGAACTTCCTATGGGTGCAAGTGCTAGTAAGATAAAAATGTGGTAGGCGTGGCTAGGGCAGTGGGTGATTTTTAGGTGTCTACATTTTGCCTCTCTTTGAGACGATGTTACAATTAAGAGAAGCAATGTTGTTTCAAAGAAAAATAAAACATAGATGCTTAGAATGAGGAAGGATGGAAAAGGATGGGGTTTATAAAAAAAGGGAGTATGGAATGATGCCCCCTCAAGACGATAAATGGGTTTGAAGGACATGGGTATGCTCTCAAAATGGATGGAAAAAAAAGATGAGGATAGAGGATGGGATGCAAAGGATAGTCATGCTAGTCAGTGTGAGCAACCTGATGTTTAATATAGTACTTGACGTTATGCACCATGATATAAAGACCATGGTGATGATGTGTCAAATGCATAAAGGATTGAAGGTCACAAGCAAACATATGTCGATGAAACCATGATATGAAAGACAATGATGTTGTTGTGGCAGGTATGTTGCAAGGAGCAATGCAAATGCAAGATAGAATGATAACACACACAAGAGAAACAATCAAGCATGCACAAAAACTATACAAAGACAAACACAATATTGTCCCTAGTCAAGTTGAAAATCGATGATTGATTGATGATGATGGTGATGATAGCATTGTTGATGTAGAAATGATATATCATGAGAACAACACGAGGATTGGGAACGATATAACCTAATAATGATGATGATTGATTTAAGTTGATTAAGATTTCTAGCAAGTCTAGGAACAAAACCGATGGATGCTTTTGGATGATAAGATAGATTGTTTGGTAAGATTTATGTGGATTAGGATTGCTTGCGATGGATTAACTGCTTTGGGATTGCTTGGGAGGATTGTGTTGGATTGCTTAGGATGATTGCACTCGAGTGCTTTGGATGATTGCTTTTGGATGGGGTTGCATTGGATTTGCTTGAGAGGACTGCACTAAATTACATGTGGATAAGATTATTGTCTCCATATGATAACTAGTGACAAGGGAACACCCGTTCTAGAAACAAGGATGGGAGATAGGTTGATTTAGGATGACGGGCTTAATGAATTAGATGGATGGATAGATTAAGGGATTGTTGATAGTGGATGGAAGGATGTAGGATGTGATCTCCAAGGACTATGTTGCAAAGGAATAACATGCCCCTATTGTGCAAATGTTGTTCAAGATGTTGGACTAAGGGGATATAGTGTATGGCATAAGTGATAACAAGATGTTTGGGAGATTTGATGTAGAGGGAAAATAATTTCAAAAAGATTTCTCTGCCCTTTCACTGGTAATCACAAACTATACCCTATAACATGTCCTACAAGCTTGTTTTCCTAGGCTCAAACCTTCAAAACAGATCTGTTGCAACTTTGAATGACAAAAACACTCCCTTTGCACCTCCTTAAGCTTCACCACCCTTTAACTATCCCTACGGGTCTTACCAAAGCCTAGCTCTCGTGCGGCAAACTCAAAAAGACAAATTTTCACTAAACCCTTAAGGGTACATAGGGTTTAACAGTCCTTTTTGCACTCAGACCTATAGAACTTTCACATGTAACACATTCAAGATCTCTTCTTTTATAGACCCCTGGGCAGCAATTAAATGAAGGTTTCTACCAAGTTTCAGAATTTTTGCATGGTCAAAACAAAAAAATATGCACAAATCTTACCCGTTGGAAACCTTAGTTCCAGAACAGGGTAGTGTACACAGTTTTAGCCATAACTTTAACAAAACTCAATGAAATCAATTCAAACCACTTGCATTTGAACCTTTAAACAAAGCATTATTAGACCACCATTTCTTAGACCTGCCTCAATGTCGTACAAGGCCGTACAATTCTTGAAATCTTTCTTCCACCAATTCTTGGAGCGTGTATCTTCATTGAATTAACATGAAAGAACCACAAAAAATAGTTACCCATCGAGGATATGTCCTTTTTCTCAATAACCCTAATATCCATGTCATCAAACTTGACAATTATGCCTTTTTGCAACTTTCAAACTTGAACTAAGGAACAAAACAAGACAAAAAGACCTTACATGATTTCCATGGTCCACTAAGACCTTATTATGCTCAAAAAATCAAAAACAATTGTTGAGGAACAAATCTTAACCTTGCAACAAGCCAAAACTCCTTAGGAAATTCAAATTTGCATTTTGGCAGGAAACCAAAAATTTGAATTTCTAGCCTATTCAAACTATCTAGACCATTGGATTACGATCCCAATGGCCCTCCTAAGACCTCTAAGACCCGAACCCACTCAACTAAGACTCCTATCAACAGAATAAAGCATAAAAACACATTGAGAGTGATGCTCCTGCATCAGATTTTCTATGTCAAGAGTTTGTCAAAGTATGTTTCAAAATCATACCTCAGTCCTTGTCAAGATCAAAATTGAGTAGGAGGGATAATGAAGGGGAATGACAGTAAGGATATATAGATATGATGGATTAGGATGATATGAGGCGGATAGGATGGAATATGTAATATGCTACGCCTATTTTTTTTTCAAATCTCCAATGCAATTACAAACGCCATTAAACTGAAATGCATCAAAGAATTCCTTCACACCTTATGATCACCAAGTTCCCAAACTGGTGAGGTGAGAGCATACTAGTGCTTTAGGCTAGCAATTATAATGCAATGCAAACCAAATACAACTTTCGCTTATTCAGCGAGCATCCACTTATTCAGTGGGAAATCACTACTTATTTAGTGGGAGGAATGAAATTATGAACACATGCACTTCCACTGATTCAGCGGGAAGCCTACAATGAACCACTTATTTAGTGGGGTAAGTAATATAAATAAGAATCATTCAGTTCCCAGTGGCGATATAACCTTCCAGGGAATTACAATCACTAAATGCAATATAATTTGTTTAACACAAGGATTGGAATCTACAAGCATAATATATAACCCAGTTTATTCCTACACTCGCCAAATGAACACAAACATGTCAAATGCATCAAAAAACTCATCAAAATGATATTAGATCTCTTTGAGGCCAGCACACAATCCAATCTGCATCAACTCATTTAGAAAACCCATGCAAACTAATCACAAACACCAACCCACATTGTTGATATAAAACCAATTCAAAACAACCCCTGCAAGCTGTTGTATGGACGTCCCAGATTAAGGAAATGGCCATTAAAATGGTCTAAAACCATATCAATTATTCCCAGACAAGTACAAATTCATCCATGGTATAGGCACCTTGATTAAAGAATGTTTTTTAAAAGAATATGGTGTCATGTCCCCATTTCTGGAGTGATCACATGTGGAGATGATGATTAGCCTAGTCACCATTCCCGTAGGCTAATAATAGTGGTAAGGGAATGATTTTCAGTTTGAGCTTGGTTCTAGAGGATGAAAATCTATAATGTTGGCTCAACTGGTGATTTCAGTTGGATTTTGGCTAAGTGTTGCTTAGTGATATTGATCATCTAGCAAAAATATCATATTATTCTAGCTAAGGGTGGAAATTATAATTGTTGGAGAATAGAGAATGGGAAATTGGAAAATGTCAATCTGTAATGTCCCCTCTAATAAGCCAAATTTTTCACAACCTTGCACAATTCAACTTAGCTGCAGCAGGCTATTCTTCTGGTGATGTGTATTATTCCTTACTATTTTTCCTTGTCCGCTGGCTTTTGGAAGATGCTTCAATGCTGATCCTTTATGTATTATAATAGATCTGACTCAACATATGAACTTGCTGACTTTTTTTTATAATTAATAAATCAGATCGATGCTTGAATAGAGAAGAAGACTTGGTTCGATACTTCCTTGCTGCTTGATGCCAATGGACTCATAAATATATTAATGATTGCTTTTGGATTTTTGAGATTGTTTCTTATGGCTGAGTAGAAGAGGAGATTTGGTTCGATGTTACTATGATGATCTATTGATATTTTTAGTTATCTATCCCCTGATCTAAATTATTTCTACCTGGCTGCTGATATTACCTTGGTTGCAGACCCTTTTAGTCCAACTCAGATCTCTTTCCATGCTGCCTTTTTGGAGCAATGAAGACTTCTTTAAATATTATAGATTGCCCTTTGTGAAGGGTGACGTATCCTTCCATACGTCATACCCATTCGTTGCTAATTTTAATGACTGAGTTTAATCGCTGTTTGGTAGGGAATCGCAGCCCTAATATGATACATCATATTAGTCATAAGTTGTATGATGTCCGTAGGTTAATGAAAATGATTTCATTGTAATCGCAGCTGCTGCTTTATATCATATGATTTGTCTTAGTTAATATTAATTATAATATTATATCATAATGATTTTAATATGATCATTGCTTGTATATACAATATAATTGTTGCCTTTCATATTATTATAAATCATACCTTTATGATTTGTAATGATCGCTGATTTGTCCTTTTATATATTTATATTATTTACATAATGTATATTATATAATAATAATAATAATATTTATATTCCTATTACTATATTTTATATTTATAGTATTAATATTTATAATTATTATTCTAATAATAATATTTAAATTGGTTAATCGCTGCTTTAGATGGCAACCCTATTATAGATATTTATAATATTTAGTATTTATTTTTATATTAATAATTATAACTTATATATTATTATATAATATATAATATTTATATTTGTATTATTAATATTATATATTATATTAGATTATTTATATAATAATATTATTTCGTGGATATTATATATCAATAAAATATATTTATTTAAATATACGAAATTATCTATATCGTTTACTTTGATTAAATATCGTATTTTACGAAAGTAATTATACTAACTTTTGTCATATTGTTTAAATCTTTAATTTAAACAATGTCTTTATATTGGGACATGACAACCCTCCCCACTCAAGATTGCTTGTCCTCAAGCAATCACAACGAGTTCTTTCAATAACTTGCACTTTTAACGTCTATGAAGTCATGGTTCTGACTCAGAATGAACATGCTTGAGTGAAGAGAAATTGATTGTGATTCCATGAAAGAGAATTTGTGATCAAAAGAGTGTTTGTTTGATGTTTTGAATAATAACGATGGGATGCAAGTATCATAGATTAAGAAGATTTGAGAGTATTGAGATTTCCAAGATGCATCTTGATCTTTGATTACTATATTGAATCTTATATGTTATTGACCTCAAAATCGAGAAGAGTTAGGTTCTTTGAGGAGAACTGATTATATGATGTTATGATCAAAGAAGATTTGATTTGATGTTGAATAGCAATATGATTGAGGGAATTTAGTTAATCAAATGAATGCTAGAAGGAAGAATCTTTTCATTGTTAAAAGAAAACTTTGGGAGTATTGATATTTCGAGATTGGAGATTTGGAATGAAATAATATTGATGAAAATCCCAAAAGATGAATCTAATTGATGTTATAAGTAAGACTTTGATCGCTTAAGCAAGTTGATGACAAGATAACGTATAGCATGATCCTGGGGTTTGATGATGAGATAATGTTTCCCCCCCTTCTTGGAATATTCTTGATCTCTTAACCTGCACACAAGAATAACTACTAGAAAGGAACATTAGCCACATTAAAGATCTATAAATTAGTAATGAAATCAATACATCATAATATAATTAATGATATGACATAAATAACATTTAATTTCAACATATAGTTATCCATACCTAAAGTTGATCCATAGAAATACTTGCAAATTAGAGTGTGATGGAGGGCATTCTTCCTACCTATCACCTCTATAACATTAAGGATCAAGAGTGTGATGGAGGGCACACTTCCTACCTATCACATCTTGACAAGAACATGATGGGGGGCGCACTTCCTACCTATCATGTCTTGATGATGGAGGGCATTCTTCCTACCTATCATCCCTTTAACATAATTTGATGAGAGCATGATGGAGGGCATTCTTCCTACCTATCATCTCTTTAATATTAAGGATCAAGAGTGTGATGGAGGGCACCCTTCCTACCTATCACATCTTGACAAGAACATGATGGAGGGCACACTTCCTACCTATCATGTCTTGATGATGGAGGGCATTCTTCCTACCTATCATCCCTTTAACATAATTTGACGAGAGCATGATGGAGGGCATTCTTCCTACCTATCATCTCTTTAATATTAAGGATCAAGAGTGTGATGGAGGGCACACTTCCTACCTATCACATCTTGACAAGATCATGATGGAGGGCACACTTCCTACCTATCATGTCTTGAATAGGGTTTGCTTGTGCTTGAGCCATCATGAACATTCTTCTTCACTATGTTTCTTTTTCTTTTCTTTTGGTTCAAAATTTTCCTCCCATTCCTCATTTGTTATGATTTTTAGGTGGTGTTCTCTTTTTCTTGCTCACCGGTGACCCGGCTCCCATTTTTCGTTGCAATTGAAGCATAGATTCCTTTTTCGGAAATCGTCTTTCATCGTATCATTTTTGGTCCAGGGTCTCCCATTTCCTTTGTAAGTATGTCCATGAGTCCAGGGTTCCTTGCATCTGTAACATAAGTTTTTTTCCTTTATTTCATTCTTGGATGACAAAGGTTTATGGAATCTTTCCTTTTTGTGGGATGGGCTTGTATAGAGATTTGTGGGTTTGTTCTTTTCCAAACGGGTTGCCATTTCAATGGCATTATCCAATGAGATGGGTTTAAGTGCTCCCACTAGTCCTCTCAATTTCTCATCCAAACCCTCAATAAATAGAAATGTTAGTCTTTCATCTTCAACTCCGGTAACTCACATAGCTATTTTCTCAAATTCACTTATGTACTCATCCACCGTTCCTTTTTGTCTTACCAAGGTTAAGTCCTTAAAGTCTTGTTGGGGATGTCTCCTATCAAACTTCTTAAGGAACCTTTTAGAGAATTCAGCATATGATGTAATGTTTTCATGGCCTAGGGTGCTTTTTCCATTATGCCACCACTCATAGGCTATCCCTTCTAGGTGTAGGATTGCAAATTGGAGGGCATCTTTTTCGGTCATGGGACTAAGTGCAAAATAGTCATTAAGTTTTTGAAGCCATGCATGTGGGGTGATTTTAGTGGTTCCGTCAAAGTGAGGAAGGTTTACTTTATTGGCCTTTTGTTTTAAGTCCTTATGGATAGGTCTTCTCTTACTTCGTGTTAACTCATTCCTTTTAGAGTTGCTAAATTCATGGAAGGAAACTGCTCCTCTTACTTTAGGTTCTAAATTTGCATAGGCTCTAGCCATGTCCTCAGTGCTCATAACTTGTGTATTTTCTTCTTCCCTTCTTGGAGTTTCCTCACTTGGTAGGAAAGATGGTATTGGAATTCGTGAACTTGAGGAAGAGTTGCTAATTTCGGCTTGGTTCGAAGCTACTTCCCTTCCATTTGTCGACGGGGCCTTGAGTTGTTCCACGGTGTTTCCTATCTTTTGGAGTGCTTCTAGGAACATTTGTGTAGTTTTTTCACTTTGCTCCATCATGGATTGAGTTGTCTTTTCATTTTGTTCCATCAAGCTTTTGGTGATCATTTCCATGAATGACCTCATATCTTGAGCATCCATGTTGTTGTTACGAACTGTTTGTCTTGTATGGTGTTGCATTAAACTTTTTCATAGGATGGCAGAATCTTCTGCTCTGATACCAATTGTAATGTCCCCTCTAATAAGCCAAATTTTTCACAACCTTGCACAATTCAACTTAGTTGCAGCAGGCTATTCTTTTGGTGATGTGTATTATTCCTTACTACTTTTCCTTGTCCGCTGGCTTTTGGAAGATGCTTCAATGCTGATCCTTTATGTATTATAATAGATCTGACTCAACATATGAACTTGCTGACTTTTTTTTATAATTAATAAATCAGATCGATGCTTGAATAGAGAAGAAGACTTGGTTCGATACTTCCTTGTTGCTTGATGCCAATGGACTTGTAAATATATTAATGATTGCTTTTGGATTTTTGAGACTATTTCTTATGGCTGAGTAGAAGAGGAGATTTGGTTCGATGTTACTATGATGATCTATTGATATTTTTAGTTATCTATCCCCTGATCTGAATTATTTCTACCTGGCTGCTGATATTACCTTGGTTGTAGACCCTTTTAGTCCAACTCATATCTCTTTCCATGCTGCCTTTTTGGAGCAATGAAGACTTCTTTAAATATTATAGATTGCCCTTTGTGAAGGGTGACGTATCCTTCCATACGTCATACCCATTCGTTGCTAATTTTAATGACTAAGTTTAATCGCTATTTGGTAGGGAATCGCAGCCCTAATATGATACATCATATTAGTCATAAGTTGTATGCTGTCCGTAGGTTAATGAAAATGATTTCATTGTAATCGCAACTACTGCTTTATATCATATGATTTGTCTTAGTTAATATTAATTATAATATTATATCATAATGATTTTAATATGATCATTGCTTGTATATACAATATAATTGCTGCCTTTCATATTATTATAAATCATACCTTTATGATTTGTAATGATCGCTGATTTATCCTTTTATATATTTATATTATTTACATAATGTATATTATTATATAATAATAATAATATTTATATTCCTATTATTGTATTTTATATTTATAGTATTAATATTTATAATTATTATTCTAATAATAATATTTAAATTGGTTAATCGCTGCTTTAGATGGCAGCCCTATTATAGATATTTATAATATTTAGTATTTATTTTTATATTAATAATTATAACTTATATATTATTATATAATATATAATATTTATATTTGTATTATTAATATTATATATTATATTAGATTATTTATATAATAATATTATTTAGTGGATATTATATATCAATAATATATATTTATTTAAATATACGAAATTATCTCTATCGTTTACTTCGATTAAATATCGTATTTTACGAAAGTAATTATACTAACTTTTGTCATATTGTTTAAATCTTTAATTTAAACAATGTCTTTATATTGGGACATGACAACCCTCCCCACTCAAGATTGCTTGTCCTCAAGCAATCACGAGTTCTTTCAATAACTTGCACTTTTAACATCTATGAAGTCATGGTTCTGACTCATAATGAACATGCTTGAGTGAAGAGAAATTGATTGTGATTCCATGAAAGAGAATTTGTGATCAAAAGAATGTTTGTTTGATGTTTTGAATAATAACGATGGGATGCAAGTATCATAGATTAAGAAGATTTGAGAGTATTGAGATTTCCGAGATGCATCTTGATCTTTGATTACTATATTGAATCTTATATGTTATTGACCTCAAAATCGAGAAGAGTTAGGTTCTTTAAGGAGAACTGATTATATGATGTTATGATCAAAGAAGATTTGATTTGATGTTGAATAGCAATATGATTGAGGGAATTTAGTTAATCAAATGAATGCTAGAAGGAAGAATCTTTTCATTGTTAAAAGAAAACTTTGGGAGTATTGATATTTTGAGATTGGAGATTTGGAATGAAATAATATTGATGAAAATCCCAAAAGATGAATCTAATTGATGTTATAAGTAAGACTTTGATCGCTTAAGCAAGTTGATGACAAGATAACGTATAGCATGATCCCGGGGTTTGATGATGAGATAATGTTTCCCCCCCTTCTTGGAATATTCTTGATCTCTTAACCTGCACACAAGAATAACTACTAGAAAGGAACATTAGCCACATTAAAGATCTATAAATTAGTAATGAAATCAATACATCATAATATAATTAATGATATGACATAAATAACATTTAATTTCAACATATAGTTATCCATACCTAAAGTTGATCCATAGAAATACTTGCAAATTATAGTGTGATGGAGGGCATTCTTCCTACCTATCACCTCTATAACATTAAGGATCAAGAGTGTGATGGAGGTTACACTTCCTACCTATCATGTCTTGATGATGGAGGGCATTCTTCCTACCTATCATCCCTTTAACATAATTTGATGAGAGCATGATGGAGGGCATTCTTCCTACCTGTCATCTCTTTAATATTAAGGATCAAGAGTGTGATGGAGGGCACACTTCCTACCTATCACATCTTGACAAGAACATGATGGAGGGCACACTTCCTACCTATCATGTCTTGATGATGGAGGGCATTCTTCCTACCTATCATCCCTTTAACATAATTTGACGAGAGCATGATGGAGGGCATTCTTCCTACCTATCATCTCTTTAATATTAAGGATCAAGAGTGTGATGGAGGGCACACTTCCTACCTATCACATCTTGACAAGAACATGATGGAGGGCACACTTCCTACCTATCATGTCTTGAACAGGGTTTGCTTGTGCTTGAGCCATCATGAACATTCTTCTTCACTATGTTTCTTTTTCTTTTCTTTTGGTTCAAAATTTTCCTCCCATTCCTCATTTGTTATGATTTTTAGGTGGTGTTCTCTTTTTCTTGCACATCAGTGACCCGGCTCCATTTTTCGTTGCAATTGAAGCATAGATTCCTTTTTCAGAAATCGTCTTTCATCATATCATCTTTGGTCCAAGGTCTCCCATTTCCTTTGCAAGTATGTCCATGAGTCCAGGGTTCCTTGCATCTGTAACATAATTTTTTTTCCTTTATTTCATTCTCGGATGAGAAAGGTTTATGGAATCTTTCCTTTTTGTGGGATGGGTTTGTATAGAGATTTGTGGGTTTGTTCTTTTCCAAACGAGTTGCTATTTCAATGGCATTATCCAATGAGATGGGTTTAAGTGCTCCCACTAGTCCTCTCAATTTCTCATCCAAACCCTCAATAAATAGAAATGTTAGTCTTTCATCTTCAATTCCGGTAACTCACATAGCTATTTTCTCAAATTCACTTATGTACTCATCCACCGTTCCTTTTTGTCTTACCAAGGTTAAGTCCTTAAAGTCTTGTTCGGGATGTCTCCTATCAAACTTCTTAAGGAACCTTTTAGAGAATTCAACATATGATGTAATGTTTTCATGGCCTAGGGTGCTTTTTCTATTATGCCACCACTCATAGGTTGTCCATTCTAGGTGTAGGATTGCAAATTGGAGGGCATCTTTTTCGGTCATGGGACTAAGTGCAAAATAGTCATTAAGTTTTTGAAGCCATGCATGTGGGGTGATTTTAGTGGTTCCGTCAAAGTGAGGAAGGTTTACTTTATTGGCCTTTTGTTTTAAGTCCTTATGGATAGGTCTTCTCTCACTTCATGTTAACTCATTCCTTTTAGAGTTGCTAAATTCATGGAAGGAAACTGCTCCTCTTACTTCAGGTTCTAAATTTGCATAGGCTCTAGCCATGTCCTCAGTGCTCATAACTTGTGTATTTTCTTCTTCCCTTCTTGGAGTTTCCTCACTTGGTAGGAAAGATGGTATTGGAATTCGTGAACTTGAGGAAGAGTTGCTAATTTTGGCTTGGTTCGAAGCTACTTCCCTTCCATTTGTCGACGGGGCCTTGAGTTGTTCCACGGTGTTTCCTATCTTTTGGAGTGCTTCTAGGAACATTTGTGTAGTTTTTTCACTTTGCTCCATCATGGATTGAGTTGTCTTTTCATTTTGTTCCATCAAGCTTTTGGTGATCATTTCCATGAATGACCTCATATCTTGAGCATCCATGTTGTTGTTACGAACTGTTTGTCTTGTATGGTGTTGCATTAAATTTTTTCACAAGATGGCAGAATCTTCTGCTCTGATACCAATTGTAATGTCCCCTCTAATAAGCCAAATTTTTCACAACCTTGCACAATTCAACTTAGCTGCAGCAGGCTATTCTTCTGGTGATGTCTATTATTCCTTACTACTTTTCCTTGTCCGCTGGCTTTTGGAAGATGCTTCAATGCTGATCCTTTATGTATTATAATAGATCTGACTCAACATATGAACTTGCTGACTTTTTTTTATAATTAATAAATCAGATCGATGCTTGAATAGAGAAGAAGACTTGGTTCGATACTTCCTTGCTGCTTGATGCCAATGGACTCGTAAATATATTAATGATTGCTTTTGGATTTTTGAGACTGTTTCTTATGGCTGAGTAGAAGAGGAGATTTGGTTCGATGTTACTATGATGATCTATTGATATTTTTAGTTATCTATCCCCTGATCTGAATTATTTCTACCTGGCTGCTGATATTACCTTGGTTGTAGACCCTTTTAGTCCAACTCAGATCTCTTTCCATGCTGCCTTTTTGGAGCAATGAAGACTTCTTTAAATATTATAGATTGCCCTTTGTGAAGGGTGACGTATCCTTCCATACGTCATACCCATTCGTTGCTAATTTTAATGATTGAGTTTAATCATTGTTTGGTAGGGAATCGCAGCCCTAATATGATACATCATATTAGTCATAAGTTGTATGTTGTCCATAGGTTAATGAAAATGATTTCATTGTAATCGCAGCTGCTGCTTTATATCATATGATTTGTCTTAGTTAATATTAATTATAATATTATATCATAATGATTTTAATATGATCATTGCTTGTATATACAATATAATTGCTGCCTTTCATATTATTATAAATCATACCTTTATGATTTGTAATGATCGTTGATTTATCCTTTTATATATTTATATTATTTACATAATGTATATTATTATATAATAATAATAATAATAGTTATATTCCTATTATTGTATTTTATATTTATAGTATTAATATTTATAATTATTATTCTAATAATAATATTTAAATTGGTTAATCGCTGCTTTAGATGGCAGCCCTATTATAGATATTTATAATATTTAGTATTTATTTTTATATTAATAATTATAACTTATATATTATTATATAATATATAATATTTATATTTGTATTATTAATATTATATATTATATTAGATTATTTATATAATAATATTATTTAGTGGATATTATATATCAATAATATATATTTATTTAAATATACAAAATTATCTCTATCGTTTACTTTGATTAAATATCGTATTTTACGAAAGTAATTATACTAACTTTTGTCATATTGTTTAAATCTTTAATTTAAACAATGTCTTTATATTGGGACATGACACAATCTTTAATTGCATTTTCAAATATATATTCTATCTATACTTTCCAACGCCACCTAGAAGATTGACGCCACTTTGGGAGGAGAATAAAATAACGGTAAAATTTTCTTTTGCATTGGATCATGTTTCAACGTCGAAGGAGAAGGATTTCAAATAATAATAAAATATTGTTTTGCATTGGATCATGCGCCCAATGCCAAGGAGGAAATTGACAAAATGTTGATATTATTTGCCCAAGGAGGATCGACGCCAACAAGGAGGCAATTGGTGTTTGAGAGAAGACATTTAATAAAATGATGGAGTGATTTTAAATGATGAGCTTCATAGGTGAAAAGCATTTAAAATTGTTCAAGAAGATTGCATTTCATTGGTGGATTCCAAATACTTGCAAAAATTACACAAATTGGGACACCTAGGCCAAAAGGAGGATAAATACGCTTGATTGCCTTCAATTTGCAACTATTGATCACTTGGTAAGTTTTTCATATTCATGTGTTTTGGCTGGAAATTGCATTTTTTAGTTTGTCAAGGAGATGATCCCTTAATTTTGGTGGTATGGAGATAATCCCATCCACATTGTGAGGTGATATCATATGGATCTCATCATGGATGTTAATTTGCAGGTTTTGATTGAGGCGTTGAAGGACATTTGGTTTGCATTTGAAGACATTTCCATTCATTGATACATTTTGTTCATTATTGAAGACTCCCAAGGTAGTCGATTTGCATAAAAAGGCAATTGTGGTGTGTTTTTGTCATCATATAATATTTTGATTTTGCAACAGTGGGCTGGAAACTTCATTTCAGAGTTGAAGGACAACATCTTTTGACACATTACGAGGGTTTGAAGCATTTGGAGACACTTAAACACTAATCGCTACATCCATAGGGTCTATCGCTAGCCATTGGGGCTCATTTTTGGCATGTTTTGGCATTCGTTGTAAATCTGGGCAATTATAATCAGGTACAACAGTCATATCAGTTGGGACAACAGTCATTTGAGAAGGTGCAGCAAGGTTTGAAGATCACCTACAAGCATACATTCACTCATCATTGGATTGGCTATCATTGTACATCATTGGGCTCGTGTTTTAAGCTCATATTTGTTCCATATCTCATTTGTATGATGACTGATCCAAAAATCAGTCGTAACTAATATAACAGTCTAGCACTTTGCCATTTGTAATTAGCTCTTTGAAATAAATAAGAAGTATTGGAGATTCTGGGTATGTCATATTTTATGTTCCATTGATATGGTTATATGTTTATCATTGATCATTTGATGTTTGTTTGGTAAGATAGTGGGAAAACTTTTAGTTAGAACTAGTAGGGTATTTTACAGCAGTATCAAAGCTTGGATCCTGCCAGCCTATGGGTTATGAGCTACTACATTGATCCATTGCCACATCATTATCATAGAAGAACAGGGACAATGGGAGACATGAGGCAAGGTAATCCACAACGTGATGATGTTGAGAATATGTTAAAAGAAATGATTGATAATCAACGCCAGATGACAAAACAATAGCGTAATACAAATGACAATATTGCACGGATGTTTCAGGCTATGATGAATAATGTGAACATCAATCAACCCAATCAAGGTAATCAAGATAATACAAGTGTTGGTAATGCAGCAGGATCACCTCGTGCAAGGACACACACACCTACAGTAGATAGGCCTATGCAACCTACTTTTCTTCCTAGAGAAGAAGAGGTAGTTGAGGAGCCACAAGTTGAGGAAGAGGAAACCCTGTTTGGTGAGGACTTGATATCATTGATTGATGAGTATGATTGACTTCCTGAGCATGTAAGGAATCAGATCAGCTTCAACAATTACATGAGTCAAAAGTGAGAGCGGCAAAAGGATAGAGTTGAATGACAAAGACAAAGAAGACCACAACTTACTCAGCCTAAGGAGTATAAGGATGCATTGAATAAGATTCCTCTCCCTAATTTTGATGTCAACGGCAAAATAAGTGCTAGAGCATGGGTAAACAAGTTGGATACTTTTCTTACACTCAAGCCCATGAGTGAGGAAAAGGCTATACATTTTTCTACTCTGCATTTGGAGGGATTGGTGTATGATTAGTGGCACCATGGACTTGTTTCACAACATCATAACAGGATCACTTCATATGATGAGTTTGTTAATAAACTCATTACCAGGTTTGACCGCAAGGATATTGAGGTCTACTACCGTGAGCTTGCACAGTTGAGACAGACTGGTAGAGTAGACTCATATGTCAATGAGTTTCAGAAGATTACGGTAATGGTTCCTAGCATGATTGATAGGAGGATCACTATGTTGTTTGTTGAGGGATTGAATGACAGGATTAAGGGATTGGTCAAAGTTCATAAACCAGTTACATTTGAGGAGGCCATTGATCTTGCACTTGACTTGGATACCACTCCTACATTCACATCTCAAAAGAAAAGCTTCTTTAAAGGCACAAGTTTAAACTAAAAAAAACCATTTCAACCTAAGTCTAATCCTTCTTCCATGGAGAGATATGAATTGATAAGGAAGAAACTATGCTTTTCTTGCAACAACCATGGGAACCAAGACATAGATGCTTTGGGAAAGGCAAGGCACATCTTATAGAGGTGATTTCAGATGATGAGAGTGATACACATGATGATACAAGTTCAAATCATGATGACGATCATTCGAAGCAACCTACATTGGAGCTTGATATAGGTGGTACACGCTCAATCACTATTGCTTCCCTTTCCGATGTTCCTAGATATCATGCCTTTCGTGTGAAAGGAGTCATTAAGGGACAACAAGTTACTTGTTTGGTGGATAGTGGAGCCACACATAATTTCATTGATGAGGGTTTAGTCATGAGACGTGGTTTACAGGATGAAGACTTTGCAGGTTTCACAGTTGCAGTTGCAAATGGTTTTACCATGAGTTGTTAGAAGAAGGTATCTCAGATTAGCATTCAGTTGGGTGATTACACATTGATAGATGATTTCTACATGGTTGGACTTGGTCAGATAGATATTATTTTGGGAGTCCAGTGGCTTCTGTCTTTTGGTCGCTACATTCAGGACTTTCAAAAGATGGAGCTTGAGTTTATACATGATGGGAGGAAGGTTATATTGAGGGCACTTTCATATGGAGGGCCTAGGGTTGTTTCAGCTAGGCGTATGGAGACTTTGTTTCATCATGATGACATTGCATGGGCTTCCCAAGTTTCTATATCTTCCAAATCTTCTTCCAACGGTGAGTATCATGTAGATATCCAATCTGTATTGGATAAGCACAGTCATGTGTTTGGTGACGTTCCTCCAGGTAGACCACCAGATCGTGGTTTTGAGCATGTAATTGAATTAGAGGATGGGACCAAGCCCATCAACATTCCACCATATCATCATCCTCGGCACTTCAATATTGAGATTGAGAATACTATCAGAGAGTTGATTAATATGGGACACATTCAGCCTTCATCTAGTCCATTTGCTTCTTCAGTGGTGTTGGTGAAGAAGGATGGTACTAGGTGGATGTGTATTGACTATAGAGCACTGAATAAGAAGACAATAAAAAATAGGTACCTTATATCCAAGATCGATGAGCTATTTGATGAGCTACACAGGGCCGTGTATTTTTCTAAGATTGATTTTCGTTCAAGCTATCATCAGATTTGTGTCCGTGAGGAGGATATTCCTAAGACAGCATTCAGATGCCACTATGGACACTATGAGTTTCTTGTCATGCCCTTTGGTCTTACTAACGCTCCTACTACATTTTAGTTGTGCATGAACCAGGTGTTCAATAAGCAGTTGCGTAAGTTCTTGTTGGTTTTCTTTGATGATATCTTGATATATAGTAAGACATGGGAGGAGCATCTTCGACATCTTGATGAGGTACTTGGTGTCATGGAGACCCAACCATTGTATGCTAAGGCTTCCAAATGTGAGTTTGGGATGGAGGAGATTCTCTATTTGGGGCATGTGATTAGTGCTAATGGAGTTAGAGTTCATGAGGAGAAGATCAAAGCTATACAGGATTGGCCTACTCCAAGGAACATTTCAGAGTTGAGAGGTTTCTTGGGTTTATGCAGCTATTACAGGAGGTTTGTTAGAGGATTTTCATAGTTAGCGGCACCATTGACAAATCTCACTAAAAAGGGGGCATTCCTTTGGTCTATTGAGGCACAGGCAGCTTTTGATCAGCTCAAGGAGGTGATGAGTACCACTCCAGTTTTGGCACTATCATATTTTACACAGTCGTTTGTACTTGAGTGTTATTGGGAATTAAGGTGTCTCAACCTTGGTAATTCCTTATATTATTAATGTTTGTATTTATTATTTAATTGCCTATGTTGTAAATATTTGTAAATTCCATATTGTCATATTGTGGGATGTGGCACGGTGATGTGTCGATCCTACATGGAACATGACAACTTGTAATTTTGTCCTCACATGAGGAGATAGGTGTCCCACTTTGTGGTAGGAGCATTTTGTCATGTGTCGGCATCTTCCATGTTGTGTAAGGGAATATTGACCGAAACGGTTATGACGGATTCCTATGACAGAATCTATGACATGTAAGAGTCGATAATAGAAGTTTGTAAGACAGGTGATGGCATGTGTCATGAAGCATCTTTGAATAAGGCATATTTTGGTGCCCCAAGGTGGAATATGACATGGTGTAAGAGAATATGCTATTTATAGCATGTGTATGACAGATTCTCTTACAGCTATAAGTTGTAACCACTATGACAGATTTTATGACGGTCGTAAGTGTCGTAAGAGCATCTGTCATAGCCCATTTTGGAAATAGGCGACCTCTTTGGGATGGGAGTTGTGGACAAGTGTCAGGAACATTCTACAATGTTGAACAAGTGTCCTTAGGCGTGGGTTTTGTTCCATGAAGCCAAGTTGGACTCCTATCCCAAGATAGGTCCAACATTGCCTTGTATTTCCTATATAAATAGGTGCTTGGAGATCGAGTTGTATCATAGGTTTACAGGTACTGTTATGCTGTCGGATTGACTCCAGACACGAGTGTCGAAGACCATTGAATCTTGCATTGCAAGTGTATTGTAAACAACTTTCAGATTTGTTAATACATTGTGCAAGTTTCTGAGTGTGGGGTTTTTCACCCGATAAGGGTATTCCCCACCGTATCTTTGTCTCTCTTCTTCTGTCTTCTTTCTAGTTCTTGTGTATTGCTGTAATAACTCTATTAGATGTTGTATGTTGATGTAGTGATAAGGATTAAATTGAATTTGTATAGCTCTCCCCTCATTAGATTAGTGTAGGAAGCGATTTCCACACACCTAGCATCCTTTCAAGTGTGATGAATCAGGTGAAGGTATCGGGGTTGTTTTGATGTAGAATAGGCATCCCATTGCATTTAAGTGCAAAAAATTGAGGGATGTGGAGCACCTATATTCCACCTATGACAAGGAGATGCTTGCCATTATGCATGCTTTGGCAAATTTTCGTCAGTACTTGGTAGATGTGAAGTTTGTGGTTAGGACTAACCACAATAGCTTGAAATACTTCTTGGAGCAAAAGGATTTGAATGAGAGACAACAAAAATGGGTCTCTAAGATACAAGCATATGATTTTGACATCCAGTTTGTGAAGGGAAAGAAGAATGTTGTAGCGGATGCACTTTCCAGGAGGCCTACCATTTGCTCTTTGAGTGAGATTTCAGTTGGTTGGAAATCCCAACTTTTAGTTGAGTATTCCAAATGTACTTTTGCATGCAAGATCATAGATGGATTGATTCAGGATGATAGATATAAGGTTGTTAATGATGTGATATATTATAAGGACAGGATTTTCTTGGTACCTGAACCAAAGCTTAAGTAGCAGATATTGAGAGCCATTCATGACACACCTCTAGCAGGACATCCAGGTTTCTTCAAAACCTATAGGCAGATTAGAGAGAGATTCTCATGGAAGGGTCTCAAGGATGATGTATTACAACATGTTAGAGAGTGTTTTACTTGTCAACAGAACAAGTCAGAGCATACTTTTCTCGCAAGTCTACTTCAGCCATTGCCTATACCTGAGCAGAAGTGGGAGAGTATCTCTATGGATTTCATTACAGGTCTTCCGAAGGTTCATGGTAGGGATTGCATATATGTGGTTGTTGACAGGTTAACCAAATATGCACACTTCTATGCTATTGCAGTGAACTATTCAACTTTGCAGGTTGCAGAGTTGTTCTTTCGTGAGGTGTTTCATTTTCATGGCCTTCCAAAGACCATTATCAGTGATCAGGATAATAGATTCATTAGTATGTTTTGGCGTAAGCTATTCCAACTAGCTGGTACCGAGTTGACATCGAGCACTAGTTATCACCCTCAGACAGATGGACAGATGGAGATAGTGAATCAGTGGGTTGAGAGATATCTTCGCAATTATGTTGTGGGACAACAATGTGCTTGGATCAGGTGGTTACACTTAGGTGAGTATTGTTATAATACCACTTATCACATGTCAATTGGCATGTCTCCATTCAGGGCTTTGTATGGATATGATGCACTTTCTTTTGTGGACTTGGCATTTGATGATAGTAGAGCTCCTAGAGTTAAGGAGTTGATACAGGATACACAAAACATCCTTAAGATACTTAAGGATAATATTCAGTAGGTACAAAATCAGTAGAGATGTATGTGGATAGGCATCGCATTGAGAGGACACTTGATGTGGGTGACTTGGTATTTTTGCGCCTTCAACCATATAGACAGAGTACTTTGAAGAAGAGTGGTGCAGAAAAACTTAAGCCATAGTTTTATGGTCCCTATAGGATAGTGAGGAGAGTTGGAGAGGTTGCATATGAGCTAGATTTGCTAGCAGGGAGCTGGATTCATAATGTGTTTCATGTTTCATGCCTCAAAAAGTCATTGGGACATGTGGTTTCTTCTCCAAATCTTCCACCTCTTGATGAAGAGGGCGTGTTGATTTTAGAGCCTGACAACATTGTGGATATGAGGGAGCGCAAGTTGCGTAGCCAAGTCATTAGAGAGTATTTGGTGAGATGGAGAGGCTTGCCATTGGAGGATGCTATGTGGGAAGGAGAGCAAATTTTGGAGTATCCTAGTCTTTGATTGCCTGAGGACAAGCAATCCCAGGAAGGGAGGACTGTCATGTCCCCATTTCTGAAGTGATCACATGTGGAGTTGATGATTAGCCTATTCACCATTCTCGTAGGCTAATAATTTTGGTAAGGGAATGATTTTGGGTTTGAGCTTGGTTCTAGAGGATGAAAATCTATAATGTTGGTTCAACAAGTGATTTCAATTGGATTTTGGCTAAGTGTTTCTTAGCGATATTGTTCATCTAGCCAAAATATCATATTCTTCTAGCTAAGGGTGGAAATTATAAATCTTGGAGGATAGAGAATGGGAAATTGGAAAATGTCAATCTTTAATTGCATTTTCAAATATATATTTTATCTATACTTCCCAATGCCACCTAGGAGATTGACACCACTTTGGGAGGAGAAGAGAATAATGATAAAATATTCTTTTGCATTGGATCATGTGTCAACGTCCAAGGAGAAGGATTTCAAATAATAATAATTTTTTTTTTGCATTAGATCATGCGCCCAACGCCAAGGAGGAAATTGACAAAATGTTGATATTATTTGCCTAAGGAGGATTGACGCCAACAAGGAGGCAATTGGCATTGGAGAGGAGAAGACATTTAATAAAATGATGGAGTGATTTTAAATGATGAGCTTCATAGGTGAAAAGAATTTAAAATTGTTCAAGAAGATTGCATTTCATTGGTGGATTCCAAATACTTGCAAAAATTACACAAATTGGGATGCCTAGGCCAAGAGGAGGATAAATAGGTTTGCTTGCCTTCAATTTACAACTACTGATCACTTGGTAAGCTTTTCATATTCATGTGTTTTGGTTGGAAAGTGCATTTTCAGTTTGTCAAGGAGATGATCCCTTGATTTTGGTGGTATGGAGATGATCTCATCCACATTGTGGGATGATATCATATGGATTTCATCATGGATGTTAATTTGCAGGTTTTCATTGAGGCATTGAAGGACATTTGGTTTGCATTTGAAGACATTTCCATTCATTGATGCATTTTTTTCATTATTGAAGACTCCCAAGGTAGTTGATTTGCATAAAAAGGCAATTGTAGTGTGTTTTTGTCATCATATAATATTATGATTTTGCAACAGCAGGCTAGAAACTTCATTTCAGAGTTGAAGGACAACATCTTTTGACACATTACGAGGGTTTGAAGCATTTGGAGACACTTAAACACTAATCACTACATCCATAGGGTATATCGCTAGCCATTGGGGCTCATTTTTGGCATGTTTTGGTATTCATCGTAAATCTGGACAATTCTAATCAGGTACAACAATCATATATGTTGGGACAGCAGTCATTTGAGAAGGTACAACAGGGTTTGAAGATCATCTACAAGCATACATTCACTCATCATTGGATTGACTATCATTGTATATCACTGCGCTCGTGTTTTATGCTCATATTCGTTCCATATCTCATTTGTATGATGATTGATCTAAAAATCAGTCATAACTGATATAACAGTCCAGCACTTTGCCATTTGTAATCAGCTCTTTGAAATAAATAAGAAGTAATGGAGATTCCAGGTATGTCATATTCTATGTTCCATTGATATGGTTATATGTTTATCATTGATCATTTGATGTTTGTTTGGTAAGATATTGGAAAAAATTTAGTTAGAACTAGTAGGGTATTTTACATATGGGTCGTGAATCATCTGTAAACCATTACGCCCAACAAAAAGGGAAGTACAGCCCCTACAGAATGTGTACTGCCCTACAAGAAGGGTATGGCCAACAAGTTTCTCACCCTTGAATCTGCTCAAAAACTCCACAAAAGATTGTTAAAGATAGGCGATCAGCATGAGATAAATTAGCAACCCAAAAACAAACACCAAAACCTTCACTCTAGCTAGTACGGTTGCCTGTTGGAGGTTATGGCTAGCTTGAAAGAAGAATAAACTCTAGCTGGTCAATAATACCAATCTTATTTCATTCTAAATGTAGAATAAACATTCTCCCCATCAAGAAACATCAAAATCAGATCTCTCCATTGAATTACAAGAGTGATCTCTAAATGAAATCACCTCTTTCAGCTAGGTTGGATCTTTCACCACCAAAATTGAACTTCTTCAAGAGAGTTTTCATCCTTAAGAAGGTATGAAGAACTCACAGGTTCATTCATGCAGCATAACAGTATAATCTTTAGCATAAAAACCAAACAATGAGCCCTCCCTTCACTTATATAGACACTTTGGAAGTTACACAAGAATATAATTCTTCCTTGGAAATAATTACTTTTTCCCTCCAACTTAATTATTTTCTTTTTCCCATGTAAAGGCGCTCACTTTGATGTGCACAGTCAAATAATAAAACATTTTCTCTTTCCAATGAGCTATAACACTTAATCACTTTAATTTAATTCCAACCTTAGATGACTTAAGTGAAAATAATAATAAAATAGCTCAATTAATCACCCAACTTACGAAAAATCCCAAACTTAAGAAAACTACAAAATAAACCATACCAACACCATCCAAGAGGTTTGGGATAAAGAATGATGCCAACTGGGTGACTTTCTAAAAATAGACGATTTCTCAAAGAAGTTTGGAGAACAACTCAAAAAGCCAAAAACACTTCTGAAAGTTGCACTGCAATCCTGAACATCAACTAAGCTCATTGTCAACAAAAGGAGTCAAAAATAACTAAAACAAAGCTTTCCACAAAACAAGGAGTTCCTTACCATACCAAATAGCCTACGGGAACTCAAATGAATAGGCTATTGGACCCACAACAAACTAGGCATGAGAAGGGGACATTACAGTCCTCCCTCCCCATAATTGCTTGTCCCCAAGCAATTGCAAATCTGGATGCTGCAAAATGTGCTCATTCTCGCAAGTAGCATCCTCTATAGGAAGGTTCTTCAACTTAACCAAATATTCTTTGATGGTCTTCCTCCTCAAAATACACTCTTTGTGATCAATTATAGCTTCCAGAACCAACTCAAGTCTCCCTTCTTCGTCTAATGGAGGCAAATCAGCAGAGCGAATTACATTATGCCCAAGTGCCTTTTTAAGTCGTGAAACATGGAAGACATTATACACTTTGCTACCTTCAGGTAGCTCTAACTCATATGCCACCTCTCCAATCTTCTTGATAACCTTGAATGGACCATAGAATCGTGGCTTCAACTTCTCAGCTCCACTCTTCATGAGGGTGGATTGTTTGTAGGGCTACAACCTTACATAAACCATGTCTCCAATATCAAAAACACGCTCTATTTGATGTTGATCTGCATATAGTTTTTGTTGGTTTTGAACATGCTTGATGTTGTCATTTAAAGATTTCATTATGTCTTGTCTCTCCTGCAAAAAGTCTTTAAATCTGGGTACTCTACTATCATCAAATAACAAATCAATGAAGCTAGGTGCTTCATAACCATACATAGCCAAGAATCGAGACATCTTAATAGACATATGGTAAGAGGAATTATAACAATACTCACCCAAATGTAACCATCATACCCAAGCCTTCTATTGTCCTGACACATAATTTATGAGATATCCCTCCAACCATTTGTTGACAATTTTAGATTGCCCATCAGTCTGTGGATGGTAACTGGGGCTAGGAGTAAGTTCAACCCAACTCAATCTGAATAATTCTTATCAAAAAAGACTTAGGAACTTGTCCCTATCACTCACTATGTTCTTGGGCAGCCCATTTAATTTGAACACTTCTCTAAAAAATAATTCTACCACCTGTGCTACTGTAAACACTGTAGAAACAACAAAGAAATGTGCAAATTTAGTCAATCTATCAACCACAACAAAGATGCAATCCTTCCCTTGAACTTTGGGATGTCTTGTGATAAAATCTATGGTGATACTTTCCCATTTTTTGTTGGGAATTGGCAATGATTGCAGCAGACTAGCAGGGTATGTGTTCTCATGTTTGTTCTATTGGCAAACAAAACATTCTCTAACATGATCACAAACATCATTTTTTAGCCCATTCCAAGTAAATCTTTCACGCCCTCGCTTATAAGTCTTGAAAATATGTTGGTGGCTAGCCAAGGGAGCATCATGAAATGATCTTAAAATCATTTGTTTAACTTTAGAATTGTGCACTAAAAAGATCCTTTCCTTGTAGATAATTAAATCATTCATTACCTTGTACTTCTCATCATGGATTGTGCCTTCAAGGACACTAGTAGCAAAGGTATCTTTAGCATATTCTACAATGATTTGATCTCTCCAAACAACAGTAATCTCCACAATGGTATGCAAATGAGGTCTTCTAGACAATGCATTTGCTACCACATTATTCTTTCATTTGACATAAACAATGTCAAAATCGTAAGCTTGAAGCTTACTGACCCACTTATGTTGCCTCTCATTCAAGTCCTTATGATTGAGAAAGTATTTTAAACTGTTGTGATATGTTTTAACACTGAATGTTTCTCCCACCAAATACCGTCGAAACTTGACCAAGGCATGCATAATTGCGAGCATCTCTTTGTCATAAATTGAATAACTTGTTTTAGCACCTCTTAACTTCCTACTTTCAAAGCAGATTGGATGTTTGTTTTGCATGAGTACAACATTGATTCCCTCACCAGATGCATCGCATTCTAGCTTAAAGGGCTTAGAAAAATTAGGAAGGGCAAGTACAGGACAACTACTCATAAGTTTCTTAAACTGATCTTGTGTTGCATTAGACCAATTAAATGCCCCATTTTTGGTAAGATCAATGAGAGGAGCTGCCATTTGTGAAAACCCCTTCACAAACCACCTATAGAAGCCACAAAGCCCAAAAAAAGCCTTCAATTGGGTAAGGTTTTTTGGTGGGGGCCAATCTAAGATTGCTCTAATCTTCTCCCGATCAACACTAACCCCCTGTGCACTGATTACATGGCCAAGTTAAACAATTTTAGTTAATCCAAATTCACACTTGGATTCTTTAGCAAACAAGGAACTGGCCTCTAGAATACCAAGCACTTCATCAAGGTGTTGCAAATGTTCCTTCTGAGACTTGTTGTAAATTAGAATATCATCAAAGAAAACTAGCAAAAATTTATGGAGCTGCATACTCAAAATCTGATTCATACAAGATTGGAAAGTAGCAGGGGCATTTGTTAAGCCAAAAGGCATAACAAGGAACTCGAAATGCCCATAATGACATCTAAATGCGGTCTTCTCAATGTCCTCCCACATTATGATTTGATGATATCCTAATCTCAAGTCTATCTTTGAAAAATAGACTGCTCCATGAAGCTCATCAAGGAGCTCATCAATTCTTGGTATTGGGTACTGATTCTTAATAGTTCTTTTGTTAAGTTTTTGGTAATCAATGCATAAGCGTAGAGCCCCATCTTTCTTCTTAACCAACACAGCAGAAGATGCAAATGGACTCTTGCTAGGACAAATAAACCTCATGTCTAAGAGATCTTTGGTGGTCCTTTCAATCTCATCTTTGAACCACTTGGGGTGCCAATAGGGAGTTGTTATCACCGGCTTAGCTCCCTCTTCCATCTCAATGATATGTTCAATTCCTCTCTCAGGAGGTCTCCCAAGTGGCAATCCACTAAAACCTTGCTTCGCTAGGACATCAAAGCTTGCACATCAGGATGGTAATTCCTATTTTCTTCTTTGCAAGGGGTAGGCATGATAACACACTTGGCTGTTCACTCTACTTGGTCATGACGAAATAAATGTTCCATCCTTTTTGCGGTGACAACTCAAGGGCCTTCAATAGAAATCCCTCTCAAAACAACCTTCCTTCCACCAACCTCAAACTTCAACTCCATAGTTTGCAGGTTCAAATACATTTCACCCAATGACTTCAGCCATTGTATACCAAGGACAACATCTGTGTCACTAATGCTTATCACATAAAAGTCATCTTTGACTTCATAATTGCCAAACTGCATACTCAACTGAGGAATCCTCCTTGTGCATGAAAGTGTAAAACCATCTGCAACAATAACAATGAATCCTTCAAACTCTTCGGGTTTCAAACCTCTCCTTGCCACAACTCCATCAATGAAGTTGTGTGATGCTCCTGTATCTATGAGCGCAACAATTCACTGCCCACAAAGCACACCTCGAACTTTGAAAGGATCATTTCTTTTATTCCCAAAAAGTTGAGCAAAAGAAATCTCATTGTCCTTAGCAAATTCAGTCTCTTCAGGACACTCTTCTTCTTCACTAACTTCAGAGTCATCTTATTCTTAATTTTTTGATTCAAATTCAACAGTCACATAAGCCTCTAGTTGGTGGGATTTGCCCTTTTCATAGCACGTATGTCCCTAGGCCTAAGGCTCTTTACATGTGAAACATAGTTTCTTCTTCCTTAGCTCATTACGGAGCTCATCATCCATCCTTTGAGGCAATGCTTTGGGCTGACTGATTTCTTTCCACAAAGGTTTTTTATCCCTCCTATGAGAGAATGTCTTAGGCTGAAATTTGCTTCTTGGAGCCAAAAACTCCATGTTTCTAGCTTTCTTAATAGCTTCTTGCAATGATTGAAGCTCCAAAGCTTTGATCCGTTCTCTCAAAGGTTATAATAAACCTTCAATGAAATGGTAAGTCAGCCTTCCTTCTGAAATATCCAGTACCATAACATCGAATCTCTGAAAATCTGCAATATAGACATCAACAAAATCCCTTTGTCTTACTTGGGCTAGCTCCCTAAAATTTCTTTCAAGATCCTTCTTATCAAATCAGTCAATTAGCCTTTGTGTGAAATCTTCATAAGAAGTGATTAGGCTATGTCCTTGAATGACCATTTCGTGAGTCCACCAATCATGAGCATCTCCATCAAAATGTAGACTGGCAAATTTGATTGATTCACTTTCCAATATTAGGTTTAAACAGAGGTAGTTGTCAAGCTTTTGAACCCATGATCTAGAAGTGCATTTGGTTGACCCATCAAATGAAGGTATCAGTACCTTCCCAATCTTCCATTGAAGGTCCTGATTCTGGTTCCTTGGCCGATTTCTGTATTTAAGTTGATAGAAATCATGAAGAGACATAGCATTTTGAGACTCATCTCCCAAAGATAGTCATTATTGTTGATAATCAACAAAAAATTCTCCCACAATCTATTGTCCACCTCCTTGATTTTGTTGTTGTCCCAAAAAAATGAGCATCATGGGCCTAGTTGTTGAGGCTCGAGAGGTTCTAGTGTTGATAGGTGGATTGCTCCCACTATTGAAATTACTAGCATCATCGTGGTTCTTATTATTGCCCCTATCCAGAGGAGTGTCACCACCAATATTCTAATTCAACAACTAAGATAACAATCTTGTCATCTATTGTTGAATTCTCACCATCCCTGTTGCCTTTTGTCAAATCATTCAATATATCTCTGGTACTGGGATCTTGTGGAGCCCTTTCACCCATGATGTCTTCACCTTCTATCTCTGAATCAATGTGTAGTTGCCTTCTTCTATAGGTTATAAAGTCTCTCTTCTAGATTCATAAATCAAATAGGCTGAAATTTTTGATTTTAACACTGAAAATCTATAAGGATGTTAGCAACCAATTAGGCTAGCAGGATGACCAGCTTTGATACCACTGTAATATCCTAGCCCTAATTTTTTTTCAAATCTCCAATGCAATTACAAACACCATTAAACTGAAATGCATCAAAAAATTCCTTCACACCTTATGATCACCAAGTTCCCAAACGGGCGAGGTGAGAGCATGCTAGTGCTTCAGGTCAACAGGATTAGATTAAGGGTTTTGTCAAATATCCAAACCAATAGGATCCTACATCAGATGCAATATATGATACAAGTTCACTATTTGAGGAACTTAACAGAAAAAGGGAGGTAGAAAGATAAAATAATTCAAAGGAGCAGCCACAGCAAAGAGCAGGAGGACCTGCTCGTCCTTAAGTGGGGAAGTGATGAGGTAAAATCAACCTCATCCTAATTTGACCCAATTACCCCTTTTATACTAGTCAGATGACCCAATTATGCCGATATATTAAAAATATTTATGATAAATATTGTTTGTTTATAAAGAAATAGTGTATAAATATTTATTCTTAATTTGATTAAGATTTGACTACTAATGTTGACAAATTACTGTGAAAAAGATGTGTTATTGCATAAACAGGACTCAAAAATAACAAAGTGGAGAAGGCAGCCATTCAATGAAGACTGGAGTAATTAGTGTTGGAAGTTAGAAGCACTGGAAAAGAAGGAAACCTACAGTTGAAGACTTCAATTACTTTATGATTCTCCACTTATATATCATTTTCTTTACTTTCCAGTTATTTCAAAACAACAATACATTTAAGCTCCCACTCAGAGCATCTTTTATTACACTTCAAGTCAGACTCTTTAATGTAATTTGTTATATTTTTTCTTATAAGATTTTTTAAGCAAAAATGCTAAGCCGCCCTAGATTTTTGGCATGTTCAGTAGATATAAAAACCTCATGTTTTTATTATGAAGGCATACAATGATAATAGAATGCTCTTGTTATGGGGTAAAATGTGTACACTGCCATTTTACACCTAGTTTAGCACCTAGTTGGACCTAATTTGTTGCCTTTGTTAATCAAGACCTATTTTAACATTTTTTTTAGCATAAAACGATGAAATCTCAATCCCAATGAATAAACCCAACGGAATCAACTTAGGATTGGACTTAAGCCCACTATATTTGGCACTCCCCAGGGTTTGTGGGCTAAAGGCCCAAGGCGCTCTAGCGCCCTGGTGCTAGTTGGGATCTTTAGCCCTCTTTTGTAGTGTCAGCTTGGGACACTTCTTAGTTTGTATTTGTTGGCCTAATTGTGTTTTATTTGCCGTAAGTGAGCGAGAATGCATATTTAAAAGAGTTTTGTATTTCATTTTACACCTAGATGAATAAGGTCAAGTTTGCTCTCATATTGTGTTCTATGCTAAAGTGTTCTACATGCTTGGAAGTGTTATCTACTTGTGGATGCTATTGAAGTTTGTTTGCAGGTCTTGACGAGAGTTTCAAGCATTCTTCATCACTCTCCTTTGTTGGTGTGAGATCTTAAGTCATCTTCATCAACTAGGGTTATACCTCTTGTGGTAATCATCATCATTATCATTCATATTTCTATCATATTATTACAGATCTGGCCTCTGCCCTCCTAGGAAATGCACTCTTGGATCTAATCATCATTGTAGTAGAGGTGGAAACACCAACACAGGGTTTGACTAAGGCAAGCCTTTATACACAACACAACATTTTCTTCTTTCCTTGTGTGTAGGTCAGAGAAGCAGGTTTTTGGAGCTGATTTCTGGGAAGAAGACAGAGCAGACAAGTACAAGTCTGGTGACATCTGAGATTCTACCAAACCCTAAAAAGGTCTAGGGTGCCCAAGCACCCTAGGCCTTGGCATTTCTGCTCCAAGATCTAGGTTCTAAATTATTCTCTGATCACTGATGTGCTTGTGGTTTTATGAGATGTGTTTCCGTCTGTTAGTTATAAGCCGATCTTTGTCTTCTAGGGTTTGACCATTTGTCCTAGCTTGCTTGCTTGACCTTGGTTGAACTTGGTTGATCCATCTATATAGAACAAAATGGCAAAACCCCTATAGTTTGGCTCTCCTTCTTGGGTAGAAGCCAAGCTCGATTTGTGTCCTAATGTTTGTAGAAGAGGGTTTAACCTAATTTTACTCTTTAGGCTAGATCACTCTTTTCCACCAAACATATTGGTGAACCTGTCATTTCTTGCATTTTTGCATCCTTCTTCTTTCAGATCTAAGTTGTTTATCACTCTAGACCTGATTGGGATTGGTTTCATTAATCTTTTTGCATACATACATAGTAAAATTTTTCATAGTTTCAAAACTAGGGTTTGTGAAAACCTTGCATTTATAGAAAATCTAGCTAGTTTTGAACCTAGCGTTTATAGATTTGAGGGTTGTTTCAGATCTTGTTGCATTGAAATATTGTTTGCATTTGTTGTACCTTATCATTCTTGTTGTTCAAAACATTCTTGCAATCTTGCATTTGAAATTTTAAAAAGAAAAACTTCATTCTAGAATTTGAAAAAAGCATAGTTGTCACTTTGTTTGCATCTCATAAGGATAGATCATTATAACATAAGTTTTTTTTTTTTTTTAATGTTTGCATCAGATCTGATTTGTATTTCAACATTTATTCATTTCATAAGTGTTACATTGTGCATTTGAATCTTGTTCATTGCTAGAAATTGTCAAAAAATTTGCATTTTGTGAAAAACCTAGTTGATAGTGGAATCTAGGGTTTATGATTAATTGTTTAATTTTAGATTTTGTTGTTATTTGCATTCCAAATATGATTTTGCATTGTTCTACAACATTACAATTGTTATCTTGCATTGAAAATTGAAGATAGGAACAATTTTAAATTGTTGCATTTTAGAAAAAGCATTGAAATTAGGGTTTGATTTAAGCATTACTATTGTTGATATTCAAGTGGATTTGAGTAGAATTTAGTTTGATCAAGGGTATATTATTGCTTCACTTAAACAAAAATTCAAATCTTTCTTTTGCTTCATCCTTCATTTCTTCTACTGGTGCATCTTGTGTGTTACTAAAGCTTGTAGACGTTTTATAAGCTTTGTGACCCGGTGCCTTAATTCTAACATTCTTGTGTGAAGAAGTCATCGAATTATGGGTTCTAATGCTTTGCATCATGATGATACCAATACATTGAAACCCCAAATTCCTAGTCTTATCACACAAGAAGGTCAAACACTTCTTCCTGATATCCCTACTTCGCATCTTCTTGAAGCATCAAACTTCCATGAATCCATCAACATTGATGACCTTGTGGTTCATGTTCCTGAAGCTTAAATTTAGAGATTAGACACGTAGTTGGCTAATTTCCAGCAATTTGTAAGCGTAGAATAGATAGCTAAGGAGGTCATCCCTATTGTTGAGAGTCTACGAAGTATTTTGCTCAAAGGTCAAGAAGGATTGGAAGTCTTGCGTGGCCTTGCTCATATAGTGCATAACATTCTATCTGCATCTAGTTGCATTGAAATCATCACCAATGTCACTTCTTTTAATCAAATAAGGACTCAAGTGTTGGCACCCATGCCTACACTCCCTATTCCTACTTATACTTCTACTATTCTCACCACTACTACACAACCAGTAATAGTGCTACCACATGTGTTGGGTTAACCACTGGGAATCTTGTTCGCCATTATAGTACCATTCCATATAGTTACACCCTAATGTTACTCCACCTACAACTAAACCTCCTATCACATTCCAAAATGCTACTCATACATCATCACCTAGTCCTTCCAATTCATTCCAATCTCTACTTGATTCAGCTTCTGACCCTGTCATAAACCAATTGTTGAAAAATATGACCTCCATCCAACAACAATTGGCTAGCATGAGTAATAGTCCAGCTAAACCTAATATGACAACACATTATATCCGTAGCCATTTGTCCTATTCCATCCTAAGAACTCCAATGCCCAAGAAGTTTGAGACCCCTCGCTTTAAGAAATATAATGGGAAGGGAGACCCTAACAACCATGTGGTAGCCTTTACCGCTATGTGTAGCGATTTCTTCTTTGAGGATGCAATCTTGGCAAAACTCTTTCCTAGGTCACTCAAGGACACAGCCTTGGATTGGTTTTGCTCACTACCTCCTAATTCTATAACTTCTTTCTCACAATTAGTCAATAAGTTCCTTGAGCATTTTCAAGCGAACATTGGACTTCAAGTCTCTTTGACGAACTTGGTTCATTGCAAACAAGGAACAAAAGAGAAAATAATAGATTTTATGGGTTGTTATCAAGCCCTCTTCTCACAAATCCAATATTTTATCCGGGATGCTAATGACCAAAAAATCTTTATAGGAAACTTTCAACCTCACATCTGTGATAAGATATTGTTGATGCGATATGATTCATTCACTCATCTTTGCACGGCTCTTCATGATTATCAACTTTCGGTTAGTCAGTATAAGCATAATCCCTCATCAGCTCTAGTTGATCAATCTGAAGCCTCTCACAATCATTCTTTCAAAAGACAAAACAAAAACTTCATCAAGATATGTCATGTCCCGATATTAAGGCATTGTTTAAATTAAAGATTTAAACAGTACGATAAAAGGTGAAGTTGCCCTCGTGAAATACGATATTTAATAATAAACAATAATTATGTATATTGAATATACATATATAAATATAAATATTAAATTAAATATTATTAAAATATAATATAATATATTTATTTAGTTAAATATATTATAAAAATAATTATTAATACAAACAGAAATATTATATTATTATTATATAATAATATAATTAATATTAAATATCATTATCAATAAATACTAAATATTATATAAGATCAGCGAATATCACATAAGAGGTAGCACTTAAGGTTGTGTTCTATAGGATACAAAGGCAGTTTCATAGTATATAAAACAGTAAATAATACATAAAGCATTCTTATTAATAAAAGGGTAATCACTGCTCATTAACAATCACGTCTCCTAGGAAGAATCATAACCGGTGGGCAAGTTAAAAAGTAAAAATAGGAATCAAGATAGCATAAGGGGGAAATGAATATATTACAACTTCATAGTTTGAGTCATTGATACGGTCGAAGACCACTAAAGTAACTGTGATTGAAGTTTGTTGAAGCGATAGAAGTCACTGACGTCGATCTGCATATCCTTGAAGGTGGTGTTCATTATTATCCGGGTCAGTTCGTTGAAGTGCCCAACACCACATGAAGGTGACAAAGTCATAGCGTGGAGTCTAAGGTTGGATCGTTGAGTTAAGTCCACACCTAAGCATCAACTTCACCATAGATCAGATTCATTAGAGGATAGGGTGGAGACCAGTCGAGTGGATCGCGATCACATTATAGAAGGATGGTAGCGTTGAATGGTGTATGCATCGATATTCATATTGATAAGACTCTACGTTGTAATTTGAAGACAAATTGGTGATATTCGTGGTTGATGGTAGATGTCTTGAATATTCATTGCATTTAGAAGGGTTCACAGTCAACATCAATTGCTACCTAGTAAAATATATATAAGCTATAGAAAGGTTCGTGGATATATGGGTGTGCGCCTGGTATTTGTTGTAGATTCTTCATTGCATCATTGAAGACTTATTTCGCACTTCCCTGAGCGCCATTAGAGAACAAAGAAATCACTCTCCATATGGATCGTGGGTCCTAGATATTTGACGTAGGAGTTCATATGATGATCACTCCTAGTTGTTTTCTCATTGGAGAATATTTGACAAGGTGATCAATAAAAGGAATCATTTAGGGATCGTGGAGCTTCAATAGTTGACCGCCTTCAACAAAAGATTCACCTTTGAAACCCATCGTTGGAATATATTGAAGATATCACTCGTTTTGTATTGTTTGAGCTTCCATTGGAAGTCATAGGAGCTTCATGAAGACGTTAGTCATAAGGAGCACATGTATCTGATAAGTATTTGTGATTGCTGTTGAAGATCTTTGGCATTATTCCTAAGCGCAACTATAAGGATTGTAGCAGTTTGTCACGCCATCTTGGAGAAACTGTTTCAAATACTTGTTATCATTTTCTACAGGCTTGAATCATTTGAGTGGTATTCCTAGAATTGTGAGTTTCATCTTGTTATGAAGTCTAAAAGATATATGATAGCTGTTGCATTATAGTTCTAAATCTTTGAAGGAACTTGCTCTGCAGAACAGTTATATGACAACCATCACATAAGTTGGACATTTGATAAAGACTGGGTTACTTGGAAATTGATAATTTAGAAAAAATTAGTGTTGTCCCAAAAGGGGACAATACAAGTCGTATCAAAGCTATCGACCTTCCATCCTGTGAAAGAATTTAATGCCACAAAAAATGGAAGCCGGGTCACCGATGTGCAAGAAAAAGAGAACAAAACCTAAAATCATGACAAATGAGGAATGGGAGAATATTAAGAAAAGAATGTTTGATTTGGAAATAAGAAGATATTTCTAAGAATATAAAAGAATATTTTTGAATTTAATGTATATATATACCAGAACAAGGTGATCTATTATGAATGGCATGCGCCACATAAGGACAATAACAGACTTCATATGAATGGCATGTGCCACATTAGATCGAGGGTACCTTATATGAATGGCATGCGCCACATAAGGACAATAACAGACTTCATATGAATGGCATGCGCCACATGAGTCCAAGGTGACCTCATATGAATGGCATGCGCCACATGAGGCCAAGGCGATCTATTATGAATGGCATGCATCACATTAGATCAAGGGTACCTTATATGAATGGCATGCACCACATAAGGACAATAATGGACTTCATATGAATGGCATGTGCCACATGAGTCCGGGGTGACCTCATATGAATGGCATGCACCACATGAGACCAAAGCGATCTATTATGAATGGCATGTGCCACATTAGATCGAGGATACCTTATATGAATGGCATGCGCCACATAAGGACAATAACAGACTTCATATGAATGGCATGTGTCACATGAGTTTGGGGCGACCTCATATGAATGCCATGCGCCACATGAGGCCAAGGCGATCTATTATGAATGGCATGCACCACATTAGATCGAGGATACCTTATATGAATGACATGCGCCACAAAAGGACAATAACAGACTTCATATGAATGGCATACACCACATGAGTCCGAGGCAACCTCATATGAATGGCATGTGCCACATGAGGCCGAGGCAATCTATTATGAATGGCATGTACCACATTAGATCAAGGGTACCTTATATGAATGGCATGCGCCACATGAGTCCGAAGCGACCTTATATGAATGGCATGTGCCACATGAGGCCAAGGCGATCTATTATGAATGGCATGCGCCACATAAGGACAATAACAGACTTCATATGAATGGCATGTGCCACATGAGTCCGGGGCGACCTCATATGAATGGCATGCGCCACATGAGGCCAAGGCAATCTATTATGAATGGCATGCGCCACATTAGATCAAGGATACCTTATATGAATGGCATACGCCACATAAGGACAATAACAGACTTCATATGAATGGCATGCGCCACATGAGTCCGAGGCAACCTCATATGAATGGCATGCGCCACATGAGGCCGAGGCAATCTATTATGAATGGCATGTGCCACATTAGATCGAGGGTACCTTATATGAATGGCATGCACCACATGGGGACTAGGGAGGGATGATATAACCACTCTGAGACCTAGGAAGAATGCCCTCCATCACGCTCTAACTTGCAAGTATTTCTATAATCGACTTGAGGTGAAGAAATCAATATATCCTACAAAGAGACATTAGGGAAGTATAGAGAATAAAAAGTAAATTCCATTAATCACAAGACCCATGAACCAAATTCATTTCTTCCAAGAATCTCTTTTGAATTCTTCTCTTGATTTAAGTAACATAAAACTGATACTTACATTATGGGCCCATAAACCACAAATTCCCAAGATCATTCTTCATCACTTAATAATCATCTATAACACCATATTTCCTTTGCTATCAAAGCTTACCAAATCTTCTTTAATCATCATATAGTCAAGAACATGACTCTTCTCGGTTTTGAGGTCAATAACATATCAAAAGATAAAATTACAAGATGACAAGAACAAGACTGAATCTCGTAATCAACAATCAAGATGTCTTCACCATTCATCTATGATTATCCAAAACAACAAAACAATACTTACCTACACTTCTCAAAATCATTTTATCTTCACTCAAGCATGTTCATTTTGAATCAAAACCATGACTTTGTCTCAACTCATCGGAAGGTAGACGTTAAAAGTGTAAAGTAATGAAAGAACTCATTGCGATTGCTTGAGGACAAGCAATCTTGGGCGGGGTGGACTGGCATGTCCCAATATTAAGGCATTGTTTAAATTAAAGATTTAAACAGTATGATAAAAGGTGATGAAGCTGCCCTCGTGAAATATGGCATTTAATGATAAACGATAATTGTGTATATTGAATATACATATATAAATATAAATATTAAATTAAATATTATTAAAATATAATATAATATATTTATTTAGTTAAATATATTATAAAAAATAATTATTAATACAAACAGAAATATTATATTATTATTATATAATAATATAATTAATATTAAATATCATTATCAATAAATACTAAATATTATATAAGATCAGCGAATATCACATAAGAGGCAACACTTAAGGCTATGTTCTGTAGGATACGAAGGCAGTTTCATAGTATATAAAATAGTAAATAATACATAAAGCATTTTTATTAATAAAAGGGTAATCACTGCTCATTAACAATCACGTCTCCTGGGAAGAATCATAACCGGTGGGCAAGTTAAAAAGTAAAAATAGGAATCAGGATAGCATAAGGGGGAAATGAATATATTACAACTTCATAGTTTGAGTCATTGATATGGTCGGAGACCACTAAAGTAACTGTGATCAAAGTTTGTTGAAGCGATAGAAGTCACTGACGCCGATCTGCATATCCTTGAAGGTGGCGTTCATTATTATCTGGGACAGTTCATTGAAGCACCCAACACCACACGAAGGTGACAGAGTCATAGCGTGGAGTCTAAGGTTGGATCATTGAGTTAAGTCCACACCTAAGCATCGACTTCACCATAGATCGTGATTCATCAGAGGATAGGGTGGATACCAGTGGAGTGGATCGCGATCACATTACAGAAGGATGGTAGCGTTGAATGGTGTATGCATCAATATTCATATTGATAAGACTCTACATTGTAATTTGAAGACAAATTGGTGATATCCATGGTTGATGGTAGACATCTTGAATATTCATTGCATTTAGAAGGGTTCACAGTCAACATCAATCATTGCCTAGTAAAATATATATAAGCTATAGAAAGGTTCATGGATATATGAGTGTGCGCTGGTATTTGTTGTAGATTCTTCATTGCATCATTGAAGACTTATTTCACACTTCCCTAAGCACCATTAGAGAACAAAGAAATCACTCTCCATATGGATCATGGGTCCTAGATATTTGACGTAGGATTTCATATGATGATCGCTCCTAGTTGTTTTCTCATTGGAGAATATTTGACAAGGTGATCAATAAAAGGAATCATTTAGGGATCGTGGAGCTTCAATAGTTGACCGCCTTCAACAAAAGATTCACCTTTGAAACCCATCGTTGGACTATATTGAAGATATCACTCGTTTTGTATTGTCTGAGCTCCCATTGGAAATCGTAGGAGCTTCATGAAGACGTTAGTCATAAGGAGCACATGTATCTGATAAGTATTTGTGATTGCCATTGAAGATCTTTGGCATTATTCCTAAGCACAACTATAAGGATTGTAGCAGTTTGTCACGCCGTCCTTGAGAGACTGTTTCAGATAGTTGTTTATCATTTGTTACAGGCTTGAATCATCTGAGTGGTATTCCCAAAACTGTGAGTTTCATCTTGTTATGAAGTCTAAAAGATATATGATAGCTGCTGCATTATAGTTCTAAATCTTAGAAGGAACTTGCTCTGCAAAACAGTTATATGACAACCATCACATAAGTTGGACATTTGATAAAGACTCTAGGTTACTTGGAAATTGATAATTTAGAAAAAATTAGTGTTGTCCCAAAAGGGGACAATACAAGATAAATGAAATTTCAGTGAATAACATAAGAAAACATGTGGTGGCAGCGTCGTCTCCTACTTCCACCACTTACAAGTTGAAACCAAAAACAAGAAACTTCACACCGTTATCAAAATCTCTCTATGCTATCATGACACAACTTGTGCAAAGCAATCTCATCAAGCTTCCACCTGTTAGACCTCTTGATCCAATTAAGATGTAATCATCTTCCTTTGATGTGAAGGCCTTTTGTAAATTTCACCACTCCGTTGGCCATGACACTGAAAGATGTATTTGTCTTAAACATGAAGTTCAAGCCTCATTGACTCCAATGTCATCCAAATAGCTAGTGCAAATGACAAAGGGAATAAATCGGTGGCAGTTCCTAATCAAAATCTTCAAATATATACTAATCCTTTACCTCATCACGATTCTAATGTTGTTGATATTTGCATGGTGGATGCTCTCCCTAACAAAGAGCGAGTGGATTCGAAACCTGCTATATCTTTCACTTCACATGATACTACTATCGACGCTCCTGATGGGCCTCTTTACCTTACTATTCAAATCAATGACAAACCCATTCAGGGTGTTATGATCGATCCTATATGCATGGTAAATGTAGTAACTAAAGAGTTTCTCTACATGCATGGTTTACATTGAGATATATATGACGTATCAAAGATGGCTATTAGAGCACATGATGGGTCTATCCTTCCAACTCTCGGTGCCTTAACTCTTGAAGTTAAGGTTGGGCCAAGAGCTTTGGATGTTAATTTTGTCATCATTCCTACATCGGACTTATTTAATGTGAAGTTGGGCTACCCATGGCTCTTCTCCATGAAGGCGGTCCCCTCTATGGTTCACAAGTTCTTAAAGTTTCCGTTTGAGGGACGTGTCCATGTTGTACACCACAGTTAGTACTGACCCATTGCTTGCAATGGACAATTTACACTTGACTGCTTCTGGCCACAACCAGTTGGATTTGCTCGAGCTAGAGGATATATTCTTCTTATCATATCAAAAGTTCAAAGCAAATAAAATAGCAGAGTTATCGCTTAGTAATATTCCCCCTGGTGATGTCCCTAAACCTCCTCGATCTTCTAAGGCTACGGCAGTAGTTCCTCCTATCCCACAAGTAGTGAATGAAGCTAAGCCCAAATCAAAGGTTCTCCCCCGTCCCCGAGCGTCTGGTAGATATGTTGAGGCTCCCCCTCCACCATCCCTTCAAGGATAACAAGGCAACCTCTGTGCACAAAACAAACTTCCCTGCAATTGCAATGTTACTTTTGTACCACTTGCCTCCACAGAGACTAGTGGAAATCAATCGGTTGCGCATGTTTTATTTCCTGAGGTTTCTCAACCGCTTGAGGATGCTCATGTACTTCCCCCTGTTTCACAAAGTTGAGAAGGAAGAGCAACCCACATTGAGGAACCCTTCCCCCATAGTCTCCCAGCCTTCGGTGGTTCCTCTCATTTCTTCTAATGTTCTTGAAGCAAAGGAAGAAAAGGAACCCACGTTGGAAGATACAACAGTTCTCCTCACAAACATCATGAATAAAGCTAAGCGAAATAAGATTGCGAGAGAAAGAAAGAAGCATCATTGTGCTATGGCTCGCCTTGTCATAGGAGAGGAGAATCTCCCTCCTCGCAAGCATTTATCACTGACAAATGCAAAGGAGACATCTACTACCATTGTGTTTCCCATAGAGAAAGATGAATCTTCACAAGCTGCTATGGAACCTATTGTACTATATTCCAATACTGAATCTAAAGATAATACAAGTTAGGCTCTTGTTCCTTACACCACACTTGCTATAGTTCCTCTTACATGTTGTCCACCTATCCAAATTGGTGATGAGAAATATTGGGAGGAGGACGATTTGCTTTAGGTTGACTCATGAGTGTGGCCCTTAATTTTATTATGGTATAAGTGTATGTGATTATTTTTTCCCGTAATGTGTTGCTTGATGCTTTATTTATGTTGGTGTTAAGCTCTCTTTGGATGACCCTTGACACCCTTGTAGGTGCAAGGATACAAAGGGACTGAAATTCGTTGTGACATTCTCTCTATTTGTATCATCATTCTTTTATATGTCGTTATTTGTATTATTGTTGTGTCCTCTTGAGACGATGCAAGGCATAGAACATTTCTGCATTCTCCCTTGTTGACCCAAGGGATGTTTATTTTGATTTCATGTGATACTTCTTCCTTTGTCTTTGTAGTTCTACTGGTTGGCGGATAATGACAATTCCAAATATATATCTATATATATGGAATTTTCATATATATAGTCTTGAGATGTCTCCTATTTATACAACCATTCATATACTAATGCCAGTTAAGTAGATCCCTTTGTGTTATTACTTAGTATAACTTAATGCTTCTTTTATGTTTTGATTTATGTGGCACCTTGTTTCTATGCTCAGCATCATACCATGACTACACAAGCCATTATGTATCATGTCTGTAGCATCGCCTCGGTTGGCCTTTTGTGGGGGTAACCCCTCTATGTGATGTAGTTTTTGGGAACACATATCTTATGGGCGTGTGCTTTCGAAAAGCTCTTGTGCCTGCCTTATGATTTGTTCTACCTTAAAGCAATTGTTTCCTAATAGGAGTTAGCAATCACTTTAAGGTGGGGGCATACATCACGCTATGCTCTCTTTCTGGTTGCATACTTGTTGGCATGGAACTCACCCAGTGATCCGGCAGTCCTCACTAGCCTGTGATGTTTTCTCTTTGGTCCATGAACCACCTAGTACAATGTAGTTGGGTATCCCATGTGCTTCATGTGACTTGTCGTGGTCACCTAGTAATTCGACAGTCCCTATTAGTGTGTGATCCACGGTGGCACCTCTTTTCACATGACCCCTAGTGACAGAGCAAGCTAGCGTCAGCGTCATGTGTCTTGTGTATTTGTTCATTTGTTTGTTTCTATGTTTGTTTGTTTGCATTTTGTTTGAACTTGTGTTTTGTGTGTCTTCATCATGTTTTCCATGTGTTCCTTATGTATTCTCAATGTCTTATGTGTATGCTTCGTGCCTTATGTGTGTACTTCATGTCAAACATGTATGCATTGTGTATTGTGTGTATTACCTTTGTGTATTGTGTGTCTTTTGCGTGTATTCTTATATATGTTTTTAGTACTCCATGTATGTGTGAGTTACATTGTAATGTCTTGTATGTTTGAAATCTCTTTGCCTATGTATTTGCAACCTTAGGATCCTAAGTTTGGGGGCTACTTGTAGTCCACAACTTGGCAGAATTCTTTGGGCTTTTATGTTTGTGTGTTTGATCCATCCTTTAGTGTGACTTCAAATGTAAGTTCATACCCATGCTAAAGTGGGGGCTAAATGTTATGGAGTAAAATGTGTACACTGCCATTTTACACCTAGTTTAGCACCTAGTTGAACCTAATTTGTTGCCTTTGTTAATCAAGACCTATTTTAACACCTTTTTTAGCATAAAACGATGAAATCTTGATCCCAATGAATAAACCTAATGGAATAAACTTAGGACTGGACTAAGCCCACTATATTTGGCACTCCTCGGAGTTTGTGGGTTAAAGGCCCAGGGCGCTCGAGCGCCCTGGTCCCAGTTGGGATCTTTAGCCCTCTTTTGTAGTGTCAACCTGGGACACTTCCTTTGTTTGTATTTGTCAACCTAATTGTGTTTTATTTGTCATGAGTGGGAATACATATTTAAAAGAGTTTTGTATTTAATTTTACACCTAGATGAATAAGGTCAAGTTTGCTCTCATATTGTGTTCTATGCTAAAGTGTTCTACGTGCTTGGAATTGTTATTTACTTGTGGATGCTATTGAAATTTGTTTGCAGGTCTTGAAGGGAGTTTCAAGCCTTCTTCATCACTCTCCTTTGTTGGTGTGAGATCTTAAGGCATCTTTATCAACTAGGGTTATACCTCTTGTGGTAATCATCATCATTATCATTCATATTTCTATCATATTATTACAGATCTGGCCTCTGCCCTCTTAGGGAACACACTCTTGGATCTAATCATCATTGTAGTAAAGGTGGAAACACCAAGACAGGGTTTGACTAATCATGCCCTTATACACAACACAACCTTTTCCTCTTTCCTTGTGTGCAGGTCGAAGAAGCAGGTTTTTGGAGCTGATTTTCAGGAAGAACATAGAGTAGACAAGTATAGGTTTGGTGACATCTGAGATTATACCAAACCCTAAAAAGGTCTAGGGTTCCCAAGCACCCTGGTCCTTGGCATTGCTTCTCCAAGATCCGGATTCTAAATTATTCTATGATCTATGTTGTGCTTGTGGTTTTCTGAGATCTATTAATGTCTGTTAGTTATAAGCCGATCTTTGTCTTCTAGGGTTTGACCATTTGTCCTATCTTGCTTTCTTGACCTTGGTTGAACTTGGTTGATCCATCTATATATAGCAAAAGGGTAGAATCCCTGTAGTCTATCTCTCTTTCTTGGGTAGAAGCCAAGCTCGGTTTGTGTCCTAATGTTTATAGAAGATGGTTTGACCTAGTTTAACTCTTTAGGCTAGATCACTCTTTTCCACCAAACAACTCTGAAGTTTTTTGAAAGTCTTGATAAGTTTTATGAGTTTTTATTAGATACATGCTATGAATGGATATTGTGTTGTTATTGTTCTGATATGATCTAAATTAGTTCAAATATTCTAGAGAGTTGGCCACTTGTTTGAATTAGTAAATAGATAAGTATTTATTTTTATGTTGTGTGAATGTGTTGTTATAATTCTTGTCATGTTATTAAAATATTTTGTCATGTGAAATGTGGTAGTTAGTCTGTGATAACCTCTAGGATTCATGTTGAAGTTATTGTTCAATAAAATTTAGAAATTATTTGAAGTTAGAATTTCATAAGTGTTGTTGAATACATTTTGAAGTTTTGAATCTTTTTCTCACTATTCAGTGGTGAAAAGTTCCAGTGTTCTGTTGTGATTAAAAGTTATGAAGTTCTGTAGTTACATGTATTTCCATTTCAAGTATAGTTTAGTTCTTGTTTTCTTCTGCAAAACTGCTAGGATGTTTCCATGTTTTCATAAATTAGATTTACATGCTTTCCTAAGTATAGAATGTTGTTGATTTTTATGTAATTTCCTGATGCTTTCTTTAGTATAAATCTCTATCCTTTCTAGTTTTAGAGTTTGTTTACAAGATTGTTCTAAAAAAATTAGAAAATTGTTGCTAAAGTGAGATACTTAAACCTCCTCTTGCAGACACAACCCAATCGATAAATAGATATATTTCAATTAAAGTACAAGGTTCAACGACACCTCGTCAATGAGGTTGGGATCACGCCCTGGGTGACTTTGGTGGAATGGATACCCCTTGGTCCTTGGCTCTTAGTTGAAGAGGTTTCAACCTAAGGCGTGTGCTCTTATATTAGGTAGCTAAAGGATTATGTGGGTTTGATATAAAACACTCCAACAACAAAAAGAAAAGGTTAGGAGTAGAAGCCTTGAGGAAATGTACCTGGGGAAAGGCTGAAGCAAATCTTTGCTTGCGAATTGAAAGCAACTTTAAGGGGAGATAGGTATGGATGTAGGTAACAAACCAAAATCTACTATATGATATGACTTTGTCTACAACCTAGGTATGGTTGTTTTTTATGCAGATTTACATTTATGGTTTGTTAAGGATTTTTTTACTTGACCAATTTGGGGATATGGAAGTAGTCAAGCATGATGATCTGAATTCCATCCAAGATCATAGGACAACCCTATGTGTAGAAAAAAGGTTGTGAAGTTGCACTAATGGAGATAGGTTTATGTTTATTAGGTGCTTATTATGCAAAATCTTTAGAGAAGTAAGCCATGAAACAATAGAGCATGTAAATAGCATGAATAATGTTTTCCTTCATTCATTAATATTGTGTGAATGTACAAATAAATAAAAAGGCTATGGAAAGAAACCATGTTCCTATGACCAAAGTAGGAAGAGTGCGTCCACTTAATTTGTTAGAGCACCTTGGAGTACAACCAGACTAGGCCAAATGATGTGATAAGCCTTTCTAATCAATGGAGTAGTTTATATAATGTGTAATGAGGTGTATTTATATAATAGGTAGTTAGCTAAGCCTTCCACAATACGGTGACAAGTTTCATGCATGTATCATGTGCTTCCCATGTGGTCATAGTTGTTCTACATGTCAAATCCATATGGTGCCAGTTGATTGACACAATCATGTGGAGTAGATGTGGCTAAGTGTTAAACATGTATGAAATCAAATTGAATGTATTGGTGTAGGTGCATGTGCTACCCATGTGTAGGTCGTTCATAATGAGAAAAGGATTACAAGAGCTAGCAATGTTGTTATAGTTGAAGTTGATAGCAAATTCTTGAAGTTGTATGACATGAATGAAGAGTGTGTGTGGATGTCTTGAATTGTCTTGTGTGGACCTATTAGAATCAATAATTGTGTAGATGTACACAAAGCCATCTTGCCAGAGTGTCTTATTCATGTGAAAAGCATTATGTGTGCAAGAAAATATTGTGGCATGAGATAAGCTTATGTTGATCCAATGTATAAGAGCATGAGTTACATGAAATTACACATAGATCATTCACCCTTTCTTGTAGAGAAATGGTCTCCATTGAGTTTGGTACTGTTATCACCCAAATTTGCACCCTTACTGCAGTTGTGAAACTTTAGCAATCTGGAGTAACATGGGTATGATCTCGAAGTGTGGGACCTTGCAAAATGAGATCAGACCTCTGGAGAAGGCCAGCTTCCTTGACTGGATATCACCTAAAACTACTAAATCTTCAGAGGAAAAGGGAGAAGGAAGGCTTTTTGAATGAAAGATGGAAAACAGGAAAACTGAAAGTAAGGGTGATGCACCAGACTGATTAAAAGAAACTTTCATAGAACTAAGGAACTGCACAAAATAACTAGATATAGCAAGTAGACATACACAGATTCAAATGATTTTTTAGCAGAGGTGAGAAACAAGAAGGTTGAGAGGAATAGAGTGTTCACAGACAACCATATGCAAGTTCACACTAAACTAGAAAATCAATAAAAGGAGGTAAAATGACTTGCATATATTCAATAATAAGGCACAGTTACAGTAGCAGAAATCTTTGTTTGGAAATAGAAAAGCTTCAAAGCCAAAAAAAATTCCAACCCCATTTACATCTCTCAAATGCATATATATAGCATTCCAAAAATGCCCTAAGTCGGTTACAAAAATTCGCTCCATGAGCTGTATCAGAAAATATCTGCCTGAAGGGACGTCCATCTACAAGAATTCATGGTATAAACATATCCGGAACAGGGGTAGATGGAAGATATTTTGAGTCTTTAAGGTAAGCTGTTGAATCATCGATCTGCACCCATGGAATAGCGGAAGATATTTTGGGCATTGAATGCGTGCAGCTTCAATGGTTATCTTCAACAAGGAATATATGAAATATTTGAAACATGGCGATCTAAGAGATATTTCTGGTCATTAATGCGAGCTGCTTCCTCTTTGTGCAGCAATGAATGCAAGAAATATCTGCATCTACTCAAAATGGTTGCTGAAATGTCCACTCACCCAAAACATGCAAATCCAGATCCAAAATTGAAAAGTGAGAATATTCCCCTGAAAATCCCGCCAAATGAAAGAGGAGGCAAAAACATGCATTTTTGCCTTTTGAATCATGTCGAAATTCACCAGGACGTGGAAGATATAGGCGGTCAAAGTTTCGGTCAACTGTATGTGTATATTGCTTTGCATCTGCACTTGTATCAGCCTCTGAAACTCCCTCTGAAACTGCCTTTGCATATGCAAAGCACCTTGTATGTGCTTTTATTCGACATCCAACTCGACCTTTGAAATGTCTTTGTATGTTCAATTGTATGTCACCTTGTATATACAATACAATGGTCACATACAAGAGTGGGCCCCTTTACTTTTATATCACCTTTTGCATGTATGCCCCTGCCATGTGTCATCCCTTGATTGGTCCCTGAGCTGGTCTAAGAAGCATCGCTGAAAAACTACATCTTCTTCCTTGCATCTTTTCTTTGCATATCGCATTGTCTATACAAACATACAATCGCAAATATACAAACCATATGGAACTCAAAATATTATGAAGCAAGCTTAAATTTGACATCGGGTCCAGCCTTTGTCTCTTTTCTTTTGCATATCAGCAAATACAAGTAAAACATACATACAAGTTGCGGACCCCAAAATGACTATCCGCTGTATTTGATTCCCCAGTCAGGTCCGCCTTGCATATCCCCCTTTGTATATTTCCTTTGTATATTGCAATATACAATGAACTTATACATACAAGCTGCGGACTCAACGCTTGAATTTGCCAGAATTTGATTTTCAAGTTGGGTCCGCCTCGTATGTTTGGAATGCATGCTCATATTGTATGTCGAACACATACAATCTCCTTTGTATACCTACAACCCCCACCAATTGCATCTCCTGCTTGTCTGGCGCTTTGCATATTTCCATTGTATATTTCCTTGTATGTTGAAATATACAAAGCAAATATACAAACCAAAGATACATATAAACCCGATTCACATTTGCCTTGTATATCGACTGATATACATTCACCTTTGTATGTCGGCACATATGCAAAAACCTTTGTATGTCCCTTTGCATCTATTGCTTGTATTTGCGGCCTTGTATATTTGACTTGTATCTTTTATTTGCATCTTCGCATATACAATACGACTTGTATAGAAGATACAAACGCCTTTGTAGATTCAGCAGACCCCACCTCTTGTATCTTACCTTTGTATATGTGGCCTTGTATGTTGCACTTGTATATCGGCAATGTACATTGCGAACATACATTCTCCTTTGCATATTATCCTTTGTATGTGTGATTGTATATACAAAAATACAATTGCATATACAAGCCACTGTTGCATCCTGCCGATATACATTTGACTTGTATCTTTGACTTGTATGCCGCCGATGTATCCTTGTATCCCTTTTTCTTGCATGTCCCCCTTTGCATGTCGGCCATCAGAAAGAACTAGAACTTAGCTGCCGATGAACCCTTTATACATTTGCCTTTGCATATTTGTCGATATACATTCTCCTTTGTATATGGCTCTTGTATGTATCTTTTCCTTTGTATGTGCAATTGTACATACAAACATACAATGCATATCATACAAGGAAACATATACAATTGCATATGCATGTAAAAATGATTAAGTACAAAATTGAGAAATCTCTGCGATGGAAAATACTTGAAGCCAAAAGATTTCTAGGTTTTTTTGGGTTTTCAGCAAAGATTCTCAAGGTGAGATTTTTGGGACTTTTGACAAGGCATAGCATAAATATTTGAAGGATTTAAGCCTTGTAGGGGTGTTTTCTAAAGGATTTTCAAGGAAATACAAGGTGAACTATTTACTCTGCATAGAGGAAAAATAGGTCAACAGGTACATAGTAAAGAAATTATTTGATGTTGATCTAAAAAACTACCATTCATGTAGAACTATCATGCAAGTATGTCTAGATCACTTTGCCCTTTCTTCTAGAGTGGCGTACTCATTATGCTAGAAATATACCTAGAGGTTCCAACACAAAAATTGAGATGAGTTTTATGTGGAGTGTGGCTTTGTGATGCATGTGTCTATTGATGACTTACATTTGTGAAACTGTAAATCTTTTAAGAAGCTCAAAATTAGTGAACATTTGAATTAGTCATACTTCTACCCAGAACTAGTGAAGGTATATAGTGTACTAATGTGGTTGCAATCTAGATCATAGTCATGACTATGCATGCTTGAAAATATTGAAAGAAGCTTGTCCCTATACTCCAGTATTGAAAGGAGAGGGTGTTGTTGATACCATATGTCCTTGTCAAGAGAAGCTTGTCTTTGTAAGCAAGAGTTGGAATGCAAAGTAGTACATAACATCAAAAATAATGATCTAGGAGAACACTGCCAGATGAGGAAGAGATTTGTTGGCATAGAATGTTGAAGTTGTGTTGAATAGGTTGTAGAAAACACTACTGAGAAGCACTTTAATGTGGTTTTTGTTTTTTGTGGTGACTCTGGTGTAGTCAAACCGAAATCTCAGACATCAAAGTGATGTTGCGGAGGCTCCATGTTCTTGTAGTCTCGATGAGAGTTGTAAGCTTCTGACATTTTCTTGAAAGTTGTCTATTGTGAATGTGGAGCTGTAGATGCTTGCATTCTATAAATATGCACCTTAGGAATAGTTGGTTGTTCTTTCATAGTTTGTGTTAGACATCGTGGTTTGTGTGAATCACCCATGAATGCTATTATTTATTTCTCATTTTATATGGCATGAATTCTATCAAATTTTATGTGCGAGAGATGAAAGAGGGTGTGCAATCAAAAGGTGCAAAAAAAACAACCTATTCATCTATCTAACTTTAGCATTGTTAAAAGCCAATCTTGTAACTAGTTTTTGGTTAGCTTTCTGGTGGGCGTGAAAGGTCTAAATGATTATACTTTCTTGGGCACTAACTAAGCTACAATTCGAAAGTATGTGTGTGCTGGAATACCATGAGCAACATTGTTTGGCAAAGGAGCCTAGGACCCTAGAAGGTTCCTTTTACATAGGACACTATTGATGGCCACCAACCTGTTGATACACAAAGTGCTACTAGTTCGTGATGAGGCTGAATCACCTCATGCAAGTAGCTCCATTCATCCAGAGAGTTTGATGAAGAACTTCTTTCAACTAGGAAGGTTGGAAAAAATCCACAACTCCCTAGGGACTTCTTTGATTGGTGATTTCTTCTTCTAGGTATGGCATGAAGAAAATAAGAGTGTTGTGATGCCTTGAACTTGGAAAACATGTTCCCATGATTAAGCAAGAACAATGCATCCACCTAATTTGCAAGAGCACCCTAGAATACAAGCAAACTGGGTTGAATGACGTGACAAGGCTTTCTAGTTGGTAGACTAGTTTACAAGATGTATAGTGAGGTGTATTTATAAAATAGGTTAACTAATCTTTCCACAATATGCTAACAAGTTTCATGCTTGTCTAGTGCTAGGTGTTGGATCTATATGGTGCCAGATGATTGGAATGATCATGTGGAGTAGACCTGGCCATGTGTCAGACACGAATGGAGCTAAACTAAACATATTGGTGCAAGTGCATTCGTTGCCCATGTAAAGGTCATGCACAATGTGGAAAGGGTTATAAGAGCTGGTAATGTTATTGCCAAAACCAAAGTGTAGACTCCTAGAGTTGGGTGGCATGACTAAAGAGTGCACATCGATGTCATATGCTATCTTGCACAAAACTATTTGAGTTTATGCTTGTGCAAATGTGTGTGAATCCATTTTGATAGAGTGTTTTATTCATGTGCAAAGCACCTTGGTAGAATATTGTGTGTCCAAGGAAAGATTATATCATGAGATGAGCTTATGTTGAGTCAATGCACAGAAGTGTGATTTGTGTGGAATTGTGCATGAATCAAATGAAAAAAGGGTAAGGTTGTCTAAGAAATTAGTTCTAAAATGCTTGGAAGGAGTAGGATTAGTGTCCTCCCCAGCTCAAAAGGAATGGAATCCGATGGAAATAGAGGAAATGTGTCAAGATCTTGGGGTGCTACATGCCTATTATAGCAATGTTAGTAAGGTGCTCTCTTTTTCGCATATCACACACTCAAATGGCAAAGTGGGGGTTGGAAGCAACTATACTTTCTCATTTTTTGTGGTGTCTCTATTCATAGGGCTTGTCACCACAAAGAACTTTATTATGGTACTCATTTCCCCTCTCTAGGAAGGGCTCTTTAAGGACAAGAGTATTTGAGTGGTGTAGGAGGATCAATATGTTGGCTCAAAGAAGTGATTGAAGTGGCAAAGGAAGAATCAATAGGAAGGGTTTGTATTACATGACTTAGTCTTATTTAGTATTAGGATTTTGGTTTGTATTTTCTCTATTTATAACTATTTTTTCATATGCTACAAAGTAGCAGTATGATTCCTGTAAGTTTTTATGTATTTCACTTGCAATGTATAAACATTGTAGTTTTGATAGCCTTTACCCTCTATTAACATAGTACGATATTGTGTATATATTATTTGTATGGACGAAAACTCTAATAAGACCTCTATTATATTATATAATAAAATAATAATAAATAAATAACACCTTATGATAATACAAACTATTAAGAAGCATTAGTAATAAGATATTTCCATTTATGCCTTTTCCATTTTATTTTCTACAATCTCTTAGAAGTAGATTGTCGGTGTAATTATTTATTTAATTACACTTTATCAAGTTTACCTTAGGGCTTTTTTAAGCTCACTTAGGGTTTTCTACCTTACTATATAAAAGAAAGGTATCTTATGTAATTATTAAATTACAATATCATTATTACACCATAATCAAGCAATTTATCCTCTCGTCTCTCTCTTGTAGAAGGTAATCTTTGGTTTTGTAGGTGAACTTGGGAGTTTGAGTCCATTGGCAACTCTTACATGGTATCAAAGCTTCAGATCTACCAGCCCCTTCTTAAATCAAAAGAAAATCAAGCAAGAGCCTTTTATTGGGTGTATTTTTATGTAAAACAGACCTTTTCATTGGATTCAAAGCAGTTGATAAATTCAGATTAACCTTTTATTTGGCTCGATTTGAGCACCAAATGCCAAATCTGTGAGGGTTTGAAGCAAGTGTTTTTTCTATATCTAGAGGGTAGCCGCAATTCCAAAGCATTTTGGGTCAAATCTAACCCTGCCATCATGCTCAAAAGGCCCAAAACTTTTAAGATTGACTATAATATCATCAAAAATGGCCTGAGGAGCATTTGGGGGAAAAATTTATCTACAATGTCATACGAAACCTTTATGACCTAGTTCGTACGAGTTTTTCAAAAAAATAAAATAAAAAATCAAAGGAGCATTATGTGCCCCAATTTGGGACACACAAGCCCATTTTTAGCCAAGCCAACCATAGATTCGGCCCATTGGGCCCCATTTTTTGGCCTACGAACTCCAAAACAGCCCTGTGAACTCTGTTTTGGCTCCAACGGACACGAATTTGGCAGTTGCCTTCTAGAAACTGACAATCATTGTGTTGGCGCTAGTAAAACATGTTGTCTCTAATAGAAAACATCTCTGCCCTAAGATTGCTCTACCACCGCTTGACCCAATCGCCACCCAAACCAACGGCACCACCAAAATAGTGCCCAAGCCCTATTTTTGGCTCCCTTTTTCCCTAAAGAGTTACTTTTTTTCTTTTTGGCATAACTTGGGCATACGGAGTCCGATTTTCATAAACAAATAAGCATTGAAAAGATAGTTCAAGTATTATCTTGTGGTACTAGTAATTTTTCTATATTTGTCTATTGGTTTATTTTATTGTTGTTTTAAGGCCAAATCACATTTTTGGCTTTTGAGCTCACAAGTTTTTTCCATGATCTCCGATTTTCATTATTCTTGCGGCGTTGGAAAGGTATTGAGAATCTATACATAGCCATCTATGTATTTTTTTTTTAAATTCAGTCATAGGTATCTTTTATTTAGTTTATTAGTTATTTGCATTCTAGTTGATATCTTGGATATACTAACAATTGAAAAGGTTCTATCTTTTGGGTGGGCTTCATCTCAGCTTCTTATTTTCTGCATTCAATTCTGCTAGTGTAATCATGCCTCCAAATCTATGGGCAATCAAATGTGATTATTGTGGGAAGACAAGGTATACAATAGATGAATGCATACTAAAACAAATTGATGTAAAACCTTTGTATAAACTTCATTAGTTGAGACAATAGTGCATTGCCAATGGCACCAGTTTGCTAGATTTTTCTAACTCAACATGTGCAAACACATCTCTATCTCATGTTGTTTCATCTGAGTCTAGTGTTTCTTCTTTGAGAGTTTCCAGTGATTCTTTGCAGTAGGACCATTTTAGTCTTTCAGATCCACCTTATTGGGATTCCTATTTATCAAACATTGCATCCTTGTTTGTGGAGTCTCACATTTTAGATTTTGAGGGCACGTTTGAGGGTTTATCTTTCTTCTCCTAGTTCTACTCCTTTGATTGGGTATTTAGTTCCTAATTTGGAGGAGATATCTTTTTTCCAACATGAGGACACCCAAGTTATATTCTGAGACACACATCTTGATTTGGGTTCCCCTTTCATCCAGATTGTGGGAGTTGCTTCTACATACACCAGTGGATATGTTTCTTTTGAAGGGAAGAAATGTTATTTGCAGGCAGTGGATTATGTTTTATCTTCAAGAATTCATCATTAGCACAAGAGCTACTTCTATGCACAGGGGGATATATTATCTCATTCTTTCGCTCTCTCCTATGGGGGTATTCATTGTGTATTTGTGATGGACTTGGATGTTTGTGATCCATCATTTGTACATATCTTTTCTTTCTTTTGGGGAGAAGTTTTTCCGATGTGGTTTTCTCCTTTTCTCCATTTCTAAGATTTTTTTGTACATAGGTACCTAATATGGCCTTGTAGCCAGGACCCATCTTTGCATCATTTGCATTTTCTCATTCTCCCTAAATTGCACTTAAAGGGGGGTGTTGGTGTAATTATTTATTTAATTACACTTTATTAAGTTTACCTTAGGGATTTTTTAAGCTCACTTAAGGTTTTCTACCTTGCTATATAAAAGCAAGGTCTCTCATGTAATTATTGAATTCCAATATCATTATTGCACCATAATCAAGCAATTTATCCTCTTGTCTCTTTCTTGTAGAAGGTAATCTCTGGTTTTGTAGGTGATCTTGAGAGATTGAGTCCACCGGAGACTCTTACATAAATGACCTTATTTTTAAATCTCAAAGGGAAATAGTTGCATAATTTGTGATTTTCTTTGAAAGGATTTTATAATTCAGATCAGATCAAGATATTTTATGCATTTATGTCAAACAAAACAGATGTACACAGACATTCCCTTTGTAGAAATATCTTCTAGCAGGCCCATGGGGTGAATTTATTGTAGTGGGTGACCTAGGTCAATGAATGAAATGGTATAAATAGATAAAAAATCAATGTAAATGAGGGTTGGATACAGAGACTTATTTTTGTGCTTGAAACAAAACCCTCTTCTATTGTAATCGTGTCTTTTGATCAATACATGTTGATTGTTTTACCTTTTCATGCTGCTTTTTAAGCTCTATGTAGATCTGGAACTGGTTATTGTTTGTGAATGTTTGATTCCTTGCAATCATCTTCTTATCTTTTACCTCTGTTAAAATATGTAGGATTTGTATGAGTTTATCAGTTGTATTTAATTATTCTATGCATTTTAGCTTTGTGGGTGTTCTTCATTCAAACCTAGTGTATCACCTTTTCCTTTCAGTTTCTCCTTCTTCCCCTTTTACCAGTGGTGCTAGATTATGTTTAGTCTTATTCTGCTCTGAATTTCATATTCAAAGAAAGGAACCAACCTTCTCTGGAGGTTTGATTTCCTTTGCAAGGTCCCACACCTAGATATTACTCCAATGTTTCATTGGATTGTTGCAGCAAAAGCACTTAACATAGGGTGCAAATCCAAGTGACAAAAAAAACCATTTTGATAGAAAGAGTGCATAGAAGCTAAAATGTGGACTACAAGGTGGACATGGAATTGTTGTTACTGTAAATGTGTGTAGGGGTTTATATGGATTCAAAAAGTAATGAAACTAAATTGTCTGCATTAATGTAAATAGTTAGGGTTTTTTGTAAACACAAGATGATATTATTAAGGAATAAAATACAATTTCGTGAACGTTTACAGTAAAGTTGATTGAAAAAAATAAAAGAGCATTGCATATGTAGGTTTCTTTATACCTATGATAAATAAATATTTCATCTTAATTTAATGGAGTATACCTCTATGTTAAGGGAAACAAACTATGCTTGAACATTCCAACTATTATCAGGCCATTTTAACTTTTTGTTTTAGAAAGTGATTGGAGGAAGGTGGTGACAGATGGGATAGCCTTGTTTAACTCTCCTTCATATTGGCCAGCATTGATGAACCAGTAAAACTCTCCCAAATCATGATTCCTTGTTAACCTAATTTTTAGACTTTTTTATACCTAAAACATGATCATAAAAAACATAGTATTCTATCGGTCATATAGAACACTAATGGTATCAATGATTGCACTCATCCTCATGCCATTAGGGGAAGGCTTCAAATATACCATAATGAAAAAGATAGAAATAATAGCAAGGAAAAAAGAAATCAGCTTATGCAATATCTAAAAACACCTTTTAAAAAAGCAAGTGAACATGGAAGAGAAGACATACTCTTGGTGTTGAGGAGAATCGCAATATCTAACTAGATTTGTCTCTAAAACTTATTTTGCATAGTAGTTAATGGATTGAACTGTATTATAAGTCTGGGTAGTGATGAAGGGTAGGGAAGAATGACTTCATAAAGAAACTTGCATTTAGACCATTACATACATTATAGGCTAGCAAGTCGTGAATCACATATAGGGAGATCAAAACATTTAAAGCTGAAATCTAATAGTTATGTAGAGAGGTCGACTTCAAATCAAAGCACTTGATTATTGAAGGTTTATGCCTGCCAGCGGCCATCAAATCTAGTAGATTGATATTTACATTTATTCTTAGTCATGTGAGGTGCAGATTCATCCTAGTAATCTCCAGATGGTGTCTACATTCACTGTGTTCTTTGATTTCCTATTTCTTGATGGCTAAGACTTTATTTGATGGCCATTAAGCTATTTTATGGCATGAGATAGGTTTGGGAGACAATTGTGGACTTGCAAGTCCACTTTAAAAAATCCTATCAGCTAATTAATTGTTTCTTTGATCAAATTTCCTTCAATCTATTAAATTATTATATTTATATATTTTTTAAATCTAGTGATTCAATTCTTCTCTTAAATCTTTCATTAAAGAATATTTACGTAAAATTGAATATTGGAAATAAATGAACTTTAATTAATATCATAATCAATATTATCATAATATCAGAGGCAGGATAGAAGGGTTTCAAAAAACACACAATAAAGAGATTTAGTAGAAGAAGAAGAATATTTAAGTTTAATAAATTAACTCTAAAATAAAAGAAGAATGAGTAAATTAATAATTTGATTGGTTAGTTGACTTATTTTAATTAATTAAATTGTCATATTATTTATATAAGATTTGGTTTGGGATTTTCACCCCTAATGTAGATAATTGATAGACAGGGATAAAGAGACTTAAGATAATGTGATCCAAAAGTAGTCAACAATTGGAATACCAATTGTCTAACTGTCCAACCAACCTGAGGAATACCAAGATTCATGTAACTATAATCTGACCATAACATGATGTCAACACACTACACTTACCACCTCTGCATGAATAGTCACTTGTATATTATGTCATTATTGCACACTATGAATCGATAGTTACAACCTTAAAATTATCAGTATACACTTATTTTTAGTATGACCACCACTACCAACTCCAAGGCTTGTTGTAGCATATGTAAACATTTCATCACTACTAACTTCTTGTGATACTTATAACACCCTCTTGAACATAATTGTACCCATGAATTTTGTCGCATGAACTCCAACTCTATCGCAAGTGCACCTGCATCACCATTCATGCATCAGTATGCGGTAGTGAATTCTCCTCCAAATGTCTTTTGGTTGCTAACACAAAATCACCACATGTAAACTAGCATGTATACTATAATGTAACATCTAAAACTCACTACAACTTACCACATTGCATTATGTATCTATTTAACCAAAACTGTAGATAAAATCTTTTCTTTAGGAACTTGTCATAGAACATTTCTACAGGTGAATAACGCACTCAAATAGCTTCACAGATGAATATCACACCCAAGTTCCAAAATTCTCCCACTTGATACTTGCCGCAGGAGAGTGCAATTTTTAATCCAAGAATTAATCTCATGCTCAAATGGAATAAGATCATGTCATCCCTACACCACATGAACTTAGCGGTACTTCCAAGTTGTCAAAGAATCAATAGAATTTACCTAAGTGTCAATTTTCTCCATCTGCATTTTCTTGCTCTCAACCATCTCCCTCAAAAATAACACTAAACATCAAAGTGCTTGTTCCTAGCATGATAAATAGGATTTCTAGCCAGACAAATTTCACTCTGTGAATCACAATTCACCACTATATGATTCTTAAAAGAAATACTATCATATAATCTCTTTACATGACTAAGTATCTACAAAATACTCAATAACAGTTAGAATCGTAGCCACAAAAATTGCTAACACATCCAACTAACCATATCTCAATAACATGGTACACACATCATAGATAGACCTTCTTCTATCAACATATCTAACCCAATCCACAATCGCAAGTCCTTGTATATTCTTTGTCTTGCATAAAGTGTCTTCATCAATAATAAACAAAATATATTTGAAGAGCCTTATAGTACAATCCAATGATTTATAGACCTCTCTAGGACTCCAACTACATTGGCAGTGTCTAGTCTAAAAAAATCAAAGCATCCAAGATATTCACCAATAACACTCACATAGAGAACGTGGCTAAATTCTCTATCACATAGTGTTGAAGAACACATTGATCTACAAACCTACAAACATAATCACTGCAAAACTCTCTCCCCTAATCACCTCAACTCTTCCAAGTTACAACAAACCATAGAGGGAAGCCAACAAATAAAACTAAATCCTTATTTCAACACCAACATGTGCTCAAGTTGCGATAAGTACGATCTCTTTCTAAACCCCACACAAAAAAGTTGTCAACATCTAACAGTTCAATCCCAATGTCAAACACAACAATAGATGTAAGTCTCTCAAACCAAAGGAAGATATAAAAAACAACCATTCCCACAACAGGGGAATATGTCCAAAGCCACTAACCATTCTTGTATTCTTCAAACAAGTCCTTAGAACTAATACCATATCTCAAGACCCAAACATAAGGAGACAAAAAGAAATATAAACATGTATCTACTCAAACAAATCCTCAAAACTAACACTACAACTAAAGAATCAAGCACATGAGAAGGCAAGAAACAAAAAGAATGCATCTAAGAAACTCAGTGGGAAATCACCGTCAAGTGGACCGAGAGTTAGGTATGAGATTTTTTAGCCTCAGAAATACAATCTCCTCAATAGGTCCATGCCGAACTCACATCCAACTCCAAGTATAGGCTCCTCAGTCTTTCTACTAAAAACTCATCAAGTGAGTCTCCATTCCAACATATGATCTTCAAAAGAAAGAGATCTAGCCTTTCCCAAATCTAATATAGGTGTTTTACCAATCATGTCAGGCCAAAAATAGAAATCTAATTGCAACACTACAATAACCAAAATCTCACAAGGAAAAATGATCACAACACTCATCTAGTAGATTACTACAAACCACTACCAAACTCCCAATGCATGATTAGTACAAAATCCAAGAACTTACCATGACATCGTCATTTACAACTCAAACCATGACCAATGCTCCCACTTTAATTGTGAAAGCATGCAAGCTCTAGGCCCATGAGTTACATCTTCACCAAGGAAGATCATATGTCCACAATCGACAGATATACTCTAAAGAATCCTCATCATGCCACAAGTCCAACTAGTAATCCAGAGTCCACCATGGTACAATAAACACATCCTCTAAACCAAGGATCATTCATCTTAACTGATAGATCATAACAAGCAACTCAACCAAAGACTCCAAGAGCCCTCCATGGCAACAGGTTGTCTACCAGTAAGATCTCTTTCTAAACCCCACACAAAAAAGTTGTCAACATCTAACAGTTCGATCCCAATGTCAAACACAACAACAATAGATGTAAGCCTCTCAAACCAAAGGAAGATTTAAAAAAACAACCATTCCCACAACAAGGGAATATGTCCAAAGCCACTAACCATTCTTGTACTCCTCAAACAAGTCCTTAGAACTAATACCATATCTCAAGACTTGAACATAAGGAGACAAAAAGAAATATAAACATGTATCTACTCAAACAAATCCTCAAAACTAACACTGCAACTAAGAACTCATGCACATGAGAAGACACGACACAAAAAGAGTGCATCTAAGAAACTCAATGTGCAATCACCATCGAGTGGATCAAGAGTTAGGTATGAGATTGTTTAGCCTCAAAAATACAATCTCCTCAATAGGTCCATGCCAAACTCACATCCAACTCCAAGTATAGGCTCCTCAGTCTTTCTACTAAAACCTCATCAAGTGAGTCTCCATTCCAACATATGATCTTCAAAAGAAAGAGATCTAGCCTTTCCCAAATCTAATATAGGTGTTTTACCAATCATCTCATGCCAAACATAGAAATCAAATTGAAACACTACAATAACCAAAATCTCACAAGGAAAAATGATCACAACACTCATCTAGTAGATTACTACAAACCACTACCAAACTCCCAATGCATGATTAGTACAAAATCCAAGAACTTACCATGACATCGTCATTTACAATTCAAACCATGACCAATGCTCCCACTTCAATTATGAAAGCATGCAAGCTCTAGGAACTTCCACTAGCCCCATGAGTTACATCTTCATCAAGGAAGATCATATGTCCACAATTGACAGATATGCTCTAAAGCATCCTCATCATGCCACAACTCCAACTAGTAATCCAGAGTCCACCATGGCACAATAAACTCATCCTCTACACCAAGGATCATTCATCTTATCTGATAGATCATAACAAGCAACTCAACCAAAGACTCCAAGAGCCCTCCATGGCAACAGGTTGTCCACATCTTCAAAAACATGAAGATAAGCATCTTTTTTCAATATAACTAAAGATGTCAATGAACTCTCACCAAACACATAAGGCAATTCTTAGGAACTCCTCATGACACCAACAACAACTACAAAAGATCATCCATCACAAAATGATGGATCCTCATCACTTCCAAAGCTTCCACTGAAAGTGGTCCCAAGCTACACATGGCATTGTGATAAACATATCCTAATTGAAGATCACACATGGTCCTTGTACACAACCAAGGAGCACAACTGGAACACTAGCAGATCTCCTAATATAGAATCAAGATCTCCAACCAGGAAGATAGGACTGACTATGTAACTGCACAAAGCTCCCAGTTGAACCATGATCTAGAGCTTCTCATGGCACTATAGTCAACAACTATATGTTCCAAAAAATACAATTATTTCAAGCACTCCTAAACACCATCTCTCTACCTCACCACAACAAACATACCAACACACCATGATGACTAACAACGCCATCCAACAAAATTTGTAACATTATGAAAGATCTATGGGTATAGACATCCCAACATCCTATTTATCCAAGCGACCTACAGGTATAGATATCTCACAACACTACACAAGTTGTAGATATCATACAATGCAACATACATGTTTAACACCACATTAGTAAAACACAAAACATTGACAACTAGAGATAGCACGTAGATTCTCCATGACTCAAACACTAGATCAAATCTATATAAACAAAAGAGTAACCATAGTTCAAGAACCCAACAAGAAAAACCAAAATAATGTTAAATGAACTAATGCATACCATTACTTCCACGCCTAATAAGATCACTCTCTATGTAATGCTCCAAGCTTACGCTCAAGACATTAACAAACAAAAATCAAATGGACATTTTTTTCATGAAACAAAAGTGGCATTAAACAAACCACACAACACTCCTACATGCCCAAGGTATCATAACATATAATGACACACTTAGCATGCACACTAATGCACAAAGCAAGGTGACACAAGCAAAAGACTTAAAAACACCAAGGTTGGCACGTAAAATAAGACAAGGATGAGTGTCACTATTCCCAAGGTCACTAAAAGATCCTTATAGCATCCCTACATGACCACCCCTCAGCTATCTTAGAGCTACAAAAGGCAAAAAGGTCAAAATTGCCAAAATTCGGACTTCAAGGAAAACCTACAAAAAGTTTGGACTTTTCCCCAACCTTGCAACTCACCTTAGCAAGTCAGACTTGCATTTCAGGTTTCTTCCCTGAACTGCAACTATGCCTAACACTACCTTAGACTTCGACTTCAAGATAAAATTTGTAACTTGCAACACCCACTTGGGTTTCAGGAGACAATTATAGTTTGCACACTGCAAAGTACAAAGACTCTCAGACCCTTGGCCTTAGAATGACTTTGGACTTCGAAATTGAGTTGCAACATGCATTTCAAACTTTGGGTCCAACAAGTGACTTACCACATGCAAAATCCCAACTAAAGTCTAGAACAAGACACCATTAACGGTTCAGGCTTCGGGGTATCACTTACAATTGCAACTTGCAAAAGGTCAGTCAACTTTGAACCCCTATCTCCCTAGACAACTCAAACTTCAGAGACCAAATGCCACCTACACACTACAATGTGCATCAGAACTCTAAACTTTGGACCTCCTCAACTCTTGGGTTTCAAGGTCTAATTGTAACTTACAACTTCAGACTAGCAATCCATCCTACACTGCATTTCGGTATGGATTTCTAACTTGTAAACAAAGAGTAGGAAAAACACTAAGGCAAGAAAACAAGGTGCAGTTTCCCCACGCAATGAGGCATAACTTCCTCGATTTACAAGTTATTACAAAATGGTTCAAGGTGAATGTTTAAGGGATTATGGGCTCCATCTTAGCCACACAAGAAACCTCCCAAATGGCATGGTTCCCAAGAAACAAGATAGAAATTGAATCACTTCCACAACATAAATAAGTTAACTTCCTTAGCCAAACATGAGTAAAATGATACGAAAAGTCATACTCGTTTGACACCAATGTCAAAATCAACCAAATGCAAAGATAGAATTCTTATCCACAATGTGGGAACAATACAATCCAACACATAAGCATCCATAAACATTATTACAAAATAAATGAAAGAGGACTCCAACATCCCAAATTACTCATTTATAAACATAAGATAAATGTTACAACATGATAATCTCCATTCAACACAACAATGAATTTCTAACCAAAAGATATCATAATATAATTATAAGATAGAGGCTACTTCCCAAACATGGAAGGATTGCACTTCAATACATAAATGGTACAAGGTGTATTATTACAAGTATAATGAGCCACCTCTAAAGTGCTCCAATAATCACAAAGCATAACATTAAATATCAAATCAAGAGCTCTTCCAGCACCCAAGAGATTTTCAAGAATGGACCAATGGAGGAATATTACCTGCCTCCCTACCATATTACCATCATCAAGCACAATAGATGCTTATGCCACTCTAGGCAACCCTCAAGCTACAGAGAATAAGATCAAGGATACATCGCTATCAAGACCAAGGCTGACATACATACAAAGAATACATGGCAACACTCATGCTAAGAAATGCAAACACATCACATGTAGCAACTCACTCCAAAACAAGCATAAGGAAAAATATGGCACACATGCCAATCAATGCACATAAGATAATATAAGGCATACACATCAATCAATGCACATAACAAAGATCACAATCACGTTAGATATAAAATCAAACAAAGGGAAGGATGAGGATCCTAGCAATAATATAAGGAGTGTCATCACAGTCGTACACCAACGTTGTGGGTAACTATGACATTCACCAACTCCTAGAGTTGTGGCATGCCTTTCACAACTAGACCAAACCTTTGTAGCAATTCAAATCCTAGCACAAGGACTCTAGATTAAACATTATTATTTACCCAATGTGTATTTCATTTTCACTTGATTAACAATCTCTGCACATTTATTCCAAGGATCCTTTTGTATGCTGGCAAACTGTGAGAACCACTCCCTTCTTATTCTATACCTCCATCCTAAAAGTCCAACACTCCAATTTTACAAATTGGGTGTGGCATACAAACTAATGTAAAATTTCATAGCACACTGCCAAAAGATCCAGAATCCAAAAATAATGAGATAATTCATTTCATGAAATAATTCATTTATTTGAAGTCTAAAATGCATTTTCCTATTTTTCTTCAAAGAGGTCAAAATCATAAAAATCCTCAAGCCTCCATTAATGGAGTCACATAATACCTTTAAGAATCAATGAAAATTTTGAACTTTTAAATGAAGGAAATTTTCAAAATTTAAAAGTTACCCTTTTGATCTAAAAATGCACAACCTACTTCCACAATTAATTTTTCCAAATTTCCAACACACGTGGTTTTCAAAAAAAATTCCATAACTTGGCCTCAAAATGCAAGTTTTTCAAAAATTAAAATTTAAATTAAAACTAGAAATTGAAACTAAATTTCTCTCCTAATAGCATGGCCATATGACTCCACCTAATGTGGGCATGGTAAGAGTAAGAAAACTCATTCCACTTTTAAATTTAAAACATAAACACAAAAGGGAAAATACCTTCAACAAGAACTTCAACCATTGAGACAAATTCCTCTTTTGATACAAGCACACCATCAACAATATTTTTTCTATCCCAAACAATCTCCACTCCAAGCAATTCAAATTCCACAATTTCCATTTCATCATGTTCTTTTCTTTTTTTAGAGAGAAGAGGGTTTTTTTAAGAATGAAAAGAGAAGAATGAATAATACAAGTCCTTTTTCCCTTTTTTATTTCTTTTTCTATTTTCTTTCTTTCTTTCTTTTCTATTTTTCTTCCATATAATTTTTATTTCTATTTTCTTTTTTCCAAAAATAACATTCAATAATAATCAATCAAATTCATTAATAAAATATAAGAGCTAATTAAATGTAATTGATATTTCTTAATAGCCAAGAAATTAGATCAATTAAATTAAATTACGCTATAACTAGCAATTATTTCACTAAGCCAAATATCTCATTTCGAATGAATAATTAAATTTAGATAATTTTTTCTACCGAGAATATAATAATGCAACAAACCTTTTCCTACTAAGGCATAAATATAATCTTTTCGACACAAGCATTAAATATTCTACAAACACCAGTAAACACGTATTTTAAAGTAAATTTAAATGCAATGCAAAAGGTAAATTAAACACACACAAAGGACTCAACCACACTTTGCGAGTTTCCACAACATGCAAATTTTGGAATAGCCACTAATTGGGATCTAGGTTAACACAGGGATTCATAAAGACTAAGTAGGGTGAGATGGCTAAGTGTAATTCATGTCAACTTCTCCACATACCAACCATTGGTCTAACACCTGTGTTTTTCCTACACACTCAAGTCAAACATTAGGCACACCTACTCCTCATAATAATAGTTGAAGTGACATAATCCAACCAACATGGTATAAATCATAACATGATATCAAATTATCACATCTAACTATAAATCATTTATGACTAGCATGATCTAGGAACAACATGCATAATCAACCATAATTCATAATGCTAAACAATTATAATAATAACAATAGATATATAAACTATAATGAAAACAATGAAGCTAAAATAGTGTAATGATCTAACATTAAAAGGCACAACATATTCATCCCATAATGCATAGTCATAAACTAGTGCCAAACCAAAACCTCATCAAAAACACCTCAATGGTTATAGAAAACATATCCACAAAGGATCCCAAATACACCATTAGAACACCTTGATGGCACAACAGACCTCATCGACAAGTTCGATGCAATGACTTGTAACACAAGAATCACATAATACACTAATGACACTCAATGTAGCATATATCATATGAATTAAAAGCACACAAGGCAAACACAAGAGTGGATGTTACATCCTTCCCCACTAAGATTGGGCTTACTCCTAGAAGCCTAAAAAAAAAACATAAGGACAAGGTACCCATGGTACATAATCCTTCACAAATAGAATAGATCTCAAAAGATCAATCCTCTAGACCATCTGTAGGTCTAGGTCTCAAGTCACAACTCACATCTCCAAGAGGGGCACAAGCTAGGTGAAACCAACCATTATGCCTACCAACTCCTCAAAGATTGCAACACGTTATCCTCCAACTGTCATTGCAAATGAGGACAAGATCTAACCAATTGGCCCAATCAACCACAAACAACACAAATCCCTACAAATGAGGACTAATACTCTGTAGGGTAATTCCTTAAGCCTTCTACTAAGCCAATGAAAAAACAACACAATGTTGAAAACTCTACTCTCAATGAGATTTACCAATGAAAGATTACACTACATATGGTCCTTCCTTAGACCAAGGACTCTACCCACAACACTACAACTCAAAGGTGAAGGAAAACCAACTCTTAAAGGCTATAGACAAACTTACAGGTCACTTTCATGCTCATCAAAAGCATGCCTCAATTCCAATCATGGTTTCTGTTGTCCTGTTTTGCTTCCCATCCAAATAGCCCAAATCCAAAAATCTCTAAGTGTTTTCCCCTTTAGAGATGCAAGGAAAAACATCCAAAATTGACTAAGTCCCAAAAACTTTGAGTTTTCCTTGTGTTTTCTAGCTTTTCAGAGTTTTAGAGTTCGGGGGACCTACCCTTCGTCCTTCCATCCTACACCGTCTACAAACTCCACCCTTTCCTTTGTAAAATATTCTAAGTATGGAACATCTTTTGGATCTCGGAAGTCAAACCTACTTTCTTCCTCCTTCCTTCCCTTTTGGAAGGAGAAAGGCGGAAAGTCCGAAGCCCAAGCTCTGATCCTTCCCCTTTGAAAAAATGACTAAGTGTTTTAAACTTTTCAGACTTCAGACTTTGGACCTTTCCTCTTCCCTCTTCCCTTTTGGAAGGCGTAAGGCGGAAGGCCCAAAGCCTGACCTCCGCCAAGTGATATTTTTCTAAGGCAATCCACCATTTCACAGAGAATATTATAATAGAACAAAAGGTGATGGCGGAACCTCAGAATGCTGCCACGTGGACAAAGGGAAAGCGAAAGACAAAATGATCGAGGCCCGAGCTCTGACTCTTTCTTTGATAAATAATACTAAGTGTTTTAGGCTTCGGGAATTGGACCTTCTTTCTTCTTCCTTCTCACTGAAGGCGGAAGGCAAAAGGCCCGAGCTCTAAACTTCGCCAAAATTTTCAAAAGTTGGCTAAGTCCTTAGACTTTCAAGGTTCGAACTTTCCTTCTTCCTCCTATGCGAAGGCGAAAGACAGAAGGCCTGAGGCCCGAAGTCTGTCAATAATGTAATTGTCCTCTATAAAGTTGAGTTCATGGGCAGACTTTCCTCCTTTCTTCTTCTCTTTTAAGGCAGAACGTTGAAAGCCCAAGGCACGATCTCCAACAACTTCCATGATTTTTAGAAATAAAGGCAAGAAAGCTAAACCAAGGGCCTGCCATGATCAATCTTGTTCATATCTTGCTTCCAAGGCAGGAATCCAGTCCAGATGAAAGCCATCTTGCTTCCAAGGTGGGAATCCAGTCTAGATGAAAGCCAAACATCTAGCTCTAGCTAGAAAAATTGTAGTTGAGCATTTATTATTGTGGGTGGAGTTTCAAGCGCTAGTTTTCAACATAGATATTTGAAGATATTTATTCAATTACTTCTGTGAAGATATTTTTCTGCATTTATGGCATCCCCTTTTGTAAAATATCTTCTGACAGAGCCCATGGGGGCAAATTTATTGATGAAATGACTGAGGTTGATGCAATGAAATGCTATATATACATAGAAAAAGATGTAGTGAGGGTTGGAAAATAGTTGGATATTCTTCATGCTTCTATATTCCAAATAGAACTCTCCTCTCATGTAACAGTGCATTTTGATTCATACATATGGTGTTTTACTTCTTCATGCTTTTTATTTTAACTTTGTGTAGTCTTAGAATTGGCTATTGTTTGTGAATGTCTAATTCCTTGCAATCTATTCTTTACCTCTGTGAAAGTCTTCATGATTTGTGTAAGTTTATCAGTTGTATTCATCTATTTGTGCATCTTAGCTCTGTGAGTATTCTATATTCTAACCTAGTGTATCACCCCCTTTCATTTTCAATTCATCATCCTTTCCCTTTTCCTCAACGATGCATAGATTAGACTTAGTCTTAGGAATAGTTGAATCGCTAATTCAATGAAGGAACCAACCTCTCACTGGAGATTTGGCCTCCTAGCAAGGTCCCACACCTGGAGGTCATCTCAATGTTTCACTAGATTTTTGGAGCCCTAAAAGCCTTCAACACAAGGTGCAAATCCATGTGACAACAGTTTCTGGCACGCCTGGTGGGACCGTGAGTAATCTAAATCAAAGAATCAAGCTGAGAATCTAGTGTTCTTCTCAGTACTCTGCATCTTGGCAGACTTTTCATGCACCTAGCGACTCTACTAGCTTCTGATTTTGATCAGTACAATCTTTTATGCCTATGCAAACAAGCGTGTCTTCAGGGGGTAACTTTCAATTCACTGAATTATTTGTTGTTGCTTCAAAGAGAAGGTCTAGGTTATGTAGGTCTCCTATGAGAAGGAATAGCATCCATGTTTTACCTCATCCAAGAGGTCAATCTACACCCCCTCCTGTTAAGTTTCAATATACTAGAAGAAGTCTGCACATTCCTAGACTAAATTTGAATATCCCTAGGATGGAAATAAATTTGCCTTTTCTAACCTTTAATGGAGGCAGTCCTTTAGATTTGGTTGCATACAATGATATACCTATTAACGTGCAGGATTGCACCCGTTATGCAAAGTTGTGAAGCTCAGCAATCCTGTGTAACATGGGATCAAACTCAGGTTGTGGGTGACCTATGGTGAGCTTGAGCCTCCAGATTATGGGTTGGTTCCCTTGTAATTTTTCAATGGGTTAATGTATTGGGAGGAAAAGGGTTGAAAGGAACTACTAAAAGCACTAAACTGAAACTTTAAAAGTGTGGTGATGCAACTAATTTGATGGGAAAACTACAACTCTGATTCACAATGAATCTCAGAAAATCTATCCACACAATCCACTTTTGGCAATATGATCACAAAAATGATTCTAAGGGACGCTGGAAATAACTTTCTTTTTGAAGGAAAATAGGGTTCTCACAACATGAAAGAAAATTTATTCCAATTGCACAACCTAAGACCTATGATTTCAATGCTATTCAATACATGCAAGTACAAATGAGACAATGATTTTAAAGTTTCTGATATTAAACACAATAAAATCTCATCAAATCATTCACAAAAGCAGCACTAATGAAAAGGTAGAAACTTGATTTAGCTGAAAAATAAAGGAACACTTGCATAAAAAGACAAAGAATAGAACCTATCACTTGCTGTAATCTTTATAAATCTGCAAAATATGAGTTACAAAACCTTCTTCTCTCAGCAATGTGTAAGAGAGCAAAAAGGCAAGAACTAGAAAAACCTAAGTTTTTCTTACAATATATAATATGCTCTCTCAAAAAGACCTAGAAAGGTTGACTGCAGTCAACTGCCTCTAAAAATAATCTCTCAAAAATTGATCCACGAGCAAGCACGAAAACCCCTAAAAATAAGGGCCATAACTGTCCCAAATTGAGCTAAAATAGCTCCAAACTGCTCCTCTCTATTAGTTTGACCAAAAGGTGGACCAAACTCTCCAAATTTGACCAAAAAACCATGCAAAGAACTCCAAAAACCGTAGCTAACTCCATCCTTCAAATTTGCATGATTTTGGGATGAGAAAACAATGTGAGCAAGGAATAAAGTAATTAGGATGATTACTTTACTATGAGTTACAAATTTGTTCTATTTTTTGACTTTACAACTTTGTGACAAAATAATAAAGTAATTTATAATTATATTACTTTATTATTTGTTTACATTATTTTAAGTTGCAAGGTCATGCAAAAAATAGATGTATTTGTCTTCAAAAAGATTAAAAACAAATAATAACTCCTTATATCTCCCTTTGGATTTGCACAATTACATTAATGCATCCAATGATGATGCCAAAATTAGAACAACTTTCATGCATGCAAAGGATAAAAAATATCCTCATTTTACTTCCTTATGTCTCCTATGCATACATACATGCATTACATAACAAAATACCTTATAACTCCCATTACCATAACTTGCAAAAAGAACCTTATGACTCCATGCAAAAATACATATCTCACCATGCATTATTACACATATCATGCCTTTTATATATGTAGCACCTTATCACTCCTCATGCACTATAAGGTATAAACCTCACCTTTGAATCATTGCTTATGTTGACTTCTATCTCCATGCTTTGTAAAAAATAATATAAGGCATAAAGCCTCAACCTTGCATCATTGTTTAAGTTGACCTTGGAAGGAATAAAAGAAAGGTAAAAATGATATTTTTAGCCCCTATGGCATCATTAGGTTTGAAGACTATTGTAAGTCTTGACCACAATAGGAAAAGGATAACAATGATTTTGTAAAGACAAAAGACAAAAAATATCAAAAAATGATTCTAGGTCACTCAACCAAAAGGGAAGAAGTAACCCTAAAACATCATTTGCATTTTGTCTTGTTTGTTGCTCCCTTCGACCCGCTACCATACCTGCTAAGGTTTAAAGAAATCTTCATCATTCTCTACAATTTCTGAGGGTTTTTTGATATTCTTTTGTGTCTTTGACAGGGAAAAGCAAGGTAAGATCGTTTTGCACCAGTTCGACTCATTTTCCTTTATCTCTGAATGCAAAAAATTGGCCTACAGGCTGTGACCATGATAGGTTTTGATGTATCTTTTGTCTTTATTGTGGTTCATATCTTCTCTGTGTCAGGTCGCCATGAAAGTTTGATACAGAAGTTCGAGATGCCACCTTCTTGAATGCATTCTTCTATATCAAATGTTGGTAAGCTCTCTACACAAAATGGGCTCTGTATTCTTCTTCATTGTAAGCTGCAAGATACTTGCTCTCCTTACTTCTAAGTGTTTACTAAGTTTGTAAGCTGGAAAACCTTTCATAATGCATGTGGTTTTAACATTTTTTTAAAAGAAAACCTCCCCTTAGGCCGCGGCCATAGCTAACCATATACATGGTATCATTTGCATTTTGTTCTTAGCTCTGTGTGAAAAGAGCTCGACCCATGATAGAGCAATACAACACCTGTAAAAATGAAGATTTTCTATGCTCTGGTTTGTATTTTCTGAGTATTCTCTCTTTCTTAAAGGTCACGGCCATACATCTTTCTCTTATTTGGGTTCTCTTGATTTATCATGATAAGGGTTTGTAAATATTTTACTCTCTGCCAACAATATGAAACCGGGTTTCTCTCCATTTTGCATCTTACTGTTCTTCTATTCATTTCATGCATAATACACAAAGAAAAACTCATCATTCTTTACCTGTAGATGCTTTTTCCCCTACATGTTGATGTGGGTTTTGATATTTTGTGGAAAAAACTTGTTCCTAGCTGCGGCTTGAGAACCCATATACATGGTATCACCTAAATTTTATTTATTTTTTCTTTTGTCACAAAGGCATTCTGTAGCATTTGTATAGGCCAACATGAAGTTGTTCTTGAGTTTAAAATATACACTCATAAGGTTTAAAACACTTTACCTCCTCTTTGTATATCATGTAAAAGCATTCAAAACCCCTGTGACATTTCATGGTTTCTGACTGTAGCACAGTGAATCTTTCTTGTATGCTTAGTGGTTTATGTAGTGACAGTTATGATCCTTCTTGAGGTTGGTACTACACCCTTCTGTTTCAGTCTTATGGCATGTATTTGAGCAAGGGTAAAAACTTTGCTCCTCCTTTATACTACTGAGACAAATAAATGTTGCAGTATATAGAAGGCATGGGCATCCTCATGATGCAATCACATGATGTAATCATATTGTTTCTTATACCTGTAGCAAAACTCATCCTTTTTTATTCTCTTTTTGCTCTTCATATGTATATTTGCACTTGATTCATCTATATGTGAATGCAAAGAAAAATGTTGTCACAGTATCAATCTATCTTTTGTTCCTTATATTGTACCTTCTGGTTGTGTACATAATAAAACACTTTCCACTTACATTTTTGTTCTCATATGACTGTGACAGTCACTTGGAATTGTGTATTCTCCTTTATGACTTGCATTCTCTCTTGTGCTTTTCAACTACTCCTCAAGGTTCATTCATTGTATATGATCATGCCCTGGTCACTTGGACTTGATTGTCCCACATATTCTCTATAGTGTAGCTGTTCCATCACTTTGTGGTATATTCTTGACCATGTATGAACAAGCAAGAGGATTTCCTTATAGTTGTTCCACTTGACTATATATCTTTAACTCCACTGTGTTGATTGCTTTCTGTCACAAGTTATATTCATTGAAAAGTGAAGAGGAATAAGATAAAAAGTCTTTGCCTGTGGTGAATGCCTTCTATTGTTCCACATGTATGGATGCTCCTCTTCATATTATTGTGTACCTCAGATTTGTACTTTTGATGCATTGCGTTGCAACTTGACTTATGTGCATAAGGCATATGGCTATGTATCTTTCATGATTGTCCTCTTCTCTTGTACTTTGATACATATGGTATAGCAGCAACATGAATATGATGTGATAAAACACCATGATGTTTGGTCAATTAGATATCTTTGCATTAATGTTATTACTCTAAGCACGTTGGGCTCAACCCTTATGGGAGCCCATTTTCTCCACATGCTTATCTTATAAGAATTGAATTAGCAACATGATTTCTCCTATACCTGCACAGTGAACAAACAAGTTAGCTTAAAAACATACCTTTGAAGGTTCAAAGCTCTTTTCTCATGATGATTTGGCCTTCATCTGATGATCTGATATTTTTGCATATATATTATAATGATCCAACTATAGCATTATGGTTGCAAGTTTATAGATCTATTGATAAGGCATATGATGAGTTTGTATATCTAGAGCTCTAACAAAACCTTTTCCAACATTACAGGTTCATCATTCTGATTGGGAGCAGGAAGCTGAAAACATGAAGATCAAGCTGAAGATAGGAGGATCAACCTTCATTTCAAGGCAATGATGGATATCACTCTCCTCGTGTGTTCCTTTTCTTTACTTTATCTTTAGATGTATAGCTTGCATGCCTTGTTGCATTGGCTCAATTTAGTCATTCCCACGGCTTGTGTGGGACATATTTAAACATTCTCTTGAATATAATCAGTTACTTTATTTTATGCAATGATTTATGTATATTTTGTTTTCTGAATCAAATGCATAGCATAAAACAACTGAATCTGATTTAAAACACATGTTTAGAACATGATGATGAAATGACGGTTTATAAATACATTTCCTTTTGCACTGTACTGTGGTACTTGAATAATTAGTAACATCATAACTGAAAGATGAAATCAGTTAGATACATGTCATTCCTTGAAGGCATGTTCTCTTGTCCTTAGATCAAATTCGCTTATCAAGATGGTTTGACAGCTCAGCTTGAGATGTCATGTTATCCTGATAAGTTATCCTTCATTGCTCTCTTGTCAAGATAACAAGCATTTGACTAAGTGATCATCCACTTAAAAAAATTTCTTTTATCTCCTTTGCAACAATTGCAATATAGGCCTTAATAAATTAGGTGTGAACATAATTTAGTAACAATACCAGTTGCAGCCCTAAAGAGTGTTTCACCCTTTACGGGTGATGCTTCTATAACCCCTGTTGAGCACATCAAAGACATATCCAGTGTGTTCTCAGTCCATCATATCCAGCATAAAGATGTTGCAGTCAGGCTCTTGGTCTCATCTTTCAAAGGGAGAGCTCTTCAATGGTTTAGGATATTGACCCATGCTTCAATACATGACTGGAACGAGCTGGGAGAGGCCCTCTAAAAGTAGTTTGGAGAGAGGGTGGATAATGTCTTGCTACTAGAACAACTGACAACAATCAAGAGAGCTCCAACTGAGATGCTGGCATATTTCAATTTCAGATTCTAGAGGACATGGGACAGGATCCCAGCTACCCTTATGCCATCTCCACAAGGTGCTTTCGTGTACTTTCTAAGAGCTTTAAATTCTGACATTGCAGTAATGATGCAATCCCTAGGTGTTGAAACCCTACCCGTTGGTTATGAGACAGCTCTAAAAGTTGAAAATTGTCTAATACAAGCTAGGAAAATTGCCCCCAGATCTCTTGCACCCCTTTTTCCAGAGTTGCCTTCACCATCCCAACAACCCATTATTGCTCCCATTCCAGAGCCTAATAATTCAACTTCCTCTCCTCCTCAAAAGGAAAGTGATCATGAAGCCTTCATGACCACCTTGGCCAATAAATTGAACAAGATAGATAGCCAGACTGCCCCCAAACCCCATCAAAATTATAATCAAGGGCAGTCATCCAACCAAAATTGGAATTAGGGTTATAATTCCAATAGAAACCAAAACTGGAATCAGGGTTACCAACAAAATAGATATCAAAACCCTAACCCTACTCAGCCATTACAAACAGTTCAACCTATCCAACAAATTTTGGCTATGAATCCAGTTAGGGCTTTGGTCCCTACTCAAAATAATCTGGCCCAAGAGGCAGATTGGTGCTACCCTTGCAACCATCCTCATAATCAGTCCACTTGTGCTTTAGGAGCACAAGAAAGAGCTTTAATGGTGCAGATTTTTTATACCCAGCAAGCATCATCATCAGAGGCAGCCAATAACAACCCTAAAGTATCAAATGAGGCTACCTCTGATGCCAATATGATGCTTTGGACTTCAGAGGAATTTTGCGCTGACAATCAGCCCATGAATAGTGTTGTTATGCCCATTGCAGACTATACTAGATCCAAAAAGAGGTAGTTGGAGGCTAGCCCCATTCCTACTGTGTCACAGAAAGAACCTGTTTCAAAGGCAAAGGTGGCCAGTGCCACACTTCCAATTCAGAGCGGCGGATTTGCTCCTGCAAGAGAAATTCCATTAGGCTCAAAGGTGCCTAAACAAGTTGCAGATCAATCAAAGAAGGGAAAATGGATTCCCTCAATGTATAAGGAAGCTATTGTTCTACTAAATATTGTGGAACAGATGAAGAAAACAAATATCAATGTCTCAATGTGGGAGGTGATGTCAATCCCTTCTCAAAGGGATCTGTTACAAGAAGCATTAAGGCAATTCCCATCAGCTAAATTAGCAGCAACAGACCCATCAACAAAATAGAAAGAAAAGAGCCATGTCAGTCTTGTGCAAGCAAGGGAAGAACTAGCAAGTCCAACTAAGAAGCCATCCCCTTTCTACTTGTCCTTAATCATTGGCAAATTTTTAGTGCACAATTGTATGATTGACTCTAGGGCTAGTGTTTCAGTCATGCCCAAGAAGATAGCAGATGCATTAGGCATCAAATATACCCCTATTTCATCAGGAGTATTATAATTGGATGGCACCTCTATAAACACTATATGAGTCATCAAGGGACTAGACTTGACTCTACATGCATGTCCAAACTTGACTTTCAGTCAAGACATTTTAGTCATTGATCTTCCTCCCTTCTTTGCTATTTGTCTGTCAAGAGACTTCACAGCCAAAATAGGTGGCTACCTTTTTTTCTAATTGGTCTCATATGCTTTTGAGGACAAGATATGGCATGAGGTTCACCATCAAGGTTGAATCAGTTTCAAATTATCATGTAGAGAACTATGACCACAGCCTGGTGAACCCTCATGTTATGATTCAAGGCAAGGAAGTGCATGACTCAGAGTCTCTCGAGGCAGCATCTTCACCTCTTCCAATCCCTGATCTTTTTCTTGATGAGTGGGCAGGGGATCACTATGATTTTGATCCTTATGACACCATTGAGGGGACTGACTTGGGCAACTACATGATCCATGAAGGGAATTCTTTAGCCCCTTCTGTATTTAAGCCAGGTGATGATTCCAATGGCACATGGAAATTGTTCTTTGATGGTGAAAAGAGCATAAATAGAGCTGGTACAAGAGTTTTTCTAGTCTCTCCAACTGGTAAGAAGTTGCATTTTGCTCACAGATTACATTTTTCTTGCACCAACAATGTAGTAGAATACGAGGCATTGGTTCATGGTTTGCTTATTGCTGAGATAAAAAAATATCAAGCATTTGGAGATCTTTGGCGACACTGAGTTGATGGTTAACCAAGTCAGAAGAAAATGTGCCACGAAAAACCAGCTCCTAAGAGCTTACAGACATAGAGTTTGGGGCCTGTTTGAGAGTTTTGATGCTCTCAACCTACAGGTAATCCCAAGAAAATTGAATGCTGAGGTAGACTAGTTGACAATAGTTGGTGCTCAGTTCTCTCCACCTATAGACCTCTTTCAAGGCTCTGATCAACATGTGAAAATAATTGTCAGGCCCTCTATTCTTGACAATGATATACATTGGCAAATATTTGACAGCAATGAACAAATTGCAAGCTTCAGCCAGAATGAAGCTGAGTTCTCATCAATGGTGCAGCCCAAGCTGGAAGAGGGATACAGTGACCAAATCATTCAATTGAAACCCAATAATTTGCCCAAGGGTTTAGTCACTCTTGAGGCCATTTTTAGCCATGATGATGAGTTTAGGGGCAAAAGAAAGACTATGACATTCCAAAAAGGAGATTACCAAAAGGTTACTGTCGCCCAAGATAAAGAATTATTGCTGGGAAAGGTTTGTGATGATACAGAGCAGCAAGAATTCATACAACTTGCCCAGAAATAAGATGTCTTGGCATGGAGGTATGAAGATTTGAAAGGATTCAATCCAAACATTGCTCAGCATGCCATCGACCTAGATCCAAATTGCAATCCAGGCTGCCAGAAGTAGTGACCCATAAACCCAAAAATCAAGCCGCTTATGAGACAAGAATTTGCTAAGCTCATACAGGTAAGGATCATTTTCCCCATTAAATATTCTACTTGGGTTGCTAATTTAGTGCCTGTGAGGAATAAAAATTGTGAAATAAGGCTTTGTGTAGACTTCAGAGACATGAATCAGGCCTCTTTGAAGTATCATTACCCTCTGCCCTCTATGGATCAAATTTTGCAAACTATTGCAGGGGCAGAGAGGTTTTCATTATTGGATGGATTTTCTAGCTATAATCAGATCTTTGTTAAAGAGGATAGATTTAAAACAACATTTATGACCAAGTGGGGAACCATGGCGTATACAAAAATGACATTTGGTCTGTCTAATGCCGGTCCCACATTTCAGAGGGCAATGTATATTGCCTTCAAAGGATTTATAAACAAGTCCATCCTGATTTATTTGGATGACATTACAGTCTTCTCCAAGAAGGGAGAAAATCATATGGAGCATCTAGAGAAAGTCTTCCAAAGATGCAGGGAGTTTGGGTATCTCTAAACCATAAAAATGTATTTTTGTTGTTGCTCAAGGTAAGTTTCTGGGCCATACAGTGTCTAAGGATGGGATCTCCATAGATCCTAAAAGGAAATTAGCTCTTCTTTCTCTTCCCCTGCCTACTCATAAAAAAAGCCTTACAATCATTTCTGGGGCAGATCAATTTCGTTAGGAAGTTCATTCCTAATTGTGATGGCTTGGTAAAGCCTCTAACACTTATGCTCAAGAAATATGCAGTCTTCAGATGGACTAGGGAAGGGAAGGATCGTTTTGAAAAGATCAAGGAAGAGATTTCCCAGGCTCCTACTCTCATGAACCCAAATTATGAGAAAGATTTCATCCTTTATGCACATGGAGGAGAGAACATCATTGTTGTTATTCTGATGCAGCAGAATGAGCAAGGAATGGAACATCCCCTGGCCTTATTCAGTCAAACCTTGAAGGACTATGAGGTCAGATACAACCCCATGGATAAACAGGTATTTTCCATTGTTAGAGATTTAAAAAAATTTAGATATATGCTAGCAAATAATCATATTAAAGTTTTAGTTTCTCATCCTAGCATGAGAGATTATATAATGGGGATTGAGATTAGTGAAAAGAGAGCCAGCTAGGTCACTAAGATCCTAGAGTATTATGTGATCATTAAGGCCACTAAGTTGATTAGAGGCAGATGATTATGTGAACAGCTAGCTCAGACTTCTATAGATGAAGTGAGTTCATCTTACCACTTGAATGAGGAACAACCTACAGCTGAGCCATCAGTTGTGAGTTCTTGGACAATAGATATGGCCAAATTCCTATCCACTGGTGAACATCCTTATGGATTGGACAGAACTAAAAGAAGACACTTCAGGCTGCAGTCCATCCCTTATGCATTGGTCGATGGTGTTCTCTTTAGGCGAAATCTAGATGGAGTCTTATTGAGGTGTATAGAAGAAGATCAAATTGATAGGCTTCTCAGTGAGTTTCATGCTGGCCCAACTGGTGGTCATTTCTCTACTAGAGCTACAACAATGAAAATAATGAGGGTAGGTTATTTTTGGCCCACATTATTCAATGATGCCCATGTATGGGTAAGAAAGTGCAAAGAGTGCTCTCTTTGTTGGAAAGAAATGATTGGTAGCCCTCCCACTCCACCCTATTCAGGCTGATCAACCCTTCTCATAGTGGGGATTAGATTTCATTGGCACGATAAGCCTCACTTCCAGTGTTGGTCACAAGTGAGTTTTGACTGCAACAAACTACTTCACCAGGTGGGTCGAAGCAGTCCCACTGAAAGAGGCCACTGAGTCATCAATCATGGATTTCTTGGAAGAAATCATGACAAGGTTTGGAACTCTTCAAACCATTATTTCTGATAATGCAAAAGCATTCAGTGGTTTTAGAATTGCTGATTGGGCTCTTAAATACAATGTGTTCTTGAATACTTCATCCAACTATTACCTCTAAGATAATGGGTTGGTTGAATCCACCAACAAGAACTTAATCAGAATTATGAAAAGGACCATGGAGACAAACCAAAGGCAATGGCACAACAAAATCAGATTAGCTCTTTGGGTAGATAGGATCACATAAAAGAGAGCCATTGGTAACTCTCCTTTTGTTCTTGTGTATGGAAAAGAGGCTAGATTGCCTATACCTTTGGAGCTTCCTGCATTAGAATTAGCTCAGCAATTAGAACTGGAAGGAGAAGATGCTAGGTCTGTCAGAATGGCTAAATTGACTGAACTAGAAGAACATAGACAGTCAACCATGGCTACATTAGAAGAGCATCAAATGCAGACCAAAAGGTAGTTTGACACAAGGGCCAAGGTTCAGACCTTCAATGAGGGTGATCTTGATATGAAATGGGATGCTAACAAAGCCAAGCCTGGAGGCCACACTAAGTTTGATGCACTTTGGAGTGGGCCTTATATCATCATCAGTTGTAAGCAATCCAATGCTTTCATTCTTTCAAAGTTTTATGGTGAAGTTCTACTGATCTCAGTCAATGGGATCCATCTCAAACCTTACCTCTAAGGTTGGTCTGAGATTTTGTACATGTTGTTTTAATTTGTTTCTGCTTTAGCTTTCCCTTCAATAAGTGCCTTTGCACAGGTTGCATTGTCATTAGGATAATGCATGCCTTGTTTATTTTGTGGTGTTGTCTTGAGGCAGGGTTTCAGTTGTTCTGGAATGTTTCAGACCTTCGACTCTATGCCCAATGAATGTTCAAGGCCACTGGTTTCCATTTGTTTAGAAAGCAAACACCCCTGAGAAGTCACCAAAATGTTGTCCTATTTTTCTTCCCAGCCAAATCGCCCAAATCCAAAAAATTTTGTGTTTTCCCCTTTAGAGATTCAAGGAAAAACATCCAAAATTGACTAAGTCCCAAGAACTTTGAGTTTTCATTGTGTTTTCTAGCTTTTCAGAGTTTCAGAGTTCGGGGTTCTACCCTTCGTCCTTCCATCCTGCACCGTCTCTGAACTCTGCCCTTTCCTTTGTAAAATATTCTAAGTATGGAACGCCTTTCGGACCTTGGAAGTCGGACCTTCTTTCTTCCTCCTTCCTTCCCTTTTGGAAGGAGAAAGGTGGAAAGTCCGAAGCCCGAGCTCCGATCCTTCCCCTTTGAAAAAATGACTACATGTTTTAAACCTTTTGGACTTCGAACTTCGGACCTTTCCTCTTCCCTCTTCCCTTTTGGAGACGTAAGTCAGAAGGCCCGAAGCCCCACCTCCATCGAGTGATGTTTTCTAAGGCATTCTGCCATTCCATGGAGAATATTATAATAGAAGCAAAACCACGGAATGCTGCCATGTGGACAAAGGGAAAGCAAAAGACAAAATGATCAAGGCCCGAGCTCTGACTCTTTCTTTGAGAAATAATGCTAAGTATTTTAGGCTTCAAGGATCGGACCTTCTTTCTTCTTCCTTCTCACTGAAGGTGGAAGATGGAAGGCCCAAGCTCTGAACTCCCCTGAAACATTCAAAAGTTGGCTAAGTCCTTAGACTTTTGGGGTTCTGACTTTCCTTCTTCCTCCTCCTCTGCGAAGGAGAAAGATGGAAGGCCCGAGGTCCGAAGTCCACCAATAATGTAATTATCCTTTATAAAGCAGAGTTTGGGGGGCAAACTTTCCTCCTTTCTTCTTCTCTTTTAAGGTAGAACGTCGAAGGCCCAAGGCCCGATCTCTGATGACTTCCGTGATTTTCAGAAACAAAAGAAAGAAAGCTAAACCAAGGGCCTGCCATGATCAATCTTGTTCAAATCTTGCTTCCAAGGTGGGAATCCAGTCCAGATGAAATCCAAACATCCAGCTCCAACAGGAAAAATTACATTTGAGTATTTATTGTTGTGGGTGGAGTTTCAAGCACTAGTTTTTAACGTAGATATTTGAAGATGTTTGTTCAACTACTTCTGTGAAGATATTTTCTACATTTATGGCATCCCCTTTTGTAAAATATCTTCTGACAGAGCCCATGGGGGCAAGTTTATTGATGAAATGACTGAGCTCGATGTAATGAAGTGTTATATATACATAGAAAAAGATGTAGTGAGGGTTGGAAAATAGTTGGATATTCTTCATGCTTTTGTATTCCAAACAGAACTCTCCTCTGTTGTAACAGTGCCTTTTGATTAATACATATGGTGTTTTACTTCTTCATGTTTTTTCTTTTAACTCTGTGTATTCTTAGAATTGGCTATTGTTTGTAAATGTCTAATTCCTTGCAATCCATTCTTTACCTTTGTTAAAGTCTTCATGATTTGTGTAAGTTTATCAATTGTATTCATCTATTTGTGCATCTTAGCTCTGTGAGTGTTCTATATTCAAACCTGGTGTATCACCCCCTTTCATTTTCAGTTCATCCTCCTTTCCCTTTTCCTCAACGGTGCATAGATTAGGCTTAGTCTTAGGAATAGCTAAATCTCCCATTTAGCAAAGGAACCAACCTCTCTCTAGAGATTTGGTCTCCTTGCAGGGTCCCACACCTGGAGGTCATCTCAATCACTGGATTGTTGGAGCCTTAAAAGCCTTCAACACAGGGTGCAAATCCATATAACAATAGTTTCTCTCCACAAGGCTCTTCCTCATGTTCCACTCTTAAAAGGAGAGGATTTATCTAACACTCTAGCTCCACAACTCAAAAGTAGGAACAACTTGCAGGTTGTCAAAGGAAAGGATCTAGCTAACATCCTCCCAAAAGCATAAACACTCACCGCAAGAAAATCTTAGCAACCCATTTCTCACAAGGAATACATCCAAGGAGACAACTAAACACAAAACAAAGGACCAAGTACTCTTGACACCACTTCGATGCTTAAATATTACAAACCAAAAAGTTTAAACAACACAACAAGATCAAGAATCCATGATCCACAAGGCAGCATGAGACTTCCTCACATCCCAAACACCAAGTATCCATCAAATAGAATACACAGGATAGCAACTTCTTTGCAAAATATTTGCATCCCTTCTAGCACCATGCTTGGAAACCTCCAAACTACCAAAGATAAACTCTTGCCACAACTAGATTCACCAAACTAGAAACACCACAAGGATAGGTAGACAATTGTAACACAATAAATACATAAATAATGTGTGCCCAAATACTTACTAATGCACCATCATACCCTACACTATGTTAGAACATCGGTCTAAGTTACATAATTCACATTTAAATAACATGATGTTTGTCTTCATGTTACATAATAACATGGACTTTGTGTCTAAAACACAACATCATACACTCCACTAATGTCAAAACACTAGGAGCCATGGCAACATAACCAAGACAAACAAGAAGAAGACAAGCAAGAACAATCATAGTTGGTGGACCAAGTCAACACCCATCTACACACAAGCTACTAAAAGAAAGATACAATCCATACAAAAATTTAAACATATCTTGTTCTCGTGGTCAAATAGGCAAAGAATAACATTCCAGTTCATCCATGAATCCAATTATACATTAATCACTACCATCAAGGCATACATACACACCAATCAACAAGATTACTCACATCCATAGATCCATATGAATACATCACAAATTATAGCTTTCCCAAACACTTCACACAAATTCACTTACATTCCAACAAGGAATAAAGAATTCACACAACCATAGTTCTAACAACACAAACATCAAGAACTAGCATGTTCTTTGCAATCTACTCCCTTATACAATCCATCAAAGGCCCACCATGGACATGATAGAGAAAAGCATTACATGATACGTGACCAACAATTGAAACATTCTAGCATAGCCACCACAATAATAATAGAAACATCAAAGTGGAAGAAATATCAATTCCAATAGTAAAGCATAAAATGAGCTCAATTTCAACAATAAATCAACTATGACCATAAAAGTCACAAAATAAATAAATATCAAAGTTTGGTGGCTAGACTACTCATAAGTAAAAATAATAAGTAATTGTTGGCCCTTACAAACATTTAAAAATTTGTCAATAACCAAAAAAAGTATCAAAATCATGAAGGTACACTTTACATGCACTATCTGACTAATTCTAGCCACAAGCAAGGGAGTAAAATGCTACCTACACCTAGATCTCCAAAATCCATACTAAGTAAGAGAAAATGCTTAAGAAACACCAAGCAAGAAAATCTTCTAAGACTCCATTCACATCATAAAACATGAGATCATTTTTACATAACCATAATAAGCATAAATCAAGTTGTCAAGCAACTATAGCTTCATCACATCACAACCACATGCAAATATAATCATCCAGAAGGATCAAAGGTTATCTAGGAACTCTAGGTCATTAAGGGACCTATTCCACAACCATCACTGAGTAAATACAAATAGAGGAACCAAGTTGTCCAAGAACTACAGGTCACCAAGTGACCAATACCACAACCATCACTAAGTAAATGCAAATAGAGGAACCAAGTTGTCCAAGAGCTTCTAGGTCACCAAAAGACCAACTCCACATCCTGCATACAACCAGGGACTAATTATCCAATGCTTTCATAAAACCAAGGGCTGAAACCATGAACCCAACTTAAGCACTCCATATAATAGTCAACATAACTAAAGATTTTCCATGTGAACAGTGGACTAGAAATAAGTACACAACATGAACACTCATCCATTGCACATGACCACAAGATAAAGCAACATAGCCACCATGTTAGAGGGTAGTCACACTCTGCCAAACAAGAGCTCTAGGTCATAACCATGTAACACATAAACACATGACCAACTCCAAGATCTACCACCTTGAATTTTCATAGCCCAAGATTCAGTCGATTGGAACATTCAATCTTATCAGACCTAATGTGTTAGTCATAGATTTAGTACTATTTTTATTTCTAAAAAATCCTTCAAAGTTCTCCTTTATGACCAATTATACATTAACTGCAATTACTAATCATTGTAGGGTTACACCACCAAACATGTTAGGATTTGTACTCCAACAAAGTAGTCACCGCCCACACAACCAACCTTGAGCTCTGATACCAACTGTTGGGGATTTTCACCCCTCTTGTTGATGATTGATAGATTGGAATAACTAAACTTTAGATAATGTGATCCAAAAGTAGTCAATAGTATTTTCCAAATCTATCTAACAACATTTCTAGAAGAAAATGGAATAGTATGCATACATAAGATTACATACGACACCAAGATTTACATGGGAAACCTTATGGAGAAAACCCACCACCTAAAGATGTTCACAATTATAGTATTCAAAATCAAGGATTCAATACTATGAGGTCTTTGGACTTGTATAAAGTCACAATCTATAGTATTACATCATACAATTCTATAATCAATCTCTTGATATCTATCGTCCAATACCATCCAATGTTCCAAGGTCAACCTTTTGTTCAACCCATCTATCCTTGACCAACCTTGGCATATTCACATAAGATGATACATATAGACGGCATCATGGAATACCAACTATCGAACTATCCAACCAACCCAAGGAATACCAAGAGTCATGTAACTATAATCCAACCATAACATGACATCAACATACCGCACTTACCACCAAGTATGATGTTTGTGTGTGGATAGTCACCTGTATATTCCATCACTACCACACACAATGAATCAATAGTTGCAACCTTAACATTATCGATATACACTTGTTTCTAGTATAGCCACCACTACTAGCTCCAAGGCTTGTTGTAGGACATACAAACATTTCGTCACTTCTAACTCCTTGTGGTACCTTAGAACACTCTCTTGAATAAAATCATGCCCTTGGATTTCACCACATGAACTCCAACTCTACCACAAGTGCACCTGTATTACCATTCATGCATTCAATAACACTAAATTCAGTATGTGGTAATGATTTCCTCTCCAAATGTCTTGTGGTTGTTACCACAAAATCACCACATGTAAACCAACATGTATACTATACTGCAACATCTAAAAATCACAACTTACCATGTTGCATTCTATAGTTGCTTAACCAAAACTATAGATAAACTCTTTTCTTTAGGAACTTACCACACAATATTTCCACAAGTGAATAACACACCCAAATAGCTTTGCAAATGAATATCACACCAAGTCCTGACAGAGCCTAACTCAATACTTCAATCAAAAATTATATTTACATAATAAATATAATAACTCTTTTAGATAGTGTAATAGTGAAAATTGTATACCTCACATTTTTCTTTATTTTAGGTTCACTTTGATCTGAATGGCATATTTTTGTATAAAAGTTGACAAATTATTTGAGCATTGATTAAAATTAACTCCACGCATTCAAACCCTCTAAGGGTTTGAATGCAATTTGTAAATTACCCTTTTACCACTTGCGACACAAAAACAAACCCAATTCAAATTCACAGTGTAGGATTGACCCCTGAAATTTCAAATTCAAATTTTAAAAATGGGTTTAAGCCAACACCTTCCAAACTAACTGTTATAAGCTAATTTGAGAGTGAAATATTTCAAATTGGATGCTAGGAAGTTGTATAAAGGACAAACCCTAATTCATTATGATCATCCAAGAATCTATGGGGCATATAGGACTCGCTAAGGAATCATCTAGTGAAAAGATCATAGTATTGCATCAACATTTAACATCAACAAGTACACATGACTAGGGATACTACATGATGACTTTGTGGGTCTTCAATCATTGCAAAACCATTGAATCAAATCCTAGGGGCTTGACAAAGGAAAAATGCTCGCATAGCAAGCTCCACAAAGGTGTTTGCGAACATTGCCCATCATTTATTATAGGTTAAGATGGTGAGGAAAATCTTTATTAGAAGTAGCCAAATTAATTCCACACACAAAAAGAATGATTCTAGACAAAGGGTTTGAATTTGCAACGCGCTTTTATCCCAAATCGATTCATCAGCATGGAATCAAACCAGAGAATTCAAATAGTGAATTTATCAATTTAAGAACAATCATTGGGTAGATTTTGAGGACTTGACATATTGTCAAATCACTTAGTGGCATATATTACAATCAAAACAACATCGAAGAACTAAGTATCATTATTTTATTTATTTGAATTTTGTGCACTTACTATCGCATTTATTTACAATTACAAGCTCAACTGTATAATTTCTAAAGTGATTGTCATTCATTGTGGCTTTAATTAATTTACCCTAGGAATTATTTGAGGGTATTTTATTCCCATACATAAATTGGTGAACTTGATTGAATCAAACACTTTACTTTTTGTTTTGGCCTTCAGGTTTGTTCCTACTACATTAGGGTTTCAGATCTTATTTTCTTGATTGTTCATCTTTCATTTCAAATTTGATTAGGGATTTGTTCTACCCATTCTTCGTGTTTCATTATTATATTTTGATTTGACTTTTTGGATTTTGGGCTCACTTGGACCCTATTGTCCTTTGTGCAATGATTATCATACCAATGGTATATTTTTGTAAAAAAGTTAGCAAATTACCTAAGTATTGACTAATATTGACTCCACACATACCAAGGATCTAGACTCAATTTGCATTTTACCCTTTTACAACCTTGGATCGATTTTGTGGTGTGAAAACAAACCTAGTTAAGATTCATGATGTAGAATTAACCCACAAACTCTCAAATTTAAATTTCAAAAATAGGCCCAAGTTGGCCCCTTCCAACTAGTTGTTACATACTGACTTGAACACAAAATATTTCAAATTACATGTTAAGGAATCATATTAAAGGACAACCCTTAATCCATTATGACCATCTAGGATTCACTAAGGAATCATCTAGAAGAAAAATTGAAGTATGCGATTAGGCATACTGCATGATATGTCTTTGATTGTTGCGAAACCATTGAATCCGATTATAGGGGTGTAAAGTGCCAAGCTAATTTTTTTTGTATTTTTGGTAAATGTTTGACAAAATGGCAAATGAAACCACAATGCATAGAATGATATGGGTTTCACAATATATTTGAAAATGCAATATTAACTAATCTAGATATGAAATCAGCTATATAAGTTTCTGAAATTTCTGATAAATCATCTCTTATCAGCTGACAGTGAACTTTTAACATATACAAACTCAAAACTGAAAATGAATAAAAATTTTAACCTCTAATTTCTGAAATAGAATGCTGATGTAGGCCTTGAAACATTGATATTAATATGGTATTTCAAGTGCATATATCGTTGCACACATCATAACATGTACAGCTCCAACTTTAGCTACTTGTTAATCCATAATCTGCAATATGAGGCAACGACCAGATTTGGAATCAATTAATAACTTCAAATAGGGGTGTGGTTGATGACTGAAGTCCCCAATACCTCCTAAACTCCAATCGCTTCCTTCTTAAATTTGATCGCCTAGCTCCCACATTCAACACCTTGCCTTCTTTGCTACGGCCACTATGAGGGTTAATGCTTGGTATGGCCTACTTTGTGTGGTTATCCTTGCTAGCTAAAATGGTACGATCAATCTGGGCTTATGTGGCCAGCAAAAATAAGTATAAATTCCAATCTCCTAAGTCTAGAATAATTATGCAAATATTCTGTAATCTACAGCCGGAAATTTTATCAAACAAAACATCATTGTCCTCAATCTACAAGCATTCAACATTTAATATCAAACTCTCACTGAATAGACAAACAAACTCTTCACTGAATAGACAAAATTATTTGCTTGGCAAATCTTCTCAATAATCTCCAATATGGAGCTCCACTGGAAATCAGAATATCAATCAAAAATAAAATTTTAACACCAATCTCCACAAATTCCAATCATTCAACACACTTAATCCTATGTGAATCCACTCACGAATTGGTTGGGAAAGTCTCCATCGTTGAAACCAATCTTTGTCCTAGAGTTTCCGTCCTAAAACAGAAAGATTAACAGTTTGCTCAATCTTCAAAGATTGGAGATATAATATTTTATAATTTAAATTTGCTTTTGGATCCCAAAATAAGTCACTTAATAATAAATTGTACAACTTTAATAAAATAATTAATTAAATATAAGTTGCCCCTAAAAATAATAATTTTAAACAATTTAATTTAATTAATTAATTATTTCCTTTTCACATCCCCATCTAGCCTACCCAAATTAATATAGACTAAGGGTCCCCACCAATTACTTATGCTTGTAAAGGGGACATTAGAAGGGGCTTGACAAAGGAGAAAGACCCTCGCATTGCAAGCTCCCCAAAGGCGTTTGTGAACATTGACAGTCATTTGTTGCAAGTTCAGATAACAAGGTAAATCTTTATTTGTAGGTACATGTATCACAAGGAACCATATCAATCTCCCACACAAAAGATCGATTCCTCACCACAAATTCAAACCAAGGAAATCAAACAGTGAATTTATTAATTCATAGATATCACGGAACAAATTCCACAAGTCAAACACATTGACAAATCACTTAGCAACATCTCCTACAACTAAATCAACATTAAATCTAGAGCTAAATATTATTAGTTTATTTATTTAAATTTCATACATTTATTTATTTATTATTATAGTCTCAACCCTATAATTTCTAAGGTGATTGTTTTTTTATATTAGTAAGCTGCAAACCTGGGTGCAAATCCCGATAACAAAATTCAAAAAGCAGCAAAACAGGATCAAACAGCTAGAAACCAGCAGATTAACAGCAGTTTAACAGCATAACCAAAAAACAGAGTAAACCATTCTAAAGTGATTGTTAATTATGTGGTTTTAATTAATTTACTCAAAATTACTTATGTGAAGGTGTTTTATTCCCATGCAAATAGATGCAACATTATTATTTAAAATGTTTTAATTTCATTAAATGTCAAATTTAAAATAACACTTTCAACAATATATGATATTTATTAATATAATTCATTAGTAATTCATTTTAATAAACTATATTAGAAATGAAGAATATGAAAGTTTTGCATTAACATTTCAAATTACAGACCATGAATATTTCACATAATACTATGATCCAAAACATTGATACAAATTAATCATAATTTTTTCACATTAAAAAAATAATTTAAAAATTCTATGCTATATTACACCATGTAACAACATTTTAAATAAACATTTAAGTTAATAAAATAGCACCCTACATTATTTATTTATTTTTTTTAATATTAGTTTCATATAAGACAGATTACTACATAATGTAGCTCTATACGAGTATGTTATCATTTATTTCAATACATTTATTTCAATATTTTAGTGATATATCTTTCATCAAAGCCTTAAATCATAAGTGAACAAATATAAAATAATAAATAGTTATTTTATATTTTTAAGTATGGATAAAATGTAAAATTATCCACTGTTCCACAGTTGCATTGTTTGATAAAGAAAGTCCTGCAGTTAAGATATCAGAAGAAGTTGTAGGTCTTATGACGGGATATTCAACTCATATGAGTAGCAGATGGCCCTCAAAGGATGTTGTTAGGATTTAGATGTATGTTCTCTCTCTCTCTCTGTTTTTTGTATTATGGGTCTGATTAAAGGATGTTAGGATTTAGATGTATGTTCTCTCTCTCTCTCTTTTGTATCATGGGTCTGATGTCTAGCCAACCAAGTGTTAGATTTTTATCTTGGTTCTCGTAGAAAGATGAACCTAGAGGGAATGTAGCAACTGTGACAAATAAATATGATGATGTCGGTCCTTGGTTCTGTTTTTCTTCTTTACTGTACCATTTATTTACATGTTAATTTTATAAAACAAGTCTAAAATTTGACAAGGTTTCCCTTTTACAACTATCATACTAGAACCGTATATAAGAGATAGGTCTAGAAAGAAATAGTTGGTTCTAATACCAGAAAGAGATTTGGTATGTACCATCACAATGACAATAATAAAGTCCAATCCGTTTTTTTTATTTTATAATTTAATCATATCCATGAAATTTTACCTCTAATATAAAAATACTAAATACTTGATTTCTTCAAAATACATTTGAAAATATACTAACATCAAATCATGCATCATATTTCATTAGTTAACAACACTGCATGCAGGTCTGCAAAGCATACAAACATTTACTGACAAGCAAAAAAATTTATTCATGAATCATTGTTTTTTCTCTATATGTTTATTTTTACAAACCAGCAAATAGTAAAGGAAAGCTTATGCCTATTCCAAATATGATTTTTTCAAGTTTACAGGGTTTAAAGACTTCAATCCATGTGATAGAATAAAAAAACATTAGTTGAAACAAAAATAGTTATTTGATAACCTCAAATACTTGCATAAAAACACTCCACGGCCATCTCTGCAGCTTCCACAAATAAACAATCAGTCCAATATTTGATAACCTGCCAAAGGGTTGTGAGCAAAAGCATGATGGCACACCATACCGTTCTGCAGAGACATAGCAGGATAGGCGGGCATTGGCCTTCTTTCGTTACACTTGTCAATCCGAGGAAGCCTAGGAGTGTGGCCATATGTTAGTGAGGATTTTGATGTGACTACAAACAGTTTTCTGTTTATACAAAATAGTTCAGAAACTTTTGATGTGCATTTTACAAGCAGGTGCCTAGTTATAATTGGTTTGATGGCTACGCAACAAACAGGTGTTGCAATACTATTGACTGAAATGTATATAAAAAGCTACAGCTATCGGCTTAATTAACATATAAGCTACTGTGTCAACAGTTGAAATTATCCTAGGCTCGAGTTGCACTATCTAAATGTGCCCCTTAACATACCCAGTGAGGGCTCATAAGATTAGAAGGAAAATAAGCAATTTAGCAGCTTCGAATATTAGAATGTAACTATTTGGCACAAGCTGCTTATTTATACATTTCAATATTTTAGCTACCAATTTTTCTTCTATTTTTAAAAAGAAAATTCATCCAGCAAAAACTTTATCCTCTCTGTAATCATAACTGACCCATACAACCAATTAGAAATTTTGTAATTAAAAAGGCTGGCTGGTTGTAATGCTCTCACACCTGGCAAAAACAATGGAGTCTGAAACATATGTGTTCCCAAATGACAAATAAATTTTATTTACAAGTGCAGCATGTTCCAGAACAGGAAACATAACAAAGATGAATAATAATTTAGCAAAACCCATCTTCAGTTAACAAGATTCTGTGAGCATGACTTAACCCTGTAGGAGACAACAGATAATGTGCTCAAGTTAAGATTTTGTGTTAGCTACCTATGAAATGAAAACTTGCTGTGGGTTGAGATACAAAAATGACTTCTGATTTAACAGCCCTTGTGGTTCCTTTCATCTATATACAAGTTTCAATGAATTCATAATCATTGTACAATAAACTTATATATCTCTATTAGAACAATACATCCTCTTAGAAAGCAATTGTTACATAGATTTCCTTCATACAGCCTAAAGTTTCATATAAGGATTCAAGAAACCCACTACAGCAACTCCTCAAAACACACCTCAAAAATCTAAATCCAATAGATTGTGCAACATGATTTTCACAAACCTGTCTATTCCTCAGACCTCTACTTCTTCCTTAGCACACCTGGATATCTGATTACTGGACTAGAATTCATAATTTGTTTTACTGTTCCTCATTTATTTACTCCATGGGCTAATAAGAGAGCTCCAGGTACTTTTAAGGGAACTACAATTCAGCCTTTTGCAATATGGGTCATTTTAGTCATTTGTACATCTATCACCCAGCTGAAAATGCTTTATTACAGGATAATATCAATAAAATCCTACCCTATTAACTTTTCATTTTAAGCAAATTTGCTTTTTCACCAAGACTACCAAGAAGGCTATCGAAGCTCTTCTTGAAAGACTCCACACCTTCCAATTCCAGCAAGGAACCCACTTCATCCCAGTCAAGTCCAAGATTTTTAATTGCATCATAGACCTCCTCTGCTTCCTCAAGATTTGCATCAATAGTTCTAGAAACCGTCCCATGGTCGAGAAATGCCTGGAGAGCAAGATCTGGCATTGTCGTGACCTAGAAGCAAATGATATAATGTATATGAGACAGTTATGTCAAGAAAGGGAGTAAAATTATTCCACAAAAAAAAACGAGTCTAATCCAAAGCACAGCTCAACCAACAAACATGTCACTCACACTGTCAGGGCCAATCAGAGGATTCACATATAGTGTATCTGGATATGCTGGATTTTTCACACTTGTTGAGGCCCACAACACTCTTTGCTTTCTAGCTCCTCTCTTTTCAAGAGCCTCCCATCGAGGACCAGAGAACTTTTTCTGATATAGTTTGTAAGCAAGAGCAGCTTGTGCTGTGGCAGCCTACATGTGATGTATTAATTTGTCAGAACAAACTAAAATTACTGATGGCCAAAGTCAAACACAGGAATTGTAAAGAGAGGGCAAAAGAGAATTGAAAACACCTTACCTTTCCTCGAAGGGCAAGTGCAGACTCAGTTCCAATTTTTTCAAGCTTTTTGTCTACAAGTGTGTCAACACGACTTACAAAGAAGGAAGCAACACTCGTAACTTTTGAAAGATCCTCAGCTTCACAAGATTCTAAACCTTCTAAATATGCATCGATCACAGCTTCATACCGCGGAAGTGAGAATATTAGCTACAGGCAAAAGAAAATGTTAATAGAATTTATTAAAGGATGTACAAATATACGAGGATAATTACATAATGGTTTTCAACTTCAAAGATGCACACCATAAAATTAAAATCATAACCACTGCTGTTAATAGAGAACTTCTAAATGTATTTTATTTTTCCATTAACAACATAAGGTAATGCAAGTCTCAACAAGATCATATTCAGATGTAAAACTATGAATGAAACCTAAATTTAAACCAAAAAATTACTAGGAAATTTGCCAGAGATTAATAAAAACAAATGTGACCTGTTTTATACAGCACAAAAACGATAATAAACCATTAATAGAAATTGGACTTTGTGTGACTCGAACCAGAAAAACTAATGTTAAATAATTGCAAAAACTCTTGAAGGTGATCTCTCAGGAAATCAGAGATCCATGTAGAAGCTATTAGAAAAATGATATTTTTGCCATAAATCACATGTTCATGCCATTGGAGGTCACATTTTTGCTAACTTCTAAATATGGATTCTTTATTGTGGGCCCCAATGTTCATCACTTCATGCATTAGAACCTGGGATAAGAATATCACCTGACTGGTAGGAATGAAGGAGCTTTGAGTTTGTTAGGGCAGGGGAATAATGGGATGAAAGGTATTATTTCTCATGGATCAGCTATACCCAAACCTGGGACATTTCCATGGCTATGGATGAAATTTGTTGAAATATTACATCTTCAGTATATATAGTTAGATAATAGTTAATATATAAATACATTAGCAATGAAGTCACCTTAGTGAAATGTTAGTATTAGTGACTTGTTAGTATTTAATATTATTGTTAGTATATAGTGAGAAATTAGTTGGGAGTTAGGCAGTTGGGAGGTTAGTTTGGGAAGTTGTACATAGAAATGTAATGCTTTATAAGCATTTGCATCATACTATGTCAAAAATGGTGAAATCAATACAATTATATTATTCTGTGTTTATTATTGCTGCTATCATGATTTAGATTGTCCAGAAATCAATATGCTTTACCATTTTCAATATGGTATCAAAGCAGTTCTGATTTAATCTTGAAGAAGATAAGGAATGATAATGGTTGAAGATCTCAGTAGGAGAATGCAGTTTTCTTCATCCTATCATCTGAGAGCAGTAAGTTGAGAGGATTCAAGCAAACGAGAAGAGTTTGGCGCTGCAAGTTTCAAGTTGCGTCAACGAACTTGTACTTACAGATTTATGGTGGAATACTGGTATTCATTTCTGTACTACTGGAGTTGTAAGTAGAACAAAATGCCACAGAACTCAAGATAGGTGAAGAATTCTTGAAGGCATTTCTAATTCATTATCCAATTTAGAATTAAATGTTATTTTGTAAGGCATTATCTGCATTTCGGATTGAAACTACGCAAGGAATTGAAGTATAGTGATTCTTATTACAGGTGACTGAAATTTTTGTTTATTTGATCATTGAATGAGTGGTCATGGGTGGTGGCACTAGCTATATTCGCTAGTGGTTTGTCATTTGCTTGGCAGTTACTGACAAATGCTTTGTGGTTTATTGTGTGGCAATTTGTGTTTATGGCAGTATATGTTGGTGGTATTGGGTAAGTGGCTGAAACCAGGTATTCTCTTGCAATTTTTGACATTACAAAACTGCTCGCAACTTCCCATGTTTAAAAGATTTAATTGGCAGTTTGTGTTCTTATTAAGTTTGATCGATATGCTAAATTTAAAGAAACAAAAACAAAAGCCATCGTCACAATGATTTGTAGAGAAGAATTGGTTGAAGAATCACATTTGTTAGTGGAAAGATACATTTGATATTTATTTGTCAAGACTTTACAATTAAAATTACAGGGCGAATTATGTTAAAATTGGATGATAAGATAAATTTGTTTAAATGGAGAAATAAGGTATATATTGATAAGGAATTTTGATATTTTTGTAATAGTTTGTAAATGAAGAAATAAGGAGTTACAAGGATATATTTATATTTACACTATATTGTAAAAGGTGCATTTTCGGTGATAACTAACACCTAATGTCTACCTATGGTTTCTATTTTGCTTTGCATGCAATTCGCAAAGAAACAAGGCCTCTAATTTTTTACTACCTTGTGGCACATGGTGTGCTTGATTACATTTTATTTGATTCTCATTGTCACACACGACATGAAAAATGAAAGCTTAAAAATGGTTATGAAGCAGACATCAAAAACAATGGAGAAAGCAAAAAGCGAAGAATTTATCAGGGTTAAGGACTAAGCACAACCTTCAAATTTGCAGCTGGAGGTATATCATCATCTCAAGCTAACTTCTCACTCAGAGATGATACTTTGCATGAGAAGCACCAGGAGCAAAGGGGGTATGGTAGTGTTTTTTTGGCTTGTGGATAGTTGAGTATGTCTCGATCCATGCATGTTTGTACTTGTATATAATTGAGTTTGTCTCAATCCATTAAAGGAGTGTTACTATGGAGAGTTGAGTAAGTCTCAATTCACAGTTGGTTGGTATTTTTCTTGTGGATAATTGAGTCTCGATTCACAAAAGAGATGGTGTACTTGTGAATAATCGAGTATGTCTCAATTGACAGGTGTTTTGAGGATTTGCAGGTTTGACAGTCAGGCCATCTGTTGATGGGTTCAGTTTGGTGTGTCTTGTGTGAGTGAGGAGATTTGGTGGAGGCGCCTCGTCAAGTTTCCAGATGGGCTGCTGTGTTCAGTCCATGCAGTGTTTCGTCCTTTGTTTGAATTGATGTAATAAAGGGGGAATGTTGGAATGTTACATCTTTAGTATATATAGTTAGATAATAGTTAATAAATAAATACATTAGAAATAAATTAGGAGGTTTCTTTGATTTTTCTTTAGCTTTTTCAAGCAATTTCCAGCAAACCCATTATGAAGTAATTTATTTCAGATATTGAATATTAAAATTAAAAAGAGATCTTTGTACGACAGACTATTTGAATGAAGTAGACTATGTATTCGCCCCCACTGATCAATATCTAGGCTTGTGGAACACCTATAAAAAAAGAATATCTTGAAGACACGTCCTCTTACAAAGTATGTTGAGCTTTATGAAGCAGATCAACAGAGGCAGTTTTGTGAGCATGTACACGTTGAGCTTAGGGAACATCTAGAAAAAAATCTTGAAGACCTCTCCTCTTCAGGGTATGTTGAGGTTTATAAAGTGGATCAAAAGAGGTGCTTTTGTGAACATGTACAGGTTGAGGGAGTCATGAGCATGGATGTAAATAGTTTAGTTCATAAAGATGATGGCAAAGAACTAAAACTCGGTAGCAATTTTGATGAAAGGCTGACAATAAAGATGTGGCAGAAAACTTGTTTGCCCATTTACAATTGTTTTTGTTTAAGGACCAGAAGTGGTCAGCATTCATCAAGAGGAATTGCTTCAAATGCTTTGAGGGAAAAACAATTCAAGAAGGGAGAGACGGTTATGAACCTTATGCCAAAAGTACCATGATATTTAAAATTGTGCACTTCAGTCAGTGGGGCCCGTTAAGTGTTCTATCACCAAAGAAAAAAAGAAAACAAACTCCAGCTCAAGAGAAACATCTTGCATTGCATGGCTTTAATGAGTTCTAGCAAATTTAGTTAGTGTCTTTCACAACAATTGCATGGCTTCTATTAGCAAGTGACTTTGATGAGACATGAATGGCTGCTAAAAGTCAGTGGTTATAGTAAGACATGCACAGCTTTTGTAAGATTTGCATGGATTCTATTAATAAGACTTTAGTATAGTTGCAGGGAGACGCTCTCCCACCCCCTGGGATGCGCTTCCGGTTCTGGGACGCATCTCCAGTACCGGAGATGGGTATGGAAACGTCCCCCATGACAGGAGACGTTCCAGCCACATCTTCACACATCTCTCTAAGTAAAACTCTAAACGCAGAAAAAACCCTAAAAACGAAATGAAAAATCCTTAAAACGAAAAAAATAAAAACTAAAAATTGTTAACAATGTTGCAATACACTTCATTATTGACTGTTTTATTTTCATTATGAGCACAAAGGAGTGGAAAAAATCTTTGACCACAGTGTTTACAGTGATAGAAGCCACATACGAATAGATTTTATTTTACAGCGATGTCACACAGCAGCTGCATAGCATACGCAGAAAACTTAGAAAGTTTAGGTTAAATTTAAGAACCTTAGAATATTAAAATTTTAGATTTTAAAAAAAAAATAGTCCCGACTCCATAAAATTAAATTTAATTATGATTATAGTTTCGGCTATAAGTTTTAAACTTTAAAACTTCAAATTATAATTTTAAGTTCTACAATATAACTTTAATGTTATAACTTTAATGTTAAAACTTTAATAATTTTAATTTAAGTTATAAACTTACTAGTTTTAACTTTAAATTTTATGATTTATTTTTTAATATTTTAAATTTTATGAAATTTTATTATTATTTTTATATATTATAATATTCTAATATATTATCAGATATCACTTCCAGGGCTATGGCGATGCTGCTCGAATTGGGCACGGATAAACAATTGGTGAAGTCCATCATGCAGGGGGTTTTCAACGCCGAGCACCTGGGGGATATGGAAGTCACGTTGCAAATGGCGAGCTTGGGGTCTGGCGTTCCGCGACCGAAGGACTGGCATTTGTTTGAGGATCCTGGAGCAGTCATCAAGCTTTACCCCTTCATCTTGGATGTACGGGGATTTGATCTCATTCTACTAAAGGACCAAGCGACAGTGGCAGTCAACTATATCAAAAAGGCTTTGGGATTGGAGGTGGCCAACGGGCTTGACTGGGTGGAGGATTTCCGTAAGCATCTTGTTTCTACTAATACTTAGTTCAGATGACTCCAGTGGCTCCATTTTGTATAGCTGGAGATATGTTTTGATATTATGGGTTTAGCCTGGTGGTGAACGTTTGGGAATATTTTGTATAATTGAAGACATGTATTGTTAGTATGGGTTTAGCCTGGTTATGATCAGTTAGGCATAGTTAGTTTTCTCTGTAATTATGTTCAGAGACCCTGTGTGGTCTTCATATTAGCTTTCTCAACTCTCGTAGGTATAATGTCTATCTCAGGACAGCCATGAAAGGCTGATATATTGTAATCTTTTTTGAAACTTCTCAATATAATATAGCTATTACAGATCAAAAAAAAATATTCTAATATATTATATATTAATTATTAATATATGTAATATTATTAATATTATATATATGTAATATTATAATAATATTATATTATTATTATATATGTAATATTATTATAATATATTTTATGTTAATTATTAATATATATGTAATATTAATAAAAAGTATTTTTATAAATCAAAATGCGAAAAAGAGCAGTTAGTCAGCGACAAAGCAATATTATTAAGAATGCAAGAAATGAATCAAGGGCAGAGCACCCTTGCAGCATTATACAGGGGAAGAAGAAGGTTTTCTATGGGGGCGGGGCTCCCCCTCCGCATCCTCAGGACGAACAGGACTGGCAAACTGTGAAGAGTAGGAGGCAGCAGAGGGGAGTTAGGGCAGAGGCAACAGCAAGAGTAACAGCTCAAGCCAAGGTGGCAGGAATGTGGGCTATCCCAATAACCTCAACAACCCCAGCATTTGTAATTGGAGCAAATCGCACCACTCTAGGCCGGGAAAGAAGCTGAAGTGCTCGACAACCCCCTATTGTTTCCTATCCTTCCTATCCAAGACAAGGATTCGCGGAGGGTTTTTAAAACCGGCCCCCAGGCTCATTCATGCAAAGGAAAATTCCCATACAGGCAGCGTATCGAATTTCAGGGCACCCCACCATTGGCAAATCTCTAAAAACCCTAAATTCGGCAACCCAACTCCTAACACTCTTTGGAAGGGCTTAGACCAGGCAACACTCCGTGAACGGGCAAACCCTAGAATCCCTGAGTCGAGACCAAAAATAAGTTCAATATATCATCAAAATTCTGAGGCCATGGAAAAGAAAGTATCAATTGATATCAAAAATATCTACACAGATGGTCTGGGGATGCATTGTAGAACCCACGGTTTTTATATTCGATGGCGTGGGATAGGGCAGCCTGTGAAGGAAATTGCAGAATGGGTCCAAACCCTCTACAAAGACCAGGTAAGTATCACTATCACTTCTGAAGAATTCATATTCATTGTCTGCAAGAGTGCAAACCTAAAAAAAGAAATTTTAAACAGCAGAAGCTTGTTTTACAAAGGGCATAATTTCGAGTACTTAGACTGGATACCTAATTTCGACCCTAGTAAACTGAAACTTAAAGTAGCTAGGTGGGTCAAGCTACCGAATCTCCCGATCGAGCTCATCCATAGTAAAATCTTGATGGAGATAGGAAATCACCTGGGAGAGTTCATGGGATTGGAGAAGGATTTCTTATCTTACTCAAATGTTTTCCTATTAGTAAAATTGGATATTAGCACCAAAGACCTTGAACCTCTTGAAATTAATACTAACCTGGCCAATTACTGCATCAAGCCAGCTCTCCATCGTGGACCTATCCTTAGAAACACTAACAACAGATTTCCAAAAATGCCCGCTAAGGTGCGCCCCATTTTTCAACCTGGGGGGGTCAACATCAAATTTAATGATAATAAAGGTGGATTTATTGTGGACTATCAAAGGAATAGCTCTTCTTCCCTGAAGGAGCACCTCAGTGGTAACAAGGAATTGTCTAGGCAAAATCAGAACCTGAGTATGGTAATAGCCCAGCCTAGGAGAAGCCCTAATCCTTCCCAAAATAACAAAGAAATCACCCTGAATCACAGTAATGAGGTTACTACACAGAACATGAATCCCGGTCAGGCCAGCTCAGGGAAAAAAACAATCACAGCGGTTAAGCCCCCGAATCAGAATTATGAACCACAGATAGGAAAAAAGAGGATGGAACTGGAGGAGGGGGAAGTTCCTTCAGAAGTTGCCAGAGACAATAACACCACAGCAGCAGAAGGAAGTATAAACCCAGAGGTTTTAGAAACCCCAGAATGGGTTCCAAACACTTTCGAAACAGAAGGAAAATATAAAGACTCCGAGAATCAAAAGAAATCCACAGACAAGCTCAGCCATTCAGTTATAGAAGAAATCTGCAATGAGATCTTCGATAAGGCATTAGAGGAAGTGGTAATCGAGGAAGTTAACAAAGAGACGGAAAAACTCATCACCAAGATTATAGAACTTGAAGAAGAAAAGGAAAGGCAGGATAGAAAGACGACCCAAAAGATCAGGGAGATAGAGAAGTGGATGAAGCAGATCTGAGGTTGGGAATTGCCATAACCGATTTCAGCAGGGATACCCCAGACTATGCCAAAAGTAATAAGAAAAGGGGTAGGAAATCACTTTTGGAGCTAAGAGAGAAGGTAGGCGAGGCTACTAATCAAACTAAGATCACCACACTGTTCTATGTAGGGAAGGGGAAGTGCCTTCCCCCGGCGCCATGAGAGTCCACACCTGGAATGTTAGGGGTCTCAATGCCCCTAACAAACAGCGTATCATAAAACGCTGTATAACCAACACAAAACTAGATATACTAATGGTCCAAGAAACTAAACTAAATAAAGAAGAGATTGACACTCTAAACAAGAGGTTAGGAATATGGGAGCTAGTTGGAGTTCCAGCTGAGGGTGCTTCGAGAGGCATAGGGTTAATTTGGGACCCTAGAGTGGTTTCATTTATAGTATTAAGCTGCAAGAAGAACTGGATGGTGGGGTTCGTCAAAAGCATCAAAAGCAACCTACACTTTTTCTCCTCAACATTTATGGTCCTCCTCAGAACCAGGATAAGAGAGCAGTGTGGTCAGAAATAGAACAATTCTTGGGAACTTTACAGGATCAAGTATGTATTCTGGGGGGAGACTTCAATGCAATATTGGATCCTAAAAAAAAACTAGGAGGTCTTGTTAGGTTATCCACAGCAGCGAAAGACTTTAAAGATTGGGTTCAGAAGAACAATTTATTGGAAATTAAAACTACACAAGAAGGTTTTACATGGAACAACAGAAGAGAAGGCTTTAGCAATATTGCAGAAAAACTTGATAGATTCTTGTTAAGAGGTAATTGGGCCCAATTCCCTTATATTCTGACGGCAGAGATCTTACCATACTCGGGCTCTGATCACTACCCAGTGCAGCTGAGTATCTCAGAAGATTGCCAACCCAAACGTTGCCCCTTTAAATTTGAACAAATGTGGATCAGAGATAACCTTATTACCCTAATTGAGCAATGGTGGAAAGAAACTAGAATATCTGGATCCAAGCTTTTTTGTTTAGTATCCAAACTGAAAACTATTAAATGTAAGCTTCTAAGCTGGAATAAAACTAACTTTGGTAATATCTTTGAGTCCAAAATTAAGCTAGAAGAACTAGAAAACCTAAATAGAATCGTGATTACCAAAGGAATGGACGCTAAAATGTTTTCGAAAGAAAAACAGCTGAAAATTGAATATGAAGATATCCTAGCCAAAGAGGAAATCTTTTGGCGTCAAAAGTCAAGAGAAACTTGGCTAGAAGAGGGAGACAAGAACACTAAGTTCTTTCATAACAGCACAAAGCACGTAGAAACGTAAACAGAATCCTCAAAATTAAAAATGCAAATAATGACTGGATCGAAGATCCTCAACAAATTGCACGTGAAACGGTTAGGTACTTTGAAAATATTCTTAATAATCAGGAGGGATCAAACTGCATGTACCAACAAGCCATTCTGGAAGATATCCCAAGGATTATTTCAGAGGATCAAAACAAAGCTCTTAATGGTAAATTCACCAAAACTGAGGTAGAGCTGGCAATCTCTCAAATGCAACCAGATAAAGCTCTTGGTCCCGATGGCTTCCCAGCCTTCTTCTTCTAGAAATGCTGGCACTTCATAGGAGACGAAGTAGTCGAAGCACTAGAAGGGGTAAGAAATTCGGGAAGTATTCTCAAAGAGGTAAATAATACTTTCCTTACACTTATTCCAAAAAAAGAGAAGCCGGAAAGTCTAGGGGATCTACGGCCTATATCTCTGTGTAATACTATTTATAAAATCCTCACTAAAACCCTGGCTAATAGGATTCAGGCAGTGCTTCCAGAAATCATTAGTGATGAACAAACAGGGTTTGTTCCGGGTAGATCTATATTTGATGGAGTTATTACAGCCCAAGAAGCCATTCATACCATACAGCAAAACAAAAAACCTAGCATGTTAATTAAACTAGATATAAGTAAAGCCTATGATAAGGTAGACTGGCGTTTCCTCTGCAAAACCCTAGAGGCTTTTGGTTTTAATAAACAATGGATAAACCTCATTTACGCATGTATTTCTAATCCCAAGATCTCAGTATTAATCAATGGAACTCCGGAAGGTTTTTTTAGCATTTCAAGAGGATTGAGGGAAGGGGACCCTATTTCTCCTTTTCTCTTTATTATAATGGCAGATGTATTAGGGAGAATGATCACCAAGGCTAGGGAAGAAGGAAAGATCCAAGGAATCAAAATCACTTCCAGTGTCGATCCTACAACACATCAACAGTTTGTAGATGACACTATGCTCTTCGGTAAAGGGTGCATAGAAGAAGCTAGGGCGTTCAAAGATATCTTGGACTCTTATTGTAGGGCCTCTGGACAGGAGGTAAACGCTAATAAATCAGCAATTTATTTTTTCAACACGGATCCTGAAACTGAAAAAGAAATATGTAGAATCCTATCTTTTAAAAAAGGGGAAATGCCTTGTAAATATCTTGGTATACCATTGGGTAAAAGCGATTAGATCAATGATCTTTGGGACCATATTACTTCCAGGATCAGGAATAGAGCAGAATCTTGGAAAGGCAAATGGCTCTCCTCAGCAAGCAAAGTGACAATGTTAAAATCGGTTCTCTCAGCTATCCCAATTTACCAATTATCCTGTATGAATCTTCCAGTAGGAAAACGGGAAGAAATCAACAAAATTTTATTAACTTTCCTATGGCAAGGTTCGGAGGATAAAAAGAAAATGGCACTTGTGGCTTGGGACAAGATTTGTAGACCAAAAGACGAAGGAGGCCTGGGCTTAAAAAACTTCAGAGAACAGAGTAAGGCTTTAGGCGCTAAACTTGTATGAAAAATGTATCAACAACCCGATTCAAAGTGGGTTAAAATTCTTAGAAACAAATATCTTAGAGGGGAGGAACCGGCATTCCTTTTTAGAATGGCTAACCCACCTAAAGGTTCTCACCTCTGGAATTTTATGATGGACTGTAGGAAGCTCATAATGGACAAACTAACTTGGAGTTTAGGTGACGGGAACCAAGCACTTTTTTGGGACGACTCATGGGGTGGGTATGAGGCGATAAGCAGCTTAGATAATTTAGAGAATGCCAAAAGGATACTAGAATCACACTGGGGGAAATATGTAAAAGATTATATAGATTTTCCCAATCATGAGGAGAATAGGGGGTGGAAATGGAAACCCCTGGATAATATGAACATTCCGGATAATGAGAAAGAGAAACTACTTGATATCCTTAACAAAAGGAGGGTTTCTCTCAAAGGAGACTTAGACAGATTAGTTTGGGATGGAGCTAAATCAGGAAATTATAAAACCAAGGATGGTTACAAAACTTTAATCAGACAGCAACTAAGACCAAAATCGGAGTTACCACTGAGACTGTGTTGGGATAAGAACTGTCTCCCAAAGGCTGGGCTGTTTGCCTGGATGGCCTTGCAGAAAAAAATCCTAACGGCGGATAGGTTCACCAAGATGGGATATGAGGGGCCTAGCAGATGTCCCCTTTGTGAAGAGGATCAAGAAACAGCAAACCATATTCTCCTCAATTGTCAATTTTCTAATAAATGTTGGAATTGGCTAAGTAATAAGATGGGATGGATTATTGCCATGCCTAATAACATTTTGAACCTTTTCCAATGCTGGCCTGAGACTCACAAACAAAGCATCTACCATATGCTATGGACAATTTCCCCTTCGATCATGGTTTGGGAGCTGTGGAAAGAAAGAAATAGAAGAATCTTTAAAGATAGGAAAATGACTTTTGGTCAGCTAATCATTAAAATTGAGGCTGTCATAATAGAAATAGTCAATAGTAGGATTCTAAATAACTCCAAAAAAGAATCCACAATGACGCACTGGGATGAAAAGATGCGGGGGAGATGGGCAGGACTAAAACTTCCCTCCTTTGTGGGACCAGGCAACCACAACTCCACCAACAAGAGAAAGGAATGTAAGTGGCAACCTCCTAAAGAAGGGTGGTTCAAGCTAAATTTTGACGGGGCATCTAGGGGCAACCCGGGAGTTGCAGGAATAGGTTGTGTAATCCACGATTCTGAATCTAGAGAAATGGCAACCTTAGCCAAACCCCTAGGAGAAACAACAAATAATTCAGCAGAATTAACTGCCCTGATTGAAGGTCTGAGAATCTACAAAGACATGAAAATTGAAAAATTAGAGGTCGAAGGAGACTCCGCAATCGTCACTAATGGCTTACGGAAAGGGAACATGCCTAATTGGAGACTGAATTCCCTGCTGGCTAATGCCCTCGACATCATTGCTTCTTTAAGGAGGTGCACATTCAATCACACTTACAGAGAGGGTAATAGTAAAGCAGACTCTCTCCAACAAAGGGGTGGATGGTCTCTTCCTATCTACTAGAGCTAACACCGCTGAAGTAAAGCAGACTCTCTCCAACAAAGGGGTGGATGGTCTCTTCCTATCTACAAGAGTGGGCCCGATTAGTTTTATGAAATGAATTGAAATCCCCTTCGAATCCACATATGTATCACCTTGTATATCAAATGCATGTGTTTTATATACAATAGCAGACCCCAGCTAAAATTCACATTATTTAATCTTTCATTCAAATCCGGGTTTGCATAAACTTGTATATCCATTGGAGATGGGGCCCTCATAGGTATCTTTGGTGTATCGTGCATTTGTATATACATTTCCTTTGATTCTCATATGCATCTGTCTTTGCATCTTGTATACATACACCGCAATATACAATCTCGGACTTCTAACTGGGTCCGGACTTGTATGTATCTGTTTGTACCACCTTGTTATATCTCACGCATACCCCTTGTATATACTTTTCCTTTGTTTCTCATATACATTTGTCTTTGTATCTTGTATCGATACATCGCAATATACAAGCATGGACTTCAAATATATTTCTATCCGGGTCCGGTCTTGTATGTATCCATTTGTATCTCCTTCTATATCACATGCATACACTTTTATACAATCGCGGACTTCATTGGATTTGTGAAACAAATTGGAATTTTCTTGGGATCCTCCATTGTATGTATCTTGTTGTACAATCATCTCCAATATACATACATGGCCCCCACCCGTTATTTTTATCTCCAATGATGTCGGGTTTTGTATAATATTCTCTTGTATATTTTCTTTGTATATTGCCGTTTGTATGTTATCTTGTATAAGCGCACATACAAAGCATCTTATACAAACCCTCTTTTGTATATTTTCTTTGTATATTGGCGTCTGTATGTTATCTTGTATAAACGCACATACAAAGCATCTAATACAAACCCTCTCTTGTATATTTTCTTTGTATACTGTCGTTTGTATGCGATCTTGTACAAGCGCACATACAAAGCATGTCTTCCCCAGCGATGCTTTTATTCCTTTGTATATCGGGCATGTATATTATAAATATACAAGCACCCCGAACATACAAAGACTTTTCAGGATTTAACTTTCTTTTCACATCCGGTTTGGATCTCCTATCTGCATCCTGCTTACTTGTATATCGGCTTGTATATCGTTATTGTATCTTCCGAATTGCATACTTGTATATTCTCTTGTATATTTCCTTTATATATACATTTCCATTGTTGCTCATATGCATTTGTCTTTGTATCTCGTATAGATACATCGCATTATACAAGCACGGACTTCAAATAAAGTTTTAAACTTTCTACCGAGGTCCGGACTTGTATGTATCCGTTTGTATCTCCTTTTTTATCACTTGCATACACTTTTATACAACCGTGGACTTCATTGGATTTGTGAAACGAATTGGAATTTCTTGGGATCCTCCATTGTATGTACCGTGTGCAATCGTCTCCAAGATACATACGCGGCCCCCACCCGTTATTTTTATCTCCAATGATGTCGGGTTTTGTATAATTTTCTCTTGTATATTTTCTTTGTATATTGCCGATTGTATGTTATCTTGTATAAGCACACATATAAAGCATCTTATACAAACCCTCTCTTGTATATTTTCCTTGTATATCGGCATTTGTATGTTATCTTGTATAAGCGCACATACAAAGCATCTTATACAAACCCCCTCTTGTATATTTTCTTTGTATACTGCCGTTTGTATGTGATCTTGTACAAGCGCACATGCAAAGCATGTCTTCCCCAGTGATGCTCTTATTCCTTTGTATATCGGGTATGTATATTATAAATATACAAGCACCCCGAACATACGAAGACTTTTCAGGATTTAACTTTTCTTTTCGCATCCGGTTTGTATCTCTTTTTTGCATCCTTCTTACTTGTTTATCGGCTTGTATATCGTTATTTATTCAAGCCTAATATGCATTCGGTGGAGCCCACATCACTTTTCGGATTGTATCTTCCGAAATGCATACTAGTATCTGATTTTTAGATACAAAGCCGAATACATACAAACTCCTGTGTATCACCTCTTCGGACTTATTTTATAAACCGCAGTTTTCTCTTTTTCGGCTCCGCATTGGATTTAAAGTGCAATGCATCTAGTCGTGATGCATCATTTTAACCAAATCTCAACCTTTCTCGAGTTCCGCATTGTATGTATGTGATTTATAACCACACATACAATATACGAAACATACATTGTTTTTATACAAGCTACTTGTATATCGGCTGGTATATCGAAGATGTACATTGTTATGTTATACATTTCAATATACAAAGCATCTTGTATATCAGCTTGTATATCGAAGTTGTACATTGTTATGTTATACATTTCAATATACATTGTTATGTTACTTATTTCAATATACAAAGCATCTTGGTATATCCACGATGTATATAAAGTGCAAAGCATCTTCCGATTTTCAACCTTTCTTGAGTTCCGCATTGTATGTATATTGAAATGTATAAAACATACATTCAATGCACGAATCATACAACAATTAAACCTCATTTCATATTCTTTTCGGTTCCACTAGATGCTCGATGAGAGTTCTACCGACTTCACCATCGGCATGACTTTCTTCATCGCTGAGTGATTAATATTCTTCCCCGATCTCTCAAGTGTCACCGAGATGGTTATCGGTGAGAGTCTCGTCGATGAATGCGACTATCATTGTCATCGGGGTAATCTATGTCATCGGGATAACATATTTAGGGTTACCTGATCGTAGTCGTCTCCCCGATACCCTTTTATATCCTGGATCGGAAAAGACTTTCATAACATGTCACCGATATCGTCGTGAGAATTGCTTCAATCAGACTTTTAAGCCTTGTTCCGATTCACTTGTTCTCGCCAATGGTTTTTATTCTTTACACTTATCAGTGTAAGTTACACCGAAGCACTTTTCTTCAATCGGTGAGACATTAGAGTATCGGAGAGTCTTTAATCTTTCTTTCCGATGCTCGTCTCCTGCCGATGATTGCTAGTCTCCTCCGTTCTACTGGATGATCGGTGAGAATCTCACCGAAATTTCTTATCGGTATGATCTACATCGTCGAGAGGTCTTGTAAAGTATTCGCCGATAGTCTTTAGTTATACCGATCGGCGTGACTGGGAGCTTTCTCTCCGACAAAAGGTCATCGGTCTCATTTTCTCCATCGATGACTCTTGAAATCTTCTCCCCGACCCTTATTCTCATGCCGATAGCCTTTTTTACAAGTTTCCCATGGATCGGTATAACTAACTTGAGGTCTTGCTGATGTAAGAAACTGAGGCCCTTTACATTATTCGTGATAAAAGTCACAGGATTTTACGGGATATATCAATTGTTTTATTCTGATTTTGGGCGAAACGTTTTTGGTTTGGTCGAGTATGGATGAGCAAGAATACAAGAAAATTTTAAATTTTCCTGTCCCTACACTTTGATTGAAACTTGAATCTCTACTGGCATGTGAGAAGGCAGGAAATCAGACTGGCATTAATGAGGTTTCAAGTCGAGCTTTGGCTGCCATTCCAGCTCTTTTGAGAGATATTACAGATTTGACAGGTAAAAACGTTTTTCTTTGATGGGTTAAAGTTCAGATGGTCCACCAACATTATCAGTGACTAGATCGATCACTTAGGCCCACACTCAGGTATATATATTTGCATTTTTACAAGTATATACATTTAGATGTTGGCATATATAGGGGTTCAGTCAACTAGTTTGGGATTTAAGTTAACTTCAAAGCAAGTGTGTTTGTATATTTATGAAAAGATTGGCAAGAGCAAGTATTTTAATTTTTTCTCTCAGGCAAAGGATTTAGAGAACTAACAGGTGTTTGCAGGAAGAGAAGTCTATGTTTATCCTTGTTTTGTTTAGCTAACATGCGAAAAGAGGTGGAAGTTTTCCCTGTGATTTCAGGTAAGACAGGTAAATTGGTAGGAGCTAGACAGGAGTGGCCCCTCATTCGATAATAGACAACTGATCTAATACTATACGTCATCAAGGACATCCCAGGAGCTGGAGATCCAACAAGCCATTCAGCAAAAGAATATCAGAAGAAAGGCCCTGGTATAGGGCAATGTTTGTACTTGTACCCCAGAAATTGTATAAGAAAGGATGAGTCCTTGTTGGGCTTGACCCCGTATAAGATCTATAAATAAACAGTATGTACTAGACTGCAAAAGTCCCAGGCTAGACCGGAGGTTTTCTTTGCTCTATTCTTTCCTACCGGTGCCCGCACTGAACAGAGCTGTATTTTATTGTATTTTATTACTGACTTTATATATTAATGGCCTCGGCCTTTTACCAATCAAAATATATATATATATATATATGTAATATTCTAATAATATATATACTTATTACAAAAAATATATATACTTATATTATTAAATTATATTAAAATATAAATTATTAAATTATATTAAAAAATAAATGGAGTCTCCAAGTACCCCCGTCTCCTATTTTCAAAAAACAGACGTACTAGTACCGGTACCAATCTCTCGTACCGGTGCCAGTACCGGTCTTCTGGCAACTATGGGTCACTATTTTCTTTATTTTATTATCTTTTTCAAAGTAGATAAGAGTCTTTGAACAATAGTCTTTCTTATCTTTGAATTGTTGTTATCCTATTGTTATCATGCCTACTTATGAATGTATACAAATCTTCATTATTCTCTTCTTCGGATTCTACCTTATGCCCTTCTTTAGATTCTTTAATGTTCTCTTTTCAAGATTCTTCCAGGTGCCCTTCTCTATATTTTTCTTCATGCCCTTAAGCAGATTCTCCATATTCTTCCATGTGCTCCACTTAGTTAATTCTTCAAGTATCTTGTCATGCTCATCCTTGATGAGATGAGCAATACCCTGCAATATCAACTTCATTTCTGTATACGAAAGCTTGATGAACCAATTTTGCACATAATGTTAGTAGTTCACAAGTCTCTAAGCAAGTATAACTAAGCACCATACCCAAACTATCTACAGGAATGTCATTAAAATTTGAGTGCAAAATATATTTGTCCACGGTTAGCTCCAAATTATCAAACAATTGAACTACCTCTGTCCCCTTGATACTTCTTTGTTTAAATTTTAACCACCTAACCAAGTCAATGTTACTGAAGTCATACCCATTGAATGGGTTTATGGAGATAATGGCCTCATTTTAAATACATCCATGAACCTGTGATATTAAAACTTTCTTGATCTTGATAGGAAACAAAGCATAATCTTTTTCCATCTTGTTCTTGATCCAATGTCAGGGTTATCTCCTTCCATTTTTCCAATTCTCCTTTTTTCTATGCTGCTTTTAATTTGTTCATCTCCTCACTATGAGTTTGAAGTTGGTATCCTTCAATTTGGACAACTCTGTATCTTTATTTCCCAACTCTCTAATAGATTTTTTTCTCTTTTGAGCTTCAGAAGTTTCTCATGTTCACATGTGGTGAAGAAAACCTTATTTTTCAATTCATTCAAAAACTATCCCACCCTTTATGTGCTTCACTCCAGAGTTAGGGATGGAATGCTACTACATGTTGACAATGACATTTTTTAGAATACCTGTCTTTAAATTTAAACCACAATTCTCTAGCATCTCCCACTCCAAAAATACAGAGTATTTCCATGAATCCAACTTCAAATAAAGCCTAGAGTTTCAAGAAAGCATGCCTTTAATGTATCTCCCTTCCTAAGTTCCTACTACAAATCTAAAAATTTTGAAAATGAAAACCATATAAACTGGTAGTTCTGAAAATTTTGTTCACAATGCAATGATGAATTGCTTACCCAGATTGCAAGATATGAATATTTATCCCTTTTTATTTAGGTCATGACTGTAAAAAAAAAGTGATTCAGCAGTCTGAGAAGGACAACTTTGAGAGGTTGCCACTCCCTTAATACCACCCAAACTTTTAATCACATCCATTTTCGAGAAAGCTCTCAAAGCAAACTTTCTGATGGCACAAGAATCACTACAATCTGGTATTTTTATTAAGAGGACAACATCTTGCAAATTTGAGTGGTTGTTTTGCCAATTTTAGAAAAAGAAAACCAGATCTTACAAAATAGATCTTCCCACTTTGCCAAAATCGGCACTCCAATACTTCTTGAAAGCAAGTATTCTTTACCTCCTACTGATAATTTTGTCTCAAATACAAGGTGATACAAGAATCCCAAGTCAATTTTCAACTCCAAATAGTTATTTGCATCTCATTACAATTTGAAAATTATATGAATTGTATAAAATGATATCATGTTAATTAATTGTCCACGTATAAATCTAGATCGGATATTAGAATTAAGTAAAATTTGTCTTTTGTAAGGTTTGGTTTCGTTATTCATCATCTTTCCCATAGGGGATTCTTTCCTTGTTTGGCTATTTGCATTTGTATGTGTATATTATGGCTAGGGTTCACCTGCTTTGGTTTTACTTTCTATTCTTTTACTTTAATTGGTTTCTAGTGTTTTAGTCTTAGTTGCTGTTTCAGCTCCTAGAGTTCTATTTTACTGTAGTCATTTTCTATGTATCTCAATGTACTTTCGATTCCCTTGACCTGCTTTGGTCACTCATGAACATCAACGTGATTTATTTCTCTCTTTATTTTTCTTTAATAGTCTTTACTAATGGGAGAGAAAATTCATCAAGTTATTTTGTAGAAATGCATATGCTGATAAAAGTTTGTGATGTAATCAGTCCAACAGAACAGCGAGAACTATTGTACATTTGGGCATTTTAGCCAGTAAATATATTCTTACTTGCCAAAAAACATTACAGTTAAGAAGCTGCTTCTATTATCTAGTAACTTGATCACAACTGGAAAGAAAAAGAAAAATGTCTCAACCAGGGTTTTAAAATTTTGAATGCCTTATATATAAAATGTACAATCAAGACAAACAATGCAAATTTGGTAAGAAAAGGGTTTGGAACTCACAGTAACATTAACACTGATACCAAGAGAAATAACTTTCTTGATAGAAGGAATGCATTCTGCTGTTGCTGGAATCTTTATGTAGACATTACGGCGATTGACTCTTTTGTGCAACCATTTAGCAGCTTCAATTGTCTGTTCTGTCTCAAGAGCAAGCCTGGGAGAAACTTCAACAGAGACATAACCATCTGCTCCTCCTGTTTCATTATAAATGGGCTCAAACAGTTCACATGCATCTTGGATATCTTTAATGACTAGTTCCCAGTACGTGTCCTCAACCTCTTTTCCCTCGTTAATAAGCTGCCTGTAGAATCATGCAGTTAATGATTTTCACAATAGGCATCATATAACTCTGTAATCCAACATGCCAACTGGAACTATACACCTACAGAGATGCATGAATACAAGAATAAATCTATCCTTAGATTGGGAATCCTTCTTGGGAAAAGCAATGAAAATATTTGAAAAAGAGATTTTCACTGTTACTTGTGAAGCAGTTATAAGAACGACGTGCATCTAAGAAAGGAGATAATATTTTTATTACTTTTAAACATATTGTAGGGTTGTATTGTTGTAGTTTTTTTGTTTGGTTTTTTCTAAGTTAACATACCTTAGGGTTAAATTTCTTTTTTTTTTTCTTTTTCTTTTTTCCTTATAACAAAATTTCATACAAAATGGCTGCTAGTTCTAGTTCAATGGGCCCAAGGACAGATAAGCCGTTCAAATTTGATCAAGTATCACCTCTATGGCAATATATTACAATGATTGAGCATCTTCCTAAAGATACGGATTTTCTTTGGCATTGTAGTCAATGTCAGTTCAAGTATAAGAGCTAGTATAATCAAGTGAAAGTTCGCCTATGTGCTATGATAGGCCAAGGAATTAGAGTTTGTCAAGGGCTAAACAAAAAGGGGTTTGCCAAAAGAGCAAATTCTCTCATATATCTAAGAACAAGAAGCAGCTGATATTGTAAGTGAGATCAAAATTAAGATCGCATCCTTTAGCGAAGAAAGGATCATACAAGACACCTACAAGGTCATCTCCAATAGTGGCTTCTCCGCATCCTTTATTTGTGACACTGTCTTCCTACAAAGACAACCACTCTCTTTCCCACAAAAGAGACTCATTGGGTATGGCATTTCAAAATGAGGCGAAACAAATTGCAAATGAACACATTGTGTGTTGCATTTATGCCAATGGGCTTCCTTGCAACCTAGCGAGATCACCATATTGGTAAGAAATGGTGATGACAATCAATCAACCACCCTTAGCTTACACAAGTCCTAGGTATGAGAAGGTGTGCGCCACCTTATTGGCAAAAGAAAAATGATTTGTAGAGACATCACTACAACCAATCAAGGATTCACGGACTGAAACATGAATGTGCATAGTTTCTGATGGATAAAAAGATTGTAAAAACTGGACTTTATTTAATGTCATTGCAATGCCCCCTAAGGAGGCAATGTTTTTGAAGGCAACTTATTGTGAGGGTCAATGATTCAAAAAGAATCAAGGAGGTTTGGAGGCTTCAAAAAAATGATTGGTTTGAAAATTGGACTTTGGGAAATACTCTTTGTTTTGACTTGGTTGAAACTGTTGATTTCCCAAACGGTGATTTCGTAATCATTGGTAGACGGAAACAATTACAATGGTACCATTAAGTAACCATTGGGGCGATACTGTGTACAAGAGGTAGTAACAAAATAAACAGAGGCAATAATGGAATCAACCCAACAGTTTCAAAAATGATACATGGCGATTTCATCCTATTAGTAGCAATTTCGTCACAAATATTTTGAAAATAAAAAGGCAGAAATCCAATCAACTCTTTAGATGTTTGGACGATTGGGCTACTCTACTGCACAAGAGTAAAGCCTATCAATACACAAAAATTATGGAGAGAAGAAAGGTGGTTGTTGGACAAGTGGTGAACACAGAGCACTTGGCAAGATTAAGGAATGAGCATACAATTTGTCTCACAGGGCAGACAAGGAGGATGTAATGTCCCCATTTTTTAGGAGCATCAGAGTTTGGAGGATTAGCCTATCTTTTGACCCTCGTAGGCTAATGGAGTTGTTCAGAGGGTTCGTTTTGGCAGTTATCTGGTTGCCTTCTTCTTCAGAGTAGAGTTTGGTTCAGGTTGGGCCTTCGTTTGGCGTTCCAAGACTCAGTCTCACACACTTACTATTTATAGTAAGTCACCTTGTCAGTAGAGTCCAGTATTTCTATATTTGGTAAGGCACCTGGACATGTCTTGGATGTAGGGTCAATTTCCATGATCAGTTGGTTTAGCGAAATAATGGTTATTAAAGGAGTTATTATCATTAAGGTCTCTTTAATGATAATAAAATAATATAAAGGTTTATTATAAAGTTTATAATGTCACTTTATAATCAATGGGGCCATGACCCTCAATTAAGTGACTTAAAGTGCATTAATTATATTTTAAGAGGAGAGCCTATATATTAATGCATTTAATATAGTCAATGGGGAAATTGACCTAATTGGAGAAGAATATAAAAGGCACCAAAGCAAAGGAAAAGGATATCATTGGATCATTTTACATATTGGATTTTGTGCTTCTGGAGAGCTTGGCTCTTGAGGATGGAAACCTAGGGTTTTCAGAATTCTTGGCTTTGGAGAATGAAGATTCTTCATTGTTCCTGCTACCTGAGGGTGTGAAAGATCACTTGAAGGCTGCGTCATTGGTAGCTTCATGTCAGAGGCTGCATTTGTGCTTCATTGGATTTACAGGAGAGATTCAAAAAAAGGGTTTCATCATCAGATGTTTGTTATCCGGGTATGAATGCTTTCAATGTAATTTCATGACAATAATAATTCTGATATAATATTATATTTGTGCTTCAGCTTTTCCTTGTTCTGTAAATTTTATGCATTATCTGGTAAATATTTCAAAAAACTTCAAAACATCAAACCAATAATTGGAAAATTAGCTCAGGGAGAACTAGGGTTCTTACAGTGGTATCAGAGCGGTTACCTGCCATCCTGCTGGGAAATCAAAAATTTGAACAGTTGCATGTTAGTTTTTACAGTTGCATGTTAGTACCCAGTACTTGCATGTCATTTTGGAGAGCACCCATATGCTTGCATGTCAGTTTTAATGGTTGTACGTGTGGTTTTTAAAAAAAAAAATACTCAGAATTTAGAGTTTGGGAATTTATTGAAAATTGCTGAGATAATCAAATTCAGAAATTTCTTAGTTATTCGGTATATCAGGGAAAGGGTAATTTTCAGTCATAAAGGACAATATTCGATTTTGTTAAGGCATTTGCAGGTTTTAAAAGATTATTTTCAGTTAGTGAAATCTGAAGAAATTGAGAAAAGTTCAATTTTGGAGATAGTTCTGTTTTTATTTCAATCACAAGCAGATAAAATTGAGATACATACCAAATAGAAGTAAGACGAATTCAAGCTGGAGAATATTACTTCCTGAAGGATACGATTTGAAGTTTATGATTGCATACATCGACTTGGCAATTATCATTAAAGACAAATTCAGAAGGAGACGAATTAAAGCGCCAGGTCAGGAGACAAAGTCGTCGTATCTCCAACAAGGTATAGCGCAAGCATATAATATTTTCAGAAAAAGTCAAGCTAACGCCAAAAGAGCTATATGAAGATTAGTCCGCTCATATAATACGGCATATAGAGGTGATAGCAAGGCAATCGTGGTTTCTTTGAAGAGTTCGCAGCTTCTAGGATATTCGGCGGTGGCTTAAGGAGACTTTGTTTATATTGCTACCTGTCTAAACTCCTCCGTGGGTCCCCGATCTGACGCAGAGGTTCAAATGTTGATCGCAGCCTCTATCAATTTAATTAGGCACAATATAATATTAAAGATAAAAGCTGAGTTGTGAAGGGACGTGGATATATCTGCATTAAGGATCCGCATCTTACTTGGTGGCAATTGAGGAATCTCTAAGGAATGCGTGGGCCCCTCAATCCATTTAGTCTGTTTGAAAAGGCTGCGTACGATTTATGGAGGAAATTGTGTATGGATTAAAGGAAATCACAATTGTTTCAAATGATTAAAAAACTTATCTTTGATGCATAAGAATGATATATATTATTTTATGATATTTGTCCCCTTGGGAATTGTTAAAGGAAGACAAACCCTGCCAAGGTGGGACCCGTACCAGCTTTGGAGCTGTTGGAAGAACAAATTCTTTTAAAAGGAGAAAAAAGAAGAGGAGGAATCGCAGCTTGAAGGAAAATAAGTTAGTTTCATTGCTGCCTCTTAGGGAACAAAATCTGACAAGAGTGGGACCCGCATTCCACTCATCCAGTCAATAAGAGAATTCGTGAGGTTTGAAGGAGAAGTAATGAAATTTTAAGACTTAGAAAACATTGTATTACCAAAGTGGGGGCCACATTTATATTGGAGTGCTATTCAGAAAATTATTTACTGAATTTAATGGCTGCAATGTGAGCATTCAGAACAGCATACAGACTCAGCAGGATTTCATCATTATCTACAACAATCATCTTCAGTATCAGCACTCTGTTTTCCAAATATGTTCTAGTTACATGGGAGTTTGAAGTGTATGAATGTAGTCTCCAGATTTTATCAGCAGCAGTTTGAAGTGTAAAATCATCTGATAAATCAACTACTGTGGCATCACCAATCTTTCTGGGTAGATGTGGTTTTATCAAATCTGTCCATGCGTTTGTGAACACTGGCATACATTGGGACAGCAGTTGTGAAGGAACAACAAACACCTACAGGTCTGTCATCAGCACTGAGATTTGCTACAGCAGAGAATAAGAACTATTGTTTGCAACCTGCTTGGAATTGTTTGACAAAAAGATTGTTCCATTTGACAATCTTTATCTACACATATTAGAGTTTAATCGTCAAAATTTCAGGATAATTTGACAAATAACATTGTCAAATTAGAGAAAGAATTCAAAAAAATCAGTCAAACAGGGTGGATCACTCTTTGACCAGCTTCAATGAAAAGATGGCTTCTAAATTTGTTGATGAGATAATGGTTGCTTATGAGGAGTATAGAGCACTTCCAGTTAAGGTCAAAGATCGTCTAGACTTGAAGCAATATATGGAGTATCGGATGGATTGTGGCAAGCAAAAAAGAAAATCAAAGAAATGTGAGCAGCCAAGTGTTGAGAGCACCCTGAATAATATCCAGCAAAAACTTATGCTTTCACAACAAAGATTAGCTCGTAGCTTGCAGCAGAATGTAGATTGCATGCAAAGGTTAACCCATAACAGTTCTGATCTTTGCAACAGCAGTCCTATTTCCTTGTATCGTCATGTGACAGAAGCCATTTCACGCAAGAATGATAGTATTGTGGAGTCTTCTAATGTTGGTACTTCAGTTTCGGGTATCAATGATGCATTGGTTGATGAAGATTCATGCCATAATGAGTCTGATTTTTCCGATCAGACCTTAGAAAACAAGTTAGAAGAATCATTTGTTGGCATGGGATCTCAGGATCATGAGTTGGATGGTGATACAGTTACAGTTACAGTGGAAGGGTGCAAAGATATTGTCAAATCAGCAGCTTCTACCATGCCATTAGAGCCATCCTATGAGGTACATAACATCGGTACCTTAGTTGATGATGTGTGCAAAGTTGAAGGCACACATATTGATGGTTACCAAACAATAAGTGATGATGATTCAACCTCTTATCATAGTGCTGATTATAAATCAGAAAATTTGTGTGGAGGTGATGTGTCACAGGGGTATCATCATTTGGCAGGGCAATTGAAGGTTAATGACAGTATGGTTGCTACAGCGTTAGAACATTTTGATGTTCCTCAGCAGATGTTGGCAACTTATGGTTGGAGTACTCCCGTGACAGATGAACACTGTGATAGTGGATTTGCCCTTGCAGAATTTCATGCACTTCGAGAAGCAATTGGAATAATGAAACATAATTATTTGCAGCTACTTGATGATAGGGACTATCTTCTCGAGTGGGATTGTACTTGTTATGATGCACTGAAGGGAAGGGAAGAGGAGGTTGATGAGCTCACATATGAGCTAGAAGTCACCATGGACTCTTTGAAGAGCGCTCAGACAACCCTTCAAGAGTCAAAGTTACGGATAGATGAGCTTACTGTGGAGTTGAGCTTAGCGCAGTCTTCATTACCAGCAGTTACAGTTCCGTTATCTATAGCAGTAGTTGGTGATGACCATATATCTACGGATTATGAAAATGGATGTATTGGGGATGTGGTTACATCCATTACAGTTGCAGGTGCAGGTGATGTAGATGGGATGAGTGTGTTGGTTGAGAGTAGCAGGGAACCATGTGATGCTTCAGGGATCTTAGAGGATAGACCTGTTACAGGTGATGCAGAGCAGGATATTGATAGCTTGTGTGATGAGGTGGTTGGTTCTGCAGAGAGTTGTGTGACTGAACACAACATTACCCCATCTTATTCACAGGAGATATGCAGGGCGTCATCCAGTGTGGAGACTGATTCTTATATTGATTTGTTTTCCCCTCCTGAAAGCAAATCAATCATTTCATCCCATGCAGCTGATTACGATCGACAGTTTGTTGAGTTACAGAGTTGGAGGTATCAGCTGAAGGTTACAGGAGAGAAGGTTGATTCAACCTTATCTAACTTTGATTGCACAGATAAGTATGGGGAGTACCTCCTTTGCTGCGCAGAATTTCAGGAGAGACAGGATGGGGTCTCTGCAGGTACTCCTATTCGTAGTTTACGTTTTATCAGGAGCGCATTGGAGGCAATAAAATCATAATACCTCCATTTGCTTCGTGACAGGGATTTTGCTATTGGGTATGCAGAGAGGGTTATTAGAGCATCTACCCCATTAGCTACTCGGGATCGGAGACCGGAGTCATCTTCTGATTCTAGTGATGAGAGTGATGAGATAGCTGAAGAGAGTGTTCCCCACGACTATGACGGTCAACCATTGACAGAGGCTGGAGCATTTTACTTTGACTGCATAGTGAGGAGTGCTCATCACTTCTCTTTTAATCCACACACAGAGGATTTGTTGATGCGTCAGAGTGGATTGGCTCAGGGTTTGTACCATCCACTGTGGGATGGAGAGTTGCCATCTTCAGAAGATGGGACTAGAGGCTGCAAGTACCTCACTCAGTTGTTTGTAGGAGAGTATTTGCAGGGGTGGCAATCAGTTATCCATCATGCTGATATGTATCTGACAGGGTTTGTTACTTCTATGTCACAGAGATCTCATACGGATACATGGTTACAGGGTAATTACGGTCTCAGTGGACATGATGGTTTGGTTAGTTATCACATCCATGGGAGTTTCGGAGAGACTGTAGAGACATTGTGTTGCGGATGCTTCTAGATATTTTTGTCTTTTCATGACAAATGGATGTGAGTTCAGATTGTATTGGGATCCAGGTGGTGATAGGTCTGTCACTGCAGTTTGGATGGGTTCCGACGGGTTGCTTCACCATTTTCAGCATGGTGAAGTTGTGATCAGTTTTGCGCAGAGGACGTCAGAGGATACTAGGCATGGTAGACTTCCATTCTGGGTTTGGGATCCAGGGATATCTTGCGCAGTTATGTTTATGTTGGTGCTTCAGGAGTTAGTTAGCGATGCATGGGACATTTCACAGTTCTTTTGGTCCTTCCGAGGAGTGGGGTTTCTTTGCAGTGGAGATTGCTTGGGGACAAGCAATTTCAGGGAGGGCGGACTGTAATGTCCCCATTTTTTAGGAGCATCAGAGTTTGGAGGATTAGCCTATCTTTTGACCCTCGTACGCTAATGGAGTTGTTCAGAGGGTTCGTTTTGGCAGTTATCTGGTTCCCTTCTTCAGAGTAGAGTTTGGTTCAGGTTGGGCCTTCGTTTGGCATTCCAGGACTCAGTCTCACACACTTACTATTTATAGTAAGTCACCTTGTCAGTAGAGTCCAGTATTTCTATATTTCGTAAGGCACCTGGACATGTCTTGGATGTAGAGTCGATTTCCATGATCAGTTGGTTTAGCGAAATAATGGTTATTAAAGGAGTTATTATCATTAAGGTCTCTTTAATGATAATAAAATAATATAAAGGTTTATTATAAAGTTTATAATGTCACTTTATAATCAATGGGGCCATGACCCTCAATTAAGTGACTTAAAGTGCATTAATTATATTTTAAGAGGAAAGCCTATATATTAATGCATTTAATAAAGTCAATGGGGAAATTGACCTAATTGGAGAAGAATATAAAAGGCACCAAAGCAAAGGAAAAGGATATCATTGGATCATTTTACATATTGGATTTTGTGCTTCTGGAGAGCTTGGCTCTTGAGGATGGAAACCTAGGGTTTTCAGAATTCTTGGCTTTGGAGAATGAAGATTCTTCATTGTTCCTGCTACCTGAGGGTGTGAAAGATCACTTGAAGGCTGCGTCATTGGTAGCTTCATGTCAAAGGCTGCATTTGTGCTTCATTGGATTTACAGGAGAGATTCAGAATAAGGGTTTCATCAACAGAAGTTTGTTATCTGGGTATGAATGCTTTCAATGTAATTTCATGACAATAATAATTATGATATAATATTATATTTGTGCTTCAACTTTTCCTTGTTCTGTAAATTTTATGCATTATCTGGTAAATATTTCGAAAAAAAACTTTAAAACATCAAACCAGCAATTGGAAAATTAGCTTAGGGAGAACTAGGGTTCTTACAGTGGTATCAGAGCATTTAGAATTTTTAGAGAATATCCTAAGCGGGATATTACAGAGGACAAGAGCAATATTTGAATTGTAACTATTTTCTTGTATTGTGCATTTCATGAAAAACTCGGTGTAATATCCCGCTTATGATATTCTCTAAAAATTCTAAATGCTCTGATACCACTGTAATATCCCGCTTAGGATATTCTCTAAAAATTCTAAATGCTCTGATACCACTGTAATGAACCCCTCTAGTTCTCCGGTTTCCAAAGCTTTGCAAATGATGAATGTTTGTTTTGGTTCTTGAAATATATATGAATTTTTGTGTTTTCTCAATAAAATGCCAGGAACAATGCAACAAAGGAAATTGCAAATCAACTAAATAAAGACATCTGCTGCAAATGATTTATTAAACTATTTCCAAAAGCTTTTTACAATTATGTGCATGCCCGAATGAAGGAAACCTTATTTGCCTTCAAACCTGATCACCTATGTTGCTGTTGTCAACACTGTTCGCACAATGTAGCATTTACTGTAGCGCATTACTGTAGCGCGTCACTGTAGCGGTGATGTTCGCGGTACTGTAGCGGTACTGTTCACGGTAATGTAGAGGCACTATTCACGGCACTGTAGCAGCCAACAAAAAAGCTTGAAATCTGATATAAATGGCTGCCAAAAATGAAGCTACAAGTCTGCAATTAATTATTCTTCATTAATCTTCAAACCCTTAATGATATCTTTCACCTTTAAGCACAAATAGAACTCCAGAATGAAGCTCTCCTCAAGCAATAATATCAGCTGGTATTGCACAGCCTCAGAATTGCATAAACATTGAAGAGTTTTCGTTCTTCAATGGCTGATATACTGAAACCCTTCTCTTCTCCAAAAAACCACAAAGCAAATTCATATGATCATTCAATAATTAATGAGGTTGATTTGGCTTTTGAGAGCTTTTATATCCTCATGAACATGCATGACTTTCCAAAATGCTTTTTTTTGGCTTTTAAAATAATATTTTATTATTGCTTTAGTTGCCTCAAAAGTACCTTGGTTATTGTGCCCATAATAAATTAATATCATTAATTGCACTTTATCATGTGTCATTGGCCCCCTTTTAATATAAAGTCAAAATATAACTTTATATTATAAACTTTTAATTCAACATCATTAATGACACATTAAAATATTAATATCTCCTTAAAATTCCATTAGTTTGCTACGCCAACTGAAACCAACATCAAAACTGCCAAACACTGAATGATCAAGCGCCCTGCCACAAATAGCAACTTCCGATAGCTGACCTACTATAAATAGTAAGTACACACCACTAAGTCCTGAAACATCTGCAAAGGCCCAAACATTGGTCGACACTGCATCTGAGACCTGTCCAGGTGCCCTGCTATAAATAGAAACTCCGACTCCCTAAAAAAGTAACTTACTATAAATAGTAAGTGTCCCAAACGGAGTCCAACGAAGGTCAAACCTGAACTGTCACTGAACACTGGAGGCGAAGCCACACCGAAAACTGCCAAAATAAGACCCCTTAACCATCTGCTCTAGCCTACAAGGGTCAATTGACACGAAGTCCCAAAATAGCAGGTTACTATAAATAGTAACTCCTAAAAAGTAGGAACTGCTGACAAAAGAAACATTCCTAAAACATAGGAACTCCCAACTGGTCAAACAGGGCCCGATCCCACACCTCCTAAAAAATAGGGAATTACTAAAAATAGCAAGTCTTGGACAAGTTGTCTAAATTAGGCGCAGAAAGTGTTGATCAACTCCAATTGTCCGTCTGAACCCTGCTGAGCAACAAAAACTCTACTCTGGCTGTGCTGGAACCACCCCAGAAGCCAGCACCACCAAACTGCACGAGGGCCTAAAAATGGGGACATTACACTCGGACTTGACAATAACTCGGCAAATCCAAAAATTTTAAAAACTTGAGACTCGGCAATAACTCAGCAAATTTATCGAACATTTAAAAATACATGAACTTAAAATATTCTTCAAAAACACAAATATTTCTGAATTTGTAGGATGTATTACTGATTTCCTTCATTTATAAATCAATAATATATAAGGTTTTTCCTTAATAAATAAATATAATATATATTTATAAGTATAATATTTGTATATATTTATTTATTTACATATATATTAATAAAATAAAGTATATATAAATTTATAATCATACTAAAAATTAGCCGAATATGCCGAATTTGCCGAATCTTCCGATCGCTTCTGGTGTTGGGGTTTCTGGGAGCGCCGATGCCACGAACGGAAAGGCTTCCTTCAGTGATACCTTGGCTGGGGTTTCTGCTGTGAAGGCCTCTAATGGCTCGGAACCGCGGAGATCTGCAGATTTGTGGGGTTTTGCCGATAATGTGGTGGGGGTTTCGGCCTCCAGTTTGGCCTCTCCTTCACCATTTGATGTCTCTCCCGACGGAATGAAGAAATTGGATACAAGCCTGCCTCTCCATGACACATTACACCTGCTCGATCATGGGGGGATTGCCGCTGGTGTCGATCACAAGGGATCAGGATTATCACCTTCAATGGATCATCAGCGCCTAGATATGAAATGTCGTGGTTCGTCTATTGGGCAGGGGTCGACAGGGATTAAAGCTTTTTTTTGGAGGCAGCAAAGTCAGGTTCCTTTCCCCCACCGAGTTCTACGCAAAAATCAAAGATCCACTCAGGGTATAGAAAGATTGTTCAGTGTTCTGGTAAACCATTATCCCTGGACTTTGACGCCACATTGTCGAAGGAGTTGCATGAAAACGAAGAATTCTTTTTGGATAATGGTTTAATTGGTAGATTCAACCACCTCTGGCCCAGTCTTGCAGATCTCCATAATTGGATTTCAAAATCTTGGCTTCCTATCATGGAAGGAAATTTGGAAATTTACCCCAGCGCAAGAGGCTTCTTCACTTTGGTTTTCGATTGCAAGAAAGACAAAAATACCATCCTCAGTTATGTATGGTTTTGGGAAGCAAATTTTCTACAGTTGAAATCTTGGCATCCAAAATTTGATCCGTCTTCTGAATCATTCTCAGTTTTGCCGATTTGGGTTCGTCTCCCAAATCTCCCCCTCCATTATTGGTTCGATTCTTGTTTTGCAGCCATTGGAAACTCCTTGGGAAATTTTGTGCATACGGACGACAACTCAAGAGATTTTATCCACACAACATATGCCAGGATCCTGGTGGAACTGGACATCTCCAAGGAGCTCCCAGCAGAAATTGTATGAGGGCCAGTGGACAATGTTGGAATCAGACTTTGGATTATGAAGGTTTAATTTTTAGGTGCAGGAGATGTTTTCAAACTGGGCACATTGCAGCGGATTGCTCTACGGTCAAACCACAACCAACTCGGGTGGCCTCTTGGTGGAAGGACTCTTCCCCCAAACATTATTCTGTTATGAACACTCCGAAACAGATTATTTCTCCTACAAAGTTGGCCAACAAGAAGCAAAAGGAGGATTCGGTCTCTAGTTCCTCTCCGGAGCCAAAGGCAATTCAAAATTTACACCAAACGTGTGATTCAAGCCGCTTGAAGAGCGATGAGTCTTCTACAGAACCTAAGAGGGAACAACATATGCCTCTTTTGAGCAACTCTCACTGTTTAGATCGTGTTATGGGCAGCGAAGCAATCTACCCCCTTCCTTTGGACACTGCTGTAATTTCAAAAAATCAACCTACAGGCCCTATTGTATCTGATGTGGGTCCTCTCACCACGGGGATTGAGTGCTCCCTCTCCCATGATCCTCCTCAAGATCTCAAGGACTGTATTGATGGAAATGGAGAAAAGGAATGGCAAATAATTCAGAAAAAGAAAAGGAGGGCTAACAAAGGTATGGATGTTTGCAATAGATTGCAGTTGCAGCCTCACACCAAATCTGGTACAGAAGAACAAAATAATGGAGGGGGAAATGAGTGGAATGTAAAGCAAAGTAAGGAAATACCCATCCACAAATTGGAGGCAATTAAGATTAAATTGCAGGCTCTCAGACAGTGAAATTACTAGCAGTTTTGAAGGTTCTTTAGATTTTTAGCTTTTGCCAGGATTGGTACATAACCTGGCATGATCGGATCAGGGGTACATATCTCTTTGTTTAGTGCTCATGTGTGGGTTGGCTGGTTTAAGCTAGAGTAGGCATGGTTTCTGTTAGTGGCTTAGTGGCAGGAATAAGTAGGTTGGGATTTTGGTCTTGCATGACCTTGGCTGAATAAGTCAGATGTAATGCTCTTTCCAGGAGGATGAGGTCCCTCGGCTGTGATCTCCCTAGTGTGGGCCAGGCTAAAATTCCCGCATTAATATAAACTCATATTACGAAGCAAAAAATAAAAATAAAATAAAGTATATATCCAATATCTATAAATATAAATATAAAATATAAAATATATTAATATGAATACATTAGTAAATATATATTTAAATTTATATGCAATATGAAGTTTGAACTTTGAACAATCATGACTGCTCATGCTCCCTCAATTGATTCAGATTTACAAGGAAAGATAAAAATTAGAAAGAAAAAATCCTATGTATGTAGAATTTTCACCAATCCTTCACGTTCGTAGTCATGTGTGCCCTAGAAATTGCGGAGTACCTCCACGCCTTTCACCCATGAAATTCTTTAAAATGTTAAAAAAGAATTGTTTTAATACTCCTTTGGATGAGTTTAACCTCCCTGGCACGAGTTTTTAAAGATTTATCGACGAGTTTTTTGTAAAAAACAGCAGTGAGTTTCAGAAAAAACCCGATGGCGAGTTTTTGCATAAGTAACTCAAGGCCGGTTTTGGCTCACGAGGACTCACGAGTTTTGCGATTTTTTGGTGAGTTTTTCAACTGTGGTGCATTTGACAATTCAAGTGATAGGATTTCTATTGGCACCTACCAATTGGGTTTTTCCTCCCAAATTGGAGGTTTCCCAAGTCAAAATCTATGTAAAGTGTTTATTTTGTGTGATTGAATTTTTCCAATAGATTGAGTATAGTTTTCATTCTCTAAACCTTTCATTGAAATTAGCTAAAGCTTTAGAACAATATTTTAAGTGACTGTGTAGCCACAATTCTCAACATTTGTAGCTATTACTAATCATTTTGGTATCAAAGCATATTTAAACATACGGGAATTTGGGTTTAGTGGATTGTATGGCAGTGACAAGGTCTTCAAGTGATATGATAAATTAGTTTCGAAGAATCTAGAGATACAAACTCTCTGTTGGAATCAGGAAATCAAAATGGGAGATTTAAATAACAAGGTTTCAGCCTTAGAGAACCAAGTAGAGAAAGTTGTAAAGCTTCAGCAATGGATAACTCAGCAACAAGAGCATCTAACTAGACAACAATCTCAGATGATACAGATTAGTCATCTACCAATGTTCTAGTTCGAGCTTTGGCAATGAAGTTCAGTACAAGAGACAATGGGAAAGAAGAAAAGGGTGGCAATAATCAAATGTGGGAAGAAAGAGAAACAGAGGCAAAAGCTGGACCTACTCCATTTAATATGAAACCAAGATTAAAATTAAGACTTTTGAAGGTCGAGTGCGTGCAAAAATTCTAGATTCCTCGATAAAACAGAAAGAAGTATATTTTAGTGTCCACAATGTGAGCGAAGGGCAAAAAATTGCATTCACATAGTTGAAAATGAGTGGACATGCTCTTGTATAGTGGGAAAGTTATTTATCTTCGTGTGAGAGAAAGAAGAAACCAGCAACCTATAGTTGGGCAGGTTTTAAAGATATTCTAAGGAAGAATTTCTATCCAATCAAGTATGAGACTTTTAGGCAAGCAAGTGGTCAAAGTGTACAAGAAGATTACACCACCAAGTTTCAAAGGCAAGCCATGATGCTAAGCATGGACTTGGAAGGAGGAGATATCCTCACCAAATATCTTGGTGGGTTGCATACCAACCTACAAAGGAAGGTCATCACAGCCAAGCTAGCTGGTTTGTTTTGACACACTATATCGACGAAGAAAAAGGGAATGGTGGAAGAGAGTTTTCTAAAAAAGAACAGGATAAGGAATAGCTCAAAGAAAAGAAGGGTAAACCATTTAAGAAATGGAAAGGAAAGAAGATGAATGCTGCTGTCCACAATGGAAAAGATTCAATGAATCATTGTTTACATTGCAAGATTGATGGTCACACAGATGATAAATGTTGGAAGCTGCACCCCAAAAATAAGACCAAGGAGGACTCAAAGAAGTGCATGGCTAACATTCATGAAGAAGTGACAGCTCAGATATAGATGAAAAATTGATTTGCATAGCCGCAAGGACCATCATGAATGAGCAAGAACAAGAAGCAATGAACCAACTGTTTGTTCTCAAACTCCAAGTGAATAAGAGTAAAACAAGGGTAAGAGCAATTGTACAGCTTGGCTCTCAGTGTAATTTAACTTCAGCTGATACAGTTAAAAAGCTTGATTTGCACATGTATGATCATCCTGAGCCTTATCCATTGGGTTGGGTTAAGAAGAGTGTAGAGATTCAAGTTAAGAAAAGGTGCAAATTTTAGTTTGCTATAAATGCACAATACGTAGATGAAGTAGAAGCGGATGTGATTTCCCTTGATACATTTGACATTGTGCATGGGAGTCGATATTTGTATGTGCGAGGTGAAATATTCATGAGAAGGGCAAACAACCACTGATAGGTCAAGGACGAAATCAACTATGTTGTTAAGGGGCACCAAAGCAAGGCAAGGATAGCCATGGTAAGTTCTAAATAATTATTTAACACTTAAGCTCATACAAGAAACCAAGCAGTTTTGTCTTCTACTTTTGAAAGACAAGCAAGAAGAGAGAATTGGGATTTCTTCAATGTCACATAGCAGCCAAAAAAGGGGGTTTGGAAGAATAGGTCGCATCATTTGTGGAGGCATTCCGTAATGCAAAGAGGTTGCCTCCTAAGAGAGAGAGAGTGCATGAGATTCATCTACTTCCCAAATATCCTCTGCACGATATAAGATTGTATAGACAATTATTGATGGAGAGTAATGAGGTAAAACAGCAGCTTCAAGAGTTGTTAGAGCAAGGTGTGATATGTCCCAGTGCTTTGCCATGTGGATCACCCATAGTGATGGTAAGGAAGAAGGATGACTCTTGGAAAATGTGTATAGATTACCATGCTCTCAACAAGATCACCATTAAGAACTGATATGAGATATCCTCTCCCAAGGATAGATGACTTGCTGGACCAATTGCAACATGCGAAGTATTTTACAAGATTGGATCTAAAATCAAGTAATCATCAAGTGACAATAAAGGAGGAGAATACAGGAAAAACTGCTTTGAAGACCAAACAAGGTTTGTATGAACATTTTGTTCTTCCTTTTGGATTATGTAATGCACCAACTACATTTGAGTATTTGATGAATGATATGTTGGGCAAGTTCATAGATTCATGTGTTATAATAGAGTATCTAGATTATATATTGATATTCACTGCAACATGGGAGGAGCATTTGATGCATTTGAGACAGGTTTTGGAAGTACTGAAAGAAAAACAGTTATTGTGCAACATGAAGAAGTGTGAGTTTGTCAAAGTCATTGGCATTTCTAGGCCATGTGGTTCGAGAAGGTGAGCTGAGAGTAGATCCTACAAAAGTGGAGGCCATCCAAAATTGGCCCATGCCAAAGAGTGCCACAAAAACAAGGAGTTTCTTAGGTGCTACACAATATACGCATAAGTTCATTCCAGCCTTCTCTTCCATAGCTTCCCCTCTACATTCAATTGCAGCATTAGGTAAACCGTAAGCACTTTCATTGGAGTGATGAACAAGATGAGGTTTTTGAAACATCGAAGGATAAGATTTGCAATGCTTCAATGTTAACCTAATTTGCAACTGCCCTTTGCAGTTGAAACAGATGCCAGTGAGTATGCCATGGGAGCCATCTTGTTACAAGGTAGTAAACTGGTATGCTACAATTCAGAAGTCTTCACTTTAGCAATGAGGGGCTATCTGATGTATGACAAGGAATTATATGCTTTAGTCCAGGCACTCAAAAAATGAGGATACCATTTACTTGGCAAGGAAACAATTGTGCACATGGACCACAAATCTTTACGATCTTTCTAGGCTCAAAATAAGTTACAACAAACACAACATTAAAAATAAATGGGTTTTCTACAACAATTTCATTTAGTGATCAAGTACAAGAAGGGAAGTACAAATGTAGTGGCAGACATGTTGTCTATACCATAGTTCAACAACTCGGCAAGTTACCAAGTACTCGGCAACTTTTTTGACTCTTGAGTTCTCACAGGGTTTACGTGCCAAGTCTGCTAGACGAGTTTTTGTATGTTTTCTGCGTATCTTTTGCTGAGTATTCAACGTGTCCAACTTTGCCAGACACGGGATAAATGCAGGAAAAACACGTTTTAGACACTGCAAAAATGTGTTTTGGTATAAAACATGTTTTGGTGGCTTTATAAGCCCTATCTGCTCATGTTATAAAAATAGTTTTTTGCCTTTTAAAAAATTATGAAAATGGTGTGCGCCATGAAGATCTGTGGTTTTTAAGGTTTTCATTTGGGCTTGGTGGCGGTGGCTTTGCCCCTCGACCCCACCCTATACCTCAACAAGGAATCCCAATGGGCGCTACCCATCGACCCCGTTGGGGGCATTGCTTCCAAACCCCTACCAAACTCATTTGATACATTTTGTAGTTGTATTTTGTTTTTCAAAAATTTAAATTGTCGTGTTTTTGCCAAGTTTTCGCTAAGCCAGAAATTTTTGGTTTGCCGAGTTTAAGTTGAGTCCCAGTTTGCAAACTATGTTCTAGAGTCAAGACCACCAATTGCAAAGCCCATATCAGCTGTAGCTACGATCACGCAATTGAAGCCATTCCATAGAGAGGCCTATGAAGAAGAATATGAGAAAGACTCAAAATTTGGGTAGAAGTACAAATAGCTCTGAGAACAAGGTGTTGCAATGGAAGGAGAGGACTTCTACCTCGAGGAAAGATTGTTTCTTCGGTTGAACAAACTATGTACGCCAAGGGAATAACATCTCCTACTTATGAGGGAGACACACACATCCAAAGTAGCAAGTCATTAATAACACAGTTGCAAAGGTATGTATATTGGTCCCGTATGCAAGTAGATGTAGCTATATTCATTAGAGGATGCAAGTTATGTTGCACTTGCAAATCCAAGATGCAGAAAATCAGAATGTATATGCCTCTTCTGGTGCCCACTAGACTATGGGAAAGTGTATCCATAGATTTTGTGGGTGGAGTACATGCTAGCAAGCATGGGAATGATTACTTATTTGTTGGGGTGAATAGTTTTAGCAAGATGTGCATCATATCATCATGCAAGAAGACAATAACTGGGAAAAAGACAACATATTTGTTTTTCAATAAGGTTTGAGTGTAGTATGGGCTACCAAGATCAATTGTATCAGACATGGATGCTCATTTGGTGAGCAAATTTTGGTCCCTTCTATGGGAGAAGATGGACACTAAGCTTCAAAAGAGTACAACCTTTCATCCACAGTCTTATGGACAAACAAAGATGGTGAATAGGACATTCGTACAGCTCATACATGCATTCAACCGTACGATGCCAAAGACTTGGGATGACTCTTTGCCCTATGTTCAACACTTGTACAATAAGGTCGCTCATTCCTCTATAGGTCAATCACCGTTTGAGGTATGTTTAGGATATTTACCAACTAGTCCATTGGATATTGCACTTGAACAAGGTAAGCAAGAAGGACTGAACTGAGAGGTGACAAAAGCAACAAGGTTCATTAAGAGTATCCATGAGATCCAACTCAAGGTGAAAATGCAACTAGAAAAGACTTGGTTGAAGTACAAAGAGAGGCACAATTAGCATCCTCCATAGCACGGTCACAAGAGTGAGACAAGGTATGGCTATCCTTAGGCAAAGAAAAGATGCAAGGGCAGGCCAAGAAAACTAAACCTCTAAGGTACAGGCCATTTACCATCTTGGAGATGGTTGAGGAGAATGTATTTAAGTTAGCTCTTCCTCACTACATGAAAATCCACTCATTTGTCAATTGTGAACACCTTCATGGATGAAGGAGAATAAGAGCTAGTACTACCTTTGGTGGAAGACCTAATGTCTAACAAGAGGGCAATACTCCCTGGGGATATGGTACTTTAGCAAGAGTGGAGAGAGACCAAAAAGGGTTCATGAGTCTCGACAAGTAGGGCTCAAAGGACAAACCATGGGCAAAGCCCATTCGTACTCCAAAGAGAAGGTGGGGACATTATTTCCTCATCCTATTTCTAAATAAGCTTTTGAGGGACCAAATGCCTCTCTATGAAGGGAGGTATGATTCGAAAAGGACCAAGGAGGTTTGGTGGCTTCAAACAAATGATTGGTTTAAAAAATGGACTTTGAGAAATACTCGTCGTTTTGACACAATTGAAACTATCAGTTTATTAAGAGCAGTTTCGTAATTGTCAGTGGATGGAAATGATTCTGCAGTACAATTATGTAATCGTCAAGGTAAAACTGTGTAAAGAGGTGGTAACAAAAACAACAAAGGCACTAACAGAATCAACATAGGCCAAAACAAAATCAACCTAATGGTTTAGGAAACAACACACAACAACTTTGTCCAATTAGTGGAAGCTTCATCATGTGTAGATTGAAAATGAAAAGGCAAAAAATCCAACTAACTCTTCAAACATTTGGACAGTTGGGCTACTCCAAAGCACAAAATTAAATCCTAGCAATACACAAAAGAGAAGGAGGCAATTGGACAAGTGGTGAACATAGAGCACTTAGCAAGATGAAGGAACAGACATATAGTTCATCTCACAAGGCAGACGAGGAGAACAAGAACAGTATTTGAATTGTAACTATCTTCTTGTATTGTGCATTTGATGATACAAGTGATAGGATTGCTATTGGCATCTATCAACAAGGTTTTTTTCTCCCAAATTGGGGGTTTCCTAGGTCAAAATCTATGCAAACGATTTTATTTTGTGTGAGTGCATTTTTCCAATAGATTGAATGTATTTTTCATACTCTAAATCTTTTATTAAAATTAGTTAAGTTGTAGAACAATAATTTAAGTGACTTTGTAGCCACAATTCTCAACATTTGTAGTGATTACAAATCAGGCAAGGGAAGGATGCAAACTTCATTTCCAAAATCCTCATTGAGTCAATAGAGATGGCGGGTGCTGAAAACATTGTCCAAGTCATAATGGGAAATGTTAAAAAATTGCAAGGGCGCAAGTTTATTGGTTGAGGAAAGTTATGAGGAAATTTTTTGGACACAATGTACCGTCCACTCCCTCAACTTGGTGTGAAGAAGATTGGCACAAAGATAAGAGTGGGTGAAAGAAAGATACACCAAGGGTGAGGAGACTTAAATATTCGTGACAAACCATCATATGTCACAAGGCACATTCGAAGGCTTCTCCAATTTGGAGTTGTTGAAAATAAGTTTATGAAATTTCAATATTTATTTTAAATTACCTTAAGTTTGCAATAAAATTTTAATTATAAATTAATATGAAATCTACTTTTTTAAAATTTTAACTTGATATTTGTTACATTACATCAGGTTGTTGAGACTCAATTCGCATCACACACAACCGTCTTGAGATGACTTGTAAAAGTGAGAGAGGCATTGATAGAAGCACAATCTTGCACATCAGCTCAACATCATTCCATCTCATGCCACAACATTCCCTTGTGCGCGCACAACGTCAAGATGTATCACGCATAGATGAAGATTTGGCAGTACAGCTTCATGCAGGTCTGTGCAAGCATCCACTCCAATAGTTTTGTGCAACTCATCACAAGTCAGCTGCACCACACAAACTCACAACCACACACCGTCTTGGGAGTTTGTTGTGCTAGCTTCGACAACTTCACCAACTCCTCGGACATACATCTCTACAATATGCACAACCCTGCGCATGGGCACACATGAGTTCACTCAACTACAATCAATTCAACACCATACTTGTTCAACATGTGGCTATGCCTACACCACATGATTGTCTCAACCAATTGGCACCATATGGGTTCAACACTTGCCACATATGGGTTTAACAACTGGCACCACCATATACTGCACTACAACTGGCACCATACAAGTTCAACACCTAGCGCCACCATATACTACGCTACAACTAGCACTGTATAGGTTCGGCATCTGGCACACTTCTATCCAAATTTATTGCACCCCATATGCACACAACACTTGTCAACATATTGTTAAGGGCTTAGCTAATAGCCACTTGTAGAAATACAATAGACAATACACATTGTAAACTAGTACAGTCAACCTAATCAAGTTGTGCTCTAGAGTTTCCTTGGCAAATCAAGTGGATGCATTTTGTTGGCTCTCGAAGCTGCAGGCTCCACACCATTAGAGGCAAGACCAATCCTCAAGGCCATGGGAGTTTGTCATAAAGAGGATAGGACAAGAACTCATCAACAAAATGTAGACAACTAAGGGCTGGTTCATGAGAGTAGATGAACTCTCATTCTACTTTAGCTCTGCTACGCCAAGAGGGGTATTCCCTCAAGCCTTCAGACAAGACAATGGAAGAAGAACACACAGTAGGCCCTTATCAACTACATCCAATGCACTTTGAACCCCAAAATATGTCACTAAGTTCATGTTAGTGTGGGCTGCAACTAGACCTGGAAGACCTCCAATATGCAGATAGAAAACGTTATTGCACATACACCAAGAGATAAAAACATTTAACATTCCTAAATATAAATCCCCTTATGCTTACCATATATACATGCAAGAAGGCAGCAAAACCATCATGATTCTCTAACAGTTGATCTATTTCAGCTTGCAAAGGATGTCGCATGAGTTATAGTACTGAACAATGAAAGCATGCAAGACATACTCTAATCCTAAGCTACAAGAAAGAAGGATGATTGACTTGAAATATGTTTGGCCTCACCCCAATCAGACTAGCGCCTACTCCATTAGGCAACTAAGTCATAGCTTGCAAGAGAGATGAAAACTTGCCTAAAAAACAGCAATGAGAACAAACTTACTCATACATACAAACCAAGATTAAGGACACTTGCAAGTGAGTATACTTAATAATCCATCTCGAGTCAGCAACAGGAAAAGACCACCACAAAGAAGTTTGTAATGCTTTAGAATGTCTATCATTCATTAATCTAATCCTATTACAATCATCCCAGCAAGTGAGGCAAGTAGGAACAAGCAACTAGGTTCAAAGACTCCCTTGAAATGTTGCAGCCTGCCATGAAGACATTCACATGCAGACTAGACCTTACTTGCAACACATGCTTTCAGCTCTTACAAAGCTATACATTCTTCATTTGATACTCTAGACTAACCTAAGACACTAATAGCCAGAAAATTGGCTCAAGGACCAACCCTCTCAACATATTACAAACATGTATATATAGCATTTTGATTTTTTCTTACAAGTAACCACATGGGCGAATAAACATCGGACACCTCATGCCAAATCAGCACATATACCCTGTCACAATCAGCATTCACATGCAGGCAAAAAATTCACACTTGTACAAGAAGAAATCTACATTGGATTTGTAACAAAGTACATTGGTACAAGAAGGAAGAAGCTCCACGCCAGTATAAATCAGCACATTCATGTTGTACGCCTATAACTGCATGGGAGATGCCTATACCGTGTGCAAAAAAACACCTTGAGCCACGCCCAGCCCATACCCATGCAGTAAATGAATCAACAAACCAAGAGTTCACCAGTATAGCCTAAAATCCCCTGCCATTACTCTACACATAGCTCCAGAAGTATTAACATCATCCCACATGACCCCACAGGTCACCAACGAGCTCAACCATGCCACCAAGGACAAGAAAGCACTTGGAACCATTAAATTCATGTTGCAACAACAAAGCCTTCAACAACTGGGAGTTCATAGGGCACGAGCTTCATGTTATCATGTTGGTGTATAGGAATGTTGATCAATGTTTCACATGATGCCACACGGACCCAAGAAGCACAATGAAGGAACACTAAAAAGTCAAATGAAGTCACCCAGGAGATTAGACCCCACCAAGAAGAAGATGTGGCACCAATAGTAAGCCACCACCCAAGAACACAAGTCACCTCGATATAATCTTAGGCTTGTTGCCACCAAAGGCAACACATGGCGGGCAACAACTCGCTAAAGGATCCAAGTATACCACCATGAGCATAGTATAACTATAGAGCATGAACCAAAGACAACCTAGACACACTAAGCACAAAGTTGATAGGGTTAATGCAATAGAACAAATTGATTGATCAATGCTAAGGCATGCAGGATGAATGTGTATGAGAACAACTTGGAGGCCACCACATTAGTCAACATGAACCACTAGGACCAATGCCAGATAAAACCCTTACCACACATACATATGAAACCCTGATGTAAGTTGTCTCCAATCAGTACTCAACATAGGGCTACACAAGCATGGAGGCACAAGATTGACAATACTGAAAATAGTGCCAATACATTCTCTACCTGGTCACAAGAACCTACATTCCCTTCCATACTCTATAAATAAAGGACAACCTTAATCATACACCATTAATCATTTTGATAGGCTTGCATAATCTTGTCATGTCTTCTCTATAAAGCTTTTGCACTTTGAGCATGTTCTAGGAAAATACATTGTAAGATCCCTAATCAGATCTGCCCTAAAATTTCTGATTTTTATTTTGTCAAACCCTAGGCATGAAGTCTGATTTTTCTGTTTCTGAATTATAAATGGTTTTGGAAAGCGAATATATGTATGCCAATTGCTCAAATATACATGTCATTCATGAACCTTTGTGAAGATAACATCAACCATATATTCTACCACATAATATGACCATTCTAATGCAAACAAAATGACATAAAGTTCTGATTTCTGAATATGATTAACTGCTGCTACAAATCAGATTACTCAGAATTGAAATTACATCAAGTTTCAAGGCTCAAACATGCCCAAACATAACTCAGATCTCTGCTGTTACAAAATCAGACCTTTACGTTGATAAACAAAGGTGTCTACATACCAAAATGATGGAGAATGGTGTCTTCACTTCAAACCCTAGATGGCCGATCTGATTTGGCACTTGCTTATACACACCCTTGGGACCCAAAAAGACCCATGATTCCTCCTCAAACCCTCCAAGCTAGGCGGCGCTTCCTTGTAGATGGAAAATGGCATGCAAAGTGAAGGGCGGCAGGTAGGGTTTGTCTTCAAATGCTCCACAAACTTGAAATCGCCTCCCTTGGAGATGGCTCTCACCCTAGGGTAAAACCCTAGCACTAATCTCAAGTCAAATCCTTCAAAAGATGGTGCTCCAATCTGATATAAAATCTGAACATAAACTCTCAATCTTCAAAATTGTATTTGGCCACAAATCTCACAATTTTGGCCCTAGGTCTTCTCCACACCAATCTGCAGAAATAAATATGTTTTTGAAGCTCAATCCTCTCCTTCGAATCACCAAGGAAGTGCAAATGTGAACTCCGTATGAATCCACCTCAAGATGGAATTGGGTTTTTGTTCAATCCACCAATTTTCCTAAGGGTTTTCGTCCTTGGAATATGCTGAACCTAAGGTGCAGCCACAAGAGAAAATCTCCAATGAAAATGACAAGATATGAATGATGCAAATGACTTGCTTTCTACTTTCTTTTATAGCCAGCAAATAAACCTCCTCTTGGCCGACCTCCTTTTTGCTCAACCTCCTTTTGGCAATTCACTTTATTTTATTTTGTTTTCTCTATCAAGTGGCTCAATTTTATAACAGTCATTTTATTTTATAAATAGGTCCAGCTTAATTACTTATTTTATGGATGAAAACATTCACCTACACAAGGAGATACAGCTTCTCTAACAGCAATATTGGAAGCTCCTACATGCTCTAGTCACAATATGTAAGTTTCAACCTCATCCGAAAACGGCTCATAGAACGCATGATGCACAGGTGCTAGCTCACTAATCTTGTCCTTAGAGCCTTGACTAGCACCAAGGGCAATAATGATCACACTTTGCTGAAGGAAACCACACACTAACCAACAATGCCCTACACATCTATGGGTTGGTACTCATCAAGAGTAATCAATGCAGAAGGACCTTCTAGCAATACCATTGCCCCCTCCACAACAACAATGCCAACAGTGGTGCAAGGCACATACTTTTCAGTTGTGCTCTCTACAATGCATGGGGAGGTATGCTAATTTGGTGCACCCATACTAGCTGCAAAGCTAACCTCGCAATGGTCACAACCTTGCCTTCTACAACCTTCGATAGTATAGAAGTTAGCCAAGTACATAGGTTGATCTCACACAATAGACTACACAGCCTTTCAACTACGCACCCTCTATCATCTCTCGCATGCCAAATTTCCGAACATTAGTGCAGCATGAAGTGATAGGGCAACTTCATGCTCAGCAACTCTCCTCCCACAATAGGACACATTGGCATACATTGTGATGTCCCGATATTAAGGCATTGTTTAAATTAAAGATTTAAACATCATGATAAAAGACGGTATAGTTGCTTCCGTAAAACATAGTGTTTAGCCAATTTGAATGGAAGAGATAACTCTATAAATATTTTAATATAATATATTTATTATATTTATAAATAATAAATATGAATATCATCAATTTGATATTATTATAATTACAATATAATATTTATATATTTAAATAATAATATAAATATATAAATAAATATAATTAAAATAAATAATAAATACTATATAAACAAATATTATAAAATAATACTATAAAATAAATATTATTAAATGTTATAAGACTTCCCTAAGAAAAACCATTAATAATAATAGGCTGCGATTCATATATAAGGCAGCAAACAAGTTTATAAAGTAGCGATTAAAGTTAGATTATAAATATAAGACAAAATCTAATTTCAAAGGATGCGGTTGACGAAGACTTGCACTCCTTCATATGGATCGTTGCTATTCATGAACATATATTAGGAAGGGAAGTCTAAATAGAAAAAAGGGGCATCGATCAAGGAATATAGGAAATGGGATTAGCAGCAGCGATCAGAATATTGGTTATTAAATATTAAGCATCACAATGCAGATCGGAATTTAAGTCTGCAGACAAGGAAAAGGTAGCAGCCACAGCAGGTAAGCAATTTCTAATATACTTAATTATTAAGGTTTATAATATGATATATACATATATATATGTATATATATATATATATGTATATAAATATATATACATATATATATGTATATTTATATATACATATAACCATGAAGGCATGTCATTAATGTCAATTCATAGTAATATGAATCTATGTAAATCATTATAGTTTATAAGGAAGTGTCTTTTTTATTCATAATCGAATTGATATTTAGACTCAAGATCTAACAATAATGAACAATTGCACAAACAAGGGTACCAATGACGATATTACAATTTGCGAGTTGAATGTCTTAATCTATGCATTATGGTAATAATAAGTACAAGGGAATATTAAAATAAAGATCATATCTCCGTAGCCTTTATTATTTCATCCAATGAGGAATCATAGGTATTGTAGGGAAAGGCGGGTGTAAATCTGGTCGGTGTAAATCCGGTCATAAATCTCGTCTCGACCCCAAGGGCTAGGAACCTAGTTTCTCAAGCTGGGTCAGCAATCTCGTATCGACCCCAAGGGCTAGGGACATAGTTCCCGATGCTAGGTCGGAGGTGCGTAAATAGACCCCAAGGGCTGGGATATAGGTTCCTGATGCTAGGTCGGAGATTGTCTCTACGTGCCCTAGCTATATAAGATCCTAATTCCTTGATGAATAATAAGAGGGGAGAGTATGGATCTGAGTTATGTTTAATATTCGTCCTAATGTACTTATGGAATGTATTATATAATAGTTATGAATGACAAGAAGGAAATGAATAATCCTTGATACAAATGAAATATTTATATTATCTTTGATCTTAGCACTGAAGTTTATTGATCTCTAATGTTACTAATGTCTCCTTGAGAATCACTTTGGATGCAGATTCAGGTTTAAGTGTTTCCTCTAGAAAGGGGACATTACATACACATCGACAACCCCGATAGAGCCAAGCCAAAGCAACAAAGGAAAGACACTTGCTCTCAACAATGTGCCTTCAACTACACAACCTCTATCGTCAATTGCACACCGGATCTCACAACATCTATTCACCTTCAAATAGAACCTCCATCATCTCTACAATTTGTTGACCTGCGCCAACCATGGTGTTCGCACTATTCCACATGAGAACATTTGACTATTCAAATATTTCACATCCTCTTGTGTCAATAATGCACCGAATACACATACATCTATGCATCATCCTCTGGCATTGGAATGAATCAAGCTTGTTTACTACCTATGTGATTATGCTTGAATTATATAGAGTAAACAAAATATGCTATGCAGGAAATGTAACAGGTTCATAACCAATGCTCATGAAATATTCACATTAAAATCATCACTATTATTCTTAGAATTATGCACTTACACAAGGTATACAAGGAATTCTTGCATAATGCCGTCCCCTCTACCATAACATCAACAATATATAAAGGTGGCCGACAGTTGTTAGGTACTGCCAACCGTCGACAACCACCACTAACTACATACAACGGTCGGGAGGACAACAAACCTCACCAACAAAACCAAACCATTCATAATCAAATATAACTATACTAATTTAGTGTTTACAAAGATCACTTCCACAACTCCACACTCGCAACAAGTCACATCGCATTCACATCAAAAGCTTATAGTTCTCATCCGGACTACAAGCACATGGAGCCATTGTAGCTTCACTCCAATATGGCCAAGCTCTCAGTAAATGACACCAAACTCATGCCACATCGAACAACCTCTCAAACTCATGGCCACACGCCATCTTGGGAGTTCATTGCACTAGCTTCAACAATAGCTTCACTAACTCCTCAAACATACATCTCCACATTGTGTGTGATCCTGCATAGGGAAACACATGCGCTCAATCAGCTACGACCAATTACATATGACACATGGTCATGCCCACACCACATGATCATGTCAACCAATTGGCACCATATGGGTTTGACCCCTGGCACACTCCTTATCAACATATATTGTGCCCCACATGCGCACAACACTCATTAGCATATTTCTAAGGACTTAGCTAACAACCACTTGTATAAATACAATACATTGTACACACTATAAACTAGTATAGTGAACCTAGTTTGGTTGTACTCTAGAGGAGTCTTGGCAAATCAAGTGGATGCATTCCCTGCCTAGTCAAGGGAACCTACATTCCCTACCCTGTGTTTTGTAAATATGTATCATACACCATTAATGAATAAAGAACAACCTTTATCACCCTTTTGGTATGGCTTGCATAATCTTGCCATGTCTTCTCTATAAAGCTTCTGCACTTCAAGCATGTTCTTGGAAATACACCTATATCAATAAACATAGCTCCATAACCTTGCGAAATGCAAGGTTGTCCTCTAAGTACTACTCAAAATTGGATCAAGCATTGAGCGGCATGGTCATTAGCAACCATTAGAGTGTGTGGAGGCAAGCAAATTCACAAAGGGCCCGAAAGGTCAAATCATTGATCCCGAATGATGATTGGTGGGCTCGTGTGGATTACATCTTGAGTTTCACTGAGCCCATCATGAGTATAATCAAGTTTGTTGATACGGTTCGACCGTGTTTGGGAGAAATATATGATAGCACGGACTCCATGACAGAAGAAAAGGTCATAATAGTAGTAAAGGAGAATGACCCTACAGAAGCATTTTTCAAAAGGATGAAAAGAACCGTTGTTGAGCGTTGGAACAAGAAGACCACACCCTTGCATCTCCTTGCATTTGCATTCTCTTTCAAATATTACAGCACAGAGATACTTTCTTTGCCTAGGAGAGTGGCACCATATAGAGACATTGAAGTTGCTACGGGGTACGAGACTACATTCCAAAAAATCTTCTCATATCCAAATGTAGAGGATACTATTATGAGTGAGTTGGGCAGCTTCATCTTGTCAAATAATCAGTCTTAGCATTCATCAAGACAAGTACAAGGATGCTCATACATGGTGGTACCTCCATGGGGCAAGGTAATTACAATTGTTGTATTACCTTTGTCTCTAATTTCAACAGGTTGCAAATTCGCCTTTAGTTAAGTGGAACTGGAATACATACTCATTTATCCACTCAATTAAGCACAACTAGTTAGCTGCAAAAAAAAAAGTAGAAGATTTGGTCTATGTGCATTTCAAGTTGCACCTCCTATCACATAAGCAAGTCAACTACAAGCAAGTCGACTCCAAGTGTGTCGATTTGGATGCATCTGTCGCATTGCTTGCTATAGTCACGTTAGAGGATGAAGAGGCTCCTACACAAGATGTAGCTAGTGGGAGTGGCACTACAGTTGCTTGTAATTTAAATGAACCCAAGTGATGACTTTGATTCTCTCAATGAGGAGCAAGACAAAGATTATTGATTGTATTTACTATTTTGTATTGAGTTGACATATATGATATAACATTGATTTATCAATTATCTTTATTACTATCAACTGTGTTTTCAATTCTATATATTTGTTTGCAAATTATGGGTATGTATGGCCGTACCCAGCCGTACTGAAACTGGAGAAAAAAAATTGTTGTATTGGCAAACCTGAACCCTGTACCCATACCCAAACCAACAACTTAGTTATAAACCAATAACAAAAGAAGATAAGAATACTATTTAAAGAGAAAATAGTATCTTATTAGAACTACTATTCTTAGACCCTGTCCTAGCCATTCTAGTGCAGCCTAAGGATCTTCTCCTCATTTCATTATTAATTTTTGGATTTATTGCATGGAAGTAGCCAATAACCTTCAAGTGTCATAATATGAATAAATCCGTGTGTTATATGACCTGAATCTATTGAGCCTTGCCTATTGAAAAAGATGAGAAAGCTTTGATCTGATATTATCATCAAATGACATATTGAATGATCAATTTAACAATAAGAACCAGCCACAAAAACTGTAAATGACTTGGAAAGAGCTAAATGCATATCCAATAACTACACAGAGATCTGGTAATACCTGAACTGGGCATCATAAGCATCTGAAGATATTATCGCTTTTTCAAAAATCTGCATGATAAAAATGAATCTGTCAAAATATAGAACAAACATTGGTGTGTTTTACAGAGTAAGTATTTGCAATCGAACAAGAAAGTAGTAAATATTTCATAATTCTCCTTTGTTTCACTCAATGAGGTACGGAAACACTAAACACTGTGCAGCTTTCAATTCAAAGATGCATAAACATTAAGTACAAACACCAAAACAGACAACATATAAACATATTTTTTGCTTAGCTCTATTACCGAAGGTCATTTATAGTGTGCAGCTTTGAATTCATTACTATCCTGTGTGAGTGTCTGGAGGTAGAAATTTTGTCTCTTTTTTAGATAATAATGAAACTAGCTTTAAAGTAAATTTTTTCTTACAAAGCAAGAAAAGCAGCTTTAGAATAGGTTTTTTTTTTTTTAACAAATAGGGAACAAACAGATTTAATCTTTGGAAAAGAAGCTCTCAAAGCATGTAAATCTTTTTTGTACAAAAAAGGATGAAATTGTACTGTGGTTAGACAAACTGATGCTTTTTATTAATTTAAAAGAGTATTTGAAGAAAGTCAGAAATATTCTGTCTCTGAAAAAATTGTGTGGATGTGAAATTAATTGTGTGTTTATTTTCTTAGATTTTCCCATATGCACTCTAGTTTGGCATATTCCTGCCACATGTTTGGTCTTGAAGCAGGTTAAGATCCTAGTGTCAGGCCACAAAATGGACTACGATTGAATTTGAAAATAAAAGAGTGAAACCCAATTCTCATTAACTTCAAAAGATGTTACATAGTACATATTTATCAACATGAAATGACCATTCAGTTCATCTTCAAGATGATTGTTCGACTTCTATTATATTTAAGTAATAATGATATATTATTATTACATTTATTACCTACAACTACGATAAAGTACAATAGTGTTACATCCCCCCTTAATCCATAGGGGTAATTGTGAGCTATGCCACAAGGTTCATGTTCATGTTAGCAAAGATAAAATTCGAATCAAATTTGGCAAAGATTAAATTCACCAAAAAAAAAAATTATGATTAAATTCAACTAATATAAATTTGCAGATTTTTTTTAAATATTTATTATTTTTAATAGATTTAATCATGAATTTTTAGTATTATAAACTTAAAAAAATATTAAAATATTAATTTAAATACATTATAATTAATTTAAAAATATTAAAATATAAATAAGTTGAAAATTTTAATTTAAATATTCTGAATATGTTAAATTTTATATATTACAATTAAAAATATAAATTAAATATTTTAAAGCATTTAATTTTTAATTTTTAATGTATCGAATCTTAATATAAAAAATAAGACAAAAAAATAAAACAAACATCATATTTTAAAATTTAATGTGTTAAATTTTATAAAACAAAAAATAAAATAAAAAAAATAAAAAAACCAAACATAAAAACAAAAATAAAGATAGACTACGAAAAAAAAAACTAAAATAACAATGCGGATGTGTCCCTACCTCTACCTCTCACAACTGCCTCTTGTATCATCTAGCCTCGATGAGTCCATGATAATTGGCAGATCAATAAACTTGAATAGCTACTCCAATCATAATAGCTTCTCTACTGATATGAATCAATAGGTGAAAGATCATATTCGATGTCGCTTCAACAAATAGATAGTTAGGCAGCTACAGCTATATGGTAGTTTTTCCTCCCCCTATATATAGCAATACACAAGGCTCCAACTGCTTGAAATAGTATCTCGTCTCTGCTTCCAGCAACGAACTCACGTCACTTGTCTCTACGTCTAGACTCTAAAACAACGAGGCATGAGCAGCCAACAAACTCAATAGTGAACACTTTGTCTTTGAACCATATGCGTAGACTATAAACACTCAGACTATAAACTCTTGCAGGACAGAGACTCATAGAATAAACGGAAAAACCTAAGCCCTTTTTGTATGAATTTTAGGGCGAACTAAAATGATTTTTTTGGGGCCTTTTTAAGTTCACCAAATTTCTAATTTCTTGGATTATGTTGGGTCCCAAAACCACAGCTCCACTTCCTAGGACAGAATCACACTCACAAGGCCAGGGCTGTCATCATGCAAGCGTAATCGGTCCATCAACGGAACGTGGAGGGTTGAAGGTCAACTCTACGAGGGTGGGTTTCATCCCCTACTCTTCAAGCTCAACTAAGACTCCAGAGGGATATTCTGAGGGGTATACCTTAACAGGTATTGAGTTCAAACAAATGAACAACTAAAAACAACTTATAGCCAAACCCAACTTGTTCACTTGATCCCAAGAAGTTGTCACTAGATCGAGAAAAAACTGGTTGAAAGACCCCTATATAGCTGATATAACTATGCATGTATGACCCACATAAAATAGATTAATTTTATATTCACTTGAGATAATTCCCTGTTTATACTGACAGTCAAGGATGCACAGAATTAATGGTTCTTCCCCTAAACCATTGGTTACTGTTTTTGTTTGTTTAAATGATGTGAGGCTAACAGGAATGGCTCCAAACCGATGCCTACTCTATGGGCAACAGAGTCATAGTTCATTAAGGAAACAACAAACTGAAACCAAAAAAACAATGAGCTATGTATTTCCGTACACCACAAAATATGAGATCTTGAAACAGAACATACTTAGTAATCCGGAACATAACTGCATATACCCATATATAACATGAGAGAGATTATTACAAAGCTTGCAATATTCTCAAAATGATGTCACATTCATCTGACCTGATATTACATTCATGCCATCAAACATGGCAAAGGAGAATATCCAACTGCGACTGAGAAATCCTCCTGGATACATAACTAATGCCTTGGAGACATTTTACAACAAAAACCATATACAATATCAACTTTTTTGACTTCACGGGTCTACACTCCTCAATGAGCTGAACTGGCGTTTCAATGGTTGCCCTGCAACTTTCTGCACCTATAAATGTCTTCTGGAGACCACACACTAGACCACTTTGAAATGAGTTTCAATCTTCTATTTATAGCCTTCACAACTCGGATCTGATGATGGAAAGGGCGGGAAAACCTTAACAACCCCACCAATTGCATTAAATGCATCAATTTCAACCACCCATTTCGCATTAATGGCGACCTACCACGATTTTGCGTCATTCTAGAAGTTGTAGGAGACTGTCGCTTTTCATTTTCACGCCCTTTTAGCGAATTGCAAGAATTTGCGAGGGTACTAATGTAGGCATTTTGGGGGATTCCGAACATTGCAGAACTTCAAGGGGTGTAACATACACCCCACTGTATGTGTTTCCCCCTGACTGATTTTTTTGTAATTTTTTTTTGGTTTTCTGCTGTTTAGGTTTTATGGGTTGTTTTGCATGTTGGATTTTTGCAGTGCATGTATGAAATATGAAGTAGATAAACAAACCCAGAAAATATACAACTATTTTGCATAAACTAAAGACAACCCAATTCATAAAATACGATAAAACTAATTATAAGACAATACCCACTTGGAAAACTTCAACTTGATTTCATTGCCGAATTTGCACCAGCATATATGGCCAAATAAATGCATCAGTCTTCATACACAACTCAAGGAATCATCAGCAATACAAGCTCTGGACTGCTAAATGTATTCTAACTCCAAAAATGGAGAGATTGCAACTCCAAAGTATAAGGGACAACTGCTAGAAAGCCCACGTCCTTCTCCAGCAATGTACGGCCCCTATATGGTGTGTGACAGCTGCAAACTCACTGTTACCAGCTGATAATTAACTCTTTTTTGCTCAGAAGCACTTCTACTCAGCAAGCGACCACTTTCCAACTGTTAATCCCTTCAAACAATGCCGAATCTGCCTTCAATAAGAGGTACGGCCTCCTTGGTGAGTACGGCCTGCAGGTCTAGAAGTACGGCCAGCTGGAAACTCAGTACGGCAGCCAGTAATCTTGTCCCAAGTCCTCAAAACTGCTGTATAAATCTCTATTCTTCAATGCAAGTCATCAACTCCTGAAAAATATGAACTTTCCTTGCACAAACCAACACCAAAATGGATCCCATCAATGCTCAAATGGAACCCCTATATGAAGCTCCTCAAAACTCCCTCCTAATGCACTCTTTCATATACAAGGAAAGGCAATCTGCAAAGGTTTTCGTCTCTACAAATCGATATCTGAAACCAAGAGCCAAGCTCAAACCCTAAGCAACGGGCAACTCAATATGAGAGCAAAATATCATAAAAACCAGCATGTCCAAAATGAGAGCTTTTTCCTTACTTTATTTCCCTCTCATCTCAACGCCCAAGAAGAGGCATTCTTTTTTAATTTTTAATTTCTTTTATCCCCCTTGCCCACCATGGAGAGCGTTCCTACCTAGGGAGTCACTTTTAAGTTATGACTTAATATATATAAAGTGACTTTATAATCATAAAGTTAAGTCATAACATGTTACATGTTAATATATCCATTAGAGCTCTCGATACTTCAACTTATGAAATATGTGTCAAGGGTCATCTTCGACCACCTCGCCAAAAATAGTAACTGCCTGACTCACGACATACTATAAATAGTAAGTCCCTGAAAAAGACTTCCTAAACAACCACATTAGCCTACGGAAGTCGATTAATAGGCTAATCCCGATCTCCCGGAGTAACGAGCTAAGTGGGGGACATTACAAGGGGGTCTAGGACATATCCGAATCTACATGAAATCTCCACTAGAACTTCGCAGAAGACAAGGAAAGGAAGGTTGGTGGAACTTTAGGGGGGGTCTGGATATGCACTAGAAAAAGATGTGAAGGCGGAGGTTTAGGAGGGATCAGGAGGCAAAGATTTAAGGAGGATCAAGATACATCCTAATAGGCCTAAAACCAACGCAAAGAGAATGAAGGGAATTTGGCAGAATTTGGCAGGAGAGAGATGTGCAGGATGGGCGGAAATTCCTGGAGATACGGAAAAGCAGTCTAGAAAGGGAGACATGGAGGCAGACTATAATGTCCCCATTCCTAGTGGTGTTAGCCTATACTTGGTTCCCGTAGGCTAACCAAGGTGGTTAGGGAACTCTGGGAGTTCGGATGGCTGGTTCGGAGAACTTACTATTTTTAGTAAGTTGGGTTTCTTCTATTTTTGGAAATTCAATATTGGAGGCAGAGCGTTTCGACAAGACCTTTCCAACGGTCCATAACTCATGTGATTCCGAGACCATTTGGGCTTTCATATTAAAATCTGTAAGTTAATATTATATAATTAATATTTGGACTTTAATATATTTATGTGGTGACTTAAGGAAAAGGTAAATAATGCAAAATTAAGTCACTAGGAGAACTTGGATGCCCAAGGAGGGATAATAAAGTTATTTTAATATTTTAAATTCTCTCTATCTCTCATGGATCGACCCTCAAGGAAGAAATATAAAAGGTAAAATGAAAAGCAATTCATTCATTCACGACATCTTATTTTCAAATGCATTTTGCTCCGCAAGTTTTGAGGGTTTGAAGAAACCTTTGGCTTTTGGTGATAGAAACCACCATCAATAGCAGCTTTCCGTAGGTGTGGAAGATCACCCAAGGGAGCTTTGAGGTAGCCATACTCAGTGGTTACAGTTGTGCATCAATTCTACACAGTTTGGGGTTCGAGAGTTGTCGCAGAGGATTGAACTCAGAGTTTACATCAAATATTTACCTCCATAATTATTGTCTAAGAATGAAGAACATATTGCAAGTGATTGCAGGTATTTTGGAGCAGTTTTAGTGTGCCTTTTTCCTCATAACCTGGCCATACCTGCACTAGGGCCAGCCGTACCATTTGAGAGGCATTTAAGGGTGTTTGAAGGTTGTTTGGCATAAAGTCTGCACTACTTCAGGGCGTCTAGCATATCAGACCTTGAGCAGAGATTTTAGAGGGTTTTGGGAGAGGTTTTAAAGACATTTGTTATTGCTGATATCCCACAGCCAGGCCGTACAGAACCAGCAAGGACGTGGGTATTTGGGAAGTCTTTCCATTTGTGTTTTTGGTTGCTCCCATATCTTTTTGCAAGGCAATTGGAAGCTTGGACTGCTGTTCTTCATCATTGTACATGCATTGTTGCCTCTGCTGAGCATTGTTCTTTACGATTTGTGTATTTACTCTCTGCTGTACTCTCTTTCTGGCAATGAAATATAAGGACAGCAAATTGGGTATGTGAAGATCTTACACATCTTGGTATTCTATGATATGAGTATTGCATATTTATGCTATTTGATGTATTTTCATTGATATAAAATATCTGGGTATTTCCATTTGCAAAGATATTTGTATGCATGCATGTTATGTTATGGACCACCCACCAAAACGCAAGCAGGGATCAACTTAACCACAGAAAACTCTTCAAACGGTGAAAGAAACCAAACCCAGATCAGCAAACTATTAAACTCATAAGGGAGTGGGTTATTTCACAGACCAAGAGATGGGTTGAGGACATCTTGAACCAAGTAGAAAGTCAGCCAGGGAAGGGTAAGGAAGGAAAGCGGAAGTTCAAGTATGAAGTGGAAATGTCTTGTTCAAGGCCTGAGCCGCACCAAAGAGGACCTGAGGAAAGGGGACGAAAATCTGAAGGGAAGTGGAAAAATCCTAAAGGGTGTAAAGCATCCGTAATGTCCAGAGGTATACAAAAATTCTGCCAAGGACAAGGATATGAGGAAAGTGGAACTTTAGGGGAGACATGGAAATGTCCTAAACCATGTGAAAGTTCCGCAAGAGAAGGGTGAAGGAGGAAAGCATGACTTCCAGAGGGAATGGGAAATATCCAAAACCATAGGAAAGTTCCACAAAGTCCAATGAAGGTCAAAATTTCCGCAAAGGCAAAAACCACTTAAAAGACATACATGAAATATAAAATTTAAGTATAAGTGACATTTACATATGGACATTTACTTATAATTTAAGTTATATTTCATGTATATAGTTTCAAGATGTTTGAGAGTGATTTTAGATCTCCAGGAGTTAAAATGCAAATTCTAGGATTTGGAGGATTTTGTAGATTTCAAACTTAGTCAAATTTCAGGGGAGACAACACCAGACACACAAAACGAGGCGAAAACATAGGAACTCCTTAGGAAAACTTTGATGAATTTGGAATGATTTTGCAATTATGAAGCTTGAAAATAGGAGTCCCAACAGTGGCTCTAGTTGGGGACGTGTGCCAAGCATTGGCACAATGAGGATTCAGAATATCTCCGGACAGACCAAAAGGCAAAAACGAACAGGGGGAAACAACGCAAGACGTATTTGCAAGGCACACAGTCATTGGCATGAGGACACAAAAAGGACAAATGACTAATCAAATTTTGCAGGCACTTGCAAGTCAAACCTGCACAAAACTGATGAAACTACTTGCCTCTGTCAAAGACAAGCTGGATGAAGTTGCTGATCTCCCTCAAACCAAAACAATTTTCATCACCCAACTGCAACAATTGAAGTCTTTCATCTGCATGAACCAACTTGCACAAGATTTCCCTGAAGTGAAGACAAGCCTCATCATTGAAATTAATGTTGTTGCATGGCAAACACAAATAATTGGTGCTTGACCTATTCCATTCCATATCACGCATGTTCTCAACAACGACAGGTGGGAAAACAAAACTCAGGTCAGCACCAAAAGAATTGGATGGGAATAAACATCCATCATCAACTGTAACTTCACTATTCCAACTGACCTCTTCATGCAAACTGAGGGAAAACGAGAATACTTCCAATTCACATGGCAAAGAAAATTGTGCTTGACTACATTGTTGATTCACAACAGAAGACACATCCTCTTGCAAATCAAAATGGAAAAAATTCATCTCTGGCATAGCTTCAAGCTGAGCTGCAACATGTTGATCTTCAACTTGGTGAACTTGTTGCTGCTCAACATCATTGCAAACTATATGCTGGACCCAAGTGTAACACTCAAACTTAGGTGTGCCATCATCACCAGCACATGAGATAGCATCTTCATCATTAAGGAAGACTTCATATTCAGTGTTGTTCACCTCTGGGACAACAAGCAACCAGCATACCTCACTGTCACTCATGCTAATGCAATCTTCATCAGCACAAATATCAAAACCATGAGACACTTCAAATGAAGAAGTGAATTCTTTCAATTGCCCCTCCATTTCCATTTCTTCTTGACAACTTGTCATGCCATATGTGCTGTTCAAATCAGACTTATGGCACAATTCTTCTTCCAAATTCACTACCGCAACAGCATCCTTACATGACCCTCTTGAAGCGCACTATGCATGAGGAAGATTACAAGTTTCACACCAAAGAAATAGGTTCTCAAATGGATCCATCTGGTCACCAAACTCATACTCTTCAAGTGTAAACTCCTCATACTGAACATCGTCAGCTGTAATAACATCGGTTTCTGCATTCTTACCTTTATACACAGTTGTGTCTACATTGTCCTCATGCATACAATCACCATCAACTTCAAAATCAGAAAATGGGACAAAAGAGGGTAAGAGATCAAACAAGAAAACATTTTTCTGTTCATCATTTACATCAACATGTGCTTGCACTGTATAATCAGCTACTTGAGCTGATTCATCTAATAACTCTCTTACATACACACCTTCCTCGTTGTCCACAATACTACAACAAACAGCAGGGTCATACTTCTCTTCACTAAACTAGGAATCATCATTGATTTTCTCATTTTCATCATCCACTGATGACTGATCCAGTTGAAGGTGGTGCATACACTACTATTTTCATCTATGTCGCTGTCATACATTGCACCAGCACCTTCTTCTACCCTCCTACACACACAATCATCACTTAACATTGTGCTTGAACTTCATGAAGCACTCATGCCATTGTTGTTCACATCAGCTTGTTCATTACTAGCCACCTTTGCATCCGAGGACGATGATTTTGCAATCATGTCCTATTCAAACCATCAATAAAATCAAGGCATCTGTATGCCTGTTGCATGTTCATTAAATTAAACTCCTACTGTATTGAACCCAAACTATCATCATAGGCTGTGAGTAACATGTCAATACAGGCAGGTAAATTAGGTCTTAAGGTCTTTGGTATAATGGACAAGGCAACTATGAACCTGTGACTAAACTCCATGCTAGACTCTCCATCTTGCCATCTGATATCTTCTAATTCTTGGACAAGAACAACAGGGTCTAAACCAATTGCAAACTCGTCAAATGCAACCACCAAGTCATTCCAAGAGGCAAAGTGGTGTTCAAGAAAGCCACCCAGCCACTTCTGTGCCAATTCACATAATGACCTAACAAAGAACCTCATCCACATATCTTCATCTTCAAATTGAAATTTGTCCATGAAGTCTGAAAATGCATCAATATGTACCTTCCCATTATAAACCTCACACCCATCAAATAGAGGCATCTGATAATATATTTTCTTGGGCATGGACTACTTTTCATAATCGACCCATGAGAGATCCAATTGTTTGTATGTGGTTTCATTGGCAATGGGATGAGGCCGAAAATATGAGCAATTGATAGCAGCAGGTTGAGGACGAGGATGCAACTTGGACTGAAGCAGCCTAATACGATTTTTTGCTTCTTCTTCTTCTTCTTGCCACAAGGACTCAATCAGCTTGTTATTTTGATCCATTTCATATTGCAGCCTTGTTGATTCATTTTGGTTTTGCATGGCCATTTGGGGAAAGGGAATGCAAGATGCAGGGCAATCTGAGTAATAGGATGAAGCATCATCATAAGAACCATAAGCACCTTCATCCTCATAATATTCATGGCTTGAGACATAGGACGATGCATAAGAGGGATCTTCCCTAGGCCCATTAGTGTGCCAAGAGGCCATGACTAAAATTTTCTACCATACAGGGCAGAGATATGAGGTACTAAAATTTGTTCCTTCATTATGACAGGAAAACAAACTTTGAAAGGTAGGAAGAAAAACCACGTGTATCTTCACGGCAAAAACAATCATTGTTTAACAACAAAGTTGCCACCTCTTCCAAAAAAGAGGAATTCCTTGAAGCGTGACAATCTTCAAGGCTGCAAAATAATTATGGGTTCTCCAACCAACAGAGTCTTCAAATTCTGTTGTGTCCCAAAACCATAGCTCCACTTCCTAGGACGGAATCACACTCACAAGGCCAGGGCTGTTCATGCAAGCGTAATTGGAGGGTTGAAGGTCAACTCTACGAGAGTTGGTTTCCTCCCTTGCTCTCTGAGCTCAGCTTAGACTCTGAAGGGATATTCCAAGGGGTATACCTTAACAGGTATTGAGTTCAAACAAAATGAACAACTAAAGACAACTTACAGCCAAACCCAACTTGTTCACTTGATCCCAAGAAGCTATCACTAGATCAAGAGAAAACTGGTTGCGATACCCCTATATAACTGATATAACTGTGCATGTATGACCCACATGAAATAGATTCATTTTATATTCACTCGAGATAATTCCCTGTTTATACTGATGGTCAAGGATGCACAGAAATAATGGTTCTTCCCCTAAACCACTAGTTAATGTTTTTGTTTGTTTAAATGATGTGAGGCCGATAGGAATGGCTCCAGACCGATGCCTACTCTATGGGCAACAGAGTCATAGTTCATTAAGAAAAAAAGTAAAAACAAACTAAAACCAAAAGAACAATGAGCTATGTATTTGCGTACACCACAGAATATAAGATCTTGAAACAGAACATACTTAGTAATCCAGAACATAACTGCATATAGCCATCTATAACATGAGAGATTATTACAAATCTTGCAATATTTTTAGAATGCAAGAGAGATTATTACAAAGCTTGCAATATTTTCAAAATGTTGTCACATTCATCTAACCCAGTATTATATTCGTGCCATCAAACATAGCAAAGGAGAATACCCAACTACAACTGAGAAATCCTCCTGGATACATACCTAATGCCCTGGAGACATTCTACAACAAAAACCATATACAATATCAACTATTTTGACTTCACGGATCTACACTCCTCAATGAGTTGAACTGACGTTTCAATGGTTGCCCTGCAACTTTCTGCACCTATAAAAGTCTTTTGGAGTCCACACACCAAACCCCTTTGAAATGAGTTTCAATCTTCTATTTGTACTCTTCACAACTCGAATCTGATAATGGAAAGGACGGGAAAACCCTAACAACCCCACCAACTGCATTAAATGCATCAATTTCAACCACCCATTTCGCATTAACGGCGACCTGCCATGGTTTTGCGTCACTTTGAAAGTCATAGGACACTGTCACTTTTCATTTCACGCCCTTTTAGCGGATTGCGGGAATTCAAGGGGGTATTGGATGCAGGAATTTTGGGGGTTCTGGGCATTGCAAAACTTCAAGGGGGTCCAAGACATATTCAGATCTACATGAAATCTCCGCTAGAACTTCGCAGAAGACAAGGAAAGGAAGGTTGGTAGATCTTTAGGGGGGGTCTGGATATGCGCTAGAAAAGGATGTGAAGGCGGAGGTTTAGGAGGGATCAAGAGGTGGAGATTTGAGGATCAAGATACATCCTGATAGGCTTAAAACTAGCGCAAAGAGAATGAAGAGAATCTGGTGGAAGGAGAGAGATGTGCGAGATGGGCGGAAATTCCTGGAGGAAAGGAAAAGGGAGCCAGGAAGGGAGACATGGAGGTGGACCAAGAGAAGGGTTGAGGACATCCTGAACCAGGTAGAAAGTGCACAAGGGAAGGTTAAGGAAGGAAAGCGGAAGTTCAAGTATGAAGTGGAAATGTCCTGTTCAAGGCCTGAGTCATGCCAAAGAGGACCTGAGGAAAGGGGGCGGAGATCTAAAGGGAAGTGGAAAAATCCTGAAGGGTGTAAAACCTCTACAATGTCCAGAGGTATACAAAAATTCCGCCAGGGACAGGGATATTAGGAAAGCGGAACTTTAGGGGGGGCATGGACGTCCTAAACCATGTGAAAGTTCTGCAAGAGAAGGCTAAAGGAGGAAAGCAAGACTTCCGAGGGGAATGGGAAATATCTAGAACCATAGGAAAGTTCCACAAAGTCCAAAGAGGGTCAAAATTTCCGCAAAGGCAAAAAACAATTAAGAGACATACATGAAATATAACATTTAAGTATAAGTGACATTTACATATGGACATTTACTTTCTATACTTTAAGTTATATTTCATGTATATAGTTTCAGGATCTTTGAGAGTGATTTCAGATCTCTAGGAGTTAAAATGCAAATTCTAGGATTTGGAGGATTTTGCAGATTTCAAACTTAGTCAAATTTCAGGGGAGACAACACCAGACACACAAAACAAGGAAAAAACATAGGAACTCCTTAGGAAAACTTTGATGAATTTGGCATGATTTTACAATTATGAAGCTTGAAAATAGGAGTCCCAACAAATTAAATTCGACAAACCCTGTGACAGATTATGAGACTAAGCATGGCTCTAAATTTTTCAATTTTTTCTCTCCCAAGCACTTTGATCAAGATGTTAGTTAGTTGTTCTCTAGTTGAGTAATATTTTAGTTTGTATGTTGCCATCTTTCGTATGATGTCGAATCAAATGAAATTTTGTGTTGATGTGCTTGGTGAAAGACTAGATTTCTTGCCATTTTGATTGCAGAAGTGTTGTCAACCATGATAAGTGTTGAAGGAATGTGTTTCTCCTACAAATCTTCAAGAATCCTTCTAAGCCATAAAATTTCTCTTGTTGCCTCTGAAGCTGCCACATATTCTACTTCCACTGATGAGAGGGTTGGCACTGACTACTTCTTTGACTTCCTAGAGATGACTATCAATCCCAGATGCATTAGGAAACCTTAAGTAGTTTTCCCTTCTTCCAAGTCACCTGCATAGTTTGAATCTAAATCTCCGACTAATTGAAAATCTTGTGGCTTGGACTATTTGAGTCCATAGTTCTAAGTTCCTTTGAGATATCAAACAACTCACTTTGGTGCTACCCAATGATTTTCTCTAGATTGTTGCTTGAATCTGGAGAGGACTCCAATAGCAAAAGAAATGTCAAGTCTTGTTGTTGCATAGATCAAACTTCCAACAAGTTGTTTGTATTTAGTTGCATCTACAAACTCCGCAATATCATCTCACCTCAATTTCAAATTTTGCTCCATAAGAGTACTGAAAGGTTTACAACCTATCATTCTAAATTTGCTTAGAATTTCACCAATGTATTTTTGTTGAGTGATGAAAATATACTTGGACTTTTGAACTACTTCAATACCCAAATAGTAATGACGGTATCCCAAGTTAGTCATTCCAAAGTCAAACCCTTTCTTTAGCTTTCCTTTTATTGTTGTTGTTACCTATTATGAATAGGCCATCCACCTATACAACCAAGACTAAAACTGTCCTATCAACTTTCTTGACAAAAAGTGTTGCATCTTCAAACCCAAAACGCTTGAAATTCATCTTCAAGAGGTACTCAATGAAATTTTCATCCCGAGCTATTGGGGCTTGTTTCAAACCATACAACGATTTTATCAATTTGCACACTTTTTGTTCTTAAACTTCAACTGCAAAACCTTCTGGTTGAGACATGCCTACCATTTCTTTGATATTACCATTCAGAAAAGCAGTTTTTATGTCCATGTAATGGATTTTCCACCCATTTTGTGCTGCCAAAGCAAACAATGTACGAATGGTAGTCCACTCCATTCTAGAGGCAAAGGTTTCTTTGTAGTCGACGCCTTCTTTCTAAGCATACCCCTTTGAGACAAGCCTAGCTTTATGTTTGTCAAGTGTGCCATCTACTTTGTAATTGTTCCGAAAGACCCACTTGCAGCCAATAAGTTTACTATGAAGTGCAAGATCCACCAATTCTCAAGTTCCATTCTTCAAAAAAGCATCATATTCATTTTTCTTTGCTTTCCTCCACACATCAATCTCTCAGCTTCTTTGTAGGGAATTGGTTTTAAACAACTACAATGCTGATTTCTACTTTTGGATGCCAACCTAAGTTAAGATTTTGAATCTTATCTTAAATTTCTTTAAGGGACTCTTCTTGTTATTAGGCTTTGTATTCAATTCTAGTACTTGTTTTGCTAAAGTGATCAAGTTTGATATCTTTCAATATTTGTGTTGCCCGTTTTGGCAAATGTCTCATGACTTACACTCGGCGCCTCATTTCTTGATTGAAAGCTCCTTCCTCAAGAGGTATTGCTTGGGTGATAGTTTCTTGATCATTTTCCAATTGTTGTTCCAAAATACATTCATCTTTTGACTGTTGTTCTAACATACAGCCCTCTGCAAAAGGTATCGCCTAGGTGATAACTTGTCCCCTTCTATAGTTTCTAGAATAAGTGTTGCCATCCAAGGTATCACCTTGGCGATGGCTTGAGTTTCCATCATCCAAGGTATAGCCTTGGCAATGGGTTGATATATCTTTTGCAAATCTCAAGTCAACTCATTTGTCAATCAATGTTCGCTGAATCTTTTGTGATTTCACAAAATGCAACATCCCTTGCTTTGAGAAAATTCAAATTTCTTGTTTTGCTCATCATACAATCTATATGCTTTTGAAGATTCTAAATACTCCAAAAGAATGCATTTGCGACTTCTGTGATCCAACTTGTTCATTCATGTCCTCCTTGGGAATCAATGCATAGCATGTGGATCCAAAATCCAAAGATGTCGCACTAAAGTAAGGTGACCGCACCAAATTTCATATGAAGTCTTCATTTGAAGAGTAGCTGAAGGCAACCTATTGTAGAGGTAGATAGTTGCTTGAGTTACTTCTATCCAGAAATACAATTTTACTCCTTCGAAATATGACATTGCACGAACCCCATATTTATACCAGTTTTGTTCATTCTCCCAATGACTCCATTTTGTTGAGTGTAAGGGACTATGAGATGATGCTTGATCCCATTCTTTTTGAGATAGTCTTCAAACACCTTTGATGTGAACTCACCACCATTACCGGTCCTCGATGTACCAAAATGAGGCCGTGCATCATTTTCAACCATTGTGCAAAACTTTTTAAATGTTTTGAAATCTTATGATTTTTGCTTCAAAAAATAGATCTAGATCATGCTATTATAGTCATGAATGAACAGCATGAAATAATTATTTCCACCATCTTCTTCTACCTAACACGAAAAACCCTTTGGCAAAGAATGGTTTCAAAGACAAAAACCCTCCTAGCCATTAGTGTGATTTCACTCACGAATCCCCAGTGAGCTGAATGTTTGCAGTTTCCAGTTTCAGATCTAGTTTGGAGTTATTTTCAATATGCTTGTGTGGACTTTTGGTGTGTTTCAGATATTCCGAGTTTGTGATTCAAATAAGATGTTGGTGTGAAGATTCTCAAGCTTGATTGTGAATATTTTGGTGTTGTTTTTGTGAGATTTTTGGTAGTGTGTGATTCTGAAATATCCCAATGGAAATATGCCGAATCTAACCCAAATTTAAACCTTTCGGTGCTTGAGGAATTCCATCAAACACTTGTATTGCAAACTGTATTCTTGCTGGTAAATGATCTTTTGTTTGTGTTTCTTGTTTTTTGAATGAAGGTATGATGCATGAACTACTTCTCCAACAATGCCATATAACTTCTAATGTATTAAAGATGATATAGACTTTTCTATGCAATGTTATGACTGAAACTAATTGCAAGTATGCAGCTACAGCACTTTGAGAATTTTGACAAACACTTAGCATGCAACCTATCCATGGAATGATCACCTACAGCAAGGAGACATTTTTACAAACATTTCAAGTACAACCTCTTTGATGAATATTATTGCAAATAAACTTCCAATCTGATTACAATTTTGCCAAATACTTCTTATGAATGATTACAAACTTGATACCAATTACAACACCCCTTATTGCTGTTATGACAGCGACTGAAAATGATGTCTCAATGCAATTACATATATATCTTATCATATGACAATAAGCTACAGAATGCTGGTTGACAGCGACCTCTAAACAATGCAAATGCAAACTCAAAACAACTGAGATTGGAACCTGATTTAGACGCTAAGCGGTAAGCATAACAGTGATGAAAAATCTTCAATCAAATCTCCTCAAAAATGGCCTCTTGTGATGCTAGAATCCCGGAGCAGCCATGCAAACTGAAATGCATTTCTGAAACTGATTATCAGCAGCAGTAACCCTCATCAGATGGATGCCAAGCATGATAGAATAATTTCTCTACCTCCAAAATGCATCCAATATACCTCCTTATGCCAGCCGCCCACAATGTGAATGAAAGAAGACAAAAACCTTAGGCGTTTCAGCCTTAACTCCAAATGCCCAGCATTAGAGTTTGTACAGCCTGGCTAGGGTTGACTGGTACAGCCTGGAAAAATGGTGCAGCAATCTCAAAATGCAGCCCTTGATATGTACTCCTTTCACAATGAAAAATCTGCTTGGAAACCCTTGATGTATCTCTCCAATCTGCTCAATATTGGCCTCTGAATGAAACCAATTCTCATAGGCTAACTTCAGCTGATGTTGCACAACCTCAAGAAGCACAAACAATGAAGAATGAACGTTCTCCAAGGTCTGAAAGCTCTGGGAATGCAGAAACCCTTGGTTTCTCTCCTCCAACGCCAAAGAACTCATAAAAGACAAATTATCAAATGCTCATGAATGAATTTTCATTTGCCTTTGAAAAAGCTTTTATACTTCCCTAGATAGGCACGATTTTCCAATAAGGCTTTTAATCATTAAAATAATATATTAAATGTGCTTTGTTGTCTTTATGATATAATATCATAAACTAGGCGTGCTTTTCTATGACACATTAAATGCTTTTAAGTATTAATGGCCCCCACTTATATAAAGTTAAATTATAACTTTATAATATTCTTTTATGTCATTAAATACATAATTGGCCCCACTTAAATGAAGTCATCAAGTGACTTTATAACATGTGCATTTAAATACATTAATTATTATTAAGGTCAACTTTAATAATAATTAAAAATGCATAACTTCATTATTAATCATCATTTTGCCAATCCATCTGAACTTGGGGGTTCACCATGGTACCCTCTATGCATCCAACCGCCTTACCAAAAATAGCAGGGGTCCCTCTCTACAACCACAGTCTTACTATAAATAGTAAGTGTGTCAAACTGAGCCCAAAAAACCTCTGCAAGGGTCGAATCTTGAATCAAATTGAGTTCCGGAGAAGGAAACACTCTGATAACTGCAAACCAGGACCCCCTAACCATCTGCATTAGCCTACGAGGGTCACGAAATAGGCTAATCCTCTGAACTCTAATGCTCACGAAAATGGGGACATTACAGATTCAGTTTGTTTCAATGTTCACATTATTCGATTGCTATGCAAATCTAATTGATGTATATCAGCTGGAGGAAGATTTTATCAATATTTTGCAAGCTGTACCTTTGGTGATAAATCTGCACTTTATCTATGCAAGGCTGTACCTTTCCCACTAACCGTACAACCTCTTTATGGAGCGATTGAGTAGTACTAGGGAAGTGCGGTCCATTTTGTGGTGAGATTGTTGTCTTCAAGGTGTCGTACCATCCTACCAAAAGGCCATACAAGCTTCAGCAGAGTTGCAGCTGTCATTAAGGTATGTTTCAGTCCTTTACCAGCAGTAATCAGTCAGAAACAGCAGCAGTGACTGTATTTGATGAGTTCGCAGCCTTGTGGGAAGATTATGGAGGCCGTACTAGATGCAATGGGGGTCGTGATCACTTGATATCAGCTGCTACTTTTCAGTTTAAATTCTTTTAGACAATCTTTTCAGTGCAACAACAAATTATCTCTGATTGTAGCAATTCAGGTAATATATGTCCAGCCCAAGTACCATCAAGTTTGAAGGAAGGGTTTCAAAATTTGTGATCTTTTGGTGACAGCGGTATAAGGCAGAAAATTGGTATTTATTGATGTTTTCAGTTGATATTTTATATTGCAGCTAACAGTGCAGTTTGATGCTATTAATCTCCATGTCTCTATTAGTTCATTGACTTGTTTGCTGCTTTAAGTTAATTGCAGAAGTTGCTGCTGCCTTAATCTGAGATTTGTCTTATGTGATTCCAGTTTTCCATGCATAATGATTAGATTGTAATCCTGGATGGTAGTACCTCCAGATAGCATGGCATTTCATAATTGTAAAAGGATTCCAGAAGGTTTACTGCTGGTTCCTTATTTGCATTTGCATATTATTATCATCCCATTTGGCATTGATTGGGTCCGCTTGTTATCGGCCAATTTGGCTTGATCGGACCTGCTTGTAATCTATTAGTGGCTTTGCATACACACATACTTGTCCGCCGAAGAGGTGTTGATTTGGTCGGCTATGCCACCTGTATGCTCCGGTCGGCTATGCCACCTATTTACTTTCCCAGCATTGCATTCAACTAGATAGTGTTTTTCCAAACATCGTATGTTGTCACCTTGTCCAAATCGGGATCTGAGTGGTCAGAAAGTGTGAGGACTTGCTTTGCATCTTTCAATATTGTAAAAATCTCAAAAGAATCAGTTGGGGATATTACAATATGAGTGTAAGAGAAGAACTACTAAGTTCAATTGCTTGTAGGAGCATAATTAATTTGGTGCAAAGTAGCTGAGTGTGGGTGGAGTAAGATTGTTGTTTATTCTCTATAGACCTGTAACTGTTTTGGCCAAAGGAAGTAGAAGAGGCTGACCCATTGCCACTTCCAGCTGGTTTTTCCTAACAATGAAGTTTCCAAGTTAAAATCTTTGTTTCAATTTGCGGTTGATGTTTCTTGTTGTTTTTATCTTGTTTCATGCAAGTGCAATATTGTTTCATTTCCAGCAACTAATGAACACCAATTCCAACACATAATATATTGATATATCTACAAATTTGAAGTTAATTCAATTAGAACAACATATGCATTTGTAACGTTTTAGTAAGACTCAAATCTATAGAAAGTACAAATCAAGAGAGCATTAACATGTCCCCTGTTTTACAATGTTGCAGATTTATATGTTTATTATGAAGGGGATCTTCCCAAGGTTAGTTATGAAAAGAACCAGAGGAAATAGAATAAGTATTAGATGATAAGAGTACTCATAAAAGACACTCTCAACACATATAGTATTTGGTCAAGTACAAGAGAAGACCCCAAGAAGAAATCTCACAGATTTTAGAAATGAATTTTATGAAGCTTGGAGGAGAAAGATTACTTGGTTTTCTTCCAACCAAGGAAAAATGATGCAAGAGAATCTGAAGTTAGTTGTCTTTTTCATAGACTAGAGTAGTTTTTTCCTTACAAAGCAAGCAAAGTAGTTTTACAATAGGAATTCTGTAAATTTGTACATATAGGTGAAAGCAGATTTTTTTCTTGGAAAAAGTTTTTAAAGCATGTAAAACCTTTTGTAGAAAAATGAATGGGATGTTATTATGTGGTTAGACAAAATAATGCATTTTATCAATTAGAAAAGGATCATTTAAAGGAATTCAGAAATAATCTCTCCCTTGAAAATTTCTGTGCGGATGTGAATAGCTGGTGGGCTTGTTTCAATAGGCTTTCTGTAATGTCCCCTTTTTGTTTAGTTGAGCCATTGTTGCAAAGTGACTTGGAGAAAGGAAAGTCGACTTCACCTAAGCCAAATTGAAGATTAGTTGAGTGCTTTATAAAGTGACTTGGAGATTGGAAAGTTGGTAAAAATGACTTAAAGCTTGGAGAACGTAAAGTCACTTTAGTCACTTTATAAAAGAGGAAAATAAATTATAATAAAATGACAAAATAATACATTATTTTAATGACAAAGTTGGACGTCCCACTTGGAGAAGGAAAAGTGCATTAAAATATAATATTTTAATCCCAATTATGGCGGTGGACATGAAACTTGTATAAAATATTGCAAATTTGGGCACTCCACTTGAGGGTTATAAAATAAGGTGCTTGGGAGGTCATTTTCATCATTGAGTATTTTGACATTGTCTTGGATATTTCCATTTCTGTTGTAACTTCTGATTCAGCTTGCTTCTAGGGACGAAAACCCTTTGAAATTGTGATTTGGACGAAATCCCAATACCACTTGAGAGGTGAATCCATTTAGGGTTTGCTATTGAGCTTCATTGGAGAATTTTGGTATCATAGAAGAGCTGGAATTGATAGACATTTGCAGGTTTACAGCTGCTAGGGTTTGGATTTCCAAATTGAAGGATTTGTAACAAATATCCATTTGGAATTTGGTGCGATTTGGGCAAAGAATATATCTACTTTATTTGTAGGTCTTTGTGAGAGATTATATCAGCCATGGAAGGTTTTATAATGCAGATATATGAAGGGTTTACGTTGTTAAAGTCTGATTTTGTTTACTAAACCCTAACCATGGAGTTTGAAGGAGGTCGCCATCATTATTAGGGTGAAATCACTGCCATACATAAGAAATTCATGAGTTGTTACATTGCATATCAGACCTTGGCAAATTCTTTATCAGTCATCTAGGGTTTGATAGATATTGGTATTTTGTGGAGTTTTGGCATCCTCAACAACTAGGGTTCAAGCGCCATCAATCTTGGAGGAATCGTGGCTAATAAGGAGCTGCTACATAATTGTCTACATCAACAGACTTGATATCAGACTTTCATTGAGAACAACAACACCATTCCATTCTATATCAGTCATCTATTTGCTTTGTATGGTTTCATATTGTGCCTAGAAGAAGTGCTATTCAATCAAGTATGTTGTAAACGAATTCAATATCCAAATCTTTAATTTGAATAGGCTTTGTAAACACTTTTTATAGGTTTAATCAGTCTGATATACTCTGTATCAGACCTGCTTATCAGTGTAATCAGACCTGTAACAGCAATTACTAAAGCATGATTGGGTGTTGAATCATTGATTTTTGTTTATGCAAGTATTTGGTTATCTTTCTATGTATTGGCATTGAAAATCATTCAAACAAACATCACAAAACAAACAAACACTCAGAAATCAGAACTCAGTCACCTTGCATGACAAGTGTTTGACAAAATGTAAAACCACTCAAACTGAAAATTCAGGACAGAACTACTAAGGGTTCTTACACTTTCCTATATGCACTCTAGTTTTTTGTGTTCTCACTACGTCATATCTTGTGAATGAGATTATAACTTAAGAATAATTAATAACAGTTACTTCTTCATGCAAAATTAGTTTGCAATTCAATTCCTTTTTTGTCAAACAAAAGAATTTGCAATTAGGTTTTCAGTATTATTTGTAGTCTCTTCTTTAACTTTAACCATACAGAAGATAAGTAGAACTGAAATAAAAAGTAGTGATAGAAACTATTAAAAACAAAAAATAAAGCTTTAAAATGTGATTCTTGCAGTACCGTTGGATTGCTTGTAATGCCTCGGACTCCACTTTCAATCAATGGCTTCAAATCACTAACTGGTCGCCTGAGGTTGTCATACCAAGGACTCTGTCCCTGCTGTTCATAGAGCTCATGCAGAAGTGTTTTCTTTCCCACTTTAGGCTCTCGTTCTGCAAGTGCACACCTTATCCTACAAACATAAAATCTGAAACTATTATGGAAGGTAGAAGATCAAATTGATTCAAGATCTGTACAATAAAGTCATTAATGGGTGGGCCCAAAGATTTTCAGAAGGTACTTATATGTACAAGATACTCGCAATATAACAAATTTTCCCCAGAACGAAGCAAGCAACCATAAAGATTACAGAATTGAAAAAAAATCTCAGACAGACATATGACCAAGACTTCTAGAGTTCAAGAAACTTGTTGGTTCCACAAGCATGAGGAAGAAATTTTGGAGCTGTTCCCTCAAAGAAGTCATGGCTTGTTTCAGTCTTCATATACATTTTCTTCTTTAATACTCCATGGACAATTTCCTTTATGCAAATTCATCATTGGAGATATAACAATACGAACACGGTGCCCTCTGACAGTGACATGTATCCAAAATACTTTCAAGTTTCAAGGTTTGTTTTAGGACCAACCATTCAAACAACACCTTAATTGAATTGAGACCCTTATATTATTTGACAAGGACATGAACTAAATCTCCAGTTGTTATATTTAAAGAAGTTTGTGATTTCTACACTTAAGGTGGATCGTTGACCATTTGATTGAGGTAGTTGGATGATGTGCACTATATTGTGGATTGCTATATGTTTTTTCTGTTTTCATTACACTAAATGATGTCACTTCTGTAAAAGAACATATTCAATCCCTATGCATGTTATCATTGGTGAACCCTATTCAGCAGCATGAGAATAGTTTATGTTAGTATACATTGATGGCAGCTTCAAGCGTCAAGCAATGGATTCAACTATCACAAGAAAGAGGTAAGGATAAAACCAGCAAAGGGGAAGGGATGTGCACAGAACAGCAAGTATGTGGAAGAAGAATCACGCTGTCAGTATCAACCAAATTCCAGTTTCAGAAGGTGAGGTAGAAACATTGTCCACCCAACTAGAACAACTTGAAGTTTCAAAATTAAGGCCATTCAAAGGATTAGAAGCTATCCCAATTGCCAAGCAGGGTATGAAATTCATAGTACACACCCAGAAAGTGTTAAACGAGTGTTAAGTTACCTCCTAACGATCAATCTTATCTCTTTCGCTTTTTTATCTTTATGGCTATTTTTAGTCTTTCTACTTTCTTTATATACAGCATTGTTGTATCTTGTACAAACATCTAATGATCAATATATTCTAAGTATTGAATTCCTACAATATGGTATCAGAGCCTGGTTGAGCGGGAAATTTACTAGGCGGATTTTTTTTTTTTTCATGATTCTGGAGGCGCGTGTTTTTATTGACGGCGACCTTCAAGGTTCTGTTTCAAATGACGTCGCGTTCTCTGGTTATTATCGCGATTTGAAAGTTTTAGCCGACGGTTGCAGAAGTTCCGTCGCTATTCAAAGTTTTTGATCGCGATTTTCTCTTATCGCTGGGTTTTTCGACAGACTTATCTTTTCCGGAGGTCTGCGTCTTCAGTTTGAATGACGCTTCATTCTTTTGCATCATAGGCGTGGGTTTTTAACGGCTTCTGAAAACCCGTGGTTCCTTGAATGCTCGCGATCTCTGTTTCCCTCGGCGTTTTCTATTCAAAGATCGTGTTTTTCAAGGGTTTTTGGCCGCGTTTTATGCTCAACGTGTATATCTGCTCAACGGGATATCCCCTCAACGGGATCTCTGTTTGTTTTGGACGGGTTCCTCTACCTTGTCGTGATTCAGCGGTTGTTTGTTCCAAACAGATTTAGCGCTTACCGTTTCTGAAGATCTTATTTGAAGTTTGCGGCTGTTACCCTAAAGTTGTGTGATAATTTATGTCCGTGGGTTCCCTCGCTGTGGTCACGCCTCTTCTGCAAATTGCGATTTCTCTCACGATTTGCATTTTGGCGATTTACAATTTCTCCCTGGAAGTGTGGATCACGCCTAGAAAAGATGGCCTCATTTATTTTGAAGATTGTGCAGCAAATGTCTGCTCTCAGCAGACAATTTTTTCTTTTTATCTCAACAATTGTGTCCAGGCTTATACGTCAATTTTTTTGCCGCGACATTTGTACCGTCTGGTGCTTATCCATCCTCAAGCATCTCATTTTTCATGCCTCGAAAAATGTGAAAATGGCGTCTCTTGAGCAGAACGATTCTGCGGTCTCTGCCTGCATGGCCAAGCGACCCGCAGATCATGTCAAATCTTCTGCTTGGTATATTGACTCCGGTGCCTCTCGCCACTTCACACACCGACGAGACTGGTTTACGGAGTACATGCCTTTCAAGGATTCTGTCATCTTTGGTGGAGAAGAATACATTGTTGTTGGAAAAGGCAACGTACAAATTCAGTCTGGCGGGAGAAATTTAATATTTCTCGATGTCTATTTTGTACCTGGCATGGAGCTGAACCTTCTTTCTGTCAGTCAGATCATGCGACACTCACCTCATTTGGATGTTGTTTTCAACATGCATACTTGCAGTATAGTGGATCGTGAAACTCGTACTGTTGTTGCCAAGGGTCTTGAGGATCATGGTCTTTATCGGCTCATGGACTCTGGTGTTTCCCACCAGCATGCCATGGCCGCCAGGAATACCTCCATCAGCAAACTCTGGCATCAACGTTATGGGCATCTCAATATGCACTATCTCTCTCAGCTTGCTCGAGAGGGTTTGGTTGGTGGTCTTCCAGAAATTTAGACTCTCATTCCTAGTGTTTGTGATGCATGTCAGGCTGGCAAGCAGCATCGTACTCCATTTCCAAATGGTGATAAATGGCGAGCATCCAAAGCTTTGCAGTTAGTTCACGCTGACATCTGTGGCCCAATGAATACTCCTTCTCTTACTAGATGTCGATATTTCTTGCTTCTTGTTGATGATTTCAGCAGAAAGATGTGGGTGTATTTTTTAAAAAGGAAATCAGATGTATTTAGTACATTTCAGCAGTTCAAGGCTTTGGTGGAAAAGGAGTCTGGCTGTCCAATAATCACTCTTCGATCTGATAATGGTGGGGAGTTTTGTTCTTCCTTCATTCATTTCTATGTTGCACATGGTATTAACCGCCAACTAACTACACCATACACACCTCAACAGAATGGTGTGGTCGAGCATCGTAACCGTACTATTACAGAAATGGCACGATCTATGTTGGAACATAAAAGTGTTCCTAAGAAATTCTGGGCTGAAGTAGTCTATCTGTTGTCTATCTTTTGAATTGATCTCCCACCTATGCCGTTCGCAAGATGACTCCTAAGGAAGCCTGGTCTGGTTGTAAGCCGTGTGTCAACCATCTGAAAATTTTTGGTTCCACTGCTCATGTTTGGATCCCAAATGCCAAGCGCACTAAGCTGGATTCCAAAAGTCAGAAACTCATGTTCACTGGGTATAGTGAAAATCATAAGGCTTACAGACTAATTGATATTGATACTGACCAGCTTATATTCAGTCGTGATGTCGTTGATGAGACTACTGGGCCCTTTCTTCCATCTACTCCATCTATTCCTCTTGAGGATCAGTCTTTGACGGATTCAGATTCAGGTGTTTGCATTCCTCTAACTTCATCTGATGGGAGGGCTCCTGCTGTTCTGCCAGCATCTCAGCCTGCATCACCTCTTGTCTCAACTCAAGATATTGTGGATCCTCCTGATCTTGTTTTGACTCCTTCAGCCAATGATTATGTTGTTCCTTTTCCAGATACTGGTTCCTCTGTTCTCCGGCCGAAATGGTGGGCCAAAACCATTGGTGACCTTCACGATAATGAACTCCTCGAAGGACGATCTGCTCGGAAAAAGAGCAAGCTGTCAAATTCCGTCAATTTTGCTCTTATGGCCAACCTTCAAAGTATTTCAGAGCCTCAAACTTACTCTGAGGCTCAAGGTGTCCCTGAGTGGGAACAGGCTATGGATGCTGAGCATCAGAGTCTTCTGAAGAACAATACTTGGGTTTTATCTGATCTTCCTCCTGGGAAGAAACCTGTTGGCTACAAATGGGTTTACAAAGTCAAGTACAAGGCCGATGGGACTCTTGATAAATATAAGGCTCGGTTGGTCGCTAAAGGTTACTCTCAAAAAGGTGTTGACTATGAGGAGACTTTTGCTCCTACAACAAAAATGAGTACCATTCGGCTTGTTCTTGCTATGGCAGCTCAATTTCGCTGGAAAGTCCATTAAATGGACGTCCAAAGTGCCTTCCTCAATGAAGAGCTGCAGGAAGAAGTCTATATGACGCAACCTCCTGGCTTCAAGGTTGCTGGGAAAGAACATCAAGCATGCAAACTGGTGAAAGCTCTCTACGGCCTCAAACAGGCCCCACGGGCATGGTATCTCAAGATTGATCAATATCTTGTTGATCAGGGTTTTCAGCGGAGTCCATCTGATTCCAATTTGTATGTCCATCAGTCTGCTGATGATAGACTTCTTATTGTTGTATATGTTGATGATTTGATCATTACTAGCAGCTCAGAATCGTTGATTCATCAAATCAAGCATGATCTCAGCCACACTTTCAACATGACAGACTTGGGTCTCTTGCATTATTGCCTCGGCCTTGAGGTATGGCAGCAATTTGACAGTATCTTTCTCTCTCAATCGAAGTATGCTTGGAGTCTGTTGGACAAATTCAAGATGACAGATTGCAAACCAGCTTCTACACCAATGGAGAAAGGCCTGAAACTCTCTGCCCATTCAAACTGCCCTATCGAAAATGAATCATCATTTCGGCAATTAGTTGGCAGTCTCATATATCTCACTGCCACTCGCCCTGATCTTAGTTTTGCAGTCAGTTATATCTCTCGATTCATGACAGCTCCTAAAACTGAACACTGGGTTGCAGCCAAGCGTGTGTTACAGTATGTGCATGGCACTTCTGACTTTGGCATTTTGTATGGCAGGTGCGAAGATCCTCAGCTGATCGGTTTTACAGATTCAGATTGGGCAGGTTCTGTAGATGATCGAAAATCTACCTCTGGTTATGTTTTCAGTTTAGGCACAGGTGCAGTCACTTGGACCAGCAAAAAGCAGTAGGAAAGAAAAAGTTGCATGGTCCAATACACCACCCACAAAGAAAAAAAGGCCTAAAAAAGAATCAAGATCCAACACATTGAATTGGTAGTACAATTGTTAAGCCAATGGAATTAAAGAAGACCAAACCAGTAAAACTTGTTGCAGAAATCTGCAAAAAATTGTGATTTATTGTGATTAATCAGGGTTTGGCATGGGTGCTGTTTTTTCATTTAAAAAATATCAGCTTTTTATTTAATTGGTCGACCTGATTTTTGACTGGTTTTTTGGTGATTTTATCAGGAAATATCACAATTTTTTGGTTTAAAAATTTAGAGTTTCTAGGTGTTTTTCTGATTTCTGAGGGGATTTTTTCAGATTTTTCCCTAACCCTAACACAATTAATTGAAAAAATCTTTATCTTTTGCTTTGCCAATTTATTCCCAAGAAAGATTTTTGCTACTGTGTAAAAGTACTTTCCAAGGAACATTGTAAGATCATGCTATCTGATGCTATGACCAGCTCAAACCTGAAGATAAAGACACTGGCCAAAAATGGAAGCAACATTTAACTAGGGGTTCAAGAAATGGTAAACAGATGCCCGAGTACTAAAGAAACTAAGAGATGAATGTTAAATCTGGTTCACGTGCTGGAAAATCCACTCACATAAGCCTTGAAAAACTAGTATTTTGTCAATGGACTGTGAAAAGTATTCAACCGAAGTTTGAAGATTGTGCCAACAATGAAGTATATTGGTTTTGATTATTTATCAAAGAAAATTGGATGTCAAGATATATCAATACTTGCAAAAACAAAATAGAGAAGAAGAAGATGATGATGAATCAATGTTAAGGGAAACCATAAAACTAAGTGGCGAGAAAAATAGAAAAGAGGGAAAAACAAGTGAGTCAGCCATATGGCACTTAAACTGCCAAACAGAAGGTCATAAAAAGAGGAATGGCCAATCAAATATTGTTTGAATTGCAATTTGAAAACACATGATATAGCTGAGCGCCCATTCAATATGGAAAATAAATCAAGATACAAGAATAATGACACAACACACACCTTCAAGTCAAAGGTGTAGAAACCAAAGAAGTCAAAATGCAAGTAGTAATAGCAGGAATGGCAGAAAAGACCCAAGAACACTTCTGCAAGATAAGAAGGGCAGACCTACCATTCAATACAGAAATTGTAACCAGTGGCAACATTTTGCAAAAAAGTTCCCCAATGCTGGAACTGAAGTTTCAAAAGCTACATACAAAATGTGGCCCAGGTGATTGTGATGTCGATGATTGTCTGAAAAATGAATAAGCTAACATAGTAGAAATTGAAGAGAAAGATCCAAATAAATATTCTTGGTTGTGACGAGTTGCCAAGGAAGATGAGTTGGACCTTTTTATATGGCAGCAAAGAATGAAAGATGTGTTAAGGGATGTCCAAGATATCAGTAATTCAATCTAACAATATAGGGTGATTGCAAGCGGCTACACCACAAAATTACCTAAATGAATAATAGCCAGACCTGTGGCCAAAAAGAAGAAATAGTGAAAAAAGACCATAAATTAAGGCAGTAGAGGCAAATCTGTTACAAGAATTAGTGTCCTTAATAAATGGAATGATTCTCACAGTTCCAGTAAAATGAATTATGTACTTCTTACCCCAATTAGCACAAGTACAAACTATAAACACAAATGGCAGCAATAAAAAAAACGAAAGAGACATTCTAATATTGAGAAAAGACAGTATCCCAATGGTAATCATTGAGATTGCAGACATGATTCTCTCTAATGCTTTGATTGATGGGGGATCAGGAATAAATATTCTTCCAGAGAAAGTGTTGAAGAATTTGGGAAAAACTTCCTTAACATAAATAACTCCAGTTCGTATTTTATTCGATCAAGACATTTTAATTGCAGGGAAAAAGTTGAGTTTCACATTCATGATTGTAGTAGGAATTTTATTAGATAAATACATTTTTAATCACTGGAAAAAAGTTTAGGTGTCACCTTCATGATTATAAAAATGGAATTGTATTGCAACATTACAATGCAATACTAGGTAGACCATGGCTGAAATAAATTAAAGCATTCCACAATTGAGAACGTAAGACAATCACCGTAAAAAATGGAAGCACCCAACTGATGACAGATAAGGAATGCCATCACTGATGACAATCCATTTCAAGCAGTGGCTCTGACTTGAAAGAAGAAATTGAACCTGACAAACATGAAATATTACAATTGTTGCTTGCACGATTATTCAAAGGACAGCATGTATTCACGACAAAGACAATGGCAGAGCTGAAATACAATATTTTATGGAACATAAGGAAGTGTTTTCCTGGACTTATAAATATTTAAAGGGATTGCCACGGTAGTTATGTGAGTACTATTAAAATAAATTAGATAGTTTCTAATGGTCAATAATAGTTTCTATTTGATAGTTTCTAAATCTGCTTTAGTTTAGCTTGTTTCTATCTAGTTTGCTTTATTAGTTGTTGTTTCCTTTGTGAAACCTCTGTTCTCCTTATAGAAACTTCGTGTAATCTCTTTAAATAGAGCTGTGCTCTTCATTGTAATTATCTCATCCAGTTAATACAATTATGTTTTTCAGTAACATGGTATCAGAGCCGATCTGAGTCGGACTCCCTCACGGGAGGGCTCAGGATCTTGGGAGGGCTCTTTGTTTTTCAGAATTTGGCGACTTTTTTTAAATTCGTGGCCTCTTGCTTTTTAGCGATTTTTAAAAAAAAAATTCGTGGAGCATTTTTTTGTTCTGAAATTTGAGGGTTTGCTGCAAATTCATGGGACCTGTTTGCTGGAGAAATCGAAGGGTTGGAGATTAAAAAAATCGTGGAAGGAAGAGACGCGATTTTAAAATCGCAGGTTTTCTATAACATGCATTTTTCGTTTGAAAAATTCGTCTCTTTCTCTGATAATCCCGTTTCTCTAAGGCGTGTGTCCTTCAAGCTTTTTGGTGTAGATTGTTTTTGCGGATCAGGGTGCATTTTTTTCTTCTCATCCTTATTTGCTGCGTTTTTTGGGCGTTTCCTATTTTTCCAGAAATTCGTGCTTTTGTTCTGGGCGGATTTTTGCCTCGAATTTGTTCTGGTCTGAGGATTTTTGGTTCCCGTCTACCTAAAAGGTTTTTGATAAATTTTGGCAGCTAGGGAAAAATTTTCCTGGGCTCTTCTATCCGTAAGGATTGGGCGATTTATTTCCAAAGTTCTATGATTGCATCTGTTCTGGTCGAGTTTTTTATTTGCAAAACTTTCGGCGGCTTCTACAAACCTAAGTCACGATTTTTTTGCTCCTGGAAAGGGTTTCGCGTTTTAGAGTCTGCATCGAACATTCTTTTTGGGCGACAGTTTCTGTTAGAAGCTCGTGTTTTTTTCGTGGTTTCTGATCACGTTTTGCAAAGGGTTGAGTTTTGTTGCTGTCTGAAATCGCGGTTCTGTGAGAAGTCGTGTGTTTAAAAGATTTCAATCGGCGTCCTTTTCAACTCTAATAATCACGTTTTTGGTGGGATTGTTTCCTTTAAGCAGCGTTTTCAACCAAACTTCTGGGTCGCAATTCTCTGCTCGCGATTTAGCTGCGTTTGGTCGCGATTTGCAGATCTCGTTTCTGCTGTGGGCGTCGGCACTAACATCATCCTTTGTCGGCGGCTTTTTGTAAATCGCAATTTTTTTTTCCGTGAAGCTCTGTTGGGCGCATGAGTCTCATCCTAGTGTTTCTATTCTTCATCGGTGTTTATCTACTTTGATCGATGTTTTTGATCCTTTTGTGTGGCGGTTTTAAAAGTTCTGGGTCGTGGTTCTGAGTTTTTTTTGGACCTGTTTGGATGCCAACAGCTTTGGCGGTCATTGTTTTGTCACTGGTAGGATTCAAGTTTGTAGGGTTTTCTTGATCATGGAGGCTGTCTACTCAGAAGGGTCGTTGTCTCTGTTTTGAGTGCCCAGCAGCTCCAAAAACCCTAGTGATTTTTTTAAAGACTCTAGCACTAGGTCACATCTCGACCTCAGTTTTAGGTGATCAGCACCTGCACATGGTAAGTATTTCACCTTGAGATTTGTGCAGTCCATACTCAAGTCATGTTGAAATATGTTCCTTTTTGTCTCGAAATTTGTGTTCAAATTTTTGAGTATGTGTATTCCGTGCTTTTGGAATTTGTGCCTCATAACCCTTGATAGGGTTCTGTTATCTCTCTGCCTCTGCCGGATATCTGCCTTGCTTTTTTGTGCCATCAGTTTGTAATATGTTTTCTTGTGCCTCGAAAAATGTGAACAATGGTATCATGGTCCAACATCATGTTGGAAGGCAGTCAGAAGTTCAACGGCAGCAAACTTTTTAATCGTTGGCATTTTAAACGGTTTCTGCAGGATCTCGTCAGAGTTGGGTTCTTGTTCCGTAGCCCTTTGAATGGGGTTCTGTTTTCTTGATCGGCGGCTTCCTTGTTTGGGAATTTTTTGCCTAGTCGCTGCTTTTGGAGAGTTTGATTTGCCTTTTTGTCGTGGTTTGCAACTTTGAGGGCTTCTTTGATCTGCGCTTACAACGCTTAGCCCCTTCTCGTCATCAGCAGGACCAGCGCTCAGCAATTGTGTTTCGCAGGCGGCCATTCTATTTTTTCAGATTCCTTAGGATTTGTGCCCTAAAATCCGTGCTCGGGTTTTCCCTGTCTTGGGTTCTGTGCCCTCAATCTGCCTTTGTTTATGGTCAAGCGACCTGCAGATCTTGTCACATTTAGGGGGCATCTTGGTGTAGTTAGTGAATTGACCATTAAGGGGGGGTATTAAAATAAATTAGATAGTTTCTAATGGTCAATAATAGTTTCTATTTGATAGTTTCTAAATCTGCTTTAGTTTAGCTTGTTTCTATCTAGTTTGCTTTATTAGTTGTTGTTTCCTTTGTGAAACCTCTGTTCTCCTTATAGAAACTTCGTGTAATCTCTTTAAATAGAGTTGTGCTCTTCATTGTAATTATCTCATCCAGTTAATACAATTATGTTTTTCAGTAACAAGTACCATATTGATTTAATACCGGGAGCTGGTACTGAAAAAATCATATAGGATGAATCCAAGATATGCAACCAGAGTTCATGATCAAACCGGAAGAATGGAATAAGCTGGTGGTACTTTCAAGGTAGCCACAAGTCACTGGATGTCTCCAGTGGTTATAAACATATTGCACCTAAAAAGAATACTAAAACACTCAATTTGTAGAGAAATTAGGAGTTGAATGCAGACACAAAGAAGTTCCAATTCCAACACCATTCACAGAAACAAGTTTAGAGGAAGCAGCAGGTAACAAATTATAGTCATTTACATGTCATGTCCCCTCTTTAGCGCTGTCTAGCAGAGACATGAGAGTTGACCTATCATCCGGGTTCCCGTAGGTCAGCAGCGTGGTTAGGGGACCTATCCAGAGGCAGTGTAGCTTGGCACAGAGCTTTACAGGCCTTTCCAGTCAGTTTTTGACAGTTTCCTATTTTTTAGGAAGGGTTCCTATTTTTTAGGGTTTGACCGAGAGTTGACCAGGAGGCATCAGGGGACCTCCAGGAGCATTTTTGGAGTTTGGGTCAAATTCCTATTTTTTAGGAGGTATCCCTACATTTTAGGGAGGCACTGTCAGTTGGCATGACACGTGGCGACATCACCAGTAGCGTGGGCTTCAGAAGTTCTCAGTTCAGGATGGCCAGGTGATGGATTTGGAATAATTATTGAATATTAAAGTGTGGCTTTAATATTTAATAAAAATAAATAAAATAAAGTGAATAACATGTCACTTTATATTAGTAAGTTATTAAAAAGTCCCCCACCTAGTTGACACAACGTTGTGTTTAAAAAGTGGGCTTTTAATAATGAAGTTGGGCCCTCAACTTGGGCGCCCAACTTGGGAAGTCTTCATTAATAAAAGGATCTTTTAAAGATTCTTAATTTTGATCCCTTTTGGAACCCTAAAGTGGACGCCCACTTTGGGAAGTGCATAAAGTGACTTTGAAGTGCTATTTGGATCTATCTTTTGCATATCTTTTGAAGCTTCATGGCAGCTCTGAACTCTGTGGAAGGGGGCAGCAGCATTCAGACTCTTGGGAACGAAAACTCTCAAGGGTTTTGGTGAATTGGACGATAACCCAGTTCTTGTTTGTGGGAGGCCTACTCTGGGCCTTCATTTGTGCATCATTGGACAGATTCCAGGGCATGTTATTGCAGATCTAAGCTTGCAGCAGTGCTAAATCAGCTTTATTCTTCAGATCCTTCATTCTCAGTTGCATGTATAGCCTCTTCTAGGCCAATATTGCCTTTGTATGCAAGTAGGGTTGCAAACCAGGCTTCCATTGAATATTAAAATACAGATCTGATGGGTATGTGCCTCAATTTCTCATGTGTTATCTTTCTATCAGTTATTATTTATTTTTAGTCCATTTTATTTGAGATTGCAGCTGTATGTATTTCTATTTGCCATCTTGGCAAATACACATCTCAAGAAAATTGAAACCCCTTCTGCATCTCCTCTCTAGTCTGAAAGAAAACAAAAAAAAAAATAATAAAAATCATAAAACAAATTAAATCACAAAAAAACAGCACTTCTTTTCAGCAACAGCACTTCATTTCAGCAAAGGGATCCATCAGGGATCTTTCAGTGGTATCAGAGCCTTTGACCTGCCAGCCTGTGGGGTTTAGAGATTTGCTTTCTATGCATACAGACAGGTATTACACACGCAGGACAGCCCAAAACGAGCTTGGGATTGGTACAGCAGAGGAACCAGTAATGGCTGAAGAACAGAGAAATGCCAGGAGAGATCAAGATGAGGAAGAGAGAGAGATGATGAGAACCCTCATCAACACTCAACCTAGGATTGCTCAGACCCTTGACAGGATACAGGATGCCTTGGAACGATTGGAGTTAGATAGAGGCAGACGGAGCAGATCAGTATCAGTGGCGGGAAGCCAGCATAGTCACAGGTCACACGCATCAGCTAGGAGTTCCCATCATTCCCCTAGGCGTGGACAGGCCAGGGATAGACCCTTACTTCCTCAGTTTGCACCAGGTGAACGGCCAGCACAGATAGAGCCACCAGAGGTGGAATTTCAGGACTCAGTCATGGCGGCTACAGCTGAGTGGCGAGCCTTACCCCCTGAGGTCCGGGATGTCTTTCCTTTTCCACAGTATTGTGCACAGCGCAGAGATTCTACCAGGTTTAGAGGAGACCGAGGCACTAGACCACAGCAGCAAAACTATGACCTCAGTAGAGCTACTGGGAAGATCACGTTGGCTACATATGCTGGTACGGGTAGTACGAGTGCACGTGCTTGGGTGCACAAGCTGGACATATATTTATCCTTGAGACCCATGCCTGAGCGTGAGGCTATCCAGTTTGCTGTCTTACATTTAGATGGGGTTGCCTATGATTGGTGGCATCATGGACTGGTCACCCAGGATCATGCCTTGATTCATTCCTATGCAGAGTTCACTGAACGACTCATTACCCGGTTTGACCGTAAGGACACAGAACTCTACTATAGGGAGTTGGCACATCTTAGACAAACAGGACATGCTGAAGCTTATGTTAATGAGTTCCAGCGTATTGCAGTTATGGTACCTGATATGCCCCAGAGGCGTAGCGTGATGTTATTCATTGAGGGGTTACAGGATAGGCTTAAGGGATTGGTACGTGCCTTCCAGCCGGCCACTCTTAAGGATGCCATTGATGTGACCTTGAGATTGGACACCACTCCCACTTATCAGTCGGATAAGAGGCCATTCAGGGAATCACGGCCTTTTCAGAAGGCCAATACTCCACAGTCCAGAGATGGACAGTCAGCTAGACCTCCTAGGATGGATCAGGAGTCACGGAATGATTTGAGGAGGAAGAAATTATGCTTCTCCTGCAAGGAGCCTTGGGAGCCCGGACACCGCTGTATGGGTAAGGGCAGAGTTCACTTGGTTGAGGTCACATCTGAGCTTGGGGATGAGGAGATACCAGACACCGACATTGAGGACAGCCCTGAGGAGGTTATTCAGGAGCAACCCCAGCTAGAGATAGACATCCCCGATTCATCGGCGGCAGCCAAAGTGACTATGGCTACCCTATCCAGTTATCCCAGGTTCCATGCCTTTCGGTTAAAAGGAACCTTACAGGGACAGCGAGTCATGAGTTTGGTTGACACAGGAGCCACGCACAATTTTATTGATCAGAAATTGGTGGAGAGGCGTGGATTACAGTCTAAGGTGTTCGAGGGTTTTGGAGTTAAGGTTGCAGATGGTGCAGTGTTGGGTTGTACTCGGAGGATCTCACAGCTCAGCATTCAGATGGGTGATTTTACTTTGACGGATGACTTTTATATCCTACCCTTAGAGGATTATGATGTGATTTTGGGTATGCAGTGGTTACAGGGTATTGGGAGATATATTATTGATCACCACCGCATGCAGTTAGAGTTCCTATCTGGCGGGAAGAAGGTGATCTTGAGGGCAGCCTCTGACGGTGGACCCAAGGAGGTATCTTCTCGCAGGATGGAGTCTATTATCAGACATGATGATGTGCTCTGGGCTACACGTTGTTTTGTGAAATCCAAGACACCCACTCCTCAGGATGCTAGAGCATTTCATGTTGACATACAGACAGTGATGGATCGGCATGGCCGAGTATTTGGTGACATACCTCCTGGTGTACCCCCGGATAGAGGGTTTGAGCATGGGATAGAGATGGAGGATGGAGCTAAGCCAGTGATCACCACCCCGTATCGTCATCCTAGAGCATACAAGGATGAGATTGAGAAGACTATTCATGAGCTGTTAGATATGGGTTTCATTCGCCCCAGTTCTAGCCCCTTTGCTTCTTCTGTAGTACTGGTTAAGAAGAAGGATGGGACCCTACGGATGTGTATAGATTACAGGGCCTTGAACAAGAAGACAATCAAGAACAGATACCCTATTCCGCGCATTGATGAGTTGTTGGACGAGCTTCATGGAGCCATCTACTTCTCTAAGATTGATCTTCGTTCAGGCTATCATCAGATTCGTGTACGAGCAGAGGATGTACACAAGACCGCCTTCCGTTGTCACTATGGGCATTATGAGTTTCTGGTGATGCCTTTTGGCCTTACCAATGCTCCAGCCACCTTCCAGTCATGTATGAACCATCTCTTCAACAAGCAGTTGAGGAAATCAGTTCTAGTGTTCTTTGACGATATTCTGATCTACAGTCGTACTTGGGAGGACCATCTCAGACATGTTGAGGAGGTACTTAGCATCATGGAGAGTCAGTCTCTATTTGCTAAGTTGTCCAAATGTGAGTTTGGACTTAGAGAGGTCCTATATCTGGGTCATGTGATTAGTGCTGATGGGGTGAAGGTGCACGAGGAGAAGATTCAGGCAATTAGAGATTGGCCACACCCTCGGAACATTACTGAGTTACGGGGTTTCCTTGGTCTATGTGCTTATTACAGGCGATTTGTGAGGGGTTTCTCTCAGTTGGCAGCTCCCTTGACAGACCTCACAAAGAAAGGGGCTTTTAGATGGACAGAGCAGGCACAGGGAGTCTTTGACAGGCTCAAGGAGGTTATGAGTACTTGCCCAGTTTTAGCACTTCCCGACTTCTCGCAGCCCTTTGTACTTGAGTGTGATGCTTCCGGTTTGGGCATAGGAGCGGTTTTGATGCAGAACCGACACCCCATTGCTTTTGAGAGTCGGAAGCTGCGGGATAATGAGAGGTTGTATTCTACATATGATAAGGAAATGTTGGCTATTATGCACGCATTAGCCAAGTTCAGACAGTATCTTGTTGGCAGCAAATTCGTGGTAAGAACAGACCACAACAGTCTGAAATATTTCCTTGATCAGACAGAGCTCAATGATCGTCAGCAAAAATGGGTGAGCAAGATTCAGGCTTATGATTTTGACATCGAATTCATAAAGGGGAAGAATAATACTGTGGCTGATGCACTTTCTAGAAAACCATCACTTGCTGCCCTATGTTCACTGAGCGAGATTTCAGCAGATTGGAAGGCTCAACTTTTAGTTGAGTACTCCAAAAATCAGCATGCTTGTGAGGTCATGGATGGTTTGGTGTTGGATGATAGGTACACTGTGGTAGATGAAGTCATCTACTACAAGGGCAGGGTGTATCTGGTTCCTGGTTCTCAGTTGAAGGAACAAATTATGCATGCTTATCATGATACTCCGACAGCAGGGCACCCAGGTTATGGTAAGACCTACAGGGCGGTTCGAGAGAGATTCTCTTGGAAGGGTCTCAAAGCTGATATCTTACGTCATGTTCGTGAGTGTTTGACGTGCCAGCAGAATAAGTCTAAGCATACTTTCCCTGCTGGTTTATTACAGCCGTTACCTATACCGGAGCAGAAGTGGTCAGGGATCTCCATGGATTTCATTACAGGTCTTCCTCGGGTGCAGGGGAAAGACTGTATCTATGTTGTAGTAGACAGGTTGACTAAATACGCCCACTTCTTTCCTATTGCAGCTGATTTCACAGCATCTCAGGTGGCGGAGTTATTTTTCAGAGAGATATTCAGGCTCCACGGTCTTCCCAAGACCATAGTGAGTGACAGGGATAGTAGGTTCATGAGTTCTTTCTGGCAAGAACTTTTCAGGCTCACAGGTACGGAGTTGACACCCAGTACCAGCTACCACCCACAGACAGATGGGCAGACCGAGATTGTTAATAAGTGGGTTGAGGGGTATTTGCGCAGCTATGTGTCAGGACAGCAGAAGGCATGGGTGCGTTGGCTATATCTAGGAGAGTATTGCTATAATACTACACACCATATGTCTATTGCTATGACACCTTTTAGAGCCCTCTATGGTTACGAGGCATTATCTTTTGTTGATTTGGCTGTAAGTGACAGCAGGGTGCCCTTGGCACAGGATTGGTTACAGGAGAACCAGGACATCATGAGATCTCTCAGGGAGAATCTTCAGCAGGCACAGAATCAGCAGAAGGTCTACGCTGATCGGCATAGGACTGAGAGAGTATTTGAGGTGGATGACATGGTTTTCCTGCGGTTGCAGCCTTACCGACAGAGTACCCTTAAAGGGGGTGGAGCTGAGAAGCTCAAGCCTCGCTTCTACGGACCATATCGGATTCTCAGGCGTGTGGGAGAGGTTGCTTATGAGATTGAGTTACCACCTGAGAGTCGGATTCATAATGTGTTCCATGTATCTTGCCTGAAAAAGGCACTGGGGCAACATATTGTAGCATCACCCGATTTACCTCCCTTGGATGAGGAAGGTAAGCTGACTCTGGTTCCTGAGGAGATCTTGGAGGAGAGGGAACGACGGCTGAGAAGTAGGGTGATTCGGGAGTACTTGATTCGTTGGAGGGGACTCCCTATAGAGGACGCCACTTGGGAGGGAGAGTCCATTTTACAGCATCCGACCTTGCAGTTGCTTGTGGGCAAGCATCTTCGAGAGGGGAGGACTGTCATGTCCCCTCTTTAGCGCTGTCTAGCAGAGACATGAGAGTTGACCTATCATCCGGGTTCCCGTAGGTCAGCAGCGTGGTTAGGGGACCTATCCAGAGGCAGTGTAGCTTGGCACAGAGCTTTACAGGCCTTTCCAGTCAGTTTTTGACAGTTTCCTATTTTTTAGGAAGGGTTCCTATTTTTTAGGGTTTGACCGAGAGTTGACCAGGAGGCATCAGGGGACCTCCAGGAGCATTTTTGGAGTTTTGGTCAAATTCCTATTTTTTAGGAGGTATCCCTACATTTTAGGGAGGCACTGTCAGTTGGCATGACACGTGGCGACATCACCAGTAGCGTGGGCTTCAGAAGTTCTCAGTTCAGGATGGCCAGGTGATGGATTTGGAATAATTATTGAATATTAAAGTGTGGCTTTAATATTTAATAAAAATAAATAAAATAAAGTGAATAACATGTCACTTTATATTAATAAGTTATTAAAAAGTCCCCCACCTAGTTGACACAACGTTGTGTTTAAAAAGTGGGCTTTTAATAATGAAGTTGGGCCCTCAACTTGGGCGCCCAACTTGGGAAGTCTTCATTAATAAAAGGATCTTTTAAAGATTCTTAATTTTGATCCCTTTTGGAACCCTAAAGTGGACGCCCACTTTGGGAAGTGCATAAAGTGACTTTGAAGTGCTATTTGGATCTATCTTTTGCATATCTTTTGAAGCTTCATGGCAGCTCTGAACTCTGTGGAAGGGGGCAGCAGCATTCAGACTCTTGGGAACGAAAACTCTCAAGGGTTTTGGTGAATTGGACGATAACCCAGTTCTTGTTTGTGGGAGGCCTACTCTGGGCCTTCATTTGTGCATCATTGGACAGATTCCAGGGCATGTTATTGCAGATCTAAGCTTGCAGCAGTGCTAAATCAGCTTTATTCTTCAGATCCTTCATTCTCAGTTGCATGTATAGCCTCTTCTAGGCCAATATTGCCTTTGTATGCAAGTAGGGTTGCAAACCAGGCTTCCATTGAATATTAAAATACAGATCTGATGGGTATGTGCCTCAATTTCTCATGTGTTATCTTTCTATCAGTTATTATTTATTTTTAGTCCATTTTATTTGAGATTGCAGCTGTATGTATTTCTATTTGCCATCTTGGCAAATACACATCTCAAGAAAATTGAAACCCCTTCTGCATCTCCTCTCTAGTCTGAAAGAAAACAAAAAAAAAAATAATAAAAATCATAAAACAAATTAAATCACAAAAAAACAGCACTTCTTTTCAGCAACAGCACTTCATTTCAGCAAAGGGATCCATCAGGGATCTTTCATTACAAGTTAAAAGTTAAAGCACAATAAAATAACTATTACAGAAGATGACAAATTAAAAACAATAATTATATTTATTAAAATAATATCTTTCTATTTATGTTATTAATGGTCATCTTAGGATATTTCTATTTCAGTCTTAATTTAGTTTAGAATGTTTCTATTAGCTTTGCTTTATTAGTTGTATTCTCTATTTAGAAACATCATGTAAAATCCCTTTAAATAGAGTTGTGCTCTTGATTGTAATTATCTCATTCAGTTAATATAATTATGTTTTTCAGTAACATGGTATCAGAACCGATCTGAGTCCAACTCCCTCACAGGAGGGCTCAGGATCTTGGGAGGGCTCTTTGTTTTTCAAAATTTGGCAAATCTTTATAAAAATTGTGGCCTCTTGTTTTTTATTGATTTTTTTTAATTCGTGGGGCATTTTTGTTCTGAAATTTGAGGGTTTCCTAGTGTCGCCTCTGGTTTTGTGACCTACATGTGACCTGCATGCCTAATCGATGTTGTTGGGTTTTAATAATTTTGTCCTAAAAAATTATTTGATGGGTTTTTAATATTTTTTTGTCCCTGAAAAAATTCTGATGGGTTCTAATAATTTTTCTCCTTAAAAAAATTTTGTATGGTTTTTTGATCTTTTTGCCGGAAAAAATCATGGGAGGGTTTATAATTTTTTCCTCAAAAATTAAGGGTTTGCCCCTGTATGCCCTAGTCAGGGTTTTTGCAGTTCGGGAGGGCTCTCTAGTTTCTGGATAGGTTTTACCATTTTTTCATTAAAAACGATGATTTGTATTCTGATCCGTGTCTCAGATTTCGTGTCTGGTTTTGATCGATTTTTCACCTTAAAAATCGTGTCCGGTTTTAATCGATTTTTATCCTCAAAAATCGTGTTTGGTTTTTACCATGTGTAAGTCTTGGGTTTGGCGATTTTTTCCTCAAAAATCGTACTTTGTTGCAGTCTGTTTTGGTCGCACCTGGAGTTGCTGGGGCGAACTTCTGCACAACTGACTTCTTGCAGTCTATTTTGGAGTGTCATGCTCATCTGCAAAAGTTTGGAGGGTTTGCCGATTTTTCCTCAAAATCGTGGCAGCTGTTCTCGGTATGTCTCTGGTTACAGGGAGGGACAGTTCTCCAACATCAGGTTGGACGATTGGAATTGTTTTGGTTATTTCCAGAAGTTCCGCAGTTTCTGGGAGGGTTGGTAGCAGACTCATCTCAAGTGGCAGAGTCAGTGGCAGGCTCCTATCTTTTGTTGCAGAAGCCTTCTGAGAAGGAGGCAGCCTTCTCTGTTATCTCTTTGGGTAGTTAGAATGATGACCATTAAGGGAGGGTATTAGAATAATATCTTTCTATTTATGTTATTAATGGTCATCTTAAGATATTTCTATTTCAGTCTTAGTTTAGTTTAGTTTAGAATGTTTCTATTAGCTTTGCTTTATTAGTTGTATTCTCTATTTAGAAACATCATGTAAAATCCCTTTAAATAGAGTTGTGCTCTTGATTGTAATTATCGCATTCAATTAATATAATTATGTTTTTCAGTAACAATATTGGAGTTTGGAATATATGCAGCTAACAAATTGTCATTGGGTTTGTGCAATGCTCTAACAGCATTTCAGAGAACAATGCCATTTATATTTGGAGAGAGCTCCACCATGGACAAAAATTTCCCTACATGGTTGGTGTATCCATGCAATGAGGGTTGACCATTTACAAGGATTATCACAGTGTATGTGCTTGTGTTTTGTTAGGACAAGTGGTTGGTAAGCAAAGTGATTATATTATTACAATATTGAAAACAAGATAATGGGGGAGAATATGGCAATGTTCTTCAAAGATCAATTACATAATATTTTTATTTTCAGATGTTTTGGGTCGCACTACTGGACTTGTCAACAGGAAAGATATAAGATGATGCTTGTAAATTTAATGATTTTTGTAAATTTCATGGAAATAAAAGTTGTTTGACGTTGTTCATACACCATAACAGAATGAAGTTTTTGAAAGAATGAATGGGACACACATGGAGATGAATAGATGGATTCTTAATAGATTTTTACTTCACAAATTTGTGGATGAAGCCATTAGTTGTGTTAAATTTTATATCTGAACAAGCTTGGAATAGCATGAAATCTAAATTTTATATGTACTGCTTATGCCCACAATCTTGATGGTACAAGGAAAAAGGTTGATAAGATAAGTATCTAATACATATTTGTTGGATATAGAAAGAAACTAATGTTTGCAAGTTATTTTAAGCACTGACAGATGAGATTGCTAGTGTATCAAATTTGAGAAAGATAAGTCTCCTCCTAAGTTTTCTTCTTCCCCTTCTTCTCCCCGATTTTTTCTATTGACTGAGTTGTTCTGTAGATAGCATTCATCGTTCAAATACATTGTTTGGAGAAGACAGTTATCAACAATTTGGTGTATGAGGCCCGCTTTGTGGAAGCCCACAAGGAGATTGTATTTTCCATTATATTGTATGATATATCTAGAATCCAACAATGTTCTATTCAATTTTATTTCCAATGTCTCAGGTCAAACTTAGAGACCCCTCTTCAGTGATTAGAAGTTAGACCCGAAGCATCAGAAACATAATAGGATAAAACACATTTGGAATCCAGCTATACCATGCAAAATGCTGACCTGTTGAAATCTCAAAACTTTAATTACCATATATTGTTCGATAAGGTTCACAACCCTGCCCCCTTCCAGACTCAAACCTGTAGCTTACTGTAGGAAGCAAACACACCTTTACCTTCAGCCCCACTCAGTTTTTACTTGTTTCTTAAAAGATTTTCAACATACATCCAAATAGCTAGAGCAAAGGAAGACAAAAGTTAAAACAATAATCATGTTAGAGTTTGAAACATATGCAGATAACATAATATAATTTGGTTTGTGCAATGCTCTAACAAAATTTCAGAAAAAAATTTTGTTTTTGTTTAATAATGTACACCAGGTAGAAAAATTTATTTATGACATTGTAGGTTTTGTTCCTTGATATAACTTTCTAGATCACCGTGAGCTTCCTTCTGCAGATACTAAAGCTCAAATTTCCTCACATGATGATGGTGAGACAGCAGCTGATGATAAGGCCAGAATTCCTTTTTGGCTAAGAAGACCGTTGAATTTTCAAATGTTTGACTAGATGTTCTTCATTCTCCTAGATCATGCGGTCAAACTTCTCTTGCATATTATGGTTTTATTTCAGAGGTGGTTGTCATTGTTGATGATGATGCTTGTGATATTTCTTTAGAGGGTATTGATCCAAATGGATTCCAAGGTGATAAATGAATTTGTATAGTTATGAACAGATAAGGGAAATATAATAGAAAAGTGAATTCAAATACAAGGACAACTGCAGAATAAAGATATGATGAAACAGAGTAAGAAAAGTACATTGGACTAAAGTGCAGTTGCATTATTGTCCCAGCCTACAGCACAGGTGTGTTAGCATCCAGGATTGTGGAAAAGGAAATAAACATGGACATCCCACTATCTATTTTGTCACTGTCCCAAAGGAAAGAACTTGCTATTTTGTTTTTTCCATCAAGGGGAGGTGAAAAGTCACAAAAGGGAGGAGAAAGGATGCACTATGTCTCTTCCATTTCCAAAAGGGTGATGAAAGGTCACACATGTCTCTTCATTTCCTAAGGCTTTGGAAATCTATATTTATGGAATGTAATCTTCGGTTTAAGCAAGCCAAAACAGACAATCGTGTGCTGTACCTCCTCCAAACAAGGTAGAACAATTATATGTTGTATCATCCATTTTATGAGTAATATACTTGGGTAGAAGAGCAGTTGCCTCTACCAACTGGGTTTTTCACCCCACATTGGAGTTTTCCCAGCTCAAATAGTGTGTTATGTTGCAACACTTTATTTTCTAAGTAGCATTGCATAATAATTTATTCATTAATGGCTGTCATTTAATTGTTATTAAATAGCACAGTACAAATTCTTGGTTTTCTAATTTCTATAAGCATAGGTCTTGAGAATTTACGGATCAGGAATATTGGTAAATATGATAAAGAATATGAAGGTACAAGTATGGAGTTGAATGTTGAGAATTCTCCTCTGAAAAAGTTGAATACTAAGGTTGATCAGCACATTCCACCTCAGGGGATTCTACTCCTAATAGAACTTCTAGTTTTCTATATTCTTGTACTTATTCTGGCAGAATTAATCACTTGCCTTAAAATTATTGGTTCAAGTATACAAGTATTCATTTCAATAAGAGAAAGCATGCTTTATTTAGATTATTGCCACTATAGATTTCATTGAACTTATTGTAGCAAGAAGAATCATCTTTCTGAGTTACGTTAGTTACGTGAGGCTTGCATATCCTCTCATATGCACAATCATTCTTTGGATGTATCTTAGTATAACTGTAAACCAATAGCAGAGACTTCTTGCATAATTATTCCACCACAAACGGATGTTGCTCCAGATACAGTTCCTATCCTGACAGTTGTGTTCTAGACTCAAAGGTTCCAACTCTGATGAGCCTAACATCTCTCCCTTGTTGGACAAATTGATTTGTCTCCTTTGGCAGGAGGATGGACTTCACATACTTAACTGGGACACAAGTTTGACCTTAAAACTGATATTTTCAAGCAGTTCAGTCTCTCTATTTCTGGTGAGCAAGTGATTGATAAGATCAATCATTCTACTACATCTATGATGCCTCAACAACTTGACATCAAAGATATGGTTGAAAAAGTTATCATAAAGTAGGGATGCTAGGTGGCATGCCAACTTCTTTTTCTCCCTCTTTATCTTCAGTCATTATTTCTTCTAAATGTACATTGATGCATTAAACCAACCACCAACTAAAAACAACAAGCCTGCTTGTCAAGGTTAATGTTTATTTTAAGTATTGTTAATTAGCTGCTGAGGATCTGTAAGTTGTTTTGAACTGTTGTATTGTTCTGAACAGTGGCTGCCAGTTTGGAGCCCTAGACTCTTAATCTTGTCCCCAGGTTTGGTTCTCTCCCAGGCCTGTCATGCTCTGATGTCCTGTATGTAGGACAGCCCTTTGGGCTTATATATTCTGTAAATTCTGTTAACTTTCAGCAATATAAAGACACAAGGTTAATGCTTATTTGCAGTATATTGCTGAGTGATGAACTTCTTGTGCCAGTCATTTGTTAGATCCCATAAGATTTGTTTGTTGGTTAGTGGTTTTACCCGTGTCATATTTAGTGAATGTTGATCTGACTCATTAGCATTCCCTTAACTTTGTCATGTAAATGCTTGCTTTCAAGCTAGATCCTTGTAAATTAATTTGACTTCAAAAGTTCCCCCATCAAGGCCTACATGGATATGTTAACGAGAAAATTATAAGAATGGACCATACCAATGTCACTAGAGTCAGTGATTAATCAACAATTTCTAACAATTTGATTATTTCAAAAAAATTATCATGAATTTTCATAAAACATTGCCAAGTTTTTTATATAATGTAACTAACTGATCAGGAATCAATAATCGATGGTAGGGGAACACTAACAAATATAGCTTTCCATTTTTTTAACTCATTTTGTTCATTTTGGTAAAAGCTCTTCAATGACTACCAAATTCCATTCCATGGGTCTGATGGATCATTTCTAACAATTTGATTATTTCAAAAAAAATTATCATGAATTTTCATAAAACATTGCCAAGTTTTTTATATAATGTAACTAACTAATCAGGAATCAATAATCGATGGTAGGGGAACACTAACAAATATAGCTTTCCATTTTAATCAACTATTTCTAACGATTTGATTATTTCAAAAAAATTATCATGAATTTTCATAAAACATTGCCAAGTTTTTTATATAATGTAACTAACTAATCAGGAATCAATAATCGATGGTAGGGGAACACTAACAAATATAGCTTTCCATTTTTTTAACTCATTTTGTTCATTTTGGTAAAAGCTCTTCAATGACTACCAAATTCCATTCCATGGGTCTGATGGATCACCAATGTAACAACATGCTATGTTGCCCAATTCGTGCATCTGATCCCTTCCCCAGTCCTTCAATTCTATTTTGATTAATTTAATTGTGATGAGGATGTAAAGTTGGATTCTTTACTTCCCTACAGAGGTCAGTGTTAGATCTTGATACATGGCATGCCATACAACTTGAGTCAAAGTCATATGAGATCCCACAGACTGTTTCAATTTTACATGGCAGTGTAAAGAAGGAATGAGGTGTTGCTGAGTAAACTGTAATGTTCCATTTTTGGCACATTGATTATTATGGGCATTTGTGCTTGTTCCTAGTCTTTTGGAGGCTATCCAACATGTTTGAGAAGAACTCCAATGTTCTTGGAGTGGTCTTAGTTCAGTCTGCAGAACAGTTAATTGGGTTTTCCTTTTGTAAATGGATAATTTTGTCTTGGTTTTGAGCTCAGTTGATGTTCCGGGTAACATTGATGGTTTCTAAAGTTTGATCAGGCTTCTGGTTTGCTCTCCAAGATCCTTGGAGGAGTTTTCTATTTTTGGAAAGTCACCCGGAAGGCATCGTTGCACATCCCAAACCTTACAGAGCATATTGGTTCAATTTATTTTGCTTTCGGAGGTCGTTTGGGATTTTCCGCAAAATTTAATATTTAATGAGCTATTTTAATTATTATTTTCACTTAAGCTCCTAGGGGTGAAAATAATTAATAAAAATCTAAGTGTTATAGCTCGTTGGAAAGAGGAAGAAAAGTTTTAAATCATGGATGCATCATTTTGGGGCCTTGCGAAGCAGATATTTCATTTATTTCCATAAAGGGGTCTTTGGAGCTAAAAAGAGCTTTTAATTAAAAGTGGTGACTTTAAGTTGTGCACACTTAAGGAATTATTTTTTATTGTTTGAGGAGAAATATGAAGGGATAAAGGAAATAATATTTTATTTCCCTCAAAAAGTTATAAAAAGAGGAGTTGGGCTCATTGTTTAGGCATGCTTGGAATTTGATAATGATATGCTGCTGGATTGAATCCAGGGATCAATTGTGCCTTCTTGTGGACGGAAACCCACTCGAAGAAGATCAGTTTCGGTAGTGTGATATCTGCCCTAGCTGGTAATGGTGGTTTCTACTTCAGGGAATCACATTGTGCTGATCAGGTTTTGAGGATTTTGGTTGTGTCAAGTATTAGACTTCCTTTTTGGTTGTTGAGAAAGAATCATTTCTGTAGTATTGTGTCTTTGGATTTCAAGGGTTTATTTGTGAGAGTTCTTGTTGTTTGTACTCCTGCTGACCGTACAGGCAGCCATGATGGACTTGCATATAATAAAATATTGAAGTTATTGTTTGATCAATTGTTTATTGCATCATCTAAATACAACCTAGGCGTCACCCTTCCTATAGTTTTTATGTGTTAATTGCCATTAGAATTCATGTTTAGGGAGTCCGTACTACATGTCCGTACGGTACTATAGAGGAACGATTCAATTCAAAAAAAAAACAATAAAGATGTCTTTCCCCTCAAACTTGTTTCCATTGTCTTTGATTTGGTCAGACGTTTCTTTTGGGACAGGTTTCATATGAATTGATGAAGCATTGATAAATCTGGGAATAACTTTGCTTTCCTAATGCCGTACTTCCTGAATGGTACGATTTGGTACAAGAAATCAGTGGGGATGTTTTTTGTGAAGAAATCTGCATTGTTAACGTTATTGGCCATGGACTATTCAATCAAGTCTAACTGAAGTGGATGTAATGCATGTTTGAGACTCTTGTTGTTATTGCCGTACAGCCATTGCCGTACAAGCTGAAAATGGTGGCTTGTTGATCAGAAATAAATAGCTGTTTTCTCAGCCTCCTTGATGTTTGTTGAATATCTGTATGGACCAGGAGACATCATTTATGTAGATTTTACCTTGTCTTGAAGAAGTTTGAATGTGTTATGAAGTTTCCATCCAGCATGGGCCATACATGTCTGAAGGTGATCGATCTTGGCCAGAAATTATTCCTTGTGACTTTGCATCATTGTTTGTTTGTATTCTGATTAGGATGAAAGGGAGATCAACTTGGGACTGTTCTGCAGTGATTTGAATGTGCCTTGAGTAAGATTCTCATTCCAAGATCTTCAATGAGGACATTTCATATCTAGTCCATCACTTTGAGTTTACTTTCAGATCAGTATGGGCAGTGAGAATACCTATGTGCAGCAATCAATTCATCATTCTTCAGTGATATCTCGCATGGTATAAACTCTTCTTCAAAAATCTTCAAGGATAGCTTCTCCAAGTTCTAATCATGTGTTAATGTTTCACTGAATATGATGTAATTGTAATATTTATGCAGTCATCTAATAACCCCTGGATGGTTTACCGCCAGTGTGGAGGGAAAGAATATTGCAAAAACATTGTAACCCCTGGATGGTTCCACCGCCAGTGAGGATAATGAACTCTCTTTTCTTTTCATTTCTACCCACTGGACAAGTGGCGAACTCCCACTGAATAAGTGGATGGCTTTGTAATCTTTAATGCTTATTTCATACCCACTGATAAAGTGGTGAATCCCCACGATATGTGGATGCCCGCCGCAGCGGAAGAAGTGAATTTTCTTTCTTGCATAGTTGTTACTGTAAGCCAAAATCACTGTATGCTCTCACCTTGCCCGTCCTGGGATCTTGGTGATCAGAAAGTGTGAGGCCTCTAGTTGGTTTGCTTTGATGCTAACATTGGTATTCTTGTATGCAAATTTTTTTAAAAAAATTTGGGCCTGAATATTACATAAACATAATTATTTTGAATTTTCCCATTGTTCATTTTGCAATTTTATTATTTAAGTGCATTGCTAGGATTCCGATTTTCAAAATATATTCCTTTTTATCTTTTACAGATGTCTGATGGGATAACTATCGTGCATAGGCACCAGATGTTTCCAAACTTGCCACTCATAAACTCAGCCGAACTTGCACTGCATTAAATTATGGATAAAATTAAGGCACCAGAATTTGGCATGTGAATGAATGGATGATATGGTTTATGTTTATGACAATCTTTGGTTGTGCCTAAAGCAACTAGAGAAGGCACTTGATGACGAGAATATATGCTTGAATGATATTATCAACTCCACTTTTACTTCATAGTTTGTCTCTGACAGACCTGTTACGAAGGAGAGTCCAACTTGACTAGATGGTCCAATTGATGAAAGACATTTGGCAGAACAAAGTTAGTGGCCTCCAAAGTTAGGTACAATGAGAGGCACAGTTAGATATTACTCCCGCCATCAGTTCTTGAAGCACCCTGAGAGATGGCATGCCATGAAAATGCAGAACCAAGAGATGGATCAGTCCCAACAGATATGTTTCTGTGTGAATTTGAGTAATAATCCAATAAACCATATCTAATCCTGGATCAATCATGTCGTAAGGATGAGCTTGCATGATAAATCAATGAGGTTTCATGGCAAAATCCCAAGTTCAAACCCAACATATGTTCATGTGTAAAATTGAATAATATAAGACAATCTACTCCAGGCCACTCATGGCATCTAAGGATGAGCTTAAGTGGCAAATCAATGGGTTCACAACAGAGCCCCAAGTTCAAAACTGAAAGATATGTTAATGGGTAAAATTTAGTAATAACACACGTCCAGTTGTGTGTCAGTTGTGATGTCTAAGGATGAACTCAAGTGGTTAATCAATAGGGTTTCATGGCAGAGCCATAGATTCAAACCCTAAATATATGTTAATTTGTAGAATTGAGTAATAAATGACATCTAATTATCGGCCAGTGTGGCATCTAAGGATAAGATCAAGTGATAAATAAATGGTGTTTCATGGGGCAGAACCACATTCAAACCCCAAAGATATGTTTGTGTGTAGAATTGAGTAATAAACCACATCCAATCCTATGTCACTCATGGCATATAAGGTTGAGATCAAGTGCTAAAGGCTTCATGGAAACCAAAGGCTCAAACCTGTTGCTACGTGTTTTAGCACGCCAACAAGTTGGAACAGCGAGAGTTCCCCTACTTGAAAGGCACAAAACCCCAAGAGTCTTCTTTCAAAACTTCTCAAACAAAAGACCTGAAGTACCTCAGCAAGCGAGCTTGGAGCTATCCCGTTCAAGAGGCTCCAACAGAATCTTCAGAGATTCCAAATTTAGAAGGGAAAAATCCAAGGATTTGAGACAAAATTAACTATAATCTAAATCTCGGATTATAAGTACAAAGTCCAATGAAATTATTCCACACAATGCTTCCACAATCAAATAATCACCACATTAACAAGCCTCAACAATTCATCTCGTCAAAATTTCACAAGAATAGCAATTATCACATAAGAATACAAAGAGTCACAATGCAAGAATTCGAGAATGCTAAACTTTACTCTTCCAAATTTGTACCAAAATAATTCAAAGAGCATTTATAATTCAATTCAAACAAAATCCATTAAAGAAATTTGAAAAACCGCACTATCCATATAACATGCATGGATTTTTAGCATTTATGCTCAATAAAAGCCTTCTTTACACAAACCCTAAGCTAACAAAGAAAATGCAAGGAAAGGAAATCTAAACTACCCCTATTCTAACCATGAGATTAAAAAAAAAAGTGCGGAGAGGAAGATGTAATGTCCCCTAATTAGCCCAATTAGTTGTTGATCAGGGATTAGCCTATCACGTGACTCCCGTATGCTAATGGTCGTGTTCAGGGAGTCGGATTGGGGACTTACTATTTATAGTAAGTCGTGGCAGAGCTAGTTTCTATTTTTAGCAGAGTAGTGCAGGAGCCAGGGCACGAGATTCGTGGGGTCAAATCTTCTAGAGCATTGTTCGATTAATATAAGTTAAATTAAAGATTTAACTTATTGTACTTTAAGAGGTGACTTTAAGTTATATTATAACTTAACTTTATAATATTAAGTTATAACTTAAAGTGCAAGATGTGTACCTAGGGAAGGGCGCCCACCCTCATGGAGGAATAAGGGGATGTTTTAAATTAAAAATTAATTAGAATCCCTCTCATCTTGGGCGTTGGAGTTGAGGGAAATAAAAGACCAAAATGAAGCTTCATTTGCTTATGCTTGCTTTATGACATTTGGCTCTGATATTGAGTTGTGCCCGTGCATAGGGTTTGAGCTTGGCTCTTTGGTCTCAATCATCGATTTGCAAAAACGAAAACCTTTGCAGATTCGCCGTTCCTCGTGTATGAAAGAGTGCATCAGGAAGGGGTTAGAGGAGCTTCACACAGAGGCTTCATTTGTGCTTCAGCTGAATGTATTTGGTGTTGATTTGAGCAAAGAATGAAGACATTTAATGGAGTTTGATTGTGCAGCAGATAGAAGAGTTTCAGAGGAGAGGACAGAGATGGACATTTGAGGTTTAGTTGTTGCTGCTGCAGATTCATCTAGTGCTGGCCATACCTTCCAGGCAGGCCGTACCTCTTTATTGTGGCCGTACCACCCATTGATGAATATATATGGTATTTGGAATTGCATTTGGCATCTGATCTTGGTCGTTTGGAGTTGCTAAGGACTGCAGATAGATTTACATTGTTTTCCAAGGGATTACCTGCTGTTATTTGCTGGTATTATCAGCCATAGGGGCCGTACTACCCCAGGAGGACGTGGGTTTTTTTTAGTAGTTGTTCCTTGTACCTTTTGGAGCTGCAAATCTTTGCATTTTGGGAGTTAGGGATGCATTTATCAGTCTAGAACTTGTATTGCTGAGTCCTCTTTGAGATGTATGTGAAGATTGATGCATTTATATGGCCATGTATGCTGGTGCAGTTTTGGCAATGAAATCAAGTTGAAGTTTTCCAAGTGGGTATTGCCTTATAATTAGTTTTATTGCATTTTATGATCTGGGTTGTCTTTAGTTTATGCAAAATAGTTGTATATTTTCTGGGTTGTTTATCTACTTCATATTTCATACATGCACTGCAAAAATCCAAAACGCAAACACAACCCATAAAGCCCTAAACAGCAAAAAAAAATCAGAAAACGCAAAAAAAATCACGCAGCAGCAAACATATACAGAGGGGTGTATGTTACAGAAGAAAAGGGAAAGAAATCTAAGCATGCGCTCCTTGTTCTTCGTGCGTCATTCTTTAAATGGGCAAATTTGATCAAAACCAATCTTTGTGACCCGTTGCCACAATCACCACGCAAGACGGTGCAATCTTCAAAGGGAAATGGGTGTGCAAATAAAATAATGATCTACAAGTGCTAGCATTGTGATAGGCTTTGATTTACCACACAAACCACTTCACCATCAGCCAAGCGTCAATGGTTCTAGCATATCTCAAACTCATCAACATTTGGTGAACTAAGCACATGAAGGAAGGTACATTACATGCTTAGAGTTTGGAGAACTCAAACAAAAAGAAAAGAAAACTAACTAAAAAGCCGAAGCAAAATTGTATTAATAATAAGTGAGAGTTTTCCAACCCTTTACAATGCCAAATACACTTGTATTTATAGGCCAAAGGAAGGGGAAAGTGAAAAGCCATTTCCTCCAATTTTAAAATAAAAGAAATTCTAAGACACATTTATCTTGGGCATTTTTTATTTCTTTTTGCTCATTACTTTCAATATAAAATTTGATGTCCAAATGACCATCATAAAGCATTTTGACTAGTTGCCTTTGGAAACCTTGTTCTCCAACTCTTGCAAATAAGCACCATAATTATCCAATGCTACCTTCACCAATCTAGGATCTGGACCATCTGAATGAGTGAATTTAACATCAATCTTCATGAAAATATCCTAAAGTTTCTTTTGAAGATCTTTGAACTATACCATTTTGAGCTCAAAACCTTCACAAGTACCTTTTATTCTCATTAAATTATTGGCAAATTTTATTACAAAGCCAAAGTCCTTGGGAGATTCTCCCTTCACCAAACCTTGAAACTGATCCTTCAGCATTTGCAACAATTGGATATTTTGATTTTCATCAAACAAAGAAAATCTTAGCTTCTCCAGGAATTCACGCGAGGCAGCATGTACTTTTTGAACGAGAGACTGCACTTTTTGACTTTTATTCTAACACTTCCTCAAAATCTTCATCCTGAATTTATATGCTAGCTTCCATTTCTGATGTACATTAGGCTCTTGATTACTGAGAAAGCCTTCATCCACTAAATAAGAAGAATCCATATCTACCATCTGAGAAATTGAGGAAATATATTATCTATTGCCTCCAATTCATTTCTTACTCTTGTCATTAAAGTTTCGATAGCCTCCAATGCCTTAGATAATATCATTGTGACCTAAACTATTTCTTCTAGTATCTTATGGCCCAAACTTACCAACTCTGCATTCCAAGCATGAATGACTCTAATTGCATTCCCCAGCTCCCCTACAGCCAGACTTTAGATGATCATCTAGTTGTAAGAGATCATCTAAAGTTGTGCAAGATCATCCAAAGTTGGTTTCAAAACTCTTTCTTTTCTGGATAATTTGATCAAACCACTATGGTGTATCCTTAGTTTGAGCTTCTCCTACTTGGATACTGGATTGTGGTTGTTGCGGTGTGCTTTGATCATTAGAAACCATAGGTGGAGAAGAGATTTTAGGAGGAGGGGCTTTATTAGCTACCTTCTCTAGAGACTAAATAGGAATTCTTTCAGAGACTGAATAGGAAATCTTTCTAACACATATCTAAGAAGACTTACAATAGACAGACTGGGCGGCTAAATGATAAGAGGAGAATTATGAGGAGATGGAGAGGGTGATCTAAAAATTTCCTCTAGAGATATGGGTGTAGGCTCATCAACTTGAGTCACCTTAGGCTGCACAACTTGAGAAGGAATTTCATGATTAATGCCATGATGACCAAGGGAAATATCCATATTTGGTGCTTATCCTTGCTCTTACTGACTCACCCCTAAACAAACAAACCTTAACTTGGGTGTTTTCTTCTTCCAAATCAGCTTTACTTGCTCCTCTTCCTACAATTCTTCTTCATTTGCTCCCATTGTTACCACTACAACAAGATGACTTCCTCCTTGAAAATTCTTTAATGTTTCTTCAAGCCATCGTTTGTTTCTTTTGATCACCGAGAAGTTCTCGCTTCCAAATTTTTTAACTCTCATGAAATCCAATCACGTACTGGCAGAGGCTGATCAAAAACCTTGTTTGCCTCATACAAAGGATCTAAAACATCACCATTGTCCTGCCATCCTTGAGGTACCATAGCTACCTAATACATTCTCATTTGCAGCACTATCATACACGAATAGGACCTCTTACGAACCTCAATATCATCAGCGCAATTTGCCCAATAATCCTCAAGATGGGGTTTGTATACAATAGTGGATATCAACCCTTCCATACATTTCCTAGGGTTGAATGAAAGCCTTGCTTCATATGGTTTCAACATCAAGAGTGACAATTCTACATCTGCATTTCTGGTTGCTTGCAGTGTTGGACATGTATACCTCCCAATTGATAAAAGGAAAAGGGAGACCCTTCGCTTTCTTTTCAGCACAAAGCTTTTGCACTTCAGTGCCTTGTCTACAAACCTCCAGCAAAGCTACACAATCACTGACATAAGCTGGAAGTTTTAATGGTGCTCCTACATATCCTACAATCCTGATATATGTAAAGGTGGCAAATTGATAGTACCAATTATCCCGTTTTGAATCTGCTCCATGGCCTTTGGAGACTTTTTTTTGCTCCATCATTCTCAAGCAATCTTATGATATACAAAATGAATGTATCATTTACCCTCCTAAAATGCTTGAGACTCTACTTCATCTCCAACTAAGGATAATACTGATATACCAATTGTCATCATGAACCTATAACACCAATTTGTTCAAGTCCAATAAATTGTTGCCTTCTTGCCAAAGCATACACCAGATAAGAAGTCATATAAAATTGTTTTGATTGGATGACTTCACTTAGCTGCTTGTGAAGATTATCACTAATGAGGGTTGCTTGGTCAATAAATTCTTTGCCTAAAATAACTTTTGCAATGAATTGAAACATCCATGGATGGAACTCCTTTGCAATGTCAAGTCTTACGACCCGACTCAACAGAGTAATCGCATCATTGATTTCTTCCTTAAACCTACTATGGATCAGCTTTTTCGACAACCTAGAAATTACCAATCTTGGCTTGGCTAACCAATTCTTATTAATAACATCAGCGCATTGGTCGACATGAGCTTCAAAATACTCTCTGGAAGATTCCATGGATATCTTGACAAAGGCTTCCCTTGCTAGAAGATTCAACATCTCATCAATATAGGGTGGCTGGAATTGCATAATAACCTTACCATCAATTGTTCTGACAACACTATCCTTCTTGTTATAAAACCTTGCACATGTTAAAACCAGATCTAGAGATTGAAGAGAAACTAGAAAGAAGCAGCCTCCACAAGTCCACTTAATTTGATGTTTTGCAACATCTTGGTCTTCTTTGTTTCCAGTAACCTTTTATGAAAATCCTCCAAACCCACATGTCCAAAATCCATATCGGAGATATTATCTAGCTCAGATACTAGCTTAGAAGGTGGTACCACGCATTTGTACTCATATTTCATTCTTGGCAATGAAGACATTCCTAGTTAAAGATCTACCAAAACCAGACGCACCTTAGTATTAAAATAAATCATTATTTACCAAATGCAATTAATGTTTTAAATAAATTGCAAATTATTAAATTGCATCTCCAAATAGATTAGCAAAACAAAAAATAATGAATGAAATCCCTTTTTCTAAGTTCTTTGCACATTTGGAAACATATGTGAGAGTTTCAAACGTTTTTCAGAAAATGCAAGTTGCAAACCGGAGTTCGGGTCTAGTTTGCAATTTGTAGCAACAATTGCAACTGCAAAATACACACGAGGTGCGAATTGCAGCTAGAGAATTCAGACTTTGGTTGCAATTTGCAACAGAATGAAAATTACAAACAAACTGCGAACTACAATCGGACTTCAGATCTCGGCTATAGTTAGCAATAACTTACAAACTATAAAACACACTGGGTAATCGGACTTCGGATCCCAACTGCAGTTAGCATGAAAAACTTGCAAATTACAAACAAATTTGGGAATCCGAGAATCAAACACACTTTTAATCAAATCACTCCAAATTCCCAAAGCAACTAAGGAAACCATCAGAACAAAGAAAGGTTAAAACCATCGATTTAGAAAATGACCTCAGAATGCAAGTTTACAAAGAAAATCGAAACTTTGCAAAAAGACTTGCAAGAACCCTAACCTAAAGAGGAAAAAGAGGATTCAAATCCAAAAATCAGATAACGTACACCAACCCAAAAGACAATTTCAGCCCTGCACAAAGAAAATTTCAAAAGAACTCAATCTACACAAGCAAAAAATTGCAAATGAAATGTCAAAGAAAGACCAAGGAGCAGGAAAATGAAACACCACTACCAAAAATAGAAAATGCAAAAAAAGCATGTGATTAATACTCAATTGCAAACCGGAGTTCAAGCCCAATTTGCAACTTGCACAAAAGGAAAACCCCCTAAAATTTAAAAGATTTTCAACAAAGGCAAAGACCCCCAAAATAGTTTTTATGAGAATTTGCCCCTTCAAAGAGATAAATAATTAGACAATTTCAACAAAACTTGAGAATCAAAATGCTACAAGAGGTGAAAAGCCAAATAAAATAAAGGGTCCCCAATTTTGACGACAAAATAAGAGCATGTTGTGATGGGTCACAACAAAACCCACAACTTATAAGATATTTTTGTGTACAATAGAGACTAAGTTGCCAGATCCATGGGTTTTGTTGCCAAATCTAGGTACGCTTCAAACCAAATATGTGGTACAGTTAGGTGCACGTTTGGAGTCAAGCAGGGAGCGTGCAACAGAATGTGGGTTTGTCCCAGGCAAATCCAAAGCAAACCAAATAGGACCCAACAAACCAGCAACAAACCGTCTATTTTTTCACTTTTTTTCATTTTTTTTCTTTTTTTATAATTTCTTCATGACTAGTCCAAAATTTGCTCCTGGCAATTAAAAAAGAAACTTTGTATTTTTGAAATAATCAATGAACCAGTTCAAAAAATTTGTGATCGAGGCACTAGTTATTGAAACCCAACAGTCAATAATTTCATTTTATAAATTTCCCCGCATGGAGATCCCCAACCTTGGCATGGCAAATGCTTCATTTGCCCCCCGTCATGACAAGCGTCGAATTCCATTTTCATTGCCACAACCTTTGTCAAATCCGAACCCCCGCTGCTCCTACTCATATCCCCATATATAGATAGGGTGCTATTAAAATAAATTAGTTAAGTTTCTATAATGGTCAATCTTTTTGCTTTATTCCTTCTTTTTGTTTTCCTCTAGGATAAGTTAGTTTTATGCTTTGTTAGCTTCTGTTGTTTGCTTTATACAGATGTTCGTCTATTCTTAGTATTTGTAATCTCTTTATAAGAGCATTCGCTCTTCTTTGTAAGACATCAGATTATATTCAATAATAAATCTTTTATAGTTTTTGTATCATGGTATCATAGCTCCAGGTTTGAGCTCGTCCGTACGTCGTACGGACGCTGCCTGGTGGTCAAGCTTCTGCCGTGATATGAGGCTTCATGTTTTCCTTTTGTTCGTGTTTGGTTTGATGATAGCCGTTCGATTTTTTCAGCAATTCTCTTCTCCTCATGATCGTTTTTGGCGGGTTCTGGTGGATCGAAGAGCCGTTTTCACAACTTCCATTGTTTTTGAGGATTCGCGTGTTCGTGGTTTCCATCGACCTCTGTTTAAATTGTGATTTTTTCCATTTGGCGTCTTATGTATGAAGGATCGGGTTTCTGCATCCTCTTCTGAAATAAAATCGTGGGTCTGAGGATTTTGGCGTTTTCTGATAGTGGAGTTTTGATGGGTGTTTGGTCGCATCGCGATTTCTGTTGAAACTCAACCACGAAGTCTCTGTGAAAAGCAATTTGCTGGCAGATTGTAGTTCGCGATCTTTAGCGCTCTGAGGTCAGCACACCTTTGTTTGAAATTCTCGATTTCTTCTAGCATCGGCGGGAACGTAGTAGCTGGTTTGATTTTTTGTGCAGCATGATCAGCGTCGTTGGTAGCTACTATCCGTGCTGAAATTCGTGCTGGTTTTAATGGTCGTGTTTTGACTCACCTATCAACACTCACGACTTCTATCTACTTGAGCGATGACCTTCAAGGATTCTGCAAAGTCGTGGTTACTGTATGATCTCTATTGGTCGTGTTTTTCAGTCTTTGCATTCGAAGACTCTGTACCAGCGGTTTATCTGTTCACCAATCTTTGTGTTTGGCGGAGTGAAACTCTACGAATATTTCTGTGTGTCACGTTTTCCTCTTTTTGCTCATGATTTGCAGATTGAGCCATGTATGTATTTGTATTCTTTTCGAAGGTGGTTTGAAACATATTCGTGGATTACGACTTTCCTTCATGATTCCATTTACTTCTGTTCGCCGCTTGTGATTGGTTTCTATGGCAGAACTTTCGAGTCCCCGTTTAAAGTGACAGTTTTGGAGGTTAGCAGGCTTTCACAAGACCTTAGTTGCGACTTCTGTTTCTTACTTTTTGAATCAACGGCTTCCATGTCTCTGCCTTCAATCGCAGTGTATCTTTCAGCTGCTTCAAACTCCTATGATTGTTGATTCGGGGACTTCCATCTACAAGGTTGAAGTGGGCTTCTGTGATTTGCGCTTACAGCGCCTAAACTCACTTACCCTTTCGTTCCTACCAGTCAACATACAGACTTCTTTCGACATTCGTGTTCAAATGGTCTAAATCTATGCTCTCCGTCATCTCAAGATCTGTACCTTGAAATCTGTGATTCGGATTTATCTTGAGATCCATACCTCGAAGTCCGTGTTCAAGATTTTTTCGAGTCAGTATATTCCGGGTTTTTGGAATCTGTGCTTCGGTTCTATTTTCCCTGTCTGTGCCGTCTACATGCTTCTGTATCTGTGCCCACTGCTTATAATTCGTCTTTTCGTGTCTCGAAAAACGTGAAGCATGGCATCCTTGACCAACATCCTGTTGGAGAGCAGTCAGAAGTTCAACGGCAAGAATTACAACACCTGGAAGCAGCGCGTGATGACTATCTTCAAATATCGGCGTCTTGACCAGCTAGTTCTGGGGAAAACTACATGTCCTCAAGTGGCGGGTAAAGATCAAGAAAAATTCGATGAGCAAAATCGTGAAGTGGTGATGCTTATCAAGTTATCAGTGACCGATGATTAGCTGCCTCAAGTTCTGTCTGGGAAATTTGCGAAAGAAATATGGGATTTGTTGAAGGATCTTCATGAAACGTCCAACAAGAGCCATGCGTTCTTTTTGAAGAACATGCTCTTCTCGATCATGATGGATGAACAAATGTCTCTGCAGGAGCATCTCACCAAAATCAAGGACATCCGTGATCAGTTGACGGCGATTGGTCGTGACATGACCGAGGATGATATGGTAGTCATCACTCTGAAAAGCCTACCATCTACTTACGAGCACTTTATCGAAACTCTTAACATTACTTCAACTAATGTTACTCTGAAGTTTTCAGATCTGTGCAACAAACTCTTGCAACAAGATCGATGGAAACAACAGTTCGATAGCAGTGCTACTTCCTCCTCCTCAGAACAGGCATTTACTGCCAAGTCCTTTCAGCAGAATCAGGGCACCAATCAGCCCTCTCAGCGATTCAGTCAGGGTCAGTCACAGGACCCTTCTAAGAAGTACAATATCCAGTGCAATTACTGCCATAAGTTTGGCCATATGAAAAAGGATTGTCGGAAACACTTGGTTGCTGAACAGTCCAAGTCTGAAGCATCAACACCATCAGCACATGTCGCAGAGCATACTGAGCAGAAGGAGTCTGCTTTGTACGCCTTCTAAGCCATCTCTTCTGCCTGATATTTCAATTGCTTGTGAACCCGTCTTTCTCTTTTTCGGTTGTCACCATTCAGGGGGGGCAACTCTGTTTCAGATAGTGCATTGACCATTAAGGGGGGGTATTAAAATAACTTAGTTAAGTTTCTATAATGGTCAATCTTTTTGCTTTATTCCTTCTTTTTGTTTTCCTCTAGGATAAGTTAGTTTTATGCTTTGTCAGCTTCTGCTGTTTGCTTTATACAGCTGTTCGTCTATTCTTAGTATTTGTAATCTCTTTATAAGAGCATTCGCTCTTCTTTGTAAGACATCAGATTATATTCAATAATAAATCTTTTATAGTTTTTGTATCAGGTGCTAGCTCAAATTATAGTGCTGTCACGCTTGGGGCACCAAACATGGCAAACACTTATATTTTAATTTTATTAATCTAAGTTTTTAGGTTTTTTATTTTTATTTATATAATATACTTATTTTATATTTAATATTAATTAATTTAATAAATAAAAACATTTATAAATATAATATTTATTATTTATAAAATTATAAATTACTTGTTTATTTTTATTTTTGAATATATTTATATATTACAAATTATAATATATCTGATGCTATGTGGTATTCTAAAACATAATTCCTACTTTTAAGCTACAAGTGTGTCTGTGTGTGTGAGTGATTTTATATGGTTTTTTCTGTGTGCGTGTGATTTTATATGTTTCTTAAACAAACGAATCCAAAACAAATTCTAAACATAGTTCCTGCTTCTAAGCTGCAAGTGTGTGTGTCTGTGCGTGCGCGCGTGCGCGTGCGTGTGTTTATTGTACGGACAAACCCAAAACAAACCCAACCCAAAAAAATTGTTGGATCCACAAACCCAAACCAAGATCCGAACCACAACCGCCAGCTTGGAATAGAGAAATAAACCACATACGAAGTGTCAGATTTGGCATCTATGGATAAGCTCAAGTGGTAAATAAATGGGGTTTTGTGGCAGAGACCTAGGTTCAAACCCGAGAGATATGTTTATGTATAAAATTAATAATAAACTACATATCCAATTCTGGGTCAGCACAGCATCTAAGGATGAGCTCAAATAATAAATCAATGAAGCAAGATACTATGGTAAAACAATGAGATAAATACAATTCAAAAATTATGGGCAAAGGATCGCATGGAGAGGACCACAGCTCTGAGTTTTATTGGGCAGGTCGCCCCATGCAAAATTTTTAAGAGAGTGAATTAATCCCAACCAAAAAGGGCAAAGTGCGCAAGATTTTTGCAGCAAAATTTCAGTGGGCTATGAAAGGGGGCCTGAATCTTTCCTGCACTTGCTTCCCACCTCTTTAGTCAAATGGTAGTTTGCTTAAAAAAAAGGGAAATTACCGGATATGACTTGTTATTTTCCATAGACTAGCTTCTTGTCATGTTTGGGGATGCTCTGCCACTAAGGTAATAACCCTCTTTGTGACTGTGTTCTTTCCTAGGTTCTTTGGAACGGTTTGGTTGTGGGCTCATTTTTTTGTAACATAACTCTCCATAAAACTCCCTATTTTTTCTCAACAGTTGTTAATAATTGAATTTCACAATATTTTGTGCAAATGGTTCCAAATTCTCTACAGCGGCGTCTGAGAAAAATCATGTACATTAGGTATATAAGGTTCCAAAAAAAATGTCTTTGTGCGCGGACACAGAATTGGCATCTGGCCCCAAAAAACTCCGTACACATTCTATCTCTTCCCTCTCGTATATAACCAAAGGAAATGAGATTATAAAAGAATGTTAACATTCAAAAAAATGCGGATCGGATTTCGGATTTTTCAGACACCAGCAGAAAGCAAGTCCGAACGATCAAATTAAACAAAACAAACACAATTACGGTGTATATCTGACCTTAAAACGTTTCCGCTCCGGCCATCTGTGTTGATCTGATTGCCATTATAAGACAACGATGATGCTGAAGATTTGCCCTTAAAGCCTACAACAACCCCACCATAGGAAAACCCCGATCTGTGTGCCTGCAGACTGTTTGGCTTACGAATATGTGAAGAAAAAACATTCGCGTTCTTCAAGTGAGCAATGGCGGCCATGGCTACGCACGTTAGAGGTTCGAAACCAGGCAATTTCAACAGTAGGAAAAATATATTTGTATGGCAGCAAAAGACAATGGCTTGTGGATTTTTATAGGATGCGGGAAATAGATGTAGCCAAACAATGTCCAGAATTTGCTGTGATCATACATACGTAAGAGTGAGGTAAGTTATATCCTCGTGAGCTGCCGCCATCATGGCCCACGAGGAAAATATTAATTACTAGGTGTGTTGTTCGGTGGTATATCCAAACTCCGAGGGGGTAGTTGTCTTTCCTAACAACTAATTTTAAATCTGTAATAATGGAATTTGCATCCCTGTAATGGGGTAGTTGTGGTTATCTTCTTAATAATTAATTTAACCAGTGCTATTAGTCATTAGTCATTATAAAATATTTGAAAGTAGAAATAAGAGTAATTGTTGTCAATAATTAATCTCTGTTTATATAAAATGTTGGAATTGTGTTTTCTATAGCTTTTGTGGCTTTTGTGACTTTCTCCAATTTTTTTTCTTTCAACCTTTTCCACTTTCTTTTTTCATTTTTATTTTTATTTTCTATTTTTTCAATTTTTTTTTATTTTTATTTTCTTCATCTTTTTTTCCTTTTCCAATTTCTTTTTTTTGTTTTTTTTTTTTTTTTTCAATTATTTTCTTCAATTTTTTTTTTTTTTTAGTTTTTATTTTTATTTTTTTCTATATATTTACATAGAAAAAATGAGTGCTCTCATCTCCACTGATTGTACTTTTTTTTTCCTTCCTATATATTTACACGGAAAAATGAGTGCTCTCATCCGCTGTGATTGTAAATGCCTCTCGGCATAATTATTACTTTTGTAGCCTCTTATCAATTAAAAGTTAGTGCACATTCATATTGTTTCTTACTTTTGAATATATAACAAAGTTGATGTTATAAACCTTGAAAAGCCACATGTCAACGCGGGCTAAAATGCAATTATTAAGTAGTGTATAATATATTTGGAGGGTAAAAGCACAATTCGTTTGATTTGAACAAGTTTAACCAAGCCATAAATTTATAATATAAATTTACATGCCAAAAACACTCTTAAGTGGGATGAGAAGGAGTTGAACTTGATTACATAGGTTGGAGGAGGTCATGCCAAGGCCAGTGAGCAAGGACAGGGATGTGCCACTGGATGTGGACAGGCTAAGGGGCTTGTTCTTCAGGGTCGATCTCGACAACCTCTCTAAATGCAAAAGCAAGATTAAGAAACTATAGGTCTAGATCGCACAGTAAGTTGGCATTGGTGTCGTTGCTTATGTCAGACATATTAGAAAGATTGAAATAAAAAGTATTAATTATGAGTACCACCACTAGATACAAATCTTCTTTTAGTTAATTGTCAATATCATTTCTACCAAGTATAGATAATTAATCGAGTTGAAATTTTAATCTTGAATTGATTTTTGAATAAGATGTGTGCATATAGTAACATAAAATCAATATAATGGGAAATCATAACAACTATAAGTAATTTCTCACACAAGATGACTCATCTAATGGAAGAAGTAATTTTCATATAAATTGACCCTGCCACCTCATAAGACAAAAGGACTATGATGGTGACGATAATAATTTCCAATGTCATTTCAAACATATATGATATGGTGAAAAATCATAACAACTATATAAATTTTGTAGTTGAGAATGATCAAACCTCTTTTAAAATAATAAGTTGAAATTAAATAAAAACTAGATCAAAGAGAAGACATAAATAAGGTATAAGAGAAATAACTCATATTGCTATTTTTTAGAACATTAATATTAGAAGGTATTGGTCAAAACTTTAGAAGAAGAAAAATACAATGATATGATTGGCTAGTTGACTTTAGTTCTTGTTTGGAACAATTATTATAGAATCCCTACCATGGCAAAGACTAATAACATAAGTAGTCTATAGGGTCAAGATATATGGGTTGCCCATATAAACTTATAATTATATGCCTAAAGATTGCAGGGCAGCAAAGAGAAAGATGAAGAACTTGAGAAGGGAGAAGGAAAGTAAAAAGGTTTATGAAAAGTCAGTGAGGTTTAAAAGGAAGAGAAAAAGTCAAAGGGTTGTAGTTCAATTGGTTGAACTCAATTAGTGAGGATGATGGTATGTTCCTTGATTTAGCTATCCACCAAGGTTCAAAACCCTCAAAGGTGTGATTGGGGCAAGTTTGATCCTTTGTAATAGCTTAGCCAAAGGATGAATTTTGGTTTAGATGTATGCTCTCTCATAATGTTGTAAGATTACACTATATGAATGTAGAGATGTTGATAGCTATGTAAAAAAAAAGGAAGAGTACATGTGAATAAGGAGGAAAGAACTCTCTCAAGAAACATAATCCTAGAGGCTTTTGGAGAGAATTGCAACAAAATAATAAACATATAAAGAACAACATTGTAGATTTTCAATGGCTAGAATATGCAAAACTACAACATGAGTGAGACGAAGGTAAAGCCAGCCCCTCCATAATTAATATAATGGCTAAACTCTTCTCTAAAAAGGATATTAAGGAAGGGATTAAAAAGCTAGCAATGGGTAAAGTGCATGACATAGATGGGTTACAAGTAGAATACCTAAAGCTGGGTTTGGAAACCCTCGCACTATACACCAGAAGCATATTCAATGGGGTCATTTAGAACAAGTTTCTGACAAACTGGATGACTAGTGTTGTCATTCCACTCTTTAAAAATGGAGATGTAAACTATTCATCAAACTATTGTACTATAATGATTAACCCTCTTTTTAGAAATTTTTTTGGGAGTATGGTAGAGCATTAAATTAGAAATCAAATAAAAAAGGAATGGAAGAGGGTGAAAAGGAAAGCGATCTTTAGGCCAAAACACTCCATAGTTGATCACTACATCACTCTTAGACATCTAATTGAGAATGTATGGGATAAATAAGGGAAGAAGTTCTATGTTGCCTTGTTGATTTCAAGAAAGTGTTTGACACTATACATAGAAGCAAACTTTGGAGCATAATGGAAGAGTTGGAAGTTCTAGAGATGTATAAGGTAGTGGTTCACAAGGTCTTTGATCAAAATCAAACTAAAATTAGAATAGGAAGAGGATTATCAAAATGCTTTGAGAGTGACATTGGTGTCAAGCAAGGATGTCCACTATTCCCCACTTTGTTTGAGCTATACATAGACAAGTTAGAGGAGTGGATAAACAAATATGGAGGTGAGGTGTCTACTTAGCCAATTATGTAGTAAACTTGCTCCTATTTGCAAATGACCTTATCTTAATGGCAAAAACATCACATATCTTGAGAGAACACTTGATAACTCTAGAATTATTTTGCCAAGAGGTAAGGATGCAGGTGAACACCAGAAAAACCAAGGTCATGATACTTACCTTGCAAAGAAAAAAGAAGCAAATAAATTTTGTATTTGAAGGAAGCCCTTTACAAGTAGTAGATGAATATAATTATGTTGATCTTGATTTTCACAATGAACTTAGCTAGGAAACTTGTAAGACAAGTGAATACAAGGCATTTGGAAAGGATTTATAAGGTTTGCTACAAAATAAATGTAGGAATGTAGGATTATGGAATTAGAAAACCAAGAGGACCTTTTTTGGGTTGCTTATAATATTAGTGGAGCTTTATGGATGTGAGGTTTGGAGCAATATGTCAAAACTAAAATGGAGATAAATAGATACAATTTAGAAGAATTTCATCACAAGCAATATCAAAATTAAAACATTGATTCCATATGAGATCTTATTAGCTAAGCAGGGAGACTTCCCATTGGAGACATTGGCTTTGATCCAGATGCTAAGTTACCTAAATAAAATAGAGAGCATGGAGTCTCATCATTGGCCCAAAATGGTAGCAGAGGTAAAGTTAAATAGAAGAAAATGTGTCGATGAAATAGAATATCGGGTGGATGAGTAAACAGGGCATTAGAATGCAAGAGTTTTTGAACACCAATGAGGAAATTAAAAGATATGTGAGAGAAAACGCCAAGGCAACCATGTGGATAAATATCTTGAGTGGAAGAGAGAACATTATGTCAAAGAATTCAATACCACATGTGACCATGAGCAAAATCATATATGGGAACATAAATAATATGGAAAGTGAAAATGTTGATAGCTTAGTTAAGGACTGGCTCACAACATCTTAGGTGTGAGACTAGAAGGTGGACAATGCCTAAAGAAGATTGAACAAATAGATTGTCATTTCTACACTTTGGAGGTAGTGGAGACAAAATGGAACTACATCATTGAGTGCTTGGCTTACATGTATATTTGAACCAAATACATCGATGTCTTGAAAGTTGACTCCTAGATTGTCCTATTTAAAGAGGAGAGATTAGAAAAAACAACATTTTTTTCTATTAAGATTCACAATAGAAGATCTAAGATTAAAAATGAATGGATATCACTTAGGCATAATTTGAGCAACATATTTTAGAGGGTTTTTGTATGCAAAGTAACTTTGTTACTGTCATGTCCCCATTTCCAGAGTGACTTCACATGGAGTTGATAATTAGCCTATCATCCATTCCTGTAGGCTAATGCATTGGTAAGGGAATGAATTTCTAGTTTGAGCTTATTTCTATACATGGAAAACTGGAAAGTTGGTATGTGTCTATACATGGAGATTCAGAATGTTAGCTCAACTAGCATGTGGTTAATTGGAAAATGCAATATTGAAATTGTATTTTCATTTCATTTGATGGATTTTAGAAAATGGAATCTTTAATTACATTTTCTTTAATCGATTTCTATGGAGTTGTAAATATGAATAAACGTGATGTGTTCGCCCAAGGGAGATATAGGTCCAAACCAAAATCAAAAGCAAAGGATAAGGGATCGATTGGCACATTCTATGAGGTTCATATTTGATTTTGCATTGCTTAAGGAGCCAACGGCTATCTAGAAGATGATCGCCCACATTTTGTAGAGCATTCACATTGGATCAAGTGCCAAGTTCCAACACCATGCGGAGTCATTCGTCCATGCCTTGTATTGAGTGATTGGTATTGAAAGAGGTTAGTTGATGATTTTTAATGATTGCATATGACTTCTAGTTGGCCGCCGATCATGTGAAAGGATATTTTAAATGCAAGATTTATTTATTAAATTATTGCATTGGATCGATGGTGTCATGAGGGTGATTGGGATTGAAGGATATTAAATGTTTGCATTGGATTGACATTATGCTTTGAAAGGTTTTTAAATGCCAAACGCCAATGTTGAGGAGGTTCGCTCAATGAAATTCAATGACAAATGAAGATTTTAAATGTTTGATTGTTCTCATTCATAGCCGTCGTCCAAGGTAGAGAGGAGCTCCAATGCAAAGGGATCGATCCACTTGAAGATAGATATAATTCATTTAAAACAATTAAAGATTGTTTTTAAATGATTGCATTCATTGATGTCATTCATTTACAATTGTTTAAGACTCTCAATTTTGATTGGTGGACTCCAAGCTTCATTCCAATTTGACAAAGAGAAGGAACGCCTATCCTTGGAGAGGATAAATAGGGCTCTTGAACTTCAATTTGCAACTAATGATCATTTGGTAAGCTTTTACATTTTGTTCTTTTTGCTGGAAATTGCATTTTCTAGTTATTTTTAAAGGTGATATTCCCTTGAGTGTTGTGGTGATGTTCCCATGACAATTTGTGAGATGTTATCATTCAAATTTCATCATTGGAGTTGAATTTGCAGGTTATTTGAAAGGATTTGAAGAGTATTTGACATCATAATGGAACCCTTGGTGTATGGAAGTGACTACCAAGGTAGTTGATTGAGTTTGTAGTAAGAATTGAGTGACTTTTGCATATTTTTCAAGGTCTGATTTCATATCAACAAAGTCTAATTTTTATGACAGCAAATTGTTTGGACACTTACAGGATTTTTGAAGTGGATTTGACAAGGGCTTTCATATTTGAAGAGTTGCATTTGATAAAAGACCAAACTAGGCATCCATCGCTTGAGTTTGGAGATGGTTTTCATGAGTTTTTATTACTAAAACTTTGACTGGGCAAAATCATCACTTTTGGTAGTCATATCAGCATACAAAAGTTTTATATCAGTCATTTGTTCATGTACTTTCAGGGGTGTTATAACATCATTGGATAGCTATCTTTGTTCTAGAGTGCTTGGGCATTGTTCCTATGCAAGATTTGGTGTAATTAGACATTTTATATATATATAATAAGGTCTGATATAAAATCAGACTGTGACTGAAATTCATATCAGCCACTTATCGTTTTTGTATCTCTCATTTGAAGGTTTCAAATAAGCAAGTATGATGTGGGTTTGATGTTCTATTATTGCATTGTTCATTGGTGATGTTTATTTGATGGTTTGTGCAAGAGATCTTATCTAAAAGTTGACAAAAAAATTTAGTCATTCTAGAAAGGTATTTTACAGTGGTATCAGAGCTTGGATCCTGCTAGCCTATGGGTTATGACCTACTACGTTGATTCTTTGCCACAACATTATAGAAGAAGAGTAGGTACAATGGGTGATAGAAGGCAAGGTATTGCACAAGATGAAATTGATAATATGTTAAGGGACATGGTTAATAATCAGCGTGAGATTGCAGAACAACAATGACAAATAAATGTAAATATTGAGAGGATGTTTCAAGCTATGATGGGTGACAGGAATAATAACAATCGGGCTAATCTAGGGAATCAAAACAATCAAAATGCAGGTAGTGTAGCTGGAAGATCACCACCTCGTGATAGAAGGACATGTACACCTACAGTTGAGAGACCTATGCAACCTACTTTTCTTCCTAGAGAAGATGAAATAGAAGAGGAGCAGCGACAAAATGAAGAACAGGTTCCTTTTGAGGAAAATATCATATCTTTGGTTGATGAGTACGATTCACTTCCCGAGCATGCAAGGAATAGAATCAATTTCAACAATTACATGAGCCAAAAAAGAGATAATCGAAGAGGTAGAGTGAATCGCCCAAGGCAAAAAAGAGCACAACCTACACAGCCAAAGGAATACAAGGATGCATTGAATAAAATTCCTCTTCCTAGTTTTGATGGTAGTGGTAAGCTAAGTGCTAGAGCATGGGTGGATAAGTTAGATACTTTTCTTACACTCAAGCCCATGAGTGAAGAAAAAGCTATACACTTTGCTACTATACATTTGGAGGGTTTAGCATATGAGTGGTGGCATCATGGACTTGTTTCACAACATCACAACAGGATTACTTCATATGATGAGTTTGTTTAAAGACTAATTACTAGGTTTGATTGCAAGGATGTGGAGGTCTACTACCGTGAGCTTGCATAGTTGAAACAGAGTGGTAGAGTGGATTCATATGTCAATGAATTCCAAAAGATTGAGGTTATGGCTCCTGACATGACAGATAGGAGAATTACTATGTTGTTTGTTGAAGGGTTGAATGATAGGATCAAAGGGTTGGTTAAAGTGCATAAGCCAACTACACTTGAGGAGGCAATTGAGTTAGCACTTGATTTGGATACTACTCCTACATTCACTCCAAACAAAAGCTTCTTTAAGGGCTCTAATTCTAATCAGAAAAAACCATTTCAGCCTAAGACTAATCCTTCTATAGCAGAGAGATGAATTGAGAAGGAAGAAGCTATGTTTTTCTTGCAAGCAACCATGGGAACCAAGACATAGATGCCTTGGGAAATGCAAAGCACATCTCTTTGAGGTGATTTCAGATGATGATAGTGATACACATGAGGATACAGTTTCAGATGAGGATCATTAGGAGTAGCCTACATTAGAGCTTGATATAGGTGAAGGTAAAGTGACTATTGCTTCTATGTCAGGAGTTCCTAGGTATCATGCCTTTCGTATAAAGGGTGTTATCAAGGGACAATGAGTCACTTGTTTCGTGGATAGTGGAGCCACTCATAACTTCATTGATGAGGGTTTAGTCATGAAACATGGTTTACAAGATGAGGACTTTGAGGGATTCACAGTTGCAGTAGAAGATGGCTTTACTATGAGTTGCCAGAAAAGAGTGCCATAGCTTAGTATTCATATGGGAGATTATACATTGACAGATGATTTCTACATGGTTGGGCTTTCAGGCATTGATGTTGTTTTGGAAATGTAATGGTTGCATTCACTTGGATGTTACATCTAGGATTTGAAGAAGATGGAGATAGAGTTCATTCATGAGGGAAGGAAAGTTATCTTGAGAGCCATTTCGGATGGAGCACCTAGAGTTGTTTCAGCTAGGTGCATGGAGACATTGTTTCATCATGATGATATTGCATGGGCAGCTCAAGTAAATATTTCTTCTAAGTCTTCTTCAGGTGGTGAGTATCATGTAGATATCTAATCTATATTAGATAAGCACAGTAAGGTGTTTGGTGACATTCCTCCAGGTAGACCACCAGATCGTAGTTTTGAGCATGTGATTGAATTAGAGGATGGGACCAAGCCTATCAATATTGCACCATATTGTCATCCTTGACACTTCAAGATTGAGATTGAGAATGCAATCAAGGAGTTGATTGATATGGGACACATTCAAGCTTCATCTAGTCCATTTGCTTCTTCTGTGGTGTTGGTGAAGAAGAAGGATGGTACTATGCGAATGTGTATTGATTATAGAGCTTTGAATAAGAAGACAATCAAAAACAAGTACCCTATACCCAGGATCGATGAGCTACTTGATGAGTTACACGGACCCATGTATTTTTCTAAGATTGATCTTCGTTCAGGCTATCACCAGATTCATGTTCATGGGGAGGATATTCCGAAGATAGCATTCATATGCCATTATAGACACTATGAGTTTCTTGTTATGCCATTTGGTCTTACTAATGCACTTGCTACATTTCAGTCTTGCATGAATCATGTTTTCAATAAGCAGTTGAGTAAGTTTTTGTTGGTATTCTTTGATGACATTTTGATATATAGCAAGACATGGGATGAGCATCTTCGACATCTAGATGAGGTATTTGGAGTCATGGAGGCACAATCATTGTATGCCAAGGCTTCAAAGTGTGATTTTGGGATGGAGGAGACTCTTTATTTGGGGCATATGATTAGTGCCAATGGAGTTAGAGTACAGGATGAGAAGATCAAAGCAATACAGGGTTGGCCTACTCCAAGGAACATTTATGAGTTACGAGATTTCTTGGGTCTTTGTAGTTATTATAGGAGGTTTGTTAGAAGATTTTCACAGTTGGCAGCACCATTGACAGATCTCACTAAGAAAGGGGCACTCCTTTGGTCTTCCAAGGCACAAGCAATTTTTGACAGGCTCAAGGAGGTGACGAGTACTACTCCAGTGTTGGCACTACCAGATTTTACACAGTCCTTTCTACTTGAGTGTGATGCATCAGGAGAAGGTATTGGAGCTGTGTTGATGCAAAATAGGCACCACATTGCATATGAGAGTAGGAAATTGAGAGATGTGGAGCACCTATATTCCACCTATGACAAGGAGATGCTTGCCATAATGCATGCTCTGGCAAAGTTTCGTCAGTACTTGGTAGGTGCAAAGTTTGTGGTGAGGACCGACCACAATAGTTTGAAATACTTCTTGGAACAAAAGGATTTGAATGAGAGACAACAAAAATGGGTCTCTAAGGTATAGGCATATGACTTTGATATTGAGTTTGTGAAGGGGAAGAAGAATGTTGTTGCAGATGCACTTTCCAGGAGGCCTACTATTTGTTCCTTGAGTGAGATTTTAGCTGATTTGAAATATCAACTTTTGGTTGAGTATTCCAAATCCACATTTACATGTGAGATCATGGATGGTTTGATTCAGGATGATAGATATAAGGTTGTGGATGATGTGATATATTATAAGGACAGAATATTTTTGGTACCTGAATCAAAACTTAAGCATCATATACTTAGAGCCATTCATGATACACCTCTAGCAGGACATCTAGGGATTTTCAAAATCTATAGGCAGGTTCGTGAGAGATTCTCTTGAAAGGGTCTCAAAGATGATGTTCTTCAGCATGTTAAAGAGTGTTTGACTTGTCAACAGAACCAATTTAAGCATACTTTTCCCGAAAGTCTACTTCAGCCTTTGCCTATTCCTAAGCAGAAGTGGGAAAGTATCTCCATGGATTTCATCACAGGTCTTCCGAAGGTACATGGTAAGGATTGCATATATGTGGTTGTTGATCGGCTAACCAAATATGCACATTTTTATCCTACTGTAGCGGATTACACAACATTGCAGGTTGCAGCATTGTTCTTTTGTGAGCTATTTCGCTTGCATGGCCTTCCAAAGACTATTGTGAGTGATTGGGATAGTAGATTCATCAACATGTTTTGGCGTGAGCTATTTTGACTTGCAGGTACAGAGTTGACACTGAGCACTAGTTATCATCTTCAAACTGATGGACAGACAGAGATTGTAAACAAGTGGATTGAGGGATATCTTCGCAATTATGTTGCGGGTCATCAACGTGCTTGGATCAGATGGTTGTACCTTGGGGATTATTGTTACAATACTACCTATCACATGTCCATTGGCGTGACTCCATTCAGAGCATTGTATGGGTATGATGCACTTTATTTTGAGGATTTGGCATTTGATGATAGTAGATCTCCTTGAGCCAAGGAGTTAATGCAGGATACACAGGTCCTTAGGATTCTTAAGGATAACATTCAACAGGCACAGAATCAACAGAAGATATATGCAGATAGGCATCAGATTGAGAGGATATTTGAGGTTGATGATTTGGTGTTTTTGCGCTTACATCCATATAGACAGAGTACTTTGAAGAAAAGTGGTCCAGAAAAGCTCAAGCCAAGATTCTATGAGCCATACAGGATTGTGAGGCGAGTTGGTGAAGTTGCATATAAGTTTGAGTTACCATCAGGGAGCCGCATTCATAATGTGTTTCATGTGTCTTTATCTTGTCCCTATAATGATTTATAATTGAATTGTTTATTTAAATAATAAGTTGGCCTTATATAAACTAAATATATAATATATTTATTTAAAATATATTATTAATATGCATTATTTAATAAATAATATTATTAATTTAATATAATATAAATATTATAAAATATATTAAATATATATATATATATATTTAATTAACTAGATATATTATAAATATAAATATTTTAATATAATATTTATGTGAATAATTAATAAGATATAGTATTATAAATATAAATAAATAAATAAATTCACACTTTTTCTTTTCTTATTTATTCTTTAAAAAAAACTAATCTTTAATTTTAATAAAAAAAACACAAATTCCTTATACTTGAATCTTTTTCACTTATTATTTCTGTTCTAACCTCTTTTTTTTCCTTTGTATTTAAAATATTTTTGTAAAAAAATATATACACTTTATTAGAAAAAAAAACAATTCACACTTATTGTTAAAAAAAAAAAAAAAAATCAATGAAAATCGTAGGTATGAATTTTATGAATTGATGGAATAATGGTGTTTAATACATTGCTAAAATATTTTAATATATATATATATATGATGCAACATTAAAAAAATTAAAATTTACTTACAAAATGAGTAAATGAGATAAAAGAATAAATAAAAATAAAACAACTCTGAATAACAATAACATTATACTAAATGAAATAGTAAAATAAAATAATTAAAATATAATTTATAAATAAATACATATTAAACATCTGTATTTAGTTCTTATAAGTAATATATTTCACAAACTTATTTTCATCTATGAGTCACCTACGGCGTGAAAAAAGTAATATTTTTCATCTATGGGTAAGATAAAATAAATAAATAAATAAAATATACCTAAACAACTAACCCAAAATATTTATTGTGCACATAAAACTTAATAAAATATAGTTATAAAATAAATTATTTATAGAATATAGTGCTGAAATTTTTTAAAAATAAAACCCTAATTTATAAATTATTATTTTATGACACTATAGTTTATTAGCTATATTAATTTGTTACATTTTATAGAGGTTATTTTATATTATTGGTGAGTGTAATGTTATAAATTATAATGTTATTAAATATTACTTTAGGATACCTAATTATAGTTGTTTGAAGACAAGCAATCTTGAGTGGGGAGGGTTATCATGTCCCTATAATGATTTATAATTGAATTGTTTATTTAAATAATAAGTTGGCCTTATATAAACTAAATATATAATATATTTATTTAAAATATATTATTAATATGTATTATTTAATATAATATAAATATTATAAAATATATTAAATATATATATATAATTAACTAGATATGTTATAAATATAAATATTTTAATATAATATTTATGTGAATAATTAATAAGAAATAGTATTATATATAAAAATAAATATTACAAAGACTCTTACCCATTAAAACTAAAAAGTAAAGTAATTTGGAATAAGACAAGGTAATAGGTTAATAAAAGTCTAAGACAAAAACATTAGCCCTCCATGTTATATGATAAAAGAGCTCCCATACTTAATAACATTATTTAAATTTTATACTATATATATTATATAAATAATGTACTTTAAAAAGATTGAGGGGAGTCCCAAGGAGGATATTTATAAGTGCAATAATTAAGTTGGTTGACACCAGCGATCACATAAATAAATAATATATTATATCTAATAATATAAATACAAATATTATTATTATTATCTTATATTGTAATATAAATATTCATTTATTATGATATAAATAATATAAAATAAATAATATATCATTTATTATAATGATATAATATAAATAAACATCGTTTAACCTATCCTCTTATAATAAAGAGTTATGTATGGTTAAAACTAGTTTCACCACAAAAGGGAATTAATATAAACTAATAAAAAATTATAAGAGGGTAAGTATGTCTTTTACCACCAAGCATAAGAGACGTGCCTCTTCGAGGGGAATAAATAAAGGTTGTGAGATAGAAGGAAAACATCATCGGAAGAAAATATAAAAAGAGTATCGGATAAGTACATATATTTAGATCTGCATTAATTATATATATTTCTGAGTCATAAGTAGGAAAGATGTCATAAATTAATATATAGAGATATGTACATCAGCAGTAAAAGGGAGTGAAATATATATTATAAAATATATAAACGGCAACAACAAAACAATAAAAATTATATTACGGCAGCATAGTAGAATTCCAGGTAAAGCTACAGTAGGCAAGTAAGTATTTATATTTAATTTGTTCAATCTATAATTGGTAAAAATAAATAGTAAGATTATTATATATTAAAGAATAAATATATATGTATGCGATCCCTATATCAAAATAGTAAGATTATTATATATTAAAGAATAAATATATATATGTATGCGATCCCTATATCAAAATAGAACTATACTATGTGAACAAATAGTTGATTGAAAGTACATTCTTAAATAAAGAAACATGATTGAGACATATATGAATATATATACATTATGAAAAGAAAAACATAACCATCCCATCACTTCCATTTCATATAACTATAGGAGAGGCGGTCTTGTTAGGGAAAGGCGAGGTAATTCCATCACGATGGATTGGAGAGGTTTAACGCGCCCTAGACAAGGATGCTAGGGAGAGGCGGAGTAATTCCATTCCCAATCACATTAGAGAGGGTTCAACGTGTCCTAGACATATAATTTCCCCATCCATGGTTAAGGAATAGAAGGAAGATGATATGGGAAGATGAACTTAGATTATTACTTCTATTACTTCATCCTTAAAAGAATGTTAGGTATTGTGGGGAGAGGCAGAGTAATTCCATCCGTATTAAGGCCCATAGGCTAGGACATAGTTTCCTGTAGGCTGGGTCAAGAGATGGTTTCAACGCGCCCTATACATGTAAAGCCTAGTTCTATGAGGAAGAGTAATAAGGAAAATATGCATGATTGAATTATGGAATGTATTATAGAATAGTTATCAATAGCAAGTAACGATTAGGAAATAAATAATCCTTTAACAAGGAATGATGTGAATACATTATCATTGATCTTATCATCAAAAATTATTAATCTATAATGTTTCTAATGTCTCCTTGAGAATCACTTTGAATGCAGTTTTAGGTTTAAGTCTTTCCAGTAGAAAGGGGACACTACAGTCTTGCCTCAAAAAGGCATTAGGACAACATGTGGTTTCTTCTCCTGATCTTCCACCTCTTGATGAGGAAGGTATGTTGATATTGGAGCTTGACATCATAGTTGATATGAGGGAGTGTAATTTGAGGAGCCGAGTCATTAGAGAGTATTTGGTTTGATGGAGAGGATTGCCTTTGGAGGACACTACTTGGGAAGGAGAGAAAATTTTGGAGCATCCTAATATTCGATTGCTTGAGGACAAGCAATCCTGGGAAGGGAGGACTATCATGTCCACATTTTTGGAGTGACTTCACATGGATTTGATGATTATCCTATCATCCATTCTCGTAGGCTAATGCATTGGTAAGGGAATAAATTTTTGGTTTGAGCTTATTTCTATACATGGAGAACTCGAAAGTTGGTATGTGTCTATACATGGAGATTCAGAATGTTAGCTCAACTAGTATGTGGTTAATTGGAAAATGCAATATTGAAATTGTATTTTCATTTCATTTAATGGATTTTAGAAAATGGAATCTTTAATTGCATTTTCTTTAATCAATTTCTATGGAGTTGTAAATATGAATAAAGGTGATGTGTTCGCCCAAGGGAGATATAGGTCCAAACCAAAATCAAAAGCAAAGGATAAGGGATCGATTGGCACATTCTATGAGGTTCATATTTGATTTTGCATTGCTTTAGGAGAGAACGGCTATCTAGAAGATGATTGCCCACATGTTGTAGAGCATTCACATTGGATCAAGTGCCAAGTTCCAATGCCATGAGAAGTCATTTTCCCATGCCTTATATTGAGCGATTGGTATTGAAAGAGGTTGGTTGATGATTTTTAATGATTGCATATGACTTCTAGTTGGCCGCCGATCATGTGAAAGGATATTTTAAATGCAAGATTTATTTATTAAATAATTGCATTGGATCGATGGTCTCATGAGGGCGATTGGGATTAAAGGATATTAAATGTTTGCATTGGATCGACATTATGCTTTGAAAAGTTTTTAAATGCCAAACGCCAATGTTGAGGAGGTTCACTCAATGAAATTCAATGACAAATGAAGATTTTAAATGTTTGATTGTTCTCATTCATAGCCATCGTCCAGGGTAGAGAGGAGCTCCAATGCAAAGGGATCGATCCACTTGAAGATACATATAATTCATTTAAAACAATTAAAGATTGTTTTTAAATTATTGCATTCATTGATGTCATTCATTTACAATTGTTTAAGACTCTCAATTTTGATTGGTGGACTCCAAGCTTCATTCCAATTTGAAAAAGAGAGGGAACGCCTATCCTTGGAGAGGATAAATAGGGCTCTTGAACTTCAATTTGCAACTAATTATCATTTGGCAAGATTTTACATTTTGTTCTTTTATCTGGAAATTACATTTTCTAGTTATTTTTCAAGGTGATGTTCCCTTGAGTGTTGTGGTGATGTTCCCATGACAATTTGTGAAATGTTATCATTCAGATTTCATCATTGGAGTTGAATTTACAGGTTATTTGAAAGGATTTGAAGAGTATTTGACATCATAATGGAACCCTTGGTGTATGGGAGTGACTACCAAGGTAGTTGATTGAGTTTGTAGTAAGAATTGATTGACTTTTGCATATTTTTTAAGGTCTGATTTCATATCAACAAAGTCTGATTTTTATGACAGCGAATTGTTTGGACACTTACAGGGTTTTTGAAGTGGATTTGACAAGGTCTTTCATATTTGAAGAATTGCATTTGATAGAAGATCAAACTAGGCATCCATCGCTTGAGTTTGGAGGTGGTTTTCATGAGTTTTCATTGCTAAAACTTTGACTGGGCAAAATCATCACTTTCAGTAGTCATATCAGCCTACAAAAGTTTTATATTAGTCATTTGTTCATGTACTTTTAGGGCTGTTATAAAATCATTAGATATCTATCTTTGTTCTAGAGTGATTGGGTATTGTTCCTATGCAAGATTTGGTGTAATTGGACATTGTATATATATATATATATATATATATATATATATATATATATATATATATATATATATATATATATATATATATATATATATATATATATATATATATATATATATATATATATATATATATATATGTAATAAGGTCTGATATAAAATCAAACTGTGACTAAAATTCATATCAACCACTTATCATTTTTGTATCTCTCATTTAAAGGTTTCAAATAAGCAAGTATGATGTGGGTTTGATGTTCTATTATTGCATTATTCATTGGTGATGTTTATTTGATGGTTTGTGCAAGAAATCTTATCTAAAAGTTGGCAAAAAAATTTAGTCATTCTAGAAAGGTATTTTACAGTTACTAGCCTTTGGTCCCATAGATTGCTTAGTCTTGTGGATGTTATTAGAAGCATTCATTTCCCATTTAATTTTGTGCCTATCTTGACAGAATGGCTTAAAACATTTACATATCAACAATGGTGTAATCTTGTGCAAAATTGGGACCCTTCCCTTTATGTTATTTATTTTTTTTATCTTACACACATTCCCACTCATTTCCTCCTCGCCTTATCAATACACACACATTTTGATACATTCATCTAAATTATGCATTTCTTATGCTTATGCATGCACATGTCCCTATATATTATGTTATCCACTTGATTTAACCATTTCTATGTCTAAGGTCATTGTCTATGTTGTTCATAATTTGACTCAATCACAACGTGGGTGAGTCAAACTCCAATGTCGCACATGAAGTTCTTTATCCTTGCTACAAGCGACCTCCTAGTCACTCTTGCTCTCATGCCAAGAGCCAGTCGAGCAGAGATAGAATCAAGGGGTTGTTATGTTTGTTAGGGAGCAGAACGTCACATATGGTGGTTGAGTCATTCATTTGATGTGTGTGTGGATGATAGTTTTGATGGAAGCATTCGATTGTGGTTGTTTTGGTGATAATAGAATGACCTGAAGGGTCATTTATCTTTAGTCTCCTAAGTCTAGCGCAAAGGATGTTCTATTCATTTATGATGCAAAGACATTCTAATCTCCTCTCTTCATTTTGAAAGTGCTCTTGAATGAGCCTTTTCGTGTTGTATGATTCGTTACTGATATTCTTGTTCTTCAATGGTTTGTTCTATATTTTGTTGGTTGTGAATTGGATGAGGGAAGTTCTTCCCAATCTCATCCAAGATAGATGGTGTTGAATATATGTTGACTATGAATTGACCTCGTAATGAAATCAAGGGTTTCTCTTTGCCTAAATCTTTTGTTTTGACTTTGTTGAATGCATTGACCTTGTGATGAAGTCAAGGGTTTGTTCACTTGTTTTGTTTTTGATGTTTTCCTAATGTTTTTGGTTTTTTATGGATGCAATCTATATGAATGAAATACATTTTTGTTCTTTTTCTCCAAAATTTTCATATGATCTAATTATCTAAGAATTGAAAAATGAATGCAATCTAAATGAATTTTCCAATGCAATCTAAACTATATTTTTTTTGTGTTCTGGAAATCAATTTTTGAATTGTAATCTATGAAATAAAATTACAAGTAATATATGAATAATGGAAATAAATTTAATCTAGGAATGCAAGGAAATGTAAGCGAAGTAATTAAAAGTAAGTCTAATTTAATGCACTGAGCAATAAATATCCTATCAAGAGAAAAGAAAACATATTATTCACTTTCTCAAGAGAAAAGATTTGTTCTAATTACTAGTGAAAACATGAAAGGAACCTGGTATGTTGGGTGTTAATGTCTAGCTTAAGTCCTTAGGAGTCCTTTGTCGCAACCCTCTCTTCCTCTACAACAATAGGGTCATCCTCTTGGCAACAGGGATGAAGATGGGAGCATATGAAATTGAATTGAGCTTGGAAGCTATGCAAATTGATAAAAGGCACGCGAAGTCCTGCATGAACATGAGAATGCTATGGAAACTGTTAAGGGAAAATTGGATCTAATTGAATGATCAATATAATAAATATCAATGATACCCAAAACTCAATGAAATAATGAACAAAAGAGATCAATCAAACAATGAACAATACAAAAGATAAGCTCCTTTAATTCTCAGCTTCCATTAATCGCCTATCTCAAATGATCTTGTCTATGAATATGGCCCTCAGAAAGTGCACTTCCTTGCTATGATTCCAAGATGTTCAATGGAGAATGGCTATGATAGTTACGCCATGAAGATGAGCTTCACAACAATGAAAGTAGTGTGGTAACAAGTTTGATCGCAAGCAATGAAGGAATTGGTGCCAAAGGTGTGCTGTAATTCCTGCATAGTAAGTTTACTTAAAGCCTGGATGAATGAAATGGAAGAACAGGGTTCAATTTATAGACTTGAGAGAGAGAAGATAAATGGTATAGAAAGAACAAGAAGATTAACGGTTGAGAAACTTTGAGGAATGTGTGTGAATAAGAAGAAAACACGTGTCTTTCTCTATTTTGTATGAGAGGAATTAATAAAATAGAAGAGTGAGTTAACTGAAGAGATAAATCAATTAAAAAAATAGATCAATCAGTTAACAAAATAGAACTAGAGAATAGAAATTGCATGAGGATGAGAAGATATTTTAACTCAATTAAATATTTAGAATATTCAATTGCATGTGCACAAGGATTGAATTATATTTAGAGATAACTCAATTTAGAAGAAATAGACAACTTAAATAAATAATTGATTTATTTAAATTTAGAGAAGATATTATTGGAAGAAACAATTAAATAATTGGTATTATTTAATTTAGAATGATTTTGGGAGAACTAATTAAATAATTGATATTATTTAATTTGTTGGAAGAATTAGAAGAATTTAGGAATTTAATCAAATAAATTGATTTTATTTAATTGTTGGAAGAATGTGAATCAACTAAATAAATTTGTTTTATTTATTTATTGATAAATGAATTTGACTTAATAAATATTAAGAATATTTATTTGGATAGAGCTGTGTCATTTTTAGGTGTATACAGAGACAACTACATGCAAAGCAAAGCAAGAGAAAAGATGCAATACTAAATTTGCCTCCCCAAATGCATAGAGGAGGGGGTATTTATAGGATGTAAATCAACACCAAAGGTGGTGGTGATTGGGGAGTTAAAAAAAATTGATTGGTTAGTGATCTGACTATGATTGGGAATGAACAATGGTTGGAGAGATGATCACAAAAGAATAAATGGAGATAACACATGACTGATTGGGAGATGAGAAAATATTGATTGGAAGTTAAGACTAGGTTGATTGAGAGTGTTGAAATAATTGGGGGAGTTGGGAATCAGTTAGACATGAAGAATCCTACAATCAAGAGTCAAAATAAAGTAAATTTGGGCTAGAACTGGAAGAAAACACACATGATAAAAGATGACAAGTTCGCCCCTTTTAGAAAGTGGGTTGCTACTTTTACCAGGGTAGGTCACTCCTGGACACCACACTTAGAATGCAAAGTCACCACTGGAGACCCTAAAGACATAAGGGGCAACACACAAAGGGAGGTTTGCATAGGTGGTTTTCATAGTTGGAGAATGGTTTAGAAGGGTTGAAAATTATTTTGAGGCCATGAAACAAGGCATAGGACTTCCACAAAGTGGGTTTCTCCTTTTACCAAGGCAAGACACCCCTGGAGACCATGCTTTAGCTAAAGGGTCACATGGGGAGACCATGAATGCATAAGAGGGGACCCAAAAAAGAAGGCTTGGACATGCAAATTAAGGGTACATAAGGCTTTGGAAGGTCAATTGGATGACTCTGGAAGGATGAAATGATGAAAAAGCCCCTAGAAAAAGTGAATTTCCCCTCTTGTGAAGTGGATCAATCATGTTGTTAGGGTTAGAAAGTGACAAGAATGATTCATTGAACATGGGTTAGGTGACTAAGAAAATAGTGTGCAAGACCTTAAAGGTTAGCTTGGAGGTCAGGGAAGCACAAACAAATGAAAACATGTCACCGAGAGAGAAGTTGCTAAGAGGTTTTCTATATTCCATGCTTACATTTACATGATTAGGACTATAGCTCATCCTCGGACTGCCATGTAGGCCTATGTGTCTTTTTCATACTTATAGGGTCAACACTACAACCACAAATTTGACCCTTGACTTTTAAAATTTTAAATTCAAAATTTGGTCAAATCCCACCCGTTCCTTTCACACTAAGGGTGGACTAAACAAATGTTTGGGCACTTTATTGCTACGTACTTACATTTAAAGGCATTCAATTGCACTCATGTTCGTAATCGGATAACATTGAATATCATTCACATTTATAAAAGGAACATGCTAGGAATATTTTAATTAGAGTACCTAAAAGAACTTAGTTTTGCATCACAACACTCTAAAGCATTTGCACAACTAGAGCTTATTGTCTTCAAACTTTCACCCAAGTTTTATGAGGGTTAACCTAGGAGAACATGTCCCCTAGCAACATATTAGCACGTATCCAAAGGCATTTTTAAATACTGCCAATCTTTAGAGCAAAGAAAAAAGTGAGGCATATAAAGGCAAACTAGGTAAGCCAAAGACTAGAAGTACACGTTTAGAAAGGTTAAATCTATGCAATAAAGGATGAATCCATGGATGTGAAAAAGACTCGAACCCATGGACTTGACCTAGGATAAAGCATAAATCTTGCACAAACACTGAGGCACCGTTTTCACAAAAGAAATAATTCAAGTTCCAAAATCTACATCAAAGTCATACATATTTATTCATATAGCTCAACACCCCTATCCTCTTTGCATTTACTTTCTATACTTTAGCATTTAATACAAAGTTGCATTAGCCCATAATTGTCAATTATTAAGTTTTCCAAGATATCCCTTGCCATATAAAAGAAAACTTCTTGACTGCTTTCATGGAACTCAAGGTTTGTGCCTCTCCCTCTAACTCTCTCTTAATGTATATTGAGGATTTGAGGGTGGTGGAAAGTTGGAAATTGGGGGTTGTCATTGGGATTTCCCTCTAGAAGCCTACCTTTGACTAATCCCAAGTTCATTGGATCTATCCCAAGTCCTCTTAGTTCAAGTTAAATTTTGATGGAGTTTCTAAAGGAAGCATGGGGCCTTCTGGTGGAGGCGGAGTTACCAAAAATCATCTAGGAAGAGCGGTGGGTACTTTCTCCATCAATCTTAGAGTCCAAACCAATCACTTTGTAGGGGCAACTATTGTATTTTGAGGTATCCTCTTAACCAAGGATCTTGGAATCCAACACCTGAAAGTGCAAGGGGATTCCTTAAATATTATTAATTGTCTCTAGAAACTTCAATCTCCTTGTTGGAATATTATTCACTTGATTGTTGACTCCATCAATTTATTGTACTCTCTCAACAATGTCAAAATTACACATATTTACTAGGAGGGCAACCTAGTGGCATATTTCTTTACTAATTGGAGTGTATTCCATGAGGGATACTCTAAATGGATAGGTGGGGATACTATTCTAGTGGAGACCATAAAACTAATTGATGATGAAATCCTTCAAGTTAGATGATGATAAACTTTCTGTCACCCCCTTATACTTTGGATAAGGGAGATTTATTAAGTGTAAAGAGGATGACTCTTGGTTCATTGAGAAGCTTCCTATATTTTTTAAATGGAAGTTTCCTAAAAAGAAACATACTTTAGACTAGTATCAAAACTGTGCTCACTCTATTGTTGGCTACGCACAAACATTCCCAAGGTATAGGATGAATTGGGGCTCAAACTTCATGGGTGGGGAGTGGAATCGAGTGGAGCCCAACTCTTACGACTTGATGAAAAGGGTTTCCAAGGTGTGGAGGATTCTAAGGAGATTTGGGCTCACCAAATACATGAAAAGGGTAAAAGGGCATGATCCCACCCTGTTTATAGAATTTTCTAGAAAATGGGACTCTTGGGTGGTAAAGATGAGGAGCATGGAGATTTAGGTTTTAGACGAACTTATTATGTAAGTTGTGGGCCCCTTGACGGAGGGGATGAAAATTTATAAGGATAGGAACAACAAGGAAGAAGTATTCCCTTGAGAGATAAGGAGCAACTGAAGAGAATCTAGAGTGGCTTCGCCAAAACCACTTGTCACCTCTTTTGACTATGCTTCCTCCTTATGATTTGCCCTTTCTACTCATCATGATGTCTTGCACTTTCTCCCTTACCATCTTTGAATCCCTTCTTCCATTCTGTCACTTACCTCTTATGAGTCATCATTCCCTCTTTCTACTCCTAACAAGGTCATACTCTTACTAAATTCATCCCCTAAACCACACAAAACCTTAATTTCCTCTTCTTGCAACTTCTTGCCTCCCAATTCTCCTCATAACTATGATCCTACATCACTTCCACCCCCTTCCCTACCACAAATTAAACAAGAGGTTCAAAATAAATGCAAGGAAAATAATGTTGCTCAAACTTTCATATATAATACATTAGATGCATGTAATGATGAAGAGTTAAACGTTTCTCCTTATTCTAATGATGATTTTTCTATGCATTACATGTCTTGGTCTTCCCTCTCTATGTCTATGATATTATCTACATGGTCCAATGAAAGAGATTCTAAAGTAAAAGAAGAATCTTTTATGGTTTCTATGAATGAAGATAGTGATGAATTTATGTTTTCTTTTCTTCATCCTCTAAACAATAGTAAACTTAGTTAATTTCATTCATGTGAATTCCTTCCCCCTCCTTTTTATGAGATCTTAATTATGTTTCTAATTCATTCTCCATCCCTCACCCACTCACATGTCAATACATTTGTAACCTCCCTCTTGTTTCTTCTTGTAATCATGCACAAGTTATTAGGCATGTTTTCAAGCAACCTAATAGAATGAATATTGACATGTCCAAACCAAATAGCATTCCTGGTGCAGGAGCACCTACCTGACAGCTGGCCTCCATGAGGCAATTAGTTAGTTATAGGTCTTGTTAATGTTTCCAAGAAGGTCTTATAAGACCAATGCATGTAATAAGGTCTATGTTGACCGTGCTTTTCTATTTTTAGGTAGTTTGTTATGACAGCTGATGACAGCTGTATAGTTTGTTAGTTCAGTTGGATCCTCCCAGCCGCTTGGAAGCTCCCAGCCGCTGGGAATCGAGTGGTAGTACTCACAAGCAGTTCCTATTTATGTAGTAGGATCGGCTGGTCTTAGGACAGATTGAGATAGAGAGATAGATACAGATTGAGGAGTTAGATTTCAGAGTGAGACAGAGTACTGTATTTGCATCTTTTGAAATCAATAAAGAGATCCTGTTTGTGTCAATTTTCTGTTTGGATTCCATTGTGTAATTGAGTTGCTGTTCTGGTGGTTACATGGATTCACTGATCCATTCCACCGGTTGATTCATCGAATCGGTGGAATGGCTATGTACAATAGTTTAGGATTTAGTTTGCATTTTCTGTTTGTTCACATGTATGTTTGCAGGATTGCAGTCGAGAGGTGTTGAGAACCCTAGCATGGGTATGTGCTAGGTCGTGCTGGTAGTTCGAGTCTGGAAAGTTGTCCAGGAGGCAGATCGGGTCACCTCAGGAGGTTCGGCGGATCGGAACGGTGAAAATCCGCTAAGGTTGGAAATTCGTCACAACGGCATCATCAGGATATTTCTGTGTATATCCTGTAGTTACTTCAGGTGTCATCTGAGTAGATGGAGGTGAGCATGATGCAGTAGTTTGCATAAGGTGAATGCACATTGGGGTGATGATTGCAAGGTGTTGCCGAGGAAGAGTATATCGGCATAAGTTAGTCGATCGGGTTGATAAAATCATCGCGGGCCGATAATGTTAAGTTTGGCCGACAGCAGGATATTGAAGGAACTGCATATGACGTCATCGTCATCAGGATAATCGTCATCAGGACATTCTGAAATATCACCCGATAAAGGTTTATCCTGCTGACCCTGAGTGTTTTGGCATAGGCGTGAGGCATCAAGGAGTTAAGTGGATCGGGAGGAGGATATTCGGCAGAATATTCGTCATCAGTATAAAGTTGCGTATCATCATCAGGATGTTTCATTTGACCGAATAAGTCATATCCTGATGCTGTTGTTTAAGTAGTCAGATATCGAGGTGATGTAAGCATCGAAGGAAAGGTGCATGAGGTTGTCGTCATCAGGATATATGGGATGAACCGGATATTTTATATCCTGCTGATGAACATGATGTTGAACATCATGATGCTGCAGAAAGCGTCTGGCGGTAAGATGAACAGTGAACATCAGGAGGATGTTTGCGCTTGCCGAATGTGATGATGCTACTGATAGCTGAATATGATGATGCTGCTGACAGGCGAAAGGTCGAAGGTTTGTCTGCAGGAGGATATCGGTCGGCAAGAGAAAATATGATGATGCTGACAATGTTAACAGAAAATATGATGATGATGATGGGTTGTAGACATACATGCTGTATGTCAAGGTTTTAGTGTGGATGCCTCTGCATCATAGTGGATTAATGGCTTTTCCATCCTATTTGTAAGCTTCTGTTGCGTTTCCTCTGCATCAATTCCTCTCCATTATAATGTTCTTTTTAATGTCAATGCAAATGTTGTTATTCCCACACCTAACCTTATTGTTAAGGTTGCTCCTCCTATTACTACAATAATGGTAAGTGGGCCTCCCCTCCAACAAAATATTATCATATTTTTAGCCACAACTATGACACTCATTGTAATCGTAAGAATGCCACCAATCCCACTTCGCTTCTTTCTACTACCATAAATCTTCCCCCTCCACCTCATATTCCTACTAAGAACCCTAAAGAATATGATATTGTAGAGAAACTGCATTCTACCCAAGCCAAGATATCCCTGTGGGATCTTCTAAAGATTTCTCCTTCCCTTAGAGATATCATTCAACAAGAATTGAAGAAAATTTATGTCTAACCTTCTATAATCCCCACTAAACTAGTTTTCATGGTTGACTCTATGCGATATTTCTCTTTGTTCTCTATGAATTCTTTAATAGGCTCTCCTATTAAACATCATTACAAGATATAAGATATTCGAGTTAAAAGGTTGCTTATTAATAATGGCTCTGGGTTAAATAATTGTAGCACATGTTTTTTGACCATGCTCACATTGATTATTCAAACTTAGAAAAATTTAACCACTCCATTCATGGTTTCAATAATGTAAGTCAAGAACCTGTTGGAACCATCACATTACTTATCATGATCAATCTTGTCAATCTTGATATCCTCTTTATGTCCTACCTGGTAAACTCACTTATAAGCTTCTTCTCAAATGACCATGGCTCCATGTAATCCATGTGATTCCTTCCACCCTTCATTGTTGTTTAAAATTCATACACAACAATGAGATTTATACCATCCATACTAATGATGCTCTCTTCTAATTCTGTTAAACCATTGAATCACAAGCTCTCTTTAACTTGACCACATGCATTTCACCCATTACTCAAATATTTACCAAAGAAGATTCTCCTAAATCATCTCCTAAAATTTTTTCAAAGGCCTCTACTTCATCTAATCCTCCTCCAAATTACACTAAACCTCTTCCTCCACTTTTAAATGATACGATTGTTACATCCACTACATCTATAGATGATCCCCCTTCACCTTCTCAATCTTTTAACCCTTTGATTGGGGATGATTTGGGCTCTTTAGACTTCAAGCCCCCTTATGTTGGCATAAGTACAAAACCATTTTAGATGGACCCACATACTTATTGTTTACCTTGTCATTGTCACACTACTTTGCCCCCTATTCAAAATACAACTACTCATGTGCTTTAACTATTTAGCCATCTTCTTCAATATCTACTAATTACTTTATCTTCTTTCAAATTCACTCCTTCTAAATTTGGTGAATACAAGGTAGACTCTATAGACTGTTGTGTTCCTACATCACCTATTGACTGACATACTCAAAACCACTCCTCCAAATAAACATCGTCATCTCCGCCTTCATCTTTATGTAAAGGCATTCATTTCAACTAATCATACCATCATAAATTCTCTATCTTCTTCTTCACATACCAAACACATTGTTATTCATAATAATATCCCAAGTTATCTTTCTTCTCCACCTAAGGATGCATATTCAACCATCCATATTGTCTTAGATCCTCCTCCTTCTTCCCACAACAAAAACATCATTAATCATAACAATAACATTAATTTAGCTACTGTGTGAAATCCAGATCCTCCTTTTTCCTCTTTCCCAAATGTAAAGATCGTTCAAGATCCTATACAAAATCTAGATATAAACCAAAAATCCTTAGCCCTTAAGAAAAAGGTATTACTAAACCATTTCACCTTAAACCTTACCTCTATAAAATTCACCTTGGATATTATTCATTTTCATGATTCATCTACTCTCTTCTATTCCCATCCTCTGTGATAATTCCGACTTCTTGGTCACTTGTCACTAGAAGTATCCCATATCACTATAGATTCACACACTGTTATCCTTTGCTTGTTCACTATTAATTGTAGGACATTGTCAAAGGCCATCCTCCTATGTACACCTAATTCAATCCACCTTTATATATCTCTCTACCACATTACTATTCATCCCCTTTATCCCACTACTGCTATGTTATGACATATTATCTCTTGTCATGATTGTTCAATGCTCCAATCATACTAGTCTTAGATTTTTTAGCCCTCCACATATCCAACTAAGACACCTACTACATTCACTTATCTGGTTTCTATACATTGAATGCCCTAGGATATGTTTGAATTCCATGATAGATCCATGCTAGTTCTTCTCCTTCTTCTATTCTTGATATCCTCACTCATTAGTAACTCCCAAAACCTTATAGGTATATCGCCTTTCTCCCTCTTTCCATGTCTAGTTTTAAGGGAAAATATGCATGCAAATGTCCATGCTCTTAAGCAGAGGCTCTAACCAAAGCTATGGGAGTGGCATCGGATAAAATACATGACCACAATCACCAAGTTTGATCCTCACTGATGATCTCTTGCATCCTACTAGTTGCATAGGGTTAGGCTATGGGAGTGACATCAAAAGTAAAAGAAAATAAAAATAAAAAACACGCAAGCCTAAGAGACAAACTTCAAAGATCTATCAAAGTAACTCAAAGGAGAATATTTTCCAAATCAAAAGTAAAAACAATACAAAGCAAGTCTATAGAATATCCAAATAAATAGCACTTAATCACTTGATTAGCTCAAGAGGTTCCCACTTATTATTCTCTCTTTTCTACTTCGATTTGTCTTATAAGTGTTGCAAGTATGTGCCTAATCGGTGTTGTCATTGATGTCAACATATCTGTGTTGTCATTGGTGTCAACTGTGTTCCTATCTTGTTGTCTTCTTGCAATGAGTAAGATGCTTTGTATTTACTTATCTAAGTAATCTCAATGTTGAGGATATTGAGAAAATTAGCCTCTTCGGTAGAAACAGTGAGTTGCAGTGGAAACAGTGTATTCCATACAGAAGAACAGTCTAGAAGAATTCTCCACATTTTTTGTACAATGAATATCTTTGTCTACAGATTGGAATTTATTTAGAAGTCCATTTGAAGATGCTATGCTCTGAGCTTGAGCCTTCGGTATGAAGAATTGAGTGAGTTATGTTCACCAGAGTGAAAATGGCTTTTTCTGTATGTTTAGCAAAGATAGGGAGAAAGTGTTATGCTCCACATTCCTCCGCATTGAAGTATTTTGATCTACAATTGTAGAGATAAGTCTGAGATAATGTTAAGTGCCTTCAACTCCAATGGTTCATGATTTGGTAGTCCACAAGCTATCTTTTCTTTATGACAGTAGCTGACAGTGTTGTTCTTGTGCTCCGGTTTGAGGAGTTTTCTTGACAGAGTGGTTAGAGATTGTGCGGTTGTTCCTGGTGATTACAATGTGCTTATGGATGTCTCCTGATCATGTTCCTACCTTTGGATTGGTCTGCAAAGAGAAGTGTGGATGGTGAAAGAAGAATGTTCTTAGAAAACCTAGTGTTAACTCCAGTCTTGGCCGACTTGGTTGTTTTCACTATTTGCGAAGATGCATTGAAGGTTGTAGAAGTGTGTTGTGGTGTGGTGGATTGCATTTGAGTCCCAGCTACAGTGTGGCATGTTTATCATACTTCTCTTCATCTTTCCTTAGCTAAATTTTGTAATAGGTATAGACCTATTTCTTTGTATGTTTTGTAATGTCGACCTTGGAGAATGTTCCAATGGTTGATGAATGTAATGTCGACCTTGATGTACATTCCAAGGTTGATGAATTGTATAAAACCATGTAATAGAGTTGTAAAAAATGGGTGAGTGTGCAAATATGAAGAGATAAGAGGGAAGGTGTGAAAGAGCAAAGCAGAGAAGTTATATTGTGCTTCAATGGAACTGAATCCTGGCATGGGGTAGATGCTACTTAATCAGTTCACCTCTTTGGCAGTGACCCACCCCTTGGCAGCAAGCCACCCTCTGGCAGTGAGCCATTCTTTGCAGTGAGCAATTTGGGTAGTGAGCCCTGTAGGCAGTGAGCCTCTATTTTTTGATATTGTTATAACTCGTATATTTATGTGGGCTAACATTCATTGTGGTTTTTCCATTTTAGGGTTTTCCGCATAAAAATCTGGTGTCTGCTATGTTGGATGCATGTTTATGATTAAGCTTATGGTTTTATGCTTTCATGATTAAATATGATTATAAGAAATTAAGTTGTTGATGGTTTGATGTTCATATGAAGCTAAGTTTTTGTGACAACTGATTCACCCCCCTCTTAGTTGTCTGGTGTATGTCAACAATAAATTCTAGGCTAATCTTTCCAACTAGGAAGCCTTCTCTTCCCATTCTTTCTATCTCCCAATCCACTATACATTTGTCTTTCATTATCCTCTTGGAACCCAAGATTATGTATCAAGATTGGTCCCTTGAATGATCAATGGTAAGAAATATGTTACCAATTTGATCATTTGCATTATCCCCTATCTCCTAAATTCCATGTTTCCTATATCTCTCACATTACACACTTCTACTATATAATTTCACTTTTCCATATGCAAGGCATAAATATGTTTGATAGTTGATACAAATTTCCTTGTCACTCTAGTACATAAGCTCGGGACTACACGGTGAGATATATTGAGATATGTTATACTTCTTGTAACCTAGTTCTCTTTCCTTCCATCCCATTCTTCTTATCACTTATGTCCATGCTATCTCTTGTTATCTAGCTTTTTATTTACCTTATTTTCCAATGAAGCTTTGTATTCCTATTACATATATCATTGTGCTTCTCTTATTCTGGGGACATTATCCTAATTATTTCTTTCATCACTATCTTACCTTTGTCTCATCTTATCATCCTTGGGGGCATCTCTTGTCTCTCCCTCTAGGGGCATCTACCTTGACATCTTCTACATCTATCAATTGCCTTATTCGATCTATCTATCATTCACATTTATATATCTTGGAGATATGACCCTTTAGTGTCCACTATTGTCTGTTGCCTTTATTTAATATCACTTGGGGGCATCCTTGCATCATCTCCCCTTGAGGACCCTTTTCTCTCATTTTCTCATATCAAGGATAAGACCTCAATTTTCACCATTATTTGGTACCCTCATGACATTCTTCCATCTCTTGGGGTATGACCTTCATGTCCCCCCTTCCTACATTGATCATCTCTTGAGGGCATAAAATTTGTGCCCTCGCTTACTACATTGACCATCTCTTGAGGGTATGACCTTGTTTTCCCCTCCTCTAATCATCCTCTTCCCTCTCGAGAGCACGAATTTAGTGTTCCCCATTGTTCCATACCTTCTCAATCATCTTCTTCCCTCTTAGGGGCATGACCTTGGTGTTTCCCTTACCTCTCCCCACTTATGGTCTCATTTTCTTCTTAATCACTATCATTTTCAAATTTTACAATCATTATTACCACTATCTATGGGGGCCATGTCTTATCTCTCTCCCCCCTTACGAGCCTCTCTCGCATCTGCTCACCTTGGGGCATGATCTCACTATACTACTCCCGATCATTCAATCTCTATTTATCTTCACTTCTTCTTTTCTTCTCATTAAAATCCTTGTCATTATCCTCTTTCCTTCTTCCTTAAATTTACAGGCTCTTCTCTTGTTCTATCACCAATCAATTTAAGGGGGGAATATATTTTATATCACTAACTCACTCCTATTTACTTGATCTTGATCCATGACCTTAGAAATTTGTTTTCCTATCAACTCTAGGCTTTGCTTGGCCTATTATCTAATCAGGTGGTTTCCTTACAACCATTGATGGAATAATCACATTTTCCATTTACACATTAGGGTGGAAACTTGCAAATTTCTAATAGATTAAGGTGGCAATCACATATATCCAAGGTAACAACCACCAAATAGCCAATACATTAGGGTTGGAACCACACTTAACTAGGGTGTAAACCACCAAATAGCCAAAATAAATTGTGATTTCTCCATTTTTACCTTTTGTTGATCATCATCATCATCAATATTGTTACCATTGGACTAGCCTGGCCCTATCCTATGATAGCCACCTTACAACCCTTATTGTCCTGATCAATGACTAGTTTTTAATACCCAATATTAGTTATCCAATTTCCATTTGCCATTTTTCCTTTACCAAGGTACTTTTTTGTGGGTCACTTCCACTTTCTTTTTTCTCTCTTCCACGATTCTTCTATGGAATGAATATTCATATATCTCTCCCCAAGTGGTTAGGTCAAAGTTTACTATGTTCATGATATGGCATGTATTCTGAAGAGTATTATTAGATTTATGTTTGATTTTATTTTCATTCCCTAGATCTGTTTTCCTTTCCCTATGTTGTTAGTTGGCTTTTGTTTGCATACAATGACTACTTTCCATGGATGCTTTTGTACGACCAGGTATAATCGTGAGAACAAATAATAAAAACATATTTGAAGATTGGTATCTATCTTTGGTAATATGTATCCTTTACATTACATGATTTACTATACTCTTACTTTAGTGATCTTTCCCCTAAAGTGTCCTAAGCCAACTAAAGTGGGGGCAAAATGTAAGAACATAAATTGCATACCTTGCAATTTATTTTTACATGTTTTGTGCTCACTTTGGTGTTTTTCCTATTTTCCCTCTCCCCTTAGTTTGTCCCCCTTTTCATGTGTCATTTTACCCCTTTCATGTGCCTTGACCCCTTCCTAGGATCTATTTATTATCCCCACATTTCCCTTTCCCCATTCATGTGTCTTCACCCTTTCTTATAAGCTTCCTTCACAACTAAATTACACATGTTTTCTCTTCTAATGTGATTGCTCCAAATATTAAGTTCTTGTTTGTTCCCTCCTATGGCTAGCTTATTTCCACCTTATTTCTTTCACAAGTTTCACATATAAATTCTAGTTGAGCTAAAACCACATCAATTGACCTTGTTTTGATACCCTTTTTTCTTCTAATCTAATCTTATCCTCCTCGGGATAGGGAACACCTACTCTCGCATTAAGGGTGGTACATATGTCCCACCCTCCATTGGCTCTAAAAATTTAATGGATCCTTATCCTTGGCTGAATAAGCTCAATTCAATTGTTTCCTACTCAAAATAACAAAATTTGTCCCCCAAAAATCTGTAAAAGGAGCCTTCCTACCGTCATTTTTATATCACACTCATAAAACACACTACCTTGAGCTTTGGAGTACTTATCTATCTTTGGAGCATCTTCATCAAGCTTTCGAGCTCATTCATGAATCATTTGAAACTATGGAGTAGCTTGTGTGGTCTTATTCCTCTTTTATTATCATTCTTCTTCCTCTCATCCAATTCCCCTCCCAATCCATTCTAATTTTCTCTAATTTGTTGTTTTCTATTTCTCACATCATCCCTCTTTAGCCCCATATTATTCTTATTGAGCCTTGTTTCCATTTTTCCTTCCATTTCCTTCTCACACCAAGCCCTAGTTTCCTTGCATCTCCTAATTGGTAAGCATGTTAAGGTTTTTGTTTTCATTTGAATTAGTAAATGTATTTTTAGATTTGATTTTAGTTTATTAGGCCATTATCATTGCCATATTGATCTATGTTTGAATTATACACCAAGGAGTTAACCAAGCAACTTCTCCTTTGATCTAACCACCTTGCAAGGTTTTCATTAGCAAAATTTGTCTTGCAGGTGATTTGCAAAAGAACCAATGCAGATTGAGTAGGCAAGACAATTTTAGGAATTGATCAACATATTGAGAACAATATCCTTAGCAATTTTTAGATAATTTTGTGATAGTTCACCAACACCGCCACTAGTCACCCTGACACAATTGTCCCAAGACATTTGTACCCCCACTGGTTAGATTAACACAATTCACCCCAAAGAAATATTAATTGTCCAACCACCAAATTTACCAAGGAGTTTCCTAACACTATATTAAATCTGTTCATCTTCTTACTTTCTATTTTTCATTAGATCTAGGGTTTTAAAAGCTACTTTCTTTGTTATTTTACACTAGGGATTTTATTAATCTTTCCTCATTTTATGTTGTTTTTGGCACGTACACCCACCTAGACTCAGTAGATTTGATATCCTTATCCTTGTAACTAAACTAAAGTTGATCTAATTCTAATCTATATCACTTCAACACCCATTGTACTCACTCTAGTGCATCTGTCCTAGGACACATGCACCCCTAGACCCATAGGGGCTCATTTCTTTTGTTCTAGTTTCACCTAAAAATTCTATAGTAGCTTTAGATAATAATTTCCAACATTTCTTCCTACTACCCTAGCTAAATCTAGGTTCATCTATGACCTCTTACATTTAGTTTCTATCTCCAGGTCTAGTCTTGAATTGCTTGTCTCTATTTGCAAATTTGTGTTTTCAAATATATGTTTTTAGTCGTGTTTCCAATCCTAGATCTTGTGTGATTAGATTCTATTTAGTCCTATTGCCACATCTTTTTATGTCTTTCATTTGATCTAATTTAACACACATTAAAGTAAATAAAAGCATAGCTTTTCTTTTCTTTCAGTAATATTCCTTGTTTCCTAATACACCTATGCCCTTTATACCCATAGGAGTACATTTATCTTGCATCCATTTACACTAGAATGTTACTAAGAGTTCTATCACAACATTCCCAACATTTCGTAGAATTGGACTACATGTCCCTAGGTTGATTTGTACCCTCAAATTCTTATTTTACTATCTTCTAGTGTTAGTCTAAAATTGATTATTCTTGTTTCCAATTTTGTATTCCAAATCTATATTTTTAGTCATTTTTCCAACTCTCATGTGATTAGATTAGATTAGATTTCATCTAATTTACGCACATTTAAACATGTTGATTTGATCTAATTTAACACACTTTCTTCACAAATTTGGTTCATTCTTTCATTCACCATTTCTCTAGTTCACATGAGGAAAGTGTGGACTTAGCAATGTTGTTTCATAATTTATATTTTCATCCTTGTTCTCCTACCATCCACATAGATTATGCATATGTTAAACCTACTTTTTGCCATATGGCATTTTCTTCTAACCTAGTTAGAGGCCAAGATGTTCCATTACATCTGTTACCTATTTTGTCTTATTGTCCAAATAGGTAAACCTTAAGTGTTTTAAGTTGAAATTAACTTGTAGGTTGAGAAAAGAAGGGAAAAAACTCTAAGTTTTTGCTTAAGGAAGTTTTGCCTTATCGACAAAACTGGTAGTTCGCAAACTCGTCAGTTCATTGATCGACAAGTTCGCCGATAGGTGAACTCGGCGACAAGGAAGAATAAAAGAAAGAGGATAAAAAGACAAGGAAAAGGTTCACTTTATCAGTGAAATAAGGAGAACGTGTCGGTTTGCTGACCGGTGAGTTCTTTAATTGGTGAACCCAGCGCTAGAGGGAAAGGAAAATTTTCCAAGACAAAGAAGGCAATTCTTTTTTGGCAAAACTTTAAGCTCGTGAACCGTAAGGTTCACCGACAATGAGTTCGCCGATAGCCCAACTTAGCGATAAAGGAAGTGGAAGATTTTTCTAAGGCATGAAGAAAGACAAAAGGAAGCCTTTTTATCAGCAAGTTTAAAGTTCGGCAAACTTCAAGTTCACCGATCGGCAAGTTCGCCGATTGGCGAAATCGCTGACAAAAGGGCTGGAGCGGGAAGTTTTTCTAAGGCAGTAGCATAGGAGGAAGACAAGAAAAGTTTTTCTAAGTGTTTCTTTATCAGAATTTTTGAAGTTTAGCAAACAAATGGTTCACCGATAAACCAAATCACCGACAACACATGAAGGAAGGTGAAAGATAAAGAACTTCAAAGTTGGCAAAAGATAAAGGAAAATGAAAAGGGACGCAAAGGAAAGCCTTGTTATCGGCAAAATTAAGGTTCGACAAACTTCAAGTTTGCAGATCGATAGGTTCGCCAATAGGCAAACCTGTTGACTAAGGAAGAGTGAAAAATAAAGAACTTCAAAGGAAGGATGAAAGACAAAAAAGCATGGTTCAAAATAGTTCGCGAAAGTGATATTTCTCCAACCAAAGGAAAAAGGGAGAAAAAAAGAGAATTAGCTCAAGCGAAGCTCGTGAAAGTAAAACTTCACCGACTTAAAGGAAAGATAAAGAAGACTAAGGCAAAGAAAGAGTTTGCGAAAGTAAAACTTCACCAATTGAAAGGAAAGATAAAGAAGACTAAGGCAAAGAAAGAGTTCACGAAAGAGATTTTCGCCAACTAAAGGAAAAGAGAAATAGGAAAGTGACATAAAGAAAGGACATGAGTCGTAGTTCATGAAAGGAAAAAGCATCCTCTTGTTTTGTCAATCTCTTTTAGGGTGCAGGAAAAGTTGCGACACCATCTCAGGTGAGCTAGCAATTATGGCGATCTTCAAATCCCTCATTAAATCCAGTACATGTTGTATGGGAGCATCCAGAGATCGAAGAATGCTCTCTTAATATCATGCAAAAGGGTCCCAGTTAAATTAGTTACAGAAGAGGGCTAAAAGTTCAGTTTAGAGGCACTTTTAATCAATTTTTGGCCTGATTTAGACCCTGCATGGATAAAGTATGAGTTAAGATGAGCTTTGAAGGCATCTAAAAGTAGTTAAGGGTAGTTTTGAGCCCTAAAAAGAAGGCTTTTTCATTTTATACACCCAAGGAACCTGAAATCATGTGAAAGCTATTAGTTGAAGAGGCGGTTGGTTTCAACATGCACAGGAGTTAGAACACCATGTAATCAGTTGGAGAAGTTTTCAAGGAGCATGTAAAAGAGTTTTAATTAAAAGGTCAAAGCCAACTCAACCTCCATCAAATTTGCATGTTGTGCATGATCTTCAAATAGTCCAAAGTTAGAATTCCACATCCAGGCACCCAGTTCAAGCATACAAACTTAGCCTTTCCTATGGAGTTAAGTTTCAGTTGTAAAAGGGGTTGCTGGGGATTTAAACACATGGAGGTTACTTTTTTATTCAGTTCTTTCTAATTTTCTCTACTCTCAACAAGAAAAGCAGCATTGTAACTCAATTTTTTTAGAGATATTCAGTTGTAGAACAGTTATTTTTCAGGTATTTTTTCAAGCAATTTTTTTAGATTTGTAACATAGGAAAGCTCCTATTTTTTTAATAAAGCAGTATTTTGGCCTTCTCAAATTTCATGTGTTGAGTGTTATTCCAAATGATTTGATCTAATTTTTGTGGTTATTCTATATCAATTCTTGAATTATGTCTCATCTACAAACATTATTAAACAAAAACAAATAGAACTCATACAGGTCATAGGTTGTGTGGCTATTTTCAGTATTTTGTAGTTGTGAAAACACTTGGTTTTCCTTCAATAAATGTGAAATCAAACCTTCATATGAAACACTGTTGTGTGAGCTTGTTAAAACTTTGAGTTGTGCATAGAGCAAAACTTTTTGTTGAGAAGAATTGTGTGTTGAAATAGCTAGTATAGATCTTATAAATTTTGGTGCATCACCCCTTAGGATTAATATATTTTCAATCATAGTATCTTCTATCCTTTTTCTTGTCAAAGCAATAGTTTTAAGTGATCCATCAAGGGAACCAACCCTCTCTGGAGGTTCATCTTTGCCATAAGTTACCCACAGCTTGAGGATGATCCCATGTTCCACAAGATAGCTAAATTTTACATTTAGCAAGGGTGCAATCTTAGTGACAACAACACCAACCTAATGTACCTCCTAAGCTTATGCATAAATATTATAAAGATAGAGGCATTGCATTCCAACATAAAATTCAAGAATTTATATACAAAGGGAAGACAAACATTAACCGTACATGTGACCTCACAACACCCTCATTTGATAAGGTGAACCATATGGAAGCAAAGCATGTGCATTAAGAGATTAGTCTATTCATTATAACACACTTTGTGTTGAGATTGCACATGAGATAAAAGAGAAACCACTTGATATGGCACATGACTTCGTTGTTTGGATATTTTCTTATCTCCCATGTTTTATGTCTTTGCATTCTTTTCTTGGCTTTATGTTTATGTGTCTATGTTCCTAGTTAGCATGTGGATGATGCAATGACACTGTTGGGGTATTTTAATTATTATTTTATAAATGTTTCATTCTAATTATATTTTATAGTGATTTAATACCTATAAGATCAATTTGTCTTAATGGTGTTTTAATGTCCATGTTTAGATGTGTGGATTTATCCCACAAATTGCACCTCATAGGTCATTGGTTTTGTGACTCTATTTAAAGAGGTCAATTGCACTATGATTGTAACCAAAATGAAGTTGTGTTGTTGTGTAACTAAGTATTCAAACTATGAGTTAATGAATTTAGGACACCTAATGTACTTGTTATTTAATCTATTTATTTGAGTATTTCACCCTTTTCCTTCAATACATCTAGGTCCTATGCGAAGTGAATTTCCTAACATGTTATTAGATTTTGGGTATGTGTGTGAAGATGAAGTTCATTTTTTCTATAAGTGTCATGCATGATTTTGGCATGAGGGTCTTTTAGTTTGAAACATTTTTGGTGATAATTTATGGAGATAACGCATTTGTAGGTATAGAAGTGTTCAACTCCTACGGTGATACTAATAGAAGTGACTATTTGAAGGTTCTTGGTGCGTTGGGCATTCAATCTCAAAAAATGCATTATTTGGATATTGCAAATCATTCATGTGATATTTGTTCGGTCATGGCTGACTAGTTGTTTTCTAAGAGCTACATATTGCAACCATAAATTGGCTACCCTTCCTTTTGTCGCAAGTAAGATTTATGTACACATCATGTTTTATTTTACACTATAGACAATAGGTCAACACAACACACAAGTGTGGAGTGTACATAGATATTGGCACCATGATGTTTGGGGTGTAACAAATAAGAGGCATTTTCAGATCACCAACAACATGTGTGGTTCTCCCTTAAAACAAAAAGACATGCTTTGCTTAGGAGAATTTAGGAATGGGCTTGCAAGTGGTTTCAGTAAGGAGGAAAGCATTCTTGCATTATTAAGGAGGCCAAAAGTTTTTCTTGCAATGCACTAATTTTTCATTTTCAAAGAACTACTACTTTTTCATGGGGTTTGACTTTTCATTAAAGCTTTAAGTTTTGTCTTCGTACTCACATGAAAAATGGAAAGTTTATTAGCTGATAGATTTTTTTGCATGGGCTTACCCCCACTAATAATTTACTCCTAAAAATTTATCTCACATTAGGAAAAAAAATTGGTTGCTAGAAATAAATACACTTGCTATTTGCCCATTATAGTAGGAAATAAATAGTGTTCATCTCAAGGAAATAAATGATAATGCATATTATTTTGAAGTTACTTGATATTTTGGTAGAGGCATTTGCAAAGCATAGGGACATTGCTGAGAAAATGTTGGACTTCATAAATAATGATCTAGTGCTCTTAAAGATTTTCATCAGAAACCTAGGATTTGATATCATCATTGGTTCCTGTTGTCACCTTAATTTGCACCTTGTTGTTGGAGCTTTTGGTAGTAGCACCAAATTCAGTGAAACATGGGATTAGTCTCAAGGTGTGGGACCTTGCAATTGAGACCAAACCTCCAGAGAAGGCTAGTACCTTTTTCTGTGCTTAAGGCTCAGAGAATGATAGCTAAATCCAATGTTAATGCTCATAGGGAAAAGGGATAAGAAGGAACTGAAATTAAAAGGGGTGATGCACCTGATTTATAGTGTTTAGTTGGAACTGGCATAACACAATGATGATTTCAAAGGTTGAATAAACTAACATAGACTCATCTAATATTTAATAGAGGCAAAAATAGAATACTGAAACTTATAAAGGGACCATTTTATCCACAAGATAAATGAGCAGCATTTAAGTGGACATATTGTAGAAGAAAATGAGAGAGGTAGAATCAATTGCTTGTATTAATCATAGAGTCTAATTTGCCATTACAAAAGAAGAAGAATTCACTAAAAGAGATAGACACAAAATAACCAATTATATTCATGGGTGAACCACAATAGAGACATTACAGGCTCAACTTCAAGAACAATGTATCAGATCCGACTGGTTCTTGTAATGCATTACAAGGTCTGAAACTACAACAAAATCTCCTTGCCCGTGGAATGATCCAGAAGAACAACTAACCACAAATACATCTCTTTTACATGTATATATAGTTTTTTCAATCCATCGTGTAGCTACAGGCGCTGAAAATTAATCAACTATTTTTCCCGGGCGCCCATGTTGCATTTAATTTGGCCCATGGCTATGTCATAAAACCTACATATTGGAAGAATTCATAGTCTTAGGCGTGTTGAAGAATCTGCAGTCCATATGGCCGCCCATATCCTACGCACTGATTTTGGCCTTCAAAGGACCTTAGAAGTAAGGGCCATTGAAACACTTCATCCTCCCATTAAATTGAGGTACCTGTGCATTGAAGGTTTGCACTGTGTCAACCACCTGCGTGACATCAACCTACAATAATGGTGTCACCTGTGGAAGTGCTTTTTTAGGGCACTCAAAAATGTCGCGCCTTTTAAAAGCTTTTACAACACTTTAAAATATTTTAAATTTCTTAAAGATATTCTAAGTACTACATGATATTACATGCTTTATTTTCATTGATTTTTACTTTACTTTAATTCCAACTGTTATTTTGCCTTATCAGTAAAACTTGTCCATCACGAACCATTTTTGTATTCCTTCTTTATCTCTGCTCCCTTTGGTTGGCAAAAATCCTCTTTCATGAACCAATCCCTTGGCCGACTTTCTTTCTTTCTTTTCCTTATCTTCTTTTCTTTTCATATCTCCTTCGTCGATGATTTTCCACTTTGGCAAACCATCCTTTTCTTTGCTCTGCCCTTGTCTTCTTGCTTGCCTTCCTTTTATTGGTCCATTGCCTTATCAGTGAACCCCAGAAACCACGAACTCACCAGTGAGTTGGTGATTTCACCAATTCCTCGATTTCTCCCTTTGTTTGATCTTTCATTCGATCTTCAACTTGTTTTGTCTCTTTCTGCCTTATCAGCAAACTTTCCCTTTCACGAACTCGGCCTTGCTTTGTCTTTTCCTTTCTTGGTCAGTGAAGTCATCGACGACAAACTTGCCAATCGGCAAACCAATTGGTTTGCCAACTTTGAGTTTTTCCTATAAAGGCAAACTCCTTTGTCTTTGCTTTCACTCTTTCAAAGGAAACCTTTCCCGATGCCTTGCCCTCCTTAGTCGGTGATCTGATCGATCGACAAACTAGCCAGTCGACAAACTTTAAGTTCGATGACCTTAAAATTTACCAACTATGGCATGCCTTCACCACTTTTGCCTTAGAGAATTCTACCCGCCTGTTGGTTCCTTTAGTCGGCCAATCGACGAACTTGTCGATCGATGAATTGAAGGTTCGCCAAACTCAAATTTTGCTGACTAAGGTAAAAAATAAAGGCAAAATACTTGAATTTTTTGGGATTTTGAAAGGGAAACCTCTTCCATTTAGGCTTTCTCAGATCAAATATTTATGATGGAAGAAAGGTGAAATTTTTTTAAGGGGGTCTTTGGGCTATTTTGGCCTTGGAAAAAATATGACAACATTTTGGCGACTATGCAGGGGTGTTTGCTTGCTAAACACATGGATCTAGTGGCCTTATCAATCCATTGGGCACAGAGTCAAAAAGGGCACTGCAACAAAATGAAACAGGGGGTTGGCCAGACCAACACAAAACTGAACATGCCTCCATACCACAAAACAAAACAAACAAAACAAACAAGCTCCTAATAAGGTTATTGCCTATGCAAGAGCACTTATGGATGGAAACTACATAAAACAAACCTACCCTAAACCTAAACTAACCAACCAAAAATGTCTTTAAAAAATCCATTAATTGGTTCTTCAAAATAACTACCCTTTCTCAACAATTTACAATGCTTTCCCAGCTTATGGATAGCTAACATGATGTGGAAAAAGAGTGGGAATGCAACGAATTGATAGAATGCCACTCTAAAAACAAAATCAAGCTCAACTACCCACATGAACTGATCAGGAATGCAGCTGCTAGGAAGCAAGTAAGTGGATTGATTCTTCTCATCTTGATGCTCAACTTCACGCTCAGAGGTAAGCATGACAATATGATCTATCTCCAGTTGGGTTAGATGTCTGATAGGACATCCCCTTGAAATGACATGCAAATCAACATAGTTGATCTTATGCCTCTGCTCTGTTTCTTTCTCTTCTTGTTGGTCTGAATTCTCTAGCTCTTATGGACCAACTAGAAATGAGGCCATCTCCTCCTTAGATACATATTGCTCATGATGGTTATTAGAAATAGGCTCAGAAAGTGAACCTTGAACCTTCTCAATGATGAAATCTCCTCCACCAAGAAGTTGATATCCTTGTTGGATAATCAAGAATAAATCTTCAATTTGTTCTTGCTCATGCTCAATCTCCACATCATTATCTTTTATAAAAAAATGGGAGCTCCTCAAATAGGTCTACATCATCGACCTCTACATTTTTTAGTATAGAGTTGTTTGTATGCTCCTTTTCATGAGCTGGATCCTCACTGTTATGCTTGGTCTCAACCTGCAACAATTTGCCATCATTTTCAATGTCCTTATGCTGCTCTAGAACTAAAGCTAATGTTGTCATTTGCATGTCTTTTTCATCTTCAATGTAACCAGGCAGTTCATGAAATAGGGAAGCACCAGCAACCTCTCCAGTGTCCTCATCATTTGACTGTAACTCATTAGATTTTGTTTGAGTTGCCTCTGCAACTGGACCTCTTCACCATGCTTTCTTTGTATTTTGGTTTCATTCATCTCATTAAAAGCATGGGAAAACTCCTCAAATGAGCCAAAGTCTAGGGGACTCAACCCTACATCTGGATCAACACTAACGTTGTGCTTAATGCACTACTATTGCCCCGAATGATCTAGCTTAACTTCATCTTGCAGCAGGTTTGATTCTTCAATTTTAATGGTGCATGAGGCTTCACGACTAGTAGGCCACTCCACAGTTGTCTCCAACACTTCCTTTTCTGGCTTATAGAACCCAATGTCTCACCAAAAAACTGGTCTGTCCTTCAAGAGTGAGCTAGTGCATGAGGGCTCATTATCAACGTGTGGCTCCTCCCTAGTTGTACGTGCCTCCCTTTCTGGCTTGTCCCTCCAATTAGCCCAATAAACAATAGGTCCACCTTTGAAAAGTGAAATAGTGTCAGGACAAGAGGGGTGACATGGGATAGGGACTGGAAGGGCTTCTTGAGAGGGTTGTTCCTGAGGAATAATAGGCTAGACTTGTGCAAGAACAGGCTCTCGTGAAGGTTGAGGGCCTTTGAAACTTGGGATTTTGAATTTTGAAGGTGGTCTCGGAGGCTCAAAGGGTCCCCCTGCCTGAAGCTTGGGACTTTGAATTTGGGGGTCATTTCTGTTGCAGGCTAAACTTGTATAGAAGGGAGGGGTTGCCTGAAATTAGGAATGGAAGGAACTGATTGGGCCTCCGGCCTCTCTGTCTAGGAAAGCAATTGCCTCAACTATTCTTCTTTAGCTGCAATCTCCAAAGCCAGGCTTTCCTGATAAGCTCTTTCCTGCACCTTCATATGCTTTTGTTGAAGATGAGCCTGATAAGAAAGCTCCTCTTGCTATATGTCATACTCCATCATTCCTTGAACTTCATCCCACTCCCATTGGAAACCTCAGAGTATCTCCATCACATCATGATGGGGAGCGCACAACGGGAAATGCATAACGGGCCCTAATTCCTTATAGTCGGCAAGACTTGACAAATGAACCACCGATACATTTCGATCAGCAAGACAACCATCGTCGGAAAGACTTTCCTAAGTCTTACCGTTGATCAAACTTACACCAATAGCTGTCTTTACTTTCTCTTCAGCGAGAAACCACGGGACTCACACCGATTCATTCAACTCCTTACCGTCGGCGAGACTACTTCTATCGGTCGAGTCTTTCATCCTTCTGTCGATGCACCGATGACGGTTAAATTCCCCCATGCCTCAATCGTGACGACTTCCACACCGGTTAGTTGTGACCTTATCGGTGAAACCTTTAACTCATCTACCGATGTCGCACCTCTTCCTGATGGCATTTACCTTCGGTGAAACTTTCACTATTGGTCAGACTTCTCCGGAGCTGCCAATAAGCTGATCACTCCAATGTCACTTCAGACCTTCACTTATCGGTGTGATAATTACTATCGGCCACCTTAGGGTTTGCTACATCGATACACCGATGCATAATTTACCTTCTCCTGAACCCTAGCACATGGAGATGCTAGGTCAACCTACTGTGCAACTTGCACTGTATGGATCCTCTGCACTGCCGAACAACGAAACTGAACAGAAAAAAAAACCAAATATTTATACAACGAAGCCATTCCACTGATTTTGACAGAAATCTTATCAGTGGAATGCTTCACATCGACATTTTGCAACAACGGAAAGCATACAAAGATTGGAAATCTACAGTTAAACAATTTGCAGTTATAGGAAATGGAAAACAAATTGACGAAACATAATCGTTCTATTTCTCCTTAGCACAAAACACAATCACTCTCAATCCCCCTTCTTCTTTGATCTGATTACAATATATCTCCTCATTTGGTTCATTCCTCTAGGTTTATAAACTCGCCCTGAAGGAAACCAATCGATTCCAAGCAGCTGGGAGAAAAACCAACCGATTCCAAGCGGCTGGGAGACCAACCGTCATGAGATTAACAATTTGACAAATGTGACCTAAGTCACTTGGGACTTACAAATAGAAATGTAAATGCATTGGTCAAATAGACCTTATTACAACACAAAACATGATTTTCTAGGTGCTCCTACACCATACTCCCCGCGTGAAAGTTGTCTCAAGTCCTCTTAGAGAATAACTGCTGCAAATCACCACCCTACTTTTTGATGTCTTTCTCCAGCATCCATGTGGCCTCTGAGTCTGGAAGTCCTTGCCATTTGACTAAGTGCTGAAAATAGGTTTGATTTCTTGTCTTCTTGGCTATCCTGCTATCCAAGATGCACTCCATCTTTGGTGGTTCCTTAGGTGGTAAAGACTGCACCCACTCTACATTGTCTTGGACAAAATCTGCTGTACCGTCTCCTGTATCAGGACTCTTATATAATGTCAGATCAAAAACATTAAATATAGGTGAAATAGCAGTATCATTAGGGAGTTCAAGTTTGTAAGCATTAGGACCATATTTCTCCAAAATCTGACAAGGTCCAATTTTCCTCATCATGTTGTGTTTTCCTGTGGGCAGTCTGTTTTTGTTGAGATGAACCATGACCATATCTCCTATGTGGTACTGCACATCCCTTCTTCTTTGATCCAATCTAGCCTTGATCTTCTAACTGTTCTGGTGTAAAGTATCTCTGACTTGTTGATGGATCTCTTTCATAGCCTCTGCAAATGTATCAGCATGTCCACTCCTTTTGTCCAACCCTTGAACATCTCATAACTCAAAAATTCCTCTAGGATGACGACCATAGACAACTTCAAAAGGACTCAGACCTGTACTTCTGTTTGTAGAATCATTATAGGCATACTCTGCTTGTGGGAGTACCACATCCCAACTACTGCTATGTTCTGTTGTTAAGCATCGAAGGAGATTGCCCAAAAATCTATTGACCACCTTAGTTGGCCCATCAGTTTGAGGATGATAGGCTGAACTGAAAGACAAATTTGTTCCCAATCTTTTCCACCAAGTTCTCCAGAAAATGTCCCACAAATTTGCTGTCTCTGTCAGATATAATACTCAAAGGTAACCCATGAATCCTGACAATTTCTTTAAAGAACAAACCTGCAATGTAACTAGCATCATTGGTGGTTTTACAAGGAATAAAGTGAGCCATCTTGCTGAGCTTGTCTACCACAACAAACACATTGTCATAACCTATCCTTGTCTTGGGTAACCCCATCACAAAATCCATACTCAGACATTACCAAGGCCTGTTGGGTATTGGCAAAGGTTGATACAATCCTGCATTGGTTGAGACTCCTTTTGCTCTTTGGCATACTATGCAACTTTCAACAAATTTTTTGATGTCAAACTGCATTCTTGGCCAGAAATAAAATCTCCTTACCAGATCTAAAGTCTTATTCAACCCAAAATGTCCTCCTAAACCACCACTATGTTTCTCCTTCACTATATTATCCCTCATTGAACACTTAGGGATACATAGTTGACTCCCTTTAAACAAAAGTCCATCCTACAATGTAAAATCTAAAAACTCACTATGAAAAGTATTAGCAAATTCATTGCATACCTTGTAGATTTCTCTGAAATCCTGATCTTCTTCATACAATTCCTTGAGTGACTCAACACCCATGCTTTGCAACTACACTTCTTGGACTGTCAACACCCTCTTGCTGAGAGCATCTGCCACTTTGTTTGTGACTCCTTTCTTATGCTTAATGGTGAAAGTGTATGCTTGCAGACTTTCCACCCATTTCATATGTCTGTGGCTAAGTTTGTCCTGCCCATTCAGAAAACTGAGAGCATGGTTATCTGTATACACAATAAATTCCTTGGGAAGTAGGTAATGTCTCCACTTTTTTAGAGCTTGTACCATAGCATATAACTCTAAGTCATAAGAGGAGTATTTCCTCTTGGGTTCATTTAACTTTTCATTGAAGAAGGCCACTGGTCTCCCTTCTTGGCTCAACACTGCTCCAATGACTAGTCCACTTGCATCACATTCAATTGTGAAAACCTTATTGAAATTAGGTAACACTAAAACAAGGAATTTAGCAACTTTCTGTTTCAGACTCTCAAAGCTCCTATCTGCTTCTCTCGTCCACACAGACTTCACCTTGCAACCACCCTTGATGGTTTCCAACATAGGTGCATAGATGTCACTGTAGTTCTTAATGAATTTCCTATAGAATGTGGCCAAACCATGGAAACTCCTTACCTCTCCTGCTATCTTAGGCGTGGGCCAATTCAGAATAGCCTCTACCTTTGAAGGATCCATCTTCAGATCACCTTTGGAAATGACAAAACCCAAGTAGATCAACTCTTGTTTCATGAAATCACATTTGTCCAAGTTTATCAACAACTTCTGGTCTTTCAGCCTCTTCAAGACTATCTCTATATGTTGCAAATGCTCTTCTTTAGTTTTACTGAATATCAAAATGTCATCTAGGTATACTATCACAAACTTACCTATGAAATCCTGCAATATTTCATTCATTAGCCTCATGAAAGTGCTAGGGGCATTTGAAAGACCAAAAGGCATCACAAGCCACTCATATAACCCTTCATTGGTTTTAAATGTTGTCTTCCACTCATCCCCTTCTCTTATCCGTATCTGATGGTACCCACTCTTCAAGTCTATCTTAGAGAAATAGGTAGCACCTCCCAAATAGTCCATTAGGTCTTCAATTCTAGGAATAGGAAACTTGTATCTGATGGTTATCCTATTTATTGCCCTGGAATCAGTACACAGTCTCCATTTCCCATCTTTCTTTGGTGCCAAAATAGTGGGGACTGCACATGGACTCAAACTCTTCCTTATTAACCCCTTGTCTAAAAGTTCTTGAACCTGCTTGGCTATCTCCTCATTCTGTTGAGGGGTCATCTTATAGGCTGCCTTATTGGGAAGTACAACTCCTGGTATGAGATCTATCTGATGGCTCATATCTCTAATAGGAGGTAGTGAATCTAGTATATCTATTGCAATTACTTCCTTATAACTCTCAAGTAGTTCTCTAATGTCCTTAGACCCTACTTCTCTCACATTTTCCTTCTTTTCCGCCTTGGGCTTCACAATCAAAGCAAAACATACTCCACCTGATTCATCTACTATTTCAAGGAATTCATTTTCTCCTACTAGCATTACACTAGATCCTACAGACTATGGATCCTCTTCTAGCAATGACTGTATCCTATAAGTCACACCATCCTTTTGGAATGAGTAAGCACTCTTTTCTCCACCATGATGAGCCTTTCTATCAAATTGCATGGTCTGCCTAACAAAAGATGGCAAGCATCCATTGGAAGGATGTCACACAAAATTTTGTCTCTATACCAGCTCTACACTGAAAGCTTCGTAGTCACCCCTGCAAACAACACTATCCCCAACTGTATGAGCACACACATCTGCAACTTGTCCATCCACCTCTGAATAGTGACCCTGTTCTTCTTCACCACTGCACTGATAAACAAAAGCAAAATTTTCAACCTTTGCATTATAAAGATGGTCAGAATCTTCAAGGAAACATTTACATTTAGCATCCATATATATTTCATCATCTGAAAGGCTCACATATGCATTTGAATGCTGACAATCATTATCATATTCACTATCATTCCTTGAACCTACATTTCCTATATTCAAAGTGAAACTCTGCATATCCACTTCATATAAACAATCAGGAATAATTGGGATATGCCTACTGCTGCAAGACACAACCTCATGTATATCTTTCATTTGATCATTTGAAGGGCGTTTTGTGTCTGCAGGCCTCTCTTTTAGAGGCTGATAACAGTCTTTGTCTTCATCATTATAGGATGTGCCTACATTTTCTTCATGTATCACATCATGGCTGCACACATTATTCTAAAATATATTTCCCTCTACACAATCATTTATCAATGAACACACTGGAACAACAGAAATATATTCACTTTGAAAACTATTTTGACAACTTGCAGCCATGAAACCTACTGGCATTCCATATTTCTCATTGTTTTCAATATCCATAGCAGATTAGTAAGCCTGGTGAAGTGTGGCTGGTTTTTTATCTCTCAATAAATAACTCACTTCTTCATCAAATGCAGCCAAATAAATTGCTAAGCATAATGCATTATTAGGTCTCATACACTCAGGGATTTGCTCGAGCAACTTAATAAATCTAAGATTAAAAGCTAGAACCAGTTCCTCATCTTCCTTTTGAATATTCATGAAGTGTATGATCAATGCGGCTAAATCAAATCTTTCACCAAACTGCCCTAGGAATGCAATCTCTAAATCTATCCATGAAGAAACTGAAAATATAAGCAGGTTTGAAAACCAAACCCTAGCATCATCTTCTAATGATCGAACAAAGAGTCTCATTACTACATCTTCATCCTCTACCTCATAATCTTCTAACAAATTACAAAATTTCTGCAGATGTTTGTTTGCCGATTCAGAATCTGATCCACTATATTTTGGCAAACATTTTCTAATTTTATTTGGAATAGCATTTGGGTAACCACATATTCCTTTAAAATTTAGGGCTTTATACCTTTCAATAAAAAATGGTCTTCTTTGAGAGCACAACCAGGTTTGCTGTTCTAAACTCATCATTTTTAAAAAGATGGAATACCTGGAAACATGTTGCAGCATTGGATAGGTTAAATCAACAGAGTCACCACCTCTCATAGAGAGGACAGAATATCAACAAGGCACTTATATTTTCTGGATTCACCACGCCAGTAGAGCACCACATGGTCAATTTTGGATCTTGCTGCAACGAATTCACTAGAAACTAGATTTTCCAGCCTTCCAATTGCTTGACTCTCTCTCTCTCTCCCCAGTAGAGTCGCCATCTGTTGGTATTTATTTCCAAATCAGCAAAGGGTTTGCCAGTTCCAATGCACAGGCATATTCGGCTAACGAATATAGGAGGTTGCGTGAGCTGCCTCCCCTTCACTTCTGGTTCTGCCGCACCAAGGGGGGATCCCTATAGCGAAATATTTAACACTTTGACTCACCCAATGACATGAAGATTTAGCTTTGTGATAATAGGCAGAATACTCTCATGTATGGACCAATATTTGAATGACAAATCACAAGTTTAGCAACACTCTTAGACATGTGTGTCTGGTTATGAATGAGAGCATGCAGGGGGTTCCTAATTCTACTCCTACAACTAATAGGTTGAAAGTGTGAATGAATGGTTTGATGGTTTGGATTCAAGACAGGGGTTTTGGATCATAACTACTAACCCAGGAGCAGACCAGTGCCTATCTCAGGGCAAGGAGTCAACTAGACGTATACATCAGAATGGCTTGCAATTGGCATTCGAGTTTCAAGGGGTTAGGACTGGTGTTTTCCTTACAAATACCACCCAAGGATAAGTATTCAATTGTCTCTACTTACAAATATCCCAGTTGACATACAATCTTCTCCATACTTAATCTAAAACGATTTAATCCACTCCTTGAATGGAAGTTAGAGATTAGGCATGTGATACATGAATCTATACCCAAGAATCTAAGAAACCCTTAGCAACCAGATTCAAAAGAAGAAATTGCATGCAACAAATGGAGGCAAACAGATAAATACATGCAACAATGTATTTTTCATATACAACGACAAGAAACTGAACATATGTGCAAGATACACTCAGATGTAACTCATAAACTCCACAGAGATACAACAAACAGGAAATGCTCTGTATTTTGTTATTCACACAAAAATTTGCCCAAGTCTTCAACAACCACAATGACTAACATAGTTTGGCTTTTATACCAAGAATGTGAACTCAGCAAAATTAATTACACGGCTTCTCAAAAATCTGCCAAATACAACGCATCTTCAGATTGGCGCTTAAAACAGTTAATGCAGTAGAGGGACAAGGAGGAGGGAGCATGTATGTTCAGGAAAAGTGCCGCCGCATGGAGATCCTCTTCCTAAAACGGGTGGTTGAACCTGTCAACTCAACCCATACTTCTTTGCACAACCGCCATCAATACTTCAGCTACCCGCAGGATGCAACAGCAGATGCATCTGGAGATTTTCCCGCTCAAAAATGGCCGCACATGCTCAAGAAAAGCCATCACTACAGGTTCAAAATAAGGCCGTCAATCCACTCCAATTGCTGAGATCCACGGCTCAAAATCGCACTGACTAGTCGTCGGCCAGTGAAAACGTGCCACGTAGGCACCTCATGTTTCTATCACTGGCTTTTTGCTTCTTCATTTTGCCTTTTTCGCCCTTGTATATTCATGTTCAAATGCATATACAATCGCCACCGTTCACCTGCCAAAAACCCTTGTATATGCAAGAGCAAATGCATATACAACTGTTCATCATACAAGGCGGACCCCAAACTATTATAGAGCCAATTGGAATTTTCAATCGGGTCCACCTTGTATCCTCTTTCCTTGCTTATTTCCTTGTATATGCGCATATACAATCGCAATATACATACAAGGCGGATCTCAACACACCTGTGAAGCAAATTAGAACAACCTTTGAAATCTGCTTTGTACTTCACTAATGCACATTGGCTTGTATATCGGCATATACAAGCGCTTTATACAACCTATGGACCTGAAATATTATTTGTCACATTTTAACTCCTCCGTCACGTCCGGGTTGTATGTCTCTTCATTGTATATTGGCTTGTATGTGCAAACATACAAGCGAATGCACATACAATTGGTGGGCCCCATTAATTGTACCTTTGCTGCTTTGTATGTTGCCAAATATACAAACTTGCTTGTATATACCCTTTTATACAATTGCAGAATCTGCGACGGAATATTCCAGGAATGCACCTAAACGCAAACATACATTCGCTCCTGCACATTCAAACAAGGAATCTTTCCTGGAATATGCCTCCAATTTATCTTCCATCCTTGTATATTTTTCCTTTGTATCTCCACATGCAACCCGATATACAAACCGAGAATATTCCTGAGAATCTGTGAAAGATTCCCCCTTTGTATATGCACATTCTAAGCCCGATACGCATTCAAAAATGTATCTAACTAATTTTTTCAAAGGGCGATGGAGATTTCTTACCTGCCAATGCATATTTTTATCATTTTTTGGAGGCCGATAGGGATTTTATAAGCCCGCCCACGCATAATTTGACTACATGTATATACAAACCACCTTGTATATATAAAGACACTTGCACCTGTACTGATTTTTTTTTATTTTTCACAACTGCAGAGGCTGAAAGTGTTAGAATTTTTTGGACTTTTGGGAAGGGGCCTGCATATTTGAATGCTTGAATTTTTAGGAAGGTGCCTGCATATTTATGCACCAACAAGTTCAGACACATTAACACAACATATTCCCTGGGAAAACCCTCCTTCTCGAGGGAGAAAAACCCAGCCAATAATTTCTCTTATATTATGGAATAGATAACACAGAAATCTTCTTTACAAGCAATATGACAATATGTTGAAGATGATTAAATTCTTCTCCAAGTGTTAATTCTGCCTTCAATCAAACCTGATTTGCTGTAGAAGAAAGAACTTTTCCTGAATGATCAAATGACAAATATTGCATGTGTATATATATGTAATTTTGGTATTTCTTCATGAATGGGGTGTGACTCCTCATTGAGTCGTCCTGGAAATCTCCTGCTACTACAAAACATCAACACTTCCTCTTAGCTAGGGAGATATCTTTCCAGATACGCATGTCATGAAGTCTCTCAACATGACAACCAATGACAAAATATTATTTAATATTTAGGTGAAGTGCCTCTTCACAAAAAATGTGTTCAATAAATAAATAGCCATAGGCTATATTTAATTTATTGCTTTATTAAGATCGCAGCTGGAAGTATGAGGCCTGCGGCCTCGCAGCTACACATCAACACTCCCTCTTAGCTAGGGAGGAATACTTCCAGCTGCATAAGACATATCACCTCATCGTGATGTCAACCACAATGGCTACTCCCATATGTGGAAAGGTAACATATCACCTCATCATGATATCAACCATCTTGGCTACTCCCATGTATGGTAAGTGTGCACAAGTGCCCATCACGGAATCACTCAATGTGATGTCATCACCTCATTGTGACGTTCACCATGGCTACTCCTACAGGGTGAAAAACACAAGTACAAGAAAATCATCATGGACTCTCTCACGTGATGTCATCATGGAGTTACACACATGACATTCACCATGGCTCTCCCAGAGGGTGGAATCAAGGGATTTCACCTCGAACTTCTCTTATCGAGAAGAACTCATTATCAAGGGATTTCACCTTGAACTTCTCTCACAGAGAAGAACTCATTATCAAGGGCTTGCACCTCAAATCCCTTTCACAGAGAGAAATGCATTGACAAGGGCTTACACCTCAAATCCCTCTCACAAAGAGAAATGCATTAACAAGGGCTTGCACCTCAAATCTCTCTCATAGAGAGAAATGCATTAAAGTACATCTCAAGAAGTCACTGATACTGAGACTCCCTCTCAGCAAGGGCTTCATTCTCCACAACTCCAAGCTTGTCTAAAAAATGCACAAACTTTACTTTGGCAAGAGGCTTGGTGAGAATGTCTGCCATCTGCTCATCAGTGTTGATGTACTACCATATCTCTGATATAGTGGAATTTGATCTCAACATGTTTAGTTCTGTCATGAAACATTGGATTGATAGAAAGCTTCACACAACTTTGATTATCATAATGAATGACAATCAGCTCCAATGATTGTCCAAACAATCTTGCAAGAAGCTTCCGAAGCCACACTGCTTCTCGAGCTGCCGCACAAGCTGCAATATACTCGGTCTCTGCTGAGCTTAGTGCCACTGAAGACTGCTTCCTGCTACACCAGGATATCATTGCAGACCCCAAACTGAAGCAACATTCAGAGGTGCTTTTCTGATCAGCAACACACCCGGCCCAATCAGAATCAATATATCCAAGCAGCTTTAAGTCCACACTAGGAGAATATCTCAAGCCATACCCAACTGTGCCATGCAAGTATCTCAGGATATGCTTTGCTACAACTAGATGTATTTGCCTTAGTTCACATATGAACTGACTAAGTGCACTCAATGCATAGCAAATATCCGGTCTAGTATTGACTAGATACATCAATGATCTAATCAACTTCTTGTACATCATGGGATCCACCAGATCTGAACTAGTTGCAGCCTCCTTAAGCTTATGTAAGTTGGTCTCCATAGGCGTAGACATGAATTTGCAATCTATCATACCAAATCTCTTCAGAATATCAAAGGTATACTTCCCTTGATTTAGAATGATCTCATAAAGCTTTTGTCATACTTCTAAACAAGGAAGTAGTGCAAGTAACCAAGACCCTTCATTTCAAATTTAGAAGCTAACTCCTTACATTTGATAATGAGGTGATATTCTCCAGTAAGAAATAAATCACCAAGATCAACTAGATTACCATCTTCTTCAAGTTTAGTAGACTCCCTCTAAATCTTTTAGTACTTGCATCAACCTTCTGACCTCTTCATCCAAGATTGCCTGCAATGCTTGCCTTAGAGAAAGAGCACACCTCTGATATTGTAGAGGGTTCAGGATTGTCCTCCTCAACCTCAATCCAGATCACTCTATTCTGAATAGGTTTGCGAAGCTATCAATGTCAAATCTGGATAGATTATCTTGTGCAATTTTGTTCTCAGCAGCTGAAGAGGTCTTCCAAGGACATTTATCATCAGCCTTCAACGTTGCAACGTTCATTTCTTCTCAGTGAGTCACAGAACTCCCTCTTGACCCCTCCCTCAAAGATTGGAAAGAAGACTTATGAAAGTGAACTCCCTCTAGCTAACAACTCAGCCCCATAGCTGCAAGTTGTGACTCCATGCTTGATCATTTCTTTGGTCGGCATGACTTCCTCACAAGATGCCTGAAGCTCTTCCTCCTTGAATGCAATCTCTCATCATCCTTATGCTCCTCAATCCGTCTTGGAAGCATTTATAGAGAGATTATTAATAGTTCATAGAATCAAATTAGGTCCTGAAAAGAAATATACAGACCAATGCTAGAAGCATACATGATTCACTATTCCCAATGTTATTGCATGAATTATTAACTACATAAAAAATTCATGAACTTTATTCAAACATGAAATACTTATCTCTTTATTGTCTAATCTTCCTCACAATCCACCAATTGTTCTTTCCTAATCTTTGCACCTAAAGATTTAGATCTCCTTAAGAATGGTATCCTCATACGCATGATATCCAGCTTCAACAATATTGTATCATTGACAACTTCTGCTTGCTTAATCTTCGGATTATATCCAGAATTAAATGCTAATGGCAAAAGGGGAAGTACAAGCAAAGGGTTAGAAATGTCTCCACATGGACTTCAAATAGCAGCATCCATTTGTTCCTTGGATCCCATCGCAATTATAGCAGAGCCTTTCTTCTTAGAGTTTTTAAGCCTGATTATAATGTCTTCTTGATTTCTGATTATGCATTTTACCTTATTTCTTCCCTGCCTTAGATGCCTGGGCAAAGCAATCATCAATGTGGGCATTCACAACTATTATGGTTGTTGAAGTAAATGCTTTGCAAACTGGGCAAACTTTGACTGCAGAAACCTCATCATTGCCAACATTACAAATGCCATTTCTAACAGACTCAGATTTAGTTGATTTGGGAATTCAGATTTCTGACATTGTTTCTCTCATATTGATCTGAATCGCAAGCCGCTTGTACTTGATCATGTGCTATTTCTGTAGCCTTTTCCATTTCCGCACAGACACCTGCATCCTTAAATATCCAGTATTCCCTTTCGATCAAAAAGTAAAACTTCGTGCTGAGCTTTGGTTGAGGGAATCTTTACGCATAGCAATATCCAGTTTCCCTAGTAAGAGGAATCCAAAAAAAAAATTACATGCATACAATCTATCATCACTACCATACAACTCTGCATATCGCTCTAAGCAAGTATCCTCCGTGTTATTCAAAACTTTAGCCAGCGGATAACTGCTGGCAATGCCACCACCTCCAAACGTCATATTCTGACTAAAATAAGTATTTGCCGAGTGGCTCTTAGAAGGGCTCCCAATATAATGCATCTTAGAGGGGTCATAAAAACCATAATTAAATTATGCACGTTGAAGACGATCTCATCGTCCCCCAAAACAAACTAACAGACATTCTACAACCCTAGCTTGAAGGTCTCCTACACAATTCTGGCGATATGAACACCAGAAGGGTGGCCCCTAGGATTTGTGTAGGCAAAAACGTGAAATATCGTCGGATAATTTGACTGGCGGTAAGGACTCCAAGGGATCGGAATTAAGAGGCTCCTCCAGCTAAACAAATCCATGCATTCGCTAAGGTTCAAACCATAGCTTTACAAATTCCTTGCGCTTGTCCCACAACTGAGACGATCCAACTATGCCGAATACAATTTGGTTTGAATTCAGGTTCCCAACCTTAAATAGCCTCTTCAATCTATCGGTTGAGTGAATCTATGCCCCATTCATATTGCCCTCATAGCCATAGAATTAGGGTTTTCATCTTGGCTTTCTTCTTCATCTTCTCGTGAACAAGGCACTTGCAGAGACTTCATCATAGATAATTCCACTCAACTCTGTGCACTATGTGCCAGTCTTTTCAAAGAGTTCCAAAATGAACTTCATAGAGAATCTGCTTAATTAAATTTGATCGGATCTCTTGAACCCGCTCTGATACCATGTTGATTTTTGTGATAAGATTTAACATAAAGCAAAAAATGCAAAACTTGAAACAATAAACACCGAAATTTAATTTAAGTTCAGACACATTAACACAGCATATTCTTTGGGAATACCCTCCTTCTCGAGGGAGAAAAACCCAGCCAATAATTTCTCTTATATTATGGAATAGATAACACAGAAATCTTCTTTACAAGCAATATGACAATACGCTGAAGATGATTGAATTCTTCTCCAAGTGTTAATTCTGCCTTCAATCAAACTCGATCTGCTGTAGAAGAAATAATTTTTTCTGAATGATCAAATGACAAATATTGCATGTGTATATATATGTAATTTTGGTGTTTCTTCATGAATGGGGTGTGACTCCTCATTGAGTCGGCCTGGAAATCTCTTGCTGCTTCAAAACATCAACACAATCAACCAGCCCGATAAAAAGAAAAAAAAAATAGCGGACTTCGAACCTGTGGATCTTCAAATTCGTCAAAAGTAGGTCGCTCTTGATAAAGCCGCAGGTTGAGAGAATACCATATCAGAGATTATCATTGACTTCACTTCTCTTGTCTACGATAAAGAACAACGAGTCATTGACAGCATCCACCGGTCTAAGACAGAAGCTCCCGGCAAAAACAGAAAGAAAATGCAGATCGCTGGTCTCACATGTAGACACACCGATCCCGACGCAAACCAGCCAGCCAACAATAGTGCAAACCTAACGTGATTCTGGGAATCAATTGCAAGCCTCCGTGCAGATTTAAAAGTGCCAATTCGTGTTAATTCAACAACGGTTGTACATTTCTCTCCCTCGGCTTCAAACGATGGAACAACACAAAATGTGAGCACAAATAATATTTGTGTCGTCGGCAGAGGTTTCCTTTTGCAGCCACCTCTACCATAAAATGCCACCTCCTAGACGTGCCTCGACCTGATCCAGGTCTTCAACAATTCGCTTCAGCCGAATGAAATAAAATGCCCAATGAGTAGCCAGACACGACAATGGTCGAGATGACACAACAAGCAACTACAGATCGAACAAGAAATCGCCACCAACGCTTCAGGACAATGCACAAGTTCTCCTCAACTTAACGTCACGGCCTAGGCAACGTAGATAATGAGAATGTAATGTCCCCATTTTGAGCTAAGATATATTTGCTAGTTTGAGTTTGTTTCTATACATGGAGAACCGGAAAGTTGGTATATGTCTATACGTGGAGAACCAGGAAGTTGGGTCAACTAGTATGTTATTTGGAAAATGCAATATTGAAATTGTATTTTCAATCATTTGGTTTGATTTGTTAGATGATGGAATAAAAGGGAAAATGAACTCTTTAATTGCATTTTCTCTAATCTATTTTTATGAAGTTTTTGTGTGGAATAAGGAATTGCTCCGGGGGGGCCTATTTGTCATCAAGAGCCAATGTGGGAGGAAGATAGATCCAAGGTGTTCAAATATATTGAAATATTTCAAAATGCCTATTTCAAATGGATCGACTATCATGAGGATTGCAAAATCATTGAATATTGGTCCCTTGAATTCCAACGCCCATAAGGAGTTCGCTCAAGATAAAAGTGTACACATATTGCATTGGATTGTGGGAATTAGAGTGTACATGTTGGAGTAAAAATGTACACGCTTTGTATTACATTCGATCAAGTGCCAAGTGATGAGGAGCAAACAAAAGACATTTTTAAATGCTAACTTAGAGGATCAGCGGCTAAGGCAATGGATCATTTTAAATGCAAATTTATTTATTAAATGTTTGCATGTGGATCGCCCAAGGAAAGGAAGAATGATTTTAAATGCAAGTTTTATTTATTAAATATTTGCATTCAAATGCCAACGCCAATATGATTGTGTTCACCCAAGCCAATGAATGATATTCAAGGTAAAATGAAAATATTAAATGATTGCATACAAGTAGCCGCTGCCTATTCAAGGAGAGCTCATTGCTAGTGGATCGATTCCTATGGAGTAGTTGTATTTCATTTAAAATAATTGAAGATTGTTTTAAATGAATGAGTTTTGGTTGCAACTCATTTACAATTGTTCAAGTTTATTGCTCGTCATTGGTGGAACTCAAATTTCAATTCAAACTTGCCAAGGAGAGAGACACCTACCCATGGAGAAGATAAATAGAGACTTCAATCTTCATTTGAAGATTATGTTGAATCTGGTATGTTTTCTTATTCATTACTTTAACTGGAAATTCTGATTTTCATGTCTTTTTACAAGGTGATGACCCCTTGTGTTTGTATGGTGATGTCCCCATACTATATGTGAGGTGATATTGTGCAAATATTCACCATTGAGCTTATATTTGTAGGTTATTGCAGCTATTTGGAGTGATAAGATATCATTATTAACCCTTGGTTTCATTGCTTCAAGCCAAGGTAGTAATCGTAGAGTTTGCAAGCATTATTGGGAAGCTTAGAGCTACATTTATGAGGTCTAGTTTTCCATCACAGTCAGCTGATCATAGTGTATTTCAGGGTTTTAGAAGCTATTTTGAAATAAGGAGTAACTTGTGAAGACTTTGGAATCCATCGCTTGCTTGGAGAGGAGTAGATTTGATCTCTTTATCAAATCTGAGCATGCTACAGTTATGCAGGATTAATGACAGTCAGTTACAACAGACATATACAGTGATATTGCATGAACATAGAGCTCACATGAAGCTTTAATGAAGCTAGAATTGATTTGTAGCACCATATTTATCATTGTCTCTTTGATTGTATCAAATTTGAACATCAATTGGTATTAATTTCATGATAATATCTTGGTCTGATATAAAACAGTTTATGACTGTTAAGTGGGACAGCAAGCATCATACTTGTTTTGATTTTCAATAAAGACTCCAATTAAGTTAGATATTGTTGGCATTGAATAGTTTATGATTTGACTATGTTGTGTGATTGATTTGTCGAAAAAAACCTTATCTACATTTGATCAATATTTCAGTCATACATAAGAAGGTCTCTTACACAGAAGCGACATGTCTAAATAAATATGAGCCGATCCAATTGATGCAACAAAACCCATGACCACAATGTTAATGGCACATGCTAGAAAAGTTGAAATCACAAGCTAGAGAGAAGGCTTAGATCCGCTTTAATAGAGCCCACTCTAATCCCATATTGAAATACGGACAGAGAGAGATGTAGCACGCAACAACATTATATGTTCAATTTAATATTTCCTCTCGCTCAATGCATATTACATCTTTATAGGATTCTAACATCCTATTTATGGGAAACTCTCTAAACAAATTTCCTAATTATAATGAGTTGTTTTAACAACTCTACAAACAAACAAACTCCAACAAATAGCTATTCTCACATCCGTAATAGCTATGTGAGTTGTGAAAACAACTCACATTATTAACATATGTGAACACTAACATTTAATTTCTAACATTGCATAATATTGTTAGATTGCACAAGATTCCCTATAGGACCCTCTTTGATCATAAATCTATTTTTAGTTCATTATTTTGGATTTCATTATAACATGTGTTGAGCGCTCAACTCAACTTTAGTTTATCCTATCACCCTAAGACCAATGGTCAAATAGAGAGTGCAAACAAGGTGTTGGAGGACATGCATTTTATGTATGTAATAGACCAATATTCTAAATGGGAGTATTACCTCTATCTTGTGGAGTTTGCCTACATAAACTATCATTGTAATTCCTTGGGCATGTCACCTTTTAAATGTTGTATGGTTGATCACACCCTTGAGTTAGAATAGGATTGAGAACAAGGCCATCATTGGCCCTAAGATGCTTCAAGATATGGAGTAATAGGTGGTTTAGATTCAACAATGTTTGATAGAGGCACATGATTGCCAGAATAAGTATGTTGATGCCAAGAAGTTAGATCGACACTTCTCTATCGGTGACATATTTTTCTTGAGAGTGTGACTACATAAGAGCCTTATATGTTATTGAAAAGGTTCTAAGCTCACACCTCATTTTGTGGGACCATAAGATAGTTTGTCCAATAAATGTCTAGTAGACTATCATTTATCTTTACCACCCAACTTTTCATGTATCAATAATATTTCATATTTTAGTTTTGTAGAGGTATATACCAAACAATTCTCATGTTAAAACTAAAATTTAGAAAAAAAATAAGGAGAATACAAACAAGTATAAGCCCCTATTCTAAACTAGCTATGCACCTCCCAAAGGGGGAGATTGTTGGCAACATGGTCAAGAGACACTGTTGGTATGATTGTGATATAGTGTTGTCATTGATGGCAACAGTCATATATGTTTGGGAATAAGTCTTGAGACCAGTTGTGTACAATATTTTTGGTTCAGAAAGAATGACTAACAAATACCCATTGCCCCGCATCGGTGATATTTTTTATCAAATGAGAGGAGCAACCATGTTTTCTAAGATCGATCTTCGATCTAGGTACCATCAATTGCGGTTAAAGAGGAGGATATTCACAAAATAGCCTTCAGAACAAGATATGGGTATTACGAATTTACTATCTTGCCCTACAATGTTCATGAACTTAATGAACAGTGTGTTCAGAGATTGTTTGGACAAGTTTGTCCTAGTTTTTTCTTAAAAGTTTGGGAGGATTGGGACCAATTATACCTTTTGTGATTCCTTTCCCTGTAGGCAAAGATAGATTTCAATTTCTGTTCCTGTTTGATAGCCTTCTCATAGACTTGATCCATTGAAGTGGGACCATGCACATAAACTTCACCCCCAATCTGGGTGTTCAATCCCATAATAAACTTTCATATGCGAAACTTTTCATCCTGTTGATATTGCGGGACATAATTGAGTAGGCAAGTGAACCTTTCCTAGTACTTGTTCACAGTTAAATCTCCCTATCTTAGATTCTAAAAATCTATAAGCTTTTGATCATAATATAGCTAAGGCAACCATCTTTACCTAAAGAGTTCCACAAAACTGTCCCAAGTTAAACTTGTAGACCTCAAGCCTAACTCCATTTTCTTATTCATCCACCATGTGGATACTTCACCCACCAACTGGTATGCTCCCCATACCACTTTGGTGATTTCAGAATAATTTCTTATTTCAAAGTATTTCTCCATTTCAGTACGCCATGCCTCCGCAGCATCTTCGCTTACCATCCCGTCAAACTTGGGAGGGTTAACCTTTTTCATATCATGGGATAATTCCAAAGCCAAATGGCTTCTTCTATCTTCGTCATGTCTTGCCTCAGAGTTATTCCCTCAGTGTTCACTTTGGGTGGTGTCTTCATGATGTGGCTCGTCATCACCCCCGTGATAGGCTTCCCGCCTGGGTCCATATTGACCCATGACCTCCTGCTCGAGAGTTCCAACTCTTGCTCTCGTCTCTTGGAGCATAGTAAGCATCTGGTCAAGTTTGGAATCAGAGTGGCCTGAAGGTTTCCCTTCTTCCTAGCTATCTCACATACTGATTCTTGTCTGAACCTTGTTGTAATCTACTTCTCCTAAAGTTTGTATATTAATCATTCAATTAGTTTTCCATACCAAGGAATCCATTGTCATTCATGTAATCTTTAACAAGAAAGGAAAGTGTTCCTTTGGCGCATTGTTGTCTAGTGTAGTGAGCTCCTCTTTCTGGTGGCAGGTTCCTTTTCTTGTCTTCTTTCCACATGTATACTTCATTTTCTGAAATTTCATATACAATTGTTTTTTTTCGAGCATTTCCTTAGTTTGTTTCTTTCGTATAGGCATCTAGTTTAGTTGTTTTACTTATGTTAGAATATAAAGTGGTTCTGTAGACCTAGTGTAGGTTTGAAACACTTAAAGTGGTTCTGTAAACACTTAAACCTTTTTCTTCCCTGTTGTGGTTCATCATTACAGTTTATCATTCCATTCATTTGTTGAGGAGTTCTATTCATTTAGGTCCGACCTATCTGTGTACACACATTACACCTCTTCATTGGAGTTTGTCATCTTCCTTGGCCGACGCAGAGGAATCATATGTTCCAAAGATGATATAAAATGTTGTAATAGATGCCTAGGAAAGTAGTTATGATCATTATAATAAGTTGATAGTTTGAAATTATGCGAAGGGGCTTCAAAGATATATCTTGTGTATATTATGATATTCTACAATCAGGCCTGTGAGCCCTAATTGTAAGCCCACGTCACAAATCTGAAGTTTTCACTAAGTTTAAGGAATTTAAAGCTTTAGTTGAAAAGAAATCAAATCATAACATAAAGGTTTTGAGATCTAACAATGGAGGGGAATATTGTTATAAGGAATTTGATGAATTCTGTAAGCATGCAAGTATTGTTAGACAGAACGGTGTATGACATTGTTGTGTTCTTTTCCAGACTTGTGGGACCACCTAGTGATGGCCATTGGAAAGGGTTCCAAATAATGAATAGCAAGCTCTTACACAATACAAACCCTTTAATGGAGTGGATAAGCTCTTGATGTTGACGGAGAGAGTTGTTATGTGGTCACTCTTGGAGACTTCAAATTTGGACATGTATCTACAAACATTAATGGATTCTATCTATGATATGATGTCTTTGTGAGGGGGGTTTTATAGATCTTTGGTTGAGGACATGGATGATTTATATTGTGCCACAAATTGGATGGTTGAGATTTATTTAAGAGGGTTTTGTTCAATGATTGGTGACAAGTGGTGGCAAGATGGAGGGATGAGATTTCATTTATTAAGATGAATGGATAAGATGCAAAGCTATTTTGTCTTTTGTGATAAGGTGGATGAATGACTATTTAAATGTGGAGGGAAAGATGTTTTAATTTTTTAAATGGGATGAAGGGAGATATGTGTTTTTTTAATTTTAAAAGTGTATGATGGCATGAACAACAAATTAGCCTGATTAATTAAATAAGCATAATTTATTTAATTAATTAGTGATGAAGCAATGTGGGATTAATGATGTGGTTATGGTGTTGAAAATATTTAATTAATATGGTGATGTTAGCAATAAGGTTAAAATGCAAAAGTGGATATTAAGTGTCTCAATTTTGCCCCTCTTTGACATGGTGTTGCGACTAAAAGGAGTGGCATCATTCAAAGAAAATAAATATAGGAACTTGGTGAGGAAAATTCAATGGCAAGATGCCTCAGGCATTTGGAAAAAGTGGAGTTAGAAAGTGGGATAAGGATACCCCCTTGAGAGAGTAGGTGGGTTTACAAGACCATGGTGGTCTTTCAAAAGGAGAATAAGGTCCTAAGGGGTTAAAAATGGATGGAAAGGGTGAAAATAGGGTGGAAGAGTGAATAAATAGGAGGGAGGTAAAAAATTGCATTTTCACCCTTGCAAATAGTGGATTAGAGCTTTGAGCTTCAAGAGATTTTGAGAGTAACATGGAGTGTGTTCTAGTTCATGAACACCAAAGTGAGTAGGTGAGGGAGTATAGGCAACGAGACATGGGTGGACAACCGATAAGTACCATTTTTGAGTTTTTAAGTGTGCATTTATTGTGCATTAATTAGGGTCAAAGTTAGTTGAAGTGCAGACATCATGAGATGGATTTCATCTCATGTCATCTGTGTGATTGCTAACAATGTCTATGTTTAGGGTCAAGGAGTTTATGTTCCAAGCCACAACATATGCATATTTTGTGTGGCATTTATAAAGTGGGATGTTTCCATCTTGCTACATGGCATCTGCGTAAAGATCATAATGTTTGCACCCTAATGTGCAACATTTGCATTTTGATCATGAAAATGATGAATTTTGACACAACTTTTTTTGTGTTTTTAAATGATTACAAAAGTGACTATTGACCCTTGTGACATGAGAGAGGAGATCAACTGTGATGGGGTTGACAACGTGATTTAGCAAGGTTGAGTGAGGTCTCCTCGATATGGTGGGAGTGTATCACATTACCCAGATGTTAGAGATTTGAGTTGATATAGTGATGCTAATGGTGTTGACAAAGAGGTGGTGCTCCGAGACTAGAACCTTCCATCTCTTGATAGGGGAGATGACAATGACCTTGGAAGACATGTGGCAAATCTTTCACATTTTGATCTAGGGACAGAGGGTATTGTGTATGCTAAAATATGAAACAAAATGAGGAACAACACATCAAATCAAAGTACCTATTTTGTATCTAACAACACCTCTGATTGGGCAAAGGATTAGCAAAATCAAATAAAAAATAGAAATCTCTCACCAAACTAGCCCTTGTTACCCCAAGAAATAGTGGTTGTGCTCCAATTGATTCTCGATGTTGAGATTGATTGTTGGTTACTCACTTGGATAGCGTGACATTACATCCCAAAATGTCTTATGTAAATGGCTTGATTGAGGGTTGATTTATAGATTTTTGGATGATAGGATGGATGACTAAGATTTGATTAAAAATGGATGGCTAGGATTGAATGAGATAAATTAGGGCAATTTTAGAAGCTTCTAGGGCATTCTATAAGGATGAATTATTGATGTTAAAGATAAATTGATGGATATGATTGTATGAGATAATTAGGGCAAGGATGGAGGCTTCTATTGAGTGAAAAGGAAATCATTTTTCCAAGTGGAATAACATGGACCCTAGAAGCATGCCTCTTGCTTTCCAAAACCTTACTTAAGTAGAAGAGATGTTAATAGCAAGGGTAAATCCATTTCTTCAATTTAGGCATGCGTGAGGAGGCCAATTAAAATATAATGGTCATACCATTAGATTTGCACAAGACATTATTGCTATTGAAAAATACTTACCTAGACGTATCAACTAATTAGACATAATCATTGTTAAAAGAGAAAGTGTGGAGCATAAAACTATGATTTTTATGTTAGTCACTCACAATTTCTCAAATCCTTACAATACAAGATTGCACATGATCCATGCTACAAGGATGTCCAACTTGATGAATTTGCACTCTTGAACTAGCCTTCCACTCCTACAAATGTGTCAAACATGCTTTTGCACGACTCCACAAAAATTCTAGAGCCTCAACCCACTCCACATCCACAAACATTAATGAGATTGACAATGTTGAAAAAAAATTAAATGAAGACTCTTCTTTTGTAGTTCTCCTAGCAACATGTAGAGAGGTTGAATAAATACGTAGCTTCTTACAAGTTAACCAAGCTCACCCCGTAGATGTTATGGAATGGTCTCCTATTACTTTATCACCAATCAATGAGTACAACATAGAGGGCTTGCTTGCAATGGCATTCCCTACTCTCTCCTACTAGTGTGGTACTTTTCAAACAAGCACACATCAAAGATGTTGAAATGCATGAATATGCTACACATCTTATATGATACCATGATAACAGATTTGGTCAACATCAATGTTTCTGGTACTTCTTGTTAAATGTTATGTTGTGACATAGAAGCCAAGCAACAATTGTAGTTTTTTTCAATAAATTCTTTCATGAAAGTGTACCAAATGTAGTTGCAAACCTACACCTTCACATGTAATATTTGCCTGATGATAAACTTGCTAATCACCTTATGCATTTTAGCTCAAATATACATGGGACAAGACCCTTTTGGACAAGGTGTAGAGAAGAGATATCATATATGGTCATACAAGTTGGTTGTCCAACTTTGTTCTTCACACTTAGTGCAACATATACCAAGTGGCTAGATTTACATAGTGCAATGCCTAGCATACAACCCACTAAACCAACACAAGCATACTAATGGAGGATCAAAAACATAATTAACAATCCACATCTAACTAAACTCTACATGCATAATAGATTCACAACCTTTTGTGAAGAGATCTTGAATAAGATTTTGCTTGCCCAAGACTATTGGTATATGTGAGTAACATTGATCATAATTTATGTATACAACATGACAAATAGATAACTTTTTTTTGGAGATGGGGAAAGCGACAAGTATGAATAGAGATGGAAAATGTTTAGCAGATGGGAGTAGGGTTTTAGGTGGGGAGACTAAAAGAGGACAGAGATCCACAAGGGGAGGCTGATGGAGTACTAACTTTAGATTTATGGATAGCTCTATAGTTTTACTATCAGATTCCTTGGACAAACCACCTAACCTAGGTGGGACATCACATGTGGTGGGCCTCGACGAGACAAAAACTTTAGGGGTTCCCAAAAATTTTGGTCAAGGTTTGTCAATTGATGGTCAGAGCACTATTGATGCTCAGTTTAAGGGATCCAAGAAGGTAATGCATAATGGCTAGTCGACGAGAGACTTATTGGTGAAGGAATTAGAAGCCATTTGTTGGGCATCTCTTTTAGGGGAAAAAACCAAAGGGAAAAGCTCATCTCCTTTGGTGAAGGTAGAATCTAATCCTTGTTTGAGAGAGCTCTCCATTTGTATCCTAGATTTCATTGTTGATAAAGGCGTCTCAAGGATGGAGATAACTTTGATAGGAAGATTCATGGGGCCAAGACCTAATATCTAAGGGGTTAGGGCTTGGGCCATTAAGAGATGGAGGACTAAAGGTCATCTAGATATTACAACCATGAGAAAAGGATGTTGCTCCTTTTTGTTTTCTTGTGAAGACCTTTATAATGTCTTGGTAGGGGACCTTGGTTTATTGACAAGACAACCTTGGCTTTGAGAAAAAATGATTTGGGGTTTGACCCAGCTAAGAGATCATTTCATATTGCCCTGGTGTGGGTAAGATTTCTTGGTCTACCTATGGAGTTTTCAGATGAAGAGGTGTTTAAGTGTATTGCTAGCTCATTTGGCCAGGTTCTAACCATTGATGCCATGACAGTCTTGAGAAGAAGGTTGGTATTTGCGAGGCTATGCATGTGTATTGAATAATTAGCCAACCTTCATTCTTTGATTAACTTCAAGTCCAAATTAGGGGTCTAGAAGTAATCAGTGGAGTTTGAGTCCATCTCCTTTGCCTGTTTCAAGTGTAAGAAAGTCGGTCATTGGGAAAAGCAGTTCCCTATTCAGAAACCCAAACCGCAGCAACAAGTATGGAAGGAAAAAGGACTGCTTGGAAAGGTGGATATGTTGATGGGAGGTCCTCCCACCCAGATGGAGAGCCTCCTTGAGGTTCAAAGACAAAATATTGAAAAGCCTATGGATCTTACCTCTTTGAAATAAAACCCTGCTTTTGAAGAAGAAGAAATGGGTACTGATAGAGAGTTGAGTGTTGTTGATGAGGAAATATAGTTAGATGGTTTGGATGTATTGAAGGACGTTGATAGTTTCTCCCCTCAGAAAGAAACCCCTCCCCAACTTGTTCTTGAGATAGAGGAATGGTCTAGGGAAGAAAGGATGATTGAGGAGGATCTGGAGAGCAATATTTCTCCTCTAACGTCTTTATCCTAGGAGGAGATCATGAATATGGATAATACCAGTAGAGAGTTAGACTTGGAGTGAAAGAGGAAGGAACCGACTGAGAAGTAGGAACTCACTAAAGTAAACAACCTTACCAAGGATAAAGGGAAAAAGAATAATATAAAGTTGATATCAACTCCCCCGAGTGGGAAAAGTAGGGGGATCCTTACTAGAAATAGGAAAAATGTAGATTGTGGATCGGATCCTAAAATCCAAGGTAGACTCACTTCAAAAGATACAAGGGAGAGAGCCATTAAGAGAGACATTGGTGATGGTTTGCAGCAAACCATCTCGAGCATGTGCTCTAAAAGCACTCCCAATCCCAAGAAATGAAGATAATCTCTTGGAATGTCAAGGGGATGAACAATACCCATAAGCAAGACCTACTGGCCAACCTTATAAGGGAGCATAAACCTTTCAAGGGGATGAAACTAAAATGCAAGTTGATAAGCTGACTAAATTAAAGAATAGGTTCTTTAAGGACGATGGTTTTCATGGGGTTAGTGCTGAAGGGGCCTCTAGTGGCATAGCCACTTTCTGAAATCCTAAAGTGCTTAATGGTGTGGCCTTGTATAAGGATTCTAACCATGTTGCAACTTAGTTTTTTCACCTCGGGGATGATACTTCTTGGATTTATTCTAATATTTATGCCCCAAATATTAGAAGTACTAGAAAAAATTATGGAGTCACTTTAGATCTTTCAAAGTAATCCATTCAACTAGAAAGTGGCTTCTGATGGGGGACTTCAATACCCCTGGGAGGATCTCAAGTTTCTTTGGATAGCAGGATTGATTTGGTTAAATCTCATTAATGATCAAGATCTTTTGGATTTGGATCTGAAAGGAGCTAATCACACTTGGACTGACAGAAGGACTAGGGCTTCTCTCATCCATGTGAGGCTTGATCATTCCATCATCTCTTTTGACTGTCCTCTTATTTTTGCTCCTTGTCATCACTTACTAGGCTTAGCTATGATCATTTCCCTATAATTTTTTATGCTGATAAAATGGGAAGGAAGAAAATCTTTCCATTTAGATTTGGAAAAATGTGGATCCATCACCCTGAATTGTATAACAAATTTGATGAATGGTGGGATATCAAGGTTGATGGATTGGCTATGTATAGAATTTCTAAGAAGCTTTCCAATGTCAAATTTAATATTTAGGTTTGGAATAAGAAATATTTTTGGCATATCTTCAAGAAAAAAGAAGAAATTAGGAGAAAGTTGGATGATGTCTAGAAAGATATTCAATTTCTGGGTATGGACTTTGGCTTGCTAAACCAAGAAAATGAACTCATGTATGAACTTCACTCTATTATTTCTAAAGAAGAGGATTATTGGAAACAGAGATCTAGAGCTATTTGATTAAAGAATGGGGACCTTAATACCAAATTATTCCTATTGGAAACATGGTCAAGAGACACTACTGATATGATTGTGATATGGTGTTGTCATTGATGGAAACAGTAAGAAATGATTGGCTAGTCAAATTGACTAAGTGTTGGCAACTTACTGAGTTAGCGATAGAGAGTTGGTTGGTATTCCTCTGTAGGTATAAATTTTGGTATGTGGTTCTAGTATGTTGCACATAGTTGTTTGACAATGCTATATTCCAAGCTTCATGTCCTAGCAATCTCTGGAAGATACACTTTGAATTGCTTAAGTCTGGGTTAATAGAGTTCAGTCATGAATAGTGTAGAATTTCTGAGTATTTTAGTCCACATTTCTCCGCTATTGGTTGTTTCAATTTGTAGTTTAGAGGTGTTGTAAACACATATTAAGAGTATCCAATTCTAGATTTGTGGAGTATGAGGTTTACCAAATGATCGTCTACAACTTTCTAAGTATCGACATTCAGGTTGACAGTATTTCAAAGTGACAGAGATAGTAGTTTAGAGATCTGCATTTTGCCTCATAAGAATATTATGACTCGTGGTTCTGAAGGTGTGTTGGGTGATGCATAATGAATGTTTGGTATGAATTTTAGAGTCTTGTGTGGTCGGCATTGGGAGTTGTGGTATGACAGTTAATTTGGTCAAGTGTATACTTAAGTATGAAACTGACATACAAGTTGGATCGATATGCGGTAAAGATATATTGTTTGGATCATCATCCTAAGTGGTTCTATAATAGGTTCGTACCTATATGAAGGTTCTTGAAGGATTGTATTGGTCCGCATAGCTTCTTGTGTAAAGAGTTCAAGCCGACAAAGTATAACCTTTCGTGTACACGTTTCATTTTTGGCAAGCTGACCCAGTTTTGAGTTAGATCTTGTTGCAGATATAAATACTTGATGGATTTCATTGTTAAGTGTGGTGTGTGTGCGAATGTGATTGGGAATTCAATAAGAAGAGAATATTGAGTGTGACAAGTGCAGGTCTAATGTAAAAGCAGAATAGTGGAGCAGAGTAGTCAAGATGAAGAGTTTTGAGATAGTATTTTGAGCATTCATTGGAGTTGCAATCATGCATGTGTAGATGCAATTTGAGCAGTTAATTTTGGCAGTGAGCCATCTCCTTTCTTCTATATTTATCTAGGCAATGAACCTTTTTGCAGTGGGCACTTCTTTGGGCAGTGAGCCCTAAGGTAATGAGCCTTTATTGTAATTTGGTATTGTTCCTACATAATATATCGTGAGCTAACACTGACCGTGTTTTTTCCCTGTTTTGGGTTTTCTACGTAAAAATCCCTGTGTTCATGTGTTATGGATTGTGGTTGTCTCTTCTATGCTTAATATGCTTAATTATTGCATGCAGTAAATGTATTGTTAGATTAACAAGTAAAAGATTTAATAGGATACTGATTCACCCCCTATTAGTATCTCAGGTGTTCAACAATTGGTATCAAATCCTGGTGACAGGCTGTCGTGAGGTCCTAACACTTTAGTTGAAAAATATATCAATTATGTCAACTAGGTTGTGTCCAAAGGCTGTATGAAATAGGGGATGTTTTGGCCAACTCTCTTAGTAAGATTTTCTAAATTTTTAAATTGGTTGAAAACAAAACTCAAGCTAGAAAGCATTAAATCATCTAAGCTAGAAAGCATTTAAATTCCTATTCTATAAAGCATGAAAACTATCTAAGAAGAGCAATTGCAGTTTAATTATGAAACTTAAACAAAGGCGACAAACTACTAACGACTAACTATTAACTGAAAGTACACCCAACATCTTTTAATCTACAAGTAACGTCAATTTCATAAATAGAGTGGATGCCCCAGAAATTTTAAGTAAGCAAAAACTCAGAGATTAGTAACTTAAAGACACAACCTGCAGGCACACACAACAATACTAAGCATAGAATAACATTTATCTCATCATAACATGTACAAAACAACAATAACAACATAAAATAGGACTAACAACATTTAACAATGAAAATACTTATCTACTCTACGAGATCCCTTGAGTGGCCAGCGCTCGAGTGTTCCTACTAATAGCTCAAATCACATATAGTACTTTTGCAGTTTCAACGTGAATCCATTCATAACACTTCCATTACTTAGAACAAATTACTCAGAAAAATTTCATGATATTCATTCATTCATAACATAAAAGTATATCAGCACACTCCACATAATGGAACAGTATTCAGAATAACATAACATGTCCTTATTTTCAGCAGCTATCATATATATACTGCACTACTACACAATCCTAATCTGCAGATGGCGAGAAAATACCATTGAAAAAGTCAAACAGAAATACAACTAACTGATGTTCATGACATAAAACATAATAAAGGCTTTGAGTGGAGTCGTAAAGTCTAAAATAATCTCAACAAAAATTAACAGAATGCTTTTAAAAAGTCTTCCACTATGCAAGCATAAATTTCTGGCACCCAAACTTGTGGCGCTCTAACTTCAACTGCTTGAAGTCGACTCCTCTCATAGGCCATGCATAAATCATGCGCAATTACTCAAAGTCTATACCATTATATCAACATTTACTTAGCTAATTCAATCAATTTGAGAAATAAAGATTCATACATCATTTTATAAAAAGTAGACAATTACTGCTTCTAAAAATAAGTAAATTGGCATGGCTGATGTGGTTGGCAAGAACAAAAAGGGGTATTTAGCTCATCATAAGAATGATATTGTTTGTACCTCATCATCCTCCCCTTCCTTCCTAAGCCTGAGCAGATCCTCCTACTCTCTGCTGAGTCCTCTGTCTCTCTGCATCCCCTTCCCTATTTAGTTCATCATATTTGGAGCTGAGATCATACATGTCTTCTACCTCTTCATCTAAATGATCAGGGTGTTTGAGAAAACCTTTGTTGTATTTAATCCTCATCTACCAATTATATAGTTCTCCAGGATTTTGCTTGGCAGTGATCAAAACTGTAGGGGATGGCTGAAGGAGCAATGGAGGTCTGTATTGCATCCCTATCCACTTGATCTTGAGTTGTAATATTTCTGTTAATGCCTCTGCCCTTCTGTAGGACCACCTTAGGTTGGTAGGGGATATCATCTCCCTCCTTTTGAGATACATAGGGAGAGGAGTGTACCGCTCCTCACAAGCACTCCATGCCCTTTCAATTAACTGTGGCCCATGAATTTTGAAATTTTCAAAGAAAATCCAGATACTTTCATTATATTTATTCTTCATGGCTTCATATCTTTTAATCCTTCTAAACTAGGCCTTGAAGGCAAAGGGCTTCCGATTAGGATATCTCATTTGGAGTCCCACAGTTCTCTCAGCTTGCAAATATTCCCTGGTTCTCTCTTGCCACTAGATATGATTTTGCATATTGGACATGAATGATCTAAGTTGTAATTCCCCAACAAAAAGGTTGATAAAAAAATCATTGTGTTTTTCTAAAAATAAATTATGTATGAAAAATTCACACAGTAGATTATGTTGAGCAGGGGCTGCCTATTTGAATGCCTCTAAGAATTGTTTATCATTGGGGTCATGGGGCAAATTGCAGGAGATCCTTAAAAGTTTCTATCTTAACAATTGTTCATTTAGAAACATGGAGTATAACCAGGATGGCTTCCTACAGGCTAGTAACAATTCTCCAATCTGACATGCATCAATATTATCCTAATAGAGTTTATCATATGATTCTTTTAATAACACTATTTCTTGCTTAAGTTTGGCATTTTCTGCCCCTGCTTGCCTCAAGAAATAGCATCTCTCCATCCATTTGGTCAGCCTTGGAGGAATGTGGATTTGAAACCATTCCATCTTAGTTGGCTCAATTTGCACTTCTTTTGATTCCATGATTGGTTTCACATTTGTTTCCTACAAATCCTGCTCTAGTTCAACAATTCTGCTTAAGGCTGCATTGAGTTCAAGTGTTTGTTGTTCCTTCTTTTTTGCAAATGCTTGAAGGGATTGTACTAGATGATCAGTTAAATTCTTAATCTGCTTATTTTTCTTAGATAAACTAGCCAAACATTCTTTATCCTTTTCATCAATTTGTTGCACTTGGGACTGCAACTCTCCAATAGTTTTATCCTTTTGTTTTAATTGAGTCCATAAAGCTATGATTTCTTGATCCTTCCTTGTCAAAAGTTCATCTTGTGTGTTTATTTCTTGTTGTTGCTCGTTTATCTGTTCTTCTTTTTATTGTAGTTTTTCTCTTAACTAAATAATCTTTGCCTTCAGCTCTTCTAATTTTGTTTTTAAGTGATCATCTTTTCCAATTTCTTTATCAATGGTAGGGGAAAAATATGGATCTCTACATTACTGTCAGTCACATGCTCTACATTATTTACTTTCAATGGACTTTGTTCTCTGTCATTGGCAACCAGGAGAGACAATTGTTCATTGGGGGGTACTGCATTAATTTCTTATGTTTCCAACGGTTGCCGTGAAGGGGAAAGTGGTTCAATAGACTCATCCTCAACAGGTATATAATTTGGTAATTGTGCTCCCATTTCTCCTTGTCTTGCTTCAGGTGGAACATCCTCCTTTTCAAACTTAGGGGGCTAATTACTATCCAGATTTTATTTTTCACTTAACTGGGGTATGTTTTCACATGGCTGGGCCACATTCTCATCCGATTGGGCTACAGTTTCATGAAATTGCCTCCTTTTTAGGAACATGCGACTGATCACAAGCCACAACACAACTAAATTCTGTAGCCAATCATTTGCTGCTCCTTAAAGGAGGAGGTCTTTGCAATATCACTTTTGGCCTCTTTTCCTTTTTGTGGGGCCGAGTATTCTCACCTTCAGAATTTACTAAATCCACATTTTCTTGCTTCTTAAGGGTTTTTGGTATATTCTGTGGTCTAGGTCTCTCCTCCGGGTCTGAAAGGTGTGATGGATTTTTTGGCGCTTCACCATCAAAATCTTTTCTAGCATCTTGAGGAACAAGGGAATCTTGAGGCATAGGGGAGTCTTTAGGCACAGGGAAATCTTGAGGCATAGGGGAAGGTTCTTTTACATTTTGACCTGCCAATCTATATGACTCACCTTCTTCAAAATGTCTTAAAGGTTCAGGGTTTTTAAAATTTTGAAGAAATTTTTGTCATTTTTGTTCTGATTTTCCTTTCTTCAGGAATTTATATTTGCAAATTAGATGAATAAGACCATCATGTTTCAATTGCCCTGAACCAATCTTAAACCTCTCTATCATGTTGACAATGGAATCACTGAGGAAAGTAGGGAGGTTAACCCTTAATTTAGGGTTTTCAGCGCCATGGCGTAGGTGAGTGAGTAACCAGAAGGAGGGGCCGACTATGGTGGCACATTGCCCCTCACACGTAAAGTATTTGATAATCCAGGCAACCGCCGTTCTCCATGGCTCTGCAATGGACACTCTCTGAAACCCCTTATTTTGCCCACGGGTATTCACCACTAACAGAGGATGAGGTTCTCCCTCCCTTATGAAGAGTTCTACCATTCTTTGATAAGAAATGTTTGTGGCCTTAGTTAAATTTATACCTTCATTCTTAATGCCAGACAAATTAGAAATGATTCGAGGGATTACCTTAAACTTCTTGCCTCGTACTATCGTCTTCCCGTCTGAGAAGTTTTCTACAAATTCCTTGACCAACTGCGTGTTGTGCCCGTTAAATTTCTTCATAAAATCAAGCCAACCTATCCTCTGAAACAGATCAAAAATACTATTCAGCGCCAACAATTTCTTCGGAGAAGTTGGTTCTGATTTACGCTTAGCCCCACCCATTCTATTTCTTACTTGCAATTCTGCTAAGTGTCTACTAAATTCGTGGCACTCTATCGATGAAAAACTGTTTCAACAGATTGTTATGCAAACTGAAGGGAATGCAATCTTATGACCATCTGTACTTTGACAATACTGATGGGACACGGATTAATTAAAGCATTTGGTTTTGTTGCATTTGAATCATTATTTTGCATGGGATAGAGTGCATGAGCCGTCACCTCTTCAGTGAAGGTACAGTCTGCACAATTTACTAAATTTGGAAAGGAAGGTGGAACGTGCCAATTTATTCATTTTTATTTACAATAATATACCTACTTAAAATAAAAGATGTACATACCTCATGTCTCATCATTGATTTGAAAGTTGCTTTCCCTATGTTGACGTAATAGCATCATGGGTGGTGGTATAATTAAATTTGGATGGGTTGGTGAATGATGTAATGAATTTATTATGAATAAAGATGGGGTGGCTAATACAGGTTTTAACTATTATGACAAAAAGTGGTCACAATAATTTTTTTAATTTATTATGGTAATATTGGTCGTGAATTTTGGCAGTGGCGAAAAAGAATTAGTGATGGTCACGGGTATGTTGTTAGGATTGTCAGAGAATTTGCATAGAAGGGGGAATCACAAAATTTTGGAGCATCACTGAAAGATGCAGCTGGGACAAGGAACACAATTCTTGAGCATTGTTGAAAGATGCAGTCGGAATGTAGGAACAAAGTTTTGGAGCATCGCTAAAAGATACAGCTGGAATGTAGAAACAAAGTTCCAAAGCATCACTTGAAGATGCAGCCGGAATGCTAGAACAAAGTTCCAGAGCATCGTTGAAAGATGCAGCCGAAATGTTGGAACAAAGTTTCAGAGCATCGCTGAAAGATGCAGCCAGAATGCGGAAACAAAGTTCCAAAGCATCGCTGAAAGATGCAGCCGGAATGTGGAAACAAAGTTCTAGAGCATCATTGAAAGATGCAGCCAGAATGTTGTAACAAAGTTCTGGAGCATCGCTCAAAGATGCAACCAGAATGCAGGAACAAAGTTTTGAAGCATTGCTAAAAGATGTAGCCATAATGTAGGAACAAAGTTCCAAAGCATCGCTGAAAGATGCAACCAGAATGCTAAAACAAAGTTTTGGAGCATCATTGAAAGATGCAGCCGAAATGCAGGGGGCATGGAACATGATGACACACTTTTGGACTTAACATGTTCCGAAACATCACTGGAAGATGCATCAGAATGCAGGAACAACAAGGGAATGGAACCTTTTGAACAAATAAGTTCTAGAGCATCGTTGCAAGATGTGCCAAAATTTGCATTCTCTTTAAGAATGAAATCCTACAAAAATAGAAATCAAATTTAGACAAGTCCAAAAGAACAATAATATAATAAAAATACTCTGAAGTGATTATATGTACATACACATGCAAGATTTTTTTTTTACTTAAAATTATACTGGCTCTGCTATAGCAGAGTCAATGTATTGGGTTTCCCCTTGCATTTCTATCATTCTCATGAATTCTTCTTTGTTGACAATTTTGTGGTAGATTCGTAATCGATGACCGTTGACTAAGAGAGTTCGAGTGTCACCATCAATAGGTTTGAGTTGCACTGCTCTGTTTGGAAATACTTTAGAAATTTCATATGGACCCAGCCAATGAGTCCTTAGTTTCCCTTTTTGATCTTTATAACGGGAATCAAACAACAATGCCCAATCTACATTGTGGAACTCTCTTTCTTTTATGTGTTTATCATGATAGACCTTTCATTGTTGTTGCACTAGTTCAGTCTGGTGGATAGCTTCTAGGTGGAGTTCATCTAATTCATTAAGTTGCAAGACTCTTTCTACCTGAGCTCGGTCGAGGTCTAATCCTAACTCCTTTGCCGTTCTAAGAGTTTGAAGTTCAAATTCAATGGGTAGAAGAGGTTTCTTCCCAAAGACTAACTCGTAAGGAGTAAGACCAGTGGTGGATTTCCAAGTTGTATTATAGGCCCAAACAACTTCGAGTAATTTTCTAGCCCAGTCTCTTCTTCCCGATGAAACTGTCTTTGTCAAGATAGTTTTTAGTTCCTTGTTAGTGACTTCTACTTGACCATTTACTTGCGGATGATAAGGTGACGACTTTTTATGGCTTACCTAGAAATGATCAGTAAAGGCTAGCAAAACTTTTGACATGAATTGGGGTCCTTGATCTATAACAATTGATCTAGAGGCTCCAAATTTGAGAAAAATCATGTTATATAGGAAGTCAGTAACTTTTTCTTCCCTAGAAACTCTTAGGGCTTAGACTTCTGCCCACTTAGTCAGCTAGTCAGTACAGACCAAAATGTATTCTTTGCCCTGTGAAGAATGGTCTATGGGATCGATAAAATGCAATCTCCACTTTTCAAATGGTTCAAAAACTACCTGCGGTTACAGAGGCATTTCATTGGATGCTGTGGGTCTTCCTACCCATTGGCATTCATCACAACGGTGAACATAGTTTTTCACATCTTTATGCATTGAGGGCCAGTAATACCCCATACCTAGGATTTTATGGGAAGTTCTCTTGGTAGAGTAATGACCTCTAGAGGGGTCATTGTGGCAGGCTCTAAGGATATTGTATGTTTCGTTTGATCTAACAGAACGTCATAAAATCAGATCAGGGCCACATTGAAATAGCATCCCATTCATCCATTTGAATTGAGCACTTTCCTGAATAAGGCGTTTCTTTTGTTTGGTCGTAAAGTTTGGTGGAAACTCAGAAGTAGCCAAATAGTTGGTGATGTCTGCAAACCAAGGGGCTTTAATGGAGATGGCAAATAAATTTTCATCTGGGAATTCATCTTGTACAGAAGCACAATCTCCATTGTCTTGTTTGATTCAGGATAAGAAATTTGCGACTATGTTGAACTTCTCGGGTTTGTCAATGATTGTTACATTGAATTCTTGGAGAAGCAATAACCACCTGATTATTCTCCCATTTACTGTAGGTTTGTTCATTAGGTACTTGATAGATGAATGGTCTGTGAACACAGTCACTTTGTACCCTGTGATATAATGTCAAAATTTATTGATTGCATGCACCACAGCTAAAAATTCTCTCTGTAGTGGTATAGTTTCGTTCAGTGGAAGTTAGATTCTTACTAATGAAATAGATGGCATATTTTCCTCCATTCTCATCTTCCTGACCTAAAATTGCTCCAATAGCATCATTGGAAGCATCTGCATAAATATGGAATAGAAGGTTCCAGTTAGGTCCACGTAGGACAGGAGCAGAGATGAGTTTCTCCTTAATGATTTCAAATGATGTTTGACATTCTGCTGTTCAGACAAAATCTATGTCCTTTTGGAGAAGGGAGAACATGGGGGCTGCAATCTTGCTGAAGTTTTCTATGAATCTTCGGTAGTATCTAGCACGTCCTAAGAAACTTCTGACGTTAGTTTGGTTCTTTGGAGTTTCTAGTTGTTGTATCACCTCAATTTTCTTAGGATCTACCTTTGTCCCTTCAGCTGAAATGTGGTGTCCCAACACTATCCCTTGTTCTACCATTATTAGACATTTTTCACGACTCAGAGATAGTTGATGGTCCTCACATCGCTTCAATACCTTGTCCAAATTTTTAACTCCATTAAAAGTGGAGCTATACACTGTGAAGTCATCCATATAGACTTCCAGACAGTCATTGACTAGCTTAGCAAATATGGCCAAAACAACTCTCTAAAATGTTGCAGGAGCGTTGCATAGCCCGAAAGGAAGGACTCAATATGCGAATGTTCCCCAGGGGCAAGAAAAAGTTGTTTTGTCCTAGTCTTCTGCTACTACTTGTATTTGATTATATCCACTGAATCTGTCCAGGAATGAGAAATACTTCCTTCCAGCTAAATTATCCAAGACTTGGTCTATGAAAGGTAAAGGGAAGTAATCTCTATAGGTAGCTTTGTTGAGTTCTCTATAATCAATGCACACTCTCCACTTTCCATTTTTCTTTAGAACAACTACCAAAGGTAAAACCCATTTGTTGTCAGACATGGGATAGATGAATCCTACTTGTAGGAGTTTCTCAATCTCTATTTTAACAATATCCTTGAGAGCAAGGTTGAGTCTTCGCTAAGGTTGACGAACATGTCTAACATCTTCAGTATATATGTGATGGACACAAACACTCAGGTGTATCCCTCTCATGTCCGTATAATCCCAAGCAAAAGCCTTGGATCTATTTACCAAAACATCAACCAATTTGAGCTCATCTAACTTTGTCAACCAACTGTTGATATTTAAAGTTTTTCTTGGTAGTAACATGATAGTTTTGGCTCCAGGATAGTTGGAAGTGACAGTATGAACTTCTCTCGTTAAGGTGTTGAGAGGGTAGTTGTGCGGTATAGTTCTGTGAAGTCTGGCAATATCTTCGAAGAAGTGATCTGTTTTCAAAATGATATTAGCCAGAGGACAAGGTAATGTCGTGAAGTTGGTGTAATCATTTTTGGTGTCATTAGTGTGGATCGGATGTCCTAAAATCTCTTCCACTTCTAAAATTTCTTCATCAACTAAGTCTATGGTAAGATCTTGTATGTCATTTTCCAATTCATCTTCCAATTCTTCACCATGTTGTTTAATGACTACCATAGTGAGTGAAGCTAGATTCTTTTATTTGTTGGAACCATCTAGTTCATCAACCCAGACTTTGTTATGCTCAACAGGTTGAGCGGGGGGATACAAAAATAAGTGTTTGCTATTGGGACCATGTGATATGGTCATTCCTCCTATTCTACAATCAATCTTAGTTGTGACTATAGCTAACCACAGTCTACCTAGTATTATCAGGTAACTATCCTTAGATGTGAGGGATTGGATTATTTGAAAATCTACTGGGTATTTCCAATCGTCAACTTTGACAGGAACATTTTCTAGGACACCCTTGGGAATAGCTATAGACTGATTTGCCATTTGCAATACAGTGGTTGTGGGACGTAGATCAGTGAGTCCTAGTTTTTCCATAACACCCACCGTCATGACATTAATGGATGCTCCCAAGTCCATGAGTGCATTGAGTATTGCTACCTCGTTGATTATTACTGTTATGAGTGGACTGCCTGGGTCACCATATTTTGGGGTTGAAGTTTCTCCAGCTAGAAGGTCAGCTAGGTATCCATTGATATGCACAGTATTAATCTATTTCGGTTTCCTTCCTGGTGTTTTTATGCACAACTGTTTAACTAGCTTGTTTAGTTCAGGAATTTCCTTAATCGCCTGTAATAAGGGAATCTCGATACAAAGTTATTTAATTTCTTGGATTAACATGGTTTCAGTAGATACGGTCATTTCTGAAGGTTTGTTCAAAGGAGTTATCTTGAGGCACTCAGAAAAAGGTGCTTGAGATCTCTTTTTCATGGTGGGATCTTCCTTAAAAAGATCTATTGAATGTTGGACAACTTCTTCTTGAGGTAACTCGGAAGTTCTAGGTGAGGATTGTGGAAGAGGCTTGTCTTGGTTATTTAATAGGCTTTTATCTGCAAGTATGCAAGGTGTCTCGGTCTCTTTAGTAGGTTTTTCATTTGGTTCGTCAAGGATCTCAACTATGGTTGGCTACTGAAGTGTTTATCCTGACCTCAACTGCAAGTTTCCACAATAGATGGCATTAACTCCAGCCGTGTTTTTCTGTTATGTAGAATACACTGGTGTGGTTTGACAGTTATTCTTTGGATTAGGGACAAGTTGTGTTGGGAATTGTGGTTGGTTGACCTACTCATTTTGTTGGGGGTTTTGGGGAGCTACCAAAAGGTTCTGCTATGGATTAGGCATCCTCCTTGGTCCATGATAGAATTGATTTGGAGCCTGATTCCATTTAGGCATCAGATTTTGAGGATACCATTACTGTTGAGTTTGGTTCAACCATTGAGGGTTTTCCCAGGACTGGTTTGCCCACTCAGGTGGTCCCCAAGGGTTGGGTCTCCAATTAGGTGGTGCTTGAGGCCAAGGTGTTGTCCATTGATTATTATTCCAATTATTTGGAGCTCACTAGGAGGCATTTGAATTCTGGCCATAAGAGAAATTCCCTCCAGGTCTTTGACCCACAAAATTGATCTCCTCCTCAGTGTGGGATGACCTCTTCTTGGAATTTTTGATTGTATTTAGGATCTCATATTAGTCAGTGGCATGACTCTTCTCACAGATTTAGCAGATGTCAGTTTTGTCCAAGGGACATTCTCTTAACAGATGTTTGTTTCGGCACCTAGGACAATAGATGGATAAGGTCTTAGGATTACATGTTTTGGCATGTATTCCATCTAGAGTGGTGTTTAACTGAACACAAATGTCAGTTTTCAAGTTTGCTATTTCCTCGCATAGTTTAACTATTTCATTTGAACCTCTCAAAAGACTAGATTTACGGATACCTCCCCAAGCATGGGAGAAATTCTGGCATAACTCAGCGATATCATCGAGTTCAAGTTGGGACACATCTCCTTTTCCCATTAAATCTAGATTTCTCCTAGCATCCTCATCAAGTCCTTTGAGAAATATAGTCTTCAGAATTTTTGGGCTTATGGCTTCTTCACCACATCATTTGGTTAGGAAGACGAACCTATCAAGATAATCTTCCAGGCTCTCATCTTCTTTTTGCCTTAGTTTGAACAATTTCTCTTTCCTATCACTAACTCTGCAGTAACTCTGGTATTTGTCTAAAAAGACGGTTTCCATGTCATCCCACACGGTTATTGATCCTAAAACTAATCCTAGGAACCAACGCATTGCAGCGTCTCTCAGAGTGGAGGAAAAGAGTTTAAGTTTCTAATTATCATTTTTGTAGTCGTAAGTCTGACACATAACTTTGAACTCGAAGAGGAACTAGTCAGGATCTTCAGAGGATAATCCCTTGAAAGTCAATAAAATGGAGGGTGAAATGTTTTCCATGGGTGCATCATCATCTTCATTGAGAGCAATAGGATAAGTAAATGTCTATGCTCCCCTTCTTGGGTTATCACCATCTCCTTGGTTTGCCCTTCCATCTCCGTTGTTTGCTCTTCAACCATTGAAAGGGTCATTGTTGTTGTTATCAGCCATGATGTTAAAAGGAATGTTCTCGTCTTCAAAGACTAGGTTTGTTAGCTGAATGATCTCCTCTTCAAAGGTCAGGTTTGATGGTTGAACTTCTGAGATATTTTGGGTGGTCTCAGGTTGATCCTGCTCGATCAATTTGTAACTGAGTTCTTTAGCTGCGACTTCTACCTCCCTACTTATGGTTGGAACTACTATTGGGGGGGTTCTTGGTATGAATCTTCTGTGTGAACCTCCTTGCCTGACCATGCAGAAAAAGAAGTCTGACAATTATATATTTTTTCTAAAAGAGGTATCCAAGCAGTCTCCTATTAACACTTAGAAAATAATCATCCTCCCCGACAATGGCGCCAAAAAGTGATAGGTTGTCATGAGGTCCTAACACTTTAGTTGTGTGTCAAGAAATTAAGGGAGCAAGTCAAGAGATTCAAAGAAAAATACAAGGAGGCTAATGAGCAACTAATATTAGCAAATGAGACCTTGAATGATTTGAAAGTGGAGGTTGTGAAAATAGCAAAAGAAGAAGAAGATTTAAATCAGGTAGTTAAAAACAAATCTGAAGATTATGCAAGACTTGAAGAAGAAGTTATAGATTTGAAAGCTGATTTGAAACATGCACAGATTCAACAAGAGAAATTCAAAGGAAGTGCTGCTCAACTTGATAGAATTCTTGCAAGTCAGAAGAGTCCTAAAGACAAAGAAGGCTTGGGATTTGAGAAAGGGAAAAGTTCCAAAATCGGTCAAGAAAAGAATGTTGGAATCAAGAAGGACAAAGGCAAACAGATTTAGGATCAAAGGAACAGACCTAGAAGACTATCAATCAGGCAACCAAATACTCAAAGGTACCCTTCTTTCAATGGTTATTGTAATTCATGCAATAAATTTGGTCATAAGGCTACTCAGTGTAGGAGCAGAGTAAATCAAAATGTTCCATCATTCTCCGATCAGTGTTTTACTTGCAATAAAGTAGGTCACAAAGCTAATAAATGTAGAAGTCAGATTAGGAATAATTACAACAATAGAAGGAATGTTCAAACTTTCAAAGGTAACTGCTTTAACTGCAACAGGTTTGGTCATAGAGCTAGTGAATGTAGAAGTCAGATTAGGAACAATTATAACAATGGAAGGAATATTCAATCTTTTAGTGGGAATTTTTTTACATGCAATAGATATGATCACAAGGCTAACCAATGCAAATCAAGGATGAATGAAAGGAACAATGGACAAAGAAATGTTGTATGTTTCAATTGCAACAAGCTTGGACACTTTGTAAGATTCTACAAAAGTAGGAATGTGAAGAAGGATAATCAGGATGAAGTAAAGAAACCGGTACAAAAGGCAGATCTAGCAGAGATCAAGAAAGAGATGAATCAAATATGGGTTAAGAAGGAGGTACATGAGGTCAAGGATGGATCGACACCAGTCAGTGCTGCAGACGCTTCCTCCGGGAAGTAAATTGGGAGCTCTAGCTCAGGGGAGCTTTAATGAAAAATCTTGATCCCCTAGCCAAATAGTTGGTGCTGGGATCTAGCATGAGGATATGAGTTAAAGAGCAATTTGATGAATCTTTTGAAGAAGTCACTGACATAAAAATATCTAATGCGATGCATTGCAGAGCAATCTAGATCGGTTGTGCTTGACAATGAAGTGTTTGACAGCTTTTTGGAAGTTGACATTTATTGCGATTAGGTTTTGGTGAATAAAGGATATAAGTCTCGCATTTGAAGGAATAATCACTTTGCATTCAATTTTTCAAGTATCCAAGAAGATCTGAAGCGAGACCCTAAGCAATTTTAGTGATTTCTAGCGATTCAAAGTGAAGAAACCCTAATCCAGCAAAAAGAGATATTTATAGTTGAAACTTCTCTGTGAAATTGTTTGAATTGTTGAGGAAAAATGTCGATCCCACAAGTAATAGAGATCACAGAAAGGCCCCTTCCAAATTTAAGAAACACCTTTTCAAATCAATGAAAGTTGACCCTGATGGTGCATTTTTAGAAGTGTCATACAACGTAATGCATGAGGAAGATATTAGGACATACATCCATGTTTCCCTAGAAGAACATGATGATAGCAAACTTATGGAGCTATATCTGAAACATTTGAGTGGTGATGGATTTGAATTGAAGAATATAAGGCGTTGGCAGAGAAGAAATTCATACAATATCTAGACTTCCCAACTTCTGCTGAGGATTCATGGGTCTGGTATGTGCTTAACAGGATTCATGATGAGTTTTTGTGGCTTGAAACACCCTTCATGATCACAAAGGAAGCAATAAGGGTTGTAATTGGATTCAACTCTACCGGAACTATACTCATGCTGAAGGCTGTGAAAAATAGCACTATAATAGAGGCTACCGGTGCTCAATTTGACAAAAGGGCATTAACAGTGAACTCCATTGAAGACCATGCAGTGAGATTTGCATCAATGGTGGTCGGGTATAAAGTGTACTTCACCAACCAGGAAAACTCTGTCTCTGATACCACCATCTACATTGCGTATGAGATGGTTAAGAAGAACATTGGCTATGACCTCTGTGAGTTGCTCCGACAATAGTTGATGGAGAACATGAAGAAGACTAAAGAGTCAAAATATGCTTTTAAATATGGTACCTTGATTATTTGCCTATTCTTCTATTTTCTGAAAGAACTGCCCAGAATGAAGAATTTGGTCTGGTTGGTAACAAACCTGTTGCAATACAAATTAGGAATCGTCTGAACAACATAGGCAATCATGATGCACAAAATGCAGCCTTGTGGGGCTACTTCAAAAACTTTCAAAAGGCCATGCAATCTAGGGCAAGGATACCAAGATCAATAGTGGAAAAGTACAAGGATGATATATGTTTTATTGTGAATAAAGATTGGTGTATGATGGTAGTAGTAGAGGCAAGGACAATATCGGTCCCTCCTTTGGGGTACGAAGTAACTGAGGATGTGTTGATTGGCTTGGCTGAGCTCATGTTGAGCAAGCCCAAGGACACCACTGAGGAAAGATTTGAAACATATGAGGAAATTTCAGTCAAGGTACATCTTGAATTGAAGAAGCCTGAAACTCAAAAGAAGGTTAGGAAAATGGTAGAGGAATATGCCTAGAGCAAGGGGTATACTAAAGAACAAATTGCAGAAGCAAGAGCAAATTCAGAAGCATAAAAGGCTGCTAGAGAAAAGAAGCAAGATGAACCGGAAAAGGCTCTAGAAGAGCCTGAGAAGAAATCAGAGGAGCCTGTAGTACCAATGAGAAGAATAAGAGCATCAACCTCTACTGAAACTACATTTAAGTCCTCTGGTCCCACTCCTTCAGTGAGTATGGAAGTACCTACAAAGAAATCCATTGATAAAGGACATAAAAGAAAGAAAACTATGGGCTAAAGAATGTATGTTAGTATTGGAGTTGATGAAGAAGAGACTGAAACAGATGAAGAAGTAAAAAAAATGAAGGCTAAGGCTGGTGAAGTCTCTGGGAGTAAATAGGAGAAGCCCTATAATAAGGGCAAAAGCAGGAACAAATCAAAGAAATCAGAGCCCAAAGAAGCAGAGGCCACAATAACATTAGAAGATACCTTAAATGCTATGGCAGGTCATGGTAACCTAAAGCCAATAGTAGAATTATATGATGAGTAAAATGACACAAACAAAGGCATCATTGAGACTGCAGTGGTTAGATTTTTGGACATGTACAACAAAGCTCTCATCGAGGTGATTACTGATCTACTAGATAGCCTGGCCAACATTATGTCTGCTAGAAAGGAAGCGACAATGACCAAAGATATAGAGTTAAGAGAACATGCATTAATAAGGCTGTGTCTAGATATAACTGTTGAAGAGAAAACCAAGGTCACCAAGGTGCTTGGGGAAAAGTTTAAGACAAAGAAGAGAACCAACACTCTGATGTCCAGAGACAGAGAAATTGGAGAAGGAAACAGAGGAAATAACTCTTGATGTCTTAAGAGAGTTTAACATCCCAACAATTCATGATAAGGAAGGGCCAAAAGTTGGTGATGATACTTCTCTTCCCAAAATCAACACAGAATAGGGCTTGAATCAAACGAAGACAATTCCTCCAGAAAGCTTAGGAAGAGATGAAGAAATGAAAGAGCAAGAAGAGGACAATGCTCCAGAGAATGTTGAATCCCCTGTGAAGTAGAATGTAGCTATTGATCAGGGAAATCAAGGTGATGAACAAGCTAAGGCTAGTCCCCCTCCAGAGCATAGAACTAATGAGCAAGAAGCCATGGATCAAGATCCTATGGAGAAGACTGAAGAAGAAGAAGTGTCTCATGACATTATAAGAGACATTGCTGCAGCTACACATGATCCAATTGATTCAATTAGAGAGTTCTTGGAGAGGCAACAAGAAGCTCAAATTTTTGATACACCTGAGTTACTACAAGGACCGATTAACTTAGCTTCCATGTCCCCTCTACAAAAAATAAAATTAGGGCCAATTTTCCAAGCTAAGGCTCATAAAGAAATTTTGAAGTCTCATATTCAGGATAGTGAGCTTATTGGTGAGGCATCTGGTGTTTTATAAAAATTGATGCCTGAATTGCAGAAGGACACATCTTTAGCCCCCACTGAACAACTCAAAAAGCTAATAAGCTCTGTAAGTACACATTTTGAGTCCCTTGAAAAGGCTGCAGAAAAGAAAGTAAGGCAGAGATTGATGCTAAAAGGTTAGTAGAGTTAAATAATAAAGCTTCTCAAGATAAAGTCTTGTTAGATAAAAGTATAGAGTATGCACAAATGATAATCAAGGAAGCCAGTGAAATATACCAACATTGTCTCACTTGGCCGGATAAAACAAGGACATAAAGGAGAAAATAAATGGGCTTGAAGATAAGATCATGAGGATATCTAGGAGCTATGATCCAGTAAAGGATGCCATTAGAACTCAATGAACTAAAGTAGAAATAGGTCACTATATTATTCACAAACTGCAAACTCAAAGAGAGTTTATCAAACATAGAATGAGCCAGCTCAGAGAGATAGCGAGCTTCAAAATTGCATCAATGGCCAAACTAGTAGCAGCTGTAGAGCAAACAAAGCAAATCACTAAAGTCCTTTCTACTCTAAAGAAGGCACAAGATATGGTGTCCCAGATCAATGGACACCTCTTAGTTTTGAGTGATGTCGAAATTCAGTGGGATCAAGATGTAGCTCAGCTTAGGCAACTTTATTCTGACAATCTCCAAGCAAAGACGTAAGACTTTTTGTTCTTTAACTTCACTTGTAAATATGTGGATAGTAGAAAAATAGTTTTGAAGTTTTGGCAACTTGTACATACATTTGTATCATATACCTTTGCCATTGATGTCAAAGGGGGAGAAGAAGAACCAGTGAAAAATAGCTAAATATCTAACAGGGAGTAGAAAAACAGGGTGTACATAGTAAGGGGGAGCAGTATGAACATTTTTCACTAAGTATTGCCATCAATGCCAAAGGGGGATATTGTTGGCAACATGGTCAAGAGACACTACTGATATGATTGTGATATGGTGTTGTCATTGATGGCAACAGTAAGATATGATTGGCTAGTCAAATTGACTAAGTGTTGTCAACTTACTAAGTTAGCGACAGAGAGTTGGTTGGTATTCCTCCACAGATACAGATTCTGGTATGTGGTTTTGGTATGTTGCACATAGTTTTTTGATGATTCTATATTCCAAGCTTCATTTCCTAGCAATCTCCATAAGATACACTTTGAATTGCTTAAGTCTAGGTTAACAGAGTTCAGTCATGAACAATGCAGAATACCTAAGTATTTTAGTCTGCATTTCTCCGCTATTGGCTATTTTGATTTATAGTTTAGAGGTGTTGTAAACACATGTTAAGAGTATCTAATTCCAGATTTGTGGAGTCTGAGGATTACCTGATGATCGTCTACAAGTTTCTAAGTAATGACATTCAGGTTGACAATATTTCATAGTGACAGACAATAGTTCAGAGATCTGAATTTTGGTGCATAAGAATATTATAACTTGCGGTTCTGAAGGTATGTTGGGTGATGCATAATGAATGTTTGGTATGAATTTTAGAGTCTTATGTAGTCTTCATTGGGAGTTGTGGTATGAAAGTTAATTTGGTCAAGTGTATACTTAAGTATGAAGCCGACATACGAGTTGGATTGGTATGCAGTAAAGATATATTGTTTGGATCATCATCCTAAGTGGTTCTATAATAGGTCCGCACCTATATGAAGGTTCTTGAAGGATTGTATTGGTCCACATATCTTCTTGTGTAAAGATTTCAAGCTGACAAAGTATAACCTTTTGTGTACACATTTCATTTCTGGCAAGCTGACCCAGTTTTGAGTTAGATCTTGTTGTAGATATAAATACTTGATGGATTTCATTGTTAAGTGTGGTGTGTGTGTGTGTGAATGTGATTGGGAATTTAATAAGAAAAGAATATTAAGTGTAACAAGTGCAAGTCTAATGTTAAAGCAGAACAATGGAGTAGAGCAGTCAAGATTAAGAGTTTTGAGACAATATTTTGAGCAATCATTAGAGCTGCAATCATGCATGTGTAGATGCAATTTGAGCAGTTCATTTTGGCAGTGAGCCATCTTATTCTTCTATCTTTGCCTAGGCAGTGAGCCTTTTTACAGTGAGCACTTCTTTGGGTAGTGAGCCTTTATTGTAATTCAATATTGTTCCTACATAATATATCGTGAGCTAACACTCACCGTGGTTTTTCCCTGTTTTGGGTTTTCCATGTAAAAATCCCTGTGTTCATGTGTTATGGATTATGGTTGTCTCTTCTGTGCTTAATTTGCTTAATTATTGCATGCAGTAAATGTATTGTTAGATTAACAAGTAAAAGATTTAATAGGATACCGATTCAACCCCCCTCTCAGTATCTCAGGTCTTCAACACTTCCATCTCACTACTCTCAAGCATAGATTTGCTAATAGGATAAAGAACATTCAAATGAATGATGCTCAATTATAGGAGGAATCAGAAATTAGGGAAGCTGCCACTTATTTCTATAAAACTTTCCTCTCGATTGACTCCCAAACTAATGTGGACCTTGAAAGGATGATTTTGGAAGAGATACCTACTGTCCCAAAGGATGAAGATAACATCCAGTTATCTAAGATCCCTTCTGATGAAGAAATCAAATTTGCAGTTTTGTCCTTTGAAGGGAACAAAGCTCCTAGTCTAAATGGTTTCCCTCATTTTTTCCTCCAGATTTATTGGGATATTGTTGCCAAGGATTTGATGGCTACCATGAAAGAGTTTTGGGGAGTAGAAGACTGTTGAAAGAATTGAACTCCAATTTTTTAGTGCTCATTCTTAAAAAAATGGAAGTAGAGATTTTGCTGATTTTAGACCTATTAGCATTTGCAACTCGGTTTACAAGATCCTTTCTAAGGTTTTTGCTAATAGACTATAGATGTTTCTCCCTGGCCGGATCTCTACCCAGCAGAGTGGGTTTGTTCATGGAAGACAAATTTTGGACTCTATTATTGCAGTCCATGAGAATATTCATTCTTTATCTATTAATAAGAAGGAGGGGTTCTTACTTAAGTTGGACCTTTTAAAATCCTATGACAGAGTGAGGTGGGAATTTTTATTAAAATTTATGGGTAAGTTTGGGTTTTAGATGAGATTCATGGATCTCATCTCGGGAATGATTTCAACTTTGATTTTTTTTGTTCTTATAAATGGTTGTCCCTAGGGTTTTTTAAAGAGTTCCAAGGGCATTAGATAGGGGGACCTTATATCCCCCTTCCTATTTGTTATCATGGTCGAAGCTCTTGGGAGGAATATTCTCAAGGCTATCATTGATCATAGATTGAAAGGGGTTTATCCTACTTTGATTGGTCCTCCTTATTCACATCAACAATTTGTGGATGAAACTATCATCATGGGAGAAGCTTCAGTTAGATCTCGGCTAGAGAGATTAAATCTATCTTACTGAACTATGAAGAGGCTTCAGGTCAAAAAATTAGTCTCCCAAAGAGTATTATCTTCTTTATGAATACTCCTACTCATTGTTAGCTCAAGATAGCCCGAATCTTTCAATGTCAAGTGGGTGTTTTTACTTCCAAATACTTAGGTATGTCTCTCTTTGTTAACAAGATTCCAAACTCTTTTTGGTTGGATTTGTTGGACAGATTTTAGACCAAGTTGGCTGGGTGGAAAGGGACTCTTCTAAGTCAAGTGGGGAAAGTTCAATTAATTAAAGCCACTTTACAAAACCTGCCTATCTATGCCATAAGTTTTTTCAAAATCCCTGGTAGGTTTACTGATAGGTTGGAGCAGATTCAGACAAAGTTTTTGTGGGTAGGTTTGGAGGAGAGAAAGAGAATTCCTTTGGTGGCTTGGGAGGGAGTTTGTAGACCAATAAAGAAGGGTGGGTTGGGTATTAGAAAATCAAAGAGTTCAACTTTGTTCTTCTTGCCAAAAATGCTTGGAGGTTGATGTTTTCCATAATGAATGGACTAATATCCCGAAAAAGAAAATATCTTGTTCATCATAGGAGCCTGTAGGATTCTTTTGAGAGTTTGGATCTCCCCCTCAGGTCTAGCATTTGGAAAAACATCTTGGCCAACATAAGCATTATTAAAAAAGGTTTTAAATTGAAATTTGGGAATGGAACCTCTATAAATTTCTGGGATGATAAGTGGATTCTAGATACCCCCTTTCTTTGTGTGGTTGGGTTGGACCTTTGAAAGAGGTTTATACAAGGTCTCTTGGGAATAGGGTGGTTGATTTTACTGAGGAGGGTTCTTGGAAAAATATTGTTTTCCTTTCCCCTTCCTTTCCCATAGAGGCTACAAGACTTGAATCCCTTCTCTATAGGTTTCATATTCCTTTATTCCCAAGGGATGATGAGCTTATTTGGTGTGATACTTTGCATGGGGCTTATACTGTGGCGTCTAGCTTTGCTTCTCTGGATGTTTCTTATGAAGCCTCTCCCTTTTGGGCTAAGGTATGGAGACCTGAGCTAACTCCTAAAATAAATATTTTCTTTTGGATCCTATCCCAAAACAAGGTTCTTACCCTTGACAATCTTTGCTAAAGGGGTTTTGCTTTCCCCAATACATGTGCTCTTTGTGAGAATAAGGCTGAGGATGCTTTCCACTTATTGGTTGACTATATTTTTTCAAGAAAAGTGTGGGAGAAGTTATTATCTCTTTGGAATGTTAGTTGGGTGTTTCCTAAGTCTATAAGAGAGATGGTGGAGCAATGGGTCCCACCTTCTTCTAATCCCTCTCTGAAGTTTCTTTGGTCTCATATGCTTCCCCATGCTGCTTGGGGACTTTGGAAGGAGAGAAACAACCATGTTTTTAGGGAAACTGTTGGTAATGAGGATAGAGTGGTTGGTGTTATTGTTAGGGGCACAAAGGAGAACTTCATGATGGGAATCTCGAAGAAACTATCTAAAGACTCTAAAATTGAGGTTTCCCTTGGAGATCTTCAGATTGCTAGGAACTAGAATTTACATTGGGACATATCTACCCCTTTCAAGAATATGAAGATGTTTAGAGATGGGGTGTCTTGGAGTCCACCACCCAAGGGTTGGATAAAGGTCAAATTTGATGGTGCTGCTAAGGGAAACTTAGGGATCACCAGAAGTGATGGTGTTTTGAGGGATGATAAAGGTCAATTTATAGTTGTTGTTGCTCTTCCTCTAGGTATCCAGACCAGCCATTATGTAGAAGCAGTTGCTACTTTTAATTCTTTAAAATTTTCTCATTCTAAAGGCTTTAAGTCTATTTGGGTGGAGGGAGTTTCGTTAAATATTATTAATTTCCTTAAGGGTATTCAAACCCCTAGCTAGATTATAGATACTCTTATTAAAGATTCCATTAAGCTAGCAGAGTCTTTTAATGAAGTTAATTTCTCACATGTCTACCATGAGGAAAAAAAATTGGTGGATACCTTTGTTAACATTGGAGTTAATAATGATAACTTCAAAATTTGGGAGGACTTGATATCCATCCCATCATAGGCTAAATCTATTCTATTTAATGATTGTTGTCCTGTTGGCGGCTCTCATTTGAGAGGTACTAATGAGACAAAATGAGGAAATCACAAGCTCACCTCATGATTGATTCTGTCTGATTATGGGTGGGGACCTATTACATCCCCAACTTTTGATTAAGCTTAATCTTACTTTTGTGTGGTAAACAAGATATTTAATCTTAGATTAATGATTTGATGTTTATGGAAAATATCAAGTAGAATAATTGATTATATGGGTATCGATTGATGTTTAGATTAGACATGCGATTGCATGTTGATAAGATTATTTTTATCATAATGATTTATGAATAAAATGATGATACACTGATCATGGTTATATGGTTGTGAGTGTAACCAGGAAATGAATCTTCCTTCAAGGATGGAAGGAGAGTATCACTTGGAAGAAGGAAATAGATGTTGGGAAAAGGTCAGAATGCCATTTGAGTATCAAAATCAATCATTCGTGAACCCATGCAAGATAGGGTGAGTATAAGTCATTTTCCTTGTTAAGTCGATTTCAATTCGACTATTGTCAGCAAGTCGATTTAAGATCTCTCGACGTCATCTACGTCGAATCGACTAAATAATGTTCTTAGAACATTCATATAGTCGATAGTAATCTTAGTTGGATGTCAAAGTTTTCCTTTGTTTACTTATTTACTTCTATATTAAATTTTGTGAATATCATTTAATTATTTTAACTATCGTCTAATATAGCGAAGTGGGGGAGTGAGATTCGACCCCATATTCACATATTAATGTTACCACCTTATCAATTGTAATATAACTTGGAGATACCCTAGATTATTTTAATAATACTATAGTATGATTTAGATGTAAATGATATTATGTGAGATATAACTATTATCCACTTGTAGTGGTCAAGCACTTTGATATAATAAATTTATACGTTTCTTGTTGCCAACCGTACCACTATCCACGAAGAGTGGAGTGAGTGGAAGTCGTGGTGGAGTTTATCATAAGCTTAAACAATGTAGTTTTCTCTCAAATGGGAGATAAATCAAGTTAATGGAGTCTATATACCTGCGAGGTGGTACAAGTTATGTCAACTATTTTTAACCACTATCATTCCAAAAGAGGTGGCAGTTATGTGTTTAGTGCTGGAAAATGCATGCAAAGAAAACAATGATAGTCTTTGTTGTTATGATTTTTTGATTATTATTGTTTAGGGGGTGAGAAGAGGAGGCTATAGGAGTAGCAAGTTATAGATTTTGAGAGCTCGCAAGGAGTTGATAGTAGCATCGATAGACTTACTCTCAGCAGGTCGTAACTTGGCAACGTGCCAATCACCATAGGTATGATTGTATGTTACAATCTTGTGATCTTGTAGTAGGTAGATGTATACCTAATACCACTGCTAATAGCCACACAGTGGTTAGTCGTAGACTATGTTATCCTTTATGAAAGCATTATTATGTTTGATAACTCTATTAAGGCCTTCAAGGCTGAATGCATGAAGAGTGATGTGCATACCCCATATGATTGATAGAATTGGTATATTGATAACTCTGTTACGACCTTCGTGGTCGAATGATTATAGATACTGTGTTTTATCTTATTTGATAACAATTGTATGTTTGATATTATTGTTGAGGCCATGAGGCCGAATGGTTATGAGTGTTGCTGTAGTAGACTCGTTCCCCTCGAAGCTGATAAGATTGAGGATAACAAACATCTTTTATAATCATTGATAAAGATATTGATAAGTCACTTGAGCAGGGTGAGAGCCATGCATATTATATAATGATAAGCCATTTGAGCAGGTGAAAGCCAATGCATTATAGAAAGATAAGACAATAAAAAAAGCCGATGGCCATGCATAATAGAATGAAGAGTCATTCATGAAAACTAAAGCTATCAACAGTGTCCATGCCATTGAGACTTTTGAGGCACATAAAATGAGAAGTGAAATACTTGATTGTTCTTGAAAGATAAAATCATACCTTCGGGTGTAACCTTTATGTATGAAAGAGTAACATGACTCTTAGCTCCCTTGGAGAAGAAACCCAGTTTGTTATTGATAACATTGTATAGGTTGCATTAAGTGCGTGTCAAATCTTGAATGTCAATGGAGTAAACCCTCGAGTGTTATTTTATTTCCATGTAGGAAATAATATGAAAATGAGTATGATAACTCATTTGTTAAAAACTGTTTAATATGGAAAAGAGGTTTTTTGGTGCGGGGGTTTTAGTTTGAATCCTCCTTTCCACAAAACATTCCAAGGGCTTTTCAACCGAGTGCTTCTCCTATCGAGAGGAGAGTCATCTATCAGATTGGGTTGCCACTTGGTTTTCTGCTGGGAAATTCAAAAGTTGTCATACAATGTTTCCAATTAATGGTCTTATGCTCTTGAAACCCTAATTTAAGCAAAATAGTAAGTAAATCTGTGAATTACGACAAATGCTACTGGAATTAGGCAAAGGGTAGAGAACCTTAACTCATTGTTTTTTGTACTCTAAAAAATAGAAATGTCGGGGACAATGGTGATGGCGCCCTAGTCCAAGGTACTGCTTTTTCTATGGATTCTCGACCTCCTTCTAACACTAATCTCTGCTGTATCTTCAGTTTCTGGCAACGCAAATGTGAAGGACAATGTTGATGGCGCCCTAGTCCACTGAGGGATCTTCCGCCAGATGTCAAAAACTCTGCAAACCTTGATTATCACTGTCTAGTCTGTTTCTATGGCTTCGGATGCAAAGGACAATGTTGATGGTACCCTAGTCCAAGCAGGCTCCTCCTTTAGGATCTAGAATCTCCACAATGTCCTCCTACTCCCTGCAACTCCACTTCTTCCGCTTTCGCAACTTGTAACCTGCGATCACAAGGAGTGTGGGAGGGGGTTGTGGTGTATAGAGGCTTGCCTCAGTCAACCCCTAGAGAGACATTCAAGTCTTCCAAACACCGTTGTCAAAGAGAGAGTGTGTATCCTTGTGGGATAGAGGCAAAAATCCAAATGATAATGATGATAAAACACAATAGATGTCACCTTGATGATGAATCTCTCATGGAAGGAAGATGCTCTTCAATGCCATGAGGAGAAGATGAAATCCAACCTGCAAAACAAACACAATAACAATGCTATGCTCTGCAACACAATGAAAATCACATGTATGCCAATAGCTCACAATCATAAACATCTTCTAGTTTTTAAATGATGACCTACACATCCTTCTATATGCAACTACAAAGATTCCCGCTAAGAATTTCGTAATTAAAACTTATGATGTCAGTCTGGGACCCAAATAACGGTCACAAACTTGACATTTGAATTTAGGGCAGACCCAAAATAAGGCTGGACTAGGGTGCTAGTGCCCTTGTCCATCTCCCTGTCTTTGTTCTAGAATCATTCAATTAGCACCCGCTAGGTCCTATTTGTCACAAGACCCAAGGGTTTTCTCATTGGGAGTTTGAATTATCATGCAAGATGCTCTAAATGCAATCTAAGGACTCGAGAGCTAAACCTTAATAGGAAAAAGCCCCCAAGGGTGCATTTTTCTGACATAACATTTAGCCCCCACTTTAATGTATGTATGAATGCAAGGCCAATGCATGCATTAAAATAAGGTCAATAAACACAACAAACACGCCCGACATGGAGAAGATATGCCAAACATATTGAAGATAGTTACAGTCACGCAAAACACGAAGAATACAACATTGAAGACACGCAGAGCACAGAGAATACAATGAATGCAATGATTATTTTCTTTTTTATTTTCCCATATGAAATGCAAAATGCAAGTACAAGGAAAGTAAACAAACAAATCCCAAAAAGTGTAGAGGAGTTGTTCACCACCGGTCTTGCACTTTTTGAGAACAGACACGCCAAAAAAAATCCCAAGGTGTAGAGGAGTTGTTCACCACCGATCTTGCACCTTGAGAACAAACATGCCAAACAAATCCCAAAGTGTAGAGGAGCTCATCACCACTGGTCTTGCACTTTGAGAACAAACACGCCATACAAACACAAATGGAAGACACAGAGAAAACATGACAGACAAGCGATGGAGTGAAACTATTGCTAACCATATTAGGCACATTATAGGCACACACTGACGATTGGGCTTCGCCACAACAACTACCAAAAACATGCTTAAGGGTTGAGTTAGTCATAGAACCACTCCCTGCCTCCGCAAAGGACTTTTGAAAATGACAGGATAGTGTAATCTCCTCAAGAAATACACCATCCCTGCCTTCTGTAGAAGGGCTTAAGATAAAAGGATATGCTCGATATCCCGCCTCTGTAGAGGGCTTAAATGCTTGTGATTAATTTTAGATTGTTCAAACACGCTTTACTATCATATACAACTGACAGCTTACCTTATATATGCCCCCACCTTAAGGTGGTTGATATCGTGTACCGATATCAAGCACGTTAAGGTAGGAAGAAAACACACAAGGGAACATGAGATCTCGCAAAGCCCATGCCCCCCAGAGGTGACATGTACTTTACGATCGTTGAATGTTCCCACAAACACATCCTTGCAAGAAAAGTGTTAATTTCCAAATAATCATGATAAACAATAATGCATATGATCAACTATATGAAAGAGCCAAGCAAGGTGATATTCATGATAAACAAAGTGCATAGAGTAGCAGTATTGTTAAAGTGCTGTTAGCAAGATAAGATAACATCAACATCAACACCAAGATAGAGAAATCACATGGAGTGATTCCACTAGCCAAGCGTCGGATAATATGTTACAACCCTATCGTCATGTATGGACTAGGTCCATTTTTTGATTACTCGCTAAAGGGACACTAGGTCCGCATCAGTGTAATATATTTTTTGTCATCCGCTAGCTAGGTGGAAACAATAGAGGAAGATAAACAATAAATTAGAGAGGAGAATAAGTGCCTTAGGGACAGTCATGTAGGAGGGTTCCCCCAAGTCACCAACCGCAACACTATGTTTGTAAGACACAACACACAACAATGAAATCAGAGGAGAGGCAATATAGAAGAATGATGATACAAATAGAAGAAGGGTCACAACAGAGGCAGTCCCCTAGTATCCTTGACCTTACGAGAGAATCAAGGGTCATCCTAGGAGGCCTAAACAACACATAACACATCACGAGGGGAAATACAACACGGAGGTAAAGGGTTAGAAATACTTACCTGATTCAACCCAATGTTAAGAGCATACATATCTAAGATATCTCTCATGTTGTCTTGGTCTTGTCAATATTACATTAACATTAAGCTTAGGACAATGAGAGGCTTTCTTTTCTTTAAAAGGATCATATCCAATGCCACTTGAGTAATGTGTTGTAGTGGATTCCATAGGTACTCGAATCCCTTGTTGATTTACACCGCATCCGTTACCTACATAGTTGCAGTTGTTATAAAGGATTTTAAATCCTCGACCATAGAGAGATGTCAGTCCTTAGAAGATGGTGAAGCCTCATAGGTCTCATAATTTGTAGTATAAGTGAGTATTGTATTTGTTTTCTACCAAGGAAACTTTGTTTTTCCCAGGAACTTCAAAAGATTTCTTGGATGAGATCGACGTGACTTCTAATGTGTCAGGATTATTAAGTTTATATTCCCCTATACTGCAAGGATTAAAATCTAATGAACCCCAGTCGTCACCAAAAGGTGCATTCGATGGTTGAGGGTCTTGCATAACATTATTTGTGGCAAGAGGTCTTGTTGAATGAATTTGTAAGTTGTTTAGTCTTTGATGATTTCTAACTTGTGTTTGTCTTTCGATATGTGAACAAGTGTTCGGATCAAGATCAACTTTCCAAGATAGAGTTTGTCTTGATATATAAACTTAATTGATCGATGAAGGGTAGATGGTACTGCCCCCATTGCGTGAATCCACGGTCTACCTAGAATCATATTAAATGAGAGAGAACCACGCGACATAACATGAAAAATAGTATTTAATGTCACAGGTCCAACCATTACAGGTAGGGTTATAGTGCCTATAGATGGGCTACTTTTATTATCAAAACCACGGATTCTAGTCTTATCCGGCTTGATTAAAGATTTGTCACTATTGATTTTATGTAGTAAGTCAATGCCACAAACACTAAGAGCCAATCCATTGTCAATCAGAACTTGCTTTACCAACTTTTTTATTGACAGTGACATAGATTATAAGAGGATCATATTCATCTTTTATCACAGGTATTTCATGTTGTTGAAAGAGAATATCCATTTTTGTCACATTTATACTATCAAACATAGCTGCTACATCAGTTGATTTAGCAATAGGTGGTACAATCACCTTTTGTAAATATTCTTGGAGCATTCCATGGTATGTAGGTAAAGTTTGTATTAAATCCCAAAGAGAGATCTTAGATGGAGTAGCATGAAGCTGCTCAACAAGATCATATTCTTGACCACTTTTTTGAGTAAGACAAGGTGGTGGAGGGAGCATAGGTTGAGAACAGGGAAGAGAGATAGGCACATACGGTGCTTGCTTACTTTGCTTGTTATTATGGGTGTTGTATGTGTGAGCAATTATATTGTGGTGTGGTTATTGTAACACATTTTGAACACCTTGACTTGGTTGAGAAATTTGTTGTGCATATTTGTAGATGTAATTCTCAGGTCGAGGTGGTCCTCGAACTGTTATAACGGTTTTAATCAAGAAGGTTTACTAGATGCCCCCCTCACAACCATCTTAGGAATATTGTTACAAAGTCTATTAGTGAATATTGAATTAACATTGTTTTCCTCTTTATTATACCCAACATTTATCCCTAAATGATTTGATGTGAGAGACCTTCTCTCATCCACTAATGCTACATCTTGCCTAGGGAGAGTAGTGGGATGAGAGGAAGGTATGGTGTTGTTAGGAGGAATAGAGTTATCCATAGTCTTCTCATCAAAGGTTCCTGAGTTTTCAATCAAATGTGGAAGATCTATTGGATTTTCATGCACCATATGATCATTAGGTGAATATTCTTTTTCTACCCATGAAGAATCCTTCTTAAGAGGGAGCCCTTTTAGCCATTGATGTTTCATTTTCCAAAGAGGGTAGGGTAATGTTTAGGAATGTGTCAATGATTTCATCCTCTTGTGCTAGTATATCTTCATAGGAGGAATCATTTTTTATGTCATCCTCACATGTTTTAGTTATGAATTCCAAAGCGGTATAAGGAGTTTCACACTCATCATTCTCAATGTGTTTTGATAGATCTTCTACTACCGAAGGGTATGTATTCATGAGAGATATGAAGTTGTCAAAATAAGATATATAGTCAAGGATTTCAAATGAAGAGAATTTAAATATATCCTTGTGATACATAGCTTGTATATAAGTGAGAACATGAGGATTCATATTAAGAAATTTGTAGAAACTCTCAAACTTTTTGACATATGCATGTAAAGATACCCAAGAACAATGAGATGAAGATGCCATAATGAAATGTCTAGTAACATCAATGTCCAATAATATCTAATAAGACAAGACATGCAAAAAGTAAATGCAAAACTATGTGTAAAGATGACCTAAAATGCTTGATTTTCAACTTTTTTTTTCAATGCAAATAAATGAAAGGAGGGGTGTTGTAAAGATTTTAAAGAGGAACAGCATATCATATGCCTAATAACAGTCCACTAATGCAAAAATATCTTTTACAACATGCTTTTGATGCAACTCTAGAGAGTCGGTAAGTCAAAACCTAGTGAAAATAGGCCAAAGTATGCGATTTTTCACCAATTCTTGATGCAACTAAGTAGGAGAAAGTGTGTTATAAGGAAAAAGATGATGGAAAGAAAATTATAACAGTAATAACAGCCACCTAATGACAAAAAATCCATTACAACAGGCCTATAGTACCACTCTAGATCAAACCCTAGTGCAAAACTATAAAAAAATATGCGAAGTTTCACCAAATTTCAATGCAAAAGCCCAAAAGAAAGGGTGTTGTAAGGAAATTGAGAAGGGGAAGAAGATAATAACCCTGATAACAACCAAGTAGTGCAGAAAAATCCCTTACAACACGCTTGGAGTGCAAATCTAATAGGATGATAAAGCTAAATCTAGTGAAAAATGCAAGTTTTCAAGCCCTAGAAATGAAATTTCGCAAGGAGGCCACTATGATGCAACACTACAATTAGATATCAGACCTAATGAGTATTTTAACAAGGTAGTAAAATCTCAAACAAGATTTTGGCTACAACCCTAGCTCATGCAAAACTAGGTTTTCATGAAAAATGCACAATTTTCAAGCAATTTTTAGCAAATCAAGCATGCAAACACAATGTAAATGATGAATTTCTGTATTTTGTATCAGATCTAATGCAAATCAAAAAAAATAATTTAATTAGATGTCAATTAATTCAAATTTTACAAAAATGCAAGTCTAATATGCTAATTTTTTTTTGAATTTTTCAAATTTTGTCAAATTTTTGTACTTTTTCGAATGCAATAGAATGAATGAAGGTAAATCTATGAAACAACACTCAGCAAGGTGCCAAAAAGTTCAACAACATGGGTTCATCAAAATGTTTAATATGGAAAAGAGGTTTTTTGGTGTGAGGGTTTTAGTTTGAATCCTCCTTTCCACAAAACATTCCAAGGGCTTTTCAATTGAGTGCTTCTCCTATCGAGAGGAGAGTCATCTATCGGTTTGGTTTGCCACTTGTATTTCTGCTAGGAAATTTAGAAATTGTCACACAATGTTTCTATTTAATGTTCTTATGCTCTTGAAACCCTAATTTAAGCAAAACAGAAAGTAAATTTGTGAAATACGACAAATGCTACTGGAATTAGGCAAAGGGCAGAGAACCTTAACTCACTATTTTTCGCAGTCTAGAAAATAGAAAAATGTCAGGGACAATGGTGATGGCACCCTAGTCCAAGGTACTACTTTTTCTGTGGATTCCTGATCTCCTTCCGACACTGATCTCTGATGTATCTTCAGTTTTCGGCAACACAAATGTGGAGGACAATGTTGATGGCGCCCTAGTCCACTGAGGGATCTTATGTTGGATGTTTGAAACTCTGCAAACCCTGATTATCACTATCCAGTTTGTTTCTGTGGCTTTGGATACAGAGGACAATGTTGATGGCACCCTAGTCCAAGTAGGCTCCTCCTTCAGGATCTGAAATCTCCACAGTGTCCTCCTGCTCCTTGCAACTCCACTTCTTCCGCTTTCGCAACCTGTAACCTGCAATCACAAGGAGTGTGGGAGGGGGTTGTGGTGTTTAGAGGCTGGCTTCAGTCAAGCCCTAGAGAGACATTCAAGTCTTCCAAACATCATTGTCAGAGAGAGAGTGCGTATCCTTGTGGGATAGAGGCAAAAATCTAAATGATAACGATGATAAAACACAATAGATGTCACCTTGATGATGAAGCTCTTACGGAAGGAAGATGCTCTTCAATTCCATGAGGAGAAGATGAAATCCAACCTGCAAAACAAACACAATAATAATGCTATGCTCTGCAACACAATGAAAAACACATGTATGCCAATAGCTCACAATCATAAACATCTAGTTTCTAAATGATGACCTACACATGCTTATATATGCAACTACAAAGATTCCCGCCAAGAATTTCATAATTAAAACTTATGATGTCAGCTTGGGACCCAAATAATGGTCACAAACCTGACATTTGAATTTAGGGCATACCCAAAATAGGGTTGGACTAGGGCGCTAGCGCCCTTGTCCACCCCCCTGTCCTTGTTTCAGAATCATTAAATTAGCACCGCCTGGGTCCTATTTGTCACAAGACCCAAGGGTTTTCTCATTGGGAGTCTGAATTATCATGCAAGATGCTCTAAATACAATCTAAGGACCCGGAAGCTAAACCTTAATAGGAAAAAGCCCCCAAGGGTGCATTTTTTTGACATAACAAAAATGTATTATGGATATATTTCCTTATTAAATGGCAATGCTTCGTGGATGAAGCATAGTGTATTAAAAACCCTTTCGAACTCTTTTGAATAAAGGTCTATTTAATATTATCAATTTATTAGTGCTATTGACTATATGGTATGTGTTATAGTCTATGGGAATTTTATGAAAACCTTGAGACAAGACAGTCATAGAATCTTAGACCAGGGATGGTCTTAAAAACTAAAACCCTGAACATGTAAACTTGTAAAAAGGAAGAATGAGAATAATGTGACGTGGACTCACAGGTTCCCTGTTGCATAGGCAACAAGACAAATAATGAATGCACTCTTGAAATCAGAGTCAAAAGTCCAAGTTAGATGGACTAAGGGTGAATTGAACCTATCTTTACTATGACCTAGAGGGGTCAAATTATGAACACTGTAGGATGAGACAACTTCTAAGTCGAATCGAGGTGTGTGAACATTCGACTATGTTCATTGCAAAATGTATATTTATATAGATCTTTGGCCAAAGTAATGCATCAGTCTCTGCATGCATTAGTCAGTTCACTATGCTCGAAATGGTATAATGCTTCCAGTCGTGTCATACATAATTAGAGTGGATCTATAGTTGTATGACCGCGAAGTATTATGAAGGACACAACACTAGATACTCAGATGGCAAACCGATTGGTTCCTTATATCTATTCCCTTCGTGAAGGGTAGGGCCGCTTCCAGGAAGGAAGTTGTGTGGGGGAGCACCGATCTGTGGTTGGAGGAAAAGCACTTGGGTGATGCTCTCCTTCCCAAGCAGAAGACAAGCCGAGACTTATGAAGACATATGTCAAAGTTCCAGATACAGTATATTATTTTATATGACTTGATAGTCAAATATTATGTGTAAACTTATCATTGATGGTATGAGAAAAACATTGTAAATGAATAGTGAAAGGAATTCACAAGTATGTTATCTTTGGAATTATTGTAAATTTCAGTTTTGAAATATCCAGAAAAGATATGCATATTGATTTTGATTATGAAATTGATTATTACTTTTCTTAATCATGATTATGTTAATCATGACCTTGTACTTAATGGTAATTAATTTGGTTAATTTGGGTAATGAGAATTGGCATGTTACAGGACCGTAATAGGGTGGAGCCCTCAGACTGTGTTGGGGTTCACCGTAAGCCTCAGATATGGAAATTTTTTGTTGATGGAGGCTTAACCCCATATTTAGAGAAGTTGCATGGTCATGATCCGGCTGTCATGAAAGCATTTGCTCATGGTTGGAAGAATAGGAGGGTGATAATGTTTAGTTGGGAGTGCACTTTGAACAAGGAATTTATAGTCTAAGTGACGGGGCTTTCTATTGATAGTAGGAAAGTCTTCAAGGATAGAAAGGCAGGGGAAGCAACCCTTCAGTTCTTCTTGAGAGGCAATGAGAGAAGAAGACTGGTCAAGCTTCACTCGGGCTACAAGGAAACTTTGATAAAACCTATCTAGGCCACCATGGCGGAGATTGTGATAAGGTGTATCTCCATTGAAGGGAGGTTTCACTCTATTTATGGTTACCATTTTACCCTATTAAACCATTTCAAGCATAAGGTGCTTGTTTCATTTCCTTTCTATTTGTTGGCTTCTTTGCATCACTCTATTACAAAGAATAGAAAAACTCCTAAAGTACCCATTCTCCATGAAGGCCTCATTCTGTTAATTGTCAATCATATTAAAGACCTAACCCCTATTAAGGAAACCCTAGGAAAAAAGGGTAAGTCGAAGAAGAAAATAAAACCCTGAGTGGTGGATTATTCTGATACCACTTCGTCGGAGCCTATGGATGAAGAAACTCATGATGAGGGGGAAGATGTGGAGGAAACAGAGGACTTTGTCCATGTTTTTTTTGTCCCAATGTCTGACTTGGAGTATATGGAATCTGAGGAGGACAAAACCCCATCAAAGAAAAAAAGAAAGTTACAAGTTGACACCCCAAAACAAAAGTGAAAAAGGGGAAGGGGAAAGCCAAAGCCTCTTGGTTGGAAGAATTTGAGACAGGTAGTGAGAAAGTTGGTGGGGAGGATATGTCAAAAAATGATAATGTGGAAACCACTTTGGTGATTAGAGGAAGTGGAAAGAGGGAGTTGCATGAATTGAATAAGGAAAAAGAGAAAATCCTTGGGATGGAAGAATATGAGATGGAAACTGAGAGGGATTGTGGTAAGGAAAAATTCAAGAAGGGGGAAGAGGACTATATTCTAGGCAACAAAGATAAGTGTAAGGAGAAGATGACCACGGTGGAACTGGATGTAGGTGTTCCTTTCCCTCTTATTCAGGATCTCACTTCTTTAATTCCTAAGGATTTTATTGAAAGGATTTCAAATGTTGCTAATCAAGAGGAGTTATCTGATATCATGAGTAGTATTAGGGAGGTTATTACAACCCAAAACATTATGTCCAAATGGTACTACATGGAGATTAATCACATTGATATTAAACTGGCTATTTTGCACAAAAATTATGGTAGTTAGGATTAGTTACAAAGGGAAGAGCAAGTGAGCATTTTACAAGGTTGGGAGGCTACCTCGAGAGTTGAAAATGTGGAGAAGGAGCTCACAAATCTTCATGATAATCTCAAGGAGGAGATGGAAAACATGGACACTTGGAAAAAAGATGTAACTGACAGGGTTGTTGCTCTGGAGAAGGATTCAAAGTCTATCAAGGAGAACCTAGAATGCCTACTGAAGGTGAGTCATTGTACCATATGGAACACTATTGCAGGGATTAAGATTCTTACCAAAAAATTGAAATATCTTCAGGAAGTACAAGTTATGCATGGAAGTGAAAAAGAAGATAAAATTGAGCAGGCTGGGCCTAGCACTCATACCCAGCCTAGTAAAATGAAGTCTTTCGACAAGGAGAAAAAAGAGTTGTTGAGTTATGTCAAGCTTCACAAGGACTTCAAGCAACAAGAGATGGAAGCTACTGAGACTTTGAAGCAGTTGTAGGCCTTCTTTCTTTCTGCTGTTGTGTTTCGTTTGTCTTTGTTTTATTGTGTTTGTTTTTTGTTGTGCTGTTGGTTCACTTTTAGGATTGGTTGGTTGTGTTTTATCTGTTAGACAACATTTTGTAAAGGGTTTTGGGGTCCCTTCAAAACCTACTTTACTATGTTACTAAAAATCATTGATCATCATTTAAGTTTCACACTATACTAAATACTTCATTGTGAAAAATAATTCTAACTCTTATGGTATCTCATAGATATGAATGGAAACACAAAGGATCTACCCATATGCATGGCTTCCTTTGGTTGCAAGGAGAACCTACCATTGAAAGCATGGATTTCAATAGTTTAAAAGTAGTTAAAAATGTTGTGTAATACATAAATACATATGTGTCTACATGGAACCCACAAATAAATAGCCAAAGGGAGCAAATGGTGCACTGCTCCATCCTTGATGACCCTTGCTTGTTGGACACACCAACAATCTTCACATGCAACCCCTTTGTAGATTACACAGAGTTAGTTAATTGAGTTCAACAACACACAAAATGTAGTGAACAAACATGCTTGCAGAGAAAGGGGTCATAATTGTTGTGTTGTTACAAAGCTCCTTGGGATTTGCATGCATCGCCTACTTTTTCTAATTCCTACCTACTAGAAATGATGATAGGGTAAACATCCACAACCCAACAATTTTATCAATTTGGCATGCAAATATTGATTACCAACCTATTTTGTCACACCATGCAGTGCTAAAATACATTGCCAAGTAAGCAGCAAAAGTGAAACGTTGATATGAAAGTTATCACCTACTTTTGAAATGCATCTCTACAAATATTGAACCAGCTAAGCTAGCTACAACTGCATTTCACAAGTTTGTAACTAAGACCATTGTTGATCATGATATCAGTGCATAAGAATCCTACCACTTGTTATTAAAACTACCACTAAAAATTTGTAGTCATTCCTTTGCTTCTTTGAATTCCATTAGGAATACCCCGTGTCGTGTGCCTTCTACTCAATAACATACAATATCTACCTTAAGCTTCATTGAAAGGTACATGGTATGATCAATAACATTGGAATCATTTTCATTGATTGAAGCAAGGAGAAACTAGAATTGTTCAAAGTCCCACACAAACTACAAGTGGACAAAAATATAGATTCCAAACATTGTTCAAGTATCTCCATGTTTTACTGCAATTCCTTCTAAAAATAGTGACATGTTTGGAGTGAGCTTCTACTATACTTGCCTTTTTGTAACATTATTGAAGAAATAAGCTCATGTAGGGAATATATAATCACTCAATGGGAAGGAATGGATACCAGCTACCTAGCATGGCATTTTGACCGCACACCAACAAAATCAAATAACAACAATGATGATGAACTTCTATCAGATGGACTAGAAGATATAGAACACCTTGATGCAGAGGAGTGGAAACTTCTATCCTCCCTCCACCCATGTAATGATCTTGCTATTGATGAACTAGACATGCTTGGCTATCGAGACTTTGACACATGTCACAATTGGGCTACCACTACAATTCCCCCTCATTGATGGAGAATGTTATCACATTTATTGACTATAACCATTCAACACTATAATCTAAGCAAATTGAACCAACTCGACTACTACAAAGAAAAAGTTTTCTTTGAAGTAGTACAATGCATTCAATATTATTGTGAACCATTCTTATAATACTAGAAGCCAACCACCACTTCTAATAATTATACAAGGTACTGTAGGAACATGGAAATCATACTTGATTAATAGCATTCAGAATGCACTCTCTATAAATGTACCCAACTTTTGCTCACCCCAATAGGTGTGGTTTCTTTCAACATCAATGCATCAACCATTCATTCAACACTTCACATACCAATAAAAGAGATGATCCCTCTTCAGGGTCAAGCTCTATCAACTTTTCAAGAAATCCTTTAGGGGAAATTTACATATAAAATGTGCCTCCTAAGGATGACATCATCAAAATAATGAACTAACAAAAATTAACTAAAAGATGACATCAATCGTTACGGTTACATCATCTAAAATAAAAATATAATTTTTTAATTTATTACATTAAACTTTCTAAAATCCTATAAATTAACTCACTAAAGTTAATTTGACTCTACATATCTTACTCCATCTCAATATCTTTCTAAAAAAATAAAGATTTTTTGTTTGTTTTTAGATTTATCATTCTTAAGTTATATTATAAAAATTATTGTAAGTTAAAAAATAACAAATTTAAAAAATATTTCACCAAATCTTTTCTCCATAAAATATATAAACATTAAAAATTATAAATACTATATACTTTTATATGTATATATACTAATATAAAATTAAATTAAATTCAAGCCAACTAGCTTTTTTAATTTTTATTTTTTAATACAACCGCAAATGTGCTTTAGTTTAAAAAAATATTAATATTAATATACATTATATAACATATATTATTTACATTTTTAAGAAATTATTGTTTTATATTTACAAAAATCTAACAACCATGAAAATGATTTTAAAATAGAATATAAAATATATAAAATTAAAGTTTTAGAAACATGTAAATTTAAAGTTTGCTTAAAAATTAAAGAAGCTACCTAAAAATTAAAGAATGTGTCATGTTTTAATTTTTTTTTATAAGGTAAGTGCTACCATAGGGGGTAGCTCCCTATATATTACTTCGAAAAAAAGTTACATTGCCATGGAGATGGTGTTAATACCGTCAGCTAGTACATTAGCCCTCTCCAGCTATTGAGCGAAGAGAAGATCCCCATATACACTAACAAAATTTGCGAAAGCCTCCATTTCACATTTCTCTAACCCCTCCCTAAAAAGATTTAGGGCCTCTGCCACCTTCCCTTTCTTCTTCACTGCCTTTGCATCGAAAACTCCACAGATAAAGCCACCTCTGGGGTTGGGTTAGTGTGTTGACCAGCCACCAGAATCTCATTCCGTATCTCATCTTTGGCAAGGAACCCAATGAATCTTGACTCTCTATGGACAACACCTGTGGCCTAGGTAATAGTAGTGAAGAATATTTCAATTAGCACCCCATCATGAACATGAGAGCCCTGGGCAGACTGCATTCCCAATATGTTTTTGATGGCATTTTTCAACCCATCATCCTCTATTTTGAAGAGGCATCCCAACTTTTGATCCAAATTGCCCTCTTCACACCTACATTGCACTCCAAAGTGTCTGCATCCCACCATTGCATCCTTATAAAAGTTGCTCTCTTCCATCCCTATTTAAAACATCAAAGGATTAGTAGCAACGTTCGAGGTGATCTCTCCTCTGCTGGAAGTTTGATTTGGAACCAGTCCTTTAACACACCTTCATACATCTCGGCCGTCGGATCCTAGTTGTAATCTAGGAAGGACACTGGAAACTCTAAACTGTAAACTTCGCACTCTTAGCTTGTGATACACTCATCTTCTCTAGATTTGGGATATCTGTTTCTGACTGCGGTTGTCTTCTCCCAAACTAAGTTGATCGGGTTGTCTTTCTAAAATGATCTCTTGTATGTTGCACTAGAATACTTCGCATGCTTTGTCAGAATACTCATGATCGACCAGAGCAACCATTCCCATCAGTGCATTTGACGTCCGAGGACGCCAAAGGCCGCCATGCAGCCTCTTACTTCTTTGTTAACGAGGATGCCTTCAGCACCCCTGCGGAGACACTCTTGATGAAGTCTGAAATCTTCATATTAATTATTGGATTGCTTATATCTGAAGGGCTTCCAGAAACCCCTTGCTTAAAATTGTCTGGTCCCTTTTTTGATCCCAATGGGAAACTAACATTTTGTCTTACTAGAGCTTTACCTGATTTGGATGAGATGGTCTGGGAGTTTGTAGTTGACAAGACTGGATGCGAAGTGATGATGAGTGAGTTGGCCGGCTTTTCTGTGTTTAGTACATCTGTTAGAGTTGGTGCGGGAGTACCAGCATTCGTTGTATCTTCCCTAAATGGGAGATCTTTTTATCCTTGGGATCCATAGGCTTCCATAACCACGGGGGTCTCCTGTTGAGGTGCGGTCATTTCAACAATGTGCCCTCCTTTCTTTGCATCATCTAGCCTGGCCTTAGGGCACAAATCTTGAAAATGCTTATGGCTATGGTAGATAAGGCAAAAGAACTGCTTATCTTCAATTTCTATCTTTTGTACTCTTTGGTATTCTTGGGTTTGCAGGATAATTTCAGATGGGATCCTGTATATTGTTTCCACCTAGATTCTGGTGCATAAATATGAGTCAATGTTAAATAATTCCTTAGCTATGGCTAGCACCGTACCAAAAGTTTGTCCAATTTTGCGCAGGTAGTCCTCAGTCCAACTAATGCAGACAAGGTAGGAGGTTCCGATGAGGGACTGTCCAACCTTGCAACCTTAAATTACCAACAACATGATCAATCAGAGATGCAATGGAAGTATATAGCTAACAACAGAAAGAAAGAGACATTCATAAGCACATGACACAAGATATATCCTGGGAAAATCCTAAAAAGGAAAAACCCAGCCTTCAAAGCTTATTCCTCTTTATATTATGATCTCATAACACATTACATATGCCTCTAGGGATTTACAGATGCTAGGCCATAGCCCAAGGTTACAAAAGATTCGTACAATAACACTCTTTCATGATTTACTTCTCAATTCTCTGCTCTGCAACTTCTTCTATTTTATGTTATGCTCTCTGCTTCCATTCGACTTCTTCTTCAGATCAAAACACTCATCCTCTTGCTTCATGTCTTCGCACAATTCATCATTCTTCCTTCACTTCTTTGAAACAGACATTTATCCTTCATTTATATCCTCCGTAAGCCTTCATAACATTATCAAGTCGGCCAAGAGTTAACTATCTCCATGAAACGTGTAGACATAGATAGGACAGACCTAAACATAAGGTATTATTCTGATGGTGCGTAGAACTTCATGCGGATCTCCATGAAGGTTGGCCAGGTCCTCAAATTCCTTGAATAATGTTCCTTTTAGCTCTTCAAGTCACAGAATTGCTCTGCAAGCCAATTAGACTCCACTGAACACCATTGGCTCTGTTATGTGAAAACATGTAATCTTCTGATAGCGATATCTCTTCGGAATAGAGCCCAAATGATCTGGATTTTGGATATGATGTAGATGATGATGTCTAGATACTAAATCCATCTCCGTAGCCTCTGATATACAAATGTGGTAAATGTAGTATTCTCCAAGGTCGCTCTCTTTGACACTCTGCAACTTTTTGTTAACTATCCCAACTGATTTGAATGCTTTCGGATGCTCCTGCATCAGACTCTTGGGGTTAATTGAAAAGTGAGCCTCTTCACTTTGGTCTATATTATGTTAAAATCAATCTCATCCCTTAGGATAAGTTCAGCAGTCTACTTGCAAGCCTTGCACCGCCTCAATAATCGACAGTCTGAGCAAGTCTTCTCTGCAAGCTGCCTCAAGATCTAGGTTCGGCAGTCTACTTGCAAGCCTTGCACTACCTCAATGATCGGCGATCTGAGTAAGTCTTCTCCGCAAGCTGCCTAATTTCTTCATGTTGTCATGGTCCAGGTTCGATGGTCTGACTACAATGTTGCCACTGCCTCATAGTTCGGTGGTCTGTTGTCACGCACTTGTAGGCTGCCTCAATTCAATATTAACTTCAACCAAATAAGATCAATACATACTTGCATCCTCCAGAACAATCGTATGAATTCATTGATTCAATCAATACAATTTTGAATTCCCTCTGCAACACTTTCTGATCTTTGATACAATCCCTTCACACTCATCAAAATCTTCCAGTTTCTGCTTTGCATATATTGCTCCAAGAATTTTCTCTGTTTCTTTATCTATGTTTCCTTTACTCTGGTACACAAACTTTCTCCTCTGGCAGAATATCTTGTCATTCCTTCTTTCTATGCTTCACACTTGTTCACAGAAACTTTCTCTTGCTTCTCAAGATCAATGCTTCTCCTTCTTCTGGTTTCTCTATTAAATTTGGTGACTCAAAAGGTTCCTCTTCCTCTGCATAAACTATCTCTGTATCTTCTATTGTTGCTTTGGTAGTATCCTCTTGTTGACATTCATTGCTTGATTCTTTTCTTCTCCAAATTGGAAAACAGGTTCTCTTGAGTGGTCTTCTATCAAATCCTCTTTCATCTCTTTGGTATCCTTCACTGTGATAAGAATTATGACTCCTGCCATTTCTCCCTTTATGGTTTGAATTACTGTTCTTGTTTTGCTTTGCATAAGGTCTTCTTTCTCTACATCCTGATTCATTTCCTCTTTTCTCTCCAACACATGAATACTTCCATCTATACAACCTTCTGAACATACAAGTAACATGCTTCCATTTTGCTCCACAATCCATTCATAATCCATCTGAATACAATCTATCATAGGCTTTCTCCTCCTCATTTTATTCCAACACATATTTTCAGAATGATTCCTCAATCCACAGAACTTGCAAGGGTGTATATCCCAGCATAATTCCTTTTCATGTCCATAACTATTATAATAAGAACAATACATACCTTTCCTTCTCTGAATTGACTTGCTTGAACTTGTAACAACATCTTTACTTCTGTCATATCCAAGGCCTTCACTCCTTACTGGTTCAATAGGCTCTATAATTCCTTGCTACTGCTTTCCCAATCCTTTTCCTTCATATCCCATTCTTTCAATGATTTTGAAACCAATACCATCACCAACAACTGTAGGTTTAGTTACAATGTCATCTTCAACTTCATTTTCTAAAGAAACTTCTCAACATCACACAAATCATTAGTATCACAAGAAACATTACAAATCATTAGTATCACAAGAAACATCACAAAGTTCAAGCTTAGATCTCAGACTTTCATTCTCTTTTCTATATGCTACAAGTGACTGCTCTAACTGATTAACCTATTCCTTCAATCCTTATATTTCACTTTTCTGTAGATTGTTTTCCCTATTCAACTCTTCCAAATTTTTCTCCAGGTCTCTATTCCTCTTCTCCACCTTCCCAAATAACTTGAATCCTTCTTCCAATTCTTCAAATCTCTTTTCAACATAATCAAATAGCTTCAACTCTGCTTCTAATTCTTCATTCCTCCTTTTCACATTTTCTAATTCTTCTTCAAGAGCATCATATTTATCTTCTCCTAGTTCTTTTATCCTTTCCATCAATTCTGAATTACACCTTTTGATTTCACCCAATTCTTCTTCTATAATATCCTTTTTGCATATTAGGTTTTCATTTTCTTTCTTCATCATTTTTCCAACCTTTCCCATTGAAACAAATCAAATAAACAACTTAATTTGAAAAGCTTACTCAAATCTTTCTTGCCTTGATCTTCTTCAGCGATGACACTTGTTACTTCTAGGGTTTCGCACTTCTTTCAAAACTATCTTCCTTCCCAACAGATTCGCAACCAGCTCTGGTACCACTTGATGCAGACAAGGTAGGAGGGTCCGATGAGAGACTGTCCAACCTTGCAGCCTTAAATTACCAACAACACGATCAATTAGAGATGCAACAGAAGTATATAGCTAACAACAGAAGAAAGAGACATTCATAAGCACATGACACAAGATATATCCTGGGAAAACCCTAAAAGGGAAAAACCCAACCTTCAAAGCTTATTCCTCTTTATATTATGATCTCAGGACACATTACATATGCCTCTAGGGCTTTACAGATGCTAGGCCACAAACCAGGATTACAAAAGATTCGTACAATAACACTCTTCCATGATTTACTTCTTCAACTTCTTAATTCTCTGCTCTGCAACTTCTACTTTTTGCTTTGCTCTCTGCTTCCATTCGGCTTCTTCTTTGGATCAAAACACTCATCCTCTTGCTTCATATCTTCACATACTTCATCATTCTTCACTGCTTTGAAACAAACATTTATCCTTCATTTATATCATCCGCAAGCCTTCATAACATTATCAAGTTGGCCAAGACTTAACTGTCTCCATGAAATGTGTAGACATGGATAGGTTGGACCTAAACATAAGGTATTGCTCTTCTGGTGCATAGAACTTCGTGTGGATCTCCATGAAGATCGGCCAAGTCCTCAACTTCATTGCATAATGTTCCTTTTAGCTCCGCAAGTCACATAATTGCTCTGCGAGACAATTAGACTCCACTGAACACTGTTGGCTTTGTTATGTGAAAACAAGTAATATACTGATAGCGATATGTCTCCAGAATTGAGCCCAAATGATCTAAATTTTGGATATGATGTAGATGATGATGTCTAGATGCTAAGTCCAGCTTTGCAGCCTTTGATATGCAAATGCGGTAAAATACGGTATTCTCCAAGGTCACTCTCTCCGACACTCTGCAACTTTTTGTTAACTGTCCCAACTGATTTGAATGCTTCTACATGCTCTTGCATCACTAGCACTCTGCCAGAAGATTATATAGATGGATCCACTTCAGTTTGTCATAAGGGCCGCATAAAGGGATCAAAATTTGGAATCAATTTCCTCATGTATAGAGGAGAGCCACTTCTTGACCAGTTTCTCCCTTGAAGTATCAAATCCTTGTCAAAGGGGGAGATGAACATAGCGTTGAAAAATCCTTTAGGAAGAAATTTAAGGATCACTGCACTTGCCAAATTTCTTCCGTCCCGGTTTTGATCTGATTTCGGGTAAGCCTTGGTCCAATGAATCGGCATATTAGTGTTGTCTCTGAGAGGGTTTCGCTCTCTTTCTTGCTTTCCTCAGATATTTCAATTTGTATGCTATTCAGCGGGTCTCCTTCTTCCAGCCTTGTATTCTGATTTAGGGAGTTGCTTTCCTTGTCCGTTTCTTCCACCATCCTTTCGTTTACCCCTGGATACGTACCGAATTTCTGCTCCTGTCAGGTTTTAAATTTTTATTATATATATGATTTACAATTTATAATGAATATACACATTTATATATTATTTATAATTTTTAAAATTATATTTTTGAAAAAGAAATTGTATATAATTAATATATATTTATTTATATTATTATATATTTTTTAAAATATAATTGTTGTCGAGACTCTATATAATATAATGTAAAATTATAAATATATAAATTTAAGTATATACAAATTATAAATATACTAGTATATTTATATTTAAAAAAATATATGTATGGTATGCCGAGAGATATCTTCTTTGAACTTTTTGTGTTTTCCATAGCTTTTGTAATTTTCTCCACCTTCTTTTCCTTTAACTGTTTTGGTTTTTATTTTTATTTTCCGTGTTTCCATGGTTTTTGTGATTTTCTCCACTTTTTTTCCAACTTTTTTTTTGGTTCCATAGTTCTTTTGATTTTCTCCACCTTTTTTTCCTTCAACATTTCCAATTTCTTTTTTATTTTTTATTTTTTATTTACTCCAATTTCATTTTTGGTTTTTATTTTTTATTTTATTGCTATATATTTACACAAAAAATGAGTGCTCTCATCTCCACCCCTTCATAAATATACTAGTATATTTATATTTAAAAAAATATATCTAAATATGGCAAGAGATATCTTCTAACGCTTTTTAATTTTCCATAGCTTTTCTAATTTTTTAAATTTTCTCCACATTTTTTTTTCACTTTCATAATTTTTTTAATTTTCTCCATTTTTTTTTGCTTCAACCCTTTCTAATTTCTTTTTTGGTTTTTATTTTTTATTTTTTTTGCTATATATTTACATAGAAAAAATGAGTGCTCTCATCTCCATTGCCTCTCGACATAATAAAACCATAAATTTATGTATATATAAAATGATAATATGAGACTTAATTTAATATAAAAGTTATATTAAAATATAAATATTAAAGACATTTGGATAAATATTTTAAGAAATAAAAATTAAAAAACATTAAAGAAACAAAGAAAAAAAAGCTAACAAACATTCATAATAAAAGTTAATAAATATTCATTTTTTACTTTTTATATGCCTTCAAAAAATGAAATGAAACTTAAATTTGAATTTAAACATGTTTTAAAATTAGAAAGTTTGGCTTTTAAAATATAAATTAAGATTTTTCAATCAATTTGAGTTTTTTAAGGAATTATAATAAAAATATGTGTCCCCACTTAACTTAACTCATACTTAACTCATGTAGTTAAGTCATTTATATTTATTTATATTTAAGTAATTTATATTATATAAAAAAGTTTAACTTTTTAAGAATTTTTAGGAGGCCCATTTTTTATATAAATTTCTCCTAGTGCGTATTTCATTCATTTATTCTAATTGATGAAATGAACTTCATTGGACCAAGGTTGTTAGAATGCATTAATAGTAGACTACGCGAGGCATTCCCATACCACAATCAAACCCCATTTGGTGGACACTTTATTGTGCTTATTGGTGACCTAGGACAATTGCCACCAATATGTGACATTCCAATGATGTTGGATCAGTATATGGAACAACACTTTGGAGAAGCTTTTAGACAGTAGTCACATTGAACATAATTTTTTGACAAGGGATGAACCTACCCAAATAATATTTCGCAACCTCTTCAAAATATAAGGAATGCTAAGGCAACACAAGCAGACTGACAACTGCTCATGTCACACAACAATAACAATCTATCTTCTAGCCAACAAGATACATTTTTTTCATCCATACATTTGTTTGCAACAAATGATTTGGTTGAAACACAACAAAAAATGTTAAAAGCATTGGGCAAACTAGTAGCACGTTGCATTGCTAAACAAAAAAGGAGCACAATAAATTCATGTTTAGATGATGAACAACTACAAACAAAGGTGTTGTTGTGCATTGCAACTAGACTTGCCAATGGTGCACTTGGTGGAGTAATTGCTATTGCTTACAAAAATGAAAGCAAGCCACCAAATCTACCTCTATTTGTTGTAGTTAACTTTTAGCACTACATTGGACCTGCATGGAGCATAAATGAAAAAGAAAAAGGTTCCAACTGCTTCAGTAACACGAGGTTGCCACCGACAAATCTCATTGAAAATGGCTTGGGAACTTACAATCCATAAAGCACAAGGTCTAACTATAAACCAAGCAACAATAGACATTAGAAACACTGAACGCGAATGACTCATCTTCATAGCAATGTCAAGAGTAAGAAGTTTGTCAAATCTATGAATATTCCTTACATTTTCATTTCATAGATATAAACATACCAAAAAAATATGTATGTAATCCTACTTAAGCTAGAGGAGGACCGTCTAAAAAAATGTCTATAAAAAATCCCTACCAATCAAACTACTAAATATATATTTCCAATGATTTTAGTTTTCTTGTCCACATTTACCTATGAAATACCAATTAAGTATTCTTAATTTATAGCAAATAAGTGAAGTAAATGGAATTGTTAATTTCAAGTTAATAGATGATGTTAATACATATTAGTGTTTCTATTCTATGAAATGGTACAATAATTTCTAAAATTATTCATGATTAACTTGTTTACAATAAATGCATAATAAATCAAATAAAACCAATATAATAATTAATACTTGAAATGTAAGAAATCATTCTTTATTTATTTAAAGTCGGCTCATATTATAATAAAATTACCTCGAACTAAATTTATCTATAATAATGAAATTATTCCCAACCTATTAAACCTATGGATCCAATTGCTAATTTATTAGTTCCTGCCACTGGCAGGATTACTTATGCATCGGTTAGATTCAATTTTCCCAACCCAGTCAGCCAATTGTTGAGCAGAATTAAAAAAAAAAGCAAATACACTATAGTTTGTAATTTTTTTTTTCTATTTTCAAACTTGGAAAATGCTATTTATCTTGTTTCCTATTGGGCAAATCCTCAAACAGTAAGGAGAGAAATTATTTTTTAAAATATTTAAAAGAAAAATCATTTCGTGGAGGACAATTAGAATTGCCATTAATGAAGTATTTATTTTTATAAATGTATAAAGTACATGATGTGATAGAAATTTATTCGAGACATTGAATGTTCTTGAATGTTTTCGTAAAAAATCTTTGCCAAAATCTTACGCCAAAATCTTCAAATTAATAGGCCATGTTGACAGCACTATTATACATGTTTAGAAGAAACTACCTGAGAACGGAACCAACTTGACAAGCTGAGAACCAGTGGAGAAACTGTGAGAACCGGTGCAAAAGGTGCTGGGAACCTGAGCCGGTGGTTGCTGAATCTCTTTGTGGGCCTGCAAAATAAGGTTTGTAACCTGTTAACTTGCGCAACTATCATCTAATGTCCTAATTTCCTCCTGTTTACTAGATATATGTTTTTCCCATTAGCAACAATATCTATTTTTGAATTAATGTCTGATAGATAGATATTGAGACTAAAAGAGAGTATTTCACAGTTTTGTATTTTCAAACAAATTTGGCACAAAATGGATCTAACTTGAAAAGAGCTGGACAGAATGTAACCCTCATGAGCTATTGCTGCGATAAAAATGTTGTATACTTTTAGGATTTGAGCAGCGCCCTGCAGGAAGGGCAAACAATAGCACGCCATATAAGAGAATAGAGCGGAATGAGGAGAAATAACCTGCGCTGAGCGTGCACTTCCACAACACAGGCGACACCGCCGCAGGCTGAGCACATCCCCACTCCAGCGTTTCGCATTTTTCACCCTCCTACTCTCTGACCACACCAACGCTATCCCCATTATTAAAAGTTAAAACTATAAACAGGAAAATTACAGTTATGTATTTTTAAAGCTCTCAGCCTTAATAAAATTCGGTTGTTAATACAACTCGAAACTTTATCTTCACAAGATGAAGTAGGGTTGACAAAATATTTACTGGGATGGAAATAAATACTTGTCAAAGAAGCCATTATCATCTGTGGTGGAGAAGCATAACTGCAGTGCTCACGTGGTTGTCCAGCACGACCATCATAGCATGGGCTTGTAGGTTTGAACATGACTCAGCCCGAGCAGACCTAAAATGTGAAGCCATATTGCCGCTACTTGTCCTGTGAGCTTGAAGGACTCAAATGTGTGAATCCCGGAGCAAGTTTTGTACTGCGGCCTGGTGAGCATGTGGATGGAATAGGTGAGGTGGATGCGGTTGAATACCATTGAACTAATGTTGTGGGCAGACCTCCAGAAATCTCTGTTTCTGTCTATCAGCACTATACATGTATACTAGACTTTTTCTGTAAGCGGACATCCATCCTGTGCCAAAATGAATAATTTACAAAGCATAGGATCATTCCAATTTTCCTCTTCACTTCTTAAACGTTAGGGATTAGGCTCAAATAATCAGTTCCTTGTTAAATCTTATCCTCATATTCTCGCATCCAACCAGTCCAGTTAGTACAGTGCTGCTTCTATGCGAAGGAATGATTTCCAGGCTTCTCCATCACTGTCCAACTAACAATTTACTGTGTCTAAGTGGAAAATTGACAATGGCCCAAAAGAAAATTAAAAATGCACAAAGTGCACAACTGCCGCTGTTGCTATTCTTGCTTGTGTGTGTTTCGATGTCTACAACATAAGACATACTGCTTCGTCCAGAGAGCCCTAATGTCCTGAGAAATGCGCCTGGCGTCTATTGCATCTCCAAGCAATCCTCGCCTTGTGAAGCCCACTTAATATAGTCCATGACAGGAATTCTCAGGAAGTACTAAGCAATAATGGGTCAATTCCTAGAAATATTGAAATCATCAATACCATTGTATACAGAGCAAAAAAATTGTTAATTTTGTATGAGCAGAAATGAAATGGAAAAATTTGTATACCATTGTTAATTGTCTGTGCAGACTTGTGGGTAGTAAACCTAGTTTCTTCCTGTTCCGTGGCCATAATGTCTGGAGTTGATTTAAGTTGCTTTCTCCCTGTTCCGTGGCCATAATGTCTGGCGTTGATTTTTTTCATTAAATATTTCTACTCTTTCATTCTCTTCCACAATTTAGAACAGGCTTACATGACACGTCAATGGATTCTTCTCCACCACTAAACAGCTGTCACTTAAATAAAACCAACGCTTTATAGTCTTTACACATTTGCATATACAGAATTGGGTTTCGCAAAAGCTAGAGAGATAAATGAATATTTTTTATTGAATCATGTGTCATCATATATACAACTACCACCACTACTAAGATCATGCAAAATCTGTGCAAGGTTAAATTTAATGTTAATGGATACAGTTGATGTTAACAGTTAAGCTTAATGCCACTGATAGTTTAAAATTTCGATCGCTATGCATTTCCCGCCTATCGGCATGAAACTGTCCATCGGCGAACCAAAAAACATGTTGGCCGATATTCGCTGTTTGGCCGACGGCCTTTTTCTATTGTTTATTCCTTTGTTTTCTTCCATCGGCATGTCTTACATTATCGGCGTGACAAAAAACCTCTCCGCCGATCACTATGGTTTGGCCGATGGCCTTTTTGCTTCGTTCATCCTCTATCGGCTTGTATTTCCCTTCATCGGCGAGAGATCGGCCATCAGCGAACTCTATATGCTTTTCGCCGACCACTCTCTTCTTGCCGATGTCCTTTATCGGTATGACTCTTACCGACGATTCCTTCGTTGATGTTCATCGGCGAGAGATCGCCCATCGGCGCCTCATAATTTCCCTCCGCCGATGCCTTTACCTTGGCCGATACCTTTATCAGCGAGAGTTTCGCCGATAACCCCCTTCGTTGTTCGCCATCGGCGTGAGATGGCCCATCGGCAACTCACAAATCTCCTCCGCTGATGGCCTTCGTTATACCGATGCCACTTCGTCGGCATGACTCCCGCCTATCGCTAAGACATAACAAAACACCGCCGACAGTGTAAGTTATGCCGATGGCATACCATCGGCGAGACCACATGCTTCGGGGTAACCGTTTGAAACTCGGCCGATACCTGAAGGTTATGCCGATGACAATTTCATCGACGAGAAACCCTACTTCAGTGGAACACTTCAAAACTCCACCGATCACTATTGTATTTTGTATGGGCAAAAATGAAATGGAAAAATTTGTATACCATTGTTAATTGTCTGTGCAGACTTGTGGGTAGTAAACCTAGTTTCTTCCTGTTCCGTGGCCATAATGTCTGGAGTTGATTTAAGTTGCTTTCTCCCTGTTCCGTGGCCATAATGTCTGGCGTTGGTTTTATTTAAGTGACAGCTGTTTAGTGCTGGAGTACCTTAAGAGCTCTCCCAGAAAGTGGTAGGAACCCCATATTGTAGAATATGAAATGTGCAAACTATATAGCCCAGGTTATATAGTACATTTTCTTCCATGCATGGTAAATAATATACAATCCCACCACGGCCAGTTTTGCAGAAAATAGCATACAGTTGTAAGTGTTCCAAATCATTGAAGGAAGCTGGTTAAATATAAAGTCCATCTTATGAAATTAAAATAGCATCTATTATTATTGGAAAAAATGTTTAGATTATTTAAGATAGATAATTCACATGATACTCTACTACATTGGAATCATAAATTTACCAAGTCCCATTAGACTGTGCTTAAACAAACGATTTATAAAATATATCTCAATTTTTTCAATCAATTACAGAGGAAACAAGTCACATAGCTCTGTATATAATCTATCATTTATCCCCAATGCTCATTTAACTAAATCATCTGGGGAATACTGGAAACTATTCATAGAAAAAGACAACTGCAATGAGCTAGAAATGAAATTAAATTATTTGGGGTCCACTCATAAATCTATGCATCTGACATTCACAATTTACTGACTTCGAGTCATTTTGAAACTCACAATTTATTCAGTTCAACTCAGTTTTCTCTTGTTCCTGGAGTTTTTAGCAACTAGTTTGTATTCTTTTGACCGAATATTTCATATCCCTTATTTCACTCTGCATTTTCCAATCCAGCAAGTTCCCCAAAAAAAGAAAACAAAATTGTTCCTTGGTTCATTGGTTTGAGGATATGCGATGTTGGCATCGCTATGACGAAGTACTATCGGAAGGACCGTGTTGAAGACCATTGGCATCGGTGAGACAAGGGCCGTCGGAATAAGCATCGAAGGTTTGTCCGATGCTGAGTGTCACCCCGATGGAAGCATTCAACCGTCGGCAAGACAAGGCCTATCAGCCAAACTTTGTGGAGTTACTCTGACAGCAGTAGTCACTCCGACGAAGGTTACGGGTTGGTCGTCAGCGAGACAAGGCCTATCGGCCAAGCTATGTGGAGTTACTCCGATAGGAGTAGTCACTCCGATGACTTATATCTATCGGCGGGAGTCTGAGGTTCGGTGTGACTTTTGAGGTCTTGTCCGATATGGGTTGTTACATCGATGGCCTAAAGGTTGTGAGCCGATGTACTGCGGTCATTCCGATGGAGGTATCGGTGAGACAGAGCACTGTCGGAGCGGGAGCTAATTCTTGTGCCGATAGTGAAAGTTATTCCGATGGTACCATTGCTGATCGGGGAGACTATGCTCATCGGTGGAGGGTGAAATCTGTGGGCCGATGGTAGTTGTTATGCCGATGGACTTGGAGGATTGGTATTGTCGGCAACAAAATTGCCGGCAATAGCCTTTGGTTCGTTGGCATTTATAAACTGCCATGTCATTGGCGACTTGGTATATGTGGGACTAAATATCTCACTGAAATAACTTCCAGTCATTTCAAAATTACAATTTTCAAAGATCAGGTCAATAATAATTATAAGATATTTAGAAATATTTCACACACAAAAGAAAATAAATACAATATTTTTTACTTGTATCCTCGTGCTAATCGTTTGGTTGTTGGATCAACAGTTTTATGAGTGTGGTAGTGAAGTTAGCAGATATGACTACTGATTCTTTCTTTGGTTTGTAGTATTTGTTATTAATTGTCTTGTTTGTTTGTTTCTTTTTTTGTTTTCAATTTTACTGTTCAATATGTTATTCATATATGCAAATTGCAAATTATTTGAGACCTAAGGTTGTGACATTATGGAATATTATCTTTTGTAGTGTTCAATTATGATTGGTACTATTTAGACTTACATAACAGTTATTTTCAGAATTTTAAAACTTTGTGTTGACTATTTAGTACTTTAGGGTTGAACTTATCTATTTTTAAATGCCTACTCCCAACTTAAAATAAGAAAAATGTAAACAAAGTGAATTCTAAGTTTGTAACTAGGCATTGCTTTTAGGTCACAAGTTACTTCTTGGTTCAATTGTTTAATATGCCTTTTGTGGTTTTGCATGTTCAGACCTCACTAACACATGATTATCAACATATTACAGGTGCACCCTGTTTACAGTATTTGAATATCGGCAAAATTGTCCTCGGTTGAGCAAAAAAATGAAGAAAGCAAGGCTGTCAATAAACCAAAAACAAAAACAAATCATAGATATAGACAATTACAAATTAACAATACAACCTCACATTTCAAATATTGATTTCGCACTAGAAAATGAAGGGCTGCATAGAGTTCATGCATTTAAATATAATGTAGGCGATTGCTTATTTGACTCGTTACAGTTTCTACTTCATTCTAAATACACATCAATTCAATTGCGCAATGGAACAATAGACTATTTCTTGACCTGCCTTGCACAACAGGATGCAGAAGCAATTGCCTCATATAATTATGAATTGGATAGTCACACATTAAATGAATTACACAATGTAGGAAACGTTGAAGAGTATCTCCGGCGAATGCGTATTTCTGCAACACCGACTACACATAACAATGAAGTTGGTCTATGGGGAGACATTTTTTGTATTCGCTGGTTATCCAAGTGGCTAGGAATCCAAATATGTCTTTGGTCAATCACATCAGGCAAAAAATACCTACATTTCAATCAATTCTCCCAAGGGCAATCATACTCTATCTTGTTTCATGACACAAATCCCCTTCATGGACATTTTGAACCACTCATACCCTATCAAATACAAGCAATTAATACCCAATCAAAAATCTCATTTAGGACAATAAAACAGTACCTAAGGACTAATCAACAACCTCATGTTGGTAACTTTGTTAAAAAACAAAAGATAGTCAATAGCAACACTACATCGCTTCGAAAGATCAAACAACAAATACGCAGCAATCAAAAAAAGAAAAATGCAGCCAAAAAAAACAAATGCTTAACATCACCAATAGAATTATTCCAAAGAAAAATTCAAGACACACCAAGACATGTATGCGCAATCTGTCAAACTTTGCATTTTAAAAAGGACATTATGGCTTTCAAGGACAAAGAAAAACAAACATATTATAAACTAACAAATCAAAATCACAATTTATTGACAAATTCTATTTGTCGCATATGCCATAAAACATTGAATCAATGCAAGCTTCCTAGGTATGCAACACTGCAACATATTCGGATGAATAAACCTTTGCAATATGTAAACATACTTACACAATTGGAAGAACGTCTTGTTTCACTGAGAATTGCATTTGCACAAATCTGGGAATTAGGATACAAAAGATCTCAAATAGGATTGACTGGATCTATTATCAATGTGCCAGTCAACATGAATATTATACAAAATGCATTGCCACGATCTACCAATGAAACGTCGACAATTGCAGTTGCTCTTAAAAGACGACTAGAATACAAAAATGCTTTTCAAAAAGGAATGGTTCGATCAACTGTTATAATAAAAGCTTTGAACCAATTAAGCAAAACAAGGCTATACAAAATGGAAAAAGTTCAATTAAATAGGAATTGGAAAGAATCTCTTGAAATCAATAATGAAAGTGACATAGCCAATGAACATTGTACAAATGAAACTGACTCAGACTCTGATATAGATCATCAAAACCCTTGTGAAACCTTAATACATGGATTCATTGAATCTAAATGTATACATGAAATGCAAGACAAAGTTATAGAAGTTGCCCCTGCAGAAAACTATAACCCTATTGGAATCTTTAAAGATACTTATGCTGAAGAAATGAATTTCCCTACACTGTTCTTTGGAAACCCACGTGATGATAACATTGTCAAGAATTTCTCATATCAAAAAATTGCACAATGGGAGCTACGAAATTCAAATAGACAATTCGCATACCATACAACCAATCTATTTTTTAAAACTATCAACATACTGATACATCAAGTACTATCTACAATGTGGATAAGAATTCGTAAAGGACAACTAAAAGGCAGAAAGCTAATAGCAAAAGATGTCAAATGCAAACCTAACCTAGAGCAAATACTCAAATCAGACATTGGATATGTTGATTTCAAAAGAATAAGAAAATCTCCAGATTATTTACATCAATTGAAAAAAAATCTTTTTGCTATGATACGACAACTTGGACCACCTACATTTTTCCTTACATTTACTAGTGCTGAACAAAATTGGAAACACTTATCAAACACACTTGAATACTTGCATAGTACATATCACGCATCTTCACAACAACAATATGACACAAATCATGAGAACAATATTTTCTACCTCATCAAAAAAGATCCTGTGACGTGTGTACGTTGTTATAGACATAGAATTAATTCACTAAAACAATTGATATTTGCAGATAGCTCTTTCTTCGGACAAGCTGTCGATTATTTCTCTGTAACTGAATTTCAGAATCGTGGCAATGAACATGACCACTTCCTCTTATGGATAAGAGATGCACCAATTTATGGTAAAAATAAAACCGTGGATATTGAACAATTTATTGACAAATACATCAGTTGTAATACTAATAATTTGACTGCAGAAATGGCTATGGTGCACAAGCACCACCATACAAAGCAATGTAGGAAATCAAGGCAGCATTATTGTAAACACAACTTCCCATTTCCACCAATGAAAAAAACTATGGTTCTAGAACCATTGAATGAAACCAATGAAGTTACAATTTCAATTGCAAAAAAAATCTTCTCTGTGTTAGAACATTCTAATTATGAACAATCATTCTCCTTCCAAATGTTTCTAGAAGACATGAATATGAATGAAGATGATTACATCATAGCTATAAAATCAACAATCCATAGGCCTACAATTTTCTTGCAACGAAACCCTTCAGAGATATGGAATAATAGCTTTTCAAAAAAAATGCCTGATATATGGAAAGCAAATACAGATGCACAGTTTGTACTTAATGCATACGCTGCAGCAATGTATTGCAGCTCATACATGACAAAAGTGGACAAAACAATGACATACGCATTTAAAAGAATCCGTAAGGACCATCAACAAAATAGTATCGATGCTATTAAAATGATAAGTAAACTTGGAAATGCATTACTCAACCTATAGCAAATGTCTTCACAGCAAGCTGCTTACATTGTTCTATCACTTCCACTAAGCTATAGCTCAAGAAAATGTATATTCATTGATACAAGCACTGATAGTGATCGAACTTTTGTCCTGAAGTCAGTGAAACAATTGAACAATGAACCAGATGAATCAGAAAATATTGCTTGTAAGTCTTTAATAGACTACTACATAGCACGACCAGAACCAATTATGCATATTTGTGTTGCTCAATTTGTCTCAGAATATAGAAAGGATGGAAAACCAATGCATCAAAAAGCTAAACCAAATATCATACGTTTTATCGGTTTTAGCAAACATCTTGACTTGGAAAATTATTGTAGGGAACAATTGCTACTTTATGTGCCCTTTACAATAAATGAAAAGACACTTAAGCATGGTTTCGATACATGGCACCATGCTTACTCATTTCATGAAAACACAATTAATGCAAATCGTATCAAATACAATTACAAGATCAATTCTAAATGGGGTGATATTGACAAAGCTCTCAATGAGATCAATTCTGAAAATACTCACACTCACAACCAGTCAATCCTTCCAAATGAAAAGCCATACAAAGAATCATACAACATAGAACAAGATTTTGAAACACTAAAGCGTAACAAACCAAAAACTCATTTTGCTAATGCAATTGAAATTGCAAAACACCCATATATCATGGACAATGTCGAATATTTCAAGTTGAGATGAATGCTAAATCAAGAACAACAAGCAATTGTCAAAGACATTGTATTGAAAAAAACAAAAAACAACAAAACTCCGCTACACTTGTTCCTAACAGGTGGAGCAGGAACTGGGAAAACATTTACTGCAAAAGCAATATTTCAATCTCTTCTTCGCATATATAATAACTCCATTAATACTGATCCTGACAAACCTAAAGGTCTAATAGTTGCTTACACAGGAAAGGCAGCATACAATATAGGTGGAGTAACATTACATTCAGCATTCCACATACCTTTCAACAAGTCAGAATTTGTTCCATTGAGCATTGAAACACTTGATACAATGTCAAAGCACTACCAGCAACTGCGTGTGCTCTTACTAGATGAAGTTTCATTGGTAGGCGCATCATTTTTGCGTTACATTGACAGACGATTAAGAGATATAATGCAAACGCCTACTACATACTTTGGAAATCTTGACACAATTTTTTGTGGTGATTTGTACCAAGCACAGCCCATGCTCGATTCAGTTGTTTTTGAAAACACACCAACCTTAACTGAACTAATGCCATACAACTTTTGGAAAGACAACATAAAATTCTATGAATTGCAATCAACTATGCGACAAAAAGATGAAAACTTTATTGCAATCCTCAATAGAATACGTATAGGTTCACAGACAAATAATGATATAGAATATTTGAATGAAACTTGCCTGCACCCACCACCCATGGACCCGACATTCCCTTTCCTATTTTACAAAAGGAAAGATGTTAATGCACACAATCAAAAAATGTTATCAATGGTTACTGGAGAGCTAACTATATTGAATGCAATTGATGAACATGATGAAAATTACAACGGGGTCCGTCTCTATAATCATACAGCATCTTTACCATCTCAAATACTTTTGAAACCAAATATGCTTGTAGAAATCTATGCTGGGAATTACAATACACAAGACGGCCTCGTCAATGGATCAGATGGCACATTTAAAGCATACACCCAATACAATGACTTTGACATTGTTTGGATCAATTTTGATGATCCAAAGATTGGCCACCATCAACGTGCAAGGCTAGCACAATGCTATGATAATAGTATTGACAGACAATGGACACCAATACTTCACGTTGCTAAGCCAATTCAGAAAATATCAAGCAGCAAAAAAATAACTATTAGGAAACAATTTCCAATTCAACTAGCTTGTGCTAGAACCATCCATAGATCTCAAGGACTCACAATGCACAGTTTGGCATTTGATCCTACTGGCATAAGGCAACATGGATTAACATATACAGCACTCTCTCGAACAAAAACAATTCATACATTGTTCTTGTTAAAGCCTCTTGTAAAAGAAAACTTCAAAATTAAAAAAAAAAATAGACCTTGAAATGTCTCGCCTAAAATCAACAGCACAATGGATATTTGAAAATGAACATACCAAACACAATACTAGTTCACAACTACTATTATGTACATTAAATACCCGCAATCTATCTCTGCATATAGAAGACATTACCAGTGACATTGATATAATGGCATCTGACATTGTATGTCTACAAGAAATACATATGCTACTCAACAATTCCAACAACAAATTTGAACAATTCAATTGTTACTCATCATACAATATTCATGGAATATCATTCTTAACTCGGAAAAACATTATTGTCTGTAAAACAATGCAACATACAACAACAAATGTGGAAGCCATGACAACAACAATATGTTTCATGGACAACGAGATAAACATATGTAATCTATATGCAAGACCAAATGCTCCATTGACAGAAATCATATCCATCACCAAGCAAGTATTTTCATGTGTCGATAGACAAAAGATAATGTTCATTGTAGGAGATTTCAACATTGACATGTGTACACAGTGCAACAAAAGAAAACAACTTTTACAACATATGCAAAACCAAAATATGCAATTTTTGTTACATGAATCCCAATCACTATCCAAACCAATGATTGACCATGTGTGGTCCAATGTACATTCAGAAACATTTTATGTTTACAGATCAGAAGCATATTGGAGCGATCATTTTGCAACTTTCATAAAATTTGAACCCTTTAACAAGCCCGAACCTACTTCAATATGTCATTAGACATATCAAAATTACATTCATATACACATTTTAAAAACTAAATCCAAACAAAATATAATAATGAAACATAATAATTCTCTACTACCCAAAAAAAAAAATTCTTCCTTGTTGATGTTTGTAGCATCAAATTCCATCTATTTCTTACAAATCTCTACTGCTCATTTGTTAGAGGATTCTAAAATTCCCTAGTATCTACATTTTTACATATTGATTCATAATCTATATTGCTTTTCATTTTTCAACTTCAACCATCAAACCATTTGATAATTACCATAATATAACCATACATTCACTCATCTTTGCTAATGATTTATGGTTCCTAATATGCAGCATACAATGGACAAGACTAAAAGTGCAGAAAAACAAGTGCAAACCACTGATGAACAAACATCAAAGAGGTGACCAATATTCTTTATTTCTGCATAAATTTTGCTGATTCAAATCTTTAAACTCAAACTAATTTTATCTTCTCTCTTGCAGGTCAAAAATTGGAACTTCAAAACCAATTTCTATTGAGGATCTAAATGCTCATAAAGCAGGAAGCACCTTTGAAGGCAATGTCATTGTGACATACAAAGCTACATTAGACAAAGCTAACAAGACACGTGAAGTTTTCCGCGCAGACCTCACAGATGTTAAAGCTGAAATGACCATCACCTTGAATATAACTGGTGATCTTATCATGCAACATGAAAGCAAAATAATTCCAGGATCAGCAATATCCATATCTGGGTTTCAACTTGCTCCAAAAACCGACTATGATCGAGGTGACTGCGATTGCATCTTGCTGCTGAATAATGCATCCACTGTTGATATAATACCAAAGCTTTGTCAAGACTATAATTTCATACCAAGCACCACTATTAAACAATTGCTTGCAAGTACAGATGCATATGCTGCTGGCACCATTGGCGCATTGGTCACTGGCACGAGAAAGGAGTTTACTATGTTTTTGATATCAAGGATGGTGACTCCGAATGTGACAAAGCACAAGTAAATAATTATTATCGTCTCTTTATTGCAAATCATTGACATTTTCAATTTTACTATATATTTCTTTCGATAGCTCAAGACTACTAACAATTTTGCCAATACAAAAAACAGTTGTAGCTACATGCAAGCTTGACTAGCAATTTCCTTGCAGTCGAAGACGAGATGAAGCAAAATGAATTCCCGGCAATGCTCTTCAAAAATATTGTCAAGAGAATGGATGTAAAAGAGAACACACTGCGAACATGCCAAGCAACATATATTGGTAAATTAACCAATAGAAGAACCTTGGATCGTCTGAATAGTTTATTGCATTCAACATTTGAGGTAACTAGACCTGAATTCCTGAATTTGTTTCATTAATCAATTTATATAGTAAAAGATACATCCCAGAACCAATGAAAATTGAACATCTCTTGCAGGTCCACGGAACATTAAAAATAGCTAATGCTTATTCTGCCCCTTTCCATGCATTTTGCCCACAATGCAACTATAAGTTTCATAACTATGGAGCCCTGGAAGACCAAACAGCTCATTGTTTCAAATGTGATGAAGATGTCACATACATATACTCCCTTTACCTAAAAACTACTGTGACCACTCAGAACAATCAAACAGTTCAGTGTTTTTGTGACAATTCTATCATCCAACTTCTTCTTCCAGCGCTCAGCAATCTCACATATGACAAGTATATTGCAGATAAAACAACAATTGTCTTCATCTTACGGGACTTCTCTAAAAAGGGTAATTTCACGTTAAATCGATACAACCTCATCATCAATGCAACTTCCCTCCAAGAATAATCAATACACTCCATGCACAGGTACACTCCTATTCCACTTCATTATTGTTATCAAAACAATAATTAGATCAAACAAAAATAATTTATTCTCCAGCACTTTTTAATAAATTATTTCTACATTATTTGCATGTTATTGTTACTTAGACTTGCTTATCACTAAAAAACAATATACTAACCACTCCTGTTCTATCCATATGTCAGGTACCAGATAAATAAGAAAACCAGACAGCAATTTTTGCGAACCAACGACATATCACCTACACTTTTTACATAAAATTTTTGATAATGATTTTGCCATATCTCAAACTCTATACAGCTATAGTTTCTTGTTATAATACACTACTACTCTGAACAATTTAAAAACAATATTTGTCCTTCACATATATTATGCACCTTAACATCAAACTTAATTAAAGAAAAAATTTTGTTTCCCTGTATCTCTTGCAATTTTTAGTTTCATGTTTCTTTTCTATTTCTCTGCTCCTTCTCGTTTCAGCTAGTTGATTCGTTAAAACTATCTCTATTGCATTTTCAGTAAATTTTGGTGGTTTCTAGTTATCTCGCACTCGTTGTTGTTTATAAGACTTAACTGCAATAGTTTTTTCTTCACTACAGAAAATCCCACCCTGTAAAGTTCTTTTGTGACTGCATTTTACTTTCATTATTACTATATTTGACTTCAATATTGTTAAATTTAGTGCAATCTTATGTATTCTGTTTATATTCAGCATTGATGCTGTTATCACCTTGAGCTCTAGTTTCCTTAACAACTTACAAAAAAAATTACATCTGAGATAGCTTAAAGGTATTTGTATACAATGTTAGAAATCTGATCATTCATTTGAGGAGCTATTATTTTCAATCTGACAAATAGGTAATCCCAATCCATATATTTTTCATATACAGATGAACCCAAACTTAAACACACCCACATTGCATTCTGGCCACTAGTAATGTAATAAGACCACCTCCAGCTAAGAAACTGCAATCGCCACTGCAGACAAAATCAAGATCTGGAAATTCGTATTGGTTGGCTGTAATTATATCTGAGTCCAGCTTTCGCACTCACAGCATGCAGTGAACCGATGCTTGCATTTAACACACATGCATTGTCATTACAACTTGTTTTAGCAAATATTGAATTGTGTTTGTTTGACAATCCAACATAACACTACATTTGTTCCATCATCTATTTCTTCTAAACAACACAATACACTGCCACATTGTATTCGACTATCAATGCTGGTAATTTCTGGAGTTGTCTATATACCTATCCATTCTAAATTGTCCACCACAATTGTGCTTGTGCATTTTGTATTGCATTGGCATCAGCATCTTACATGATAGACATACAGTTCATTGCCATACCTCACAGCAAACAATAATACCTCATAGCGAGAAGCTCGCCAATCGCTTAAAACCATCAGGACAGCAACTGCTGACCAGAAAAGTGCAACCAAAATCCAAGTCAATGGTAAACCCCAATAGCTCTATCCATGTATAGCAAGAATGTATATCCTATCAAATTGAGGCTTCTTGGCTAGGGTGTCCTGCAATAAGCGTAAATATGATACTGCAACACTGTTTCTTTCACAATCTTTAGCCTTTTGTGTAAAAAGACACTTCAACTTCGTCTTTAATTTGCAATCATGATGCACATTTTTAAACAGGGGAATAGGTTCCAATTAGCTTGCTAGTTCTTCAGTTTGCAGAAATCATTCAAATTGTTTGATCTATAAGTGCCAAAATTCTCTAGCAATATAGGGCAATCTTCATTGCCAAAGCTACACAATCCTAATGACCCATGGATTATGCCAAACTATTAGATAAATTGCTCACAGCCATTGCCAAAAGCCCAATTGTGTAAGCTAAACCCTCTTTGCCTGATCTGTTAATCTTAGACTTTGGTATTTTAACGATTTGCAGATTGGAACAGTGTCCTGCAATTACATGCAATATTGAATGTGTGTGAACAAATTAATGGCACTTTCTATTACAATACAGTTATTGTTAATTTGCTAGTAAATAAATTTTTGTTTTGTTTTCTTGTAAATTGACTTCACCAAAATGCAAAATCAGTATGGAGATCAAACAACTGTAAATAAACATACAAAGAATTAACATCCAACCCAAAAGAACAACATTAGCTCTGTGTAAGTATTATGCTAAAACACATAAGAAAACCAAACAATGAACAACCAACCCAAAAGGACAATAAACACATTTCACTGCATTCAATGAGATTTATCTTCCTCATGTGTAATAGTTCATTCAATATAATAATGATCATACAGTTTTCATTTTAGCTAGTTGATTCGTTAGGATCGGGATTACCTATTTGCCACATAGAAAATAACAGCTCCTCAGATGAACCCAAAGTTAAACACACCCACATCGCATTCTGGCCACTGGTAATGTAATAAGACCACCTCCACCTGAGAAACTGCAATCGCCATTGCAGACAAAATCAAGATCTAGATATTCGTATTGGTTCGCTGTAATTATATCTGAGTCCAATTTTCGCACTCACAGCACACAGTGAACCGATGGCTGCATTTGACACACATGCATTGTCATTACAACTTGTCTTAGCAAATATTGGATTGTGTTTGTCTGACAATCCAACAAAACACTACATTTGTTCCATCATCTATTTCTTCTAAACAACACAATACACTGCCACATTGTATTCGACTATCAATGCTGGCAATTTCTGAAGTTGTCTATATACCTATCCACTCTAAATTGTCCACCACAATTGTGCTTATGCATTTTGTATTGCATCAGCATCAGCGTCTTACATGATAGACATACAGTTCATCGCCATACCTCACAACGAACAATAATACCTCACAGCAAGAAGTTCGCCAATCGCTTAAAAACATCGGCTCAGCCACTGCTAACCGAGAAAGTGCGACCGGAATCCAAGTGAACGATAAACCCCAATAGCTCTGTCCATATCTAGCAAGAATGTGTATCCTATCAAATTGAGGCTTCTTGGCTAGGGTGTCCTGCAACAAGCCTAAATATGATACTGCAATGCTGTTTCTTTCACAATCTTTAGCCTTTTGTGTAAGAAGACACTTCAAAAGGGGAATAGGTTCCAATTAGCTTATTGGTTCTTCAGTTTCGAGAAATCATTCAAATCGTTTCATCTATAAGTGCCAAAATTCTCTAGCAATGTAGGGCAATCTTGGTTGCCAAAGCTACACAATCCTGATAACCCATGGATAATGCCAAATCATTAGATAAATTGCTCACTGCCATTGCCAAAAGCCCAATTGTATAAGCTAAACCCTCTTTGCCTGATCTGTTAATCTTAGACTTTGGTATTTTAACCATTTGCACATTGGCAGAGTGCCCTACAATCACGTGCAATATTGAATGTGTGTCAACAAATTAATCGCATTTTCTATTACAATACAGTTTTCGATGCCCAATGGCTTAACAAAATCGTAGATTGCATACAGCAATGGGCATTACAGGAATAGTGCCCTATTTAACTATGTGTGCTCAATAATTGGGTGGCAAAAGTTTTTAGGAGTTTGTTCTATATAATATGATCTGTTTACTGTCAAAAAGTATTGATACAATTAAAACTTTGGGGCCAAGCAATACTATCTGCTCAAATACTATTATGCAATTCCGTTCTAATTTGAGGACGCAACGATCATTATGGGTCAACTTGCCAATTGAACAAATTCCAATCACTTATTCTGTAATATAAAATATATTTCTAACTTTTAATTTGCAACCTTCTCTTCCTGTATCTGCACATAATTCACTCTATTACATCTGTATATTATAGATAGCCAATGCTTTTTCAAATACAAAGATATTTTAATTATTCTAATGGCTACCAAAATTATTTGCAAATCGTTTGTTTAGGCTGGGCCTAATCGTCCCTGGGAAATTTATGATTCCAATGCAGTTGAGTATTCTGCAAACTATCTATCCTTAGTGTCTAAACATTTCGACAATTTGATAAGCTCAAAGGTTTAACCATTCAATCATTGTATCAATTTATTTAACAAACATCCAATATATAAAGCTCACAAAGTTCTCATGTTCATTGCAAATTTGTTAGTGTAAATACCAAAAACCCTGTTTATGTTTCAGAGCAATAATGATCACCTTCCTGTTCCAAAAGAATAGTTATCATTGGTTCTTATAGCATGATAGGAGCTTTGCAATAGGGTATACAAATCTATCAAGGCATAAAGGATAGAGAAACTTTGTCAGATGTTGTAATGGCAACTACCCTGGTAGACATGTATGCAAAATGTGAGAACCTAGACAAAGCATGCAAATTGTACGACAAAATTCCTCAAAGAAATGTGATCTCATGGAATGCAATGATTGCAGGATATGCACAAATTGAACTTTTAGAGAAGACTTTAGAAACTTTCAAGCAAATGCAATTGGCAGGTGTAAAGCGAGACTCAACAACCTTTGCCAACATCCTCCCTGCCTATGCCAAAAGGGGAGCTTCGGAACATGGTATGGACATCCATCAAAGCATGAAGGATAGACCAATTTTGTCATATGTTCTGGTTGCAAATACCCTGCTAGACATGTATGCAAAATGTGGAACCATGGACAAGGCGAAAAAGATCATAGTAAATCATAGTAAAATTTAGCAATCTCCAGCATTTATTGAACAGGCCTTCGATCCACTTCAAGTTACCATGACGTGATGTATCATTCTGCCAAAATGGAGTACCTTAAGAGCTCTCCCAGAAATTGGTAGGAACCCCATACTGTAGAATATGAAATGTGCAAACTATATAGCCCAAGTTATATAGTACATTTTCTTCCATGCATGGTAAATAATATACAATCCCACCACGGCCAGTTTTGCAGAAAATAGCATAGAGTTGTAAGTGTTCCAAATCATTGAAGGAAGCTGGTTAAATATAAAGTCCATCTTATGAAATTAAAATAGCATCTATTATTATTGGAAAAAATGTTTAGATTATTTAAGATAGATAATTCACATGATACTCTACTACATTGGAATCATAAATTTACCAAGTCTCGTTAGACTGTGCTTAAACAAACGATTTATAAAATATATCTCAATTTTTTCAATCAATTGCAGAGGAAACAAGTCACATAGCTCTGTATATAATCTATCATTTATCCCCAATGCTCATTTAACTAAATCATCTGGGGAATACTGGAAACTATTCATAGAAAAAGACAACTGCAATGAGCTAGAAATGAAACTAAATTATTTGGGGTCCACTCATAAATCTATGCATCTGACATTCACAATTTACTAACTTCGAGTCACTTTGAAACTCACAATTTATTCAGTTCAACTCAGTTTTCTCTTGTTCCTGGAGTTTTTAGCAACTAGTTTGTATTCTTTTGACCGAATATTTCATATCCCTTATTTCACTCTGCATTTTCCAATCCAGCAATTTCCCCAAAAAAGAAAACAAAACTGTTCCTTGGTTCATTGGTTTGAGGATATGCGATGTTGGCATCGCTATGACGAAGTACTATCGGAAGGACCGTGTTGAAGACCATTGGCATCGGTGAGACAAGGGCCGTCGGAATAAGCATCGAAGGTTTGTCCGATGCTGAGTGTCACCCCGATGGAAGCATTCAACCGTCGGCAAGACAAGGCCTATCGGCCAAACTTTGTGGAGTTACTCCGACAGCAGTAGTCACTCCGACGAAGGTTACGGGTTGGTCGTCAGCGAGACAAGGCCTATCGGCCAAGCTATGTGGAGTTACTCCGATAGGAGTAGTCACTCCGATGACTTATATCTATCGGCGGGAGTCTAAGGTTCGGTGTGACTTTTGAGGTCTTGTCCGATATGGGTTGTTACATCGATGGCCTAAAGGTTGTGAGCCGATGTACTGCGGTCATTCCGATGGAGGTATCGGTGAGACAGAGCACTGTCGGAGCGGGAGCTAATTCTTGTGCCGATAGTGAAAGTTATTCCGATGGTGCCATTGCTGATCGGGGAGACTATGCTCATCGGTGGAGGGTGAAGTCTGTGGGCCGATGGTGGCTGTTATGCCGATGGACTTGGAGGATTGGTATTGTCGGCAACAAAATTGCCGGCAATAGCCTTTGGTTCGTTGGCATTTATAAACTGCGATGTCATTGGCGACTTGGTATATGTGGAACTAAATGTCTCACTGAAATAACTTCCAGTCATTTCAAAATTACAATTTTCAAAGATCAGGTCAATAATAATTATAAGATATTTAGAAATATTTCACACACAAAAGAAAATAAATACAATATTTTTTACTTATATAAAAATTAATTAAATAATAAATTAATTAAATTTCACTCTTAAATATTATTAAAATAATCAATTTAAACATAATTTTTAAAATTGATTCTCTTTAATTTATTATGAATATTTTGAATTTATATTAATAGCATGCCTACAACAACAGACTCTCCATCCCAAGGTGACTCGTCGTGACCATCACTGCAATAGTGATTGGGCCTCCCATCAACAACTTGCAACTCTTACTACATGTTTTCTTCTCTTAACAAGTCTAGCATTTATTGCAATGTGATCTTGTCACCACGCATACAAACATTTCTATACAGAAGCCCAAACAAGAAGTTATTACTACTATCTTTAGTCATACTTCAAACTAAGGGGCAAATTAGAACAATATTTAAGCTTTCAACCTATTCAATACATGTATAATAGATAAGTACCAGTTCATAAATTATTAATTACCATAATTACATGTTTAGTTTATATAATTATGTTAATCAAGTTAAATGCTTTACAAATTAAATCTTTTCCACAAAGTTCATTTTTAACCCTAAAACCATGAAAATTAAATTTAATCGGTTCAACAATTCACAGTTCCGCCGCCTCGCTAAGTCCTGCCAACAGTTGAGCCGCTTCATTGAACCCGTCCATTGAACCACTTCATTCAGCTAGCCCATTGAACCGCTTCATTGAACCAATTCATTGGCTCAATCAGTTCAACAGTTCACACTTTCACCGCCTCACTGGGTTCTGCCAATAGTCAAGCCGCTCCTTATGCATGTCCTCGCACTTATTCCAAGACTTCCCACATGTATCATCCATTTGCAACGTTACTTAGTTGTCAACTCCCACATTCCTTTTTCCTTCTTGTCCTACATGTGCTAGGAGCTTATTGTAATATTTCATTCACTTTGTATCATAGTTTTTGGCATTGTTGTGTGTATATTCATGAAAACAAAACAAACAATGAACTGCACCGTTATCATACTGCATCCACTCTTCTCTTCCTATTCCAAACAATGTCTAATCGGCAGGACCCTGACGCAATGCGTCTCTTGTTTATATTGCCTACAACCCTTCTGCATTTTGGCCATGAAATATAGAGTAAGGCGAGTGGAGGCTAATTGCGGGAACTTCCTAAATTAGAGAAGTTGACGTACTAACAAAAAGTTTGTAGCGTTTCATGAAAACGGGCAACTGTTGCTATTTGTGCTTATGTATACTTAGTCGCTTGGTTATATTCCCGATTTACCGTCAATTGACACAAAAAGCGTTTCTGCTCATAAACAAGGTACCTAGATTCGTTTTCACGCTCATAACAGATTATAAGCACTCATATTATCTTGACTAGGAAGGTCTGAAATTCTTTTCCATTAATTGAATTCAAGATACCATCCTCTCTGTTCGGTAAACAGGTAAGCGAATAAAAAACATCGTTTTGTTTGAAGGATTGCATTCTGTTTTTTTGGGGTTAAGAAGATGATGATCAGAGTAAGAAGTAGGGATGGATTGGAGAGAGTAAAAGTAGACAACCCAAATGCCACTGTAGGGGAATTGAAGTCTCTCATACAATCCCAACTGAATGTTCCTATCCACAACCAAACCCTATCAAAAAACCAGAACCTATTGCTGGCCAAGGGCAATGATATACAGAAATTTAATGATATGGCTGATCCAAACAGCCCCCTTTCTGTATTGGGTATTGGCCACAGTCAGATGTTATACCTTGCTTATGAGGGACAGCGATCCGTAGCTGGCCCCCAGATAAAAATAAGCCCTGCTGGGAGCTTCGGTAAAAAGATGACCATGAATGATCTGATTGCCAAACAGATGAGAATTGAGCGACAAGAGAAACCCCATTGCCAGGCTGTATCATTTGACAGAGATGCAGCCAATGCATTTCAACAGTATGTGAATGAGAATTTGGCTTTTGCTGTTAAAAGAGGGGGTTTTATGTATGGGAGTGTTAGTGAAGAAGGGGAGGTTAAAGTGGATTTCATCTATGAGCCCCCTCAGCAGGGTACCGAGGACAATTTATTTCTGTTGAGGGATCCTGAGGAGGAGAAGCAAGTTGAGGCTATTGCTATTGGGTTAGGGTTGAGGAGGCTAGGTTTTATTTTTACTCAGACTATCAGTCAGGGTAAGAAAGATTATACTCTTTCCAATTCGGAGATTCGGCAGGCTGTGGAGCTGCATGCTGAGAGTGGGCTGAAGGAGTGGGTGACAGCGCTGGTGAAATTAGAGGTGAATGAGGAAGGGGGTGCTGATGTCCACTTTGAGGCATTCCAGTTGAGTGATCAATGTGTTCGACTTTTTAAGGACGGATGGTTCGCAGAGAATTGTGAGGATTTAGATCCTAAGATTACACGAATGACAAAGGATGTGGTGATTTTGGGGAAGGATACCAGGGATGTTGACAATGATTTCTTTTTGGTGCTGGTGAAGATTCTCGATCATCAGGTATGTCACTGCTTTTCTCTTTTCTTGTGTATAAATAGGTTCTGTCATATGCAGGTGTCCATAATTTACTCTTTGTGAATTCATTAAAACAAACTGAAATGGTGAAGTTGGTAATATAGTTTCAATTCTAGATAACGGTAGAATCACTAAACCTTCTTCCAGTTTTAGAATTTTTTTTATCTCTGGGAAACTTCAAAGAACATTTTTCTCTCAGCTGTGCTTATATTTCTGTGCCCTGTCAATTTATATATCCCTAGGGTTTGGAACTGAGACTTTGGGCCTCCCTTGGGTGAGGTTATGAGCTGCCTTTCTGTGGAGTGAGTTTGGCTTGCACACTTCCGAATATGTACCATCTTCAATATTCCACAACTTCACTTACCCATTTCAATATTTCACAGCCTCACTTATCCATATTTCAACACTTCACAGCCTCACTTATCCATATGTCAATGCTCTACAACCTCACTTATCCATATTTCAATACTTGACAACCTCATGTGACTTGGCCTCAGAATCATGGGTTGCCTTATTGCGGAGTGGGGATTTGAACTTGTGTCAACTCTCTTTACAAATACATCCCTTTACCATTATCTTACATCTCTTTAAACCTTATTTGTAAGTATAAGTTATACAAATTTTAAGCATTTGATCATTTTGGATTTTTTTCTAATGCTTGTGTTTTTTAACTTTTCCTGCTTCTACTTTAATAAGATCGAAACATTGATAAGCTGTCTCGGAGTGCTGTTTTGTATTCCTCAGAGTCACTCTAGTTCAAACTTCAAACTATATGTATAGAATGCACATAGAAGCAGTAGTGAGAATTGCTTTAAATTTTACAGTAGGTGGTGTTTCCATCTTCCTAGTTTGCGAGTTGGAACTTCAACAAAAGGTCACTACCATAAAAGATGCATGACTGTATCAGGCACTCTCAATTATCTGACTTAATGTAATGTTGGCACTATTTTATATAGTTTGTTGGAATGCCTGTTTTGTAGAGCCATTTTAACTTGGTTTCAGAAGAAAAATAAATGCAAATACAATATCCCCATTTGTCTCTTGAATCTTGAAGCTTTGACCTGCAGGGGTAGCATGATGTAGAAGGATAATGGTTTTGCACAAGATGAGTTGGGATCTATTTTTACCGTGTAGTGTTGTTGGACATAATCTGCTTTGATATTAGGTCTAGATTTTTCCAATTGACTAACCTTTACCTGCATATGGGGTGGAATATATTCTGCAGTTTCTTCTAAACTCTTCAATTGTTAGCAAGGGTTCATGGTATCTTGCTTCACAAACTTCTCTCGATGCTAAGTTGCTAACTTATGGGCTTCAGATATTCATGCTAATACTGTGAAGAAGGCATCCAGTCACCAGAAGATGTGGAATTATTTTCTGCAACCAGTCCTACTGACAAGCTATCTCTTGTCAAACATGCCCTTCTTTACACTTTCACAGAAATTAAATTCTTGATATTGGAGGTTCTGGCAGGAGTTAGTATTTTCTAACTTCTAAAAGGAGATTATGCCATCTTTTCACATGCCTTATTTTTTTTAATGCCATCCCTCGTCAATATTCATTAACTCATTCTTTGTAGGAGCTGTAAATACATACATAGTGGCTCAGACATTTGCCTTATCCAGTTCACCGTCTTTCTGAGATATCTTCTATGCTACTTGCCACTGAGGTAATATTGTTCTTAGCAGCCATCTTTGACCTAATGAATTTTGAGAATGTGATCAAGCTTCATTCAAATTGGAAGGGAAACAACAAAAAATTGAAACATGGTCATGTGAAGTTGCTAGGCTAACGTAGTTGCATTAAGTTGACAAGAATCATGATGGTGGTTTAATCCTTTGTCATCTACTTGAGAAAGTTTGCATAATCTCATGTCATTCCCATCTATAAAAACTCAATGAAGTGAAATTCAAAATATTATAGCCCAGGCTGTTGAATATATTTTCCATGCTAGTAGGGCCTGTTTTGGTTTCTAAGAAGATATAAGCCTTGTTCTTGTAGAATCTACCTTGCCAAGGGGTCTCCTATGCGAGATTTACCTGCAATCTTTAGTGTTATTTTTATCCCACAGAATTGAAGATAGGTCCTCCAACAATTCATTTTCCTTTTGGTTTTAAGAACAGTTTTTGGCAGGAATGCTTTGGTTTCCTTGTCACGGTTTCTTGTTCAAAGTAATCTCTTAACTATTTTCAGGTGTTTTACTTCAGGAGAGAGTTTTCTGTTCATATGGTAATTCTTGGATTATGGTGTGAATAGTCTGGTTCTATATCCCTGTAGGTTGCTTGATATCAGTGCTATTTGTCATTTTTTACCTATTTGTTCTCAATGGTTCTCCTTTTCATGATTTGTTTAGATAATCTAGCTTTCTATATTTTACAGGGTCCCCTGTCATCAGCATTTCCCATCGAGAACAGAGTTTCTCCTGTCAATCTTAGGGCATTGAAGAATCATCTTGATAGGACAAAGAATCTTCCTTATGTTAAGCGTCTATCAAATTTTCACTTACTGCTTCTACTAGCAAAATATCTTGATGTCAATGCAGATGTTCCTCAGTTAGCAGCATGTGTTCAGGCACAGGCCCCCATAGCTGAAGGATATCAAATCTTAATTGACTCTCTAGCAAGTAATAGTAGAGATTGAAGCTTGTATGGATAAACAAGTGGATGCTTCTAACCTCTCTTTTAAGTTAATTTGAAGAATTTCAGCTATTTATTTCGTCTATATACTGATCCAAGCATTGTTTTAGTTGTGATATTCTATTTAATGATTCATTTCATAGTCTTTGAATTTAAAAAAAAATATTGAGCAATGTTCTAAGTTTATCGAGAATTGTATTATATGCATATTATGAGCATAGAAGCATAGATGTAAAAATATTAGAACTGAATAGAAATGTAGTGTTGCGGCCTTCTTTGTTTAGTCATCTTGTTCACCTTTGTATTAAGTCTTATTGGTGTGTTTATACAATTACTTGTAAGTTCCTTAGCTGGCACTCATGATTTCATATGGCTATATTCCATGAATAACCTACAACCATTGGAAACATGTTTTGTTTCCATTGACCAGACCTTTACACTAATGTTTCCACTATGCTGCCTCTGACCTTTATAATCCTTGTATAGGTTGGTTTACTATTTATTTGTACATTTGATGAAAAAGTTTACCTTTACTTGATATTGATAGAGATGTGCTTATGTTGTTTATGGAGATGCTTGAAGATCTTTTGTTTGCTTGTTATATATCAATGTTGAAGTAGATGTTTTATAAATTCTTAAGGCACCTCTGTATTTTTCAAAAATATGCACTTTATATCGTCCAGATATCGTTACATTTGTTTGTAGAAGCATATGAATTTTAGTAATGATATTTGCATGGTAAGCTCCTGGTGGTTCTGTTGGCTACCTACTCTATTGCAATAACATTGCTTATCAGTATTTGATGTGTTTTGTGGTCCCTTTACCTTGCAGTGGTTATGATTGTGGTGCTTTGTTAATACCAGCTATTGCACTTAATGTATATTGTGGTGATTTGAATTTTTTTACATGTTCATTTCATCTGGAGAGATAATTTATATTACTACCCCCTATTTTTCTTGTATTTATGTAATAGTTCAACATTTAAACATACTCAATTTTTTTGCATCCTAGAAAATGGAAAACAAAAGTACCCGTTGTTTCCAATTGATAACAGTAGTGAGAATAGCTTGCTTACAAAGCAATCCATGCTTCAAGCCTTTGTAAAGGAAAGTGACCATTGCTAGTAGTGTTAGATCTCATTTCTACTGTTTTTTGGTACTTGTGTGTTAGGATCATCTCCTTGCAGTTGTAATCATCATGGAATATTCTTAATTGAGGCTGTAATCATCATAGCATTTTCTTTTTTTTTTGCTAAATATATGCATCCTTGGGGGATGCTCCCTTATATTGATTAACCAGAAATATAACAGAGTTTAACAAAGTCTTACATCAACTCCTGCAGAGGAGATAAACAAAAAACATGCTGCAACATCCTTAGCTTTCTATATTGATTTTTTTAATTGCGAGGGATCAATTTGGGGTCCTCACCCACAAGCAAAAGAAACATACAAACAAGTAGTTACAAATATAAGGTCCGCAACAAGCATCAAAAGATGGCCCAGCCGAAAAAAAGGCACCAAGGAGAACACAAACTGAAAAAGATCCCAGTTCCTAAACTGAAACAGCTGCCAGCTATCAACCCAGAGAGGAGCAGGCAGACCAAACAACAAACACCAACCTTGACTCAAAACTCAAAAAAACAAGCACAAACCTACCCAGAAGAGGCTATACCAGATGCACAGTCCTTCATCATTCTTTGCAATCAGCCATAGGATTTAATGAAGAAAATATTGGATTTTTCTTCATTTATCTTTTTTGCCTAGAGGCATGAGAATAAAGATCTAGATAGGATTTCAAAGCAAGTGCCTCAAATGCTAGTCACCACAAATAGAATAATATCATCCACAAACCGAAGGTGAGAATGTGACAAACCAACCAAGGAAATTGGAAACCCACATAAGAGACCTGAACTCCATTATCACGACAGTAAATGACCCAAAGCTTCTGCCATTATGATGAACAGATATGGAAAAAGGGATCTTCTTGATGAATTCCTCGAGAATGTTGGAAAAATGTGTTTGAGCAGCCATTCACTAACACCAAGAAGTGATCTTCCATGACCAAATTCACTGTAATGCCCCCGCCTAAAAAGTCAGCAAGGCATTCGAAACTATATGAAATCACTCTTCCATGATTCGTGGATCCCGTATATATAATATGGTTGACTGATACCAGCCACTTCAGAGATTCCACAACACTTGGTACTCTTTCATGAAGATTGCGATTCATGTTGGTGGAGTTGGATGAGTCAAGCCTTTCACTAGTCTGCCATAACAACTTCTAATTGACGACTCAGCCTTGCGTACTCCAACAGATCATACAAGAGCTTCTATCGTGGTTAATATTATTGTTGTCATAAAGGAAGCATTATAGATGAATTCGTCCAAGTCAAAGCGGCGTTGTTAATTAAAGAACAGATCGCAGTAAGCAAAAAACCGCCTTTATACAAATGATTGTGATCATAATCACCAGCCGCAAAAGGTAATTAGGGAAGTGCCTAAGGCAGGATAATTACTATTGTAAAACTGAATAAATAAAGACTAGTCTTAATCAATGGGTCAAAAGGCATGTGAAAGGGTTGTCTTATGAAGAGATAAAGGTATATAAGGGAGATCAATCAAGGAGGAGGCATCATTGAGAAGACAATTTATATTTTATTATTACTCCTTGTAGGAGCATGAATTGTGGTTTAACACCCTGAGGATGAAACTCCTCAAGGTTTGAAATTAAAGGACAAAAACTCTTTAATTTACATTGCTGAGTTAGTGGATGAGAACCCCTGATTTAGGCAGACCCAAAGACATTTCAAAGACAATTTACGCAAGATAAATCATTGCAGATTTGGAAAGATTATCAACAGAAATCAAAATAAATTCATACATTCTAAATATTATTTCTGAATTAAAATAAATTGTTACAACTACAATTTATAGGCTGATTTCATACTTAAATTTATTGTGCAACTATTATTGTGAATCAAATTTTATTATAATTAAAGGAAAATAAGGAAAATTTTAAAAGGGACATTACATTCACTACCCAAGTAATCCACCATGCTAGGAAACCAAAGGCGTGGAGGGTCCTATTGAGAAAGGACTAGTTCACATAGGCATAGGCTTTAGCTACATTCAATATTAAAATCACCCCCTTCTCTACTTTGGATTGAATCAAACGGATCACCTCATGAACAAGGATAATACCATCCAAGATTTGACAACCTTGCACAAAACCTCCCAGTTCAAGGGAAATGATCATTGGCAAAAGGAGTGATAGTCTTTTTACTACCACTCTAGCGAAATTGGCTGAAAATCTGTAAAAGATTTTGGGTTTGGTTTCATTGGAATCATTGCAATGAATGTACATTTGAAATCCTTCAACACTCCTATTCAAGGGTTAATAGGAATTAATGATAGTAAGAAAGGTAAAAAATGATAAGCTTTGAGTAGTGGAGTAAAGCTCAACTTTGACAGTTCTGTGAAAGGTAACCTTGGCATGGTATATTCTTAGAGATTTTAATGGCTATTTCATTGTAGGGGCTTGCAATTCCTTGGCAATACATCAAATAACATGATGTTGAAATTGAAGGCAACTCGTAGATAGTAATAAATGTGTTGAACAAAGGGTTTTTTCTAGTCGGCACCTTAGGACTATCCTAGAAGAGATTTTGAATTGGAAAAGCAAATTTGAATATGTGAATGTTTCCCATTCCTAGGGAATAAAATAAGGCAGCGAATTTCATAGCAAATAAAGCTTACAAAATGCCTTTTCATTGGTTGAAAGTATTGAGGTAGATGAATGGGATATTTTGCATGAGATTATAAGGGAAGAACATCCTTAGGTTATAGTGATGAAAGGAAATGGAGAAAGGAATAATGAGATGTTGTGAGAAAGGTGGATACAGAGGATTGTATGATACATGCCTTTACTCTTGGCACGTAGGTGTTGGTGGATACATCTAGTTGGTGGATTGTGTATTGTTGGTGGTAATATTAGGCACTGTTGTGCTCATGGCACATGGATCGGCTTCATGCGATCCTATGCGGTTGGGGTTGGTTTAAGACGATTGGCTTAGGAAAAAAATTAATTGTGATTTGGCCACTAATCCTAGGGTTGTGAAAACAATTCTATAAATGGAGGGCTTGGTGAATAATGATAGGTTGTGTTCAAGGGCATCCATAATGGAGGATTTTATGCATAATTTGAAGTTGTTGATAGATAATGAAGGGTTGAGGAATAGCATACGGGAATTGTTGGTTTCGGTGGCCATGGGTAGGGATGAAGAGGATGAAGACATTATAATGGTAAAGCAATCTAATATGATGGATAAAGGGAAAGCCTTGGTTGAGGAGGATGCAACAAAACAAAGATTAGGATATTGAAAGATGATATATGGGAGCTAAGGGTGGAGATGCAAATTTTAGAGGACTTTCTACAAGATTTGGGAGCAATGGTAAGGAACATCGTTGTCTCTGTTCATAAGGGAACTCTCGATATCACTAATGGTTATACCATGCCCTTCTTGGAGAATGATTCGGGAAAAGTTCTGGATGTTAAGGTGGAGCTACCTCAGTGTCTGGTAATGGGGTATACAATAGAGGTTACAAGTGCTGGCAATATCCTCCCCTGGGGAGTGGGAGGACACATTTTAAGAATTAGAACCACACCTTCCTAGAAAAATCATCAATGATGAGCTAGAAAAATCATCAATGATGAGCAAGAAAACTTGACTCCAAACAGAGTGGGTGTCTTTGTTGGGCCACATAAATTAGCATGAACTAGGTTGAAGATTGCTTTGGCCCTCCATGCTTTATTAATGTCAAATGGGTGTCGACTCTTTTTTCCATTTGGCATCTTGAACACACATCCTAACATTCTTGATGGATGGAATTCCATTCACCATATATTTCTTAGTACAAAAAAATATTGATAATTCAAGTGCCTATACCTTTCATGCCAAAATATTATGTTATTTTCCAGTGTTGCTAATGCATGTGGCTACCATTTTGGAATCAACAAGCTTGTACAATCTCTTCTCACCAATACCAATTGCAATCACCTTGTTATTGTGAAGAGTTTTGACAATACATTTGGTGCCTTGAAAGTTGACAAAAAGAGCAAGATTCTTAGTTATTTCATTGATAGAAATAATATTCTTGTTCATGTTAGGAACATATGAAACATTCTTGAATGTATAGACAACATTTTTCATTATGGCACAAACCTTGCCATAATCTTCAAAAGAATGAGCTTGCCCATCTCCCAAACTAACAAATCCACTTCTACTCTTATCATCATTAAAACATACATACTAATATTTGAGGCATAAACTTTGTCTAGATGCCCCTAAGTCAAAGTACTAGGTTATTAACTCCATGGATTGTTTATATGATGTGACAAATGTAAGTCCATGTTTCACCTTTGGCTCATTCACTTCGTGCTCCTCATTTTCAACGACATTTACATGTTTTGGTCTCTTTTAGTTGCTCTTTCTCTTTGGAAAATTCATTTTAAAGTTTCCACACTCATTATAGTAAAAGCAAATTCCTTTTGACCTCTAAAATGTGCTACTACCTCTTAATGAGTAGTTTTCTATACCTCTATTGTTCTTCTTGCTTTTACCTCTAATTCTCACATTACACTTGTATATTTTTAGTCGATGATTTTACTTGATCCCATCTCCTCTCCTTGTGTAAGAGAAGTGTGGACACCTTCATAAAATTAAGTGTTTGTCTCTGTAATCAAGTGTAAGGATTTAACAAATGAATTATATGATGATGGCAAGTTTCATAAAACCAAAGCTACCATGTCTTCATCATCCACCATCTTCTACATATAAACCAAATTCTCCCAAAGAGTGGTTGCATCAATGGAATTTTAAACTTTTGGAACCAATGCATCTTCAATAAACAAATTCAAAAGCATTAAATCTTCTTTATGCCCCATGTCATGGTTCTCTAGGTTACAATCAAGGAATTTGTCCAACATATTTTTAGTAGGTTCACAATACTCACAAATGGTTATTATCTCATGACTCCATAAACTACAATTCCTTTTGGTTAACTTCTAAGAGCTAGGAAAAAGAAATGCTTGGATTGTTTCCATTGTAGGACAAAAAACTAGACTTTAGATTTATATAAACAATTAAATTCAGAGATTCATTAGTACCGAAGAATAAAAAACACAGAGAACTTTACGTAATGGTGAAATTTGCATACATTGCACTTTTCCCCTTTGTTGTCGGCTCAACTTAACCTATTTGTAGCAATGACTAGTGTACAAGTGACATATTCTAGCATGGAAGTTGGGAAGTAACATGATCCTAACTTGATTCTTTTTTGCACTCATACCTAGGATTAGTTTAATCCCCAATTTACCCATTTCTTTACTCATGTCAAATTTGTAATCTTAGAATTGAACCAATTCAACTATGTGGGTGTAGAAATGACCCTAGAACTTTCAAATTTCAAATTTAAACTTGGGCCCTTATCAAATGATGCAGTCATGGATAGAGGGTCTAATTAAAGATAGCCTATTCATGCATCCCAAACATAGAAATAGGAAAATCAACACAAGGGTGCACAACATAAGCAAATTTCTTAGAAAGGAATATATAAGAGAATGACACAAAATTAGTATATCATGTATATTTCTTTGATACGACAAAAGTCTACAAAAATTTAGGAATAAAAGTGCCTATTGCAATGTTACTTGCCATCAAAATATGGGTCATGATTACAATATTCAAAATTATAGATCATCTATCTATCCCATCTCCTCATTCTCCACCCTGCCTTCTTTAAAGAATAGGTCGCGTTATATAGGAAATCCTTGTTATGGAGGAATATTGACCAAGACATGACAATAAGGTGTACAATTCAAATATTGACGTGAAGTTCTTAAGGTGGTCCCATTAGCCTAAGAATATGCCACATTTTACATAAGGGAACCAATTACAAAATTGACATGTGGACACTTTAGGAGTCTCGTTACAATGTTAAATTTATAATCTAGAGGCTCTAGTGAAATTGTATCGCACAACAATTAGACTATTTGTGACATGGTAGCACTGATACATGATAGTAATAAAAATGAACCTTGAAGTGAGAATTAGCCTCTACATTGACAATAATATGAATGTGACATTTCAAAATACCTACAAAAAGAAAACAAACAAGAAAGAAATATTTTTCAGTGATGTAAGATTCATGAACTATTTGCAACATTCACCAAAGTATCCACCTTCTCTAGCATAACCCTCTCATCATCCACCATTTCATGAACAATTGTGCTTCATTTGTGTGTGAAAATTTGGGTTCTTTTCGAAGCTGATGGCACTTGGACTATCATAGTTAGTTCTCACTAGTCCTTGACTCAACCCAACATCTGAACAAAATCTCTAAATCCAAATTACCTCCCTACATGCATGAGTATCTTACATATACTTTGCCTCTTATGGAAAGAGCGAGGCAACATGTTTCTTACTAATCCAACTAATTGCACCACTGAACATGCTAAACACATAGCAACTTGTAGACCTCCTACGATCCACATCTCCTACCAAATCTGAGTCCACAAATCCCTAACTATCCATTGAGTGCTACATGTCTCCTATGGCACTACCATGGGATTAGCCATAAACCAACTCAAGACTCCCACTACTTGCACAATGCTTGGTCTAATGCAGACCATAGCATACATGAGGCTCCCAAACACACTAGCATAAGGTACAAGACTCATGTCCTCCCTCTCTCTAGATTTCAAATGACATTGCTCAATTGAAATCTTTGTTCCTATAGAAATAGGAACACTCATTGATTTGTAATCCTCCATACTAAAACACTGCAACATAGAGTCAACACACTTCCTCTAGTTCAACCAATGTTTTTTGTTAGGTTATCCCATTTGATCTCCATTCCTAAGATAAACTTAGTATCACCCACATCCTTCATTTCAAACAATAAATAAAACTAAGATTTAAAATCCCAAATCATTACCCTTATTGTGACCAAATATCATATCATCAACATACAAAGTGAAAAATAATATGATTACCATTCATCTTATAATAAACATAGTGATTTGATTTAGATTTGATAAATCCCAACATCAAAGCATAAAAATCAAACATTTGGTACCACATTCTAGGAGATTGTTTGAGACCATACGAGGATTTCTTCAACCTAAAAACCAATCTCTCCTTACCCTTTGTGATATAGTGCTTTGGCTCTAACTATTCATCTATTAGGTAACCATGCAAGAAAATTGTTGTCACATCCATCTACTCAACCTCAAGGTCAAATACAATGGAAACAAAAAATAAAGCTAATGAATAAAAGCTTTGTAGCTAGAGAAAATGTGTCGCAAAAACCTATTCCCTCTACTTAGGAATATCCATTAGCAACCAAGCTTTCTTTGTACTTCTCCACCTTGCCCTCATGGTTGAACTTGTTTTTAAAGACCTAGATACAAACAAGAAGTTTTTGACCCCTAGGGAATTGAACTAGATGCCATGTACTATTCTTCTTCAGCACAACCATCTCCTTATCCATGGCCATCTTCCTAGATTTACAATCATTCATTTCCATTGCCTCATTCATAGTTTTAGATTCATTAGTTAGTAGAAAAAGCAAATGAAGATACATTTAACAAATTTGAAGTCCAACTTAGAGATCTTAGGAACATTAACATATGCCTCACAACCAAATACTCAAATATGCTGAAGTGAGGGATCTTTTCTTATCCAAACCTTCTATTGGGTTTTGTAACTAAGAGCTAATATAGGAGATTTATTAAACATATAACAAATTGTATAGATAACTTCTTCCTAGAATTGCTAATCCAAAATGGCTCCCTTGAGCACATTCCTAGCCCTATCCATTAGCATCCTATTCATTGTATTTGCAAATCTTTTTTATTGATGGGTATACAAAGTTGTCGTATGCCACACAATGACATTGTCCTTATAGAATATTGAGGTGGTGGAGGGATGGTGTTGTACCCACATAACAAGATTTTAAAAGCACCAAGCGCTTGGAGCTTGCAACCAGGGGCTGTGACCAAGGTTAGCGGAGAGGGTAGCGACCAACTGGCCCTACCAAAAGTGTCCTTCACATAACCTACAAAGGAACTTACACCTAGGTTAGTAGGGTATGGGTCTATAGACCTGTACTAATATTTAGAACATAATTTTTATTCAAACAAAACCTTAATTCCTATGAAACAAAAAAATAAAAAAATATACCAATGTAGATGAGAAATATGCCATGAAATACCCTTGTTGGACGCCTTCCTGTGACTATGATAGAGTGTAGACTGTATAGTATGGATCCATAAAGATGTATGGATTTTGACTTCTATGAAATCTGTTAAACCCCTAAAAATAGAAAAAAAAAAATTAGCTCAAAAGCCTATCAATTTTTATGTTGATTTATAGGTTTTTAGGTCTTTTAGACTCAATGGTGAGGTTTGTTTTGCTCCAAGATGCTCCCAACAAAACTCTTTAGCTAGAATTTCCTAAAACAAGGTAAAAACCTACAAAATCAAGCTACCAAAATCTTGCAAAAATAAGATCAGACAAGGGATAAGGTCCCACTAGGCGTGCCAAAATGTATACTTTAGATTTAGAATGAAATAATGGGAAACTAATGCAAATCTAAGATCCCTATTCCAAACCCAAGAACAACTTAGATAGAGCATAAAGTAGGTATCAAATATAGAACAAATGCTCAAATGAAACCAAATGTTATACCTTCTTGTTGAATAGATGTGCTCCTTGATGTGGTGAATGTGGTTTCTCAAGAGGTGTGCAAGGTCATTTATCATTCCAATAGCATGTACCTACAAATTCTTCCCCTCTTTCTTTGGTTGAGGATGAGGATTGATTTCTAGATGTGTGGATGATAGGATGGAGGGTTGAGATTTGATTAGAATGGATGGCCATGATTGAATGGGATGAATTAGGGCAAGGTTAGAAGCTTCTAGGGAAAGATAAAGGATGGATGATTAGGATTAAAGGTGAATGGATGGTTGAGATCAAGTGAGAAGACTTTTAGGGCTATCATTATGTGAATGTGGATAGGATTTAAAGATGTGGTAGGGAAATGGATGGTGGAAATTTATTAGTTGTTTGACTTTTATCTTTTAGCTAGTCATGTGACTTTTTGAAAATTTTAATTAATTTATTTGTGGATGATGGATGGGAATGGGATTTGATTATTTATTTATTTGGGATAAATAGGGGAATGCTTAATTAATTAAAGATGACTAATTAACTATATAATAAAGTAATTTAGTTAATTAGAGAATGTGATAATGTGGAAATTATATTAATTAATGAAATAATAAAGATTATTTAATTAATTAGTAATGTTGTGATGTGGTGTTAGAAATGGTATTAGAAAATTATGTTAGGAGTAGTGTTAGAAAATGGTAAAATTTAAGTGTCTACATTTTGCCTCTCTTTAAAATGACGTTGTGACTAAAAGAAGCAATGACATTTCAAATAAAGTAGATATAGGCACTTGGTGGGATGACATTGGTGATAATATGCCCCAAGCATTAGGATGTTGATTTTAGGATTTGATTGTTTGACTTGATTGATTGATGATTTGTTTTGATACTTCAACGCTTGGAAGAATATGGGATACAAAATGTCAAGCCTTGGTTTTGGATGATTTGGCTTAGGGATGCCCTCTTGAGAGGACATGCAGGTTTGAAGAACATGGGTGTGCTCTTGAAATGGATGAAATAAATAGTTAACAAAGATGTTAGGGATGAATGGGAAAGATAGACGTGAATAGATTTGGATGTTAACGACAGATGAAGGGAGTGGATAGAATTAGTTAAAGTATGGATGTTAAGGATGAAAAGATTAGTGAGGAATAAAGGGGAGAGATGCAAATTAAGGATGAATGATGAATGGTAATGATGCACAAATTGAGGTGGTAGATGCATGGATGATGATGAAATGGTTATTTTATTTTTCTTTATTTTGTAGGAATGTAAATGATGAAGGGGTAGATATGATGAAGGGCTAGGTGGAATGGATATGATGGGGGTGGGGATGAATGGTTATTTTATTTTTCTTTATTTTGCAGAAATGCAAATGATGAGGGGTAGATAGCTGGAATAGAATTTTGGGTTGAGTGCTTGAAAGTTAAGAAAGTGAGGGAGGGTGCTTTGCCAACCCAAGCCAACCCATTTCATCTTCAAAGATCTATGTATCTTCCTTTGGCCCCTTATCCATTGGACTAGATGTTCCTTGTATTCTTTCCTCGGTTTTCTTACTTATGTATAAATTCAAAATCTACTCTATCTCACTACTTTTCAGGCACTTGCTATCTCCAATTAGGCTCCCATGGTAGTGATAGGCTACTAATAGATTATTCTTTTCCATGATAATCATATAAATCAACAACCTTGAATATTGGTGAGATAGTTTTGTTAAAAAAAAAAAATTAAAACTATAGGTGAAATATCTTTTTTAAAAAAGATTGAAAAAGATTACCAAAAAAAAAAATTTAAGTTGCAGAGTACCGTACCCCCCTGCACTGCTGTTGCAGAGGGTACCAATGGGGTAGCCAGTCCCCCTTTACCTCCGTCGGCCGCACAAGGCAGTCCCTCACGGGGCTTTTTTAAAACTCAAAAAATTTTAATATTAAACTTTGCTTCTTTAAAAATTGGGCAGTGAAAAAAAAACAAATTTTATTGCTAGCGGTGGGGGTTATAAACTTAAAAACAAAATAATTTTATTAAAACCTTTTTTCTTTTAAAAGGTGGACGGTGGGATTAAAAATTATGACAGCAGTGACTTTATTTTTTTTGGACCGGTACAGTTTTATGCTCACAACTTTTGCATACGGATTTGGATTTTCGATTTTGGATAGGCGTTGGAGAGCTCTTGCAGTGTACTATAGTTTGGATCATGTAGATTTTCGGTTTGATGTGCAAAGAGAGTTTGGTACTTGTTTGATCACTTGTAGGGGCCTGAGATTTAGAGTGTGTTTACGAGTGCATTCAGATGGATTTTCTGGCACATACTTGTGGGAGTACTTGTTGCTATGAGACCATCAACATGGTATAGCAGGTTTTTAGTTTTGTTGCTTCCTGATACAGGTTTACATGTGTTTTCAAAGTTTGGACTTTGATGGATAAAAGTACAGGTTGTCTTCTAGTTTGAGGACATGGTTGATACTCATGTGAGACTTAGAGTCTCGTTTCAGTGGGAGTTGAGTACAGGTACAATGATGACGATGATTATGGTGTCATGGATATGCAGTTACACTTTTGCATTGCCACGACATGATCATATATGCAATTGACAGGTATGGGCTATGATGTTTGATTCATGATTACAGGTGGTGTTGTGGTGTTGTTTTAGGGGATTGTTCTTATCTCCTAGATGCTTGATTAGTTCCTTGACTATGGTTGCTTGTTTGTGGACTTGTTGGCAAATCGAATCTAGAGTTGATTTAGTGTTTGAGTCTTGGAGTCTACAGGTTGTCTTCTTTGATATCTCAGTATGCAGATTACTAGTGTGATGATGAGTTTGCTTGTGACATTTGTTTGGATCTACGAGTTATGTAGTTTTGTAGGCTGATCACCTATTTGGCTATAGTGAGATGACTCGAATGTGGACTGTCTATATCCACCAAATTAATTTAGTGTTAATACAAATTTTGTTAGTTGGCCTTGTCTGTGGTCATTTGTACATTGGTATCTTGCATTGGGATAAGAGGATGGATGATTAGAGTTCCTGGATAGTCAGTTGTTGGGACTTGCAGCATGTTTATCACGATATCATGGAGAGCTTGGATACATGGTTCTATGTTAGCTTTTGACAGTGACAGTTTTATCTTCTTGTTTGGAGATTTTGGTTCACTAGACCTTTTAGGAGCTGTTGATGTTACAGTGGGATTCCTTGATTGGTTTGGAGCCATGGATAATCTTCATTTAGGAGATGGTTACTTTGTTGTCATGGATAGCTCGGTATCACAGTTCAGTGGGAGCTTTGCCAGCATGTTGGATTCATCATACGTGATGGATGATCTTCTGCAGTGGATGTTGGTGTCATGGAGGAGCTCTTGGTTTTGAGAGTTCTTTGACATTTTCAATTTTGTTGACAATAGATAGTTATCTTCATATGATTGGAGATGTTGACATCTTGGTTTACCATGGAGGACTTATTTGAGTCTTTGGTTTAGGTGTCGGTTTATGATTTGTTAGTTTGACATGTTTATCCTTGATTTAGAGATGTTGATATTGTGTTTTGATTCTTGATACTGGTTTAGAGTTTTGGCATGATATAGGTTCTCTTGAGACATGATGTATGCATCATTGTACGTTTTGTTGCATGTGATCTTCTTACGAGGAGATGGTTAGATCATGATGTCATGATGGTCTTCTTGATTATGCAGATGTGCAGTAGGAGCATTGATAGTGGTCTCATTTGTTCTCTTAGTACTGAGTACTTTGATCATTTACTTGATTACTTCATGATGGTGTTATGTTGCATTTGGATTTTGGCATGTATTGGTCAGTTACAGGTTCTCTTGGATACTTGGAGATGTGGGTGAGGCTAGAGTTCTCTTGTGATTGGAGACACTTGTTGAGACAATTACTCTTTCGAGGTTTCAGCAGATAGACCGAAGAGCCTTACACCTGGATATGGACATGAATTCATTATGGACCTAGAGGAGATTGTTCTTGGAAAGAGTCGTGTCTTAGATGTGTTTTTCTTTATGTTTCATCTTCTTATATATATGGATCTTGAGCTACAGTTATTGGTTCTAGAGGGTTCATCTGAGGGATGCTAGCATGGTTATCTCCTTGTTCATATGGTTTGATTTATGATGTTCATTATGAGGAGTTTAGGAGATGTGATTGGGCTTATTCCTAGTTATGGAATGGTTGAGTTTGATCTACCTTGATTATAGAGGCTTACATCCATGTTGGATACATGTTATATATGTTCATTGATCTTATGAGATTGAATGGTTGGGTGTTGTTGAGGCTTTTCATTTGGGGTTGTAGAGGAGATCATACTTGACACAGCTTAGCACTTTGAGGTGTTTGTAGAAGGACATTATGATTTACAGGTTTTCTCTCTTTGTCGTATGACTACTTCCTAGAGGATCATGTTGATATGGTTGGACTTCGGAGAGTTATGGTGACATGTTTTGAGAGTATGTAGCGATTTATCATGCATGTGTGGATCATTATGATTGTTCTTGATACTACATTGGCTTGTTGATTAGCCATGCCTTGGTTTGAGTGATGATCGATAGACTTGGTATGCCATGGATCTATTTTCAGATTTGACATTACCCATGCAGTGGGAGTTCCTGGATGTATGTGTTCTTCATTGACAGGTTTTATACATGGAGCTTGTTATTGCAGTGTATGGGTTGGATATGTTGTTGGCATGAGTTTATTGATGTTGTTGATACCTATGAGGTATGGATGGTTGGATGTATTATCATATGCTATGGGTGCTATTTCCAGTCATGTGGGTTTTTACCTTTGACAACAGCTTGAAGTCTTATGTTATCATTTGGATTTGATGCTTGTGTTCTTTGGATTGGTGCATCTTCACCTTGGCATGTTCATTTTCTTCCATAGGTGGCACGTTGGAGGATGAGAGGAGTTCTTGCTTGAGGTGGTGGTCACTTTGATTTTATTGCAGGTATCTTGATGGAGCACGAGAGCATTCTGGAGATTCATGTGATTTCATGTTTGCCTATGATAATGTATTTCATGTATTGACCCTTATGTAATGTATACAAGTGGGAGAATGTTGGGATATGGTGTTGTACACCATTGCATAATTTGATATATTTATATTGTTGTAATTAAATAATTATTTAGTTGTGATTCACCTAGGTGGTGTGGTTGATCACACTATGTAATTATTTGGGTCCACTTTATATTGTATTGTAACATTGGGATATTATTTGTATTATTTGATTTATTGGAAAAAATTAGTACTAATAGTCAAATGTGGGGTCAAGTGGTTTTGTGTTACCCATGGTTTTGGGGCACATGGTTTTCTCAATGTAATGTGTGAGCTTATATTATAAAAGCAAGCACAAGGTTATTATTTGAGGTTGGCTTGGCTGGATATTTCATTGTAGGTGAACAGAGGTTTTGTGAGAGGCTGTCATTGTATTGAGCTCTCTCTTGTAAGTGTAGATTGTGAAGCATGGCAAGTGATGTGTAGATTCATGCTTGTACACATGGAGGTTGCATTGGAGGTGCTAGATGGTTCAGGGGTGTTCATGGCGGCTCATATATTGTATTGTAATGTTTCATTGCTGAATAATACATGTGAGTATGGATGCTTTTGGAGGTTGGGTTTTTCCCTACAAAGGGTTTTCTCAGGGTATATCTTTTTTTCCCTTGTTGCTTGTTCATTGATCTTTTGCATTATGGTTGTTTCTGCATCTTGTTTCTCCTATTGGGTTATGTGGAATTGGTTTAATAAGACCTGTAAATTCCTAACAAGAATGAGAATTTGAGCACCACTGGACTGATACATTCCTATGCATCTTAGTTCAGATTAGGAGGGGTAATGACCCCTAACTTTTCTCTGAGATACTCAAAAGTATCCTTAGGCAGAGGCTTAGTGAAAATATCTGCAATCTGATCCTTTGTGGACACATATTCCATTTTTACTTCATTCTCTGTCAACTTTTCTCTCAGAAAGTGATACCTTATAGATATATGCTTTGTTCTTGAGTGCATCACTGGGTTCTTTGAAATGTTTAAAGCACTTGTATTGTCACAGAAGATTGCAACTAGATCTTCATACACAACTCTTATGTCCTTCAAAGTCTGTTTCATCCACAACACTTGGGTACAACAACATGCTGCTGCAATATACTTTGCTTCTGTAGTTGACAAAGATATTGAATCTTGTTTCTTGCTTAGCCATTAAACCAATTTATTACCAAAGAAGAAAGTGCCTCCACTTGTACTTTTTATGTCATCAACATCTCCGGCCCAGTCTGCATCTGTATAAGCACTGAGAGTGAAGTCATTATCCTTTGAATACCATAAGCCATGATCTGGTGTGCCTTTTAAATACCTCAAGATTCTCTAACTACCATCACATGTGACTCTCTTGGATCAACTTGAAATCTTGCAACAAGACAAATTGTATGCATTATATCAGGTCTGGTTTGAGTTAGATAAAGCAATCCTCCAATTATGGATATGTACCTTTTTTGATTAGTCTTGGGTGATTTATCAATTTTGCCCAACATGCAGCCAGTTACCATGGGAGTACATACTGGTTTAGATTCTTCCATCCCAAACTTCTTCAACAACTCTTTCACATACTTAGACTGAGATATGAAGATTCCTTTATCTGATTGATTAATTTGCGGACCCAAAAAGAAATTCATTTCACCAAACATAGACATCTCAAACTCATTTTCCATTTCACTTGTAAACTTCATGCACATACCTTCATTCCCTCCAAAGATAATGTCATCAACAAAGACTACACTAATCAGGATTTTATTATCATTGATTTTGAAATACAGATTGATGTTTGCAGTGTCTTTAATGAACCCTAATTGCAACAAATACTTCTCTAGCCTTGCATACTAGGCTTTAGGGGCTTGCTTCAGTCCATACGAGGCTTTCTTTAATTTGCACACCATATCACCTTGTTTTGATAATTGACATCCTTCCGGTTGCTTAATGTAGACCTCTTCTTCGAACTCACCATTCAAAAATGCAGACTTAACATCCATCTGATATATTTTAAAGTCTTTGAATGCTGCAAATGCCAAAAACATTTTAATTGCTTTAATTCTTGCCACAGGAGCATAGGTTTCCTCAAAATCTATTCCTTCAACCTGAGAGTATCCTTTGCATACCAATCTTGCTTTATTCCTTACTACTTCTCCATTATCATTCATCTTGTTTCTGAAGACCCATTTGGTGCCAATTGCATTCTTATCAGCAAGTCTAGGAACTAGTTCCCAAGTTTGATTTTTTTCTATCTACATCAGCTCTTCTTCCATAGCTTTTACCCAATTTTCATCATTGCATGCTTCATTCATAGTTTTAGGTTCATTTTTTGAAATCAAAGAGTAATTCACCTATTCTTCTGTAGCACTTTTTCTTGTCAATACCCCTTTTCTTTTGTCCCATATAATCTGATCTTCAGAATGATTGATTCTTACATACCTGGGAGTCTTAGTAGCTCTTTCCGGAGCCTTCTCTTCTTCATCTTGACTGTCTTCTTGTTCAACTTTTTCTTCATTTGTTATAGCAGTAGGTTCATCTGATTCATAGCCACTCAGATATGATATTCTTTCCTTGTCTTCATCAACCTTCACATTAGCACTCTCAATGATCTTCTTCAATCTATTATTGTAGCACCGGTAGGCCTTACTCTTGGTAGAGTATCCAAGGAAGATTCCTTATCACACCTAGCATCAAATTTGCCTAGATCTTCTTCTCTTCTGATATAACATTTGCTACCAAAAACTTTGAAATATCTCATTGTAGGAGCTCTTCCATACCATAATTCATGAGGAGTTTTGGCACTGTTACCTTTAATTTGAACTCTTTTTAGGATGTACATAGCAATATGTATGGCTTCTCTTCAGTATACTTCCAGTAGGTCAGCTTCCTTCAACATAGTCTGAGTAGCCTCTTGAACAGTCCTATTTTTCCTTTCAACAACTCTATTCTTCTAAGGAGTTCTAGGTGCAGAGAATTGTCTCTTTATCCCTTGTTCTTCACAGAAACATTGAATTCATTTGATGTGAATTCACCTCCTCTATCAGACCTCAAGCATTTGATCATCATCTTTAACTCATTCTCAACCATTTCCTTGAAAACTTTGAACTTATCCAGGGCTTCAGATTTTTCTTTTAGAAAAGTAACCCAAGTCATTCTAGAATAGTCATCAATAAGCAACATAAAATACTTGTCACCTTGCAAACTTTTTGTTCTTGTGGGACCACACAAATTTGTATGTACCAGCTCCAGTAATCCAACAGAGAAATGTTCTTTGCTTTTGAAACTTGTTTTTGTTTGTTTCCCAAATTGACACTCCTTGCAAATGGTGTTGGTTGGCTTCACAAGTTTAGGCAAATCTCTTACAACCTCTGCAGACCTTATCTTCACCAAATTGTCAAAATTCATATGACACATCCTTCTATGCCACATCCAACTCTCATCTATCTAAGCCAATAAACAATAATTGTTAGTTCCTTTTAATTGGTAAATGTTACCTCTCGTCTTCTTACCGGTAGAAATCAATGTTCTGGAGCTTTCCATGATCTTGCACCCATTATCTTTGAATCTCAGATCATAACCTTTGTCACACATCTAACCAACACTCAAAAGATTATCCTTCAAACTCTTCACATATAGGACATTATCAGTGTTGTGCTTTCCTTCAAAAGAAATAGATCCTTTTCCACAAATCTTACCAGCTACATTATCTCCAAACCTAACTAGTCCTCCATCATACCTTTCCAAATTCACAAACTTACTTTTGTCACTGGTCATGTGATGTGAGCATCCACTATCAATAATCCATTCATCCTTATCTTTCTCAACCTGAACAGCCAAAGAAATTTCTTCCACTGGTTTTTCTTCCTTCACACAGCTAGCAGGATTAGTAGACACAGGTTCTTCTTTAATTGCAATAAACAAGCACTCATTTGCACTAGTACTAGCATCATCAGATTCATCATTTGTCACACCTTCATCATCAAGATCTCTAACATAGTAGCATTTATTTGGAACCCTAGGTCTATTTTCAAATCTTTTTCTATTCCTTTTAATTCTCTCAGGACATCTACAAGCATAATGACCAACCTTACCACATGTAAAACATTTGAAAAGGTAATTTTCCTTTGAACTTACCAGAACCTCTTTGTAGTTTGTCAACAAAGTTTGCTTCAATTTCATCAAGCTCATCATCAGGTTCTACCTTGTACTTTTCAGCTTTGGAGATCTTCTCTGAAGTACTGGCTTTGAAAGTAGTCTCAATCTTCGGTAGAGCATCACCAAGTTCTCTCATCTCAAAGGATGTAAGCTTTCCTAGCAACTGATCCTTGGTGACCTCTTTCACAGTCATTACTTCTTCAATTGTAGCTACCTTGTGACTATAGGATTTAGGTAATGACTTGAGAATTTTCATCACAACTTCCTTCTCCTCAATAGTTCCTCCCATTTCTTTGATTCCAATGACAAGTTCATCAACCTTTTGCATGTAGGATGTTATGTTTTCATCTTCGCCCATCTTTAAACCTTCATATTTAGCTTTCAGTCCCTATAATTTGGCACTCTTTACAGATTTATCTCCTTCATACATATTTTCCAACTTTTCCCAGCTTCTTAAGCAGTTTCATAATCCACGACCTTTATCAAATCAGCGTCAGTCAATGCACTTAACAAAGAATCTCTAGCTTTTATATTTAACTCATATTCTTTGATTTCATCTTCAGCTGTCAAACCATTCGGAGGCATGGTATATTTAGTCTCTGTCGCTTTCCATACTCTAACCAATACAAAGCAGATGGATTTTCATGCGTATTTTCCAGGTCGCATAATTTGTTCCATCAAATTGCGGAGCCTCCTTGTAAGATCCTGGATCTACCTCAAGTTGTTAAGCTTACCTCCGAGGAACCTCGCTCTGATACCAATTGTTGAAATGCACTAGACAACTGAGAGGGGGGGTGAAGCAGTTGTCTTTAAAAAATTGACCACTTATGAATATTAACACATCAAACATTTGTTCACTGTTATTCAGATTTAATTATGAAAGCATGAAATAAGAAACTCAACACAACATCATCATCAACACATGAGACACCAGGTTTTTACGTGGAAAACCCTAAAAGGGAAAAACCATGATGGGTGTTAGCCCACAGAAATATATATGTTATAGCAATACCAAAAAATAGAGGCTCACTGCCCAATATGCTCACTGCCAAGATCAACTCACTGCCAATGGGTGGTTCATTGCCAAGGATTGGTGAACTGATTTGATAGTATCTACTCCATGTCTGGGTTCAGTTCAATTGAAGCACAGTATAACTCCTCTTCTATGCTCTTTTTACACCTTCACACTTATCTTTTCATTTTCACACATGGATATCTTTTCTGCAACAACTTTACATGCTTTTATACAATTCATCGACCTTGGAATGTACATCAAGGTTGACATTACATTCATCAACCATTGGAACAATCTCCAAGGTCGGCATTACAAACATACATAGAAATAGGTCTGGACCTAAAAAAACTAGCAAAGGAAAAGATGTATGCGGATCATGTTATGCCTTAGCTGAGACTCAAATGCAATCTTCCACACCACGACATGCTTCCACAATCTTTGATGCATCTCTGCAAGTAGTGAAAACAACCAAGTCGGCCAAGACTATTGTTAACAATAAGTCTTCTGAGAACAATCTTCATCCACGATCTGAATTTCTCTTTACGGACCAATCTAAAGGTAGGAACACAATCAGGAGACATCTACAAGTACATTTTAATCACCAAGAACATCCGCACAACCTTAAACCAATTTGTCATGAGCATTCTTCAAACTAGAGTACTTAAACAACACTGTTAGCCACTATCATAAAGAAAAGATTGCTTGCGGACCACCAAATCATGAAGCATTGGAGTCGAAGGCAATTGTTATCATTACCAACTTTATTTTAGAACTGTAGACTGAAATACTTAACTGCGGAGGAATGCAAAGCATAATACATTCTCCCTGTCACCACCAAATATACAGAAAAACAATTTTCACTCTAGTGAACATAACACAAATCTTCATATCGGAGGCTCAAACTTGGAACATAGCATCTTCAAACATGTATCTAAATAACTTTCAATCCGCAAATAAAGATATTCATTCTACAAGAAATGCAGAGCAATCCGTTGGACTGTTCTTCTGTAGACAAAGATACTTTGCAACACACTATTTCCACCAGAGGAGCAAATTTTCTCAATATCCTTAATATCAGGATCTCCAACACTTATCAAAGCATCTAACTTATTACAAACAAGCATCAAAACAAGAGCACAGTTGACACCAACGACAACACTAATATGTTGACATCAATGACAACACCGGTTAGGCACATACTTGCAACAAAAGCAACTAAAAACCCCTTAGCTAGAGACTACCTGATTCACCTCTGAATGTTGCAGTAATTTTTAGTGCAAGGGGAATCGTTACAAGCCCTCAAGATTACTCACCATTGCCTCCCTTGAGATGAGATAGAAATCCCTGATATTGAATAAGCTACTTGTAGCTTTCTAGGGAAAAGGTGATTACGTCATCCTTCCAGTGCAGGAGGCCCCTATCTATCCTCTCTTACAAAGACAAAAAGTGTACACACCCATTTTAGGTGTGATGACATTTGAGTCAACGGATATCTAAGTTGTGAGATGATGTACCGCAATGAATCCATGTCTTTAGGGATAAAAAGTGCTTGATTTGTATTACAATTGTCTTATACCTGTGAAAACTTGGGCTTTTTCATGAGCCTTGAACATACACTATCTATTGCGTCATTCCTTGGCCTCTTTGTTTACTGTGTTTTCTCTTGTCAATTCAAATCCTATAAAAAACCAATCAAAATCTGACTTGAAACATCAATGTTCCAAAAAAGTGCCTTTGCACAGTTCTGAAGTGCCTTTGCACCTCAATAAGGCGCCTTTGGTCCATATCTAGGCACTTTTGGTTAAGTCCTGAGTTTTTGAGTCCCCAATTGTCATCTTCATCTCAATTCATCCAAGTAACCCTCCCCATCCTATTTATATCCGTTTCATATTCATTTTCATCCCAATTTTGTCAAAATATATCAAAATCTAACTTGAAACATCATTGTTCCAGAAAAGCACTTTTGCACAGTTTTGAAGCGCCTTTGCACCTCAGTAAGGTGCCTTTGGTCCATATCTAGGTGCTTTTGGTTAAGTCCTGAGTTTTTGGCATTCCCTATTATCATCTTCATCCCAATTCATCCAAATTGCTCTCCCCGTCCTCTTTCTATCCATATCATATCCATTTCATACCAATTTTGTCAAAAGCAAAACTCACACCTCATCCATCAAACCTCTACCCTAAACCATTCCAAATCAACCCTAAACTATTCCAAATCAATCCCAAACCATTCCAAATCAACCCTAAACCATTCCACATCTACCCTAAACCATTCCAAACCAACCCTAAACTATTCCAAATCAACCCTAAACCATTTCAAATCAACCTTAAACCATTTCTAAACTTCCCTAAACTATTCCAAGCTATCCCTAAACTACTCGAAACCATTCTAAATCAATCCTAAACTATTCTAAATCATCCCTAAACCATCCTAAAACATCCCAATCCATTCCTACAAACCAATTCATTCCATTCTGAATCCAATCCACTGTAACTTTCTCTCTCATCATCCAAAGCAATCTCTCCAAATCCAAGACTAAAATTTGGCCTTCAAACTATCCAGGCACCCTAAAACACACCAAAGGCACCTTATTGTCCTCTAGAAGTGCCTAAATACACAAAAGGCACCTTACTCTGCTCCAGAAGAGCCTAGACTGCAAACCTAGGTGGGTGTACCTTTGTAACTAAAGCAGACTTAACACTATATGACTTGATTGGATTAGTAAATCTATCACAATGGCATAAAATGTAATAGATGCAAGCTTCTAAACTACTCCTACTCCTAATAATAAGATCTGAGATGTAATTGTTTGAATGAGATTTTATGGAATCCTAAAATGGAATTGGTATGACCAGTGCCTATTTCTATTGGGCTAATGGAGTCAAAGTATATATGATATACGATTTACTTACTGGTTACAATTCTGATTGTTTGGCACTTGTTTTGTTTATAGCTTGTATAAACGTGCAAGAATGTGACTGACAGACTCTACTTAGTGATCCACTCGAATCTTACCAGGTTACTGTGACTTATTGAAAGGATTTTTTAATCCTTGCTTGAAGGAACCGATCAAAAGAATCACACAATGACAGCAAATGTGTATTGACAAATGGAGTTGATGCTCAATTTGAATAACAAGACAATATCGAGTTGGAGACAGTATGGCAATCTTGACAATTATAAGGCTGTTCTTACCTATCCAAATGCTACCTCCAGGTTACTGTAATCAATCAAAAGGATTTTATATCTGTAATGGAAACCAATTAGTTTGATTACACGAAAACAACAAGTGTGTTTCGATGAAACTGAAATATCAACTTGGAAACTCAGGTTCAAATAACAAAGAAATTACAGTATGGAGACAACCAAATAATTGCTCAGCTCAACAAACAATAGACACCAATATTAAATCATTAATTTGTGCATTTTCTCCACTATACAATTTTGAAAGGTTTTACAATGTACAACATAATATTTTATTCCCGCAACTGGTCAATCCATCCAATTATCTAACTGATATTTTTCCTAATCTACTCTTTGATCCTGATCTACCGATTCCTCTTTTGCTCAATTTGCCATCTCTCATATATATCTTGTAAATTTAGGGTTGTGACTTTTAGGGTTACAACCCTTTGCATCTCAGTCCCGTGTAGCTTTCCATTAATTAATTAATTATCTTCCGTAGATAGATTAATTAATTTAACTTGTCTCCGTGTTCTCGTGAGAAAATAAAGAATAATACTTATATCTTAATCTTTTGTTGGTAAATTTCACCATCATATTCGCTGGTATGCTTTTTTACCTTCACTCGGCTAGAATAATCATCTATGTGAAAATAATTACCCCTTCTGGTTTTACTGGCTATCTTATGCATTCTCACATAAAAATATTATTTAGGTAAAATAATTACCTATTTGATTAACTCTTCAGAAAACATTTCTCTTTCGGAATAAAAACATTTAATAATTTTTTACCTTATAACCCCTTCCATGAAAACAGGAAATTTATATTTTATTCTACTACAATCTCATGTGATTTAATTTTTTATTCACACCCTATATTCATTTCCCTTTTGAAATAAATTCTCACTTTTAATAATTCTTTTACCTCACGGTTTCCAGCATACGGTATCGGCAAGATGTATAGGATCGGTGTGATCTAAATAATCTCCGCCGAAAGCAATTGTCTCCCCGAAAAGGTGTTCATCGGCAAGAGGTATAAGATCGGCATATTTAAAAATTTTCACTCCGACATTATTTGTTTTGCCGATGACTTTTTGACTTTATCACCTCTCAATATATAAGTATTGATTATTCCATCGGTATAACATAAACCATCGCTGTAAAATTAATAAGCCCTCCCGATGCTTTTGGTCTCCCCGATAGTCATCTTCATGTATGGACTTTTATCTTTGTCGGAATGACATTCACTATCGGGATAGCTTTCTCAAGATATCCCAATCCAAATCATCTCCCCGATGACCCTTTTCATATCCTTCATCGGGCAAAGTTTAGTAAAGTGTCACCGACACCTTTTGATCGCCGTGACTTGTGAATCGGCAAGACCTGGCTCTTTTGTTCCGATATGTCAAGTTATCCTGATAGAGGTGTATCGTTGTGAGTCTCGCTGATGGCTTTCTTATCGCCAAGACTCTTAATCATCGGAGGCTTACTTGTTTTCTATCCCGATAGCTTACCTCTCGCCGATGGCTATTTGTTTTCGTTACCCCCGCATGCTGTTCGGTGAAACTCTTGCCGAAATGCTTTATTGGTATGATATATACCGTCGGGGCATCTTTTAAAAAGTCATCCGATAGATATCTGTCATACCGATCGGTATGACCACTTACCTTTCTTGCCGATGTAAAGTCATCGGTATTACTTACTCCATCGGTGACTTCCACAATTCTTCTTCCGATCTCTATTTTCACGCCGATGGTTGTTTTCAAACGATTCCTTGTGTATCGGTGTAAGCAACACAACCTCTTGCCGATGGATTGATTTTGATGAAATTTGGCACTGCTCATCCATAGACATCTCGTGAGATACAAATTTTTTTTATTATGGTCTTTTTGGGATATTCTTCAGGATTTATTCAAATATGATGGAGTAAGGAGATAGTAAAAATTTCAAATTTTTACTGTGCTAATAGTGGCTCTGTCTGGGATGTATACTCCCTGTGAGTATAACAAGGATCCAGATCTCCTGGGGAAGTAGACCACATATTTTATTATTTTGGGGTGAGGTTTTATAAAACTGGGAAAAGGAAAGGAACAAATGATGGGGAGCGGGAATGATTCCTAGACTACTGTGCATGGAATAAGATATTTTTTGAGAATTATTTGAATGTTGTCCATGCACTGGCAACACTCAATTCTCTTTGTACATGTTTATGAAAAGAACTGCTTCAAGTATTGCCCATGTACAGGCAATTCCTGCTCCTCTCCTGACATATTCTGTACATAGTAAGAATCATCACCTCCCTTGCCAGTGATAACAAAAGGACCCAACCACAGGGCTTCAAATTTTCCATGTTCTCCTTTGTCCTGACATCTTGCATTCCACATTAGTACCAGATCATTTATTTCAAACTTTCTTTCTTTGGCCTTCTTGTCAAAGAGATATTTTACCTGTGATTGTAATTTAATATTCTGTCTCTGAGCTATTCTTCTTGTTTCATCAAGCTCTGCCAATTGTTCCAACCTTTCCTCCATTGGTTCAGGGATATTCAAGTCTTCCTGGAGAATGAATTTGTATATTGGTATAAGATTTTCCAATGGTAATCTTGCTTGGGTTCCATATACCAATTCATAAGGGGATCTTCCAATTGCCCTTTTTATAGTAATCCTGTCAGCCCATACTGCCATTCTTAATTTTGAATCCCAAGCCTTCTTATTTCTATCCAACATTCTTTTTATGATTTTCAACAGGCTCTTATTACTTGATTCAGCTTGTCCATTGGCCTGTGGATGGTAAGGAGCAGCATAAGAAACAGTGATACCATGTGTGCTACAAAAACCTTTGAATTCATCAGATCTAAAACACATCCCATTATCGGTAATCAATCTTACAGGAGTACCAAATCTGCATATAATGTTATCCATTAGAAAATTTATCACAACTTTGCTTGTAGCCTGTCTGGTTGGGATTGCTTCCACCCATTTTGTAAAGTAATCAGTAGCCACTAAAATCCATCGGTGCCCCCCACTCGATTTCTCTGAAATTTCACCTATAAAATCAACACCCCACTGATAAAATGGAGCCTCAACTTGCATAGGTTTTAAGGGTAGTGCTCCCTGATACTTTAACTTCCCTGAGAACTTTTGGCATGCTTCACACTTTCTAGTGTACTGGTATGAATCGTTAAAGACTTTAGGCCAATAGTACCTTGCCCTCAGGATCTTGTGGGCTGTGGTTTTTGCTGAGAAATGTCCTCCGCACATGCCTTTATGCAACTCCTTCATAATATGTTTTGATTGATATTCATCCAAGCATAATAGTAGAACCCCATCTCTATTTTTCCAATAGAGATCCCCACCAATGAGTACATATTTTGAAGCTTGTAGTTTGAGTGTCCTTCTTTTGTTATCATCATATCCTTCAGGACACTTCATATATTTTAGATAATATACTATATCAGTATACCATGGAGTGTGTTCAATACTGGTACTTGCATCAACATTACATATCTGGGAAGCTTCTAGATTACTTTCAGCCATCAATTTGGCAAGACCCTGTCCTCTTACTAATTTAGTGATTCGGATTTCAATGTTGAATTCCTGAATCCTATTAATCCACCTACATCTCCTACCGGTGACCTCAGTTTGGATTAGTACATCCTTCACTGTAGCATTAGGGACATATGCTATGATTTTAGCCCCCACCAAATATGGTCTAAAATTTTTTACTGCTTTTACCAATGCATATGCCTGCTTTTCAATAATGTCATACTTCAACTCTGCATTCTGAAGGGACTTGCTAAAGAAAGAGATAGGCTGTTCATATCCATCATTGTTTTTCTGTAACAACACTGCTGCTACTGTATGATAGGAAGCAAATGAAAAAAGTTGGAACGGTTTACCGAAGTCAGGGGATATTAAGACTGGAGCTTGCTTAATGGCCTCCTTAATGTTACCAAATGCTTCCATTGTTTCTGTTGTCCATTTCATATCTGAGTTCTTCTTCAGCATTCTTGATATAGGACAAACAATCTCTGCAAAATTTGGTATAAATCTTCTGACAAAATTTATCTGACCAAAAAATTATTGTATAGCTTTTACATTTTTTGGAATAGGGACCTGATCAATTGCTTTCACCCTTTCAGGATCTATTTTAACTCCTTCCTTCGAGACTATATGCCCAAGCAATTTTCCTTTAGTTACTGCAAAATGGCATTTTTTAGGATTCAATGATATTCCACATTCTAGGGCTTTGACAAATATCTGTTCTAGATGTGTGCAATGATCTTCGGCCCTTTTTGAATATGCTATTAAGTCGTCTTGATATACTATCATAATCTTATTGATCAATTCAGCAAAAGCTACATCCATCGCTCTTTGAAATGTTGCCCCAGCATTAGTTAATCCAAATGGCATTCTCAAGTATACATATGTTCCCCACGGAGTGGTGAATGCCATCTTAAATTGTTCAGACTCCTTAACCTTTACCTGATTGTAGCCAGAGAAACCATCCATCATGGATAGCAATTCACATCCAGTAACTTTCTGCAATATCGCCTCCATATTGGGAAGAGGATAATTATCTTTGAGGGAAGATTTATTCAGGTTTCTGAAATCCATACATAGTCTAATGTCACCATTCTTTTTCCTGACAGGTACTAAGTTTGAGACCTAGGAAGAATGTCTAATAGGTTTGATTATAGCTCCATCCCTTAACTTTGTAAGTTCCTCCAGCATTTTTGGAGCCAATGTAGGATTAATCGGCCTTTGTTTCTGTCTGAATGGTTTTGCATCTGGCTTGAGTGGTATCTCATGTTGAAATAAATCCTCTCTATATGCCTTTAAGTCATCATATGACCAAGCAAACACATGCCTGTACTTCCTAAGTAGATTGATGATTCTACTTTTGATTTTCTGGTCAAGATTCCTTCCAATATATACATTTTTTGGGGTTGTCTAAGTCCCCAAATTCACTTCCTCAAGGTTCTCAGGTATCACTGGTGTTTCTTTCTTTTTGTATCTATCATGCCCATCAAATGCTTTTTCTAATGCAATAAGCCCTTTGGGTATCTTATTTGTCTTCAGTTGAACCACTTCTTGGCCAAAAAGGGTTTCTTTCCCATCGTGTTCCTCCACAAATGCACTGAAATCAATTTCTTGATTTTCATAATAATCAGCACAATGTAAGAAATTGATTATATCAGCATCGCTATCAAACACTTGCCAGTTCTGTATATTATCAGGGATGGTAGGTCTAGTTTTAAATTCTACTTCTGTGATCCCTCCTAATGTTACATCATCTCTCTTTAATGCAATGTTTGCTAAAAAGTCTGCCATGATGTTTTTAGACCTATCAACCCAGCTGATTGAAAAAGCATCAAATAATTCAACACTATCCCAAACTGCATTTCTGTACTGTCTTAATCTTTTATTCTTAGATAAATATTTTTCTCTTACTTGGGAGATGACCAATTCAGAATCACCATAGGCAGCCAACTTTGTTATTTTGTATTTGGTGGCTATGTTTAGGCCAATGAGTAGGGCTTCATACTCAGCTACGTTATTGGTGCATTCAAATGTCAATAAGAAAGAGTATTTGAACGTTTTACCTCCTGGTGAGATAAAAACTACTCCGGCCCCATTTCCTATCTTGCTGCATGCACCATCGAAATACATTTTCCACAAATCATTTTCTCTTTTCATAGATTTAGTGTGTATTGGGTCAGTGTTATGCAATTCTGGGGTAGTTTCTCCAACTTTGAAAACTCCTAAATCTGTGTCACAAAAGAAATTCACCTGATGCCGGTCCATTCTTTCTATAATATTGTCATACCTTGGTTCTCTGCACAACTTAATTTCCTTGTCACCTACTAGTATGGTGGCATATGATAGATCTAATTGAACATTGCCTCCTGCCATTGCAGCCCACTGCCTTGATAACAGCATTCCATAATACGGTGGGATATCAACCACAGTGATGTCAATGTTATATGTTGCTTCAGGATGTGAAGCAAGTTTTATCTCTACATCTTTCATAATACCAACTACTGGAATAGATCTGTTATCCATTGCATAACACTGGCCATACGTAGTATCAACCCACATCCCTAATTCTTTCATCACTGCTATAGGCATGATATTCATAGCAGCACCTGAATCAATCATACAATTCCTGACTATTCTGTTCTTGATTACTAGTGTAGTATAGAATGGATCTACCTGTGAGGGATTTTTTGTAAGTGTGTCACCAAGGTATACCTCAGGCATCTTAAAATTTTCTTGATGCACATTATTTGTTGTTTTTTCAAACCCTTTATGTTTCGAATTTGGTGTATCAGAAATCATCTTGACAACTGTACTCCTATATTTATCTATTTTCATCATCTCTAGGAGTGGGACTGATATCTTCACCTGAGACACTGCCTGTGCAATGTCAAAAGAAGGGGTTATGATCTGGTCATTCTTTTCTGTTTTTGTGTTCTCCTTTTCTATATTTTCTTTCATTTTATTTTTATCCCCTCTTTCTGGTTCTTTAGGTGATGATTTTGTAATATTCCCTTTGTTATTCTGGTCTTTTATGAATACACTCCCAGGAGTTCCTTGCCCAACATTTGTTGTTCTATTCCTTAAGTTATAAGTGTTTCGAGCTTGAGCCACTGCAGCCACTGTGAGAGCTTCTCTTTCATCCTCAGTAGGTTTTCTCCATTGACCATATGGTTTGTTGTTACAAATATCTTCCTGGTCTGAGAATACCTGTTGTTCTCCCATGTTAACATGATATTTTTGGTTCCCTACATCATACTCATACCCTTCTTCCTCTGAAGAAGAATAATCTTCTGTTACCACACATGGTGTATCCTGCATCATATTGATGGTGTGATTATCCCTATTATAGTTGTATAGCATTTCCTCTTGCTGTATTGATTTAGCTACCTCACAGTATTCAGGTGAATGTGGTAGGTTAAATACAAAACACCAAGGTTTATTTTCTGCCATATGTGCCATGTTTCTCTTCAAGGGATCAGGAGTATCCTTTCCATATGGCTGCTTTCTGTTGTTGTCAATAGGTCTTCCATCCTTCCAATTTGTATTGTAAGGCATATCATGTAACCTAGGTCTTTCATGCCTATGCTGACCCTCTGGTTTAATCTGTTGAGCATTTGGATTCTGAAGATTTCTATGATTGTCCCTTTTACTGACCATTCCTGCAGCCTTCCTATTATTTTCGATAGTTATGGCTACTTTCTGTGCTTCGGCCAATGTTGCAGGACACCGGTTTCTGAGTTCATATCCTGTTTTGGGGTCAAATGCTTTCATATAGATACTCAGTGCTGCCTGGTCAGATAACTTGGCTCCATGTGGTACCTTATTATGTAGCTTGGAAAACTTCAGGTTGAAATCAAATACTGATTCATTTTGATACTTCTGTATACTTATTAGTTCATGTAGTGCAAACTCAGGAGCGTATTGGTTACCATACTGATCCTTAAACTGGTTATGAAAATCAGTTATTGAATTGATTGATGCATCGGGCAAGCTATTAAACCAATCTCTGGCATCTTCAGTGAGGGACATCATAAATAACCTCATTCTAATGTCTTCCCAATCCATACCTATATCCTGTACAAAAGCATTAAAACTTCTGATATGATCTTCTGCAGATACTGCATTGTTTCCAGTAAACTTGGGAACCATGTTTCTCCAAGTACTATCCATAGGATATGGATATAACTGATATCCAGTTAAATCAAATTGACTGCATATATTAGCAAGGTTTTGGGGAGGGAAATTGAGAGGTGGTGGATTGGGATAATAATTATATCCACCTGGTGGCTGATGATATGCATATTGTTGATGTTGGTTCATATGGGGATTTATGTGTTGATTTTGTGGCCTATAATATTGTTGACCAGGGGGTGGGTAATTATTTGCCATATGTTGAGATGTATTACGTATGGGAGGTGGTCTAGGGTTTTTGGGAATAATGTTCTGATGACTTCCAGAAGCATGTGAATTTTGAAAACCACCTGTATTTTGCTGTGTATTTTTTGAAATATTCCCTCTATGCGGAGGTACATATTTTGGGGGAGCTGTTTTGGCTTTATTTTTTCTCTGTTGAATTTCTTGCTGCAACAACTCCTTCTCCTCTTGTATCTTGTATCTTTCAAGTTCTTTCCTGAGCATGAGTATTTCCTGTTGCTCATCACTCATGTCTTGATTATTTATTTCCTGATGTTCTGGATTGTCATTCATTCCCTGATTTGAAAATTCATATTCTATCTCTTCTCCCTGGTCAAATGAGATCTTGAAATCATGTTCAGCTTGGTTCCTATCAATATCCCTCATGACCTTTGCATTAAGATCTCGCTGTTCTTGAGGAGTGGGTCTGTACCTTGCCAAAATATCATCAGTTGCTCCACTGAGGTTCTCGTTTGAATCATGCAGAGGTGTGAATTTGTTGTGAATTGCAATATTTTGTTTTGAATCATTCTCTTGGATGTCTAGACTATTATCTCGGTGGGAATACTTTGGATTCACATTTCTTTTGGAAATGTTTCTAAGTGGTGGAGATGACTGCAAATTTCTGCCTTCCATCTTGGATCTCCTACCATCCATTTGAAATTTTTGTTGTAATTGTAACTAGAGTCGTCACCTATTGAATAGGAAAAGTTTATATTTTTATCTGTAGGGTTCTTGTCACCAGCAGAGTTACCAAATTAAAATTTTGAAATGACTCTATGCAAGAAAGGATTAATTTCTAAGGTTTTTTTTTTACTAAGTCCCCAGCAGAGTCGCCAATTTGATAGTTCCCAAAAATGCAAGTTCCTAACCCTAAGAGGATGCCAGACTCTATGTTTGGATTTGCAACGTTTTTGGACCAATTGACAGAGCTATTTGCTCCCTACACTTCAGGTCCTGCAAACCTAGGTGGGTGTACCTTTGTAACTAAAGCAGACTTAACACTATATGACTTGATTGGATTAGTAAATCTATCACAATGGCATAAAATGTAATAGATGCAAGCTTCTAAACTACTCCTACTCCTAATAATAAGATCTGAGATGTAATTGTTTGAATGAGATTTTATGGAATCCTAAAATGGAATTGGTATGACCAGTGCCTATTTCTATTGGGCTAATGGAGTCAAAGTATATATGATATACGATTTACTTACTGGTTACAATTCTGATTGTTTGGCACTTGTTTTGTTTATAGCTTGTATAAACGTGCAAGAATGTGACTGACAGACTCTACTTAGTGATCCACTCGAATCTTACCAGGTTACTGTGACTTATTGAAAGGATTTTTTAATCCTTGCTTGAAGGAACCGATCAAAAGAATCACACAATGACAGCAAATGTGTATTGACAAATGGAGTTGATGCTCAATTTGAATAACAAGACAATATCGAGTTGGAGACAGTATGGCAATCTTGACAATTATAAGGCTGTTCTTACCTATCCAAATGCTACCTCCAGGTTACTGTAATCAATCAAAAGGATTTTATATCTGTAATGGAAACCAATTAGTTTGATTACACGAAAACAGCAAGTGTGTTTCGATGAAACTGAAATATCAACTTGGAAACTCAGGTTCAAATAACAAAGAAATTACAGTATGGAGACAACCAAATAATTGCTCAGCTCAACAAACAATAGACACCAATATTAAATCATTAATTTGTGCATTTTCTCCACTATACAATTTTGAAAGGTTTTACAATGTACAACATAATATTTTATTCCCGCAACTGGTCAATCCATCCAATTATCTAACTGATATTTTTCCTAATCTACTCGTTGATCCTGATCTACCGATTCCTCTTTTGCTCAATTTGCCATCTCTCATATATATCTTGTAAATTTAGGGTTGTGACTTTTAGGGTTACAACCCTTTGCATCTCAGTCCCGTGTAGCTTTCCATTAATTAATTAATTATCTTCCGTAGATAGATTAATTAATTTAACTTGTCTCCGTGTTCTCGTGAGAAAATAAAGAATAATATTTAAATCTTAATCTTTTGTTGGTAAATTTCACCATCATATTCGCTGGTATGCTTTTTTACCTTCACTCGGCTAGAATAATCATTTATGTGAAAATAATTACCCCTTCTGGTTTTACTGGCTATCTTATGCATTCTCACATAAAAATATTATTTAGGTAAAATAATTACCTATTTGATTAACTCTTCAGAAAACATTTCTCTTTCGGAATAAAAACATTTAATAATTTTTTACCTTATAACCCCTTCCATGAAAACAGGAAATTTATATTTTATTCTACTACAATCTCATGTGATTTAATTTTTTATTCACACCCTATATTCATTTCCCTTTTGAAATAAATTCTCACTTTTAATAATTCTTTTACCTCACAGTTTCCAGCATACGGTATCGGCAAGATGTATAGGATCGGTGTGATCTAAATAATCTCCGCCGAAAGCAATTGTCTCCCCGAAAAGGTGTTCATCGGCAAGAGGTATAAGATCGGCATATTTAAAAATTTTCACTCCGACATTATTTGTTTTGCCGATGACTTTTTGACTTTATCACCTCTCAATATATAAGTATTGATTATTCCATCAGTATAACATAAACCATCGCTGTAAAATTAATAAGCCCTCCCGATGCTTTTGGTCTCCCCGATAGTCATCTTCATGTATGGACTTTTATCTTTGTCGGAATGACATTCACTATCGGGATAGCTTTCTCAAGATATCCCAATCCAAATCATCTCCCCGATGACCCTTTTCATATCCTTCATCGGGCAAAGTTTAGTAAAGTGTCACCGACACCTTTTGATCGCCGTGACTTGTGAATCGGCAAGACCTGGCTCTTTTGTTCCGATATGTCAAGTTATCTCGATAGAGGTGTATCGCTATGAGTCTCGCCGATGGCTTTCTTATCGCCAAGACTCTTAATCATCGGAGGCTTACTTGTTTTCTATCCCGATAGCTTACCTCTCGCCGATGGCTATTTGTTTTCGTTACCCCCGCATGTTGTTCGGTGAAACTCTTGCCGAAATGCTTTATCGGTATGATATATACCGTCGGGGCATCTTTTAAAAAGTCATCCGATAGATATCTGTCATACCGATCAGTATGACCACTTACCTTTCTTGCTGATGTAAAGTCATCGGTATTACTTACTCCATCGGTGACTTCCACAATTCTTCTTCCGATCTCTATTTTCACGCCGATGGTTGTTTTCAAACGATTCCTTGTGTATCGGTGTAAGCAACACAACCTCTTGCCGATGGATTGATTTTGATGAAATTTGGCACTGCTCATCCATAGAAATTTTTTTTTTATTATGGTCTTTTTGGGATATTCTTCAGGATTTATTCAAATATGATGGAGTAAGGAGATAGTAAAAATTTCAAATTTTTACTGTGCTAACAGAAACCACAAGTCTAGAGCAAGATCGTTATGGTTTTCAAACAATGTTTGCTGAACTTAGGTGGTTATATAGAAAGGAACAAGTCACTACCCAACAACAACACCAATATCAACATCAACACATTCAACCCCAACATCAACATCAACACGTTCAACCCCAACAACAACATCAACACTTTCCACACCAATACTCTCAAAATCTAAACACCACATATCTTCCTCCACCTCAACCACCACAAAATCAAAACACATACCTCATTCCTCTACAACAATATCAAAATCCTAATCCCCGTCAACAAGATCATCAAAACATCCCATTTAATAATCCCCAACTTGAAATTCAAAGTAACATCCAAAACAATCCTCAAGAGGGTAATACCTCTTTGATAAATGCATCTCACTTTGACACGGGAATGTATTCTCATGATTTCCTTAAAAAAGGATATACTATTGGTCAAAATCCCTCTCAAGAAGTGCGAAACTTTCAAAAAGGTCAATCCTCTCAGGAAGGGTCTCAAAAAATAGATGAAATCATGCAAGATTTTAAAACCATGGCAATTATTGATAAGCTCTAATCCAAATCACTACTTCCATTTTGATAAACCTAGAGATTTTGATACATCTACTCTTAAGGAGAAAGATCCCATCCATGAAGTTGTTAATGCTATGGGTGGACCTCGAGTAAACTCCATCCAAACAATGTCTACCATATCTACACCATTCATTGAATCATATTCACAAGAGGGTATACCAAATCAAAAACTCATGGGAGAAAAACCACTCAAACCTCTCCTTACTCCCATGGAGATTTGTAAATCTCAACAAGATCCACCCCAAGCTCATACAACCCCTTATTCCAACATTCCTACTCATCATCAAACCCATACACAAGGCTATCAAGTTCCTTCACAACAAGAACATGCAAGTCTTCCTTTGCACCAAAATCAAGTGTCCTTAAGTCCTTATGATATTGATGACAAGGGAAACACCACTCTAGATTTTGCATCCTATGGGTACCCTACATCATCATCCAATCAAATGCCTATCCAAGAGCCTACTAGTCCTATCCCTACACCACCATGTAGTCCCTATTATAGTCCACCGTGGGATATTTCCAATCCTAATCCTAATCCATACAATCACATTATCCCTTCACCTAATCCTAATCCTAAACCTACAACACCATCCACCATTATCACCCATCCATTATATTGCCCATCCACCCATACTCTTATGAAGGATGTGATCCAATGGCTATTAGCAAGGAATCAACCATCTCCGTGTCATCAAACACTTATCCAAGAGCCTTCAAACAACATGTCTAGTCCTCCAAATATATCATATAGTCTACAACTCATCAAGCCTGTTGAAGAGTCTCCTACCATGAGTCTAAGTCACGATTCATTCTACCCTCATGTTGTTGACCATCTAGCACCTATCAAGCTTATCCAAGAGTCTTCTACATCCACTTCCATTCAAGAAAATCAAGAGTTATGTCAAGAGTATAATCTAAAGCATGTGGAAACATTAATCCTTCATCCAAATAAAGAGAAAAACACCTCCATCCAACCCATCCATAATCTATATCTTTTTTATGATCAAGATAATATCCATGATCCAGTTCCTAACCATGAGCAAGCAAGCGAAATTCAACCCATCCATAACCTTTATATTTTCTATGATCAAGATATTATCCATGACCATGAGCCTATCCATGAGAAAATTGATCTTATCCATGATCCAACAAAATCCAATTCCCTTAATGAGACACTTGGTCCCCAAGAAAGTAGTGACATTGATCAAACAAGTAACTTGGATCCTATCCCTTCACCTCCTACTAAGCATATTGTTAGTCAAGATCCAAGCATCTCAAGTCATCCATTGCATGATCCCACATTGTATCTTGTTGATCCTCTACCATCCACCATAGATCCCATTCAAAATCCATTATCCTATCCCCTTGGTCTTACCACCTTCATCCATGAAAGTTCCTCCTTAGGAGAGCAACAACCATTATCTACCACCTCACCTTCTCCATCACATAATGGACTCGTGTCTTGTTTCCACAACAAACATCCCATTGCATATTGTATGTTCCAAAACATGAACTATCAAGGCAAAGGTTTAGGCCTTCATGAACAAGGTATTTTAGAGCCCATTCATGTCGCAATCCATCCTCAAGCACATGGTCTTGGTTTTTCATCCCAAAATAAACAATCCAAAGATTTTGGTATCACCTCCACGCCTCCACAAGCTAATTCTTTCACTCCATATCTCGGTGCACCTCATCGTACCTCTCACTCATATGTCGCCATCCCTCTTCCATCGCTATATTATTCACAAAAGCATGTGACCATACACCTTCCTCCATCTACTTTACCTCCACTACTTCCAACTCCTAACATCCCTATCCTCCAATCCGCTCTACCTCCACTTCTCTCAACACCTAATATCCCCATCCTTGAATCCCCTTATCCATTGATCGACAAATCCACTTTTATGCCCTCCATCCATAAATCCCTTCACATTCCTAATCATGGCCAACGAATGCACACATCGGCCACATATGAAACTATCCCAAACCCCATGAGGTTCAAAAATAAAAATTTGGATGCTTCCACATATATAGCAAAATATTCACAAAAGCCTCAAGAATATCATGCCATAGGGCATCAATACACAAATGCGAAGCCAAATCCATCACAAAAGCCGCATACACCCACACACCTTAAAGAAAAAATGAAAATGGTGTGGGTCCTGAAGCAACAAGCAATTACTTCAAATCTGTCTCTAAAGATGCATAGACCCACCCACCTCAAAGCAAATATGAAAAAGGTGTGGGTTCCCAAGCAACAAGCTATTACCCCAAAAGAAGCATCCCTATCTTAATCTATCCCTAAATTTCAAAAATCTCGTCCCCCATTAAAAAATATTGCAAATCCTAAGTCCATTTGGGTTCCTAAACTCCTAAATCGACGATTCCCAAATCCCCTTTCTCGATTCCCATTACTCCCTACACCCCATCCTAGTCAAAAGCTTCAAAATCTATCACGATGTGTGCAATCATTAGTCTTGGTTCCCCACAATTCCATGCCATTTCCACATACCTCCATCCCTCCATCTTACATCCCCTATCCAACATATTTCCCCCATCACACCTCTATGGTCCATGCTTTTGCTCCATCACCCATTTATCCCTCCATCTCCATCCATCATCCACATCATAATCCACCATCCATTCCATTTCCATCATCCACATCATAATCCACCATCCATTCCTTTTCCATCATCCACATCATAATTCACCATCCATTCCATTTGCATCTGCCAACATCAATGCATGTAATGCTACCTAATATAGTCCATGTGCAAACACACATTAAAATGTTAACATACTACCTTGCTATTGGAAACAAACACTTAAGTCCTCATCCTCCATCCCATCCAAAAAAATAAAATAAATAAGTAAAAAAAAATCATCAAAAATAATAAAGAGAAATCCCTTCATCCAATGGTGAAAACTTGGCAAACAGGCACGTTGGATAAGTACCATGATAAAAACCTGGCAAACATGCATCATGTGTAGATTGCTTGTCTATGCACCTTATACTTGGGGACATGTTGTCTCATCTACCCATCCTATCATTCCTTCTACCTATCTTTCCTATCACATCTTCCTTATCCAGTATATCCGCTTAATTATCCCCTTGATCCATTTCCTCTCCCTTTCCTTTTTTTTATCTTGATAAAGATAGGGGCAAAATGTTGAAACATGCTTTGAAAAATCTCTTGATATACCTCGTCATTTCCAACTGATTTTGTCAATCCTATCGTCATAAGCTCTGTCATGTAATATCTTAAAGCATTATACCTAGAATTGGGCATGTTATTCCTATGCAACATAGTCTTTGGTGATCACATCCTAAGCACCTCATCCATTCCATCCACTATTGCCTATTCTTGTATTCATCCTTCAATCACGAGTTTTCCATCCCATTTACTATCTCCTATCCATTTATCCAATCCCATCACCATCCTTTGCATCTAGACTTGGTTGTCTCTTGTCATTGGTATCTAGCATTTAGGCTATCCAAAATGTTATCCAATGTCATCCCAAAACATTTCAAAATCCAAAAAAATCCCAAAAAAATTCAAAAATCTAGAAAATTCCCAAAAATAATCATCATCTCCATCCCAATCCATCAAATACTTCCACCTTTCTTGTCTTCCATTTATCACAATCCGTCCATCCACCTAGACTTGACTGACTCAAGTAGAAAACAAACTTTGCATCCTTTGAAATCTAAAGTACTTACCCAAACCTAGAAACAAAATGACTACTCATGAAGCCATATGTTGTCCCACATACCGCTTGTCACATATGCTACAACAATCCATTTATCCTAGATCAAATCAACAACCTTTAACGGATATATCTTTCCTATAATAAGGCTTCATCTACCAATCTACCCTGAGCAACCTCTTTGGCAAGAGAATATGTTGGATATGTGTTTACTTTGTCAGTCGGTCTTTTTCTTTTTGGTTTATCTTTTCTTCCTTTCTAATACCTATTCAAGACTACTTTGATTTTCTATATCTTGGTATGTTGTGATACGGTATGGATTGGGGCATAGTCATTGCTTTCGTATACTGTGTTTGTGGGATGACCTTATTATCCTACTATGGCTAATATTTATCTTGTGTGTGTGTTACAACCTAGCATCTTACATATTAATATTCTTTTGCATTTATATATTAATATTATTTTATGTTCAAGACTATGGCTCATTCACATATCCAACAAGGTTCTATTATGTCTAGTAGATATAAGTTCAAACCGTTTGTTTGCAGAGTCAACGTCCTATGCATTGGATACATCATCACCTTGGTCTTCTATACCCTAGTGCATAATATCCATATGCTATATCAAAATAAAGATTGCTCTTTATAAATATTCGTGTTTAACCATTGCAACATCACCCCATCTCATCACACTTCTAGAACTACATATCATCATCGCATCTCAATCTTAACGTACCTTGATCCCGTGGATACAGGTATGTAGGCAGTCTAGAATACAAAGGAAGTATCCAGAACTCAAGCACATAAGATATCATCATTTCACCTAAACATCCTCAACACACTTCACCCCATCAATCTCACCCATACATCCTAATAAAATCTATAGCTTTCATGAAGATCAATCAATCCAATATCAATTCTTCTATTCTTTTTCCATTTATCTTCCATCATTCTTTCATCTAACTTTTCATCTTCATCTCTTCTTTCTTTTCAAGAGCACGCCTGTGTTCTTTGAACCCAACTTTCCTCTCGAGGAGGCATCCTCATCATCCTCGTCATTCATCTTATCTAATCTAGCTAATCAATCTATCCAAATTATTGAATCACATCCTTGGTCTTAATCCTAATCTTGTTGTAAATCAATCAATTAATCAATCTACCAATCCATCAATCATATCAATTGTCCTATACAGATTATCACACTCTCAAAACGAGACCAAGCGTCTTATACGAGGTGTTTCATTTATGAAACTAGACACTATCTGTATCAATCATCATCAATTAATCATTGGTTTACACCCTGATAGGGGCAATACCTTGTTTATTTTTGAATAATCAGCATCATCATCATTCATCTTATTTATTAACTTACCATTATCTTTCCTTGTCACCCTTGCTTTGAGTGATTGGGGCATCACCATCTCTAAATCCAATCATTTTCTTCCAAACATATTCTTCTAAATCAATCTTCTTCTACCAAATCAAGCACTATGTTTTAAATTTCTTTGAAATGATGTTACTTTGCAACACCATCTCAAAGAGGGGCAAAATGTAGACACCTAAAAATGACCCTTCACATCGCATCACTTGCATATATCAATTTTTCTTAAATCACTTGCAATCAACATCAATTCTTCTTAAATCACTTGCAATCAACATTAATTAAATAATCTAATTATTTAATTAATTTCATCAATTTCTTCCTAAATCACCTGATTCCAACATTAATTGAATAAATCCTCTTTATTTAATTAATTTTCATCAAAATTCACTTTATTCCTCTAAATTAAATAATTTTAATTATTTAATTAAATTATATTCTTCCAATCTTCCAATCGACATTATTTAAATAAATAAATTATTTAATTAATTCATCACCTAATTTCTCTTATCCACAATTAAATAATTTTAATTTTTAATCAATTATTCCTCTAAATTTAAATAAATTATTTAAATTTATTTAAGTTGACTTCATCCTCTAAAATAAATAAAATTAAATATTTTATTTATATTCCTCCATCATGCAAAATAAATTAAATGAATTTATTTGTTTAATTTATTCTCTATATTTAATCTTATCTATTCTTCAATCATGCACAATCAATTAAATAAATTTATTTATTTAATTCTCAATTATCTCCAAATCTTCTCAAAATATCATTTTAACTCTATGTGCACAATCACTCCTATTTTTAAAACTTAAAAAAGAAAATCTAAAGTTGAGTTAATTGGCTTTAATTATTATTATTTTTATCATCAACTCATAAATTAGAAAAAGTATTCTAATTTTATTCAATCAAATCCTATCTTTAGCCAAAAAGCAATTATCTTAATAAAAATACCTTTTTGGAGGGACACATGTCGTATGCATGTTCATCATGTCCTCTCAACTCATCTTGATCATTGATTTCATTGAATTATTTCAACCGTTGATCGATTATGTCCTAAATCCTATATATGCCCCCTTCATATCCTTCACAAAATCCTCTTTGATCATTTATTCTTAGGCATCCCTATAACGCATTGAGCATACATTGCATCGTTGAGCACATTGAGCACTTATCATCATCACATCCGCTTGTTGCAAACATGGTTTCACAATTTATAGAGCAATCCACAAAGAACCAAGGAAACAATACAATCTAGGTGAAAGCTTTCATTGTTTTTGTTATTATTCATTGATTATTTCGTTATTATCTAGATTGTTTCTTTGAAGGTTATAGGATTGAGTTGTTGTTTATCATTGTTTTGATCTTATTATTTCAATCTCAATTTTACCTATATACAGTTGTCAATAAATGTATTTCTATGATGAGGATATGCATAATATGACATTCAAGTGTCATTATGGACAATTTTAGTTTCTAGTCATGTCATTTGGCTTGACTAATGCACCAACCACTTTCCAATCTGTAATGAACTAGGTATTCAATAGTCAATTGAGGAAGTTTATTTTAGTATTTTTTATGATATTCTAATATACAATAAACATGGGAGGATGATATAGGGCACTTGGATGATATAGGTAAGTGTGTGGGCATTTTAAAATGGTCCCTACTACCATGGTTGAGATGTATTATTTATGGGATGAGATGGGGCTTTAAAGTAGTCCCCTTTACCTGGGGTAAGTGTGTGGGCACTTTAAAATGGTTCCCTTCATCTCGAAAAAGCATCCATTGGGTGAATGCTTACTTGAGACCCTTGTGGGTGTTTTGAGACTTTGGTGTTTGTGTGTATGTGGCCTTGTGTTGAGACGAGCCATGCTTTCAAGAATATTCACACAAATGAAATATGCTACCCTAGATCCAAGTTTATTTGCATATTCTAGTTTTGTGTTGTTCTGTATGATGCTAGAATTATTGTGATGGTGTTATTTCTTGTGTGCTAGCTAGTGTGAGCCATGCATATCTTGTATGTATTTGATTGGGAGTTGTGCCATATATTTCATGTATTGGTGTATGTTGATTGGCGTGAGTGTTTCCATGTATTCCTTGGATGTGTGAGAGTTATAGCTTGGATAGTGGTGTTGCCATGATCTTCTTCTCCATAGCTTAGGGGTTTCCTAAAGTGGCATAGACATCTATTGTGCTTGACGATGGTAGTATGGTAGGGTGGTGGGTAACATTTCACCATTGGTCCTCGAGCTGATCTTGTAGGAGCTAGATGTTTCTTGTTCTTTTCAGGACATTTTGACTATTGTACTATGTGTCTGTTCGGCCACTTTTGATGTGGTTTATTATGATGTATATTTGATATTTGTATTATTTTATTATTGGAGTGTGATCCTTCCATGTTTGGGAAGTATCTTCCATCATGTTGTAATTTTATGATGTCATTTGGTTAAAAAATGAATCATGTTTTAGATGGAATTTATCTTTTTTGGAATATTTTATCATGTGTTGGAAATGGTTAAATGGGGATGTTGGAGTCCTCTATTTTATATGTTGTACTTATATTATGCTTTATTTATGTATTGGGTTGTTATGTTACCACATTATGATCAAGATTTCCATTATTGGTTTTGGCCTGATTCGACATTCGTGTCGAATGAGCGTGGCATTCCGTTTGGAGTTTCTCTTATTTGGAATGTATGTTAGCATTTTGGAAAAATGTTATAATTATTTATTTGAGTTATTTCATGCTTTGGTTATTAGATAGCATGTCATTTTTGGAGTATGAATGGATGCCATGTGATTTGGATCCTTGTGGTTGTACTATTTTAGTGAGGTGTCATAGTTGACCCTCCTTCAACTCCTAGTCGTTTGACGACATCACTTCGCTTGTGGGCCATTTGTCGATATTGTTTGTTCTCATCTATTAGAGAAGCTTGTGTCTTATTCTACCCTCTCGCTAGTGTCTTTGTGTGGCACTTAGGTGATTTTTTTTGTGCGTGAGTGTGCAATTGTGACATGTGGGTGTTACACTTGCATCGCAAAAAATGGTTCATCTTGTGTTTGTTTGTTAATATCGTAGTGTAACAACTGGGGCATTACATTAGCAATCTGATTGGTTGTATAGTTGGGACTCTTATTGTAACCTTCACATTGTTCAATAAATTTAATAATGATCTTTGTATAATTTTGATCTATTGGTGTATAATATATTGTAGTTATTTAAATCAATATATCATAAACTATTTGGATTACATGTACATTGTCTGGACAATATTACGCGGCCCTTCGTGCTCCACAACCTATGTGAAACCATTTTGATTATTGAGTTTTCATTAAATCTGATTCTAATTTACTACCCGCAACAACACCTTGAGCTAGAAAACATCACCCATCAAATTAAATGTGTCTAACAAACAATAGTAAAACATCAATTTGGATCAAATACATTCTTGGAGCCAAAAATAATGCTCATAGGGTCTAATTATATCGACAAAGTCTTTCAACATATTGTGCAACATATTAGATTACATTCATCCACAAAGTCTTTCAATCACTGATCCCAAATTTGTCCTCGAGTTCAAATATGTTTTGGTGGTCCACGACCACTTGAGAACAACCAGGGCCAATTTGCATTAAGTTTTTCCTTTATTTACTTAAAGAGTTGTTTTATTTTAATTTAGAACTATTTAAGAATTATTTTATTTTATTTACATTATGTACTTTATTTTTATTTGCTAAAGAGTTGTTTTTCAATTTGATTTATTTTTAATTTAATTTAATTTCTTTTTTTTAATATATAATATATATTAATTTTTAATTAGAATTTAAAATTTTATAATTAATAATTATATTTTGTTAGTTTATAAAATCATTAAATTATTTATAATTTTTCAATTATTAAATTATTAAAAAAAATTGATCCGTAAGAAATTGTGGTCATGAGGTCCACTCCCATATATGAGATAATAAAAGATAGACGCATCAGCCCTAAAATAGAGGTGAAAATAAGTTCCCCAAATGGGAATCTACAAAGCAAAGAGTTATTGCTGCCACTTACAGTAACGATGCACAAAACTCCTACATCTAAGCAAGAGGCAGAACAATACCACTCAACCCAAAATCTTGTAAGAGGAAATCATGTAGCCAACTTGTCCCCCTTCTTGGAGGACAAGTTTGAGGATAACTGTTCACTTCTGGGTTTCCTTCACATTCCGATGTTTGAGGATTTCAATGATGCTTCCACGTTCTGGGACCACACATCCAAAGTAGGAGAGTTTGAACCTCCTCTAACTTCTGTCCAACCTTGATCTTGAGAATAACTGTTCACTTCTGGGTTTCCTTCACATTCTGACCTGTTTGAGGATTTCAATGACGCTTCCACATTCTGGGACCACACAGCCAAAGTAGGAGAGTTTGAAGGTTGGTTATTTGTTGTTTCAGAATAAACTACAAGCGAGGGCCTCAGAGAACATTTTGCCCTTTCTTGGTAGCTCGGGTCGCACAGTTGGAGTATCTTTTCAGTTGCCTTTGGCTCTAGAGATATCTCATTGACCAACTCCACATTTTGCTTCTTGGAATCTAATTTTGAAGGGGAGAGATTCTCTTTCAAAGAGTTCATAACTGAATAATGTTTGGGGGAAGAATCCTTCTACCAAGAAGTCTCTCAATTTGGTTGAGTCTTGACAGTTGGGCACTCAACATCGATGTGACCAGTTTGGTAACATCTTCTACATCTGAAAATTAAACCTTCGTAATCCAGAGGTTGATTCGAGTATTGTCCATTAGCCCTCAAGATAATTTCAGTCAGTAGATCCTTCGATATGTCTAGTTCCACCCAAATCCTAGCATAAGTTGTGTGGATAAAATTATTTGAGTTTCCATCCGTATACACAAATTTTCCCATAGAGTTTTTGATTGCAGCAAAGCATGATTCGAGCCAGTAGTGAAAGGGAAGATTTGGGAGATGAACCCAGATCGGAAAAACTAAAAATGATTTCGTAGATGGATCAAAATTTGGATGCCAAGATTTTAATTGCAACATGTTTCCTTCCCACTGCCAAACAAAATTGAGAATAGTGTTTTTGTCTTTCTTACCATAAAAAACCACAATGAAGAAACCCCTTGCACTGGGGTAAATTTCTAAACCTCCATCCATAAGAGGAAGCCAAGATTTTGTCATCCAATCATGGAGATCTGGGAGGCTGGGCTAAAAATGGCTAAACCTTCCAATTAAGCCATTCTCTAAGAAAAAAGCTTCATTTTCCTGCATCTCCTTTTCCAAAGTGTCATTGAAGTCTAGAGTTAAGAGTTTCCACGAGCACTCGACGATTCTCTTGTTGCCTATCCAATTCTTTGAATTTTGTGATGATCTCAGAGAGGAGTGGGAACCAGACTTCATCGCTTCAAAAATTGTGGTGTTATTTTCTGTTGACCCCCGCCCTGGTGGCGAATCATTGTGTTATTTTCTATTGAACAGGGTATTCAATCAAAGGTGGGGTAACGATGAGAGGAGGAGTTGACTCCTTTTTAGACTTATCCACCTCAAAATATGCAGTTTTAAGCATCGGTGACCCCCGCCCAGACAACAAATCTCTGCATGCCTTATCCACTAGTAGAAAAACAATAATAAATGACTAGAAAACTACTAAAAATTGCATGTAAATGACTAAGATTGGTCACATGACCATTAGTAGTTTATTGTTGGTCATTTATAACGCGGCCAAATTTATGACTAAACCATTTTTAGTCATTTATTGGTTGTTTTGATTGATCAATTTGGTAGTATATTTGGTCGTTAATTTAGTCATTGATTGTTGTTAACTGGTCATTTATTTAGTCATGGCAGTCATATATTTAGTCATTGTAATCATTAATTGCCGTCAATTGGTAGTATATTTAGTCATTTTTATTCACTGATTTCCGCCCATTTGTAGTATATTTAGTCATTTGTATTAACTAATTTTCATCCATTGGTAGTATATTTAGTCATTTTAATCATTATTTTTCCGTCAACTGGTCATATATTTAGTCATATTTATTCATTGATTTCTGTCAATTGGTAGTATATTAGTCAATTTAATTATTAATTGATGTCAATTAGTAGTATATTTAGTCATTTTAATCAAGGGGAAGAAGCATCACCACAAGATCACATCAACCATTTTGAAGATTGCACAATGAAACAACTTTGAGAAGGTAAAAACAACTTGTTTTATTGATAAAAAATGCTTACAAATAGTATACAGATCTGAAAATAAGTTACAATGCTTTCTCTTTGCTAAAAAAACCTTCATGGTTACAATACATAGCTCAAAGAATGAGCAAGAAACTAATTTTTTGAGTTACAATGCACCAAAAGACAGAAAGAAGCTTGTTTCAGCTTACAATGCTTTTCCAAAAGTGAAAAGAACCGAGGAAAAATGAAAGTAAACTCTACTTTTGACTATCCTATGCTAGAGGAAAAGTAGGACATGTTTAAAATTCATCAAATGTTTCCTTTATGACTATTGTTGACTGCTTCCTTGAACCTTGGGCGCTTGAAACTACCTTTGTCTCATGCTTTGAATGCTTGGAAACTTCTTGGTGGCGTTGGAAAAACATAAGTTGGTGGTGTTTTTCTCAGCATAAAATTGCCTAGCCTAAGACTTTCTGGAAGGATTCCATTAAAAATTAATGCTATAATACTATAAATGTACCATTATAAGAATTTTGACGCTCATTTGACTCTACAAGGGCTCTCTCTTCTTTGGCGACCCAATACTCATACTACTTGTAGTCAACACAGTGGACATCAAACAAGAACCTGCAATGAAAAAAAATGTTGCGAACATATTGACAACAAAAGAAAGTGAATGTCTCCATTTTTCACTAATGAAAATTAGCATGTTGAAAACACTAGCCACTTTTTACATTGATAAAAAACCTTAACCCTATATTTCTCCTTAAGCAAAATATTATTGTAACAAGTTGTCCTAGTTGCCACTAAAAACAATAGCATCTTTTAGCAGATTATTGAAGCTTAGATGCATTGATTTTAAGAAATGAATAAGTCCTATTGATAATCAATAGCATAAACTATGGGTATAGCTCTCAACTTGATAACAATTTTACACATCTAACTATCTAATTCCAATAAAAGCAACTTTTTCTCTCAAACCAAATTTGATCTAACATATGTAAATCCATGACAAGAATACCTTTGCTGGAATTATTAATATAACTGTTAACATGAGGATAAAAACCCTTTAAATTGATTTCAAAAGTAGAATAAATGAGCTAATAACTAGTCTTTTTATTAAATTCATGATAACAATGCAACATATACTTGTTAAATCAGATGCCCTCAAGTTATAAATCAGTAAACTTTCGTTGCAGACACAAATGTTTAAATCCCCAAGAGACATGTTACATGCTTATATGTACAAAATGTTAACCGCTTAATTGGGTATAACTACCACACTCCAATTCTTAGTGTGACATACCCCAAAAGACAAGAAAAAGTGCAAGTCCTAGGAGAATTTGATGGAAGAGATGCCCTAGTCATAGCATCTAAGCTGAAAAGCACCCCACAAGGGAACTTTCTGAATTTACTAATCAAAAGAAGAAGAATGCAACTTAACCTTTTCTCGCATGCCAGAAATGTCAGAATTAGTATATCATTCATGAAATGCACCTTCATTCAATTCTTTACAATTTTGATAAGTATTGGTTCAATAATAAAGCATTGCCAACATAGAGAGCACTGGCATTTGATTCACTCTACTAAATTAGCGACTTATACACCAACTGCAAGCCACATACACATTGGAGCAAAAATACATCTATTTAATTCACACTAAAACCAAGAACTTTTAACAGAAAAAATTTTCTCACCTTATAGACCTCAAATCACTTTATGTAACTAAATTCAAGCTCACTACTCTTACCAGAAACCAATAACTTATTATTCAATGAAACTATATTACTCTTAAAGAAACATCACAATGTAGACAAGCTGAATTGTAAACAAAGTTTGATATTCATAAGTTAATAATGCCTTGTATCCAATTTTCTAAAAGTAAATTAATTATCTATTCATCTTAATTGACAAACATTGTATAATGTAATAGAACTAAGAAGTGAAAACAACAGAAAATTCCATTCCCCTTTATGTATTCCAATATTAGCATGCTTACCAAATAATCACAAAATTTTTCTTACATGTATAACTAGAAGAATTAAGAAATCATCATGAAATTTTATGAGCCCATATAAAGTCTAATACTAGCTACTTCAATAAATTATTGAAAGATTAAGCAAGGAACAATATAGAAAAAGTAGGGGAGAAAATATTTAATATGAACTTTTAACATTTCAATTCAATGTAAATATTTGCAAAAGATAACAAACACATACCTGAAAGGTGTATCACCAGGATTCTTCTACCTTGTAATATTTTTGAATTGTCTCCCATTTTTTGCCACAAAGCACGCTAACTTGTCAGCAACTTTATTTACTTCTAGATTATTAGGAGGTGTAGGTGGTGTTGCACGTCACTTACAAGATTGATTAATACCTAGCGCATGAAACTAAACAAATGGAAAATTAACTCAGAAGAATAATATCCAATAACTTTGGTATTTTTTTCCTTTACACCAAGTGTGTATTTGAAAACAAATGAACGTTAATATAAATAGACACAAAACTTAACAGAATAAGAACTTGTTCATGGAATAAATGCATGTAATATATGACAAAAAAATGACCATTTATAGGGAGGATTATTATGAAATGATCTCCTTGGGATTCCAAGTTTTAGTAACACATTTTTAATTTTATGGATGAGGTGCCACCATAAAGAAATAAAAGTCTCAAGCCTCTAATATTATGATGGAGTGTTAACTAAAGAGTAGCCTTATAATCAACACACAACAAGTACCATATAAGTGAAGGTGTTGCATAATAAACACCAGTGCATTGCTCAAGAAAGGAATCGATGCTTGTACAAATACCTGACAAAAACTTATTTGGTTATCCACTCAATTATGGGAGATATTGACAAATCAACATAATATTATTGATGAAAAAAAGTGCAGAAATAAAGTCTGCTCTCAAGCTTCTTTTACCAGTAAAGGATGGGAAATAGTTGGAGAGGAACAATGTAGAAACACAAGATATCACAAACTTCTTCTTATGCTATGTGGCACTTGCATCTACTGATGTTGATACTAGGGTAATGATTTCATGAATACCAAATGATTTGTCTATTTTTGTAGTAAAGACAATCATGGATTTATCAAAAACCATTTATTCTGATTTGGAACAAAATCTAATTAAAGTTTATGCCAGTTACCAAATCTCATATCAAGATAAGGGTTTAGATTTGACAAAAAAAGTTATGATAAGAGATTAATCCTAGAATTAATGCCCATAACATTGCCCTTGTTAAAAGAAGTAGTTAAAAATACTTGTGGTAACTATAAAGATGATGGCTTGGATGAATCATTGCCCAGTGCATCAAAATCTTGTGCAATTATAACATCACATCAAATGCATTGGTGCTTGAAGCAGGTTAAACATCCATATCTTGGACCATCATGTGTGTTGGTTATTCCCTATGCATTAATGGCCTTAGATCATTGGTCTCCTAAAGTGAAGCTACAAGCAATAAGTGCCTTTATACATTTAGCAAAGATCTAAATTTGACTAAGCTTGGATGGCACAACGATGCAATTCTTGATGCATCTTGTCAGAACATACCTACCAGTGGATGATTTTGGAAATCTATAATGGAAATGGTTGTAACACTTGTAATTTGCATTGAGGGAAAGAATCCTCATGCATATTGGTATAAAGAACTCTTGGGTGCAATACTTGGGGAGATGGAGTGACATAGTGAAGATAAGGAATGCCACATTATATGGCTCCAGTATATTGAACCACTTTTCAAGGCCATGGGACTTGTTATTCTAGTTTTTTTCAAGCACTTATTTCCTCTTCTTTTTCTTTGGTTGCATGCAAAATATGATGCCACAGTGACACTACTTCTTAAAAGGGTTCTTACCATTACTAAGTTGGCATGGATTTGAAAGACACCATATGTAGAAAGGATGGTAGACTAGAAATTGGTACTCACACACAAGGCATCATGGACACGAAAATCTGGTTCTGATATCCATGGCATAGTTGTTCAAATCTTGGGACTAATTAAATTATGTAAAGGTTCACAATTTGAAGAGGCTTGGAGAAAGTGCAAGGATTTAACTGTTAACTCATAACTAATTTTCCAGAATATGAGTGCACACTTCTGACAAACAGGTTGTTGTAATTAAGCAGTTTTATATTATTGGAAGTTTTAGACTTGTTAGTGTATAACAGATGGAATTCAAGTGGTATAACTTGTAGGAGCCTCTGGACCTTATGAAGATAATGCCAATATGCAACACACACTGTTTTCCAAAATCATGGGTTTAATTATATGCAGACACCTATTATCACAACCAGTGACTGTGAGGGTGCTGGGGAAATGTTTCAAGAGACAACTTGAATTCTTAGTTGGTAGAAAAAGTGGGAGCTCAAATATAGATCTTCTAGGTGATGCTTTGGGAATCACACAACATCATGATGTAGTTTCTGGCACTGAAAAGCAACACACTGCAAATGACTATGCTAAACGTCTTGCAATGGGAGCTTCTCAGGTAGAAGAAGTAGTGGGTTTAGCTCTCTCCTGCTTGATAGTCTCAGAAACATCTAGATGTCCAAACACATCAACAAGGTTTAAACAGTCTGGAAACCTAAACATAAGTCTTTGCCCACCAACACAGACAACACTTCCATTGGGAAAGATCTTGGTTGTGGTGATATACAATACTCTTGGTTGGAAGCGAGAACAAATTGTCAAAGTGCTAGTTAACAATGAATCACTTACTGTGAAATATTTTGATGGTAATACAGTTTAGTCACAACTTGTACCTCTAGGAAATTCAATAGTCAATTTGACAAACTACTATAAGAAATAAAATCTGGGCATATCATCAGACAAAAGCCCCCTTTTTCACTTTTTTCAAGTGTATGTGCCACCCCTTGGATTCAACACATATAAGGACAATGGGAGTAGACCTGTATTGTCAACCAAACAAACTGCACTAGTGAATGGAAGCAGGACATATAAGGCTGGACTGGACAACTTTACAATGTCATTTTCCTTTATATCTGGTCAATTACAAAACATATCAAGTTCTAGTGCATGGTGAGAATGCTACAATGGAAGTTGGTGATTCCTTTATATATATTTTTGAAAGTGCAAGTTAGATGCAATCAAGTGCTTTAGAGCATACTACATTTGCTGCATCTGAAGAACCAAGAACTAGATATCAAAGTGGCGAAAGTGTTACAAAAAACAATTTCATTGATTCAGTTTCAATTTTGCGAAAACAACTCACTACTCACAGAAATGGATGGAAATATCAAGGAAAAGCTTGCATTGAAAATTAGAACTGAAGGACCATGTTGTCCATCTAATATAGTTTCAAGCATAGAAAATCAGGACTGGTAGAATGTATGTAGAAATTTTGATTTGTCTAAGAATAGTTGCTCCTGCTTTGAACGAGTAGGAGAGGATGGAATTGCAGACAAGAATCAAAAGACTTCTCTCCCAAGCACACATGGAACCATTGGGTGTTGATAATGAAAGTGTTGAACAAGACGTGGAGAGACATTGCTGGTAAGCGAATTAGCACTTGCCATTTGTTGTAGTAAAACCCCTTCTCAAGACAATGAGGCTACCTTATTGAAAGCCAAAATCCTATTTACATGTTGTACACTTTATAAATTTGCATTTGGGGTTTTTTTAAGGAATTTGCAAAACTAAAAAATGCTTTTAAAATAAATTTAAAAAAAAAGTGTGGATTCAATCAAATAGAATACAAATTTCGAATAACCCCACACTAAGAATAATTTTTAGAATTAATGAGTAAAGACCAATGATCAAATTTACATATTGTAAGGATGCATTCAAGAAAACAAATGATTACATCCAACATAAGAATATGTAATACCAAATACAAATGAGACACAAAGTTCAAATCTGCAATTGTATTTATTTTCTCAAATTATAAAGCTCAAATTATTTTTATATTCATTTACAATCTCTATTAAAATTGCTAAAGGTCCTTCACAAGAGTTTATTTCCCAAATATATAGTCATTTCTCATAACCACAAATAAAAATAATAATATTCCCAAACTTATATGAGAAATAAAATAATAATATTTCCAAACTTTATGTGCCTTTTGAGTCATTGGAAATATTAACATGGAAATATTACAAAATAAGTAAGATATTAAAATATTACTTTTCAGCCAAAATTTGACATGCATTTGAGTGTCACAAGTTTTGATTAATGAGCTCCTTGTTGGTTATCTTTGTATGTTGATATACGCTAAATTTGTCTAGCACTACTTTGACTGCTTCTTGATCTAAGCCATCAGAGTACCTATAACACGCATTTCTAGCTATGTAAATATCCAGCATCTTATGAGGTACTTTGTAGTACTCATTCAATGTCATGTCAAAATCTTCACACAATACTTTCAATTTCATGAGCTTGCCAATTGATGTTGCCTTAAATTTTGACTCTTTAGATGATTCCTCCTTTATCACCTTTTCCAATTGTTCTCTCAAGACATCTATTGAGCTGATTGAATTGTTTTTACCATAAAACTTGCATCAAATCTTTTCAGTGAATTCATGAAAATCATCTAAAGTATTTGGGGCTAAAGCATAAGCCTCCTTGAATTTATCTTTTCCTCTTAAGTTTTTAATCTTGTATTTATAAGCCTCTTTCCATTCTTTATGCAAATGGAGATCTTTCCCATCAATAATTTATTCTAAGACAAGAGTTTTGAAATCAACTTTGGCCATCTCTAACATTTCCTCTATATAGTCAAGCATGATCCGATGGACTGCTTGGTTTGAAGAGTTCCTAATTTCCCTAGTGTCTTGATTATAAAAGTTTGCAAAAGTCATGAAAAGCTCCAAGGATTGAACACAAATGGGAAAGGCAGCTACTTGTATGATACCACTTGTTGGTTTTTTCTTCTGAATCAACATCAGGGTTTGCCAGTTCCTATGCACGTGCAGATTCAGCCAACTAATACAGGAGGTTGCGTGAGCTCCTCCCCTTCACTTCTGGTTCTGCCGCACCAAGGGGGGTATCCCTATAACTTAAGATGTAACCTTGACTAGCTCAACAACACAATGATTTAGCTTGACAGCAACAGGCAGAATACTCTCATGTATGGACCAAGATATGTATGATAGATCACAAGGTGGGCAACGTTCTTGGACATATATGTCTGGTCGGGTATGAGAGCATGCAGGGGTTTTCCTACTCCTAATCCTACAACTAACAGGTGGAAGTGATGAAATGGGCAGACATAATGTCCGGGATGCAAGACAAGGGGTTTTGGCTCATAACTACTGATCCAGGAGCAGACTGGTGCCTATCCATTGGGCGAGGAGTCAACTAGACATATACAACAGATGGTTTGCAACTTTCACTCAAGTTTCAGGGGGTTGGACTGATGCTCGCCTTACAAACATCACCCAAGAATGGGTATCTAACTGCTTCTACTTACATATATCCCTGCTGACATGCAACCAGATTCAAAAGAAAGAGAATAACATGCAGCAAATGGAGACAAGCAGATAGACACATGCAATAAGCATTTTTCATATAACATTAACACTGAAACTGAAAATATGTGCAAAATACATTCATGTTGCAACTCATAAACTCCAAAATGGGATAAAACAACCAAGATCATGCCCTGTCCTTCATTATTTACACAAAAATGCCTCAGGCCTTCAACAACCTTCAAATGAGCAACACAACCTGCTATATACAGCAAGGAAGGTTCCCAACATTAATTACATGGCAAAAGTCAAAATTTGCTAGATACACAGTATCAGAAAAATGGCGCTCAACACATTGAATGCGGCAGGTAGAAGAGGGGACAGAAGAGGCTCTCAAGCCATGAGCCGCCAGCTAGGGTCTTCATTCATAATCGAGCAGCCACACCTTTTGTACCATCGCCCATTGATGGCTCAACCACTCGCGGCCCACCTGGAAACCGTCGCAGCACTCAGAAAAGGAGTTCCCGCCAAAACGCACTTTCTAAAGGTTCAAGATAATATAGGGAGATTAATCCCACATGCACGGTGCGGGGAGCCCCTTGCCACTTTAAAAACATAGCCGCATGTATGATAAGCGTCGAGCGCTTTTGCCACGCTCGACACACGCTTCTTCTCCAAGAGCCCATCGGCCAAACTTCTACCATCGGCTCACTTCAAAAAACTCTCACCGACATCACTTGTCTCGCCGACCGCAACACTGTAGCAAATGTATATTTGCACCTTTGTATGCTTCGCTTGTACATTCGCAAATATACAAACCTCCAATATACAATTGCGGCATCTTCAACAGAATATTCGATGAATGTATCTTCCGCTCGCCACTGTAGCAATTGTATATGTGCACCTCCAAATATCCGGATGACGTCATCGTCATATTCGCAACATCGGGCGATATCCATAAAATGACTTAGTGTTAGCAATATGACCCTCCAGACCTTGATGACGTCACCACCATATCGGCATCAGGATGATATTCGGAAGATGACCGGATATTTGGAAATATCATCCTGATGCACAAATATCATGCTGCACTGTAGCTTCACTAAAACATCGGGGCGATATATGAGTATGACGGATATTTGAAATGATCACCCCGCACTGCATAGTGCATGAAGCCGACAGGCAGATATCTCCCTGATATCAGCATCATCATGATGCTGGAACAAACATACATTCGGGTGATTCGGATATGAAAATATCACCCCCTCCTTCAGAAATATCATGATGATGACCTCCTCCTCAAAAAAAATATGATGCTGATGCTGAAACATGCTGAGGAGGTCCAAGGACTTAGAACCTTTTTTGGATTTTTTGGGAAGGTGCCTGCATGTTTTTATGCTTGAAAACTGACTGCTCATGCAGGCACCAACACCACTTTCTACAAGGTGTCTACCCATGCACTTTGTTTTCTTCATTTGCTCTATCCTTTTGTGGAATTCTTCTAGGCTCACATGGCCTAAATCTATATCTAAAATTTGTGCAAGCTCTGAGATGATCTTAAAAGGAGGAATCACCTCTTTGAATTCATATTTCATCTTGGTTGGAGATGACATACGCCTCAAATTCCCTTGGTTTTGAAAAGACTAGAGAAAAATAGTTGAAAATATGCTTTGGCAGGCTTTCAGACTTTTGATGTAAGTTTTAATTACCAAGAAGGCCAAAATGTTTGGATCTTAGCCTTTGACGAAGTTTCAGACTTTTCACGTAAGGATCTAACAATTACAAGAGTGCTTTGAAAGCTCACAATTCCATAAAGGATTTTAGTAAGTGAAGTTTCAAGTTTTTGATGTAAGGATGTAGGATTACAAACAAATCCAAAAAGTCTAAAACTAGAACAAGGTGGGATTTTAGGGTTTGATTATAAAGATGTAAAATTTACAACAGTGCAAGAAAAATCTAGAATTCCAGAATGGTGAACTAACACAAGGTTTCAGTGTTTGTTTGTAACTTAATAAAAGTTAAAAAGGCAACATGAAAGTTCAAAAACCTGATAACTTAGGCATAGGCAAAGTTTTATGACCATGATGTAACTTGGCTAAGGTTACAAAGCAAATTCAAAACTCCAAATCATGAAAACACTCAAGCAAGCAAGCTTTCGAAGGAAACCCTAGTTTTGATGGAAAATATAGCAAAGAACACAAGGATCAAGATTAAATACAACACAAGGTACCTAGAGAGGTAGAAAGCAACACTTAAATGAAGAAATCCCTGTCTATATGACTACATACTTCAGATGGAGACCCCAAGAAGCTTCAATGTGTCAAATGCATTGAAACACTTTGAATCCTAGCTTAATATGAGCATTCCCATAATGATATTGGCAGTTCTCACTGTGAAATCAATTAGACCAAGGGCAACAATGACTTTCCAGAAGTTTAGAGTTGTATGGAGACCCAGGATTGGCATAGAGTGCAAGGGACAACTAGAAAATGCATTGCAAATGATAGGGGAGCTGCGAAGATATGTAAGTTTTTAGAACACGTGTTGGTCATTAATATTCTTTTTTTTAATCATGTAATTGTTCGATATGTGGGCTTTCTACATTGGCTTGTAACATGCAAAAGTGAGTCAAAAATCCCACGTGAGGAAGTGGCACAGGTTTTCAAGGTTTTGACATAAGTGTGTAAAGATTACAACATTACAATGATAGTCCTGATTCCCAGCTCATACACACGATGCAGACTTTTGGAGTTTAATTCTAAGTAGGTAAAAGTTGCAAAGTTACTTCAAAATTCTAGAACTCTGCCATAATACAAACATGCAGAATTTCAGGGTTCCTTCATAGTCTGGTAAAAATTACAAAAGTGCATGAAAACCGCAAAACTCCACCCAGGGCAAATTCCCAACTTTTAACTTAGTAATTTTAACTTTTCACAAGACCTAACCTTCCCTAGGACCAATTGGACATTTGAGCATTTTGATATTGTGACCTTTTATGCAAATTATCCACACTTAAAATTTGAACTGTGAAACTTGACATGGTAAATTGACAACTTGAGAGATACATGAGACAACTTTGACTTACATGGAAGACATTAAATTTGAAAATTGGAATTGGAAAATTTCATGACAACAGATATAAAGGCCAATGGTTTGGTAACTAACAGCTGTGGGGTCTTGTTTTTAGGGTGGAGAGTTGTTGGTTTAAATTAAATGCTTTTTCTTCCTTTGAGCCCCTTGTCCATTGTGAGTGTGTCTTATGTTTTAGGGAGGTGAAATTGAGATTGTTTACTATGCATTGATTCCATAGAAGGTTTGTTGTCTTTTCTAACATCAACATCAGCAGAGTAAATTGACCTAGGCATTTGAGGTGGCTTTCACAAAGAGCTAAGTGTTGAGGTAGACGGTTGTTGATATGGACAAATAGGGAAAGAATTATAGGCAGGAGTCCATGTGGCAGGGTTGTAGTAAGGATTTAAGTCTCCAGATTGAAACCCATCGACCTTAAAAGGTGATGGCACTGCCTCCTTCAATGGCAAATACAGACTACTGAATGACTATGAGGATTGTCTGTAATGTTTGGAACATTGATGGAGCCAAACATTGTTGGGGCAGATGGCAGGGTGTGCTTGGAGGTGATGATGTGTTATGTCTTTTGTTTGCAGTTGTAATTTGCACCATAAATTGCATATTTAAATAGGTGTTTAAATGTACAAGCATTTATTGTGCCTAAGAAGAAATCAACTTGAATCTGTTCTAATTTCCCATCATGTTGCTAATGCTGTCTCATTTCCTATTTCTCATTTCTAGCAGCACAGATTAGAGGACAAATGTGGCCAATGTTGAACAGTAATAGCACAAAGTGCAAATATGTAGCTAATCTTGAATAATCCAAAATGTTAAAAGATACTGATCAAAACTCTAAAAGATGGAAAACCTCACAAACTTGATAAATCAAATCTTATGAGCTTAATTCATACCATGAAAATCAATTCATAAAGAAACATTAAATTAGAAAATAAAACAATTTGAGTATTGCCTATGCAAATTGTTGCAAACATACTAAGATTATGGAGTAAGCTGCAAACTTTTAACTTGGATCAAAGAAGCCTAGGTCTTGTGGGATATAAGTCGGATGTTATTGCACAAGGGAAATTTATGGAATATGGAATAAAAACAAAACCAAATATATAAGAACAACACCTTTCTGAGAGCAGTGGCTAACTCACCCTTGGTAAAGTTGGTCGCAGCAGCCATAGTGAGCAGAATGCCATTGCGAAATTGATAAAGATGAACATTCTTCTGAATGTATTCTATGAATTGCACTCTGTAAATCATAGTTAGAAATACGGCTACTAATCACACGTAGAAACAAAACCCTAGAAACCAAAAAAATGAAAAGGATTATAGTATTTTTTTTAAAGTGTGATGAATGTGTACCTATCTCCACCCTCGCCGTTGGCACCCATGAGCTTGTGAGAATCGAGGAGCATTATTTTTTCCTTGGACGTCCTCTGCATTACAATGCTCTGCACGACAGACGTATCGGCCACAACCAGAGAAAACCCATCCCCAACCAGTGCAAACACACACTCCATCACACAATCACTGAAAACCCTCTTCCCTTTTCGCTGCCTGCAAATGCTTCTTCGCCAAGTAACACACAGACTGTATACCAAAACTATTGAACTCACTCTCTTCTTGTTCCCTTTCCTATTTATTTAGTTAATCAAACTTTATAAAGAAAAATAATGTTTTGACTCTCTACCTAGTCCCTTTTACGTGGTGATATTGATGCGGGAAAATCTTAAATTTGGATTTCATTTTTCTATGGGTTTTTAGTTTGTAAGGGTAAAAGTACCTCTTGCCTTAAATCTAGCCTAATTAAACAAATGTATACAATCAAATATAAAATTATTTATTTAGATTTAGTTAATGAGGAAGAGTTCATAATGATAAATTGGAAATAATAAATGTAAAATTAAATAATTATTTTGTAGTGATTAGTCCCTACCATTGCAATATAATTAGAAGTATAGTAAAAATAGTAGTTATAATTTTTTATTCTAAAAGTTTATACAATGCATATTTAAATATCTTAAGCAACTAAACTTTAAATACAAAATTGTATTTCTATTAGTATTTGAAACAATCAACAATCTTTCAAATGATTGTGGTTACACATAATGAGCCCATGTTGTTGATTCAAATTAAAACAATATTACTAAATTTATAGTAGTTTTTAACTAAATAGGTTTTTGAATACTTTAAAAATTTAGATTTCCATCTATAAGTTATATTCTAACAATTTGAATGAAATAAATAAAATATTTATTTGGCTAGACCTTTCTAGATTGTTGTTTGTAGTTCCAACCAAGATTTAATTATGATTTTGTAGTATAGTAAAAATAGTAGCAATAGTTTTTACTATAGAAGTGTATGCAATGCATATTTAAATATGCTAAGCGATTAGGTTTTAAATACAAAATTGCATTTCCAAAAGTATTTGAAACAATCTACAATCATTGAAGTGATTGTAATTATACCAAATCATATTTTTCTAGAGAGCATGTTGTTGATTCAAATTGAAATAATATTACTAAATTTGTAGTGGTTTTCAACTACATAGCTTTGTCTATGCTTCAAATTTTAGATTTCTACATATAAGCTATGTTCTAATAGTTTGAATCAAATAAATAAAATACATATTTGGCTCTACCTTTCTAGATTGTTGTTTGCTATTGGAACCAACATTATATGAGTGAGTGTAACCACTAATTTTGATTTTGTATTTTTTATTATGTAATATAGCGCACAAAATAATCAACCAAGCAAAAATAAATTTGTTATATAGGAATGTAAATTGTACAATTGTTGTTATGCTTCATAGTGCAGAAAGAGTTTCATGAACTAAACTAATGTTGAAAATAAATTTAAAAGTTGATAACAAGTACTAACATATGTAGCTACCAACAACAATAAAATACAATAACAACTACAAGCATGCTCTTGTTCTCTCACATTAAACTTGAGAATTCAAGCTTTTAAGCACAAAAAATAGTCAAAAACCATCATAGTTTAATTACCCACTTTAATATCATATTGTCTAATTTTTATTTGTGTGACTAATTATTAAGTTGTGTTTTTTACCCGATGATCAAATTAGTCATTTATAGCTGTGTTGCAAAAAAATAGTTGAATTTAGTCAGTTTTAGCTGTCATGACTAAAATTTTTAGTCACGTACTCATTTATTTGCCAAATTCTACTAGTGATCAGAATGTAGTTGTTTCTTCATGGGTGACAGGTCCGACCCATTGTGGTCGAAATCAACATCTTTCCCACCAAGATCACGTAGAGGCGGAGTGTTAGGAGAAGGGGAGAACATCACCTTAACCTTCAGACCACCAAGAGGAACAACAGACGTAGTCACGAAGGCCGATACTCCTGACATTCCAGCCAAAATGTCTCGCGGATCCTTTGATTTGGCAACCTGTACAGTAAAATCCTAGACCATAGCTGCACCAGAGGAGGCATCTTGATTTGGAGCTGCATCGCACAAGGAAACCCTAGGGCATGAAGTGATCGGCAAGCTCGGTGAATTCGGCATTTTCGGCAGCTTTGAATAGTAGCATCTAACTTAATTACAATATTAAATTATTAAAATTTTTAAATTAATATAATACTTTAAATATTGTATCTATAAGCACTAAAAATATGTATAGGCCTACATGGCAGTCTGATGATGATGTGGCAGTCTAGCTCACAACCCTTAAATGTGTGAATCATACTTCTCTTAGCAATACCATTCTTGATGACACATCCACCAACCTCTTTAGCTCCTAGCTCAACTTGTTCAACCTTCCAGCTCAGTTCCCAAACCTTGTGTCTTGTCTGTCGAACCTTTTTGATCCTCTTCCAAAGGGTCACCTAGGTGACCTCTCTTCAAGTTGTAGGGTCACTCAGGTGACTATACTTGGCAAAAGGGGCGACCCACTTCCTAAAAGGATCGACCCTATCATTTTATAATGTACATAATAATTTCTGGTTCCAACTTTTCTTCTTAATTTTTAACTCATTTTCCTTGTGTTTTTTCCATGTTGATTGATCCTTCTCTCGCTTTCTTTCCAAAGCAAACTTTTATTCAAATCTTATCTCCTCATGAAAGATGCCAAATTAACTTCTTCTCTCTTAGTTTGCTTCAGTCTTCTTCTTGTTTCATTCTTATCTTCTCTTCTATTCAAGGCAAGTTTCCCATTTCTTCTTCAGTTAACTCATCCTTGCAATCTTATCTATTCATCTTTTCCCTCTCATTTCTACCTATAAATACCCCACCCCTCTTCATTGTTTAACATCAATCACTCAACACACAATTCCTATGCATTCTCACACAATCACAAGCAAGCTTCTTGAGGGACTTCAAGAGCCTTTTTAATTTTTGTTTTAGTTTTTGTTTGCAAAGACTCAAAGCTTTCCCTTTAGCAAGTTGTTTTCGTGTGTTCTTGTCTCACCAAGTTTATGCAAAGCAACCCCATTAGCATCCTTATACTCTTCAGAGGACTTTGAGAGCCTTTTATTTCTTTACATTTATCAAAGCTTTTGATCCTTTTTATTACAATTCTCCTCAAATCCCCATCCCTTCGTGTCATCAAGTGGAGGACCTAATTGTTGTAGAGAAGCAAACCACAAAGCTAGATCTTTAAGGATGTATGCTTGGCACTGACACTTTCATACTAGACCATAGCTTCTTTATTTATTTTTAGATTAGGAATAGTAATTAGCAAATACTCTTGCCCTTGATGAAGTAAAACTCGTTTTATTTTCTCTTGGTTTTATTACTTTTCCTAGTTCGGATTAAATTTATTAAATAGTTAAATTAGATTGCAAATTTCATTTGTTAGAATAGTTTCATCCCAAAATCAATCTCAAAAACACAAAAACATAGTCAAATTGCATTTGGAAAAGTCATATAAGTTGCCTTCATATTTCTCTTTTCTTAGTACTTAGTTCATCTTAACATTAGAAAAAGAATAAAAAGCTTACATGCATTTAGCATTATTTGCATTTAGAAATTCATTTAAGCTCGAAAACCAAAATGAAGAAAATCCCTCAATTTCATCATTAGGTATAAAATCTCTTAGCATTCAAACCCTTGATTTCATCACGAGGTCAACAAAATAATACAATGATAAAAAAATACCCATCTTCACTGCTAAGCACTCAATGTGCCCTATTAGGAGAGAATATTGGATTCAAAACATCCTAGAGGAAATTAGGGAAAATCTCCTTAAATGACCAAACCTAATAGAAGAAACAACCCAAGAACAATAAGAAATCTTGAGGCAAATCCAATAATAAAATGAACAAAGATAAAGAAAGGAGTTACACAACTGAGAATTAAGACTCATAGAAGAAATTGATTGATCATGAACAAAGGAGGCTAGATTCTTTTTGCCTCTTCACAACAAATGAATTAAATAGAATCAGGGCAAACAACCCTGCAAGTCACATTATAATCACAACCAAAACCCTTGTCCAATGATTTCAACATCAACATCACAATAACAATGATCACAACAACAACAATAAAAACACTCAAAATATAAATGTGATCAACCTACTGATGTCCACAAAATTCTACTCCCTCAAGAATAAGACACCCCCTTAGTGAACCATCACTGCTCAACTGGCTCTTGCCATCATAATAGGATTGACTAGGAGGCCACCTTTGTAAGGATACAGTTTGTGTGCTACATCAGAGACTGACTCACTCACATTGATTCTGAGTCATATTCTAAACAACACATATTTGGTGAACTCGACGTGAACAACAAAACCTTCTAGTTGAACCTTTTGTGTTTCCTTTAATTTTTCTCTATTTTTGCCTTCATCCTCTTTCTCTTCCATGTCCATTCCATTTATTCTATGATATTTCTAGTTCCCTTGAATATGATAGAATTTGACAGACCTCATGTGAATTTCCCCTTAGGTGAAACTCCCACTCATACCTTTGAAAGGTATGTGCCATCAGATCTCCTATCACTAATTTTATACTATTTTGATTATGAAGACTTTAATCAGGAATGTGGTCATCAGGAGCTCCATAGATCCTTGAGTTTCAACAATTCAGCTTGGGAAATGTTGTCTTATTTTGCCTTCAGGCATAATAGCCCAAGGATCCATGAAATTTCTAAGTTGTTTCCCTTTGAAGTACAAGGAAAAAGACCCCAAAATGGTTAAGTCCAAAATCCTAAGTGTTTTCCTTGTATTTTCTGCCTTTTTGGAGTTTTAGAGTTCGGGGTTCTCCTCTTCGCTATGCCATTCTTGTCAGCTCCAAACTCCACCTTGGTTACTTGTAAATTCACCTAAGTGTTTCAGGCACCGGAGGTCAAGAGTTCTCTCATCTTTTTGTCTTTTGGAAAGCAAAAGGTGGAAGGTCCGCTTTCCAAAGCCCGATGAGCTACAATATTTCTAAGTGTTGTAGGTGGTGGTAGGTGACAGTTCTCTCTTCCTCCTTTCTCTTTTTCAAAGGTAGAAGATGGAAGGCCCAACAGCTGAGGTCCACCAATTTCAAAAGTTCTAAGTGTTGCGTAGCTCGAAGGTCAAGGTTGCAGTCTTTTTCCTTCCATTCAGTGAATGGTAGGTGGAAGGCCCAATTGCTGAAGTCCATCAAGTTCCTCAAATTTTTTGAAGTGTTTCAAACGTCAGTGAATGGGAGTTCCTTCTCCCTCTTTTATTTGGAAGGTGGAAGGAAAATGTTTGATGCCCGATCCCCGTCGATCTTCATAATTCGTTCGTCAGGGATCACGTGGTTCTTCTTTTCAAAAGCACGATACTTGGAGAAGGCCTGATCTCTGAAGCCTGATGGTTTCCTTATTGCCTCTTTCAGACTTTGGAGATCAGGGTTTCCTCCTTCACCTTTCAAAGGCTCGATCGGTGGACGATCGATCGAAGGAAGTCCAAACAGTCGAGGCTCGACCTGTTTGCCTTCCAAGCTCTTTCTACTATTCAAGACATGACGAGACTGCTCAACAACCTTCTTGGCCACCATTAATACTTCTTTAGAGCTTGATTGCTTGTGGAAAATGGATTTCTCTCCCCCCTATGCCACTGTAGCTCCTTTGCATTGAATTTCTTGTACCCAAGGCATGGAAGGACACTCTTCTTCAGCAGATTTCATGGGTAGAGCCATGTGGGCACATTCCAAGGACACATGAATTTATTTATTGCAGCATGGGTGACTAATTTTCTTTGTTGACTACTCTTTCCCACCTCCATGGATGCTATGTACAGTGATTTGTAAAATCTATATATGCATGTATTTGAGATGTATTTCTATTGGTTGGCCACTAGGTCCTTATTCAGATTAAAGTGCTCGATGTTTGATCAGGACCTCATGATATTTCCCAGAACTGTATGAATATGATCGACTATGTCTTCTTCTGGGCCTCTTTGTCTTTATTTCTAGTTCAACTATGAAGGCAATGTTATCATTTTGTGTCTCTTTGATCTGTATTTAGCTTTTCTCTCTTTGTAATGGCTATTTAGGCTCTATGATTAATATAAGCAACTGATTCTGCCTCTCTCATTATCTTTTTCATTGTGTTTGCTCGAATGCTGCTCACTTATCTTATGGATAAAATGGTCCCTTTATAGGTTTTAATATTCTACTTTGACCTCTGTTAGAGAACGAATGAGTATGTGTCAGTTTATTCAGCCTTTGAAATCATCACTATGTTATGTCAGCTCCAACTAAACATACTAAATCTTGGTGTATCACCTCCTTTTCAATTTTAGTCTCTTTCTTTCCCTTTTCCTTAGTGATCAGTAGCATAGGTTTAGTTAATTGCTTTGAACCTTAAGTTCAGAAAGAGGAACTAGCCTTCTTTGGAGGTCTGATCTCATTTGCAAGGTCGCACACCTTGATATCAGTCCCATTGTGTCATTGCAATGCTTGAACAGGCTTCAAGTAGGGTGCAATTCTAGGTGATAATAGTTTCTGGCACACCTGGTGGGACTAGTTCGATGAGCTTTATCATCCATTGAAAGATTTGGTGTGTTCTTTAGCATATTTTTTTCCATTTGGGGTAGTCTTCTACAACACCATGGCAGCTTTGCTGATCAGTTTCCTAGTTTAAGCAATCCATGCATTCAAAGATTCATCAAAGATCAAATTTGGGTGATGCTTTCAGTCTTTTCTAGCCTTCAGGGTTCCCAAATCACCTGGTGACTCTTCTTGGTATGTATCCAGTTTTCTCTAGATGCAGACCTAGTTTTCTCCATTTCAAACATTTTCTATGATTATCTAGCATTTTGATGCACTAAGACGTTATGGTTATTCCCCACCTCCTAGTCAAAACACAGGTTATTGGCCTCCATACCAACAGTTTCAGGCCCAAGACGTCTTTGCGTTTATGCCATATGCACCTACTACAATAGTTTATCAGCATCATCATGATGCTACCTCCCTCCCACCCCTGCTCAATCTTCTTGTCAGCCTAGTAATGCCTTTTATCAATCCCAAGAGAACCACTTCATCCCTAATCAATATGACTACCCTCCTAACCCATCTCAAGTGGACTATGATTTTGACATCATGAGTATCAAAGATCTCATGTTACACATTCAGAGGGAATTTGATGACATTGATAGAGAGTGAATGTATAACCATCAATAAGATGAGCTTTCTTTTCAGGCTCATCTTCAACAACAACAGATGGAGGTAGAGGAAAGAGCTTACCGGGAGCAACTTTCTATGCAGCAGGCAACCTTATCGAATGAGCAGTTGAAGCAAATGCTTTCCCAGGTGGAGAGGTGGGAGGCCCAATCAGTTCCCTCCATTCCTAGTTTCAGGCAACCCCTCTCTTCTACACAAGTTCAACCTGTAGTAGAAATAACCCCCAAATTCAAGATCCCAAGCCTCAGACAGGGAAAACCCTCTGAGCCTTTGAGACCACCTTCCAGTTTCAAAATTGCAAGTTTCAGAGGCCCTCAACCTTCATGGAGTTTGTTCCTATGCAAGTCCAGTCTATTATTCCTTAGGAGTGACCCTCTCAAGAAGCCCTTCTAGTCCCTGTTCCATGTCATTCTTCCTGCCCTGACACTATTTCACTTTTCAAAGGTGGACATGTTGTTTATCGGGCTAATTGGAGGGATGACTCAAGGAAGGAGATACCTGCAACTAGGGAAGAGCCATTTGCAAATAATGAACCCTCATGCACCATTAAAACTAAAAATTTAGACCTGTTGCAAGATAAGATTAAGCCAAATCTGATAGAGCAGCAATGCACCAAGCATGAGGTTAGTGCTAATCCTAGTGCAAGGTTGAGTCCTCTTGACTTTGCCTCGTTTGAGGAGTTTTCCCATGCTTTGAGCAAGATGAATGAAACCAAAATGCAAAGAAAGCATGGTGAAAAGGTCCAACTATAGAGACAACTCAAGCATAATCCAGTGGGGTTGCAATTAAATGATGAGGGCATTGAGGAGGAGATTGTTGTAGTGGCTCCAGAAGCCGATGATGCCGTCCTATTTCATGAACTACCCAGCTACATTGAAGATGAAGAAGGCACGCAAATGCCAACATTAGGTACAGTCCTAGAGCAGCATAAGGACATTGAAAATGATCGCAAATTATTGCAGGTTGAGGCCAAGCTTAATAATGAGGTCCTAGGTCGTGAAGAGGAGCAAACACACAACTCTATATTGGGAAATGTAGAGGCTGACGATGTAGACCTATTTGAGGAGCTCCCATTTTCATAGAAGATAATGATGTGGAGATTGAGCATAGGCAAGAACAAATTGAAGATTTATTCTTGATTATCCAACAAGGATATCAACTTCTTGGTGGAGGAGAGTTCTCCATTAAGCATGTGCAAGGCTCATTTTGTAAGCCTAATTTAGAAAATCATGAGCATCTTGTTCATGAGGTGGAGGCAACCATATTTCCAGTTGAGCCACAAAGGCCAAAGCATTCAAACCAGCAGCAGAATGATGAAGAATTAGAGCAGAGCCATGAGATCAACTCTATTGATTTGCATGTCATTTCAAGGGGATGTTGTATCAGGTATCTGGCCTAGCTAGAGACAAAAAGTGAAGAGTCACCACTTGTAATGCTTACCTCTGAGCATCAAGTTAAGCATCAAAATGAGCAAGATCAGCCCATTTATCCACCTCTTAGCAGTTGCATTTCCAATCAGTTTGGGTAGGTAAGTGAGTTTGTTCCTTTTCTTGGGGAAGTGATTCATCAATTTGTTATATGTCAACTCCTTCCCCACCTCTTGTTAACTACCCACAGGCACGTAAAGCATTGTAAATTATTAAGAAATGGCAGTTACTTTCAAGAACCAGTTAATGGCTTTGTTTAAGGTTATTTCTGGTTGGTTAGTTTAGCTTGTTGACGTTTCAATTTGCACCTCTGGAATGTGAATTGGAAACGGAAAGCTATGTGTAGATAACCTGCTCTTTGAATTAGGAGGGGAAGTTCCCTCTTTGCTGATGATTGCTTTAAAAGATAAATAAACTAAAATTTTGCGTATCTTTTTGATTCTCAGTTGCGAGCACAAGGTTATAAAACTCTATTTTTGCAACAAAGGTTGAATATTTTTTTTAATTAAGTTTTGAAGTCAAACCAATTATAATTTATACATAGGCATATTCCGTAAAACATAAATTTTTCTGTATGTATCGAAATTCAATTTTTTTTGTTGAAACAAGGACATCAATACCTAGGGCATAGATATTTTTTAGAATTTTTTTCACTAATTTACTAATTTTCCATGTGTAGAATAGAGAACTTGATGTTCGTTGAAAAACCAACATTCACAAGAAATAAAAAATAAATATAATAATCAAATTAAATATATTTAAATTTGTATTTTTTGGAAGCTTATAATAAGGACTACATACTTAAAAAACATAGATTTTAAATGAATTCATTTGATCCCCCAAAAGGTAAATCAAAAGTGGTTTTTTATCAACATTTTGATAGGTGTAGAGGAGACTCCATTATAGGTATGGTTTAAAACTAGCGGGGTTCTATCCAAGGGGGTTTAAATCTACCGGGGTTTGATCAAACCCTCTTCAATTAAAATCCTTTAAATGAAACCTTTCAAGGCTTAAATCATTATATTTTCTAAAAATATGTGATTTCAGCAAAAATCAGGATCTCCCAGAAAGTGTAACCCATTATTGTGGCAGCACTCAACTAGAAGGAAAAGAGAATTCTAAATTGTTTGACATATACTAAGAATATCAAAATTCAAGATCTAAAAGCACGCCATTAAAACTATCATAATTTTAACTATTCATAAAATTTGACCAATATCATTTGACAATAGTTATTTTTGCTAGTATCAACCCAAAATCAAGTCAATATGAGAATAACGAGTGTTCTCGCACAAAGGGGATTAGATTCATTTTCTATTCAATTTCAACGTGTCAAGGATCATAGATTTACTTGTTCAATATTAAATTCTATTGGTGATGTAATTAAAATAAGATAAGTAAATGTAATGATTTATTACAATAACAACTACAATTATAGGGTTCTAATGTTACTTATTAAAGACAAATTTCAACTGTTGGAATAAGGTCATGGGCAAGATATTTAAGCACCAAAAGATGAGGTCTCTACTATAATTTAAGAGATTATAAGTTAGGAATTTTGGGTTTCTTAAGTAATATAATCATTAGTTAAACAATTTAAGCAAATCTACAAAACTTTTCTTGAAGTCGTTAACTCTAGCAACTAACTCCTTACCCATTAATAAATCTAATATAAGGGTTTCTAAAATAACCAATATAATAGTTGTGCATATAAGTGCTTATTCCCAACTCTTAGATAATTTGAATGAAATGATGATAGTTAGACACTTATCAACATTGTATAGATAATTAGCGAGGCTCGCATTGGGTAATACCATTAGTTCATAACTTTACTACAATTTAAGAGACCTAAGAACTTCAACGTCTCTATTATCACCATTATTTAATATGTACTAGTGCTAATTAGAATCATCAATCCCAAATCGATTCTTCACATATTTTTTGGGTTTGTATACAAAGATAACATAGCAACTTGATTCACTGAATTTCCTAGTTATCCCCAAACCCTTTTGAGCCTATGTAATAGAATTAAAACTTAGGACAATTCCCTCTTAGGTATTATGACTCATATTCATTTCTAGGATATCCTATAAGGTTTGGAGTGTCCACACTTTCTTTGCCTATCTCCTGATATGACTATCCTATGTTAAAATGTTTGTGATCACTAATGGTTGTGCTTAAGCTATCCACTTCTATCATTTTGTATTAAGGCCTATGGGGTTGATGATTATCCATCAAGGAAAATTTATGAAGGTTTGGATGGGAGGTGTAGTTTGTCTAAATACTTTTAGGCCTGAAGAATTTGTTGTCAGTTAGATAAAATAACATGATCTTTCACTCTATCCCTTAGACAAGACATGCAAAAACCCTTCAGTTAACATAGCCACTTGTAAAAAAATCCCTTCCTATCCATCTTGAGCAAGGTATCATTTCTAAATTGTATTAATGAGTATTGTACCTATTCCTCTAAGGAATAAATCAATGATCTATAATGAGTATTAGCTATCAATTAAGAAAAAATATAGAAGCGATTTAATCATGAAGTATCTCTTTATAATAGACTTGATTAAGTTTCATTCATATATTATATTAAATTGAACACCAAAACAATATGATTAACCCAGACATTGTTAAGTTAATTCGCTAGAAAATAATAATTTATTTCATTAAACTACGATTATATTATGTATTAGACTTGATCTAACACAAAGAGGTTGATTCATTTTACCAAATCAAACCAAATTGTAATATCATTGGAATTTTAAATCCTAAACTGTAATATATACTCATGATCTTATTCAGATATACAAGTTATACATAAAAATGGAAGTATTGAGAAGGCTTTAACGACTTTCAGGCAAACTACCAATGACAGGAAGGCAAAAGAACAAACATACGAAAAGTGGAAACATAAACAAGGCACATGAACTGTTTGACATAATGCCTTAGAGAGATGTTATCTCATGGAACGCAATGATTGTAGGATAGACAAAAATGGATTTTTTGAAAGGGATTTAGAAACTTTTAATTAAATACAAATGGTAGGGGAAATATGAAATTCATCTATACTGAGGACAAATCACATCTACTATGAATGCTCATAGATTTTACAATTTATAAATTTCACATCTTAACAGTTTAATAACAACAATTTCAATCAAAGGCATAGTGATATGGTTGCATTATGGAGTTGGAGTCTATTACTTAATGTACACATTTAGTTGGTTTAGGAAGAATTAAAATTGCAAAAGAATATGCTATTGTTCGTGAGAAAGAGAAGTTGGCTGAAGGGACGTCATTAATGTTCAACAATATCATCCCTCTCTAATAAGTTTAAAGAGAATACATGTGAACTATTTGACAGAATATCCTAAATATACATTATTTCATGGAATGCAATGGATCCAGGACATACACATAATGGATTAGTTAAAAGGGATTTTAGAACTTCTCAAGCTGTAAAAGCCCTCTGAATCCATCACAAAAGTAAATAAAGTAAAATGAAGTAAATAATCCACTTAAATACAACATCACATTGTCAAAAGTAAAAAGATGTAAATAATCCACTTACATACAACATTCCAAAAGATAAAAATGGGTGCAATTAATCTGCTTAATTACAATATCGAAATAGACGATAATCTCATCAATAAGATTCAATAGAGTCAATAAATCTTCATAAATAAGAATCCATAAGGATCATTAAATCTTGCAAAAGATAATCTCATCAATATAAATCAAATAAAGTCATTAAATCTTACAATTCACGTGCTCATCCTAGGTTAAAGCACTATAAAATCATATACAAAGTCCATGGCATTCATGCCATAATACATCCAATCTTCAAGATACAATAATCATGTACATTAAGAATAAGTAAATCAATACACTCATCAGTCATATGAACCAAGTGGTCCACCACTTGCGAGCTGAGAGACGGGAACATGGCCCAGGTGCTTTTCCACCCAACCATGAAGCAATTACACTTCCTCGGATCCCTTCATGAAACGAAGGAAACCCAACCCTACACAAAATGTCTAGCTACCTGGAAACAACTAGCAGGAGGGAACACCTGATGCAACCCTGATGTCTAAATGTGCAATTCTAAATAATGAAAAGCAAATTGTCTCACAATAGGATGTGGCAGAGATATATATAAATAAGTTTGCTAGACAAATAAACATTTTTTTCAATGTCATCTTGATTAGATCTAATCCTTTAAAAAAGTAACCTGGTTCAATTCCTGAAAAGAGGAAAAGCCATCTCTGATAACCCACATTCGACATCCTAGCCCAGAAAGTAACCCCAAGACATCATGCCTAATAAAAGAATCTCTTCTTTTCCCCAATAAATCAATAAGTCAATAAACAAATAAATAAATGAATAAATCAAAATAACCTATAACCACCTTTGATCCCTTTCCCATGCATCAATAAAGAAAGCTCACTTTTTGATCAAGCAGTAATGAAGATCATCATAAATCCTTTTAAAAGTAATATAGATTTTGTAATCTAATTATATTCTCGATTTGTATTTCCATGGTTTAAATAGATTGTAAAATCTAATGATTTTACTTCATATCCAAATATTGTTTCATAATCCAAGCAATAAAATCAAATGATGATGTTTGACTACTCCACTCTCATACAATAAGGTTTCATACATACTTATGTCAAATATTATTTCTATCTTTCCTCAAGATCAAGTAAATAATTAAAAGAATAAAACAATCAAAGTTCTGCTATAAATCATTTCAAATTCCCTTTCCAAAAACTCCAATAAAGGAAAACACACTTTCCAAGCAATAATCCATCATTTGTCACATACAATTGCTTCCATAAGGCTACCAAATCGATATAATTACTAATCCATATTTCAATCACACTTCACAATATAATAATAATCATTCTAATTAATCAAATAATCTTACTGTCATAACCATGACAGGAACTAACTCAGTCTATTTCCATAAGTTTCATAAATCATTCAAAAAGCCTTACTACCATTTCTATGACAGGAAGTTCAGAATCAAGAAAATAGTCTTCCTGCCGCGGTTACAATAGGAACTGTGGCAAAATAAAATAAAATAAAGAACAGAGCTTTACAATCTTCTATTATCATTCAAGGATAAGTTTTCAAATAACGTTTTGAACAACAAACAGTAAAGGAACAATCAGTTACAGGAATCCCTTATCAACACCTAAGTTTTTGGAATTATTTACATCTTGTTTTAATCATTAAGAAGAGGTTGATGCCAAATAAAGACTGACTCTATCAACATGCAGAAAGATTTACAGAGTTTACTAATATCTGGCAGATAATTATATAACTATGTTTGGGAATATAACTATGTTTTCCATTAGTAAACCATATCAAGAAAGAGGTGATTTTTATATCATACAACTAGAAATACAATGATCAACAAGGACAAGGATTGAAGAATTTCAGGTCAACGCCTGGTAAGAGAGTGATCAATAGCAATATAGAGATAATAAACTGGCGCCAGGAACAGACTAAGGTCAGGGAATTTTAGAGGGACGATTCTGATTCAAGATGCCATGAATTCTAAGGTTGGCAGCAGAGATAAATCCCAGGGTGGACGATTTCAAAATAGAAGAGCCAACGCAGCCTAAGTCTGCCATTTAGTGATTAGGAATAGGTAGGTCGATATCACAAACATAGAAGGGGGCCAATCTTAGCAATCAGATGAAAGAAAAGTAAGCAAAACAATCACAATAGAGGATAAGAAAAATGTAGATCGGCGCCAACAACAATCTCAGAGAATAAAGGGCGACTAGCGGCAGGAGGAATGACAGTAATTCAGAAGGCCGTCCTAGATCAAATGCAGGCCAACAAACAAGGAGATACATAGGCCAACTTTTCTATGTTTAAGCAACCAAAATAGTCATTAAAGATTGCAAATATATATAAGGATATACCCAGGTAGTTTTGAATGAGAGAAGGTTTTGCCTGAGAGAAGGTCGATCCTACCTCCCCAGTCGCTGCCCTCTTCTATCTCCTATCGCTCCAAGTCAACGAACTGCTCTTCCCTGCCTTCTACGCTTAGAAGAAGGTATACTTCTCCCATTGTTGCCAATTTCGTGCCTTCTCTGTTCTAGATCGTCGTTGTCTTCTCTGCTGAATGCCCTCACTTTTATAAAAATATCCCCTTAATTTTGGCATTCCAATTTAGGTTTGAAGACTAAAGATTTTGGTAATTGGTTGATACTTCAGTTTGCATGAGAATTGACCATTTAAAAAGCCCACAATTTATATTTAAATTAAAATAACATCTTTTAATTAGCTTACTATCACATGTATGGTAGTAAGTTAAATTTAATTCTTTTATTCATTTTCTAAATATAATAGTACTATTAATATACTTTATTTGTTTTTGTTGGCGTTTCAATTCACACCTCTAGAATGCAATTTGGAAACGGACAGCTATGCACAGATAAATTGCTCTTCTATTGGAAGGGGGAGTTCCCTTTTTGCTGATGTTCGCTGAAAAGATAATTAAATGAAACTTTGCCTATCTTCTTTTTGATTCTCAGCTGTGAGCACAAGGTTATAAAACTCTAAACGCTGCAGAAGAGGTTTTTTCCTTTTATAAAACTTCTACTACAACTAAGCATAGACTAATGACGCTTTCAATCTCCTGAGTAAATTCAGAGAAAAGGAAATTGAAAGTGAACAAGGAATGATTGTTAACACAAAAACTTAAGCAATTTTCTTCCAGATTTACACCACAAGACTAAAAGTACTTTAATGATGAAAGATGAAATAAAAGCTACAAAAGCTACACATCTGACGACGATAACTTAATGAATTGAGATAGAATATCAGAGCAAAATAGGCATGAGACTTCTATTCAGTATCATAAAGTTGGCACAACTCCAGGACAACAATACTGCAGCAAAAGGTAGGCATACAACAAGTGATCAAACACTAGAGAACAGATTACACAAAGTGAACAGACACTTGGAATATCAAGATTTGCATGCTAGAATAGGTACAACAAATTTGCTATCAAAATTACCATTACATACAATGAACACAGAGTGAACAACACTTGGAATAAAAAGATCTGCAAGCTAGAATAGGCACAACAAATTTGCTATCACAATTACCATTACATATAATGAACACAGAGTGAACAACACTTGGAATAACAAGATCTGCAGGCTAGAATAGGCACAACAAATTTGCTATCACAAAAGTAGCTCCCTTACAATGGGCAAGGATGCCCTTATTTATACTAAAATCAAAGGAGTAGGGAACCCTAAAATCTCCTTGATTAACCCTAACTTGCCAACTTGCAAGCTTTATTACTATTCTAAGACAAAGATTACAATAAACAAATGCTTTAAAGCAATTTTCTTTAAAGCAAAGAAGATTCCAACTATCACAAGGTGATTTCTTTCTAAATATAGAATGGATGAGCTTAGGATGAAAGCACATGCTTTAAAACAAAAAGCATATGTTTTAAAGCTACTTTATTTTGAAATGCATCCTCATCAACATTCTAGCTTTTTGGTGATGTCATCCGTTGATATTCTGAAAAACAATATCTTCTAAAAAGTGAGTGATTGCATCTCTGCTAGGAACACTAATACTCTCTAGAATGATATTCTGATTCTCTAACATTTCTTCACCATTGGCAACCATCTAAAGAAATTCGTGAACTTCACCCACAGCGTTATCGAATTTCACTGTCATTGCGGCAAAATGACTCATCTTGCCAGCACTGATATCATCATTGAAATTGCTGTGGACGAGAGTCTGGAACTGTGCTTGCACTTCCCTGAGATCATACAGGGTACCATCTTCTCTTTCATATGAACACGGAATCTAAGAAACAAAGGATCTAATGAACTTGAGGACGTTGACTACCTTTTCCTTCCATTCTGTCAACTCTGAAATCATACTGTCATAAGTTTTTATTGTGAACAGATATTGCACTTTCCAAGTAGAAACTGTCTGCTTATCTTCAGCTGAAATAAACAGAATCAAATGCAATCTTCAAGTCAGAGATAATGATCTCAAACACCGGTCTATTTTCTGTCATGGTCTACTGCAATCCCTGTATGCCTTGGCGTAAATCATGAGCGTTGTACTTCAATTGATAAAGCTCTAAAAGCACAACTCTCCCTTTGGTCACAAATTCTTCCACCCAACTGTTCATGTGCCTTCCATAGAGAACCAATTGACTAAAATGTCGTTGATCGGCTGGTGATTCAAGATTTGGTGGAAGAAGTAAATCAGCCTGTGAAGTGCCATGGAAAAGGTTGGAAATGTACTGCCACAGCTGTTGAACTTCAGCTTTGAGAGTTGCCTTGTCTTCTCCATCTTTCAACACCCTTTCCTTCAAATTATCCGTCGCAACCTCGAAGAGATTTACATCTGTATGGCAGGTGCTTCTACCAAGGTTAGCCTTAACAACTGTGAAGTCATCAACCTCGACATCATCAGCACTTCTATTTTCTGGTGGTATTGCAGTTTCAAGAATTATTTCTCCATCCGCATTCTTCTCAATGCGAACTTGCTTCTTCAACTTCTTATCTGGTGTGTCTTGGTAGACACCTTTAAGCTCTGTCAAATCCAACTGATATGAAGGCTTTCTCCTCTTCCTTCCCAGAATGTTTTCTCCTCTTCCTTCCCAGAATGTTTTCAAGCCAAGTTGAGCCTTCATCTCTTTGAAACTCGGTTCTAACATCATTAGCTCCTGATGAATCAATGTGCACATCAGAGTTGCAAACCGGCGAATCTGGCTTTGAATCTATGTGGATAGGAGAAGTGATCGGTGAAGAAGGTGGAGAAACCTGATTTGAAGGTAACACTTCAACATGTAGTGTTGGTTCCACAGGAACTTCTGATTCAACTGGTGGGTGTTCCTACTGGACATGAGTTGGAGACTCATCCTTTTTCCTCTTTAACTTAGCCATTTTCGTTCCTTCTGGAAGAACACTCATAGCTTTTACCCTTCATTTTGGCTTGGAAGTGGAAGGCTCTGATGGTTGCACAACTGGCAGCTCTGCTAATGGAATATCATTCTTTCGCTTAGTCTTCAAAAATATCAAACTATTTTTAACCACTCGACTTGTTCTTTCCTCAATGGAAGTGCTCTCTTTTACTGACCAATTAACTGGTGGCAATGGTTGTTGCTCAATTTGGTCTCTGAAATACATGGGAAGTAGAAATTCATCACTCTCTATCAAACCTTTTATATCTTCTGATAGGATATCAGACATCTGCTGAAGAGTGAACCTGTTGTAACTGTATTTTTGTACTTCAAACTCATCAGCACAATTAGCCCAGAAGTCTTCAACCGCAAACTTGTGCGTATAATTCTGACCAAGATGTGATGCATAAACACCACGGGGATCATATGAAGATCTCCTGTCGAAAAACTGAAGACCATATCTGGATGATTCATTACCGATTGCCTTGGCATTTGCTCCAGATCTACATCTGTAAATACTCATCCCAAGTGGAAAATTGAAAGTTGTCTTACGTCTGCTACGCAAAAATGTATGAACTTCATAGGCTTGCCTCAAAAATTTCATAAATGCTATTTCATCTGTAGGATATCTCGGCAACATGGCTGGCTCTCCTGAGAAGCCATATACTCTGATGTAGGAAAAAGTAGGAAATTGGATAAACCAATCAACCCATTCTGCCATTGCTATTCTATCCTCGGCTGAAAACCGTATATGCAACTCGTTGTCCATGTCTCTCACTGCATGCATCAAGAATGCATCATTCATCCGCTTGCAATGTCGTTCAGCTTGAGAGATCTCTAACTGTGGGAAATGATGATACACATGTTGAGTACCCAGAGTTCCAACAACATTCAAACCTCTGAATTGACCCTGAAAAGCCATCAAATACACAAGGTATGATATCATGTGGAATTCATGAGCCCTTTGAAAATCAATTATTTGTCGGTGGAGACTATCACTGATGAGTGCCGACCAGTCATAGAATTCAATTCCATCAACAATCTGGGACATGATGTAAAACATCCAAGGCTGGAACTTGTTAGCATCTGCTTAACCCATGATCTAACTTAGCAGAGTAATCATTATTACATGTTCCTCCTTGAATTTTCCACGTCCAACGTTCTTTGGCATGACATTCTGCTTCTCTTTTAACCATCTCTGACCATTCTTTTTCTGGTATTTTTCTTTATCAGTATTCCAAACCCTCTTGCATTCTTCAAGTGAAACAGTTAAGTTTTCTCTCCAAATAGGTATTGTAAAACACTTCTCTATGTTATTTGGCCTCAGGCTGTAGAGCACGTGTCCATCTCTTGACTGGATTTCTCTTGTGACCGAGTTGTAATATGTCATGCAAGCAATCACAAACTCGATACTTTGCACTGTGATGGGAAAGGATGCTGCTGCAAGCAAATCAGAGTGTTCAAGATTCCTGATAGCATTATTCCCTACATCCTCCAAAGAGTGTAAATTGATTACTGGAATAACTTTATGCAAGTCTATTTCACAAGTTCTTAGGTAATCATGAACCAACGCCATTTTGTGCTTGATTTGTGTTGGAGAGTCTGCATATTGGAAGATTTGAAAATTGACTGTGAACACGCTTATATCAGAAAAATTTTGGACAAATGGCTGAAAATTACTTGCTGATTTTTAAAAAAGTAGAGTGTGAGCAAAAAAAGCTGGCACATGGGTTTTGTAGGCAATTTCATTTCGAAGCAACCTAGACTATAAGGATTTTGAAAAAGCGGAGATTTTCTTGAAAAAAGCAAGAAAAAAAATTAGATTCCCAAAAAAAAGCAAAACTCCAATCTTCAAGAGGATAATAATCTAGATGGACCCATCTCGACGAAAACTGAGAAAGCTTTGGTCGAATTTCTGAAAAACGATCCCCTTGAAACAAGGACCTTGAAAAAGTGAGCCTCTCTTCTTCCTCAACCCGAAACTATGAAGAACACTGAAAAAGCACTTTATTTGGGTCTTCGAATCTTTGTTGAAAGAAAAATAAAAATCTTTCCTCTGGATGCAACCTACAAAAGATAATGAAATAAAGAAGCCAACTGCTTGTCTTTATAGATCTTTAGGGCAAAAAAAATAGCTTTATTTGTGTGAGAATAAAACTTCACTCTCATCCATGAAGAAAGCAACTTTTAAAGCATAAATCCAAGTGGATGTTTTTGAATAGGAAGAATCCCTATTTTGTAGCTGCCTATGGCTTCTTGTGTGAGATGACGAAAAATATCTTCTTTTGATGATGTCATCGAACACGCGAGTTGAAAGAAGTGCTAGCAAATTTTACTTCATTTTCGACACTTCAACACTCGTTTTGACTTAAAAATGGTCTGTCTCTAACTTCAACAAGGCGGAAAAATGTCACTATTGACTGAAAAAGCTGACTGATCCTGACATTTTGGAGACCTATCAACTGAGATTCCATCCCCTGCCTCCGACTGACGATCTGACATCGTTTGACCAAGTTTGACCTCCCAAAAACTGCCAACGGCTGAAGATTGGGAACAAAACTGTCAGAAAACACTATAGAGATGGAAAATATTCTAATACTGCTCAAGTTGGGTGCCCCAAGCCACCTGGGGCGCCTGGTTTCCCAACACTTAGCCATTTTTTCAATTTTTGCAACTTCTTCAATTTCTTGATTTGTGTGCACATTTCGGTGGCGGAGGACCCCTATTTGGCTGTCGATTTCTGTCAACTGGGATGAAACTAAGTCTGATGATCTGGAAAATAGGTAGACCTGATAAAAATTGAGTTGATTGTACCTTCTAGTTGCCTCGAAAAATGTGCCAAACTAATCAACTCTGAACTGGACCGGGCAAAAGGAAGGAGATTCACATTTTTTGAGAAAAACTTCAAAAATAAACTAACTCTGGAGAGTTTGGGTGCCCCAAGCCTCCTGGGGCACCTATCATGCCATGCCTTAGAATTTTTTTTTGAAAAACTCAAAATTTGTACCTTTTCTCATTTTCCGTGCTCACAACTCCCGTTCGTTCTTCGATTTCGGTCGTTCTGATGACTGTCGAGGTGGGATGGAGGGTGATCTGAGTAGTTTGAACATATCTGTGATGAAATCCTGGCTTTGACTAACTTTTGACTAAGTTTGACCAACTGGAAAAGCGCTGACGGAAGCATTTTCGACGTTTCTCAAAAAAGTAAAAAAAATCTAACACTGGAGAGGTTGGGTGCCCCAAGCCACTTGGGGTGCCTGGTTTCAGCAGACTTAGTCAAATTTATGATTTTCTAACTTTTCAACCCACCTTGGATCCATCTTGCATCATTTTGCGTGCGTCGTCGAGTCGACGACTGTTCGTCGGTTCTGCGTTGTCGAAACAACATTAAAAACTTGTCGACAAGCTCTGGCACGTGAACTTTCCTCTATTGATGACTTTCAGGCTCATGCTTCGCCTTCTGAAAAAGTAGAAATGACCCAGTAGAGAAAACTTGATCTTTTGAAGATTTCGTTTGAACCGCGTCGATCGTGAAGCAAAATCGACCAATGAGAATCGAGCGAGACACTTGAGTTAGAGATTCTATTGTTAGAAACTTTCTATTTTTAGAAAGTTTTGCTAGCATCCATATCTCAAGAAACCCAGAAAACCTAATCTGACGTCTATTTTTTAGAAATTTCTAAAAATAGAAACTTCTATTTTTAGAAATTTTTGCTTTTTTGACTTTTTGACGAAAAATTTTCTAGACTTGTTTCAAAATGCCTTAATGAAGCAAAAATTTTGGTTGGGTACAACAGTTTTTAATAACACAAAAACACTCTTAATCAATCAAGAATATATATATATATATTCACAATTTAATATAATTGTTTTAAATCTAATTTAACATATTGTCTTCCAAACATCTATACTCATATAAATAGAAAGCATTTATTATTATTTATAAAATACAACCATATATGAATATCCACTATTTAAAAATACAATACACCATTTAAATTATAATTTGAAAAGACATTAATTTTTATACTCAAATCATGCATTCGAAAAGGATTTTCTTAACAATTAAAAGCACAATAATTTTCTAAATATCAAACCATCAATCATAATTATTATCCACACAATGATGCATATGAAGCCATTCAAGAATGCAACATGAGATAACGTGAGTGTGTGAGTGCATCAGGGTTAACCATCCCAAACAATTCTTGCCAAGTGGCTAGAACACCTCTACCTCAACCATGTTCTCGTCTTCGATGAGTACCTGCATTTATTCGCACTCAACTCAACGTCAATAGGTTAGTGCCTCAAATCATAGCCGAAGCAACATTATACTCATATTGATAATATCTAATATTTAAATCAATATCCCAATTTTCAGCAATATAACTTTGTTGTAATTACCTTCACACACATAGAACTTACTTGAAGTAAAACAATCATGGTAAATGTTCACTATTCTAGAAATATAATATAGTCTATAAAACGAGACGTGACACAAGAAAACATAATTGGTGGGTGAAAATCTAAATACCACAACCTTTAACCTACAGTTGATCATTATGTTTGCATGGTTGACCTTCTTGCCACGTTGACTATAATATCCCCAATGGGATCTACCCTAAAATATTGATTTTTGTTTTTTGAATTCTGCCCTAATTTTTTGCACTTTTAATTTTCTACAGAAACCCTATAATTCTACTCTGATTTTCTAATTTTATTTTTAAAAGTTTAAACATCTATAAGTAGCCAATAGATATGCTGAAAACATCATAAAATGTATGCCAAACATGTATAATCATCAACCAAGATATTAACCATGTAAATCAATCATCCAAGGACTAAACATGTGCCACACAAAACTAATTTCTGCATAAATAAATCTGCTGCTCCAAAATGAATTATGCTGATTGGAAATTACATCAATTTCATGGGCTCAAACATGACAACAATGCCCATAAATTCTACTCATATATTATTCAACCTAGATTAGGTTATACATACCATGGAACAAGCAAAAATGACATCATATAGTGAAATCACCCTCCTAGGGAAGTGGTGCCAATCCTAGGGCATAAAACCCTAGTCAATTTCATCCAAGACTCCTACAAAAGTGGTGCTCATATCCGCTTCAAATGCTGCTAGAAATTAAGGTTAAGGAAACCCTAGAAAATGTAGAAATTGCCTCCAAAATGCCAAATTGCTCTTCACAAGGTGGCACTCTAATTAGGGCAATGCCTAATGCAAAATGAACATCAAAATGCCATCCAAGAATGTTGCTCTAATCCGATCTGGAAATCTAAATATGCAAATCAGCTCCAAGTCTCCGTAGATCTCCAATGAAGTGCAAGTAGGTTGTTGTGATGAAACCTCCACAAGGATGAGTTAGGTTTTCATCCAACCCACCAAGAATCACAAGGGTTTTTGTCCTTGGATTCAAGCCCAACAAATGTTGCAGCCAAATGAGATAAACTCGATGTGAAATTAGGAATGAATGATATGATCAAATGTCCACAAAACACCTTATATTTATACATGATTTCATTGTCTTCTCAAGCTAGCCAACCACCCTTCAAAATCATATTTTATTTCAGTTCTTCCTTCCCAAATTGGGCCAACCTCTTTAAGGCAAGATAGGCACTCAAAATACAAATTAAGGATTTATCTTTTATGTTTATTTTCTCCTTAGTCGGATCTCCTTTTAGCACCCAACACAAGAGATATCATTATTTTATTTAATCCAACCTTGCATTCTCTAAGGGCGAACCACTTGGGCACAAGATCCATCATGAATTTGTCTTCAAAACAAGTTGTTCTCTTCAAACCAATATGACATAAATCACACTTAATCTTCACAAGGCCTTTTTCCATATTTTTCCTTTATTTTCCATTCTCCAATTGGGTCGTTCCACCTTAGGGAAATATATTTGACTAGTTTGACTTCATCAAAATTACAATAAAATTATGCCAAGTCATCCTCCATAATCAATTTTCCCCAAAAAATTGGCTAAGTATGAAAACTCGCCAAATAGGTCATTCCCTGAGCCCTTCGTCTTAGCCTATAGGAATGGAAATAGGCTAGCCAACTCCACTAAGTGATCACTCCGAAAATAGGAACATTACACTGGCTTCATTGAGGACACGCTACGCTTTATCATTAATATGCCAATTACCTAATGGTGATTGTGTAGATGTGTTTTATTGGTGCTTGTAGATTACATACAAATACAGGCTTAAGAGTATTTACAACGATTCTACTTTTTTGATTTGGTTTTAAAAAAAGTTGAATGACTTATGTTCATCTCTCAAACCTCTATGTAAGAGTGAGCAACTGAGAAGAGGTTTAAAAGGTAAGATTTTGAGTGTAACAATATCTATTGGTAGTGGTGAAACTCAATTGTTCTTCAGGGTTTGATGGCATACGCACAACTTGCCCTCTAGGTCGGGAAAATCTATTTTTCTAAATGTTCTTGTAGGTAATCCAATTGGATCTGCATAACCTATTAATCTATTCGTTTGCCTAGAAAACTGTGGATATCCTGAGATCTCATTTCTTGCAAGTTTTATTTATTGTGTTCCTATAAGATTAAGTGCATGAGTTGGATCATTTATCAATCTTGGAGGGATTCTAAATTTGACTACTTTATGTGGACGAAGATGGGCCCAAAATCACATTAAAAGTATTCCAAGATTCAAGAAGAGCATTGAGAATTTCACATTCCTAATAAGTTTTGCACAGTCACATTTACTGTGATCCTATTTGAATGTCATTGGATCTCAATAAGAAGCTGTGTGAGGTGTAATTCATGCTAAGAATAACAAATGGGATTCAAGGAGGTCGATGAATTAAAGGATTCCTAAATATAATTGGATTGAAGACCCTGAAACAATTCACACCATATAGGAAAATTAAAAGATCCCTAGTTGTAGTTCGACAGAAGGCCACACCATAAGACTAGAACTTATGCAAAGTTTGAAAAGAAGAAAAAAATGTAGAGTATTTCCTAGATTCAAGATATTTATGCTATGAAAGAAATGGAAAGAATAATTCTTCTAAGAAAAGAATAGAAATCAACAATGTTTTATTTAACAATGTTTCAATTACCTGGCCTGCAACTTGCCTCTTCCAACTTCCCGTTTTCCTTCTTTCCTTGAAAATTTTCTTCCAAGAACACCATCTGCCAAAAAAATAAAAGAACTAGAATACGCCCACAATTTTCTTCCTTCCCTCTATTTTTAGGTTTTTATACATTGTAATTTTCAAAATTTGAGGAGCAATTGTCTCCACTAACCAAGTGCTTAACAGATCAACCAAAGGGAGATAACTCACACTAAGGAGTAGTTATCTTCCCAAGAACTCATGAAGGAACATGCAACACACCTTTTTAATTTCAGTTAACAAACTAATTAACTCAGTTAACAAATCATTCTAACTTGTGTTCACCTCTAATTCCTCATCCTAACTGAAAATTAATTTTAATTATCATATAATTATTGATTGACTTAAATTTTAGATTTATTATTTATTTTAACTCATTTTATTATCATTTATATTTTATAATTATTTTGTATGATTTTAATTTTAGTGTTAATTCATATTTATCCAATTTTATTTATTTATTAATTTATTACTTCTCATTATTTAATAATTTATACTAAGCAACAATACTTTCCTTTTTCTAATTTAATAATAAATTTTCTACCATAGTAAATATTTTCTTACCTTAATAAAAAGTTTAATATGTCGAAAAGGGGTCATGACAAAATCTCCCTAAAAAACCAAACCCAACAGAAGAAACAACCCAAGAGCAAGAAGAAATCTCAAGGCAAATCCAATAAGAAAATGAACAAAGACAAAGAGAAGAGTTATGCAATTGAGAATTAAGACTCCTCAAAAAATTGATCAATTGTGAACAATGGAGGCTAGATGCTTTTTGCCTCTTTGCAATAAACAAATTGAATAGAATCAAATCAAATGACCCTCCGGGTCACATTAGAACCACAACCACAACCCCCATCTAACGATTTCAACATCAACATCACAACATCAAGGATCACAACAACAACAATCAAAACACTCAAAACATAAATGCGATTAACTCAACCACCATCCATGATGTTCTACTCCCTCGAGAATAAGACACCTCCTTAGTTTCACCACCGCTCGACTTGCTCTTGCCATGAGAACATGAGTAACTGGGAGGTAGCCTCTGTAAGGGTACAATTTGTGTGTTGGGTTGGATTCTGGCTCACCCGTGTTGAGTCTGAGTTATATTTTGAACAACACAATACCAATATTTTTTTTATCCTCACCAGCCTAATAAAATCACCATCCAATTTTAATACATTTGGTTTATGTGGACCGAGTTCTAAGATAGCTTCACCAATATCATGTGCAACTCACGTTCTATAAATAAAACCCATTGAAATTTAAATTCACATTGATGGCATTTTAAAGGGTTGAGCTTATAGCATTTCTCAACATCTACCAATATAGCTTCTTAGTATTGACCAAGTTCCAAACATGCTCACCATTTGTAAACGCAACTTCATATCATGACTTGGATATTTCACTGAGTGGAGACCTTGCTCTCCCCTCACTTAGCACAATAACACAATGAGCAATAAAATGCTATATGGTCTGTATTATCAATCAATAAATACAATCAAAACAACCAAGGTTTAATTTAACAATAGATATTTGCCAATTATAACTTTAATTATAATGTATTATACTCAACATGTAATATCATCAAGAGAAATTTCAACAATTTTTGTTCACTTTTGCTCATGTAAGTTTTGTTTTATGTACTAATATTAAGTCATTCAATACAAGTACTTTCATAGTTTAATTTTTACTAGTTCCTTTGTGGCTAATTTTTACTACTCTAAATTTGTGACGACACTGCATCACTTATAAGAGTGACATGTCTCTTTATGTTCCCTCATCAACTTCATCCTGGAAGACCACAACAATGTATATTTGTTGTGCTTTAATTGGTTATTAATAACTATACTTTCAACCATGTTGCAAAGTAATTACAATAATCAATACTTGCTTGTCTTTAATTAATTACTATCAACTATACTTTCAACCATTCAAAAATCAATTAATCAATCTACGATAACACTCTACTAAGAAATCATTTGGTCATCAATATTTAAAAAATATTTATTCTAAGGAACAAACTCAACTTCAACTATGCTACTAAGGATTTGACTATTAAATTCAAAATCAACTAATTAATCTATGAAGGCCTTTTACTAAGAAATCACTTGCTCATCAATATTTAACAAATATTTATTCTAAGGAACAAATTCAACTTCAACTATGCTAGTCACAATTGTGCTTAGTAGTAATCAAACTTTGAATCAAGCTCATGCTTAACAATTATAATATTCATTAGTCTAGTAAAATCACCATACATTCGACTTGCAAAAAATTGGCTCTAAACCACCTTATGTCTTTGATTTCAAAGTGTTATTTGGCCAACTTTAGAATCACTATGTCATAGCTCATCTATCAATTACAAAATAAATATTATTAATTACAACAATTAATATTTGCTGGTCTTTAACTAATTACTTTCAACTATTTATAAATCAACTAATCAATCTACAAAGCCGCTCTACTAAAAAATCACTTGGTCATCAATATTCAACAAATATTTACTCTAAGGAACAAACTAAACTTGAATTACACTACCATGACCATCAAACTCAAAACCAACTAATTAATCCAACTAATCAATCTAACAAATCATTTGCTCATCAATATTTAATAAATTCTTTATTCGAAGGAACAAATTCAACTTCAATTATGCTAATCACATGGTGCCTAGTATGAATCAGACTTGGAGTCAAGGTTAGCCCTAATGACTCTAATCTTTATGACCCAATGAAATTGTGATACATTTGGCTTACAAGAATTTGTTGATTTCAAATTGTTATCCGGCGTATCTTTAAATGACACTGTCATGACTCATCTATCGACTAGACAGCAAATACTTTTATTACAATACTACAAACAAAGTCACTTACTAGTACGTAACACCTGTTAATCGAAATGAAAAGACGTGTTATAAAAAGGGAGCCTTTAAAATGACCTGAAAGATTTTAATAAGGTCCACCAAGCCAAAGCAACCTATAGGACCAAGAGCCCCACACAGTCCTGCCAAAAACAGGGCACCAAAACACCATAAAGTTTGTAAAAGAACAGGGCACCAAAGCCTCATAAAGTTTGTAATCTTCTATTCAGATCGGATCTTCCGATGGTGGCGTTCTCTTACCTGTGATTTGGTTAGGGTCATTCACCTTGCACTCCAATTTTTGCCGTCTCATCACGTCGGCCACCTTATTCTCGCCATATTGAATAGAATCTAAGGATAGTGATAGAATAATTGAAAACAAGTAATTAGCTACACGCTCCACACCTTTAATTGCAGTTTGGAGCCGAACAATAAGTTAAAAAAATTCCCTGGACTCTGAAACATCGTTAACATTTGATTTTTTATTCCACTCCATTTCATGTTTTCCTCTTAATATATATATCCACTCCACGAGAAATGGAGAAACAGCAGAAGAGTTAATCACTGTAAATTGATCGAACAGAGATAATAATGGGTTTCAGATTGGGAGGCTTGGGCATTTCAATTTACAGGCGTCTCAATGAGAATTTTCGTTCCAGAAGGGTTATCTGTTTTGGGTCGCCTTCCGTTAAAGTGGAGCAGGGACTCCTTAATTTGGAGGGTATTTTGATTTTTAGAGGCGCTCTGCCATTACACTTGGACTTTGGTAGAAGATCACATATGGGCCATGCCCATCATCATGATCATCTTGAAGGGATTGCAAATGGAGAAGCAGGGGTGCGTGTGTCCAAATTGGGATTGGCTGCTGATGTTGCACTGGCTGGCGGGAAGGCAATGGCAGGCTATTTGTCTGGGAGCACTGCCATCATTGCAGATGCAGCACATTCTATATCTGATGTAGTAAGTCACTTATTAAGTTCCCCTACGATCTTTTTGTCTATTTTCTCTTTCATGTTTTGCTTCTGCAGTGAAATTTTAAATGGTAACTACATCCAGCAATACCAAGATTGAGCCTATTTTCAAATTATTCAGCAACAAATATTCCTACAAGCTTGTAAAAAAATGTCTTTCCCATCAAGTAGGATACACCTAAAAATGTGCTTTTTGGAATTGATTATATGACTAAAAAATCCTCTTATCATAAACTTGAGTTTAATATGTGCTATTAAATACTAGTTTGTCCAAAGGGTTATGGTGTCATGAGAATGGGGGGCACTGTAAGAGCTTCACTCAGCTCCAAATCTCCTCAGTTGCAATATGCTGGCCCCTAATAAAAGTGCGTATCTGTTGAGGTTATTGTATAACGATTACAGTGTTGGTTCTAGTGTGGCCTATGTTTACAAATCTTAAAGAGTATGGTTCAAGGTTATCCAATGTTTATAAATCTTAAGAATACAGTCCAAACTTATCCAATATTGACAAATCTTAAAAACGTGATCCAAACTTATCCAACTCTGTATCAAAAAAAAGCCCATAATCTAACCTGATATTCCATATAAACCCAACTCTAACATGTGGCTATAGATACTAATTCCAGGGATGTTGCATATGCTCCTGCACCTTTGCTCTGGTTGATCCGGGGCCTTGGTTGAAATCCAATAGACAACTCTCTAGATGAGGATGTAGATGAAGTTAGTGTGTTTGTGGAAGCAGAGAGAGAGAGAGAGAGAGAGAGAGAGAGATTTATCTGTTTGTCTTGCACATGACATACTTTTGAGAAAGATGTGTTATTGCTATCTTGTAATCTGATTGCTGCTTTCTACCTATCTGCTAAGCTAACGTTACAAATATGTATATATAGATTACATGCCATGGAGGTTGAGTATCATTATGGAAGTTGAACCATCTCCATGTGTGACTCATCATCTCCTGATGATTATGTAATATAGCCGATAGGTGCGTGATGTGTTGGCAAATGACTTGGCATATCATGAGCCTTAGGGGTGCTACTTAGATCACCATGCCAACTATATTGTCCGATGTCCAAAGTGTAACGCTTGGAACAATGCGGTGATGAGTAGTATGAGTTAGCCTTTGTGGTTTGGCTTAGAGGTGTGTTGGACCCTACTAAAGCCATTTGTAATGTCCCTTACCTAAATTGCCCTAGAAATTCAAATGCCACAAGTTAGGTTTAGGGTTTATGATTTACCACATAGGATATCTTTTAAATTACATAATTCTTGGACTTGAATTCTGCAGTCATAACATAGGAAAACATATACAAAATATATATATATATACACACACATATATATCTTTAATCATTAGGGTTAGACAAGATTACATTGCATTCAAATTCATAAATAATATCACTATAGAGAAATCATATATTCATTATTATGCAGGTAATTCAGTTTGTTTGCGAAATTCAGTCATATAAGAGGGGGGTACAGGGAGGCATGGCAGGGTGCCTTAAGACAACCGTTCTCCCTCCATGCAGTCCCCTCACCATTCTTCTTTGACTAGTGATCTTAAATTTGTGAATAAACCCTCAACATGGAGATTAGGAGGAGAGTTTTGCCCTTGGGTTCCCTTAGCCGTTCTCTCCCTTTCATAGGGCAGTAGGGTGCCCTAGTAGCTGTTCTCTCCCTACTTGCCACTGTAAAAGGGTGCCCTTAGTTGTTCTCTCCCATAGTGCATATTTCCTCCTTGTCCTTGTTGACAGGTTATTGAAATATTATATGTATTTTTATATATGACAGTGATATGCAATAAGTAAAGATAAATGACAGTCAATATATTTTCACAATGATATATTCAATAATGATTCTTATTGAACTTCTAGTTCAGTTCAAGAATTGCAATGTATCCTTTTGCTGTCCACAATAGTTTATATGATTGAATAAATATATATATCTCTGCAGATGGAATTTGTATGCTTGCTGTTATAATCAATAACCAATCTCCTCCCGTATTCCATGTATCTTCCCCCCTTTTATATCTTTCCAAAAGATATGTCTTTAATGAATAAGTGTGACTCTTCATAATAGATACACCTCTTCAACAAGATGATTGCTGCCTTGACAAATTATTTTATTCCTATATTAATTGCAGATTTTAGCTTGATCCTCCACCTTTTGTCAATTGCTAGACTTATAATAATAATTGCACCTTTTCTTTGAAGGGAGGTGACTCTATAAGTTGTGGTAGTCGGCCTTAACAAAGACTTATTTCGTTTTCACTTATAAGAATTCGCTGCCTTAACACTGAGTCGGTCATTTGTCTTGCAGGTATATTAATATGAAGAGGGGTCGGCCTTAAGGAAGTCGGCCACTTTGATTTTAAATTTAAACTTCAAAGGATGGCGCCAAGTCATATGAAGTCAGCCAAATATAGGGAGTCGGCCTCAATTCTTTAGGGAGTTGGCTTTATCCTAATTAGATTTATTTTAATGATTTTTTTGCCTAATATGGGACATTACACCATGGTAGAAATTGAAAAAGGTTTGATAGAAGTATTGTTACCACCAAGTCCGATTTTGTGCAGAGTGCTTTGCACCATTGTTGGAGTGTGTGCGACATTTGGGGAAGACGAATGGATGATCTTGGTGTTACCACGAGCATCTAGAAGATGCTTTGGCGTGCCAAAGACCATGGAGGTGTTACTGCAGTTACCCCAAACCATGAGAATGGTCTTGTTGTTACTGTAGGAATCACTATTGGCCCCCTCTTAGATTTGTCGCTCCTCCTTGTAAAGCAATAGTCCCAATTGTGTTAAGTCTAGGAAGCAAGTGCAGAACCTTGACTTCTAGCTAGTGCTTGGTGAATCATTTGGCTTGTTGTGGGAGTTGACATAACTGAAGGTGTAGGAACAGGACAAGGGTAATTGTGTCAGTCAACTCAAAGGTGCAGGAATAGGACAAGGCTAATTGTGTAAGTCAACCTCAAGGTGCATGAATAGGACAAGGATAACTATGTAAGTCAACCCGAGGTGCGTGATGCATGAATAATTATGTGTGTATCTGCTGAAGAGTTATGCAGATGTGATGCATAGAAGAGAGTCTGTCTCTACCCATGTAATGCCCCGCGGGCCGACCCCTCCAGTGCAGTCACCATCTTGAGGAAAGAAAAAACAAAATTAAAATGCTGGCCAATTCTTTTAAGAAGTTGTCCCACTTGTTAATGGAAGCACTTATGTTTAAATAAGCTTAAACAAACTATATTAGCCGACTTTGGAAAATACAATGGTGCCTAAGTCAAAGACAATTATGAACAGCAGCGATGAATATTTAATGAAAAGATAAGATGAATTTAATAAAGGGGCTGGCCGAACCCATTTAAGGCAGCACCTCTTATATGAACAAGTCGTCCCATTTTAAAAGGACGCCTCCCTTGGTAATAGCTGTCACTACTCCTAAAGTCGTCCCTTTTAAAGAGGCCTCTCTCAGGCATGTGATATGATATAAAAAGGAGATAAGATCGGTGTTAGAAAAGAAAAAGGAACAGAATGCGATATTAAGCAAAATAAAAGCAGATCTAGAGCAGAAAACTGGAAGAAAGATTAGTGTGAAGATGATATATCTCATATAAGAGAAGCATGGAATATTATAGCAGAATTTTGTGAAATAGATGCAGATTTTATGAAGGAGATTGAAGTGGAATAAGAAATAAGAAAAGGAATATATCTGCAGCAAGACATAAATAAATATACATAACAGCAGTACAAATATTGATAATGGGAGGAGAAGAAACAAAGGAATTCAGAAAAAGGAAATAAAGGGAAGGAATGGTAACATACTGATACAGCAGAGAATTATTTATTGCAGTCATTCTATCATGCTATAACTCTATAATCCTCTCATTCTATTAATCTATTATTCCATCATTCTATTATTCAATTACTATATCATTCTATCATTCTATCATTCTATTAATCTATTATTCCATTATTCTATTATTATATCATTATTTCATTCTATCCTTCTACCTGTAATGTCCTCTTTTTGGCGCATAGGCCTTTTTGTGCGCATTATGCTTGTTCCTAGTCTTCCGAAGGCTATTCGACATGTTTAGGAGAACTCCAATGTTCATGGAGTGGTCGTGGACCAGTTTTAAGAGAAGTTGATTATGGCATTGAGCTCAGTTGGTGTTCAGGGTCACGATGATGCTTTCAAAAACATTTTCAGCTTCTCGGTTTGCTCTCCAAACTTCTTGGAGAAGTCTATTTTTAGAAAGTCACCCAGAGGGCATCATTCTTCATCCCAAACTTCATGGAGGACGATGATATAGTTTATTTTGTAGTTTGATGATGTTTGGGATTTTCCGTAAAAGTGGGTGATTTAATGAGCTATTTGTTAATTATTTCGCACTTATTTCTATAAGGTTGGAAATAATTATTAAGTACATTTGTGTTATAGCTCTTTGGAATGGGGAGAAGATATTCTTTTCAATAGGCACTTTAAAGTGAGCACTTAAGTTGGGAAAAAAAGTGAAATATTTGAGTTGGAGTGAAAAAGATTATTTTTCCCAAGAAATAATTCTTTTTGTGGTAACTCCACAAGTGCCTATATAAAGGAGTTGAGAGCTCATTTGCTTCTTTATGCTATTGATTTGATATTGTTATGCTGCTGGATTGACTTGCGTGTTCTCCATTCCTTCTTGAGGATGAAAACCCTCTTGGAGAGGATCAGTTTTAGTGGTGAGAGATCCACCCTAGCTGGTAATGGTGGTTTCACACAGAAATCACATTGTGTTATCATGGAGTTTGTGGTATTTTAATTAGATGTTGATCATTTTGGATTGAGATTATTTTTGGGATTGATTTTGATTGAGTTACTGATGAATTTTTGAAGTTTTTGAAGTTTCCCTTTGCTGGCTGTATGGATGCATAAGGGCAATCCGAATTTTGAAGTGTACAATGAAGCATTGTTTGGAATGTGATTGGATAATATCTGCCATGTTCGAGCGCTCATTTCAGACCCATTTCTAGTGAATTTGATGCAGATTTTGTCCTTGTTTGACCAGCCGTACCCTACAGCAGGTCCATACAAGTGTGCACATGGGCGAGTAAACAAATTTGAGGAAACACCCTAGTTTGTGCAGAGCTATCCTTTCATTTGGAGGCACCTATGATGGAAGGTGATGTCTTAATGGGTTTGAGGAAGGAATGTGTAATGTTGGAGCTGATATGAAGTGATATACATGGCTGTCATGGGATGTTGCAGACCTGTGATCAGCTACAACAGTGCTATAATGACATCCAACTTAACTCTCTTCTATACTGCTCATGAGTGGTATATTTATGGTCATTCTATGATCATATTTGCATGCTTCCCTCATGTTTTCGTGGAGTTTTCTATGCTTTAACTGATTACAGTTGTGATATTGGTGTAAATCAGGGGTATTAGTTTAAGCTTGCAGCCTATATTTTTATTGTAAGCATTTTATCATGTTGCAAACACTTGTAACCCTTGGATGGTCTAACTGCCAATATGGAAAATGATATTCTATTTCTATTGTGGCTTTTTCGTAGAATAAGTGGAAGTGCCTTGATTTTCTGTGTTCATTCTCCCACTGAATAAGTGGTGTATTCCCACTGAATAAGTGGATGCCCGCTGAATAAGCGGAAGTTGTAATTGGTTTTCTGTTTGCAAGGCATTTATTTGATCAGCTGAAGCACTGTATGTTCTCACCTCGCCCATATTGGGAACTTGTAATGTGCCGTACCTGTTTGTAATTTTTTAAAGTTCTTTTTATGTGTTATTTTTAATTTTTATTGTGGTCTTTCAGAACTAGACAGAAGAATGCAGAAGGGGTTTTCAGTTTTCCTGCAGATGTGTTGCCGGAGCATACAATATAAAGCAAATAACCAAAACCCAGAAAATATACAAAGAATATGAAGAAACTATTGACTACCCAGATAGTAAAATGGCCAATAATGAATTACTATTACATACCCATGTTGAGATTTGCAACTTCATACAACAGCTGTAGCTGGACCAGTAATGGGTATGGTTGGAAATCACTCTAATCTCACCAGAAATACAAAGAAGAGCATACAAATGGTATCAACAATACAAATAGGCTCCAAACGCCTCTAACAATGCATAATCTGAGATACCCACAAGGCGAAATGACATTCCAAGATCCCCATGTCACTCCTGGGGAGGTACGGCCATGGCTGTGTGAGAAATCTGCAACATATAGTACTAAAATCACCTTGAATCTGCTCTGTATACAGTCTGAAATGTCCTTCAAGGCTGAACGACCAAACTAGGAGTGAATGAATGCCGGAATCCACTCAAAATGGGCTACTACAAGATGTACGACCTGCTCTAGAGTGTACAGCCAGCAAAGGAAAGTTGCAGCAGTCCCAAAACCCCAATATAATCTGCTCTAATCAGTCAATACACCCTCATTCCAATCTGCAAACACAATGCTCCAATAAACTACAAAGATATGCTCAACAATCTCTAAATAACTTATCCGTCGGACTCTATTTCAGCACAACTGTGAACACTGAATGCATTCACCATCAATGACACCTTTGGGTGGTATTGCACACCTGTAGAATGCCGTCACTAATGGAGGTTTTCGTCTCCAAAAGCCTGATTCGAATTGCTCAAACCCTCAAACCCTAGCAGAGCTTCAAAGAGAAAATATCATAAAGCAAGCATAATGCAAATAAGCTCCAAAACCTCTTTTTATTTCCCCTCCAAGATGGGCGTTTGGCATTAAGGAGGGAAATTAACTTTTAAAAACACTTTTATTTCCCTAGGGAAGGGTGCCCATGGTCACAACTTAAAGTTATGTCTTCATTTCCCTTTAAGTCACTTTTGCAGAGATATAATAAAGTTCATATTAATATAACATTAATAAATCTTCAGACTTTAAAATAAATATGAAGACGGTGCTGAAAATAAGAGATCTATAGCTCGTTGAAAAGCCCTCGATGAGAATGAGACGAATCCAATGCCACTCTGAAAATGCCAAATCGACACTGACTCCAGACTTACTAAAAATAGTAAGTACTGACCAAGAGCAAGACTGAGCCTCTAAGAAGGTGCCAATTGGATCCACTGTATCCGAACCACAATTCCTCCACTGACACAAACCTCCAAAGCCAAAACAACCACAGTTCCCTAACTAAGCTGTTAGTTGTAATGTCCCCATTTTTTGCGAGCATCAGTTTTCAGAGGATTAGCCTATTTCCTGACCCTTGTAGGCTAATGGAGTTGTTTAGAGGGTCCTGTTTGGCAGTTATCAGAGCGTTTCCTTCTCCGGAGCTCAGTTTGGTTCAGGATTGGCCTTCGTTTGACTCAGTTCCTCACACTTGCTATTTATAGTAAGTCACCATTTCAGGGGGAGTCGATATTGCTATTAATAGTTAGGCACCTGGTCGTATTTTGGATTTGTCATCAGGGATGGTTCTAAACTCATTTTGCATACACTTACTATTTATAGTAAGTTACCTGGTGATTTGGACTCAGTGTTTCTATATATAGCAGGGCACCTGGACATGTGGTAACTTCAGTGTTGATTCCAATTCTCAGTTGGCTTGGAGAAATAAGGTCTATTGTGCAAGTTATAATATTTAATTATTAATAAAGGTGACTTTATTAATAATTAAATCATTCAAGGCATATTAAAAAGTTATTAAAGTCACTTTATATTCAATGAGGCCATGACCCTCAACTTAAGTGATTTAAAGTGTAATTAATTATTACCTTGGTATGGGCGCCCAAATATTAAAGTATTTCATAAAGTTAATGTGCACACAAGTTATATTATTTTAAATGATATTAAAGTGCATTTATTTTTTATGAATATGAGAGCCCAAGTTTGAAGACTTATTATAAAGTTTTATGAAAATCCTAAAAGTGGATTTCAAAAGGGGATTAAAGGCACTTAAGAGTTGAGAGGCTATTAAAGGTTTCAAAAAGCAAATCAAAGGATTACTGAATGATTATTTGAATTTGTTTTTGTGGTTTTCTGGAGAAGACAAAGGGTTTCTGCATATCAACCATTGAAGAACAAGAACTCTTCAATGTTTGTGCAATCTTGAGGCTGTGAAAGATCAGCTGAATCATTGCCATAGTGTGGGCTTCATTCAGGAGTCCATTTAGAGCTTATAGGTGAAGAATCAACATAGGGTTTGAAGCAGTTTGAAGGTATATCTATTGTAGACCTAAGTTATTATCATTGGCAGCCTTTATCAAATCAGATTTCAAGCTTTATTTGCTGCTACAGTACCCGTGAACAGTACGCTACAATATTTTTCTAATATTCAAGGGTTTGATAAATTACGGCATATCAAATATAAGGGTTTCCTTTCAGTTTGGACGTGGGTTTGAAGGGATATAGCTGTTGTGACCTTGAATTCATCCTAGAAGTTAGTAATCAATGCTGCAACTGTGTTTCAGAAATTTCTGAGTATTCCAAACGCTGCCATAACAGTCCAGAGTCGCACTATGTCCAGATTCAAGTGGAGTTGTTGCTGATTCATCCTGGGCAGTTCTAAGGAAAGTTTGATGCATCCTCAGGCTTAGACGAATGAGTTACAGGTCTGAGATAGTTTATGCTACATTTTCCATTCCTCTTCATACTCAGAAATAATTATTTGTAAACCTCTGTTACTGCTGATATATTAAGAACTGAGAGAAGGCGAGTTGCTGTTAGCATTTTTGTCATTATTCATTTGCTGTTATCATTATTGAATGTTATTATAAGCTACAAAATCTGAGTATCGTTTGTCTGTAGCTTGCACTTATTTCCATGTTTATGTATCAGTCATATGTCAATTGAATAAGGAATTAAAAAATCTTTGATTTGTTGAGTGAATCACATTAGAGATTAGAATTTTAGCAAATATCCTAGACAGGGATATTACAGTGGTATCAGAGCGGTCTCCTGCCATCCTGTTGGGAAATCAAAAATTTATTCAGTTGCATGTCAGAGATTTTCACTTGCATGTTAGTTTTGAGACTACCCAGATGTTTGCATGTCGATTCTGAGGGTTGCATGTTAGTGATCAGCACGTGCATGTTAGTTTTTGCAGTTGCATGTTAGTACCCAATACTTGCATGTCAGTTTGGAGAGCACCCATATGCTTGCATGTCAATTTTAATGGTTGCATGTGTGGTTTTTTTTAAAAAAATATTCAATTGAATCAGCTATAGAATCATGGTTATTTCAAGTACCCAGAAGCAGTGGGACAAGAATATGGAGAAGCTTAAACAAAGTTTGAATAAGTTGGATGAAAACCAGAAAAGGATGAATGAATTGATTTCACACCCTGCAAACATAGACAAAGCAACATGGTATATGGCATCCTTTTTTAAGGGGTCTACATCACAAAACAAAAAGAAAGAGGAACAAGAGGTCTCTATAGGTGAAGTATCTAGAAACCTCTACAATAAATTTTCAGCGGTTAGTGACCAGCATACAGTTGATCCTATGGAGAATAGAATGGACAAAGATGATGAGTCCCTTAGTGATTCCTTTGGGGTTGATGTTAAATGCACTCACAAAAATCCAGAGGGAAAGGTAACAGGTGAAGTGTTGACCAGCAGTATTGAGACCGGGTCTATTTCAGTTGATCTTCACCCAGTTGATGTTACAGAAGGTAGAGAGGAAGAAACAGTGGATCCTACAGGACAAGGTTGCACGAGTCTCTTAGTTGGTGACATGGAGGTTATGATTGGGGACTCTTTTGATAGTCCTAGGAGTGATCTTACCTCTCTGCATGAGGTTAGCAATTCATCATCCATTGAGATTACTTTTTGGAGTTATGATGAGGAGTTTGGGTTGGGAACTACTGCTGCTCTAGTTCCAAACCAGAATGAGGAATTGAATGCACAATCTATTGTTTTGGTTGGTTTGGAGGATGGGGACAAAAAACATGATGAGCTCTCTTGTGACCAGCTACTATCAGATAATGATTTTCAGTTTAGGTCTACCGCTGCCCTAGTTCCAAACCAGGATGATAGATAGTTTAGCATCTATCACAGGGGATGACTCATGTGTGAGTGAAGTTGTTCAAGTTCATAATGATGATTCATCATGTGAGATTGATAAGCCAGAATGCTCACATACTTTGGAGAACCAACTCAAAGTTGGTGAAGATCAGATTGTGGCAGCCTTGTCTCACCTTGATGATACCCACAAGTTGATTAAAAAACAGATATGAAAGGATCAGCTTGAAAAGAGACATCAAGGAATTGAGAGAGAATCATCTCTTGCAGATTTGCAGGTGCTCAAAGAAGCTTTGGTGGCAATGAAATCCAATTACCTACAGTTACTTTCAGATAGGGATCATTTCCTTCAGTTGGGTAAGATTTACTTGGGAGTTCTTAGGGAGAAAGAAAATGAGGTTGACGAGCTCACCCATGAGCTTGAGGTGACTATGGACTCGTTGGCGAGCACCCAAATAGCTCTTCAGGAGTCACTGTCACGAGTCGAGGAGCTTACCGTGGAGTTGAGTTTGGCACAGTCTTCACCAGCTACAGATATAGTTCAGTTACCTATAGCAGCAGTTGGTGATGATCTTATGCCCACGGGTTGTGGTGATGGATGTATTGAGGATGTGGTTACATCCATCACAGATATAGGTGCAGTTGATTTAGATGGGATGAGTTCTTTGGGGAGCAGTAGAGAACCATGTGTTGCATCAGGTTCTCTTGAGATCAGTACCATGTCATCCCATGCAGCTGATGGGGGTGGACAACTTGTTGCGTCTCAGGGTCAAAGTGATCAGCTGCAGGTTTCAGAGGATAAGGTTGACTTGACCTTATTTCGTTTTTACCGCGCTGATACATTTGCTGAGTACTTGCTTGAGAGTCTGGAGTTTCAGGAGGGTCCATTTGGGGTCTTGAGGGATACTCTCATTCATGGTTCATGCGCTATCAAACGTTTCGTGGGAGTCATTGTAGGTACTTTGACTACAATGTTTCCTCATAGAGATTTTGTGGTTGGGTTTGCAGAGCAGGTTGCTAGAGGCCCTACCCAATCAGTGATTCGGGATCAGAGATTGGAGCCGTCTCTTGATTCCAGTGTTGCTTGTGATGAGCCATTGACCGAGGTTGGATCGTTTTATCGCAACTACACAGTGACGAGTGCTCATCATTTTTCTTTTGATCCACACGTGGAGGGCTTGATGATGCATCAGTGTGGATTGGTTGCGAGATTATAACATCCATTGTGGGATGGAAAGTTACCATCTTCAGTAGATACAGTTAGTGGCTGCAAGTACCCGACTCAGCTGTGTTGTGACCAAATCACACATCACCCCATCGGACTGGGGACCCCCTTCTTTGAGCTTAGATGCTTGTCTTGATGAGTTGTTATGTGTCGTTGGCCAAGGTATTCTGGAGCAGTAAAGACGTTAGGAAGGGGTTGATTGTTCGGATAGTTTTTGAAGGCTTTATCTCTCCTTGTTCAAACTAGGTGCCCATTGAGAGTTGGAGTAGCCTTAAGACTCTGAAAAGATGACATTGGTCAGTATGAGTGCCTTGGTGTGCTTTAGCGCCCTCAAGAAGAAATCCATTTTGGCGACTTTTGATGATTGATGTTGGAACGCCCAAACCATTCTGGCGCCTTGGACAAGTGTTCAAGTGTCTTGAAGGAAGTTTGGCGCCTTGATCCAGGAAGATCTTTGGGCCTTGAATAGCCTCCTCCAGAGTAGAGCGCCTTGAGTTATCTTTGGATTCCTGCATATGGAAGAAAGCGCCCTGTGGAAGTTTGAATTAAGACTTGAATACCCTGATGATTGAAATTGAGCACCTTTGAGGAGAACATTCTTTGTGTATTGTGAGATCACTTGGAGCGTCTTGATGGAGATATGCGCCTTGGGGGGGCCAAGTTATAGGAGAAATCACTCAGGCTTTGAAGTTGTGAATTCATGATCACAATGTGGTATGATCATCATACTCTAGATTCACTCAAGTGTCTTGGAGTTTTGCGCCTTTCACTGGAATGAGGGAAGATCTTGATGAAGTTGGCGCCTAGTAGAGGTGTTGAAGGCCAATGCTTTTGGCGCCCATATAGACTTCAAGCCCTTTCTAGCGCCCTAGAATCTTGGAAGCATCAAAATGCGCCTATTGTTGGGTGTGTCAGATGTGCGCCTAAGTCCCCTTTTGCGCCCAAGGTCATGAATTGCGCCTAGGTAATCACTAATGCACCTTGAGTGAAAGCAATGTGGGAGTGCCCTTGATGTGCGCCTTTGAAGAGGGTTCCTGGAGGATTGAAGTAAGAAAGCACCTAGGTTTGAGGCGCCTAGTCTAGAGTTGGAAAGGATACCTTCTGGCGCCTATGAGAGGGAACTATCTAAATGCGCCTTAGAGGAGTAAGGATTTTGATGAATGAGCGCCTTCACTGAGGGATGAAATGGGAAGTTTTGAAGCATCTTGAGGATTCAAGTCTCATATGTGAGCGCCTTAGGAACACCTTAAGATGAGCGCCTTGGATAGGAAGTATTCCAAAGCAAGTAAATTTGAGCGCCTTGAGCCTTAGAGTGAATAGGCATTGGATGAAAAGTAAGGCAAGACTCTCAGATGATCTGCGCCTAAGAAAGGAAATAGAAGAGTAAAGCGCCTTGAGTTGCTTGAATGGAGTCAGTTAGTATCATCTGGATCAGGAAGGAGAGAGTGCCCAAGATGTAATGTGCACTTGCAAATGAGCGCCTAGATTGAGATGATGTTTCTGGCGCCTAGTGAGGATAAATGGGATTGGGCGCCTTGTGGTGAGGTCAAGAATAGATCTACGCCTAAGAGAAGGTTTTGGTGCCCTAAGTTTGAAGAGACTGCCTTATGAGCGCCCTGAGTGCTTTTAATACCTTGAGATCACTAGCGCCTTGTCTTGGAGAGTTTGAGTCCGGAGGGATTGAAAGAGAGCGCCTTGCATGGTTGAGTAACAAGTTTAGTGTCTTATGGAGCGCCTAGGGTAAATCATCATGAAGTAGCGCCTATTATTGGATGACATTACAACACCTTGGTATGACAATGGAGCACCTAGAATGATGTTGGAGTGTTTTGGAGCCAGAATGCGCCTTAGGAGGAAGGTGAGTGCCTAGATGATGTTTTGTCACCTCAATGAGCGCCGTGTCTTGGAAAGTTACAAAGACCTAAGCTAGCGTCCAAAGACAGAAGACTCAAAACCTTGATGATTTGAAGTGACTTAGCGCCTTCATGTACAATTGGGAGAATGCGCCATTGGGAAGTTGATCCTTGAGACAGGATTAAGCGCCTTGGAGTAACATCTAGTCACTAATACATTCAGCGCCTTGATTGAGGAATCCAGAGAAATAACAAAATTGCGCCTTTGCTAAAAGTATTGAGGCACTTGGAATGCCTTGATCAATCTTGCGCCTTGGTCAAACTAAGGAACCTTCAGTATAGTGTTAGGCAAGCTTGGATACTCGGAGAAGGCATATCAAGCTGGAGGGGTCCATTAGCGCCTTGGTGATCCTTGATTGCATATCATTGATAGAAGCGCCTAGTGAAGCACTCCTAGACCATCAGACGATGAAGCACCTTGATAGTATGAAACTCCTTCATTCATCCTATACCTTCATCATTGGAAGTTTGGCGCCAATTTGAAGGCTCTGGAATGAGCGCCTTTTATGAGATTCTTCAAGGACTTAAGGAAACCACTGAGATGATGTCTGGCGCATTTTTTGACTTGTGACAACCACCATGTGAGCCCTGGGTTAGGGGAGGCGGAAGTTGAGGCATAAAAACAAGATATGAACACCTTGAGTGATGATAAGGAGCTTTCAAACTTGAAAACTTGCCCAGATATGTTTGAGCGCCTATGACGGAGAGTGCTTTGATGATATCATTCAAGGCATGAACATGAGTGCCTAGGCATGAAAGAATGAAGTGTATAACTAAGGTTTCAATGCCTTGATGTTGGAGTCAGTGTCCAAGGGAGGTGTTGATCTTTGAGCTTAAAGATGAAGAGGTTTGGAGACCAGCTCTGGTGCCTAGGAGGATGAGTCCCCAAAATGCGCCTTGAGTGAAACATCATGGTTTTTTGGCGCTTAAAGAATGAAGTGAAGAGGTTTTAGTGCCTATAGTTGAAGGAAGGATAATTAAGCGCCTATAGCTGAAGGAGTCATCATCATCAAGTTGCATCCTTGAGAGAAGGAGTGTTGGTAAAGTTGAAAGAATTGTCAGAGCGAGTACCTAATTCAATCTTTAAGTCCTAAAGAGATCTTTACCTCATGCCATCGTCATCAGTGGAGTTAGGTGTTTATAGGTATCTAAACTTCCTCTTTTAGCGCCCATCTATGCTTAAGCTTTCTCTTTTTGGCGCCCAAAGTTGTGTTTTGAAATTTTCAAAATTTACAATATTTAATATTAAATTAGGCCGACTTGTCTCTAGTTGCCTTCATTTAATAAAGGATAACTCTATTTAAGAAGAGCGCTCTCCTCTTTCACCTCATTCTATTCTAAAGGAGCAGCGAATTATCTAAAGGAGCAGCGAAATTTACCTTAGGAGCAGCAAATTGCAAGTAAGAAGGCAGCAAATTACCTTTGGAGCAGCAGATCGTGTAAGAAGAACATTGAATTTGCAAGGGAAAAGTACAATTTTCAGAGCAGACCTGCTTTTAGAAGACTGCTCCTACATTTTATTCCTGATTTTTTTTGACATTTGTTAACTGATTTGCATCATTTAATCCAGAAAATTACATTTTCTAAGGCAGAAAATTGAACACGAGGTATGTATGATCACTTCTACTTCCTTGTACTTGTTTAAGTTATATTTAGAAATTAGATAATGCTGCAATGAAAAATGACTTGGCATTCATAAAACCTCTTTGTACTTAGAAAATTGAATTAAGACGTGATAACATGATAAAAGTGATGTAGAAGACTCATAAATCTACTGTTTCAATCCACTTATTCGAGTCTAGTCTTGCAGATCGATGGGAATGACGGCCAAATAAAGACAAGTACTTATCAAGATGGATGCCAAGTCCAACATACCGGAGTCCAAGCTAGAAACGCAGTGGAAAGATGTCGGCGACACCAACATGGGACACGTCAACTTGGAAGAAGTGAAAGACTTCTTGCTTGCGATCACCAGGAATGAAGATATCAAAGCCATCGCGAAGAGCGGGATTGTACAAGCGGCTTGCTTTCCACCTGCCTTGCCAAGCGCTGAGCTAGTGTTGGAGTGTGTCCAGCATTATGATAAAGAGAAAAGACAGATCATAGCAAAGGATGGAACTGTTCTTGCCTACCTGCAGAGGGAAGCTATTCAAGAGATCTTCAATATCCCGAAGGCAAAAGGAGTCTTCATATGCCCGACAACAGCTCAGATGACGTTCGAAGGCAACTCAAAGGTCTACATGCAAGAAATCAAGAAAAGGTGGATGAATGATTCGTCGATAAAGATATACAATTCAGAAGACCCCAAGTATCACAAGGCTGACTTCAAGCAGGAGATAAGTTACTTGATCATGTTCCTGAATCGAGTAACAGGTAGGCCACAATCATCTACTTTTGAAGGCTGGATGTATACTTATTTTGATCATATGTTTACAAAGAACAAGATGATTGACTGGGCTGGCCTTATAAGCCACTACCTAGATGAACAGTTGGAAAACTTTGATGAAACGAAGTCTTTCTTCATGACTTCATACCTTGTGTATATCTTGGCGAGAAATGTAGTTTACAAAGGACTAATAGCTAAAGGGCAAGTAGGTACAAAGTCGGGACAGATTCTCTCTCATCAGTGTTATCCTCAGCTCCACCTGAAAAACATCAATCACTATAAGAGATTCAATGATGCCTTCGCCATGTTCATAGTGAGGAAGTTGAGAGGTGAATTGCATCGGAGATTAACAGGTGCTGCCAGGAACTTCATCAAGCAGTATGGAAGGTACTACATTCAGTATGATAAGTTCACTTATATCAGGATTCAAGGATTTACATCATTCCCATATAGACTGCCTAGATATCCTTCAAATAGGATGGTGTTGCTAGAGGTTTCCAGACAACTGTTAGAGTTTCATAAGATGCAGAAAGCAAGGAAGAAAGCAGGAGTTCAGTTTCCTCTTCAACTGGGTAGATACTATTCTTGTCCATCCTTACAGGCAGCCGAGCATTCAGAAGTTGAGCTTCAGGCTTATCATTTGCATCCACATGATTCGAGGAGAGAAAACTTTGATCCACATGGAGCCATCAAGCAGTCTTACTCTTCTTACAGGCATAAAGAACAACTAGAGGATCACTGGGCTGATGCTATAGATGATGATGACATTAGGATGCAAAAGTGTTGAAGATTGAAATGGGACCTGATAAGAGCTACAAAGGTACTAAGAATTCCTGATCAGTTAGAAGGTGATAGAGCTCTTCTTGGTGATGAATATGATAAAATCCGCAATTTGCCTTATGAAGTCAATTGGTCAGATAGAGAAAAGGTCGATGATGAAGGATTGATAAGGCCAGTTATTGCTATCACTGAAGAGCAAATAGACAAACAAGTACAAGCTTTGCTTGATGAAGGTAAGAAACTCACCTATACCAAGATGGGAGAAGTGGATCAGCAAGAACAACATAAAGCACCTAGTAAGGATTCACGAAGTAAAGGAAGTGAGAAAGATTCAGGACAGGGAAAGAAAAGGAAACAACTTGAGATTGTTCAAAGAGAATCCAGTAGAAAGAAGAAAAGGATAAGTATTGAGACTGCTTCTTCTAGACAGCCAGGTGACATCCCACTGAATCAAGACTTAGTGATTCCTACTGAGAATGTAGTTCCAGAAGCTCCAATGGAAGAAGTACCTTCTAGCCCGCATGATATTGAGATCATCGATGAAGCTAATACCGAGGATAAGGATGATGTTGAAGAGGAGTCATTACCTGTACAAGGAAGACAATTACAACAGCAACAGGACCTTTCATCATTGCCAGAATGGTTACAGGAAAGAATCAGAGAGAATTGTGAACTTGAGAGCTGTCCTCCCCTTCCAGTTGATGAGTTACTATTGGATATGTCGAAGGAGAAACCGAAGAAGAAGGCAAATATCCTTTCCAAGATCACTAAAGATGAAATAGGAGTAAGGAAAGTACATATAGCAGTTCCTAGGCTTGAAAAGAATATAGAGGATGTAACACCTGATGATTATGACATCAATACAATCAATCTGGGTCCTTTGACTGGAATGCAAATTGAAGAAGAGCTTCAGGATTCGATTGATAATGCTCGAGCTATCATAAGGCAAGAGACAGAAGGTAGAATCAAGGCTGAGCAAAGATGTCGTGCCTTAGAGCAATACATTCAGCACTTAGTGCATCCTATTCATCAGCAGGAAAGAGTAACTACACCTCCATCTCTCCTTCCTCTTGAAACAGTTGAACACCTAGTAGAGTTGAAGTCTTCATCTCACAGAATGAAGGATTGGATGAAAGGATCAAAGGAGTCTACATTCAGACATTTGAAAGATATTATGCAAGTAAATGATAAGATTACTAGCCTTAAGGAGAGGGTACTTGCACTAATGACAGCTTGTGTTGAATTCAAAGACCTCAAGGATCAATATTTGCCACACCTAAAGAGTTTGATGGAAACATCAGTGGATGATTTGTTACATGCTGAAGTCATTGAAGAAGGTAGAACATACAACTTTTCCTCCTGGTATTTTAGCCTTCGCATCAAAGGACAGTTGCTGGAAAAGATAGAAATAGACATGTCGAGAATTAGAAGTGTGCTTCAAAGGATTCAAGATGGAATATATGCCTCTTTGATGAAGATCTGTAATCCTTTTGGGGAGATGACCCTTGAGAATCTGAAAGAACAAGTTCAAGTTTTCTATTTTCAGGAAAATGATGTTACAGATGAAAGACTTGATAGTATATTCTCACTTGCTGTCCACCTTGGCGACAACAAAGCAAGAATAACTGATTGGGAAAGGACACTTGGCCTTTATTCAATTGATGTACTTGAAGCCGAAGGAACCATTCAGAATGCGCCAAGTGTACCTGTGGGGGAAATCAAGCAAATAGTGTCCAAATTCATTGAATGCCAAGCTTCTAGTGATGGCTATTCACATGGGGATTCTTCATAGGATAATGATATATCATTCTTATCTTCCTGCGAGGCGTGCCTTTGTTCCTTTCTTCATGGCCCCCGTCATTTAATAAAGATAGCGTCTTTCCATTTAATAAAGATAGCCTCCTTCATTTAATAAAGTTGATCTCTTTCATTTAATAAAGAGAAGTTTGTTACAACTACTTGTGATGTGGCTTGATCTGGTCCGCTGACTTGGCCGATCGATCTTGACCCTTCGTTTCTTTTGAGGTCTATAAAAGGGCTCTTGTTGCTCTCATTTGTACGGTTGAAAACTCTGAAATTGTTGCAAGAGCTCTCTGAGATAATAAAAGATTCATTGCTTCGGTGATTCTATTTGCGTTTCTGAGTGTTGCATGGTTTAGATTTTCAAGCGAATATTAAGTTATAAGTTTTCGTTAAGTTTATGTTAGTTAATGGAAGGTTTCTTTATTGCTTTGTGGTGAAATCCATAAGTTCATACCATTTGTAGTTTGTGGCATGCAAATTGCAGTGCATGGTTAGCCTGAACAAAATTGGACATCAATTTGATCTTTATGTTTGTTGAAACTTTCATGAGCATAAGTGATTTAAACATCTTGTACACCCTAGAAGATTGCACCTATCTTGTGTAGTTGTTTATCTTGGCAAAGCAAGATCTGGTTGGTTTCACCTTGAGCAGTAAACATCCTTACATCTAGGATTAGATTAATGTTTCTAAACCTTACACCTTTTGTCCTTTTTTACCATTTAGTTAGAATTAGAACCAAGAACATCAATTGCTAAATCATACGCCATCAGCTGTAGTACTTAGATTCTTCAGTATCCACTTCCGTAATCATTGAAACAACAAGTTTACTTGAACAATTGTGTAAGTCCCTTTGTGTGTTAACAGCAAAATCATACTTAGTCGCTAAGCTGTCTCTAACCAAAATCTTCAGAAGGAACCTTGGAGTCATCTTGTTTGATCACGTAGTTCAGCATTCGAGAGGCTTTGCTCAAGAGGGAGTCAGATACTTTGTATTTCACTCTAATTGTTGACTTGTCTAAAAACAATCATCAACAAGCTATTTATGGGAGATTACTTGCATGATCAGAGGTTGGATTACCATCATGCAGATGAGTACCTGACAGAGTTTTTGGGTTTCTTTTGGAGATAGGGCTTCAGGGAGGTCGTAGTGGTAGTGGGCATGATGGCTTGGTTAGTTATCACATCCACGGGAGTTTCGCAGAGGTTGTAGAGAGATATTGTGTTGCGGAGGCTTCCAAATATTTTTGTCTTTTCATGGTGGATGGATGCGAGGTTTAGTTGCATTGGGATCCAGGTGGTGACGGAGTTGGCACTGCGGTTTGGATGGGGCCTGATGGTTTACTTCACCTTTTTTCAGCATGGTGAGGTTGGGATCAGATTAGAACAGTGGAAGTCAAAAGTTGATTCGTATAGCGGACTTCCAATCTGGTTGTGGGATCTAGGAATCCTTCTGTTTAGTAGATTGCTCTACGTGGTGGTAGTTCACCGCAGTACTGAGCATGGTACAGTCTTTATCCAGTGGGAGCAGTGGACACGTAGTTGTACATTTTGCAGAGTGATTTGGGATCCCGACATTCAGCTAAGTAGTGACCGCAGAGTTTGGGATCCTTCGTGTGCATCAGGGTTCCAGCCGGAGTTCATTGTTTTAGTGCGCATGGTTTGGATAGTTGGTCTGTTGTCTATGTTTGCGCGGTTGAGTTTATGCTGATGCTGCAGTAGTTGTGTTTCCACGAGGGACATTTCACAGTTTTCTTTGGACCTCCGGTGGAATGGTGTTTCTTAGCAGTAGAGATTGCTTGGGGACAAGCAATTTCAGGGAGGGCGGACTGTAATGTCCCCATTTTTTGCGAGCATCAGTTTTTAGAGGATTAGCCTATTTCCTGACCCTCGTAGGCTAATGGAGTTGTTTAGAGGGTCCTGTTTGGCAGTTATCAGAGCGTTTCCTTCTCCGGAGCTCAGTTTGGTTCAGGATTGGCCTTCGTTTGACTCAGTTCCTCACACTCGCTATTTATAGTAAGTCACCATTTCAGGGGGAGTCGATATTGCTATTAATATTTAGGCACCTGGTCGTATTTTGGATTTGTCATAGGGATGGTTCTAGACTCATTTTGCATACACTTACTATTTATAGTAAGTTACCTGGTGATTTGGACTCAGTGTTTCTATATATAGCAGGGCACCTGGACATGTGGTAACTTTAGTGTTGATTCCAATTCTCAGTTGGCTTGGAGAAATAAGGTCTATTGTGCAAGTTATAATATTTAATTATTAATAAAGGTGACTTTATTAATAATTAAATCATTCAAGGCATATTATAAAGTTATTAAAGTTACTTTATATTCAATGAGGCCATGACCCTCAACTTAAGTGATTTAAAGTGTAATTAATTATTACCTTGGTATGGGCGCCCAAATATTAAAGTATTTCATAAAGTTAATGTGCACACAAGTTATATTATTTTAAATGATATTAAAGTGCATTTATTTTTTATGAATATGAGAGCCCAAGTTTGAAGACTTATTATAAAGTTTTATGAAAATCCTAAAAGTGGATTTCAAAAGGGGATTAAATGCACTTAAGAGTTGAGAGGCTATAAAAGATTTCAAAAAGCAAATCAAAGGATTATTGAATGATTATTTGAATTTGTTTTTGTGGTTTTTTGGAGAAGACAAAGGGTTTCTGCATATTAGCTATTGAAGAACGAGAACTCTTCAATGTTTTTGCAATCTTGAGGCTGTGAAAGATCAGCTGAATCATTGCCATAGTGTGGGCTTCATTCAGGAGTCCATTTAGAGCTTACAGGTGAAGAATCAGCATAGGGTTTGAAGCAGTTTGAAGGTATATCTATTGTAGACCTAAGTTATTATCATTGGCAGCCTTTATCAAATTAGATTTCAAGCTTTATTTGCTGCTACAGTACCTGTGAACAGTATGCTACAGTATTTTTCTAATATTCAAGGGTTTGATAAATTACGGCATATCAGATATAAGGGTTTCCTTTTAGTTTGGACGTGGGTTTGAAGGGATATAGCTGTTGTGACTTGAATTCATCCCAGAAGTTGGTAATCAATGCTGCAACTGTGTTTCAAAAATTTCTGAGTATTCCAAATGCTGCCATAACAGTCCAAAGTCGCACTATGTCCAGATTCAAGTGGAGTTGTTGCTGATTCATCCTGGGCAGTTCTAAGGAAAGTTTGATGCATCCTCAGGCTTAGACGAATGAGTTACAGGTCTGAGATAGTTTATGCTACATTTTCCATTCCTCTTCATACTCAGAAATAATTATTTGTAAACCTCTGTTATTGCTGATATATTAAGAACTGAGAGAAGGCGAGCTGCTGTTAGCATTTTTGTCATTATTCATTTGCGGTTATCATTACTGAATGTTATTATAAGCTGCAAAATCTGAGTATCGTTTGGCTGTAGCTTGCACTTATTTCCATGTTTATGTATCAGTCATATGTCAATTGAATAAGGAATTAAAAAATCTTTGATTTGTTGAGTGAATCACATTAGAGATCAGAATTTTAGAAAATATCCTAGACAGGGATATTACATTAGTCCACGAGAACTCTATGATGGACTAACCATGTGTCTAGAAGGGGACGTTACAGTCCGCCCTCCCTAAGATTGCTCGCCTCAAGCAATCTCAGATTAGGATGCTCCAGAATCTGCTCACTCTCCCAAGTAGCATCCTCAACCGACAGGTTCTTCCATTTAACCATGTATTCTCTGATAATCCTCCTCCTCAGATTACGTTCCCTGGTGTCAATTATGGCCTCGGGTACCAATATCAACTATCCCTTTTTATCAAGAGGAGGCAACTCTACTGATGGTGTCACATTATGCCCCAACGCCTTCTTAAGGTGAGATACATGGAATACATTGTGTACCCTACTTCCTGCTAGAAGTTCCAACTCATAAGCCACTTCTCCAATTCTCTTGGAGATCCTGAAAGGTCCATAATACCATGGCTTCAGCTTCTCTACTCCACATCTTGTAAGGACAGTCAAACTTTTAGGCCACTCACTATTGAAGTCTCAATTTGTGTGACCTCTTCCCTTTCTCCTTCAACCCCCTCATTTGCACCACCGATTTCCTCTATTATGTTGTAATCCTCTTTATCACAACTCATGTTGGTATTGCAAAAATAAAATAGCAATATAAACCAAAAAAAGAACAGTAAGATATACTCAAAAACATGTTTAGCCCATTTAAAGTGCATTTTTAAGGCCAATTGGAAAAAATATATAAAAACAGCACTTAGGACATTTTTAGCCCTTTTAAAGTGCATTTTTAAAGCCTAATTGCGATGAAAAAAACAGCACTTAGGGCAAGTGCCAAATATAAAATAAACAATATTTTTAGCCCTTTTAAAGTGCATTTTTAAAGCCTAATTGCAATGAAAAAAACAGCACTTAGGGCAAACAGTAAAAATAAAACATTTTTAAAACACAATGCAAAGATATACTAACAAAAAAACTAATTTTTTAACCTAAACAAAAAGAGCAAATTCTTAAATATTTTCTCAAATTTATTTTTCTGATTTTTCAACTTATTGAACCAATGGACAATGAAAAAACTCATTGTTTATTGGTTCAATCTGTTGAATGATTATATGAAAAAACAACTTTGAAAAAAAAATTGCTATGAGAATGCATTTGCAAACAAAAAAAAATCAAAATTTAAAGTTTGATGTCAATGTATAAACCTAGTTTTGTCTTAATCTGTGATAACAAGAAGACCTTCCTTTCCTTTTAGGGGTTATTTTATTTAAAAGGCGTTTTTTTGAAGCATGATTTTTTGGGGGGTTGTTTTAGTAGTTGCTGACTGTGGAGAACTCTGATGTCCTTAGGACAATTGAAGGATGTCTTGATGTCCTCTATCCATCTTGAGGATGCCAGATTGTCCAAAAACTGCAAAAATAAAGGGGATGCCTGCCACACATTTCATATTTTTCCAGAAAAAGGGGGAAGAGGGCAGGAGGGCAAAGGGAAGGGAACTCTCATTCTCTCTTTTCCTTGGAACATCCTGGACATTTAGTTGGCCCCTGGGGATGCGTCAACATAGACCTCACTACTTTGATAATTGAAAACTGCTTCAGATAAAAAACAAAATTAGGAATCTCAGAGGTGGTCGGTGTATTTCAATCTATCATTTATACATACATATGCTTGAGTATTACCTAGCTTGTACGAAAAAGGGCCTAGTTTGATCCATCAAACTCTAAAATAATTCTTTAGTCATTTCATGTTCTTGATTAGTTGATGAGCTGTACCTTGTGGTTTCAAACTTTTGTATTTTGTCTATTTCACTTGCTCATTCATTATTTTGTTTGATTTGCTGATGCACCATTAATTTACAGCACTTTGTACCAACTTGGATCATTTCTTTAAAATGGATTGTATCCTATAATATGGAGTAGTTTCTCATCTCGATACTTCTATAGGTTCTAAGTGGAGTTGCTTTATGGTCTTTCAAAGCAGCAAGGATTCCCAAAGACACGGAGCATCCTTATGGTAACTTTCAAACCTATTTCCATTTTATAAATAGAACTGTCGATGGTCTTTTCTTAAGGAACTCCACTCCAAAAGATTAAGTTGATAATTTCATTCTAAGAATTTCTCATATCTCACATCTTAAGTAGTGTATGGTGAACACCATACAGTTACACATTCTTGAGTTTGCTTATGTGAATAAAAGTCTTGAAGATGTTTTCTAACATATATGATTTTGGTATATTTAAGTTTTTATTCTTATTTCTTACTATTTTCTCATCTTTGAGAGTTCGAACTCCACTCCAAAGGATTAAGTTGATAATTTCATTTTAAGAATTTATCATATCTCACATTTTAAGTAGTGTATGGTGAACACCATAGAGTTACACATTCTTGAGTTTGCTTATGTGAATAAAAGTCTTGAAGATGTTTTCTAACATATATGATTTTGGTATATTTAAGTTTTTATTCTTTTGTTTTCTTACTATTTGCTCATCTTTGAGAGTAAATTCAACCAAAATCTACACTTTGTGTCATGCCTATTGATTTCGAAGGCTTATATTTTTTGGTAGGGAATGGCTCAAAATCAACATAGGTAGTATAAAGGACGCTCCTAAAATTTTAGTAGGAAACCTTGCTTTTGCTCTTAAGCACTAGTGGTGGATTACCATTTCTATAGTTGTTCAAGAGTGTAACTTTAAAGTTTGAGTAAGACAAATGATGTGGTAGTAAGATATGTTTTTAATTGATTTGATAGGAATAAGATGAAACACTGTTAGGTTATGGTTTCTTTTCTCTATTTATATTACATGGATACAAAGCATAAAAGACAGACGGACAAGCAGATGGTTAGGAAAGCACTTTATGCACAAACTTGTCAAAAAATCCACAAGAAATGAATTATGACAACCACATTTTTAGAAGAAAAATACAAATTTATTAACATGTAATAAAAATATAAAATAATACAAAAATTTATTTTAGTTTTTGCAAACTAATGTATAATACAACGTATTGTCAATATGTCTATATTACTTTGAATCTTAAAACTGGACAGTGCAAATCAACTAGGGAGTACAGTGTGAGTTGGCATGATGATGGAGGCACTCATACTCCATAATGGATGTCACATGTTTGAATATGGGGGAAGGGGAACAGAGAGGGGGTTAGTTTTATACTACTCAAAAAAATAAAAGGTAAATGGAAAAACAAAGCCCTTGTGGAATGCTTGCATCTGTCTCATACATCAAATTGGTGTATTGCTTGGTGATGATGGGTTTTCTGCTTGGTTCACTGGTCTTTAAAGGCCATGATGGTTTCTATCTTGAACATGGGTAGGTTTTGATCAATTGAGATAAGTTTTGAGGAGTCTTCACAGCTGCAAGAGAGACTGACCAATCTTGGTAGCCAATGGTATGAAATTCAGAGTCTTTCCCCCTAACACGATTGGCATCCAGTAAAACATTTATGAGAAAAGTTTTGGTTTCTTAATAAATATAATTATAAGAAAGATTTTAACTAATTTGACTATAAAATATAATTAATCCTATACCAGTTGATACAAATCTTCTTATAATATAAAATGAAACAACTAGATATTTAGAGGAACATTATATGAAAACAATTTCAATATTCAAGGTTGACTCGCTGTAACAATCCACCCCAAATTTTTTTTCAAAATGTGAACAATGATAATCAATGTTAGCACAATCTTGCATGAACAACTAAAAGACCTCTACACTTCTGATCACCAAGTTACCGATTGGGCTAGGTGAGAGCATAATGTGTTTTGGCTTACAAACTAAAGCATTGTGCAACTAGTAAATACATTCATCTGCTATGAGTAGGCATCCACTTATGGAGTGTGGATTCACCACTTTAACAGTGGGTGGAAATATAAAAAAGCAATTGCAAAATATCCACTTATCCAGTGGGAATTCACCACTTCTTCAGTGGGTAGAAGAACATGAAAGATAACTTTACAATTGCTCCACGCTTGCGGTTGAACCATCCAGGGGTTAAGAGTGTTTTTGCAACATTAATGTAAATATTTCAATGAAATAAATATGCTGCAATACAATTCAGAAAACCAACAACTAAATCAACATATCAGCATCATAAATGATTCGGCATCATGGCAGCAACCTGAACAAGCTTCAATGACAAATAGTACCAATTATCATTCTGATCCCACTGATGTTATGCATGAAGGAGCACTGCAAATGTAATATCTCAGATGATCTTATTTTACCATCCCTGCTGTTCTATCAACCAGCCACTTATGAAGCCATGAATCAAACACAAATAATACTCAGTCTATCAACAACTCCATACTTACTCAGTTCTGATTTTAAATTGCTAAATAATGGAGTATATTTCAATTCCAATACATCATCAACCATCTGTTTGAGATCTGTTCTGTGATATACTTCATCACTCAAACTATCTAATCAGGCCAGAAGTAAGCAGGGACAGCCAATAATCCAAACAATTACAACAACCCATAACTAGAGAATTCAGTCTCAAAAACAAATGATACGATGGTCTGAAGATTGATAAATTTCAGTGAAGGAACTCTAATAATTGAACTGATTCTTCCCTGGGCATTCCACTCCCATTTTCTATTCAATGGATCATCATTATTCATCGCTTATGCAAGACTTACGATGGATCCTTGAGGAAAGGTGGCAGTTTTCAGGTACGAAACAGATCTTGGATCAAACGCCTAAATATGAATGACAAGCAGACCCACCATAAAATCACTTAATAAGACAAAAAGAGAGCATCGACTTATTTCACCAAAACACCCGACCAATAAACTCACACCTTGATTTCATTTACGAATCATCTTCTTAAGGACTCACGACTCCAATTAGAGATGCATCTATATTTTCCATGCTATGATGGATCAAACACAAGCTGCGATTGATTACATTAAAAGTTGCAGCCGGAACAAGAACTATTATTATATAAATTTGGTACTATCAAATATGAAACTAACATAAATCTCCATGCACAAAGATATATCATATATTAAAATCTTCAAATATCAATACGTCCCAGCAAGAAAGAAAAGCTATATAATTACGGGCCAGTATGGGTAACAAAATGTCATGTCCCCTTCTAGTTGACATTATGTCAATTAAGTAGATTGGCCTATAATAGACCCTCGTAGGCTGATGAGGTTGGATAGAGGGTCATTTGAGGGGAGTTTCTCCTTTAGTGGTTAGAGCTACGCAGGATTGGTGTTCGTTTGAAGTCTTTTGGACCCCGCATGCAGAACTTACCATTTATAGTAAGACAATGGGTGATCGAGATGGACCCCTGCTATTTTTAGAAATAAGGGTTGGTCATATGCAGAATCTTCATGCTAGTTTACAGTTCAGACGGTGTGCAGAACAGATGAGTAATAATGGAGATATTAATATTTATTTGGCTAAAATAAATATTAATAGTTTCGAGCTTATATTGTAAAGTTATAATATAATTTTATATTATAACTTAAGTCACTTAAGTGAAGGGTCAAATTATCATAGATGGGGCCAAGTGAACAATTAATTTTAAAGAAATTATTTGTGCACCATCTATAAAAGTTTCTTTTAAAAAAAATATTAAAAGTGGGAATATGTCTTTTATCCCACATTGGCCAGGAAAGTGTTGAGCTCTCACAAGAAAAGAATAAAGGAGACTTAAGAGCTCATTCTGGTATGCTCATGAAATATATATTTGATCATCGTGATTTTGAACTCTGAGAAGGGTTTACAGCTTTGCCATTGGAGAACGTAGTTCTTCTATGTGTTCATCATTTGAGCCAGTGAAATACCTGGTGAATTTGATAATTCAGAGAGAATCTCATACAGAGGTTCTGATTGTGTTTCAACAATATTTATTTCAGCGTCCATTGAATTCACAAAAAATAAGGGTGAGATAAGTTGCAGCTGTGAATAGTAATTTGCTACAGTGCGTGTGAATAGTGCATGTGAACAGCACCCATGAATAGTCACGTGCTACAGTACCCGTGAATAGTCCTCGTGAATAGTGATGAGCTACAGTGCTGTCGTGAATAGTGAAATACTTCAGCAAAATCCAATAAAAATCGGGTTCCATGTTGCTGCCATTATTTTTATTATAAAAAAAAATGTAATTTTCCCATTCTCTTGAGAAATAAAGATTCATTGCAGCAGTAGTTCAGTTGTTTTAGAATTTTCAGATTGTTGTAATTAGTTTCAGTTTTATGTTATTTGCTTTTTATGTCAATAAACCCTCAAAACACAAAAAAAACAATATATCTATTCAAAACACCAAAACAAATTCAGACAGTGCATTCAGTAGCAGAATAGTATAGAAGCAAAGAACCAGTAGGGTTCCTACTCAAAACTTCAAAGCAATCATGCTCAATCTGCTCTAAACAATCCAAAATACCACCACAAAATTGGTGAACAAGACTAGAACAAAACTTCAATGATATATCAAAAACATTTCAGCTCCATGCAACTTCTGATTTGAAGTCACCATCTCCAGCTAGGAAGGATATTTCGCCATCGAAACTGGACATCTTCTAGAGGGTTTTCGTCCTCAAGAAGGAAGGAAGAACTCTCTGGTTCGATCCTAGCAGCATCACAGTATAAAATCCAAACATAAGTCCTCACAATGAGCTCTCACTTCCTTTTCAAAGGCACCTGGGAGTTACACAAGAAAATAATTCTTTCTTGGAAATATTACTTTTTTCCCTCAACTTATAATAAGTCTTCTATTTCCAAGAGATATGCTCACTTTAGTGTGCCTAGGTGAATAATAAAACATTTCCTCATTCCAAAATGTTATAACACTTAAGTTACCTTTTTAATATTTCCAACCTTATAACTTAAGTGCACAATAATAAATAAATAGCCTGTTTAATTATCAATTTTACGGAAAACTCCAAACTTCACCAATTTGATAATTAAACTGAACCAAACTACTTTAGATGATTAGGAATGAGAAAATATGCCCTTGGAATGACTTTCTATAAATAGATAGCTTCTCCAAAAATCTTGGAAAACTAACCAGGAGCTCGATTGAGCCTCAGAAAATGGCAAAGTCATCCTGACAACACAAAGAGCTCAGATCCAACATCAGTATACGAACAATTGAACCAGAAGCCCATCACAAAAAGAACCCCTTACCATACCTCATAGCCTATCGGGATCCTGGAATAGGCTATTGGGCCCACAATTGACTAGGCTGAAAAAGGGAACATTGCACGCGCCTTTATTGTTTTTGCTGTAAACAACTCTATCATATTATTTGGAAGTTATGAATGTTGTGCTTCAAATATTCAGCAAGGACTTCAGATGTTGCATGAGAATTTGTTCTTTTTTTCACATGTTTGATATTTACATTTAAATCTGTCTCTTTTTTAGAATTTCTCTATCTATATGAACTCGAGAAGGAATGACCCAATTCGATTGTCTGTATTGTTTCTAATTCATCATATTCCATTTTGTTTTGCATCATATTCACTGTCAGTTCCCAAAACTTCTCTTATTCGTATAAGAAGTTTTTCCTTGTAAGTAGCACACCTACTGTGGTCATTTGTGGATATTAATATAATATCTTACCTTTTTCTCTGGGTAAACATTGGCATGAAAAGGGCTATTTTGTTGGATAAATCATTGGAGTTTTGAGCTTCATGAATGGCACACTTGGTATGATTTAAACAGAAGACAAAAGTTAAATAGGGAAGACAAACCAGCTTATCAAGAGCCATGCAAAATGATCCATGATAGATTGCAACTTTAAGGACCAGGATCTTATTGGAGAGATTGGATATGGAGGAATGATAAGGCTTTGTATATCTATGTGACGAAAGACTTATATGACCACTTGCAAAACATTGCTGCTATTGCTCCACAGTTGAACAAGTGGTGGGGTGTGAGTGATCCTGAAGGGCAACATAAAAGATGCCTACAACGTTTGGAAATCAACGTCTTATTTTGAAAAAAAAGTTTTTGGGTGACAAGTTCTTCATCAAGGTTTGAAAGTCAAGTCAATGCTTTACAAGGCTGGCATATCAGATTCTGCCCATCCCTGCGAGGACTTTTGGGTATGGTTAGAGGCTTAAGTCAACTGTTTATTCATTGCCCTCATATCTTGGACACTTGGATGATCTGTGATAGTTGCAAAACTTTATGGCATAAAATACTGCCGAAAGTCATTTGTTTCTTGTGGAAGGAAAAGTTACAAGGGAATCTTTTCCCGAGGACAGTTTGCTGCACAGCTTCAGAGAGTTGAGATTTGTGAGCAGATTAAGCTATGCTTTTCAAAGCCAAGATTGCTTGCTTTTGTAAAGATATTGATTCTTCCTTCTTGGGACACATGCCAACTCCGTTTTCCAGCTGGTCTGTAATATAAAATACATTTTTCCAAAAAAAAAAACATAGATATTATACAAATTATGCTTAGAAAGAATTGGCTACTAACATGTTGGCTTATTCAAGTACCTTGTTTCATGGTTTTGTAAAAATGGATTGTTTTTCTATGTTCATTTACCTCTGCGAATTATTCACTGCATCACTAGACATCTGAAACTTAGTTTATATATTTATTTATGAAGTAGGCGACCTGCATTGGCTTGAAATGATGCATTATAATGATACAGGACATGGAAAGTTTGAGACTGTAGGAGCACTTGGAATTTCATTAATGCTTTTAGGAACTGGAGGTGGTATTGCATGGCATGCTGTTGATGTCCTGCAGGCAAGTAGTTTGAGTGTATTGAAAAATGCATCTACACTTTGCACACAAATAATCTTTGCAACTTGCATTTATTCTTGTAGCTAACATATTTCTGATAGATTTAGTAACATAGAGAGATTCAACATGTTTACTAGGAAATGGAAAACATTATGTTTTGGATTTTTAGATGTTTATGGGTACAGTTTGAAAAGGCAAATATGTATATATCATAAATAAAAAATTCCCAGGTGTAGAGGCCTTAATGCTTTAAGTTGTTTACTGCTATTTAGGTAGAAGATAACATTTCTGAAGGTTTTGCACTTCCTTCTACAAACTTTGAATAAAATTTTACTCATCAATGGAGATGTAATTTTACAAAATCATGCACAAATTTTAAGAACATGTAAAATAACATTGTATGAACATGAATGCAATTTCTAGAATATGGCAAGAATTTATTAGAATAATTATTTATCCTATTTTTAGTTAATGGTCACTCCTGTAAATTAGCTGTAATTTATTTGGTAAGATCGTTTGCACGATCTTCTGCAGTTTCTATTTTAGAAACTTGCTCTTTGTATATCTTGTATATATTTTGTTGAGCATTTTGCTCTTTGTTAATAACATTCAAGTTTTTACCAAATTACCTTCGTAATATGGTATCAGAGCCGGATTTTTTTTTTTTGGGCTCTCTGTATTCATCTGAATCTGGTCATTTTTCTTCTGCAAATCGCGATTTCTGTTTGGTGGTTTTTGTCATTCTTTGGTCACGTTTTTTTTGAAAACCTTCGTCGTGAATCCTGAAGTTTGTGTCTTCCTTTCACGTGTTTGGAGATCGCACCCTTATCTGACCGAGTTTGCTCCTGCAGTGAAAAAAAATGACGGGTTTGTGGTCCCAGAGGTTTGCTAAAAGTGTCTTTGCCAGTCACGAACCTCTCTGTGATGCGAGATCGCGTCTTTTAGGGACATGTTTCTGTGCATAAAAGTTATTGCCCCTATTCGTGACTTGAACATTCCTTCAAGGGATGATTTTAAATCCCTTTAGGGTTCGTTTTCGTTGGAAACTTCCGCGATTTGCATTTGTTAAGGACCGTGGTTCAGTCTTTGGACGTGTTCTTTCTTTCTGCTCAGTTTTGTTCGCAGCGGCTAGGGTTTCAAAGAAATCTTCTGTTTCCAAGCTACGGTTTCCTGATCAGTTTTTCACTGTGCTTTCATGGCCGCCTAGGGCCTCTGAAATTTTCGGCTAGGGTTTTGACCCTCTGGTTCAAGTTCGAAATTTTTTTCGATTGCAGATTCTTTCTAGGTTTTTCGAGACTATTTCTGGGTACCTGTCGGATTTTTCTGGGTATCTTGAAATCCGTGCCTTGAAATTTGTGCCGATGGATTTGTCTCGAATTTTGTGCCTATAAATTGCCTCAGCATCTTGTGCATTGGAATTTGTGCTTCGGGTTCCGTGCATTCAGCCTCTTCTCAGTACCTTGTTTTTCGTGTCTCAAAAAGCGTGCAAGATAGCGAGTTTGACCAACATCATGTTGGAAGGCAATCAGTGATTTAACGGCAAAAATTATAATACTTGGAAGCAGCGAATGATGACCATCTTTGAATATCGCTGCCTCGATCAGATGATTTTAGGCACCACTACTCGTCCTGCAACGACGGGTAAAGATCAGGACAAGTTTGATGAGCAAAACCGTGAAGCTGTCATGCTCATTAAGCTTTCAGTCACAGATGATCAGCTACCTTAGATTCCGGTTGGAAAAACAACAAAGGAGATTTGGGACTATCTGAAGGGTATGCATGAGACCTCCGACAAGAGCCGTGCGTTCTTCTTGAAAAATATACTGTTTTCTATCATGATGGATGAGAAGACATCTTTGCAGACGCACTTGAACAAGATCCAGGAAATCAGAGATCAGCGGGAGGCTATTGGTCGCAAAATGGAGGAAGAAGACATGGTCATGATCACTTTGAAAAGTCTACCTAAGTCCTATGAACATTTCATTGAGACTCTCAACATTACGTCTGCCAATGTTGATCTGAAGTTTCCAGAACTCTGTACTATCCTCTTGCAGTAGGATTGCTGGAAACAACAGTTTGGTAGTAGTGCTTCTTCATCCTCTTCAGAGCAGGCTTTTGCAGCCAAGTTTCAGGCTCAGAATAAAGGCAAAGGTCAGCCTCCATAGCAGAAAGGCTCAGGTCAACCTCAGGACAGCACCAAGAAAAAGAATATTTAGTGTAATTATTGTCACAAATATGGTCACATCAAAAAGGATTGTTGTCAGCGTTTGGCTTCTGAACAGAAGAAGCAGGGAGGGTCTCAGCAAAAAGCAAATGTTGCCGAGCACACTGAGCAGAAGGAATCTGCCTTTTACCCTTTTATGGCTAAACGACCTGCAGATCATGTGAAGTCCTCTGCCTGGTACATTGATTCAGGTGCTTCGCGTCACTTCACTCATAGACGTGATTGGTTTACAGACTTTACTCCCTTCAGTGACTCAGTTAGTTTTGGTGGAGGAGAAGAATATACGGTTGTCGGTAAGGGCACTGTTCAGATTCAGTCTGGTGGGAGGAATCTCATATTGCTCAATGTCTACTATGTTTCTGACATGGAACTTAATCTTCTCTCTATCAGTCAGATCATGCGGCACTCTCCTCAGTTGGATGTGGTGTTCAGTACACACAAATGTTCTATTGTTGATCGGGAGACTCGTAGCACTATGGCTGTTGGTATTGAGGATCATGGTCTATACAGACATGTGGATACAGGTGATTCTCTAGAGTTAGCCATGGCAGCCCAAAATTCTTCCATCACCAGTCTTTGGCATCAGCGGTATGGGCACTTAAATGTGCACTATCTTTCTCAGTTATCTCAGGAGGACCTTGTAGCCGGTTTACCTGAGATCCAGACTCAGCATCATGGTGTTTGTGGAGCTTGTCAGGCTGGGAAGCAGCATCGGACACCGTTCCCGACTGGTGATTCGTGGCGAGCCTCCAAGGTACTACAGTTGGTTCACGCTGATGTATGTGGGCCAATGAATACACCTTCTGTTACTGGTTGCAGGTATTTCTTACTTTTTGTTGATGATTTCAGTCTTAAAATGTGGGTGTACTTTCTCAGATAGAAATCAAATGTGTTTACTGTATTTCAGAAGTTTAAGGCCTTAGTAGAAAAAGAGTCTGGCTGTTCCATAGTCACTCTTAGGTCAGATAATGGGGGGGAATTTTGTTCTACTGACTTCTCCAACTTCTGTGATACACACGGCATCAAACGCCAGTTAACCACACCCTATACTCCTCAGCAAAATAGTGTTGTCGAACGGCGCAACTGCACAATCACTGAGATGGCTCATTCCATGTTAGAACATAGGAGTGTTCCTAAGAAATACTGGGCAGAAGCAGTCTACACTGCCGTCTATCTCCTTAATCGGTCTCCGACTTATGTTGTTAAGGAGAAGAATCCTGAAGAAGCTTGGACTGGTTGCAAACCTCGGATCAGTCATTTGAAAATATTTGGCTCTTTAGCTTATGTATGGATTCCAGATGCCAAGCACTCTAAGTTGGATTCCAAGAGTCAAAAGCTTATGTTCACAGGGTACAATGACAACCATAAGGCTTACCGGTTGATTAATATCGATACTGATCGTTTTACCTTCAGCCGGGATGTTGTCTTTGATGAAGAACGAGTACCTTTTCTTTCTTCCTCGTCTGTGCAGCATTCTGAGGATCAGCCTTTGAAGGCTGCTAATTTGGGTGTTCATCTTCCGTTAGGTCCACCTGATGGGAGGGATGATGCAGATTCTGATTTTGATGATGCTCAACCCGAATTTCCTCCGGATGTTGATCTTCCACCTGTTGCACCTGTTCCGGCTCCCCCTGTTGCATCCAATGTTGGCACTTCTACTCTCCGGCCTAAATGGTGGGCTAAGACTATAGGAGATCTTCATGACGATGAGCTCATTAAGGGTAGATAATCCAGAAACAAGAGCAAACAGCAGCATACAGTTAACTTTGCTCTCATGGCCAACATTCACAGTGTCTATGAGCCTCAGACACATTCAGAGGCTAAGGGAATTTCTGAGTGGGAAAAGACTATGGAGTCTGAATACCAGAGTCTTCAGAAAAATCACACTTGGGTCCTTTCTGATCTTCCTCTAGGGAAGAAGCCCATTAGCTGCAAATGGGTGTACAAGGTGAAATACAAAGTTGACAGAACCCTTGACAAGTACAAAGCTCGTTTCGTTGCTCGGGGGTTCTCACAGAAGGAAGGCATTGACTACGAGGAGACTTTTGCTCCTATAGCCAAAATGAGTACAATTTGGCTCGTCCTTGCCTTAGCAGCCCAGTTTGGTTGGAAAGTCCATCAGATGGACGTTAAGAATGCCTTCCTCAACGGTGAATTGAAGGAAGAAGTCTACATGATGCAGCCTCCAGGGTTCAAGGTTGCTGGTCAAGAACATAAGGTGTGTAGATTGGTCAAAGCACTCTATGGCTTGAAACAGGCTCTTTGAGCTTGGTACATCAAGATAGATAAGTACCTCATAGATCATGGCTTTCAGAGGAGTCCATCTGACTCTAATTTGTATGTCAAACGCACTGGTAGTGATATTTTGATTCTTGTTGTCTATGTGGATGACCTGATCATTACTGGTAGCTCGACACATTTGATCGCTGAGATCAAACAGGATTTGTGCAGCACATTTGGCATGACAGATTTGGGACTTTTACATTATTGTTTAGGTGTTGAGGTTTGGCAGACTGAAAGCAGTATCTTCATTTCCCAGTCCAAGTATGCTCGCAGTCTTCTGGATAAGTTTTGTATGCAGGATTGCAAACCTGCCTCCACACCCATGGAAAAAGGGCTTAAGTTGTCAGCCAAGTCAGACTCACCTGTAGTGGATGAATCATTGTTCAGGCAACTAGTGGGCAGCCTCATCTATCTCACTGCCACTAGACTTGACCTCTGTTTTGCAGCGAGCTACATTTCACGCTTCATGACAGCCCCCAAGGCTGATCATTGGGTAGCAGCGAAGCATGTGCTGCGTTATGTGAAGGGCACTTCTGATTATGGACTTCTTTACTCAAGGAGTCACGATCCTAGACTCAGTGGTTTCATAGACTCAGATTGGGCAGGTTCAGTTGATGACAGGAACTCCACCTCTGGGTATGTGTTCAGTTTGGAATCCAATGCAGTCACATGGACTAGTAAGAAGCAGCAGGCGGTGGCTCTCTCCTCGATAGAAGCAGAGTATCGGGGAGCAGTTAAGGCAGCTTGTGAGGCAGTTTGGCTTCGCCGGATGCTTGCTGATATGCAAATATCTCAAGCAGGTCCGACTCCCTTGTTTTGTGATAATTAGGGAGTTCTCAAACTTGCCAAAAATCCAGTCTTCCATGAAAGAACCAAGCATGTAGAAACTCATTGTCACTTCATCAGAAAGCTTGTTGAAGACGGATCAGTTTAGTTGCTGTATGTTTCGACGGAGGATCAGACAGCTGATATCCTCACCAAGTCCCTTGGTCCAGATAAGTTTGTAAAATTCAGGGGGTCTCTTGGTGTAGTTGATAGATTGACCATTAAGGGAGGGTATTAGAATAATTATTTATCCTATTTTTAGTTAATGGTCACTCCTGTAAATTAGCTGTAATTTATTTGGTAAGATCGTTTGCACGATCTTTTGCAGTTTCTATTTTAGAAACTTGCTCTTTGTATATCTTGTATATATTTTGTTGAGCATTTTGCTCTTTGTTAATAACATTCAAATTTTTACCAAATTACCTTCGTAATAGAATTGACTCTGGGACAATGTCAACCATCTGGCTGTGATAGCTAGCTAGAGCATTGCTAGTTAACCAAAAAAATCTCTAGGAAATATATTTGGCTTAATTAGGACTTAGTTTGGGGTTATTTATCATTTTGTTTATAAAAATCATTCTAAATTTGGGTGGTAGTTTCCTTAATCTTATATTATGAGCTTTCCTTCTGTCTGCCTTGTTATACTTGCCTAAAACTAGCTGTGGCTTTTTAGCTTCGTAACACTTCATTTGGCTTCCTCTCTTAAAATGTGTTGGCGTTTCAATTCACACCTCTGGAATGCGAGTTGGAAACGGACAGCTATGCACAGATAAACTGCTCTCCTATTAGAAGGGGGAGTTCCCTTTTGTTGATGTTCGCTAAAAAGATAATTAAATAAAACTTCGCCTATCTTCTTTTTGATTCTCAGCTGCGAGCACAAGGTTATAAAACTCTAAACGTTGTAGAAGAGGTTTTTTCCTTTTTTAAAACTTCTATTACAACTAAGCATAGACTAATGGCGCTTTTAATCTCCTAAGTAAATTCACAGCAAAGGAAATTAAAAGTGAACAAGGAATGATTGTTTTAACAAAAACTTAAGCAATTTTCTCCTAGTTTTACATCACAAGACTTATAGTACTTTAATGATGAAAGCTACAAAAGCCACACATCTGATGACGAAAACTTGATTAATCAAGATAGAATATCAGAGCAAAATAGGCATGAGACTTCTATTCAATATCACAAAGTTGATACAACTCCAGGACATCAATACTGTAGCAAAAGACAAGCATACAACAAGCGATCAAACACCGGAGAACAGGTTACGCAAAGTGAACAAACATTTGAAATAACAAAATCTGCAGGCTAGAATAGGCACAACAAATTAGTATCACAAAAGTCGATCCTTTACGAAGAACACAGAGTGAACAGACACTTGGAATATCAAGATTTGCAGGCTAGAATAGGCACAACAAATTAGTTATCACAATTACCATTACATACAATGGGCAAGGATGCCCTTATTTATACTAAAATCAAAGGAGTAGGGAACTGTAAAATCTCCTTAATTAACCCTAATTTGCCAACTCGCAAGCTTTATTACTATTCTAAGACAAAGATACAATAAACAAACGCTTTAAAGCAATCTGCTTTAAAGCAAAGAAGATTCCAACTATCACAAAGTGATTTCTTTCTAAATATAGAATGGATGAGCTTAGGATGAAAGCAAATGCTTTAAAACAAAAGCATTTGTTTTAAAACTGTTTTTTTTTGAAATGCATCTTCATCAACATTCTTGCTTTTTGATGATGTCATTCGTTTATATTCTGGGAAACAATATCTTTTAAAAAGCGAGTGACTGCATCTCTGCCAGGAACACTGATACTCTCTAGAATGATATTCTGATTCTCTAACATTTCTTCACCGTTGGCAACTATCTGAAGAAATTCATGAACTTCGCCCACAGCTTTATCAAACTTCATTGTCATTGCAGCAAAACGACCCATCTTGCCGGCACTGATATCATCATTAAAATTGCTGCGGACAAGAGTCTGGAACTCTGCTTGCACTTCCCTGAGATCATACAGGGTACCATCTTCTCTTTCATACGAACATGGGATCTGAGAAACAAAAGATCTGACGAACTTGAGGACGTTGACTACCTTTTCTTTCCATTTTGTCAACTCTAAAATCATACTGTCATAAGTTTTTACTGTGAAAAGATATTGCACTTTCCAAGTAGAAACTGTCTTCTTATCATCGGCTGAATCAATAGAATCGAGTGCAATTTTCAAGTTGGAGATAATGATCTCAAACACCGGTCTATTTTCTGCGATGGTTTGCTACAACCCCTAGATGCCTTGGCGTAAATCATGAGCGTTGTACTTTAATTGATAAAACTCTGAAAGTACAACTCTCCCTTTAGTCACAAATTCTTCCAACCAATTATTCATATGCCTTCCATAGAGAACCAACTGACTGAACTGCTGCTGATCGACTGGTGATTCAAGATTCGGTGGAAGCAATAAATCAGCCTGTGATGCGCCATGGAAAAGGTTTGAAATATACTGCCGCAGCTGCCTAACTTCAGCTTTGAGAGTTGCTTTGTCTTCTCCATCTTTCAACACTCTTTCCTTGAAATTATCCGCAGCAACCTCGAAAAGATTTACATCTGTATGGTTTGTACTTCTACCAAGGTTAGCTTTAACAACTGTGAAGTCATCAACCTCGACATCATCAGCACTTCTATCCTCTAGCGGTGTAGTTTCAAGGATTATTTCTCCATCCGCATTCTTCTCAATGCAAACCTGCTTCTTCAGCTTCTTGTTTGGTGTGTCTTGGTAGACACTTTTAAGTTCTGTTAAATCCAATTGATATGAGGGCTTTCTCCTCTTCCTTCCCAGAATGTTTTCAAGCTAGGATGAGCCTTCTTCTCTTGGAAACTCGGTTCTAACTTCATCAACTCTTGATGAATTAATGTGTGCATTAGGGTTATGAATCGGTGAATCTGGCTCTGAATCTATGTGGATAGAAGTGATCGGTGAAGAAGGTGGAGAAACATGATCTGAAGGTAATGCTTCAACATGCACCGTTGGTTCAACAGGAACTTCTGATTCAACTGTTGGTTGTTCCTGCTGGACATGAGTTGGAGACTCATCTTTTTTCCTTTTTAACTTAGCCATTTTTGTCCCTTCTGGAAGAACACTCATAGCTTTAACCCTTCTCTTTGGTTTGGAAGTGGAAGGCTCTGATGGTTGTACAACTGGCGGCTCTGCTACTGGAATATCATCCTTCCGCGTATCCTTCAGGAATATCAAACTGTTTTTAACGACTCGACTCGTTCTTTCCTCAATGGAAGTGCTCTCTTTTATTGACCAATTAACTGGTGGCAACGGTTGTTGCTCAACTTGGTCCCTGAAATATGTGGGAAGTAGAACTTCACCATTTTCTGTCAAACCCTCTATATCTTCTGATAGGATATCAGACATTTGCTGAAGAGTAAACCTGCTATAACTGCGTTCTCGCACTTCAAACTCATCAGCACAATTAGCCCAGAAGTCTTCAACTGCATGTGTGCGTATAATTTTGACCAAGATGTGATGCAAAAACACCACGAGGATCATATGAAGACCTCCTGTCGAAAAACTTGAGACCATATCTGGATGATTCATTACCAATTGCTTTGGCATCTGCTCCAGATCTGCATCTGTAAATACTCATCCCAAGTGGAAAATTGAAAGCTGCCTTGCGTCTGCTACGCAAAAATCTATGAACTTCATAGGCTTGCCTCAAAAATTCCATAAATGCTATTTCATCTGTAGGATATCTTGGCAACATGGCTGGCTCTCCTGAGAAGCCATATACTTTGATGTAGGAAAAAGTGGGAAACTGGATAAACCAATCAGCCCATTCTGCCATTGCTATTCTAGCATCTGCTGAAAACCGTATATGCAACTCATTATCCATATCTCGCACTGCATGCATCAGGAATGCATCATTTACCCGCCTGTAATGTCGTTCAGCTTGAAAGATTTCTAATTGTGGGAAATGGTGATACACATGTTGAATACCCAAAGTTCCAACAACATTCAAACTTTTGAATTGACCCTAGAAAGCCATCAAATACACAAGGTATGACATCATGTGGAATTCATGAGCCCTTTGAAATTCAAGTATTTGTTGGTGGAGACTATCACTGATGAGTGCCGACCAGTCATAGAATTCGGTTCCATCAACAATCTGGGACATAATGTAAAACATCCAAGGCTGGAACTTGTTAGCATCTGCTTGACCTGTGATCCGGCTTAGCAAAGTAATTATTATTGCATGGTCCTCCTTAAATTCTCCATGTCCAACAATCTTTGGTATAACATTCTGCTTTTCTTTCAACCACCTCTGACCAATCTTTTTTCGGTATTTTTCCTTGTCATTGTTCCAAACCCTCTTGCATTCTTCAATTGAAACAGTTAAGTTTTCTCTTCAAATAGGCATTGTAAAACACTTCTCAATGTCGTTCGGCCTCAGGCTGCAGAGCACATGTCCATCTCTTGATTGAATTTCTCTTGTGACCGAATTGTATGTCATGTCCCTATAATGATTTATAATTGAATCGTTTATTTAAATAATAAGTTAGCCTTATATAAACTAAATATATAATATATTTATTTAAAATATATTATTAATATGTATTAGTTAATAAATAATATTATTAATTTAATATAATATAAATATTATAAAATATATATATTTAATTAACTAGATATATTTTAATATAACATTTATGTGAATAAAATAAGATAAAAGAGCTCCCCTACTTAATAACAAATGTATTTATTTATACTATATATATTATATAAATAATGTACTTTAAAAAGGGAGGCCGAAGGAGGATATTTATAAGTGTAGCGATTAAGTTGGTTGACACCAGCGATCACATTAATAAATAATATATTATAAATATATCTAATAATATAAATACAAATATTATTATTATTATCTTATATTGTAATATAAATATAAATAATACAAAATAAATCATATATCATTTATTATGATATAAATGATATAATAAATAATATATCATTTATTATAATGATATAATATAAATAAACATCTTTTAACCTATCCTCTTATGATAAGGGAGTTACGTATGGTTAGAACTAGTTTTACCACAAAAGGGAATTAATATAAAGTAATAAAATTTATAAGAGGGTAAGTATGTATTTTACCACCAAGCATAATAAGAGACGTGCCTCTTCGAACATAGCCCTTGAAAGGGAAATAAATAAAGGTTGTGAGATAGAAAGGAAAACAGCATCGGCAATAAATAAAAAAGGAATATCCGATAAATAAATATATTTAGATCCGCATTATATTTATATATATATATATTTCTGAGTCATAAGTAGGAAAGATATCATAAATATATATATAAGGAGGAAGTATTCAAGTAAAAATAAATATATATATATAATAATATTAATAACATATATAATAATATAATATAGAGATATTATTAATATTATAACAAATACTATAATATATAAATATTAAAGAATAGGCTAAAGAGAATAGAATCAAGTGAGCAGATTAACAAGACAAGCAGCATAAAGAGGTACGTCATCTATCCTAAGATAAAATGATATATATATATATATATATACATACATATATATATATACATAATGTTAGTTATGTATATAAATGATAGAATAAAATGTTAGAATGAAACCATATGTATAGCATAATAAAAAGGTAATGATAATATGGTATAGGTATAGGATTAAGATGATAGGATATAATAATATTGTCATCTCTGATTATGAAAATAAATGCGCTGTCAAGTTAATAGATACGATTATGATGTTAATTATAAATAAATGCACTAAACTTAGACAAAACTATGAATGTGCATAAACTTATATAACAAATAAATGTTAACAATACATGGTCAATTTTGATGTAAGGCCATGATGTCCTAATATAAGGCATCTCGTGTTAAATGATAATGAGAACAATTATGGCATCTATGAAATCAAATAAAAGATAAGTTGGTGGTATGCTTGGAGCTGACTCAGACTCTCCCGTTAACCCTTCTATCACCTCTAAGGTATGACGTAGTTGAAATAGTTTATTTTAGCCTAGGTATCTCTCGACTGGACGTAAGTCCCTCGAGCCAAGTGGTGAGGAACCCCGTGTGTGGGTGAAATCCTTGGGCCTAGGAGAACTTGTAAGAGTTGCTCTACGGATGGTGACTCTCATCTGGATGAGGTATTCCGTGTGTGAGTGAAATCCCATGAGCCAAATGGTGAGGGACTTCGTGTGTGAGTGAAACCTTTGGGCCTGTGTAAGAGATGGAACTATTTCCTTAATGAAATCATACTTGGTGATCTAGAGCTGGTTAATGTAATAGTCTACCATAAGTCCCTCACAAGTCATATCACGAACCAATGATAAAAATGAATAACATATATATGAATGTGCTTATAAATTGAATGCATGATGACAAAACAAATATATGAACTTAATGTGAATATAATCTAATATGTTATAGTCTTAAAGATTATATGTTGAAGGAAACGATTAAAAGATTACTAATGTTTCCTTTTACTAAGTTGAAATTGCGCAATGTGGTGAAAAATTTCGGCTTACCAGAGGGGGACATTACATTGTAATGCGTCATGCAAGCAATTACAAATTCGATACTTTGCACTGTGATGGGAAAGGATGCCACTGCAAGCAAACCAGAGTGTCCTAGATCCCTGATAGCATTATTCCCTGCATCCTCCAAAGAATGTAAATTGATTACTGGAAGTATTTTATGCAAGTCTGTTTCACAAGTTCTCAGGTAATCGTGAACCAATGCCGTTTTGGGCCTGATTTGTGTTGGAGAGTACTGCATATTGAAAGATTTGAAAATTGACAGTGAACACGCCTATGTCGGAAAAATCTTGGACAAATGGCTGAAAATTACTTGTTGATTTTTAGAAAAAGAACAGATTCCAAGCAAAAAAGATGGCACATGGGTTTTGTAGGCAATTCTGTTTTGAAGCAACCCAGATTGTTGGATTTTGAAAAAGCGGAGACTTTCTCGAAAAAGTAGCAAAAAAATAGATTCCCGAAAAAAGCAAAACTCCCAATCTTCAAGAGGATGAAATACTAGATGGACCCATCTTGATAAAAACTGAAAAGCTTCGGTCCAATTTCTGAAAAACGATCCCATAGAAAAAAGGACCCTGAAAAAGCGAGTCTCCTTGCTTCCTCAACCCGAAACTATGAAGAACGTTGAAAAAACACTTCGTTTGGGTCTTCGAATCTTCGTTGAAAGAAAAATAAAAATTCTTCCTCTGGATGCAACCTGCAAAAGATAATGAAATAAAGAAGCCAAATGCTTGTCTTTATAGATCTTTAGGGTGAAAAAACAGCTTTATTTGTGAGAGAATAAAACTTCACTCTTATCCATGAAGAAAGCAACTTTTAAAGCATAAATCCAAGTGGATGTCTTCGAATAGGAAGAATCCCTATTTTGTAGCTGCCTATGGCTTCATGTGCAAGATGACAAAAAATATCTTCTTTTGATGATGTCATTGAACACGCGAGTTGATAGAAGTGTTAGCCAATTTTTCTTCGTTTTCGACACTTCTGCACTCGTTTTGACTCAAATATGGCTTGTCTCCGACTTCAACAAGGTGGCCAAATGTCACCGTTGACTGAAAAAGCTGACTGATCCTGACATTTCGGAGACCTATCAACTGAGATTCCATACCCATCCTCGAATTGACGATCTTGCATCGTTTGACCAAGTTTGACCTCTTGAAAACTGCCAACAGATGAAAATCAGGAAACAACTGTTAGAAAACACTGTCAAATCCGGAAATTTTCTAGCTCTGGTGAAGTTGGGCGCCCCAAGTCACTCGGGGTGCCTGGATTCTCCAGCCTTAACCATTTTTTTGAAAATTGCAACTTTTTCAATTTTTCGATTTGCGTGCGCTTTCCGGTGGCTGATTACCCTTGTTTGGCTGTCAATTTCTATTTCCTGGGACAAGATAGAGTCTGATGATCTGGCAGATAGGCAGGCCCGATGAAAATGGAGCTGACTGTACCCTCTATCTGCCTCGGGAAACGTGTCAAACTGTCCTGCTCTGAACCAGACCGGGCTGACGGAGGGAGATTCACGTTTTTCGAGGAAAACTCAAAAATATTCTAACTCTGGTGAGTTTGGGCGCCCCAAGTCACCTGGGGTGCCTATCTTTCAATGCCTCAAATTTTTTTTTGAAAAATTCAAATTTTATGCCGTTTCTCATTTTCCGTGCCAACAACCTCTGTTTGACCTTCGTTTTCAGTTGTCCGGATGACTGTCGAGGCAGAACGGAGGGTGATCTAAGCAGCCCAGCTTTGACTGACGTTTGACCAAGTTTGACCAAATTTGACCAACTGGAAATGAGCTGACGGAAGCATTTTTGACGTTTTCTCGAAAAACGTGAAAAAAATCTAACACTGGAGAGGTTGGGCGCCCCAAGTCACCTGGGGCGCTTGGTTTCTTCATACTTAACCATTTTTCTGATTTTCAACCTTCATCTGCAACTTGCTCCGTTTTGCGTGCCGACAGCTGCTTCCTGATGTTGATTTCTACGATTTGTCGATCAACTGCCACTGAATGGTGAATGAACTGCATAGCCTGGGTACATCTGATGAATTTTCCAGCTTTTCAGGATCTGATGATCAAAACGGTTGCTTTTATGCCCACTGGAACTGATCGACAGACACAGTTCTCGCATTTTCTCGAAAAATGCATAAAATTTCTAACACTGGTGGGACTGGGAGCCCTAAGTCACCTGGGGCGCCTAAAATCTTCATACTTATTCAAATTTCATGATTTCTAGACTTTCACCTCACCTCGGATCCATCCTGCGCTGTTTTGTGTGCTTCGTCGAGTCGGCGATTGTTCGTCGGTTCTGTGTCGTTGGAACAGCGTTGAAAACTCGAAAATTAGCTCTGGCAGATGAATTTCCTCTGTTGATGACTTCAGAGCTCATGCTTCGCCTTCCGAAAAAGCAGAAATGACCCAGTAGAGAAAACTTGACCATTTGCAGATTCTATCTAGACCACGCTGATCGTGAAGCAAAATCGACCAATGAGAATTAAGCGCGATACTTGAGTCGGAGATTCTATTCGGAGATTCTATTTTTAGAAAGTTTTGCCAACATCTATATCTCAAGAAACCCAGAAAACCTAATTTGACGTCTATTTTTAGAAATTTCTATTTTTAGAAATTTTGCTTTTTTGACTTTTTGACGAAAAATTATCTAGACTTGTTCAAAATGCCTTAATAAAGCAAAAATTTTGGTTGGGTACAACAAAATGTTTAACTCTCTATCAAATAGCCATATTGAGGACAACAGTTCATGTGGTTAGCTTGGAAATTTGATAGTTGCATGCATCCAAGCACCTTTCTTAGGATTGTAATAGCATATATTCCTCCTCCCATTTTGTAATGTCCCACCCCTATCTGTGATCAATTTTTTCCTTTTTTTCCTGTTTTTTGATGTTTAGTTGATACTTGGTGCATTTTGAGTTTTTTGCATTTTGACATGGAAAACATGCATATACATATATTTGGAAACACAATGAAAATGAAATACCCAGATGCTTGTTTTCAATGCAAATGCAATATCTACCAAAAATAAACAATACCCATGAAGAGAAATGCAAGTAGGATCAAGGAATGGACAATACCCATTCGCTGACATAATAAATCAGTCTGAAAGTAATGTGTTCCAGCAGTTGAGGCTCATGGAAATCACTCCTAACAATGCAAACTCAGTTTTTACTATCCATTCAGCAATGTACAGCAGATATGCTAGAAGAGATTCCTCTTTGAAGACCTTTGAAGGTACTAAACAAGTGAAACTGCACCATAAACTGGCCCACGTCCCTGTGGTGACTGGAACGGCCTGCTGTCAACAGGAACAGCCCTCAACTCATGTCAAACTGCCTCCAAATTGCTGCTGATATCCCTGTTATGGCTGCACTGACCCATCACCTAGATAAGGAAGAGAAAACAGTCCAAACGCCTCCCCAAAACTCCAATATATCTGCTATTTGGTACGGCCTGGTACTATGTAGGTACGACCTGAAAATGGGTCCAAAAATATATCAAAACACCATGAAAATGCAGTCTATAACTTGCAATCCAATCTTCAATACTCCTTTGTAATTATAGTGACAAAAAGCTGATGATATCTCCTTGAAACCCCTCCGCGACAATCCAACTCTGTGCAATGAAGCTCAATGGTGACCCCTGCAATGAAGCCAGTCAAACAACATCCTAGGAGAATCTTTCAACCCCATAGATGCTCTCAACCATGGAGGTTTCCATCTCCAAAGCTACTGGTGCAAACCCTTGTTCTCCAAGAACCAAGCTCAGACTTAGTGAAAATAACAAATGTCGTGAATGAATAAAAAATGAGAGTTCATATTTTCTTTTTGTTTCTTCTCCCTCAAACTCAATGCCACTTTTTGGGTTATAATAATATTTTTTATTATTTCACTTTATTTCCCACTTCATAAAACGTGACTTTATATTTTATATTACATGTCCACTTATATTATAAAGTCGCATTATACTTTATTCCACTAAGTTAAATATTTTAATTTAACATAGGAAATAGATGTACCATTAAAATTAAATTCATTTGACCTCTGAAAATGGATTCCGTAGCACCGCCATATTGATGAAATGAAAACAAATGAAGTCTAGCTGGTTCGCATTGAGTCGCTCCAAGTCCCGAGCCCCTGCTAAAAATAGAAAGTTCGGCCACGGGGTCCAAAACTGCACTAGAAAAGCAGTCCCAACATGGGTCCCCTAACCATCCATGTTAGTCTACGAGAACCCGCTAATAGACTAACCCTAATCTCTGAACTGCTTAGGAAGGGGACATTACACATTTCCATTCGTGAAAATATCAAATTAACAACTGCTCTAGAACATGTAGTTAAATTTAAACCAATCTCTTATCTAAAAAACCTTTAATCAGTATAATAGCTATTGTGGTTGGTTTGATGATCAAGGATGCTTAAGATTTACACATTACATGCATTTGGACCTATATGAACTACTTGGTCTAACTCAATAGAACCAAGAAGAAATCGATACCAACATGAATTAGTTTGCAACTTTTACAACCTCTCACCAAAAGGTATAATATATGAGAATGGAATTGAAAGATAATATGGAATTTAACATTTCTATATGCAAAATAAACACATTGTAGATCACCCCATCAATGAATACGATAAGAAGTTAGAAGATATGTTATTCTTAGGAGAATTGATTTTATCAAAGTGTCTTTATGGTTTATCAGGTACTAGTGATACTAGGATCTGAACAGATTATTACCATGTAGTCCTTGGTGTCAATCTGTCTTCAATTTTTAAACATTATTTTTCTGATTTATAAATTTGACCTTTACTAAGAAGTTTAAACAATTATGTTTAAATTTTGATATAAATTACCTCTGTAATCCTCCATCTGAATCTCATTGCTTCTCCCCTGCCCCCATATCTTATTGGATGATAATGGATACCTATGCATCTCAAGGGTGGGAATTATATCCTTGTAAATGATTCATGTCCATAAATGTGTTAGGGATAATGAAATCAATTATTTTATAATTTGGCAAGAGTTGACAATTCTTGAATAGCATTTTGTAATGTCCCCAATTGGAATATTTGATAATCTTGACAATAACCCAGTATACATGCACAAATTCTAGCACTTTTTGATCACCGAGATCCTGTGACGGGCAGGGTGAGAGCATATGGTGACTAGAATTTAATCAATATTAAATCTATAATGCTTATTGACGGCAAGCCACATTGTAATGTCCCCTCAACTCTTTTGAGAGTTGATGTGATTAGCCTACTCTTGGGTTCCCGTAGGCTAGTGGATATGGTTAGGGAACCTATCTTGGTCGTTATTCCAGGGCTTACTATTTATAGTAAGTCGGACAGGGGTATTAGGTGGCATTGGCCAACTTACTATTTATAGCCTGTCAGTTGGAGCATTTTGCACCTGCAGTTGGACTTCGAGGAACAATTAGGAGATTATATTTCGAAAATATAAGTTAAATTAAATATTTAACTTATATTATTTTAAAAGCTATGGTTACTTTTAGTTAATAAAGTAACTTTCTAAAACGAACTTTAAGTTATAACTTAAAGTTGTGGTGCTAGGAAAGGGGGGCGCTCCATGGAGGGATAAGGGGTTATTTTAAATTTAAAACAAATTGAACTCCCTCCTGTTTGGGCGTTGGGAATGAGGAGAGTATATAATGCTTTGTGTGACTTCATTTGTTTCTCTCTGACTTTTGGAAAATATATTTGTCTGGGCAAATTTTTGAGCATTGGCTTAGGGTTTGGAATGGAGTTTTGCAGGGATGTAGCCCTTTGTGAGACTACCTTCTTTGTGCTTGAAAGATAGCATTAGGAAGGACTGCTGGGATCTTCATATAGAGGCTTCGCTTGTGTTTTCAAGACAACTTATTGATGGAGTTTTCTTTGATATATTTTTGATTTTGTTGAGTAGATGAAATAGGGTTTAAAGACAGATTTTCAGGTGTTTTTGAATAGATGGGATTGATCATCATGGCAGGCCGTACATCCTCTACCTGGCCGTACATAGTGCAGCGGATTTCAGAATGTTTGAATGAGTTTAATGCATGAATGTTGGCGTTGAGGGTCTTAGGAGGATAACAGATCTGTATGTGGCAATTTGGACAGATTTTAAGGGAGTTTGGAAGGATTTTTATTGCTGTCAGCAACAATACCAGGCCGTACAGCCTCACCAAGGACGTGGGTTTCTTATTTGATGAATCGCCTAGGGTTTGAACTCCAAAATGCTTCCTTCATTGGCGCCTAGGGATTGAACATTCAGTGCAGCTTTTCGTTTGAAGGAGAACAGTCTTGTGTTAGGGTTTTGAAGTGTCTTTTTGATGCATTTTATGCTGGTGCAGTACAACCAACTGATGAAGTTGAAAACTGTAATATGGGTATGTGTGTATAATTCATGTTATGCAATTCTAACACCCGGGTCATTGTTATTTTGTCATTACATACCATAGATTTTCTGGGTATTCGTTGCATGTTTATATTTCATTGTATTTGTGCAAAAAACAAACATGCAAAACCAAAAAACCCCTTCTGCAACTTCTGTCTAGTTCTGAAAGACCACTTAATAAAAATAACACTATTACGAAATAAAAAAAATTACAGACAGGGCAGATCATCACACGCACAGCCAAAAAACATGCAATGATAAAACCGAAACTAATGAAATGTTGGTTTTGGCGGCAAGCCTTCTTGAACAAATGTAATGTCCCCTTTCCATCGGTAATTAATTTAATAATGGTTAGCCTTGTTTCTGTATGTTTCCGTAAATTTCTCAGAGGCTAACTAGGTCATTTTAAGGGAAATGACTTTTAAAATAATTAAATAAGTTGTCCTTGGTTTTAACTTTATATTTTAAAGTTGACAACTTCAAGTTATTTTAAAAGTGGCTTTTATGGCTTGGCGAGCATTAGCAAAAAAAGATTATTTCATTTCCCCAAAGTGAGTGCCCACTTTAGTGGGAAATAAATACGCATGAAGCCCATAATGCAATATAATATATTTTATTCATCTTTGGCATGCACGGGAAGATATAAAATAGAGTTTTGAATGCTTATGGGAGTTTATGCATTTTTTGATTAAAATTTCTGTGGAGAGATTTCAACTTGGTCTTGTGAGGTTGCATCCCTCATTCTTCTTCTAGTTTCGGTTGTGGAAGGCCAACTGTAGTTGGAAATCATGTGATTTCATCTTAGAAATCACAAGGAGTTTCAATGGAGCTAATTTGCAGTGGATTGGGTTTGAGAAATTTTGATGTTTTTTGAGTTTGATTTTAAGGTTATTAATTTTTGGGAGTGAAGATTGGTGGATTGGTGGATTGCTAACACTTGGAGATTAGGTGTCGATGAGGGGTTAACAGTCTCTGATTGGGATGGCATTGTCAGGATGTATGATTCCAGGGATGGCACTATTGTTATTGGCTTCCGGTCTTGGACTGATTGGCATCACTTCCGAGATGCTGTGAGGGATTATGCTGAGGGTTATTTTTTGGGGATGAGTAGATTATTTTTTCTGTTGACCAGGATCGAATTAGGCAATGGGATTTCAGATATGGACCTCATTATGGCGCCTTGGTAGGAGACTTTTCATGATATAGATTTTAGCCCTCGTAGATATTTCAGTTTGGATGATGATGTTGATTACATTATGGGGTTATTGGAGGAGAGAGTGCAGACTCAGTGCTATGGATTAACAGTTTTCATCAGAGTAGCGCAGCGACAACATGATGGATATTTCCATAGATTGATTTGGGACCTCGGGATCACTCTTGGGTTTAGTTTGAATCAGTTTGATGGTCATGGGGTTGTTTGGCATTGCTTGAGGGCAAGCAATCTTTGGGGAGGGCAGATTGTAATGTCCCCATTTTCGGGTTCTCTTGCAGCGCAGTTGGAGCTGACTTTCTAGGTTTGTGACAACTTGATCAGAGGAGTATTTTGATGTCATCAGTGTGCTTAGGTGTTCCAGTGGAGCCGTATGACACTTTTCGGAGGGATTTAGACAGCTTAGTAGTACTTACTATTTATAGTAAGTGCTTACATGGCGACAATATTTCTGGGTTTTTCTGGGTTTGTTCTCTTTGGTCCTCGGAGAACACTGCTATTTATAGTAATTGTCAGTCTGGACATTGTTTTGGTGACATGGCAGTTCGACCGTCTCGAGGCCTTTCTAGGTGTTGCATTAAGCTCAGTAATGTTAGGAGTCCGTGGTGACACTTCCCAAAGCGTTTTTGGACCCTTTTGCCCTTAGTTACTATTTTTAGTAAGTTAGGGTTTCTATTTGTTTTGGGAAATTTAGGGTTGGAGGTGGAGCGTTTTGATGAGACCTTTCCAACGGTCTATCGCTCGTCAAATTCCGAGTCCGTTTGCCCTTTCAATTTAAAGTCCGTAAATTAATATTTATATTTAAATGTTTGGACTTTATATTAGTGTGATGACTTAGAGAAAATTATAAAACGGCAAAAATAAGTCACCTAAGGACTTGGACACCTCATGAGGAGAAAATTAAGTAAAATTATAAAAGTTATTTTCCTTCTCAAAAAGGGTCAACCCTCAAGAAAGAATTATAAAAGCTAAAGTGAAAAGTAATTCATTCATTCATGACATTATATTTTCTATTGCTATTTGCTTTGCAAATGAGGGTTTGGAGAACTTCTTCCAGCCATGGCTTTTGGTGACTAAAACCACCATTAGTAGTAGCTTTCCGCAGGTGTGAGAGACCACTGACGGGAGCTTTGAGGTAGCCATACTCAGTGGTTACATTTGCACTTCATTTTATTCAGTTTTGGAGTTCGGAGCTTGCCGCGGAGGAGTAAACTTAGTGATTTATTCAAGTATTTACCTCCATAATTATTGTTGTAGATTGAAGGCCTTATGTTCTGATTTTTGGGTGTTTTGGTTGAGATTTGGCATTGTTCTTTTTTCCCTAGACCTGGTCGTATAGCTCTAGGCCAGCCGTACAATAACGAGGAATTTGTAGGCATTTAGGGGGTATGTTGTCGCGTTTCATTCTCCTAGCTAGGCGTTGAGGATTGCAGGGGTAAAGAAAGGTGTTGAGGAGAGATTTGAAGCCATTCTTCATATTTATTTGTTAGCAACTTCAGCCAGCCGTCCCAGCTATACAGAGCAGCCACGTTGAATTTGGGAGACATTGTGAAGCTTCCAAAAGGGGCAACTCACCTTATATCTGTTGTATCTCACTGAATTGAATGTATAATGTGATTTTGTATTGATTTTGGAGATATTTACTTGTCCTAGTTACTGTTCTATCAATTACCAGCCATGTATACATTGCTACAGCTCATGGGTATGTAAGAAACTTCACTATTTTGGCTACAGATTCTTTGGTGGCGGCTAGTCTATAATAGCCCGGATCTTCTCCGGATCCATACGAACACTCTCTGCACTGATGATGTGTCGCAGATATAGTAACTCTGTCATGCCAAACTCGCACTTAGACATTTTTGCATAAAGGGACTCCTGCTCAAGTATGCCCAACACAATATCAAGGTGCCTAAGGTGCTCCTCCCATGTCCTGCTGTAAATAAGTATATCATCGAAGAAGATAAGCACAAACTTCCTCAGCTGCTCACGGAAAACCTTATTCATGCAAGATTGGAACGTAGCTGGCGCATTGGTTAAGCCAAAAGGCATAACCAAAAACTCAAAGTGCCCATAGTGGCACCTGAATGCCGTCTTCTCTACGTCCTCCTCTCGTACCCGTATCTGATGGTAGCCAAATCTCAAATCTATCTTCGAGAAGAAGCATGCACCGTGCAACTCGTCAATGAGCTCGTCAATCCGAGGGATGGGATATCTATTCTTGATCATCTTGTTCAACTCCCTGTAATCTATGCACATCCTAAGTGTGCCATCCTTCTTCTTGACCAACACCACAGAAGAAGCAAAGGGACTCTTGCTTGGTCTGATATCTCCCATCTTGAGAAGCTCCTGAATGGCCTTCTCAATCTCATCCTTTTACTGCTTAGGATGCCTGTAGGGTACAGTGATAACTGGCTTGGCACCCTGCTCAAGCTCAATGACGTGCTCAAAACCCCTGTTAGGAGGTCTACCTGGTGGTATGTCACTAAACACATTGGTGTGTTTAGTCAACAAAGACTGGATCTCTATCGGATACTCCTGCTTCTACTGCTTAGGAACCTTGGGCATCACCAATATCCCTGCTGCCCACTGAACCTGATCATGCTGTAGTATCCTCTCCATCCTCCTCAAAGAGACTGTCCTCAAACCACCATCTAATATAGCTCTCAAGATGTGTTTCTTGCCATCCGCCTCAAACTTCATCTCCATCGTGCGAAGATTGAGAGTAAACTCTCCAATGGAATGAAGCCACTTCATGTCGAGGACTACATTCATGTCCCCCATGCTGACCACAAAATACTTGGCCTGGAACTCATAATTACTTAACTTGATAGTTAATTTGGGGATTCTCCTCTTGCAGGTAATGACAAATCCATCTGCAACTCTAACCTTGAACCCCTCGAACTTCTCAGTTTTGAGTCCCCTCCGTGCTACTAGGCCTTCATGGATGAAATTATGTGTGGCCCCTGTATCGAGCAAGGTGATCACTCTCTATCCCTCTAATACTCCCCGCATCCTGAAGGAACCCTCCTAAATGGCAGAAAGATGTGCTGTAGGTATATCCTCATCCTGGGCATCCTGCACCTCCTTTGCTGTACTCTCCACATCACTTTCCTCCCTATCACTTTGCTGCTCTGAATGCTCTGAAGCCGTCTCTTCAGCAGAATAGTATTCCAACTGCTTCGTTTGCCCCTTCATTGGGCACTTATGGTTTGGATCCCGTGGACCCTTGCACTTAAAGCACAACTTCTTTCTCCTGTATTCATTCAAAGCATCATCATTCAGGTGTGGTGCTGGTTTCTTCAGTGGAAAGGTATCCCGATGATGTGAAGGCATTTTATCCTTTCATGGAGGAAAAGGTTTGGAGACATACTTATTCTTAGGCACTGCAAACTCCATACTCCGTGCCTTCCTGATGGTCTCCTGTAGTGACGGTGGGTCAAATGCCTTAACCCAACTCCTGAGTGGTTCCATCAAGCCCTTGGTAAATAGAACTACGAGTCTCCTCTCTGTTATGCTAGGAACATGAGCCTCTGAAACTCAGAAATGTAAACCTCAACTGACCCGTATTGCTTCAGCTGTGCCAACTCTCTAAACTGTAGTTCTAGGTCCTTGGTGTCGAATTTCTCGATGAGTTTATTTGTGAACTCATCGTATGTGGTAATGAGATTGTGGCCGAGTGTGACCAACTCGTGATACCACCACTCGTGAGCTAACTTGTCCAGGTGTATGGTAGCAAAGTTGAGGGCCTCGTCCTTTGGCATAGGCTTAAGTGTCGATAGTTGTCCAACTTCTGCACCCAAGCTCTGGCTGAAACCTTGCCACTCCCATCAAATCGATCCATAGGGACATTACTCAATGCATGCTGGTGGTGTAGGAGCACCTAAGAGAACACTTTGGAGTAAGAAGACACAAATGATCAAAGGAGAAGCCCATGGATCAAATCAAATCAAATGGAACATCCTAGAACCAATTATGGCATATTGTAATGGGCAAAATGATGTAATAATCAAATGTCCTAAGGGTCCTGGTAAGGACCCTAGGACCAAAAAATAATGTAAGTGGGCCAATAGTGCCTCTAGAGTCAAATAAGAGTCAATTAGAAGTGTCTAAGGCTAGGAATAAGGAATAATGATCCTAATAAGATCAACCATGATGAACCATGATAATTTGGTAGAGTAAAAGTCACTTAAAACAAAGTTTAATATTCAAATTTTTAAATAATGCATTTGGGCGGGAAAATAAAAAAATGAATGGTTTTGGAAGTTTAACCATCTCCAACCTTTGGGAATTGATTGTGGGACTTAGGAAAAGTTATATAAGCCTTCCCAAGGCGTGAGATCTCATATAGGAGTCATATTGGAAGCTTGAGTTGTACAGCAGGCTGCAAATAGCAATAAAATTCAGTTTTGTCTTACACCTCCTTCTTGTTTCTGTTGATCTTTTTGATTGTTGAGTGTTGGCAAATGTATTAGGACCTCAGTTAACATTAATAGACTTCATTTCATGCTCTGAGAAGGTTTTTGTAGGAAGTTTCATTGCTGTTTATCTGACTGTCACAAGGAACAACAGGCTGTCCTGTGCATTTTGAGAGGTTTCAATGCCTCATAGGACCTTCCCATGGATGTAGGAGCCTGATACTCATGGAATAGGTCCTTGATTATATGTATAATGTGATTTCTAACTTGACAAAGCAGGAGGAGTGCAAATGGGCAGGTGATCACCGTTGAAAGTCAGAGATTGCATGTGGAAAGAGCATTGAAATGGTGGCTCAATTGTAGCAGCAGGAGATCGGCCTTAATAAGGTGATGGTTTTATGTTTGCTGAGGGTTAATATGGTCAAGGACATGGTGTTAGACCTTTGAATGAGGTCTGGAAGTGATTGGAAGTGGGAGATCTAGCAAGCCCTAGGTTTTGAGGCCTAGAAAGGGGGTTTTGTATTTAAACATGCAAATGAGCAAACCACTGGTTGAAACCTTGAAAATCCTTCGTTTTTAATCCTTTCCTAAGACTATTTTTAGGTTTGGAGTGAGGGGGATAAGTATTTGATAGGGTTCCTTTGTAAAGTGGGTGGATTAGTTCCTGCAGGTAGATAGCCGGGTTGTTAGGACAGTCATATTTTGTCCAAAACAATAGTATATGATTTTGAAGTATGTTATATAACTCAATAGAGGGTACTCAGATCAGTCATTAGTTTTTGGAGTGCTTTGGGAAAGTTTGGAGAAAAGTGCAAATTAGTCGCTGAACAGGGCTACAAGGATTAGGCCTGGTTAAGGGGAGTTGTCAAGAACCGGTCAGAAAGGTGCATTAAACCTATTGAATCTTGTTGGTTGGGGTAGGTTGAGACCCTAGAAGGTACAAGAATTCATCTGAGAAGTTGGCATCCAAATTTGAGCCCTTTGGAGGAGTTTAAGGCAAAAGGGAAGACTAGTGAAGACAATTTGATTGAAGCCCACAAGCCATTATTGTTTCAAATCTTTTGATCTTGTTAAATTACCTTTGGAGACCTGACACCTCTGCATCAGCTGGTAGTCTCGATTAGCTCTATGTGCTCTACCACCCATAGCTCCTCACTGTCTCTTTTGGTTCATAATCTGTTCAAATGTCAGCATGTCACGGATATCAGGGGGAAGTGTCATACATTTGCATGCTGTATCCTGACATCATCTGCCATGGGAATCTGACCTCTAACTCTTGATTAACTAGTGCCTTCTCCCTACGTGGAAAGGTAGGTTGAAGTGGTCTAGGAACCAATCGTGGGGTAGTGCTGGTGCCATGTCCGCTACCTTGGCTGTAATGTCTCCATTTTCGAGTTCTCTTGCAACTTAGTCAGAGCTGACTTTCTGGGTTGGTGACAGCATAATCAGAGGAGTATTTCGATGCCACCAGGGTGTTCGGGTGATCTAGTGGAGTTGTATGACACTTTCCGGAGAGATTTCGAACAACTTGTCCATACTTACTATTTATAGTAAGTGCTTGCATGGCGACAATCTTTTTGGGTTTTTCTAGGTTTGTTCTCTTTGGTCCTCGGAGAACACTGCTATTCATAGTAAGTGTTAGTCTGGCGTTGTTTTGGTGACTTGGCAGTCAGTCGTTGGCTACCCTAGATGTTGCATTGAGCTCGGTGATATCAGATGGTTTAAGGTGATGTCTTTCCAGGTGATTTCAAACGTTGGGCCCGGACTTGCTATTTTTGGCAAATTAGGATTTATGTCTGTTTCGGGATTTTTAGTGTTGGAGATGAAGCGTCTTGGCGAGACCTTTCCAACGGTCTATAAATCACTAAATTTTGAGGTCATTTGGGCCTTCGTTATAAAGTCCATAAATTATTAATATTAAATTAATATTTAATATTGGACTTTGGATTATAATGGTTAAGTGATGAAAAATAAAATATTTAAAAGACACTTAAGTCATTTTGTGGAGTGCTCACCTTGGGAAATATTAAAAGTGAAATTAAAAGAAATATTTCCCTCCAAAGTGAATGGACCCCTCTTGTGGAATTATAAAAAGAGGTGAATGTGAGTCATTTAATATGCTTGGATTATTGTTTTTACTCTCTTGTTGGGATTTTCCCATGCATTGTTTGGAGCTTGGCTCTAGGGTTTGATATTGGTTGTGTTGAGACGAAAACCTCTGCATAGTCCTCTTCTTCGTGTGTGAGAGACCACATCAGGAAGAGATTCTTGGAGGCTTCATCCAGAGGCTTCAGTTGTGCATCAGCGAAAGACATTTTAACGAAGTTTGGGGCTTGAATGCTTATATTTCCAGGGAGTTTAGTGTTGCAGATCAGAATAGGGAAGTGAAGGGCAGAATGATGTATTTTGGTTGAGTTTTTTTATTGTTGCAGACCTTTCTAGCTAGGTTGTACCATCCTAGTGCTGGCCGTACCTGTTGCAACAGTTATTTGAGGATATTTTGAAGTCATTTCTCATTGTTTCTTGGGCGATTGGAGTAGTAATATCCTTGCAAACCAGACAACAACATATTGACTAGGGTCTTGAACATATTCAGACTAGTTTGGAGCTGCCATTCCTCATAGCAAGGCATACTAGCTGGTATAAATCGATGGTTTTCAATATAGTCTGAAATCTGCCTTTTGGGTCTCATGTATCTAGTAAAGTGGACGCCTAGGGTTTAGATTTCTACTGCCATTATTTGTTAAAGCAAACTACTTCATTTCTAGGAGATTGGAGCATATTACCTTGGCTTGTATTGTTGGTTCTCTGTGAACATATGTACGAAGTTTAAGATATTCATCTGGGTATGTCACTGTAATTCATATTTTGCTATAATACAATCTGGGTCTTCATTAGTTTGTTCATATCTATCTTAGTTTTTCTGGGTTTTGTTATATGCTTCATATTTCATACATGCAATGCAAAAAACCCTACATGCAAAACAAGCACATGAAACCCTAAACCAAAAGCATACAGAAAAGCAAAAAACTTGGTAGTCCTGGTGCCATGTCCACTACCCTGACTTGCATGTCCACTACCCTGATCTGCATGTCTGTGATTGTTATTGTTCAAACCACTTGCCTCTCTCTCAAGTTCTGTCTGTGGCTGTGTCAAAGGAGTACCCCTGATTCAGTTTGGCTAACATCTGTGACATCATGTCTATCATAATATCAAACTTTCTCTCCCTTCTCGAATTTGGGCTATCCGGTTGTTCCAGTCTCCTCTTTCTATCCCCTATATCACTAGTCATGCTGTCACTGCCACTAGAGGAACTTCTGTGTATACCCAAAATACCTGAAACTGTTTCACCCTCTGGAATCTCAGGTGGCTGCCACTGTGGTGTATCTCTGGCATAAAACTGGTTCTTGTCACTCATGAGCTTTGATTACACAGGTTGGCAAGATGCATCAGCTTTGATACCACTAAAATAACCCACCCCGTTCTGTGTTTTAAAGTTTTTGATATGGGTTTAGTTTTTCTCACTGTTTGAAGAGTTTTCTGCCGTTTAGTTGTAATTTGCTTGCGTTTCGATGTTGTTTCCATAACATAACATACATACATGCATATATTTTGCAAAATACACAAAATGACAAATACCCAGATGCTCTATTTCATTTATAATGCATTAAAAAGCACAAATATGCAATACCCACATCATAAAATGTCAAGATATGAAAGTTCTTCACATACCCGTTTCGCTGTTATGAAAAGTACAGGTTTGATATTAATGCAACAGCAGCAATAACTTCATTTCTCCCTTATTCTTCAAGAGGATGGATTGGTACAACAATAAAATGTTTGTCTTTGCTACAAAATGTCTTTCAGCTCATACAGAATGCATTACAAACAAGAGAATAGATCATACACTGAAAACCCACTTACATATACTGCTGGTATGACCCTGCTGGAGTATTTCAGCACCTCTAACACTTCCAAATTGCCTCTAATGGCTGCCAATAACTCTGTTTCAGACTGCAATGGAGCGACGCCTAGCTGACAAGGAGAATCAATACAAACATTCATCCAAACTCCTCAAAGAACCCTCCCTATGGTACGACTACGACCGGCTAGCTGAGATAGTACGACCCTCATGGCAGCATGTAACTGTTACCAAAATGCATCAAAATCTCATCCAACACTTGCAAACTGTTTGTCAATGTCTTCCAACAATTACCAAGCCAAATACCGGAAGATTCAACTATGAAATTGGTTCCGCGACAAGCTCCAAACCCTCAAAACTGCATAAAGTGAAGCACAGTTGCAACCACTGGATATGACTGCCCAAGAGCCGCCTTTGGTGGTCTCTCACACTTGTGGTAAGCTGATACTAATGGAGGTTTTCGTCTCCAAAAGCCCAAGATGTTTTCTCAAACCCTCATTTGCAGAGCAAATATTAATCAAGATGTAATGTCATGAATGAAGCTATTCTTTTTATTTTTTGCTTTTATATTTCCCAAGTGAGGGTTGATCCATAATGAGAGGAATATAATATAATAAAATTCACTTTATTTCCTCCTTTGAGGCATCCAAGTCCAAGGTGACCTTTTATTTGCATTTTAACATTTTTACTTAGTCACCAACCTTACATTAATAAGTCCAAATATTAAATATGCATTATCAACTTACGGACTTTAAATTGAACGACCAAATGGATTTGGAATTCAACGAGTAATAGACTGTTGGAAAGGTCTCATCGAAACGCTCCACCTCCAATCTTGAATTTCCCAAAATGGTCGAAACCTTAACTTACTAAAAATAGTAAGTTCTCCGAAACCATCCAACAAAACTCCCAGAGTTCCCTAACCACATTGGTTAGTCTGCGGGAACCAAGTATAGACTAGCACCGCCTAGGAAAGGGGACATTACAGAATGGTGAATAGGCTAATATCCATTTCCAAGGTGATCACTCCGGAAATGGGGACATTACACCAGCATGCCATCTGAGTGGCAATGTTAGTGTCATGTCCCCTCTTTAGCTCTGTCTAGCAGAGACTTGAGAGTTGGCCTATCATCCGGGTTCCCGTAGGTCAGCGGAGTGGTTAGGGGACCTATCCAGAGGCAGTGGAGCTTGGTAGGGAGCTTTACAGGCCTTTTCAGATAGTTTGCGACAGTTTCCTATTTTTTAGGAAGGGTTCCTATTTTTTAGGGTTTGACCGAAAGTTGACCAGGAGGCATCAGGGGACCTCCAGGAGCATTTTGGGAGTTTTGGTCACAGTTCCTAATTTTTAGGAGGTATCCCTAATTTTTAGGAAGGCACTGTTAGTTAGCCTGCCATGTGGCGACATCACCAGTGGCGCGGGCTACAGCAGTTTTCAGTTCAGAATGGCCAAGTGATGGAATTGGAATAATTATTGAATATTAAAGTGTGGCTTTAATATTTAATAAAAATAAATTGAAGTGATTAATATTACCACTTCATAACAAAATTTAATAAAGGGACCCCCCTCCTAGTTAACACATGTGTTAAAAGGTGGACCTTTTATTAATGAGAAGTTGGACCCTCAACTTGGGCGCCCAACTTGGGAGTCTTTAAATAAAGAAAAAAATCATTAAAAGATTCTTTTTTGATGCCATCCTAACCCTAAAAGTGAACGCCCATCTTGGGAAAGGGATAAAGTGCATTGGAAGTGCTTTTTGGGATTATCTTTTACATATTATTTTGAAGCTTCATTGCTGATCTGAACTTTGATGAAGAGGGCAGCAGCATATAGTCTCTTGGGAATGGAAACTCTCAGGGATTTTGGTGAATTGGATGATAACCCAGTTCATGTTTGTGGGAGGCCTACTCTGGGTCTTCTTTTGTGCATCATTGGACAGATTCTAGGGCATTCTATTGCAGATATAAGCTTGCAGTAGTACCAAATCAGCATTATTCTACATATCCTTCATTTTCAGTTGCATGCATAGCCTCTCTTAGGCCAATACCATTTTTGTATGCAAGTGGGGTTGCAAACCAGGGTTTACAATGAATATAAAATACAGATTTGATGGGTATGTGCTTCAAATTCTCAGTTGGTGCTTTTCTATCATTTAATTGTTATTTTTAGTTCATTTTTTTATGAGATTGCAGTTGCATATATATCTATTTGCTATCTTGGCAAATACACATTTCAAGAAAACTGAAACGCCTTCTGCATCTCCTCTCTAGTTTGAAAGAACACAAAAAAAATTAATAAAAATCATAAAACATTAAAAATCACAAAAACAAATACTTCATTTCAGCAAAGGGATCCATCAGGGATCTTTCAGTTAGCACAAAGTCAGCACAAGGCAAATGAAGATGAGTTAGGGAGAATCACGCTTATGTAGTGGTTTAGCTGTTTCAAAGTTCCGCCTAAGTATGAGCAAAGGTGGCAAAGTCATAAGCGAAGTGTGCTTGAGAGTAAAAGATGTCCAAACTGAACTAGGTCCATGATCTAATAAGTGGCGAAATACAGATTTGATGGGTATGTGCTTCAAATTCTCAGTTGGTGCTTTTCTATCATTTAATTGTTATTTTTAGTTCATTTTTTTATGAGATTGCAGTTGCATATATATCTATTTGCTATCTTGGCAAATACACATTTCAAGAAAACTGAAACCCCTTCTGCATCTCCTCTCTAGTTTGAAAGAACACAAAAAAAATTAATAAAAATCATAAAACATTAAAAATCACAAAAACAAATACTTCATTTCAGCAAAGGGATCCATCAGGGATCTTTCAGTTCGCACAAAGTCAGCACAAGGCAAATGAAGATGAGTTAGGGAGAATCACGCTTATGTAGTGGTTTAGCTGTTTCAAAGTTCCGCCTAAGTATGAGCAAAGGTGGCAAAGTCATAAGCGAAGTGTGCTTGAGAGTAAAAGATGTCCAAACTGAACTAGGTCCATGATCTAATAAGTGGCGAACTCAATTCGAAATCACTCTTTCACAAGATGGAGAGCAAATCAGTCATAGTGGCACAAATTTGTGGTGTCATAACCATAACAAAACACGCTCATTGCCTGAAAAGTGGCAAAGACTTGGAAATTCCAACCACCAAAGAAGTTTAAGTGAAATATCATAGTGGCACACTTTTGCAGCAGCCAAACCAGCATGAAATGGTGCTCAAAGTGGCCAGGTCATTAAGAAACCACGCTAAAGTAAAAACACATAAAAAACAGTTTAAAGGTGTGTTTTTGGTGTGGCTTTGCCACCACAATGTTCATCCAACTTTATTAAAATGGCAAGCTCATGGTAAAATCGTGCCCAGCCACTAATGACAACTTGAAAACATAACTACTAATGACAACTTGAAAACATAATAGGTGCACTTTTATTAGTTCTTTGCCACCCATTCATTGCCCAGGCGCATTTTTATGAGAGCGAAGCCAACAAAGAATACTGCCTAAGTTTAAAGGCAAGACTTAACATCATCTAAGCACGCTTTTTGGATGGCACTGCCACTCTAAAACTGCATCACTCTAAAACTCAGTTTTCAGTGCCCATATTTGAAGTTATAAGGAAAAAATTAGATAATGGCCCTTCTAAGTCAGTCAGTTTTAGAGCATATAACCGAACTTTAAAGCATGCAAATGCCTTTAAGAAGTCAGCTGTTTGCTATTCAAATTCACCAAGCAATTCATTGCTGCTGTTCACAGCAGAAACAAAATGCTTTCACTCTTATGTATGCAGGTTTGTGAAAGGTTTTCAGGAATGACAGTAATATTTCAAGGGTTCCAAGTTGTTATTGCGGAGGAAATATTCAAATGGTTGTTGAAAGGATTCAAGTACAAAAGATTGGACTTCTATCAAACCTAGGGTTTTATTGAGATCCTTGAAAAGGTTGAAGTTTTCCAATGTAGAGGGTTCCAAATTCAGAAAGATTGGCATATCAAGGGAATCATCATAATCAAGGTTCTAGTTTCAAAACATGAAGTTGGTATTGGCAAGGTTTTGTTAGATTCATGTTCATGAAATTTCAATGGCTTTTAGAGGCTTTAGGGAAAAGTTGGCCAAGGTTAGAGGATTCAGTCAAATTTACAAGTCAAAGTCATTATAGACTTTCAAAAATGATTTAAGTGACAAAAGTTGCTATTTTTCAGAGAGGATGAATTTGAGCCTATTATTAGGATTTTATTTTAATTATTTGTTTTAGAATTAGTTTGTTTTAAAAGAGTTTAATTTCTTCTTTTCTGCAGATAGGGATAGGGTTGTTTTAAAGTGGAGTTTAATTGGGAATATTTTGTTAGTATTTTATCCTTAAAAGTTGCCTCTTGAAGAGGTTATAAATAAGTGCCTTGAGCACATAATTGGGAAAGAGAGTTCATGTTAGACTTGTGTTGCAAAAACTGTTGAGTTGCTATTCAGTAATTGTTAAATCTATGTTTGTAATTTCCCGAAGTATATCGAAAGTAGATTGTTTTGAGTCAAACTTTGTATTGGCAAAATCTATCTATTTAGATTGTAGCCATGAATGCAATTTAACTATTTTATCCATTAAGTTGTGTGGTGTTCACTTGTTTAATTCTTTCTTGTTGGTATAGATTTACTGTGTCTAATCTAGCCAATAGTCAGGATTCATTTGTGTTTTTCCTTGAAATTTGTGTTGCAACCAAATAGTGGTGTTTGCTTTAGCTAGTACGAGGTTGAGTTGTTTGTTTATGCTTGATAGTTTACCCTCCTTTAAATCTAAAAATCTTATTGCAAGGCTTGACTGTTGATAGTCCAACGCTTGCATCCAGGGCAAAAACATAGTCATAGATATTTACATTTAATGCCATTGAAATCTTGTACAATTTACATACTTGTAAATTATGTGAATAGCTTTAGGTTTAGTTTTAATTAGGTCTCAGGGAGTTTCCCCTTGTAATTTGAAGAACTGTTTTATCGTGCATACTATTCGGGTTTGAGTTATCTTGTAAAAGACAAATTAAAATGCTAACAGTTTTTGGTGACTATTGGGGAATGAGATACAAGTCGAGCTTGTAGCAGAAAATCTTATTGCCTCCGATTGAAATCTTTTCATCTTGGCTGCTAAGGTTTACACTAGTTCATGGAGGAAGGCAGGGATTCCTGATCCTGTCTTTTAGATGCCTTCTCAAGTACATTCAAGTGAAGATTCATCTTGACCAACGGTTTGTGAACTTATTGGCATATTTGCAAGAAATCAAAATCCAGATAAAGAACCATTTTAGGCAATGGTTAACAACACCCATGGTGATGATCCACCACTACTGCCATTACCATAGGGAGCCACCATTGGTCCCTTGGCAATTGTAGCTCACCATGATTTTCCATTAGAATCAAGAAAGAATATTCCAAAATTTCATGGTGACAGCATGCAGCATCTTAATTAGCATATCTCAACATTCACCACAACTTACAACATCCTAGGAGTGGCACATGAAGATGTTGCGGTCAGACTTTTTTTGAAAGTCTAGTTGGAGTAGTAGCAGAATGCTTCCATCATCTCAATGTAGGTTGCATCACCAAGTGGGAGGTCATGCACATGAGGTTATTGTCACTCATCAAATCGTTTGAGGACAATTATGTTCTATTTGCTCAAGTGTTAAATGTTAGAGAGTTTATTGCACGATTCATCTGACTTGTTGGAAGAATCAATAATTCTTTAAGGCCTTCTCCAAAATTCTCTTGTGCTACTTTATCAATGCTCTTCCATAAAAAAATGGCTTCTTGATCAGAACTTATGAAATTGATGAGCTAGACGAAGCCCATGCATGAGCAATTAAACTTGAAGATGACATGATCACTACTGGTGAACTTAGAATAGACTCCATAAGGTCGCTGATTTTAAATTCAGCTGATCCTTTGTTGCAGAAAGCGGTGACCAATGTAACTAACATGAAAAGACAATTTCAGCACAATAATCCAGCTCAGCAATATCAAGGACATTTTCAAAGAAATAACAAAAATGATTGTTTTAGACTAACTCTTGCACTTGGAAGGCTTCCCTGGGAGGCACCTCCTAATGATAACACAAACAATTTTTGCTCTTTTCATGAGTCGAACGACCACAATACTCAACATTGTTCGGAGATGCATCACATGATGCAACTCATGGCCACTTCAGAGTTAGATTCTCAAAGATTTTTGGGTAACCTTCAACATCTTCAAGATGAGCTTGATGGCGACTCTATGACAGAATTCAGATGGACTAGTTTGTGCCAAAAAAGTAAGTACATTTAATGATTTTGCATACTCATGGAATCAAAGAGTTGTGAAAGAGCAAAGATTTGAAGAAAGGAGAATACACAAAGCAACAATAGGAGAAGCCATCTATGGTATCTTTTTTTCAATAACTTGCATTTATTCCATCAATGGTAAATTAGGAGCATCCATGTCACACGCCTCGACTTCTATGGAGAAGAACAAACTTTTGTGTTGGAAAAAACTACATATCATTTGTTTGGTGAAGAAGATAGTCTCCCAAGTGTCCACAGAGCAAGGTGATGATTCAACTATTTCCATTGAACAAGAGGATGATGATCGTGCCAAGGAGGAAGATGCACCTGATGAATACTTATCTACAGTCAAAGGGATGTTTTAAAAACCTACACAAGGCAAAAATGAAGAAGAGGCCATGGCTTCAAGTCAAGCAATTTTTGTAAGCATTCAGGAAAATAGTGAGGTGGAACAATTGGATGAAGTGTAGTTTACTCTTTGTAGGGGGAATGGAGTTTCAAATTCAAGTACTGGATCAAATTTGGAATGGGAAGATTCATTGCCAATTCTGGGCATTTTCTTACAGTACCTCAAGAGTGGGTCTTTAGTAAAAGATACAATGGACTGCCTAATGAAGTTTGACTCTTCTTCACCTTTGTCCTCGATAGCTCTACATAGCAAAATTGAAGAACCAGGAGTTGAACATTCAACAATTAGCAATGAGTTGAGGGCACGTTCGGATTTGTTTGAAAAGAAGAAATTCTACCAAAGGTTTATGTTCCCTCTCTGGCCTCTTTGTTAGAAGATAGCAGCTGTGCAATTAATGATGAGTTTGATTGTTTTCTCCCTCTAATGGACATATTTTTAAAGCCGATTGCATTGATGAAGCTAAAGAGATCTAATTTGCCCAAGGTTTGCCAACAAGTGAATAGGTTTTGCAAATTTTACTCCTAGAGATGGATGTTTTCCTACAACACGTTCATTTTGAGGAAGATCCATGTTTGAAAAAGAAACACACACATTAGATCTTACTCCTTTTGTGCTTGAAGATGATGGATGGCAAAGTTTGTCACCTAAAAAGGATATTTTTCTTCAACATGTATACTTTGATAATGATGTAATGCTTCAAGATTCAGACTTGGATGGTTTGTCGGATGAAGATTCGACTAATACAAAGAGTGAAGAAGTGTTGCAAGCACAAGATGCACAACTGATACCAATTGTGGTATTGTAGAGTCAAGGACAAGGGACAGAGATATTTCTTCCAACATCTTCAACCTTTCTCGGAAGACAATGCTTTAATTGAGTTTAGGGTTTAATATATTGAAGTGATAGGAGAAGAGCAAATTTGATACGTAAAGATCATTTTTCCAACAGATGTGCTGCAGCTGCAAGATCTTGCTATATACCTTGAAAAGGAGGCACAATACATCCACTTGTTGGAGTGGTTTTGCCTTATGGAAGAAGGCTATCTAGAACCATTGCATGTCACTCAATTTGTGTTAAATTTTTGTTGTATGATGATTCCTACCCACCCGAACCATCCACACTCTCTCAAAAGTAGAGGAGAGTGTGTTCTTTCCAATTGTGAAATATTCTGCTGCATCCAACAGTAGTGGGATTCACCATATTTGCCTCATCTAAGTTAAGTTTAATAAATCTTTCTTTTGGAGAAGGGTACTTGGTTCTAGGCTTAGAAGCCTTATCACTTCGTTCCTTATTAACAATATTTTTTATTGCTACTATTACTGTTGCTGCCTGCTGCTGCTATTGTGTCATGTCCCCATTTCTGGAGTGATCTCACATAGAGATGGTGTTTAGCCTATTCACCATTCCCATAGGCTAAAATAATTGGTAAGGAAATGATTTTTAGTTTGAGCTTATTTCTAGAGCTTGGAGAGCCGTAATGTTGGCTCAACTAGTGTTTTTATTGGTTTTGGCTAAGTATTGCTAGGAGATATTGTTTATTTGGCCAAATTATCAAAGTTCCTCTAGTGGATAGAGATCGGAACAATGGGAAATGCAATATTCAAAATTGTATTTTCATATTATCTCTAGTGGATCGACTCGTGCCATGTGGACAAGGGAAATGAAATCTTTAATTACATTTTCTTATATCTATTTCTAAAGCCAAGGATGAGTTGTGTTTGTTAATAAGGAAATTTGCATTGAAGAAGATGCCAACGCCTAAGGTGTATTCGCCCAATGGAGATAGGTCCAAGCTAAATCGGCTAAGGGTAAAAATGTACACGGTGGGAGCTAATTCATTGGATCATGGACCAATATGGAGGATCAATGCATGCAAAGAGGTGAATTATCATTGCTAAAAGAGCCAATGACTTCAAAACAAAGTATATTTTTATTGATTGAAGACCCAACAGCCACTAAGGAGGGCGGATTCATGTTTAGAAGTGTATTTGCATTGACAAAAGTGCCAACGGCTGAAAGGAATCGGCGAGCAAGGTAGTTAGAGGATTTTAAATGCCAAGATAATGATTTTAAATGCCAAGCGCTCAAGCCATGATGTTCGCCCAGCTATGAGTTCGACCAGCTATGAAGGAGAAATTTTTTTTTAAAATGCAAAATGATGATTTTAAATGCTAAACAATGCCTTATCCAGCCGCCGCCCAAGAGGAAGACATTCAATTTGTCATAAGGGATCGATCCTATGAAAAGAATGGATTTTGAGGATGAAATGCATTTAATAAAATTAAGATTGATTTTAAATGTTTGCTCTATTGATGCAATACATTTAAAATAGTTCAAAAGGAAGGTTTGCTATTGGTGGATTTCAAAATGATTACAAATTTGCTAAAGGAGTGGGATGTCCATCCACGAGGAGCATAAATAGAGCCTTCCAACTTCATTTCACAACTTTTGATCATATGGTAAGCTTTTGATATTATTTGTTCTATGGCTGGAAATTGCATTTTCTAGTTATGTAATGTCCCCTTTTGAGACTGACTTTGCTTTTGGATGTTTTAGCCTATTCTTGATCCTCGTAGGCTAATGAGCATGGTTAGGGGGTCCCTTGCGGCAGATATCTAGTCAGTTGATGGTTTCCATTTTCTTGGATTCAGTTGAATTGAAGAAATAAGGAGTTTTAATAAGACATAATGTTTAATTATTATTAAAGGAAGCTTTAATAATAATAATTATTTTAATGTTATATTTGCACTTTATTTTATAAAGCCATATTTTAATATTTGTAAAGTGCAAATATTATATTATTATTTGAGAAGCTTCTGGATGTCCTTGGAGAAAAGTATAAAGAGAGGGTTAGCCAAGCTTCAAATTATCTAGGATTTGACATTTGATTTGGAGTTCTTGTATGGAGAAGGAACCAGCTAGGGTTTCTGCCATTATTGAGCCTTTGGGAACGAAAACTCTCATGGTTATGCAATTTTGAGGCTGTGAAACTATCAACTGAGATTATTGCCAAAGAGTGGGCTTCATTTCAGAAGTTCAACCTATGCTTACATTGCAAATTGTGTGGCCTTTGGCCAAATTTTGGTGAAAAGATTGCATATCAGTTTATTGAAGCATTTGGAGGAATTCAATATTGTCTTGAAGCTGCATATTATATCCTTGGAGGCAAATTGATTGGGATTGTATTGAAGATTGTTTGCAGTTTCAGGGCATCATTATATTGGCATGTTGTAGGATGATTTTGGCTGGGAGCAATGAATAAAGGCACGGCTGTTAGCAAGTTACAGTCATAATGCAGCAGATAGAAATCCCACGATTTCTCTCATACCAAGCTATGGAGGCATCAATTCTTTATGGGCATTTGGGCACTTCACTCCTTGATGCATGGCAATGAATTTTGGAGTTATTGGGAGTCATTCAAGGGACATTAATTTATTATTGAAAATTCAGATCAGAACAGGGGCGGCTAGGTGTGAGGAACGATTTGGTTCAAGGAAGGCATTTTTGGATTGTTTCAAGGCTGCTACATCCTCGCCAAGAATAAGCGCACCTTCCAATCAGGTTCCTCATGTTATTTATTTCATGTCTATGCATATAGAGTAATGTTAATGGCTGCCATTTGTACTCATATTTTAGGAGTTGCATAAAATTGTAAAGCCAAGGGTCTTGGCCATTCATATTAGTATTGTATTAGAGAATATATCTCAATAAAGGAGTGATAAGTTGCAGGCCATATATTTGATGTAATGTGCATATTTATATCCTTCATGATTAGCATAATAGTATGCATGCCAAGTGTTTGACAAAATACCAATTGGCTATAGGTGCACATTTTTCATATAGAATTCATATATATGTATTTGAAAAGCCAAAAGAGAATTGCATATGCATTTAGTTCTTTGCTTAGACATAGTAGTAATCAATTGCAAGCTTTTAGATTACCTTTGACATCATTTCAAGCAAGCATAATCAGACTGAAACTCAGAAACGGCAAGCATAGAGATTGTATGCGAAGTGTTTGACAATATTCCTTGAGCCTCTAATCAGCAAATTTGCATCAGAACTAGCAAGGGATATTACAAGTTATTTATCAAGGTGATGCTCCCTTGATTGTTGTGGTGATGACCCCATGACATTGTGTGAGATGTAATCATGTAGATTTCATCATTTTTTGCATTTGCAGGTTGATATTGAGTAATTTGGAGTGATATTTGATTGCAATTGAAGCCCTTGGTGATTGGAAGAGACTACCAAGGTAGTTGATTGGTCTAACCATAGTTGAAAAACTTGGACTCGGCAAAAACTCGGCAGACCCAAAATTCTTAAAAACTCGAGACTCGCCAAAAACTTGGGGAAAAACTCGGCAATAACTCAGCAAACATAATTTTTTTAAAAATATTCTTAAAAAACACATTTATGAAATTGTAGAATGCATTGCTGATTTCCTTCATATATAAATCAAAATTAAGAGTTTAATACATATCATAGACAAACAAAAGAGTTCAACCTTCGAATACATATGAAATTCCAGTTTGATAATACATATCATAGACCAAAAAAAGAGTTCCATCATCACAAGAAAATCTAAATCATAAATTTCTTCTACGACTAAAGCTCAAAAGAGTTTTGTTTCTCTGTGTGGGTGGTGCGGAAGTGGCTGGTATAGTCGAGGTATGCTCAACAAGATCCTCATCTATAGGATCAGACGGTACATGTGAGGAACCCGCCCCTGATGGCACATCAATATCATCTGACTCTGTCTCTGAATCCTCATATGCTGCGACATTTGCTTGCCATTCAGCTGTATCCCTCTCCATGGCAGCTATATCATCATCATCAAGTGATGAATCAACATCAACATCCTGAGCAACCCAATCTAAATATGGATCAATGTCGTCAAGGTCCAATGCCTGATATGATTCTTGGCCGTCTACCTTCTTCTCATGCAACCGAAGGTTGTACCGCACATAGACAAGGTCATTCAAGTGCTTTTGAGTCAACTTGTTGCGCTTCTTTGTGTGAATGGCCTCAAAAACACTCCAGTTGCTCTCACAACTAGATGCACTACAAGGCTGGGATAAAATCCGAATGGCTATCTTTTGAAGATTAGGCATTGAGGAACCATAATCATCCCACCATAAATCTGCAAGGATAAGTTGATAACATTTATAACTTTGTAAGGATTTTAGTAAACTTAAAAATCAAAATAAATAGTAAATGGAAAATAAACATATGTATTTTACCTGGTTGCAGAGTGGATCTCCTACGAATGGCATCTCTTGAAGAAAAAAAAGGCCCATCCGCATTCTTATAGGCCTGTAACTCATCGAGTATGATGTCTCGAAGGTTATCATCAAAGACCAACCTCTCCATGCATGTGTTCAGGCCAAGCTTAACCTTTGCATCTGCTTTGAATGAAGAGGAGAAGAAAAACGCAGGGTTCAAATAGTAACCAGCAGCATGAATATGTTGGTGGAGTTGTCGATTCCACCTCTAATCAATAATGCGCCATATGGGTTCATATTTTGTTTTATTCGACCCATACAAATGTTGAATGGCCTCTTTGGCCTTATCCATGGCCTCATATAGATACCCCATGGGCTTTTGATCCCCATCCACCAATCGTAGAACCCTAACCAACGGTTCTGACACCTAAATCAATAGTGGATGAAAATAAAATTAGAGAATTATAGTAATTGAAATTCAACAAATATAAATATAATTTTTTTACAAAATCAACAAATTTTAACATTAGCAAATAAATAAATAAATAAAAATTAGTGTTTGAAAACTTACCTTGATGATCTCCTCCATGGCTTTTTCCATGCCAGCATCATAAACTGCCTTCTCGACTCTCTCTGCTTCCGGCTTCCTATGATAAGGACTCTCTATCCACCTTTCGGCCAGAAACATGCGCCTAAGATGGGGCAATAATGCTGCTATACTCTGCAAGGTAAGGAAATTAGTGGCAAAGCGTGTGACTCCTGATCGTGTGAGCTCCTTGCCACCAGTGTACTCTCTCATAAGATTTAGGACCCATGTGTGGTTGTAGATGTATTTTGTGATATTTCTTGCCTCTTCAACCACATTCTTCACCCAGCTTATTTTTCCAATGTCCTCAAGAAGGTCAATACAGTGGGCAGCACAAGGGCTCCATAAAATGGTCGGATGCCTCGCCTCTAGAAGTCTACCGGCTGCCACATATGCAGCTGCATTGTCAGTCACTATTTGGATGACATTTTCCACTCTCACCTCCATCACCACCTCATCCAACATGTTGCACAAGGTTTCTACATTTTTTATTTGATTGGAGGCATCAACTGACTTTAAAAAGACTAGTTGCCCTGCTGAAGCCACTAAAAAATTGATGAGAGCCCTGTTCCTGCCATCTGTCCATCCGTCAGATAAAATAGTGCAGCCTTTTCTTTCCCAAATTTTCCTCTGATCCTGTACTAGTAGATGTGTGTGTTCGACTCCCTCTTGCAACAATGGGCCACTCAACTCATGACGACTTGGGGCCTTGAACCCCTTACCTGCCACAGTCAATGCAGTGACCAAGTGCTCCCAATAAGGACTCGAAGCGACATTGAAGGGAATATTGTTGTAGTACCAAAATCGTGCACATGCCAACTTCGCCTTATGATGCACCTCTCTATTCCATGTATTTGCAAGACCATCCAATGAAGGTTGCGCACCAGGAGTGTTTCGAGGAACAAAAAAGCTATCAAGCCCTTTGCCTAATCGTCGTATCCGTGGCCCAATGGAAGGCGTAGAAGAGGCCTCTACACTTACACCTCTATAATCTGACCTTGTAGAACTCAAATCTCGGTTTGGGGCTGCCATTGCCTCTGCTGCTCTCTTTTTAGCTTCTTTGTTTCGTTCATAATCCATAAGGAGGATGTGCGCCTCCCTCTAAGCCTCCACAGGAACTTTTTCACATATCTCAACATCATTGCAAGGGACCTGTGTAAGGTGGTATTTAAGTCGATTAACGCCTCCGGACATATGTTTAGTGCAATGGTTACAAATGACATCTCCTCGCTTTGGACCTGGTGTTCCATGTTTCCAGCAAGGGTCTTTAGGTTTCCCACCGGTTCTTCTACCTCCAGTTCCACTTGCAGAAGCCATAAGTTATAACCTGTTACCTATCAAAAAAGAGACAACAAATTAAAAATTTAAATTTGACAATAACACAGTTGTTGTATTTTGACATTTTTGCTATAAAAAACAAACGAGATTCGAAATTATAAAAAGACTGTATCATATGAAAGGAGAGATTTTGGACTGTATTATAATTTATTTATAAGATATGTGTTTTATTTATAAAATTTTGACAGTAATTTCCTATTTATTATTAAATGATTGGTCACTGTATTATAAAAAATAAAAATTAAAAAATGACTGTATAATATGAAAGAAGTGTTTTTGGATGAATTGTTAAAATTTATATAGGATTATGATGGTTTTAATTTTCGATTTTTTTACTCAGTGACTAATAAAAAAACCGAAATTTTAAAAAGACTATCATATGAATTATGAAAGGAGAGATTTTGGACAAACTGTCAAAATTTATATGGAGCTTGGAAGAGTCACGAATTGTTAAAATTTATATAGGATTATGATGATTTTAAATTTTAATCGAAATTTTAAAAAGACTATCATATGAAAGGAGAGATTTTGGACAAATTGTCAAAATTTATAGTCAATGACTAAAGTCTAATAAAATTTAAAATTTAAAAAAAAATGTATCATATGAAAGGAGAGATTTTGGACGAACTGTCAAAATTTATATAAATTTTGACAGTTCGTCCAAAATCTCTCCTTTCATATGATATAGTCATTTAAAAATTTATAATGAATCAATGATAATCGATCCAAAATTTTAAAATGTCACAGTTCGTCGAAACTTGAAAATCACTCCAAAATTTGGACAGTTCGTCCAAAATCTCTCCTTTCATATGATACAATCTTTTTAAAAATTTCGTTTTTTATTTTTTTTAATAGTTCATCCAAAATCTTACCTTTGCCCTTTGATTTCGCCTCTAAATGAGAAGATTTCGAATTGAATCGCGCCGCCGGGAAGAACATAAGTTTTTGCGCCACCGGGAGGGTTTTGCGAGTTCATAAAATGAAAAGTAACGCTTTAGGGTTTTCAGTTTTATGTGTTTTAAGTGTTAAAAAGTAAACATGTTTTTATGTGCTGATTTTTGGAGGATTTACTCGCGTTTTCTGGCGATTTTTTGTTAAAAACCTCGTCGCGAGTTTTTTGAAAAACCCAGGCCGAGTTTTGCAGAGAAAAACTCGCCCTAGTATTTGCCTCGTGAGTAATCACGGGTCAGGCAGTTTATTGGCGAGTTTTTCAACACTGGGTCTAACATTGTGATTTGAGTGATTTTTGCATCATTTCCAGGGTCTGAATTTTATGACAGTGAATTTATCATGCACTTTCAGGGCTCTAGGATTGGATTTGTCAAGACATTTGAAGTTGAAGGTGTTGCAAGTGATAAAGAAGCATTCTAGGAGTCCATCTCTTGTCTTAGGAGGAAGATTTTGATGTGTTTTCATTGCCAAATCATTGGCTGGGCAAAATCAGTGTTTTCAGCAGTCATAACAGGCTGTTATACATTCATATCAGACATTTATTTGTCCACTTCCAGGGCTGTAACAGACATATATGGTCTCTAGGATCATTCTACATTGGTTGGGCATTAATACACTAGTTGATTGAAGGCATTTGATGTCAATTTTCATGATGTAATTAAGTCTGATATAAATCAGACATTGACTGTGATTCAGAACAGCAAACAACTATTTGTTTTCATTTGCATTGGAATCAATAATAATGCAAGGAGTTTGGGTTATCAAATGTTTACATGTTTGTTGATGTGATTGGGTATTTTGATAGTCATTTATTCAGTGCATTTGAAGGCAAAAATTTCAGTCATTATAAGTAGGGTATTTTACATATTGCTTGTATTGCTACTCTTGCTTCTGCTGGTACTGCTACTACAGCTTCTGCTTCTGCTGCTGCTACTGCTATTACTGCTATTGGTATTGGTATTGCTACTACTGCTACTCCTACCCTTATTACTGCTACTACTATTATATTATATTATCCCTCATGCACGTGGAAACCTTGGAAAGATATTATTTTAGTTCTGTTTAATTTTTCCTTCTGACAGATGTCCTATTGACTTTGAAGAAGATGTCACCAAATAGACACAAGTACCACTTGTCATGCACTTGCTGATACAAGAACTGTGTTTACAGTAGTTTTTGGTGCATATGGATAAATTTATAACATTTTTCTAGAATATTTAGAGCAGCTTTAGTTTTGTAATTTTTAATTTCAGTAGTGGTACATAATCCATGTGTTTGCTCCTTCAGGAAATCCCTTTTCATTTTTCAATTGAGTATAGTCATTACAAGCTGATTGGTAGAGAAGGCCAAATCACAAGATCCCAATTGTGCTATTTAATAGTTTTCAAGGATTCTATAATGTATCTAAAGAGATTTACTTACCAATTTGCTTTTGTATTCATGATAATTTTATTTAAGGTTATTTAGTTGGTTGTTAGCAACTTGTTAAAAGCTCTGTTTATTTTCTGTAAGCTATATGTTTACTGTAATTTATTCGTTTGCACTATTAAAGGGGTCTCTCTTTTGTAGGGCGTACTGAGTTCATCTTCCCATTTGGACATGCATTCCTTGATGCAATTGCATACACATGAAAGCCATCATGCACATGGGGGGCACCATCATGGAATTGATATGGAGCACCCTATCTTAGCACTAAATACAGCAATAATCTCAATAGGTGTCAAAGAAGGGTGTGTATTTATACGACTTTATTTTCTCTATTTCTATAGCTACAAAATTGCTTTTAAGACATGATTTTTATGATATTCAAATAGGATATATAGCTATTTAATAGGTGGACATCATTTCTTTTGTATTAAAATATGTAAAAACTAGCTTCATGTGACTGATACAAAACATTTTTGGGACCACAAAACAATCTGATGAAGCAGTAGCCGTCGAGTACTTTTTTTTACAATGTCATATTATGTTCTTTTATAATGACTAATTAGGCGATATAGATAAATGAGAAGCAGTATTTTTCACTGGTGTATCTCCCCCCAAAATAACTTTCTGTGGTCCTTGATCATCATGAATTGTCCAAGTGGAATCATCATTATCTGCACCATCCATCAGCCATCATTATGTATTTTGGGATCACTAGTTACCATATGCTCTTGAGAAAGTTGCATCAGTCTATCTATAATAGATCTTTCCCTTTTCAATCTTCAATAAGCTTTGAAATTATATTTTCCTTTAACATTTTGGCTTCTATCAGCCAAAGCAACTTGGTTACAGAAGCAAGTCTCTGAGTTGATCAATATCAAGGTCATTGAGACCTGCAAAAGAATGGAACTATACATAAGGTTAAAAACTTAAATGTGAAGTCAGCGAGTCCCCTTTCATGTCTTTTAAATTTTTCATCATTCCATATTTTTGAAAGCTGTTGTAATCCTCAAATTGAAAAATACTATTATAACTTTGATAAGCATTAAAAATTGGTTCAACATAGAAATTTTACTAGCCTGTATATTACACTGATGAATTTCACTTCCTGCCAATCTCTCCTCACTATTAACATGCCCATGCAAAACTCAAAAGCAAAAACACACAAACATATATATATATATATTAAAAGAAAGTTTCTAAATCTCAATAGTCTACATGAGATTACATTTAAGCTTAATATCTGATCCCCCAAGCAATCCATTCTGTTAAAGGGTCCATTTGAAAAGCCTTTTTTAGGTTCAATAAAAGAGGATCAGTTCAAATACGAATGTTTAGATCAATTTTTTCTAGGCTTACCTTTATGGTTGTATTTTATATGTTTGAAGAATTAGACCAGAAGAACGAATTAAGGAACTGATATTAATGTCCATGAGGGACTGACGTAGGTCAATGGGTCTCAAAGGTACATCTACTTACAATTAGAAAGTACAAGGCTATAAAAAGCTATGCTAGCTGAAAAATGTAACTAAAAACTAAACTAATGTAGACATATCCAAAGGTAATACTAGAGTTGGTAAAATTAGTGTTTCTCAGAGTTTCAGGGACAAGGGGATGACAAATTTTTTCCAATCATGGGGACAGCTACTAAAATGATACATAAAAATTCATTTAAAAAATAAAAATAAAAAAATAACTTAATCAAACTAAAAGAAGCTGAATTTTAATAACTACTAAAACAATGTGATGAATATGCAATAACAATCCATTGATCCTATAATCCATCTGATAATCATAAGTGCTGAGAATTGCCAAAATATGAAGTGGAGCAGGCATACTACATAGATGCATTGAGCAACAAGCTTAGAAATTGGAGTCATCATTTGATAGATATCTTGGAAACTGCTCCTTATCACTAGAACTGCTAGGCTCAACATCCTCCTGCAATGGGACCCCAATCACTCTTGGATGAATATCTTGGTTCTCATTAATTTGTGCTAGCTCCTCGTGGTCTACATCCCAATGTGTTATTGGCCTTGTACTTAAGTGCCTTGCAATCAATGCGACACAAGGCACTATGTAGGAGCAAATATTGTATTTCCAATGCTGACTCTATGTCCTTTGTTTGTATCAATGATGGTGACAAACTGTTGCAAAATATTCTTCTAGTTAAATTGTCTCTTAGTCCATGGGGACAACATTTTACAAGAACAATCAAACTTCGTGTCTCTCACAATTGAACTTTCAGTTTGCATGGTCCTTTAGCTTTCTCCTCCAATCCCCGTATTTGCACTAACAATTTCCTCTGTTATGTCATAATCCTCATCATTGTAACTTATTGGCATTGCAAAAATAGAACGGTGATATAGATAAAGGGAAAGCCGCAAGATATACTGAAAAACTGCAACATATTTAGCCCATTTAGAGTGTATTTTTTTTAGCTCAATTGCAAAAAAGAAGATTAAAAACAAACACTTAGGGTGAGTGCCAAAAATAAAACAGTGACATTTTTAGCCCTTCTAAAGTGCTTTTTAAAGTCCAATTCCAAAGGAAAAAGAAAAGCATTTAGGGCAAGTGCCAAAAAACAAATTCAAATTTTTAACACAATACAAAGGTTTTAAAACAATTTTTTTAAACCTAAAAAAACAATTTCTTAAATTCTTCCTCGATTAAAATTTTAGTACTAAAAATATATGATTTGTCAACATATTGAACCAATGAACAAGGAAAGAATTTATTGTCCAATTGTCCAATTTGTTGAATAATTTTTTTTTAAAAAATAATGTCATGTCCCCGTTTCCGGCTTGATCATCAAGTGAAGAATGGATTAGCCTATTCCTCATTCCTGGAGGCTAATTCTAAATGATGAGGGAATGAATTGGTTTTTGACTAACTCAATCTCATTGTTTTGCAGGATCCAAGTCAAAAACTGACAAATTGGCTAAGTCTGAGAGTCATTTCATCAGCTCAAGTGGTCACATTGTCAAGTGATGTTATCATGACGTTTGGGCGCATTTCTAGGCAACTCAGGCTCATTATGGTGCCTAGCTTTCAAGTTCAGTTTTAACTCTCAGTGAAGGGATCTAACTTGAGGCGCTCCATGTAATTAACCTCCTCCAACCTAGCGCCTAGTACTGAGATAAGTGGAGTGGGTGTGGATGAAGTTTTCAGGCTTGGGCACCAATATCATGATGAACCTACCAAATGTGCGCCCTGGGCTTTGAAGGACATTATCAAGAGAATGGAGCTAGCTGAGGGTATGATGTGAATCTATTGAACTTACAGAATCAACCAGTGTTGAGTTTGGAATCAATGAAGTGGTCTAAGTGAGTTAGGCGCACTTCCTAGCCTTCACAACACTCAAAGTGCGCCTAGTCCTCATACTGCGCCTAGACTCCTTTGCAAGTGGTGAATTCCTTCAAGGATTGATCAAGTGAAACCTCACCTTCAAAAGATCCAGTGGAAATGATTGACTTGATCAAGTAATGACATATTCATCTCTAGGCGCATTTTTCCTCTGGCAACTTGTCAATGAGCGCCTAGTATGAAAAGGGTCTCTTCTAGCGTTGGATAATGATTTTGAGATGAGGCGCTCAATTTAACTAAGCTTCTTCACTAGGGCACCTAGATGGATGATGAAGTTTGGGTGAATATCTTGGGGTTTCAAGGCCTAGGCGTAGATACTAGTCAAAACTACTCCAAAAGTGTGCCTAAGGTAGATGTAAGACCTCAAAACCAGTTGGGATACAAGGCGCTCCATCAGGGGGCAAGATCATATCCATTTGAAGTCAAGTTGCTTTCAAATTTCCTTGAAAAGATGATAAGTTGGAACCTAGGCGCAAATTCCTAGCCAAACTGACAATAAGTGCACCTAGTTGAGAAAGAGACATCTTCAAAGGGGGGGAATTGTTGGGCGCTCATTTCATAGGAGTCAATCTAACTCTTGGAAGCTTCAATTTGTGGTCTAAACTTGTGGAAATGTGTCAAACTATCTCTAGGCGCCAGATCTACTGCAAATCCTCCAAATGTGCGCCTAAGTGGGAAGGTATCTTCCAATCACTTCAATTAGGCAGGGCGCTTGGTGAGTTAAGTGTCTTACTTCACCACAAAGACTTCAAGTGTAAACCACCACATGCATGAAGATGAATCCAATGCAAGGCGCTAGTCTCCTCCTACACAGACTCAGAAGTGCGCCTCAAGTAGTTTGATTTGGCGTTGGCGCTAGTAGACTTCCCCGGAATGTGAAGACAACACAAGGGATCATTTCCTAGTTACATCATCTCCTGTTGGCACCTAGTCTTCAGTTGAGCGCAATCACCAGTTCAAAACCACCAAGGTGTGCGCCTAGAACCCATAAGGCGCCATTTCATGAGCAAATCCACTTCAAGTGGCGTCTAGAAGAAGATAAGGTAGTTACAACTACCTGAACTCTCATTGGCTAGAGAGATAACATTAGGATCCATACTGATGCATTGGGTAAGGTTGCCACATCACACTGAGTTGTCAAGTGGAATATTCTCTTGAATATGCTTCTTGGGAAATGTGCCTTGGTTCCTCTTTATGCCTTGAAAAACGTGCCTTCATTGCCTTGGAAGGCCTATAAAAGGAGGAGCTCTCTCATTCATTTGACATCTTATCTTTTGGCGAAATTTCTCTTTGCAAAGCTTTATGCTTGTGATCTTGAGGCCTCCGAGTTTCAAGTGTTGGGGTGATGCTCCCTCAACTGACAAGGTGATGCTCCCTTGTTACATTGTGAGGTGTTGACATCCAGTTAGCATCATTAGGTTCAATTGAAGTGATTTACATCAATTAGAGTGATAGGGTTAGTTGTGAAGAAGTTGAAAGCATTGTATACATCTAGGCTTCAAGGCCTTTCCTTGTAATCATTTGAATAAGATTGTATGTTCATGCCATTGTGAGAAATCATCATTGTAATAAGACATTTGCATTGAATTGAATCATATAATAATACAAGTGCCCAACTTCAAGTTGATTCATGCAAGTTGCCTTTTGTTATCTTTCATATGTGATGTTAAGTAGATTAAGTGATTGAAGAGTTAAGTGCAAGTAAATTTGTCTAAGTAAGAAAATTTTTAGTCAGTACTAGTTGGGTATTTTACAAATGAATAAATCATGCGAGTTTGGCATTTATAAAGGAATAAATAAAATTATAAAGTTTAATGTCAATGTATATACTAATGTTTCTCTGAGTTGCGAGGTTGGGTTTTGGGGTTAACAATTTTTTTTCTGGATTTTGGGGACAGCAGGGGAATGACTATTAAAATAACATATAAAAATTAATATTTGAATTTTTAAAATGTAAATATGTTGAACATGCCTAAACTTAACTTAGAGAAGCTAAAAGAAGTTGAAAATTTAAAACTTGGAACATTTAAAAATATCTACTAGAAATATAAATGACTCCATACAATGTAATTATGATGTGGATGAATTTATGACATGTCCCCTTTTCCGGCATGATCACCTAACAAGAGTCTGGGTTAGCCTATCCTCATTCTTGTAGGCTAATTCATCAAACAAGGGAATAATTTGGTTGAGCTTTGGTGGAAATTGGCTTGGAGAAGATAACGTTGTTCAGAAGCTTGGAGAATGAAAAGTTGATTTACAAGGCTCAGCTAATTTTTCTAGCACTGGCGAAGTTGGAAAATGAATTAATGTATTTTTACATTAATTATCAAAAAAGACAAAAATAATAAAATAATGGTTTCTGGACTTGGGCGAATCACTAGAAATAAAATAATATTATTATATTTTGATGTCTAGCGCCCACCTTGGAGAAAGAAAATAATTAAATAATAATATTTTATTATTATTTAATTAGAGCGCTCAAATTATGGGAGAAATAATAAAATATCATTTTTGCATTGGAGCGCCCAAAATTGGAGACAAATAATAATATTTTATTATTATCATGTGGAGCGCTCAACTTGGAGAAAAGCAAAAATAAAATAATAATATATTATTTTGAATTTGGGCGGCCACTTGGGAGAAAGGAAAAAATAAATAAAATTGGTCATTGGCCGACTTGAAGGGAAAAGGTAATTCAAATCTTTAATTTGAATTTGTCGGTTACATCGGAGGAAAAAGAAGATTCAAGTATAAAAGAAGGTTGACGGAGTTCATTTCATCATCACGAACATTCTGGCAACTTTGGCATTTTGCTTGGCAATTGTATTGCAGGACTTTCCAAGGACGAAAACCCTTGTGGAAGGAGGTGTATTGGATGAAAACCCAATTACATCTTGGAGGTGGATTCATACGGAGTTCACATTTGCACTCCATTGGAGTTTTTGAAGATTCTTTGAGCATTCAAGATATATCTTATTTGCAAAATTGGATTTCATTGTTGAAGATTTCATATCAGATTTGTAGCGCCATCATTGAAGACCTTTTGCATTGCTTATTGTGCGCCGATTTGAGCTAGAAGTGATCGCCATTCATAGAAGAAGCTTGAGCACCTTTGTGGAGGAGGTCGTGGCTGTTTGATGTGCATATTCATTGAAGACTTGTGACAGATTTCCCATAGCAGCAGATCAAACCCTAAGCGCAGCCTTGTCAATTCTTTATTGGAGCCGATCTTGCATATCCTTTCATTGTTGGAGGAAGCAACTTAATGCTAGAGGAGGTGCAGCTCTTGACAGTCATCATTGGGAGTCGTTTGACATCATCTAAAGAGTCCGATCTGCTAGCAGGGCCTTGGACAGCAGCATAGGCGTCACATACCATCGTCATCCAACATCAAAAGTGGCAGCGATCAGGATTTAAGGATAGCGATCAGCCTTGTGGATCGTTGACATCATCCATTGGATCATTTGAAGACCATTTTGATATCTTTCATCATTGTTTTGAGGGCCGATCTGACTTGCAGAGGTTCGCTCCCTTGTTTGCCAATTTGACATCATAAAATTGGTATGTTGGAATTCATCATTCAACTCTGATTTTGTAACAGCAGTTTGGGATTGCATTTTGGCTATCATAGAGCCATAGATTTGATGCAATGGTGCACTTGAACAATCTGATTTTGATAACAGCAGAGGACTGATTTGTTTTATCATCATTTTCCATCATCCTAGTGTGTTATTCATTGTGTAATTCAACTAGGATTTGTTGGTACATTTTGATATGTTATTTGTGATGCATTTGATATGATAAATCGGATGATATAAGTACATGATCAGATCTGGAACAAGAAATCAGAATTCAGTCCTAGGGTTTGTAATTGGAAGAATTTAAAAAATTATTCAAAAACCTAGTTCGGCACATGTCAATTTAACTCAATGTAAGATTTTCTTGTTTGATAGACACATTGAAGTTTAATAAAAAATTAAGTTTGAATCTATGTCACAAGGTTTGTGTTCATGTATGAGTTTCGCAAGGAAATAATTTGGAACAAATTCGTCAATTGATAAAATTTGAAAAAAAATTGTGATTAAATTCGAATAATATATTTTTTGCCACAAATATGAAAAGGGTTTTGCACATTTTTGCAGTCCTTATAGACAAGATCATTTGCTGAAACATCCCTTCTGCTTGGTTGAGTCAGCCCCATTATGACAAGGGAAAGAAAGCCCCACCTAAGCTTGCTAGAAGCTTGTCTTACATAGGCACATCCCTGCTTTGGGATGCAAGGTTCTATATGGATTGGAAATTTTGACCTTGTTAGCGTTTTATTTCGCACTTTTTAGTGAGAACGTAAAACAGATAGATGTGCGGTAAAACCACTCTTCGAATTAGAAGGGGAAGCTCCCTATAAAATAAAACTAATTTAAAACTATACAAAATTTACAGTGTTTTCAGAGGTATTTCTCACTAATGCTGGAAAAACATAAAAATGTAATATTTTTGGGTTTGTGACGTGCGAAAAGCAAAGATGCACTTTCAATCATGAGGCAAGGATTTTGTGCTTTTTTTGGCTGAAATCAGAACCTACGATTACATGCTTGCACTATTTAGCTAAACCCAGAGGCTAAGCAGGGCAAGTACACATGGCTTGGATTGATTAACAAAGAAATGCATAATTACGAACACTATGACTAAATCAAGTACAATACGATACAAAGCTGCGATTTATACCTTCAACTTCATTTGCAACACAGAGTTCACAAATTTCATTGAATCGACTCAACCTTCACAGTTCAATAGATTTTTATAAGCAAGACAGGCATAATGAAATCTATTGAACAAGTAACAAAATCACAATCACATGAATAAATGATGCATAACAATTTTAGCGTATTGTAGGCATGAGAATTGCCATTGCTTTTTATTCATTGACTAATCTTAATACAACAATGATATCTGAATATTGAATAATGAATTCTAAAAATATCTAAAAGCTTACTCCTATCTACTATGTGCACAAAACACTTATTTATACTGATTACAAGGCTATTGCATGAAAATAATTAATTGAACTCTAACCTAATTGACCACTGTTTGCATGACATGCAAACTTATTACAAACTATTTGCTCCACTCAAACTAAAATTGAGATCATGCAACTATCAGCTCAATTGAAGATTAAAACGTGCAACCTTTGTTTGAACTGAAGATTGAATTGTTGCGAACTAGACTTTGTGCTCATGTCTGACGCATGGTGATCAAACATGAGTTAACTTTGGGCAATGCTAAAAATAGTGAAGGCTAAAATTAGCAAATCTCAAATTGTGCTTTTTTCTAAAAATGATGATCTATTTTCAGCCCATGCTAAAAATAGAATTTTTAGAAAAGGCGGCTCTAGTTGGGTCCGACTTGACGAAATTTGACACTTTGTTGAAATTTTGATCTTGGTGACTCGAATTTGTAAATGTCTGTTAGAATTTTGAAGAGATTCAAAATGAATACAAATGAATGAGGTTAATTTTTGGAATTTTGATACTGGCTTTAGGCATTGAATATTGTTGATTACATTGGTCATTGTTTTCATGCTTTATCTTTGACTTTTAAATTCTTCCTTGTCTCCTCTCAAGGTGTGAACTGCTAACTAAATGATGACTTCTTCAAGCTAATACGACTCTTTATTTTTCCTGTTAGTCGTTGGTTTTATAAACTGATGCTTCATTGTTTGAAAAGAGACGTTAGAGAGGCATCTTTGATAAGGATTTGATTGCTGAGGTGGATTTCCCTTTAAGACTTTGTTTGTCTTTTCTTGGCTATAGGTTTAAAGTCATTTCCTTGCATCTGATCGTGGGAAATGGGAATGGTGTGAGGCATGGTTTTTATGCTTGGTGTCGAATCTTTGTCAAGCGCTTACTTCTTTGTCTTTCCTTCAACGCGTGGGTATTTGTATGAAGCGCTTCTTGATTTTCTTTACCTCTTACACTGCCTTTATAAGGCGCATATAAATAGTCCTTCCTTTTTGTGAACTCCAAGCTACTGACTGGGTGCATATACCTGGAAAGAAGGCATCTTGAATGCTGATGTGGGATTGACGTCTTCTCAAAGGTGCGTTTGATCTTCTAATGCAACACTTTAGTTTCCATTTTGAGACGCTACATCCATCTCAAATGGTGCGTGTGGATTGAGCTGGGGGCGTTCAAGGAAGACCTGAGCACTTTTGAAGTCTTGACACTGACGCTTTGAGCTTCATGTGAGCGGTCTTATCTTGTAAGGCATGCTTGAAGAAAACTAGACCCGTTTGAAAGGCACGCCAAGCACTTCTCCTCTTCATACTAGCACTTTGAATGTGCTTTGAGAGTGCTTTGAGTCTCTTCATTCTGTTGGGTGCAGCCTCCTCCTTCATGGCGTTTTGATTTCTGAACAGAGGCGTTTGAACTCCTTCCTGGGTGCTCCATCCTCTACTTTCTTCGCCGCTTTGAAGTGCAGACTGGAATGTTTGAAGGAAGTGTCTATGTTTTTATCTCCTTTGTAGGTGCAAGTTGTCTTCACAAAAACACGTTCTTCCTTCCTGCGCGTGTTATCTTCTATTGAGGCGTTTTTTTTTTGGGCCTTTACACAGGTGCTCTTGAAACTTCATATGAGCGCTTTGTTATTGCTTTGGAGCGCTTTTCCTTCTCAAAAGTGCGTGGGATTCCAAAGTAAGGTGCTTCTCCTTGTGATAAAGTGCGTTCTATTTTTTATGAAGCGCTTTTCAATCTTTTAATCTTTGCTTTGATTTTAACTTTTGACTTATATAAGGCACGCCCATTCTTTAGTGAAGCGCTTTCTTTTTTCGGTTTGATTTTTTTATTTTTAAAATTTTATTATTATTTTAACATAATTATTATTAATAATAAGCATAATTAAAATAATAAATTTTATAACATTAAAACACTTAATGATTTTAAATTTTGAGACTTAATAAATAATCAATAATAAATTATTAATTATAATTAATATATCAAAATTTAAAATTTTATGAACAAAACTGATGAAAATTTAATATTTCGAGATTTTGACAAAATGACATGACACGATGAACAAAATTGATGAAAATATAGACATGGCGAATTTTGACAATACGATATTTTGGATTAAGACTTTCACAACATTTGTAATGTCCCCATTTTTGGGATGGTCGCCATTGGAGAGCAAAAGGGTTGGTTTCCACACTCCAGGATTTTTGGGAGGAGAATCAAGGTTTGGAGATGGCCTAACATATTTTTCTAATTCATTTAATATATTTCACCTTTCATGAAGCGAACCCTTCTTGAGGAAATGGAGTATGGAGACTTGTCATATTGAAGAGATGAACTTGCATAACATATTCTATGTTGGATGCCACCTTGGAGAAGATACCTTGGTCTTGTGTGAGCGCCACCTTTTTGGGACGACTTGTCAAGATAAATAATAAATTAAGGCCTATTCCTTGAGCGCATGGAGGGAGGTTATCTTGGAGAAAAGAAAAGAAACTAAATTCAAAACTTTATTTTGAATTCTTGGCGCCACAAAACTCTAGATGCTGCTCGGCCCTCTTTAGAGGGAGAAATAATAAATAAAAAAACACTAAAAGTGCCTATGTCAGCCCTATTTGAGAGGGCAAAAGTTATGTATAAATATGAAATCATTTCAAGGCATTTTCAACATCATTCACTCATTCACTCATTCATTCATTCATTCACATTTGGGAGCTTATCTCTTGAGAAGAGCTTGGGACGAAAACCTCAAGTCTCTTAGGAGGAGTTGGACAAAACCTAACTCTTTCTTGTGAAGGATTCTGTGACGGAAGTTCACTTGCATTTAATTGTTTTGGAGAAGAATTGCAGATCAGATTTGGGAGATCATCTTGAGGACTTTGCCATCATTATTTTGCATTACTTTTGGTATGTACAACCTTAGGGTTTAGGGCAGATTTGAGATGGGCTTGTTTGCCCATGCATTGGATGTAATTGAAGACTTGTTTAATTCTGATTTTTATAGCAGCAGACTTCTGGGTTAATTTCAGTCATTTATGGTTGTCATTTGAAGTTGTTTAATTGCATATTGTATGGTGGAATTCAAATATAATATTGGAAATGTTGTTGGCAATGTTATTATGGTGATTTGGCATATTTTATGGAGATTATATGCAATTGTTTAAGTCTGATTTTTAGGGCAGAAGTTAGGGTTAGAGCAGAAAACTAAAAGAGCAGAAAACTAGGGCAGAAGTTAGGTTTAGAGCAGAAAATTGAAGTGCAGAAAATCAGGGCAGAATATTGTCATTGGAGCAGCATAACATTGGTATGTACTTTCATTGAAAAGTCAGATCAGAACTTCCATTTTGTAGCAGCAGTGTCAAACTCAGAAAATCAGATTTGGTTGATTAATGCTAGAGGCCCTAGAAAGTGTATTTCATGGTGTAATTCATGGGGAATGTGAATTGTAATGTTTAATCATTATATGCTATGTTCGGATGCGAATTTGGGTGTTATGATTGCATGCTTAAGAGCAGAAAATAAAATCAGAGATTAGGGTTTTGGGCAGAAATCTAAAGTACAAAAGTTAGGGCAGATTTCAAATAAGAAAAAACCAGTCATTCCAAACAAGTTTCATTTGGAAATCTCGTAAATCCAAAATAGCCAAAAATATTCCCATTTGGGATATTACAGTGGTATCAGAGCTATGATCTTGCCAGCCTGGAGGGTTTGATCATACATGGAAGATTGAAGAGTTACTATGGGTTTGTCTTGCATCATGGACAAAGAGTTGGATCTTTTGCGTGCATCTTTTTGGCAAACACATGGAAGAATACAAAGAAGGTTGGATCGATGCAAGCACGAAGAAGAAGCCAAAAAAATCAAAAGAGATTACACTCTTAACAAATCCGATGTTTGCATTGAAGAAAGGTTAGAGAAGGAAGATGAAGTACTTGTTTGCGACTTGCAGCTTACAAGTAATCATGAGGAAGACAAAAATCAGTCAACATGCATTGAAGTTTGGACTCCAAGCCCTAGAAAAGATGAAGACAAGAGTTCACTTCAGCCCTATGAAGATAAAGAGGAAGGAGAGTCACCTATTGCGGCTACAAGGGAAGAGTACATGGGACTTCATGATGACTACAAGATCGAAGGAGATGCCGCCATGGAGATTGCCAAACCAACCACAAGAAGGTATGAGTTCATTTGCTGTTCCCTTGGTTGAGCCTAGCATTGCTTCATCACCTTTGCATCACATTGGCAAGGAATCAAATTGTATGGGTATCTTTGAGTTGGATGTTCTTAAGGACCATTTAGAAATTTCAATGGGAAGTGATCAAAGTGAATTGTATAAGAGTGATTTGACATTGCAAGATGAGAAGGATCACTTGGTGGTTAAAGAAGTCATAGTGGTGCACACATCTTCTAGATCAGCCCTTGAGGAAGATCATGAGGTAGAAGATTCTACCTACTACTTTGATGGAGATCCTTGGATTGAGCATGGTGAGCATCATGGAGAAGATGACAAAGAAGGAATTGGTTTGGGAAGGCATGATCGTGATATGTTGCATGAAGACATGGGGTCTCATAAGTCACATCACTTGGAAGGACAATGGAAGACACATGAAGGTAAGCTTGTGGAGGCCCTAACTCATTTTGATCATGTTCATAAGGTGATGGAAGATTTGTGTTGGAGAGCTCTAGAGAGGCATGAACACTTTGAAGAAGACCTAGACCTTGCCGGTTTCCAAGAGCTCCAAGAGGTTGTGGCTATGGTGAAATCAAAATACTTGCATCTACTTGCGAATAGAGATCATCTCTTCAAGATTGGCGAGATATATGCTAACGCTTTGAGAAGGGAGGAAGATGAAGTGGATAAGATCACTTTGGAGCTTAAGGACACTATGGATTCTTTGAAGAGCACTCAAGAGGCTCTTCAAGAATTGGAAGATGAAGTGAAGAAGCTTCGTTGGCAGTTGAGCATGGTACACTCTTCATCATGCACGACAGAAATTCAGACTTCCATAGCTGCCACATTCAAGGAAGAACAATGCAACATGAAGAGGACAAAGAGTGGAGGCATGGAGGACGATCTTGAATCCTATGACAAGGTCATGAAGATAGAAGAGATGTACACACATGAGGATTCAGCTTGCAGCTATGAGACGGAAGTTGTGGCACATGACACATCTGATTTTCCATTGGAGACATCACATGGACCTACCCTAGTTGATGATCACTCACTCATGGAGGAAGAGGAGGTTAAGGTCTACAAGGACATCACTCAAAGGCATGAGATAAGGCCTGATTTTTGGATATGTAACAGCAGTCCTTTATCTTCACATTATTATGTTATGACAGCCAAAAGAGTCAGCCTTGAGGCATGTCAAGTTCATGGGGAGTCTCACAGTGGATCAACACTTCATGGAGAGATGCAACAACGATGAAGGAGATGTTTGAAATAGATGAGGACACTACAGAAAGGTATGACAAAGGTTCTGATTTTATTTGGATCAGCAGTCTTTCACTCGTGCATAATCATAGGTTGGCAGCCCCTACACTTGAGAATGAGAGTGGGAAGACTTCTATTGTTGGCACTCCATGGGAAATCAAACATGAAGGTTTTAGGGATTGTCCAAGACACAAGAGGACTGATTTGATATGCCATGACATGAAAGAGGCAAAGAAGATTCAAAGCACATGGCATAGGAGGGATGAGCATTCTGTGGTGGTCAAGCTAGTGGTGCAATCAGTTTTGTACGGTGAGAGGTATGATTCAGATTTCTTTGTTTGTTCACTTAGCTTGCCTCATGAGGATATGGCGTCAACTCTTTTGGAGAGTTATTTGGAGACTCATGTCATACATTTAGATGGAGTTGTTGAGACTACACTTAGTGGATCGGCCACTAATATCATGATTTCACTTGAAGAGGGAGTCATAAAGGATTCAGTTTGTGATGATCCCTTGATCATTCTTGGAGGGGATGTAGAGTTGGGTGATAATGTGATACAATACTATCATTCTATTGATCCTTTGGTCGCATTGAAGGCTGCCCTATGTCTGAGTTTGATGATGCATAATATTGAGGCACGTGCATTGGATGAGCATACTTCGGAGATGCAATTGGTTCATATGCCTAGAGATGACTATTCTACTACATGGTGCATTGATTTCCTAGTGAGGAGAAGGAGGACAGCAGTTGTTTGGGAGTTGAGAGGGAAGTTGGATCATCTCTTCATGAGAGAATGGCATAGTGATGATATCCTATCATCCTTTGCCTTTGGTGATTCCTTTTGCACTTGCATGGAGCTGATTTACTATCATGAGTTTTCTGTTTGGGTTCATATCAGCAACTTAGTGGGAGCAGTCATACACCTTCTTACACCTATGCTGGGCATACTTTGCATCCACGGGAGGTCTACGGAAGTTGGAGGATGGTTTGATGTTACTAGCACTTTGAGATGCTTCCATCTCTTCATGATTCTGGTATGTGTTGATAGGATGATCTGGGATCTAGGTGGTGGCATGTTTGGCACACCACTTCATTGGGATTTTGATGAGTTGCTTCACAACTCATAGAGCATTGATGATGATTTTATCAGAGTGGAGCAGCGAAAGCTTGGAGACTTGTGATGGTGTTTCAGAGTTCATACTCTTCATCACTGTTGACAGGCATGATGTTCTTCGAGGCTTCGGATTGGATCAGCTATTGGTTCCCGAGGAGTGGCACCTTAGGAGGATTGTTGCACTTGTGGTTGCGGGCATAGTTTTAGAATCTGGAGGATGGAGCTAGGTCGAGCTCAAGTGTGTATGGCTTCGGCTTCCGAACTCACTTCGCATTGCATTCTTCACATTCTTCTTGGAGGATACGGCCATAGGTGGAGAATTTGTACGGCCACCGGGCATGCGGAGGGGTGGAGATACATGTCATTTGACACTATCTCACAGGATACATACATGCCATTGCTTGAGACAAGCAATTCTGAGAAGGGAGGATTGTAATGTCCCCATTTTCAAGATGGTCGCCATTGGAGAGCAAAAGGGTTGGTTTTCACACTCCGAGATTTTTGGGAGGAGAATCAAGGTTTGGAGATGGCCTAACATATTTTTCTAATTCATTTAATGTATTTCACCTTCCATGGAGCGAACCCTTCTTGAGGAAATGGAGTATGGAGACATGTCATATTGAAGAGATGAACTTGCATAACATATTCTATGTTGGATGCCATCTTGGAGAAGATACCTTGGTCTTGTGTGAGCGCCACCTTTGTGGGACGACTTGTCAAGATAAATAATAAATTAAGGCCTATTCCTTGAGTGCATGGAGGGAGGTCATCTTGGAGAAAAGAAAAGGAACTAAATTCAAAACTTTATTTTGAATTCTTGGCGCCACAAAAGTCTTGATGCTGGCAGGCCCTCTTTAGAGGGAGAAATAATAAATAAAAAAAGGTACTAAAAGTGCCTAGGTCGGCCCTATTTGAGAGGGCAAAAGTTATGTATAAATATGAAATCATTTCAAGGCATTTTCAGCATCATTCACTTATTCATTCATTCACATTTGGGAGTTTATCTCTTGAGAAGAGCTTGGGACGAAAACCTCAAGTCTCTTAGGAGGAGTCGGACAAAAAGCTAACTCTTTCTTGTGGAGAATTTCGTGACGGGAGTTCACTTGCACTTCATTGTTTTGGAGCAGAATTGCAGATCAGATTTGGGGGATCATCTTGAGGACTTTGCCATCATTATTTTGCAGTACTTTTGGTATGTACAACCTTAGAGTTTAGGGCAGATTTGAGCTAGGCTTGTTTGCCTATGCATTGGATGTAATTGAAGACTTATTTAATTCTGATTTTTATAGCAGCAGACTTCTGGGTTAATTTCAATCATTTATGGTTGTCATTTGAAGTTGTTTAATTGCATATTGTATGGTGGAATTCAAATATAATATTGGAAATGTTGTTGGCAATGATATTATGGTGATTTGGCATATTTTATGGAGATTATATGCAATTGTTTAAGTCTGATTTTTAGGGCAGAAGTTAGGGTTATAGCAGAAAACTAGGGCAGAAGTTAGGGTTAGAGCAGAAAATTAAAGTGCAGAAAATCAGAGCAGAATATTGTCATTGGAGCAGCATAACATTGGTATGTGCTTTCATTGAAAACTCAGATCAGAACTTCCATTTTGTAGTAGCAGTGTCAAACTCAGAAAATCAAATTTGGTTGAGTAATGCTAGATGCCCTAGAAAGTGTATTTCATGGTGTAATTCATGGGGAATGTGAATTGTAATGTTTAATCATTATATGCTATGTTTGGATGCACATTTGGGTGTTATGATTGCATGTTTAAGAGCAGAAAATAAAATCAGAGATTAGGGTTTTGGGCAGAAATCTAAAGTACATAAGTTAGGGCAGATTTCAAATAAGAAAAAACCAGTCATTCTAAACAAGTTTCATTTGGAAAGCCCGTAAATCCAAAATAGCCGAAAATATCCCCATTTGGGATATTACAACATTGGACTTGACAAAGATGAATTTTCTGACCGTTAATAGATAAATGACTTTGGACAAGACAATTCATCACTTTATGAAGATTTTGACATGGACAAATGAACAATTGACAAACTGACGATATGAGCAAAGTCGACCATTTCACATAATATCGACAATATGACATGATATTTAGACTTGAAGACAGAGTTGCGACTACAAATGACTTTTTCGATTTCTGCAAAACAACTTGACACATAGGAATGAAGAATTTTGTATCGTAATCCGAGTTTCGGATTGGGTACAACAAACCTATTATAAGATGGTTAATTTTAGTGCGCCCTTGATCATTCAAATGCACCTATAGTCTAGTTTAGTGCTGATGTGTCTCACATTCCTTTGGTGCGCTTTGGATTTATATTGGTAAGATTCCTTGTATATAGACATGTGCTCGTCTTTTGGCGTGCACCTAAAAGCAGTCATTTGTTTTTCTTTTGAACTCTTCAAAATATTACACAAGCCTTTTGCTATGACGTACGCTCAGACCCTTGAAATACACTTGGACATTATAATCAATCGTTTTCCAAAAAGATCTGCTTTCTAAGGTACGCTTATCCTCTGATATCATACCTTTGTGTCATTTTTTAAAAGAAATTTGACCTTTTATTCATACATGTGCTTGCACTGAGGCATGCGTGTAATGTCCCACCCCAGGTGGACACTTGCAAACTAAATTTTCTGCCTTGTTTGAATATTTGATTCATAAAATATTTGGGTTTTCTTATACACTTGCAACAATATAATGCAAAAAGAAGATATTGCAATAATATTATTTTATTTTAAATTGAACATCACATAGGGAGTTAATGGTTGAAAAATTCCAGATTTCAATATCTCCCAAAATATTCATTATTTGGCTAAATTATTAAAGACCCAGTTGAGATAATATCCCCTCTTATCTAAGCAATCAATACCCAGAAAATCATATTGGCAAATTATGAAGATTTTTACATACCCAGTTGGCTGATTAAGCAAGATGAAGTCTGATATTCTTGTACAGCAGATTGAACATGTTAAATCTAGTCTTTATACCAAGATCTTTGCATACAATTGATAAGGGATTGGTATCATGACCATTCCAAGAGTATACAATGCAATATAACACACAAATCTTGTCAAATAAATGTCCCACGACCCTGTTAATGTGTTGGTACAGCCAGGTAGTAATGGAGCAGCAGCAAGCAATAACAAACCCTCACCAAAATCCCTCAAGCTATCTCAGTGTAACATGCAGCTGTGATGCCTAAAGGGAAAGATGAATAACAGTTCCAAACAAGCTCAAAACTCCCACCCAAAACTCATATCTCTGCCATGGAAAGGTACGGCCTGTCTTTGTGTGCCAATGATGATGATAAATGTAGCCACAAAGCAATCTGACCTTCACAATGAAATTCAGTCTCAGACCCTTGGATAAATCTTCACAATTCTGCACAATGTTGGCCTCTGTATGAAGCCAATCTGATTAGCAAGCTTCAGCTGGTATTGCACAACCTCAGATTGCAAAAACAATGAAGAAGCATGTTCTCCAATGCCCAAGAATTGCAGAAACCCTAGTTTCTACTTCTCCATGAGAAGATCTCAAACACAAACTTCAATAACTTCAATTGTCAAAATGATTGAATACCTCATATTTTCTTTTGTTGTGCCTTTTATACTTTTCACAAATAGGCCGATCCCTTTCGTGAGCATTTAAAATCATTTAAAATGATATAACATGTTCTCACATTGACTTTATAAAAACTTTAATATTTGGCCTCCAAAACATAATTAATTAATTGCACTTTAAGTCATTTAATGAAGGGTCATGGCCCCATTGAATATAAAGTGAACTTAATAACTTTATATTATGCCTTTATAATATTTTATTATCATTAAAATGATTGTAATGATAATAACTCCATAAATACTCATCAATTGGGCAAACCAACTGAACTAGGAGATCGACACTGCAAACCCAACACGTCCAGGTGCCTTACTAAATATAGTAAGGGTCCCTCTCTAACATCCACTGACTTACTATAAATAGTAAGTATGAGAAATTGAGTCAAACGAAGGCCGATCCTGAACGAAACTTAGCTCTGACGAAGAAGTCAACAAGACAATTGCCAAGCGGGACCCTCTGAACAACTCCATTAGCCTACGAGGGTCAACTGATAGGCTAATCCTCTGAACTCTGATGCTCACGAAAATGGGGACATTACAGTCCGTCCTCCCTGAAATTGCTTGTCCCCAAGCAATCTCTACTACAAAGAAACACCACTCCACTAGAGGTCCAAAAGAAGACTATGTAATGTCCCACACGAGAACGCAATTGCTGCAGCATCAACATAAACACAACTGCGCAAACATAGACAACAGACCAACTGTCCAAACCATGCGTTCTGCAACTGTGCATCAAACTCAACTCATGTACATGAGAACCCAAGGTGAAACTGCAAACAATCCACACAATGTACATACTGCAATACTCACCAATGAACTCAGACTGGAACCCTGATGCACACGAAAGATCCCACAACACACTGAAGAGTGTCCAACAACCAATGCCTGGGTCCTAAATCCAGAATAGAAGCCTGCTAAGAAGAACATCTTTAGACCTCTGCTGCTCAACACTGATCCCAACTTCACCATGCCAGAAGTGGTGAAGCGATATGTTGGCGTTTCAATTCGCACCTCTGGAATGCGAGTTGGAAACGGACAGCTATGCACAAATAAACTGCTCTCCTATTGGAAGGGGGAGTTCCCTTTTCGCTGATGTTCGCTGAAAAGATAAATAAATTAAATTTCGCCTATCTTCTTTTTGATTCTCAGCTGCGAGCACAAGGTTATAAAACTCTAAACGCTGCAGAAGAGGTTTTTTCCTTTTTAAAACTTCTACTACAACTAGGCTTAAACTAATGACGCTTTTAATCTCCTAAGTAAATTCAGAGCAAAGGGATTAAAAGTGGACAAGGAATGATTGTTTTAACACAAAAACTTAAGTAAATTTCTCCGAGATTTACATCACAAGACTCATTGTATTTTAATGATGAAAGCTGAAATAAAAGTTACAGAAGCCACACATTTGACGACGAAACTTGATGATTTGAGATAGAATATTGGAGCAAAGGTAGGCATGAGATTTCTATTCCAACATCACAAAGTCGATACAACTCCAGGACAGCAATACTGTAGCAAAAGGCAGGCATACAACAAGCGATCAAATATTGGAAACAGATTACACAGAGTGAACAAACACTTGGAATAACAAGATCTGCAGGCTAGAATAGGCACAACAAATTTGCTATCACAAAAGTAGCTCCATTACAATGGGCAAGGCTGCCCTTATTTATACTAAAATCAAAGGAGTAGGGAACCCTAAAATCTCCTTGATTAACCCTAACTAACTTGCCAACTCGCAAGCTTTATTTCTATTCTAAGACAAAGATACAACTAACAAATGCTTTAAAGCGATTTGCTTTAAAGCAAAGAAAACTCCAACTAATACAAAGTGATTTCTTTCTAAATAAAGAATGGATGAGCTTAGGATGAAAGTAAATGCTTTAAAACAAAAAGCATCTGATTTAAAGCTGCTTTCTTTTGAGTCACATCCTCATCTACATTCTTGCTTTATTGGTGATGTCATCCATAATATCTTCTAAAAAGCAGATTTTGACCGAAAAAGTTGGCACATGGGTTTTGTAGACAATTCCATTTCGAAGCAACCCAGATTGTCAGATTTTGAAAAAGCAGAGGATTTCCCGAAAAAGTAGCAAAAAAAAAGATTCCCGAAAAAATAAAATTTCCCAATCTTGAAGAGGATGAAATACTGGATGGACCCAGCTCGATGAAAACTAAAAAAGCTACGTGTTGATGTTTGTTTTTCGACAAGTCAACAATAGAGTGAAATACAGAGTATCTGACTCTCTCTTGAGCAAAGCCTCTCGAATGCTGAACAAAGTGATCAAACAAGATGACTCCAAGGTTCCTTTCTTATGATTTTGTAAGAGATAGCTCAGTGACTAAGTATGATTATGCTGGTAAACACAAAGGGACTTACACAATTGATTGACAACTTATTATTTCGATGGAAGAGGTGGACACAAGAATGTCTAAGTACTACAGCTCATGACTTATGATGTTGCAATTGATGTTCTTGATCCTAACTCTAATCAAATTGATAAAAGAAAAGGCAAAAGATGTAAGGTGTAGTGAAAACTAATCTAATCCTAGATGCAAGGATGATTACTGCTTAAGTGAAATCAAACCAAATCTTGCTTCGCCAGATCAACTACACAAGATTGATGCAATCTTCTATGGTTATACAAGATATTTAAATCACTTATGCTCATGAAAGATTCAACAAACATAAAGATCAATGTTAAGCTCAACTTTGTTCAGACCAACCATACACTGCAATTTGCAAGCCACAAACTACAAATGGTGTGAACATAAAGATTTCACCACAAACAATAATGAAGCCTTCCACCAACTAACATAAACTTAAAGAAAACTTAATCTAATCTTAATACTCGCTTGAAGAAATCCAAACCATGCAACACTGAGAAACTTATATAGAATCACCAAAACAATGAGTCTTATATTATTTCAGAGAGTTCTTGCAACAATTCCAGAGTCTTCAACCGTACAAATGAGAGCAAAAGGAGCCCCTTTATAGACCTCAAAATGTATGAAGGGTCAAGATCGATCAGAAAAGCCAATGGACCAGAATCCAGATCATGCCACCTTAGCAAGTGGTTACAACAAACTTATATTTTTAGTATACAAAGAGGGAACAAAGGCACGCTTCCCAAGAAGATAAGGATGCCACATCATATCCCTGTCACATGATAGTACTATAAGATGCAATGAATCTAGAAACAACTTGGGCAACATCCCCCATTGGTACACTTGTCGCAGCATTAATGGATCCTTTCGCCGTTGTCACATTTGACTCATAGACGCCAAGTGTCTTCTCCCAATCTGCTATCCAAGACTTGTTTGCTCCAAGATGAAATGCAAGTGTGAATATGCTATCCAACTGTCCTTCATCAACCCCATCATCCTGAAAATAGAATGCCTTGACTTGTTGCTTCATATTTTCAATGGTGATCTCTCCATAAGGATTGCATATTGTGGTCAATGAAGTATGTACATGATTCTGTGTCCTTAGAAGAGCACTTCTTATCCTTGACATATCTATTTCAATTTTATCAACCAGCTGCCCTTTATTGTGAAAGGAGAAATACCAAGTGGTGAAGTCATGTGGAGTATTGCGATCAACCACCTTATCTCTAACTAGATCTTCCACTGGAGTTTCCATCAAACTCTTGAGCTGTGGCATGTATTACTCCTTGATAGGCTTGAACTCAACACATATCTTTAACAGAGTTTGAACTCTATCCTTGAGACTAATGATTCTGTCATAGACTTGCACAATCTCTTCAAGATAAGTATATGCTTTCTCTTCCGTCTTTTCTATCCACCCCTTCATTATCTGAGATGAAGTTCTCATAGTTTCAACTTGAGATACTGTTTCTTGTGGAAGAATGGACGGAGGTATTGGAGTGGCTTCCTTTTGCTAGATGGGTTGCATGACTTGTTGAATATATTGCTTCAGTGTATTGAAGTCCTGTTCCACCTTTAGCTTAGCTTCTCTCTCTTGCTTTAGCATGATTTTTACACTATTCACTGATTCTTGAATTTCCTCCTCTATCTGTTCCCCTGTGATTGGGCCCATGCCAATAGTAGTTACATTGTAATCTTCAGGCGCCATGTCTTCTAGATCCTTTTCAACTCTAGGGACAGCTACATGTACCTCTCTATTTCTAGAAGGATCTTGAGTGATTTTTGAAAAGATAGTTGCTTTCTTCTTTTGATTGCTCTTCTGTGCATTTACAAGCAATTCTTCTACTGGAGCAGGCTGATATGTTTCTATGATTGTACTTTCTTCAATTCTCTGCCTCAACCAAGATGGAAACGCAGAAAGATCTTGTTGCCTTTGTACCTGATTGTATTGTACACGTGCTACTTCTTCATCAGATTCTGCTTGACCTTCCTCATCTTGATCAGCAACATCATCTTCCTCTATTACAATAGTTGGACTTGAATGAATTTTTTCGGATGGAATCAAAGCAGTTTCTTCCACTACTTAAACTTCTTGTATTGGATTCTGAATATCTGAAGTACCTTCCTGTAGACTAGATGAAGTAGATTGGCTATTCTTCTTTTTAGGTTTTTGACTTGATTCTCCTTGATCTTGACTAGGCCTTTTCCTTTTTCTAGCTAGATTATCACCTTGATCACCTCCACTGTGCTGGAGTCTACTATGTGCACTATGTTGTTCTGACTCTTTGTCATCCATCTTGTTGTATGTAAGAACTTGCCCTTCTTCATTCATCTCTTGTAGCAGCTGAGTTATACATGCTTGTGTCATGGCTAGGACTGGCTCCATCAACTCCTCTTCGGATACATCCCTCTTTGACCAATCAACTGTATAAGGTAAATCCTTTATCTTTTCAAACTCATCTAACAACATAGTGTCATCCTCTATGAACTGATCCGGGATTCTGAATACTTTGGATGCTCTAACTAAATCCCATGTGAGTCTTGAGCACTGGAGTGTTCGAAGATCATCTTCATCTTTTACACTGGCCCAATGGTCTTCGAACTGCATGACATGCTTGTACTCCCTGTTGTATTTCCAGCAAACTTGAAAAGGATCAAAATTAAGCCTTTTAGTACCATGAGTTTGCAAATGATATCCTTGAAGCTCTGTCTCAGAATATTCAGCTGCTGCTAATGATGGACACTCCAGATTCTGCCCAAGAAGAAGTGGAAACTGGATCCCTCCTTTCTTCAACTTTTGTAGCCTGATGAGTTCCAGGAGTTGCCTTGAGACTTCTAACATCACCATCCTGTTAGTTGGGTATCTTGGTAATCTGTATGGATAAGATGTGAAACCTTGGATCCTTATGTATGTGTACCTTTCATGCTGAGTATACCAATGTCCATATGCCGCAATGAACTCCCTTGCTGCATTTGACAATCTTTTGTGGAACTCTCCTCTTAATTTCTTCAATATGAACATAGCAAACGCGTCACTGAACCTTGTATAATGATTGATATTCTTGAAATGTAACTGAGGGTAACATTGATGCGACAAGTACTTCTTAGGCCCAATTCCAACTTCTCCTTTTCTAGTCAGACCTGAATAGACTTCATTCCTTGCTAAAAGGTACACCACATAAGAACTCATATGGAATGATTTGGTCTTTGAAAAATTGATGAACTGTTCATGTATACTTTGATTGATAAGCCCAGCCCAATCAATCATCTTCCCTTTGAGGACCAACTTGATGAAAGAGTACATCCATGATTGAAAGGTTGCGGATTGTGGCATTCCTGTCACTCTGTTGAGGAACATGATCAAGTATCCGATTTCAGGATGAAAGTCTGACTTGTGAAACTGTGGAGGATTATTAGTATTGAACTTTATGGATGGATTAGCCATCCAGTCCCTCTTCATCTCTTGTAACCTCTTCTTTGAATCAGCATCATATTCTTGTTGACCTTGCTGTATAGAAATATTGACCATCCTGTCCTTAGTTGGAATGTTAAAGGTATCTCCAATTGCCTCCTTTTGCAAATAAGCTAACACTGTTCCATCCTTGGCCACAATTTGCCTATTGTCCACATCATACTTTTTAACACATTCAATGATCATCTCTGAACAAGGTAGAGTTGGTGGAAAACAAGCAGCTTCAATAGCTCCGCTCCTCACGATGGCTCTAGCAAGACTACCCTCAGTGGGTTCCTGAAGCACGGACTTGATGTCTTCTAAGTTGCTATTGCTCATGTTCGTGTCTCCAACGTTTGTCCATCTTGAAACGAGCTTTGATTCCGGAACTTTGCCCTTAGCATCCATACGGATCCTTGCTTGTCTCTTCTTCGAAGTCATTGCCATGATCCTACCAAGTTGGCATGAATGAGCAACCTCAAAAATAAATGATCAACAATCTACTTCAGCTCCCTTAATGCATTAGACTTCTGATTTTTATCCTTGTAATATAAAGCTTTTGCAAGAAAATAATGTCATCTAAACTCAAGGAATTCATCATAAACCTACTTATCTTCTTATAATTTACCAACACTTGGACAATTTTCAAGGCACCTACTGAAATAAAAAGAAAAAACAGATCAATTATGCTCAGATCAGACTTACCTAATAAGCTTACTTGAATGGATACCTTCAAATTTAAACTCAACTTGATATAATCAAACCTGCACCTTGTCAAAATCACTTTTACCTCTGCTCTTTAGAGTGAAATCTGCTTCCCAATGAATGATAAAAATGAAAACAAAAGCAAGTATATATACATGATTTGCATTTAAGGCTCCCTAACTGCCTAGGCCGACCTCATTAAATGCATTAGAAAACATTTAATTTAGACTTCCTTGTATTTAAATTGGTGCGAATTTCAATAACACTTGAGTCTATCTTTGAAAATCTTGAAGGCGCAGCGGTTGGGACTTTTGACTTCATCTTACATCAAGCGCATTTAGTTAGTATTTTAGGTAGACTTACACTTTGAAACTTATCTCCTACTAGTAGTGGCGCACTTGATAAGACTTTTGAATTCTCTTGCCTTTTAAACATCATGATAACTTCCCCTTAACCTTTCCTTATGGCACATTGATTAAGATTTTCTGGATCTCCATCTTGTTTGGCGCAGCAGACGTGCTTTTTTAAAATCTTCTTTAAGCTTGTCTTGAAAGTGACAAGTCTTGGAGCATAGATCTCATCTTGATACTTGCCTAAACCTGTAACAAACCTTCCCTCCAGGGGCATTGGATATGATCTTTGAATCCTCCAAGACCAACGCTTTAGAGAAGGATATTGGATCCTTATGAACACCCCTCATTTACCTTTTGGCGCATTGGATAAAGAGTCTGAGACCTTCTTATAACTCTATCAGAATACTTAGCACTTTCCCACATGTGGCGCAGTAGATAATGCTTTCTAGATTTCCATCTCATTAAAGACTTAAAGCGCATCAGATTGGAGTTTAAATCTTTGTGAAAACCTCTTGGAACTATACCTTTTCACTCTTCATCATGGCAGCGCATTGGATGAACACTCTAATTTCTTCTTGTTATGACTTCTCGGTCCACATTTACTTCTGGCGTATTGGATAAGGAGTTTGGGATCTTCTTTGATTGGCGCAGCAGATGATGCCATTTAAGACTTGAGTCATATCTCCCTTTATAGTGGCGCATTGAATGATGCATCCGAATCCTTCTTAAAAGATTAGTGACTTTAGATGCCTTGATCTTCAATTCATAGGCCCTTGAACTTGGCGCACTAGAGAAAGATTTTAAATCCTTATTCCTTAAAACGCATTGGATTGAAGAAATTTGATACTCCTCTTGAAGATGTTAGAACTTAAGTCAACACTTCTTTAAACTTTACATTTTCTAAGATCAGCACATTAAATGAATACTTTGAGTCTTGATAAATCATCATCATCTCCTTCTTGTAAAGGCGCATCAGATTAAGTTCCCAAGATCTCCTTGTTATCAGCGCATTGGATGGAAAATTTTGAATCCTCTTCTTTAAAGGTTTGTAAAGTTTGTATCGCATTACTTGATGATTTTGAGATCTTCTTCCACTTGAATTACCCCTGGCGCATCAGATAGAGTTCTAAGATCCTCATCTTTTCCTTCAACTCAAGGTGGCGCATTTAGATTACAGATTTCTAGATCTCTCTCATAAGTTATCTCTCAACTCAAGGCAGCGCATTAGATCAAAGGTTTAGGGTCTTCTTGTGATTAGTTTGAAGATGATGCATAAGATCTGCCTTTAAAAGGCCCCTCATACCCTCTGGCGCATTTAATCATGATTTCTGATTCTCTTTGCATTGAGCGCACTAGATAGCAAATTAGATCTTTACTTAAAAGCCTTATCAAAACTCCAATACAACCTATTCAAATTGGTGCAGCAGTTCACAATTTTGTTGTTAGGTTAAACTGCCCTCTAAAAGTCATCATCACATCCTCTTGACGTTGGTGCATCACATGAAGATCTCGGTTCCTTCTTGAAAGATGATCAAAACTCGATTTAGACCGTCTTATGATGGCGCATGAAATGAGGCGCATTGGTTCAAGATTTTGTGCTCAGGTTGGACTATTCTCATCTCATCAAGATTTTGCGCCACATCCAAACCTTGTCGCACTGGATCAAGATTTTGGATCCTCTGGAGCAGTTAGGCGTTTTTTCAGGGTCTCTCAGGGCAAAGGTATATTGAAAATTATATTTAAGTATAAGTATAAGGGAATTTCTTATACTTTAAATATTTTTCAATATACCTTTCAGGATGTTTGAGATAGGTCTTGAATCCACCAGATTTAACATGCAAAATCTAGAATTTGGAGGATCCATTAGATTTCAGACTTAGTCAATTTTTTCAGGATTTCAGGATATCAGGCTACCAGACTTAGTCACTTTCAGGATCTCAAACATACATCAGGGTTGGTCTTAATATTCATGAATTGGATGGAAATTGATCAAGACTCTTCATTACTGTAAATGCATGCTCCAGATAAGACCTCTAGTTATAAAGCAAAACCTTCTAGGAGAGAGACTTATTATTGGATTGGCAGAGGAAACGAACCCAAGACATCATCTAAATCTAAAAGCAAAGCATCAGAGCTCAAAAAAAAGGGGGTCCCCATTTGCAATGGGGCGATGTGTGATTTGGTCACAACACTATGGTCCAATTTCTGAAAAATGATCCCCTAGAAAAAAAGACCCTAAAAAAGCGTGCCTCCCTGCTTCCTCAACCTGAAACTATGAAGAACGTTGAAAAAACACTTCGTTTGAGCCTTCAAATCTTCGTTGAAAGAAAAATAAAAATCCTTCCTCTGGATGCAACCTACGAAAGATAATGAATAAAGGAAGTCAAATGCTTGTCTTTATAGATCTTCAGGGCGAAAAAGCAGCTTTCTTTGTGAAAGAATAAAACTTGGATCTCATCCATGAAGAAAGCAACTTTTAAAGCACAAATCCAAGTTGATGTCTTCGAATAGGAAGAATCCCTATTTTGTAGCTGCCTATGGCTTCATGTGTAAGATGACAAAAAATATCTTCTTTTGATGATGTCATCAAACACGCGAGTTGCCAAAAGTGTTAGCCAATTTTCTTTCATTTTCGACACTTGCACTCGTTTTGACTCCAGTTTGGCCTGTCTCCGACTTCAGCAAGATGGAAAAATTTCACTGTTGACTGAAAAAGCTGACTGATCCTGACATTTTGGAGACCTATCAACTGTGATTCCATCCCCAGCCTCCAATTGACGTTCGGACGACATCTAATTGCAAATCTGACCTCTGGAATCTGTCGCCAGACGAAGTTTTGGAAACGGTTGTCGGAAAACATTAGTAGATTATGAAATTTTCTATCTCTGGTGAACTTGGGCGCCCCTAGCCTCCAGGGGTGCCTGACTTTAAATGCCTTAGTCATTTTCTTGAAAATTTCAACTTTTTCAACTTTCCAATTTTCGTGCGCATTTTGGTGACAGGTGACCTTGTTTGGCTGTTGATTTCTGTCTGCTGGGACAAAATTGAGTCTGATGATCTGGTAGATAGGCAAGCCTAAAACTGAGCTGACTGTACTCTCTGTCTGCCTCGGGAAACATGCCAAACTGACCTGCTATGAATCGGACCGGGCTGACGGAGAAAGGTTTTTGTTTTCCGTAAAAACTCAAAAAATATTCTAAGTCTGGAGGATTTGGGCGCCCCTAGCCTCCAGGGATGCCTGACTTTCAGCGCCTTAGAAATTTTTTGGAAATTTCAAATTTTCATGCCATTTCTCGATTTCTGTGCCAACAACTCCTGTTTGATCTTTGTTTTCAGTCGTCTGGATGACTGCTGAGGCAAGATGGGGGATGATCTGAGCAGCCTGAACACATCTGTGATGAAATCCCAGCTTTTACTGACGTTTGACTGAGTTTGACCAAGTTTGATTACCTGGGAATGAGATGACAGAGGCACTTTTGACGTTTCTGGAAAAAAGTGTAAAAAATTCTAAGGCATGAGAAGTTGGGCGCCCCTGGCCTTCAGGGGTGCCTAGAATCCAATGCCTTAGCCAAATTCCTAATCTCCAACCTTCGTTTGCAACTTTCTCCGTTTTGCGTGCCAACAACTACTTTCTGATGTTGATTTCGACATTTTTGTCAATCAACTGCCACTGGATAGCCTGGGTACATCTGACGTGATTTCTAGCTTTTCAGGGCTTGATGACCAAAACGACTGCTTTTATGCTCACCGGAACTGACCGACGGAGACATTTCTTGCATTTTCTTGAAAAACGTGAAAAAAATCTACCACTGGTGCAACTGGGTGCCCCTAGCCTCCAGGGGCATCTGAATTCTCCAGACTAGCCAAATTCATGATTTTCAACTTTCGTTCTCACTTCGGATTGACCCTGCTCCGTTTTGCGTTCTTCGTCGAATCGACGACTGTTCGTCGGTTCTGCATCGTTGGAACAACCTTGAAAACTTGAAAACGAGCTCTGGCAGATGAACTCCTCCATTGACGACTTTAGAGTTCATGCTTCGCCTTCTGAAAAAGCAGAAATGACGCAGTAGAGAAAACTTGACCTTTTGCAGATTTCGTTTGGACCATGCTGATCGTGAAGCAAAATTGACCAATGAGAATCAGGCATGACACCTGAATCGGAGATTCTATTTTTAGAAAGTTTTGCCAGTATCCGTATCTCAAGAAACCCAGAAAACCTAATTTGACGTCTATTTTTAGAAATTTTGCTTTTTTGACTTTTTGATGAAAAAATTTCTAGACTTGCTCAAAATGCCTTAATGAAGCAAAAATTTTGATTGGGTACAACACGATACAATGGGACCCACCCAAACTGCAGTGTTAACCCTGTCACCACCTGGATCCCAATGCAAACGGAACTCACATCCATCTGTCATGTGGAGATAGAAATATCTGGAAGCATCTGCTACAACAAATCTCCCTCTATACTCTACTAAACTCTCATGGATGTGATATCCAACTAAGCCATCATGTCTACTGACACCATAATCTCTTTGAAGCCATGCATCCATAGGTAGTCTCTGTGACATAGAAGTAGCAAACTTTGTCGGATACATGTCAGCATGATGGGAAACCAACCTTTGATCCTGCAAGTTATCCCCTGCAAATAACTGAGTTGGGTACTTGCAGCCACTAACTCCATCTACTGAAGATGGTAAATATCCATCCCACAAAGGATGGTATAACCCTGGAGCCAATCCACACCGATGCATCATCAAATCCTCCGAGTGTGGATCAAAAGAAAAGTGATGAGTACTCCTCAATATGTAGTCGCGATAAAAAACTCCAACCTCGGTCAATGGCTGACTGTCATAGCCCTGTATAACTCCCTCATCATCACTTACAACACTGGGATCAGAAGATGGGTCTGGTCTCTGATCCTGAATAGCGTAGGGGCTCTGGTAACCCTCTCTGCAAACCCAATCACCAAATCTCTATTAGGAAGCATTGAAGTTAGAGTATCTTCAATTGCTCCCAAAGCACGCTTAATGAAGAGCAAACCTCGAATGCAAGTACCCTTTGAGGCTCCATACCGACTCTCCTGAAACTCTGTACACTCAAGTAGGTACTCAACAAACTTATCTGTGCACTAAAAGCGATATAAGTCTGAATCAACCTTATTTCCTGTAACTTTCAGCTGATCTCTCCAACTCTGTGGCTCAACAAGCTGTCGATCAAAACTAGCTGCATGGGATGAAACAACCGATTTGCTTCCAAGAGAAAGAAACAAATCAACATGAGAGCGAAACTCCCAACCAGATGGCACTCTGCGAATCCCCTGTGAAGAAGATGGCATAGTGTCGTGTACTGTCACACAACTCTCGAGTGAGTCCATCACTGCATCACAAAAGCTACCAATAATCTGCCTTGCATCACCTGCCATGGAACTAACCTTAGGAGAACCTGTTGCAACATGTGGTTCTCTGCTGCTCTCAACCAAAGTACTCATCCCATCTAGGTCATCTGCACCCGCGACTGTAATGGATGTTACCACATCCTCAACATATCCATTACCACAACTCGTGGATACAAGATCATCACCAATTGCTGCCATGGAAACATGAACTCTATCAAAAGATGGTGAAGACTGTACTAAACTCAACTCCATGGTAAGCTCCTCTACCCGTGACTGTGACTCTTTAAGGGCCAACTGAGGGCTCTTCAACGAGTCCATGGTCACCTCAAGCTCATGAGTGAGCCCATCAACCTCCTCTTCCTTTCCCTTCAATGCATCATAACAAATGCAATCCCACTCGAGAAGATAATCTCTGTCAGCAAGTAGTTGTAGGTAATTTTGTTTCATTATTCCAATTGCTTCTCGGAGTGCATGAATCTCTGCAAGGGAAAGGCCACTATCACAGTGCCCATCTAACATGGGAGTACTCCAACCATGAGTAGCCAACTTCTGATGAGCAACATCGAAATGCTTTATGGCTGTGGCAATCGTACTCAATTCACCTTTAGTTGCCCAACGAAATGATGAGGACTCTGCAACTTAGGACTCCCATACAAGTTTGCTGATTCGAAATCTGCACTGTGATATGAGGCTGTATCAACATCACGCACCTCATGATAAGCAACATCATGTATGCTATCATCAGTGCACACATCAATAACTAAGGCACTGTTGCTATGTACCTCAAAGGATGGCTCAATTGGTAGTGTAGAAGCTGCTGATGTAACATTATCTTCACACACTTCTGCTTCCAATGTAATTGCATGTCCATCCAACTCACGATCTTGGGATTCAATGCCAGTAATTGAATTTTCCAAATTGTTTCCCAAGGTCTGATATGAAGAATCAAACTCGTTATGGCATGAATCTACATCATAAATTGCATCATTAGTACCCAAATCTTGAGTACCAACATGTGACAACTCTGTAGAAGCTTTTTCCTCATGTGTAGTAGTTGTTGTCTCATGCTGATGCAAAGATTCTTTACTGCTGTCATGAAAATCAGAACTGTTATGGGTCAAATTTACCATGCAATCTTCATTACTTTCTGAACTTGCCATGACATTTAAATCATCATTACGCTCAAGCAAAGGACTGCTGTCATAGAAATCAGAATTGTAATCATGATTGATAACAACTTCTTGAACGCTAATAATGTCAACTTCCTCTTCAAATCTCACCTTCTTTTCCTACATTGGTTCCTCCTTAACCAAATAAGGTCCCAATTTGTCTTTACACTGATCAAAGACACTGCATACCAACACATAAGCAGCTGGAGATGTCAATTTTTCACGCTTATGAACAGCTAGAAGTAATGTCATGATAGGCTGAGATACATTATCACTGTTGTCAATAATGGAAGCCAAAATAACTCCCATGTAGTCCTGAACAAATTTGTCATGCTTCTCACTGATGGACTCCAAGAAGAGTCGGAACAACTGCAAAACAAGATCATGATAATCAAAGTCAATCACAGCAATGCATGATCTCACCTGTGCCATCAGCTCTAAAATCTTTACCTTCTTTCCAAACGTAGGACTACAAATGTCATCAATCCTAACCAAACTGTCAATAATCAGCTGAAAAACCTCACCCATGGTGATTGCGTCATAAGACACCTGAGGAGCTGTGATCTTCATGAACTAACTGATGCATAGGGCAATAGTGAGCCTAATCTCATTGTCACTGTGTCTCAAGTACCTATGCTCACCCAATGCTTTCACTGCAGGAACCATAGCTATCTGAAGCAATGCTGAAGGTGACTGTTCTACAAGACTTAAAGTTTCTTCCAGCCTACTCAAAACACACAATGTATCAAATCTAGATTGTGATGATCCGCCAAGCTTACTACCCTGTTCATATAACATCCTGGCTAACCATTTTCCATCACCCGATTCCATTATCTCACCACTGCTTGAACTCATTTTAAAACTTGACGGGAAAAATAATGTAGCTTAAAATGTGAATGAGTGCTGGTCACTCAAATGTTGACTATGTGAGCTCAATGAATATTTAATTTAAACCCCACTGTTAAACTAACATGCAGTAGCTGATACCACACATGCAACTATTAAAACTGACATGCAAGTGCTGATCACTAACATGCAACCCCAAATCTTGACATGCAACATGAAATCTCTGACATGCAACTGAATATTTCAGATTAACCCAACAGGATGGCAGGAAACCGCTCTAATACCACTGTAATGTCCCACCCCAGGTGGACACTTGCAAACTAAATTTTCTGCTTTGTTTGAATATTTGATTCATAAAATATTTGGATTTTCTTAGACACTTGCAACAATAAAATGCAAAAAGAAGATATTGCAATAATATTATTTTATTTTAAACTGAACATCACATAGGGAGTTAATGGTTGAAAAATTCCAGATTTCAATATCTCCCAAAATATTCATTAGTTGGCTAAATTATTAAAGACCCAGGTGAGATAACATCCCCTGTTATCTAAGCAATCAATACCCAGAAAATCATATTGGCAAAGTATGAAGATTTTTACATACCTAGTTGGCTGATTAAGCAAGATGAAGTCTGAAATTCTAGTACAGTAGACTAAACATGTTAAATCTAGTCTTTATACCAAGATCTTTGCATACAACTGATAAGGGATTGGTATCATGACCATTCCAAGAGTATACAATGCAATATAACACCCAAATCTTGTCAAATAAATGTCCGACGACCCTGTTAATGTGTTGGTATGGCCAGGTAGTAATGAAGCAGCAGCAAGCAATAACAAACCCTCACCAAAATCCCTCAAGCTGTCTCAATCTAACATGCAACTGTGACGCCTAAAGGGAAAGATGAATAACAGTTCCAAACAAGCTCAAAACTCCCACCCAAAACTCATATCTTTGCCATGGAAAGGTACGGCCTGTCTTTGTGTGCCAATGATGATGATAAATGCAGCCACAGAGCAATCTGCCCTTCACAATAAAATTTAGTCTCAAACCCTTGGATAAATCTTCACAATTCTGCACAATGTTGGCCTCTGTATGAAGCCAATCTGATTAGCAAACTTTAGTTGGTGTTGCACAACCTCAGATTGCAAAAACAATGAAGAAGCACGTTCTCCAATGCCCAAGAATTGCAGAAACCCTAGTTTCTACTTCTCCATGAGAAGAGCTCAAACACAAACTTCAATATCTTCAGTTGTCAAAATGATTGAATACCTCATATTTGCTTTTGTTGTGCATTTTATACTTTTCACAAATAGGCCGATCCCTTTCGTGAGCATTTAAAATCATTTAAAATGATATAACATGTTCTCACATTGACTTTATAAAAACTTTAATATTTGGCCTCCAAAATATAATTAATTAATTGCACTTTAAGTCACTTAATGAAGGGTCATGGCCCCATTGATCATAAAGTGAACTTAATAACTTTATATTATGCCTTTATAATATTTTATTATCATTAAAATGACTTTAATGATAATAACTCCATAAATACTCCTCAACTGGCCAAACCAACTGAACTAGGAGATCGACACTGCAAACCCAACACGTCTAGATGTCTTACTAAATATAGTAAGGGTCCCTCTCTAACATCCACTGACTTACTATAAATAGTAAGTATGACAAATTGAGTCAAACGAAGGCCGATCCTGAACAAAACTGAGCTCTGACGAAGAAGTCAACAAGACAACTGCCAAACAGGACCCTCCGAACAACTCCATTAGCCTACGAGGGTCAACTGATAGGCTAATCCTCTGAACTCTGATGCTCACGAAAATGGGGACATTACAATGCGTTTGTGCATTATCATCATATTTTCTAAAAAATTGGGTTCTTCAATGTGGAGCACGCCTAAGCTCAGGTGCACAACTCAACACTAGACTTCAAATTTTCTAAAATTTTGACTACTTTACTAAAACGTGCATCTACTCTTGCATATGCGCCTAAACATTATCATCATATCTATCACTGGTGCGTTGATATTCTTAGAAGCGCCCCTGTAGTTTGGGCTTGAAAAATTAAGTTGAAAGTGAAGTTCCTTTTATGAGGTGCAGCCCTAGATCTCAGATGCACACATATCTTCATGACTTAGTCAATTTTTTAGGATCTGAAAGCCCCCTTTCTTCCACCAACACAAACGTCTTCAAGAGCCTCATTCCATGATTCTATAGACATTCTGAAAAGGACAAAAAGGTGACAAGACGATGTAGAGTGCACAAGACTTGATCACGATTTTGTGAGAAAACTATAGACTCTAGTTTTAAAAACTAACACAATATGGAAGCTTTGTATGGGTACAATAGGATGGACGTCGACTTCAAATTTGTACTACAGGATTCTCTTTAACTACCTCTCATAGTCGTTTTCTTTGTTCTCTTTGGACTACCAACCTTAGAGATCATTTGATCTCTTGATCTTGACCATGTTGTGGTCTCTTCCTGCCTTTATTGGGGTCTAAGGGCATGTATATCTTAAATCGGACCTGATTGCTTTAAGCCAAGGGCGCTAATGTTTACTCTTCGATATGATAACACTAGTACTTGAAATAATGAATATGAATAACAATACATACCAGATAGAGTAATAGAAGTATATCTTTATTCACATGAAGTTCTTATAGAAGTAGACCAGAGATGATCAACCAAGGATCAGACTGCTTTCCTTGACTATGCAAAGTCTGTTTAAAGCACCTTGCAATTGCCAAACAAACCACAACTGTTGACAACTAACAACTAACTACTAACTACCCAAAGCTGACAAGTGAATGATACATAGTTGGGTACAAAACATAACGAAGGCATGTTATGCTAACTATAGTTGACTTGGTGATGTAAGGCATCCCTTGTACTATTAAAAGTAAGTGGTCATCCTAGGCATGCCCAAAAGTTTTGGAAAGAAAAAGGTGACAAGATGTGGTGTGAGGCAAGAGGGTGTAAGGGATGTCCCATCCTTGTTCTCTGGTGCTTGAGATGTCTTGGACATGTAGTTGGCCCTAGAAACACATCCCCACATACTACTAACTAATATCCTTGCAAAATTGATTATGATAGGGCACAAGGTAGACCTTCAAATATATACCAATGGCATAAAAATCATCTACAATAGTAATTTATAGCTGGGCTTAAGTATTTAAAATCTAAGAAAATTCAGCCAAGCTCTTGCAATGAGGCTTGTGTGGTGCACCAAAATGAATGATTGTTTTGATAGCCCTTAGCTGACCCATCTTTGTAGATTGGCAGCTAGTTATATCCACAATTGATAAACATATTAAAACAACTCAAAGAAAAATACAAGAGACCAGCTTGTAGATTGGGCAAGGGTTCTGTGCCAAATTTTGAAATGGTTGGAATGGATTGCTGTTAATAAGTGCACCAGTCCTACAATCACTCCAATTAGCGATGCAATGGAAGTGACACATAACAATAGCTAAGAACACCATGAAATTAGCAAATGGAGATTGCCATTGGAATGAGGAATTGATCAACCAGTTTTGCTTTCATTCTCTCGTCATTGTTGACAATTAAAAGAAGAGTGGCCAACTGTTACATCCCATTTTTTAAAAACAAAAGGATAAAATAATGTGGAAAGCAACTAATTGTGGGTATTGCACAATGGCATTTGTGTATGACTTACTCAATTAGGTCGCTATCCTCCCACCCTAGTTATGGACCAAATATTGGTCTCTTAGTGCTAGCTTTATGTTGGCAATTTAATTTGTCCCCTTCTTGACAACACAAAAAGGAACAGCATGTATGGATAAACCTTTCTTTAAATTAGAAGGGAAGATTCCTTGTGACATAAAACTAAATGTAACGTCATAAATCCTCATACAATCTTTGCTCAATGTGGAATCATTCCAAAAGGTCATTTCAGGTAGATCGCCTAGGTATAGGAATTCATATTGTTATCAAAATGTGTTACAAAGTGATTCTATTAAAGTCTAAAATGGGGGATGTAGCTTACTGTAAATGTAAACGTTTGCATGTAGCTAGTAAGCCTTTGAGAATATACAGAAAGTACTAAGGTGGGAAGGAAACATGAAGTGGCAATTCAGTAATGCAACACCCTAGCACTTCTATAGGAGAGCCTCATGTTCAACACACAAATACCAACCCTAGACAATCAACATTAAAGATAAATAGTTTACTCCAAACTAAGTTGCTTCAAAAGCACCACGAGATATGCATTCAGCTACACAGGACTCCTCTTAGGCAATTCTGATGGATCAATGCCTTGGTATAATCATTGCCTACTCTGCTTTGACATCCCCCAAAGCTGGTTGCTCCCCTCTCTTCTCTTAACCAACTAGAATCCTATATGTTGCTAACTTTTATAAGAGTGTCCAAGAAAGGCCCCATTATAGAGCCTGACTTCTTTTAGCACAATGCATGAGAAATTCCAAACCTCAAACAACTTCCAACCTAACTGGGAATTGAATACCCCTAACCCCTAATGCTACTCCCACTCATTTTAGTACCACTGACAGCCCAAACGAAAAAATCCCAAAGTCTGAAAGAAAATATTCCCCCATTCACATAATGCTTGCTATCACCATGGATTGATGAAAAACTACTAATCTTGCTTTATTCCAGCAATTTATTTCCCTTCTTGTTACTTACAAAATAAAGAAGAAAACCAAGTTGTTTTGCAAGAGTGTCTCACGCATCAAGTGGCATATGTGAATCTCCTCAGACAAAACTTAAAACTATCTTTACCTACAGAGTAGAACAAAGACAATTGAGGAGATTTTAACCAATGAGAAAGCCAAAAGGATTAGTGAGGTTATTGAAACAACTATTAAGCTATCACAAATAGATATTCTGCTCAATACTCTCACAATGCCAGGCTGAAGCTGCTATTCAGGGAGGAGAATGGTCTTTCTTTCTATAAATCCTGGCTTTTGCCAGTAACTCCTCAATGGAACATCTCATCTCTAGAGAGAGAAGTGGTGGGAACCCATTGTAACCTTCTCAGCCCCTCCCTGCCTCTCCATTCAAAAGAAGGAAAATATCAACTGGTAGTTGCTTGTGGTTGTGGACTAATGATTTTTTCCTTCATACCTCTAGATGAACGATTTGGCCTTGATAGTTCTCATGTATTTCTGGTCTTGCTGTATTTGGTTTCTAAGCACTATGTAATCCTGTTGTAATTCCGAGCTGTATACTCATTTTGCACCTACATTTGTTCTTCTGTCTTTCTCATGTAGGAGGCTGTCTTCCTCACCTGTAACAGGATTTTTGTACGATGATCTTTTTATTAATATAACTTGTCTTTTATAGAAAAAAAAATCCTAAGTTGAGGTCCCAGATTTCTAACCCATAAAGAATCCTGATTTAATGACTGCACTAAAGATGCACATCTTTGAAGGGACGTCATGGAAAAAGATCTAAAAGAAATGGTGCTCCAAAATAGAGAGTGAGGCATATCCTTAGCATATTTACAATTGGGAAACAAAAATCAGGTTAAGAGACGGGCTGGTAAATTGAAAGTCAAAGGAGAGCTGTATCATCAACAAAAGGTAGAATGACAATGACAAGATGATGCTGTATACAACCATCATCAACAAAAGCATGCTGTTGATGGAAGTCTTAAAGTTCATCAATGTAAACTCTAAAGAGAGTCAATGAGAGGTGTGAGCCCTTATTATCTCCAATAATACTTTTGACAAAGTCAGAGAGCCCATGGGGAGTCCGAAATTTGCCAACTGTCCTATAGAGCATCTTGATGGTAATAATGGTCTTCAAGACACCAGTTACATATAATTTTTGAAATAACAGATGTCTTGGAATAGAGTCAAAGGCCTTATTAAAGTTTATAAAGCAACAAAAGACTTTAGAAGACTGTTGTGGAGCCTCCTCAACAATGGCCTGAAGAGTGAAAATGTAAATGATATTCTTGAAGTCTTTCCCAAATAAGTTGATCAGAAAGCAACATTGCTGCACTGTGGCATAAAGCTTGGCAAGTGTATGCCCAATCATGATGGTCTTGTAGTTGTTTGAGTCTGATAATCATATTTTATTATTATGCATGATTTTTAAGATGATTCTGCAGCATTGAACATGCTGCAAGGATGACCTTGGAACCTTTGATTTCACTAGTATGTTGTTCATCTATGATATTTCTGAATTAGATTCTGACTTAATTGTAGTTGTTTTGCTTTTTGTTTTTTCTCTGTTCGTTATTCAAATTTAATGTGTTGTATAGATTTATTGTTCATTGCATTTTCATATCAATGTAATATTCCTGTTAGTTTATGTAATGTAAGACTTTTGTGGCCACAGACTCTATTGGGTGACAAAAAGGGCTGGAGAAAAGATAGGGAGTGGGCTTTTGAAAGCTAATGCATGGCATCATCGCGCTGATGCCGTTTCTTCAGTAATTGCTCTCATGGGTGTCGGTAAGCTGTTGGTTGTCCTAAATATATACATATCTCTGATTTTACCTTGAAATCATTAAGCATAGTGACTTCCTAGGGAAACACGTTTTGCTCATTATTTACTAGATTTGAAAAATACAAAGTAGTAATGCTTATTATTTTTTGATTGGCAAGATCCTGCTCTAGACATTCTGCTTTGGAAAATACTTGATTTATCAAATGACTTATGTACTCCAGATGTGCATAATGTTTTTCTATCAGTACTTCATTTATGTTCCTTTTAAACTTCTTTTTAGTTAGACTAGGAACTAACATTCTTTCTACTTTGACTTTTGTTGAATAATAGAACTATAACTGCTTGATGTGGTCATCCTAATTATATGGTAGGTATTCCTATCATAGTCTTACTGGTCAGTACGCCATGTGACATGCTGTGGAACTGGGGAGATAACAATGGCAGATATTGAACACTTCCTACTTTGTTTTAATAGAAGAACTACATAGTATTAAAATTTAAACCACACTTGAAAGATCAAAAGGAAGTGGAAGATTTTGTTTTCTATTTATTTCCATACCTTCTCCCATGCACTTAATTATTCGATTACTTCCATGAACATTCTTCCATTTTTTCTCTGGTAACTAAAGCGGATGTTTTTGGGACCACTTCTTTTGTCCTTGGAAAACATGCACGGGGAAAATATGGCATGTATGTAACGATCAATCCAATTGAAGACATTACACTACATGAATACAATCCTGCTTAAGGTCTGGTAGAATGCACTAGTCAAGTCCTTTGTGGAAACGGTCTTTGAATTGTCCATGAGGAATATTGGGATGAAATGTTTTTAAGATTTGCATTGAATGAGGCTAGGATGACAACCAATATCTTGTTATGTCACCCAGTAGTCTATGATATTTGATGACTTAATGCTTTGAATATAGCACTTAGCTCGTATTTTTCCTTCATAGCCTTTCCATTTGCATTAGAGGTTTATGAGTTTTCGTTGCATTCCAAAACGTTTGGTCAAATATGTTTGATACTGTAATGTCCCCATTTTGAGCTAGACATGATTTTAGGTTTGAGCTTGGTTCTAGAGGATTGAAATCTATAACATTGGCTCAATACTTGTTTTATTTAGATTTTGGCTAAATATCATCTTGTGATATCTTCTATCTAGCCAAAATAATGTGTTCCCTAGCCAAGGATGGAAGAAATAAACGTTGGACAATTTGAAGTTTGAAAAGATAAAAGGATGGAAAATACCATGTTCTTCTAGCTATGTGGAGGATAGAGAATGGGAAAATGGGAAATGCAATATTCAAATTGTATTTTCATAATTACATTGGTTAATTCAAATTGATGCCAAGTGGATAAAAGGGAAAATGCCAATCTTTAATTGCATTTTCAAAATATATTTCATCTAGAGCTTTCCAACGCCACTTGGAGGTTGACGTCACCTTTGGAGGGAATAAAATAATAATAAAAGTCTGTTGATTGGGTTTTGTGCCCAATGCTCAAGGAGGAGTTTCAAATATTAATAAAATATTGTTCTTGCTTTGGATCATGAGCCCAACGTCTAGGTGGAAAATGAATAAAATAATGGATATTATTCGCCCAACGAGAGGATCGACGCCACAAGGAGGAAGTCTTTAAAAATAATATTGTTTCATTTGCCAATGTGGATCGCCGGCCAAGACAAGGAAAAGGATTTTAAATGATAAAATATCATTTCCTCATGGATTGTCGCTCAAGGGAGAAAACCATTTAAAAATGCAAGAGTTTGTTATTAGGCGTTGGAATTACGAGGTGGAATCATTTAATAAAATCAAGGAATGATTTTAAATGTTGTACTTCATTGATAAAAAACATTTAAAATTGTTCAAGGAGAATTGCATTTCATTGGTGGGCTTCAAAATTTGGCAAATTGGAGCTAATTGGGACGCCTAGGCCAAGAGGAGGATAAATAGAGCCATTTGCCATCAATTTGGAACTATTGAACTTTTGATCCCTTGGTAAGTTTTCATATTCTTGTGTTTTTGGCTGGAAATTGCTATTTTCAGTATTTTGTCAAGGAGATGATCCTCAGTATTTTGTCAAGGAGATGATCCCTTGATTTTGACATGGAGATGATCCCATGTCTCATTGTGAGGTGATATCATAAGGATTTCATCATGGTTATGGAATTGCAGGTTTTCATTGAAGGAATTGGAGGATATTGATATTCATTGAAGCTATTGATCTTTGTTGAAGACTACTAAGGTAGTTGATTTGCTTACAAGAGCCATTTAGTGTGATTTTGCTATGATATAAAACTCTGATTTTTATAACAGCGAATTGGAAAATTCATAACAGGGTTTATAGGTGTTGGTGTTTCAATTCGCACCTCTGGAATGCGAGTTGGAAATGGACAACTATGCACAGATAAATTGCTCTTGTATTATGAGGGGAAGTTCACTTTTTGCTGATGTTTGCCTAAAAGATAAATAAATTAAATTTTTGCCGATCTTTTTGCTTCTCAGCTGCAAGCACAAGGTTACAAAACTCTCGCTGCAGCAGAGGTTTTTCTTTTTAACTTCTAACTACATGTAAGATGCTACCCCAATTTTTTTCAAAATAATGAACAATGATATCAGTGTTAGCATGAATTGCATAAATCAACTAAAGGCCTCACACTTTTTGATCACCAAGATCCCAGGATGGGCAAGGTGAGAGCATACGGTGATTCTGGCTTACAATAACAAGTATGCAAGAATGAAATGCACTTCTTCCGCTGCGGCGGGCATCCACATTTCGTGGGGATTCACCACTTTATCAGTGAGTATGAAATAAGCATGAAAGATTACAAAGCCATCCACTTATTCAGTGGGAATTCGCCACTTGTTCAGTGGGTAGAAATGAAAAGAAAAGAGTGTTCTTTATCCTCACTGGCGGTAAACCATCTAGGGGGGTCTTAATGTGTTTGCATTAATGAAAGATTACAACTGAAGCAAGAACAATGATGCTCATAGACTTGATTCCAACCTGATAATGCCCTTTGAAGATAGAATTGATAATGCCATGCAAAAGACTTGACCATTTGGATGTCACCACTGACAAATGCACTACTGCTTTTTCACTGTGGCAACTCAGAGATGACTTTTCAGAACTGCCCCTGAAAGAATGTTGTTTTTTCAAATATGATGCTCCATGGAATGTGTTATATCTTGCTTCTTTTGACAACATATAAATGGATCAGACACGTGACTTCAATGCACAAGACCGATATTGATTAGAAAAGAGAATATAGACTCCACATTCAGACTAGTACGACACTTGATAAGCTGGTACGGACTGATCAAGGAATACAAACTTAATCCACTCAGATATACAATGATTCTGCAATAAACATACTCATCAAACATGGCATATGCAACACATATTCTGCCCAGATATCATTTCTTGTTCAATACGAAACATGTCCCTTCTGTCTTGACCGTACGGCCTGATCTATTATGTCAGACTCAAGTAAATTCACACAACGCAAATAGTTTATGATATTGCCCTTGATGAAGTCGCCTAGACCATATAAGTGTATTGCAATTGGTTCTAAGACTAACTTTAGTTCAAAAGAGTTGATAACAACATTCATCCAATTTTGCAGTGTACGGACATAGAGAAGGTACGGCAGAATATAGAAAATCAGACTATCTTTTGACTCTCAAAAACACATAGAAGATGGTCGCCTAGCCTCTACAATAATAATGCAAAAAGAATCAGATGGAAACTCTTTTTCATTTTTTTTATTTTTCAAATATCTTCCAAAGCTGCAGGTACGGACATGGCAATGTACGGATGCTCTCAATAAATCATATATGTCTTAAAAACACATAATACTAGCATAAAAATGATCGCCTAGACAAGACTTTTACTTTGCAAAAATAATGGAACCAAAGAACTTGTCATGAGTTTTATTCTTTCAAAACTTGGTTTCAGCTGGTACGACCATTAGAGGTATGTGTTTCTAGCAAGTCAAAATTTTCTTAACCTTGCACAGAATTTCAACTTGTAGAAGAGAACATTAGTAATCATTTCTTTTATAATATCAACATATATCAATAATTCAATTATCCAATCCTTAAGTAGATTCATACTTAGGGTTGTCTATTATATTTTAATTTTATTCATTTTCAAACCTTAGTGGAGATGGGGTACTATCTCTTGTTAGGTTGCATGAATCATCCACTATGGGTAGTACCTTTGTATGATGTAACACATGCCCATTCCACCACAGGTCTTACTTATTGCCCTTGTATGATGTAGCATATGTCCATTCCACCGCAGGTCTTATCCATTGCCTAAGTATGATGTAACATGGTCCATTCCACCGCCGGTCTTATCTACTTTTCAAGGTATTAATGGTGCTTCTTCCTAACAAGTCTACCTCCAATCTCTCAATGTGTTCTATGATCTTATATCATTTATTTTGTATATATCCTTATCTCTCACAAGGCAATATATATATTTCTTTGTCATTGTCTTTATATTCCCAAAGAGATAATATTCCTTATATATTGCAGATTTAAATCTACTATGAGTATATTTCCATTTCCAAACTTTATATCATATTTATCTATTTACTTCTTGTTGTTATATTTATATCAAAATTGTATTCAACTCATAAGTATTATTCAGAAAATATCTTGCTTGCTGCTCGATAGACTTTATTTCCTTTCATTTCTGCCTTATATTTTATTTACTTTTTCTTTTTCCCCCTTTATCATCTTCTTATTTCCCTTTTATATATCTTCCAAGGGTTTTACCGTGGGTAAAAGGATATATCCTTTCCAACAGTCAGTGCTATTGCCTTTTCTGACATAGTAGTTGTTTATTGGATATTAATTAATATGTTTTGTATTATTTGCTGCCTTAAACATAGGGCTACCTATAATCTTAAGGGTTGCCTCTAAATAATATATATACTTACCTTATGACATTCGCTACCTGAAACAAAGCATATCATTTTACAATATTATTTAAATGATTATAATAATATTTAAATTATTAATATTTATATTTATAGTTATTTATAAATATAGTATATAGTGTCGAAGGAAGCAGCGAAAGGTTTGATGATGAAACTCTTTAAACCAGAATTTCTCGGCGGCATCGATCACACTCTTAGAGCAGTCATCTCTGGGGCGGGAATCTCGCGCCCAAAAGACATCTTGGCCCCACAGGACCCTCTAGCGGTGTTGAAGATATTTCCCCTCATGCTCGACCTCAAAGGAATGGCATTGATCGAGCACCAGGATCGAGTTCTTCAGGTATACGGTTTCCTTCACAATTTGCTGACTGTGGATGGGGACATTGGGGAGCAGGATGGGGTAGGCAAGCTACAATCAATGGCAAGGGAGCTCGACCTACTCTAAGAGCCCGATCCTTGGCTCCATATAGTAAGCCCCATTAGGTAGACAGCATAAAAGCTTTGTCATTGTGTCCAGTAAGTTGTTGGCTTTTTGGCTATAGTCTATACTTGGTCTAGTAGAATCGGCCTGGACAGTCAGTTTTTTGAAAATATGCAGGTAAACGGCTTATAGGCACCTGTGTGTAAATTTCCAAACCATATCAATACAAAAATACAAATTTACGAATAAAAAAAAAAATATATATTATATTTAAAAATATTTATAGATAGTATCATATAATATTATATATATTTATTAATGGACTATGGCGGGGATATTTAACATGACATTTTAAATCTTTAATTTAAACAATGCCTAAATATTGGCACATGACAGTATGACCAGTATGGAAAAAACCCCTGACTTGACAAAAACACAAACACTCAACTAATAATACAACATCAAATTACAATAGGAAATTAATGCTCTCCACTCCAAAATCTTAACAAAACTTTTCAACCTTTTCAGCTCCATAGGTTCCCTGAAGTAGAAACCTCCATAACTAGCTAGGGTAGATATCATACTACCGAAACTGATCTTCTTTGAGTGGGTTTCCGTCCACAAGAAGGAAGAAAATGGAAGAACACGCAGGTTCAATCCAACAGAATAACAATACAAATTCTCAGCATACCTCCAAATGAGCTCTCATTGTCCTTTTATAACTTTTTGAGAGAATATAATATTATTTCCTTTTGACTCTTCGTATTACTTCTCTCAAAGGACCTTTTTAATTTTCCCCGCCTAAAACACTTGACTTAATATTATAAAGTGACTTTATTGGTTTGACATTAAAATAAGTCACTTTATAACCTTTTAATATAATTATTTAATATTACCCTTTAAACTTAGCACCTTTTTGCCGGTTAACATTAAATAATTAAAATAATTATTATTCCTTAGGTGTAGGAAAATTGGGGACATTACAGTCCTCCCTTCCCAAAGATTGCTTGTCGTCAAGCAATCCGCAACTGCAATCCACCAAGTAGTCACAACACCTGAAGCCAAATGGGAAAACAACTACACCTGTCCACCAACCACCTGGATCCCAAATCAACTTGTCCATTTGGCTATAGGAGTAGAAATAGATATCTATCATGACCCAATCATCACATATCATCCATCTGTATAAGTAAACCATCAAAAAGATGTGAAAATCAACTCCCATATGCATATAGATCAACTTATTAAACCACTAAATGCCGCTGTTGTAACTCAGGCCAGCAACAAGAATGAAATAATGGGTGTCAACATGCCCATACATACTAAAGAAATCCATCAAATACTTGCAAGCTTTATTTCTATTCTAAGACAAAGATTACAACTAACAATTGCTTTAAAACAATTTGCTTTAAAGAAAAGAAAGCTCCAACTATTACAAAGTGACTTTTTACTAATTTAAGGATGGATAAGCTTTGAATGAAAGCAATTGCTTTAAAACAAAAAGTATTGAGTTAAAGTTGCTTTCTTTTGAGTCACATCCCCATCTATATTGCTGCTTTATTGGTGACGTCATCTACTGGTATTTTGGGAAATAATATCTTCTAAAAAGCTAGTGACCGCATCTTTGCCAGGAACACTGATACTCTCTAAGATGATATTCACTTTTACTATTAGTAGGTGGTTCTTACTATTGCAAGAATTCACTTTTACTATTATTGTACAATTAGGGAAAAGTCACATAATTGCCGACCAGTTGTCACGTATTAAGTCAAGAGAACCGGCAGATGGACTAAATGAAGATTTCCCCGATGCTCACCTATTTCAAATAGCACCACTCCCACTTTGGTACGAGAAGATTGGTCAGTACCTTTCAACATCAAACTTCCCTTAGGAGATGTCTGCCAGTGAGAGACGGAAAATTGCACTCAAGAGCAAAACATTTCAATTGATAAATGGGCTACCATACAAAATGGGGCCCGATCATAATCTCCGAAGATGTGTGATGGAAGAAGAAATAAGGAGTGTGTTGGTGGAAGCCCATGAAGGACTGGTTGGGGGCCATATGGGTCCCGATGCCACGGCAAGGAAGGTTCTCCTCACCGGTCTATGGTGGCTGACATTGCATACAGATGCCCGAGAGTGGGTAAACCAATGTGAAACCTGCCAAAGGGTGGGAAAGCCGTTAAAGAGAGATTACATACCCCTGTGGCCATCACAGCCTCAGGAACTGTTCGAAAGGTGGGGACTTGATTTCATAGGGCCATTGAAGGTCAGCTAGTTGCATCGATGCCGGTATATCGTGGTGGCCGCCGAATATTTGACCAAGTGGGCAGAAGCAAGGGCGCTGAAAGATAACACTGCAGTGAGTACGGCAAGATTCATATATGAGCAGATAGTGACGAGATATTGAATACCAATCCAACTGACGAGTGATCGTGGGGGACATTTCGTCAACCACGTCATTCGACTCATGACCTCAGAGTTCAAAATATTCCACACACTATGTCGTGTCCCAATATTAAGGCATTGTTTAAATTAAAAATCTAAGCATCATGATCAAGTTGAAGAAGTCACCTTTGATGGTCATCAAGTATATAATAATATTTAATAAATATATATAATATAATTAATATATAATAATATTATTTTATAAATATTTTTATATAATTAAAATACAATATATTTATTGTATTTATAAATAATAAATATGAATATAATATAAATATTATCAATTTAAATATTATTGTAATTGTAATAATTATAATATAATATATTATTAAATTTAATAAATATAATATAGAAATATAAAATAATATATAAATGTAACATATTAATATAAATATTAAAAAAGTAAATATAAGTCATACTTTTGAAATACTTATAGCAGCGAATATCTCTTATAAGAATATAAGTATAAAGTAGTTTAAATAAAGACTTAGAGAAAGTCTTTTAATAGTAATCATTATATTGCAAACTACGATGACATTTAAGTATTGACTAATTAAAGATATTTAAAAGGCTGCGATTGTCATATTAAAGGCAGCGAATAACTTTGGAAAGGTAACTGCTGTAACCTTTGGGGTCAATGCATCCCTTCAGCCACTTTAAATAGGATCGGTTCCTCTTCAAAAAAAAGGTAGGAATGAATAAAATATCTGCAGTTCAAAGGTCAACCAGAAGCAAAGCAACATATATATTTCTATGTAAATACTTAACTTCAATTAGCAGATAAGTCCATAACCAAACCAATTGACATAAAGTAGATACTCCGCATAATTCTGATCTGTTATCAAGATATTACAGCAAGCATTATAAGAAGACTTTCCAACAGCAAACTGCCATTCTTGCAGGCTCCAGTAATCGAACTGATATAATACCACAGGTATGACAGTACATTGTTTCCCTTCCTTGTATTAATGTTCAGTATAACACTGCATTTATTTACAGCCAGTTTTGAGCAATATAATTCATGGACAGTCATATGTAATATTCACTAAACTGTGTAATCTGTATACCATTCATTAACCACATATGGGATCAATGAAGGGTGACATGTCTAGTATATCATTCATAGTCGATGTATTGGTCTTGGCTACCTAGAGTACCAAGAATCCTCACGGATGCCTTAGCCTCAAGAATACACCAAGTAGTTCTTGAATAAGGATGGGAGACAAACATAGCCTATGATGAACAACAGCATGCTACACCCTATCGACCCTATATGGTGTTAAGGAATAGTATATAAGTTATAGAGAACAAGTATATGTTGATAAGATCATAAAGAATAGCATGTGAAATATGAAAGATAGATAAGGGCAATAATGTTAATCCACTCACCACTATGAGGAGTAAGGAAGATTAGGGGCGGGCAATCAACCAAGGATAGGTACGGGTTCATTGGTCTAGAGCACCCCTTCGAGCCCTTGTCTCAAGATGGTACCTTAGGGAGCAAGAGGTAGTCTTTTGACTTGAGTGGTCTAGAGAACCCCAAGTCAAAGGAAGGTCCTAGAGTGGCCTGGGTCTAGAGCACCCCTCGAAGGAAGAACGACCTATACCATTGGCATTGCACCCTAATGGATTCACTCTCATAAGATGGAGGATTTGATTAACAATAGGCCCAAGTATATCTCTTCCATGGTAACATGAGACTTACATAATAGATCTATGATAATAAGAGAGCATATAGTTTATGTTTTATTGACATAGAAAAGAGGAATTGAATACTAATGTACTCTTTTACAAGTTGAAATTGTTTGCAAGGTTGCGGAAATTTTGCCTTGCTAGAAGGGGACATTACACACTATCAAGTTCGTACTACCCAAGGGCAAATGGACAAGCATAATCCATGAATAAGGTGCTCATTTCAGTGATTCACAAGTCGTGCGGTATTGAAGGGTCTGATTGGGAGGAAACGCTACCGGCTGTGTTATGGGCCTACTAAACAACTTATAAAGTGACGACTGGACATACTCCTTTTTAGCTAATGTATGGTTAAGAGGCGGTAGTACCAGCGGAGTACCTTGTACCAAGCCTCAGGATAGCAGTGGAAAACAGATTGGGAGATATGGAGAGCTTAGAAGAAAGATTATTCTAGTTGAACAGGTTGGACGAGAAGAGAATCTTGGCTTAGTGGTCGACGGAAGTTATGCAAAAACGGCAGAAGTATTGGCACGACAGACACCTGCGAAAGATGGAATTCCGACCAAGACAGTTAGTTTTGAAGTATAACGGCCGTAACAAAATCAAGCCGAGAAAGTTCAAAGTTTGTTGGTTGGGACCGTTCAGAGTACGGGAAATGTTAGACAACGGGGCTATAAAAATGGACAATCTAGATGGAAGCCCAATCAAGGACGCAATGAATGGGTCGAAGTTGAAGATTTACAAGCAAAGAAGAGGAGAAATAGTGCAAGTAAATATGCTCGGATATGCAGTGAAGAACCAGTACGGGATGGAAGGAAGAGACAAACAACCTAGTGAGACAGAAGCAGGAAGCAAAATTGATGGGATGGTTTTTTCAACAGGGCATAATTGATGAAGATTATGGTGGTGTGTGGATAAACAAGGACAATCAAGAGGAAGAAGATGTCTGGAATGAATGGATAAAGGAATGTAATAAAGTATGGGACAAATTTGAGTTTTTGTTACCAAAAGAAGTAAAAGCCCTGCCGAAACGTAAGTACCTCATAGAGAGCATGTTTATTGTTGAACAATCACCCTATCGCAATGAAATTTTGGAGCTAAGGATGAAAAATCGGCCAGATGGGGTACCTCATACATAGCTTCCTAGGAGTCGAATCTGGAAAGCCAAATACAAAAGCAAGAATATCAAAATGAATACCGATGGTAAAACATTTCAATGGGTTCAAGAGCTAATGGGATGGAATCTTATGAGCATCAAGGATCAATCAGTAATATTTGATCAGATATGCAAACTGGAAGAGGTTGATTGATGCTGCTCTAATGACTGTTTACGATGGAAAGGCTATCTAGAATGTATTTTCCGCCATATGTCCGAAATAGAAGTCTTCGAAGAAAATGGAAAAGTAGCAGAGTTTGGAACTGGGAGCCGAGGTAAGGAAAAAATAGATTGAAAAAAAAAGATTTGAGGAAAATATATAAAAGTCAAAACAAAAGAGCAATGCATGACCTAACATTATAAAAGAGCTCAGAAGCAGGCCGTATGAATTCATTAAATCATTATGTTGCCAGATTGTACGAGGAAAATCAGAAGTTCGCCGTACAAATTGAAGGGTCGAGTTTGAAGTCGTACTCCACTATGTCATACGAGTGTTCCCTTCAGTCGTATGGCTAAAGATTTCTTGACCAGTTGAAGGCCATATGAGTTGCTTATTGGTACGAGTGTGGTGATCTTGTTGTGCTGTACGAGTTCAGTCTGTCTTGGCCGTACGAGGTATCCTCATCAAACCGTACGTGTTCTACTTCCCTGTTGTACAAGAAAATTAGTGCTTGACCGTACGAGTCTCTCTGTTCAGTGTCGTACATGCACGAGTATAAGTTTGGTGTACGAGTCCGAGTCTGTACAAGTCCGTACGAGTCGTTCTCACCGTATGGGATCAGCTCTGTCTTCGCCGTACGATTGAATTTGGAGTGTGTTTCATTTCGATTGCCGTACGAGCTCTTATTTTTGGTCGCCTGTATGATTTCGTTTCTATTGTCGTACGACCTCAGCATGCAACCGTACGACTGTGGAGTGATTTCTTCTGCCGTACGAGTAAAATATTACCTGCCGTAGAAGTGATTACTGCCATCAATTGCCACAGTATAAGTTCAGTCAAATACAAATTGATCAGAAGGGTTTCAAATTGCTAACATAGAGAAAGTGTCGAATCATCTCACCAAAACCCTAACGGTCATAATTGAATCCGTTTGGGCATTATAAAAAGGCGAGAATGTCATTTTCACCAGCAAACAGGGCAATCAGAGCACAAGGCAGAGGAAAGCAAATCTAGATAAGAGGAGAAGCTGAAGGTAGAGGAATGGTAGGAAAATTGATTGTAGAGGAGTCTCCACTGAAGCACAGGCCAAAAATTGATGAAGGCCCATCAAGACAGAAAAAGCAGTAGTCGAAAGGAAAAGGGAAAGAGAAAGAGAAAATCACAGCAGATTCGCTACAATGGGAAAGCCTCACAATAGCAGAATGCAAGCAATGGTGGCATAAGCATGTCGACGACCATCCCCTAAAACTGGCACTAAGGAAGGCGAAAGTTGACAAAGTGATACAGATGCCGTATTTCAACTTCAGGGAGTTCGAGGCAGTGTTGAAAAATATGGTGGCCAATTACTGTAATGTTTGCTTCTAGTAAGCCAAAATTTTTCACCATCTTGCACAATTTCAACTTAGTAAAAGAGAACATTAGTAATCTACTTATCATTTATTTCAACATATAATCATAAGACTATAACACATTTGATCATATTCACATTATATTTCATATAATTCATTCCATCATCATGCATTATAACATTCCCAATTCATGAACATATTCACATATATGTATTCATTTTCATCACTTGTTCATGATATGGCTCGGGAGGGACTTAAGGTAGACTCGAGTGTTAACCGGCTTTAGATCACCGAGTATGACTTCATTAGGGAGATAGTCCAACCATCTCTTACGGAGGCCCAAAGGTTTCACTCACACCCGGAGTACCTCACCATTTGGCTCGTGGGATTTCACTCACACCTGAAGTACCTCATCTAGACGAGGGTCACCTTTCGTAGAGCAAATAACCTTGCAAGTTACTTCTAGGCCCAAGGATTTCACCCACACCCGGGGTACCTCATCGCTTGGCTCGAGGGACTTCACTCGCATCCGGAGTACCTCGTCCAGTCGAGGGTCACCTAGGCTCATTCCAACTACTCCTAACTACGTCCTACCCAAAAGGTGATAGAGGGGTTAAGGGTAGAGTCCTAGTCAACTCCGAGCATATCATAAACTTGTCTTTCCATTGACCATGTTATTCCTCATAGGCAGCATATTTGCCCTCATTCTCATTTCTATAACATTCCTTTTATGCCTTTGATAATAACAGTTCAATATCCTCTTTCATGTAGGCATTATTTACATAGTTCATTTGTTATGGACATATCATTATGATGTATAGTAACATATCTAGTTCTAATCATGTATTGCTTAATCAGTTCAATCAGATTTTTATCAAATAAAGATTCTTACACATTTACATATTAAATTCATGACTTATATCATTTCAATCATAAACATAAGAATATATAGATTATAATATCAATCAGGCAACATTACCTATCATTAAGTCACGACATGATATGTATTCTAAGTCTAAGTAATATATCCTGTCCAAGCATACATGTTCAGCATATCTGATTTCATCATTTCATGTCTAATTCTATCATTACTTATATCTGATTCTATCATATTTATATCTGATTCTGTTATTTTTATATCTGATTCTATCATTTCTTAACATTGCACTAATGACAACAAGAATAGACGATATGATTCATACCTTTGCTTCTATATGTAAGTATAACTCCCAAGAGACTCGATTTGGATCAGGCGGTGATCTGATTGATATTAGATATATTTGCTTATTTGAATTTCTCTTCGATGCTTTGGATCATATGCCTGTCCTCTGCTGTAAGTATTTCAATTATTATTGTTATAAATTGCTGAGTCTGGATCAGATCGGGGGCTGTATGGAGTCTGTGGTATTGAATATTTGAATCCTGATTCAGAGAGGATGATTCGATGCTAAGATGAGATTCGTTGATTCCTGGACGATGTCCGATCTGAATGATGCCCGCCCCATATAAAGATCTTGATGAGATGCAAATGGTCAAAGGATGTCTTGTTTCATGATCCTTATGATCTTTTGATTTGTTTAATTACTAGTTTTATTTTACCATAATCATTATTCATGGGATTGGCACTCCTCTAGAGAGATCAGGGTCTCTTAAATCCTCCTTTTATTTTGTTTTATATAATTTGTCTTGTATATGTTTGTCTCTTCTTGCTTGTCTTTTAGTACAAGTCATCCTTCTTTTTTTTTGTCTTTACCTTAGATTTGTCTTTTCTAAGTTGTCTTTTCCTCTTGACATAGAATTTGGCTAAGTATGGAATTGATGATACCAGTGAATAGTATCCTTAGTCACTTAGATGTGTTACTTCAACGTATTTAGATCCACAAAGATGGTGGTTCATTCTTCGAGCAAGAGTAGTTGATAGTCTTTCCAATCTTCAATTGGAAAACATCGAGTCATGACAATTACAATGCCCGTTTAAGGCATACCATAATCAAGTTCATGAATGTAGCCATCAAAATCACATTCACGCCTGAGGACTTTGAGAGGGTGATGGGAGTTCCTCGCGAGGGATTCACAGTCGGCAAAGAGAAAATGTCGACAAAATATAAAGAGAATATAATGGCCAAAGTATGTAGGGGTGACTTGAGCGACAAAGAGAAGACTCAGCTGAAAGCCACGGGCAATAGAGGACTGCGACGAGACCATTTGGCAAATGATGAATGGCAGTGCATCATGGATATCATTAGGGGGAGATTGACTGGAGCCTCACGCTCGTTAGACATTCCATTTTGGATGATGGAGTACATGATTGGTCTCAGCGAGGGGGCATTGTATAACTGGGCGGCAGTTCTCTCAGAACGTGTATACATGAATTTATGAAGATGACCCATAAGTCATTCTACATGACTCAGCAGGCCATTGCGCTATTTTTAGATGCCATTCACACCCAGGTCCCTTCACTGGTGAGAGCTCCATTTCAGCTAGATGAACACTACGACCCAACATGGCCAACTGTCTTCCGATAAACAAATTTGAAGGCCCCTACTCAAGGTGGAAAAGGGGATGAGTCCAAAAGCAGTAAGAAAAAGAAACAAGAGGTGGTAGAATCATCTTTAGAGGCATCATACAGTGTAGAGGGTGCTGAGGAGGATTGCATTGAGGCCTCGTCAGCCTCAGCCACTCCTTGCACTCCCGCCAGCATCATAGTGCTGACAGGAGAGAGTAGGTTGGATGTTGCACTCGGAAATAGGCATGCACATTTACATTTGGACACCTGTACACAGATGGAGATTCCCGTGAGCACTCAGCGTAGTGCCACTCGTGTCTCATGGGGACAGATTATGAGGATGAAGGGGGAAAGCACGATTCCAGTCCCTCTTCCTTCAGGACAGATTACTCCTTTTGAGACTAGATCACCTGAGAGCTCAGCACAGGTAGATAGCTCAGCACAGGTTGACACTTGGCTTTAGTTACTGGGGGCACCTTCTAAGATGGAACATATCCCTCCTGTGAGTCTGACGAGATCCACTTCTTTGCCAGCACTTGCACTAGAGGGGAGTATGGCACCGCCTACACTTGCACGGGAGGGAGACATGGCAGTTCTGAGACTTGGAGCAAGTGAGGAGATCATAGAAGTAGATGACGTCCCAATAGGAGATATAGTAGTAATTAGTGACTTTGAAACAAAGGAAGAAGGAACGGCCACAGGGGATTCCGAGGCATAGGATACCAGTACGTCAGGTGATTCTAGTTTTGAGGATAGAGATACTTCCAAATCTGGGGAGCCAGGGAACTTGACAGTTCACATAGCCCAGCCAGATGAGAGTGACCCACTTGGCACAGTTCTCAAATATGTGGAGGATCTGGGATCCATTGGAGCTATCATTCAGAGGGTGTCAAATATTGCTGCCCGAGTCGACCCTCGACACTCCTCGCCAGTAGTACTTGCTGAAGTACGACGGATTGAACACTTCGTCAGAAATGCTCATGCAGAATTTGCACGTATTTTTAGGAGTTGGGGGTGGCCGGGAGTTGATACGGAAGAGATACAACGGGTAGGGAGACTAGAGAGACCAAATACCGGAGTTGGAGGTGCAGATAGGGAGATATTAGTAGCCCTTCACACCATTGAAGATCATTTCAGGGCACTATACTATTCACGGCAGGAGGACATTAATCATCAGGTGGAGTGCAACAAAAGAATAGATGAAGCCTCGGACATAAGCAAGAAACTTAGGGAAAAAACTGACGAGCAGCAGGTTCACTTCCAACGGCAGCTTGCCCAGGAAGCATAGCTCACACAATCAAAGAGGAACAAGGTAAATGCACTGAGGGCAGAATTGGAGGCAACAAAGGAGTTGAGAGAGTTGGCAAGCACTCATGCCACCACTACACAGCAGTTGGCCAACTCCCAGGTAGCACAGCAGAAAACCAAAAAGAGGTTGGAGGAGGTCGTCCAGATGGTGCACCTGACTAGAGACAAGCACATCATCGCCACCACCCATCTGAAACAACAGACTGAGGAAGTGTAGAGGCTTCGGTGGTTGGTCTTACCACAACAGGAGACTTCAGGTTCAGCTCGGACGGCATCCACACCTCTAGGGACGTCCACTGACACTCGTTCTTCATAGTTGTTCATTGGATCTTGTTTTGTAGTCGTCTGGAAGACGACAAGTTTTTTAGGGGGGATGATGTTAGGCATATTTTATACTTATTAGTTTAGTTTGTATCGGCAAAGTATGTTTGATTAGTTTGCATCGGCAAGTGTGTTGGTTAGTCAGTATCAGCGAGTAGTTACTCCCGATCAGTATGTCGTTGGTGACAGTTGGCAACCATCCACAACCTATATATGTCTTGTCAATTCATTGTATCGGATATGGAGTTTTTGGGTTTCTATTGTACTTGCTGTTTGAATTAATATATGCAGTTGAGTTTCTGAGTATCAATTATATTTTCATTCTCATACAATGTGATAGTTCAATTATCTTTCTTGTTTACTCTGTATGAAAACAATAGACTCATTCAGTAGAAAACATCCTGTAAGGAAAGTGGATTAAGGGCCTTAATCCAACCTCTCAATGGGTCTGAAAGACCATCAATAAAGAGTACAGTCAACCTCCTCTTAGAATTGTCGGTCACCATCACAGACAACTTCTGGAATTCAGAAATGTAAGTGTCCACTGAACCCCACTGTTTCAATTGAGCCAACTCCTTGTCATACTCCCAAAATGATAAATAAAGTAAAATAAATATAACCTATAATATTTTTTTTATGAATATTTAATATAATTAAAATATTGATAATAGAGATTATTAATATAAATATTATATACTATTATTATTATATAATATAATTATCAATAATAATATTTATCAATAAATACTAAATACATATATATAGGGGTAGCGCTTTGTATAGACAAAGGCTACGATCATCCTAAACCCCCGATTACTAATACTACAATGAATCATCCAATGATTTCGTAAAGGCAACATTCACCAAACAATGTGCGATTCCTAAGGCATCAATCTCATAACAAATGAATACAAAGGTAATCAAGAATAAAATAATGCTAACTAAGGATGCTAATAAGGGACGCAACCTATTATAACATTTCCAAGGTTATAAGAATGGTTCGTGGCATCATTGATTGGGGGGAGCAAAATCGGATAGGAATTGAACAAACCTCATCTTGCTCATTCGATCAGTTTGAAAGAGACCACCGGAATATTTGATCCCCACTTCATAAGTCTGAGAGGAATGTGAGTGGAAATCGGAATCATTGGATTACATGTCGAGGACGGGTAAAGAGAAGGAAGCGCTCTCCCGTTATTAAGAGGTATCGTGAGTTTCCAGATCATACAGTGAACGGCATATATAATAAGGAGTCATCGCCATTGGTCTCATCCGCGTTTTAGAGGGAGTGAAATCGCCACCCGCATTTGAGGACATCATCAGGGTCGACCTGCTATTGCTGAGGCATCATCTGAAAACTAGCGATTGGAGGATATGTTGAGGCAACGATCTAACATAAGGATAACTCTAAGGCAGTGATCAAGCACATCGATGGGTGGCAAATAATCATTCGACTTCAAATGGAATACAATCATCATCGAAGTATTAGCAACAGTGCATATTAACCACCATTTCATGATCAGACTGTAAGTAATTGGTAACATCATCAATCTATTCAAGCCTTTGGAGCATTGCTAGTGATTTGCATTTTGTTAGTTCATAGTTTCATATTGTCAAAGACAAGTTGAGTGATGCAGAAGATAAATCAATTTCAGTTATAAAGGCTCATTGTATAATTGACAAACTTCAAAGTTTGTGGTTCAAATCCCACTTCGGTACATTACAGAACAAGGATCGAGTTTGAAATTGTGCAAGGTTGTGAATAGTTTGAGCTTGATAAAAAGGGGACATCACACTCCTTAAACTGCAACTTAGGATCCTTCTTGTCGAACTTGTCCATCAACCTCTTAGTGAACTCCGTGTAAGAGGTAATCTGATCATGGCTAAAAGTGACCATACCATGGTGCCACCACTCATGGGTAGTATCTAGATGTAAAGCAACATAAGCAATAGCCTCATCCTCTGGCATAGAACTGAGTTGAAGGAAGCTATCTAATCTCTGTAGCCACGCCCTAGCTGTATTCTTCCCCGAACCATCAAAGTAAGGAATGGATAATTTACTCACTTTCTTATGCAACTCTTGGTTATGATGTCTACCACCTCCACCTCTATGGGGTCTATGCCTCAACCTGAGATCCATGTAGTTGACATCTTAGCCTGAAATCCTGCTCCTGAATCCCTCCAATCCCTCATGATCTGATCTTGTAACTCATGCTGCATAGGTTCATTAACCACTGGAGGGTTATCTTGTGGGGAAAAAATAGGCATACGAGGTCAAGTGTTCGCTGTTCCAGCCACAGAACGCTGATTTTCTGCCCTGTTATTTACTAAATCATCCCCGTTATTGCCATTCCTTCTGTTGCCATTACCATCTCAATGCCCCCCCTTGCCATTTTTATTTTTGTTATTATTATTATTATTATTATTATTTCCTTCAATCTGCCTAGCCAATAGAGCACAAATCTGATTCATATTCTGCTGCATTTCTCGTTGTCCCTAGCAAGATCATTTAAAATCTCTCTAGTACTTGGTTCACCCTGCTCTCTATCACCCATGTCTACCTCAACCCTGTCAACACCTGCAAATGGATCTATATGTGGTGGAATTTTGAAGTTTGGGTTTGACCTGTTTCTCCTCAAATAATACTGATGTGTGTTGGGCTGCATCACTCAGTGAAATCACTGCATGTTTACCACACAACCACACAGGATGGCAAGAAGAGCCGTGCTTTGATAGTACTGTAATGTCCCACCCTTATTTTTTTTCTCATTTTCTGCTGTTTGTGTTTGTTTATGGAATAAGAGGGATATGCAAAAGTTTGTTTTCACAATACATATTGTAGCAAATCAAACAAAATTTAAAATATCTTCACAAAACACATTTTTCAAACACCCATTTCAACTATAATCTGAAAGTGCATTATCTTGTCAAAATAAGAGATACTCAGATGGGGAAATCTCATTACAATGCAATAATCAACATACGTATTTGTTGATTTGATAAACTGCAGGTCTGAAATGAAGATTGCAGCAAGCTGGAGGTGCAAAACTATCACTAAAGTGACTAAACACCCCGAAATTTAGTTTCTCTACTTTGCAAACGATGAATAACAATAAAGATTGTCCTAGGCCCCTTAAATGCATGAATTATGAGGCCCAAATCTTGAGTGCTTGGGTCTAGAATGCTCACACCCTCTCCTAGGGCTGTATGGCCAGGCTAGGGTTTACAACAATAGGTTCAACTCCCAAAAACCCTCCCAAATCTGCTCACAAATGCTCACCGAACAACCTGCAAACTATTCCTTAATGCTACGCCCCAAAAGGAAGGAGAGAAACTCTCAAAAACATACTCAAATAGTTGCAAATTGGTACAACCTCCTCTTAGGATGGTATGGCCAGCATGAGACCACCAAATAGTTTTCAAACCCCTAACAACTCTTCTATTTACAATCTGAAAACATAAACTCTTCTCATCAAGTTTGCAACCAAAACCTCTTATAAAACCTCAAAATCTGCAACAATGAAGTACCCAACATACCCCCTGTATGAAGTTATCAATGAACACCCTAGAGAGATATGTCACTCCCGCAGATGTTGTTCTCTGTGAGGGTTTCCATCCTCAAGAAGCATGAAAATGGTGAACTCCGTTCAACCAGCAAAAATACATGTGTTGTAAAAATCAAGCATATGCAAATGAGTGTTCAAAAACTCTTATTTTTCTTGCCAAACCCTACACCCATGTTGGGGATTAAAATATTTAATTTTATTTAACTCCTTATGCCTCCATAAAGTGGCGCTCATCTCAAAGAGCCTTATATTTCATTTTCCACTTTAATTTATCCCCTATAGTCACTTTATAAAAATATATTAAATAACGATTAAATTATATCTTTAATTTAACTTTATAACTTATCATTGTTTCATTTAAAATCGTTTGACTATATCAAATATCGAAAAGTCGATATCCACCGCTCCCACTGACACATCTAAAAATAGTAACCCTGCCAGCTAACTCAGTCGGTGCCCGAAATTGACTTACTAAAAATAGTAAGTATTGGAGAACTCAACCAAAATCACCCCAGAAAAGGGCCTTGTGCACATTATAACCATCGGAGCTCAAAAACACATCAAATACTGCCATCCTGCTGGATAAAACGTCATCTCAAAGTTCCCTAACCCTAACATATTAGCCTACGGGAACCCACTGAATAGGCTAACTGTCCACCAAACTGAACTGATCAGGAAGGGGACATTATAGACAAATTCTAAAATGTGTGGCCTATGGAGCAAATTAATGAAAAATAATAAAATTGCAATAACTTGCTAAAAAATGATCATAGAAAGCTAAAATTTTTCTTGTAGCTTCCTTGGATAGATTACTCAAAAGTTAAAACTCTGAAAAATCATTGCTTTGATACCACTTGTTAGGATATTTCTTGAAAATAAAGGCAAAAGTAAATAAAATATTAGACCAATTCGAGGGGTGATCTCCAAAAATCAGAATATGAGTACATGAATTTATCTTGCAAAATACGATGGATTGGAAGAGCCTCTCTTCCTTATTTATAAACATAATTAGGTAGGGGCACACCCCTTCATCCTAATTAGATCGACCTAAGGAATTAATTAGAGCTAATAAATGAAAATATTAAGGTTAAGCATGCCACAAGTGCTTAACCTTATTACACTTTGGAAGATAGAATATGAAGGGCATAACATGCCCATCCTCTTAAAAGAAGTATTGCCCTCAATGGTTAGCAACTTTGGATACTTCTGTACGAATTTTTCATCTTCCGATGTTGCATCTTCAGCTAGTAGATTCTTCCACTTGATTAGGAATTTAGAAATTGCTCAGTTTTGCAATTACTACACTTTTTTCTTTGTGATTGTCTTAGCCTCAGGTTATGCCCATCGCCTTCAAACGAGTATAGCCCTCAATGCTTAGCAACTCTGGATGCTTTTGTATGAATTGTTCATCTTCCCATGTTGCATCTTCAGCTGGTAGATTCTTCCACTTGATTAGGAATCTAGAAATGGCTCGGTTTTGCAACTATTTCAGTCTTTTCTCTATGATTGCCTCAGGTTCCAAAATTAACTTCTCTCTTTTGTGTCAAAAGCTAGGCTTGTAATAATATGCTTGAGGCAGATAATGCATAGTAAGGGTATTTTAATTACCTATCACTAATAATCTATTTTGGGAACCATAGAAAAATTGCATTTCCAGCTCTTGTGTTTATATACCTTGTCTAATTTTTTTGAAAATCTTGTTATGAAAATATGGCATTTATAAGAAAATTTACAATTGTGCCAATTTTTTTTGATGGTCTGCCTATCCTCAGGAGGCTCAATCCTAGGAGTGCCATTTTTAGATCCCTTGGCAGGGATCCTAGTAGCAGGCATGATTGTAAAAGCTGGTCTGCAAACTGGTTACCAGAGGTACTTGTTTCCTTCGTACATATTTTAGTCGTTTAGAATTAATTGCAATGTTATTACTCTCAAATTAAATGGTTATTGTTCCAGATATGCTACTTTGTGTATGGGAAGTATTACCATTGAACATCTTTTTGTTGTTTTGCATCATGGTTAAAACATGCGGATATTTAGCAACAACATGCCTCTTGTTTAATTGGCTGCTATTTCCTTCTCTTCTTATTGGCATAGAGAATTAGATTATTTTTTACAATTTAACATGCTTTATAGATTGATTCTGTCTCAGGATTTTGATTACAAGCTTATATAGGAACATCTCTTGCTGCAATAATTTATTAAAATCCTTTTTATTATTATTTGCACTCTTGATAAAGAAAATACAGGCCATAAGTAGTGTAATTTTGCGTGCAATGATTTCTAGATCCTTTAATTGAATAAACATGTTGAAGAATGAGAGTTCTCTTGAATGCAATTCTTCATTTGATGCTTGAATAAGTGTAATTTCTTTTAGATTTTTAAGTTTCCTGCAAAACGATTTGATGAGCTCACAAGTAGTCTTGTTGAGATTTAAATAATTTATATGGTCCTGCAAGTAAGAGGTTAGAATGTAGAATATTTCTTCTCATATTCTCCTTGGGGAGTAATCATAAAAACCCTGCTTCTTATGTGTTTTCATAATAATCATATGCACATGTTTTATCTGTATCTATAATCTATATATCTCATAGGCAGGGAAATTTCTGAAATTGTGTAATGTCCCCTTCTCATCAGTAATATCCAGGATTGACCGTTAGCCTATTTCGGAGACCCATAGGCTAGTCGGAGGCAATAATTAGGGTTTCCAGTTGTGTGGTGATCTCTTCTGATCTTTCAGGGATCTGTTTGTCAGTGTATGGCAGTTTGATTACTGGATCCTTCTGGGTTTTCAGAGAGCTTCAGGGTGATATGTCATGCATTGGCATCCGAGGACTTTCTTGAGCTTACTATTTTTAGTAAGCACTATTTCTGGCAGCATGATTTGTGGTAGAGTATGGCGTTGAGTTCTTCTTTGGTAGTTCTTGCTTGGGATGGACAAGAATAATATAACATTAGCACTTTATTATTATATTCACAAAAATGCAACTTTGGCATAATAAAATATTATAAAGTTAAGTTGTACCCCAACGCCTAGGAGACACAACTTAATGTTGTTTTAAAAGAGGCACCATGTGAGCATTTAAAGATAAATTAATTAATTATGCCAAAAAGGAACGCTTAGGGAAAGATTGGAAAAGGAAGGAAAGAAGTGTCTTTTTCTAATTTTTAAAAAAGGAAGTTTCCCTCTCATGTGTGGCGTCCATATGGGGAAGTTTCCGAGAACCCTCAAGGAAGTTTCCAAAAACTCTCAAGGAAGAAAATGTAAAAGGAGGTGAGGGCTCTTTTTGATGCTCATGCCTTGGATATTGCTGAAAATTGAATTGTTATTGGAGTTCTTGTTGATCTCAGGACTGAGGACGAAAACCCTCATGGTTGACATTGGTTTCGGATTTGAAAGATAATCCCTAGCTGATTTCTACGGAGTAGCTTCATACAGAGGTTGCATATGAGCTAATTGAAGGAATTTTTATCAATTCTGAGTTGTTGGTTTTTGAAGTGCTGTATCGAAGATTCATTCGTGGCGGAAATTTGGTGCGAGATTTCATTCTGGGTATTTGACCTATCCATTCCTCATCCCAGGGCGCCCCTATTCCTGCATTTTTGTGGGTTTTGATGGAGTATTCAATTTTCTAGAGCAGATCGCCCTTTTTGGGAAGTGCATCCATGCTGACAATTGCCTCGGGTTGCGTGCATAAAATATTTTGAAGTTTTCAGCGGGTTCTCAGTGTTGGAAATTGGTCGCCTAGGCCATAAGGAAACATCTACATTTGATTCGGAGTCATTCTGAGGCTCGATGAAGAATTGGTGAGCATTCCAGTGGTTCCCAACGCTTGTCCTGACAGGCTGAAAATATATCAGATTGCTATTTTTTGAATATTTTCAATATTTGTACTTCTGATTTTGTAAAAGACTTATTGAAAAATGAATCAATAAATCTCTAGTTCCAGTCTATGCTTGTCTTTTATTTATGTTTTGCGAATCAATGTTCCTGTGTTGTTATTTGTTGCTATTATGATAAAAAATAAAAAGAAAAAAATTTAGGACATTACAATGGTATCAGAGCCATTGATCTTGCCATCCTTTGGGTATTAGATAGTTGTGTTTGAGCTAAGTTGAATATCATACCACTCAGCATATGAAGTGCAGCAACTTGAAGTTTCATCAACTCTTTATAGGCAGTGAACATCACTAGGAGCAGCGACTTTGCAAGAAAGACTGTGACGGACTTGTGGAGGCAGCAATCAGCATTGTAGGATGTGCATCAACAGAATTGGCATCATATGAAGACAGTCATCACAATAGACCTGTGTCGCTGAGGTTCATCACTCATTGTGGTCCATTTGATATTAAGTCTTGGTATGTTAGCATTCATCATTTGCATGTGATTCTATAGCAGCAGTGATCTAATTGAGTTAATCCTTACCATTTAGAGCATTATGTGTAATTGCATGGTGTAGTTCATTTCAAGAAGATAGATGTATACTTTGGCATAAGTTGCTCTATATTTCATGTTGTTTGAAGACAAATTGAAAGAACAAACAGGTAAAAATCAGAGGTGCAGAAATATAATCAGAACTCAGTCCTAGGGTATAACTGAAAAATTGCAAGATTCAGAAAATAATCATCATGGCAGGGTTATCTAACAATAAACGGGCATGGAAAGAGTTTGAAAAAACACAATATAAGATCATTCGGGAATTGCATCATTTAGAAGATTCATTTTCAAGGATGATTAGGTACTCTAAAGGTTCATCGTCTCTTTCTACTAGCAAAGGTCCAATGCCACAAGACAAGGAAGCGGAAGTGCTTAGCATATTTGAGGAGTATAGCACTCTTCCTCAACAGGGTAAGGAGAATTTTCCTTTCAAGGACTATATGGACATGCATCCCAAACTTTGTCACAAAACTGAGCAAGCAAGGAAGAAATATCATGCTATAGCTTATGATTTGTTTACACGTGGAATGGATAGAAAATCTTCACATATGGTTGATACAACTTTGCATGAGAATGATTTGGTGTCTTCAAGTTCCAATGAAGTATGCAAAATTTTATATGATGAATTCGATAGACATGCTGATTTGACTTAAGAGGACATGGGGACAGCCTTGGGTAATGATTTGTCTACATCATCTTTGCATGAGGTTTCACTTGGGGCTTCTACATTAGAGGCTAGCATAGAGCATGTTAGTGATTTGGATAGCAATGGTATGGATTCTTTGGGTGTTCATAAGGCATCTTCTAGTGTGATAGTTGATTCCAATAATGTCACATCACCTACACATGAAGAAAAATCAAAGGATAGCAAAGAAAGCATTGGAAAAAGCGAAGAGCTAAAGGTGCAAGAACAAGGAAAGAAAGAGGAATTACTTGTTTGTAATTTGCAGCCTATAAGTGAACACAATCAATGCAAAAATTAGTTATCATGCAGGATCCTTAAAAGAAAAAAAAAACTTTGGATCAAGAGGAGACACATAGTACACCGTTGAGTCTTCATGTTGATCACACAATGGAAGAGATTACAGTCATGGATTAGCCCATTAGAGATGTTGTAAAAATGACACCAAGGTATGACACCTATTCTGACTTTTGCAATAGCAGTTCTAATCATGAGGTAGCATCTATTTCACATGAAGGTAATAGTGCTAATGAGTCTTCCTATGTTGGGACTCAAGTTGAGAGTGTTACACACGAGATAAATATTGTGAATTCAAGCCACAAAGGTCCTGATTTTGTTCACCATATTGTGGAAGATGTTAAAAGGACACAAAGGTTGTGTTATGGGTGGTCTCTATGAAATATACCAAGCCAATTTTTTTCACTTTTCCAATTACAATAAGCAGAGCAATACACAATCGTTGAAGTTAGCACTTAAACCAAAACGATGCGGAATTCAACTCTAACCAAGAATGTACACCAGGATGGCGTGATCATATGGTCAGAGGATCTCTATGCAATGCTGAAAAGGAACTCTAACCAAGAATGCGTCTGATGGTGACGAGCATATGGTCAGAGGATCTCTATGCAATGCTGATAAAGGAACTCTAACCAAGAATGCGCCTGATGATGATGAGCATATGGTCAGAGGGTCTTGATGCAATGCTGATACAAAGAACTCTAACCAAGAATGCGCCGGATGTCGACGAGCATGTGGTCAAAGGATACCTACCACTATTATGCTGAAATAACTCGACGTCAAGAATGTGCTTTCCAACCCGAAGTGGAATTGGAGCTATCATATGACGGAGATGCTAGGTATTATAAAGCAAATATGAGAAGAAGTATGAAGTGCTGGCAGTACTACTGTTCAGCTTACAATAATTAGAGACTTCCAACCCAACTCAAATGATAGAAGTTAGCAAACTGAAATGACGGATCAACAACTTGAAAAGACCAAACCAGCAACATAAAACCCTACAAAAATGCTCACACCTCACTCATTTCTCAACCAAATGACCTCAAATCTGATGCAATGCACTCCTATGACAATGGCGACCAAGCTACACACCAGAGACCACTCTTAAACCCAAGTATTTATTTAGCACACTTTCTAATGCACTCCAAAGAGGGCGCCCTGGCAAGAAGGGCGATTTCCTTCTAGAAAAATCAGATTCTTCATAATAAAATCTGTGAATTGGCACAACGGGGCGCCCAACATAGACAAAGGGAAATATGAAATACCCAGAACAAATGTATTTTTATTTTCAGATTTATGAATGAAACTACAGATTCAGCCCTGTTATCAGCAACTCCAAAAATGACATAAAATGCAAATAACTGAACTACAAACAGAACTCAAGCTACAATGCAAACCTCACTACAAAAATCACTACTATCAGCAAACCTCTCCCTAGGTGCTATCTCTCAAGCACGAAGTGAGCCCAGGCTAGGAGGCATTCATTCCTCGAAGCAGTCCCAGAACCATTACGACAGCATAACATTATCAAGATTTCGGATGCCGAAATGAGAGCACTCTTCCTCCTTTTATATTTTTCCAACTGGGAGTCTCTAAAATCCTCTTGCATATGGGATAAAACATGAGAGGGAAAATAATATAATCCTCTTCAATTCTTTTTCAACCTCAACATTAAGTCGTTGAGCCTAGGCACCAAGGTCCAATATTAAATAATAAAGTTTAATTTACGGACTTTAAAACGGAGGCCAAGATGATGTCGGAAACCAATGATCTATAGCTCGTTGGAAAGGTCTTGACAAGACGAATCCAACCCCACTCTCAAAATCCCGTTCCGGTGCCAATCCCGAACTTACTGAAAATAGTAAATTCCTGAATGTCAAGAAAAACACATCCCTGCGAAGCTCTCTGAAAACCCAGAAAGAAACCGCCAACCAAACTACATTCCACGAACAAAAGTAACCACCAAAACATGAAACCCCAATTTCAACCTCCGAGTATCCTACGAGTCTCCGGAATAGGCCAACGGTCAACTGTAAAAGATCAAGCTGGAAAACGGAACATTTCACTCTAAGAGCTAAGAAGGCCAAGATGCTTGCTGCCCAAGCAAGACAACACTTACAAGAAGTCAAGGAAGGATGAAATCTGATAGATAATGCAAGAAGACAAAGAGAATCACACATTAGATCCTTATTTCTTTCAAAAGAAGAATGTGTGAATGTTGAGTATACAAAGGAAGAACTTTTTGAGGTAAGCCCACAAGAAGAGCATGTTGAGTTGTGTGAAGGAGAAAGGAGGAATGATTTAGGAAATTTAGTTTGGGCATCTACTTTGCATCATGAGGTCTATGACTTTCCTCTTTTAGAGAGCTATTTGAAGGCTCAAAACAATGATGATATTGGTCACACATTTGATGGATCATCCACAAGTGTTATATCCATTTGTGTGGAATGGAACATTATTGATTTCAATTTGGTTAGTCATGCATCATCTACAATGGAAGGACAATTGTTAAAATCATATGAAGCACTTTGTCTTAGAGCGCTAATTAGGGAGACTAAGAGGTTGCTTACTAAGAAGATCTTGCATTTTGATAATGTTTGGTTTGTCCTGCATTCTATACTTTGGAGTTTGCTAGTAAGGGAAAACATATCAGTTATGGAGGTGATGGTATGGATTAGAAAATGGGACATCAATCTTTTGACATCACACGAGCATGAATCCAAGCTAGATGGTGGTGACAAGAAATGTAGCATGGTAGACATTCATGAAAAGATAGATAAGCATGAGTTGATGATGGGAACTTCTACTTGCCAACAATCTGAATTTATAACAGCAGTGGGAAAAGAACATGAATCAATTTGTATGTTGATTCCTCACCTTTATGATGTTGATACTTTGATTGAGTATAAGGATGTCATAACTTCAAGATTTGAAATGCTACAAGATTGGGCTGCCGAGTGTATGCAAGTGTGCTCTTGCATTGAAGTTTTCCAGGGTAATGAAACAAAAGGTACAATTAGTCCTAAATCTCTAGTTGGGGACAACAGTGTTATACTCTCTCATTTACATGAACTTGCAACCCTTATTCATGGAGTAATTGGTGACAATGAGTTTCCAAATGATAGCTTACATGATGCATTGTTTAAACATGGCTACTTTGATGTTGCTTCTTCCAAGAGGACTAAATTTGTTTACTTTAGACTAACAACCATAAATCAGTCCAAAGAAACTTGTAACATACACCAATCTATACATGATGAGAAGCAGGATTTCTCTAATTTTGAGTTTGTAGATGATGTTTTCAACATTAAGGAGAATGAAGTGGTGTTAGGTATTCAATGGTTGAAATCTCTTGGAAGATTTGTCCAAGACTTCAACAAGATGATATTAGAGTTTACTCACATGGGTAAACACATCGTGCTTAAGCCACTAAAGGATGAGACAGTTAAGAGCATCTTTGTTTGTGCTAACATTGATGACTTCAAAGGCATGGATAAGAATGGAGAATTTAGTCCTAATTTTCTGATTTTGAACAGCAGGGATATATCCTCACTTCCTAATTATATTGCAGCTTCTAACCATTGGGAAATGAGTGATATTGTTTCTACTTTGGTTGGTACACAAGATGCATGCATTGGTCATGGTAATTTATATGATGCATCTCACTTTAGGACTGATTTTAAACACTTTGGAGCAGTTGATTTAGATCAGTCCCAAATGTTGAATGATGGTTGGCTAGAGAGGGCAAAACAAGCCAAGTTGTTGGCTCAACAAGCCAAGCTCCATCTTCAACATATTCATGATATGCACCATTCTTTAAATGATGATGATCAAAGGTTGACTAATTCAGAAAATTCAGTTGTTGATTATTTTTTTGATGGTGATAATGATTTTGTGGAGGACACTCCTAGTGGGCCAGCCACTCAAGAGTTGTTTTTGATGAGTGTTGATGAGTGTTGATGGCGTCTATGCTACACTTTTGGGTTTGTCACCTATTTCTCATGACATGGCAACAGTCTATTTGTTGATTGGTGACTTCATATTCATAGATTCCTCATGGATTAGTGGTTGTCCTAGTTGGAATCATATAGCACTTCCTGATTTTCCATGGTTTACATCAGCTATTCAATGGTCTAGGAGTGTGTGGAGGTATGTCTTTTGGATGGACATGGAGTATGAGATAGATTTCTTTGGTTTTCATTGGTTTGATGACACCTATGATATCATTCTTATCATTGGCCTAGGTTATATTAGCGATGTTGAGAGACTTCATGTGTTGATGTATTGGCATGTGACAGTTCATTTATACATCTTTTTGCTGGACTTTCTTCATGGATGGTTGTCTCATGGTGTTTGGTTGAGATATTTCTTCCTCATCTCATACAACAGGTTCTATATTTTGGTTTGGGATCCAGGTATTGATTTGTTTAGTGCATTGTTAGACATGGATTCTATTGAGTTGCTTCATACTTTGTGGTTTTATGGCATATATATTAGAGTGGAGCAACAAATTGATTTGCGATTGCTTGAGGGCAAGCAATCTTGGGAAGGGCAGATTGTAATGTCCCCTTCTCATTAGAAATATCCAGGATTGACCGTTAGCCTATTTTGGAGACCCATAGGCTAGTCAGAGGCAATAATTAGGGTTTCCAGCTGTGTGGTGATCTCTTCTGAATTTTCAGCGATCTGTTTCTTAGTGTATGGCAGTTTCATTACTGGATTCCTTCTGCGTTTTCAGAGAGCTTCAGGGTGATATGTCATGCATTGGCATCTGAGGACTTTCTTGAGCTTACAATTTTTAGTAAGCACTATTTCTGACAGCATGATCTGTGGCAGAGTATGGCGTTGAGTTCTTTGCTAGTTCTTGCTTGGGATGGACAAGAATAATATAACATGAGCACTTTATTATTATATTCACAAAAAGACAACTTTGGCATAATAAAATATTATAAAGTTAAGTTGTACCCCAATGCCTAGGAGACACAACTTAATGTTGTTTTAAAAGAGGGGACCATGTGAGCATTTAATGATAAATTAATTAACTATGCCAAAAAGGAACACTTAGGGAAAGATTGGAAAAGGAAGGAAAGAAGTGTCTTTTTCTAATTTAAAAAAAAGGAAGTTTCCCTCTCATGTGTGGCGTCCATATGGGGAAGTTTCCGAGAACTCTCAAGGAAGTTTCCAAAAACTCTCAAGGAAGAAAAAATAAAAGGAGGTGAGGGCTCTTCTTGATGCTCATGCCTTGAATATTGCTGAAAATTGAATTCTTATGGGAGTTCTTGTTGATCTCAAGACTTTGAGGACGAAAACCCTCATGGTTGACATTGGTTTCGGATTTGAAACATAATCTCTAGCTGATTTCTACGGAGCAGCTTCATACAGAGATTGCATATGAGCTTATTGAAGGAATTTTTATCAATTCTGAGTTGCTGGTTTTTGAAGTGCTGAATCGAAGATTCATTCGTAGCAGAAATTTGGTGCGAGATTTCGTTCTGGGTATTTGACCCATCCATTCCTCATCCCAGGGCGCCCCTATTCCTGCATTTTCGTGGGTTTTGGTGGAGTCTTTGATTTTCTAGAGCAGATCGCCCTTCTTGGAAAGTGTATCCATGCTGGCAATTGCCTTGGGTTGCGTGCATAAAATATTTTGCAGTTTTCAGCGGGTTCTTAGTGTTGGAAATTGGTCGCCTAGGCCATAAGGAACATTTGCATTTGATTTGGAGTCATTCTGAGGCTCGATGAAGAATTGGTGAGCATTCCAGTGGTTCCCAGCACTTGTCCTAGCAGGCTGAAAATACATTAGATTGCTATTTTTTGAATATTTTCAATATTTGTACTTTTGGTTTTGTAAAAGTCTTATTGGAAAATGAATCAATAAATCTCTAGTTCCAGTCTATCCTTGTCTTTTATTTATGTTTTGCGAATCAATATTCCTGTGTTGTTATTTGTTGCTATTATGATAAAAAATAAAAAGGAAAAAATTTAGAGGGACATTACAAATTGTGCTCGCACATACCAAAATCCCTCCGATGTGCAAACTCCTCCCAGACCTGATTTCCCTTTCCCAACTCCTTGCCCAGATCTGATATTAGCGAAGGTCTGATCTGCTTCTGTTTAGCCTTCTTGGTAAGGTCATAGCATCCTCCTAGTGCACATCTTTGTCTAGCCTAAGCCATGAACTTTGAGCAATTCTCCAACAAAACAGCTGTGCTAAAAAGGTTCACCATTTATTACAATATCATACCCAAAAGACTATCATCAGGCCAAGCTTTCCAACCAGAAAAGAAGGTGGTTGCTATCTAAAGTTGGAAACACCCTCCCAAAGTCTCCTTAACCATTGATGAGATGGAGCAATGTTTTTTGTTCCTGAAAAAAATACCTTATTCTTTAGATTCACGGGAGTCTCTTCCCAATCCCAAAAAATCTGCAAGCATGGGTTCAAAAGAACTAAAGACATCTTGAATCAGCAGAGATTATGATGGCACTCCAAGGATACTTCATTGATTTCTTTTCTTCTAAGCAAGAACAGGATCAAATTTTCCAAGGTCTTTGTTTTATGAGAAATTCACGACTTCATGCAACACAAGGTGCCCATATTCAATAGAATTGAAGGTCTCGCACCACTTTCCCTTTATCGGTCCACTTACCTCACCTCCTAGTGAGGTATAGTAAAGGCACATCTCAAAAAAATATGAAGTTCCATTGGAGATTACGTTGTTGCTTAGACTTCCCAAGGAATCCAAGTGTGCTAAACTATGCTCATATGTGTGTCAACCTAGACCTTAATAAACCTATAATGTATAGAGTATAGACACATTGTTAATATGCGAGAAATAGAATGGGGGCATATAATATCCGCAATGGGATCTGCCCTAATTTCCTGCCTCTTTAGTTTTCTGCTAAAACCCTAGAATTTGATCTGAATTTCTGCTCTTAATTATATTATTCCAGCAAACATAAAACACACATCTAAACATGGCAAAAATAATGGCAATCGATACTACAAGTTGACATTCATCATAAGCATGAATTACACCATGAAATACACAATGTAGGGCAACCAAAATGGCAACAAGTCTGATTTTCTGAATTAACCCTGCTGCTACAAAACTGAAATTCTGGAAATGCAATTACATCCAAGAGCATAGGCCAAATGCCAAATTACAAATCAGATCTCTGCTGATACAAATCAGACCTTTAAATAGGTTGATACACACCAAAATATGATGAACAAGATACTCCAATCCAAACCGTTGCTGGGCGAATTACAACAGCTAGGTTATGATGACAAATCACAAGCAAATGATGATGAATGATGCTCCAAAATCCTCTCCAAAAGGTGGCGCTCAGATCTGCTGCAATAGTTTAGGGTTTAGGAACCCTAACAAGATGAAATCTGCCCTTCAACTCCAAAATCGCCCTTCCTAGACCAAATCACCCTTCTCCCAATGGCGGCGCTCCACTCCAGGTGAAACCCTAGTTCAAAATCAACACAAAACTCGCCAATGCTGCTGCTCCAAATCTGATCTTGAAATTTGAATATGAAATTCTTCTCCTCCTTCACGAATCTCCAATGAAGTGCAAATAGGCTTCCGTCATGAAACCTTCACATGATGAATTAGGTTTTCATCCAATTCACCTAGAATCGCAAGGGTTTTCATCCTTGGATTCAAGTCCAACTTTCGTTGCAGCCAAAAGAGTTGAACTCCAAGAGAAAATATGAATGTAAGGTATGACGAAATGCCTCCAAATGATCTCTTATTTATACATGATCTTCCCTCCTTCTAGGCCAACCTAGGCAAGGCTGCAAGATAACCCTTTTATTTTTAATGTTTTTCTTCCCAAGCTTGGCTGACCACTCCAAGATAGGCACTTAAGTTGCAAATTAAAGTTTTGTCTTTCTTTCTATGCCTTCTCTTGGGCCGACTCCCTCTTAGTCGCTCCCTTTATGTCTTCTCCACAACTTGGTCGACTACATAAAAGGATATATTTTCTTTTATTTTATTCTTTTCTTCTCCAAGAGGGCCGACCCTCTTCTAGGTGCCCAAGACACAATAAAAACAATTTATTTTATTTCTTGCTATTTCTCTAATATTCCATTCTCCAAGGGCGAACTGATTTGGCATAAGATACCTCATGAATTTGACGTCAAATGCAGTTGTCATCAACAAGGGAAATCATCACAAATTATTCTTGTTTTTCCCAAGGCATTTTCCATGCTTTTCCTTTATCTTTCAGTCTCCAATTGGGTCGCTCCTCATTAGGGCAAATTATTTAATTAGTGATGACCTCACCAAAAATACCACAAAAATACGCTAAGTCATCTTCCATACTCATTTTGCCCTACAAAATTGGCTAAGTATGAAAACTCGCCAAATAGGACATTCCCTGAGCCCTCCGGCTTAGCCTACGGGAATGGAAATAGGCTAGCCAACTCCCCTAGGTGATCACTCCGAAAATGGGGACATGATAGTCCTCCCTTCCCAGAATTGCTTGCCCTTAAGCAATTGCAAACCTGTATCCTGCAAAATACTGTCAAGTGACAAATATCTCCATCCAATTAAGTGCTCTGTGATCACTCTACTCCTCAACCTGTGGCTGCATCTCCCAAAGAGAATATGAAGAATGATATGCAAAGTGAGCTCCGGTGGCAAAACTAGCCATACACATTCGAACTCAATTTGGTTCCATTCCCCAAATTCGGAAATCCTGCTCCTCCATGTGTGCTGCCTATGTAGCTGTAGGAACAAGAATGCAAAACTCTCAACCACAAGTGCCAACAACGCCTCCAAAGGCTCCATCGTCCATGAGTGCTAAGTCTATCAAAGACCAAACACTATACAAAACCAAAGCCTCGAAGAATGCCATGCTCAACAACAAGTGATGTATGATAGGATCTCTGAAACACAACCACCTGTACCAAGTCTTCCGCTGCTCCACTCTGATACAAGCATCATCAAGCCAAGAGTTGTGAAGCAACTCATCATGATCCCAATGAAATAATGCATCAAACATACCAATGCCTAGATCCCAAATCATCACACCACTACATCCACTGAAAATGAAGAGATAGATGTCTCTCATAGTGTCACCATCACCAACTATCCATCTAACTTTGAGTAATCTCCTAGGGATGTGGAAAATGCCCATCACAGGTACATAGGAAAACATACCAACCCATACTAGGTTGGTGTTACAAATCAGAACAGCACCCAACAAACTAAAAATCATACTTATGATGGTGCAAATAGTACCTCCAATGACATATGATGATAGGATCTCATCATTATGCCAATCTCCAACACTGAAGAAGTGATCCAAACCTCTCCGAAGCATCCAAACAACTGCTGTCCTCAAAGTATACCTTGAAAACTCCATGACCAGAAAAGTAGAACAGCCATCTATCAACAATGTATGAAATAGAAACCAACGGGTTAGGGCCGGAATATTTCTACTCTCATGCTCATCTTTGTATCTTGGACTGTAGTCCAGCTGGAACTCAACACCTCCAATCACATACCAATCAAAACAAGTGTCTCCATGACACTCCCTTGACATGTCTCAAGTCCCGGAATTAGGACAACCTCATGCTCCCCCAAGGAATCGCCATCATGACCGTGTTGTGTCCCAACACAAGTAGACTCCTTAAGCTCTCCAAGGTAGCTAGGTGCGCAACCAAATCTGAATCACAAATGTCTACACATGCATGCATCTCACTATTGGCTGGTCCACAAGGTGTGTGCTCAACTATCTCATCCAAAGCTATGACTTGAGCCTTCAATGGGCTCTCCAAAAGGTGTGACTCATGATCCTCATGATGAAAACTACTAGCACAAATTGAAATTTTTGACTCATGCCCTTCATCAAGTCCATGCAAATCCAAGTGCTCCTTGTGCTTGTCCATCATAAGAAGCTCAACCCTCTCCTCATACATGCTTTGAGTCCTCTTTACCTCCTCCATGCCATGGTGTACAAAATTAGACATCTCGTGGCTCATGTTCAACCATCAAATCTTGAGTGTCAATAATAGAAGAAGTCTTCCCACTATCATCCTCATGTGTAATGGTTGCTATCTCATGATTATGTAAAGGTAAGGGACTGCTGTTCCAAATCAGAAAATCAGAACTTGTCTCATACCTTATTGTAGTGTCCTCAAGAACCTCAAGAACCTCTTCTTCCTTTGTTGCATGCTCTTCATCAAGTGCTGATCCAATAGGTGTCTCCAACTGAAAATCACATGACTCAAGGTTGCTCCAAATCTCCATCCTCTTGGCTGTCATTTCATGATTATATGAGATAAGAGACTGCTGTTGCAAGTCAAAAAATCAGTCCTTACCTCATACCTTTGTGTGATGTCTTCATAAGTCTTAATCACCTCTCCTTCCATGAGTGGATGGTCATCAACAAGTGCTGGTTGAAGAGATGTCTCCAACTAAAAACCAAGTGTATCCCTTGTCACAACTTCTATCCCATAGCTGCAAGTTATATCTTCATCTTCCCTCCTCAAGACTTCCCAATGGGGTTCCATGAAATTCTTCATCCATGTGTCTACTCTTTACAATCTTCATATTGAATTGTTGTTCTTCGGATGTAGCTGTCATAGATGACGGAATTTCTGATTTGGATGATGAAGAATGTGCCAAGCTCATCTCCAAACAAAGCTCATCAACTTGATTCTCCAATTCTTGAAGGGCCATTTGAGTGCTCTTCAAGGAATCCATAGTAACCTTAAGCTCAATGGTAAGCTTATCAACTTCATCTTCTTTCCCTCTCAATGCATCAAAATATATCTCATCAAGCTTGAGGAGATGATCTCTATCTGAAAGTAGGTGTAGGTAATTTGATTTCATTACAACCAAAGCTTCTTTGAGTACCTGTAAGTCTGCAAGAGATAGTCCTCCTTCAATGTCCTTGTGTCTCCCTTGAGCCTTCCAACAATAATTTGCCATCATCTTATGAGCATTATCAAAATGAGTTAGGGCTGCAATAATCATATCCTCACTGACCTTCAATTGACCTTCTAAATGATGTGACTTATGGGACCTATCATCTTCATATAAAATTTCTGATTTGTCTTCACAATCATGCCCCTGTAAATCAGTTACCTCCATGACATCTTGTAATGTCCCCATTCTTGGAATGGTCGCCATTAGAGTTGATTTGGGTGTTTCTCCCTGCTCCGGGACTTTTGGAGGATGTCATGGGTAATGACTTGTCATATTTGTATGGATGCCATGTTGATGCTTTCATTCATGCCAAGGGAAGTATTGAGGCGCCTTGTTACCCTTTCATTCACGGTCACATTGTATGGAGGTTACCTTGGGCGACTTATATTCTCTAACACCTCATGATGAAATAAGATATAATATTCCTATGCTTGCACGTGAGGATGGGAATAAAATAATAATAAACAAATCTTTAATTTGCTTTATTATGGGCGCCTATGTGGAGAAAAGCTGGTCGCCCTCTTGGAGGGAAAATACTATTCAAAAGGCAAGACATCTTTATCCTTGGTCGGCCACCTTGAGGAGAGACAAGTTATGTATTTAAGCAAGGTCATTTGGTTTTGGAATATCATCATTCAAGCATCTTATTCATTCATCTTGGAGAGCGATCTCTTGAGAAGGGTATTGGGACGAAAACCTCACTATCGTATTGGAGGATTCCATAACGGGAATTCATTTGCACTTCATTATTTGGAGCAGAATTATATATCTGATTTGAAGGTCACATCTAGGCACTTCTTTGGTTTGGATTGTCCATCATTTGAGGAGAAGACTGCCCTATCATTGGAGCGCCACCTCTTGGAAGGAGATATCTTGCATATCTGAAGTTTAATTACAGATTTTGGGTTTCAGCAGAGCAGATTTATAACAGCAGACTTATCACTCCTAATCCATCCTCTATTGGAGTTCATTTATGCATAATTTTGGTATGTAATTATTGGCATTAGTGTCTAGTTTGTTGCTGGGTTGTTGGCTGGTTGCCATCATCATATTGTGTACTCAAGACTTCATAATTACAACATTTATTACAGCAGGCCTCATGTTCATTGTGATGGTGTAAATTGATGTGTTGAATGTGTAATTCATGGTGAATATCATTTGCATTGTTGGACCAATCTTATGATGCATTTATGTTGATGTCGGATGTGATTTATGATACATATATGCAATTGTTTTCAAGTCTGATTTTGGAGCAGCAGTTAGGGTTAGGGCAGAATTATAAAGTGTAGAAATTTAGGGCAGAATTAGAGTTTAAGCAGAAAAATCAGACTAGCAATCATATCTCTCATCATATCACCAATGTCATCCTTTGGCGGATTACCTGCTCTTCTATCACCCATATTGCCTTGATTTGTACCTGTTCTTCTTTGATAATGATATGGAAGTGGATTGATGTAGATCATAACCCCATAGGCTGGCAGAATCCAAGCTCTGAGACCACTGTAAGATCCCTGTCTTATCTAAACCAATTTTTTCCTTCACTGCCCTGAATTTTCTGATTTTTTTTCCTGGTGTTTTACTTGAGATTTTGATGATTTGTTTTCACATGCATGTAGTTTATGATATGAAGATGGAAAGGTGCAAATATAACATTCATATGACAACAAATGATAACCATAGAATAGATAGATCAGCTAGAAATACAATTTCAAATTAAAGATATGAAATTGGTTTCTTTATTTACATACCCGGGTCATGAAATGACATGAATCAAATACATAGATGAGTGCTGGTTACATAACAGCCAGGACTGATTTCAAATCAGACCTTCAATGATGTACAAAAATGCTTCAAACATAGATCAAACCCTAGTACAATGCAAAGATGATGACACCCAATGATTGACGCCTTGCTAGAGATGATTTATGATGAAGAATAGGAGGCAAAGCCAATGTCTGATCGCTGTTGTAAACCTGTACCTGCTGCTCATCACAAAACCCTAGTGCCAAATGCCAAGAAAACCCTCCAAATCCAAGCAGCCATGCACGAAATGGAAGTGATTAGGGTTAGGATTAAAAAATGATCATGTAACCTCAATGTAGATGCCAAAAACTTCTCAAATTTGCAATTTATATCAATATTCAGACTGCTGTCATAAAATCAGACCATGTAGGAATGATGGAAGTCACCATAAATACCCTCCTTTGCCAAGCGATCCAAGCGGAAACCCTCCTCAAGCTTTTATTGATGAAAATAAGACAAAATAAGAACCAAATCTGAATATCAATCTTCAATTCTAGCTGATTACAAATATCATTTTCAAACCCTAGCTGATTGAAGCAAATCCTCCATTAAAAACCCCCGGTTAAGCACAATGATGAACTCTATATGAATCCATCTCCCATGATGGATTGAGTTTTCGTCCAAACCACTTAGATTCAAGGGTTTTCGTCCTTGAATAAACTGAAAATCACTTTCAGCCAAGAGCAAATACTCAATATGCAAAATATCAAATGATCAAGATATCAAAAATCATGCCAATAACCTCCTTTTATATTTTTTCCCTTGGACGCCCACATAAAACATTATTTTATTGTTTTTGAAATCCAAAGCCAACAAAGAAACCAACTCCCATAATTTATTTTATTTTTTAATTATTTTTTCCTCCTTGAGCGGTGACGCTTAGAAAGAGAAAATAATAATATTTTATTTTATTTTATTTTTCCTCCTCCTTGGTGGCGTCGATTTTCCCTTGGAAAAAATAGATAAACAAAATATAATTAAATATTACATTTGATTTACTCTTTCAACTTTTCATTTTCCAATCCTTCAATGTTGCCTTGGCTGAATATAATATTTATTTTTGGCTTCATAGAAATATTATAAAATATCATTAGCCAAAAATACAAGTGAAATAGAGTTAGTTGAGCCAACATTCCGTTCTCCAAGCCTTCAAGGTCCTAGCTTAGCCAACAAACATTCCTTGCTCAAAAAGGGGACATTACAAAAATATATATATTTCTGATATATTTTCTGAGTATAACAGCAAGAAAGTATATTTGAATAAAGATATTAATGCAATAAGCCTGCTATTTGAAAGGGCAACAGTGGATAACAGCAAAGCATAAATTGCTATGTAATGTCCCTTATAGGAACAATACTAATTTTACCCTAAATTATCAATTTCCAAGCAAACAAGCTAGAAAATACTTACAATAATATTTCTCACAGTCAAGTTAACATGATTAACAACCTCAAATAGCATTATTAATCCAACTAAAACCTAACTATCTAGGAGACTCAACCATAAGAGAGTTGAGGGGTGTGACTTCGATCGGGTGTCTTGGATCCTCTACCCTAGGCCCAAGAGCAGATATACCATCCCCCTTGGCCTCATGTGGCCCATGCCATCCATATGAAGTGGTCTACCTAGTGAGGTATCGTTCTCGTTATCCCCTCATCTTATCATTTCCTTTCCCTTTCTCTATGATTGGTTCCTTTGAACTTGCATGTCTATGATAGGAGAATGAGATCACAAAAGGTGCCCTGGAAGCCATCTCTTCTAAGCCCAAGGGCAGTACCCTTTGTACCCTTGTACCCTTTGTACTTCCTTGGCCCCGATGGGATTATTCAATCCCCCCTATAGGGGTGGCATACCTAGAAGAGTGCCCCATCTCCGTTATCCCTCTTGCACCACATTTCCTCTATCATAGTAACCATAAAATTCATACACATTTTCATATTAACACATTATGAGAGATCTTATATCAGTTGCAAATAATCGTATCAGCCATACAAAATGAATTATGAAGATGATATCATAAATTATAAATATGCATGATCATATCTAAACTATACATTATATTCCTATATAGATCTTACCACAGTTTGATGCCTCTTCTATATATATCTTGATTGCTGATCCATATATATGTCTTCTCTTGATTTCCTGTTCCCTTTATGAGATATTCCCTGTTATAATCTATTGAATGCTGTCCTTAACACATTCTCATGAGCAGATCTGAATATATATTAGAAATATATATATAGAACTCAGAAAATATATTCTTAATCAGATTACTCTTATTCCATATATATTCCTTTCTCATCTTCCTATTCCAATCTAACTTTTATATACTTATGCCCTTATGAAGAGAGGCATCCCTTTGAAAGAGTATGTCCTTTCAAACAATCGCAGCCTTTAATATTATGGAGCGCTGCCTTTTTACTTTCATTGCTGCCTTGTTTTCTTCTATACTAATCGTTGTCCTTACGTAAAGGAAATTACAGAATATTCCATGATTTGTTATCTTCATCTTGCAACAATAAATGATATTCTATGATGTATTGTATAACTTTATACTTAGCACTATGGTATCGGTATTAATGTTAGTCTATCTTCTACTTCGATGCATTACATGACACCGCATCCCTTTTTGTCTTCTAATAGCTTCCATTCAAAATTTAAGACATTTTTATCTTATATGGGAATGCTGTCTTATGTAAATCGCTGACTGTCTTTCCTTATTTTAATCTCTATTTAATATAAACTATAATCGCTACTTTATAATATGTATTTTGGTTCGCTGCTTTTTGTCTTATGACATATATATTTATCTTCCATTTGATAGGAAGTAGTATGTTACATAGATAACACATTGCTACTGTTATATATATTTCTATATATTGTTATTCTTGCTATAATTTTGCCTATGCACAATAGAATCAATATAATGAATCCCTTAAAGTTTTCATCCAATTGGCCATTCCATTTTGGAGGGGAGATAGTGCATATGAGGAATACAAGTAGCTAGGAAGCCATTCTAGTAGAGACACCCAAGTGGGGTTGGGAGGCCGAATGACGGTTGTCATTCCGTGCTCTTGGGTTGGATGGAATTGCTCGAGGCGCCTTGTATGATCTCCCAAGTGGTGCTCCACAATGACGATGGGCTATTTGGATAGAACCTTAAAAAGGAATCCTATATTTACATTCTAAATATTATAATAGTGATTAGAATTCTATCTGTAACATTGTTGGATTATATGTTTATTTATCTGTTGATAACTAACATGGTTGCAGGCTCTAAATCAAGATATTAAGTTGAAAATTTACATTCGCCAACATCATCCATACCTCAATTAGGAATCCTAGGGCAAATTGAGTTAAGTCCTAGTAGGAAACATTACATGGAAGGAGACGCCCATCTGTAATTGAAGTAGAGTTCTCTATTTCAAGTGCTCAAACTGGAGGTTTAATTTTGATCAGGCGCCTTTATCTAAAAATAGAGGTGCTTCAAAACTTTGTAAAGGCATGTGAAATTAACGAAGGCGTGCTTTTTGTCTATTTTGCTGACTTGAGGCGCATTGGATCTTCTTTGGATGCATAGGCATTTGAAATATTTTCTTGAAGCGCTTTGACTCCCATAAGCGTGTGTGACTTTGAGGTGGAACGCTGAGTCTGTGAGATGGGCGTGTATACTTCCTTCCATGCTGCGCTTTGTTTTCTAGATGCTTTCATCCCTTTTGAAGTGCATTCATTCCTTCATAGGCGTGCTTTCTATCTTGCCTGTCTTTTGTTGAAACGTGCCTAGCACTTAGTCTTTTACAGATGCGTTCTGATGTTGAACAGGGCGTGCGACCTCATTAGACTAGCGCATATTTTGGTGAGGCGCACTTTCTTCTTTTCTTGAGTGCTTTGAAGTAAAAACTGGTATGTATAAGGGAAGCGTTAATGTTTTTATCTCCTCCATAGGCACCATTTGTCTTCACAGGCATGTTGATTGTTTGATTTCCATGCTTTGAACCTGCGTAGCTTTGCCTAGAGGTGCTTATATGAAAACTCCTGATTTCCTTTGCATAGGCATGAGGAATAATGACTGGGAGGCGTTTGTATGAGCTAGAGCATGAAATGGAGGAGCCCGATCTGCTATTGATGAAGTGCTTTTGTTCCTTCTTTGAAAACGCCTTGTATAAGCATGTCTCCTCCTTTTTAGTATAGGCGTTTTTTGTCATGTCCCAATATTAAAGCATTGTTTAAATTAAAGATTTAAACATTATGGTAAAAATAGAGTAGTCGCTTTCATCAAATATGCTATTCGTCATCGTCAAATTGGATGATAATCATATAAACATATATGATATTATTAATATAATAATATTATATAAATAAAATATATTTATTATATTTATAAATAATAAATATAAGTACAAATATAATATTATTGATTTAAATATTATTATGATTATAGTATATTATATTATTAAATATAATATATATAAATATAAATATTTAAATAGATTTATAAATAGTATCATAGGACAATAAGGATTAGAATAATAAGACAAAACTCTTATTAATATTACATGAACAAAATGGAGTTTATGAAAACGAGACACCGATCCCATAAACTAACACATTAAACATCATACATGTTTAAACAAATAAAAGAACTAGCGATAAGCCCCTCTTACTAATCGCTGTGTCTCTTAAGAAAAACCCATTCCTGGGCTTTTTAAAGGACAGCGCTACTCTTCCCAAGGGCATCGAAGAAGTTAGTACCGGCTCTAGGAAAAGGGAAATCGATACAGGCAGACAAGTATTCGTAATAGGATCAGCGAAGGAAAATCTTGAGGAAAACATCACACAGAGAAAAAAAAAAAAGAGAGTATTGACAACAGGCGGACAGCAAAAGACGAATCTGCAGCAGATTTACAAGGGCCTTCAAACATAGCAGTAGGAAGCAGCAGATAAAGAAGACTTTGGTTTTTCAGAGCATCCACTGTCCATAAGAATACTCAGGGCCAAGGCCGAAGGTAAGTTTCTTATCTATCTTATTTTTTTGATTATAAATAATTAAAGAAATTAGTATGCATAAAATCCACTTCTGTTAATATACAATAGATAATATATATTGGTAAAATACGAACCTAACATATAGGTTTGGCAAAAAATAAGAAAATGAATCTCATGCTTATCTATCTCTGAATTAGAACAGGATATGTATAATCATGTTTTAGAATGTGCACTCATTATTAAGTTAAGGATTATAGCCAAATATGATTGAATAAGTAAAGAAATGAAATTAGATTAACATAGATATTTAGTGTGCATACCTCAATAAAAGATTGAATCCTTGCAATGTATTAGATAAATAAAGAAGTTCCATATTGGGATAAATGGCAATGGCATAAGACAAAATTGGTATCATGGTTTATGAATATGATCTTAATGTATATGGGCATGATCACCCAAGGGTTAGATATGAAACCTCTTAATAAACTACCTAACACTAAGAATGTGGGGTAGATAGTTATGGTAGGTATGGATCATTCCATGTGAATGGGCCTTGATTGACGAATCGAGGATATTATGGGCCTTGATTGACGAATCAAGGATATTACTATGGACCTTCGATTTAAGTATCGAAGGAATGGGCCTTAGTTGACGAACTAAGGAATTATGGGCCTTAGTTGACGGACTAAGGAATTATATTAATGGACCCATAGGATTGAGATGACATCACCTACCTAACGAATCTTTTCTCACAAGGTGGAAGGTGAGGTTAATAAGAGGCCTAAGGATTATCTCACCCAAGGAGAATCATGATGTATGGAAAAATGGATTTATGAAATGGCAATTAGTATATGGTTATGTTTATGATTAAAAGGAAATGAAAAGTGGAATACTAATGTTCTCTTTTAGTAAGTTGAAATTGTTTGCAAGGTTGCAGAAATTTTGGCTTGCCAGAAGGGGACATTACATTTTTCCCTTGTTTATGGTGCTTGGAAATTGCTTGCAGGGTGTTTTGAACTACCTGTGGTGAAGAACGACTCTCTGGTGAGCGTATGAATGCTGGAGACGCATTTCCCTTCCTCCTGGCGCGTCTTCTCCATGTAAAGCGCACCTTCGACTTGTATAGACGCGTTCTTGAAGCTTGAGGTGTGTTTTGCTATGCCCTTACTTCTATAGTGTGTGTGGTTATGAATAGTCGGCTTGTGGCTATCTTAACACTTAATTAAGTCATATTATCATTATTATATTGTTATTTAGTTGTTTAGGTTGGCCTAAGGCTTATATAGGGCCATCTAAGTCGGCCTGGGTGATATCCTAGGCATAAATAGGTATATATAGGAGGTAGTGAGTCTTATTTCATCATCATATTGAGTATTGTGTTCTCACTGAAGACTATTGGAGGTATGCCCCTCGAAGTGGATTTGGAGGTTGCCCCCTCGAAGTGGCATATTATTATCAAGTATTTGCAACATATTTCCTATTATATTCAGATATTGTACAAGTTGATTCATTACAAGTGGTATCAGAGCATGATCTTAGCACCGTGAATGCAAAAACAAGGCGATTTTTTTTTTTTGATTTTGGAGGTCATTTTGGAAGGTGCATATATCTCAGATTTTGGCAAATTTTTTTCTGATTTTTAAAGGGTTTTTGAAGACCATATTATAGAAGCTACAGTCCATATTTCAGAGAGATTGGAGTAGAATTGAGTGAATTATTGCAGAATTAGGGTTTTTTCCCAATTTATTTGGAAGGTGCATATCTCTCAAATCCTGCCGAATTGGTAGCTGATTTTTAGTGGGTTTTGGAAGACATAATAGAGGAGTTTACAGTCCAAAAATTGGAGAAATTGAAGCATAAATAAATGAGTTATTGCAAAATTAGGGTTTCCAACAAATTCGCTCTCAAGGCTGCAAATCTGCTAATTTTTGGAGTTTTTTCTGGGTAAGTGGTAGCTTGGCCCTAGTAAGTTACAGTAAAAATTTTAGAGAATTTACATTTCATTTGTGTGATTTATTTCAAAAATATTGGTTTCCATCATGACGGGCCATGCATGTGGTGTGATTTTATTGGTTTCATCAAAATTTGGAAGATTCACCTTGTTTGCTTTGTGTTTTAAATCCTTATTAAGGGGTCTTCTTTCCCTTCTTACCATTTCATTCCTTCTAGAGTTGCTATAGTCATTAAATGACACCACCCTCCTTACTTTAGGTTCCAAACTTGCATATGCTCTTGCAATATCATCCGTGCTTATTGAGTTTGAAGCAGGCTCTTCCATCCTTGATGTTTCTTCTTCGGGGAGAAAGGACGGTATAGGAATTCTTGGGTTTGATGAAGTATGGCTGTTTTCGGAGTGATTAGACCCTACTTCTCTTCCATTGGTTGAGTGAGTCTTAACTGATCCGAAGTGTTTCCTATCTTTTGGAGGGCCTCTATGTAAAATGCTACCCCAAATTTTTTCAAAATCACATACAATGATATGGGAATGTTAGCACCAAATGCATAACCAACTAATTGCCTCACACTTTCTGATCACCCAGATCTCGGAACAGGCAAGGTGAGAGCATATGGTGATTGGCTACAATGAATAACTATGAAATCTATGAACTATAATACTTTTGCTGAAGTGGGCATCCACTTGTACCGTGGGAAATCACCACCTTTCAGTGGGTATGAGAGCAAGAATGAAAATGCAAATCATCCACTTATTCAGTGGAATATTCCACTTATGTAGTGGGTCGGAACAATAAAGGAAGGTTCTTTCTCCACACTGGCGGTAAACCATCCAGGGGAATTTATGTGAATTGTACTAAGAAAGGAAATACAATGAACTCAATACAATAGTTTCATTAACACATGAATTAGACTTGATGAGTCACCCTTGAAGATCAATGAAGAAGATCATACCCTGCACCATTGTTAGCAAATAAATCATCAAATGATTGATAATGATTGCAAATCTGATAAATTAGCTGATGTCTGAATTTTTATAACTTTTGCTTGACTGTCACTACTGTATGGCAGCCATGGAAGAGGCTGCAAACACATCAAACTTTATACACATCTGACATCCCTCCAGATCTACTTAAAACTGAATATGCAACCCATACAAACAATGCTGAGCACTTGCACCACAAAACAATATACAATATGATCAATAACTATTAAATGTTGCTGAGCAGAGCAGTACGGCAAGGACAGGTACGGCTGTTCATATCTTAATAAATCTGCCCCCAAACAACAGTAAATAGATCTCAAAGCAATCGCCCATACATATCTAACACTCTACAATCAAATAGGGAAATCAAAGAGTAAGCAATAATTTAAAATCTCAATCGCCCATTCCTGACTGGTACGGCCATTTCAGACTGTACGGCTTGCATAAGAATGATAAATCTGCTCTTAAACCACTGCAGAACTATAGAATGACAATGCCACAATATTATAATGAATAATCCATCAACATAAACTCCACAGAAACAAGAACAAGGAACTCCAAAATTCAATCGACCATAAGCATGTACGGCACTTCAGTACGGATTCATTCCCAGCTGTATGAAGACTTCATCAATTCATTGTAAATCAATCTCATAGTGAACACCTATACAGAGAAGGATGATCACAAGCAAAACAGAAATAATATCAGCCTTAAAGAAATTAATCTTTCAAAGATCCTCAGGTTGCCTGTACGGCCCAGCCATGGTACGGAATCCTCATAGCATTCAAAACACTAATCAAAACCATTGGAAACTGCATAGATAGTGACGCCTAAGCACAATAATATCATCCCAACACAAACTTGGTCACAAGGAACTGATATTAATTTTCAAGAGCAACTCGTCCCAAATACATCATGTACGGCCCAACAATGGTACGGCCACTAGAAAGATGAACAATAATATAAATTATCAATCCAAAACCACATACTATCATATCAAATCTGCATCCCAACTAAAGAAAAGGATCACAATAAAAAAATTCAACAAAACTATCAATCTCTGCTCAGCTCCATTGGTTTCCTGAAGTAGAAACCACCATTACTAGCTAGGGTAGATATCACACTACCGAAACTAATCTTCTTCGAGTAGATTTCCGTCCACAAGAAGGAAGAAAAAATGGAAGAACACGCAGGTTCAATCCAACAGAGTAACAATACAAATTCCAAGCATGTCCTCCAAATGAGCTCTCCATCAGCATATAAAGGCATTCTGGGAGTTACAACTCTACTTTCTTGAAAATATGATCTTTTTTCTCCTCAACTTAATAAAGACTTCATACTCCAAAGTGGTGCTCACTTAAATATTAAGTCTAGGAGAGAAATATAAATATGTCTTCATCCCACACTTAAGTCACTTTATAAAATATAACATTATAACTTAAGTGCACCAACAATATAAATAACCTGATTAATTATCAATTTTCCTCCAATTACCAAAATTGATAATTAAATATCTACTCCAAAGATTTGGAATGATGATAAGTGGCTCCAGGACAATTAGGATGAAAATGGGAACATTACACTCTAGAAACATTTGTGTTGTCTTATCACTTTGCTCCATCACGGCTTTAGTGATTCTCTCGTTTTGGTCCATCATTGTTTTTGTGGTCATTTCCATGAATGCTCTTATCTCATTGTTCATTTCCATCGTGTTGTTATTACGGGCTGATTGTCTTGTATAATGTTGCATTAAATTTCTTCACAGGATGGCTGGATAACTGCTCTGATACCACTTGTAATGTCCCCTTCTCACAAGTCAAAATTTCACAACCTTGTACACAATTTCAACTCGCAAAAAGAGAACATTAGTATACTAAACCCTCTTGATTTCATTTAGAGCAATAGATCTATGAAATATTCAAAGAACATAAGAACATTGCCCTTATAATTTCTATGATCAACATCAATTATCATTTCATATCTTCTATCCATAATCTTATGATTACTTTCAATACACATTTTCTATCGCTAATCTTATGATCATTATCATTATATATATTTCACATGTTCCCTCTTAAGTTCACTATCAATATGTCTTTTATATTCTCTATCATGATATTTCACGTTCTCTATTAATGTCATAATCTCTATCAATATGCATTTCCATTTTCTGTCACTTTCCATGTATTAATCACTAGCTTCATATGAGAGAGGTGAGATGACGCTTGCCACTATCCATCATGGGTCCTCTATCTCTGTCCTTAGACTCGAGGAGTACCTTTTGTACCCTTGGAGTCAAGGCCTCTATGAGATTCCTTGGTACTAGAGATGCCTTTTGCACCATTATAACCAAGGCCATTATATCACAATCCTTTGCACTATAGGTACCTTTTGTACCAGCATGAGACAAAGGCCTCTATGTGATAACTATCCTTTGCACTATGGGCACCTTTTGTACCAGCATGTGACAAAGGCCTCGATATACCCATGATTGGCCTCTTAGGCGTTTCAACTCACTTTCCCATATGAGACTAATAGTCTATGATATTATATCGCTGTTATGACTTATTTCAAATGATTTGCAGCACTTATGGTAATTCATACATTCATCTATGATCACATATTATAGAATTGAACCTTAAGAGTTTTAGAGAGTATAATAACATTGGATGTAAAGACATACCTGCTGAGAACAATACTACTCAAATGCAGAGGCCAAGTATATAGATATCTCAGAGTACTTTTACTAGAGAGATGCTAGAATTTACACTGGTTACCTACTGTATAATGAATAACAATTATATCCGCTTGAGTGAAAAGATCGCGACTCTTCCTTAGTAAGCAATCTTATGAATTGATGCCTTAATATTTATGTGTTTACACTTCCCACTAGATTGATATGGCAGAATAAACTGGTTCGAATGATATAACTGTAATGGTCGATGAGAGGGAATGATGGCTTATTGAAATTCTTTATGGTTTGCACTATGATATCAGATGGTCGATAGCTGCTGCTCTTCTTATTATGATTCAAACTATGATGTCCGCTGATGCCTTTCCCCCCCATCGACTCTTACATTTATACTTGGGCTCATTTGTATGGAGGCGTTGTTTAACAATGGTCGCCACCTTTCATTTTGCTAATCGATCATGAGTTAGTCTTTAATCATAATGGGATCGATTACTTTTATTCATTTCTTTAATATGAATGTATTAGTTACTTCATGCGTGCCTCTTCATGATGGTATATTGTTCGATTCATTGTCAGTGCCACTATCAGCCTTATGTAAATGTGTAGTTTATAAACATAGTTTGTATCTTGATGCCACATAATTGATCGACTTTTTCCTCGTGTTGCATAATGAAAAATTTGAATGTTCTTAGTCTCTTAAGGAAGCAATCGGTGTGACACCAAAATAGCTAACCCAAAACCCTAGAGTATTTCCTAATCTCCTAGGCCAGGTGTGTCATCGAAGAGGCATGAAATGGGCTCATCCATAGGTTGAGGGTGATTAAGGGCCAACTGGTAGGAGTGGGTAATCTCCTCATCGCTTTTTGCTTAGCTAAGCCAAGGAGGGTGTTCCTAGAGGTATTCGTAAATATGGATTAACAACAATACAAAATATGTTCATTAAAATAGGGCAGCAGTACCCAAATTGCAGTTTTGAAACCAAAGCTGTAACTGAAACAAAACTAACCTACTAGACTAAAAACCCCTTTTGAGCTTATGAATTAGCAGTCTTGCATGAGGGCAAAATGTTGGTATGTATTTAACTATTGAGATTTGTTCATTTAAAATGTGTGTGTTTGGTTATCACCTCCAAGATCGGGGCCTATCTAGTGGGCGGCAGAGTCCAATTTATCAAAGGAAAATAATAGAGCAGAAACAAAGGAGAACTGACCTAATAGCATAAAATGTGTTTGTCATGTAACACCAGGCATATACACATACTTTATAATTCGTCACTTCACCAAACAAAGCCATATGTAACTCAAAAGAGACCATCACTGACCTGGTAATGTTTTAGAATGCTGTCACATTTATCAGATTCGAAATTACATTCATGCCCTGAAATAGGGCAAGAGGAAACCCTAGCGCTGGCTTAGGTATTTCCCTAAAACTGCACCTTCAGTCATGGAGATATACAATATACTGGTGTTCATTACAATATTTGATCTTTCATCTGCTTTATTACTCGTCTGAAGAACTGGAATCACGACCCCTTAACTTGGAAGAATTTTCCTCTTCTGCACCTGTAGCTGTCTCGGAGTGAAATGGATAACCCCTTTGAATGTCTTTGTTCCCTGTATTTATAGCATTTGCTTGCATTTCGAATTGGATGAATGCATGGGCGGGAAAACCCTAAAATGCTCACCAACTGCAATAAATTCACCAACCCCACCGACCAAATTTGCATTAATGGCGACTTGTGTGGGTTTTGAGTCCATCAGGTGGTCATAGGAGGTGGTCACTTTTCATCATTCGCGCCTTTTAGAAAAATGCGGAAATCTGAGGGGTGAGCGGATATGTAGAGGTTTGAGGTAGGACAGGATCTGTGGAGCTTTTTGGGGGGTCGGGATATGTCTTGGTCTCCATGGAATCCCTGTGGAATAGTTGAGGAATGTGCGGAGAAATGAAGGGGGAAGGGATGGGCGGAGAAATGAAGGGTAAGAGGATGTGCAGAGGATAAGTGTCCGGGAAGCGGGGATCCGAGGGGGATGTGGATGCATCTACATCCACATCGAGGATGCGCAAAAGGGACTTAGGGATATTTGTGGGGACGCGGGAGAGAAGGGAAGGCGGGGATGCAGGGGCATCAGGGATATTCGCATCCTAAGGAAACCCTTGGCCATCTGGGTAGGGCCAAAAGTCCCGCAAGAGGCAAAACATTTAGAAAATTTCAAGGAACTTTAAGGATTTCCTTCAAGATTTTAATAAGATTTCAAGCAAGCCAAGGCACACAAAACTCAAATTCCACAAGTGGAAAAACATAGGATTTTTCAAAGGATCATAAGCAAAATTTAGGCCGGAAAAACAAGGTGCCAACACATCCTTCAAGTGTCGATATGACAGGCCTAGGCGCTTTTTTTGCATCTTCCTGTCATGTAAGCTGCCTAAGAACACATCAGGTATTTGCTTTAGATGTCTTTGTCACTTAAGCAACATCCAGATTGGTCTAGGCATGCCAATCTGATGTCCCTGCCAATTTAGTTGAATGAAACATGTCTTGGGGAGCTATTTTCAGTCACATTAGCCACTTAAAAGATATAACTCTTCTCCTAGGCACGCCTGACACTCCTGTCTGCCAGTTAACCTCATGACCTAGCACTTAGGCACCTCCTTTGCTTACTATTGCCACTCAAATGACATCTTTTCACCCTTAGGTGCGTAAATCAACAATACTTTGCCACTTAAGTTCATGTATTCACTTGTAGATACACTTTAGGTACCCTTGTCACTTAAATCTATCCTTTGGCCTGCAGGCATGCATTTCATCTACTTGTGCCGCTTGACTGATGTCAAAACGAACTGGAGTGTGCTTTGACTAGTTCTGTCATCTGGAAGACATGCTAGGCATGCACATTGCTTACCTTTGTCACTTAAAACTGTTAAGACTTTTTACTAGGCATGCCTTCTTGTTGCTGTTGTCACTTAAAATCTCAGCTTACCTACACAAGCACAGTAGCTCCATCCTTGCCACTTAAAGGGATTGAAATCACAAGGCAGGCGCTTCTTTTCACCATACCAGCACTAAAACTTCTAAACTCTCCTTCCAAGCATGGCCAAGAAACATCTTTCCTGTTTAACTAGTGGTTTAGGCTGCTCAGGCACCTATTTTAGTCAATGCTGCCACTTGAAACTTCTGATCATGCTTCTAAGTGTGCTTATAACATGTCTTGTCACAAAAAGTCACTTAGGCTCTCAAATTGGTTACTACTGTCATTTAAATGACTGTCTTCATCTTTAGGTGCCTCTTTCTCATGTATGTGTCACTGAAATCAGCTGACTAATTTAGCAATTATATGAATTCATAGCCTCTAAAGATATGTTGGAACATTACTTAATCGATTTGATTAATTTCAATCTGTGTGACCATCATTGGGCAACATTTTATTGCTAATGAATCCAAAGTTTTGGGCTTAATTTTATCCATTTTCCTATTGTCTCCATGATAGGATTTTTCCCACATGTTTTATGCCTTTTCTTATAATTTTGATGGTATTCAATGCCCTTCTATTTCTTTTCTTCTCTCTTTTTGAGGCCTTATTGACCTATCTTAACATGTAAGAGCCAAATCCCACATATTTAATTCTGAAAGGGATTACATTGTGTAATCTATAAAGGTGATAAGCTCTTTATGTAATATGGTATCTTTGGTGATCTAAAAAAAATGATAATTTGTTGTCTCATTGGCTGATCTATTTGGACCTAAAGAGCAGATTATGGTATTTAATCACAATATGCAGTTATTTACTTATTGGATGGCATATCTTGTGATTTTCCATGTGTTGTTTTTCTCAATGTCCATGTTAGATTGATATCTTCATTGCTTTATTGTGTTCCTGGCATAAACTTTATAGTGTTCCGTGACCTTTCTATTCTAGAAATTTTTATTTTGGTAATTAAGTATTTTCTTTTGAAAGGCAGCATGACTGCTTACTTGTAAATTTCTAAACAGTGTGAAGGAAAGATGCTGTTGAAGACTCTCAAGTAGACCTTGCCAACAAGATTCTAATTTAAATTGAAAATTTGTATTTTTTTGGTCGTAGTAAAGATAGAATTCTATTTGGAAAAGCTGTTGTAATATAATATTTTTCTTTAAGTTTGCCATCTGTTACGTAATTCTATACTACAATACACATAATAATATGCCTTAATAGCTTCATAACTTATTCGTAGTCCAAACCTTCTGGAACTGATTTGTGTTGGACTGTTTCCTAACATGTAAATGACATTTATTTAATGGTTGTTTGATTGATTCTCCTCTTGTGGTTGAATTTTGAAAAATGATTATCTCTATTAGGTATTTGGAGCAAGAATTTCTTGTTGATCATGTGTTATATTTTGATGCCTAAGTTTGTGAAAGTTTGCTCCTCTAGTGAAAAACAAAGGTTTAGTTTTCATGACTATGGCCTTGCAATCTGTTCTGAGCTATATTCTTCGATGTGGTAAAATAATTGATGACAATTTGGTTTCCTTGTTTAGCATGCTGGAGCTGGTCGATGTTGGTGCTCCAGAATCATTGTTGGCTCCTATTCGTCAAACAGTTTTGCAAGTAGAAGGAGTTAAGGTACACTTTTTAACATCATTTTGTGCATGATTTTAAGAAGTTTCTCAATGACATAAGGGTGGTCAAGAAATAGGTATTATTATGAAAGTATGCAAGTGATTGTAATTTGTGACTATTTCAAAACTTTCATTGAAGTGCCTCCTTAACAAAAGGCCACTACATAATAATTCACAAAAGACTTAAAAAGAAAAGTTATATTAACCTCCATAGATAATGAAATATGGACAATAGAATGAGAAAATAAATGAACTACAGAAGAGAAAAAAATCAGCAAATCTAATAAAGTTGTGGAATAGGATATTGGGAGTTGCATTGTTACTTTTGGCTACTAGTTTTGACATTACTATAGTTATGACCATGAGCATACTTGAGTCACCAAAGAGAAGTTGAGAGATATTCTTTACATGTTTTACATCATCTTGGTTAGGATACACCTTATCTTGAGCACTTCCCAACCAACATATAAACCAGCCAATCAACTGCCAAAACTAATCAACTAGCTATCAAGTTAGCCATTGATTGATAGAGCTTGTTTAACTAGCCTTAGAGGAGTCCATGGCTTCCCTCAAGAGAAATACCCCACGAAATCCAAATCCTCATCAAAAATTTGGTACAACAGTTTCACTATTCACAAGAGATTCCCTAGAGTATTGACAAGTATTTCTTTACCACCATGCCAGACAATCGTTCATATGGCTCAACTTTCTCATCCAAAAGGAAAATTGATGCTACCTCAATAGGGATACCCCTTCCAAGATCTCTTTGACAATGGATGAAATGGAGCAATTACTTTCATGTAATGTCCCCTTCTCATGCATAATCAGTTTGAGAACAATTAGCCTATTTTCTGAGTTTTCTCGTAGGCTAATTGGTTGGGCAAGGGAGAACTCCAACCTTCTTGGAGAGCATAGGTATGGACAAGCAATGCTTTTATTCATGGCAGTGAGTTCAAGAGATCTTAGTGAGCCCCATGACACTTTCAGAATGCAATTTCGTCTTTTTGAGAGCACTCCGCACTTCTTGGAGAAGCTGTCTATTTTTGGAAAGCGCCAAGTTGCATACAATTCATCACCCTAAACCCTAGGGGTATCTTTGGTATGATCAGAAATTCATATTTGGTTCATTTTGATGCTTTCCGCAACATTGGATGATCATTAAAATTATTAAATAGTTATTACTTAAGTTGTTCCCAAGGGGATAAATAAAAAAAAGGCAACTTATGTGTAACTATTTGATAAAAAGGTATTTAAGTTATGCTTTCAGAGGTACTAGGCATAAGAGGACTTTGCTCACATAATGTATTATTATTTATTTTGAAGAGCTTTTGGAGGGAAAAGAGAAAAGTTATATTTTATTTCCTCAAGTGAGTTATAAAACGAGGTTTTGAGCTCATTGTTGAGGTTAGACATGTTATGAGAATTTGCTTCTTCAATGAGAGAACTTGTGTTCATCTGTAATTTTCTTGAGAACGAAAACCCTCTTGAAAATACTTGTTTCGGGGATGAATATCCCCCTCGCTGGTCATGGTGGTTTCATTTTAGGAATCACTTTGAGCTTCAATGGAGATTTTGACGTTTTCTTATTAAGTTCAAGGTTTTGTTGATGTTTTGGATTTGAAAATGAAGGTGAGGGTTTTTTGGTGAGTTTGAATTGTTGTTTGAAGTGTTTTTTCCGAGGATAAATCTGCATAAAGGCTAGCCGCACCTCTTGGAGTTGGCCGTACAAACCCCAGGAAGGTGGCGTGAGGTTTTGAGGGCAAAACGCCTCTCTTTTCCTGAGTTTCATTTCCTGATTGGTGGCGCCCAAGGTTGTGGTTTCAGTTTGTGTTTGATTTGTGGTGAATAAATCAGCTATAAAATGAGGTTGGGCATGGTGGATAGGGTTTTATGTGCATTTTCAGTTATTTACTCTACTGAAATTTGTGTCAGACCTATATATCAGTGTTTGCAGTGACATTTGCACCTAGAGTTGAGTTTGGGCTATATTCTTCATTTGCACCATCAAAGCTTTAGTGGGTATGATTTCTTGTATTGATTTGAATGTTTCCAGTGCTTCATTATCTTGATAATACATTGCAGTAGTACTGTTTCAGTTGGATCGGAATATTATAAGATTTTATTGCAGCCTTTACTTCATTGTTATATCTTATATTAGTTGGAATAATCATATCTTGTAAAGCCTAGATGATAATACAGCTAGTGGTCTTCATAATCATGGTGGATCCTCTAAAGACACTCTAAAACTTTGACATTTCACTTTGATGCTTGAATCTGAAAACCTCCTTTTTGTTGATCTTGCATCAAATCCTAACTCTAAATCTGCGACCCTACATGTTTTGAAAACCCCTCATTCTTGAACAAGCCCTAGCATCTCTGAAAGATTGTATAACTGCTACTTTGTCTGATGATAATGTTTTGGTATAAGTCTGAACACTTGTTGATAATGATGAAAAACTTGCTAGAGTTAGGAGCCTTGTAATGTCCCTTTTCAGTCCATTCCAATATTCTTGGAAAGTTCCAAGAATCTTGGAGAGCGCCAACCTTTTCAGGAAGGATTTTTGACAGTGGCAGTGAGTTCGAGAGACCAAGATGAGTCCAACAGTACTTTCCGAATGCAATTCCGACATTCTGGGAGCACTCCACACTTCTTGGAGAAGTTTGCAATTTTTGGAAAGCACTAATTTTCATAGAGTTCGTTATCTTGAGAACTTAAATAGTTAAATGTTAAGTTGTCGAAAAGTAAAAATTAAAAGTCAACTTATATTTAATTCTTTAAAAGGAGTCTAAAGTCGCTTTTTGGAGGGAAAATAAAGGGACACAAATAATAATATTTTATGATTCCAAAAAGTGCTTATAAAAGGGGATTTTGAGGAGAGAATTCTCATTTTGAACATTTTATGAAATCCTTATTTATTTGGGAGATTGAACCAGGTTCATTCTTCAGCCGAAGGATGAAAACCGTTTTGGCAATCAGATTTGTGGACAAAAACCATAGTTACAAGACTCGCCCAGACTCGGCGAGTTGCGAGCCGGGTGACCCTAAATGAGTCTGGGAGACTTGACAGCCGAGTACTCACCAGACTTGTCGGGTCCTATAGAATTGCCGAGTTTGGGCGAGTCCCGTGGGTTAAACTCAGCCACAACTGGGTAAGTAGAAAATAGAAAAAAGAAAAAAAAATCAATTCACTCTAACTAAGTGTCTTATATTTGTCTCCTAAACCCTAAAAGCAACTTCATTTCATTTTCAAGCCAAAGGAGAAGGAAAAAGGAGAGTTTTGAGCCAAAATTGGATTGCATTGAAGGGAAACCAGCAAAGCGATTGAGCAAAAATCGGTGGTTGAATCACATTTGGGCAGGTTTGTAGCTACTTTTGGTGCATCTAAAGGAGTCCACAAAGGATTGGGAAGATGTCACCATTGATTTCAAGCAAGATTTAAGAGGTAAGTTTGTATTTTCAAGGATTTTTTTTGTTTTCTTAAATAAAAATTCCATTTCTCTTTTACATTTCTTTTTTCTTTTTTTCTATTTTGTTTTAGTGGACCAAAGAACAAACCCTAGGTGTGTTTAATTTTTTTGTTGAAGAAACCCTAGGTGGTTTTGATTTTTTTTTAGTTTTATAGTTGCAAACCCTAGAATTTTTTTTTATATTAGTTTAATTATAAACCATAAATGCTTTTTTTTTTCTATTTATATGTTATTGCAGCATTCTTTAGATTTATAAATTGTCTTAATCACAATGTCAAACCCAGTTAGAAGGGACCCTTGTCGGAAACATGTCACCCCGGGGTAAAAGAGAGGAGAGAACTTCTTTCATTGCAAACAAACAATGCAAGGGGGAGGCATTAATAGATTGAAATACCATATTGCATGTATACCATGCCGAGATGCTAAGCCATGCGATGCAGTGCCTACTGAAGTTATGCGTGAAGTGTAAGTTCAATTAGAAACCTTTGAGCAGCAAAAAGAACTAAAAAAGAGGCAAAGAGAGGAAATTGCAGCCACTGGTGGAATTGGAGAGTCTTTTTCTTCCATTCCTCCATTTCATCCATCTACGGGTAGTGGTAGTAGTAGTGGCAATGGCAGTGTTAGCATTGGGCCTAGAGTTCGTGCATCTAGGTTAGATCCATATATTTTGCCATGCACTACTCTGGGTTCCCAACTGTCACTTGAGAGCATGGGTTGGAACAAAGATAAAGTTGATGCAACTAGAAGTGCAATTGGAGACTTTTGGTTCTATTGCACCATTCCATTCTATGCAGCCAGGCAATTCTTTTTTTTTTGTTTTAAAATATATAGTTTGAAACTTTGATTCTTTGTTTTTTGAATTCTTAATTTTAGAGGTATGCAGAATTCAAAGTTAAACTCTCAATTTTACAATACTCATTTTATTTAATTTATTTTTGTTAGGTCTCCTTATTGGCAAAACATGGTGGATGCCATTGTAATGTCCCTTTTTGGGACATTTCCAACTTCATGGGAAAACTTCAACTTTCTTGGAAAGCGCTGGATTAATCATTTCGAGATTCTGTGAATGGTAGTAAGTTTGGGAGATGAAGTTGAGCTCAATGGTGCTTTTCGGATGCAATTCCGGCTTTCTAAGTGCGTTCCAAATTTCTTGGAGGAGATTGCTATTTTTGGAAAGCGTCAATCTGCCTACATTTCATCATTTGGAGAGCTATGGATCATTATGGTATGGTCAAAATCCAAATTTGAAGTTTTTTAATAGTTTCCACAACATTAGTTGGTGTGCAAAATTTTTTTTAATTTATAGCCTTCACAATTTGGGTTTGATGGAAGAGTGGGTGAGAAAATCCCAACCACTCCAACTGCATTAATAACATCATTTTCAACTACCCATTTCGCATTAATGGCGACTTGTGGAGTTGGCGACGTGTTTTCTCATGTTTCTGGGCCATCCTGCATGCTAATCGGATGTGGATATGCAACATGATATCCGGTTTAATATGATCCTGGCCACCCTGTATGCCTTGCATTTTGTCTTGTTCTAGATTCAGTCTTCGTCTTGGTCATTTGGATGTTATTCTGTATCCTGCCTTTATTCTGATCCACATCCACTGCTTGATGTTCTTCTTGATGTTGACCATTCGGATGTGTTTCTTCACCTTGATCATTATCTTGATCATGATGTGGATCTTCTTCATGTTGATAAACCTGATGTTGATCTTCTATATGCATACTTCGTGCTCCAAGCGTGTTCTCTTTTTCAATCGGGATATTGGGAAACAACGAGTTGAATGTTCACTTGTTGAGGCCACTTTTCCCTTTGATCATCGAGAAGATGTCTAGTTGGATAATAAAGCATTGCAACCAGATGTGGATATGCAATATGATATCGGGTTCGAAATATCCACTTGGAAGATATCCGGTTGGAAAATGTCCACTTGGAGAGTGTGCTTGAGAAATATCCGATTGAAAAGTCAATTGGATCTGGAAAGTCAACTGGATGTGGACAATCAATTGGATCTTGCACAATGGATAGTCGATTCATCCAGTGTTCCACATCCAGTTGGAAATACAAAGGAACTTAACTGGGTCCAGAAATGAAAGACAACCAAGTAGGAAAACAAAGTGACCTGAACCCGATGTGACACAATGGACATTTGGTTCATCCCATGTTCCACATCTAGTTAGAGATACAAAGGAATGCAATTGGAACCGGGTATGAAATACACTTAACACTAACCCGATAGGAAAACAAAGGAGGGCAACTAGATGTGGATATGGAAATATCTGGATGAAAATATCTAGTTGAAGCCAGAGTCCTGTAGAAACGTAACTTAGTCAATTTTCCTCGGATCTTCATAAAATTTGTATTGTGAATACCCATTTGGCTTCTCTTCAAGATGAACTATGATGCGACCAGATCTAGACATGAAATGCAACCCGATAGAAATGAGGCAACTGGATATGGATGTCCAGATGTCCGGTTGGAGCAATGAGCATAACTTAGCCAAAATTCATCAAATCTTCACCAAATTTGAAATGCAAGTACCCATTTCGCCGCTTGACTAGATGCACTCCTTAGGCACAATTGCAACTGGATCTTTTAGAATTTTGAACATCTCCCCCTTAGGAAAATTATGAGAAATATGACAAGATTTTGCAATAATGAGGCATGAAAATAGGAGTCCCAATAGTGGCTCTGGTTGGGGATGTGTGCTAAACATTAACACAACAAGAATCCAGAACATCTCCAGGCAGACCAAAAGGTAAAAATGAACAAGGGGAAAACAACACAAGACATATTTACAAGGCATATAGTCATAGGCAAGGGGGGGGGGGGAAGGAATGATGACTTTAAATGTAATGTCCCCATTTTTCGTGAGCATCAGAGTTTGGAGGATTAGCCTATCATTTGATCCTCGTAGGCTAATGGGGGTGTTCAGAGGGTCCTGTGTGGCAGTTATCTGGTTGCCTTCTCCTTCAGAGCAGAGTTTGGTTCAGGTGGGCCTTCGTTTGATGTTTTTGGACTCAGTTATACACACTTACTATTTATAGTAAGTCACCATTTCAGGAGAGTCAGTGTTTCTATATATAGCAGGGCACCTGGATAGGTCTTGATTGCAATGTTGATCCCTTACTCAATTGGTTTGATCAGGTAATGAGGGATTTACTATTTACAGTAAGACTGTGGTTGTAGAGAGGGACCCCTGCTATTTTTAGTAAGGCGGTTGGATGCACAGAGGGTACAATGGTTAACTCCCAGGTTCAGATGGATTGGCAAAATGATGATTAATAATGAAGTTATGCATTTTTAATTATTATTAAAGTTGACTTTAATAATAATTAATGTATTTAAATGTACATTTTATAAAGTCACTTTATGACTTCATTTAAGTGGGGGCCAACTATGTATTTAATGACATAAAAGTATATTATAAAGTTATAATGTAACTTTATAAAGGGTGGGGTCATTTTAAGTTAATGAGTAATTAATGCCTCATTGAAAAGCATGCCATTATGAGTTTATATTATAAAGTATTTATTAAAAACCTAAAAGTGGACTTCAAAGGCAAATTAAATACACTTCACTTGGAGAAGTTATAAAAAGGCATCAAGAGGAAATGCTTTTCATTATTGAATGAGCATTTGATATTTGTCTTTGTGATTTTCTTGGTGTTGGAGGAGAAACCTAGGGTTTCTGGATTCCAGAGCTTTCCAATCATTGGGAATGAAAAATCCCATTGATTTGCATAACTGAGGTAGTGAAACTATCTACTGGAGGGTTGCAGCTGTTGGAGGAGATATTTCAGTCTTCTCACCACTACAAATTTAGTGGCCAATGGCCAAATTTGTGGAGATTCGATTGGAGAATAATTCCTAATTGTGATTCATCATTTCATCATCTTTAAGAGTGATTTTGGCAAGATAATATATTCTGATATTTTATGATAGTCATAGCTGGGAACCACAATTTGATTGTGGAAAGTTGATTTGGCATCGATTTCTTCATAGGGCTTGAGCGCTCCATTCTAGAGACTTGGACAATGATGTTTGATGCATGTGAGAGGGTCTAGAGGCTGCATATAATTTATTATCAGAACTTCAGATAAAAAACAGGGGCGGCTACCATAGAGGTGCGATTTGGCTTCAAGAGATATCCATTGCATGGGTTTAGGCTACCATCTCTTCATCGATTTGGAGGGCTTCATAATCCAGGTTTTTTGAGGTCATTTCATTGCATTGTAATGTAGTTTCAGATCATAATATTATTGTATCAGGCCATTAAGGTGCTGCCATAAGTTAGTTGCATTGTGTTGCCAAGAGTCTTGGCCAACATTCTATATCAGCATTGTAATGGGAGTAGACTGTCAATAAAGGAGGAATAAGTTTCATGTCACATACTTGTAGTGATTACAATCTTCATTTCAGTCTTATAGTTTGCTTACCATATGTTTGACGAAATGACTATTGGCTGTAAGTGACTATTTGCATAGAGATTTACATGTGTCTTTGCTGTACCTTCATTTGGGAATTAAATAGATGCATGTCAAGTGTTTGCATTAATGCCTAGTTGTTGAAGGTGCATATTGCCTATCTTAGGATGCATGCAGAGTGTTTGACAATATGTCAACTAGCTGTACAAGTTAATTTCAGTCACTTATATGTACGTGAAAGGTCAAAAACAGTTAGTACACCATTTCTATTATATTGTCAATCAATCTTGCATCATTAGAAGTACCATTTGCAGCATACAAATTCATAACAAGACAAATAGAAGTTTAAATCAGCATGATCAGACATTGTGTGCAAAGTGTTTGACGATATTCCTAGAGCCTCTAATCAGCAAATTGAGGTCAGAATTGTTAGGGGATATTATAGTAAACAAAATTTAGAACATTGTAGGCCACCCTGCAAAAGACTGATGGAACTACTTGCCCTTGTCGAAGACAAGCTGAATGAAGGAGCCGATCTCCATCAAATTGAAGTTGCATTGATCACCTAGCAACAACAGAAAGTATTTATTCCACACATGCACCCGCAAGTTGCCAATGTTGGTATCATCATGCTGGAAGTGAAATTGATAGTCAACCGGATAAGGCAACCACAAATAATAAGATCCATTGTCATCCTCATCCATATGAAGATTCCTCATCCTGTTCCTATCACCCATGTTATTTCTGTTCCTGTCACGGTCATTGTTGTTATTCCTGTTGTTCCTGTTATCTCAGGGTAATAACCTGGTGAGGATTTGTGTCAACTCCCTCTGAGATTCCTGCATTGTTCGTTCTATGGCGAGCTGTCCCCTAGCCAATGAATTCAAGATATCCCGCATGCTAGGCTCCTCAATTTCTCTGTCATCCATTTCTTCTACTTTTACTGGAATCTCACCTGAAAATGGGTCTGCCATTGGTACTGGATTCTCTGGTTCTTCTAACTATGGTACCTGTGTTTCTTTTTGTAACCTATTTCTTCTGGTATTGTAGTGGTGTGTCAAGGACTGCATAGATAACATATCTCAGTTTTTCATCTGCATGTCGGTGTTACTCTCACAGGATGGCAGAATCTTCTGCTCTGATACCACTGTAACATACACCCTCGAATATATGTTTGCTTTGTGTTTTTTCTTTTTTTTTGCTTGTTTGGTGTTTAGGTTTTCATGGGTTTTGCTTGCATGTTTGTTTTTGCATAAAATATAAAGCATAGACTGAAAACCCAGAAAAACTAGAATAGATATTAACAAAATAACAACTACCCAGATGGCAATGAGCCAAAATATGAATTATATTGACATACCCAGATGGAGTTTTAGAACTTCATACAAATGTTGACGGAGGACCAGCAATACGAAGCATAGCAAAGTGCTCCAAACTCCAAGAAATTAAGAGGTATGGCTTCACGAATATGAACAACTCAATATTAAGCTCTAGGCATCCAGAATGTGAGTGAAAGCAAGCCACAAAGAAGAAGAATTAATTTTCTGCAATACCCATGTCCACCTGTATGTTGTACGACCTCTGCTAGGTCTATTTGCAACAACAAATAGCAACCAAACTGGCTCAAATCCTTTAATAAATGACTGAAAGTTACTGCAGATGTATGGCGACCAAGTAACAAGGAGTGCAGCAGCTAAACTTCACAAAATCATCCCCAAAGATCATCACAAAAGGGTACGGTCAGCTAGTGCAGGTGTACGGCCTGCCTTGGGAGGGTTATGACAGCAATAAACCAACACAAAAATACACAAATCTCTATTCCTCAGGTCTATCCATAGCTGCAATCATGAACTCCATCAAATCTATTCATTACAAGCTCAAACCGCTACTGAAATCTGTCGAATGAAAGCCCAAGTGAAGCTCCAGAATGAAGCCTCCAATTATCCTCTCATGATGAGATCTTTCACGCACGAAGAAAGGGACTTATGCAGGGGTTTTCGTCCCAGCAAAGCCAATCCAAAACCCTCAAGCTCCAAGCTCAAGAATGCACCGGAATAATTCTCCAAGAGAAAAGCAAATCAATAGTCAAGCATGAATGAGAAATGAAGTTACTTTTTGCCTTTTATTCCTCTTCTCTCTCCCAACGCCCAAGATGAGGGATTTTGATTTGTTTTTAAATTATCATTTAACCCCTTATTACTCCATGTGGGGCGCCCATTCCCTAGAGACTCAACTTTAAGTTATAACTTCATTTTATAAAGTGTTATTACTTTATAACTTAAAGTAATTTAACCTTTCAACTAGTATAAGTTAAATATTTAATTTAACTTATATATCGACTTACAATATCTCATGCCCTCTAAAGAACATGAATCCTCGTGCCAAGGTCTTCTGACGGCTCTGCCAAAAATAGTAAGTGCCCTGGTCTCGACTTACTATAAATAGTAAGTCATCAACTGGCTCCCTAACCATAGTCATTAGCCTACGGGAGTCATGTGATAGGCTAATCTACTTTGTCCAACTGACTAGGCTAAGTGGGGGACATTACACACACCCACAATTCGCCCAAATGGTTTGCTCCATGGAAAGGAAAAGATATTAAATGAAATGAACACATCAAGACCATCAGAAAAATATGCTAAGTCATCTCCAAACCTCAATTCTCCTTCCCAAAAGAGACGGAGTGTGAAAACAAGTCCCTCCGTTTCTCCAAAGGTGATCACTCCGAAAATGGGGACATTATAGTCCTCCCTTCTCGGAATTGCTTATCCTTAAGCAATGGCAAGTATGCAGTAAGTGAGATAGTGTCAAATGACATGTATCTCCATCCACCCAAATACTCTGCATCCTGTGAGGTAGTGTCGAATGACATGTACCTCCATCAGTTTAAATGCCCTGTGACCACACAAAATCTCAACCTGTGGTTGTATCTTCCAAGAAGAATGTGAAGAATGCAATGCGAAGTGAGCTCCGATAGCTGAAGCCATACACACTCGAACTCGACCTGGCCCCATCCTCCAGATTTTGAAAATCTGCTCACAACCACAAGTACTACAATCTTCGAAACTCCCAAGGCCCCATCCATCCAGAACAAATAGCTAGTCCAATTTGAAGCCCTGAAAAGAGTTATGCATGCCAACAAGTGAGGAAGAATGTGAACTCTAGAACATGCCACCTGTCTCCAAGCTTCAGCTACTCCACACTAACAAAATCATAATCCATGCTCCGGAAATTGTGAAGCAACTCATCAAAATCCCAATGAAGTGATGTACAAAACATGCCACTACCTAGATCCCAAATCATCCTATCATCGCATCTGACAATTATGAAGAGATGGAAGCATTTCAAAGTGCTAACAACATCAGACCACCCTCCAACTCCTGTGGATCTCCCATGGATGTGAAGAATACCCAACATAGATGCAAGAAAGTGTATAACAACTCCTCCTAAGGTTCTGATATAGAACAGAACAGCAACCTCATGACTAGAAATCAGGCCTATGTGGATATGAATAGTGTCTCCAAGGACATAGGATGATAGAGTATCATCCCTATGCCATCCTTCAATGGTGAGAAGATGATCCAACTCTTCTCCAAACTCCCGAACAACGAGTGTCCTCCAAGAACTCAATAGGCAATCCAAGCACCATGAAGTAGAACAATCATCTTCAAACCATGTAGGGAGTAGCTCTCCATGAACTGAGGCTGGAAAACCAATGTCATCAGGCTCACCACCAAACCCAATGCCATAGTCCAGCTGCAATATACTCATTAGTGCCTCAAAATCAAAAACCATAGCAATGTCTCCATACCTAGGTACATAGATCAGCTGCAGTTCTCCACCATGCCAACCAAATGCAAGTGTCTCCATGTTATGCATCACCAATCTCTGAAATAGAGCAGCTACATACCCTACCAAAAAGTCATCCACATGATGGAACTCGTCACAAGCAAACTCCTCAAGTGCTCCATGAATGGTCAAAGGCCCAATCCAAACTGGATTACCCATAGCTCCATCTACACTAGTGGCTGACCCACCGAGTGTATACTCCATAATGCCATCCAAGACTATGATATGAGCCTTCAAGTGGCTCTCCACAAGATGTGACATCAACTCGTCATGAAGTAAACAATGAAGGAACTCTGAATCACACCTCAAATCTGATTGCTCCACTCGTTTGGCCACCCTACAAGACTCATTCCTCATATGCCACATGTCATGCTAAACTAACTTGGTCCTCTTGGGTCTTATACATACAAATAAGACCTCATGTTTGTGTCCAAAACAAAAGCCAACAATAGTAGAGGTCTTAATCCCATTCTCATGTGTAAGGGCTGCCAACATATGATTATGCAAGAGTGAAAGACTGCTGTTCCAAATAAAATCAGAACTGCTGTCATACCTTTTTATAGTGCCTTCAACCATCTCAAACATCTCCTTCATCATTGTTGCATGCTCTCTATCTAACGCTGATCCAACATGAGTCTCTCCATGGACAACACATGCCTCAAAGCTAATCCTCTTGGCTCTGATGTCATGATGAAGTGAAGACAAAGGACTGCTGTTGCAAACCAGAAAATCAGACCTGTTATCACACCTTATCAAGCTGTCCTCTAGCTCCTTAATCTCTTCCTCATCCTTCGTCATATGTCTTCCTACAAGTGCAGGTCCGAAAGGTGGCCCTAATTGAAATTTACTTGCCTCCAATCTGAATTGAACCTCTCTCCCTTTGGCTGCCATATCATGATATTGTGAGGGTAAGGGACTATTGTCACACGTCATAAAATCAGTCCTTACGTCATGCCCAGGTGTGATATCATCATGGTTCTCAACCTCTCTTTCTTCCATGAATGAGTGCTCATTAATAAGGGCAGGTCCAAGGGAAGTCTCCAATGGCAAATCAGGTGTGTCATGGCTGCAAGTTGAATCCTCATGTGTATAAGTTTCTTCTACCTTCATGGCTTCATCATAGGATCCTTCAAGTCCATCCTCCATGCCTCTATTCTTTGCCATCTTCATGTTGCTTTGTTTTCCATCGAATGTTGTTGCCATAGAAGTCAGAAATTTTGTTGTGTATGATGAGGAATGTGCCATGCTCAACTCCCAATGAAGCTTCTTCATGTGCTCTTCCGATTCTTGAAGGGCCTCTTGAGTGCTCTTCATGGAATCCATAGTGTCGTTAAGCTCAAAGGTGAGCTTATCCACTTCATCTTCCTCCCTTCTCAAAGCATTAGCATATATTGCACCAATTTTGAAGAGATGGTCTCTATTTGCAAGTAGATGCGAGTAGTTTGACCTCACTATAGCCAAGGCCTCTTGGAGCTCTTGAAAATTGGCAAGATATAGATATTCTTCAAAGTATTCATGCCTCTCAAGAACTTTCCAACACAAACCTGCCATTACCTTATGAACATGGTCAAAATGAGTTAGGGTTGCCACGATCTTACCTTCATTTGTCTTCAATTGCCCTTCCAAGTGATGTGACCCATGAGACCCAAGGTCTTTATGCAACATATCATGATCATGCCTTTCCATTTCAATTTCTTCCTTGACATCTTCTCCATTGCACCCATGTGCTAAGTCATCATCATGCCCGATCCAAGGATCTCCATCAAAGCAGTGGGTAGAATCTTCTACCTCATGATCTTCCTCAATGGCTGACCTAGGAAGTGAATGTACCGCTATGACCTCCTTGACCACCAAGGGATCATTCATCTCTAGCCAATCTAAATCAACCTTAGCAACATCTCTTTTTTCACTACATAGCAATTTTTCTGAACCATCCTCAAATGTGTGAACAATATCCATCTCAAAGACATCCAAACTACCCTTTGATTTCTTGCCATTGTGATGCAAAGGTGATGAGGCAATGCTAGGCTCAATCAAAGGAACAAGTGAACTCATACCTTCTTGTAGCTGATCCAACCTTGTATGTTTGGCAAGCTCCGTGATAGCATACCCTCCAGTCATGTGGTCATCATGAAGTCTTAGGTGTTCGCCACTTACAACGTGTGATGCTTCTTCGCCCATATCCTCATAATGACTTGTAGGATGCAAATCACCAACAAGTAACCCTTCCTCTTTCATGGCGGTATCTCTATCAACCTTGTAGTCTTCACGGAAACCTTTGTGTTCTTCATTTGGTAATCCTCCTTTATCCTTATCCTCATAGGGCTGCAAATTTTCTTCCTTTTCTACCTTATCCTTGGGTTCTTCCAAGTCCGGAGCCGACCCTTGAGGTCTATCTTCTATAATGTTTGGCTGACCCATGATGTGAAAATCATTATCCTTTAGATAGCCATAGTCGCTCCCGTCCGGCTCCATATATTGAGATAGGAATGACTTTAAGCTTTTCATGCTTTTTTCAATTTCTTCGAAAATCTTCCTTGTGTCATCCATGATAGCTTGTAGACCCGTAGGCTAGCAAGATCAAGGCTCTGATACCATTGTAATATCCCAAAATGAGATATTTTGGACTATCTTAATTTTCTGCCCAAACCATAATTTCTGAAGTGAAAATCAGACTTGAACACACAACTAGGGCAGCCCACAAAACATCTCAAATCCACATATTAACATTGCAAACATAACAATCCATAAGGTACTTGTATTCCACAATCATATGAGCAACAAATCTACTTAGATGATCCACACAATTGACTGAAAATTAATGAAGAAGTCTACTGCTATAAAATTGAATATATTATGTCTTCAATTACAATCACAAATTAGGGCAAACATGAAAAAACATGCCCAGCAAGTTCTGCCCTAAATCTGGATGATGTACATACCAAACACAATGCAATCTGACCTTACAAAATGATAGGAAAATGCCTCTAATGCTGCTGCTCCAATTAGGGCATCAAACCCTAAGTCTTCAAGGCTCAAATGCAATAGAAAACCTTCTCAAAAAGGTGTGCTCAGGTCTGCTCTGCTGCTGCAATTATTTCTGCTTTGCTCAAGCCCTAGATCAGCAATGTGATCTTCACAACAACCTCCAAAAACATAGGCGCACTCCTCCAAAAAGGCACTCCATAGCTAGGGTCCACTTCACAAAAGATGAGCAAATCACGCCAAAGAAGTGCCTAAAATGATCTCCAAATCAGATCTGCAATTCTGCTCCAAAACAATGAAGTGCAAGTGAAGTCCCATCACCGAATCCTCCGCTAGAAACAACTAAGGTTTTGTCCAACTCCTCCTAAGAACTTGAGGTTTTCGTCTCAAATCCTTCTCCAAGAGATAAACTCCAAAAGTCGAATAAATGATGTTGAAATGCCACCAAAATAACTTATATTTATACATGTTTTCATCTCCATATAATGCTGGCTGACCTAGGCAGAAAATTCATTATTTATTATCTTTTTTCCACTTTAATAGCCGACCTCCTTATGAAAATGTAACATACACCCCTGGTATATGTTCTGCTCTGTGAATATGTTTTTTGTTTTCTACTTGTTTGATGTTTAGGGTTTTATGGGTTTTGCTTGCATGTTTGATTTTGCATGAAATACATAGAATATGAACAATATATTGAAAACCCAGAAAAACTATTGCATAAATCAACAAACTAATTAAGACCCAGATAGGAGAATGCCAAAATATGAAGTTCTATTACATACCCATATCAAGATTTACAACTTCATGTCGGGGTCATTGTCGGACCAGCAATTCGAGCTATGAAAACTCTTCAATAATCACATACAATTGCTGATATGCATTAAAATCAAAGTTGCAGCAATAACTATGTCCTCCAACGCCACCAAAGAGAGTGTGAACAATGCTGAAGAGTGGAGGTCGATTTCCAAGAACACCCACAACCTGTAACTCAGTGTACAGCCTGCCTAGAGTACTCTATCAGCAGCAAATGCCAAGGGACTCTCCAAAATTTGTTCAAAAGTGTCTGCAGTCTCTCAACAACCCCAAACACCAAAGAATAACAGCATATATTAATGCCAAACCTTCCAAAATACACCACTATGCATAGTACGGCCTCACTAGAGATGTACGACCTACCTGTTTGGTACGGCTAGCACAAACAAATTCTGCAGCAACTAAAAACTGAATCACAATGCTTATTTCTGTCCTTCAATGCCTTATTCGAACTTGCAATACGAACTCGATGAAAGATATAATCATTTAGCTCAAAAACTCAACCAAAATCCGTCAATGAAAGCTCAAATGGAACTCCTGTGTGAAGCTCCTCCAAACCTCTCTTGATGCAATCTTTCATGCATGAAGAAAAGGACTAATGCAGGGGTTTTCGTCCCAACATAGCCATGAATAAACCCTAGAGCCAAGCTCCCAAACCCTCGAAGGGAAAGCAAAAGAGAGAAGAAATAATAATCCAAGCATATCTCAAATGAGGCACTTTTCCCTCTTTTATAACTGTCCAAGAGGGGTGTTTCACTTTTTGAGGGAAATATTCTTTTAATTTTACTTTTAATACTTCCCAAGGTGAGCGCTCCATAAAATAACTTAAGTGACTTTTTTTAATATTTTATTTTGAGTCACTTTATAATTAAACATTAAAGTCCCTTTTAAATATTCCGCTCGACTTACGGACTTTAAAATAAATGCCCAAACGATGTTGGAATGTCATGATCTATAGCTCGTCGGAAAGCCCTTGATGAGATGAATCCAACTCCACTCCGAAAACCCTGATCTGACACCAAACCCGAACTTACTAAAAATATTAATGGCCATAAGCAAAATTGGGCCACATAGAGGGTGCCAACTGGATCCACGAACCATCTGATATCTTTGAGCTCAATGCAACGATGGGACAACCAATAGTTGACTGCCAAGTCACCAAAACAACGTCAAACTAACACTAAAAATAGCAGTGTTCCCCGAGGACCAAAGAGAACAAACCCAGAAAAACCCAGAAAGATTGTTGACATGCAAGTACTTACTATAAATAGTAAGTACGAACAAGTTGTCCGAAATCTCTCTGGAAAGTGTCAACCAGCTCCACTGGATCACACGAACACCCTGGTGACATCGAAATACTCTCTGATTATGCTGTCACCAACTCAGAAAGTCAGCTCCAACTGTGATGCAATAGGACTCGAAAATGGGGACATTATAGTCTGCCCTTCCCAAAGATTGCTTGTCCTCAAGCAATCTGCATCTGTATGCCCTAGTTGAACTCTAGGATCCCAAATCATTCTGAAGAATATCCAACATCTCCACTGCATCCACTGGGTAGAGGTAAAACCATGCTCAGCATCAATGTAGGTAACTACCCCATTGTAAAACAATTTGCTAGACATAGGAACCCCTGGGTCCCAAAGCCAATATGGAAGTCTGCCATGCATAACATCCCCTGACTTCTGCTGCACTACTTTGATATCAACTTCACCATGTAGAGAGTGGTGAAGCAACATATTGGAATCCAACTAAACTATCATGCCAAACCTGTCACCACCTGGATCCCAACACATGAGAACATCACATCCAACAATCATGAAGGGGTAAGTAAATCTCGAAGTGTTTGAACCACAACATCCCCTATCATCCCCTGCCAAACTCCTATGGATGTGCTGACTATCCAACATTGGTGCTGGAAGATATGAAACTGCTCCTCTCAAATTGAGGGAATGATAAAACTCTCCCCCATCACCGCTGTAAAAACTAAATAGGCCATCCTGCCTACTGACACTGCAACCTCTCTGAAGCCATGTCTCCAATGGAAATTTTAGAGATGAAGTTGCAAACTCTGTCAGGTACATATCACTATGATAGTAATCTGATCTCTGACCCTGCAAGTAATCCTCTGAATGTATCAGAGTCAGCCACCTGCAATCCTTAGTTCCATCTTCTGTAGATGGCAACCCTTCATCTCACAATGGATGGTATAAATCCCGAGCCAATCCACACTTACGCATCATCAGGTCATCCGTGTGTGGACTAAAGGAGAAATGATGAGCACTTCTCACTATGCAGTCAAAATAAAAAGCACCCGCCTGTGTCAATGGTTGACCGTCATAGTCATGGGGAACACACTCCTCATCACTCAAATCAGATGATGGCTTATGTCTCTGATTCTGAATGGCTAATTGGTTAGATAACCTGCAAGTCCTCTTTGCGTACCCAATAGCAAAGTCTCTATCTGAAAGCAATTGGAGGTATTCTGATTTAATCCACTCCATAGCATGCTGGATAGTTTGCAAATTAGATATGGAAGTGCCCGCTACTACCCCTATTTGCCTTTCCTCCAATTGTGTCGTCCAAAAAAGCTCCTCCACAAACTTGTGGGTACTGTCAATACGAGTTAAGGTTTGAACAACCTTATCCTCGGTAACCTTCAGCTGATCTCTCCATCTTTGTGGCTCAATAAACTATTGATCAAAATCACCTGCATGGGATGTAATGTCTGATTTGCTTCCAAGAGAGGGAAACAAATCGTGAGAATGGATCTCCCCACTGAAAGATGCCTTGCATGTCTCCTGTGACAAAGATGGAGTAGTGTGGTGATCTGTCACACAACTCTAGGGGAAATCCACCAACTCTTTGCAAGAGCTATCAATCATCTTCTCTACATCACCTGAAATGGGACTAACCTCAGGAACACCTGGTGCAACATATTGCTCCTTGTTACACTCATCCAAAACAATCATCCCATCTGTGTGACCTGCATCTGTAACTGTAATGGATGTAGCCACATCCACAAAGTTCTCCTTACCACTATCCGTGGGTGCATGCTCATCACCAGTAACGGTCATAGAAGTCGGAATTGTAACTGCTGGAGATGAAGACTGTGCTAAGCTCAACTCCACGGTAAGCTCATCTATCCATAGCTTTGACTCTCGAAGGGTTGTTTGAGCGCTCTTCAATGAGTCTGTGGTGACCTCGAGCTCATAGGTGAGCTCATCAACCTCCTCTTCCTTTCCCCTTAGAGCATCATGATAAATACCATTGAGCATGAGAAGATAATCTCTGTCTGATAACAATTGTAAGTAATTATTCTTCATTACTCCAACCACATCTCTAAGTGCCTGAAACTCGGCAAGGGAAAGTTCACTATCAAAGTGCTGTGTTTCTGGAGTCTTCCAACAACAATTTACCAACAATTGTTGAGCAACATCAAAGTGTTCTATGGCTGCAGCAATCATGCCTTTGTTCACCTTCAATTGCCCTGTTAAATGATTAGACCCCACTGACAATTTGTCCCCACACAAGTTTTCTGATTTGAAATCTGCATTATGGAAAGAGGCTGAATCATCATCACTCATCGATTGGTAAGCATCCTCATGTGTGCTATCAGCTTTACTCACAATATCATCAATGGTACTGCTGCTATGTTCCTCAAAGGATGGCTCAAAAAACACTATAGAAGCTGCTGTTTTGACTCTATCTTCACACATTTCTTCCAAAGCATCTGCATGCCCATCCAAAAAGCGATCCTAGGACTCATTGCCAATTAATGAATTCTTTGATTTGTTTTCTATGGTTTGATTTGAAAAATCAGACTTATGAAGGCATGAATTCCCTTGACACAATGCATCAATAATACCCAAACCTTGAGTATTTGCCTTTGACAACTCCATGGAACCATCACCTTCATGTGAAGTAGTCGTTATCTCATGCCGATGCAAAGGAACCTCACTGCTGTCATGAAAATCAGAACTGTTATGGCTTGTAATCTCCTTGCTTTCCTCATGTTTGACACTCATATCTTGTGTGCCAACATTAGAAGTCTCTTCTACAACAGTTTCCTCATGTGCCATAACATTTAAATCACAACTTCGCTCAAAAGAATGACTGCTGTCATAAAAATCAGATTTGTTATCAGGGCTGATAATATCCTCTTGGGTGCTGAAAGCAACTTCATCTGCCAAACCATCATCACTATCCTTGTATCCATTCCTATCTCCATTGTTCCTGTCATTGTTGTTGTTATTATCGATACCAAGACTCCTGAGTAAATAATTGGTCATCATCTGTATTGCTTGATTAGTAATTTGTTGTATCTCTCTCTGTCTCCTATCCCAATTTTTCAGCATCTCTTCCCGTTTCCTATACCAGTTATTCAACATTTCCTCGATACTAGGCTCTTCCCGGTCTTTATCACCCATTTCTTCTATCACTACTGAAGCTGTACCCGCAAAGGGGTCAATGTAGGGAACTCGTATGTGCTCCAAGCTGCATGTTTTAGTTCATCATCTGCATGTCTGTGCCTAACTTCACAGGATGGCAAGATCTTCTTCTCTGATACCACTGTAACATACACCCCTGGTATATGTTCTGCTCTGTGAATATGTTTTTTGTTTTCTGCTTGTTTGATGTTTAGGGTTTTATGGGTTTTGCTTGCATGTTTGATTTTGTATGAAATAAATAGAATATGAACAATATACTGAAAACCTAGAAAAACTATTGCATGAATCAACAAACTAATTACAACCCAGATAGGAGAATGCCAAAATATGAAGTTCTATTACATACCCATATCAAGATTTACAACTTCATGGTGGGGTCATTGCCAGACCAGCAATTCGAGCTATGAAAACTCTTCAATAATCACATACAATGGCTGATATGCATTAAAATCAAAGCTGCAGCAATAACTATGTCCTCCAACGCCACCAAAGAGAGTGTGAACAATGCCAAAGAGTGGAGGTTGATTTCCAAGAACACGCACAACCTGTAACTCAGTGTACGGCCTGCCTGGAGTACTCTATCAGCAGCAAATGCCAATGGACTCTCCAAAATCTGTTCAAAAGTGTCTGCAGTCTCTCAACAGCCCCAAACGCCAAAGAATAACAACATATATTAATGCCAAACCTCCCAAAATACACCACTATGCATAGTACGGCCCAACTAGAGATGTACGGCCTGCCTGGATGGTACGGCCAGCACAAACAAATTCTGCAGCAGCTAAAAACTAAATCACAATGCTTATTTTTGTCCTTCAATGCCTTATTCGAACCTGCAATACGAACTCCATGAAAGATATAATCATTCAGCTCAAAAACTCAACCAAAATCCGTCAATGAAAGCTCAAATGGAACTCTTGTGTGAAGCTCCTCCAAACCTCTCCTGATGCAATCTTTCATGCATGGAGAAAGGGACTAATGCAGGGGTTTTCGTCCCAACATAGCCATGAATAAACCCTAGAGCCAAGCTCCCAAACCTTCGAAGGGAAAATCTCAAAAGAGAGAAGAAATAATAATCCAAGCATATCTCAAATGAGACACTTTTCCCTCTTTTATAACTCTCCAAGAGGGGTGTTTCATTTTTTGGAGGAAATATTCTTTTAATTTTACTTTTAATACTTCCCAAGGTGAGCGCTCCATAAAATGACTTAAGTGACTTTTTTAAATATTTTTTTTATGAGTCACTTTATAATTAAACATTAAAGTCCCTTTTAAATATTCCTCTTGACTTACGGACTTTAAAATAAATGCCCAAACGATGTTGGAATGTCATGATCTATAGCTCGTCGGAAAGCCCTCGATGAGATGAATCCAACCCCACTCCAAAAATCCCGATCCGAAACCAAACCTGAACTTACTAAAAATAGTAATGGCCATAAGCAAACTGGGCCACACAGAGGGTGCCAATTGGATCCACAAACCATCTGATATCTCTGAGCTCAATGCGACTGGGAGAGCCAACAGTTGACTGCCAAGTCACCAAAAGAGCGCCAAACTGACACTTACTAAAAATAGTAGTGTTCCTCAAGGACCAAAGAGAACAAACCTAGAAAAACCCAGAAAGATTGTTGATATACAAGCACTTACTATAAATAGTAAGTACAGACAAGTTGTTCGAAATCTCTCTGGAAAGTGTCAACCAGCTCCACTGGATCACCTAACACTCTGGTGACATCGAAATACTCCTCTAATTATGATGTCACCAACCCAGAAAGTCAGCTCTAACTGTGTTGCAATAGGACTCGAAAATGGGGACATTACAGAAAATATTCTGGCCAACCTATGAGGATGCATTATGTTTTTCCTCTTAATTGGGCCGACCCAGTATGAGAGTTCTAGGCACCCAAAATCTGGATTTACTCTTCTTTTTCCTCTCCAATCTGACTTCCTTCAAGTGCTCAAGGAATAGGTCTTATTTTATTATATATCTCTCCTCAAAGGTTGTCCAAAACCAATAGTGCATCAAAAGGAATCTTCACGAGGATGGTGCATACATATGATCCAACAATATCATCTATCCAAGGTGGCAACATAAAGACATGCTAACAAATCCATCATATGGCAAATCCATCTCCTAGCCCGACATGACAAGTTTCCACACCCACAATTCGCCCAAATGGTTCGCTCCATGGAAAGGAAAAGATATTAAATGAAATGAACACATCAAGACCATCAGAAAAATATTCCAAGTCATCTCCAAATCTCAATTCTCCCCAAAAATCACGGAGTGTGAAAAAAAGTCCCTCCGTTTCTCCAAGGGTGATCACTCTGAAAATGGGGCATTACACCTTAATACATTCTTTTGAAAAGACTTCTTTGGAGGTAAAGTCTTCTTTTGGAACTTGTTCCTCGGCATGGACGTTTTTAATGCCAAGGCCCTCTTAATGGCCTCTTGTAGAGAACATGGTTCAAAGGCTTTGACCATCCCTTTGAGAAATTCTGTTAATCCTTAAATGAAAAGCATAACCAATCTCCTTTCTGATATGTTAAGTACCATGACAAAGAGTTTTTGGAAATCAACAATGTAGCTCTCCACATTCCCATGCTGCTTGAGCTGAGCTAGCTCCCATAAGTGCACTTTAGGGTCCTTCTTGTCAAAATTTTCAATGAGTCTTTTGCTAAACTCATCATTGGTGTCTATGAGGTTGTGTCCTTGAGTGACCAACCCATGATACCATCATTCATGAGCAGTTCTCTCCAAGTGGACAGTGACAAATTTGATGGGTTCATCTTCAGCCATAGGTCTCAAAGATAGATATGTGTCCAACTTTTGAATGTAGGCATGTGTTGTACACTTGTTGCTCCCATCAAATGGAGAAAGTGTTAACTTTCGCAAGGCATGCTGGTAATCTCTCTGGTGTGTTTTTGATCTATTCTCCTGTCTAGGTCCTCTAGATTTCTTCTGACTCGTGAACTGATTGAGAGACAACTCGTTTTGGATCTCCTTTGGAAGAGCCCAATACTCAACATAACAGGTTGCAATTTCATCAACCGTGGGAATTTGAACCTCTAGTTCAAGTGGTTCTTCCTCCCTACGAAAGGTAGGTTGGAAAGGTCTGGCAGCAGAACCAGTAATAGTTCTGGTGGAGAGGTTATTATGCATTGGTTGATTATTTGCCCTTGAGGTACTACCTTCACCATTTTGAGGTCGGGGCATGTTCATGTTTTGGTCCATCTTCATGAGCAATTGCACCATCATGTACATCACATCAAATTTCCTTTCAGCTCTATCATAGAGGCTGTCACCCACATTTGATTCCATCCCCTTGTCTAACATATTCATTTCCCCTATCACTGCTTCTGGGACAACTGTGGGAAATTGGTTTGCACCTCTAGCTTTTGAAAATGTTTGCTCTATTGGGTAACTTGGAAATTGAAACTGCTTTATGTACTCTCTTTTATAGTATCTCTTTTCTCTGTCATTGTCATGCATGGGGAAGGGTTTGTATGAAAAAGATTATCTTCTGAAATCACAGGTTGGCAAGATCACCAACTTTGATACCACTGTAGTGTCCCTTGCAAAACCGTTTGCCAAAATCTCCAAAAAAAAATTCAAATCATACAATCAACACAAATCCATGTTTTTTGATCACCCAGATCTCGAAGTGGGCAAGGTGAAAGCATAGAACCGGATTGTGGATAGAGGAATGTAATCAACTGAATGGTAGTAGTGACTACTATATAGATCAACACCAAATTGATGGATATAAATATTTCACTGGAGCAAGACCAGTTTCAAATCAACGCCCGACAAGTGGATATGACAAAAATGCTCGACTAGAGATCGGGTCAAGTCAAGTTGGTTGACAACAAGTTGATTTGGATCAACAACAACAATGGTGGATAATGAAATGTAATCGGTTGGCGGCTACAACATGCAAACGTTAATTACAATGCGAGTACAAGAAAGTAAATGCATCTGGCGGAAGACCTAGAATATTATAAGGCAAATAATTTATATCTAGTGGTGAACCCTCCAGATATTTACAATAAATTTCTATGAATGCTAGAGAAACAGCAATCCCTTTGAAAATTATCAATATCAATCACAAATGCAGCTTGCCAAAGATTGTTATTCAGTCCTTTACTCTAATCACCCACTTAGTATCAATGAATAACTGATTATAGGGAGTTTCTGATGTTTATATCTGAAATTTCTGTTCCACAGATTAAAGTTCTGATTTTCAGTCTTCCTCACTGCTGTACAAACAAGGAATCAGCTACAGTTATACTACGGCAGTCTCCAAAACAGCCAAACCACCTACAATAGTGGTGACCAGGTACAAAGATGGTATGCAGTCCAAAATCAGACCACAAATCAACTCCAAACTGCAGCGCTTTAACTCCTCACAACAGTATGGCTGGGTAACTTGGTACGGACCCCTTTACTATGCACAGATCAGCATCTTTAACACTTTAATCAGTCTTGAATTTAGACGTTTAGGCTTGGAAAACCTAAACTACAAACACCAAATCATAACAAAAGATTTTAATGCAACTTTAAACTCCAAATTGGTGACATGAAGATGTACGGCTCAGCTCAAGTGTATGGCCAGCAATCCAATTAATGATGTCTCTTCCAAAAATCAATGAGAGTAGATTTGTAAACAAATGGGAATATGCTTTATATAAATCTGAAACCTCACACCAAGTTATTAAAAACACACAAATCTGAATATCAGTAACAGCACACCAAATAAATATTCTTTTTATATTTTCTGGAATATTAGAATCACACCAAATAACTAAAGAAAGTCCACACCAACAAAAAAATCCTCACCAACAAAATAGTAGAAATACAAATAGATTCAGCTCATTGGAAATCTCTGTATGAAATTTCACCAATAGGAATGGAGGGGTTTCGTCTTCAATCCCATATGTCTTAGGGGTTTTCGTCCTTTGGGCAGCCTTAGGGGTTTTCATCTTTTAGGCAAAGTTGGGCATAAAGCTCAAACTCAGATAATAACAGTTGTAGAAGAGATGAAATCCCTTCAATTGAGCCTTCATCCTCCTTTTATAGGCTCAAGAGGGAAATAAAATATTACTTTTTGCTTTTTGCCCAAATAACCTAATTTAAAATTACCTTTTGTAATTTCCCACCCATCTAAAAAGAAATAACTCAATATTACAGAAGGCTTTATTCACCCCATTTAGGCAGCCTAGAAATAATAATAAAGTTACCTTTTTACAAAGTTATGAAAATTAATATAAAGGCCGACTTTAATTATTATTTTAAATTTATTTCCCGCTCCCGCACTAAACTACGGGAAAAAACCAAAATGACTAATTATATTATTTCCATGAAATCTACTAGCTAAAATAAAGTAGGAAATACGAAACCTCCAAAAATGAAGCTCTCCAAGGTTTGTGGATTTCTCCAAGAATCTTGGAATGCTCCAAACATGTTGGAATTGGTGCAAACGAAAGTGGGACATGACAAGATCATGTTTCCTGTTGATGTTACTAGACATCTTTGTCTTGTGGATGCTTATGACTATGAAGGAGTCATTCATTTATGTTGATGCTAAGTATTTGTTGATTAATGTTGATGAAGTGCCACTCGTCAGAACTGTCTAACAAATGAGTTAGATTGATCTCAACAATATCTTTCACCATCCAAGACTGTATAGTAAGTGATTTCATTGTTGTGTATGACAATTAGTTTTTGATAAATGAGGGAGTCCTGGTTTGCTTTCTAATATTCAATATCTTGCATATGAGACATGTCAATTTGTAGACAGGAAATTAAGTATGTTCATTAGTTGAAGAATTCCAAATTATCTTTTACTTAGTATTATTTATTGAGAGTATTTGTATCTTCTTTGTGTTTTAGGGTTGTCATCACTTGAGGGGCCGGAAAGCAGGATCATCACTGCACCTTGACATTCACATTGAGGTATATTACTGTCCCATTCCTTCAAAGTCGTGTTATCTTCAAGCTTAACAAAGTTAAGAGTGGCATGTAAAGTGTAAAATTTTCCATTAATTTTCTTTGTAAAGATCTGCATGTGTGAGGTTAGTGTTTATGGAGTTTCAATAATCATTTCTCTTAAGGGCATTCGTTACTTATGTAACTATTTTTATTTTACTCAGATATTTTCTAACTTGTAATTGTATCGTTTAGTGGCTACTTTTCTCTATTGGATTTGTTATAAGATTATGAAAGACATTGAGGTGGGAAAACTGCAGCAACTCTAAAACGAGCTCTATATCCTGTAGTTTTGAGATCCCTTAAAGATTAAAGTTTTAAGAGGGATTTTAGACACAGTACACCCCTTAAAGAAAGTTAATCCTCAACTATGCCAGTCAGCTTCCTTCTGAAGCACAAATGTCAAATTTCTAACAAAAGAAGTGTAAGAGCCCTGTCTAGTTCTGCCTTGAATTTTCTGATTTTATAAATTTGACATTTTGTCAAACACTTGTCATGCAAATGTCACTGTATTCTGATTTCCGAGTTTTGTGTTTGGTTTTGATGCTTGTTTTAGATTGTTTTCATTGAAAATACAAATGCCAATATATAGGAAACATAACTAAATACTTTGCATGCATAAACATCAAAATACCAACACTAAATATGTCTTTATTTTCATCAAATTAGGTCTGATTATAATGTTTATCAGGTCTCATACAGACTGTAACAGCGAATGAAATGCTTATTCAAATTAAATATTTGAATACAATCTTGATAGTTTACATCAGCATTACAATTTCCAACATACCCGGAGTTAATCTTCAATGGATGATGCACATATGACGTCAAAATGCCAAAGAATGAAGGCTTATATAAGAGCTGATACAAATGTGTGACTGCTGTGATTTGTTTCTGAGCTGATGAGGACTGCTATAACATTAATTACTTCATCCAATACTCCTCCTAAGGCAGCGATCTTCCCTCTATAGGGCAGCGATTCTCCTGTAGATGTTGCCTAGGGTTTGTAGAGGTGCGCTAGGGTTTGAGTGACAGCCATGATGATTGTACACTTGAGTTCCTCTTCGCAAATGACAAAACCCTTCAATCCAATCTGCAAACATATAACACTTTGAAGCACCAGAATCTCTCCAAAATTTGATCCAATTCCAAATTGGTATTTGGCACAAATCTTCCAATTTGGTGATGAAACCCTAGCAGTTGTAACCTGCAAAAATAATGACTTTTTCGCTCTTCTACAATGCCAAAATCCTGCAATAATGCTCAATAGTAAACCCTAGGTGGATTTACCTCTCAAGTGGTATTGGTTTTTCATCCAAACCACAAATGTCTAAGGGTTTTTGTCCTTAGAACAAGCTAAACCAGAAGTTGCAGCAGAAAGGAAACTCTCTAATATGCAGTTGACAAAATGATAATATAATGGAATGAACTCTAAATGACCTCCTCATAAAGCCTCCAAGAGGTCCTCTCCAATTTGCCATTTTTAATCCTTTTTTGACATCTATAATAAAATAATAATTTATTGACATTTTATTATATTACTTCTTTTCTTTCTCCAAGTGACTTTAAAATTAGTTTCAGTTAACTGAATTTCCTTTCTCCAAGTGACTTTAAAATTAGTTTCACTTAACTGAATTTCCTTTCTCCAAGTTTCACTTAACTGGTTTTCCTTTCTCAAAGTCACTTTTGCTATAATGGCTCAACTATTCATCCCCTTATCATATGAATTAGCCTACGGAAATGGTGAATAGGCTAATCATCCTCTGCTAGGTGATCACGCCGTAAATGGGGACATTACAAATCCTCCCCACTCAAAGATTGCTTGTCCGAAGCAATCACATCTCAAACAACTGCATACAATCATTGAGATTCTAAGATCCCAAACTAATCTGAAGAATGCTCCACCAAGTTTCCGTTGTTCTACTCTGATACAACTGTCATTCAGCAAATCATTGTGAAGCAATCCACTAACCATATCAATGCTTGGATCCCAAATTATTGCACCGTCATATAAACTGAAAATGAAAGGATAAGTGTCTTTTATCAAGTCACCATCACAAGTTATCCCTCTAAATCTGAATTGTTTCAGATGGACTTTAAAGGTGTTCATCATGTGTGCATAACCAAGCATGCATATCCTCTCTAGACTGCTGGTACAAGTAATGGAAGCATTGTTAAAACTGAAAATTAGATCTATAATCATCCTGGGAATGCTTCTGTTGTCATAAACTGATAAGATCTCGTCATCATTCAACCTCCAAGTGTTGTAGTGACAATCCCATGCACACAAATCCATGCAATCAGCTGCACTCATAAATTTAAAGCCTAAAAAAATTTATGATCAGCATTATAGAACAGCTACTAGACCTCAACGTATAAGATGAATACCATTGAACCAAGTCTGAAAATTCTCTACACATGATTTTCTTCATGCCTTGGATTATAGTCCAGCTGAAACCCAAAATCAATATGCATATACCTCTCAAAAGGTTCATCCTGCAAATTTGGTTTGTCTTCATGCTCTACCATTGTAATTTCTTCACCTAGTTGTTGCCCTTGAACAAAATTTTTGTAATGTTCCTAAGTGGTTATGACTGAAATCTTATTCCAACTTAGGTAAGAATACTTGAAAACAATAAATTAAATGAAATTTGAACAAGTAGACAAATATTCAATGAACCCCAACTTCAATTTAGCTTTATTCCTTTGATGAAAATGTTGTCATTACAAAACAAGTTTGCTGCCCTCTATGACAGTCATATGCAAATATGAAATCAGACTTCTTAGACTACAAAATGGCCATCAAACTTATGCCGAATGAAGAACAAGCTATAGATAACTTGGCCAATTGACCTCAGCTCTCAAGAACCCTTACAACACTTCCAAATGTGACTGAAGTATAACTGTAGGACTGTTGCAACAGTCGGATATAGGACAGCGAATAAGAATGCCTTCCAATGAAGGCCGGACCTTCTCCAAACACCCAACGATGGAACTTAGACTTGGGTGATTGGCCTTGGATGTTGCCAATAATGTATGAAGCTATGTTAGAATGATACCCAACACTTGTAATTTCTCCAAATACCTGCAATTTGAAATCAATGGTGAAATTAGAGCAATATCACCTCATGGATCATAGGGGGTCATCTCCCTATTGGCAAGGGCACATCTCCTTGCAATAAAGCAATGAAAATCGGAATTTTCAAGCTTGAAATGAATAGAAGAACATTCCAAATCAGTCATGCCATAAGATGGCATCAGCTCCTCTATTTATCCTTGGCTTTCATGGCCGATTGGACTTGTGCATTGGTAGGAGCGATTCCTCATGGTTAAGCGTTGCTTCTTACCAAGTTCATGAGCAATATTCAATATTCGATTATTCATTTAAAAACTTGCAAACCAATTTTGAATGAATGCAACTAGTAAATCGATCCCCAAGGCAATAGGCTTAGCATAGGTAAATGTGACTTGGCATTGATCTATCATTTCCTTGGCTGGTCATGTCCGTCTTCTATCATGGCCGAATGTGTCTATATTGGCGTGAGGACTTCTAAGCATCGATTTATGTTTCTTGCATGCATTACATCATGCCCTGGCCGAATGGGATTGAGCTCTTGATCCTTTTGGGCGAATGCAACATCAAATCTCCAATGAACCTTGACCTTGGTGAAAACAATATGGGTGAATGCATCGATCTTTGGTGAATTCTTCTTTGCATATGCGAATGTATCTTTCCTTGGGCGAATGCCTCTTTAATCTCCTTAGCCTTGGTAAATGCTATGGCCGAATGGCCTCAACATGGGCGAATGGCATGATGCAACGAATCTTCCTTGGTGTTGGCAAATTCCTAGAGCGAATTTTCTTTGCATAGGTGAATACATCCTTGAATGACGTCTCCTTAGCTTGGCCACAAATCTCTAAGCAATGAGCATTGAGCGAATGCCTTCATCTTGGCACATGATCCAATGAATGATAGCCGTTGGGTTCTTTGGCACACAATCCCATTCCTTGTCCACCGAACGCTTCATTCTCCTAGGCGAATGTCTTTTGAAATGATCATTTGCAATTGAATTTTATTTCCTTCTTTTGAATTTGAATTGACTTCCCTCCTTACGCACTCGTTGGGCTTTCCCTTGATAACCGACTTCCTTATGAGAGATCATTTGAATTGAATTTACTTCCCTCCATGATGCATTTGAACACCTTTTGTTTAGCTTGTACCTAATTCTTCAAACACACTCAACACATATTGTCAATGGGTCCTATCTATATGAAATAGATTAGAGAAAATGTAATTAAAGATTTCATTTTCCCCTTTACAATTTGGCCTTAGAAAACACTTATGAGTTTGGCCCCTCAAATATAGGTCCTACCCCCCTGAATATGAGAGATTACAATAAGAATTGCAATTCCCATATGATGAAGCCCTTATGATTTTGGCTTATATGAAAGATACAATGGATATTACTTAACCAAAACCATCTTCATTCCCTTACCATGTGTTTTAGCCTAGGGGAATGATGAATAGGCTAAACACTTGTACCCTTTAGTTATCACTCCGGAAATGAGGACATGACAATTTTCCTTAATCTTTTGTAGGTGTTGTTTTGCTTGAGTGGCTAACAAATTGGCTTCCTTAGCTCTCCTTAGCCACTCACCACACATGTTTTGAATTCTCACAGCATCCTCTATGCCATGATTTTCAAAACCATGTACATTACCTATTATAACATCTATCCCATGACTGAAAACGACATCTTCGTCTGAAAATTGTTCCTCTATCCTGTCATCTAAAAGGTATGGCATCAATTTTTTGCTCACATTGTTTGAAAATAGTATTAACCAATTCATATGCAGCTGAAGTAACATCTTGTTCTTGCCTCAAAACAACCAATAGAGAAGATAAGAGTGATTCATCACTCTCATTAATAATCGAAGTCATAGTGGTTTGCATGGAAGATGTAACATTATTTGTATGGTTCTTACCAATAACAGCCAAGAAGTGTTGGAACATTTCAAAGATAAGCTCTTCACAATCAAGATCCAACATAATAACACATGATCTGCTTTTTGCCATCATTTCTAAAATTTTTACCCTCCTAGCAAAAGAAGGATTGCTTGTATCATTCAGACCTTGGAAACTTCCCACAATCAACTGAAATTTTTCCTTCATAATACTGCTGTCATAAGGATCCAAAGGAGCTGTTATTCTCATAATTTCAATGATGCATAGGGTAACTGCAATTCTTACCTCTTCATCTGGGTTCCTCAATAACTCAGGTGTAACCAAAGTATGAAATGGAGCCATAGCTAGTTGCATTTCACGAGAAGGTGACTGATCCACCTTGTATAAACCATCTTCTACTTCTCTCAATATTCAGAGTAGATCATCCCTTGACATAGGCAGCTGTTCAAGTCTTTTTCCTTCACCATAAAGTTTCTCTAAACATTTGAAAGCCATGATTCACAACCCAAACAGGTTGGCAGGATACACTGCTTTGATACCATTGTAAGAACCCTGACATGTGCCGAAGTAGGATTCTGACCACAAATTTTGAATTTTGCCAATTTCACAATGAACCTTTATGTCTGAAAATGATTTATATTCTGCACCTTTCAATTTGTCTCCAACACAAGAACTATGAACTAACAAAATGCAAATCTAGGATAGAACAGATAGATATTGGCAGCCTTACAATATGAATTACAAGATGAAACTTCAGATTACAATGATAGCAATAAATGAGAGTAGTATCTCAGAATCTGCTGTTACAATTAAGACTTACAATTCATGCAATACACCAACAATGATGGCTCATGGCAGCCATTACATCAAGCAACTACTGTTGTTACAAATTCAGACTTTGCAAATCTCTAATTACATCAACACCAATGCTTTATGACATTCGATTACAAGTGCCTATGCTGCTGTTATACAAATCAGAGAACATACATACCACAGTTGATGATGAATGGACCAGAATACCACACAGTGAAGGTGACAAGTCTGCTGTAGCAGATCGGTGATGGAACAATGCAGTGCAAGAGTCTTCCAACTGTAGATCACTTCATTTCAGTGCTAGTCGCTGCCAATGAAAACAATGGTGATTGAAATACTGGTCGCAGCCCACCAGGTGCTGATCTAAGCATGTAACTGATCGCTGAGCTTCTAATGATGTGCGCCTGATATCTAATGGTGTTCGCTGCCCTTGGAATGCTAAATAATACCATGCCAACTCCAACGATTTATCTGAATACAATTGCTGCCTATGAAATGCAGTCGAACTCCCAAAGTCAAGGGTGGCGGATGGTGTGGAGACCGCTCAGATTTGTTCTATAATTGCTGCTACATTGTCTTCAATATATAGCGCTAGTCCTCCTGCGATCAACAATATGCCTTCCTTTGAATCTGCCACCTACTATCCTTCGATGTCAACAGTCTATAGTGTGATGTTTCAGATCTGCGCTTAGGAAGATAGAGCCAAGAACCTTGATGACATCAATCTACTCAACTCAGTACTGAGAAATCAATCTTCTAGCGAACAAGTGTCTTCGATGAAATCTTCAATCAATAGCATCAATGGTCTCCGACCAATACTCGAATGATGGATCGATGAAGCTCCAACAATTATCCGTTGAAGTGCAAATGTGAATTTTATATGAATCTGCCTCCAAGATGTGATTGGGTTTTCGTCGAACACACCAACTTCACAAGAGTTTGCATCCTTGGAAGGCTAGCAAATCAATTGGCAAACAAATATGTGAAGTTATCAAAATATTCGTGATACCAGAATGAGCTCCTTCATGCTCTATTTATACTTGGATCTTCTTTCTTCTTCGAAATAGGCCAACAAATTTAAATTAAAGATTTGAATTACTTTTCCCTCCAAGTCGGCCGACAATCAAATGCTTTATTATTTTCATTCTCCAAGATGGGCGCCCAATTAATAAAATAATATTATTTTGTTAATTCTTCTTTCTCCAAGGTGAGCACCTAAATTAAATAAAATATCATTTTATTTAATTTATTTCTTTTTTCCAAGTGAGCGCCAAAATCCAAGAATCCATTTTTTTATTATTTTTTTCTTTTTTCTCTCTCCAAGGTGCTCAAATTAAATAATATAAAAAATATTATTTAATTTGTTTTATTTTTTTCCCAAACTCCCAAATGAGAGCTCCAAATTAAATAATATTAAAATAATATTATTTAGTTTATTTTTTTATTTTCTCTCTTGGGCGCTAGAATTAAATAATAATAAAATATTATTATTTAATTGTCCTCTTTGATAATTAATGCAAAATTGTATTAATTCATTTTTCCATCTTCGCCAATGAAATTAGCTGAGCCAACATTCTGTTCTTCAAGTCTCTGAGCAACATTATCTTTTCCAAGCTATAGCTCAGCCAACATATTCCCTTATTCTGATGAACTAGCCTACGGGAATGAGAATAGGCTAACTTAGTCCTCTGTTTGGTGTTCATGCCCGAAATGGGGACATGTTAGTCCTCCCTTCTCGAGATTGCTTGTCCTCAAGCAATGACAAACCTGCATCCTGCAAAATACTGTCGAATGACGAGTATCTCCATCCAATCAAATGTCCTGTGGTTACACAAAACGTCAACCTGTGGTTGCAACTCCCAAGAAAAATATGAAGAATGCCTTGCAAAGTGAGCTCCTGCGGCGAAAGCCATACACACAAGAACTGAACTCGGCTCCATCTTCCAAGGAATGCAATGCTATCAACCACAAGCACCTAAATCTCCAAGTCTTTGGAAACTCTATCCTCAATGAGTGCTAAGTCCAACAAGGACCAAACACCGTACCAAATCCAAGCTCCGAAGGAAACCATGCCTGTCAAAAAGTGATGAAGAATGCGTACTCTAAAACACAACCACCTATCACCAAGCTTCTATTGCTCTACACTATCAAAAACATTATCCATGCTCTGTGAATTGTGAAGCAACTCATCGAGATACCAAGTGTTAAGCCTATCACCACCTGGATCCCAAATCACCCTGTCATCACATCCTGCAAACATGAAGAATTGGAGGCATCCAAAAGTGTTGACAACACAAAACCAATCTCCTATCAATGTATGAAGCAGTACTCCATAAGCTAGGGTTGAAGCATCAATGCCATCATGCTCACTTCCAAACCCTTCATCATAGTCCAGCTGCAACAGAAACATTAGTGACTCAATTTCAATTGCCATTGCAATGCTTCCATACCTAATGTCATAGTTTTGCTGCAACTCCATTCTCCCAAGTGCATGTCGACAAAAGGCAAGTGTCATCATCAAAAATCTCTGAAGTAGGGCAGCTGTCAATTCAATCAAAGAGTTGTGGCCATCACAAGCAAACTCTCCAAGTGCTCCATGAATGAACAAAGTCCAAACTAAATCTGCACCACCCAATTCTCCATCTTCATGAGTAGTGGCTGACCACATTCTTCCAAGAGTTATCAATACAGAAGAACTCCGAAATTTGCTCAAAATCTCCTTCCAATCCATTTGCAGGAGTTCAAATGAACTCATGAAATGATTGCAAAAAGAGATAAAATTATCATTACCATTGCTCCATGGTATGTTCCTTCCATCGTCATCAGTTACCAATAGCCCACAACGATGATCCTTTGCATAGATACTAACCTCAAGGGAAATTCCACCACGTTGACGCTGTGCTACTCTGATCCTTATGTGAACTTCACCTAGAGTGTATCCCACAAGGTCAATTATCAAACCATGATGATCCCATCCAATCTAGCTCACTGCAGGAAGCAAACCATGAATCAATGCATCATGTTCCAGCTCATAGTTACACTTCGCATCTAGATCCCGCATTTCTCTTGTATTATCGAAATCCAAATGTGCTCCATTTTCCGACTCAAAGAGTGGATTATCAAAAATTGTTTCAGAATCCATCTCGAACAATGGGTTATCAACACACTGCACATTGTCATCATCCTCATACTCAATCCAATCTTCCTTCTGATCTAAACTTCCACATTCTGATTTCTTGAAAATATGTGCTAGATCAAACTCCTCTTGAATGTTGTCAAGCTCTTCAATCACCAGTTTGATTTCTTCAACCAATTTCTCATTCTCTTCCTTCCTGGATTGTTCAGCTAGATAAAACTGACTCTCTGCTTCTTCAAGAGCCATCTGCATATTCTTCAAGGCCTTCATAGCATCCCTAAGCTCCAAGGTGATCTTATTAACTTTAGCCTCTTTTCCTTTCAGAGCATTAGCATACACTCCAATAATCTTGAAAATGTGAATGTAATTGCAAGAAATTTGATTTCATTGGTACCATGACTTACTTGATTACCTGTAAATCTGTAAGAGAGATTTCACCATCCATGCCCTTCTGTCTTCTCTCTGTCTAAGCCCTCCAGTAGACATCTTCAATGATCTTATGAGTGTCATCAAAGTGTACCAAGGCTGCAACGATCATATCTTCGGTGACTTTCAACTGATCCTTCAAACTACCTGTTTCCATGGTCTCTTCTTCATGATACCCATGTGTAAAAACTAGACCATCATATTCCATTAAAGGGTCACCACCGAAGTAGTGGATAGAGTTCTCTCCAACAAGGCCTTCTACCATGACTGATCTAGAATGAGTATGCACCATTGTATCCTCCTCAACCACCAATTGATCCTCTGTGTCTCGCAATGTCAAATCGATACTATCCACTTCACTTTGTTCACCACTTACTGAATCCTCTGAACTGTTCACATAGGTATGAGCAATATCCCACTCCAAGAAATCCAAACCATAACTTGATTCCAAATCGAATTGATGTGAAGGTGATGAAACAATGCTCAGAACATCACAAGAACTCAAATCCTCGTGTAGCTGATCTGACATGGTTGGTTAACAAACTCCAATGTGGTATCTCCTTCAATCTTCAATTGCTCTTCATCTGTGTCTTCATCTTCTTTAGGGCTGCAATGCAAATCATGATCAAGTGATCCTTCTTCATCCAAATGTTCTGCCATGAACTCCTCTTCATCCACCAGCTCCTCATTATCCAAGAAAGGTCTCAGCTTCTTACACTGAACAATCACTCTTCTAGCTAAGTCTCTTTTGACAAGGTCATCCTTCTTCTTGTTAGCCAGAAGAATAGATAGAGGTAATTGTAATGTCCCAAATTATGAGCTAAGTGTGTTTTTGAGCTACATGGGAAATGCAATATTGGAATTGTATTTTCAATTATGAGGTTGGTTTTGATTTTTAATGATTGCATATGATTCATAGCGGGCCGCCAAACATGAAGGAAGGATATATTAAATGCAACATTTATTTATTAAATGATTGCATTGGATCGATGGAATATGAGGTCGATTGGGTTTGTGGAAATTAAATGATTGCATTTAATTTGATATTGAGCTTCATTTTGCAATGAATGATGCTATGGTATGTTTTCTTTATTATTGTTTATGACTGAAAATTCTGATTTTCTAGTTATTTTTCAAGGAGATGTTCCCTTGAGTGTTGTGGTGATGATCCCATAACAATTTGTGAGATGTTGTCATACAGATTTTATCATTGGATTACATTTGCAGGTTATTTGAAGAGTTTGGAAGTGACATTGATATCTATTTGAAGCTCTTGGTGTAGAGGATTGACTACCAAGGTAGTTTAGTGAATTTGGAGTACATTTTGGATGGTATTTTCATGTTTTGTAGGGTCTGATTTTGCAACAGCAGGGTCTGATTTTTATAACAGCAACTTTACATTGGAATTTCAGGGCTTTTTAAGTGACTTTGATCAAGGGTTTGAAGATTGAAGAGTTGTGTTTGATAGAACACATTCCTATACATTCATAGAGTGGATTTGGAAGGGTTATTTCATGATATTTCATTGTAAACCCTTGGCTGGATAAAAAGTACACTCTCAGCAGTCAGATCAGCATATAGAAAGTTTCCATCAGAATTTTATTGAAGCTCTTGCAAGAGTGTTTTGTGTCCATTTGATAGCCATTAACATTCTAGAGGCTTTGGGCTATATTCGTATGCAAAGTTTGATGTATTTGGGCTTCAAATTGACTTGTAATTAAGTCTGATATAAAATCAGACATGGACTGAAATAAATTCCAGCAACTTGACATTTCATGTTTCATTTATTTGTCAGTTTCATATATGCAAAGTTGATGTGAGTTTGATGTGCTACAGTTCCTTGTTCATTTGGTGAAGTTAAAAATTGAAGTGTGCAAGAAATCTTATCTAAATTTGCAAAAAATTTCAGTCATTTCTAGAAGGGTATTTTACAGTGGTATCAGAGCATTCAAAATTTCAGTCCAATATCCATTAGGGATATTACAGTAATTGTGGTACAATATCACTCTCTTGAATAATCAAACTCATGATGGCATACATCGATGCAACAACCTCATCAACATGTTCTTTTCTAACCATGGCAAAGAAATGGAGAAACATCTTGTTGATCAATTCATTCAATCCCAAATCCAACATGATAGCATGCAATTGGAGCTTTGCAAAAATTTCAAGTATCTTAACTCTTCTAGGAAAGTGAAAACATGTGATGTCACCCAGATCCTGGAAACTATCCACCATCAGCTGAAATACCTCTTTCAATGTGTTATCACTATAGGGAGCTTTAGGTGCTGAAATCCTCATGATTTCACCCAAACATGAAGTAACAGGAAGTCTCACATCCTTATTATTATGTCTTAACCACTTTTGCTCACCTAAAGTAGATGCTGCCAGAGTCAAGGCGGCTCGCATTTCCTTAGAAGATGACTGATCCAACATGCGAAGACATTCCTCTATTTCCTCCAAAGTGCTGAGAAGTGCACATTTTGACTGAGATAGATCTTCAAGTCTACTACCTACTCTATGAAGTTTATTTCTCACATCTTCTTCACTTGTAGATGTAGATGTACCTTGCTCTTTGATTCCAGACCTTGATGTATCCTTCCTAAGCTCCATATACAGACTGAAGTTTGTGTTTCTTGACGATGTTCGGAAGTGCATCATACTTATCTGCTAATAGCGACACAACCTCGGAATCCATGTTTTACAACTCACGACTAGGTCAATCTTTTCACGTATAAAATCCGGATAAGACTGAGTCAAATCTCAACCCAATGTAGGTGGATTTTAACTACAAATCTTATGCACTAAATGCAATCGGAATAAGTCTTGACTTTCGTCAATTACCTGATACACCCAACAGGATGGTAGGATCCAAGCTCTAATACCACTGACATGTGCCGAAGTAGGATTCTGACCACAAATTTTAAATTTTGCCAATTTCACAATGAACCTTTGTCTGAAAATGATTTATCTTCTGCACCTTTCAATTTGTCTTCGACACAAGAACTATGAAGTAACAAAATGCAAATCTAGGATAAAACAGATAGATATTGGCAGCCTTCCAATATGAATTACAAGATGAAACTTCAGATTACAATGATAGCAATAAATGAGAGTAGTATCTCAGAATCTGCTGTTACAATTCAGACTTACAATTCATGCAGTACATCAACAATAATGGCTCATGGCAGCCATTACATCAAGCAACTACTGTTGTTATGTAAGATACCCAACTACTACTACTTGAAAATTTTCTTACTTAGACAAATTTACTTGCACTTAACTCTTCTACTACTTAGTCTACTTAATATCACATATGAAAAGATAACAAAGGCAACTTGCATGAATCAACTTGAAGTTGGGTACTTGTATTATTACTTGATTCAACTCAATGCAAATGTCTTATTACAATGATGATTGCCCACAATGGCATGAATATACAATCTCGTTCAAATGATTACAAGAAAAGGCCTTGAAGCCTAGATGTATACAATGCTTTCAACTTCTTCACAACTAGCTCTATCTCACTGGTTGATGTAGATCACTTCAATTGAACCCAATGATGTCAACTGGATGTCAACACCTCACAATGCAACAAGGGAGCATCACCTTGTCAGTTGAGGGAGCATCACCCCAACTCTTGAAACTCGCAAGCCTCAAGATCACAAGCATAAAGCATTGCAAAGAGAAAATTCGCCAAAAGATAAGATGTTCAAATGAATGAGAGAGCTCCTCCTTTTATAGGCCTTCCAAAGGCAATGAAGGCACATTTTCCAAGAAGCATATTTAGGAGAATATTCCACTTGACAACTCATCCTGAGTTGGCAACCTTACCCAAAGACCTTGACACAGATCCCAATGTTATCCCTCTGACCAATGAGAATTCAAGTAGTGTAACTACCTTATCCTCTTCTAGAAACACTTAGGTGCGGTTTTAAGGTTCTTCTGACTTGGGCGCCAGATTTGGAGGATCTCATTAGGAAGTGCGCCTAAGTCATGCATCCTCATCCTTTGATGATACCACCTTATGAATTGAACTCTTCTGGATCCATACTCTATCATTTGATGATTTGGGATGCTTAGCTTATCACCTTGCATGGTAGGCGCACATTTGGAGGATTTGCAGTGGATTTGGCGCCTAGAGATGGATTTGACACTTTTCCACAAACTTATGTAACAGATGAAACTTCTAAGTGTTGGATTGACTCCTTTGGAGAGAGCACCCAACAATTGCACCCCTTGAAGATGTCTCCTCTCTAGCTAGGCGCACTTTCTGTCAGTTTGTCTGGGAATTTGTGCCTTGAATCCAATTCATCATCGTTCCAAAGTCATTTGTAAGCAACTTGGCTTCTAGGAGATAATCTTGTTCCCTAATGAAGCGCCTTGCATTCCAACTAGTCTTGAGACCTTATTTCCTCCTTAGGCACATGTTTGGGTAGTTTCAACTTGGAATCTGCGCCTAGTCTTGAGTTGTCCAATCTTCCTTAAGGGCGGTCACACTTGGAGTTTTTGTGATCAAACAAAACACTTATCTTACCAAGCGCCCTGGCTTTTTGAGGAGTTTGGAGATCATTTACCCTCTTAGGCGCATCTTCAAGGTCATGGAGTCTTGTTTTGGTGCCTTGATGTTCGTAGGCACACTTGGAGTGTTGCAGAGTGTCATATTGGGGCCTAGGGTCATATCTTCTTGACAAGGCAATATACTTTGATGAGTACTCCAATTAGAAACCTTCAACTCAATATCTATCATCATCTATGATAGATGCTCAAAAAGATGTTTCTTGACTCAATGTGCGCCTAACAACCAAGACATGATCATTTCATCTTTCTACTTGATCTTCATTGAGGATGAGACTCACTTGATCTACTTGGAGGAGCCCTGTGCTTGTTTGTAATGCAATCTTGATGCTTAGAGTCTAGGCGCACTTTTGGGAATTCTGATGTCAAATGTGCACCTAGGCTATACTTAGCCATTTTCCCTCGACACTTGCAATGCATTATGGTTCTAGAAGTTGATATCTCCTTCTCCAAAGGTAGCACCACCCTTCTGGAGACATTGAAACCCTTGTTCCAAGCTAGGCGCACATCTAGACTTGTTAGAGTGACATTTGTGCCTAGGCATGAAAACCTCATTATACTTTACTCAAGTTCATCTCTGATCTAGGCGCTTGGTTGGAAGAACCCATTCAGGTGGAGCGCCTCTTGTTGAAACCTCAACTTCAATGCCAGAAGTGACTCTAGAAGCTAGGTGCCAGAATGGGCGTGTTCTGCCAAAATGGGCGCCTTGCTCATGACTTAGTGGATTATGACTTCAAAACTCCTTGATTGTACCTACAAGATAACACCCAGAGTTAGTCAAAACCCAATTCATTCTCTTATCATTCAGAATTAGCCTCTGGGAATGAGGAATAGGCTAATCCATTCTTCACTTGGTGTTCAAGCTGGAAATGGGGACATGACAGTCTCCCCTTCCCAGGATTGCTTGTCCTCAAGCAATTGAAGGTTAGGATGCTGCAGAATCTTTTCACCTTCCCAAGTAGCATCCTCCATCGGCAACCCTTTTCATTTCTCCAAATATTCCCTTATGCTCCGGTTGAACAGTTTCTTTTCCCTCATATCCACCACACTCTCAGGTTCAAGTGCAAGCATTCCTTCTTCATCAAGTGGTGGTATTTCATCAGATGAAACCACATGTTGTCCTAGTGCCTTTTTGAGACACGACACATGAAACACATTGTGTATGCGGCTTCCTATTGGCAAGTCAAGTTCATATGCCACTTCCCCTACTCTTCTCAACACCTTGTAGGGTCTGTAGAACCTGGGTTTCAATTTCTCCGAACCTTACTTCTTCAAAGTACTCTGTCTATATGGCTGTAGGCACAAAAACACCATGTCACCTACTTCAAAGCTTCTTTCAACTCGGTGTTTATCGGCATATAACTTTTGCTGGTTTTGAGCTCTTTGCAAATTGTCCTTAAGGACTCTCAAAATGTCTTGAGTATCCTTCATCAATTCTCTTGCTCGAGGAGCTCTACTATCATCCAGTGCCAAATCAGCAAATGAAACTGCATCATACCCATACAAAACTTGAAAGGGAGACATGCCGATTGACATGTGGAAAGTGGTGTTGTAGCAGTATTCACCCAAATGTCACCACTTAATCCAAGCACGCTGATGATCAGATACATAGTTTCTCAAGTATCCCTCAAGCCATTTATTTACAATTTCAGTCTGTCCATCGGTTTGAGGATGATAACTAGTGCTTGGTGTCAGGTCAGTTCCAGCTAGTCAAAATAGCTCTCTCCAGAATATACGGATGGACCGGCTATCTCGATCACTGACTATGGTTTTAGGAAGGCCATGTAGTCTGAGGACTTCACGAAAGAATAATTCAGCGATTTGCAATGCTGATGACTCAACTTGAATTGCAAGGAAGTGAGCATACTTGGTCAACCTGTCAACAACTACATAGATACAGTCTTTTCCATTCACCTTCGGCAGACCTGTGATGAAATCCATAGAGATACTCTCCCACTTTTGTTTTGGAATTGGCAGTGGTTGGAGTAATCTTGCTGGAAAAGTATGTTCCGACTTGTTTTGCTGACAAGTTAAACACTCCCTGACATACTATAGAACATTTTCTTTCAGACCCTTCCAAGAGAATCTTTCCCTAATTTGCTTATAGGTCTTGAAATAGCCAGGGTGTCTTGCAAGTGGAGTATCATGGTATGTTTTCAAAATCTGCTGCTTGAGCTCCGATTCAGAAGTTAGGAAAATTCTATCTTTATAATAGATTATGTCATCAACCACCTTATACCTATCATCCTGAATGATTCCATCCATGATCTCACAAGCAAACTTTGATTTGGAGTACTCAACTAACAGCTGAGACTTCCAATCAACTGAAACTTCACTCAGAGCACAAATGGCAGGTTTCCTAGACAAGGCGTCTGCCACCACATTCTTCTTACCTTTAATATATTCAATGTCAAAGTCATACGCCTGAATCTTAGTAACCCACTTCTGTTGTCTTTCATTCAGATCCTTCTGCCCTAGGAAGTATTTCAAACTGTTGTGATCTATTCTGACCACAAACTTAGATCCAACTAGATACTAGCGAAATTTAGCCAAAGCATGCATGATTGCTAGCATCTCTTTGTCATATGTTGAGTACAACCTTTCTGTGTCCTTTAGCTTCCTGCTCTCGAATGCAATGGGATGACGATCTTGCATCAACACTACCCCAATGCCTTCTCCAAAAGCATCACATTCTAGGACAAAAGACTTAGTAAAATCTGGTAAAGCCAATACTAGTGTTGTACTCATAATGTCTTTCAATTTATCAAATGCAGCTTGGGCTTCCATTGTCTAGATGAAAGCACCTTTCTTTGTCAGATTTGTCAAGGGTGCAGCAAGCTGGGAGAATCCTTTAACAAATCTTTTGTAATAGCTGCAAATGCCAAGGAAACCTCTTAGTTCAGATACATTCTTGGGAATTGGCCAATTGTGAATGGCTTCAATCTTTTCTTCTTGAACTTTCACACCATTAGCCCCGATCACATGACCCAGGTATAGAATCTCCTTCAAACTAAAATCACACTTAGACATCTTTGCATATAAAGATTGATTTTCCATTACGCTCAAAACTTCATCTAAGTGTTGGAGATGTTCTTCCCATGTCTTGCTGTAAATCAAGATATCATCGAAGAAAACCAATAGGTATTTTCTTAATTGCTTGTTGAATACATGGTTCATACAAGACTGGAAAGTAGCTGGAACATTTGTTAATCCAAAAGACATCACCAAGAATTCATAATGTCCGTAATGGCATCTGAATGCTGTCTTTGGCATGTCTTCTTCTCGAACACGAATTTGATGATAACCAGATCTGTGATCTATCTTGGAAAAGAACACAGCTCCATGTAGTTCATCAAGTAACTCATCAATCCTAGGTATTGGATACCTATTCTTGATGGTCTTCTTGTTCAATGCACGATAGTCAATACACATCCACATTGTTCCATCCTTCTTCTTCACTAGCACCACAGATGATGCAAATGGACTTGATGATGGCCTAATGTGTCCCATCTCGATCAATTCTTTGATCGTCTTCTCAATTTCAATTTTGAAATGTCTTGGATGCCGATAGGGCGCAATGTTGACAGGTTTGGTCCTATCCTCCAATTCAATGACATGTTCAAAACCTCTATCAGGAGGTATGCCTGGGGGTATATCCTTAAACACCTTACTATGCTTATCCAACATTGCATGGATATCCGCAGGATAAAGTTCTTCAGCAGAGAGAATCTGGTTGTCCTTGATGCAAACCTATGCTGCCCACTCAATGTCCTTATGCCTAATCAATGCTTCCATGCGTTTAGCCGAGACAACTTTGGGGTTCCCATTAGACGCTGACTTCAGTTTGATCTTTCTTCCCTCATGCATGAATTCCAATTCCATCTTCTGAAAATCTTGGACTATTCTTCCAAGTGAATGTAACCATTGTAGTCCAAGCACCACATCAATATGCCCAAGTCCAACTACATAGAAATCATCCTGTAAAGTATAATCACCCATTTGAATTTGCAGTTGGGTCACCTTTCTGGTACAACTCATCAGGACTCCATCAACAACTACTATTTGAAATCCTTCGAAGTCTTCAACTGTTAGACCCTGCCTTGCTACCAAACCTTCATCTATGAAGTTGTGAGTAGCACCACTGTCAATTAGACATGTGACTCTCTGACCCTTCACAACTCCTCTTATGCGGAATGCATGATATTTAGGTACTCCTAAAATAGTTGCTAATGTTATTTTGTTAGTTGTTCCTTCCGAGACAACATTAAGAGTTGGTTGTTCATGTACTTCCTCTTCATCCTGAGTTGACTCTTCTTCACTCAGTGACTCCTCTTCACTTCCATCATTAGATACCACTTCAATCAAATGAGCTTTACCTTTACCAAGGCACCTGTGTCCTGGTTTCCAAGGTTGCTTGCATGAAAAACAAAGCTTCTTTCTCCTGAGCTCATCTCTTTCAGCAGCTGTCATGTCTTGAAACTTCTTTGGTGGAAATGACTGTCTTCTTTGAGTTGAACTAACTCCTTTGTAAAACTTCTTAGGTGTATAGGCAGGAGTAATGTCAAGATTAAGAGCAAAGTCAATGGCTTCTTCCAAGTTTGCTGGCCTTTGTACCTGTACCATTGGCTTAATTTGACTGTTCAATCCCTCAATGAACAACATAGTGATTCTTCAGTCAGTCATGTCAGGTACCATCACCGCTATCTTCTAAAACTCATTTACATACTGCACGACCCTTCCTTCTTGCTTAAGTTGGGCTAGTTCGCGATAGTACACTTCAGTGTCTTTTCTATCAAACCTTTGAATCAACTTGGTTACAAACTCATCATAGGAATCTATCCTATCATGATGTTCAGAGACTAGGCCATGATGCCACCATTCATAAGCTAGTCCTTCTAGATGCATTGTAGCAAAGTGGATTGCTTTCTTCTCCGTCAAAGGCTTAAGCGAGAGGTACGTATCCAACTTGTTCACCCAAGCTCTAGCACCGATCTTTCCACTTCCATCAAAGGTAGGAATAGGAACTCGATTCAAGGCTTCTTTATACTCCTTTGTATCATCATCCCTTCTAGGACGATAGCCTCTAGCTCTACCACGCCTGTCCCTATCTTCCCTCTTCTGTCGGCAATATTCATTGAAAGTCATCATTTCCCGAACACGATCTGGTAATCTGGCATAGAGATCTGCAAAGAGTACTACTTCATCTTCAAAGTTATTCTGGTCTTCATCATCAAACTCTTCATCAGCTTCATTGCCTTGTTCAAGTGGTGGTGGAAGGAAAGTAGGTCTTATAGGCCTATCAACTGTAGGAGTCCGTGTGCGAACTCTTCTGCCTATTGCACTAGCAGCATCATCATCATCATGCCACTCTTGTCTAGCATTATCTCTATGACCTTGTCCAGCTACTTCACCTTGATTCATGTTTTGAAGGGATTGTAGGACTTGTTGCAATATTTGAGCTGTTTGTTGTTGTTCGTTAGCAATATTCCTGAACATCTCCCTTGCTTCACGTTCATTATCACTAGGTGGACTTCTACTTCTTTAACCCATGTCAGCCTGTCTAGCTGCAATTGCTCCTGAAAGAGTATCCCGTTGTGGGTAAGGATGAGTCCACTAGAATTGCCTTCTTTGATCACGCGCAATGTATCTTCTTGTTCTATCTCTTTATTGATCACCTTATTGCATGAAAACCCCAAAGGCTGGCAGGATCCAAGCTCTGATACCACTGTAAGATACCCAACTAGTACTACCTGAAAATTTTCTTACTTAGACAAATTTACTTGCACTTAACTCTTCTACTACTTAGTCTACTTAATATCACATATGAAAAGATAACAAGGGCAACTTGCATGAATCAACTTGAAGTTGGGTACTTGTATTATTACTTGATTCAACTCAATGCAAATGTCTTATTACAATGATGATTGCCCACAATGGCATGAATATACAATCTCATTCAAATGATTACAAGAAAAGGCCTTGAAGCCTAGATGTATACAATGCCTTCAACTTCTTCACAACTAGCTCTATCTCACTGGTTGATGTAGATCACTTCAATTGAACCCAATGATGTCAACTGGATGTCAACACCTCAAAATGCAACAAGGGAGCATCACCTTGTCAGTTGAGGGAGCATCACCCCAACTCTTGAAACTCGCACGCCTCAAGATCACAAGCATAAAGCTTTGCAGAGAGAAAATTTGCCAAAAGATAAGATGTTCAAATGAATGAGAGAGCTCCTCCTTTTATAGGCCTTCCAAAGGCAATGAAGGAACGTTTTCCAAGAAGCATATTTAGGAGAATATTCCACTTGACAACTCATCCTGAGTTGGCAACCTTACCCAAAGACCCTGACACGGATCCCAATGTTAATTCAAGTAGTGTAACTACCTTATCCTCTTCTAGAAACACTTAGGCGTAGTTTTAAGGTTCTTCTGACTTGGGCGCCAGATTTGGAGGATCTCATCAGGAAGTGCGCCTAAGTCATGAATCCTCATCCTTTGATGATACCACCTTATGAATTGAACTCCTCTGGATCCATACTCTATCATTTGATGATTTGGGATGCTCATCTTATCACCTTGCATGGTAGGCACACATTTGGAGGATTTACAGTGGATTTGGCGCCTAGAGATGGATTTGACACTTTTCCACAAACTTATGTAACAGATGAAACTTCTAAGTGTTGGATTGACTCCTTTGGAGAGAGCGCCCAACAATTGCACCCCTTGAAGATGTCTCCTCTCTAGCTAGGTGCACTTTCTGTCAGTTTGTCTGGGAATTTGCGCTTGAATCCAATTCATCATCATTCCAAAGTCATTTGTAAGCAACTTGGCTTCTAGGAGATATAGTCTTGTTCCCTGATGAAGCGCCTTGCATTCCAACTAGTCTTGAGACCTTATTTCCTCCTTAGGCGCATATTTGGGTAGTTTCAACTTGGAATCTGCACCTAGTCTTGAGTTGTCCAATCTTCCTTAAGGACAGTCACACTTGGAGTCTTTGTGATCTAACAAAACACTTATCTTACCAAGCACCCTGGCTTTTTGAGGAGTTTGGAGATCATTTACCCTCTTAGGCGCATCTTCAAGGTCATGGAGTCTTGTTTTGGCGCCTTGATGTTCTTAGGTGCACTTGGAGTGTTGCAGAGTGTCATATTGGCGCCTAGGGTCATATCTTCTTGACAAGGCAATATACTTTGATGAGTACTCCAATTAGAAACCTTCAACTCAATATCTATCATCATCCATGATAGACGCTCAAAAGGATGTTTCTTGACTCAATGTGCGCCTAACAACCAAGACATGATCATTTCATCTTTCTACTTGATCTTCATTGAGGATGAGACTCACTTGATCTACTTGGAGGAGCCCTGTGCTTGTTTGGAATGCAATCTTGATGCTCAAAGTCTAGGTGCACTTTTGGGAATTCTGATGTAGAATGTGTGCCTAGGCTATACTTAGCCATTTTCCCTCGACACTTGCAATGCATTATGGTTCTAGAAGTTGATATCTCCTTCTCCAAAGGTAGCGCCACCCTTCTAGAGACATCGAAACCCTTGTTCCAAGCTAGGCGCACATCTAGACTTGTCAGAGTGACATTTGTGCCTAGGCATGAAAACCTCATTATACCTTACTCAAGTTCATCTCTGATCTAGGTGCTTGGTTGGAAGAACCCATTCAGGTGGAGCGCCTCCTGTTGAAACCTCAACTTCAATACCAGAAGTGACTCTAGAAGCTAGGCACCAGAATGGGTGTGTTCTGCCAAAATGGGCGCCTTGCTCATGACTTAGTGGATTATGACTTCAAAACTCCTTGATTGTACCTACAAGATAACACCCGGAGTCAGTCAAAACCCAATTCATTCCCTTATCATTCAGAATTAGCCTCCGAGAATGAGGAATAGGCTAATCCATTCTTCACTTGGTGTTCAAGCCGGAAATGGGGACATGACATGTTACAAATTCAGACTTTGCAAGTCTCTAATTACATCAAAACCAATGCTTTATGACATTCGATTACAACTGCCTATGCTGCTGTTATACAAATCAGAGAACATACATACCACAGTTGATGATGAATGGACCAGAATACCACACAGTGAAGGTGACAAGTCTGCTGTAGCAGATTGTTGATGGAACAATGTAGTGCAAGAGTCTTCCAAGCGTAGATCACTTCATTTCAGTGCTAGTCGCTGCCAATGAAAACAATGGTGATTGAAATGCTGGTCGCAGCCTACCAGGTGCTGATCTAAGCATGTAACTGATCCCTGATTTTCTAATGATGTGTGCCTGATATCTAATGGTTTTTGTTGCCCTTGGAATGCTGAATAATACCATGCCAACTCCAACAATTTATCTGAATACAATTGCTGCCTATGAAATGCAGTCAAACTCCCAAAGTCAAGGGTGGCGGATGGTGTGGACACCGCTCAGATTTGTTCTATACTCGCTGCTACATTGTCTTCAATAAATAGCGCTAGTCCTCCTGCAATCAACAATATGCCTTCCTTTGAATCTGCCGCCTACTATCCTTTGATGTCAACAGTCTATAGTGCAATGTTTCAGATATGTGCTTAGAGGAAATACAACTTCTTGAAATCGGCACTTAGGAAGATAGAACCAAGAGCCTTGATGACATCAATCTACTCAACTCAGTACTAAGAAATTAATCTTCTAGCGAACAAGTGTCTTCGATGAAATCTTCAATCAATAGCAACAATGGTCTCTGACCAATACTCAAATGATGGATCGATGAAGCTCCAACAATTATCCGTTGAAGTGCAAATGTGAACTCCGTATGAATCTGCCTCCAAGATGTGATTGAGTTTTCATCCAACACACCAACTTCAGAAGGGTTTTCGTCCTTGGAAGGCTAGCAAATCAATTGCCAAGCAAATATGTGAAGTTATCAAAATATTCGTGATGCCGGAATGAGCTCCTTCATGCTCTATTTATACTTGGATCTTTCTTCTTTGAAATAGGTCATCAAATTCAAATTAAAGATTTGAATTACTTTTCCCTCCAAGTCGGCCGACAATCAAATACTTTATTATTTTCATTCTCCAAGATGGGCGCCCAATTAATAAAATAATATTGTTTTATTAATTCTTCTTTCTCCAAGGTGAGTGCCTAAATTAAATAAAATATTATTTTATTTAATTTATTTCTTTTTTCCAAGTGAGCGCCAAAATCCAAGACTCCATATTTTTATTATTTTTTTTCTTTTTTCTCTCTCCAAGGCGCTCAAATTAAATAATATAAAAAATATTATTTAATTTAATTTATTTTTATTTTTTTCTCAAACTCCCAAATTAGCTCTCCATATTAATAATATTATTTAGTTTATTTTTTTATTTTCTCTCTTGGGCACTAGAATTAAATAATAATAAAATATTATTATTTAATTGTCCTCTTTGATAATTAATGCAAAATTGCATTAATTCATTTTTCCATCTTCGCCAGTGAAATTAGCTGAGCCAATGTTCCGTTCTTCAAGCCTTTGAGCAACATTATCTTTTCCAAGCTATAGCTCAGCTAACATATTCCCTTATTCTGACGAACTAGCCTACGAGAAAGAGGATAGGCTAACTCAGTCTTTTGTTTGGTGTTCATGCCCGAAATGGGGACATGTCAAACTCTATCTAGTTTTGCCCTGAATTTTCTAATTTTATTGGTTTGACATTTTGTCAAACACTTGTCATGGAATGTCACCGTATTCTGATTTGAGTTTTGTGTTTGGTTTTGATGCTTGTTTTAGATGGTTTTCATTGAAAATACATATGCCAATATATAGGAAACATAACTAAATACTTTGCATGCATAAACATCAAAATACCAACACTAAATATGCCTTTATTTTCATCAAATCAGGTTTGATCCCAATGTTTATTAGGTCTGATACAAACTGTAACAGCAAATGAAATGCTTATTCAAATTAAATATTTGAATACAATCTTGATAGTTTACATTAGCATTACAATTTCCAACATACCCGAAGTTAATCTTCAATGGATGATGCACATATGATGCCAAAATGCCAAAGAATGAAGGCTGATATAAGAGCTGATACAAATGTGTGACTTGTGATTTATTTCTGAGCTGATGGGGACTGCTATAACATTAATTACTTCATACAATACTCCTCCTAAGGCAGCGATCTTCCCTCTCTAGGGCAGCGATTCTCCTCTAGATGTCGCCTAGGGTTTGTAGAGGTGCACTAGGGTTTGAGTGACAACCATGATGATTGTACACTTGAATTCCTCTTTGCAAATGACAAAACCCTGCAATCCAATCTGCAAACATATAACACTTTGAAGCACCAGAAACTCTCGAAAAATCGATCAAGTTCCAAATTGGTATTTGGCACAAATCTTCCAATTTGGTGATGAAACCCGAGCAGCTTCCGCTCTTATACAATGCCAAAATTCTGCAATAATGCTCAATAGTAAACCCTAGGTGGATTTAACTCTCAAGTGGTATTGGGTTTTTGTCCAAACCACAAATGTCTAAGGGTTTTCGTCCTTAGAACAAGCTGAACCGGAAGTTGCAGCAGGAAAGAAACTCTCTAATATGCAATTGACAAAATGATAATATGATGAATGAACTCCAAATGACCTCCTTATAAAGCCTCCAAGAGGTCCTCTCCAATTTGCCATTTTTAATCATTTTTTGACATCCATAATAAAATAATAATTTATTTGACATTTTATTATATTTTATGTTACTTCTTTCCTTTCTTCAAGTGACTTTAAAATTAGTTTCACTTAACTGACTTTCCTTTCTCCAAGTCACTTTTGCTACAATGGCTCAACTATTCATTCCCTTATCATACGAATTAGCCTGCAGAAATGGTGAATAGGCTAATCATCCTCTGCTAGGTGATCATGCCAGAAATGGGGACATTACAAGAAGAAATCACTTCACTCCAACCACCATGTGAGAAACAGTTAGAAGGTACTTTTGAGAAAGCGTGAAAATGAAGTTCTTCTTAGGTATTTTAAATTAAAGTCTTCAATTTCTATGTGGGCAGGGAAATCCCTTGACAATGTACTTCAAGGTGGCCACTTTAGTAGTATTGTTTTTTCAGGCAGTACTCATAGGCTGTCTTGAGGCCATCCAAAGGGGTATTTGCTATCCAATCCAACATATTTCTACTTGTTTCATTGAGGATTCCCCATCCTTTTATGTGCCTTGATTGGGATGTAAGATAATTTATAATATCTTTGTATATGTTTAAGAAACTTTTGAGGAAAAAGGATAATTTGTAGGATAGAATGATTGTTTCACATATATCTCTTTAGGGGGTATTTCATGATATTCTAAGAATTTCATTTACTTATTTTGGTATCATTTTACTCATTTATGCTCTTGTGTGCACGCCTCTTCTTTTTATCCTATGGTGTCAATATTCCATTTAGTTTTTATGTTGGCTGTAAGGTTGTATTCTCCATTGTAAATATATCTGCTATTCTGTATTTTTTGGTCATGTGCAAGTGTTTTCTTTTCAGTTTATCACTATGTAGTTTCTGTTGTATTTTTCTTTGTTTCTTTCTGAAATGCTTTTAAAAGTAATGTAGTAGAAACTGAATTCTAGACGACTAATGCAGGTGGATCCATTTCTAAGTGTCAGTGCAGCCCATAACATTGGTGAGACTGTTAGACATGAACTTCATGAAAACCATTCTGAAGTAGCAGAAGTATTTATACATATTGGTATGAAATTCAGTTCTTGCACTTGTTTGAAATATAGTTTTCTAGATGCCTATGCACAGACGTTTAATGTTTTTATTAGTTCAGAATTTGGATGTAAAATATAACTCAAACCAAAATACTCAATCAAATATAAGGGATCCCTCACAATTCGATAAGAAAACATATCTCTTTTAGCTACTTTTGTTATAGGCTATTTTGTTACGATAACTATATTCTCCATTTTGATTGAGTTGATTAGATAGGCGTAATATGTAATAGAATCATTTCCTAAGTGGACTAATATGAAATATTACTATTTTAGTTAGTGATAAATATGCAATAATACATTAATAATTAGCAATTTTTAAAAAATTTTAATAATTTGAAGACATATAAGACCATAAAGTTAGAATCTCTTAATGATTGATTTTGTATTTCGTGAATTACAAGGTCTTCACACATAAAAGGTATAACTCATGAACTTATATTGTATAAATTAATGCTTTAAATAGTAATGGGTTTGTGACCCAATTTCATAATAGTTTTGTTAGCGTTTAATTTTGCATCTTTCGGTGAGAAAGAAAAAAGGACGTGTACAGTAGGACTGTTCTTCAAATTAGGAGGGGAAGCTCCCTCAACAAGAAAATTAAAAAGATGTTTACAAAATAGCCTATCTTTTTGGTTTCTCAAGGCACGAGCACAAGGCAATGAAGCTCTTCTGCAAGGCTATAAGATTTTCTAAAGCATTACAGAAGAAAATAACTAACTCTTATCTTAAAACACTTCCGATTCCTTTAAGTAAATCCAGAGCATAAAGAAATCGAAGGAACAACTTGGAGGTTTTCAACACAAAAGAACAAAGATAATTTGACAACAATCATTCATGCACAAAGTCATGAACGATTTTCACAACTCTCGACAACAAGATAGATCTCAGAAACCATGATGCATATTCTCATTAATCAAAAGACAAGAGCAAATAACATTGCTTGAACAATAAAATGCGAGCCAAAATTAGTCTTAGCATTTACCATTGATAGTTTAAGTGTGTAGAATACACTTATTTATACCTAAAAAGCAAAGATGCAAGGAAATAAAAGGAAGAGTTAACTAACACTCTTCACTCTAGATCTAACTGCTGCATGGGAAGCATGCAAGTTTATTAGCAATTAAAACTAAAAGTATCTTGTCATGCAATTAAGTTAACTGAACTTGCATGTTATTACACAATGAGTTCCAACTCAAAGATAATTTGCATGATTTCCAAAAGCAAAATCTAAAAATAAATTTAACTCAAGATAACAAAGTCAGTTATCAAAATAGAAGCTGCTTTGGAAATCTCACCCACTGCCAAAATAGATTGCTCCTGCAGATAGTGAAAAATTGGTTAAGTATGAGAAATGAGATTTCTCTTGAATTCATCAACTCTGGCTTCATCTAGCAGAATCATTGAATCAAGGTGAACTGTCCTCATCTGCAAGTCAATGGCAGTATCCTCTGTGATTTTTGCTAAACCTTCAAATTCTTTTTCATCCTTGGTGAATTTTGATGCAATTTCAACTAGGAGGTACTCTTGTCTACGCGGGGATCACCACAAAACCTTTCGTGGATCAGCGGTACGAACTCATCCTGCAAATTATGAACAAGGCAATTTACACCTTCATCGCTGAAATACTTGCAAGGAATGTTTTGGACAAAGAGTGGCTATGGAAAATGAACTGGCTTGGATGGGCCCTGAATTCTTCAAGTTCTTTGCTGCCATATTGCTTGAGCTTATCAACGGTTCTAGGTTAAAACCTTCAGGTGAAACCTGGCACAAGTCTATTTCTTTGACCTTGGAATATTCATGTTTGAGCAACGATTTGGCCTCAATGGTGACCAATGAATATTGCATGACGACTTTATGGCCTGGAGGGGTCTTATTCTGATGTCTTTTTGCCTTGAAAACTACCAATGTGGACCTTTGTGTGTTCGCTGCCCAAGAAAATCAAGTTTCCTTTTCGTTGTCCAAAATTTAATTTTTTGCCCTTGGAAAATGAAAATTTGTAGCTGCAACCTCAAAGAATCAATGGATCTGAGCTCAAAACGGATGAAGATGAGGGAAAACGCCTTTTGCCGAAGTGGGCATGCTCTAGAAATGAGAAAGTTTGGACATATAGGCCTCAAAAATCACTTTTATTTTGGCTGTAGGTGGTGATTTTGCCCATGAACAGTCATAACCAACGAAGAAAAACCTTGAAAAATCATCAAAAATGGCCTCCTGGGCATGGGCGCTGCCTCCTGGGTGTACAAATGGACCTTAGAATGATGGAGGATGAAAGAAAAAGTGCTCGGAAGTCATGAATTTGTCCCTTGGATACTTGGCTGGTCCAAAAAGTGCCTTTAAACCTGCAATAAAAAGCTTGAAACCCTCAACAATGGCCGCCAATACAAAGAAAAGGTCTTCGTGTGAACAAATATGCCTTGGAGTGTGATAGGAAGGTATAGAATGATGCAACAATGTGTAGACTTTGCCCTGTATGTGAAGATCCACTCCTTAAAGCCTTTGAATTCGCCCTTTGCAAGCTTTCAATCTTCCATTAATGGCCGCCATATGTGAAGTGCAACCTCTAAACCCTTTTTTTTTGTCTTTGGAAAATGATAATAACAATACTAGAGATCTCCTTTATAGTGAGTGCTACCCTTCTAGGGTTTTCAATGTGTTCTTTCCTAAAAATAAGAGGCTCTTATTTTTGGCTTTCATGTACAAATGAAAGAATGAGAGGTGAACCTCTATGTATAGCTTTTGAAGATTGCCAATCTCTCTCCTAGGCATCAAATACTCTCTCTCCTCAATGCCTACTTTCATGCAAACTTTGGCACTTCAAAAGGAGTGTAAATGATCAAGAATGGGCGCCTATCTTATGCATCAAATAGGCGTGGGAAATGGAGGATTTAGGCGCCTATTCTCATGTGTCAAATAGGCGTGCAAAATGAGCTATTTAGGCACCTTTGGAGATGAAGAGAAAGGCGTGCATTTTGATTAGTATGGGCGCCAATTGAAAGCAAGGAAAAGTCGTGGGTTTTTGGCAATTTGAGCACCTTTTGTATGCTTGAAATAGGCATGGGTTTTCCTCCTTTTGGGTGCCTTTTGAGAGGTAAAATAAGCGTGCAAATCCATGAAATTGAGTGCCTTTTAGGGTGAGGAGATAGGTGTTAGTTTTGAGGAATATAGGCGCCTTTTGCAAGGATGGAAAAGGCGTGGCTTTTGGGCAAATTGAGCGCCATTTATGGAGTTTGATTTTGAGTGTCCTGGGTGGAAGTATATTTCAAAATATATTAAAGAATATTCCTATACTTTAAATATTTTGAAATATACTTCCAGGATGTTTGAGATAGGTCTCGGATCCATGGGATTTAACATGCAAATTCTAGATTTTTGAGGATCCACCAGATTTCAGACTTAGACATTTTTCAGGATCTTAGAACATCAAGCTTCAGGACACCAGACTTAGTCAATTTCAGGGCTCACTTTATGATTCTTGACCTTGAAAAAGTTTGAACTTTGCCTTGGCCATTTTGATGGAGGCTCCCTGGATCACTGCCGTTTGTCTCTGCCTCTGGAGCTTATTTTTGTCGTAACTTCTTCATCTGATGACAAAATGTCTTGAAGTTTGGCAATCAGGCTCATATGATCCGAAGCTCTCATTGAAGCCTCTCCTCCATGAATTATACTCCAAGGTGAAGCACACTTAGCCAAAAATGCTCAAAAAAATGCCTTAGAAAATTTTCCAAAATTTCAAAATTTTCAAAATTGAATTTTGATTTACCAGATGTATTTGAATTGCTTCCCTTGGTTCTTTTATGTCATTTTGGCCTTCGATCCATCACTTTGACCTTTTTTTAGATGTTCTTTTACAGTTTCACTACTCCAGGCCTGATTGGCTTGTCAGCATCTCCCTCTATTTGAGCCTTGGATCGCCATCTTTTGATATGTCTTGTACCTGCAGGGTTAGCACAGTAATGACAAGGCTACATGGTGCTTGGGAGGTGTGTTTGGGCACATATATGAAAAATTTCCTATGGGTACAACATTAGGCTCTGTCTGGGGACCATGGCATATACTTGCGGCATAGGAGGACCTTTGAACCTCTGGGTTTATAGTGCAAACCAGTATCTTATCAGTTGGGCAATAGAGTTAGTACATTTTCCTAATCACCTAGAACAAGACTTTCCTAAAATCACCTAGGACCGGACTTCTTAAAATCACCTAAGAGTGGAACTCTGGTCTACCTAACGAAGCACGACGAATAAACAAAACGCGAAAGGGGAAAAACGATACTACATAACAATTACATCATTGAAATGGGAAACACAATACAAAACAATTCGACACACAAAACACTCTTTTTTCGAGCGAGGACAAGAAGAACAAAAACTGTTACACAAAACCATCAACAGGTTTAGAAAAATAAGAACCTCTTCTGTCGAGCTGAGAAATTTGTCTTGGCAGCACATAGTCTTTCCTCCTCTGCAACACCTTCTCGAAGAGCCATGATTCAGGTGGGTAGACACGATCAGGCCATGAGAAGTTCATGATGAATTGGTTGATGTGCATGAGCTCTATTGGATCATCTTCTTCCATAGTGAAAAATCCTTGCAACAAGTGAAGGTACAGAACCTCCTTTTGAAGGTATGAACCAAGATCTTGTGGCCAAAGTATGCTCGTGGGAATGGTGACCACCACATATAGAACTTGATGTTCTTCATCCATGTCTTCAACATACGCAACCTTGAACTCAGTCCATGTATCATCCTCTGGAAAGGTTGGAGCTGCTCATATAGAATCTCCATCACTGGTTCTTGGCTTATAGGATCCACAACTGTCATCATCAATTTATCTAGTGATTGAGGTACTTCATCATTCTCATCGATCATATCTTCATCCATCCAATCATCAGAATTTGAATGTGATAAGTAATCGAGATCTGAACCTTCGAGCTCCTGATCATTATCAAAGTACACTTGCTGAAAAACATCTTCACCTAGTAACTCACTTCGCCATCCATCATTTTGAGTCTCGCCGGCTTCCATAGAGCAATCTCCTTCAATAAATGTATCATTGAGACCATGAATGTGGATATCTGGTAGCATCTCATCTTCGGCAACCACACACTTGTCCTCTTCTGACATGTAAGCAGGATTAGGCGCATATTCTTCTAAGCTTTGTGTTTCTTCTTCCTCCGCTTGAATGATTTCACACATGGCATATCTCACAACACATTTGTTGAGAATTTCTGATTTCTCCATATGATTCTCTTCAGTGACCAAGACTGAATATTCAATGAACTTTCTTCTCCACGAGCTTCTTCACATGTTACCTCTTGTGTTGATTTTATCACATCGGTGATGTCCTTTTCTTGCATAGGTTCATGGATAACCTCAGAAGGCTTAGCATCATCTTCTTCACCAGTGTGCATGAAATTCTCTGGAGACAGAGATGAAGATGGGCTAAACTGCGAAAGAAAATTTACAGTATCTTCAACTGAAGATTCACTCTCCAAGTGATGTAGAAAACTATCGAGATCCAATGATGAATCTTTCCATATGATCTCCTGATTTGATAAATGTCTCCAATGATGAATCATCTTCAAAATGAAGAAGATCTCGTTCTTGCTCCAATTGCAATGCTTCCTTTTTGAGTGTATCTGACATAGGTTCTTCAAACCAGCCTTCAAAAGATGACAGGAAGAAATTGGATTCATCATTGCCCTCTTTAGAACATATGATTTCTTCTTCTTCACAATTTCTCTCTTGAGAGATGTGTTGCACTTCTTCCTCAGAGAAAGTAGGCAAGTCGTGCACTTCTTCAGGTTCTTCTATCCATGATCCTTCTTCAAATTCAAAGAAATTATGCAAACTTTCAGCTTATGATGAACATTCATTTTCCATATGCAAACACATGATGTTGCTTGAAACAGAGTTAGAAAAATGATTCCTTCTAACATTTGATTTACATTGGATAAATCCCATCATGGAGCCGCCATCGGATTTGTCTAAGAGACATTTAGGATTATCCGAAAATCCTTGATTTTCATTTGATGCTTCTAATATTTGCATGAATCTTCTCATCGCCATGCAATTTTCTCCATCATGCTGGTTTGTTGCATGGAACAAGCAATAGATTTGTACCGCAGAAGACACATCCGCTACTTGACGCACAGGTGAAGCAGGTTGATCACTAACATAGTTAATGAAAGAATCTGGCATACTTGAAGGAGATGGAACTTGCTGAAGTGGTACAACGTTCAAGGGCACCAATGGCTTGATTGAATCTTTTTGGATCTTTCCTGAAGTGATCATATGATCCTCTAATTCAACAACATACTCCTGAGCTTCTTGCAGTTCTGTAGCATGTCTTTGCTTGAGATAGAAAGAAACCTCTGAAGACTGTGCATTGGTGAAACAACTTAGCAGAATTTCTGATGAAGGCTTTAAGGTGTTTGAATTTTCCAACCAGATGGTTGAACCTAGCCACGAACTCTCGCATCGGCTCACTTCTATCTTTCTTGATATTTGAGAGTTGTGCAAACAAGACATGACTATCTTCTGCAGGCTTGAAACGGGCAAGAAATTTCTCCCTCATCAACTCCCAACTTGTGATAGAACTAGCAGCAAGGTGATTAAACCATTCCGCTGCTGAGCTTTGCAATGATTCCACGAACAACCGCACTGCAACATCTTCATGTGCAACGTTGAGAATCCCGCAAGCGGTGGTGAAGGCAAAAATGTGCTCATCAGGATGCTGCTTGCCATCACCATGAAACCTTGGAAAGTGCTTTCTTGACCCCTTTGGAAGATCATGATTCCCGATAAGTGCAAGATGACCAATTGCATTTCCCCATGGTAAAGGAGGTGTACGCCTTCTGTCGCCATTGTTGTCGTTGTTACCATTATTGCCAACTCCTGCATTGTTATCACCCATGTCTTCTCCTGTCAGATCTGGTATATCAGGATTGGTAGAAGATGAGCCTTCAAAGTCTACAGTACCAAAAGTTGAAGCAAGTGGATCAGAAAGACTCCTATTCTGCCTCTGGTATACTTGGTACGCCAGATTGCTTAATTAGGTGGGGGTAACACCGGTCTTCCTGCTACAAGATTTGTGTTTCTTTCTTTTTCATCAAGGATCGTTGCAGTAGCTCTCTAATGCGCAGGATTCTTTCTTTCAATGAACACAAATCTTCTCAAGCTATCAACAATATCTTCTTGCTCTTGTTGGACTAGAGCAGTATGCGGCTGCAAAACAGTTGCAATAGGTCTCCAGATGGTCATATATGCAAAAAGATAAGAGTGTTAGCTTTCAAAGTAAAAATATCGTGCCCCACAGTAGAGTCGCCAAAAATTGTTAGCGTTTAATTTCGCACCTTTCGGTGAGAAAGAAAAACGGATAGAAAAACGGATAGATGTGTAGTAGAACCACTCTTCGAATTGGAAGGGGAAGCTCCCTATAAAATAAAACTTAACTAAAAGCTTTACAATCTTTTTGGGTTTTTGCAACATGCAGAAAGGCAGAGACGCACATTCAATAGCGAAGCAAAGATTTTTATGCTTTTTGACTGAAAACAAAACCTAACCTTCGGCACAAATAATACATTTTAATGGATATTTGGAAGCAAAATAGGTATAGTGGAATCCATTAATAAACAAAACAAGAACACGATTAGGAGAATATTAGACAAATAACAATTTAAGCAAATATAGGCATGAGAATTGCTATTGCTTTTATTCTTTGATTGAACACAAGACTGGGTAATGAACATTGAATACTTTTGATTCCTTTGATTAAATCTAGATATCGAAGGAAACAAATGAACATATGCAATTTGATTTAACACAAAAGAACAAAGAAGATCTGAAACGAATGCTTAAGCACAAAGTCATAAACAATTCCTCTCAATCTCAACAATACCAAAAAGCTTTCAGAAAGACAACGCATATATTGATTCTCAAAGTAATAAAGATACGCACAATCATTGAACAATAAGATTTGAGCAATAAAAGCCTTGGCATTTTCCATTGATAAAATAAAGTGTGTAGAATACACTTATTTATAACCTAAAACAAAAGGTGCAAGGAAATAAAAGGAAAAGTTAACTAATACTCTCCACTCTAACCCTAATGCTGCATGGGAAGCATGCAAGCTTATTAGAAATTAAAATAATAAAATATCTCATGCAATTCAATTAACTAAATTTGCATGTTATTACAATTTGAGTTCCACTTAAAGATAATTTTGCATAATTTCCAAAAGCAAAATCCAAAAATAGATTTAACTCTAGATAGCAAAGTCAGTTCTTAAAATAGAAACTGTTTTGGAAACCTCACCCACTGTCAAAAATAGATCGCTCCTACAGATAGTAAAAATTGGCTAAGTACGAGAATTGAGATTTCTCTCAAATTCATCAACTCTGGCCTCATTGGGTATATTGATAGAATCAAGGTGAACTGTCCTCATCTGTAGGTCAATGGCAGCATCCTCTGTGATTTTCGCAAAAACTTCAAAATCTTTTTCAACCTTGACGAACTTTGATGCAATTTCAACCAGGAGGTACATCTTGTCTACTTGAGGATCACCACAAAACCTTCCTCAGATTAGCTAAATGAACTCCTCCTGCAAATTATGAACAAGGCAATTTACGCCTTCATCGCTGAAATACCTGCAAGGAATGTTTTGGACAAAATCAATGGCATACTTTTCAATGCACAGGAGTTTTTCTTTCCATGTAGCCAACTCCATGGCTATACCCTTCGAGGTGAAACTTGTCATAAGTCTGTTTCTTTGACCTTGGAATATTCATGTTTGAGCAAGGATTTGGCCTCAATGGTGACCGATGAATATTGCACGATGACTCGAAGGGGTCTTGTTCTGATGCCTTTTTGCCTTGAAAATTGCCAATCTGGACCTCTGTGTGTTCGTTGCTTAAGAAAATCAAGTTTCTTTTTCGTTGTCCAAAATTTAATTTTTTTGTGAAAAAAGTATACTTTTTGCCCTTGGAAAGTGAAAATTTGTAGCTGCAACCTCAAAAATTCAATGGATCTGAGCTCAAAACAACCGAAGATGATGGAAAACGCCTTTTGCCAAAGTGGGTATGCACTAGAAATGAGAAATTTTGGACTTATAGGCCTCAAAAATCACTTTTATTTTGGCTGTAGGTGGTGATTTTGCCTATGAAAAGTCATGACCAGCGAAGAAAAACCTTGAAAAATCATCAAAAATGGCCTCCTGGACTTCGGTGCTGCTTCCTGAGTGTACAAATGGGCCTTAGAATGATGGAGGATGAAGGGAAAAGTGCCTAGAAGTCATGAATTTGCCTCTTGGATACTTGGCTGGTTCAAAAAGTGCCTTTTAAACCTGCAATAAAAAGCTTGAAACCTTCATCAATGGCCGCCAATGTGAAGAAATGGTCTCTTTGTGAACAAATATGCCTTGGAATGCAAGAAAGAGGTATGGAATGATATGAGAATGTGTCAACTTGGCTTTGTATATGAAGATCCACTCCTCAAAACCCCTCCAATCCGCCTTAAAAGCTTCATGAACCCTCAACAATGGCTGCCTAGCTTTGAACGTTTCCTTTACTCCTTTGCTATGCCTTTGAAAATAACAATAATAGTGAATAGGAGCCTCCTTTATATTGAATGCCACCTTTTAGGGTTTCCAATGTGCATTACTCTAAAAATAGAGTGCTTTTTTATTCTCCTCTATGCAAAAAAGAATAAGTGAAATAAGAAAAGGAGTGCATTTTGGCAAAAAGGCTCGCCTTTTTGGAGTTTTGCAAAAAAAGAGTGCAATTTCCCCAAAATGGGCGCCTTTTGCCAAGGTGCTTTGCCTTAGCAACTTTCCCAGATTTTTCTTTTGAAATTTTTGAATTTTGCCCTAGCCATTTTTTACGGAGATTGCTTAGATCAATGTCATTTGTCTCTGCCTGTGAAGCTTCTTCGCCGTTCCTTTGCATCATTCAACAGTTCTACGTTCTCTAAACAACATTGAAAACTTGAATCTGATCCCTAGCAGATGAACTTCTTCAACTTTCTATTTTTAGAAAATTTTGCCAGCATCCGTATCTCAAGAAACCCAAAAACCTAGAATTGACGTCTATTTTTCGAAACTTTTTCAAAATAGAAACTTTCTATTTTTAGAAATTTTGACATTTTGACTTTTGACGACCAATTTTTCAAAATCTCACAAAATGCCTTTGATGAAGCAAAAATTTGATTTGGCATAACACAGCCAATTTGGCTTCTTTGAATCCTTCTCCATTCGGGCCTTGTATCGATTTCCTTTTATATATCTTGTACTTGCGGGGTTAGCAAATAATAACAAGGCAACATGGTGCTTGGGAGGTGTGTTTAGGCATCTTTTAGGATGTTTGTATGCATAGACGAAAAATTTCGTATGGGTACAACAAGTTCCAGATAACATTGTAATGTGTCGTACCCGTTTGTATTTTTTTAAAGATCTTTTATATGCTATTTTATTATTTTTATGTGATCTTTTAGATTAGAGAGAAGAATGCAGAAGGGGTTTTCAATTTTCCTGCAGATGTGTTGCCAGAGCATACAATATATTGCATATAACATAAACCCAAAAAATATAGAGCAGCTATGAAGAAACTAATTGATACCTAGATCATAAGTAGGCCAATAATGAATTACTATGACATACCCATGTTCAAATATGCAACCTGGTACATCAACTGGAACTAGACCAGCAAGTGGGTATGGCTGGAAATGCCTCAAAACTCCAATGAATGGTGAAGATTGCTTACACAAGTGTTATCAGCATAGATATAGGCACTAAACGCCTCAAATAGACACTACAATGGCTGCTAACAATGTTGGAGAAGTAACTCCAAAGACCCACATCCTCCAATACAATGTATGGTTGGCTGTAGGTGAAAATGGCAGCAAATGCAACTGAAAACTCCTCCACTTTGCTCTGTAAATGATCAGCAATGTTCCCAAAGGCAGGGCGACCAAGAATGGGCAAGATATATGCCCCAAAACCACACCAAACAGCTGCATATAGGGTGTACGGCCTGCTCAAGGAAGTATGGCCAGCAGGGTATCATTCATGGCTGCAACAAACATCAACTCAGCTGCTTCTACTGTTTTACCACCATTGTCATTGGCTGCTCAATACAACTCTGCAAATGATATAGCAAAAATGTCCTCAAACCCTCAAGGATCAAACTCCATTGAAGCACAATTGTGAACATTGAGTGTATCCACCTCTAATGGCACCTTTGGGTGATCTTGCACAGTTGTAGAATGCCTTAGTCAGGGAGGTTTTCATCTTCAAGAGCCTTAGGTTTAAATCCTTCAAACCCTCACAAAGCAAACCCTAGCAGAGCTCACAAAGAGAAAATATCAAAACATAGCATGGGCAAATGAACTTCATTTTCATCTTTTTATTCCTCCTCCAAGATGGGCGTTGGATTTCAAGAGGGAACTTTTTGTTTTAAAATTAATTTTCTAACCCTCTAGGGATGGGCGCCCATGTCTCCAAGTGACCCCCTTTAATGTTTTATTCATAAAGTCACTTTTCCTTTAATATTAATAAAGTCCCGATTAAATATAATATTAATAAACTTCGGAGTTTAAAATAAATATGACAATGGTGTCAAAATGCCATGATCTTTAGCTCGTTGGAAAGGTCTCGACGAGATGCATCTAACCCCACTCTGAAAATCCCAAACCGACACTGCACCCGAACTTACTAAAAATAGTAACGGCCAAGAGCAAACAGAGCCAACTCTGAGGGTGCCAACTAGATCCACTGACCACGAACCACAACTCCACCGACAAACACCTCCAAGGCCAGACTAACCACAGTTCCCTAACCAAACTGCTAGTCCACGGGAACCCAATGATGGACTAATCATGTATCAAGAAGGGGACATTACAGTCCGCCCTTCCTAAGATTTCTTGCCTCAAGCAATCTCAGATCAGGATGCTCTAAAATCTGTTCATTCTCCCAAGTAGCATCCTCCACTGGCAAGTTCTTCCATTTTACCATGTATTCTCTAATAGTCCTCAAAGTTTTTTCCTTGGTGTCAATTATTGCCTCAGTTACCAAAATCAACTTCCCCTCCTCATCAAGAGGAGGTAATTCTGCTGATGGTGTCACATTATGCCCCAACGCCTTCTTGAGGCATGATACATGAAATATATTGTGCACCCTGCTACCCGCTGGTAACTCTAACTCATAAGCCACTTCTCCAATCCTCTTGGAGATCCTAAAAGGTCCATAATACCATGGCTTAAGTTTCTCTGCTCCACTCTTCTTGACAGTGGACTGTATATATGGCTGCAGCATTAAATACACTAGGTCACCTACCTCAAATGATCGCTCAGTCCTCTGCTGATCTGCATACTACTTCTGTTGATTCTGAGCTTTCTATATGTTCTCTTTCAAAGACCTCATGATATCCTAACTCTCCTGAAGATCTTTGGCCTTAGGCACTCTACTATCACCAAACAACAAATCAACAAAGCTCGGTGCCTCATACCCATACAAAGCCATGAAGGGTGACATTTGAATAGACATGTGATAAGTGGAATTGTAACAGTACTCTCCCATGTGAAGCCATTTAATCCATGTCTTTTGCTGCCTTGAAACATAATTTCGAAGGTATCCTTCCACCCATTTATTGACTCTCTCTGTCTGACCATCTGTCTGTGGGTGGTAGCTTGTGCTGGGGGTGAGCTTTGTCGTTGTCAACCTGAAGAGCTCCTGCCAAAAATTACTAAGGAACATGCTGTCCCTATCATTGACAATGCTTCGTGGCCACCCATGTAAACGGAACACCTCACGAAAAAACAACTCTGCAACCCGGGCTATAGTGTAGGTGGTAGGGATGGCAAAAAAGTGTGTATACTTTGTCAATCTGTCCACTACCACGTAAATACAATCCCTGCCTTGGACCTTAGGTAAGCCTGTGATAAAGTCCATAGAAATGCTATCCCACTTCCTCTCAAGAATGGGCAGGGGTTGCAGTAATCCTCCTGGGAAAGAGTCCTCTTGTTTGTTCTGCTGGCATATTGGACACTCTCTCACATACTACATCACTTCTGTCTTGAGGCCATTCCAAGTGAACCTCTCTCTAACCTGTCTATAAGTTCTGAAGTATCCTAGATGCCCTTGCATAGGCAAGTCATGGAATGCCCTTAAAACCTTCTATTTCATCTCTGAACCTGACACCAAGAAGATCTTATCCTTGTAAATGATTAAATCATTTACCACTGTGTACTTGTCATCTTTGGCAGTGCCATCTATTATTCCAGTAGCCCATGTATCCTTAGCATATTCTGCTGATATCATCTCTCTCCAATCATTTGAAATGGCACCTAATGCACACAGATGGGGCCTCCTGGATAATGCATTGGCAACAATGTTCTTCTTACCTTTGACATAAACAATGTCAAAGTCGTAGGCTGGAAGCTTGCTGACCCACTTCTGTTGCCTCTCATTTAAATCCTTCTGTCCAAGGAAATGTTTCAAACTGTTATGATCTGTCTTAACTACAAATTTGTTGCCCACCAGATACTGTCTGAATTTAGCCAACGCATGCATTATGGCTAACATCTCCTTGTTATAAATGTTGTAACTCCGTTCCACACCCCTCAACTTCCAGCTCTCAAATGCTATGGGGTGCTTATCTTGCATGATTACCGCACCAATGCCTTCTCCAGAGGCATCACACTGCAACTCGAAGGGTTTGCTGAAATCTGGTATTGCCAACACATGGCATGTACTCATAATCTGCTTGAACCTGTCAAAACACTCCTGAGTACCTCCTGTCCAACTGAATGCATCCTTTCGAGTCAAATCTGTGAGAGGTGTTGTTGACTGTGAAAACCCCTTCACGAATCTGCGGTAATACCCACAAAGACCAAGGAATCCCTTCAGCTAAGTGAGATTCTTTGGTGGTGGTCAGTCTACAATTCCCTGAATCTTCTCCGGTCTACCTTAACACTACCAACACTGATGATATGACCCAAGTACAACAGCTTGGTCATCCCAAACTCACACTTTGACATTTTAGCATACAATGACTCCCGCTCCAGAATGCTTAGCACAGTGTCAAGGTGTTTCAAATGTTCCTCCCATGTCCTGCTATAAATCAATATATCATCAAAGAATATCAGCACAAACCTCCTCAACTGCTCACGGAATACTCTGTTCCTGCAGGATTGGAAGGTGGTTGGTGCATTGGTCAATCTGAATGGCATGACCAGGAACTCGAAGTGCCCATAGTGACACTTGAAAGCTGTCTTCTCCACATCCTCATCCCTGACCCGAATCTGGTGATATCCGGATTTCAAATCTATCTTGGCGAAGTAATAGGCCCTATGCAACTCATCAATCAGCTCATCTATCCTAGGCATAGGGTACTTGTTCTTGATTGTCTTCTTGTTGAGCTCCCTGTAGTCAATACACATTCTAAGAGTCCCATCCTTTTTCTTCACTAGAACCACTGATGATGCAAATGGACTCTTGCTTGGTTTGATGTGACCCATCTCGAGAAGCTCTTTGATAGCTTTCTCGATCTCATCCTTATACCTCTTCGGGTGCCTGTATGGTGTAGTAATCACTGGTTTTGCACCCTCCTCTAACTCAATCACGTGCTCAATACCCCTGTCAGGGGGTTTACCTGGTGGAATGTCACTAAACACTTTGGTGTATTTAGTCAAGAGAGCCTGTATGTCAGGTGGGTACTCGCATTTCTACTGCTCTGAAACTGCAGGCATCACCATCACCTCTACTAGCCACTGCACTTGATCATGATGAATCAATCTCTCCATCCGCTTGAGAGAAACTACTCTCAACCCACCATTTGAAATGCTCCTGAGCACATGCCGAACTCCATTCACCTCAAATTTCATCTCCATGGTCTTTAAGTTGAGTGTGAACTCTCCTATCTCATGCAACCACTTCATACCCAACACAACGTCCATGTCACCCATGCTGACAACATAAAAATTTGACTGGCAAGTGTAATTATTTAGCTAGATGGTCAAATTGGTTATCCTCCTAGTGCAAGTGAGTATGAATCCATCGGCTACCTTCACCTTAAACCCTTCAAACTCCTCTGTCTTCAACCCCCTCTTCGCAACCAAGCCCTCGTCAATGAAGTTATGAGTGGCACCTGTGTCAAGCAGTGTAATACATCGTTTTCCACCCAATACTCCTCTGATCCTGAATGACCCCTCTCTGAATGCTCGAGATATGGGCTATAGGTAGGGAGGTCTCCTCATCCTTATCTAATGCCTCAGATGCAACATTTGTCACTGAATCATTGTCTTTTGTATGCTACTTTGAATGTGACTCAGATTCAACGGACTCATTTGCTAATAAGCCTTTCCTTGGGCAGCACACTTGTGCTTAGGATCCCAAGGCTCTCTGCAATGGAAACAAAACTTCTTCCTCCTTAGGTCATTCAACTGATCATTGTCTAACTTGGAAGAACTCTTAGGCTACTGATGTCTTGAATCCTTATGGAAATGTCTCCTATCTCTCTCCTTATCCCTCTTATGCTGGAAACTCTTAGTCTGAAATTTACTCCACGCAGAAGACTCCATATTGCGGGCCTTCTTCATGGCCTCCTGCAATGTCAAAGGGTCCAACCCCTTAATCCATCCTCGTAGAGGATCTGACAATCCATCAACAAAGCGCATGATCAACCTACGCTCTGAGATATCTGAGACCATAACTAAAAGGTCCTGGAACTCTGAAATCTATGAGTCCACTGATCCACTCTATCTCAACTGTGCCAACTCCTTGAATTGCAACTCAGGGTCCTTGTCGAACCTGTCTATGAGCCTAGCTATGAACTCCACATAAGATGTAATCTTGTCATGTCCCAAAGTTACCTTTCTGTTGCTCCACCATTTGTGTGCACTACCCTCCAAGTGTAAGGCTGCATAAGTAATGGCATCGGCCTCTGGCATGGGGCTGATCTGGAGATAGCTGTCCAACTTTTGGACCCAAGCTCTTGCAGAAGATTTACCTGAACCATCGAAGTAGGGTAAAGTCATTTTACTGACTTTCTTTTGAAGCTCATGATTCTGCTGCCTATTACCCCCTCGGGGGCTATGTCTCATCCTGAGATCAAAGTAATCCTTGAAATTCATCTCAGCCTGAAACTCTGCACTCGAAGTCTGCCAATGTCTCCAAATCTCATCCTGAAACTCCACCTGTGTAGCATCCCATTTAGGAATCTCATCCCTCGGTACAAAGATAGGAATGCCTGGTCTATCTGCGGCTGTGCGCTGTGTAGCACCTTGGTTATTCACTGAAGCCTCTCCATCAGGATCCCTATGTCTGTTCCTATCCCCATTATTCCTATCTCCAACCCGTTCTCCATTACCTCAATCTCGGTGTCTATCCTTATCATTGCGATCTCTGTTCATGTCTCCGTTATTCCTATCTTCATCCAAATTAGGAAACAAACGGGTGAAAAGCCGTGTAAGTGCTGTCTGTGACCTGCCCAACTTGTCTATCAATTGCTGTTGTCCTCTTGCCAAATCATTTAAAATATCCCACGTGCTAGGTTCTCCGATTTATCTGTCTCCCATTTCTTCAAGTTGTACTGGAATCTCACCGGAAAAGGGATCTGTTCGTGGAACTTTGAGATCTTCCTCAATATACAAAACTATTGGATGCTCCTCATTAGCTACAATCTCTCTCTGATTCAAATGGATCAATCTGTGGTACTGCTCCTTCCTATACTCTCTGCGGATTTCGTGTTCCCTGTCTCTGTCTAAAATAATATCTATTTGCACCCGGCTGCATGTCTCATTATTGCTTCTACATGTCTAATTTAACCTCACAGGATGGCAGGATACACTGCTCTGATACCACTGTAATGTGCCATACATGTTTGTATTTTTTTTAAGATCTTTTATGTGGTATTTTATTATTTTTATGTGATCTTTCAGACTAGAGAGAAGAATGCAGAAGGGGTTTTCAGTTTTCCTGCAGATGTGTTGCCAGAGCATACAATATATTGCATATAACATAAACCTAGAAAATATAGAGCAGCTATGAAGAAACTAATTGATACCTTGCTGGGGATTCGAAATTGAAGATCAGTGCTTTTGTTTTCCCAAAAATTTGAAGGTGCCTCTCCGAGGACGGAGGCTGGCAGCTTTATGAGGTGGAGAGTATTTAGAAGTTTTTTGTTCCAGCAAAGACCTCTGCTGATTTATTTTCCAAATTTGCATTATGGCATTGGTTTCCCCTCAGCCATGGGGAAATCACTTTGGACCTCTCTTTTTGTCTCAGTTCTCATCCCTGCCTGAAGGATCGAGAAAGCACTTCCCAAAGTTTAGTGGAGAGAATCATCAAGATGCTGAAAATCACATTTTGGCATTCACCGTTGCATGTGGAGTTTTGGGGGTAAGTGAAGAGGATGTTTTTGTTCGTCTATTTATTGAGTCTCTTATTGCACCTGCAACAAATTGGTTTTATCATTTCGAAGAAAATTGTATTACTGATTGGGATTCATTGAAAACTATGTTTTTGGAAAGATATAAAGGTCCTGTTGATGAGGCTGGTCTGCTGTGTCAATTTTTTAACATTCAAAAGCAAAAAGGTGAATCCATTAGAGATTTCGTGGACAGATTCAACCGGCTGCTCAAAAAGATTCCAACTTCCATTCAACCAAGTGAGCAACTTCAGCTCTGTACTTTTATTTCCTCTTTGCATCTTGATGTTCAATTTGAGTTGAAACGAAGTAAAGTGAATGATATTAAAATTGCTCAACAAGAGGCTGTAAGGATTGAAGATGATTTGATATTAAGTGGTTTATGGAAGACACATCAGGTTGTAAACTTTTTGGGTAGCAAACCTATGAAGAAATCTATCATGCACAGACAGAGCTTTCAGCCTGTAAGTTTTCCAAAAGCACGACATCCTTTTGCTGAATGTCTTAACCTCTCTGTTTTTGATTCAAAGCAGTTTTGTAGAAAAGAGGTAAATAATGTAGAAATCAATCCTCAAGTGAATAGAAGAATGGAAGCCTTTTATTTCCATTATGAACAAGAGAATGATAAATCCGAAAGCCCCTCAAGTGGTGCAGAAAACGAACAATTCTTCCATGATGTTAGTTGTAAAGAGGGTAGTGCAGATGATGTTGTTTGAGCTGCCTTGTCTACTGCAGAAATGAATCATTTACTTTTATCAGCAATGGAGAACAATCTGAGGCTACACAACCTAAAGATGAGGTGTTGAATACCTTTCCTCCGGAGTGCACACAAGCTGAATATGAAGTCTTCATAGTTTCTGAGCAAGATAATACAGAGGTATGGCTGCAAGAAGAGGTTAGAAATGAACTTTCATTTGAGTCCTTTCATTTTGAAAATTTGAATGCCAAAATATTTAAACAAAGCTTAGAAGATGATATTATAAAAAGCCATGATAGTTTTGATGAATGTGATCAAATGACTGAATGTGTTGAGCCTCATATTGTATACATTCCAAATTGGTGTCTTAATGCAAGTAGTGATGAGTTTCTATGTGGAGAAGAGGTCATCATATCTGATTTGCAAGTGGTAAATGAGTGTGATTTGGTGAGTCATGAAACTACCGAATCTGATCCTACAGAAAAAGAGGAGATTGTTTTAGTTGGGGATGATTTTCAGCCACATGAAAATATTGTTTGCAATTCAGATTTTCAGTCTAACCCACTTCCAATTTTGCATAAGGTTGATGATTGGTCTTCCAATGATTCGAGTGGCTGTTTTCAGGCTTGGGATGTTAATTTGTCTATTCTAGAAAGAGATGGTTATATGCAGGAAAGGGCAATCACTTCCACATACATCACCAAAGAAAAGTCTTTATCTCAAGGTGTTTGTGTGGGATGTCCAATTCGGGGGCTGGTTCATTCTTGCTTGCAAAATCAAGTGCATTCTAGTGTCACATATGAGGTTATACAGGCAGATGTTGGTAGTCATATGCTGGGCAATGCCCATATGAGTCGTCCGATTGAAGGAGTGTACAAGGGAGAGTGGCTTCTTGAGCATCAAGTCACATCTAGAAGGTTCCTATGTGATGCCATTCTTACCAATTTGACCAGGATGGTCGCCAATTGTCAGTTGATGGTGTGCGTGCTCCTAACTCATTCGTCATTATTCCACACAGGCTACTATTTCTCCCAGCTGGTTAATGGGTTTGCATGATCATCCTGAAGCCGTCTTGAGGTAGGTTCTTCCTGCCATGTACATATTAGAAGTTTTGGGTGTGCTGGTAGTTAGTTTCCTTTCTGGTGTTGTAATTTTTGGCTTGTTCTGGCTCCTTTTTGTCCCCTGTGCTCTGACTCTGTTGCCCAATGAATTTATGCACTGGTCCATGCTTGAGATTCTGGGTCCCTTGCTTCGTCCTTTGCAGTCCTCGTCCCCAATCAGAGCCTGTTGTTGCCCCAAAAATTTGAAACTTGAAAATTTTCAAATTTTTCAAGTATTCACCTATATGCCCCGAGCCTTCTGAGATGTGAGGACAATTATTTTTGCAAATCCATGAGAGCTGGTACAAATTCCTCTTATGAGCATGATCCTGACCCTATTTCACCTAATCTGGCCAGTCCTCGTGCCCATATGCTTTACCATTTGCAAGATTTTTAGCTTCACATTTGCCTGTCCATGATTCGCAAACGAAGCAAAAATCAGATATTTTGGTTGCTAGAGGTCAAATGCTTTCTGGGTTCTGCTCTATGGTGTCCAATTACCCTGCTATCCAAATTTCGCAAAAAACGGAGTTTACATCTGAAAGTTATGAAGTTTTTCGTGAAAATGGCAAAGTCTTTAATAAAGTTAAAAACTTTATTAAAGTTAATTTTATTCTTTCGGATATTAAAAAGATTTTTGGGCCTTGAAGTATCGGCAAGTTCTAAAAGTTACATATTTATTATGGATATATTTAAAAGTTCATTATTTGGTGTTTTGCCAATTAAATGAAGAAGTCGGGGGATTTATGATTTCAAGAACTCAATTAATGACCGACTTTAAGTTTTGAAGTTCTAATTTTTGCTGACTTCCCGACTTCTTCTTGTCGGCGGTCTCATGACTTCTTGAACCTCGCATATCACTGACTAGAGTTCAAAGGTTCAGATATGGTCCGACTTGCCGACACCTTGGTAAATTCCGATGGCTCTTCGGGAATGAATAGTTTCAGCGTTGTGATAGCAACAGTGCTTCAAAGAAGCAATCCTAAGCGCCGAAAACTCCTCAAATGGCCCATACCTGAGTGGCAATGTGGTGGGGCTCCAATGATTGCAACGATTGCAGGACACGCTCAAAATGGGAACATTGAATGGATTTTTTGAAGCATAATCAGAGGCACATGAAATTTTTGACAAATCGCATTGAAGAAACATTGTCTCAGAATCGGTGATGATCACAAAGAGTGCCTCAAGTAGAAGTGTAATCTCATGGATTTGTTAATTTTTCCTGGCACAGCCATTTCATAATGTGACTCCAAGTTTGTTGAAGATTTCATCTGGGTTTTACAACATTCAGTTCCCTTACATTATTTACCTTTTGCTTGAATGTTTGGTTTGCTCAAGGAAACACCTTAATCGTTTGGAGATGGCTGGTAGTCAGTAATGGTCCTGAATAAAACTCCTTCGAGTTGGGAATCTCATCATCGCATGGTTTCTTAAATATCAATTAAGAGCTTTTCTTGAGATAAAGTTTTAAAGGTTTGCGGCTTTGTTTAGAAGGACATCTATGGCGTTTGGGTCAGATATATGTTTCGAAATGCTCTAGAAGGCATGGCTGCAAAATGTGGAAGCATAAAAAAGGGCGTGCAGAACCATTGACATTTGCCTCATAGAAATGTTGTTTCATGGAGTGCAATGATCTGCTAGTTACTTCTCGAACTGGTTGGAAGCCTCTGGGATATATCGGAGCACCTCGTGAAGGCCGTCACCTTAAAGATGTATCTCGAGTGATTGCAGGATTTTCACCAAATGAATTTGTTGGTTTAGAAACTTTCAAGCAAATGTAGGTAGCAGATATAAAACTAGGCTCTGCCACCATTGCCAGCATCCTCTCTGGTTATGAATGGATGAGAGTTGTAGCCGGAAGATTATCATTCATCTGGTCGGGCAGTATATGCGTACCGAGAAGAAACATACAGCTATTACCTCTGACTCCATATAACAAAGAAGGTGATTGCTTAATGACCACTGCTGAAGCGAAAGACACTGATGCCCAGGACGTATTGATGTCTAGAAGATATCTATGTAGTCATGTGGTATGTTACACTTTCTAAGGACAGCGTACCAAGAATAGAGGATGTTCTTCCAGTATTTGAGCCGCCAGTATGTCCTATTCAAGAAGGAACGTTGAAATCTTAGTTTTGTGATAGCACCGAATAAAGTATGAGGAAGATGAGTCTACATGTGCATTGGACACAGTGAGCACAGTTAGCAGACGTAATGCCCAATTCTATAAAAAGCTCTGAAAATATATGAAGTGTTGTGACCATGGATAAAAAGGCCGCCTCTTCACAAAGGAAGTGTAGTTTATTAGAAAACGACGGTTGTGGGATATACAGATGTGACTACCAATTATAACGCCATCATTCCCGAAATTTTGCCAGCCTAGTGCCAGTGTCAAAACAGAAACAACCTAATGAAAGCCAATCTTTGTCAGATATCATCATCAAATGCAGAATCATAGAGAAAATTCAAAGTTGCGGCATGGATGGAGTACATAGTGTAATATTTTATCAGATATTATATTGAAAGGAGATAAGATGTGCGTGCCATGCCAATAGCGTGGAGCGTAGACAATGCGTACATACAAAATGATTTTATGGAAAAAGCTTTGGTTTTTCAAAGTGAATACAATAGTATGTGCAACGTCGACCTCTACAAACTTTGCTAGCGTATCCTCACTATATTCAGAAATAGAAAAAGCAAGGTGTTTGTTAGAGATTATGGTTGGAAATGTTTTGGCAGACTTATGCATGAGTTGATTGCAAAATGCCTCATAGGGATGTCGTTTCATAGAATGCTATGATGGCAGATTATGCACAATATGAATTCTTTGAATTAGCCCTAGAAACTTTCAATCAAATGCAATTGGCAGATGTATAGCCAAGTCCCACGGCCTTTCCCAATCCCCTCTCGGTCTGCGCCAAATGGCAATACTGATACTGTGAACACTAAAGTGGACATGTGCTCCAATGTTGCAGCTGTGGATTGATTGAGCTCAAGGGTCAGAGAAAGAATACTACAAATGGTGTGTCACTAAAACTACCAATGAGAAGAACCGAATCAATAATAATGTGGAGCTGAAAATACTCTTCGTTTTCACTGGCACATCATGTTCTGGAAACGGCAAGGCGACTTTGTTTTAACCTAGAGGGCCAGGAGGCCCTAACAGAAGTGAAGAATTTAATTAGTACCAGAAATCTTTCTTATGGAGTTTGGTTTTCACTCTACTAGCAGTTCTCTTAGGAATGATTTTTATGTATATTCCAGGAATTAAAAGAGGGCTAGAATTAAAGCTGGTGAATATGTTAATGCTTGGACAGCTTTTGAGGTGGATATTATCAACTCCTGTGCAATTTATCTTTGGTTGGTGCTCTTATACAGTGAATGTTGCCTTAGAACGTACAATTATCAATCATAAATTGATTGAATCCGTTGCCAGTCAAGATCTTGGTAAGCAAAATGCAGTTGTGGAAAGCCTCATGATCAAGTGCTTGACAGAAGGAAAGTGTGTTAGCGACAGAGGGGCGCTCTTGAATGCTGTAGAAAGTGCAAGCGTTGAGGATGTTGAAAAATGGATTAGTAACCTAGATGCTAGTTTTGAAAGTCGCGGTGCTAGAAAGGACATACGAAGTTAGTTGAACTTATCTCTTCCTTCCATAGACTCTTCAGAGGAAGCCAATGTCACATTATTATCAATAGACTTTAAGATTTTAAAATCCCAGTTACAAACCAAAAGGCTCCAGATAGGTTTGTTGCTGCAGCTCTCTGCAATCTCACATCATGGTTGCTGTTACTAATATTCCTGATTGGTGTTATGAGGTGACACATGGAATATACGTGCAAATCTTGCAAGGCTAGAGCTTTGTTTAGTTATTTCACTTTTCAAATGGCATGGCAAAAAATTAAATAATCTTTCAAAGGTATTTAAAAAGGAAAATCAAGTTACTATAAAGGAAATGTTATGGGAAAGAAGATACATTTTCTTTTTATGTAACTGATTTTCAAGAAACGGTTGAGGGAAAACGAAAGGTCTCATTTGGGAGACTTATAAATATGTAATTGGTAGTCATTTGGGAGGATCTTTTTCCAGCTTAGGAACAGGGGAAGGAGGAAGCAGGTTTTCTTTTCAAGCACAATTTGTTGTATCAGATGTGAAGTTTTCAAACTTATATATGGGAGAAATAAGGAGATTATTTCTGAATCCTCGCATTTCTTAATATTCTCTTTGATTGCATATGTCCTTTTTGTCTCCGTAATCTTTCTTCAATATTATATTTACTATGTTAGATTGTGTTGATGTTTTATTTCTGAAACTGTGAATTGAAGATTAAGTCATCTTTTGAAAATGGTCTGTTGTTCATCTTTCCTTGTTTACTGATCAAGGTTGTGGGATATGTGAACTATGTGTCATCTAATCTGCATCCTCGCCTTTCAACTTAATCCATCACATCTGTGTCATGGTTATGCACAGCTGTTTGTTTTCCTTTTCTGCTTTCGGGTTAAAAGCATACCTCGTGTTTCAATTCATTGCATATCATAAGAGGGCGCTGTACCTCCAAAATTCAGAGGAAAGTTGTAATTTTAATGGCAATTTCTCGAACTGTTAGTACTGATAGTCCTTCTTTTTGGGCATTTTGAGTCATTTTCCAAAACTATATTCGAAGGACAAATTTGGTCACTAACATACCCAGATCATAAATAGGCCAATAGTGAATTACTATGACATACCCATGTTCAAATATGCAACTTGGTACATCAGCCGGAACTAGACCAGCAAGTGGGTATGGCTGGAAATGCCTCAAAACTCCACTGAATGGTGAAGATTGCTTACACAAGTGTTATCAGCATAGATATAGGCACTAAATGCCTCAAATAGACACTACAATGGCTGCTAACAATGTTGGAGAAGCAACTCCAAAGACCCACATCCTCCAATACAATGTACGGCTGGCTGTAGGTGAAAATGGCAGCAAATGCAACTGAAAACTCCTCCACTCTGCTTTGTAAATGATTAGCAATGTTCCCCAAGGCAGGGCGACCAAGAATGAGTGAGATATATGCCCAAAAACCACACCAAACAGCTGCATATAGGGTGTACGGCCTGCTCAAGGAAGTACGGCCAGCAGGGTATCATTCATGGCTACAACAAACATCAACTCAGGTGCTTCTACTATTCTACCACCATTGTCATTGGCTGCTCAATACAACTCTGCAAATGATATAGCAAAAATGTCCTCAAACCCTCAAGGATCAAACTCCATTGAAGCACAATTGTGAACACTGAGTGCATCCACCTCTAATGGCACCTTTGGGTGATCTTGCACAGTTGTAGAATGCCATTACTCAGGGAGGTTTTCGTCTCCAAGAGCCTCAGGTTCGAATCCTTCAAACCCTCACAAAGCAAACCCTAGCAGAGCTCACAAAGAGAAAATATCAAAACATAGCATGAGCAAATGAACTTCATTTTCACCTTTTTATTCCTCCTCCAAGATGGGCGTTGGATTTCACGAGGGAACTTTTTGTTTTAAAATTCATTTTGTAACCCTCTAGGGATGGGCGTGTTGGCGTTTCAATTCCCACCTCTAGAATGCGAGTTGGAAACGAACAACTATGCACAGATAAACTACTCTCCTATTGGAAGGGGGAGTTCCCTTTTTGCTGATGTTCGCTGAAAAGATAAATTAAATGAAACTTCGCATATCTTTTTTTTGATTCTCAGCTGCGAGCACAAGGTTATAAAACTCTAAACGCTGCAGAAGAGGTTTTTTCCTTTTTTAAAACTTCTACTACAACTAAGCAAAGACTAACGACGCTTTTAATCTCCTGAGTAAATTCAGAGCAAAGGAAATTAAAAGTGAACAAGGAATGATTGCTTTAACAAAAACTTAAGCAATTTTCTCCCAGATTTACATCACAAGACTTATAGTACTTTAATGATGAAAGATGAAATGAAAACTACAAAAGCCACACATCTAACGACGAAAACTTGATAAATTGAGATAAAATATCAGAGCAAAATAGGCATGAGACTTCTATTCAATATCACAAAGTTGGCAACTCCAGGACAATAATACCGTAGCAAAAGGCAGGTATACAACAAGCGATCAAACACTGGAGAACAGATTACACAAAGTGAACAGACACTTGGAATATCAAGATTTGCAGGCTAGAATAGGCACAGCAAATTTGCTATCACAATTACCATTACATACAATGGGCAAGGATGCTCTTATTTATACTAAAATCAAAGGAGTAGGGAACCCTAAAATCTCCTTGATTAACCCTAACTTACCAACTCACAAGCTTTATTACTATTCTAAGACAAAGATACAATAAACAAATGTTTTAAAACAATCTGCTTTAAAGCAAAGAAGATTCCAACTATCACAAAGTGGTTTCTTTTCTAAATATAGAATGGATGAGCTTAGGATGAAAACAAATGCTTTAAAACAAAAAGCATCTGTTTTAAAACTGCTTTCTTTTGAAATGCATCCTTATCAACATTCTTGCTTTTTGGTGATGTCATCCATTGATATTCAAGGAAACAATATCTTCTAAAAAGCGAGTGACTGTATCTCTGCCAGGAACACTGATACTCCCTAGAATGATATTCTGATTCTCTAACATTTCTTCACCGTTTGCAACCATCTGAAGAAATTCATGAACTTCGCCCACAGCCTTGTCAAACTTCACTGTCATTGCGGCAAAACGACCCATCTTGCCGGCATTCATATCATCATTAAAATTGCTACGGACGAGAGTCTGAAACTCTGCTTGCACTTCCCTAAGATCATACAGGGTACCATCTTTTCTTTCATATGAACACGGGATCTGAGAAACAAAAGATCTGACGAACTTGAGGACGTTGACTACCTTTTCTTTCTACTCTGTCAATTCTGAAATTATACATTCATAAGTTTTTACTGTGAAAAGATATTGCACTTTCCAAGTAGAAGCTGTCTTCTTATCATCCGCTGAATCAACAAAATCAAGTGCAATCTTCAAGTCGGAGATAATGATCTCAAACACTAGTCTATTTTCTGCCATGGTCTACTGCAACCCCTGGATGCCTTAGCGTAAATCATGAGCGTTGTACTTTAATTGATAAAACTCTGAAAGTACAACTTTCCCTTTAGTCACAAATTCTTCCACCCAATTATTCATGTGCCTCCCATAGAGGACCAACTGACTGAACTGTCGCTGATCGGCTGGTGATTCTAGATTCGGTGGAAGAAGTAAATCACCCTGTGATGCGCCATGGAAAAGGATTGAAATGTACTGCCGCAGCTGTCTGACTTTAGCTTTGAGAGCTGCTTTGTCTTCTCCATCTTTCAACACCCTTTCCTTCAAATTATCCGCTGCAACCTCGAAGCGATTTACATTTGTATGGCGAGTACTTCTACCAAGGTTAGCTTTGACAACCGTGAAGTCATCAACCTCAACATCATCAGCACTTCTATCTTCTGGCGGTGTTGCAGTTTTAAGGATTATTTCTTCATCTGCATTCTTTTCAATGCGAACCTGCTTCTTCAGCTTCTTGTCTAGTGTGTCTTGGTAGACGCTTTTAAGCTCTGTTAAATCTAGCTGATATGAGGGCTTTCTCCTCTTCCTTCCCAGAATGTTTTCAAGCCAGGATGAGCCATCCTCTCTTTGAAACTCGGTTCTAACATCATCAGCTCATGATGAATCAATGTGTGCATCAGAGTTACGAATTGGCGAATTTGGCTCTGAATCTATGTGGATAGGAGAAGTGATCGGTGAAGAAGGAGGAGAGACATGATCTGAAGGTAATGCTTCAACATGCGGCGTTGGTTCAACAGGAACTTCTGATTCAACTGGTGGTTGTTCCTGCTGGACATGAGCTGGAGACTCATCCTTTTTCCTCTTTAACTTAGCCATTTTTGTTCCTTCTGGAAGAACACTCATAGCTTTAAACCCTTCGTTTTGGCTTGGAAGTGGAAGGCTCTGATGGTTTTACAACTGGCGGCTCTGCTACCAGAATATCATCCTTCCGCTTATTCTTCAAGAATATCAAATTGTTTTTAACAACTCAACTCATTCTTTCTTCAATGGAAGTGCTCTCTTTTACTGACCAATTAACTGGTGGCAATGGTTGTTGCTCAACTTGGTCCCTAAAATACGTGGGAAGTAGAACTTCACCACTCTCTGTCAAACCATCTATATCTTTTGATAGGATATCAAACATCTGCTAAAGAGTGAACCTGCTGTAACTGCGTTCTCGCACTTCAAACTCATCAACACAATTAGCCTAGAAGTCTTCAACCGCATGCTTGTGCGTACAATTTTGACCAAGATGTGATGCAAAAACACCACAAGGATCATATGAAGACCTCCTGTTGAAAAACTTGAGACCATATCTGAATGATTCATTACCAATTGCCTTGGCATCTGCTCCAGATTTGCATCTGTAAATACTCATCCCAAGTGGAAAATTGAAAGTTGCCTTGCGTCTGCTACGCAAAAATGTATGAACTTCATAGGCTTGCCTCAAAAATTCCATAAATGCTATTTCACCTGTAGGATATCTTGGCAACATGGCTGGCTCTCTTGAGAAGCCATATACTTTGATGTAGGAAAAAGTGGGAAACTGGATAAACCAATCAGCCCATTCTGCCATTGCTATTCTAGCATCTGCTGAAAACCGTATATGCAACTCATTATCCATATCTCGCACTGCATGCATCAGGAATGCATCATTTACCCGCCTGTAATGTCGTTCAGCTTGAAAGATTTCTAATTGTGGGAAATGGTGATACACATGTTGAATACCCAAAGTTCCAACAACATTCAAACTTTTGAATTGACCCTAGAAAGCCATCAAATACACAAGGTATGACATCATGTGGAATTCATGAGCCCTTTGAAAATCAAGTATTGTTGGTGGAGACTATCACTGATGAGTGCCGACCAGTCATAGAATTCGGTTCCATCAACAGTCTGGGACATAATGTAAAACATCCAAGGCTGAAACTTGTTAGTATCTGCTTGACCTGTGATCCGGCTTAGTAGAGTAATCATTATTGCATGTTCCTCCTTGAATTCTCCACATCCAACATTCTTTGGCATGACATTCTGCTTCTCTTTTAACCACCTCTGACCAATCGTTTTCCTGTATTTTTCTTTATCATTGTTCCAAACCCTCTTGCATTCTTCAATTGAAACAGTTAAGTTTTCTCTCCAAATAGGTATTGTAAAACACTTCTCAATGTCGTTCGGCCTCAGACTGCAGAGCACACGTCTATCTCTTGATTGGATTTCTCTTGTGACCGAATTATAATGCGTCATGCAAGCAATTACAAACTCGATACTTTGCACTGTGATGGGAAAGGATGCTGCTGCAAGCAAACCGGAGTGTCCTAGATTCCTGATAGCATTATTTCCTGCATCCTCCAAGGAATGTAAATTGATCACTGGAAGTACTTTATGCAAGTTTGTTTCACAAGTTCTCAGGTAATCGTGAACCAACGCCGTTTTGGGCCTAATTTGTGTTGGAGAGTACTGCATATTGAAAGATTTGAAAATTGACTGTGAACACGCCTGTGTCGGAAAAATCTTGGACAAATGGCTGAAAATTACTTGCTGATTTTTAGAAAAAAGCAGAGTGTGAGCAAAAAAGCTGGCACATGGGTTTTGTAGGCAATTCTATTTTGAAGCAACCTAGATCATCGGATTTTGAAAAAGCGGAGATTTTTCCGAAAAAGCAGTAAAAAAACAAATTCCCGAAAAAAGAAAAACTCCCAATCTTTAAAAGGATGGAATACTGGATGGACCCATCTCGATAAAAACTGAAAAAGCTTCGGTCCGATTTCTAAAAAACGATCCCCTCGAAAAAAAGGACCCTGAAAAAGCGAGCCTCCCTACTTCCTCAACCCGAAACTATGAAGAACACTGAAAAAACACTTTGTTTGGGTCTTCGTTGAAAGAAAAAATAAAAATCCTTCCTCTGGATGCAGCCTGTAAAAGATAATGAAATAAAGAAGCCAAATGCTTGTCTTTATAGATCTTTAGAGCGAAAAAACAGCTTTATCTGCGAGAGAATAAAACTTGGACCTCATCCATGAAGAAAGCAACTTTTAAAGCACAAATCGAAGTAGATGTCTTCAAATAGAAAGAATCCCAATTTTGTAGCTACCTATGGCTTCCTGTGCAAGATGACGAAAAATATCTTCTTTTGATGATGTCATTGAACACGCGAGTTGAAAGAAGAGTTAGCCAATTTTTCTTCGTTTTTGACACTTCTACACTCGTTTTGACTTAAATATGGTCTGTCTCCGACTTCAACAAAGTGGCAAAATGTCACCGTTGACTGAAAAAGCTGACTAATCGTGTCATTTTGGAGACCTATCAACTGAGATTCCATCCCCAGCGTCCGATTGACGATCTGGCATCGTTTGACCAAGTTTGACCTCTTGAAAACTGCCAACGGGTGAAGATCGGGAACAAAGCTGTCGGAAAACACTGCTGACACAAAAATTTCTAACACTGAAGAATCTGGGCGCCCCAAGTCACCTGGGGCGCCTGGGTTATCATGCCTTAGCCATTTTTCTGAAAATTTCAAATTTCTTCAATTTTTTGATTTGCGTGCGCGTTCCATTCAGCTGGGACAAAACTGAGTCTGATGATTTGGCAGATATGCAGGCCTGATGAAAAATGAGTTGACTGTACTCTTTACCTGCCTCGGGAAACGTGCCAAACTGATCAGCTCTGAATTGGACTGGGCTAACGGAGGGAGATTCAAGTTTTTTGAGGAAAACTCAAAAAAATCTAACTCTGGTGAGTTTGGGCTCCCCAAGTCACCTGGGGTGCCTGGTTTGCCATGCCTTAGAAGTTTTTTTGAAAATCTCAAATTTTATAGCATTTCTCATTTTCCATGCCGACAACCCCTGTTTGATCTTTGATTTCGGTTGTCCGGACGATTGTTGAGGCGGGACAGAGGGTGATCTAAGCAGCCTAAACATATCTATGATGAAATCCCAGCTTTGATTGAATTTGACCAAGTTTGACCAACTGGAAGTGGGCTAACAGGAAGCATTTTTTATGTTTCTCGGAAAACGTGAAAAAAAAACTAACACTGGAGAGGTTGGGCGCCCCAAGTCACCTGGGGCGCTTGGTTTCTCCAGATTTAACCATTTTTCTGATTTTCCAACCTTCATCTGCAATTTGCTCTGTTTTGCGTGCCGACAGCTGCTTCCTGATGTCAATTTCAACGATTTGTCGATCAACTGCCACTGAATGGTGAATGAACTGCATAGACTGGGTACATTTGATGAATTTTCCAGCTTTTCAGGATCTGATGATCGAAACGACTGCTTTTATGCCCACCAGAACTGACCGACAGACAGTTCTCGCATTTTTTCGAAAAACATGAAAAATTTCTATCTCTGGTGGGACTGGGCACTCCAAGTCACCTGGGGCACCTAGTTTGCCCAGACTTAGTCAAATTTCGTGAATTCCAGATTTTCACTCCACCTTGGATCCATCCTGCTCCGTTTTGTGTGCTTCATCGAGTCGACGACTGTTCGTCAGTTCTACGTCGTTGGAATAGCGTTGAAAACCTGAAAACAAGCTCTGGCAGATGAACTTCCTCTATTGACAACTTCAGAGCTTGTGCTTTGCCTTCTGAAAAAACGGAAATGACCCAGAAGAGAAAAATTGATCTTTTGCAGATTCCGTCTGGACCACGCCGATCATGAAGCAAAATCGACCAGTGAGAATCAAGCGCGATACCTAAGTCGGAGATTCTATTTTTAGAAACTTTTTATTTTTAGAAAGTTTTGCCAACATCCATATCTCAAGAAACCCAGAAAACCTAATTTGACATCGATTTTTAGAAATTTTGCTTTTTTGACTTTTTGACAAAAAATTTTCTAGACTTGTTCAAAATGCCTTAATGAAGCAAAAATTTTAATTGGGTACAACAGGGCGCCCATGTCTCGAAGTGACCCCCTTTAATGTTTTATTCATAAAGTCACTTTTCCTTTAATATTAATAAAGTCCCGATTAAATATAACATTAATAAATTTCGGACTTTAAAACAAATATGAAGACGGTGTCAGAATGCCATGATCTTTAGCTCACCAGAAAGGTCTCGACGAGATGCATCTAACCCCACTCTGAAAATCCCGAACCGACACTGAACCTGAACTTAACTAAAAATAGTAACGGCCAAGAGCAAACAGAGCCAACTCTGAGGGTGCCAACTGGATCCATTGACCACGAACAACAACTCCATCACCGACAAACACCTCCAAGGCCAGACTAACCACAGTGCCCTAACCAAACTGCTAGTCCACGGGAACCCAATGATGGACTAACCATGTATCAAGAAGGGGACATTACAAACATAAACTTTAAAGTTTATTAATTTTTTAATTTATGAACTTGTCTTTGTATAATGGCTTTAATGACAATAATTGCATCTTGATCTCATGGTGGGGACTACATAAGCTCCATCATGTTTGACAAAATGAAGTACCTCATTATACTTTGTGGTAACATGAAAATTTTAATTTTCCATTGGCTTGATCAAAATTCAATTATCGAAAAAAGTGGTGCACCCTCTTCACCTATATTTTTTTATAAGTTACTTGTGGTATATTTGTGTCTGCATGCATGCATGCATGTATGCATGTGTATCTGTACATCTATATATACATTTGAGAGCTGAGCAAAAGGAACATGAACATCTTCTGTTAGTCTGAAGTGAGGAAATTAGCATGCATAGTCTCGCAATAAGTGATGCAACTTGGAGTGAGGTGATGGAACCAATCTATTGTTGCTCCAAACTTTCGACAAAAAGTCTAATTGCAACATCTTTGTGAGAAACCCCTGTTTACTCGCTAAGTGGTTTCTCAGAGAAACATGGACTAAACAGAAATATACAGTAATAACTATAAAGCATAAGATTCATACTAGAATTGCACAGAATAAAGCATTGTTTCCATTCATTGAATATATCAGCATTACATCACAATATCACAATGTCGGGTCCCCGACTACAAGGTATTGAACCAATATATAACTGGCCGAAGTTGGTTGAGATACCAACCGTCGGCAACGATTACACAACTACCCAACTGTTGGGGTTAGTTCCTGATAACACGCATAATAAACTAAGTATGCACAAGTATTATTTAATTCATTATTATTTACTTGGCCAAATAAGACTACGGCCGACTACGACTCTAACCGACTATGGTCGTCTACATCATCCCCCCCACAAAACAAGTCGTCTTCCAGACGACATTACAACCAAAAATGGGGATGAGTGACCAACAAAATGAACTATTGAGAAGAAGGGGGGTGTGGAGACGTCCCTGGATGCTGCATGCTATCGCCATTGGTCCGTTTACAACCCCCAATATGTAGTAAACACAAAAATATGCTCATGGGATGTCACATGCTATCGCCATGAAATTTTGCAAAATTCTTTCTTGATGCTAGTGGAAAATCATGGCGAATTGCAAGTGCCAAAGGACCAATGATGACTCCCCATGGTAGTGAAAATGGGGGTGGATCTTTGTTATTGTGAACATCATTAGCCATTGCATGAAATGGTTCCTTATGTTTCTTTGGATTTTTTTGATTTGATGGTAATAGTGATTTTTCAAGGATACTGTTGCTGGTACAGATTGATATGAAAGTATGTTGTAGGTATAGATTGGTATGAAGGAACTTGTAAATACAACAGTCTGAAAAATGTGATTTATAATGTGTATGTTGTTGCAGTAGTCTAGAAAATAATGTGGCAACTACAATTACTGGTATAGTTTGAAATAATGATGATTTTGTATGTGCATGTCATTACAATAGCCTAGAAAAGAATAATTTGTAGGTACAGTTGCTACATAAATGATTTGGCAAGGGTACTATTGTTGTAGCAATGATAATTTGTAGGTACAGTCATTGTAGCAACAATTTGGCAAGTGTATTGTTACTATAGCAATGATAATTTGCAGGTACAGTTGTTTTAGCAGCAATTTGACAAGTGTAGTGTCATTGTAGCAATGATAATTTGCAAGTACAATTATAACAACAATTTAGCAAGTGTATTGTCGTTGTAGCAGTGATAATTTGCAGGTACAGTAATAATGATAATTTGTAGGTATAGTCCTTGTAGCAGCAATTTGGCAAGGGTACAGTCGTCGTCATAGTGATAATTTGCAGGAATAGTCATAGCAGCAATTTGGCAAGTGTACTATCATTATAGCAATCAAGGAAGTGCTTGGGAGATGAAAGAAATTGTTGATAATTGGTGAAAACTGATGTAAAACCAGTCCAAAATCCTAATGCGTTCTATTGGCTATGCCAGAATGGCACCAAAAGCTGTTTAACACTATTGCTTTGGTGTTCTTGTCTTGGATGGCACTAAAACTTGTCCTTCGCTTCAGTAAATTCGGGATGGATGGAAGAGATCTTTTGCATGATGACGCTTGTTGAAAATCTGGGAAGACAAATTCAGCAAGATGTACTTTCCTTCACCCCATTGTGTAAACATTTAGAGCTATGATTGATCAGTTCCATGCTAGAGGAGGTAAGACGGGTCTTCCCGCTGCAAGGTCAACTTTTTGCTCTTTGTCTAAGATGGCAGTAGCAACTCTTCATTGTACAGGACTCCTCTTTTTGATCAAATGAAAAATGCCTTAATTTGTCCAGAATATCTTCTTGATCCTATTCAATGCAATTTAAGTTAGGCTGCAAAGCTGGAGCTTGAAGGGTTTTGAAAGTCGTGAACATGAGATTTGGAAATTTCAGCAACATGTGCCCCATGGTCTGCGCCAAATTTAGTTGGTGTTTCTATTTGTCACTTTCATGATAATATAAAACAGAACAATGGATGACGAAATCCTCTCTTCAAATTCATAGGGGAAGCTCCCTAATTTAATATTCTCTAAAATTTAAAACAAAAACCAGCATGCTAATATGAACACTATACAATCTATTCTTTGGGGTTTTGCATAAGGATAAAATAAATAAGCAAACTTGACCTATCTGTTTTGATCTCAGAGGTTAGAGCACAAGACTTTGAAAAAGGATTAAAACAAATATCCTTTGGAATCGTATTAACAATTTGATTTGGAAAAGTGAACATAACACATGGAAATAACAACACCTAGAAGAAGAATGGATGAAAACAAATAATTATCGCAAAACATTCAAAGTTACTTCATGGATTCGAACACCAATGTCACACAAAGTTAATGTTGGAAATATTGTCATTGATGTCAAAGGCACGAAGTCATAAGTAATGTCATTGATGTCAAGGTAAAGTATGGCCTGTTATAATAAGAAGTTAACTATTACACTTTCCCGTTGAAGAGAAAAGCAAACAAGAGTGTATCCATTACACGTTACTATTGGAAGATTGTGGATTTAGAAGCCGACTGGTAGATATGTGATTGTTTAAATTAAAGATTTAAACAATGTGGAATTGGTGCTAAGGATAAGATTTAAATTTGAATTCATACCTCCAAGAGGCCGACTTCAATCTAGACAAGACAAGACGGGTATATGAGAACGATTTGTTTCATTCTTAAAAATAATGAATGTGATATCATAAGTAGCGATCAAATGTTTTCTATACTTACTAGGTTGTCCAGTTCTGATCTTCCTGTTTTTGGCAGAGTTCCTGACATTTTCAGTTTTCAACTATCTTCTTCATCAATTTGAGCAATCTATCTCAGCATACCTCTGTAGCCTAGTCCATGGTGCACTAATTACTATCTACTTTTTGAAGACTATCCCTAACTTGGGTGTTGCAGCAGTGTCATTATGTTATGTTTAGTTGATTTTTAGTAGTGTGGTGAAGTTGCTTTCAGAATAAATAGATATCAGCAGTTCATATCTCATTTTATTGTAATTCTAGATGGTAGTACCGCCATAAGTGTTGCATTCATGAATGTCTTATTGTAAAATTGGACAGTTTACCACCAAACCTAGTGCATTTCATAGCCCATTTTGGCATTGATCCAGTCTGCTAGTAATCAACGATTTTGACTTGATCAGACTTGGTATGAATTTGCTAGTGGCTTTGCATTTCTAAGCACACTTGTCCACCGAAGAGGTGTAGATTTGGGTTGGCTCTATTGCCTATATGCTTCTAGTCGGCTTGTCGGCTTTCTTTCAATAGTGTATTCATACAATAGATAGTTGTCCAAAGCATCATATGCTCTCATCTTGCCCTCTCTAGGATTTTGGTGATCAGAAAGTGCGAGGATGGCATTTGCATCTTTTTATTGCAAAAATTTTTTAAAAAAATCAGTAGTGGTCTTTTACATTCTTTATTAATTGGATTCTTCCTTGAGCAATTACAACACTTGAGATTGGACTTGAATGGAAATCTTGGCAGCATAAGCAAGCTTCAAGTTCACATTTTTAGTAGTGTGGTGAAGTTGCTTTCAGAATAAATAGATATCAGCGGTTCATATCTCATTTTATTGTAATTCTAGATGGTAGTACCGCCATAAGTGTTGCATTCATGAATGTCTTATTGTAAAATTGGACAGTTTACCACCAAACCTAGTGCATTTCATAGCCCATTTTGGCATTGATCCAGTCTGCTAGTAATCAACGATTTTGACTTGATCAGACTTGGTATGAATTTGCTAGTGGCTTTGCATTTCTAAGCACACTTGTCCACCGAAGAGGTGTAGATTTGGGTTGGCTCTATTGCCTATATGCTTCTAGTCGGCTTGTCGGCTTTCTTTCAATAGTGTATTCATACAATAGATAGTTGTCCAAAGCATCATATGCTCTCATCTTGCCCTCTCTAGGATTTTGGTGATCAGAAAGTGCGAGGATGGCATTTGCATCTTTTTATTGCAAAAAATTTTTAAAAAAATTAGTAGTGGTCTTTTACATTCTTTATTAATTGGATTCTTCCTTGAGCAATTACAACACTTGAGATTGGACTTGAATGGAAATCTTGGCAGCATAAGCAAGCTTCAAGTTCACATTCTTTACACAAAGACATTTAACAATTTAATTGAACTTGAACTTGAACTTGAATGACAATCTCTTCAACATAAATATGGCATCAACTCTTATTACATTGTACATGTAAATGACACATTTATATCCTTCCAGCTACAACTTCTTGAAGCTTCAAAAATAAATAAAAATAGTTGCTTTGAAAGCAATTCTATCCTCATCTTTTGAAAATAATATAAAATATTACTTTCATTCCATTTATGCTTTTCATCTTGAGCGCATATCTAAATTAAGGGCTCTAATCTTCTGTTTTTTTCTTTAATTTGCTTTAACTGATCCTCAATCTTGGCTTGGGCGTCAGTGTCACGACCCTAGATTTGGTGCTTAATTATAATATTTAAATAGTCCAATTAATTTGCGATTATGAAATATTTTTATTGATTAATAGAAAGGTTTAGTTTATGATTTTTTAGAATCGACTAACTTTAATGTGTAAGTGCAACTAGATTGACACTCTCTTGAGGTTACAAAGAAAGTATCATCAAGGAGTGGTGTCTAGCCAACTAAAGGTGAATTGTCTAAAGTGAATCAGCACACACCACTTAGTCATCATGTAGATTAATTTGCATAAGTGTATATGTGTGTGTGCTAGAAAATATTGCATTTATATTTATTGCAAATAGAATATTAAAATAGACTAAATTAGTTATTTTATTTGTAAATAAATTTATTAAATTTAAAAGTGCAAATTGCAAATTAGTAATAAATGCAAAATTTCTAAATAATTATTTAGACATTTTAATATCTTTTTGAAAAGATTCTTTTAATGCTTCGTCGTTATTTGTTTGATTCTAATTGTGGCCACAAGAAAGAGTGGTAGTTACAAGTCATAATGAGGGAATCTTGGGAATTTTTTTTTTTCAGTTTTCTAACTTTAGGAGGCTAATTTTAGAAAAATGACAAAGTGAGAAGGTGGAGTTATAAGAATTAATTGATTTTTACTATTTTATGTTGAATGTGGATTCTCTAAAGAAATGAGGCTATAAAATAGGATAGGGAGAGTATTAGACTGCACTTCATCGGAAGGAAACAATAGGTAGAAAATTTTAGGAATTTGCTTTTCTTCTCTAGTTGAAAATCTGCATCATCTTCTTTCTACTTCATGAGAATGAGACAAAGCAAGATTTAAAAGAATGGTTTTAGATTTGTGAGCAGAGGGCTGGGAAAGTTCTTCAATATTTGTTGTTTTTGGAGGACGCTTCCTATACAAATGAGTTTCTGTGTTGAGCAATTTTTGAGTTGGTTTTCAAGCATTGGTAGCTTGTTGTTTTGCTTTTTTAACTTGTTTTTCTTGCATTGATTTTCTTCCTGACATCAATGTTTTCTAACTTGACAAGTTTGGTTCTATTGATTTTTTCTTGATTGTGTATAAAAGAGCAAGATTCGGATTGACTTGGCTTGAGCATGGAATTGGTTAGTGTGCTTGTGTGACGAAATTTGTTTTAGATTATCAACTGCAAGGAGGGTAATTTCTTTATCATTCACATCTCCGTGATTGTGGATTTCGGAGTTACCTTTGCTTTTGTTTTGGTTATTAATTGCTGAAATATTGAGTTTTGTACAATTTGGTTGTAAATTGTGGCCTCATAACTTCGGTCTTTATGAAGGAAAACAAGGTTGGCAAATTGGGCTGCATTAGTCATAGCACTTGTATCAGTAGGACACTCCACAATTGAAGTCACCTTTGTACCACTGGAGGGTATATTGTTTTGTCTATAATTTCACATATGTCTACAACCATAATTGCAACTACAGAAACTGTCAAGGAGCCATTTACAAATATGCTTCTATGGATGTATGTATCTTCTTCATACTGCACTGCTAATTGCATTTTCTTGTGACTTTTAAAAGTCCTTAACAACTTTAATTTTCAGCATATTTTGTAATTTGTAAGGCATCCTGTCAAGCAATCTGCGTGTTTTATGTGGCGGTATTTCATACTGTGGCACTGGCAAAAGGCCATGGAATTGGCAAAGCACCTGCCGATTGCATTTACTTGACTAACTAAAATCCATTTTGTGCTTATCCTGCAAAGTTGCACTGCTTGAGTTATTACTCCTTGAGGTGTAATTTGTCAAACTATTAGCGTGTCATGACTGAGCTTCCACTTATGCATACGGGTCGATCATGTTTCTTTTCCATTATTTTAATGATAAACCTCCTGTACGTTGGTGGAATTCTTTATGCTGGCAAGACTTAGAATATGGATTTACACCTAACAAAAGCATTTGCTTAAGCCCTTCTAATCAATTGTACATATCCTTATGCAGCATGGACTCGATCTTTTGAAGATTGATGGGTATGTTCTATACAGGAACAACTTCCTCACTTATGCATTCAACAAGTGATGCTTCCTCCTTGACTTCATTAACATGATTCTTCTACTGATCTACAAACTCAAAACTCAATAAGATAACTTTTTCTTCATTAAATTCCATACTTTCCACCTGAATGATGGATTCCTCCAAGGTCTACTTTCTTGCAGCCTCGTATGTTCTTCCTTCTTTGACTCAAGCTCCATAACAACTTTTGGTATTTCGGATGCTAGCATCTCTTCTTCCTTAAGCTCATTTTCTTCAACTTCTTCCTTAACCTCAACTTGAAGTTGTAGTTTAGGAAAATCCATCACTTTTTCTGGTTTTGTAATATTCTTTTTCGACTCTTCATCCAAACTCTCTAACTCTTTTTCTAACATCAGCTCCTCTTTGCTTTGACATTTATGGTTTGGCTCCCAAGATTCTTGCATAAAAAGCAAAGATTCTCCCTTCAAAGTTCGTTTCTACTGTCATCTTTCTTTCTTGCAATAGGAGAACTCTTCTTTTGTTGGCTGGAAGAAGATGTTTTAGAATGGAGTTTTGTCTTTGGCACTAAAGACTCACTCTGGTTTTCCTTTCTTGCTTCCGAAATGATTTCATGGGTTCTTGCTTCACAACAACTTCTCTTGATTTTTCTTCTTTCAAAAACATTTTCTTCTTCTCAAACTCCTTGGAAACTTTTGTCTTCTCTTTCTTTCTTGACCTTATTATGTAGTTATAAAGGCCCTTTTTGTTAGGATACCTCACTTCAAGTAACTCCAAGTAACCATCAAAGGAAACTTGGTCTTTGAACTCATCAGGAAATTCTTAATACCGATCAAGAATTTTGGTGGCCTCATGTTCATAGTTCATTTTGTCCTATATTTTCATCAACATCTCTTGAATAGGATCTATATCTTCTTTTTGTAAGAACTTTGCTTGAAGAAAAATAGGTTGATGATTTGTTAGAGGACTCCTTTGGGTAACCTTGTTTTGAATTGTATTTTGCATGGTTGAGGTACTTATTTTACCCATGGGATTGGGAGCACTTAGATTCTGGTTTAACTCCCTCAAGGCTTGTGTTATTTCTACCATACTCTCTCAACTCTTTCTAACTTTGACTGAAGGCTTTTTGAATAGATCTTATCTGTCATCGTGACTTCTTTTGATTATTTTGTCATTGGACTGTAATCTACATCAAATTGTTTACTTTTGAATAGGCTGGCAAAATCACCAACTCTGATAATATATATTATTGTTGAAACTCAATCACGCAACTGCTGAAAGTGACATGTAACCACTAAACATTGAGATGCAAGTGCTGAGCACTAATATGCAACTTCTGAAATTGACATGCAAGTGTTGATCACTAACAAGCAACTTCTAAAACTAACATGCAAACACTGAACACTGACATGCAAGTGTTGATCACTAACATGCAATTTCTGAAACTGACATGCAAACACTGAACATTGACATGCAAGTGTTGATCACTAACATGCAATTCCTAAAACTGACATGCAAACACTGAACACTGACATGCAAGTGCTGACTACTAACATGCAACTTCTGAAACTCACATGCAAACACTGAACACTGACATGCAAGTGCTCATCACTAACATGCAACTTTGAAAACTGACATGCAATCAAATATAAGTTGCAACAAATTGTTAGTTTCAGATTAGGCTGGCAAAATCACCAGCTCTGATACCACTGTAATGTCCCCAACAAATATTTTTGAAATTTTACAACATTTGAATGATTGAAATGCAATCCCTCACACTTTCTGATAACTTAGTGTAATGTCCCTACCAAGAATATGCAATAAACTTTCAAATTTTTCAACTTATAGATCACAAGCATTTCGTCAAACAGTGTGTGGAACATTGAAAACCATTCATTTTTTTCTGAATTAAATGCTTAGGAACAATTGCAACTATCTTTAGTTATCATAAGCATATTCAAAAACATTTGTCATGCATTGAGCAATTCATAGACATTTTAACAAACAGCTGGCCAACATACTTTATGAATATAAAATCAGCTGATATAAATCATATTAATGTAATGTCCCCTTTTAGGATATTCCTGATTTATTTACTTGCATACAATAAGATCACTAGAAAGGGACATTAGAGATATTAAAGATCAATAAATTAAGATAATATTCAGTTCTTAGCATCATTCATATTAAATTCATCTATCATTCATATTAAACTCATCTATAATAGCATAATTAATAATGAGAACAATACTAAATAACATAAACAATGAGATCAAATCATCATAGTATAATCCACATTCAGTTCAATTCATAATACAATTCAGTATCGACTATGTTCAAATCTTAATCCTTACTTCATTTCTAATCCTCAACCATGGATGGGGATTTACTTGTCTAGGGCGCGATGACACCACCTCCATGGATGGATTTACTCCGCCTCTCCCTAACAACACCTCGCCTCTCACTAACAGGTTGTAGGCAATAGAAATAACTAAGTATTAGCTTGAACATACTTCGATATACTTCAACATACCAATTGATCACATTTATTCATAGCACATTCTGTATTGGCTATGTTCAAGTCTCAATCCTTATTTCTCTTCTAATCCTCAACCATGGATGGGGATTTACTTGTCTAGGGCGTGATGACACCACCTCCATGGATGGATTTACTCTGCCTCTCCCTAACAACACCTCGCCTCTCACTTACAGGTTAAAGGCAATAGAAATAAATAGGCATTGAGTTTGAACATACCACTACTTCAATGTGTTGTGGGTATAATCTATTGATGTTTTCTTATATATTTCATAGCAAGTTTCACAATGCTTATGATACTAATGATAATCTTTCAATTATATACATTTGTCATTATTTACCACATGGCATCCATCATAATAAACATAGGGTTAGATACGTCATACCAAGAGGATAATTCTTGCCTTTGTATCCTTTAGAACTCTTAAGGATTTTATTCCTTCCATGTTATTTGCAGCCCAATGTACTGCTACATATATATTTCAGATCTGCTTCCAAGTACAATTTCAAACTCAGAAATATTTTGTTCTTATATTCAGTCATATATTCCTTCATACCCTCAATCCTCATACCAATCTGATTTTATACCTTATACCTCTTATGAGGAGAGGCATCCCTTTTGAAAGATTGTGACTCTTCAGACAATCACAGCCCCTTGTACAAGCGCTGCTCCTTCCTATACCTCATCGCTGCTTTGATAATAACAATCTAACTTTTGTTTAACATATGACAATCGCTTTAATTAATTCAATATGGATTGCTGCCCCTAATGCTACATCGATCCCTTTTGAATTAGTTTGCACAGCTTATTGAATATGTAAGGATCACTGACTTTGAACAGTCATTGTTTCTCACATCGTGTCACCCTTATAAAGCGTTGTTTACTATTATATGTTCCCTTATTGATCGGTCCTTAATACATGAGAGTTAAGCTTGCATCATGTTGGCCTTTATGGTGGTCGATCACTAATTTGATTTATAATATTTAATTTATAACATTTAATTTATGAATTTATAATAATATTTAAATTGATAATATAATATATCTCGTTATATATATATTTGAATTATATTGAAATATTTATATAATAATATTATTTAATGTTATTTATTAAATTTTATATATTAATAATATATGATTATGCAATTATCTCTATTATTCAACTTGAATAAGCACCGCATTCCACGAAAGCAACTTCACCATCTTTTATCATGATGTTTAAATCTTTAATTTAAATGATGCCTTAACATCGGGACATCACAATTAAACTGATACAAATGTCATACTAACCAATTATTTTGTTCAATCTGTAAGCTAATTTGAATGCTGATTGACCTCTTGCTGGCTGATATTGAAGAGAGTTGGTCTGAATTGAACTATAGGACTGCTCACATCAAATGCCCATGTAGCTGAAATAGTTCTGGATGCTTGTGAGTGTTGGAACTGATGATGTTTTCTGTAGCTGATGATGAAATCCTCGAAATCTGCTCCTAACTCTTCACAATATAATCCTAGGCAGATGTATCTAATGTCCCTACTGATATATGTATTAACACCTATGATTTTTGTTTACGAGAAGTTTGAAACCTTGGGAACAACTTCTACTACTGTAACAATAAATTACAACAGCTGAAGTAAATCTTACACATATATAAATATGTTGCTGGCTGCCTATCTACCCTCTTCAAATGACTGATGCACATCACAAAATGGAGTGTTTCAGCTCCTAAATTAATCAGAAATAAATCAAATGTATCAAAGCCAAGCCTAGCAAGGCTCCCAAATTCCCATGAATTCCTTCTATTTCCTCACGTCCCTTTCTTTATTAACTTTTAATCACTTCATAAAGGACTTCCACCTTTCTATTATGAATCGCACCTTTTCAAGCATAAACACAATTCCTCTCACCTTTGATATTGAGGGGGGGTCCATGTATTCCTCTCACCTTAATAAGTTGCAATTTATATCATCAAGACTTATGCTTCTTAAACTCCACAATTCCTCTTAAGATTTCCCACGCATTGAAGATTCCATAAAGTAGCGGCTGGGAACAAATAATTCTGAATACCTTATTAAAATAATCTCCCTTCACAAGGCAGCGGCAGATATAAAATAATCAAAATACTTCAACTATGCATGGAACCTTCTCCAAACATATGGTTTCCCTTCCTTGGCTTGGTACGGCGGCTTAGGATGATATAGCAAATATAAAAGATAATGTAAATTGCCACTTTTACTTCCAAAATATTTTAATAATTCCCAATCAGAAATTTAACCAGATTCTGATTGTAATGTCCCCTTTTAGGATATTCTTGATTTCTTTACTTGCACACAATAATATCACCAGAAAGGGACATTAGAAATATTAAAGATCAATAAATTAAGATAATATTCAGTTCAATTCCTAACACAATTCAGTATCGACTATGTTCAAGTCTTAATTCTTATTTCTCTTTCTAATCCTCAACCTTGGATGGGGAATTACTTGTCTAGGGCGTGCTAAACCTTCTCCAATGTAATTGGGATGGGATTACTCTGCCTCTCCCTAACAAACTTGTCTAAGGTGCGCTAAACCATCTCCAATCCATCAGGATGGAATTACTCTGCCTTTCCCTAACGTAACCACCTACCCTAAAGTTAGAGGCAATAGAAATAACTAAGTATTAACTTGACTATGTTCACATCTCAATCTTATTTCCCTTCTAATCCTCAACCATGAATGGGGAATTACTTGTCTAGGGCGCGCTAAACCTTCTTCAATGTAATTGGGATGGGATTACTCCGCCTCTCCCTAACAATCCTTGTCTAGGGCGCGCTAAACCATCTCCAATCCCATCAGGATGGAATCACTCTGCCTCTCCCTAACAAAACCAACCTACCCTAAGGTTGCAGGCAATAGAAGTAAATAAGTTTGAACATACCATTTCTTAATGTATATATATAGCAAGTTTCATAATGTATATATACATGTCTAATGATAATCTTTCCATTATTTGTCATTACTTAATATATGACATTTATCATAACAACATTAGATTAGATACATCATACCAGATTACTCTTGCCTTAGAACTTTTAAGAATTCCTTTTCATCTACCATTTGAAATCATATCTCAGAATTGTATATCCTTATTTTCTTGCTGATCTGTATATATCAGATTTATATGTGCTCTTATATATATAAAATATATATATTGAACTCCGTTAATACCTCTCTATCTTGTATTGCAGACTTATGTATATCAGAAATATATATAGAAAATATATATTCTTCTTTTCTTCTTATTATTCTTCTCTTGTTCCTCTATCCCAATATATTTTATTATTCTCCCCTTTCCTCTTGATTTCCTTCTTTTATCTTCACCCAAAGATGTGATCACTCCTAAGACATGCACCTTTTCATTATTCTTTTTTATTAAGAACAAATGCTACATTTAATAATATTTGTTTGCTTATTACTTAGTGGATCATTGCCTTAGATCATTGCTCTTCATATTATTTCCTTTAGATACCTTTCGTATCTTTTGATTGCTATATCCTTATTTTTCAGATCTGCTTTAATTTTCTTTTCCAAATTCTAAAGTGTATATCTCTTTTATTTCTGTATATAGTCAGAAATTCTTCTTTTCATACCCCCTTTCGATGTGGGAGGAATTCCCCTTTTGAATGCTTTAATAGTTACGTAGCTTTTATCTTGAGCTTGCACCTTTTGGTGGTGTTGTCCCTTGATGTGGGACGTAGCCTTTATAAACCATTCGTTGCTGCTTTATGAATCTGTAAGATACCCAACTAGTCCTACTAAAATTTTTTCTCACTTAAACAATTTCACTTGCTATCAATTCATCAACTACTTCAACAACCTAAAGATATACATCAAAGATAACTACTTGAATGAATCAACCTTAGAGTTGGGCACTTGACTAGTTACTTGATTCGATCAACTTGCAATGTCTTATTACATGGGATAATGCTTTCAATAGCATGAAGTTACAACTTATTCAATTGGAAATACAAAAGAAAGGCCTTGAAGCCTTGATGTCGACAATGATTTCTTTATTTGATCAACTCAATGATGTTAACTGAATGTCAACACCTCACAATATAACAAGGGAGCATCACCTTGCTTGTTGAGGGAGCATCACCCCAACACTTGAAACTCGCAGGCCTCAAGATCACAAGTTCAATAGCTTTGCAAAGAGAATTTTGTCAAATGAACAGATCCCAAATGAATGAGAGGACTCCTTTTATAGGCCTTCCAAAGGCAATGAAGCCACATTTTTCAATGCACAAAGAGGAACCAAGGCACGTTTTCCAAAAAGCATATCCAAGGGAATATGCCATCTGATGACTCATTCTGAGTTGGCGAGATTATCCAAAGATCTTGACATGGATCCCGAAGACCTTCTGTCGACCAATGAGAGCTCAAGTTGTGTAACTACCTGAACCGCCTCAGCTTAGGCGCATTTTTCAAGTGGGCGCCAAGTTGAAGTATCCAATCTGCCCAAGGCGCTCTCTGAAGCTTGATCAAAATACTACTTGATGTTTGGGCGCCAGAATGATGCTTCATGGGCATAGAAGTGCGCCTTGCATGAAGATTGACTTTCCTTGGTGTTCCTTCAAGTCTTGCTAGTTAGGAAGGTGAAATGCTCCATCTGGAAGTGAGCGCCTAGCTTGGGAAGACTTTCAAGTGTTGCTACCTTGATCTAAAGAGGTATCTGGACACTCAGTTTATCCAATCTCCTTAAGGCGCTCATTGATATTGATCAAGGCGCCACAGGGGTTTAGGCGCCACCAAGGAAGTGCGTCATACCTTGACTGCAATCCTGGAAATCCAACTAGACCCTAGGCGCCAAAATGACTTTGCCACTGTTTAGCTTTCAAGACCAAATGCCAACTGGAGATGATATTGCGCCTTGCTAGGGTTAGGCGCCAAATTGGGGTTTTGCAAAGAAGCTAGGCGCCAAACTGAGGGTGTAGAGGCATGAGGATGCGTCTGGCAAGTCTAAATGTTTTCCAATACTTATCAATCATTCAATGAAATCTTTTGGACCTTGATTCAATACTAGGCGCCCAAATGAACCCTCTAGAGTCTAGGCGCTAAGTGAAAGTGGTGAAGGCCAAGAAATGCGCCTAGCAGATGAAGTCCTTGGACTAAAGTGCAAACACCTAGAAGATGTTCCAAGATGTTCTCCTTTGCAAGCGCCTTACCTCACAAGTTTCTTCATGTGTTCTTCTTTGAAGGCGCCAAAACTGAGCTCCAGTACCAAGGGATTGCGCCTATCATCTTAGGGTAAGCTTCTGCTTCATTCAACATGAGAGGTTAGAGAGGAGGGACAAAGCGCTTCACTCTAACATCCCTTTCTGGACTTAGATGATGGTTACAATTAGAAGAATCACTCTAATGATGCAAACATCCTTATAATTCACTAGGCGCTAATCCAGAGTTGTTTCACCATGATCTATCACCTCAAGTATCAAGGCGCACAATTTGTCCTGTTTGATCAAGGAGTAGCGCCTTGCATTTCTAAGACAACCCTTTTACCTTGAAGCGACAACTTGTCCTCATAATATCAACTTCTAGACTAGGCGCTTAATCAAGTTTGCAGAAATAGTGATAGGCGCTTAAGTGCTCAGAAAGGTTCCAACATCCTAGGCACACATTGAGGTCAGTTTGGATGGAAAAGTGTGCCCAGTGTCCACTTAATCATTTTCTTGAAGATTTTGCAGAATTGGAGTCATTATGAAGGTCTAAACATTCTTTCCTCCCAAGCGCCCTAGCTGATATGTTAGAAGTGCTTCAAATGAAGTCCCTTACTGAGTGCTACAAGTGGATTTGAGGGTTAGGCGCCAGAATGAGCTTGAATTTCCTAGAAATGCGCCTAAACACCATGAAAGCATTTTTTGACAATGTGATCACTAGAGTTGATGAAATGACTCTCAGACTTAGTCAAATTTTAGGTTTCTAACTTTCTTCTTGCAAAACAAAAAGATAGAGTTAGTCAGAAACCAATTCATTCCCTCATCATTTGGAATTAGCCTCCGGGAATGAGGATTAGGCTAATCCATTATACACTTGATGATCAAGCTGGAAACGGGGACATGACAGAATCGCAACTTAGAATTGGAGCGCTGCTATATATGCTCCTTAGTATATAAAGTATTATTATTATATTTATTTAGTGATATTTAAATTAATTTATATTTATATTACTATTATATTTTCTGTTTATATTTATTTATAATATATTATTATTATAATATATTTTATGTTTATATTTATATAATATATATTATATATTATATTATATTATTATTATAATTATAATATCTAAATTAATAATATTTATGTTTATTATTTTATCAATACAATAATATACTAAGATTATTTGTATAACAATATATTTGAATTAACCATATTTCAAGAAAGCAATTTTATCATATATCATAATGTTTTAAATCTTTAAATAGTCTTAATATCAGGACATAACACTGATAATAATAAAATATTTGCCTACAAATTATATTTCACTAAATCTCAAACCTGGAAACGATGTCTCACTGTTGCAACACAATTTTGAGAATTATTTTTGCTTTTTCAACATAAATTCTGGAAATTACCAACAATTGGCTAAATTGCCAAAATACCAAAAATCTTGCAAACTTCACACATAAAAATTGGAACAAATCATTCAGCACAATGCCAACCTCTGTATGAAATTACTCCAATGGATGTGAGAGTTTTCCTCCCCAAACCCAATATCTTCTTGCATTCAGCACAATGGTGATTTCTGGGTGAAATCACTTGTAATGTGTCGTACCTATTGGTTCTTTTTAAAATCTTAATAGTGTTATTTTATTATTTTATGTGTTCTTTCAGACTAAACAGAAGATGTAGAAGGGGTTTTTGTTTTCTTGAGATATGTTTGCCAGAATCAATACAATATAGAACATGTAATGAAAACCCAGAAAAAGTACAATAGATATGAGGAAAGAATCAGATACCCAGATCATAAAATCACATAATATGAATTACTATTACATACCCATATGAAAATATGCAACTTCAAACATATGCTGCAACCAGACCAGCAACTAGGTAGTATAGAAATCCCTCCAAAGTCACTACAAATGGTAGCATGTTGACATACAATGAAAGATACAGGATCTAAGACTTTGGACGTCCCATACAAGGTGAATAATCGCTGCTAAACAGGAAGAAATAGCACCCAACAAGCTCCACGTCACCCCAGGCTAAGGTACGGCCTGGCTATAGCAGTTTCTAGCCACATACAAATGTTGAGCTCTCCGAAATACCCTCTAATATATCTGTTTAGTGTTGCAAACTCCAAATGACCAAGAAAGAGGGATTAATATGCATCAAACCACACCAAAAGTCACCAAAGATGGTACGGCCTACTTGAGGAAAGGTACGGCCAGCAAGAGGAGGAAAATACAGTCCAAAAAGGCACCACAAACTCCTCAAATCTGCCACAGAAATATTGATCTCAGCTGTCCACACTAAATCTGCAAGAATGTTTCCAATAAGTCCTCAAACCCTCTTCAAAACGAACTCCATTGAAGCACAATTGCAAATACTGAATGTATCTGCCTCAAAACACCTTTGGATGGTATTGGACATCTGTAGAATGCTGTCACCGAAGGGAGTTTTCGTTTCCAACAACCCTCTAGGTCCAAATCTCTTCAAACCCTCACAAAACCCTAGCAGAGCAAAAACAAGCAATTTCACAATATCCAAGCATATCAAATGAATCACTCTTTCACCTTTTTATTCTCCTCCAAGAGGGTCGATGCTTTTTGGGAGGAAAAATATTTATTTAAGTTACTTTATTTCCCTCCAAGGATGGGTGCCCAAGTCACTTAAGTGACACTTCTAATTTTCATTATAAATATTTATAAAGTCCTCGCCAAATAAATATCATTAATCTTCGGACTTTAAAATGAAGGGCAAGGTATACTCGGAATCCTGAATTCTATAGCTCGTTGGAAAGGTCTCGACGAGACGCATCCACTCCACTACTAAGAATCCCGAAACGGCACAATTTCCCAATTTACTAAAAGTAGCAAATCCGGCACAAAGCACCCAAACCATTACTAAAAGTGCCAACTACACCAACTGAACCCAAACCAACATCCACACTACTGATTAACTCATCCAAGGCTCTGCCAACCATGGTTCCCTAACCAGGTTAGTCTACGAGAACCCAATGATAGACTAACTCTGTATCAAGAAAGGGGACATTACATCACTTGATCAGCTAAGTGGGTATTTGTCCATGAAATTGTTTGCCAAAAGGATTTTAGTCCTTCGGCGGAGGAATGAACCAAGTCCAATCTTGGAAAAATAGTTGTTTATCAAATGCACAGAATCCATTCTCCTTTGCAATTCCCCTTTTTATACACTTCTGGGCAATAATAAAATATTATTTTCTACAACTTTTCCCATTTCCCTCCAAAAATGAAATACTAAATTTCACTTATAATATTGTCCATCCTTATAACAACCCCTTTTAAAATAATTAGATATAAGTTGTCTTTTAATGTCCACTTTTCGACAACCTAAATATTTAATAGCTGGGGTTTATCAAATGCACCAAGTCAAATCCTGGACAAATAATTGGGGTTTATCAAATGCACAGAATCCATTTTCCTTTGCAATTCCCCTTTTATACACTTTTGGGAAATAATAAAATATTATTTTTTGCAACTTTTCCAATTTCCCTCGAAAAGTGAAATAATAAATTTCACTTATAATATTGTCCATCCTTATAACAACCCCTTTTTAAATAATTAAATATAAGTAGTCTTTTAATTTCCACTTTTCGACAACTTAAATATTTAGCCATTTAATAATTTAATTATTTTCCGCACAACCACCAAAGTTACAGAAAATATTAAAATAGCTCAAATATGAATTCTAACCATAGCAACAATACCTTGAGTGCATAGGATATCAGTCTATATGAAAGTTGGCCCTCTCCCAAGATGACAGGCTTCTCCAAGAAGTGTGGAGTGCTCCCAAAATGTCGGATCCACACACGGAAAGTACCATTGTACTCATATTGGCTTCAAGAACTCTTTATCACTATCAGAATACTTTTTTGATAAAGTTGACGCTCTCCAAGAAAGTTGGAATTTCCAAGGATGTTGGAATGGACTAGAAAAAGGGACATTACAAGTCCTTCCACCCCAAAATTGCTTGTCCCCAAGCATTGCTGGTTCAACTCACCATCAATTTCAACTAATTGAACCATTATGTATATACCAGGATCCCATATTAATCTCCAGAACTATTTACCATGCTTTTGGTACACTATTTGTTGTACCTGTACGAAATTTTCCCTATTACCCTATCCCCATTACAAAAATCTGAATGTTCACTTATTCTTGTCACCTCTTGTACGACATTTTGTCAATTTTTTCACTAACCTTGCAAGGCCAAGAGCAAATATTTTGAAAATCCAAGACAAGAAACAAGCACGCTTATGTGAATGAATACACGCCTTGGTGCAAATTCACACGCTTGGCAAGGTTTGGCACGCTTAACAAAGATGGATGAACGTCAAGGATTCAAAAAGCGTGTTCCTAAGAATGAAGACACCCCAGGAGCAAGTCAGGCGTGCCAAGGGGCAATTAGATGCACTAGAAAGAGATGATGTGCGCCAAGGAAGGAAGAAGCGCCATTCGAAGACAAAAGGCGCATCTAGGAAGCCAGAGGCACATTTTGAAGAGATGAGGTGCACCAGGGGTAGTATGGATGCGTCGGAGGGAAATAGGAAGTGTCATGATACCAAGTTTAAAATCAAACGCGTCCCATGACAAATTGGAGTGCCTCGCATCAAAAAGCACACCTATTCTTGAAGGAATGTGCCAAAGAGGTCAAAGGCATGCCATATTCAAGGCACTTAATCATTCCAAAATCTAAGTTTAAATTGAAAAGGCGCGTCTAAATCATGTTTAAGGCGCCCAAAGGAAAAAGAAAACGCCTAGTTTAAAACATGAAGGACGTGTTTTGTGATTGACGCATCCGTTGAAGGAAGCACGCTCGAGAGGTTTCAAATGTGCCTTAAAATAGAACCAAAGACGCGTTTTGCATTCATAGGCGCATTCAAGTTCTTTCAGGCGTGTTCCAAAGGTGCAGAACGTTTGAAAGGATAGAAGAACGCATCCATTCTAGAAGCTCACCGGAAAATGGAGGCTAGACACACCTGGAGGTAGGAATGATCGCTTTTCAAAGTCAAAAAATTCATCATTGATTGAGGCGTGCCATGGCAAAGTTCAAATGTGTTTGAAAAATGTTTGAGCGCAAGTCTCACATCTTCATGAGGATGTTTCATTAGCTTAGGTTGAACCAAAGCAATCATTGACAGCTTCAAAGCCCACTTCAATTTTCCACAATCAGATTGTTTGACCTTGGTCAAACGGCTCTCAACTTCTTCCAACTTGTTGAGAAGAGCCTTCTTAGACAAGTGCAACATCTCCAAATCATTTCCTAATGCAAATAGCGAGCTTCCCGCTACTTCTTTGTTCAAGTTTCTAGGCTGGTCACATTTGAAAGAATCCTTGAAGTGCTTTGAAAGAGGACATCTGCTTTGATTCACTCTTGACACAATCTTTTTTTGAGACAATTTTTTTTCCATTCTGACAGGCAAGGGTGAATTCATCAAGCAACTAGAAATTTCTGACATGCACTCTACACAAGGTTATCAATCCAACAGGCTGGCAGGAAGACCAACTCTAATACCACTGTAATGAGCTACCCTGATTTTTTTTTGAAACACAAAATGACAACACTGAATGTCAAGAGCAATGACATCTTCCACACTCTTATGATCACCCAGATCCCAATGTGGGCAAGGTGAGAGCATACAAGTGCTTCAGAGTTAGCATTAAAAATCCAAACAATAGTAGAAACAATCTTCCACTTATTCAGTGGGCATCCACTCAGTCGTGGGAATGAAACATGAAAGCAAACATCCACTTGTGCAGTGGGCAACCACTTATTTAGTGGGAGTACAATAAAGTAAACCAGGTGCATCCACTTACTCAGCGAGAACCAGAGCCATGAAATGCAGGAAAGGAAATAGACACATCCACTTATTCAGTGGGAAGCCATTACAAGAAAATAAGAACTCTAATCTCACTGGCACATCCACTTGTTCCGTGGGAAGCCACTACAAAGAGTTGCAGAAGGAAGTATTACAATGAAAACCCCTGCAATATTAGAGTCTTACCCTAGTATAATCATGTCACAACTGTAGTAAAAGGAACATTGGATGAACTCTATGAAGCACACATTGAAAACATACAATTAGATCATTAAATGGCCATGAGTATACCCTTGAAACTTGGCATGGAAAACTAATCAGTTTTGTAAAATACCCTACCAATATATACTGAAATTTTTGCCAACTTTAGATAAGATTTCTTGCACAATTCAATCAAATAAACATCACCAATGAACAAAGGAATTGTAGCAAATCAAACCCACATCAAATTTGCATATATGGAACCATCAAACAAATGAAACATAAAATGTCAAATGGCTGGAATTTATTTCAGTCCATGTCTGATTTTATATTAGACTTAATTACAAGCCAATATGAAGCCCAAATACATCAATCTTTGCATACAAATGTTGCCCAAACCCTTTTGAATGATAATAGCTATCAAATGAACACAAAACAGCCTTGAAAGAGCTTCAATGAAATTCTGATATAAACTTTCTGTATGCTGATATGACTGCTGAAAATGTACTTTATGCCCAGCCAAGGGTTTACAATGAAATCTCATAAAATATCTCCTCCAAATGCAATCGATGGATGCATAGGAAGGTCTTCTATCAAGTACAACTCCTCAACCTTCAAACCCTTGATCATGTAATGTCCCCTTCTAGCAAGCCAAAATTTTCGCAACCTTGCAAACAATTTCAACTTGTAAAAGAGCACATTAGTATACAATTCACTTAATCATTTCATCATGTTCACATAAAGTACTAAACTTTATCTATTTCATCTCCTCACTAGTCATATATCCATGTTCATGATCTATCTTATATCATTAATCACACATGAGTCGTCGACATACCTCGGGGAGGACGTTCGTGATCCTACCCATTAATCAGACCACTCACCTAATATGAGAGGGTGGGTTAAGGTTTCCAAGACCCACGGCCGTAGGCCCAAGGCTTCACCTCACACCCGGAGGTACTTCACTCTTGGCTCGGAGGGGCTTATAGCCAGCTCGAGGTTCACCTACTATTAGGCCATCAATATTATCTAGGGCCTATGCAACCATAGGGTCAAAAACTTCATGCTACACCTGGCAATACTTCGTTCTTACCCTAGGTCTAAGAGCTTCATGCTACACCCGGCAATACTTCGCTCTTAGCTCTGAGGGGCAATGACTTGCCAGCTCGAGTGCTAGACACCAGCCACCTAGGAGGAGCCATTTCACACTTTGAGGCACCTACATTGAGGATCACATTCTTCATCACAGGTTCTTCGAGACTCTGGTTTGGACGTACTATTGTCTCTCAGGAGGTGGCACCTTGGGAGTATTTGGTCCGATGGAGAGGTTTGCCATTGGAGGATGCTACATGGGAAGGAGAACAGATTTTAGAGCATCCAAATCTTTGATTGCTTGAGGACAAGCAATCCCGGGAAGGGAGGACTGTCATGTCCCCATTTCCAGAGTGATTCCCTATAGAGTTGATGATTAGCCTATCATCCATTCCCGTAGGCTAATATATTGTTAAGGAAATGATTTTATAGTTTGAGCCTGTTTCTAAACATGGAGAACAGGAAAAGTTGGTTTATTTCTAAACATGGAGAACCGGAAAGTTGGCTCAACAAGTGTAAGTAGGTGATGACAAATGAAATCTTTAATTACATTTGTCAAATATCTAATTGCCTTTGTAATGAATTTTGCCAAGGTGGAGTCCTCTTGGTGTTATACAAATCGATGGGCTAAGGAATTTTTCCAAGACATTCACCCACATGCAAAATAGGCCCAATTATTATATGCAACCGATTGGAATGGACTCTTGGATCATGTGCCATCGTTGGAAAAATTTGCAATGAAGAAAATGTATAAAAATGTACACGACATTGGATCATGTGCCATAAAAGGTGGAGAATAAAAGTGTACACAATGACAACAAATTGCATTGGATCTTGGGTCATCGATTCATGCTTAGTGGATGAATTAATATTTACAAATGCAATTGGTTATGTGGATCGACCCAAAATGGAGTGGAGTATTATTAAAACATGAAACGCCTATGTGATTGCATATGTGTTCGCCCAGCTACAAAGGAATAATTTGTAATGAGTCCAAGTTGGCCGCCCAGTCAAGGAGAATGATAGTTACAATAAAATTTATATCAGCTAAATCAAACATCCAGCTAGAAGAACGATTCATTGGTGGAACCCAATCAACAGCAAATTGGAGTTAAATGCATCGACCCAGCTGAGGAGGTTGAAAGGAGACTCTTCACCCACAAGGAATCAATCAATTCTCTGGTATGTTTCATTCTTATTCATGTATTACTGGAAATATATTTCTAGTGATTTTGTATGCAAGGAGATGACCCCTTGCTAATATGATGATGACCCCATATAATATTCAGAAGTGATATCATACAGATAATCACTATTGAGCTTCAAATTGCAGGTTATAAAGGAGTGTGAAGTGAAGAATAGTTAACAAGAAACCCTTGGTTTTATTACATCAAGCCAAGGTAGCATTCATGGATTTATGAAGTCATTGTTCAGAGTTTTGTCAACCTGATATTTCTGAGGTTTCATCACAGTCAGTTGATGTATATGATTTACAGGGTTTCAGGATCCACATCATACCATCGGATGATTAGTGAAGTCTTTTGATGCCTTGGATGACCCATCGATTGCAAAAGGAGATGTTAAAATGGAATTTGGAAGCAAACTGGGCATGTTTCTGCAGATAATAATTGTCTCAGTCACCTACAGGTCTGATGCAGAGTAGCCGTCAATGAGATTTGACACGTTTCAAAGACACTTTGCATTGGAAGATACTTCTACACCAATCGCCATCATTTAGAGCCTATTGCTATCATCATCAAGCACATTTGTGTTATTGTTTGGTATACTTGATGTAATCTGGGAGTTGCGTATCTCTGTCACAACAGAAAATCAGACCTCTGCTCCTGCACTTATACAAGGTTCCATGTCTGTTAGGATTTCATGTTAATTACTGCTTCTTGTGTGGACATCGATTTGGTTGAGCAAATAGTCCAGATTTGAAGTAAAGAATTCGTGGAACCTAACATCAGAAAATTACATCTGTAGCATTCACATCAGTCATATTCCAAGTGGCCTTCAGCGGTATGTAGCTTTCATTTTTCATAGTTGTTGAACCTGGTATGTTTATACTGAATCATAAGTCTTGAATGATGAATGTAATTGATCGTTTCAGTCTGATATAGACTGTATCAGCCTTCTCAACATTGTAATCAGTGATTATTGCAATCGGATTCAAATAGCCATTTCATCACATTTTCATTTGATGTATGTTATGTCTCATTTTCAAGCAAATATCCTTATGAATATGCATCAAACAAAGCTACAAAACATTAAACAAATCACTCAGAAAACTTAATCAGACTATGCTTGCAAAGTGTTTGACAAAATTCCAAGGTAGAGGAAGGTGAAAATTCAGTACAGAATTGAAGAGGATATGACAAAAGAATCTCATAGGGAACCGTTGTTTTGACTTTAAGACTACTAGTGATTAGGTGTTTTTGAATTCTTTCTAACTATCTCCACCTGTGATTTGACATGCTACTCTCCCAAACCTCACAACCATAGAGGACAATCGGCGTGACCAACAAACCAAAAAGTGTTTTCTTGGTTTTCCAATCCCATAGCTCCGCTTTTCTACACCTATTCTGGAGTAGGTAAGATGCTCTCCATCCTCCTTGTATCCTTTTCGTTCTGCAAATCTCCCAATTGAGTCTATTGTGAAAAACAATTCCAAGGTACTTGTATTCTTCCACAATTTCCAACAAGCTTCCTTCAAAAATAAAATTAACCTGTTGCTTCTTCCTTTTTAATGAAACAAGGGACAGTATTTCTTTTGTTTGCTGTTCTCAAATCCTTCTTTTATAGGTACTTTTAAGGCAACCAAATATTATTTCCTTTATTTTCAGTTTTCTCTTCAATAATAAAAGTAAAGTGACTTTCAAATCTTTTAATTTAATAATACTTTTAATTTCCATATTCAACGTCACTTTTATGACCCACTTTTAGAACAACTTTTTAAGTCATCACTTTGTACCCCATGCCTAGTGTTATCACTTTTGCCCCTCTTTTTAAAACACTTTATGACGTTGGTCACCCTTCTTTTAAATAAATAACTAAGCATAAGTTGCCTTTAAGAAAATTATATAAAGTTACCTTAAGACAACTTAAGTTAATTATTTTATTATTTTCCGCAAATCTTCCCAAAGCCTACAAAAAATATTAAAATGGGCCAATTATACTTTCTTGATAACTCCACCAACACCTTAAGTGAATAGGTCTTTCATCCACAAAAAGTTGGAACTCTCCAAGAACGATGGAATTCTCCAAGAATCTTGGAGCTTTTCAAGAATGTTGGAATGGACCAGAAAAGGGACATTACAAAGTACCATGATTGTAGTCTGTTGTTTAAGTAGGTCGATAAATGTAATAAAGTTGATAGAATAGTTAGAAGCTGCAAGTCCAGTGAAACAGGGAATAACAACAGAAAATTCATTTACAAATTCACTTGGAAAATGTCCTATTGCAACTTGCAGATGTAATTTATGCCAAAATAAATTGTGTATCATAAACCCATGATGCATCTGCAGCACATTTAAGTTGAGATGTTCAAGATTTGAACTTCTAAATTTCTAATGCAATTCAATGTTCATTGGGTTATTTGATTTGGAAGTGGATGATTATAAGATCCATCTGTTAATCTTCAGGAAATGAGTTAGAAAAGAAAACCTTCTGGTTCAATTATCTTTTTACATTGATCTTGACAAACCAACCAATTATTTTTTACTAAAGATGTTTTTTTGTATGGTCAATGTTTACAGCTTACTAACACAACACTTCCAGTATCATTTTCAGTATTTTGGCACTAAAATGTTTTCTTTTCTGCTGGTTTTCCTCTTGATGCAGATCCTTCACATTTAGAAAATTGTCTTGCTAGACAAGGTGCAGGAAATAATATCAAAGAAGAGAAAAAGCAAAATAATTCACTTATGACTTCTACACAACAACTGGAAACTGAGAAAACTGTTTGCAATGTTCTCTCTACCAAGTTTTCTGAGGTAATCTGTAGATGCCTTTTCCAACTATCTTGATTTTGATTGCATCTGCTTGACAAAAAACCTATGTTGACATGATTAGAATGTTTCTCATTTGTGCCTCACGTATCTTTAGTCATCTTTGTTGAAAAGTGCAATGGAGGATCAAAGAAGCATTAATGAAATGCTTATTCATAACAAAAATGCCAGAAAAAAGCAATATTTGGAATCTAAGAGATTGCTAGGATTATGGAAATTTGTCTTAGAATTTGTTGAAGGCAGAAACTCAGAAATTACGAGAAGTCGATAATCATTCATATCCAATTCTATAGCATCTTCTTTAAGGAATCCTATTAGGATATAGCAAAATGACATTGACAAGATCCCATCAGTAATGTTATTACCTTTATCGTAGAGGTTGTTTGAACTAAGACAAGGCAAAGATACTACTTGTGCTGAACTTGTGACCAACATGAATTAATGTAACATTTGTATCTTCGTTGTACATACTGTTTCATTCATTTACCTATTATAATAAAGCAAAATGACATTGACAAAATCCCATCAGTAATGTTATTACCTTTATTTTTGAGGTTGTTTGTAGTATGTACCAAGACGAAGCAAAGATACTACTTGGGCGGAACTTGTGACCAACATGAACTTATGTAACATTTTAATCTTTAATACACATATTGTTTCATTTGTTTTCCCATGCCAACATAATGTCAATATTGATATTGATCATTTCTCATATTAGGTCAACTAGAGCTAGATAATCCTTAACTTCAAAAAGTGTTCTGCTATGGCCTTGTGAGAGTTAATGTTTTAGTCAAGAAGTGAATAATTTTAAGGTCAGAGTTTATAGTCTCAATTCATTCTCTAGAGTACAAATGCAACTTAAAAAATTGTTTTGCCTCACCTAGGGATAAAATCACAACATTTATGACAGTCACTTGTCCTACTGATTATTTACTCAATAAATTTTTCCAACATGGCGATTATGAAGCCAACTTGTCTTGGGAGGTAACTGTAAATACCTTGGAACTTTTTCCGGTTTAGCATCAAGGGAGCATTTGTCTCTCCTTTGTGTTTGTGCCAATTGTGGGTATTAGTTGCTGATCTGAATGGCTATTCTTGAATGACTGCATTTGCAAATTCATATAAAGCATTTGAAAGATCTTTCCTAAACCTCTTATGGATTTTCTTCATCATTTGGAGTCCAAGATTTCTGAATACAGTATTCCATTTGATTTGTACAACATCAAGGTTAAGGGATGGTCTATAACAATGGTATCAAAATTTGGAAATTTCGAATTATTCCCTGCTCTGACCTACAAACATATAGCACCATGGCAGAGGGTAATTCCAATAGTATCTAAGAAGAGAAGCAATCCAAATTCAAGGAAGCATTTTCAAAAATCAAACATATCATACATGTTAGCATTTTAATTTGACTCTTGTTAGACAACACAAAATGGAACAGCACACAAGGAAAACCTCTCTCCAAATTAGTAGGGGAAGCTTCCTGAGATCTAACACTACTCCTAAAACCTAAAATTATGAACAAGTTTTATAGTTATGCACACTTTACAAGATTATCAATGGGGTTTTGCATAAAAGAGGATGACTGAAAGCAAACTTGACCTATCTTTTTAGATCTCGGAGGTTGAGCATGATACTTAAAGGTTCTTACCTCACAAATGAGGATTTTTATATATAGGACTCGCAACTAAACAAAGTAAATTGAAAGACGAATGCTTACTAATTGGCTGAAATCAGAGACCAATAGATCCACATTCACAAAAGAGGATTTAACAAAAACTTATTCTACTAAATGAAACCACAGTAAATTCTCAGAAGCACACAAAGTTACTTGCCAAGACGAAACATAAGCATTGATGTAAATCTGTGTTGTTGGGTTCTTGAACAACTAGATCCGTTGTAGGACCAAACAGGTTCTAGTTCAAGAGCAGGCACTGGTAATTTCAAAAATAGCAGGTTTTGCCCCCTTTTTCTGTGTTTTTTTACTTGTTTTTTTTTAATCTGATTTTTTCTCGTTTAAATCCCAAATTTTTGAAAAAATCTTATATTTTTGGTTTGCCAATCTTTTCCCAAAAGATTTTTGCTGCTATGATAAACACAATTCAAACAAAATCAAGATATCTTTAACAAGACCTTCATAAATTTATATATCATCAAACTCAAAGCTGCAGAAGGAAGGACCTGTACAAATGCAAAAGTTTGAACATGTCAAATACAATAAGCAAATACTATATCAATTTGTAATAAATATATGCTCAAGGTTACCCAGGAAGCCAAGCAAGTCTATCATAGTTTGTGATTTCTTCCTTTCCAGGCATTTTTAACAACCAATTGCAGTACATGTCATAGGTTACAAAGTTGATGGAGTTAAAACATACCATACAAAAAAGATTCAAGGCATTCCCTTTCCAAAAGCTTGCAAACCCTTCAGACATCCAGATGAAATAAATTGTTTTGAACCAATTATTCTTTGCCTTACGTACAATGTATTCCAGCTTCAATCTTTCCAAAGCCATCAGAGTTTATTCTTGTTTTTTGTTTATTTTTTGAGTCTTTTTTCTAAAAAGCAGTGACTCTGCTGTTTGGGAACGGCTCTGAGCAAAATTTCCAGGATGTTTCTGGTGAGCAGAAAAACTCGGAGAAGACCGAGGAAGTTTCTGATGCGATCCTGCATCCCCAAAATGTCATGGGTATGGGAAGCCAGAGAGCCCTTTTGGGGACACATCCCTGTTTATCCTTGAAAATCAACTGTTAACTACTTTGTAATAACAACCTTGTGCTTTCCTCATAAGCATCTTAAATACAATTTATAACCATCAGTGAGCACAAGATCACACATAAGCAATTCTTTATGAAAACGTTTCTCTGTTCTTGCATGTTTTAATAAATAAAGCCTTTTGTATGTAATGACTTATGCTTCATGTAGGATAGATTGCCCATTGATGGGGAAAAACAGAAGGCATATGATATGAGCAGTCACTTTCCTTCAGTTGATAATAATTATTATTTGACTGTGAAAGACAAGTTTAAGCAATTATGTCTATTTTTCAATGCTTACAAAGGCATCAAATTTGACTTGACTTTAGGTTTCTATTTGCAACAGACACATCTTCGTGGGCCCATGCTAAGCACAATTAACGATATTGCATCGCTTTATTTCTGAAACAAATTATTACATGCTGTCCATTTTTCTTTTGATATAAGTTGGAAATGCTCATCCAATCTAAGAAGTAAACATTTTGCAACCCTGTTTTGCAGACTATGACAGTTGAGCATGTAACAAGCCATTTCTTGCAAGGCAAGGTACTTGTCCATGTTCAAATCTCCATATTGACAGATATGCTAATCAGGTAAGGGTATGTCTGGTTGAACTAATACAGCAAGAGTAATGATATGATTATATCTATATAGAATGGATGTATTATTGTAAACCAATTTATGGGTTTTCAATTCATTTTTACAAGGACTGAATTTCTCTGTATTCTAACGCTGCATACCTGCATTTCTTTACGTCCGAGTTATGTAGGGATGCTATGGATATTGCCTTGCAGGCAGAGAAGGAGATTTTGCAAGCATCATCAGAAATTTCTTCGGTCAACATTTTGTTAAGATTGGGTCATCAACTCAAAGAACCACAACTGCAATCTCATTTGTAACTAAGAATAAATATTTGATATATTCTTTGATACATGTGGATTCTCACTGTACATTCTTTTTTCTTTTTAATAAGAATGATCTTCATTTGCTTCATTTATTTGTTATTTCAACCGAGATCCAAGTATGGAGCATCTCTTTATTGTGAATTTCTCAGTCCTATATGGATTTCACCCTTTCCATTGCTTAGTAACTCAAATACACAAAAGCTCTTATTGAAATACCTCTGCATTGTCTCATCAATTGGAACCTCTGCAAATAAAGGATGGTCACTACATGGATCTTCCTATATTACAAATATGCAAATAGATGTTGTTTTTATCGAAAATTATCAAGTGATAAATCTAACAAAGCATCATGTCAACGTGGAGCAGAATCAAAATTTTCCATTGATCACATTGAGCTTTTAATAGGAATTGTGGTTGCAAGTTTGCACTAGATAAAATAGGTTACTTCTATTATGTCTTTTCCTTTCATCAGGCAATTATGTCTATTGCTCATAGCATCCATATATGCACATTGGAAATAAACAATGTGGGTTGAGCTTTTGATGTTTGTAATTATAAACGTATCCTAGCTTGAAGATTTACCTTGTTCTATTTTCTAGAGCTTGTTTTAGTGCAAAAAAAGTTATTCAAAAGTCCGTGATTTGTTTGTCTATCAAATTCTTCATATCCAAGAATTTTAGTGCCTATATTCAGAATCAATGAGATAAACTATGAATATACCAGAAAATGATGAAATAAAATAGTCATGTCAAAAAATATCAAGTCACGTTATGAAACTGTTTAAAACTTCTGTAGTAATTGCCAACTATCAAGTAGTGTTCTCTTGTTTGGGATATTTCATTTGAACATTGTTAATATCCAGATAACATTAATTTCATGCAGAATGCAGCTTGAGTAATCTATGTCAACTTTCTTTTCTTAATATACCTAGAGTTGAATGGTTCCCAGATCTGCTATTAAAGGAAGGCCAAATGGGTCCATCCTACTACACCTACATTTAAACGAGGAATGCTAGAAAAGGGCAGCTACCACATGAATATGAATTGAAATTGAGCATAAAGCAATTTGTCATCCTTTCTCTCCCTCTTTTCCCTACTTGGAAATGCTCACTTCATTAGGACAATCATAAATGAACTCTCGTTTTGTTATTTCCTCTCCATGGGACAGGAACATACAAAACTGTTGCAGTCTCTTTTTACCACATGATTTGTTGGAAATATTGCCATTGATGTCAAAGGCACGAAGTCATAAGTGATGTCATCAATGTCAAGGTAAAGTATGGTTCGTTACAATGAGAAGTTAACCGTTATACATCCCTGTTGGAGAACAAAGCAGATAAGAGGTTATCCGTTACACTTTACTATTGAAGAGATTGTGGAATTGGAGGCCGACAAATAGATATATGTTTGTTTAAATTAAAGATCTAAACATTGAAGATATAAATGTTTGGGTCGACTTTAGAATGGAGTTTCAAATTTAAATCATGCACCCAAGGTGGCCGACTTGAGGAAGAAAAGAAGAATTTAAATTAAAGATTTAAATCTGTTGAGGCCGACCTCATAAGAATGATGCATATAAAGATAAAGGAACTAACACTATGCTAAGCATGATTTTATATGATATGAATAGTGAAAAGATGCAATATACATGAGCAGCGATCAGCATTTAAGGAAGTATATACAGCGATTATCTTTTGATGGCAGCGCTTTGTTAAGGCAAACAGTATTAGACATTGAAGACAGCGATTCATATTAGACAGCATTTGATTAGAGAAGGCAACGAATTGATAAGGAGCGATCATATTGTGTGGAAGGCAGCAATCCATATTTGTTATATTAAAGACAAGGTGGTACGATCAGATAGTGGAACAATTTAATAAAGATAAATATTTGTTTTGTTAAAGCAGCATAAAGACAAGGATTATACTTGAAGAGGCAGTGATCACTTGGTAAAGAGGTGCGATCTCTTGTAAGAGACATACATTTTGGTAAAGACATATCTTCTGGTAAGATATAAAAGGTGGTAGGAATTGTGATTTCAAAGAAAGCAATCAATGAATATTTTCTGAGTATAAGGAAGAGGAAGAGCAGAAATATGAAGAGTAAATTTGATTTATATTGAAGACATTTGTGTGATAAAAGGAAAGGATATATGTTAGTAAATTGAATTGATAATATTCATATTTGAGAAGGAAGAGATTAGTGATTGAATCAGATTTGTGTGGATTGTGAAAGGATTTATAGTTTGGAACAGATTTGTGTGAAGGAGTATATCATATCAGCCATTGAAGAATTAATAGGTTGAAGCCTATCAAATAGAGGTTGGAGCCTCTTGTTGGGTTGGAGCTCAGTTTGTGTAGAGATTGGAATCTCTCGTGGGTTGGTGCCTTTGACTTTGTAAGTGGGGATTGAAGTCTCCTGTGGGTTGGTGCTCACTATAAAAGATTTGTATGTAAAGTAGGTTGGAACCTACGAAAGAAGAAGACGAAGATCAATATAATATATAAGTAATATTTTGTCGTGGTTTTCTCCCGCAAGGGTTTCCATGTAAAATCGTGTGTTGTCTCTATGCTCTAAATTGTTAGATCTTACTTGAGTATTTTATTGTGGTTAATTAAAGTAGAGAAAAAAAAGTTTTATTTTATACTAATTCACCCCCCCCCCCCCCCCCCCCCCCCCCTCTTAGTATAACTAAGTGCTCATCAATTGGTATCAGAGCAGGTTCCTTCAGAGATGGCCTAACAGCTAGAAGGTAGATCTAAGAAGAGCACTCATGGTCAGACAAGAAAGTTGTGGTTTCTCATCAAACAAGGCACCATTGTTTGATGGAACGAATTATGCATTCTGGAGCATAAGAATGAAAACATATCTAAGTTCATTAGGGTATGACATCTGGCAATCTGTGGAAGATGGGTATATTATACGCACGACTCGTCTTACGGACAAATATGCTAAAAGAGAAAGTGAACAATTCAAAAGCTATGAATGCCATATTATGTGGATTGGCAGAGACTGAATTCGTAAAGGTGATATGTTGCAAAATTGCAAAGGAAATATGGAATAAGCTAAATAGCATTTATGAAGGGAATGACAAAGTGAAAAAGGCTAAGCTTCAAACTCACAAGGCAAATTTTGAAAGCCTCAAAATGAGAGAAGAAGAGAACATAGCTGACTATTTTCTTCGAGTCGACGAGATTGTTAACACCATCGTGGGACTTGGTGAGAAGATCAAAGAAGCAACTATTGTACAAAAAATATTGAGATCTCTACCTATGAGTTTTGATTCTAAAATCTCTGCAATCGAAGAAACGAAAGACTTGGAGAAATTGACCAAGGATGGCTTGAACGACATCCTAACTGCCTATGAAATGAGGATTAAAGATAAACCATCGAAGAGAGAGGCAACTTTCAAGGTAGCTCAAAGAGGAAAGGACAAGATATATGAACCTAATGCTTAATTTAGTGAGATAGACGAAGAAGAAGTCCAGTTCATAAGGAGGCTAAAGAAGGGCACAAGTAAGTATCCAGGTAAGTCTTCTTCTACATGTTATAATTGTGGTAAACTAGGACATTTTGCTTCTAAGTGTCCGCAGGGGAAGATGGAGAATAGCGACAATGAAGAAAATTACAATATGAACAGAGGGAGAGGATATCAACAACCAAGGAGGAGCTATAATCAAAACCAGTTCGAGAGAAGGAATAACTTCCGAAGGCAAAAGAAGATCCTCTACTCCAATGAATATGATGATGGATCGGATGAAAGCGATGATGAATTTTACAGTGATCAAGAAGAGATATTATTCATGGCGATAAAGATTAAGGATGACACTAAGAATCAGAAGGAGGATAAAAGAGATGTGGAAGATAAGAAGAATGAGGATGATGAAGAAGTGGATCTTGAGGAAGAACTTCATCTTGCGTATGATAAGATTCATTCACTTAAAAGAAGAAATGCATGTCTAAAGTCAAAAATTCTAGAAGAAAGTGAATCCAAGGCGAAGGTATCACAGGCCCTTGAAGAAGCCAAGAAGACAATTGTGGACATAAAAGTACAATATGAAGAAGCAAAAAGGATTGAGGAAGAAGTCGAGAAAATAATCCTAGATCTAAAAGTTTAGTGTGAAGAGGCAAAAAGGATTGAGGAAGGAATGAAAAGCCAGTTAAAGGAAAGGGAACAAAATTGCAAAAAATTGGAATCCGAGATAGTATCACTAAGGAAGGAGTTGGAAAGGACTGTGGCGCAATGTTAGCATTTTATTTTGCACCTTTTAGTGTGAAAGCATAATAGATAGATGTGCAGTAGAATTGCTCTTCGAATTTGTAGGGGAAGCTCCCTGTAAAATAAAACTTAACCATAAACTATACAATATGAACAAACATTCCAGGGGTTTTTCATACTTATGCTGAATGAAAGGAAAATTTGCAACATTTTTGGGTATGCAACATGCAGAAAGGTTGAGACGCACATTCGACAACGAAGAAAAGGTTTTGTTCTTTTTGACTGGATTGAAAGAGCTATTGCTAAACGCTTACACTATTTAGCTAAATACAAAGGCTGAATAAAGCAAGTACACAATTTGGATTGATTGAACAAATTAACACCACACAATCATGAATGCCAAGACCAAATCAACTATAAGGTGATGCAAAGATACGACTTATTCCTTCAATTTCACCTACAACGCAAAGTTTGCATATTTGTTGAATCAACCTAACCTTCAGTACAAATAATACATTTCAATGGATATTTGGAAGCAAAACAGGCATACTAGAATCTATTAAATGAACAAACGAGAACACGATCAGGTGAATATTGGGCGAATAACAAGTGAAGCAAATTGAGGCATATGAATTGTTATTGCTTTTTATTCACTGATTGAATACAACAATAAGTATTTGGATACTTAAATAGTGAATACTGAAAAAGCTAATTGCTAAAAAGCTTTGAAAAAAAGCTCAATAACAATGAAGTTGAATTCTAAAATCTATCTCCCTATATCTATATTTTGTGCTTGTGCAAAGGCACTTATTTATACTACTCCAAAGCAAAATGCATGAAAAGGGAAAGAAGAGTTGAACTAATACTCTTCAACCTAAACCTAATGTTGCATGTAAGCATGCAAGCTTATTTGCATAATAAAAATAGAAAAGAAATGTCTCATGCAATTTAGTTAACTGAACTTGCATGTTATTACAAAGAGTTCCAAATTTGCATGATTTTCAAAACAGATCTAAAAATAAAAATTACTATGGAATGCACGATCAATTCTCAAAATAGATTCTGCTTTGGAAATCTCTCCTACTCAAAATAACTTCGTCTTGAAAAATATCTTCAAATTCGCCTTCTTGATGCTTTAAAACAATGAAATATGTCTTTATACTTGTTGGACTTGCACAAAATGATGTCTTGTGAAAATAGCTTCGAATTTGACCTCTATATGGTTGGGAATGAACAAATTCTCCTTCAACCTATTGTAGCAAACCAAAAACATGCTCTCCAAGCTTCAAAGAATGAAAATAATGCTCTCTTAGAGGTAGCACTTCTCTTTTACAAACCCTCGACCTTGCTTTTTCTTATTTTTAGACTCTTTCCTTCATCAAATTTGCCTTCTAAAAATAATAATGCTTTTTTCTGCCTTTGCTCATGGAAAATGATTTTTCAGTTTGAACTGAAATTGCATTCCTTATATATAGCCTTTGAAAAGGCATGCAAATGAAAAGACAAGTCCCTAGCCAAAAGAGGTCAGCCAAATTTAAATAGCATATGTTTTTGTTTATGAAAAAGCCCTGATTTGGGTAGATTTCCCTTGAGGCGGATGCGCCTCTAGAGGAGCGCGGGCGCCTCTAGGAGGGCACGTCCCTTGGAGGTCGCGTACGTCTCCAAAATGGAGCGCCAATTTGATGTAGAGCGCATCATTTCAGCGCTTCTTCAAATCTTGTCTTGTCACTTTGCCTCTGAGCGCACCAAAGCACGTTTTCTTCCTCCAAAGGGTGCATTCTATTTTTGCCTGGAACGCATTGTCATGGATTTGGTGTAGGCGAACACGTTTAGAAATGAGCGTGTGCACTTGATAGGGAGCGCTCTTTGTTTTCTTTCCAATGCTCTTTTCTCTTCTTTTAGCGCGTTTTACTCCTTGCGGATGCGCTTTACAATTGACAGACTTGGCATTTTTAAATGACTCCATAAAGCGCTTTTTCTCCCAAATTGGACAAGCCTCTTCAAAACTTGACGTGCTTCCTAGATCTTTAGTGCGCTTTCTCCTTGGCACATTTCATAGTTGGCAGACACATCTCTCCATGGGCGCGTACACCTGAGTCAAGGTGCTTCACATTTTGCACAAAAATTGATTTCATTTTGCCTCAACTCTTTTCCTTCTACTTTGGTGTGCTTTCCAGCTCCGCCTTCGGAATGATTTGAACTTTTGCTTGATGTGCTTTGAAGGAGAATAACTCTTTTATATTTGAACTTTTGGAGACTTCACAAAGCGTGCCATAGTCTAGGCATGTGTGCCTCAAACTAGGTGCGCTTTGTTTTTACCTTTGCTCATTTTGAAAACTTTGAAAAGTTCCCCCTTCACTTTCATACTCTTTGGCATGCATTTGGCAATTGTGAAGCGTTACCCTTCAACTCGGAGCTCCTTCCACTATGGTGCGCTTTTTGTCATATGGCACATCATCCTCCCAAGGAGCACACCTAAGTCTAGGTGCGCGTGCCTTAGATTAGGCGCGCTCAAGTTTTGCCTTCATAGATTTTTGAACTTGTGAAAGATTGGTTTCATCTCGGCTTCCATCCTTCTTTGTCATCAGTGTGCCTTTGAATCCACCTTGACGATCTAACCTTCTCCGTGGCACGTCTTTTTGATAATTTGGAGCGCTCTTGGTTTGATTTTAAGTATATCTCCTAGCGTCGAGGTGTGCCTTGGGTTTAGGAGTTCCTTGATCCTGCAAGGTTAGTTTCAAACTTGACTAGGGCAAATGACCTTGAGTCATTGGTTTGATAGCTTTTTAGGAAGGATGCATACAAATACGAAAATTTTTCATATGGGTACAACACACAATTAAATCAAGAGTTGAAAAATGTGAGAAGTTCAGAAATTTTGGATGAAATCATAAATGCCCAAAAGCCCAAATGTGACAAGAGCAGGATTGGATTTGAAGAAGGACAAAGTTCAAAAACGTATCAGCCGCCTAAAGAAAGAAATAAGGGAAATCAGAAAACCTACTCACAAGCAGTTCAAGGCTCTGTCAAAGGTGAAACCGACAAAAAGGAGGACAATCAATGACAAACTATGAAGAGTTCATTCAAAAGACCTCTTCCATGGAGGCAGGTAAGTACAAACAGGTTCTATCATTCTTTCCTTGGCTATTGTTTCTTTTGCAATCAATTTGGGCATAAGGCAATAGATTGTAGGTTGAATGCTAGAAATAAGTATAGACATGGAACTATGAATTATGGAGCACATGCTAGGACTAACCCTATAGAAAACAAGATTGGAAGATCTGGGATGATAAACAGAAATATCAACTCATTCGCTTCGCTCATGAATCATAATATAATATGCCACAAGTGTAACAATTTGGGACATTTGGCGAAGTTTTGCAGAAGTAGTTTCATGGAACCTCCTAACCAAAACAAGGAGGTAGAGCAGAAGAAAGAAGAAAATTCAAGAGTATGGAAAAAGAAAGAAAAATCAATGATAGCTCAAATAGCCTTGCATGCCAGAAATGAAAGTGATTGTTGGTATATTGATAGCGGGTGTTCAAGACACATGACAAGTGATAAGAGAAAATTTATCACTCTAAAGAGAGTAAATGGTGGAATCGTAAGGTTTGGAGATAATGCATCTACGAGGATTTCAGGAAGAGGATCTCTTAGCTTGGATAATGGGAGAACAAGAACAGAGAACGTACTATATGTGGAAGGATTGAAGCACAACCTATTAAGTGTGAGTCAGTTGTGTGACCAAGGGAACACCCTCACCTTTCATGCTGAAGGTTGCGAGATAAGAAAGGATGGAAGACAAGTTGCAGAAGCTAGCCAAGTAGGAAATAATCTTTATGTTCTGAGTGACATCCAAGGTGAGAAATGTTGCATGGGAAAAGAAGATGAAAGTTGGCTATGGCACAAAAGAATGGGGCATCTAAACTTTGGCAATCTTGTCAAAATTAGTTGAAGGGAAGCAGTAAGAGATATGCCTATGATATCAAAACCAGCACATATCATTTGTAAGCAATGTCAGTTGGGTGAGAAAACCAAAGTGAGTTTTAAATCAAAAGAGTACTTTGCATCACAACCACTACAACTCATTCACACAGACTTGTGTGGACCCACTAGGACAAGGAGTTTGCAAGGTGAAAGATACTTCCTATTATTAACTGATGATTTTCTAGGATGACATGGGTTGCATTTTTAAAGGAGAAATCTGAAGCATTGGATAAGTTTAAGGCATTCAAAGCCTTAGTGGAGAATGAGATAGGCATGAGGATTAAATGCCTTAGATCAGATAAAGGAGGTGAATTCACTTCAAATGAATTCAAAGATTTTTGTGAGGAACATGGGATACAAAGACAATATTCAGTAGCAAGAGCTCCACAACAAAATGGAGTAGTGGAAAGAAAGAATAGAACATTTCAAGGAATGGCTAGATGCATGCTAAATGAATCCAAGGTTCCTAACATGTTTTGGAGAGATACGGTGCACACAACAGTTTATAACCTTAACCGAGGCCAAATCAGAGAAAAACATGACAAAATGCCATTTGAGTTATGGAAGGGAGGGCTTGCATCCGTGAAATACTTAAAATTGTTTGGAAGTCCTTGTTATATTAGAAGAGATGAAGATTTGGGGAAGTTCGATGCAAGGGCAGATGAAGGAATATTTTTAGGCTACTCTTCAAGGAGTAAGGCCTACAGATGCTTCAGTAAGAGATTGCATAAAATGGTTGAAAGCACAAATGTGAAGATAAATGAGGAGAAAAACTATCAAGATGAACCATAAGAAGATAGTTATCCTAATGAAGAGAGATACAAGGAAGATGTGGATAAGAGTGAAGATGAAATAGTTGAGCAAAGGAACACCAAGGCACCAACGAAAACACCATCTAAGTTTGTTCAGAGGAACCACTCAAAACTAGTAGAATTTGGCAAATAAAGGACTACATGACTAAAACTTTTAGTACAACAACTAAAAATGACTAAATTCTACTAATTTTTTGCAACTCAACTATAAATGAGTAAATAAATGACTAACTTGGTCATCGACTAAAAAATTATTTAGTCATACAAAAAAAAATGACTAAATAGTTAGTCACACAAATAAAAGTGGGTAATTAAAAAAATACTTTGAATTGAAAAATTATTGGCGGAATGCTAATCATTTCCTCTCCATTGCTACAATTGAGAAATTATTGGCGGGATGCAAATATTTCCTCCGTTGTCCTTTCATTAGTTTGAGAGCCGAAAGCCTCACAAAGGAATGTAAGCTCGAACTGATATCTTTAGGTCAAAAAATCCTTCATCTTGTTCTCGCTAGATGCTCATTAATGAACGAGTTTGCCATGTATGAAGAGGATTAGCGTTTGAAGCTCGAGCCTTTTTCCAGACATTTGATGGAGAATAGAGGACTTCTTCAGCAAATATAACTTTAGGACACAAGGATATCGGTAATGTAGTATGACTCAGTACAGACTTCTTCCCGTATTTTGGTGTTTTTTGAGCTTATATTGAGAAGCCCTATAAAGCTTCCATATGTAAGGGTTTTTGTTTAAAATGTCATGTTTTTTGTTTAAAGTGGTACATATGTTGTTCTTCTTCACAAACATACAACTTCTGATCACTCCTCATCCATACTCCAAGAGATCGAAATAAATGCTCATTGCCAACTTCCTCTCTAATTTTTGGTAGTTGTGATAAAAGCTCCCAAGAAAAGTTAATTGCACTCCCACAAGATTGCCACACCAGGCCCTCCGATCTAAGCTTAATTTCTATGGGCATTATCAAATTTTATTTGCCTCATTTAGTGATAATGATGATGTTAATTCTTCAACGCCTACACTTTGATAAGGACTTAGGGCTTGCTTCTACCTCCAACCATGGTTTCCATCAGTTTTATCTTCCTTCAAGATGAGTCTTCTTCTCACATGGTCATTTTCAATGTTGGTGATATAAATCAGGTCTTGTTTGACATATTTATGGTTTTATGATTTGAGGATCACCATAATAAGTTAGAATCTTCTGGTGTGCTTATTGGTCAACTAGAATTCATAGTGAACTCATGAAAGAAAAATTGTTGCACTACTTGTTAATTAGAAGTTTAATTTTCATATAGCTATAAAAGAGCATTTTATTGTTCATATATACTAATATAGCTATTCCTTGTGTAAAACTTGTCAATAATCACTTTGTTTTGCATTTCCCTTTTTCTCATCCTCCTAGCCCAATCGCATACTCCCCATTCCCATGGTAATTTCCTATTCAAATTATATTCCTTGCATTTTAGGGGAGCTTCCAAGCATTCACTTTTTAGATTTCCACATACTCCCTCTCCCTTGCATCCCCAGAAAATAGAATTGGAGGGCTCAATGAAACATTGAACCATAGAGAGATGCATAAATGTGTCTGAATGTGTAGCTACTTCCCAATTCAATATATTGTTACTTGAAAATATAAAGAAAATATAATGCAAAATGTCTCTTCAATGGTCGTAAATTGTTCATATCCAGGTTTGCTTAATGTTTTTTGCTTTGCTTTATGTTTAGGAAAAATTATATTTTAAATGTCCCCAAATTTGGGGAGCATGCTCTGTAGTCAAGGCATGTCCCAACCCTGCACCAGCAACATATGGGGTACATACAAGTAAATTCCTAATTCAACAATTTTTGACCTAATGCAAATACCCATATAATGGTGATTGAGAGAGATCTGCATATATAATTTACTCTATACATATATACATACATTTGTATATCTGTGTTTGTGTATACACATATACATGTACTTGTGTGTTTGTATGTATATATGCATGTAAAAATGTGTAGATTTCTATATATAAAGAGATGAGTGTAACAATGATAGTTCATTGAAAGAATCACTTGAGTATTAAATATTCCAAGTGGTTAATCATAAAAGAAAAGATATCTAATAAAGTGTATATATGCGTGTACATAAGTGGATATGAATATGCATGAAAATGTCTATAACGAATACATATTGAAACATATCAGCTATCAATATGCAAAGTCTATCTCTACCACATAAGACATCCTTTATATAATGGTGTGTATATCCCTGAACAATCAATATGCTAGGTGACCAAGCAGCCAACTCAATAACATTGCAGAAAAATTCCTTGCTTAGATTATCAGGGATTTAAGAGTTTACATTGCCTCCAATATACATATTCTATTTACAAATTTACATAAAATTCTAGACATTTTTCTTTTCATGCTCCCATATTTTTGCATCCTCCAATACATTCAAATATAAATTGATTGGGTTTGTGGTGCAGTCATGGTAGGAGGGTTCACAGAATGAACTATCCAAACCGTGCAGCAAGAGTAAACACAATGGAAACAACTCAAAGATACGAAACAAACACAGCTTGTCATTCAGTATATGATTGAATTCAAATACAGATTGGTCGGCAACATGCGAGCTTACAATTGGGGCTCAAAGGCCTGATTATAGAATATCAGAATATGTGCAAGATATAGCTTTGAAGCTCCTTCTCACCAAATCTAAACTAAATATTATGACTCAATCGCTCCCTGCTTGCCTAGGGATCTATTACATCCTTATATATCTTCTCTGGTACAAAATGTTCCTCTGCGTTAGCCAAGGAAGGTCACGAACTCCAATGAAGAGCTATAACGTGTGTACACAGATAGATTGGACCTAATCATGTAGAACACCTCCGCAAATGAATGGAATGATGTGCAGATCTCGCAGAAGGTCGGCCACAAACCAAAGATCATTGAATGATGTGTCATTAAGCTCCAAAAGTTGAGGAATGCTTCGCAAGTCTTCTCCTTTAGCTGATTATCAGAGACTGTCAGGATGCTCTGTTCTAAGAAAACAGTCGATCTTCTGATAACGATATCTTTCAGGTACTTAATCCAAATGCTCTAAATTCTGGATATGATGTAGATGAATAAATCTAGATGTTAAGTCCAACTCCACAAGATGTGAAATACAACTGCGGCAAAATGCAGACCAAAATACAAAAACTGTTACTGACTGAACTACCTAAACTAAACTAAAAAGTGAAAGGAAACAAACTAAACTACAAACAAAGTGAAATGCAAAATGTTTTTGGTTGATGCAAGATTACTCTTGAACTAGGGATGCTCCTGCATCAGACATCTGGGGTTATTGAAAAAGTGAGTCCCTCACTTTGCTGGGGCTAAGGGAGAACCAAGACGGTCCACCTCATCCTGAGAAATCCAAGATGAATCTTCTACTGGTCTGCCTTTCCACTTCACAAGATATTCTTTGTATTGTCTTCCTCTAATGTTGCGTCCAACTCTACTATCCAAAATGTCTTCAATCTGCTCCAGTGCTTGTTGTGGTAACTGCTTCTTCAAGTCTTCTTCCATGCTATCACTGAACTCTGCTTCATGATACTGATAAAGGTCTGCAATGTTGAAAATAGGTGATATACCCAATGTTTTCAGTAACTCTACTTCATATGCATTTCCTGAATCAAATTTTTTGAGTATCTTACAAGGTCCAAACTTCTTCATCTTCAACTTGTTATATGTCCCAACTGGAAATCTCTCTTTTCTCGAGTATACCATCACTTCATCTCCAACTGCAAATTCCTTATGTCTTCTCTTCTCATGTGCCTTTTCCTTATACTTATTGTTCATATCCTCCAAATGCTTCTTCACCTAATTATGCACTGTCTTCATGTGATCTGCAAATTCATGTGCTTCTACACTTCTCTTTTCTTCCATACCAATGTCCCTCAATTCTGCAACTCCTCTAAGATTTACTCTGGTAACAATCTCAAAAGATGTTCTCCCGATACTCCTATTTATTGAATTATTGTATGCAAACTCTACTTGTGAAAGAATCAAGTCCCAACTTCTTGTCTTCTCTCCAACCAAACATCTCAACATGTTTCCCAAACTCTTATTCACTACTTCTGTCTGTCCATCAGTCTGTGTATGAAAAGTTGAACTGAACTTCAAACTTGTCTTCATCTTCCAAAGTGTCTTCCAAAAGTATCCAACAAATTTTGTCTCTGTCTGAAACTATACTTTTAGGTAATTCATGTAATCTCACAATCTCCTTGAAAAATAGGTTTGCTACATGCACTGCATCAGTTGTCTTCTTACAAGGTATGAAATGAGTCATCTTTGAAAATCTGTCAACCACTACAAATATTGAATCATGTCCTCTCTATGTCTTAGGCAATCCCATTACAAAATCCATGCTTATGTCTTCCCAAGGTCTCTCCGGTACTGTCAAAGGTTTATACAATCTAGTATTCTGACTACTCCCTTTTGCAACTTGACAAACTCTACAACTCTGCACAAATTTCCTAACATCCTTATGTATCTGAGGCCAAAAGTAGTTTTCACTTACCAAAACCATTGTCTTATCAATGCTAAAATGTCCTACCAATCCACCACTATGTTTCTCTTTGATTAAATTATCTCTCATTGAAATCTTAGGTATGCACAATTGATTTCCTCTTAACAACATATCTTCTTGAATGAAATAATCCAACCACTTACTCCTATCTGTCACAACAGGTTCCTTACATGCTTTCCAAGGTTCTACAAAATCAGTGTCTCCCTCATACATGTTCTTCAATTCATCAAAACCCAACACTTGAACTCTCATCTCTGTCAACAAGTTTCTTCTTCTACTCAATGCATCAGCAACTCTGTTTGATTTTCCATTCCTATGCTTCAACATGAAAGTGTAACTCTACATGAACTCTACCCATCTTATATGTCTCTGATTCAACTTACCTTGACTATTCAAATACTGCAAAGCTTGATGATCTGTATATAGTACAAACTCCTTAGGTAACAAGTAATGTCTCCACTTCTTCAAGGCTTGAATTATGGCATAGAACTCTTGATCATAAACTGAATATCTTCTACTTGCATCATTCAACTTATCACTGAAATATGCTACAGGTCTACCTTCTTGACTTAATACTGCTCCAATCACATTTCCACTTGCATCACAATCAACTTGAAATACCTTATTGAATTCTGGTAATGCCAACACAAGTTGCTCTGTCACTTTTTGCTTCAACAATTCAAAACTTTTATCTGCTCCAGATGTCCACTCAAAGTCTTTCATGTCACCTCTCATTGTCTCTGTCATAGGGTTACATACTGAACTGAAATTTCTGATGAACTTCCGGTAGAAACTAGCCAATCCATGAAATGATCTAACCTCTCCAATGCTCCTCGGTGTAGGCCATTCAATAATTGCTTTTACCTTCTCAGAGTCCATCTTCAATCCTTTCGCAGAAATCACAAATCCCAAATATACCAACTCTTCCTTCATGAAACTACACTTATTGATGTTTATCAGCAATTTCTCTTCTCTCAACCTCTGCAAAACTTGTCTAATATGCCACAAATGTTCATCTTTTGTCTTGCTGAAAAGTAGAATATCATCTAAGTATACAATCACAAACTTACCCAAGAATTTCTTCAAGACTTCATTCATCAATCTCATGAAAGTACTCGGTGCATTTGTCAATCCAAAAGGCATCACTAACCACTCATACAATCCTTCATTTGTCTTAAAAGCAGTCTTCCATTCATCTCCTTCTCTGATTCTGATCTGATGGTATCCACTCTTCAAGTCTATCTTTGTGAAATATCTTGCTCCACTCAAACAATACATGATATCATCCATCCTAGGTAAAGGAAATCTATACTTAACTGTGATCTTGTTTATTCTTCTCGAGTCAGTACACATTCATCATTCTCCATCCTTCTTAGGTGCTAATACTGTAGGTACTACACAAGGACTCAAACTTTCTCTGATCAAACCTTTCCTTAGCAACTCGTGTATCTATCTATTCAATTCTTCATTTTCTGTTGGTGTCATTCTGTGTGCTGTTTTGTTAGGCAAACTTGCTCCCAGTATAAGATCCATGTGATGACTGATACTCCTTATAGGTGGTAATCCTTCAGGTACATTATCTAATATGATGTCTTCATACTCTATCAGCAACTCTTTTATCTCCTCTGGTTGTGATTCTTCAGACTCCTTCTTCAATGTTTCAGATTTCTTAGGAATCAAAGCATAACACATATTCTCATGTCTCAAACCATCAAGAATTTTTCTTCCATCTACCAAACAAATTCTAGCATTCCCACATACTTCACTCTTAGGATCATCTTCCAAAGGAATCAAGGTAATTCTCTTTCCATTTGTTGTTATAGTGTATGTATTCTTTCTTCCAGCATGTATAGCTTTTCTATCATACTATCAAGGTCTACCCAACAAGATATGACAAACATCCATAGGCATAATATCACACAAGACTTCCTCATGATAAGATCCAATATGAAATTTCACCAAACATTGTTCACTCACCAGTACCTTATGATCATCCTGAATCCATGCTATCTGATAGGGCTTAGGGTGTTTCAATCTTTCCAACTTCAACTTAGTCACCATCTCCTCTAAAACTAGGTTATCTGAACTACCACTATCAATCACAACTTTACAACACTTACCTCCTGATTTGCATCTTGTTCTGAACAAACTTTTCATCTGTGGTGGTTCCTCATTTGCTTCAACTTGAAATAATGCTCTCCTCATCACCAATGATTCTCCTTTCTCCAGCTCACCAACCGAATTGGGTGATCCAACAGGTTCTTCAACATAGGTTGCTCTTCCACTGTTCTTTGTCTTCTTACTTGTACTACCGTGATTGCATTCAAATGCTCTATGTCCTTTACCTCCACACTTGAAACAAGTACCTCTAAATGTTCTCTTATCAAATCCTCTTCCCTCTCTTTTGTATCCTTCACTCCGGTATGCACTAGGGTTTCCTCTCTGGTAAAAAATTATGTCATCTCTCCGATAAGCATTATTATCTCTGTCCTCCTTCCTGAATGTGCTATCAAACTTGTTCTACTCTAAATGTCATCTATCTCCTCCAGAAAATATTCTACCTCTCTGAAATTTACCTCCTCTTCCTTTTTGTCTCAGATCATGTCTTTTATTCATCTTCTCTTCAACTTTTAGGGCAAACTGATATGCTTCTTCTAAAGATGTCATCCTTACCAAATTTAGTTCTTCTTGAATGTTCAATCTCAGTCCATTGATGTATCTAACCACTTTCTCCTTGCTTGCTTCACTATGTCCTTTCCTTATGATCATCTTATGAAATTCTTCAGTATATTCCTTCACAGATTTCTCCTTTTGTCTCAGGTTTTGCAATCTTTTCAACAGCTCCAACTCATAGTCAGCAGGTATGAATTGATTCTTCAATTTTGTCACCATCCTATCCCACTTCATAATCTTTTCTTTCCCTCTTTTGTTTCTTTCCAACTGAACTTCTTTCCACCATATAGCAGCATGTCCTTTCAATTTTGTCTTTGCAAATTTCACCTTCTCCGGATCTTCAATCTCTTCATATTCAAAGTATTCTTCCATGTCATTTATCTAGTCAATCAATTCTTTAGGGTTCAAATTACTAGTATAATTCGACACATCAACTCTAGGTCTTTTTCCAATCTTCGAAATAGCTCACAATAGCTTTACTTGATCTGATTCTTCTTCTTCCTTACCTCCTAGGGTTTCACTAGTTTGTTCAACAAATTGAAATTCTTCATCATCACTTTCAACATTAGGTCTCGATGTTAATCCTCTTCGTCTATCTTCTTCAATAGCATCCAAATGAATTCGCATTGTTTTCATCATCTCATCCATTCTACCAGCCATTGTTCCAACATCAGCAACTCTCCTCAGTGGCATTCTTCCTAGGATCAAGTGCAAACTGCCTCAAATTTGGTGATCGGGCTATAAGGTGACAACTTCCTCACAATCGGTGATCGGTTGCGACACAAGTAACCTGCCTCAATTCAGTTATCTATCCATAGTAAGATCTTACAGAATTCCCTTGCCAACTTCACTCAACTCGCTCCCAAAGATTCAAACTTTTGCTCTAATACCACTTGGTGCAGTCACAGTAGGAGGGTTCACAGAATGAACTGTCCAGACCGTGCAACAAGAGTAAACACAATGGAAACAACTCAAAGATACGAAATAAACACAGATTTAGTCATTCAGTATATGATTGAATTCAAATACAGATTGGCCGGCAACATGCGGGCTTACAATTAGGGCTCAAAGGCCTAATTACAGAATATCATAATATGCACAAGATATAGCTTTGAAGCTCCTTTGCACCAAATCTAAACTAAGGATTATGACTCAATCACTCCTTGCTTGCCTAGGGATCTATTACATCCTTATATATCTTCTCTGGTACAAAAGCTTCCTCTACGTCGGCCAAGGAAGATCATGAACTCCAACGAAGAGCTATAAAGTGTGTACACAGATAGGTCGGACCTAATCATGTAGAACACCTCCACAAATGAATGGAATGATGTGCAAATCTTGAGGAAGGTTGGCCATGAACCAAATCATTGAATGATGTGTCATTAAGCTCCAAAAGTTGAGGAATGCTCCGCAAGTCTTCTCCTTTAGCTGATTATCAGAGACTGTCAGGATGCTCTGTTTTGAGAAAACAGTCAATCTTCTGATAACGATATCTTTTCGGTACTTAATCCAAATGCTCTGAATTCTGGATATGATGCAGATGAATGAATCTAGATGTTAAGTCCAGCTCTGCAAGATGTGAAATGCAACTGTAGCAGAATGCAGACCAAAATACAGAAACTGCTACTGACTGAACTACTTGAACTGAGCTGGAAAGTGAAAGGAAACAAACTGAAATGCAAAATATTTTTGGTTGATGCAAGATTTCTCTTGAACCAAGGATGCTCCTGCATTAGTTTGAAACAGACTTTATCTGTTTCTGATTTTATTCAGGTAGGACAATTAAAGTTTACCCTCGATTAGTTTTTCTTGGTGCTCTATATTTGATCTACTAAATATATTAGATAAGATTTGTGTTTTTGTCATTTAAATGAAGAAATGTACCTATTTTCCATGTAATTTTAGAACATGATTGTAGGGATTGAAGGATAAGTTTGTGATTTTGAGGTTGCTACTGCTGAATCTATCCCTTAAGGACTATCATGTTTTGCCTCTTGACCAAGCATCTCCAAGTGCTATCCCACTGTCCTTTGACAAAAATTGCTCATTGCCTTCCTTAACATAGGCTTGTACCTATTAAAGATAACACTATGACTATGTTTTTCTATTCACTGTCTCTTCATGAATTTAATATTTGCATAAGCTTCCTCATGTAGGGATACTAGATGCAAATGTTACAAAGCTATGCACTAGGAACACCCAATTAAAATTGACATTTGAATATTAATTTCTCAAATGAATATGTGAAAAACACAAATTACTACTTATGAAATATGAGTTATTTTCTATTGTTTTCCATGGTAGATTTTATCTCTATGAATATTAAAAGCTATGAATAGTGATAAGATCTTAGGTCTATTAAACCCTAGCACCTTCATCAAAATCTATGGAGGTTTTCCATGTTAAACCTTTTTAGACAAGGTAAAAAAGAAGTCATTGTTATCAAGTCAAAAGACAATAACGCAAGTAAATGGTTTGTGAAGATAATATGAACGAGTATCATGACAGTCACAAGGGCAGTCATAGGTGTGTGGTGTTTCATTGAGGACTCACAAAAGATTTCTCTCATGAAAAACAATGAATGGAGAATATGAAGGCAGTGTATAATGACATGTCAAACCAAATGACAAAGAGCAGTATGACAAGCCTTTCATGGCAATGTTGTTTAAAGAGTGGTGTCTCTAAGAGATTTAATGAGATTTTTGTAAATATAAGTGAATCCTAAGATTATTGTGAACAAGAGCATATTCTTTGGCATAGGAGTATGTAAGTGATTTCTATCTCCACATTGTGAGTGTGAGTAGAAGGTAGTATATAAGGATTTTTATAAGACACTGTCTTGAATTAGGCCTTAAGGTTTTGTGTCATGGAAATGTTGCAGATGACAGTTATAAGTTAGGGACTGTATGACAAGTGTGCATGAAGGATAGATGACAAATAATCCATAGGTCACCTATGTAGGTCACAAGATAGCCTACACAATCACACTTACAATCATGGTAGAAGTGTTAAGCATCTTGTTTTAAAATTTCAAGATGCTAATGGATGAGTTACAGCCTATGGAAAATATAAAAGAGGATAGTAAACAAACTTCTAAAAGTAGTCTACAAGTATATGGTCCACGATAAAGGACAACGTAAGAGACTGTTAGAGCATGGCAGGTTAGAGGAGAGTATTAAGGCAATCTAAGGGTCTTAGGTTATTTCCTAGAGTTTGTGAGACCATAAGAATACATATGATCTAATAATACAGTTAAATGCCCTGTGACACAAACACGGTGACAGTCTACATTATCATGTAACGATTAGTCATCATAGCGAAGAAGCATATCACACCCATATGACTGTTGAAAAAGGGAATAGATCAATAATGAGGTGTGATAGAGATATTAGTTTCAAATGATAGTATTCTCTTATTGCAAACATAGGAACAAAAAAATTACATTCTAGACTTGACTCCCTTGACTCAAAACCTATGAGTGAAAGTGTGAAAAGAGTAAGGTTTGAATTTGAGAGAAGACCAATGATAGTGGTATCAAATAGTCATATGACAGTGCCTGCTCTTGGGTTGCAGAGTCAAATTATTGAAAGGTTTGTGTTTTCCTTCTAGCCACAACTCGAATTACTTGGCATGGAATTGTTTATGGCTGGCATAAACATGGAAGGTTGTTTTCACCTGGTTCTACTTTCAAATCCAAATTGATTTCTCTAGATTACTATGACCTGCTCAATGGAATTTAATCCCTACTTGAGGAAACCCTATCAAACAAATGACATAAAACAACAAATGTGTTTTGAAGAACTAGTCATATACTTGATATGTTAATTCAAATAACAAGGAAAAAGCAAAATGGAGACAACCAGATAAAGTATCCAAGATATTTAACAAGTAATTGAGAACCAGAAGTAATGGCACCAGAGAAATGCAATTTTTTTATTGATTTGCTTCAAAGAACAGGCCTTACAATTGTCTCTTTCCAAAATCAAATTTCCCAGAGAGCCCCAAGGTCGTGGTTTCCTTCTTATAAGGATGAATGAAGCAACAAGCTTCAGACCTTTCACATTCAAAATGGGTTTTCATATTCCCACCCTTGATATATTATATTACAATGTTTTTCTTTTGACAAGGCTAAATTAGATTGCCAAATATATTTGGAATATATTTAGAAAAGCATAAAAAATAGAAAGAGACAAAAGAGGACGTCCAAGATTTGTTGGTGCCTATTGACGCGAGCTTTATGCTCATTGCTCCCTTGCTTGATCAGTCTTCAACTGCAATATATTTTTTCTCCCACTAAAACACAACATAATCACTAGGCCATTTGTATTCTTGAATTTGGAGCAGGTTGGCTTGGTGATCCTTCCATCTCTTATCCAACAACACTCTAACATCAATAATGAACTTGGCATATCCAACGTCCAGAGCAATTACTCTATCCAGAATCACATTGAAATTGAGAACATTGATGTCCTCATCCTTCTTCAAATGATCAGTTATCTGAGAAACAATTTGGCCATACTCATCTTTCCATTCATCAAAACCCTTGATTTGTTTGTCCTCTACCAAAATCGATGGGATGAATTGATGTTTGAAAGAGGCAAAAGAATCAATCTTTGCCTACATTTTCTGACTTTCTCCATTTATATATTGATACTCATCCAAGATCATTTTTACCATCTTCTCAATTGGCTTGAGAGTAGCAGGAGCATCCGGGTTTCATTGCAGAACTTTACATAAAGTCATCAAAGTATGATGTGCAGGTTGCCATCTTGTATACACAAGATCCAGAATAGAAAGATTGATCTTCAATTGTTCAATTGTCTGGGACAAAGCCGTGTAGCACTTATGTACTTCCTCAATCTTATCCAACACCATCTTAATCCTGTACTCCAAAATCTCTTCAATGATGCTAAAAATCTTTGCTTTGTTCTCCTTTTTGATGTTCTCATTGGCCTGTTTTAATTTCTCAATTTCATTTTCAAAACTTTTTTTAAGAGCATTCAAATGCTCATCAGGAACAGTTTTGTCATTAGATTCAGGTGGCACAAGGACTTTATAAGGCACAATTGCTAGGCTCTGAGATGAACCAGCACCCTTCATTTGTTGCTTTAGTCTGACATTTTCCATGAATAATCTATTTATGTCTTCATTCATTTCCTTTTGAGTCTTTTCATACTCAAGCAACTTTTGTTCCATGTTTTTAACTACAACTATAATGAACATGGTTGAATGCAGAGTGATATTGGCTGCTTCCAATGTTGAGGTATCTTTCAATGTTTTAACCATTGTTGTCCCCCTCATTTCTTGCACAACATCTAGCAACCTTGGTTTCTGAGTACTCTTTTGCATGCTTCATATGGCCAATGTTTCAATTTTTGGATTATATCCCACACCACTCATACCATTCTCACAGTCAAATTCAGACACCAACAATGGGTCATCTTGATTTCTGACTTGGTTAAGAAGGAACATTGTCTTCAAGTCCATCCCAGATACGATCAACATATTGCTCTTCAAGACAAGTTGTCTGGCCTCCTCAGGACTGATGCTTATTTCATCTATTTTAATCTCCTTGAAAGTTTGAGCAACAATTTGCTCATGTTGAGATTCATCACTTCCCATTTTATTTATTTCCACCTTTTAATCAAATTCCTTCATCTTCAACTTCATCCAAAAGTCCTTGAATTCAAGAGTGTTGATGAATTGATCATCTTCAATGAATCTTAAAGAATCAATTATTCTTTCATCATCATGTATTTCCTTTTCTCCCTACTCTTGACCTTGTTTTCTAACCTCAGGCATGTGAGCCTCTGTTTCCTATGCAGGAGGCTGATCAACCTCTCCATATTCATCCATATGCTGCAATATGTCAGCAACCTCCTCTGTGTCTCCAATCCCCTCAGACATCTCATAGAGCACTAATGGAACTAAGTCATCAGTCCTTTGCCTTTTTGGAGGTGGTTGATCAAGGAGTGAGGTATCTTGCATTGTCATGGTATTAGGATCAGGTTATGAAATCTAAACTCTAATTGACCTCTTTGTAGGGAGCTTAACAACCTTTGTAGGCTGGCTCTTTGTTGATTTGCCATATATCCTTTCAAAATTGTCAAGAATCAAATTGATTCTTCTTATTGGGTCATTCTCTTCAACAAAGAATCCTAAAAAATTGGGGTTTTGTTTTCTCCTCTCATCTTCAATGTCCATCAATATGTCCCATTTTCTTTTTCTGCTATATACCTCATCTGGGGTGAGGCAATTTCTGATGATATCTTCCTCATAATCAACATGATGGGCAACCCCAGATTTTGTAAGAATTGTTTGTCTCACAAAATTAATGTGACCGTCTGGATCAAAAACCCTTTCTCTAGCACATTCCAAAGAATATCTACTTTTCAGGTACTCTTGCAACTCCTCAAGAGTGTCAGCACCAATAGAAAATCCTTGAAACATAGTTAAATTTGGCAAATAGGTCCCCTTTTTTCTATTTTTTTCATCAAATCCATCTCCATCCACAACATTTGCCACATAAATTCAAGAAACGCCAACCTACAAGGACAGAACTTAGGCAAAATATGTGGATCTTGAGTGCATCCATATACCCTTATCAATGTGTAGTTTGGCAAAAAGAAAAAGTCACCAAAATTGTGTGTATACCCTTTCTCTGGCATCATTTCATGAGGTCTCAATATTTGCCTTATTTCTTTTGTTAATCTTGGTACGGGGTGCCCCAAAGAAGCCATAATCTTGACAGAGAAATCATCATGAAAGGAAACATAGTCACCTTAATTACAATTCATGTCCCAAAGGTGACACCAGCACTGCACAGGCAATTTGTATCCCTTGTCATCAACCATAGTCAATGTCATGCTTGAACCGCAACACATTCTATTTTGAAACAGAATCAAATGGCACAAAAGAGAATAATGTCTGAATTTCAGTGGTCCCTTATTCTCCAATATGTGAAGAAATCCCTCATGTAATTATTTTTCCAAATATGAGGCAAAATCATATTGAATGTTCAATTTAGGATTCTGAATCCTCATTGCCGTCATCATTATTCCCATTGGCATCTTATCTTGTGCATCTACCCCTAGAATTTGACACAATGCAAAATAGGTCTTCTTGAAATAAACTGTGAAATCATCAACAGGAAAGGGCTCCACAGAGGTAGTAGGAATAGGCATTCTTTTATTATTGGCACCTTTTCTCATGTACATGGGCAGTTCATCAATCCTATAGGTTTTCCTCAACCTCTTGTAGTCTTCTTCACTCTTTTGAGTATCTACAATTGCCAAAGTCTACTTGTTAAGCATGAAACACTCTATTATTATGTTCCTTGATATTGTTACCAGTGGTAAGCCATTAGGTAACCTTACTGTCTTAGTTGTTGGGTGATAATAGTGTGCCATGACTGTGATAAGTTCAATGTCTACAAAGATGTTGGGCAATGTCAACTTTGCCATGTCCAGAATCCACCAGTTGCATACAGGAGCTTGTTGATCTTTTTTTTCGTAGACGTACCAGAATAAATTCCAACCAAAGACAAGAACTATAGCATCTTTGCATCCTTGAAATTCATCTCTGAAAACCCTTTTGGACCCTTTATCAACTAAGTTTGGCAAAATATCAAACAACAACTATTGAAGAGACCGTTTCTTTTCTTTGTGTGCAGAGGACTCAGCCTTCTTACTCATAGACTCTGCCTTCTTACTCACAGACTCTGCCTTCTTAGGTGCCATTGTATACTATCTCTACAAACTAGGGTTTTGACAACTACTTGCTCTGCTAAACTTAATTGAATGAAGAATGCAATCAGAAATCTACTAGATACAAAAGTGGATGAATTTTCACTTACTCAGTTGAATGAAGTTTGCAGAGCACACCAAAGATTGAGTTTGTAGTCGCCAATTGCTGTTGAATTCACTTGAATGAGAAAATGTGAAGAAATTATGAACTTTATTCAGTTGTGGCACAAATCTCCTCAACATTACTCTTGTTCGTGCCGAAAGACTAGCAAATCTCATCATTCATATTGTTTCAAATGTGAACCATCGATTTAGATAGATCCAATGGATGGGAGACTACTACAAGAATTGCATTAATGATCCTCGGTAGCCACACTCCTGTAGGCATTAATAATGACCTTCGTGGGGTGGCAAGGTGATCATTTCAGTATTGAATGCCTTACTGCATCACCGCATGCCTTGTTGACAGCCATCATGGGATCGCAGGAGCCCTTTTGACGGTCATTGTCCACTACTTTCCATTTACCGCCACCCTGCAGACCTAGTGAGGTCACTGTTGCGGGGTGGCAGGGTAACCACCATTACTTCAACTTTCACCATGTTACTACATACTGGGGAATTAGACGTCATGAGGCCGTGGGACTGTTGTTTCCCTTGACTTGTCTTTTACCACAACACCGCAAACCGTTACATTGACCACCGCGGGGTTGCGATCCACAACAAACGCTACTTGAAACTCTCACCGCAAGCCTACAAGACCTGTTAGAAACCGTTGCAGGGTTGTGGGACCAAGCAAATATTACTTTGAACTGCCCCACACCTCTATGCCGCAAACCTATTTTGGGACTGCCGCGGGTTTGTGATAAACCCTGAATCAATATACACTTACACGGCAATACCGTTGGTGAGATTTCTGAGAGCTGCGGGAAAGCGGTAAACATAATTTAGAGTCCTTTAGCTCCCACACACCTGCCAAGAGGATTTGGGCTAACTGCAAGAGTGCAGTAATGGAAAAAAACACACAAGTAGACAAGGATACAATACCTTTTCAAATCGGTATGAAATGAAATTCTTAAGGAAGACTTTCAGGGACTTATAGAACAATTGTAAAAGAATAGAGACCCCTAAGGTGGATTTATGGGAATGAAGCTTATGTGACTGGATGGAAATGAGTGAAATTTTGGAATGGTCTAACAAGGTCTGTGCACCTCCTAATCATACAATGGTGTGGGACAGGCTGAGATCGGGTTCCTTTGAGTAAGAAATACCTTTTAATTACCTATATGGATTTCATGTAAAGGATTGCCATTTCATTGAGCTGAAACACATTCACATTTTTTAAGCTTTCTAGAATTTAGATATTTCATTATCATTCTGCATCGTTACATTATCCTGTGGACTCTGATGGATAGGTTGGATGAAGAAATGATTGAAGTTGTTGGAGCAGACATTGAGGTTAGACATCTTTTCCATAGTCCTTGTTGATGTTTACTGTTGCATTTACAAGGCTAGATTAGAAAGTAATGATCCATTAATTCATTTATTTTTTAACTGTTGTTTACAAGTGACAGATGGGGAGAGATTGCCATTAGCTGTCAAGGAATTGGGTACCTGTGATTTATATCTATAGACAAGGACCTTCAGATAGTAATTGATAATTGTCTCAACTGTTTATGGGGTTATGGCTATAATTTTTTATTGAAAATTGTCATGTATCTAGGCATGTCAGTTATGTGAATGTTTTTGTTCCATTTATTATCTGAATGTCTTTCCCAAGTGGTTGAGTAATTTTTTTTACACCGAATTGACAACTTACCTTTTTTCAAGTCTAAAATGGCCAGAACATCAAATTACTAACTAATCTTTAGATTGTTATGTATTTTTAAAAGCATTATTTTCTAGAATGATCCTAGCAACATGATGAGTTGAAAAATTATTGGTCTAATGTTGTCAAATGTGGTCTACAACAGAGCTTAAAACACAATTCAAATGGAAGGTTTGTTGTGGTTTGTGGCAATGGAGAGTATATTATTTATACAGCCCTTGCATGGAGGAATAGGTCCTTTGGATCTGCCCTTGAATTTGTTTGGGCATCAGATGGAGAATATGCGGTTTGAGAAAGTACATCCAAGATTAAAATTTTCAGTAAAACATTTCAGGTTTGACTTATTTCGAAAGCTTTTATGTTCATTAAACATTTAGTTAAAATACTTTGTCATTAATTATGAATGAGTGGTTTTCAGTTGAGTCCTCTGAGACATCAAAGATACACTTCCGTATTTACTTTTTAATGATACATCCTTATTGATGAAAACCACTTTCTTTGTGATCTCCTTTCTTGTAAATATTGCTATCAATGTAATAATTTCTTGTTTATGCTTGTTTCAGTTCACTGAAGCCTCACTAACTGATTGTTCTCCCTGAAAATATCATATGTCTAACTCTTTCACCAAATCCAAAACCATTATCCATATTTTGATATTTTATTGTCTTTCTTACAATGTCTCTTTGTTGTAATTTTGATGGCTTTCATGGCAAATTCTATGCCTCAAATTTTGGTAGCATCTTTGGAATAAATTGGTTCCCTCTCTAGTACAACAGATACTATTTTATGGTTACATCAAGGACACAAAACATGTATTACAGTTTGATTAATGTCTTGTTGGCAATTATAGATTGAAGTTTTGGGGTTCATTCTGAGGTCAATTTCGTGTCTTTGTGGCAAAACTGTAGTTGTTTGGATCGATAATTTATTATTTTGATTTCCTCATGTATTTTGGCATTTCCTTCTCCCCTACACAATTCATAACAATCATAAACTCTGGCTTAAGAGGCAGCTACTCTGTTATAATTAGTATGGGAGATATAGAGGCAATTGACTTCCAGGGCAGTTTAGCAATTTTTAGTGTTTACACAATTTTACTTGTGGTCTCTTGAATCTTGGATTTTGGCCTCCCTTAACCACTATTTTGATGAATGTTTATGGAAGTTAATGTTAATGCAACCTAATATATCCATGAACCTTGAAAGAGTTTCATCAAATGGCAAAAATCTTCTAGGTGATTGTTCAACAAGATAGTTCCTATAATCGCCAAAGTAGTGCAAGACTTGCAGATAATCAATGCAAAATCCATTTTGTGCATATCCTACAATCATTGCATTCCAAGAGATGACATCTCTTTGAGCCATTCCATCAAACAATTCATGTGCCTTATCTATACTTCCACATTTTGCATACATGTCTATCTGACAAAAATCCCCCTTCAATTATGTTATGATGGATGTCCATACCATCTCCCAAAGCTCCCATTTTGGCATAGGCAGGGAGTATGTTGGCAAAGGTTGTCGAATTTGGCTTTACACCTGCTAATGGCATTTGCTTGAAAGTTTCTAAATCCTTTTCAACAAATCCATTTTGTGCATATCTCGCAACCATTGCATTCCATGAGATGGCATCTCTTTGAGGCATTCTACCAAATAGTTCACATGCCTTATCAATGCTTCCACATTTTGTATACATGTCTACCAGTCCAGTTGAAACTATAAAATCTGAAAACATTCCTCTATCCATTACTTTTTGATGGATGTCCATACCTTGTTCCAATGCTCCCATTTTGGCGCAGGCAAAAAGGATGCTGGCAAAGGTTGTGGAATTTGGCTTTACACCTGTCAATTGTATTTGCTTGAAAGTTTGTAAAGCCTTTCCAACAAATCCATTTTGTGCATATCCAGCAATAATTGTAGTCCAAGAGATGAAATCTCTTTGAGGCATTCTGTCCAACTGTAATATCTGACAAAAATCCCCCATCCATTACGCTTTGATGGATGCCCATTCCCTGTTCCAAAGCTTCCATTTTGGAATAGGCAGGGAGGATGCTGGCAAAGGTTGTGCAGTCTAGCTTTACACCTACCAATTACATTTGCTTGAAAGTTCCTAGAGCTTTTTCAAAAAATCCAATTTGTGTGTATTCTGCAATCATTGTAGTCCATGAGACCACATTTTTTTGAGGCAATCTATCAAACAATTCATGTGCCTTGTCCATGGTTCCACATTTTGCATACATGTCTACCAGGGCAGTCGCAAATACAACATCTGACAAAATTCAGAGGCACAGACGAGCTCATTGTGATTTATGATTTATTTTTCTTTTCCTTACTAACTTTTAATGTAAAATGTGTTTTTTCGTGCAGTTCCATTAACCTGGTTTGGTTACTAGTGGACAATAATATATAAATATTCAAATTCCAAATTTGCACACTCAATACATGTTACATTGTTACCACTGCAACATGGCCTTGAGTTAATCTTTACACATTTCTTTACAATTTTTTTCCTTGAAGGAATCAAGGCTTCCATATATTTCAAAGGAAATTTTATTGAATGCATATCTTTTTTTATGATCTTGTTTCTCAAGTCTAGCAATTGTTAGTTTTTTATTGATAATGTTCTATAGATTTTTCATTATGGTCCAAATGGGAAAACTTTTAAAAAAATCATTGATCAAGTACTGAAAACTATATTTTTGCTTTGCAGGTCCTCTCTTTGTTGTTTGCAATAATCCCTTATATCATGGTTTCACCCACAAGGAACAATTATGACAATGATATGACTGTAAAAAAATAAGAGGACCTTCGCAAAAGGTAGTGATAGTCATTTGAGGTTGAGCAACACTTAAAGACCCATGGATGATAGGGTTACATTGAGAGACATAAGTAGAAGACATAGGGATGTTTGAAATAACATAGTGAGAAGAGTGTGAAGAGATTGGATAGTTTCAATCTAACCTCGAAACACAAAGTGAAGGTCCTGATCAAATGGCATCATGGCAATGACAGTATTTCCAAAACAATTATGACCATGGTAGAAGCACTCCTCAAACTTGAGTGAATATGTTTGCAAATGAGGATGTATGACAGTGAGGATTGAAAGGACAATCTGTGAAAGAGCTTCCAGCTATGCATGAAGAAAACCTACAAGTGACTGTTAAGGGGCAGAGATTCATGCAAAAGATAGTGATCATGCAAACATTAAAAGATAATCTTAGAGTCAATGAGAAGAACTATGCAAAGGTTACAATCTTGTCAGTGTCTCAAGAGGCATTTAAAGGGGTAAGGAGACAGCCCAATGATGGTGATGTGATAAGTGACAGGACCAATGATGGACTATGTGAACTTGTAATAGTCTAGCAGATGACATAGAGTGCATACCTAGGTAACAGTAGTAGTGATAAACTGTTTTCAAGGAACTTGGAAAAGGTACAGTGATGTCAAAGGTAGTCAAGGCATTCAATAGAGGGGCAGTGTTTTGCATTGATGGGAGGCAGAGTACAAGTGAAAGCATGCCAGAATAATGAGCTAGGTAGTTGCAGTCATGAGGCATTGTTATTTTATAGAGGGAAAATGCATGACAGTAGGTTGACAAGTGATTGGACAATGCATTTCAAGAAGCTACAAGTTTGATAAGGACAATGCATAGCCTAGTCATAAGGCAATGTTGAATAACAATCCATGACAATTGAGGCATCCTACCAAAGATGATAGTCATCAGAGGCATAATCATCAGAGATAAGGATGGTTTATTGCTACATGTAACAATTCACAGTGGCATCTTATGAACTAGAGCAAGTTGGGTGCATGAGACATGATCTCTACAGAGATGACAGTGTGATCTTGAACTAGGACAGTGGGCTTCATGGGATAGTCATTGTAGTGCCCCTCCATTCTCACCTTGGATGAGCAGGTGGTCGGGCTAAGGAGCATGAAGATGAAGGTAAGATACTCAAAATACTTAGGGTATGTTTGACATGTTGATGGCAGGTTTACCATTTTGATGTAGTTGATGACACTCATTGATGTTTACTATGATGACACTATTGATACTTTATGATTAGTACATTATGCTTACGTTGTGATTAGTCATGGATTAATTGATTATGTAGATGTGTTTTTGTAGTGCCCCTCATTTTGGCTTTCTGACAGTTGTTAATATTTCATTTATATTTAGACATTTTGAGACATGTGGATGATAGATCACTTATTTATGCTTAGTTATGCTCATCATGGATTATGGATTACTGAGATAGTTGTTGATATTTTGTTATGATCATTATGATGACATTGTTGATGTTATAGTATATGATGTGTTTTGACATGATCAGTTATTGGTTAAATGATTATGTAGATTAGAGTTATCATGCTTTATATGATCATTTGATATCATGATATTTGATTATTAGTTAGAAATGTATATGTTATTTGTGATGCTTTTGGTGAAGGGACGGTGTATTATTACTCATTATGAGCACCCTACTACAATGTGATTCCCTATCACAGTGTGTTTGATTATATATATGTATATGCTCGTACACAACCCCTTGGTTTAATGTAGGTTATAGGTACCAGGCACCGACTCCACCTAAAATAGTAGGTCTGAGCATGCCTTTACACCAATGGATAATGTGGATGGGAGATAACATGGGGTTCCCTCTATTAGCCAATGTCTTCAGTTTGTCATCATCCATGTATTTCCAGTCATGGGTGTAGTTGTTGCTCAGTTGGTACTTGTCCTCGGGTGTTGGTCATCCTTTGGTATGTGGTTGTTATTGTTTGTTTATTGTAGTTTAAGGTTCATTTTATTGAACTTAGTAACCAAAGTATTAACTTGTTGATTATAGTCATTTGGTTCATTTTATAGAATAAGTGATCTATGTGTATAGATGTGTTGATGTTTGATCATTTTGGTTATTCAGTCAATGTGTATTTGTTGGAGATTTATTAATTGTTATAGTAATAATAATAATAAGTTTATTTATATACATCAATATTAGTTATTTAATTAATGTAGAAAATTGAGAATATTAATTAGTTGATTTTTATATTAAATTAAATTAGTAGCTTTGAAAGCTAGCAATAATAATAATATTGTTAATATTTAGTACGTTATTGATTTTATCTGACATGTGAGATTTTATTTTATTTTGCCATTAATTTATTGTTAGAGTGGGTTGTCAAAAATTTGAAAATTATTCCTGTTAGTGCTGTTATGAATGCAATTGATTTTGGGTTGTGGATATCTGTAACGGAGAGAATGGTGATAGTGGGTGTCAATTGTTTTGTCTATTTTGGTTTTGGGAAGATTATTTGAGGGGAGAGTTCTTAGAAAAGATACACAGAAATTTGGGGAAAAGAAGAGGAATTGGCAGAGGAAGAGGAGAAGGGAGCAAGGGAGATCTGAAGAATTTTCGAGTCTGTATTAAACAAAATTTCTTCTGCTTATCTGTATATGAAGAAAAATCTTGTATGTGAGTAGTCTGTGCAATTTTATGATTTGTCAAATTCTGGTTGAAGTGTGGTTCTCTGTGAATTATTCCAGACAATAGTAAACCCTTTTGAAAATTAGTGTCCATCTGCAATCAAATGCAAGTTTATCCCGTCAACTGAAATGATTGATCAAGCTCTGCAACCTATTCTCTTTGTATGCTTGATGAGTATATATTCCTTTCTATAACCCCATTATTATTAATCTTGCCATTAGGATTTGCTTGAATATTCTCTTCAACCACCCATTGTGACATTTTAAGAGACCTTACTCTGAATCATCTTCACACCTATCTACCTTTCTTCACATCTATTCCTCTTGCTATTTCAATGTCGTCGTATTCTCATATTCCCTATAGACACCTTAGTTTAATGAAATCTTTTGCCAGTGGTAGAAATTAAATCATTCTCTGTTGTTGCATTCCTATGTCAAATTAAGAATGTCAATTTCTTTTTATCAAAAGAAAACTCAACTTCTGTAGTGTTGCCCTTGCTTGTGGAGATCAAAATTCGTTGCCAAGCCCAAACTATTTTCTTTCCAGTCATTGATCTGTATATCAAACAAATTATATTTATCTATAATCTCTTTCCATTTGATGGGATTCTTTGAACACTTGCTAAAATAAGACTAATAAAGATGATTCCATTTGATCAAAACTCTTAAATATTTTCTTTTCCTCCAGCCTGCCTGGCTACATTGTACGACCTCCATATGCATTGAATCATGTCTGAAATGGCATTTGAAATTTTAGTATCTAGAGACCAAATGAAATTTAGGATAAGAGATATTAGAATTTCAGCTTTTACACTTTAAAACTTATGCATATTCCTTCCCCTCAAGTGCTGTTGTACGGTGCTGGGGGTTCCTCTTGAGGTTGCCAGAAATTATGAATAATGCAATTGAATTTTAGTTTGTAGTTTATGCATTAAAACAATGAATTTTGTTTACCTGAATTAAATTCCTCTGATCCTTGGCTCTTGGCTATGAAATTTGGTTGCCTAATTCAGCCAGCTTCATCATTTTTCTTCCTTGTCTGAAAACTTAATTTATTGTTCAATATGAATTCTTTTGTAGATTGAATATGTAGACAGATATTTTAATCATTTTTAGAAATTTTGTCAATCAACAAAATCTCTGAGTTTAACTAGAGAAAACTTAGGGATTCTCATAGGTTGTAGATTTAGTTAATAGGAAATAATGCATTAAGTTAGAAATAGAAATTCTCTTTTTGTGTTGAGTTTAGGTAATTAATAATTTAACTATTCTTTGTAGTAATTTTTATATATAGAAAATAAAAAAATTGTATTTATATTATGGAGCTCTCACAAATTAACAATAATTTAATGTGGACTTTAATTAAATTTCCTAGAAAGTTTTAAGTATTAGTTTAGAATCTAATTCTTGTTATATGAGTATCATATACAAAATTATTGTTTTATTCTCGAAGATTGTTTTTAGAAAAGATTGTTGTTAAAAATTTAATAGTCATATAGAGGTAACATTAGTGTTTTAATTTGAGCTTTATTTATTATTCTGAAGGTGTGATGTCAACTCCCTATTTAATAGGGAAGAATAATTTTATGGATGTATTTTATTTTCTAGTATTTTTTTTAAAGAGAAATCAAATCCCTATTATTGAGGGATGTGTTATATTTAAGTATTATTTTATTTCATCCATGTTATTTAGGGATATGTTATATTTAAGCATTACTTTATAAATAAAAAGTCAAATCCTTTTAAAATAATTTATTGATTTATTATTTTATCTTGTATATTTAAGAATATTAGTAGTTTTATCTATTGTAAGAGAGTAGGATATGGATAATAAATAAGGCTTCGTAATATATATTTGTCTTAGTCAAATTGATGTAAATTATCATATTATAAATATTGAATTGTTATTTTAGATCTAGTTATAGAGTGTGTATGATGACCTTAGTTAAGTCTTTAATTTTAGTATGAATTAGGATATTTTAAGTAGTGTGCATAGAGTTAGTCTATGAATTTAATTTATGTCTGTTATATGTCTAGATATCTTTGATATATTTTGGTGGAACATAACATTTAGTTTAGATTTAGTAAGATTTGTCAAGTATATATATATATATATATATATATATATATATATATATATATATATATATATATATGAGTTAGTCTATGAATTTAATTTATGTTTGTTATATGTCTAGATATCTTTGATATATTTTGGTGGAAGATAACATTTAGTTTAGATTTAGTAAGATTTTTCAAGTATATATATATATATATATATATATATATATATATATATATATATATATATATATATATATATATATATATATATATATATATATATGTTGGCAAGAGACACTATATGGATTCATGGTTGTTGTCATTGATGGCAACAAAGGTCATCCCACATATCCGCAAGTCATGATGTGTCTCTACCGGAAGTCAGAATAAAGAATGTTGTGGTCCGGTGAACAAGAACAGAGCATGTGGCAAGGTCCGACAGATTGATCCGGATCTCTCAGAGGAAGTGTCTTGGTGCAGTGCGGATTTGGGGAAGTCAAGAGGACTACCTTGAGTGGTATATTCCAAGGATTTAGCCTCCGGTGATGGACAAAGAAAAAGATATGAATAGTTGAGTACCGGATTCCTGAGAGACAGTGAAAACAGAGGAAGAACTGACTGACAGAGTATCAGACTACTTTCCGGATGTGTTACTATTGATGATAGAGGTTGTGAAGGCATGAATCATGTTTGGCCGACATGATTAATGATATCTACAAGTATATGCTTGATCCGCATTGCTTGGTGAGGAAGGATTCAGCCGACAGAACAAGAGTTTGTAAGAAACTAGACTGTTCCGGATGCCGACTAGAAAGGTGATGAAATTACTTGTGCGGATATATATAGAGGATGGATTTAGTTGTGAAGGGTGTGATGGTGTGAATATATATATGCGAAGAAGTACAGAACAGAGCAGAAGTAGCAAGAAAGATCCGATATGTGAAAGGATAGCAGAATAAAGAACAGAGGAAAGATGAAGTGCAGTAGATCAGTGTACTGAGCCTAACCGGAACTGAACTCTAGCATATGCAGATGCTTCCAATCAGTTCAAGACTGTGATTCTTATCACTTTGTAGACAGTGTGTCTTCTTGTAGGCAGTGGGCCTCTTGTGAGCAGTGTGCTCGGGCAGTGAGCCCTAATTGGCAAGTGCCATTTTGTAATTTCCTATTCTTCTAACAGAGAATAATTTTGGGTTAATCACCCCGTGGTTTTCTCCCTTAACAGGGTTTCCACGTCAAAAATACTGTGTTATGTGTTTCTTATTTCATGGTAATGTTTTTGTGTTTGATTCAATGCTGCATCAATTAATAAGAAACTCCAATAAGGGAAATAATTAGGATAACTAATTCACCCCCCCCTCTCAGTTATCAACAATATATATATATATATATATCCTGCTTTCTCTTCACCTTAGGGAACTTTGTAGTCATATAATGGAGTCTAATCTTATTTATGACTTATATTAAAGATTGTGCTTAGTTATGAAATTGGGTGAGGAAGTGGAGGTTAGGTTTGATATGAAACATTTAGCATTTAACTCATATACTTTCTAAAGATTTAAAGGGGATGATCGATTTTAATCTACTTTATGATCCTTTATGTTTTGCTTATACAATTATTTTGAATAGAAATCACAAAGTTGTCAAGAATTTTAATAAGATCCACATTAGTGTAGAAAGAGGTTTAGTCTAATAACGGGTAGCATCTTGTTTGACTGAATTTTCTATTATAGAATAATTGGTAACCCTTTCAAGTTATTATTGTTCTGCATTGTTGGGATAGAGTTATCTTATGTTCTTAGATGATTTATCATGCTTGGAATAATGTTACATTCTTTAATACCATTATTAGTGCATTAGATCATATGTTACATTAATGGTTTTGTTATTGAATTATTGATCTTGGTTTAGGATGTGCCTTGGAAAGTGAATGTGATGTGTGACCATTATGATGTCAAGTGTTCTAAAAGTTGTTCCCAGAGGCCCAGGAGAGAGTGATTGTGTGGGGGTTAGCTATGTGTGTATCTTGTGAGTTGAATGGAATGCATTCTTGAAATATGGTTTCTTATTCATGTTGGAATAATACATGTGCAAGATGGTTTATGCCTTGCTTAGTGTAACTATACATGTGATTATACTGACAGTACAAGAAGGTAAAGGCCTTGCATTGTATTTGAGCACAAGTCTTGTTAAGATGGTAATGTTTTACTTGATGGATACGGTTTTCTAGATGCAGGTAGGGGAGTGGCTTTCAATGTGGGGCCGGGGCCCAAAGTGGCTAGCCAGGATAACCCATTGGAAGTTGGTAATCAAGTGATAACCAAATTAATGAATTAAGGGGTTGGGTAGTTAATCACATTAAGCAAGATAATGTATGCCTCACTCATGGCTCAAGTGTTCGTTTAGGCTTGAGATGAGATGAGAAGGCCTAGAATGGCAAATCAATTGCCTTGTCCTCATGAAAGGTATGTTGGTTCTGTATGAGTTTGTATGGGGGCCGGTGGTCGGAAGAGGCTGCCAGGATAACCCATGACAAGCTATGTGATGACACTCCTTACTGCAGTCTAATACTCCCTAGTTGTATTTCCTCCTTCGAGTGTGTGAGTGCCTCTGGAAGTTTAATTAATTGTGTAAGTGTTGATTTAAATTACTTGTGTTGTTCTTATTGATCTGTGTTCTATTGGAGTCATGTGTAGTCCTTGCATCTATTAGCGTATTGTCTTCTTGACTGTTGTCTTTATGGGACCTCATTGTTATCTCCTAGCATGGGGGTGGACTTCAGGGTTCCACATGGTCGAGTGGTTGTGCTTTATTCCATTGGTTTATCTGGTGCCGTGGTTCGTGGATGTATCTCTCGTAGCAAATTCTAATTTGCACCTATATTTGAAGACGGTTATTTGTACTATTTGCATCTAGATTTATGTATTAGTGGAATTTATTATGTAATTTGATGTATTCAGAAAAAGAGCTTTTGTAACAATGAAACTATGTAATTCCTCTTGTAAGATATGCTATTTTGTACTTGTAATCTTAATGCAAACTTCTTGATGTATTTAGATGTCATAATGAAAGATGCTAGTTTGATTCAGATGGTTTATTGGATTAAAATATGTACGTTGTTGATTGTTGTTACATTGCAATAATGTAGCTATGTAATCCCTAGAGATGATAGTTTAACTTGTTGCTATTAGACCATGTTATGTTTTGTTATTACCACTTCTAAAGGAAAAAAAAATCTGCCTTTTTATTGCTTTAGTTGAACTTATCTCTAGGGTTGCATGGTGGGGCATTACAATCATGGATTTGTGAAGACGACATATATGAATGTCTTTGTGCTTCTATGCTTAGTGATACTCAGAAAATCAATTTCTTGCTCATTCTTTGAGCTATGTATTGTAACCATGAAGGTTTTCTTAGCAAAGAGAAAGCATTGTAACTTATTTTCAGATTTGTATGTTATTTGTAAGCATTTTTTTTCAATAAAACAAGTTGTTTTTACCTTCTCAAAGTGGTTTCATTGTGCAAGCTTCAAAATGGTTGATGTGATTTTGTGGTGATGCTTCTTCCCCTTGATGACTAAATATACTACTAATTGATGTCAATTAATAATTAAATTGACTAAATATACTACCAATTGACAGAAATCAATGAACAATGAATAGAAATGACTAAATATACTACCAAATTGATCAAAATGATGATTAAAATTAATGACTAAATACACTACCAATGGATAGAAATCGATGAATAAAAATGACTAAATAAGTGACCAGTTAATAACAATCAATGACAAAATATATCAATAAATAAAAAATGACTAAATAAGTGACCAGATTACAGCAATCAATGACTAAATCAACAACTAAATATACTACCAAATTGATCAATCAAAACAACCAATAAATGACTAAAAATGGTTTAGTCATCAATTTGGTCGCGTTATAAATGACTGACAATAAACTACTAATGGTCATGTGACCATATTTGGTCATTTATAAGCAGTTTTTAGTAGTTTTTTCAGTCATATATTGTTGTTTCTATACTAGTGATAGAGTCAGAACAACAAGGAGAATGGTAAGTGGTCAGGAAGATAAAAATATTGCTTTACTATCCAAGATTGAACCTAAGAACTTCAAAGAAGCAAGTGAAGATAAGAGTTGGATAGAAGCTATGGATGAAGAGCTTAACCAAATTTAGAAGAATGATACTTTGGAACTAGTTCCAAGACCTGAGGATAAAAATGTGATTGGCACTAAATGGGTGTTCAGAAATAAGTTGAATGAAAATGGTCAGCATGTGAGAAACAAAGCAAGATTGGTATGTAAAGGGTATGCGCAAGTGGAAGGTGTTGATTTTAAAGAGACTTTTTCTCTGGTTGCTAGGATGGAAGCCATAAGGATGTTCTTGGCTTATGCTAGCTTTAAGAATCTCAAAGTATATCAAATGGATGTTAAGTTTGCCTTTTTGAATGGAGATCTAGACAAAGAAGTTTACATTGAACAACCAGATGGGTTTCTACTACTAGAAAATAAGGACTATGTATGCAGGTTGAAGAAGGCACTTTATGGGTTGAAACAAGCCCCCAGAGCATGGTATGCAAGGCTTGATAAATATCTTCAACAACAAGGGTTTAAGAAGGGAGTTGCAGATAGCAATTTGTACATCAAAACTATATGTGATGATCAGTTGATAGTCGTGGTCTATGTGGATGATATCATTTTTGGAGCAAGCAATAATAACATGTGCCAGGGATTTGTTATGGAGGTGCAGAAGGAATTTGAGATGTCTATGCTTGGAGAATTATTCTTCTTTCTTAGTTTGCAAATATCACAATTAGAGAAGGGAATTTTTATTTCACAAACCAAGTATGTAAAGGAGATGTTGAAAAAGTTTAAAATGGAAGATTGTAATCATGTCAGTACCTCCATGATAACAAGATGTAAATTGAGTAAAGATGATAAGTCACCTGAAGCAAACCAAACACTTTATATATTAATGATTGGAAGTATTTTGTACTTAACATCTTCAAGGCCAGATATTATGCAAGCAGTTGGAATGGTAGCAAGATTTCAAGCTACACCAAAGGAAACACATGTGCAAGCAGTAAAATGGATACTCAAATACTTGAAGGGAACATTGGAGTTTGGTCTGTGGTATCCAAGTGACAGATTTTACTCTGGTAGCATATACAAATGTTGATTGGGCAGGCAGTATTGATGATAGGAAGAGTACAAGTGGAGGAGCTTTCTTTCTTGGTAATAACCTTGTATCATGGATGAGCAAAAAGCAAGCATCAATTTCCCTATCTATCGCAGAAGTAGAATATATTGTAGAAGCATCATGTTGCACTCAAGTGTTATGGATGAGGAAAACATTGAAAGACATCAAAGTAGAATATGATCATCCCATCTCTCCATATTTTGTGACAATACAAGTGCAATTAATATTTCAAAGAATCTGATGATGCATTCAAGGACCAAGCACATTCCCATAAAATATCACTTTTTGAGAGAGCAGGTGGCAGAGGAACAAGTTAAGTTGGAGTATATTACTACAAAGGAACAGATTATAGACATCTTTACAAATCAACTTCCAAAGGACACATTTGAGTATTTTAGGGAAAAGTTGGGAGAAGTCCCACACTCATCTAGTCATTAAAGGGAAGTATACATTCAGGAGGAGCTACCCATAGCATTATTTTGTACTCCATGGAAAAGAAAGTTCAGGGATAGTCGGAAGACCCTTTGTCATTGATGTCAAAGGGGGAGAGTTAGAGAAAGGGGGAGTAGTACAGCTAGGGGGAGCAATGCAGAAAAGAAGACTTATATTCATAGTTGGGTTGCCATCAATGACAAAGGGGGAGATTGTTGGAAATATTGTCATTGATGTCAAAGGCACGAAGTCATAAGTGATGTCATTAATGTCAAGGTAAAGTATGGTTCATTACAATGAAAAGTTAACCATTATACATCCCCATTAGAGAACAAAGTAGATAAGAGGTTATTTGTTACACTTTACCATTGAAGAAATTGTGGAATTGGAGGCTAACAAATAGATATATATGTTTGTTTAAATTAAAGATTTAAACATTGAAAATATAAACATTTGGGTCAACTTTAGAATGGAGTTTCAAATTTAAATCATGCACCCAAGGTGGTCAACTTGAGGAAGAAAAGAAGAATTTAAATTAAAGATTTAAATCCGTCAAGAGGTCGACCTCATAAGAATGATGCATATAAAGATAAAAGAACTAACACTATGCTAAGCATGATTTTATATGATATGAAAAGTGAAAAGTGTTGAACACACCAGGATACTAAGAGGGGGGGTGAATCAGTATCTAAACAAACTTCAATTCCTTCAGAGAAAATTAAAACTTAAGCATTACAATATCAACATAAACATGAAAGATCAACGCAATGCACATCAACACATAACACCAGATATATGTGAAAAACTCAAGAAGGAAAAAACCACAGTGAGGATTAACTCACAATATATGAAGCTCAAAATTATAACTTTGTTTTAGGGCTACAACCCAAGGAACCTACTACTCCATAAATTGAGAACAAACTTAGAAATGAATACAATATGACAGTCCTTCTATTGCCTAAAAACTAACATTGAAACTTACACCTTTGATGATTGCAATTCTGCTTCTTCCAATGATTGGATCAATTAGGTACACTCTTCACTTCCCTCCTGTCACAAAATTGTCTTCGAGATGAATCAAGATAGCATCTAACACCTCTGCTCTTTCTCCCTCAGTCACACATCACAATGCATATGATATTCATATTCTGCTCTTCACACTTTCATATTTTCATTTTCGCAATCATACCTCACCTACACCAAATAGGTTTACAATATATACATGATATTACATTGATTACATTGCAAGTCGGCTAATACAACAAGAATATTACAATTTACAAGTCGGCTAGAGATCACACAACATGGAACATGTAGAGGGAAAGACCTAACATGAAATACACACTACTCTAGGAAGAAAAAAATGCCTTGCAGACCTCACCACATGCTTAGCCCAGTCCTAAACATCCTTCACAGCATCAGTCTTCAAGGAACAACATTCATATGCTTCACAAATTTGAATTAGTTTGCCCTTAAGCAAGAAAACATGAAGCTTGTATCACATCGGTCTTCACAATCTTGGCAGTACTCATGGATGATTAGACATTACTTTTTCTTCTTCCAAATGAGTTGGCATGACCTATACAACATATTCACACCTTCCTTGAACTCTGTACAATAACAAATTTGTACCGCACATCATCAACCTTCCTCAGTCGGCCAAGTAAGAGCACAACCCAGCAACACCATCAATCCATACCATAGCTAGTTCCAAAGAAGATACAAGACATCTTGCAGAGCAAATGGAAGCATCACAAGATCATCAGGATCATCCTCTATCAATCAATCTGCCATTTTATGCAACAACAGGTTGGCACACATCATCTGAGAACAACTAGGCATCTGAATCTATCTGTATCACAACTATCATTTGAAAATTGAACTTGCAGACCTCTAAACCACTTGAAACACATATGGATGCACTCATACACAGTTTTGAACATATCCTCAAAACTACATAATCAAATCTTTACTTGCGGAGGAATGTAGATTATTTCAATCATCTTTTATCATCGCATTATACTGCCAGAGCACAGGATGAAACTCAATCACTTGTGACTTTCATTATGGAGGAGCACATGATCTGAAAATTTGGATTTAGCACATTTATATTATACTAAAATTGACTTCTAAACCGCATGACCATATCTTCAAATGTGGAGGAATGTAGAGCATTTTACTAGATAGTCTTCTAGGCAACTTTCTACAACTACAGTCGTTACCAACATCTGGAGGTCAGATCTTTCTTGTAGCAATTCACACTTTCTTAGGATCATCAGGAATGATCATAACATGTTGTAGGTCATAAGAAACATCTTCTCATCCTCAGCATAGCTTCTAATTCCCATTAATAAATCATCATTCATCTTTGTGCTTTTAATTCCCATCTTCATGTGAAATCCTCTTTTGCTAACCACAAACATGCTGAATACACCTTGTCTTGACATTAATCAGGGCATGACATCCAAATCCAACCATGAACATTATGAACACTAGCATCATCACTACATCTTTCATCACAAACTAAGTGTTGACCTTACTCTAAGTGTTGACATCAATGACAACACATATTGCCAACAAAAAGATGCAATATACATGAGCAATGATCAGCATTTAAGGAAGTATATACAACCATTATCTTTTGATGGCAGCGCTTTGTTAAGGTAGAAAGTATTATACATTGAAGACAATGATTTCTATTTGACATCATTTGATTAGAGAAGGCAATGAGTTGATAAAGAGCGATCATATTGTGTAGAACATAGCGATCCATATTTGTTATATTAAAGACAAGATGGTACGATTAGATAGTGGAACAATTTATTAAAGATAAATATTTGTTTTGTTAAAGCAACATAAAGACAAGGATTATACTTGAAGAGGCAACAATCACTTGGTAAAGAGGTGTGATCTATTGTAAGAGACATACATTTTGGTAAAGACATATCTTTTGGTAAGATATAAAAGTTGGTAGGAATTGTGATTTCAAAGCAAGCAATCAATGAATATTTTCTGAGTATAAGGAAGAGGAAGAGCAGAAATATGAAAAGTAAATATGATTTATATTGAAGATATTTGTGTGATAAAAGGAAAGGATATATGCTAGTAAATTGAATTGATAATATTTAGATTTGAGAAGGAAGAGATTGAATTAGATTTGTGTGGATTGTGAAAGGATTTATAGCTTGGAACATATTTGTGTGAAGAAGTATATCATATCAGCCATTGAAGAATTAATAGGTTGAAGCCTATCAAATAGAGGTTGGAGCCTCTTGTTGGGTTGGAGCTCAGTTTGTGTAGAGATTGGAGTCTCTAGTAGGTTGGTGCTTTTAATTCTGTAAGTGGGAATTAAAGTCTCATGTGGGTTGGTGCTCACTATAAAAGATTTGTATGTAAAGTAGGTTGGAGCCTATGAAAGAAGAAGAAGATCAATATAATATATAAGAAATATTTTGTCATTGTTTTCTCCTGCAAGGGTTTCCACATAAAATCATGTGTTGTCTCTGTGCTCTAAATTTTACTTGATCTTGCTTCAGTATTTTATTGTGGTTAATTAAAGTAGAGAAAGAAAAGTTTTATTTTATATTGATTCACCCCCCTCTCAATATAACTAAGTGCTCATCATGATTATCATGCCACAGAATAGAAAACAATTGGAGTTAAGGGGTTCTTGTTGCAAAAAATTGTTCACTGTATTCTTCCAAAAAGGAAAACAATTATTTTTGTACCCTCTCATCCCAATAGAAATAATCAGTGAAACTCAGCCAAAATGAGGTTGCTAGCCTCTCGGGCCTGTGAGAAATGATGCAACATGCTAGAACTATCCCATCTATCCTACCCTTTTTTAAATCTTCTCACACAAGATTTAGACAAAATTTTGAATGACCAATTATGTGGAGTCTGTGCCACCAAAGCCTCCATAACAATCCTTGTTAGAAGATCACCTTTATATTTATCATTGGCCTCTATTCTTCAAGGCAGCCTTTGTAATCCATTAACAAGAGGCATTGGAAGTAATCCTCCAAGGGTAGGATCAGTTGCACTAGTTGCATTTTGTGGGAAGTTAAAAGGGTAAATCCCTAGTAAACTAACATGCCTATTCATGTGAATAAATGTTCTTAGTCAAGAAGTCATCCAAATGCAAGGCCTCTTGGATGATTACATTAAGTTGCTAGACCCTACAAAATATCATTTTTCATTGCATTAATCAAGATCATGGAATTTCCTTCTACTCACAAGTTCAACCAATGTAAGCTATAGTGAGACATGTTGGTGCTCAAATATTTGTTCCACAAATCCTAAAGAATTGCACCAAAACCTAAAGTTAGGGATATGTTGTCAAAGGTAATGGGCAAAACTTATGCTCAGACAGTGGCATGAATCGACCAATTGCTGTGAGTGGGTAAACTCACCTTCAACTTTAGGCTCTGCAAGGCCAAGGGTAGGCCAATTAAAGAGAAATGAATGATTTGCTCAAGGCTCTTAAGAAGCCATACCCAAAATTCTATGAACCCCAAGATTTGTCACTAAGTTCATGTTAGCATTAGCTACATACAAACCCGTAAGACCCCCAATAAACAAATGATAATTTTACTCATGACTCTACTTAACATCGCATACATGTGAGTAAAATAAAAAACACACTAGAATGATTCTCCAATGATATTTTAGTTTTAATATTGCATAAGATATGATAGTTTGTAATGTTGAATAATGTAAGCATGGTAGAACCTAACCTACTCCTATAGCTAACAAGAGAGATTATTAAAATGAAATATGTTGGCCCTTCACCAATTAGACTAGTGCCTACTTCATTGGGCAACAAATTAATGGATTGCAAGGAAGAAGGGAAATGCATCCACAAAGCATAACATAAATGGAACCAAATTTGCATCCTCATATAATGCATATATTACACTTCATGCAGCAGGCATACTTAATAATCTAAAGCAAAACTATAAGAACCCACGTGAAATAGAAGGAAAGACCACCACAAAAGCTTTGCAATGAATTAAAATGTTGCCACACATTTATCTAACCTCTATTACATTCATATCAACAAGTGTGGCAAGAGACGATGAATAACTAAGTTTGAGCACCCTCCTGAATAATCACAAACTACCATGGAGACATACCATTATAGGAATTGTGTTCATTTAAAACCCATCCCACACTTTACAAAATGCATTTCATCCCCTTACAGACCAGGCACACAACAATTGATGCCATAAAAACATCTTGAAGCATTTACAATCATGAATTGGATCAATGACCAACAACTGTTATATTTTACAAATATTTATATATAGCATTACATTTCATCTTGTTGTTTGGATGCGGATTTGGAGTGGGAAACACATATATAGGTTGTCCTTGCTTGTTGCATCATCTTCACATGGCCATGCACTTGAAATTGTGCTCATTTAGAGTGTTCACCCATGCTTTGGTGCAGAAAATCCATCATTGATGGGTCCATAGGAGTATTGAGGCATATGGAGTTCACCTACCTTGTCATTGGGCCTTGAAAAGATTATTAATGGCAGTCTTTATAGTTGTTGGAATGTCATGACATTTTTTAAAAGTTCATAAAAGTTTGAATATATTCTCAGAATCTAGGGATCCAAGGAAACTTGGAACCTGGTGCCAAATACACTAGGGGAATGGGGGTTCCTAGGGAACTTGGAACCTTAGAACCTGGTGCCAAAATGCAATAAGAGAATGGAGGTTTCAAGTGAACTTAGAACCTTGGAACCTAGTGGCAAAGTATACTAGGGGAATGGGGGTTCTAGGGGAACTTGGAACCCAATGCCAAAATACATTGGGGGAATGGGGGTTCCAAGGAACTTGGAACCTTGGAACCTAATGCCAAAATAAATAGAGAATTGAGGTTCCAAGGGAACTTGGAACTTGGTGCCAAAATACATTGGGGGAATGGGGGTTCCAAGGGAACTTGGAACCATGGAAATTGTCCCAATATGCAAAAGTTCCCCAAAAACCTGAAACCCTGCCAAAGTGCTAAAACACTTAGAATATGAGAAAAGGCCCCCAGACTTAGAATTTTCTTGGATTTTTTGGCACTTAGAACATGATTAAGACAAGGGAGGGAAAAACTATTGGAAATAGGGCAGATAACTAAGAGGGGGGGTGAATCAGTTATCTCAAATATCTTTAACTTTCTTTTCTTCTTTAATATTTAGTGCAGCACCAAAGTAGATGTGATCATAAGAACAGAAATAAAATCAACACACATAACACAAGGATTTTTACATGGAAAACCCTATTAAGGGAAAAACCACAGGGTGACTAACCCAAGATTGTATTCTCTGTTAAAAGAATGAAAGAGTACAAAATGGCACTTGCCAATTAGGGCTCACTGCCCGAGCACACTGCTCATAAGAGGCACACTGCCTACAAGAGACTCACTGTCTACAAAACTTACAGAAGGTAATCAGGTGTTTGAACTGATGAGAGGCATCTACAAATGCAAGAGTTTAGTTCTGATTAGGCACAATACACTGATCTGATGCACTTCATTCTTCCTTTGTTTTGGTGTTGTTGCTCTGTCACATACCGGACTTGAATTGTTGCTTTCACACTTATCCCTGCTTTTCTTCGCACTTTATTTTATACCCCATACACCACACACACTTGCATACTAGAATTCATCTGGTATATATATCCACATAAAGGATTCTCATCAACTTTCTTAGTCGGCAACAAGAGCACTGCAAGATATTTTCAAGTTACTGATCTATCGGCAGAATCCATGCTTGATTTGTGATGCGTATCAAAACATGGGCATAGAAGTCTTTTATCATGTTAGACAACAATGTATAATCCCCCAAATAGCTTGTTCAACACCTTTTACTCATCCAGATTGAAGTCTGATGCTCTGTCAACCAGTTCTTTCTCTGTCTGCTCTGCCTGTCTGGAGCCCAACACTCAGATGCTCATATCTTTTTCATGCTTTATCACCGGAGGTTAAATCTCTAGAATATAGTAGTCATTATACCCCTCTTGACTTATCCAAGTCTGCAACCTACTAAGTTACACCATCTGAGAGATCTGGACCTGATTGTCAGACCTTGTTGCATACTCCGTTCTTGTTCACCGGACCAAACAATCTTCAATTTGACTTTCGGTATAGGCATACTATGTATTGCAGATGTGTGGGATAGACTTTGTTGCCATCAATGACAACACTCATGAAGCCACACAGTGTCTCTTGCCAACAATCTCCCCCTTTGGCATTGATGGCAACACTTAGTGAAAAAATAGCTAAGTGTTGCAGTAAACTCCCCCTTAGCTGATGCTCTGTCTTTTGCACTATTTTACCAGAGCTCCCCCTTAGCTGGATTCCACATTTTTCACTACTCCTCACTCCCCCTTTGACATCAATGGCAAAGGGCAAAATTTGCATACCAAAATTTTGCAAAAATTAATCTATACATGGCCGCATAAGTATATATACATGTTATACTTACATATACTAAAGTATATCCGCAAAAGTGGCCTTCAATTGTACAAACTCTATGGCCCATCTCTGTTTCATCCTATCCAAAATGGAGATGTGACCACTCAACAAAAATGCATACGCTTCTACCCTTCTTAGATCTATCGGATCACTGGTCTGGGCTGTGGTCTGAGCATCTGTCAAGGCCTCATGCATTGCCTCTAACTTAGGGATAATTATCCCTCTGAGTTCACTCATCCTGTTTATTATATTCTTCTTTTCTTTGTCCAGCCTCTTTATTTCATTTATAATGACAATGGCCTAGCATTCTTGATTCATTAAAGAGGTAGAAAGGGGATCAAAATTATGAGATAAACTTGATAGTTTACCTTCTTGTTCTTTCATCTTCTTTTCAATATCCTGTCACTTTGGGCCAAGATAGACAAAATTTGTACATGTCCCCACCATCTTTAAGAGCATTTTCAAGGCTCTTTATTCCAATGTTTAGGGTCCTCCTATCATTAGCAATAAGTCCCTGTACTTCAGTGAATCTTTTTCCTAGAAACTCCTTCTGAACCTTTGCTTCTGCTGATTTTTCTAGAGATTCAAAGTGAGTGGTAACAGAATTTACCAAAGATTTCAAGTTGCCGGATGGTGAGGTCAAAGGATCCTTTTGGAATGATGGCATGATCTTCCTCAGCATCCCGGATGCCATTTCCAACAATTCACAATCTTCCATGTGAGATTTTAGGAGTTTTTCTTTTGCTTTGGCTTGAGCAAAAGATGCTATTTTCATTGTCTGGACCAGAGAGAGAGTCAAAATTTAGTGGCCCTTGAAATAGTTCAAGTTCATCTATCTCCATCATTTCTTTGTTCAAGAAGTTCTTCACTGCCTCTACAGTGTCTCTTTTCGGTGATTGAGACTTCTTTTCTTTTGGGGTATCAGAACAGTCAACATTAGTCTCTTCTGCTTGTTCTTCTTCTTCTCCTCTGACCTCTTCTTCTTGACTTACTTTCTCCTCTTTTCTTCCTTCTCCTTCAACTTCAAAATCTGGAATGTCTAAAGTGGGATCCAGAGGAGAGATATCACCTGAGATTACTACTTCATGAACTTCCTCTTCTGAAACAGAGGAATCCAAGTCTTTAGACTTCTCTTCACCTAGCTCTTTTGATCCTTCTAGATATTTTTCAAAAGATTCTTCATTGGTTATATTTAATCCTTCAACATCCATGATAGAAGGTTCTTCATCTATTTCCTCTACAATAGGAAGATTGAATCTTTTGAAAGCATTCAGGAGGATGTCTTTTGTTTCTTTTTCTACTTGGTCAGTTTCTCCAAGCATAAGTTTATTCATTCTTGCTTTACTCCAGAATTCATCCTTACAGTCCTTAAAAATTGTGTTAATTTGTTTTGGGGTGATAGAAGGATAAAGCTGAATTGCTATATGTTCCCAAATCTCTAAGTCTTTTGCCTTGGCATTCTCTTTTCTCAGTTCAAGTACTTCTTCTAAGCTCTTAGGAATTAAGGATATAATTTCAATGAAATCTTTATTGTAAATATTCAAGTACCTGACAGTAGCTTCTTCCAAAATCCTCTTGTCAGTATCACTGTATTCATCATAGAACTCTATTGCTGGCTGCAGGTTCCCATCCACAATGACTGCCTTGATGATGTCATCAATGGAAAGAGTAGGCTTTTCAACAAATTCTTCTACCTTTTCTTCCTTATTTTTACTGGCAGAGAATTCTCCAGATGTTTTCTTCTTCTTCATTTTCTTGATTTCCTCATCAGATTATGTTTCTTCATCATCTTTGAGGCTTGTATATGACCTTATGGCTTTGGTTTTTGTCCTCTTTTGTCCTTTTCTGGATGTCTTGACTTCCGGTTTGGTGGCCTTTGAGCTTTTAGGAGTGGCAGGTGCAGAGCTCTTGGAGGATCTAGTCTAGGAGGAGGCTTGTACCAGAACATCTCCTTTCTTTGCTTCTCGTTTCTCTTTCTCAGCCTTCTCCATTTTCTCTCTGTTTGCATCTATTGCCTCTTTTGATATGCCAAATCTTTTGGCAATTTCCTCAACTTCCCTTCTTACTTTCCTCTTTATCTTCAGTTGTCTTAACTCAACATGTATTTTTACACTTAGTTCTTGAAAGGTTCCAAACCTTTCTGCCTCAGGGTCCTTAGGCTGGCTCAACAGGTGTTGAATATGTAGCTCCAAGATTTTCTCATCGACCTCGTATCCCATTGGCATTATCCACACTGCTCTTGGCTCAACTGCCTCCATTAGGCATTGATCATTGTCAACCATGAAGCATACTGTATCCTTGTATTTCTCAACTATGGATTGAGGTATTCTCTCTGGCTTGCATCATGCTTTGGAAGTTCTTAAAGTAACCCCAGAGAGTTGTGTTTTGAGCTTTAGCATCACCAAGTCTATACATATAATCTCTAATTTGAATTGCAACCGGTTTGTCATTTTTCCATACCCAACCATTTGATCCAAGTAGCTCATTCATGTAATAAAAGAATAGACACAGTATTAGACAACCATATTTGAAGGAATTCTTCTTATCCTTTTTGATCTTCTGCAAGTTTTCTAATAGTTGATTTAGGAGAAGATCACATAGGTCATAATCTACATTTTCCCTCAACATCTGATATGCTGCATATATTGCAATCCCAGACACAGAATTCTCCCTACTAGAATGATAGATCTTGTACCCAATTATCATTGAGGCAAACTTGACATCCGGATCTATGATGTCATCTCATTGCTCTTTTATCAAACTTAGATCCGGTGGCTTCAGTTACTATCTAGTTCTTGACAGATTTAAGTGCAAGTAACCCACCAAATGAGTGCAGTCCAGTTACTGCCCTAATGGCATCTTTTTTTATCTTGAAGGGCCTCATTAACCACATGAAATTATCATGCATCCTGCTTAGGACATACTGGACCCAATCATCTTCTGCAAAATAGGGGAAATGTATACAATGTCCGAAGTGTTTATCCTAGAGGGCCTTGTATTGAGGTTTGAGTTCAAAACTCTCATCTATTAGTTGTCTGTGATAGATGTCCATCAATTTAGAGTCTCTAAATTCCTCAATGTTGGCATGGATATAGACCAGGCTAACATCTTCTACATGCAATACCCCATACAGAATGCTAGAAAATGCACCTAAAGGATCAACTTCTAGAGATTTATAGGGGTGTTTCTTGAATTTTGGGCATGGCCTATCAGTGATCTTAACAACCATTGGAGTAGCCATCTTGAAAAAGATTCAGAGAGAGATTTTTAGAATGGAAGTACCTTTTTACAATTTAGGGTTCGAAATAAGAGCTGGAACAAATCGCTAGTTGAATTCAATTTTGCAGTTGATCTTTGAGTGAGTTGTAGAAACTTGATGCAGAGCTCTTCTTTTCTTCTTCTCAAATGCAAATGTGCAAATAATAAGTGAATGAACCCTTTTATCCTTGCACAAACCCTAATTTCCTTTTGTAATAAATGCACAACATAAGTTATCCGGTTGCCCTGTTTTGAGAGAGATCTTCTCGAGTCATTGTACTTGTTGGCACTAATTTTGGTCTAGATCTGAGCGCAAATGTTGGAGGGTTTTTTCTTTTTGGGCCCTAAGTTTCCTTGTTCATCGTTGTGACTTTCTCTATCGGCGAAACTTCTTTTGAGTGCTCAGATTATGATTGAACCATCGTTTTGAACCACCGCGTTGAACCCTTTTGGTTCATGGTTCAACGGTTCAAGGCTTTGTGTTTGTGTTCGGCAAATGTTCTTTTTGAAGTGCTCCGTTTGGCGTTGAACTTCTCGGTTGAACCATCCGTTTGAACTGGTTCATGGTTCAAAGGTTCGGAGCTTTATGTTTTTGGTTCATCGGAGTGATCGGCATCATCGGCGAGCTATTTTTTGTTCCCTCCGATGTGTTTGGTTTGGCCGATGGAAATGCCATCGGTGTGATATTCATCATCGGCAGGCTTCATTTGTGTTTGGCCGATGGATGTTATCGGCGTGAGTTGTGTTGTCGGTGAGCATCTTTTCTGTTACGCTAATGGTCTATGTCTTGGTGATGGGCGTGTTTGGAGTGAACCATCGGGATGACTTAGTATGTTGGCGAGGGAATTTTGGGCTAGCCCGACGATTGTTGTCTGGCCGACGAAGTATGTTTTGGTGGCCATCGGGGAGACTCGTATTGTCGATGGGAGTCTGGAGAGTTAGCCTGATGGTCAGTCTCTGGCCGATGAGGGAAATGTAGTGAAACGGTCGGCGAGACTGTTGAGGTCGGCCAGAGGATTTTTGGATGCTCCGATGGAGGGAGTCACGCCGACGGGGGTGCAGAGTGTAGTTTGTGGTCATCGGCCAGACTATTGATGTCGGGATGAGTTTTGTGGAGTTGGCCGATGGTTCTTCTCTGGCCGATATGGAAGTTGTAGGCTTTCAGGAGGTGTCGTCGGCGAGACTTGATAGATCGGCAGGAGGATTTGGGAGTGTGCCGATGGCTCGGGTCTTGGCGATAGGCTTTGGACAAAGGCTTATGCATCAAGCGCGGCAAAAGCGCTCAACATTTGTTATACATGCGGCCGTGTTTTTAAAATGACAAAGTTGTCTCCGCGGCACCAATGTGGGACTAATCTCCCTGTATAATTTGAAATTGCGATAGAACACGCTTTGGCAGGAATTTCTTTTTTGAAGTGCTGCGATGGTTTTCAAGCGGCCGCGGGTGGTTGAGCCATTAATGGCGACTATAGCAGGGGCATGGGCGAGTTGTTGAACAGTCATGTACCTGATTTTTGGCATGAGGACTTCCAGATGGTGGCACAGGGCTCGAGGCCACCATTGTCTACTTTCTGTCTCTGCAGTAATAAATTCTGAGCGCCATTCCTTTGAAGGATCTGTATCTGGTGGATTTTTGTAAAAGCCATGTAATTAATTGCTGTGGTACACTTTCTGGCTGATATAAGCATACTGTGTTACCATTGTTGAGGTTGTTGAAAACTGGACATTTTGGCTCTGTAATAAGATACAACTAGTTTTGGTTGCTTTGTGCAGCAAAACTTGCGAGTTTATGTATCTCCTGTTGTACGTTTGTGCATGAATCCACTGATTTCATGGTCAATTTTATATGAATAATGCTATGTTTGCATGTGTTATGCTGATTCTATCTCTAGTTTTGCATGTATCTTTCTTCTGAGTCCAGGCATTCAAGGAATGTCTGAGATTCTAGAACATAGAATTCCTGTGTTGAATGTTTAATCTTTTAACTTCTGCTCAAGGGGTAGATTAAACTCTTTTCAGATTGAATATTGGGAAGGGTATACTGCAATAGGGATGCCATAAGTATAGACAGCTTAACACTCTGTATTGGGAGATATCTGTAGGGCAGATATCATGTATATCCCCCTGAAATCCAGTTTTAGTTGTTCATGCTGATCATTCACAGGTGTATGTCTACCGACTCCAAGCCTTGGATAGGCACCAATCTAGCTCTGTGTTGAGGTTATATACCATGTCCAGCGTTACATCCAAAAATCAAATCAAACCATTTCATCCTTCCACCTGTTAGTTGTAGGAGTAGGATTAGGATCCCTACGTACTCTCATACCCAACCAGACATATATGTCCAAGAATGTTGCCAACCTTGTGATTTGTTATACAAATCTTGGTCCTTACGTGAGAGTATTCTGCCTGTTGCTGTCAAGTTATATCTTTCTATCATTGAGCTAGTCAAGGTCATACTTTTATCAAATAGGGACACCCCCCTTGGTGTGGCAGAACCAGAAGTGAAGGGGAGGAGCTCACGCAACCTCCTATATTCAGTTGGCTGAATCTGCCTGTGCATTAGAACTGGCAAACCCTAATGCTGATTTAGAAGAAAAACCAACAGTACTTATCTTAGAATCATTGTCAGTGAGGATTGACAATGTATCTTCTTTACTTCAATCATGCCAGGGGTCCACAAATCAAAGTATTTCAATTCTGAATCATACCGGATCTATCTGTGAGAATCCTGCTTTACTGGAGCACTATCGGAACCGGATTAACTTGAGCGGTTAAACTCTTGCAAAACTCTATGTAGATCTTTCATATTTTTACTGAAGGTTATGTAGATGTTTTTTTGAGACCCCTTTAATCTGTAGCATTCCATGTGGCAAATTTAGGCACTAATTGACTAGTTGGGGGAATTTGTTTTTCTCTGTGACTCCCCCTGAGCTAGAGCTCATCTGTTTAGTTTCCAGAAGGAATATCAGCACCGAATTCCAGTGCAGATCCATCCCCAATTTTTTTTGTACTCTTCTTCACCCAAATCTTGCCCATCTCCTTTTGAACTTCATCCACATTCACTTTACCTTTGCCCTTATCTTTATGTTGCACCAGACCATTTCTATCCTGATTTCTACTTCTACAGAATTTGGCAATATGACCGGATCTATTGTAATTGTAGTAGACAACATTTCTTGGCTTATTTGATTGATATCCTCTTGATTTGCATTGATTAGCCATATGTCCCACTCTATTGCATGCAAAGCATCTACCATTGAATGAATTGTTTATTTGCATATTTCTGCATTCATGAGATTTGTGACCATACCTTTTGTAGTTAAAACATTGTCCGGAGAAGGATGGATTAGTCTGATTCATTCTCCTCCTGCACTGAGTTGCTTTATGACTGAAATTGTTGCAATTGAAGTAATATCCATTGAAGGATGGATATCTTTGAGCATTTGGTTGCCTTACCGGAGGTCTTCTAGGCCTATTTCTTTGATTTCCTGATCCAAAGTTCTTCTGACCAGATCCGAAGCTTTCACCTTTCTCATATCCAAAGCCATGCTTATCATCAAGCCTATTTTGGCTTTCAAGAAGAAATTCAAGTTGAGCTGAGCTTATCTTGAATTTCTCTTTGTATTCATTTGCTGTTTGAATATCTTGTTTAAGATTGTCTATCTGATTCTCAAGTTGTTCTTCATTGTCTCTAGCTTCTTCAAGATCTGATTCAAGATGCATGATTATTCTGTCCATTTTGTGGCAGTCCTCTGTTTTCTCCTTGAGAGATTGTTTTAGATTATCTTCAATTTTCCTCTTTTCTTCAATTTCTTGGGTGAATCTCATAACCCCTGACTCCATTTCATGCCGTACCATAATGACTTCTTTTGACAGTTTCTCACATAGCCTATTTTTCTCATCCACATCTTCATTGGTATCACTGACTTCACTCTAATTGGCTAATTTTTGAAGTAGTTCATTTCTCTTTTTCATAGAGATACTCAGTTTTTCTTTTAGCTCATTTATGAAATCATCAACTTGTTTGAGTCTTTCTCTCAAGTTATTGACTTCAGAGTGGGATTGTTCAAGATCATCAAGAGCAGACTGAAGTTGTTCCTTCATACCATAAATATCTATTGAGATTCCTAGATCTTCCTCAAGCTGTTTGGCTTTGTTTAGAGGAACTTGGCTCTGATACCAATTGTTGGAAACAGGGCAGATAACTGAGAGGGGGGGTGAATCAGTTATCTCAAATATCTTTAACTTTCTTTTATTCTTTAATAATTAGTGCAGCACCAAAGCATATGTGATCATAAGAATAGAAATAAAATCAACACACGTAACACAAGGATTTTTACGTGGAAAACCCTGTTAAGGGAAAAACCACGGGGTGACTAACCCAAGATTGTATTCTCTATTAAAAGAATGAAAGAGTACAAAATGGCACTTGCTAATTAGGGCTCACTGCCCAAGCACACTGCTCACAAGAGGCACACTGCCTTCAAGAGACTCACTGTCTACAAAACTTACAGAAGGTAATCAAGTGTTTGAACTGATGAGAGGCATCTATAAATGCAACAGTTTAGTTTTAGTTAGGCACAATACACTGATCTGATGCACTTCATTCTTCCTCTATTTTGGTGTTGTTGCTCTGTCACATACCGGACTTGAATTGCTGCTTTCACACTTATCCATGCTTTTCTTTGCACTTTATTTCATACACCACACACACTTGTATACTAGAATTCATCTAGTATATATATCCGCATAAAGGATTCTTTTCAACTTTCTTAGTCGGCAACAAGAGCACTTCAAGATATTTGCAAGTTACTAATCTATCAGTAGAATCCATACTTGATTTGTGATGCGTATCAAAAACATGGGCATAGAAGTCTTTTATCATGTTGGCCAACAATGTATAATCCCCCGAATAGCTTGATCAACACATTTTACTCATCTGGATTGAAGTCGGATGCTCTGTCGATTAGTTCTTTCTCTATTTGCTCTGCCTGTTTGGAGCCCAACACTTAGATGCTCATATCTTTTTCATGCTTTATCACCGAGGGCTAAATCTCTAGAATATAGTATCATGATACCCCTCTTGACTTATCCAAGTCCGCAACTTTCTAAGTTACACCATCTGAGAGATCCGGACTTAATTGTCGGACCTTTTTGCATACTCTGTTCTTGTTCACCAGACCAAACAATCTTCAATCTGACTTTCGGTATAGGCATACTATGTACTGCAGATGTGTGGGAGAGACTTTGTTGCCATCAATGACAACACTCATGAAGCCACATAGTGTCTCTTGCCAACAGAAACACCATTTCAACACAAAAAATTTGACCAAGGTAAACCCATTTAAGATCTTTTAGATCAATTATCATTGATGGGTGAAAAACCTCTAAGACAATAATGAGGCACAAAACTTGAGAATTTTTTCAAATTTTAGGCAAGTGCCAACAATTCCTTTTAGAAAGGCCAAAGACTCAACTTGATCATTTGTATCTCTACCACTATGTAATTGTATATGTCAAAATTAGTTGTTACAAATGATTATGCAAAATTCCTTACAATGAGCCAAGCATTGGCTTCCTTCAACTCCCCCATCAAAACATTTGGGTGATGGTCTTTGCCAAATGATGCTTGGAGCTTTCTGCCTATTTCCATTGGCCCCATTATTTGGGTGAGATGTGTTAGCACTTTGGTTTGACTTTTGTAAGATAATTTAAACCAAAACAATATGTGAAGTAAAACCTCTCTATGAATTATGAGGGGAACCTCCTTAAAACTAAAACTAATTGTTGACACTAACTATAGGCAAAATCTACAAATACTAACACTGTGCGCAATAACATCTAAGGTTTTTTGCAAAGTGAAAGAAACTAAATGAATCTTGCCCTATCTTTTTGGCTTTGGGTATGAGCACAAGATTGAGAACAACTCCTCACTCACAAGTGAGATTTTATATTGTAAAACTTGTAATCAAATGAAACAACAACTAAACTAGACACAACAAAACCTTCCTTACTAGCTAAAATCATAAACCAATGAGTTTGCATGCACGAAAATGGAATAAACAAATTAATATTGACACGTAAACAAGTTAAGATTTTTATAAATTGAATGATCTAGATGCATACCAAACTACAAATAAGATGAATTGTAGTGATAATACAAAGCCTAACACTACTCTTTGCTTTCAATTTGATCAACAAAGACTAAACACTTTCATCAGTGTGTCTTAAGTCATTCAATATGTGGCCTTCCATATCAGTTTGTAAGGTTGTTGTGTCAATCTTTGCTTTTCAACTAATAACTTTCACAAGTTGATGAAGGTTGCATGCAATTGTTCTATATGAAATAACGATGAGGTTCATGTTGATAACTGAGAGGGGGGGTGAATCAGTTATCTTAATTAATTTAACTTTCTATTTTTCTCTAACAGCTAGAGCAACATCAAAGCAAATAAGCATCCATAATCATGAAAGCAGAAACAAAGTCAATACACATAACACAATGATTTTGACGTGGAAAACCTTGTTAAGGGAAAAACCACGGGGTGACTAATCCAAGAATGTATTCTCTATTAGAAGAAATAGAAGTACAAAATGACACTTGCCAATTAGGGCTCACTGCTCGAGCACACTGCTCACAAGAGGCTCACTGCCTACAAGATATAAAGAGAGTAAAAAGATACTTGAACTAATGAGAAGCATCCACATATGCTGGAGTTCAGTTCTGGTTAGGCTCAGTAAACTGATCTACTGCACTTCATCCTTTCTCTTCTTTTGTGTTGCTGTCTTTTCACATACTGAACCTGCCTTACTACTTTCTCACTGCTCTTCTACTTTTCTTCTCACACCACATTATTCAATGACACACCTTCACATCCAAATCCATCTGGTATATATATCCGCACAAAGGATTTCATCCTCTTTCTAGTCGGCATCCGGAATAGTCAATATTTTCCCAAACACTAGTTTGTCGGCTGAATCCTTGCTTACCAAGTGATGCGAACCAAGGAGATACTTATAGAAGTCATCTAACATGTTGGCCAATCATGTATGATACCTTAAGAACCTTGATCACCATCAATATCTCATCCAAAATAATTATGATGCTTTGTCGATCAGTTCTTCCTCTGTCTAATCTGCCAAACCGGACCCCAAAACTTAGATGCTCATATCTCTTCACTCTTTCATCACCGGAGGCTCAATCCTTGGAATCTATCAGTCAAAGTACACCTCTTTACTTTCCCAAGTCCACACTTTACAAAGATACTTCCTCTAAGAGATCCGGACCTGACTGTCGGACCTTACTGCATGCTCTGTTCTTGCTTACCGGACTAAAGTATCTTTCAATCTGACTTCCCGTAAAGACACACCATGTCCTGCGGATGTGTGGAAAGGTCTTTGTTGCCATCTATGACAACACCAATGAAGCCACACAGTGTCTCTTGCCAACAATCTCCCCCTTTGGCATTGATGGCAACACTTAGTGAAAAATGTTTAAGTGTCACACTACACTCCCCCTTGGCTGATGCTCTTTTCTAATGTACATTTTTCCAGAGCTCCCCCTTAGCTAGATTCCACATTTTTCACTGCTCCTCACTTCCCCTTTGATATCAATGGCAAAGGGTAGAATTCGTACACCAAAAATCCTCAAAAAGATCAACTATACTTAGCTGCGTAAGTAAAAATACATGATACACTTACATATATTGGAGTATATCTGCAAAAGATGTCTTCAACTGGGTAAATTATGTTGCCCAACTCTACTTCATCCTATCCAAAATTGAGATATGACCACACAACAGGAATGCAAAAGCTTCTGCCCTCTTAAGATCTGTCAGATCACTGGTTCAGGCTGTGGTCTGGGCATCAGTTAGGGCCTCATACATGGCCTCTAATTTAGGGATAATCATCCCTCTAAGTTCACCCATCCTACTTATTATGTTCTTCCTCTCCTTCTCAAGCTTCTTAATCTCATTCATGACTACAATAGTTTGACATTCCTAGTTTATTATGGATATAGTGAGAGGATCAGAATTCTGAGAGAGGCTTGATAGTTTATCCTCTTGTTCCTTTACTTTCTTCTCAATATCCTTTGTTACTTTAGTCCAGGATATACAAAATTTATATACTTCTCCTCCATCCTTAAGAGCATTTTCTAAGCTCTTTATCCCAATATCCATATCTCTCCTATCATTGGTTATAAAGCCTTGTAACTTGGAGAATCTCTTATTCAAAAACTCTTTCCGGACCTTCTCCTCAGCTGATTTCTCTAAAGACTCAAAATGAGTGCTGACGGAACTAACAAGAGACTTGAGATTACCGGATGAAGAAGCTGAGGAATCCTTCTGAAAGGATGGTATGATCTTTTCAAGTACACCGGATGCAATTTCTAGCAGCTCACAGTCTTCCATGTGAGACTTTAGAAGTTTCTCTTTAGCCTTTGCTTGGGCAAAGGATGCTATTTTCATTGTTTGAACTGGGGAGAGAGAATCAAAGTCAAATGGTCCTTGAAGTAACTCCAGTTCATCAATCTCCATCATTTCTTTAGTCAAGAAGTCCTTAACAGTTTTTGCAGTGTCTCTTGTTAGAGACAAAGTTTTCTTTCCTTTTGCACTGTCACTTGTGTTCTTCTCAGTTTGACCTTCTTCTCTCCCCTTCACTTCTTTGTCTTCCTCCTCTATTCTTTCTTCTCCTTTAGATCCAAAGACTACTGGAGAATCTGGATTTACTTCTCCTTGGACTTCCTCTTTCGGAACAGAGGAATCTAAGTCCTTAGCTTTTTCTTCACTAGTCTCATTTTCCTCTTCTACTACTGTCTTAGTGGATTCTTCTTTGTCATCCATGGCAGAAGTTTCATCATCTAAGTTCTCTACAATGGGAATGTTGAATCTTTTGTATGCATTCCGGAGGATCTCTTCTGTCTCTTTTTTGTCAGTTTCACCAAGCATAAGCTGATTCATTCTAGCTTTGCTCCGGAACTCATCCTTGCAATCTTTGAAGATCATATTCATTTGCTTCGAAGTGATTGAAGGATAGAGTTGAATAACTATTTGTTCCCTGATCTCAAGGCCCTTGGCCTTGGTATTGTTCTTCCTAATTTCTAGTTCCTTCTCTAGGCTCTTTGGAATTAGAGGTATAATCTCAATGAATGCTTTATTATAAATGTTAAGATACCTGACTGTGGCTTCTTGCAGGATATTCTGATTAGCCTCACTGTAATCATCATAAAATGCAGTCATTGGCTTCAAGTTCCCATCCATAGTGACTGATTTAACTACATCATCTAAGGATAGAGTGGGCCTTTCAACAAACTCTTCTGCCTCTGCCTCCTTGTCTTCACCAGATACTTTCTTCTTCTTCATCATCTTCTTGATCTCTTCATCAGATTATGTCTCTTCTTCATCCTTTTGACTGATATAAGACCTTGTTGCCTTTGTCTTTGTTCTCTTTTCTCTTTTACCAGATGATTTTGCTTCCGGTTTTGATGCCTTTGAGCTCTTAGCAGTGGCAGATGTAGAGCTCTTAGAGGATCTGGTCTGGGAGGGGGCTTCTACCGGAGCACTTTCTTTTTCTACCTCTTCCTTTTTCTTTTTCTGTCCTTTCCATCTTTTCTCTATGTGCATCAAGTGCCTCTTTTGAGATGCCATATCTTTTGGCAACATTTTCTACTTCTTTTCTTACTTTTCTCTTCATCTCCGATTGTCTTAGTTCCACATGAATCTTTATACTCAATTCTTCAAAGGTTCCAAACCTTTCTGCCTTGGGATCCTTGGGCTGACTTAGCATGTGTTGAACATGCAGCTCTACAATTTTCTCATCTACTTCATACCCCATTGGCATGATCCACACTGTTCTTGGCTCCACAGCCTCCATTAGGCACTGATCAGTTTCTACCATAAAGCACACTGTATCTTTATACTTCTCAACTAGAGATTGGAGCATTCTTTCTCTAGCTTGCATCATGCATTGGAAGTTTTTGAAGTAGCCCCATAGCGTCGTGTTTTGTGCCTTGGCATCACCAAGCCCATGTAAGTAATCTCTGATCTAAATTGCAACTGGTCTCTTATTTTGCCATACCCATCCATTGGATCCGGGTAGCTCATTCATGTAGTAAGAGAATAGGTAGAGTATTAAGCCACCGTATTTGAAAGAATTTTTCTTATCCTTCTTTATCTTCTGCAGATTCTCCAAGAGTTGGTTCAGAAGGAGCTCACAAAGATCATAGTCTGCATTCTTCCACAACATTTCATAAGCAGTATATATAGCAATTCTGGATACTGAATTCTCCCTGCTAGGGTGATATATCTTATATCCAATTATCATTGATGCAAACTTGATATCCGGATCTGTGATATCCTCAATTGTCATTGCTCTTTTATCAAATTTTGATCCGGTAGCCTCACTTACAATTTGTTTTTTGATAGATTTGAGAGTAGGCATCCCACCGGTTGAGTGTAATCCAGTTACTGCCCTAATTGCATCCTTAGTGATCTTCTTGTTCAACCACATGAAGTTGTCATGCATTCTGCTCAAAATATACCGGACCCATTCATCTTCCAGAAAACAGGGGAAATGAATGTACTGTGCAAAATGTTTGTCTTGGATAGCCTTATATTGAGGTTTGAGATCAAAAGAGTCATCTATTAACTGATTGTGATAGATATCTGACAGCTTGGATTCTCCAAACTCTTCAATGTTCGCATGAATGTATGCCCTAACGTCTTCAACATGCAAAACCCCATGCGGAATGCTAGAAAATGCACCTAAAGGATCCGCTTCTAGAGATTTGTAGGGATGTTTCTTAAATTTAGGGTGCGGCCTATCAGAAATCTTCACAACATTCAAAGTAGTCATCTTTAAAGATTCAGAGAAAGAACGAAAAATACCTCTTACGCCTTTTAGGGTTTACGGAATGAGTTGAAGAGAGCACCTGCTGATTTGAATTCTGCGAGTAATCCTTGAGAGAGATGAGGCAAGCTTGTTTGCAGAGCTCTTCTTGTCTATTTAACTAATGCAAATGTGCAAATGAGGAGTAAACGAACCCTTTTATCACTGAGCAAACCCTAATTTCATATTGCAATAAATGCGTAACTTAAGTCATTCTGGTTGCCTTGTTCTCCTTATTCTGAGAAAGATCTTTTTTCAGATCACTGAGATATGCTTTGAATTATACTTGGTGATTATTGACAATCTATCTTTCTTTCCTCAATCATTTAATCTATCCGCAAATCAATATTCCTCAATTTTGAATCAAACCGGATCTAACTACAAGGACTTGCTTCTTACAGGATGACTGTAAAACTGGATCTACTTGGAAGATTAACCTGTTCAAAACTTCTTGCGGATCTTTCATCTCTTTACCAAAGCTTATTTAGATGTTCCTTTGTGAACCCTTTAATCCGCACCTTTCCTTGTGCCAATTCCGGCACCAATTAACTGGCTGGGGGAAAATGTTTTCCTTGTGTCTCCCCCTGAGCTAGAGCTCACTTTTTTAAGTTTCTGGAAGGAATATCAGCACCAGATTCTGGTGCGGATCCATTCCCTACATTTTTTGTACTTCTCTTTACCCAAATCTTGTTCATCTCACTTTGAACTTCATCCGCATTCACTTTTCTTTTTCCTTTGTCTTGATTCTGAATATGATGTACCGGACCCCTTTTGTCATGATTCTTGCTTCTACAAAATTTGGCAGTATGACCGGATCTATTGCAATTGTGGAAAACAACATTTCTTTGCATATTTGATTGATATCCTCTTGATCTACATTGATTAGCCGTATGTCCCATTCTATTGCATGCAAAGCATCTACCATTGAATGAATTGTTCATCTGCATATTTCTACATTCATGAGATTTGTGACCATACCTTTTGCAGTTGAAACACTATCCTGAGAAAGATGTATTAATCTGATTCATTCTCTTTTTGCACTGATTAGCTTTATGGCCAAAATTATTGCAGTTGTGGCAGTAACCATTGAAGGATGGATATCTTTAAGCATTAGGTTGCCTTACCGGAGGTCTTCTAGGCCTGTTCCTTGAATTTTCTGATCCAAAATTTTTCTGACCGGATCCGGAGCTTTCACCTTTCTCATATCCCAAGCCACACTTGTCATCTACCCCCTTTTGGCTTTCAAGAAGAACTTCAAGTTGAGCAGAACTTATCTTGAATTTCTCTTTGTATTCATTTGTTGTTTGAAGATCTTTTTTAAGAGTGTCAATTAGATCCTCAAGTTTTTCTTCATTATCTCTAGCATCTTCAAGATTAGATTCAAGATGTCTGATTATTCTATCCATCTTGTGGCAGTCTTCTGATTTCTCCTTGAGAGATTGTCTTAGATCATCTTCAGTTTTTCTTTTCTCTTCAATTTCTTGGGTAAATTTCATAACTCCTAATTCCATTTCATGTCTTACCATAATGATCTCTTTTGATAACTTTTCACATAACTTGGTTTTCTCCTTTAGAACTTCATTTGTATTATTAGCTTCACCTTGATTTGCCAATTGTTGAAGTAGATCCTTTCTCTTTTTCATAGAGAGACTCAGTTTCCCTTTTAGTTCATTTATGAAATCATCAGCTTGTTTGAGTCTTTCCTTCAATTCATTGACTTCAGAATTAGATTGCTCAAGATCATCTAGGGTAGACTGAAGTTGTTCCCTCATACCATACACATCCATTTGAATTCCCAGATCTTCCTCGAGCTGTTAGGCTCTGTTTGGAGGAACTTGGCTCTGATACCAATTGTTGATAACTGAGAGGGGGGTGAATGAGTTATCTTAATTAATTTAACTTTATGTTTTTCTTTAACAACTAGAGCAGCATCAAAGCAAATAAGCATCCATAATCATGAAAGTAGAAATAAAGTCAATACACATAACACAATGATTTTGAGGTGGAAAACCCTGTTAAGGGAAAAACCACAGGGTGACTAACCCAAGAATGTATTCTATGTTAGAAGAAATAGAAGTACAAAATGGCACTTGCTAATTAGGGCTCATTGCCTGAGCACACCGCTCACAAGAGGCTCACTGCCTACAAGATATAAAGAGAGTAACAAGATACTTGAATTGATGAGAAGCATCCACATATGCTAGAGTTTAGTTCCAGTTAGGCTCAGTAAACTGATCTACTGTACTTCATCCTTTCTCTTCTTTTGTGCTGCTGTCCTTTCCCATACTGGACCTGCCTTACTGCTTTCTCACTACTCTTCTAATTTTCTTCACACACCACATTATTCAATGACACACCTCCACATCCAAATCCATCTAGTATATATATCTGCACAAAGGATTTCATCCTCTTTCTAGTCGGCATCCGAAATAGTCAATATTTTCCCAAACACTAGTCTGTCGGCTGAATCCTTGCTTACCAAGTGATGCGAACCAAGGAGATACTTATAGAAGTCATCTAACATGTCGGCCAATCATGTATGATACCTTAAGAACCTTGATCACCATCAATATCTCATCCGAAATAATTATGATGCTCTGTCAGTCAGTTCTTCCTCTGTCTACTCTGCCAAACTGGACCCCAAAACTTACATGCTCATATCTCTTCACTCTTTCATCACCGGAGGCTCAATCCTTGGAATCTATCAGTCAAGGTACACCTCTTGACTTCCCCAAGTCCACACTTTACAAAGATACTTCCTTTAAGAGATCCAGACCTGACTATCGGACCTTGCTGCATGCTCTGTTCTTGCTTATCGGACCAAAGTATCTTTCAATCTGACTTCCCGTAAAGACACACCATATCCTGCGGATGTGTGGAAAGGTCTTTGTTGCCATCAATGACAACACCAATGAAGCCACACAGTGTCTCTTTCCAACAGTTCAAAGGTTGTTGATGGAATTAGTAAATAAGGAGAAGTATGAAAATGGCTAAGTCATGGAAGGCACATTGCTTGCTACCATTTGCCTAGAAAAAGTGCCTTTAGGGTGTGCATGACAAGGTTCAACTACGTGGAAACTCTGTTTATTGTCTTGAAGTTAACTTAAGTGGTAAATATATTTACCTAGCTCAAGTGCATGAAAGTTCTACCTTGGTTTAAGAGTCAACTTTTTTGCTTGGAACAAGTGAAATAAAATTCCTCTTCAAGATCTATGGAGCACATTTGGAGTGCACTGATCTACTGAGGAAAGATTTATGCAAATTATAACTTTTACAGTTACAGATTAAGATACACATTAATAGAAAGGTAATAACAATATCCAAATGCAAATACAAAACTCACAACACAAGATATACGTGGAGAAAACCCTTTCGAGTACAAAAACCCCACACTCTAAAGCTGCCCAATATATTATTCAGGAATCAAGAAGATTACAATATACTTGCAGAGAAAGATTTCATAGGAGTATAACCAACCAGAGATTCAGAGGTAACTCAACATCTATAAGACTCTTACACACAACCTCCATCTCAAGCTCTTGATATATAGGAGATACAATATAGTAAATGGTCAATGATAATTACAAAACCATGAACCAAAACCACCCAAAAGTGGCACCCAAATTATCTCCAATCAAAGATGCCTTGTGATGTGTCAAATCACACACCAATATGTGTAACTCTCCCCTTTACAACACTTTTGAGTGTCTAACATGTTTTCACATTTCCCAAAAATAGGAGGTCTAATTTTCGGAGGTCATAACTTATGATTCGGGTGTCTGATTGATGAACCATTTGATGTGTTGGAAAGGTCATGAAGAGATCTATCAAGATATAACATGATTTGCTGGTTAAGACAACTTTTAAGGTGTTTAAGGACCTCTAAGTGCCTCAAAATTGAGTTCAAAACTTTTTTTGATAGTTTCAAAAATAGAAACTTTAATATCTTGCAACCCAGGTATGATCTTGAGTTGAAACTCATCCGAGATTTTTACTTAGAAGTTCCACACCTTTTGGAAAAATTTTAGGTCCATCTGAGCTCAAATGTATAGTTACTAAAAATAGTAAGTCCTACCATTTTTAGCCCTTTTGGAAATTCTGAAAGTTCTAAACCATTCTTCAAGATAAAGGGTATTCAAAAAGACCAAAACTGGGAAGAATAGTAACCTTTCATAGTTGCAAGGTTGAGACACTTTTCCTAACATTCTCCTACTTGTCAAACACCTTGGAAGAGTAAAGGGAGTATCAACACCATGATTTAATTGCTAGGGGCCAAGAGGCCCATAGACTCCGAACACCATCTGAACTTCTCTGTGCTCACGGGTTTTGTTAAGGAATCTGCAACATTCGTCAAAGTGTCAACTTTCTCCAAGTTTACCTTCTTATCCTCTACCATGTCATGAACAAAATGGTATTGGACATCAATATGCTTAGTCCTCGTGTGGAAAGTAGGATTCTTCATCAAACATATGGCACTCTGATTGGCACAACAAATAGTAATCTTCCTTGCATCAAACCCAACATCAGAATTGTTGGCAAGAGACACTACAAGGCATGCCATGTGTTGTCATTAATGGCAACTAAGTCCATTCCACACATCTGCAGTGTAGTATCAAATCATATCGTAAGTCAGTTCCAAGATTTGTCCAGTCCGGATAGACAGGAACAGGGTATATGGTAGAATTCAGTATTTTGGTCAGTGGATCTCTCCAGTTAATTATTGCATGTTGTGAATCTGAGGGAGTATAGAGGAATGTTAGAGCAATCCAAATCCAAGATTTCAGCCTCTGATGACAAAGGGATTAAAAGTTATGAGCATCTGAGTATCAGGTCCTAATATGACAAGAACAATCTAGTGAAGAACAGGCCGACTTGTGTTAGATCCTTGTGTGGATCTAATAGAAGTGTTTTTATGAGTTGCGTATGAGATATAATGTTAGGGGCCAACATGTATGGTGATCTGCAAGTGTTATTTTTGGTGCGCATCAATATTGATGTATGAATTCAACCGACAGAACAGAGTACTTGTATTGTTTGTTAAGTTCTTCATAAGGCCAACAAAAAGGTGATCAAATTTCTTGAGGCAGATATATATAGCCAATGGATTTGAATGTATTGTGATATGTATGGTGTGTGATGATGGAGTAAGTGTGAAAAAGGTAGATAGAAGTGCGAAAAAGAAGAGATCTAAGGTCTGGATTATGGCAGAGCAATAAACAGGGTAGAATAAAGATGAAGTGTGTAAAATTAGTATCCTATGCTTAACGGAATTGAATTCTTGCATTGTCAGATTCTACTCATCAGTTCAAACAATCTGTAATCCTTTTGTAATCATTCTTGTAGGCAATGAGCCTCTCTTGAGCAGTGAGCTCTAGGTAGTGAGCCCAAAGGCATGTACCTTCCCCTTTGTAATACTTTTAATAGAGTATAATCTTTCTAGGTTAACCCCCACCGTGGTTTTTCCCTTAACCGGGTTTCCACGTCAAAATCTTGGTGTCAAGTGTGTTGTTTATGTTTCTACTCATGTATTATTAATTCTTACTTTTTATGATTATGTCATTAATCTGTTAAGAAGTGGTAAAGAAGAATTTACTACATCAAGCTTTAAAATTTTTATGTTTTTCAACCCTAATTCCAACAATTGGTATCAAAGCAAGGTTCCTTAAAAGAAGCCTAATAGCTTGAGGAGGATCTGGGAAGGAGTTTCAATGGGTTCACTCAAAGAACAAATTCAATTGGCTTTAGAAGATCTTGATCGGTCCAAAGTAGAAATAGATGATTTGAAAGAGAACATTAAGGATGCTGATGATTGCATTGACTTGCTAAAAGATAAACTAAAGAAATCAATGGAAAAAAGGAAGGAACTACTTCATCAGCTAGCTGATCTTACTGAATGGCATGAATGAGGCTTTAGAAGAAAAGACAAAGGAATGTGAGAAGCCGACAAAAGAAGTTTATGTTATAAAACATGAAATGGAATCTAGGGTAATGAGGCTAACCAAAGAAATTGAACAAAGGAAGAAGACTGAAGAAGACCTAAATCAAACTCTAAAAGAAAGAACTGAAGAATGTTGTAGATTGGATAGAATAGTTGGCCATCTAGAATTTGATCTTCAAGAAAGCAGAGACAATGAGAGAGAACTTGAGAGGCAAATTGTCATTCTCAGACATGACCTAGAAGTTGCAAATGAATACAAGAAGAAGTTCAAGATAAGCTTAGCTAAACTTGAAGCACTGCTTGAAAGTCAGAAAAAGGTTGATGTCAAGCATGGTCTTGGATATGAGAAAGGTGAAAGCTCCAGATTTGGACAAAGAAATTTTCAACCAAGGAATGGGAGAAACAGACCTAGAAGACCTCCGATAAGACAACCTAATGCTTAAAGATATCCATCATTCAATGGAAATTGTTTTAATTGTAATAAATTTGGTCATAGATCTACTTAGTGCAGAAGCAGAGTAAATCAAAATGGTCCATCCTTCTCCGGTCAATGTTTCAAGTATAAGAGGTATGGTCATAGATCAAATGAATGCAAAAGTATGATAATGAATAACTCTAACAATAGAAGAAATGGCAACTCTTTCAATGGTTACTGCTTTACTTGCAATGGATTTGGACACATGGCTAATCAGTGCAGATCAAGAGGAAATCAAGTATATAAACAAAGAAATGTTGTGTGCTTTAATTTCAATAGATCTGGTCATATTGCAAGATTCTGCAAAAGTAGGAATAATGAAAGAAGAGGTCTAGTAAACAAAAAACTAGATGAGCAGAGACAAGACAAAGGCAAGGGCAAAATTGATGTGAATGAGATCTAGAATGAAATGAGCAAGACATGGGTTCAGAAAAGTGTTGTGAACAATAATTATGGGTCCACACTAGAATCCGGTGCTGACAATTCCTCTAGGAATTAAATCAGGAGCTCTGGCTCAGGGGCAGCTACATTGAAGATCAAATTTCTCCAGCTAGTAAGTAGGTGCCTGAATCTGGCACAATGAATGAAGCTTGAGAAGCTTATTACATAACTTTCAAAGAAACTTCAGGAAGAAAAGAAGCTAATGTGACTAATTGCAAAGCAATTGAGGATTAATTACATGCATAAATAGTGTAACTAGATGTGTTAGGGTAGAGCATTTATTACAAAGGCAAATTAGGTTTTGTGGAGCATAAAAAACTATTCACTCCTCATTTGAATCACTTTGCACTTGAAGAAAGCAAGAAGAAGAGAGTCTGAGCTAAGATTTCAAGGATTTGAAGTGCGACTGACAAATTTGTTTGCTAACCCTAACTTCATGGAAGAAAAAGGTATTTATCTACAAAGCCTTGAATTTGTAATCTTTTGCAATGGCCGCTCCTCTTGTTGTTGATATTACTGAAAGGCCCTGGCCAAAATTTAAGAAGAATCCATACAAATTAGTCGAAATCAAACCTTTAGGAGTATTTTTTGGTGTCCCATACGGAGTTCTACATGTTGAGGATATTAGGGCATACATCCACTATAGCATAGATGAATTTGGAAATCTGAAACTCTTGGATTTGTTTAACAACTACCTAAGGGATGATAGCTATAAATTGAAACTAGAATACAAATCCCTAGAAAGCAAACATTTTCTGCAAGTCATTAAATTTCTAACATTTGATGAGAATGAGTGGGTTCGATATATCTTGAGCTGAATACATGATGAGTTCATATGGCTATTGAAACCATTTAAGATTACAAAGGATGTTATCAAGATTGTAAGTAGGTTAAATTCAACTGGTGGATTACCCATGCTAAAAGCAGTGAAAAATTAGATAGTAACCGATGCTACCGATGCCAAGTTTGACAAAAGGGCAATGACAATCAATGATATTATAGAACCGGATGTTGAGTTTGCTTCTATGGTGATTGGCTACAAGATTTACCACTCCAGTAGGGAGAATTATACCTCCAGAACTGCCATTTATGCAGCATATCAAATGTTGAATGAGAATGCAGATTATGACCTATGTGAGCTATTACAAAACCAACTAATTGAAAATTCAAGTAAAATAAAAAAGGATAAGAAAAAAACCTTCAAATATGGTTCCCTAGTTATATGTTTGTTCTTCTATTTTATGAATGAAGTGCCTGGAGTACAAGGTGTGCACTGGACAAATGACAGGCCAGTTGCTTGGCAAATAAGAGATCATCTACTCAGCATTGGAGACTCAAGTGCACAAAAGACTGCAATCTGGGGTTACTTTAAAAAATTTTAGAATATGATGCATTCTAGAGAAAGAATCCCCAATTCAATAGTTGAGAAATACAAGGATGAAATCTGCTTTATGGTAGACACTGATCAGTGCCTAATGGAAGCTGTGGAACCCAGAACTGTATGGATTATGCCTATGGGTTATGAGGTTGATGAGAAGATCTTAGACATGTATGCTCAACATCTCCTGAGCAAATAAAAAGACACCTCTATTGAAAGGTTTGGAACATATAAGGAGCTAAGTCTAAAATTGCATGTTGAGCTCAGGAAACCAGAGACTAAGGGAAAAGTTTAGAGGCAGGTTGAAATGTATGTTCAAAGCATTGGCCTAACCAAGGAAGCAGTGAAGCAAAACAAAGAAAGAATTGAAAAGGCTGAAAAGGAGAAACGTGATAAGAAACAAGAAGATACTCTGGTGGAATCATCCTCCACTTGAAGGACTACTAGAAGCTCTGTTGTTGCCTCTGCTCCCCTTAAACCTGCAAAACTAGAAGACAAATCAACCGGTAAGGAAAATAAAAGAACGAAAGTAATGGAAAAAAGGCCATATGAAAGTTTGGAAGAAAAGGATGAAGAGAAGATAGATATAGATGATGAAGTTGAGGAGATAAAGGCCACAGGTACTAAAGCTATTAAAGTATCTGAAGAAAAGCCCTCCGGAAGCAAGAAGACAATAAAGAGACAAAAATTAGAAGCTGATACTAAGAAGAAAATTCCCTCTATGAAAAACATTGTCAAGAAAATTACTGTTGATGGGAACTTAAAACCATTAACTAAATTCTATGATCTATGCAGTAATGCTGACAAAAGACTCTTGGAAGAAGCTACTATCAAGTACTTGAATGTGTTCAATCAAGTACTGGTAGAAATTTTGTCTGAAGTTCCAAAAGGTCTGAAGGATATATTGGAAATTAGGAAAGAAGCTACCAAGACAAAAGATATGGAGTTAAGAGAACATGTACTAACCACTCTATGTCCGGTAATCTCCAGCAAAGAAGCAGACAAAATCTTCAAAGAGGTGAAAAATGAATTCAAGAGCAACAAGAGAATGAATAAACTGATGGTTGGAGAGATAGATGAAATAGTTTAAGAAATTGAACAAATTTTGAGAAAAGCATTAGACAAGAACAAGTTTATTGTTGTGTCATATGAGCCTGCTGATGACACACCAGTCCCAAATGAAGAATAGCAGCAGAAGGATGAGTAATAATATGGAATAGATGACTCCTCTGTTCCGGAAGTGGAACAAATAAACAAGGAAGATACAGAGATGGTGGATAAAACTGATGATGCAAGAGATACTCTAACTCCTCCTGATCAATCTAGAAAAGAAGACAATGATGAGAATACTGCTGCTACACAAGATCCTCTAGAATAGATTTCAAATTGTGAGGACAAAGGAAAGAATCCCCTTGTAGATGACATAGAGAAAGGTGAAGTGGAGAAAGAAGAAGAAGTCAAAGATAAGGAAGATAAAGCAGAAGAAGATGGTACAAATGTTGATGCACCCAAACAAAATAGTCTTGTCACTAAGAAAACCCAAGGAAAGGAAGGTGGTCCAGAAATTGTGGCAAGAGACACTACAGATGCAGTGAAGAGTTTTCTGAGTAAAGAGATGCTAGAGTTTGATGAACCTAAAATGATTCAAGGACCACTCAACCTGGATACTTTCTCTCCAATCCAATTGTTGAAGATAACATCTTTCACACAAGCCAAGGCAAGAGAAAAGGTATTGAAATCTCACATAGAGGACAATGAGCTGCTAGGCCTTGCATCCAGCATATTGGAGAAGACAATGCCAACGTTCCAGAAGAATCCATATGATTCTCCCTCTGAAAATCTGAAGAGCCTTGCAAATTCTATAAGTACACACTTTGAGTCCTTTGAAAAATCTACAGAAGTTAAAGTTTAGAATGAATTTAATAGCAAAAGATTTGATGCACTTAAAGGCATGATTGGGTTAGATAGATTGGTGCTAGATAACAGTATAAAGAGTATTCAAAATGCTCTTTCAGAAGGATGTAGTATATATAAGTTTTATTTATCTACTCCTAAAGTCATAGAGGATATAGAATATAAAATAAAGGACTCCAAATAGAAATTGTCAAGTTTGTCCCAAGCTTTTGATCCGTTGACAGTATCAGTGGCAAGCAAGGAATGTCAAGCAATCAACCTGATGGAAGAAATAAAGAATTTGACAAGAGAAAAGGAGAACATTGAAGCAAGAATGGGTGAGCTTTGGGGACTAATTTCCCCTAAGATAGAAGCAATGTTCAATGTTGTGACAGAAGCCCAAACTGCTACACAAACAAGTGATCCCATTGACCTCCGAAAGACTGAAGCACAAACATTTTTGCTCAATGGCCACATTTCAACTTTGAATAGTATGAAGAAGAGTTGGGACATAGAGTTGACCCTGCTAAAGAATATTTCTGGAGATATACTTAAGTATATGTAAATACAACTTAAGGATTGGTTGTACATATGCGGCATTGTATACAGATTTCTTGTGAAAATTTTGGTTTGTGGATCCCACCCCTTGCCATTAATGTCAAAGGGGGAGTGAGAGACAGTGAAAAATGAAAGAAAATGAAGAATCCATGAAAGGGGGAGCAATGGAAGAATATATAAGTGTACACAGTAGGGGGAATCAGTCATGACAGTCATTTTTCACTAAGTGTTGCCATCAATGCCAAAGGGGGAGATTGTTGGCAAGAGACACTGCAAGGCATGCTAGGTGTTGTCATTGATGGTAACTAAGTCCATTCCACACATCTGAAGTGTAGTATCAGATCATATCGGAAGTCAGTTCCAAGATTTGTCCAGTCTGGATAGACAGGAACAGGGTATATGGTAGAATTCAGTATTTTGGTCAGTAGATCTCTCCAGTTAATTATTGCATGTTGTGAATCTGAAGGAGTATAGAGGAATGTCAGAACAATCCAAATCCAAGATTTTAGTCTCCAGTGACAAAGGGATTAAAAGTTATGGGCATCTGAGTACTAGGTCCTAATATGACAAGAGCAAAAGTGTTTTTATGAGTTGCATATGAGATATAATGTTAGGGGCTAACATGTATGGTGATCTGCAAGTGTTATTTTTGGTGCGCATCAATATTGATGTATGAATTCAACCGACAGAATAGAGTACTTGTATTGTTTGTTAAGTTCTTCATAGGGCTGACAAAAAGGTGATCAAATTTCTTGAGACAGATATATATAGCCAATGGATTCGAATGTATTTGATATGTATGGTGTACAATGATGGAGTAAGTGCAAAAAAGGTAGATAGAAGTGTGAAAAAGAAGAGATCTAAGGTCTAGATTATGGTAGAGTAGTAAACAAGGCAGAATAAAGATGAAGTGTGTAAAATTAGTATTATGTGCTTAACTGAAACTGAATTCTTGCATTGGAAGATGCTACTCATCAGTTCAAACAATCTGTAATCCTTTTGTAATCATTCTTGTAGGTAGTGAGCCTCCCTTGAGCAATGAGCTCTGGGCAGTGAGCCCAAAGGCATGTGCCTTCCCCTTTGTAATACTTTTAACAAAGTATAATTTTTGTGGGTTAACCCCCACTGTGGTTTTTCCCTTAACCGGGTTTCCACGTCAGAATCTTGGTGTCAAGTGTGTTGTTTATGTTTCTACTCATGTATTATTAATTCTTTCTTTTTATGATTATGTCATTAATCTGTTAAAAAGTGGTAAAGAAGAATTTACTACAGCAAGCTTTAAAATTTTTATGACAACTGATTCACCCCCCTCTTAGTTGTCAGCCCTAATTCCAACAAGAACTCAATCTCTTAAGCCAAATGGATTCTTTACAAGCATGAGTTACTATGATGTACTTAGCTTCAATAGTGAACAAAGCGGCCACAGGTTGCCACTTACTCATCCAACTAATAGCACCACCAAACATAGTGAACACATAAGCACTGGTGGATCTCCTGCTGTCAATGTCACCTGCCCAATCTGAATCAACAAATCCTTGAATACAAAGTGAATGCCAAGGTCCTATAGGATAACCATGATAACATAAGGAATACTCATGAGTACCCCACAAATATCTGAACACTCTCTTCACTGCATCTCAATGTACTCGTCCAGGATTAGCCATAAATTGACTAAGGACTCCCACTACTTGGGCAATGTCTGGTCTTGTACAGACCATAACATACATCAAGCTGGAAACTACACTAGCATAAGGAACTCTGTTCATATCCTCCATCTCTAAAGGAGACTTCGGACAATCTACAACAGATAACTTTGTCCCCATCATAATAGGAACTGTCAACGGTCTACAAGATGCCATGCTGAATCTCTCAAACATGGTGTCCACATACTTACTCTGACCTAACCAAAGTTTTTTGTTAGCTATATCTCTTCTAATTTTTGTTCCAAGAATGTACATGGCTGCCCATAGATCTTTCATCTCAAATTGTGCTGACAATTGAGACTTCAAATCAGAAATCAAACTTTTACCATTCCTAATGAACAACATATCATCAACATATAATGTAATAATGAGAATGCAATCATTATCCATTTTAAAGTAAACACAATGACTTAATTTTGATCTCAAACTCAATACAAAGGCATCAAATTTCTAGTACCACATCCTAGGAGATTGCTACAAACCATACAAAGACTTTTTCAACTTGCAAACAAGATTTTCTTTACCTTTTACCACATAGTGCTATGGCTGTGACATATAGATTTCTTCCTCCAAGTCACCATGAAGGAAAGTTGTCTTCACATCCATATGTTCAACTTCTAAATCGTATGCTATAGCAAGTGATAACAAGAATTTGATAGATGTCATCTTTTCAATGGGAGAGAAAATCTCACCATAATCTATTCCCTCAACCTGGGAATAACCCTTTGTGACCAACCTTGCCTTAAACTTCTCAACACTAACATCTGAACCAAATTTCTTCTTGAACACCCATTTGTATCCAACAATTTTACGTCCATCAGGAAAGGGTACTAGATCCCAAGTATTATTTTTCTTCCAGGAAGCCATCTCTTCTTCCATGGCCTCTTTCCAAGAATCTGCATCACTCATACCCATAGCCTCCCTTACGATCCTAGGCTCATTAGTGTTAGAAATCAAAGAAAAAATACAACTAGAATCATGCAATGAATAACCAAACCTATCAGGTTGCTGCCTTATTTGCGTGGACCTTCTCAAAGGTTGAGGCTGAGTTTCTTCATCTTATTCTAAACTTTTAGAGTTACTAGAGCTATCCTCATCATCAAGTCCAACAGATGTCTTTGGTTCAACTTTCTTAAGGGTGGAAGGAAGTTGAACCACATCCTCTTTCTCTTTTACTTTTTGTAGTTGTAGAACAATAGAAGAAGGATTTAGCTTATGAAGATCACACTTCTTCTATACAGAACTGTCTTGGCCACTAGATCCCAAAGATTGTACCCTTTCACACCGATACCATAACTGATGAAGATGCACTTCTCAGCCTTGTTCTCCAACTTAAACCTCTTCTTCTTAGGCACATGTGCATATGCCTCACAACCAAATACTCAAATGTGTCTTAATGAAGGATTTTTACTAGACCACACCTCCATAGGTGTCTTATCAGCAAGCATCGATGTAGGAGACTTGTTAACCAGGTAACAAGTGGTAGCAACAACTTCATCCCTAAACTTTTGTTCAAGGCCAACTCCACTTACCATATGCCTTGCCCTCTCCATCAATGTTCTATTCATCCTCTCTACAACTCCATTTTTTTGAGGGGTATACAGAGTTGTCTTGTGCCCCTCAATCCCCTGTTCTTTATAGAAATTGTCAAAATCTACTAAACAAAACTCACCACCATTGTTAGTCCTCAAAAACTTAATCTTTCTATCCTTTTGATTCTCTACAAGAGATTTGAACTCTTTGAAACTATTAAAGACTTTAGATTTACTTCCAAGGAAATACACCCATGTCCTTCTACTATAGTCATCAATGAATGAAACAAAGTAAACAGATTTTGAAATCGAAGGAACATTAAAAAGACCAAACACATCAGAATGAATCAAGTCCAACACCTTAAAAGATTTATGAGAACTGGAATAAATTGAACACAGTTTTGTATTCCATAAATGCAATGTTCACAGAAATCAAACTCAAGGTTACAGTCATTCATACCTTCAATAAGATTTTTATTTTTTAGGGTCCTCAAACCCTTTCACCAATGTGATCAAGCCTTTGGTGCCATAAAATTGTCTTCTCAGTTGGAAGTTTCATCTCCATAGAATGAACACACTTAGGTACCCAGAAAGCACGACCATCGGAAGTAGATGCAACAGTTCTCTTCGCTACTAGTTCCAATGGTGAGGATGAAGACTATGAAGCTCTCTTCTTTGAAACAGAAGCACTATTGCACTAAACTGCACATGCATCAAGCTGAAATAGAGTGCCAATACGAACACCCTTAGCCAACACCATAGATCCTCTAGTCATCTTGCATCCTCCATTCAATAAAACAACCTACACACCCACATCATTCAAATTATAGAAAGAAGGTTCCATGCCAATCCAAGGATATGTAGAACACCATTGATCCCCTTTACTCATTAATCAGGGAATCAAATCAAGACTCTTCCATAGCCAACAATCTTTAGGTGAGAGTCATCACCCAAGTAAACCTTTCCACCATCATATTCTTCATACTTCAAAAACCAACCCCAATGCAAAGTCATGTGAAAAGATGCACCAGAGTCAATAAGCCACACATCCTCAGATGCATGGGTTGCCAAGGCAGTGACAAAGCTTCTCCTTCATCTTGAGAGGACTTGTCAGAATCTAAATCATAGTTCTTATTTTTCTTTTTCTCCTCCTTGAACTCCTTTCAGAAGTGACCAGGTTTGCCACAATTCCAACACAAAGCCTTGGACTTTTTGGGAGACTTAGATCTCTCGCGAGATTTGGATTTTCATTTTTCTTCCTTCTTCTTATCCTTTTTCTTTTCCTTCTCTTTAGATCTAACACGAGTTGTAAGAGCCTCCTTAGCTGATTTGGAAGACTTTCTCTGCATCTCTTCAGACAACACCAAAGAAACCACTTCATCCATCTTGAAGGTGGTAGTGGTACTCCAATGGCCATAACAAGGTGATCCCACGAATCCGGTAAGGAACACAGTAATGCCATACATCGATCCTCCTCCTCCATCTTCACACCAACAGAGGTCAACTACGCAACAAGCATATTGAATGTATTCAGGTGATCAACGATAGATCCTTCATCTTCCATCCTCAGAGAATACAATTTCTTTCATAGGAATAACTTCTTCACCAGGGATTTAGCCTAGTAAACAACTCCAAGCTTCTTCCAAAGATCTTTTGGAGTCTTCTCTTCATGGATATTCAGGAGCAATGAATCAGCCAAATAGAGTCTTATCAGACCCTTAGCCTTCCAATCCATCAGATCCTAATCTTCTTGTTTCATACCTGATGGCATGGTTCTAGATACTACAATCCATAGATCTCTATCCACCAATAAGTCCTCCATCTCGAGTTTCCACAACTCAAAGTTGCCTCCATTGAACTTCTCTATATCAAACCTCCTAGATGTGCTCGCCATCTCTTTCCTGCAACAAAGATTTCAAAATCCTATGCATAAGCTCCCAGTCAAACAAGGATCAGCTCAAAAAACTCTACCCAACTAGAACCAAAGGTGATCAAGCTCTGATACCAACTAAAAGGAAGCAAGGTATGCAAAAACGCTTCCTACACTAATCTACTAAGGAAAAATTTATGCAAATTTTAACTTTTACAATTACAGATTAAGATGCACATTAACAAAAAGATAATAAAAATATCCAAATGCAAATACAAAACTCACAACACAAGACATATGTGGGGAAAACCCTTTCGGGTTAAAAAACCCACACTCCAAAGTCGTCGAATATATTATTCAGGAATTAAGAAGATTCTAATATACTTGTAGAGCAAGCTTTCACAGGAGTATAAACAACCAAAGATCTGGAGGTAATTCAACATCTATAAGACTCTTACACACAATCTCCATTTCAAGCTCTTGATATATAGGAGATGCAATATATAGGAGATGCAATACAGTAAACTGTCAATGGTAATTACAAAATCATGAGACAAAATCACCCAAAAGTGGCACCCAAATTATCTCCAATCAAAGATGCCTTGTGATGTGCCAAATCACACACCAACATGTGTAACTCTCCCCTCTATAACTCTTTTGAGTGTCTAACACGTTTTCACATTTCCCAAAAATAGGAGGTCCAACTTCTAGAGGTCATAACTGTTGATCCGGGTGTCTGATTGATGAATTATTTGATGCGTTGAAACGCTCGTGAAGAGAACTATCAAGATATAACCTACTTCTCTAGTTACGACAACTTTTGAGGTATTTAGGGACTTCTAAGTGCTTCAAAACTAAGTTTAAAATTTTTTCCAACAATTTCAAAAAATAGAAACTTTAATATCTCACAATCTAGGCAATGATCTTGAGTCAAAACTCACTTGAGATGTTTACTTAGCAGTTCCACACCTTTTGGCAAAGTTTCAAGTCCATCTAAGCTCAAATGTAGAGTTACTAAAAATAGTAAGTCCTACCATTTTTATCCCTTTTGGAAATTCTGAAAGTTCTAAACCATTCTTTAAGATAAAGAGTATTCGAAAAGACCATGTAGACATAAAAAATTGACCCACGGATCACATTCCTATCCATCCCTAAATCATCCCCTGAATATCGATCAATTCCCTAAGTCAGGAAATTTAATTGATTTTAATTAATTAATTAAATCTTTCATACCATCTCCCGTAAATAATAAATTCAATTTAACAAAATTAATTTATTATTTACTAATAAACCTAAAAACCTATCGTATATAATAAATTAAATAAATTTAATTTATTATTTTATCCAAAACCTAAATCTATTTCGCAAAAATAATAATCCCAAAACCTGTTATTTACCTACCTTTTCCATTCAACTACCCGAACCACTTCAAATCAAACTTTATAAAATCTCTATTTCATTCTCATTTACCCCCAGCTGGAGAAATGACACGGGAGTTATGCTAAAACAATGAGCAACCACAATATTAAATACTTTGGTAACATTTATTTCATTTGATTTCAATAGTTTTATCATTTATCTTTCTGTTACACTTAGTATAAATTTTTGGAGTTTTGATCAATTTCAAATCTCTTTATAAAAAATTATATTTCACTATAAACAGACCAAAATTGGGAAAAATAGTAACCTTTCGTAGTTGCAAGGTTGAGACACTTTTCCTAACATGTTAATCTTCTACTTTACATCTTAAGCATGTTAAGAGTAGCATAAAGTTCTAACAATTCACTTAAAGTTGGTAGTGTCACTTAAAAGTTCTGCTTCATATGAGATGGGTGCACTTTTGGAGTGGCTAAGACACCAATGATTTATGCCCATCACTTGGGAAAGTGGCATAAAGTTTTGCCTGGGATCTTAAAAGTGGTGCAAATGAAGGATTTTTCTATGTAACATAAGTTGGCTTAAGTGGACAAGAATTCCACCTAACATGATAAGGATGAAAAAAGCACTTAAAAGTTTTGCCCAAGGTTGTAAGTGACAAAGTTTCACCCAACTTGTGATGCCCCGCCATGCAACCCTAGAGTGCTAGACTAACAAGAGACAATATTACAGAAATATTTTTTTGAAACAAGGAAATGCATTATACATTAAATATAACTGCACTAATAACAACATTAATTGAAATGAACAACTAACACTTCTAGGGAACATAACCGCATCAGATAAAATTAAAACCATACAAGTGATCTGCATCTCAATGCAACAGAAGAATAATATATTAAACATTAACAGAGATGAATGATTACAAATTTCAAAACAAGGTTACAAGACTGATTACATCGGTTTATAAATAGTACAATTATGAATGTATACTACAACTTGAAGATGAAGAGCAAACTGGAACTGGAGCACTTTTGCTCTGATCTCGAACTGAACATTCGAGAAGACCAATGGATAGCTCTGCCTCCCAACCATGTGGAACCCTAAGGTCCACCCCTCCAATATAGGAGATAACAATGAGGTTCCACTAGGTCAAGGTTACAACCATGAACACAATAACAAGATCCAGACTCCATGCAAACAAAACAGGATAACAAGACTGCACAGACACGACAGTACTCACCAAAACAAGACAAATCAAAACATTAAGCTAAGTTCAACCATGAAGACAAGTCTGCACTCCAGAGGTAACAACAAAGGTAAAGAGGAAGTAACTGGACTGCGTAAGGAGAGTGTCATCACATGGTCCTAGCATGGGCTACCCAGGCTATCTCTCACTAGAAGCCGGCCCCCATCTATGGTTACCCTAGCAGCCTCTCTCTAAGCACCGGCCCCATAGGGTGACACATTCGGAGCCGACATGTCCTCTCATGAAGACAAGGAGGTCAGCCTTGCCAACCAAGTCTTCTCATCCCATCCTTAGCCTGTGAGAGCACTCAAGGCATGGGTGAGGTATCTTACTTATCTTGTTATGTGATTTACTACCCCAACCCTCCTAAATAAGTTATTAAGTTATCACTTGCTTACAACTTCCATGGGGTTACCCAGGCGGCCTCTCTGGCACCGACCCCACCATGAAAGCCACTCTCCTAGCAATCTTTGACCAATCATCCCAAAACCAAAATACACAAGGACAAGGGTTAAATAGATTATGATCCAATACACATGCCATTCACTTGACCACAACAATATAAGTCCCCTTGTCCCCCTCAACTCAAACAATACATCATGAAATAGTATGACACAAGTATCAAGTTGAATACCCAAACGGTTAGGCCTCTGGAGTCGGTAATTGAATTCTTTACTAGGTTACAACAGCAACTTTCCCAATAGGGAAACTAGGTTTCAATGACCATGACTTTAATATAAGGTCAACAAGGGATAAAGAGAAAGAAAATAACGCAATACCATCCTTAATACAAGTTGATAAAATAAACAATTTTGTCCCAAGGATGACTTCACATAAATTCTGGACAAGGTTTGTGAAATTAAATCATTTTAATAAAAAAATAAATACAATATTACAACCTATAACCAAAATATTCATATTTCCTTGCATTAACGATAGAAAGAACTCCAAACCTTACAAGACACAAAACCTACTCAAGAAGAATACTAATTACACATTATCATATTGAAATGACGACAATTTTAAGAGACTATAATAACTTAATTCCAATCATTATGAAAAGAGGTGATTTAAAGCTAGTCAACAACATCTTCAAATAGACAAATATAAACCAACTAACGATTCCACACGTAAGATCTTAAAGTTCTAATTCTATCCTACTCTACAATACTTAACAATTTGATCATTTAAAGCACCATACCCCTAGTTTGACTAAACAAGACAAAATTCAATAATATGTTTAAATTCCTACTTTCTATAAAACAAGCTTAATGAGAAAATATCTATACTAACATTTATATAAAAATAACTTTCATTTTCTAATAACTATTATTGATTTAACAACAAGCATCTCTATCAACATTACGTCACCTTCCGACTATTCTAACATGGTTTATAATGAAAGATTTCAACAATTTTCTACTGAACTTCAAGGTCTAAATAACAATTATTCCAAACCCTATTTATTCTATTCCCAAAAAGAAAACTAGGATAACTAACAATGCAAGGAAATTATCGCATTTATTAACCTAAAACATTAGATTTATAAGTCCTTAAATCAATTTTATTCCTAGCAGACTATCAACTCATACAAGCTCTTCGCCAACCTAACTTGGTTAATCAAATAACAAATGCATTATAGATTTTAGGGTCTACCATATAATTATACTGAAGAATTCATTAAGCACGAAAACATATCTATCTAGTCCACCTTTTAAAAGTAACTAAGAATCTACTTTCTAAAATAATAGAGACGTTAAAAGAACAAGGATAAAATTTTATTGAATTAAAATCCTACTCTAATAGCTTTCTACCCACCATAATTAACTTTCTTACAAGAGCTTATAAAATGAACCTTACACTAAACACAAGGCACTAAAAGTCATAAAGTTTGGGTTAAATAAAATGGGTTGCTAAAAGCTAATAAATAGGGTTACTATGTCCACTCACCTTAATGCTTTGAAGGACTCACTTGAAACAAAACTACAAGCCGAGAATAATTAACTTAAAAAGCAATCTCCAAAAACATTCTCTAAATAACATATAAGATGTCCTAAGCTCAAACCCACGAAGAGATCTTCGCCTCAACACTAGAAGAATGATGTGTACAAAACAATTTAGTTAAACTAAAACATCAACATGCTATACTTGATGTGTGGAGCGCAGTATTCATCATATTGTAAACATTGGTAATATCGATGGGTAAAAGGTTAGATTTGACAGCCACGACGCTGAGGTTTGCAATGAACATACCACTCAACCACTTAAAAGTTAGGGTCGACGGACGGTAGAGAATGTGCAGCTATTGTCAAAAAAGACTCAAGTGTGACCAACGTTGGCGGAAGGAAAACCTTGGCAGCGAATACGACGATGTCCAAAATGGTATCTACCACCTTAACTATATAGACTACTACAGAGAATCCTCCGATCATACAAAACAAAACTGATGGTTTAGGCAAGGCAAGGGAAGTTTCTAAAGATACAAAACTGCCAACCTCCGATGATAAATACCCCATCACTGGCAACGACGGATATAGAGTGGATCAACTGAAAGGATATGGGAAAAACTGAAGACATGGCAAGATGAGAGTTTCACAATGCCACTGCCGACAACAATGAAGAGGAGGCAGGATTCAACTTCCATCCTCAGTCAATGGTTTAGCTTGGCCACAGAGAGAGAGAGAGAGAGAGAAACCCGATGCCGCAAGGTGACACAAGACATCACCAGGGCAAATGAGCTTGCAAATACAAAGAGATCTCAACAAAAAATGTGCAGCGACCCAAGAAAAATGAAGCAACTATCATCAACAACCTCTGTGGTCTATGGTTAGAGCGACTAGACCAAGGGTTTCTATTGGAGCTGCAAAGAGCCATAAGGGTTCTATAGAAGCTGCAACTTCCTTCACAGAGGTTTTCAAATGGATCAGCTAGAATTTGAACACAACCTTTGATGAGAACAGCAGGGTTGCCCGAGACCAAGATTCTACAAGATGCACATCAGAAAAGCTAACATGCAAGAGGCACAACGGCTCGGTGGAAAAATAGTAAGTGAGGTTTTGAAGACAAAATAACAAGAACCCACCAGCTCAAAATGAACTGTAGGATGAAGATTATAGTTAAATCCATTTGAGGAAGAGGTTTAGAGTTGCAGAGATGATTTATAGGCTTAAAGTTTTGCCAAGTCTTTCCATAAGAGCAACCAACAAGAAGCAAGAAGTTTACAAAGGTGACAAGGGTGAATTACATATCAATTCCATGCAAGAACAATTGGACAACAAAGAAATCTAATTCCTTAGAGCATATCAGAGACAAAAATATAGAAATTCACAAGACATACCCGTACTAGTCACGCTCCAAAGATTGAATCCTCTTTCAAAACTTCTCCTCCTTTCTCCGAAACAATCCTCTGAATCATGCTTCCCAAAAATTCCTCTCAGAACAAAATAACCTTAGTCATGAATACCCACTCACACCAAATCCTCTCCTGTGAATCCTCTTCACCAGAATTTTTAAATTTTTACTATTCACAAAGATTCCCCACTCTGGAATCATAAATGACAACTAACCACCTTAACATTAATCCCCAAGAAGAAATTCAATACATAACTATAAATAATAATGAGTTAAAATGATACTTTGACCCACATATAAAATTTACAAACATAAGAATTGTTACTTGATTTTGCATTATAATTTATTTAAATAGCTTCCTCCAAGAATATTCCAATTTTATGACACAACAAAATACTATAATATTTTACAATAAAATGTTATAATATTATAGATCATTTACGCAAACAAGAATACACATAGGCTGACCTAATAAGGACTCAACAATAAACTTACAAACCACCTAACGACCATCAAACAAAAGGTTGAACTGACCTAGGGGATAAACCTCATGTTATCTCCATCAACATTATCCAATGTGTAGGGCCCGCTCAGACCTGCTAAGTCAGGTGGAGTCGAGGCCCGGTACCTGTAACCTGCATAAGAATAATAGGTTGTATACGATCAACTGCATAAATATCAAACACACATAGAGTCAGAGAATCATGGCGTAGTAGGGTGCTCGAACCGAGTAGTACTACACCATCCCTACTCTGAAACAAAACTATAACCATTTATATTTAAAATCAGATATCAATAAGTCGCATAAAACATGATAATATAAAACCATCACTAATCATGTCCATCTCATCATAACTGGAATAACAATAATGTCATCATAACTCAACACATGGTCAGAACTATAACAGTCGAACATAGTTTATCATGATCATAATAAGCATAAACCATAGGTCAAATAACTCAAATGTCTCAGAACTATCTAAATGCAATGGAAGAACTAACAACTGTCTCAGAACTACCAAAATGGTAATGTAAAACTAGCAACTATCACAAGCCAAAAATGAGGGGGCATTACACAACTTGGAAAAGTGCCATAAGTTTCATAAAGAAGTTTTGCTTGGGGTCTTTAAAGTGGTGCAAATGAAGGATTGTTTTGCCTAACATAAAGTTGGCCTAAGTGGACAAGAATTCTTCCTAGAATGAAAAGGGTGACAAAAGAACTTAAAAATTATACTTGAGATTGTGACATAAAGTTTTTCGCAACTTAGAAAAGTGGCATGAGTGAACTAAAGTTCCACGTGGAATGCAAAAATGGCTTAAGTGTTTTCAAAAGACTCTTCATGAACTAGGGAACACATTTAGAATGGCTAAGCCACTAAATAATTTTGCCTTGGTGACAAGAGATCGCATATGTGACTAACGTGTGTGCTTTAAGTGGCTTAGCCACCCAATTTTTCATTGTGTACATTTAGCATGGTTATGCCACCATAGATCTTGGCCAAGTTTCTCCAAGTCAGAAAAAACTCTAAAAAGGTCCTCTTATGTTTAGTACCAACATAATTCTTCATTGGGCATGCTCAAGTTGGCCATGTTTCCAAACACATAAGGTGGCACCATGCTTAGACCCATTAACCATGAAAGCAAAAAGCTAAGATTAAAGCACTAAAATTTCAAGGTTTTTCTTTATATGCAAGTTAAAGTTTCAACATCTTTTCAAGTCTATTTTGGTCATGGTCTATTCTCGGTAAAGGAGTACCTATTTTTAGGCAATTTCTTTTTTATTATTTGTTTAGGTTTATATTTTCTTTAAAGTTCCCTTCTTTCTAGTTTTTCAATAGCCTTTAAGCATTTCACTTTAAAGTTCACTTTTTTGGGGGATCAAATAAAATTATTTTTAAATCCCAAAGATCAAGCATTTTTAACTTATAAATAAATGCTTTGAGCACATAAATAGGGAGAAGAATGATTGAAGCTAGGCTAATGCCGCTAAAATTATTTTTCAAGTTGGTTCACCTATGTAATTTCATAGATTAGTTGGAATGTGAATACTATGTGTCAAGCTTTGTATTAATGTCATTTTATTCATCTAGGTTGTAACATTGTGTGCAAACTAATTGTTTAGTCTTTATGATCATTTGTTGCTGCAATTATTATTCCTTTTAGAATCATGTTTGCATGTTGAATAGTTGGTTTTTGTTTTAGCTAGCTAGAAGGTGTCATTTGTGTGTTTAAATTAGTTGTTTTAGCCTTTCATATTTAAAAATATTATTTCTAAGGTACAATTGTTAACAGTTTGGTGCATATATCCAAGGAAAAAACATAGACAAATAGTTATTTCCTTTATGGAAACCATTTCAAAGAATATTGTAAAGTGTGCATATTTGTATAATTTGTCTATTGTTTTTAGTCTCGATTCAGTTTAGCTTAGGTTTAGGCTTAGTTTAGATATCAACGAGCTTCCCCTTCTAGTTTGAAGAGAAGTTTGGCCTCACATTGTTCTATTTTATGTTGTTTTACAAAATACAAATTAAAATGTTAATAGCTTTTGGAAACTCTATTCAGAAACAAGATATGACAAGTTGATCTTTTTTGTGAGAAAATTGTTAGGCTAGGAAATGGACTATGAAAATGAAATTGAAATGGAAATGTAAACTCAAATTGTATTCCTTCAAAAATGTGTTTAGAAGTACATATTTATCAAAAGAACATGACCATTTAGTTCATCTCAAGGATGATTGTTCAGATTTTGCATAAGACTTATATTATTGATAATATACTTATTTACTCTACCCTAGGCTTATATACAAAATATTACATCCCCCCTTAGTTTGCAAGGGTTATAGTGAGACAAACCATGCCTTTGAATTTTTTAAAATTTTCTCTTCCAAGCACTTTTGTTAGGATAGCAGTTGGTTGCTCTATAGTTGGACAATATATCAATTTGACACTACCATCTTTCACATAATGTTGTTTCAATCAAATGAAATTGTGTGTTGATGTGCTTGGTTCAGTTATAAATAACTAGATTTTTTGTCATTTTGATTGTAGAAGTGTTATTGACTATGAGTGATGTTGATAAAACCTATTTTTATTACAAATCCTCAAGAATTCTTCTAAGCCACAATATTTTTGCTGGAATATGATGTCATTGATGTCAAAGGCACAGAGTCATTGATGTCAAAGAAAAATAAGAGTTGCCCATTATACATTGCCATTGGAGAGATTGTGAAATTAGAGGCCGACTTAGAGATATGTATTTGTTTAGATTAAAGATTTAAACAAAATAACAAAGGGAATAATACAATGTCAATATGGGCCGACCCATATACCTTGGCACCAAGTATGAGATTTAAATTTGAATTTATTTATACTCCCAAGTGGCCGACCTCCCTCGAGAAAAGACAACACTTGTATATAAGACAAAATTGTCTTACTCTAAATATACTATCATATGATACAATTTGCATGGACAAAGATAGCGATCAAACACTTGTAATGATGTAATTTGTATATGCGATTTAGTAAATGGATAGCAATGACTAATATATGATTACAAGGAGCGATTTGTATAATATACAAAGGCAATGATTTAAAGATACAAGGGCAGTGACTACAGTATAAAGAGGCGTGATTTGCTTGAGCATTAATCAGCGATTTGTTATGAAGGGCAGTGGTTAGTTGAAGAGTTACATTTTTAGTGAAAGGTAGTGTTCTTTATGAAAGAGTTTGTCTATTACCTACATTGAAGAGATATAAAAGGTGAGAGAAAAGGTGATTGGAAAGCAAGCATTCAATGATTTATTTTTGAGTAACAAGGAACAGAAGGGGCATAATTATGAAGTGTAAATCTGATTTATTTTGAAAGCAAGTGTGTGTGATTGTTAGAGAAGAATTAAGAGCAAGATATTTGCAGGTTTATAATCAGCTTTGTGAAGGAAATTGGTGCATGATAGTGACCAAGTTTGAGAAGGAAGATTGTGATTATATTTGGATCAGATTTGGGTGAAGGAGAAAATCATATCAGTCATTGAAGAATTAATAGGTTGAAGCCTATCAAATAAGAGATTGGTGTCTCTTGCTGAGTTGGTGCTTAATTGTGGGGATTGGTGTCTCCAATAGGTAGGTGCCTATAAAATTCTTTAAGTGGGGATTGGTGTCTCTTGTGGGTTGGTGCTCACAAAAGAAGATTTGTAGGTGAAGTAGGTTGGTGCCTATGAAAGAATATCAATATATATAAGCAATATTTTATTGTGGTTTTCTCCTACAAGGTTTTCCACGTCAAATCATGTGTTCTCTCTATGTTCATAATTGCTAGATCTTACATGTGTGATTTATTGTGATTCGTTAAAGTTTGAAAAGTGAAAGTTTTAATATATATTGATTAATCCCCCTCTCAATATAACCAAGTGATCATCAATTGGTATCAGAGTGGGTTCCTTCACAAATAGCCTAATAGCTAGAAGGTAGATCTTGGAAGCACATACAGCTGATAACAAAGGATATGGGTTTTCCTCAAGCAGGGAACCAGTATTTGATGGGACAAACTATGCCTTTTGGAGCATAAGGATGGAAACTTATTTAAATGCTCTAGGGTTTGATATTTGGCAATCTGTTGTGAATGGTTATGCTGCTCCAACAACCCCACCTATGGATCAAGATGGAAAGAGGGCAAGCAAGAACAATGCCAAAGCTATGAATGCTATTTTGTGTGGTTTGTCTGAATTAGAGTTTGTGAAGGTAATGAGCTGCAAATCTTCCGAAGAGATGTGGAATAAGCTAAAGAATATTTATGAAGGAGATGATAAGGTGAATAAGGCAAAGCTTCAAACCCATAGGGGACAATTTGAAAGCCTCAAAATGAAAGAAGACAAAAACATGGCTTCTTATCTACATTGAGATCATGAGATTGTGAACACTATATGAGGTCTTGGTGAGACAATTGAAGAGAAATTGATTGTGCAAAAGATATTGAGGTCTCTACCTCTAAGGTTCGATGCCAAGGTTTCAGCAATTGAAAAAATGAGAGACTTGGACAAATTAATAAAGGATGAATTACATGGGATCCTTATTGCCTACGAAATGAGAATCAAAGAGAAACCATCCAAAAAGAAGGCATATTTCAAGGTATCAAGGAAATGAAAGAATAAGGAGCCCAAACCAAGTGATAGCTCAAGTGAGATGGATGAAGAGGAAGCCCATTTCATGAGGAAGCTAAATAAGGGATCAGGTAAGTATCAAGGTAAGTTACCTTTCAAATTATGTTTTAATTGTGGTAGGATAGGTCATTTTGCTTCTAAGTGTCCATAGGGTAAGAATGGGAATAGAAAAGATGAAGAACACTTCAACATTAAGAAAGGAAGAGGATATCAAAAACATAAGAAGGGCTACAAGCAAGATCAATTTGAGAAAAAGAAAATTTTTTGGAGGTACAAGAAGAGTCTCTATTGTAAGGAGTATAATAGTTTTTTAGAGGAAAGCAATGATGAATATTTTAGTGATAGAGAAGAAATACTTTTCATGGTGATGGAAACAAAGAATGATGTAGATAACCAAAAGGAAGATAAAAGGGATTCAAAAGACAAGAATAATGAGGATGATGAAGAAGTGGATCTTGAGGAAGAACTCCACTTCACATATGATGAGATTGAAAAGCTTTAGAGAAGAAACTTATGGCTAAAATCCAAAGTTTAAGAGGAAAGTGAATCCAAAGCCAAAGTATCTCAATCTCTTTAAGAAGTAGAAAAAATGATCATGGATCTAAAAGTTCAATGCAAAGAAGCAAAGAGGATTGAGGAATAAGTAAGAAGCCATTTGAAAGAAGAGGAAGAAAATTGTGAAAAGTTAGAATCCAAGATTGTCTTTTTAAGGAAGGAGTTAGAGAAAATTGTAGCTCAACTAAATAGGGAGTTGAAAAATGTAAGGAGTTCAGAAATATTGGATGAAATCATAAACTCTTAAAAACCTACATGTGACAAGAGTGATATTAGATTCGAAGAAGGGAAAAGTTCTAAAATAGATCAACCTCCCAAGGAATCAAAGGAGGAAAATCAGAAGACCTACTCAAAAGTTGTCCAAAGCTCCATCAAAAGTGAAACCAACAAAAGGAAGGAGAATCAGTGGCAAAGCATGTATGACACATTCAAAAAATCTCTCCCACCAAGGCAGGTGTACACAAACAGGTTCTATCACTCTTTCCTTGGCTATTGTTTCTTTTGCAATCAATTTGGGCATAAAGCAATATATTGTAGATTTCATGCTAATCTAATAACTTTAGGCATAAAGTAATGAATTATGGAGCATATGCTAGCACTAACCCTGCAGGGAACAAGATTAGAAGATATGAAATAATGAACAAGAACTTCAATTCATTTGCTCTGCTCATGGATCACAACATAATATGCTATAAGTGCAACAACTTTGGACATCCAACAAAGTTTGTAGAAGCAAATTTGTAGAACCTCCTAAGAAAAACAAGGAGGAAAAGCAGAAGATTAAGGAGAAAGAAAAAAGTTCAAAAGTGTGGAAGAAGAAAGAAAAGTCCATGATAGTTAAAACAACCCTACACACCCAGAATGAAGGTGATCAATGGTATATAGACAGTGGTTGTTTGAGACATATGACAAGTGACAAGAGCAAATTTATCACACTAAAAAGAGTAAATGGTGGAACTATGAGATTTGGTGACAATGTGTTAGCAAGGATATCAAGAAGAGACTCTCTTAGTTTCGACAATGGAAGAACAAGAACTGAGAATGTATTATATGTGGAAGGATTGAAGCACAACCTTTTAACTATGAGTCAAATGTGTGATCAAGCGCACACTCTCACATTTCATGCTAAAGGATGTGAAATTAGTAAGGAAAGCGAGTTGCAAAAGCTAGTAGAGTAGGCAACAACCTCTACATTCTTAGTGAAATTAGAGGTGAGAAGTGTTGTATGGAAAAGGAAGATGAAATTTGGCTATGGCATAGGAGAATGGGGAATCTAAATTTTGACAACCTTGTCAAGATTAGTCGAAAGGAAATAGTGAGAGATATGCTGAAGATATCAAAGCCCTCAAACATTATGTGCAAACAATGTTAACTCAGGAAGCAAACTACAGTGAGTTTTAAGTCAAAGGAGTATTCCACATCAAAACCTCTCAAGATCATTCATATAGACCTATGTGGACCCACCAAAACAAGGAGCATGCAAGGAGAAAGGTATTTTTTTGTTATTAATTGATGATTTTTCTAGAATAACTTGGGTTACTTTTTTGAAGGAAAAATCTGAAGCTTTGGACAAGTTTAAGGCATTCAAAGCCTTAGTGGAGAATGAGACAGGTCTAAAAATCAAATGCCTTAGATCAGATATAGGAAGAGAACTCACATCAAATGAATTCTAAGACTTTTGTGAAAAGCATGGGATAAGAAGACGGTACTCGGCTGCAAGAACTCCACAACAAAATGGAGTAGTAGAAAGGAAAAATAGAACCTTCAAGCAATGGCTAGAACCATGTTGAATGAGTCTAAGGTACCTAACACATTTTGGAGGGATGTAGTTCATATGACATTGTATATTCTCAACTGGGGTCAAATTAGAATAAATAATGACAAGACACCATATGAGTTATGGAAAGAAAGGCTTGCATCAGTGAAGCACTTTAAGGTGTTTGGAAGTTTGTGTTACATAAGAAGAGATGAAGAAGATTTGGGAAAGTTTGATGCAAGGGTAGATGAAGGAATATTTTTGGGTTACTCTTTAAGAAGTAAAGCCTACAAGTGTTTTAACAAGAGGTTTCACAAAATAACTGAGAGTACAAATGTGAAAATTGATGAGGAAAGAAGTTATCAAAATGAGACACAAGAGGATGACTTTCATAATGAAGGAAGTTGCAAGGAAGAAGTAGAGGAAAGTGAGGATGAGGTAGTTGAGCAGAGAAGCACCAAGACATCATCAAAAGCATAAACTAAGACACCACCCAATTTTGTTCAAAGGAACCATCTAGAAGACTTAATTATAGGATACAAAGATGGTGAGATTAGAACAAGAAGGAGATTGGTAAATGTTTCGGAAGGTAAAAACATTTCCTTGGTTTCCAAAATAGAACCAAAGAATTTCAAAGAAGCAAGTGAAGATAAGCATTGGATAGAGGCCATGGAAGAAGAGCTGAACCAAATAGAAAAGAATGAAACTTGGGAGCTTGTCCCAAGACCTAAGGACAAGAATGTGATTGGCACTAAAGTGGGTCTTCCAAAACAAGCTAAACAAAGATGGTCAAGTGGTAAGAAATAAGGTGAGGTTGGTTTGTAAAGGGTATGCACAAGTAGAAGGCATTGATTTTGAAGAAAATTTTACTCATGTTGCTAGGATGGAAGACATTAGAATGTTTTTGGCTTATGCTAGTTTCAAGAACTTCAAAGTCTAACAAATGGATGTCAAATCTTCTTTCCTAAATGGAAATCTAGAGGAAGAAGTATACATTGAGCGTCCAGAAGGGTTTTTGTTGACAGAGAATAAGGATTATGTGTGCAAGTTGAAGAAAGCACTTTATGGATTGAAAAAAGTCCACAGAGCATCATACACAAGACTAGATAAATATCTACATCAACAAAGGGTCAAGAAGGGAGTTGCTGACAACAACTTGTATATCAAGACTATATATGATGACCAGTTGATAGTGGTGGTATATGTGGATGATATAATATTTTGGAGGTAGTGATGGCAATATGTGTCAAGGGTTTTCCATGGAAATGAAAAAAGTTTTTGAAATGTCTATGCTTGATGAGCTATCCTTTTTCCTTGGACTACAGAATTCTCAATCAGAGAAGGGAATAATTATTTCACAAACCAAGTATGTCAAGGAAATGTTGAATAAATTTAAGATGGAGGATTGTAATCCTATGAGTTTCCCCATGGTAGCAGGATGTAAGTTAAGCAAAGATGATGAGTCACCCGAAGAAAATTAGACACTCTATAGGTCAATGATTGAAAGCCTTTTATATGTGACAACTTCAAGACTTGATATTATGCAGGTAGTTGGAATGGTAGCAAGGTTTTAGGATGCACCAAATGAAACTCATGTTCAAGCAATTAAAAGGATATTTAAATACTTAAAAGGAACATTGGATTTTGGGTTGTGGTATCCAAGTGGTGAAGACTTCACACTAGCAGCATACACAAATGATGATTAGGCATGTAGTGTTGATGATCAGAATAGTACAAGTGGAGGAGCTTTCTTTCTTGATAATAATCTTGTATCATGGATGAGTAAGAAGCAAGCGTCAGTTTCTCTATCAGCTGCAAAGGTAGAGTATTTTGCAGTAGCATCTTGTTGTACTCAAGTTCTATGGATGAGGTAGACATTGAAAGATATCAAGGTAGAGTATGATCATCATATCACTATATTTTGTGATAACACAAGTGCAATCAATATTTCAAAGAATTCGGTGATGCACCCAAGGACTAAGCATATACCTATAAAGTATCATTTTCTAAGGGAGCATGTGGCAGATGAACAAGTAAAGTTGGAGTACATTTCTACAAAGGAGCAAATTGCAAACATATTCACAAAGCTACTTCCGAAAGAGACATAGTATTTAAGGGAGAAATTAGGAGTAGTACCACTCTCATCTAGTCATTAAGAGGAAGCATACATTCAGGGGGAGCTACCCACAACATCATCTTGTAGCTCCATGGAAGAGAAAGTTTAGAGATAGATGGAAGTCCCTTTTCCATTGATGTCAAAGGGGGAAAATTAGAGCAAGGGGGATCCCAAGAAAGGGGGAGAAGTACAGACATGGGGAGCAATGTAGAAAGACAGATTGTCTTGTTGTATTCATAGTTTGGTTTCCATCAATGACAAAAGGGGAGATTGTTGGAATATGTTGCCATTGATGTCAAAGGTATGGAGTCATTAATGGAGTCATTGATGTCAAAGCAAAATAAGAGTTTCCCATTATACATCCTCATTAGAGAGATTGTGAAATTGGAGGTCAACTTTGAGATATGTATTTGTTTAAATTATAGATTTAAACAAACTAACAAAGGGAATAAGACAATGTCAATATGGGCCGACCCATATACCTTGGCGCCAAGTATGAGATTTAAATTTGAATTTATTTATACTCCCAAGTGGTTGACCTCCCTCTATAAAAGATAACACTTGTATATAAGACAAAATTGTCTTACTCTAAATATAGTATCATATGATACAATTTGCATGGACAAAGGGAGCGATCAAATACTTGTAATGATGCAATTTGTATAAGCGATTTAGTAAATGGATAGTAGAGACTAATATATGATTACAAGGAGTGATTTGTATAATATACAAAGGCAGTGATTTAAAGATACAAGGGCAACGATTACATTATAAAGAGGTGTGATTTGCTTGAGTATTGATCAACGATTTGTTATGAAGGGCAACAGTTAATTGAAGAGTTATTTTTTAGTGAAAGGTGGTGTTATTTATGAAAGAGTGTGTCTATTACCTACATTGAAGAGATATAAAAGGTGAGGGAAAAGGTGATTGGAAAGAAAGCATTCAGTGGTTTATTTATGAGTTTTAAGGAAGAGAAAGGGTAGAATTATGAAGTGCAAATATGATTTATTTTGAAAGGAAGTGTGTGTGATTGTTAGAGAAGAATTAAGAGCAAGATACTTGCATGTTTATAATCAGCTTTGTGAAGAAAATTGGTGCATGATAGTGGCCAGATTTAAGAAGGAATATTGTGATTATATTTGGATTAGATTTGGGTGAAGGAGAAAATCATATCAGTGATTAAAGAATTAATAGGTTGAAGCCTATCAAATAAGAGATTGGTGTCTCTTGCTGGGCTGGTGCTTAGTTGTGGGGATTGGTGTCTCCAGTAGGTTGGTGCCTATAAAATTCTGTAAGTGGGGATTGGTGTCTCATGTGGGTTGGTGCTCACAAAAGAAGATTTGTAGATGAAGTAGGTTAGTGCCTATAGAAGAAGATCAATATATATAAGCAATATTTTGTCATGGTTTTCTCCCGCAAGGGTTTCCACGTAAAATCTGTGTTCTCTTTGTGTTCATAATTACTAGATCTTACATGTGTGATTTATTGTGATTGGTTAAAGTTTGAAAAGTGAAAGTTTTAATATATACTGGTTCACCCCCCACCCCGCCTCTTAGTATAACCAAGTGCTCATCAATTTCCCTAGTTACCCTTTAAGTTGCCATATATTTTTCTTCTGCTAAAGATAGATCTAGCATCAACTGTTTCTTTAACTTCCAAATGATGACTACTAATTCTAAATTCATCAAGAAACTTGAAGTAGATTTCTCATTTTCAAAATCACTTGCATAGTCTAAATCTAAATATCTATCTAGTTTTAAATCTACTGCCTTGGAGTCTTTCAACCCAAAATTGAGTTTCCTTCAAATGTCAAAGAACTCTCTTTGCTACTACCACGTGACTTTCTTTTGGTTGTTTTATGAATCTAGAGAGAACACCATAGCAAAAGAAATGTTTGTTCTAGTTGTGGTTGCATAGATCAAACTTCTAATGAGTTGTATATACTTAGTTGCATCTTCAAATTTTGTAGTATCATCTAATGTTAACTTCATATTTTTGGTTTATAATATGTTATTTCAAATTTGCTCAAAATTTCACCAATATACTTCTATTGTGTGATAAAAATATAGGATTTTTGAATCACTTCGATATCCAAATAGTAGTTAAGATTACCCAAATTTGTCATTGTGTATCCTTTTATCAATTCTGCTTTGCATTTTGTAGTGTACGTTTCATTATTTCCTATTATGAGAAAATAATCCACACACACACACACACACATAGGTATACAACTATTGTGTTAATTATTTTGACAAAAATGTTGCATCTTCAAATTTAAAATGTTTGGTGTTCATGCTCAAGAAGTGCTTCATGAGTTTTTCATACCAAGCTCCTGAGGCTTGTTTCAAACCATACAATGATTTTATCATCTTATACACTATGTTCTTCACCTTCAACTACAAAAAAAATTGGTTGAGTCATGTAAACCATTTCATTAAGATCACCATTCAAGAAAGTAGTTTTCACATCCATCTAATGAATCTTTAATTTGTTTTGTGTTGCCAAATCCAACAAAACCTAAGTGGTGGTCCATTTTGTTGTTGGTGCAAAGGTCTCCTCATAGTTTATCCATTCTTTTTTAGCATATCCCTTCGTGACAAACCTTTCTTTGTGTTTGTTAAGTGAGTCATCTACTTTATATCTGTTTTAAAAGACCCACTTGCAACCAATAGGTTTACAATTGAGTGGAGGATCAACCAACACCCAAGTGCCATTCTTGACCAAGGCATCATATTAAATTTTCATTATTTTTCTCCATGCATCAAGATTTTTATCTTGTTTGAAGGAAGTTGGTTCAAAATCAAAAGCAATATTGATTTCTTCTTTTAAATTCCCTCCCAAAGTAAGATTTTGTAGCTTATTTTGAATCTCTTCTAGGGACTTTTCTTCTTGTTTTCCTTTGTATGTACTTCTAGTGCATCGTTTTCCAACTTTATCAGGTTTGACTTCTTCAATGTTTGTGTGGCCCATTTTGACATCTTTTCTGTAATATTTGTAGAACAACTAGTGCCTCATTTTCTTGATTTGAAACTTCATCATCTTTTGGATATTGCTCTAAAAGCATGTTTTCATCTTATGATGAAGTTCCAATTTCCTCCTCAGAGGGGGTTTCTTTTTCAATTACTAGAGGCAATATAGATTCAATAGATTCCAAGAAATGTGTCCACCCCTTAATGTTTGGAATCTCCATATCATTCTCCTTGAAAACATAAATTTTTACAAGTTTTCAAGTCAACTCAATTGTCAACCAATGGTGGTTGTGTCCTTTGTGGTTCATTGCAATGAGAATTGTTTTTTTTTCATCAAAAACTTTGTTGGACTTTGAGGATTCCAAATATCCCAAAAGGATTCATTTTTTACTTTTGTTGTCCAACTTGTTCCTTTACTCCTTGGGAGTCAATGCATATCAAGTGGATCTAAAAATTCAAAGATGTGGCACTAATGGAAGATGACCACACCAAATTTCATATGGGGTTTATATTTGAAGAGTTGTTTAAGGTGACTTGTTGTGGAGATAGACTGTTGTTTGAGGAGCTTTTGCTCAAAAATGCAGTTTTACTCCTTTGAAATGTAAAAATTGCTTGGACCATATTCATCACAATTTTGTTCATTCTCTCAATTACTTCACTTTGTTGAAGAGTGTAATGAACTATGAGATGATGTTTGATCCCTTTTGTTTTTTTTGAGATAGTCTTCAAACACCTTTGATGTGAGTTCACCACCATTATCAGTCCTTAATATGCCAATATGGAATTGTGCATCATTTTCAACCATTGTGTGAAACTTTTGAAAAGTTTTGAAAACTTATGAATTTTGCTTCAGAAAATAAATCTAGGTTAATTTATTATAGTCATTGATAAACACTATGAAGTAATTATTTCCACTAGCAAAAGAGACTAGTAGTGGACCACTCAAATTAGAGTGGATCAATTGCAATTTCCTTTCAACTCTCCAATTTGATTTTTGAAATGGCTCTTTTTGTTGTTTAGCCAAGTTTCACATTTCACATTTTTCAATTGTTTTGGCTAGAATTGGCAAACCTACAACACCATTCTTTTGCATTGTTTCTATGTTGTCATAGTTGGTATGCCCAATTCTTGCATGCCACAAAAGACTCGCTAACATTCCTCTTTCAATGAGGTGAGCAATGTTTCTTGAAATTGAAGGATTACCTTTGAGTTTCAAAAACTATCCTTAAATCCAATCAAAACAACTATTTTATTACATTTTTTTAATATTACCTCTCCATCATCCAACAAAGTGGGGTGGCTTTGTTGTCGAGTGAGCACCAAGGACAACAAGTTTTGTTTTAGTTGAAGAAGGTATAGGGCATTGTGGAGAATAAAATTTGGTAGTCTTGTGACTTTAGTTGAATTGTTTATTTTCCTTTAGTTTGCAAACTTGTTATGTCTACCAAATATACAAGACCACATATTTCTTCATGAAACTCCTCAAAGAATTCCCTTCAAAAAGTCATGTTATCTACTACCAATATCTAAGACCCAAGCATCATACCAAGTTGAATTCCCTGAGGCATAGTTGACATCATATGATATGAAAGCACATGTTCACTTGCAAACTGAGTTGAATTTGATTCTAAAATTGTGTTCATTCCCTTATTTTCTTCCATTTGTTTTTGATAGGTCTCAATATTATCCCATGATGTTTTGCATTCATGAGCCTCATGGCTCCCTTTTCTACCATGACATTTGCAAAACAAGTTTTGTTTGTCATTTTGTTTCTTGTGGTGTTGACCATTGTTTTTTCTAGTCTTGCCTCCTGATCCTCTATTTCCTTCTTTACCTCTACCATTTCTTTCATTCTTGGGAGTTGAGCATAGAAAATCCCCTATGCCTCTACCTTTTTGATGAGTATAGCAAATATTTTCTTTTGGTTTTAATCTTTCTTCCAAAGGCCTTTTCTCTTTCAACCATAATTTTAACCAACTAATCAAATGTTAGTGACTTTAGTTGATTGTGTGTTTTCAATGACTCCAAATAGGTTAAATATGTGGGAAGAAGAGTTTTCATTAAGGTATTCACATGCACGCACACATGCACACACGCATGCACGCCCCAACAGCTTCAACATCATGCTTGATTGCTTGGATTTTTGAAACTAGACTCATTACATCACCATTTTTCAACTTAAGTTTGAACAACTCTAGTTGTAATTATATGAATTATAATTTTGAATGAGTCATACAAATCCTTTAACTTGTTTAGTACTTCCCATGGTTTGTTGCACCCTTTTATGTGACAAAAGACTTGTCCATCAATTGAGGCTCTTGTCAAAGAAAAATGTTTAGAATTTTTATGCTTCTAGGTTTACTTTTCTATCTTATTTTTTGGTTCAACTTGTTGTGTGTCTCCATCACAAATGTTAAACCATAAATCATTGAAGATGGGAGTGTTCTCAACTTGCCTTGACCACTCTAATCAAGTGTCCTTCCCAATTAGGGTTGTACCAACAATTGATATGATTGAATGCATTTTGTTGTCAAAAGGAGATGGAATGGTTCCTTATCACTCTAATAGGTTTCATTTTCTATATACCACTAGACTGATATACGAAACCCCTTGATATGCTTGCCCTTCCTATATACATGTTGGTACATGGAAGAAGCTCATCTTTCAATATACTCATTAGTACATGAAAGGAACTTTAAAGCATGTGAGAGCAAAGTGGTATGTAGCACTTAGATAGCATGTGAAAATGATTTTCCCTATCAAAAACACTTTCTTAGAAAGCAATCATTGTACATGGGTATAACTTCTCTGGATACTTGGAACTTTTTATTGTCAAGATTTACATCTAATGATAGAGAGGAATAACTAACAGAGGGAAATGAAAAATGAAAATTTTGTATTCTTATTTCTCCCTAATGATTTATAGAGTCAAAGCTTCAAATGTTGTTCTTGCAGTTATGTTAGGCATTGTGTGCAAAAGTTCAAGCATAATGGTTTTATTTGTAAATGTGAATCAAATGCATCATGTATACTAAACACTACAATTTGTTTTTATTAGATTTAATAAAGAAGAATAATTAACAATATTAAATCACCCTAAAAACAAAAACAATATTACAATGACATAAATTCAATATCAAACTAAGACAAGAATTTAACAAAACTCTAATATTTGTATTCTAGATAAGTAATGAAGGAAATGACTACATATATAGGCTTTGTGATACATGAGTTAGTATAACAAGTGTCTTAGAGAGGTTGAGCAAGACTGGAGGACAACTCACCATGTAGGAGGTTGTCAAGAGAATCCATTTTAATGAGGGAGATGTGGCACCTAACTATTGTCAATCAAGGAGATGACTTGTGCTCTTATTTCCTAGTTTACCCAAGAAAATAATATTAATTACCTAAGTAAACTTAATATAAGGTACAATAAATAATTAATTACACCAATAGTTTTAGATTTGTAAAATTTATTTTGATTTTTGAATTTTAATCTCACCAAAATAACTTATTTACAATATTCTAAATAAGTGATAAAAATTTCTCTTAATTGAAAATAACTATTGAATATCCTCCAAAATACTAAAAGTACTTTTACTTTTCCCTAAATACTTTTCCTTAAAAAAAAGTAATTGTATCCCATAAAATATTTTTCCAAATTTTGAATAAAAAAGAGAACTTATCATTTTTTTTGGCAACCCATATGAGTTTGCCTCTTAATTTTCTCATAGCTTGACTCTTAGAAAACCTTGCAATCCTCAATGAAGAAGCATGGGATCTTAAAAAAATGCTAACGATAGTAGAAAACTTGGTTAAGGAGAAAAATGTACTTGTTGGTTTCTGTTGGTAGGCAGGGGAGGTTAATGGTTGTCTGGACAAGTGCTACAACACAGTGGACAAGAGAAAACAAACACAAACAGAGAGAGAGAGAGAGAGAGAGAGAGAACACACGATGACAACAAAATATATTTATATTTTCCACTTTAAATACATTCAAAACTTTGTTACAAACTTGTTGCAGAGCTACTGCTCTATTTTTTTATTTGCCCCAATCTGGAGCTGCCTGTAGGAACTTCGTAGCTGCCTGTACGTACCCTTGCTGCTACACACAAAACCTTCTATTCTCTACAATATTGTCCTTCACATTCCTTCTGTTGCTGCAGACTTTCCTTTTGTCTGTCTTCTTCTCTCTAACTCTATCTTCTGCTGCTGTAGGCGATCACACTCATTCCTACAGTCAATTGTTTTCCCTCCTTTTGTCTCATTTTCTTGCCCATGAAAATAGGCACTCAAAACTCCTTTCAAATTCAAAATCACCTACCACAAATTTAATGCTGGCAGGTGTAAACAGTGTTGGGGGCAGATTTTGAAAATCCCCAAGTTTGATGCGGGGGCAGGCTGGAGTTAATACACTGACAAAGATTAATAAATTCCAACACTCCCCCTTAATTTGAAGTCAGATGTCATTCAACAATTTTCTTTCCAAAACTGATCTCGGGAGTTATACCTTTGCATTTGTCTTTCCGGAGCAGATCTCCGGAGCTATTTCTGCCATTCTGGATCACCTCCGGAGCTCTTTTCTGCATCTTTGGAGCACTCTGTTTGCATCTCTGGAGATGACACCCTACATCTCCAGAGCTCTGTTTCTGCATCTCCAGAGCATCTCTGGAGCTGCACAGACTTTCCAAGGTTGAACTTTTAGAGCTCTGCTATTGTCTTTATGGAGCTAAACCTCCAGAGTTGTCTTCTTTCCAGGGTTGCACACCTCCGGAGCTATCAACAATGCCAAGCCTATCTCTTAGGCGTTCAAAAGAATCTTTTGGCAATGCCTTTGTAAAAATATCAGCGAGCTGCTGCTCAGATTTGTAATACTGTAACACAATCTCTCCTCGTTGTACCAACTCCCTTATGAAATGATAATGGATCTCAATGTGCTTGCTTCATCCATGGAAGATTGGATTCTTTGTCAGGGCTATTGATGAAACATTGTCACAATGAATGGTTGTACCATCTTCTTGCTACTCATTCAAGTCTGCAAGGATCCTTCTTAACCAAATAGCCTGACAAGCTGCTACAATATACTCAGCTTCTGTTGTAGAGAGAGACAATGGGCTACTTCTTAGATGCCCATGATATCACGCCTAAAACCATGTGAAATACATAGCCGGATGTGCTCTTCTGGTCATCTACATTACCTGCCCAATCACTATCCATGAAACCAGCCAACTTAAACTCATTAGAAACACCATACAAAATGCCATAACCTGTTGTGCCATTCACATATCTTAGGATCCTCTTTCCTGCTTGCCAATGTGTGTCCTTAGGTGTCTCCATGAACCTAGAAATCAGACTTACAACATACATCAAATTAGGCCTAGTGGCTGTCAAGTACATGAGGCTTCCAACCATACTCTTGTAGAGGGTTGGGTTTACTTCCTTACTGTTGTCCTCTTTGCTCAATTTTAGACATATAGCTGTTGGTGTAGGGGCAGGTTTACTATTCTCCATTTTAAATCTCTTCACAATCTGTTTGGCATAGATAGTTTGCGAAATAAATATGCCATGCTCTGTTTCTTTGACCTCAATGCTAAGAAAATGCTTTAGCAGACCTAAGTCTGTCATCTCAAACTCATTCTTCATTGCCTCTTTGAAATCAACAATGAAAAGATCACTATTGCCAAGAAAAATTAGATCATCTACATACAAAACAACAACCAAAATATTACCTTTAGCTACTTTGATGTAAAGAGTGGGCTCACTGCTGCTTTTGCTAAAGCCATTACTCACTAAATATGAATCTATTCTATTGTACCATGCCCTAGGTGCTTGTTTTAGCCCATAGAGGGCTTTCCGGAGCCTATAAACTTTGTCCTCTTGCCTTGGGACTTCATAGCCAGGTGGCTACTCCACATACACTTCCTCTTTCAGTACTCCGTTCAAGAAGGCTGACTTTACATCCATTTGAAACACCTTCCACTTGTGTTGGGCTACTATTGCTATGACTACCCGAACTGTTTCCAGCCTTACAACTAGTGCATATGTCTCATCATAATCTCTTCCAGGCTGTTGTTTGTACCCTTTGACAACTAGCCTTGCCTCATGTCTTTCAATCTTTCCTTCAGCAGTAGACTTAGTCTTATAGACCCACTTAACTCCAATCACTTGTTTACCCTCGGGTAAATAGGTTAGCTGCCATGTGTCATTCCTCTCTATGGCATCTAGCTCTTCATCCATGGCCTTACACCATTTCTCTTCTTTCACAACTTCTTCAAAGTGCATTGGATCACTACAAGAAAATAATGCAAAATCCAAATTCTCATCCATATCAGCATACCTTGTGCTATCATAAATATCCTTCACACTCCTTGTCCATCGTGGCATCAATGATGTGAGTGTAGGGTCTGAATTACCTCTAGAGATGTTGCTATTCTGACCTCCAGAGCTACTGTATTGTGGACCTCCGGAGTTACTGCTCTGCTAAACTCTGGAGCTACAGATCTCTGGAGTTACAAACCTCCTGAGCTATTGTGTTGCTGTCCACCTCCGAAGATGCTCTGATGAACACCTCTAGAACTACTATTCTCCAATGCTCTATGGTAGTTTCTCCCAGAGCTGCTTCTCTCCGTAGTTCTTCCAGAGTTGCTATCCTCCGGAGCTTCTTCATCTTCAAGGGGTATTGTAACTGAAATACCTTTGGTGCTGTCCACCATTCCATCCCATGCTTCATTCTCAATGAACTCAACATCCCTGTTGATCACAACCTTTTTGGTGATGGGATTATATAGTTTGTAGGCTTTTGACTCTTCACTATAGCCTATGAAGATACATGTATCACCTCTATCATCAAATTTTGGCCTCTTCTATTTAGGCACGAATGCATATGCCACACACCCGAAGATTCTTAGGTGTTCAACACTCCATTTGTTGTTTGTCCATGCCTCTTATGGAATCCTATCACGAACATGCTTTGTAGGACACCTATTCAATAGGTAAACCACTGTTGCTACAGCCTCACCCCAAAAATCATGACATAGTCCTTTTGCTTTCAGCATGCTTGCTGCCATCTCTTGAATGGTTATGTTTCTCCTTTCAACCACTCCATTTTGCTGTGGAGTATACCTAGTTGTAAACTACTTTTCAATGCCTTCATTCTTGCAGAAATTTAGAAATTCCTTAGAGATATAGTCTCCCCCTCTATCTATTCTTAGGGCTTTGATATAGTGGCCACTTTGCTTTTTAGCTAATGCCTTAAACCACTTGAATTTTTCAAAGGCTTCTGATTTGTTCTTAAAAAATAAACCCAAATTTTTCTGTTGTAATCATCTATGAATGTCATAAAATAAGTATTTCCAGCCAAGGTGTGGGTTTTCACGGGACCACACAAATCTGAGTGCACCAACTCCAATGGTGCTTTTGCTCTCCTAGAATACCCTGATTGAAAGGGTTGTCTATGATGCTTTCCTAAAATGCAAGCTTCACATTTTCCATCGGGCTCTACAATGTTTGGTGACCCTCTAACCATACCTTTCTTGGACAATAAACTCAAACTAGAAAAACTTAAGTGCCCATACCTCAAATGCCACAATTTGGATGGGTCTTTGATGACTGTCTTAAAGGCTGATTGTCGTACCACTGCTGTGAGCACCGGAGATAGTGCTAGAAATTGTGCTAGAGATAGTGCTGGAGATGGCGCCAAAGACTCTATGTGTATCCTAAGAGGAAACATTCTGTTTCTTGTCATCTACACTACTACAATCACTTTCTTGCCAGGTGCATAATAAACATCCTGGATCACTCTCCTTTCACCATTCTTGGACTGAATGTTGACTGTACCTTTTCCCATGATGGGAACTTGCTCATTGTTTCCCATTTTTATTTCAGTCTGTATGCTACTATCTATGGAGGCAAAAAAAAATTATTTCCACTCATGTGGTTGCTACAACCACTATCTAGATACCATACTTCATCACTACTCCTTTCAACAAGGTTGCAAACAATAAATACAATTGACTGTTTTTCATTTTCAGCCTTGTTCTCATTTGCTACATTAGCATTTTGATTTCCATGATCACATTGTTTCTTTCTACACTCACTAGCATAATGACCAAACTTATGACAGCAATAACATTGAACATTGCTTTTGTCATACCTCTGATTAGAATTGTTCTTCTTTATTTCTTGATAACTTGGCTATTTGAAACTCCTCTTCTGGAGTTGCTTCTTTCTCTACCTCTTTGACCTCTACCTTTGCTATTTCTTCCTCTTCCCCTACCTCTTGCATTGGTTTGAGCCTTGAAGGCTTGCTCAAGGGAAGGAGCGGATCTATTCAACCGATGCTCATGGCTTTGTAGTGAACTCATCAACTCATCCACCGTCATCTTGGGTAGGTCCTTAGTCTCTTCAATGGTTATGACAATAGGGTCAAATCTAGAAGGTAGGCTCCTTAGGATTTTCTCAACAATCCTTTGATCATCCATGGTTTCTCCATTTATCCTTAGTTGATTTATAATGGTAGAAACCCTAGTGTGAGTTTCACTGATCTGTAGGGTCTCAAAATCTATCCTAAACAGCTGGAGTTTCACTGATCTAACCTTGTCAGTTCCCTTATAGCTGTTCTGCAATATTTCCCATGCCTATTTTGAGTAGTTTGCTACTATAATGCAGGGGAAAATAGCCTCTGTCAAGGCTGCCTCAATTAGAATGAGGGCTTTTGCATCCTTCATTCTTGTTTCCTTCAACTGGTTTCTTTGAGCATTAGATAGGCCTGCATAAGTTGTTGGGTCTGTGGTGTCTGTGAACCCATTGATGACCAATTCCCATAGGTCATTAGCAACCAGTATAGTCTTCATCTTCTTAGCCCATATGTCATAGATCTACCCATCAAATGTAGGTGGCTGCTGCCATCCTTTGTTGTCCCCACTTGCCATGCTTCTCAAATCTAAGAAGGTTGATAATGCCTAGACAAACTAGGGCTTATATAAAACACCCACAAAAAGTTTCTAACTACCCAGAAAAAAGGGCTCTGATACCACTTGTTGGCAGGTAGGGGAGGTTAATGGCTATCCAGACAAGTGCTACAGCACAATGGACAACAGAAAACAAACACAAATAGATAGAGAGACAATACACAATGACAACAAAATATATTTATATTTTCCACTTTAAAATACATTCAAAACTTTGTTACAAACTTGATGCAGAGCTACTACTCTATTTTTTGATTTGCCCCAATCTGGAGATGCCAACTATTCAATTTTGGAGCTGCTTATAGGAATTCTGTAGCTACCTGTGTGTACCCTGTGTTACTGCACACAAAACCTTCTATTCTTTGCAATATTCTCCTTCACATTCCTTCTATTGTTGCAGGCTTTCCTTCTCTGTCTTCTTCTCTCTAACTCTATCTTTTGTTGTTGCAGGCTATCACACTCATTCCTACGGTCAACTATTTTCCCTCTTTTTGTCTCATTTTCTTGCCCATGAAAATAGGTGCTCAAAACTCCTTTCAAATTCAAAATCACCTACCACAAATTTAATGTTGGGAGGTGCAAACGGTCTTGGGGGCAGATTTTGGAAATCCCCAAGTCTGACGCAGGGGCAGGCTGGAGTTAATACGCTGACAAAGATTAATAAATTCCAACAGTTTCTTGGCTTCCTTATTCAAGCAGAGGTTTGAACTAGTCATAGAAATGAGTATTGCAGAAGGGCACACATGTATTGTACAATTATTGTAGAATTACAGAATGGCATGTGAGTGTTGCAGAAGGGCACACATGTATTGTACGTGAGTACGGAACAAAGACATGAGAGAAAATGATGAGAACATAATAAATAGGCACACAGACACATGGAATAACTTGAAAGTAGAGATTCTAATAGGCATGTAGGAAATATTGAGTGCAATAAATACCAAAGCTAAGCTAATTTACTAAGCGCAGAATGTTTTAAGTGTGTAGATTCAAACCCTCCACCTTCTTCAAAGATGTGAATAACTCACTAAGAATGGATTTGAAGAAATGGTGAATAGAAAACAATGAAACAAAAGGGGATAAAAAATGGGGTGGAAGAATATTTTATTTTAAAACCTAGTCAAACGGTCTGCAACAAAACTAGAGGATGAGAAAAATAGCCTATGCCTGATACTAATTTTGAAATGGAAATGCAAATCTAGAATTCTATTCCTTTAAACATGTGTTGAGATGTAGATATTTATCAACAAAACATGATCATTCAATTCATATCTAAGATGATTTCTTAGATTCTAGAAAAGATAGATTATTTTAACGATATAAAATATTACTATTACAATTATTTACTATACTCTAGGATTATATACATAATATTATGAAAGTCAATTTTATCACTTTCAATTTAATTCATTTCATCTGATAATGTTTATACTTGATCACAAAGGAAGGAAAGACTTACTAAGCCAATCTTTCAAACTCTCAATCAAGCACCTTCAAGTGAAGGAAGTTCTTCACCTTTAGTTTCTAAACTCATTGAAATATTTGTAGCGTTGGGAAAAGAACCTCTTTTAATAATGGGTGACAATACTCGTAACAATAATTATCTACCTTTGCTTCCATTACCATGGAGAGCTAGCATTGGTCCTTTGGTGCTTGTAGAGTGAAATGATTTTCCATGTGGCTTGAAAAAGTGTTTTCCAAAGTTTCATGGTGATGACACACAATACCCTAATGAGCACATTACAACCTTCTTTATAGCATTTATTATTTTGGGAGTAGAACACAAATATGTTGTAGTCTTACTTTTTGGCAAGACACCAGTAGGAGGCACATCAAAATAGTTCCACCATCTTGCTATAGGTTCCATCACTAGTTGGACAAAATTTCTTGGCATGTTTCAAGCCAATTGAGGTTGGCCACGTTCTTTTTGCATAGCTCTAAAATGCAAAGAAGGAAAATAATCAGTGCATTAGGGAAATTTTTGCATGATTTGACCACCTTGTCTAGGATTAATGCAACTCTAAAACCATCTCCATAGATTCTCCTAAGTTGTTTTATAAATATACTTCCATCAAAGAATGTATTCATGATCAAATCTAGTGATATTGATGAACTAAAAGAAGCTCAAGAGTGAGTGATTAAGTTAGAGTATGACATGAATAATATTGAGAAAATTAGGAAAGATTCTATCAAGTCCGTGATTTAGAGTTTAGCCAATCCTCTTTTGTAAAGAGTGTTGAGTGACATGACAAACGTGAAGATGTAGCGTCAACAAAATGTTCGTGTTCAATAGGTACCATGGGCATCCTCAAGGAAATCATAGGAATGATAAATTCAAATTACCTCTTCCACTTGCAAGGCTTGCTTTAGAGGCATTGCCTAAGAACAACTTGAATAGTTTTTACTCTTTCCACTAGACAAGAGACTACGATACTATAAATTGTCTAGAAATGCTTTGCATGATGCAACTCATGTCTCATTCTCAATCAAACAGCATGTTAGTGCCCAAATTTTCTAGCCCCAAAGATGCAATATCCTAAGTCTTGTGCCCTTCCTGTTGCAATTGTCATGTATAGCCCGTCACTAATATCCAATCAGAGAAGCCTTCAATGGGTTATACCTTTGTTAAACATTTTCCTAGAGTTGTTCCTTGGCCTTCCGACATGCCCTTCATATGATGATGTCATCAAAAAATCCAAGTCTAGGGGGTTTCCTTTGTATTTTTTCCCTTTCCTGGGTTTTTAGGTTTTTGAGGGCCCTTGGAACCTTGGAACCTTGTCTGTAGGTTCCAAAGTTCCTTGGAACCCTAAAACCCCACAGTTTACTTTTGGTTCTAGAATTCTCTGGAACCCCACACTACCCACTTTCTCCTTCACGTTTTTGGGTTTTCAAGTTTTCTTGGAACCTTGGAACCTTGTCCTCACATCCTCAGGTTCCCCAGTTCCCTGAAACCCCAAAAGTTTGGATCTCCCACCTTGCCCTTTTTCCACATCCCTGTGTCCTTCTATACCCTGTACCCCTTTGCCTTGTCTCTTTTTCCCTCTTCTCTACCTTTTTAGGTTTTTAGGTTCATAGGGGTCCTTGGAACCTTTGCACCTAGTTTCAAGATCCTCAAGTTCCCTGGTTCCATGAAACCTCGATTTCCCATTCCTTCTTCCTTCTTTGTCCCGAGGTTTCAAGTTTCTCTGGAACCCCAAACTTTCACCCCTTCTGCTCTTTGGTCCCACGTCCTTCTTGGGCCCCAGATTTTTGTTTTACCCATTCCTTTGTCTTGTCCTGAGGTTCCAAGTTCCCTCATAGCCCCAATCCCCATTGCTTTGTTCCCCAGTTCTTAAATTCTCTCCAACCCCAAAATCCCACTCCCATCCCAAAGTTCCATTTCTTTTAGAACCCCAAACCCCACCCCTCAACTCTTTGGTTCCACATTCCTCCTAGACCCTAGATCCCAGTCTTCCCCACATTCCCAATTTCATGTTCTACATTCCTCCCAAATCTCGGTTCCCGCTCCTTTTCCATCCCTTCTTCCTTCACGAGTTCTCGGACTCCTTTGGAACCCCATCATTGGTTCCAAGGTTTTTAGGTTCCTTGGAAATCCACGAACCCACATCTTGCATTTAGGTTCTAAGGTTCCAAGGTTCCTCGAAACCCAACAAAGTTCAAGAAACGCATCAAAACGTGACAAGACGTGCCAACAACTCCCAGAAATGTTATCAATGGTCGATTTGACTTCTGTAACAACTCATTTTGGGTAGGAGACTTCTCAAATGACTTAGGCCATGGATTTTCATGCTAGAAATAGAAGTTCTCACCTCATTTCAATGGTTGGTTGCCCAACCAATTTTGGATGTGCATCTGCTCATGGTGGTTCTAGGGCATTAAACAAAGCTTGTCTGGTCTACAAGGGAATGGAATCCATTCTGCAACTCATAGGAAAGATCTTAAATGCACATTTTATGTAATGGTATGTCTCCATGGCATTTTGTAGTGATTCAAGGGAATATGCAATTGTAGTTGTATATTTTCCTTTGCCACATTTTTTAGCATGATTGTAACCAAGGTCAAATGTATGTGACAATATCTAATGCAATGCAAAACCTTTGTATTGGTCTTTCCTTTGTTGTAAATAGATTATTGCAGTTATGTTATAGATTATTAAGTATGTCCATTGTATGAAATGTATTTTGGATTTGTATGTGAATGCATTTCTTGTTCTATTGATGGTTGTTGGATGTATCTCCCTCCTCCCTACATTCTATGACTCTGTTGCCCAATGGAGTAGGCACTAGCATAGATAGGTGAAGGGTCAATATTCTCTTTTAATCATCCTCTATCCTAGTTAGTTCATGTTGTTCATGACTCAGTGTTACAACTAGAGATTAATCTTATGCAACTTAAAGTTGTTTAAATCATATGTGAATCATGTTCTTGCATGCCCGCACCTTGCAAATTGTGTATGAGAAGTTAAGTGGATTCATCTTGTGAGATATCATGTTATTAATTGTGGTTGCATCTGTAAGGTGTAGTAATTAGCTTAATTAGAGGTTTTATGCAGTTAATTTATCTTGGCCTAGGGACAAATATAGGGTCAAGTGTACATTGGGTATGGTTGTGGTTGTTTGTTTTTGCTTCATTTGATACCTCCAGTAATACCCTCTTGGGCCTAGCTGAGCTTGAAGTGCAGGAGAGCATACCCACTCTCGTCAGTTGGTTGTAACCATCCTTAATCTATGCATGAGCCTCTTTCTCGCGTTCTTGATGATACCCCTAGCCTAGAAGGTAAAGATATACTCTAGGATTGTGGACCTATGGTTTTGGGAACCAACACAACCATGGAACATCTTCGAGATGAGATTGATTGTGACTCTATAACAAGATATTTTCAATGTAGACTCATTTGTGCTAGAAAAGTAAATACATTTAATGACTATGTATTTTCCTGGAGTCAAAGAGCAATAAATAGCATGTGACCAAGGGAAGGAAAGTACATGAAAATAATCTTTAGAGGGAGCCATCCTTCATGTCTTGTTTTCAAGAACCCATCTTTTCTTTTGCATTAGTAAATCATGATGATGAGTTAAATTTTCCATCTACCTTGCAAGAACTACTCAATTTCTATGATGAAGAACTTTCTATGTTGGATCTAGAAGGAATTAAATATCACATTTTAATTTCTTTCAACTATAACTAAATTTTGGGTTGACCTAAACAGAGTCACCACTTTTCACTAAGAAGAGACGACTTTGCAAATTAGATGTACTAATGTAACCACAAGATAATCACTAAACTACAAAGCCTCTAAATCTCATAACCAGAATTAGACTTGTCCCTGGTAACGGTGCCAATCTGTTGGCATAAGTTGACATGAGGCCAAACACTACGCACAACAAAATGCAAATAGCAAACTAATGCAAACTTTGATAACTGTTACAGAGGTATATAAAATATAACAACCTTTTAATTCATCCTTGATAATGGCACCAACCTGTTGGGTCCTAAAATAGTTAATCCCAATCCCTAGAACACTTAGTCAAACTCCAAGGCCAAGGATGTCCTCAAGGAGGTGAAAAATGGGGTTCATCAATAGGATGAAGGTGATTAAGGGCCAACTGGTAGGAGTGGGTAATCTCCTCTTTGCTTTTGGTTCAACTAGACCATGGAGGGTATTCTGAGAGGTATCCCTAGGTAGGGATTAACTATCATGCAAGATATTTACTGGATAATAACAATGGCAATGATACCCAAAGTGTTGTTCTAGACCTCACAATTGTCACAAGTTTAGACAAATGCTCACTACCTCAAATAATGTCTCTTTAAGTTGAAAATAGCATCATTATAGCAACGCAAGATGCAGGTATACATGCATGTTCTGAAAAGATAAAACACAACTATTGTTCAAGAATATAACTTGAATTCAACACAGAACAAGGATGCATACAAAATTGTAACTACACTTGATGTTTTTTTAAATATTTTAATAGAGTATAGGTGATCATAGGTCTCTCAGACCGGTACCTATCCAATGGGTTACAGAGTGGTGTAGGAGCACCCCTCCAACAAGAAGACTAGAGTCTTAATATTTTATGTCTTATGCATATCTATATTTAAATGTAATAAGGTCTATTTGACTAGACTTGTCATTGGTGTTTGTAATTCGGTTTTTGTTGGTAATCCCTAGGACACTTATCGATCTGTCATGATAAGGTTGTTAGTTTGTTAAAAGTTCGTTAGTTGGTTATCTCTCCCAGCCGTTTGGAATTATTTCCCAGCCGTTTGGAATTATTTCCCAGCCGCTGGGAATCAAGTTTGTACTAGTGTTGGTAAGTAGTTAAATAGCTCAGCCCAGATCAAGGGGAGATGTACACAGATAGATAGGTTAGTAGGGATAGACGAAGATAGATTAAGATTGTTATAGAGAGCACAGATATCTATAACAATTTCTGGAAGCAATAAAAGAAAGATCCTGTTTGTGTTGTTTTTCTGGTGTTTGATTTCCTTGTGTAGTCAATTTTCTAGTTTGCAGCCGAGATGGGTTCTTAACCCATTCCACCGGTTGGATTACTTCATAATCGGTGGAATGGCTGTATATAGTAGTTTAGATTTTTTGTTTTGTTTTTATTCATTTTTGTGTTCGAAGGATCGAGTTTGCAGCATGTTGAGATGAACCCTAGCATCCTCATGTGCTAGGTTGTGAAAGTTAGAAATCCGTATGTTTGGGGAGAACCGGTTTGGCAAAGTCACGAGGGATTCAGCTAGGCAGACCAGCATTGCAGCTAGTTGAAAACCCTGTGTTTGAACCAATTTCAATGGTTCAACAAGTTTCGGTTCCACGGTGATTGTAGATAGCCCATTGGGACCAATAGCTGGTTGAAATCAAGCAGAAAAGCCTTTGTTTGAGCCTTTGATGAAAGGTTCAACGGTTCGCAAGCAAATTGGGTTCATTTTGGCTCGATGAATGCTTGTAAGAAGTTAAGTAAAGCTTCAAGCAAACTTTTGAATCGGTTAAGTGTTTGATTGAACCTTTGAACCGGTTCAACGGTTTAAAGGGTTCAATGATTCAATAGCGCTGCGAGTTCAACGGTGTAAGCAACGCAATGGCTGAAGTTGGCGAAGATAGACTTTTTTTTGAACCTTGGAACTAGTTCGACAGTTCAACCAACCGTTTAGGTCAACCGTTCGGTGACGGAGACAGTACTAAAGAGCTAGCGATAGTGAACCATTCGTTGAACCGATTCAACAGTTCAAGGGTTCAACGGGCGGGTGGTACAGTGGTTCCGGGGTTCAAGGGTGCAGCGAGCAGCGATAGGTTCAGAGATAGCGTCGGTTCAATAAAGCGATGGATTCAATGGTTCGATAGTATAGTTGAGGTTTGTCGATAGTGACAGTCTCGCCGATAGGCGCAAAATCTAAATCCCATCGACCAGAGAAAGGAGCTCGGCGTGACAAAGTTCAAGCTCACCGATAGAAGTGGGTTTTTGTCGATGGAAGAACATACGCAGGAAATGTATGTTGTGACTGACTATTAACCAATTGTCACGATTCCACTGCCTGCTCTGCATCACAGAGTCTCACATTTATCAAAGGAGAACAATCACAAAGGGGTGTATGACTACCTATATGATGGATTCAAATGCATAGAAACCAATATCAAACCATGAAAATACTTATTAATCTAACACCATACAACATTCATCCATATGTAACTCTGAAATGACCATTTACAAATCTTGAAATGAATTAAGAATTATCACATTCATTCAAATCATAAATTACAATCATACCACAAACATTGATATTAAAATTATAATATAATCCACATACACCTTTGCCAACTGTTTCCTAAAGAATTGAAATTGATCACTGGTTGTAGCCCTAACTGCCTTGGATGCCCAACACCTAAAGAGAGAAATTTTGTCCAAAAATGACCAACCCTTTGAATGAGTTTCAATTTTCTATTTATATCCTTCCCAACTTGGATCTAATGGTGGAATGGATGGGAATACCTTAAGGAGCTCACCAACTACAATAAATGCATCAATTTCAACCACCCATTTCACATTAATGGTGACCTACCATAGTTTGGCATCCATCTAGGAGTCACAGAGAAGTGTTGCTTTTCATTTTTATGCCCCTTTTGAAAGTTATGAAAATCTGAGGGGGTACTAGATGCGGGACTTTCGAGACATCCTGGACATGTCCAAACCTCCACTAAAACTCCACAGGAGAGAAGGAAAGAAAGTTGGTAGAACAAATGAGGTGTTTAAGATGGGCACAATTTTAGAGGGGTTCAAGATACATCCTAAAGGGCAAGAAACCATCGCACATGGAGGATGACATGGAAGGTGGTGGAAGAATGGAGCAGTACTGGATGGACGATAGTTTGGCACTGGATAGGATATGTCCTGATGATGGATGAAGCTCCACTAGAAGCGATAAGAGTTGGTGCAAAAGAGGAAGGGTTCTGAATGGGGGGATATTCTAGGAGGATGCAAAAAAGCAAGAGTTCAAGGGCTAAGTGGATATATCATGATCCACAGGAAATTCTCGCCAAGTCTAGAAGCAAGCCAAACCTACGTTAGGGATAAGAACATGGAGAAAGTGGACCTAAAGAGGGGGTGGGGAAACAAGGCAGACATAGATATCCTGATCACCCATGAGGTCCCGCAATATCTTAAAGGAGGGAAAAGTTCTACCCAGGATAGGAAAATTTAGGAAAAACTTAGAATCTTTACAAGATTTTTGCAGCGTTTAACATGATTTTAGGTTGGATTTGAGCACTATTCAAGGCACACAAAATGAGGTGAATTTAAGGAGGCATCTAAGGAAAATTTTGAGGAATTCAAAAGGATTTTGCAATTATGAGGCTTGAAAATAGGAGTCCCAACACAAGCTATTGTGGATTGACCTATGCCCATGAATGTTTCTAAGGTTCATTTTTTCATGCATTTAGAGAATTCTACCGCTAATTTGTTAGACTTCTTGAGAGTGGCACGTCCCATTACTTCTCTTCAACAAAAAGGGAAGACGTTTGTATGGTTAAATAAGTGTAAGAGAGACTTTTAGGTTCTTAGGGAGCAACTAACTAGTGCACCAATCCTTGTAGTGCATGATCCTACAAAAGGTTTTATGTTTTGTATTAGTACTTCATTGAATGGGTTAAGGGTTGTCCTTATGCAAGAGGAGTTAGTGATTGCTTATGAGTCATGGAAGATTAAAGACCATTATCTTAATTACCTAACCCATGATCTTGAGTTGGTAGTAGTCATCCATGTTCTTGTGTGCTGGAGGCATTTTCTAGTGGGCCATTGATTCAAGTTATGTACTAATCATCATAGCCTTCAATACATTTTTACGCAGTTGAATTTGAATGCTTGTCAACATTGAGGATTGAGTTTCTTTGCAAGTATGAATTTGTTGTTCTTTACATCATGTTGGTTAAAAGATCAATCTCTAATCCATTTTTTAAACATCAAAGCTCCATTCAAGATATGATACCAATTAGTGAGATACAAGGCTTAGACTACTACAATGTGAAAATCTAAAAATTGTATGCAAATCTTAAATTAAGTTGCCTTAATATGGAATTACCATGTAGAGATTCAACCTCTTTATGATGCTTAAATCAACCACTTTAACATGATTAATACAACCACCTTAGATGAACTTAAAAATAAATAAAAAGGAAGATAACATCACCATAAGATAGCAACAACAAAGAGGTACAAATAAACAACATAAGAGTGTAAGAAACTCTAGAAGATCATCACATAACATAAGGTTTACATGGAGAAACCCTTTCAGGAAAAAAACTCCACCAAGAAGAGAGGCCAAGCATGTATTATATTCAAATGCAAGATTACAATACATCCACTTCCTAATCTCCTCTTCAATCTTCAATTTGACAGTACATGTGTATAGAGATTTCACTCACTTCTCACACACTCTCTCAAGCACTTGTGAACGGGATTTTCCTTACATTCCTACCCTCTTACTTATAAATCCTTAAGAATCTATTATATATCATTTATACACCTAAATGAGGCATTCCAAATTGGTTATGAATCCCAACACCCCTACCTTGGAAATATCCCAACATAGCCCATGACAAGTTGTAACCAACTCACCAAAATGGGCACATAGTTTGTCCTTTCTTACAAGGTGGTTTTTGTCTTCATATACAAGGTGTCATGAGCTAATAATTTCCACATCCAAAATGATAACAAGTGTCTTAACAATCTCATAGGAATTTGGATGCCTAGATTCTCCCTAATCACCAAGATGCTTTCCTATAAATAGTAAAACATTACTGGTAAATAATTAATTACTAACCCCAGTAAATAATTAATTATTATACCGATAAAAAGGTAATTATACCAATAAAAAAATCAGTTACCATTGTTGGTGAAACCTTCATCCCTTATGAATATATTTACAAACAATATTAGGAGTAATTAAATATATAAGATTTACAAGGTTGATGGCACCTTAATCCTAACACATCAAAGGGAAGGAAAATGTTGTTGTAGATTCCTTGAGTAGGAGGCAACACAAGTTCTCAATTGTGTTCTTGAGTATGGATTTGCAAGGATACATTCTTAAGTAGTTTCCTACACTAGATGTATGGTATCAATAGGTTTGGGTAGAGATTGAGTCATAGAGGGCCCTTGTAGGCAATTTTCCTGGCTTCTCTCTTGAGTTTGATGGACTATTATGACACCTTGGTCATATATATGTCCCATTTCTTGATGATCTTCACACTATTATGATTTTTAGGGGCATCGTGCACCTTATGCAACACATCCTAGTGTGAAGAAGATGCATGCCAATCTTGGGCAATTGTTTCAATGGGTAGGGATGAGGCGCAATATCACTAAGTTTGTTGGTTGATGCCTTGAGTGCTAGAGGGTAAAAGCAAAGCACCAACATCTTATAGGATTTCTACAACCACCTGACATTCCTGAGTGGAAATGGGATATGATTTATATTAACTTTATCATGGGTTTGGCATTGTCTTCTTATCGTCATTATGTCGTCATAGTGACTAAAGATAAGCTAACCAAGCTTGCACATTTCTCACCCATGAGGACATCCTACAATTCCATGTTTGTGGCATGTGTCTTCATGGAAAATGTCATCTACTTACATAGAGTGCCTCATAGAATCATCTCAAATTGTGATCCCATGTTCACCTCTTCATTGTGGACTTCTTTGCAACATGCATTAAGCACTCAACTCGACTTTAGCTTGGCCTATCGCCCAGAGATAGATGGTCAAACTAAGAGGGTGAATTAGGTTATTGAGGATATGATTCATATGTACATCATAGACCAACATTCCAGGTGGGAGGACTATTTGTACCTAGTTAAGTTTGCTTATAATAATGGGTACAGTAGTTCCCTTAGCATGTCACTACTCTAGGTTTTGTATGGTTGTCCAAGTACTAACCTCCATTGAGTTGGAACAAAATTGAATATCATGTTTCCCTTGGTCTTGAGGTGCTTCAAGCTATGGAGTAGCAAGTTGTTCAAATTAGAGAGTAGTGTTGACTTCTCAAGATAGGCAGAAGATGTATGTTGATGCCAAGAGATTAGATCGACACTTCTTAGTTAGTGACCATGTATTCTTGAGAGTGTGGTTGCATAAGATCCTAATCCATTATAGGAAAGGATTTGATCTTGCACTAAATTTTGCAGGACCTTGGGAGATCCTTGAGAGGATTGGTCTAGTTGCATACCAGGGTATATGCACAAAGATAAGGGACCAAGAAGTCACCACATGATTTTTTCATCCCATACAAGTCATAATGCACTAGCATTATGGCTTGATAATACTGAGACATAATGCTAGCACATTTTGCAAAAACAAAACTCTCTCTCTCTCTCTTTAGGGTTTAGGGGTTACAAGTCAAGGTTTAGGGATATTATTTAGGGTTTATGTGTTTAGGGTTGCTCAAGTTTAGGGTTTAGGGTTTAGGGGAATTATTTAGGGTTTCAGGGTTTAGGTTCGCTCAGGTTTAGGGTTTAGGGTTTAGGTATTAGGGGTTAGGGTTTAGAGAGAAATAGAGAGATGAGACTGATAGAAATTAGGATAGATAGAGGAGACGGAGGGGAGAGATAAGGAGATAGAGAGTGAGGGACATGTCCAGAGACATAGGGAGAGAGAGTGAGAGGTAGAGGGACAATAGAGATAGGGAGATTAGGGAGAGATAGGGAGATAGAGGTTTAGGGTTGCTTGGGTTTAGGGTTTAGGGGTTAGGGTTTAGGGGCATTATTTAGGGTTTAGGGGTTTAGGGGAGAGAGAGAGAGAGAGAGAGAGAGAGATTGCTTTTGACATGCAACCCTAAACCCTAAACCCTAACCCCTAAACTCAAGCAACCATAAATCTCTATCTCTCTATCTCTATCATCCATTTACCTCTCAATCTCTCTCCCTATCTCTGGCCATGTCCCTCACTATCTCCCTATCTCTCCCCTTGGTCCCCTCTATATCTCCCTATCGATACTCTCTCTCTAAACCCTATACCTCTAAACCTTAACCCCTAAACCTTAATCCCTAATCCCTAAACCCTAAACCCGGGCAACCTTAAACCCATAAACCATAATCCCCTAAACCTAAACCCCAAAACCAAGCAATCCTAAACCTCTACCTCCCTATCTCTACCATCCCTCTACATCTCAATCTCTCTCAATATGTCTCTAGCCATGTCCCTCACTCTCTATCTCCCTATCTCTCCCCTCGGTCTCCTCTATATCTCCCTATCGGTCCTCTCTCTAAACCATAAACCCTATACCTATAAACCTTAACCCCTAAACCCTAAATAATGCCCCTAAACCTTAACTCCTAACCCCTAAACCCTAAACCCGAGCAACCCTAAACCCCAAACCCCTAAACCCTAAACCCAAGAAGCCTTAAACCTCTATCTCCCTAGATCTCTCCCCTATCTCCCTATCTATATCATCCCTCTACCTCTCAATCTCTCTCCCTATGTCTCCGGCCATGTCCCTCACTCTCTATATCCCTATCTCTCCCCTCAATCTCCTCTATATCTCCCTATTGGTCCTATCTCTCTAAACCCTAAACCTCTAAACCTTAACCCCTAAACCCCTAAACCCTAAACCCCAAACCCCTAAACCCTAAACCCAAGCAACCCTAAACCTCTATCTCCCTATCACCATCGTCCCTCTACCTCTCAATCTCTCTCCCTATGTCTCTGGCCATGTCCCTCACTCTCTATCTCCCTATCTCTCCCCTCGGTCTCCTCTATATCTCCCTATTGGTCCTCTATCTCTCTCTAAACCCTAAACCCTAAACTTCTAAACCTTAACCCCTAACTCCAAAACTATAAAACCTAAACCCTAAATAATGCCCCTAAACCCTAACCCTTAACCCCTAAATCGTAAACCCAAGCAACCTAAACCCCAAATCTCTAAACCCTAAACCCTAAGCCCAAGAAACCCTAAACCTCTATCTCCCTATATCTCCCCTATCTCCCTATCTCTCCCCTCTGTCTCCTCCATCTCCCAATCTCTATCAGTCCCCTCTCTCTATCTCTCTAAACCCTAAACTTGAGCAACCCTAAACCCCTAAAACCTAAATAATTCTCCTAAACCCTAACCCCTAATCCCTAAACTTAAGCAACCCTAAACTCATAAACCATAAATAATGCCCCTAAACCTTGACTCCTAACCCCTAAACCAGATAAACTCTCTCTCTCTCTCTCTCTCTCTCTCTCTCTCTCTCTCTCTCTCTCTCTCTCTCTCTCTCTCTCAAAACCCCTAAAACCTAATAATGCCCCTAAACCCTAACCCCTAACCCCTAAACCTGAGCAACCCTAAACCTCTATCTCCCTATCTCTCCCTTATCTCCCTATCTCTATCGTCCCTCTACCTCTCAATCTCTCTCCCTATCTCTCTAGACATCTCGCTCACTCTCTATCTCCCTATCTCTCCCTTCTATCTCCTCTATCTCTCCCTATTTATCTCCTCTCTCTACCATAGTCTATCTCTCCCTATCTCTTGCCTCTCTCTCCCCTATCATTCCTCTATCTCCCTATCTCTCCCTTCTATCTCTCCCTCTCCCTTATTGACGAAGGAAATGAAAACAAGAAAAATAGGACTCTCTCTCTCTCTCTCCCCTATCACCCTATCTCTCCCCTCTCTCTCCCCTCCATCTCCACCCTCTCTCCCTCTTCCTCCCTCTCCCTCCCTTATCGACAAAATAAATGAAAACAAGAAAACTAGGACATGCAAATAGAGATGAGGATATTAATTGGGAGGATGAAATGGAAACAAGATAAAACTAAAGTTCATTGGATGGGAAGAATGATGAGAGGAGAGGTGGAAAATAGTAAAATAGGGAAAAATTGGTGGGATCTAAAGAGAAATTGGAAAGGAAAAGGAAAACTAGGAAAGCTAGGAGGTAGATAGGTCAAAGAGAGAGAGAGGGTAGCGGGTAGGGAGAGATGTTTTAGTTCACCATAACGCGCTAGCATTATGTGAATGCACATAACACGAGTGCGTTAGAGAGAGATGTTTTAGTTCACCATAACACGCTAGTGTTATGTGAATGCACATAATGCGAGCGCATTATACATGCTCGCTTTATGCTTTTCCTTGGTAATTTTCAAGCCTTTGGTTTGGATTTTCCTTGGGCTTCCAACCCAAAGGCTTGGACTATGTTTAAGACATCCAAAGACGTGTTTTTCTAGATTGTAACAAAAACCACATAATCTAGAGCATGCTCCCCATCAGGTTTGCATTTATTTCGATGACAAGTCAAAAAAATACCACCATGATCTTAAGCTCTCTGTTAGCTTTCTAACCATATAATTTTTTTCACATTTTGAGTATGTTAAGGATTTCATCTTTAATTTCTTTTGTTAATGTATTCATTTTTTGTCAGAAACTAGTGTTTGGTATTTTTAACTTTTTTTAACTATTCATCAAAATTTCAAATAAATTACATTTTTAGAAACTAGACTCCATTCTACACATATTAAAAAAATTGATTTTCAATTAGTTTTCAAAAATTTTAGGGGGGAGCATGCTCAATTTTCTATTTTTCAAGATGTGTCCACTTTGAAAATTAGTAAAAAAATTAATTATTCATGAAAAATTTATCAGAAAAATCAGGGATAAACTACATGGTGTTAGCTAGCGATTTTTGAAATACTTAAAAAAAGTTAACATTTTAGAGGGAGCACACCAGACGCTATGTTATATGTTATAAACTAATTTGTCTGCTCCCCCTTTTTGAACCCCTTAATCTTAACCATTTTTTTTTAAATAGTAGTTTAGAAACTAGATTCAGAGCACTACAACTTGTTTTTGTTGTATCTTCAAATTTTGAGTGTAACTATCTTCAATTTCTCGTCCAACATCAGTCTTTCTTGATTTCAGAAAAATAAATAAATAAATAAAATCGTAAGACCCCCTTTTGGTCCCCCATCTTTGTGCACTTACCCACCAACTTGCCTTGCCACCTAGTCTCTTGTGCATCCATGATGTGTTCCAAATTTATGTGTTGAGATAGTATGTTTAAGATGTGACCCATATTCTTGATTGGGTGCCTTGTAGGTTGAGGAGGGTAGGAAACTATCTTTGGAGCTCATTTGTATTCTATAGCATTGAAGCCTAAGCCTTTAGGGATGAGATTTGGACCAAGTAAGGATCCAATGGGACCATCTTGATGATTTAATAGCTACTTGGGAGGATGCTACATAGTTGTGGGTCCTTTATCTTCACCTTTTTTTAGGCTTCTAAGAGTAATCCTAGTTTTAGGGGAGGGGGATGCAAGGTCTTATATGTGTGTGCCTCATTTTGTGTTTTCAATTTTGGGATACTATAACGTACTTCTGATAATGTTATTTTTGTATTGGCATCAAGGTGAAGGGATCATATATTTTGGATTCATGTATGTGGATTGATATAATGCTTGGACTCATTTTGTGTTTTGGTACTCTTATCACACTTGTCGATGATGTTCTTGTGGATTGCCATCGAGGTGTATGAATTATGTACCTAGATTTATATGTGTGGATTCCTATATGCTTGGACTCTGCAATGTTTTATCTTTACTATATTCACTATGGTATGTGATTATATTTATAATCATCAAGTTTAACATTTTGTTTATTTACTATACATTTGTTATCTAAATCATAATTGAGTTAGATGATTTTTAATAGAAGTAGTCTTGTTATCATGTTATGGATATTGCATCATTGGTTTCTATATATTGTGCTCTAGCTATCTTGTGTTGTGTAAATATACTTGATGTTTTATTGAGTGTGTAGGTGTAGGTTTTCTCCAACTATAGTTTAATTGGAGACTCTTGATTTAGGTAAAAGTGTTTTGTTTACTTTCCATCTTGCTTGAGTTCAAGCTATGAGGTGCATCTTGTGTGGTCTTGTGAGCCTAAATCTAAATTGGTTGATTTTGAATTCCTATGTCATGTGGAAACTCGTAAAATGTGTTTGTATATTTTTCATAGGTTGTTTGACTCTTGTGATTAATTGCATTTAATTATTTTTCATATTTGGTAGTGTGCTTGCAAAATAAAATGATGCTAACAATGGATTAAGTTATAGTTTTATGTGCCTCACAATCTTTTTAATATTGTTGAGCAGAAAAAGAAAATATAAAGCACAAAATAAAAATTATGTTGATAATGGATTAAGTTATAGTTTTTTGTGTTTCACAATGCATTTAATATTGTTGAGTGGAAAAAGAAAATATATGTTTTAATAAAAGAATTAATTATTATTGTGTAATTGATGTGTTTTCCTATGTTTACCTTCATTGAAATTATTAAATTAGTCAAAGCCCCAATTATTAAAAAACCCATTAAGAAATTGGTAATGTTCATTTGACAACTTCAGTTATTTTGTTCAAAAAAACATTGCATAAAGTTCACTTTGGAAATTGAAAGTATGTTAATTGAAAAGGAAAAAGAAAATGGGAATAAAAGAGAAAAAGACATACAAAATTCATTTAGATTTCAAAATGTCTTATAATGTGGTTTTGAGTGGAAAATGGAAAAATAAGACTTTGAAAAGTGAATTTGCTTATATAAGAAAAAAAAAATCATTTTTTGCATTCATTCTTTTTGCCTCTTGTTTGCATTTTTTAATAAAACCTTTTTATTAATGTAATTTTTTAATAAAAACTTTTTATTTAAATGTATTTTTTTAAAGACTTAAGTAAGAACATAATTTGTAATTTGTTTTAAAATCACTTTTTATATATGAAAGTTGCATTTAATTATTTTCCAAATAAAATCACTTTTTATATATGAAAGTTGAATTTAATTATTTTCCAAATAAAGGGTAGAACTAACGGGTCCCTGCCTTGCTCCAAGTAGCCACAAACAACACGAAAACAGTGATGAATGAATGAATGAGTTTTAATAACGTCCACGAGACCAAAACAATGATTGATTGTTTGCTATATAAAATTTTAGATACCCCAGATAATGGATGCCTTAAATAACAATAGTGTGATTGCTGTTTAAACTTTTCCCAAGCAACCAATTAAACAAATTCTCTGTAATTGCAGGTAATAAAGGCTCTATGGAACCCAACCACAGCAAAAGCCCCCATGCCATATACAACGCTAAACGGTATGAAGGATTCAATTTCGTGAAGTTGGGCAAATTATGAAATGTTTAGCCGGCCTAGCTCATTCCAGAACGGAATTTTTAGAGCAGAGGATTTGCATACAATAGGATAAATATAATATAAATAGGCAGTCTCACCCTCTACAATTATTACTTCCCTCCATATATTTCATGGGAGGATTGAATGCTTAGAGGAGGGTGGGCACTCGGCCATTCCGTTGGGATATCGCTGAAAATCTTGACAGTAATCGTAAATCATATAATTTCTACGCACAAATTGGAGGGCATGTCTTTGAAACTTATTCAGCTTGGGAGAGATGAATGAATCCAAATACCCATGGGCACATTTTTTGCCCACATAACCCAGTTGAGAACATCCACTGATCATGAAGTTGGTGTAAGTGGACAAAAATGGCTGATAACTGTAATTAGCTTTATATTTCCCTCCGTCTGTTGCCCAGGCAGAGGCATCCCAAATGGTTGCATACACTGACATTGGCTTTGATGGGTACTGTGTTCCCAGGCTCTTCACTTTTGGAAATCTCCTTATTGGAATACTGTCCACCATAAATCTGTAACAACAGTAACCACATTCAAATTATAGCACAAATCTATAGTAGACATGATTTTTCCAGTCCATGTAAATGAGTCAAGTATATTTTTAAGTTTTTTTTGGATCAACATGATCAAAGTGTTTTTTTGAACAACATGATCACACTCAATAATCCATAATCCATCATCAGGATGATGAAAAAAGATAAGTAATAGGCCCAGAGGAGGAAGAATGAATTACAGGATTTGATGAGGTGTCCACAAAATGCTGTAGTTGTGAAAGCCTTTGGTTGGATCAAACCACAGATGAAAGTGCTGTTCTCTGCCTGTGAGATGAGACCCATCTCCTGTACCATTTCCATAAACATTGGTCTGCAGTTTATAAGGCTCTCCAGGTATTGTTCCCAAAAACTCAATGTCTACTTCATCATGCCAACCCTCATAGACCTGATTGTTTGACAGCTGCATTCATTCTCCCAGATTAGTAATTTCCCCAAAAAAAAGTTATAAAGCCCTCAATGGTAAAATGTACTATTCATGGGCAATATATTATTATAAAGTTAAAAAACTGTCAAATTCATCAACTTGAGTATGAAATGCTTGCATCATCTTGGCTACACCCATTTGAAACAAACATTCAGACATTTTAACATATTATCTGCTACAAATAAAACGCTTTGAGAATTACATAGAATGAAGTGATAATTCCTGCAGTGTAGCCTGACTGGAGCCTCAGAGCTGCATTGAAGAAACCATACAAGTAGGTCTTCTTTGATTTGAATCCACTACCTGCACCCAACAAGAAACAATGAGTGAATGAAGTTTATCAGAGACCCTGTGATATAATGGGATGAAGCACCTATTCATTGCACAGGCAGACATCTTAAATAAAGATGGAGGAATTTTGAATGGTGTTACCTGAAGATATGTCTAATGTTAAAGTGACAGAGGATTCATCTTGTGACACTCTTTGATGTTGGGGACCCCAAAGATTGGAATAACCTTGGGGAAACTTCATTGTTTTGAAATTATCAGTTACAGGCCTGCCTTGTAAGGATGGTAGTATATGATTATGTGTTGCAGCAGCAACTGTAGCTGAGAGATCAATGATTGGCCATAGAAAAATAGAAATAAGATTGACATGAAGAATAGTAAGAAGCTGAGACATTGTACAAGTTAAAGAAAGCTACTACTCTGTTTAGTGCTATTGATGAGGATGTTCTGTTGTTGTGGTCATGGAACTTATTAGCCATATATAGAGCAGAGGAACTGGGATGGATGATTGTACTTGAAAGCAGAAAAAGAAAATGGCAGACAGAATTGAGAGCAATTTCTATTACTCTTGGCTTCCTTAGGGACAAAGCCTAATTCTTGGACTTGATGAGTGTAGAGCACCTTGAACGCTAATACACTGACTTATATCTCATTTATAATTATTGCATAACTGAAACTAATTTGGCAGTTGGAAATTCTCAAGATTTGCTTTGGTTTCACTCAACATCATGAGATGTTAGGGGACTAAAAATGTTTAAATATGTTGGAAAGTGGGAAGCCATCAAACCACAACGTTTTAACTCAGTTGTATTCTCACAATAACTATGTATTTGGAATACTAAATCTTCCAAAAGCACACTCATTGATCTCCTTCGACAAAGCAATGATTCAGTTGCATATATTCTTTCTTTCTTATGTATGGTGAGGAGTGTTTGAGACAAGGGATTGAAACATAGCCTTGAATTGATAAGGTAATAGTTCAACGGCGGCTTAACCTTTGTGACTCAAAATAGTTTATCTAAGAATGATACTAGTAATAGCACCCCATTTCATTAGGATTTAGTGTAATTTCATTGAAATTGGTTGTATAATTTTGCCTTACTGGCTTAGGCACATAGCCACATATTATATGAGACCTAAATCTATATAGATTAGATAATCTAAATTTTAGTTCATTTATAGATGGTAACTAATATGGTGTCGCATTTATCATTTAAACATAATATGATTGATAGTGATGATGTTGTGTATATTTATTTAAATTGGAATATGATTGTTGATAGTTAGTTTAACTAAAAATATTTTATATAAATATTTAGGTTAAATAAATAAATAGAGTTATAAATAAACGACTAATTTAGATATACCAGTTGGGATTGATAATTGAAATAAATGTTAAATTAAATGTTTAAATAAGTAGAGGAGTTGAATAAATTAAATGTGTTGCTACATAGCTCTAATTTTGATGCAAATATCTTTGTTTAGGTGTCAAGAAGCAAATCACCAAGGTTTATAACTTTTATAATCTGTCACTAAATTGTGAATCTAATGATGCACTATCAAGGTTCACTTCCGCAACTATAGAAGTGATATCTAGGTATGTGGACTTGAACCAAGCATGCATATCCAAACTTGCAAGTTGTAGATTTGGCCTAAGATAATTCTACAAATGGGAACCTATTCGCCTTTCATTTTGGTGTTTGGTTTATGTAAGGATAGGGGAAGGGAAGACGATGTTTACAAACACCTTTGGGTAATTTGTCAAATTGCAAGGGTCAAGCTCATCTCGGTCAAATTGTAATGCCCCTCGCTTTTTGGCTGGTGATAGATGTTATTTTCATATTTCCCTTTGACAGTTCTGATACAGTTGATAGTCTTTTATTACACATTTCAGTTTCGAGACATCGGATTTTTATATTTTGGGTTTATGATCTCTTTGATCTGATGGACTATGTTCGATGGATATATTTAGACATGTGTTATGAGTTATGATGACATTAGGATTACTTCAGTTATGATGTGTTGGATATGTTTAGTAATGGATTATTATTTACATGTTTTATTAGATTCGTAGATATCTGCTTTCAAATGCTATGGTTATAATCTTATTCAAGAGTAGGGACGGTGTAGCATTACTCGTTTCGAGTACCCTGGTGCGCCGCGATTCTCTGACTCTCCGTGTGTTGACATATACATACTTGATCGTATTTAATCAGTTGTTTGGATGTAGGCTGCAGGTACCGAACCTCGACTCCACCTGAGATAGCAGGTTTGAGAGGGTTCTTTCACCAATGGATATTAGTGATGGGAGATAACACAAGGTCCAATCCACTAGGTCGGTCCTTGTCTTCTATTGTGGTCTCGAGTCGTGTTGGGACACTTGGTCTTTGTCTTGTGATGATTGGTTATTTTGTGTTGTAATGTTTAGTCAAGTCGTATTTTATAATGTTAAATTATTCTCCTATGTGGGTGGAAGATTCTTTAATGAATTAGTGGTTATTAATGATGCTCCTATTTTGTTTGTTAGATAATTATTAAATTAACTTTAAGCTTTGGATGACACCTTGGTTAAATTTTATTATAGTTGGGAATTATATTATCTTCTAAGATAAAATATTTATGTCCATTAATAGAGTCATGGGTAATTAGTGATTTTATGGTATATAATATTTTGGTTATGCGAAATTAATGCCTGGGTTGTCAATTTCAAAATTGGAAGATTTGGGAATCTCTTGATATAGCAAATTTTTGAAACTCACGGGGAGTGGGTTGTTGGGAACAGATGCATGTCTTCTACATTTATTTTACGAGTGGATTCATATTTTGTTGAGAGGGGGAAAAATTGGGAGAAGAATAGAGAATTGGACACAGGATTTGAAAAGTTGGAAGAGGGTCTGGAATTCCGAGTATGTGATTTGTCTCTTTCTGTAAAAGTGTGCTATTGTTGTAGTTTAAAATTTAAAAATAAATTGCAGCTAGTTCCGTTGTGTGTTTTTGCATGTTCTATAGATTAGAGTCTATTCATCTCTATGGCTTGTTAGGTCTTGTGCCTGTATGGTCAAATGTCGCACCACCCCCTGCAGATTCCTTCAGGATGCATTCCTCTGGTTAAGTCCTTGCCTAAACTCCTCTGGAAATCTGCCATCAACTGAAATCTTGTACTGTGGTTTCAACCCTGAGGGAAGTTGACTCAATATTAAACTCTTTCAACCTCTTGTCCCTGTCATTCTGCACATCTATCTCTCTCTCTCTGCTAGCAAATTCTCATTACCCTAGTCTGTGGTAGTTAATACGATGTTTTCATCTGAGGTTATTGTAGATGCTCCTCCTTTTGGTTTTAAGAAGGCCCTTTATACACACTTTCCTTGTCACCCTGCATGCCTTGTAACCTTTGTTGAGGATCCTGTGCCTCCAGCATTGCATTGTCTGAATCGGTTTCTCACCAGCATTATCCCACTGTAGAGTTACCTTACAAACGTGGCTTGGAAAAATTAGACTGTGTGATATTCATTCTGCAAATCCCTCCATATCTACAATAAAATTTCTCTTGGCTGAAAGATATTCGTCATTTCATCATCAGTATTTGAATTAGACTCAGCTAGATGCATTAGAGATTAATAAATAGACAATCTTGCATTGTTTCGTACGATTCCTCATTGTTATGACCTTAAGGAGGTGAAGATTTTTGGGAAACTTCCACTCTTATCTCTGTCAGTCGGTAGAATTCTCTCTTTTCGCTGTTAATTTTTCTGCTAGGTTCAGTCTCACTCTTAGATATGTTTAGAAACTGTCCTTGTAGCAGTCGTAGACTTGACTTGTCTTTTGTAGTGGTGGCCCATCTCCTTATTAGTCGTCTTAACATAGGCTCGACTTCGAATAGTCATCTTCCATCGTAGACCGGGTGTTGTCAAATTTCCTTTTCCCTGTTGGTTTCGGATGGAGATCTTGAGGGTTGTAATGGAGAGTATCATGCTCCTATCCATTCGTTGTCTACCAATTAGATAGCGAGCACAATGCCGTGTCTGTGGAGGTAGTTGCATTGTTGGAGAGCACAGTGTCATGTCTGTGGATGTAGTCACATCGTTGGTGAGCTGTGCCGCGTTTTCCCTCTGCGGTCAAGGTCAATCTAGGGTTGGTCGGCAGATGTCGTAGGCTACCTGCACTCATGTTTTGGTAGTTTTGCTAGGGCCCGACAGTCGGGGTAAGTCGTTGGCTGAGTCGATGTTCATATCTTGTTAAGGTCTGTAGACGTAGTGCCTCGAAAGATGTCTTAGAAATGGGTCGATGGGATCCTTGCGTTAGGGAAAGTAATTCCTTGTCTATTAGATATGGTTATTAGAAATTCCTATGAGGTGTGTATTCCGTAGGTATTCCTTGGAAGCGGAAGGGATGATAGGTTAGGACACTTATTAGAATGTGGTATTTCCTTGGTTGGGGATCGTATTATCAAAACTTATAGTTGTGTTTCCTATGTGTAGAAGTTTATTACCTTTGGATTCATGTCGATGGGATTAAAACTTGCATAGGTTTGGTGGTCTCGTGATGGTGTAGTAGATGTTATAATGATAATAATAATTGTTGATTATAAACTTACGTAGTTATGTTATGTTAGAAATTGGATAAAGGCTAGATGATAATTATGATCATAGAAAATTATTTGAATTATGATATGTAAGAATTTGTTTTTTATGGATAGTATGCTAGGTTGATATGAGGCTAGGTTTTTTAATAGATGTTGTTAAGTAATTGATTTGTATTAGAAATTTTAAATTAAGGGAATGAAGTCCTTTAGAGTTGGATAATTAAGTTTTGTAAAATGTAGGAGGGTAGGAAAATAATTAGTAACTTATAGTGTCTCTTCAGATTTGCAATGTCATGACGTAAATTGGTGATTGTTCCTTTTGTGGGTTGTAATTATATGTAATTTTATGTTAGCAAGTATATATAATTTTGTTGTTAAGGTCGATTTTATTAGATGGGAAATTTAACATTTAGTTAGAGAATTACGTTATCATTATTTTATAGATATGAATTTGAGAGGAGGTTATTAGGGACTTGTTAGGAAACTCTTTTCTTCTGGAAGTTGTAGAGAATTTGTGATTTCCAAAATCTTGTCTCTGCTTTGAATGAAGTTTATCCCTTGGTTAATTCTTCTAATGGTTAGAGTACATTGTATCTCCCGTTTTGACTATTTCCCCCTTGTCATGTCGATATGTTCCGTGGGTCATAATGTCTATTTGGGGTTGAGTTCATCTATGGGTTGGGCAAGTTTGAAGTCTGAATCTTGAGGGATATTATGTGAATTGGTGTCAATGCGGAAACATTGTTCCTGTCAATTATTTGTTGACTTTTTCTTGGTATTGTAACCATCTCCAGAGGTGTGTTGTGTTGGGTTGATTCAATTATTGGCATGGGATTTATATTGCTAGGGCAGGTGAATGGCAAGAGTATTGGTTAGATGCTGTGTTGTACCTTATCTGTACTCTCGGTGGTTTGTTGTTGTTTGGAGTTTGCTAAGGGAGTGGCTTCCATGGTGGGGCCGGTGCCTAGTGAGAGGCCGCCTGGGTAACCCCATGGAAGTTATGAGCTGGTGGAAAACTTATAACTTTAGGAGGGTTGGGGTAGTAAACATTTAACAAGCTAAGCAAGATACCTCACCCATGCCTTGAGTGCTCTTGCAGGCTAAGGATGGGATGAGAAGGCCTGGTTGGCAAGGCTGACCTCCTCGTCTCCATGAGAGGACCCGTCGGTTCCGCATGTGTCACCCTATGGGGCTGGTGCCTAGAGAGGGGCTGCCAGGGTAACCATAGATGGGGGCCAGCTTCTGGTGATAGATAGCCTGGGTAACCCATGCCAGGACCATGCGATGACACTCTAATTACGCAACTCAGTTTCGTTCTCTTGATTTTGTTGTTACCTCTGGAGTATAGTTTTGGCTTCTTGATTGATCTTGGTTGGATGTATGTGTTGTCTAGTGGAGTACTGTTGTACCTGTGCAGTCTTGTTATTTTGTATACCTGTGAGGAGTCTGTAACTTACTATGGTCTCATTGTTGTAACTTCGACCTAGTGGATCCTCGTTGTGTATTTCCTAGCTCGGAGGGGTGGACCTAAGGGTTCCACATGGTTGGGAGGCAGAGCTGTCCATTGGTTTTCTTGGAGATTTGGATCGAGCCTTGTGTGGAGCTGTACCAATTCTAGAGTGCTTTCTACCTTCAGTGATGTTGCATACTTTCATATGTATTCTTTTGATAAACCGACATGATCGGTCCTGTAATCTTGAACTGAGACTTTGTAATTAAACTATCTTGCTATTGTAAAAGTTATTTGTAACTATTTCAGTAGTGTAATGGTTATCACTTTTGTGGTTTTACTTTTATTACTAATGCAGTTATGTTGCCCTAGAGTTGTTAGAGAGTTTCTTGATGCTATGTTATATGGTATGTTTGGTTACTGCCTTGCACTATCTCGCTTTAAAAAAAAAATTATTTCTGTAATTTTTGCACTTTTAGTCTAGCAGTCTAGGGTTTCATGGCGAGGCATTACATTTGGTATCAGAGCCAAGTTTAAACACTGGGTACCCTAGTTATATTTGAGCCCATTATGTAACCTAGTGCTTAAACTCTGTAGAATGATTTTATCCCTGTTGTGACCTTTTCTGAACGTAATAAATTGCCTTTTGTGTTGTAGGTAGATGCCTAGAGGTAGGGGCCGAGGTTGGGCCAGAGGTAGGGGTTGTGGGAGAGGTGGTGGCGGTACACCTCCTCCTAGCTCTCCTCATGCGAGTGCCCATGAAGGCGGGGGTCAGAACATGGAGGGTCAGGGTTAGCCTGATGGAGCCCAGTTGAGATAGATTCTTGAGGAGGCCCTTGCTCGTTTAGGCCCTAGACAGGAGGGTGATCAGCCTAGAGAGAGAGAGAGAGGTCTCCTAGATGTAGAGAGTTGACAGCTGAGCAGGAGGCCACCCTAGCCAGCCATATGAGGGATCTACTGAGAGCATGCCGTCCCATCTTTGATGGAGCTTATAGAGGTCTTGAGGCAGAGACTTGGTTATTGGACTTGGGTAGGTGTTTCCCCATGCATCCGTATGACAGCAGCACCAAGGCCAGATGTGCTATTTTGCATCTCCGAGGGTTCGCTTCGACTTGGTGCCGGCTAAAGGAGCAGAAGTTGCATTTGGATGTCAGCACTATGTCTTGGGAGTTGTTCTTAAAGAGATTCAGAGCCCGTTTTTTATCTGACCATTGGAGGTAGCGTCGAGCAGATGAGTTCCACGAGCTGAGACAGTTGGCCATGACGGTTGAGCAGTATGAGCGCAGATTTTATGAGCTCAAACAATACGTAGGCATTGGGGATGACGAGTCTATGTTGGTACAACATTTTATTAGGGGCTTGAATGCCTGAATTGGTGGAGGGGTGCGTGTATTCAAACCTAAGACGATGGAGGTTGCCGTGGAGAAAGCCCGGTTAGTGGAGGAGAATTTGGCTATGGCCCTCGGTGGGCATACAGGTGTGCACATTGGCAGTACACCTTCTTCAGGATATGCTTCTCGAGGTGGTCACACTCAGGCAGCAGATTCTCATGCACCCTCAAAGGGTGGTCAGCAGCAGCAGTATACGTAGTCTAAGCCGAAGAATTCTCAGCATCAGCAAGGTAATAGATTTCAAAATAAGAAAGACCGATCTTGGCAGCACAATAAGCACAACCGTTTTGATCAGCCAGCTCAGAGTATGTAATCCGCGGTGAGTAGAGGCAGTTTCCAGCAGTCTAGTGCTTTCTGGGGTGATGGTAGATTTGGTAGGGGCAACGGATGTTTCTCTTGTGGCCAGCAGGGCCATATTGCTAGACAGTGCCCATAGAAGGGTGCTTCAGGGTTTGGACATCGACCGGCGGCATCTGAGCCAACGATTGGTGATGCAGGCAAGTCACACCGAGTCTTTGTAGTGGTAGATGACCGTCAGGCAGAGCATCAGGGCACTGTGGTGGGGACTTCTGGTCGCATGTGAGGTATTGGTTTTTCTGTTCTTTTTTATTCTGGTGCATCTGATTCATTTATATCTCCTTCTATTGTGGAGCGTTGTGGCTTAGTGGCAACAAAGAAGGATGATAGGTGACAGGTGGAGTTATCTTCCAAGGCTAAGATAGCAGTTGAGTCTCTAGTTTCAGGGTGTGATTTGACGATTAGCTCTCTATCTACTTCTGTAGACCTTCGCATTCTACCCTTGGGTTCATATGATATAGTTTTAGGGATGGATTGGTTGGAGGCCCATCAGGAAGTGATAGATTGTTGGCATAAGTCTGTTAGATGTGTGGATGATTCTAGTGCGGAGGTTGAGGTTGTAGGAGTTCAGAGACCTATCTCCCTACACATGATCTCTGCTATGCAACTCAAGAAATGCATGCGTCAGGGATGTCAGCTTTTTGCGGTGACTGTTAGTGATTTAGAGATGGGCGAGAGTCGAGAGGCATCTCTTGACGATCACCCACTCCTAAAGGAGTATGCGGATGTTTTCCCTTCTGATATTCCAGGGATGCCACCTAAGCGTGACATCGATTTCAAGATTGATCTGGTTCCTGATGCAGAGCCTATCTCACGAGCTCCATACAGGATGACCACTCAGGAGCTTAAGGAGCTTCGACTGCAGTTGGAGGAGCTGTTAGCCAAAGGGTTCATACGACCTAGTGTTTCTCCTTGGGGAACACCTGTGATCTTTGTGAAGAATAAGGATGGATCTCTACAGCTATGTATCGATTAACGACAACTCAATAAGGTAACAGTGAGAAATAGGTGCCCCTTGCCTCGAATTGATGATTTGTTTGATCAAATTAAAGGAGCAAAGGTATTCTCTAAAATTGACCTTAAGTCGGGATATCACCAGTTGCGGATTTGTGAGGCAGATATTCACAAAATAGCATTTCGTACCTGTTATGGACATTATGAGTTCACAGTGGTACCATTCGGGTTGATGAATGTACCTTCAGTTTTCATGAGCTTGATGAATGGGGTATTCCGCACTTACCTTGACAAGTTTGTCCTTGTGTTCCTAGATGATATATTGATCTATTCGAGGACTATGGAGGAGCATGAGGAGCATTTGTGTCAGGTGTTGTAGTGTCTGAGAGAAAATCAGCTTTATGCAAATTTGTCAAAATGTGATTTCTTTCAGACTGAGGTGAAGTATTTGGGTCATGTCATCTCTGGAGAGGGTATTGCGATGGATCCCTCGAAGATCCAAGCCATTATGGATTGGCCTGCACCTACCAATGTTTCTGAGGTCTGTAGTTTTATGGGACTGGCATGTTATTATTGTCATTTTGTTATGGCATTTTCGAGGATTGCCCATCCTATTACTTCTCTCCAGAGGAAAGGGAAGAAATTTGTTTGGTCAGAGTAGTGTCAGGCAACTTTTTAGACTCTTAAGGAGCAATTGGCTAGTGCACCGATATTAGCAGTTCCTGATCCTGATAGGGACTTTGTTGTTTGTACTGATGCTTCTCTGGAGGGTTTGGGAGCAGTTCTGATGCAGGATGGTCGTGTGATTGCTTATGAGTCTTGCAAACTCAAGGATCACGAATTGAACTATCCCACTCATGGCCTGGAGTTAGCAGCAGTGGTGCATGCCTTGGTGAGATGAAGGCATTTTCTGTTAGGGCATCGGTTTGAGCTGCACAATGATCATCGTAGTTTGCAGTATATTTTCACGCAGCCAAACTTAAATGCGAGGCAGAGGCGTTGGATGGAGTTCTTGTGCGAGTATGACTTCAAGGTCAGATATATTTAGGGAAAAGAGAATGTGGTAGCAGATGCTCTTAGTCGTTGGAGGCATGAGATCTTAGCAGCTTCTCTTACAGTTGATTTGAGAGGTCAGATTCTCGCTGCTCTTCCTACTGATAGTTGGTGCTAGGAGGTGAGATCCGAGATTGAGTCTAGTAGACCCTTAGAGGGTAGGTTCTCCGGATACTCTTTTGAGTCAGATGGTCTTTCATGACATTCGAGTTGTATCTATGTTCCTAGTTCTGAGGGTCTTCGCACCCTAGTTTTGTCTGAGGCGCATCGGGCACCTTATTCTACTCATCTGGGTGTCAAGAAGATGCATGCAGATTTGTGTCAGCTGTACTTTTGGAGTGGTATGAAGTGGGATATTGTTGATTTTGTGTCGAGATGTCTCGAGTGTCAGAGGGTGAAGGCATAGCACCAGCACCCTGTAGGTCTTTTACAGCCTCATTTGATTCCAGAGTGGAAGTGGGATATCATTTCGATAGACTTCATTGTTGGTTTGCCGATGTCCTCTCGACGACACGATGCTATTATGGTCACTGTAGATAGGTTGATGAAGGTAGCTCACTTCTCTCCTATCCGTGCTTCTTACAATGCTTCTACGGTGGGCAGGGTGTTCATGGAAGACATCGTCAGACTTCATGGGATTCCTCATAGGATCATCTCTGATAGGGATCCAGTGTTCACTTCCACCCTATGGACTTCCTTGCAGCATGCCTTGGGGACACAGCTGAACTTTAGTTCAGCCTATCATCCTGAGACTAATGGTCAGACTGAGAGGGGTAATTAGGTTCTCAAGGATATGTTGAGGATGTATGTGATGGACCGGAAGAGCCATTGGGAGGACTACCTTTACCTAGTGGAGTTTGCTTATAATAATGGATATCACAGTTCTATTGGCATGTCTCCATTTTAGGCCTTGTATGGTCGTCCTTGTAGGACTCCTTTGAGTTGGGATCATCTGGAGGATAGAGTTCTTCTGGGTCCTGATATGCTTCAAGATATGGAGCAGTAGGTTGAGAGGATTAGAGAGCATTTGGTGGCAACTCAGGATAGGCAGAAGAAGTATGCAGATGCTCATAGGATTGATCGTCAGTTTTCTGTTGGGGATGGGGTGTTCTTGCATGTGCGACCGTGAAAGAGTCCAATCCGCTATGGAAAGGGCTCTAAGCTAGCACCGCGCTTTGTTGGACCTTTTGAGGTGTTGGAGAGGATCGGTCCAGTTTCTTATCGTCTTGCTTTGGCACCTAGCCTTTCACGCATCCATGATGTGTTTCATGTTTCTGTACTTAGACCTTACTATCCAAATATTGCTCATATTCTTGATTGGACTGCTCTACAGGTAGAGGACGAGCAGCTGGCTTTGGAGCCCGTAGGCATTCTTCAGCTCAGGAGACTCACTCTCAGAGGCAGAGACGTGGAGCAGGTTAGGGTCTAGTGGGATCCTAATGATGAGACCTCTGCTACCTGGGAGGATGCTTCCAGGATGAGGGAGTTATATCCTTGCTTATTTGCAGGCTTCCAGGAGTAAGCCTGGTTCTAAGGGGGGGAGGATGTAATGCCTCTCGCTTTTTGGCTAGTGATAGATGTTATTTTCATATTTCCCTCTGACAGTTTTGATACAGTTGATAGTCTTTTATTACACATTTCAGTTTTGAGACATCAGATTTTCATATTTTGGGTTTATGATCTCTTTGATCTGATGGACTATGTTCGATGGATATATTTAGACATGTGTTATGAGTTATGATGACATTAGGATTACTTCAGTTATGATGTGTTGGATATGTTTAGAATTGGATTATTGTTTACATGTTTTATTAGATTCGTAGATATCTATTTTCAAATGCTATGGTTATAATCTTATTCAAGAGCAGGGACGGTGTAGCATTACTCATTTCGAGTACCCTGCTGCACCGCGATTCTCTGACTCTTCGTGTGTTGACATAGACGTACTTGATCATATTTAATCAGTTGTTTGGATGTAGGCTACAGGTACCGAACCTCGACTCCACCTGAGATAGCAGGTTTGAGCAGGTTCTTTCACCAATGGATATTAGTGATGGGAGATAACACGAGGTCTAATCCACTAGGTCGGTCCTTGTCTTCTATTGTGGTCTTGAGTCGTGTTGGGACACTTGGTCTTTGTCTTGTGATGATTGGTTATTTTGTGTCGTAATGTTTAGTCAAGTCATTTTATAATGTTAAATTATTCTCCTGTGTGGGTGGAAGATTCTTTAATGAATTAGTGGTTATTAATAATGCTCCTATTTTGTTTGTTAGATAATTATTAAATTAACTTTAAGCTTTGGATGACACCTTGGTAATTAGTTAGATATTTATGTCCATTAATGGAGTCACGGGTAATTAGTGATTTTATGGTACATAATATTTTGGTTATGCGAAATTAATGCCTTGGTTGTCAATTTCAAAATTGGAAGATTTGGGAATCTCTTGATATAGCAAATTTTTGAAACTCACGGGGAGTGGGTTGTTGGGAACAGATGCATGTCTTCTACTTTATTTTACGAGTGGATTTATATTTTGTTGAGAGGGGGAAAAATTGGGAGAAGAATAGAGAATTGGACACATGATTTGAAAAGTTCGAAGAGGGTCTGGAATTTCGAGTATGTGATTTGTCTCTTTCTGTAAAAGTGTCCTATTACTGTAGTTTAAAATTTAAAAATAAATTGCAGCTAGTTCCGTTGTGTGTTTTTGCATGTTCTATAGATTGGAGTCTATTCATCTCTGTGGCTTCTTAGGTCTTGTGCCTGTATGGTCAAATGTCGCACCAGCCCCTGTAGATTCCTTCAGGATGCATTCCTCTAGTTAAGTCCTTGCCTAAACTCCTATGGAAATCATGTGCCATCACCTGAAATCTTGTACTGTGGTTTCAACCCTGAGGGAAGCTAACTCAATATTAAACTCTTTCAACCTCTTGTCCCTGTCATTCTGCACATCTGTCTGTCTCTCTCGCTCTGCTAGCAAATTGTCATTACCCTAGTCTGTGGCAGTGAATACGATGTTTTCATCTGAGGTTATTGTAGATGCTCCACCTTTTGGTTTTAAGAAGGCCCTTTATACACACTTTCCTTGTCACCCTGCATGCCTTGTAACCTTTGTTGAGGATCCTGTGCCTCCAACATTGCATTGTCTGAATCAATTTCTCACCAACATTATCCCACTGTAGAGTTACCTTACAAACATGGCTTGGAAAAATTAGACTGTGTGATATTCATTCTGCAAATCCCTCCATATCTGTAATAAAATTTCTCTTGGCTGAAGGATATTCATCAGTTCATCATCAGTATTTGAATTAGACTCAGCTAGATGCATTAGAGATTAATAAATAGACAATCTTGCATTGTTTCGTAGGATTCCTCATTGTTATGACCTTAAGGAGGAGAAGATTTTCGGGAAACCTCCATTCTTATCTCTGTCAGTCGGCAGAATTCTCTCTTTTTGCTGTTAATTTTTCTGCTAGGTTTGGTCTCACTCTTAGATATGTTTAGAAACTATCCTTGTAGCAGTCGTAGACTTGACTTGTCTTTTGTAGTGGTGGCCCATCTCCTTATTAGTCATCTTAACATAGGCTCGACTTCAAATAGTCATCTTCCATCGTAGACCGGGTGTTGTCCAATTTCCTTTTCCTTGTTGCTTTCGGATGGAGATCTTGAGGGTTGTAGTGGAGAGTATCATGCTCCTATCCATTCGTTGTCTGCCAGTTAGATAGCGAACACAATGTCGTGTCTGTGGAGGTAGTTGCATTGTTGGAGAGGATAGTGCCGTGTCTGCGGATGTAGTCGCATCGTTGGTGAGCTGTGCAACGTTTTCCCTCTGCAGTCGAGGTCGATCTAGGGCTAGTCGGCAGACGTCATAGGCTACCTGCACTCATGTTTTGGTAGTTTTGCTAGGGCCTAACAGTCAGGGTAAGTCGTTGGCTGAGTCGATGTTCATATCTTGTTAAGGTTTGTAGACGTAGTGCCTCGAAAGATGTCTTAGAGATGGGTCGATGGGATCCTTGTGTTAGGGAAAGTAATTCCTTGTCTATTAGATATGGTTATTAGAAATTCCTATGAGGTGTGTATTCCATAGGTATTCCTTGGAAGTGGAAGGGATCATAGGTTAGGACACTTATTAGAATGTGGTATTTCCTTGGTTAGGGATCGTATTATCAAAACTTATAGTTGTGTTTCATATGTGTAGAAGTTTATTACCTTTGGATTCATGTCGATGGGATTAAAAATTGCATAGGTTTGGTGGTCCCGTGATGGTGTAGTAGATGTTATAATGATAATAATAATTGTTGATTATAAACTAACGCAGTTATGTTATGTTAGAAATTAGATAAAGGCTAGATGATAATTATGATCATAGAAAATTATTTGAATTATGATATGTAAGAATTTGTTTTTTATAGATAGTATGTTAGGTTGATATGAGGCTAGGTTTTTTAATAGATGTTAAGTAATTGATTTGTATTAGAAATTTTAAATTAAGGGAATGAAGTCCTTTAGAGTTGGATAATTAGGTTTTGTAAAATGTAGGAGGGTAGGAAAATACTTAGTAACTTATAGTGTCTCTTCGGATTTGCAACGTCATGACGTAAATTGGTGATTGTTCCTTTTGTGGGTTGTAATTATATGTAATTTTATGTTAGCAAGTATATATAATTTTGTTGTTAAGGTCGATTTTATTAGATGGGAAATTTAACATTTAGTTAGAGAATTACATTATCGTTATTTTATAGATATGAATTAGAGAGGAGGTTATTAGGGACTTGTTAGGAAACTCTTTTCTTCTAGAAGTTGTAGAGAATTGGTGATTTCCAGAATCTTGTATCTACTTTGAATGAAGTTTATCCCTTGGTTAATTCTTCTGATGGTTAGAGTACATTGTATCTCCCGTCTTGACTATTTCCCCCTTGTCATGTCGATATGTTCCGTGGGTCATAATATCTATTAGGGGTTGAGTTTATCTATGGGTTGGGCAAGTTTGAAGTCTGAATCTTGAGGAATATTATGTGAATTGGTGTCAATGCGGAAACATTGTTCCTGTCAATTATTGGTTGACTTTTTCTTGGTATTGTACCATCTCCAGAGGTGTGTTGTGTTGGGTTGATTCAATTATTGGCATGGGATTTATATTGCCAGGGCAAGTGAACGGCAAGAGTATTGGTTAGATGCCGTGTTGTACCTTATCTTTACTCTCGATGGTTTGTTGTTGTTTGGAGTTTGCTAAGGGAGTGGCTTCCATGGTGGGGCCAGTGCCTAGTGAGAGGCCGCCTGGGTAACCCCATGGAAGTTATGAGCTGGTGGAAAACTTATAACTTTAGGAGGGTTGGGGTAGTAAACATTTAACAAGCTAAGCAGGATACCTCACCCATGCCTTGAGTGCTCTTGCAGGCTAAGGATGGGATGAGAAGGCCGACCTCCTCGTCTCCATGAGAGGACCCATCGGTTCTGTATGTGTCACCCTATGGGGCTGGTGCCTAGAGAGGGGCTGCCAGGGTAACCATAGATGGGGGCCGGCTTCTGGTGATAGATAGCCTGGGTAACCCATGCCAGGACCATGCGATGACACTCTCCTTACGCAACTCAGTTTTGTTCTCTTGATTTTGTTGTTACCTCTGGGGTATAGTTTTGGCTTCTTGATTGATCTTGGTTGGATGTATGTGTTGTTTGGTGGAGTACTGTCGTACCTGTGCAGTCTTGTTATTTTGTATACCTGTGAGGAGTCTGTACCTTACTGTGGTCTCATTGTTGTAACTTCGACCTAGTGGATCCTCGTTGTGTATTTCCTAGCTCGGAGAGGTGGACCTAAGGGTTCCACATGGTTGGGAGGCAGAGATATCCATTAGTTTTCTTGGACATTTGGATCGAGCCTTGTGCGGAGCTATACCAGTTCCAGAGTGCTTTCTACCTTCAATGATGTTGGATACTTTCATATGTATTCTTTTGATAAACTGACATGATCGGTCCTATAATCTTGTAATCTTGTAATCTTGAACTGCGACTTTGTAATTAAACTATCTTGTTATTGTAAAAGTTATTTGTAAGTATTTCAGCAATGTAATGGTTATCACTTTTGTGGTTTTACTTTTATTACTAATGCAGTTATGTTGCCCTAGAGTTGTTAGAGAGTAATTTCTTGATGTTGTGTTATATGGTATGTTTGGTTACTGCCTTGCACTATCTCGCTTTCAAAAAAAAAATTTATTTCTGTAATTTTTGCACTTTTAGTCTAGCACTCTAGGGTTGCATGACAGGGCATTACACAAACCCCTAATAGATTGGCTTTATGACTTTGCACGAAAGATTCAAAGACAACATGCAAGCATGCAATGGCCCTAGGATGATGTCACACATGGATAAATGTAGAAATGTTCTCATTTAATCTCTTTAATCTAGATATTCTTCTCACATTCTAGCATGATTTCAAATAAGTGAGTGAATGTCTTTAAATGCAACAACCAATCACACAAATGAAACAAAATATGCACTAAGTTGGCCCTCACAATGACTAGTGAATTGGTCAACAAGGTGTTATTTGAATTTAAATTTTTAAAAAGTTAAGATTTAAATAACAAATTTGGTTGTCAAGTTGGAGGAGGAAGGGAGTTCTAGTGTGGGAGATAAAATATCATCCTCCGTGTTCTCCTTTCTTTGTCATTCATCTTGATATTTGTTTCCTTTGTTTTCTTGTTCACTCTTTATTTAATTTTGTGATCTTTTGGTGTTTGTATTTTGCTTTGGTAGTTAATCTATTTGTGGTAGGATTCTCTTTATATTTTAATTATTTTTGTGTTTGTGCTCACTTCTAGCGACCTGGGGGCATTTTCTTCCAATGGTGTTGCTTGTGTGGTATACCTCTACATAGAGAGTTTGCTTAGCTTGGAAACAGTGTTTTGGAGACGGTATAAATATTATCATTCCCCTATTATTATGGAATCTAGAAGTGATGGGGATAAGGGTGCATTTCAAAGTGATAGCTCAAAAACTTTCAAAGAAGCCCTAGTTTCTAGAGAGAAAATGATTATGTGTGAAGGAGTTGAGTTTCTTGCAACTTTTAATGGAGGGGTGATTTAGTTGTAGGAATAAGAAAATGGCTTACAAGGTGAGCAACCTCATATCCTATCCTTGACATCAAGTGGGGAAATGGTCTTTATGATTGGAAAGGAAGAAGCTAGACTTAAAATTATTAGTATTTTTTCATATAGCTTACCCCTAAGATTTTGTGCTCACAAAAAATATTTGATGACTAATCTTGCTTCAATCTAGGGAAAAAACTTGGGATTTATGTCGCTTTCTATCGAATGCTTCAAAAGGTTTTTTTTTTGTTTTTAAAGAGCAATAACATGCAAAAAAGAGTTATTTCTAAAATCTTCTAGAATGTGGGTCACTCTATGTTTAGAGCCTTTGCTTGGAACCACATTTTAAACCCTATAGATGTGACTTTGAAGTCCTCCCATAAGTGGATTAAAATATGTGATGTACCATCTAGCTTCTAGTTTTTGTCACCCCAAGTTCTCAAACCATTCGGAGAAGTTATCAAAATGGAAGATACAAGATCTTCATTACCTCAAATGGATGTAAGGTTGCCAATTTCCTTAAAGCATGATAATTGTTTTATTGAATATATTTCTATTTCATTTTATAGTTTGGTGTTTACATGAAAAGTTAAAGGTTTGGGTGGTTTGAATGCATGTTATTTCTATAAAAAGGATGGTCATTTAAGGATGAATTGTTCACTTTTAAATAAAGCCTCAAAAGGAAAACATTTAGCGGTTGTTGGCAAGGAGAATATTATAGTTGGTAATATGGATATGGATATTGATAATATAGTATTGGGGGACATTGAAGTTGATTATGATTTGTCTTCTCAAAATAGTGTTGAAGATCAAGTTGAATATATTGTTATTTATGCTAATAATAATGACTTTGTTAATCTTGTTGAAACCTACTTTACTCCTTTCTAATAAAAAACAAGGACTTTATTCCTATTGAGGTTAAGTAATCTTACAAAACTATCCATTCTTCCCAATTTGTTGAGTTAAAAGATTTGAATGGAAATAACAAAAGATGTCTTGAGAATACTAATTTGCTTGATAATCCTTTAGTGAAATTGAACAAACCTAGGCCTTCTTTGTAGATCATGGAGAAAGGGATCGTTGATAAAAGATTAGAGTCTAGTTTTAAGGGCCCAAAAAGTTGTAAAAGATAAAAACTATCCCTCAAGCTAAAGGGTCAGGGGTTGGATCTATTGTTTCAAGGTGTGGTAATGTTAACATGAATTCTATTTGTGAGGATAAGATTGGTAAAAATGGGATTAGGAGCAAGAACCCTACTCTCCCCTTATGTTTTAAAAGATTGTACAAAGGGGGTGACATTCCCCGTTTTGAGAATATATTTCTTTTGTTGATGAAAATTATAAGTTGGAATGTAAGAGGGCTTGAAATCTTAAACCTGAAATATTTAGTGAAATCCTTGTGTAAGTCTAGGTTAGGGTTGGAATGTTTGCTATTGAAAGAAGTGAAATCTATTGGTTTTAATTTGGAATGTGCTTGTAAGGTTATTTGGCCAAAATTTAAGATTTTTCATCAAAGCATGCTAAAGGGAAATGGGGGATGGTCTATATACTACTAAAACCTCAACTTGCTTCCAATGTGATTTGCTCTAGTGTTCCTCCATCTAATAGGTTAATCTGTGTTAAGTTGGATATTTAGGATAATAAATTTGGAATATGTTAAATGTATGCTTATAATGATTATAGAGAAAGTACTGACTCATCAAATTGGATGGATAATAATCTTAAAGATATCTCTTTGGTGGTTGGAGGAGATTTCAATATGGTTGAATCCAATGATGATTAACAAAGGTGGATGTAAATTTGATTGGAAAGGTAATGAAAAATTCTTCCAAGATAAATTCCAAGGGAAAGGAAATCTTATTTATCCCTTATATGTTTGTAAGTAGGATAGCAAAGGAATTTGGTTCACCTGCTCAAATTTTAAAAATGTAACAACTTAGTATCCTCTCATGGTTAGATAGATTTCTATTGGATAAATCATTTTTTGGTGTTTCACCTATTTTAGATAACAATGTTGTTAAAGTTATCTTGTCTAATTCATTAGATCACCATCCCATTAAAACAAAATTTCATCCTAGATGTCAATTCCTCCTAGGCCTCCTCTCATCTTTAAAGGTCTTTACAAATTAAATGTATCTCATTTAAGATACCTATCGTATAGTAATACCTTATTGAACATTTAGCCTTTGAACTTTAGAAAATTCTTTGAAGGCTCTAACATTTGTAGATGGAATAAAGGTATGATTATTTCTTGTAAATTTATGAGGATTTTTGGTATGGAAAAAGCTAAACCAAGGGTACTAAGGTGCAAGAGATTGTAGGAAGACTTAATTGAGGTTGAAAATAAGATTTAGGTGGCTCCTTTTGATGTAATCCTCCAAAAGAAAGACATGGTTGTTAAGAAAAAGATTAGGTGTAATCTCTCTTATAAATATAGAGGCAATAAGTTGAGATCTAGCATGTTTTCCCTTAATTGGGGGATAGAGAGCCAAAGTATTTTTTTAGGGTCTTAAGGCCAAAAAGTATAGAGAATCCTTGCTATTGATATTAATGTTCTTGTGGGAGATGAATCTAAAATTGGAAAAAAATCTAATCATTTTAATGTGATCTCTTCACTTTAAGAGCTTTGAATTAGAATATTTCTATGAGTAGGGACATTGTTACTAAAGTCATACCTTGTAAATTAGATTGTAAGGATGCTTCCATACTTGATAAATGCATCCCTTTAGAAGAGATAAAAGAGGCTATATATTCTATAAAAATGAAAAATCACCTAGTATTGATGGCTTTTTGGTTGGGTTTTATAGGTTAAGTATTGATTGGGTTAGTCATGTCCTACTTGAATTGTATAATGAAGTGATCTCAGATGGTTCTTAGGGTAGTGAAATTAATAGAAGTGTTATCAAGTTATTACCCAAAGAGAGAGAGAGAGACATCTCAAATTAGAAAATGGAGGCCTATATCACTTCTAAATGTTCCTTATAAAAGTTTCACCAAAATTTTAGCTAGGAGAGTGAAAAAGGTGTTACCCAAGGTTATATCTCCTACTCAGATAGGTTTTGTAGAAGGGATATATATCTTTGATAACCTTTTAACTAGCTGAGAAGGGATCAATTGGGTAAAATTATCTAAGAAAAATGTTTCCATGGCATTGATTAAATTTGAAAAGGCTTAAGATTGCATTAAATGGTCATTTTATCATAATGGTTATGAAAACACTTGGTTTTGAGGAGGCTTATTGTAGACTAATTTGTGTTCTTATTAGAGATGCTTCTATACAAGTATGTTTTAATGGAGATATTTCAATGTCCTTTTCCTTGCAAAGGTCTATAAGACAATGGTTTCCTCTTCCCTCTTCTCTATTTGTTATTGTTGCTAAAGTTGTTCGCTACCTTTTAAGAGGTTGTTCTCTTGGTCCTCTTGTTAAAGGTCTTGTCCTTCCCTCTATGGATTCCTTGATTGAATTATAGTTTTTTGATGATACTACATTACTTATTGAGTTAGAAGAAGAGAATATTTATAATCTCTAATCTAAGCACAACTACACAAGCTTTTGAAAACATTGTATGCACATTGACATCTATGTTCTCCTCTACAACACTTGCACATAGTGTGTAACTAGTGGCACTAGTGCACACCACCACACATGATATAGTGAATTACTCATCATGCACTCCCATGCATGATTATACATAACCACATTGAATTTAGCATATCTCAAGAAATTGTCCATGTTATCGAATGGTAATCATCAAGAAGTGAAACTGATAAGTAGTTGGAAGGTCAATGGTTTAGGATGACTTGTTACATTTTTGCTTCTTGTTTTGTAACTATAATGTAATTTATTCTATATATTCATGTCTCTCACATTGAGTAGGATTATGGATATTGTATAGTCGTAGGTGAACCAATTTGAAGTGTTACCCCATTCTAGTGATGATAATCTCCATTCCTAGCCACAATTTTTGTAAAAATACATTATAACATATTCATTGCTATTTTGAATAAAAGTAACACATTGCATTTTGCTTCCTTAGTGTCTAGCTATTCTTGGTGTCTTGTTTTCCTTCCATCAGTCAAAGGAGTATCCACAACTAAGAGGTGCATAAGACTAGATAGTTGGGTCCCTAAGGACCATATTGCTAGCATCATATAGTGCACATCTTGGATCTTGTTTTATCCTAGGTGTGAAGATTTCAATTATCTTTATTTTAATTAGAATAGCTTCATTGTTGTAAATTAGTTTGGTTGTTAAATTAGATTAGTAGTAAGATTTTCAACTACTCTAAATCTAGAACAACTTTTGTCTTAGATTTGGATTTAGATAAGATTAGATAAGATTTTTGCAAAGATCATCGTTAGAGCAGCCTATTGCAATGTCCTCCAAAGATTTACAAATCAAAACAACACAAATTAGCAATATAAACTACTTCATTCAAATAGAGATCAATTCTTCAACCCTAAAATTCAGTTTCAAGTCAACAGAAGATTGAATATTGTTTGTAATTTGGAAAACATTGATTTTATTGATTGGAAAACAAAAAGGAACTTGTTTACTTAACATTGTTTGAATCTACTTGCTTATTCCTTTTTAGTTGTTAAAATCCATTTGAAAAAAGAGAAAAGAATGTTGCTTGATGATTCTTAAATTCAATTTTCATTTTCAACAATAAATTGCATGCAAAACACAAACACGAAAAATACAAAAAAACAAAGAGTTCATTTCATTTATATTTCAACATATTAACATAATTCAAATAAATTTTTTTCAATATTTTAAACATTTCAAAAACACAAAACAAACAAAAGCAATTTTAATATTACTCTAAACTTAATTAAACTTTCAAACATTCCAAACAAACAAAACAACCCAAAACACTTCAATTGCAATCAAAACATTGAGACAAATAAACCTGAGAACTTGTAATCACTCAAATCCCATAATAGACAAATCAAAATCGAAACAATAACACTACATTTAGACAATAGGCGTTAAAGAGACTTTGAACCATCATTTTTACCCCCTTTCAGTCACGAATGGTATTTTATGTTTGTTTGTTCGAGAATAAGAGAAGATTGGGTAGAGTTAACTTTGAGATAGCTAACGGAGCTTCTACCAACTCCTACAATCACTGATCTAGCAGAACAAACAAAAGTTCTTGAACGAATCCAATTAGAGAACAATCACTCAAAGGTAATCAAGATTGTCCACTTTAACAAAAGCTTCGGACGAGAGACTATCTTTTTGGATGCTCTTTTTGAATCAACTCAACAAAACCTTAACATGCTTTGCATAGAGATCAATACTCTCCACACACAAATCATACATCAACCAAACATCCACGATATGTGTCGGACACTCATTTTTCGTGAAGAGGGTAGTCCACCCCATTCCCCACTATTACACTTACTTTTGCCACGTAAACAAGAGTAACTAGTCACTTTATTTGATCAAGGTAAACATTGCATGTGTGAACTATTTGTAGATCATACACAGTATTAGTGAGTCATATTGAGAAATTATAGTAACATGGAGCCACAATGATGGATATGAAAGGAGAATGAAATATTAGAATGGAGTCCCTTTATAGTCTACGATGTCAGGCGACCTGATTTTGAGTCTACAAGGTGGCTTATAACATATGAGACTACCTCATACTTCCAGTATATAGGAGGCACCTAACTATGCTTCTAATATTTGGCATGCATACCCTACCCCTACAAAATTTGAACTTGTAACCTCACTTTCAAAAAGACAAATTTGAAAAATGATTGTTAACACTATTTCAATGCATACTTTCTATTGTCACTTTGAATATTAACATTATCTAGAATTAATGTAAATTATTCAAATCGTATGTTATTTTATTTATTGTAAACTAAATAGTACTTTTATTTACTGTTGAGTTATTTTAACGAAAATACCTTTTATTAGGGTTACCTTTTCTTTTCTCTGTTATTTTATTTACTGTAGAATAATTGATTTTATAACTATATTTTATCAGGTTTTTATCATATGAAATATAAAAGGAGCAAAGTGTATTCGCGTACAAGTTATTAGAAGGGTAAGTGTATTATTAGAATAATTTAATTTATAACTATATTTTATTAGAGTTTTATCATATCAAATAAAAAAGGATCAAAGTATATTCGTCAAGGGCAAAAGTTATTCCAAGTAAGTGCATTATATTTTATACATTTTATTATAAAGGCTTCAATTTAATTTTATTTTCTTTTCTGTGGAATGAAATTTAATTTCTTGTTTTTTATTGTGATAAAATAATATTTTATAAATACATTTTATTACGGCTTAAATTATATTTTATAAACTGTCGAAAAATAATATTTTATAACACTATATTTTATTAGGGTTTCGATTTGTTTTCTACACAATCAATTAAAATGTGTCATAAACTAATATTTTATAAGTGCATTATATCACATATAAGTTGAGTAGACGCCTCAAAAGGATAACTCTCTAGGTATTTTAGATATATTTTTCTAAAGATAGGTATGTTAGTTGATGTGTGACCCCATTCTAATAGTCTTTATACTTGTGGATAGTAAGTATGTCTCAACTCACATATGGATACTCATTCTTGTAGATAGTACAAAAGAAATGTAGTACCTGGGAATAGTAAGTGTCTCAATTCACAACAATAGCTGTATCGTGAATCATGGATTCTAGTGTGTCCTAGTCTATGTTTTTTTGTGTACTTTGGTGGAGTATGTGTATATCCTAGTTCATTAGGTATAGGAGATGTCCCAATCTAAATACCAATGTTCATGTCTTTGTTTGAAACATGTAATAAGAGAGGAATGTTTGAAATATTATATCGTTGTTAGTAAGTCATAATGAGTATGTTAGTTGTTAGTAGTAATAAAGTTTTATGTAAGAAGTTGGACGAAGCAAGGAACTTCGTGTAGTTACAAATAACTACATGTAAATTATATGAATTCACTCTTTGAGTCATCCCTTCCACATTTGAGTGTGAAGGTTTTAATTTCTTTGAACCATAATATTGAGTTCCCAAATTTTATTTCTATTCCATTGCATGGTTCAAAGAAAATGAGTAAAATTATTCTCTAAGGTCTTCTAAGCAATCTTGTAGGGTTATAGAATTAAATGATAATAATAAAAGGGCTCTTAATCCTTCTAATCCCTTCGTGAATTCCTTATCTGGTAAACCTTCCTTATTGAAAGGTGGTGGGAGTAAGGTTAACAATTTGGGACATACGTTGGTTAGGCAAACTAAAAAGTAAAAGTTTTTGGCTAATCTAAATATACCATATGTTATTAAAGAGACTTTTAAAGGGGAAATGGAAATGAATGAGTTTAAACCTGGTGATTCACAAGGAGTAAAAAATTTTGTACTCCCTTCCTATTGTGAAAGATTAATTAAGGGAGAGAATAATCCTGCCCCTACACATTGAAGCCCTGATTTTTCCCCTTTCCTATTTTGATGAAAATCTTTAGTTGGAATGTGAGAGGCCTTGAGTCTTATGATAGAAAATTTAGATTGTGTTCTTTTGCAAGAAGTGAAATCTATTAGTTTTTGACTTGATAATGCCTATAGAGTTATCTGGTCTAATGCTTTAGTCTTTTGCTGAAAGCATGATAAAGGGAAATGTGGAGTTTATGTTCTTCTTAACTCAGAGTTGGGCTCTAGTATTTTAAGTCATGGATGTTCTCCCTGTAATATTGTTATCTATATCGAATTAAATATTGATAATAAGATTTTTAGTGTTTGTTATGTTTATTCCACAAATAGTATAAGGAAATGGCTTAATTATGGAATTGGCTGGCTAACAATTTAAAGGATGTGACTTTAATATGATTGCAAATAGTGAGGAAATGAAAAAAAATTCTAGAGCAAGTTTAAAAGAGAGAAATTTGATTGATCCTCTGGAAAAGGCTAAAAAGGATAGAGGTATTTAATTTACTCGGTCTAATTTTTAGAAAGGCTCTAAGAGAGTATTTTCTAGGCTTGTCAGTTTCATGTTGGATACCTTTTTTTAATCTCTCTAGTGTTTGATAACAATGTTGTTAAGGTTATCTCCTCTCCCTTATTAGACCATCATCCTATTGAATTGGAATTCCCTCCCCCCTTCTTTACCCCTTGAGGTTCCTAATTCTTTTAAAAGCCTTTATAAGCTTAATGTTTCTCATCTTAGGACTTTTGAATGTTGTAATGCTTTGTGTAATTTATGGGTTTTAAATTTTAGAAAATTCTCCATTGGTTGTAATATTTCAAGAGTGAATAAAGCATGAGAATTTATGGTAAGAATAAAGCTAAGACTAGGTTGGCTAGAGTTAGAAAATGTTGGGGACCCCTTTTTCTATTGAGAATAGTCTTCAACAAAAACCTTTTGATCTGACTCTGTAGAAAAATGTCATAATATTAAAGCATTCTTTGAAATGTAATCAATTGTATTAAGCAAGAGGGGCAAGATATAGGTCTAGACTTTTGTGGTTGCATTTGGGAGATCAAGGGTCAAAGTTTCTCTAAGTTTTTCAAAATGAAACATGTTAAAGAAAGCATTAAAGTTGTTAGGTTGATGGATTTCTTGTTGAGGATGATTTTAATATCAAAAAGGCCTTTTAGGTTTTTATGGTAATTTGTTTTCTTCGAATGGTAATTCTGAAGCTATTGCTAAAGAAAGGGATGTTGTTTCTAGAGTTGTTCCCTATAAGCTTAGAAGTGAGAAGGTTTCTAGTTTGGATAATCTTCTTTCTTTATATGATAATGTTGATGTTATTTCTCACCTGAAAAAAGGTAAATCTCCTAGTTATGATGGTTTTCCAGTTGAATTCTACAAAGCTAATTGTAAATGCATCAATAAAGTTTTACTATTGGTATATAACAAAGCTATTAATCTTGGTACCCTAGGTCCTCAGATTAATAAGGGTATCATTAAGTTGATCCCTAAAGATGGTGATCATACTCTTATTAAGAATTGGAGATCACTTATGCTTCTAAATGTGTCTTATAAAGTTTTTGCTACAGCTTTAGCATTAAGAATTCAAAAGATTATTTATCCTACCCAAGCTTGGTTTGTGAAAGGTAGGTATATTCTTGAAAATTTAATTACTAGCTAGGAGAGCATTGGGAAAAATATTCTAATTAGAATTTGGTCATGATTCTTTTGGATTTTGAAGAAGCTTATGATAGATTTGAGTGGCCTTTTATTATTCTTATGTTAAATCATTAGGCTTTGGGGAATATTCTTAGTGTTCTTTTTAGAGATGCTTCAACTCAAGTTAGTATTAACGATGTCCTTTTTGTTTCCTTTCATCTGCAAAGATTCATTACATAGGGTTGTCTTTTCGCTCCCCATCTCTTTGTGTTGGTTCCGAAGTCTACTCATTATGTGTTAAGAGATCTTTCTCTGGGTCCTCCTGTTAAGAGGTTGAGGTTGCCTTTTGGGGATCTTGTTACTGATTTACAATTTGCTAATAATACTTCTATTTTTGTTGAAATTAATGATAGCAATTTGAATAGTTCCAATGATAAAAGATTGGATATTTTACTATATGGCTTCTAGTTCTAAGATTGTTGATCTAAAAACTAGTTTTCTTATGTGGATTAATTCATGTCCTAATTGGATTGTGATTAAAGGTTCAAACTAAGTAAAGATTGTTGATCTTAAAACTAGTTTTCTTATTTGGACTGATTCTTGTCCTAATTGGATTGTGATTAAAGGTTAAAAGCATGTTGGTCCTAATGTGGTGGTAAGATATTTAGGCATTGTTTTTTCACTTAATCCACCCTTTAATGGCAAAAGGGATTGGGTTATGGATAAGGTTAATCTAAAAATTATGAAATGTCAAGGTAGGCTTCTTTCTTTAGCTGGATGGTTTCAAGTTGTTGAGACATGGACCAGCTAGGACTCGAACCTAGGACCTTCCATTCGCTATTGGAGTGCTCTACCACTGAGCTATTGGCCCCTCTTGGACCAGTCCATAGTCGGTCTGGGTGTGGCTTATTTCCAACACCAACACCCCCCCTTAAGCCACCCCTCTCGTGTGCTTGGGGCTCCTAGCATGGGCTTGGCTCTGATACCATGTTGAGACATGGACCAACTAGGACTCGAACCTAGGACCTTCCATTCGCTGCAGGAGTGCTCTACACTAAGCTACTAGCCCCTCTTGGACCAGTCCATCATCGGTTCGGGTGTGGCTTATTTCCAACACCAACACAAGTGTCTCAAAAAACATCTTCTTCATATGCTTTTTATTTCTCTTCACATTGGTTGGTTGCTTCCTTTCAGATTAATCAACTTAATAAGTTTATTAGAAGCTTTGTATGGTCTAATGGTAAAGGTAATAGGAAGCACCATGTTATCTCATGGGATCATTATATCAAACTAAGAAGGTTAGAGGGTATAGGCTTAAAAGATCTTTTTCTTCATGGTGTTTGTATTGCAATTAAGTGGGTTATTAAAGCTTTGCAGGCTAATGACCCTTGGAAGGTTCTTGTGAGGTGTAATATTTCTAACAATGTCCCTCAACAAAGTCACAATTGATCTAAGCTTTATTTTTGGCACATTTTGTTTAGAAATTTTGATATTAAACCTTTTGGTTATGTTGTTTTTAGTTCTATTATGAAGGCTTCGGTACTTGTTAAGGAATGCACAAAGGGTCACGGGTTTTCAAAAATAGCAAGAATAAGGTATTAGGATTTCGTTCTTTATGGTGGTCTTTGAATGGTAAGAACTATCTTTTGGCTGCTACCAGAGGGTGTTCCTCTAAAGCCTAGCCTAATAAAGGAACTATGTTTATTGAAACCATGTTGATTAATGGAACTCTAATTTCTTGAGAGACTCTTCAATACAACCTTGGCATTTCTAAGCAACAAAAACCTTTTTCCATGATTACGAACATCCCTGATGGGTGGTAATATTGACATTTTGTGGGATGATAATATTCAAAATAACATTCAATGGGAAGATGGTAAAAAATTCTTTCAAGCTACACCTAAGTTTTTATAGTTTGTTTTGTCTTTTTTGAAAGTTTCGTTGACCAAGCTTAATAAATTGTGGGGCCTCCATGATTCTCAACATATTTGGTCTAGAAGGTTGAATAAGATTTGATCTTCAAATATTGAACCTAAGAAGTCATTTTTTAGGTGCATATTGTTGTATAAAAGGTTAATTGTAGCTGCAACCATGCATAGTCATGAATTTAAGTCTTGGTCTGTCTCTGGGAATGAGCAATCATACATATGACTATCCTTTTGCTAAACTTGTTTGGAATTGTTTCCTCCTTGGAATATTTTTTCTATTTATCAATTAAGTCAATTAGATGGTTTGATATTCTCTTTGTGAATACTGAAAACTTAGTTAATCTTGATAAAATTTATTTCTAAGTTGTGGTTGATCATGTCAACTAAGATTCTTTGGTTTCTATGGCTTGCTAGAAATAAGGAGGTTTTTCTAGAGAAGAATCGTTTGCTCATTGGGTTTTAAAAAAAAATGACTATTGCTTTGGTGGTCAACAATGTGGTTGTGTAGGGTCATAGGAGAAGGGAAAATATTAGCAGGTTTATTGATAGTTTCTCTCTTGGTAATGTTAATTGGCATCAACAAGATATTCTTTTGTTACCTCCAAGTCTCATAATGAAGGCAATTTTAATAGTTTCCCTTTTGGTAATGTTAATTGGCATCAACAAGATATTCTTGTTATTGACAGTGATGTCTTCGATACTCTAGATCCTAGTTCTTCTTTTGTGTTGATTGAAGGTCACTGGAAGAATACAAATATTAATATTTTGGTGAATGACAATGATGTCCCTACTCCTTCTGACCCATTGCTCTGAAATTCAATGGTTAAGGATGATTCTCTACATCATTTGGACCATTCTATTCCAAGTGGTTTTTCACTAAGAGTGTGTAATGTTTTTGATAATGGTAAGGAACTAACAAGCGTCTGAACCCTTTACAAACAAGAGCCCCAAGGGTCAGGCAAAACAGGCCAAAGGAGGCCACACACAACACATAAACAAAACAAAAATAATAGATAAACAGTTGTCAAACAACAGACAAAGGATCTAAACAACCACAGATCCAGAGGGTACAAATTTGACTCCCTTAACCCTAGGTCACGAAGTAGCAATAGACTCGGGGAGTCCCTTCTTTCTTTGCACAACCAACCAAGAAGACTTTGAGTCGAAGTCACCGAGCAAGGCGAGAGGAGGGGATCCTCAATAGCCACCTCGGGCAAGGATCCATCACGCGTTGAGAGAGAATTTGGTAGGGTAGAAAATGAGTCAGGGGTAGCCAAAGGACCAGTAGAGGCGATCAACGAGGGTCGAGCAGGCTCGACTTGAACAACGACAACAGTTCGAGGCACCAACAGCTCCGTTGAAGGGGCGGGTAATAAAGGATCTTGGGAGACACAGTCTCCTAGGATGAACCAACCTAGGAAGGCTCGTCCTCCCTGGAGGAACCATCCGACGAGGGAGTGCCAACCGTCAAATGATCAGTGAGTGCATTCTTCCACCAGGTTGCCGCACCCTTGTGACGAGCATGAGGGCATCCAAAGGCTATGTCACCAATGGAGAAACATCTCTTGCACTAAAAAGGGAGACCCTCATACTCCAGTAGTTGCCTCCATGGTCTGTTCCCCACCATCAAAACAACATCTCCATGGAGTGGTTTGGAGATGTCCATATCCACTAAAATACGAGCCATTGTAGTATGCCCAAGATCCGAGGTCGTTGAGTCCACCTTCAAAAAGTGCCCACTGGCGTTGCCAATGGCTTCTGTAACATCCAGGTTCTAAAACAAGACTAAAATCATATATTTACCACATAAGGTGAAAAAAGATAGCAAAATTTTTCTTTCCTTAAATCAAGATTTCAACAATTTACACAATTTCTTTTCTGAAATAAACAACATGATATAATATACAATGAAGACATTTTGTCTTTACAATTACAAATATCTACAATAGATAATGTTTTACAGTCTTAATAAACACAAGTCACAAAGATCTACTGCATCCAAAAATGTGACATCCATATTGCAAGCCTCGACATGTCTTCTGATGGAGAGAGAGAGAGAGAGAGAGAGCATCTTCCCAGTGCTTTTCCTCCAACCACAGACCGATGGTCTCCCACACATCTTCCAATTAGAAGTGGCCCTACCCTTCACGAAGAGTATAGACCAAAGGTGACCAACGATGATTTGCCATCCGAGTACTGGTGTTGTATCCTACATAACACTATTGATCATACAATCCCCTAGATACCCTCTAGCTAGTACGATCATCCAAATAGGTTATTCAATCTAGATATGGTGAACTAAGAATGCACGCTGAGACATATGCATTACTTTGGCCAAAGATTCAATATAAATAGACGTTCGCAATGAACATAGTCGTAATGTTCACCCACCCCAACTAGACTTGGATACTATCACATCCTGCAGTTTGACTTGGTCAACTATGTTTGACTATATAGTTTTATCAACTCTAATTCAGTCTTCCCGACTTCGACAGGTTTTCAAAATGTTGTCTATGTTCTATAAACCTTACAGATTAACTCTCTATACAAGGATACTCATTGCCACTTTGCAATACTCGAGATCCAATATTTATCGACACTTTAAAGAACTTTAAGTTGATTCATTAACAACTAAGATGGTTACCTTACCTAGGTTAAGCATCATAGTCTAGGAAATTATTTCCTTGTTTTACAAGTAAGAATAAATAAACATAGCTAGGGTACTTACCCCTTCATTTAGTAAATCTAGACACAAAATTGTCTGTATTATAATCCATTCTAGTCAATCTGACATAGAACAAATCCTTAATCTAGGTTATACAGGCAATATATATAATATCATGTATCCAACATAAGAGTTATAGGTTTTCTAAATCACCCTTGTTTCAATACTAGAGTTTAGCTTCTCTAACCTATACATGGAAATATCAAACATCCTTGTTTTCCAAAGGTAATTGCATAAGTATAACAAAACATTAGAACAAATACCTCTAGTCTTTTCTAGACCACTTGGCGTTGCTTGAATTCACATTTCTCGTAACATGAATAAGTATAGTATTTGGGGTATATCCTCACCCATATAATTTCTAAAAGAATACTATCATTTCACATCTATTCTTTTGATCTAAGTCAATCCTTCAACCCTAATAGGTTTGAATCATAAGAGATAATAATCTACTTTCAACACCTTGGTCTACTTTTGTCTACTGACTTTCAACATAAGTTAGATTATGAACTCATATATGTCATCCTCGTATATATGTCACATAAACCTTTATTAATAATCATAATGACGACAATCATGAGGAGTTGAGTTTTCACTCTCTTAATGCACTTACTCCCCTAGATTTATATTATGATAAGGCAAGAATTATATTTCTCCTAAGGAAATGTATAGCCACATCGACACATAGTCTCTGTAATATCATAGACATAATCACATCAAGATCTCTATTCGGGAGGTAGTAAGCATATGCTTCCATGCTTGGATAAATATGTGGATCTATCATAATCCTCAACATAGATACTCCTTTAAGACTTAGACAATCCTAGATAAGTTTGAGTTTATAATATCATTATAGACCATCTTAGTCTTCTCAAGTCAACTGACTTTCTCTAAAGAAGAGAGAAGAACTAGTATTTAGCTTTCTATGTTAATCAAGTTATTGCATACATCTTTGTTGTGGAATAATACACGTGATACTATATCACTTAATTCAAAGTTGATCTTAATGATAATAATATCATTCTAACATAACTGATAATATCCCGATTCCAAAATCTTTGAACTCCAGGTAACAAACTTTTCCCTTTAACTCACTTATTAAACTTTAAGGGCTTCATCTCAACCATTTTGAAGAATGTTCATTCCAATTCGACATCCTTGGCACAACTCGTAAATTGATGGCTATAACATTACCAACAAGTACTATGGGTATTCTGAGATTCCTATCACACCGTCCTAGCCGAAACAACAATATATATCAAACCTAAAAGACTCTTTACTTCTCCAGGTAGCCATATGATATCTCATGAAGAATTCACCCTTTGTGGATTTGAAAGTATAGGTTATTAAGCCTTAAACGAAGTTCATAGCAATAACAAAAATCTTTCAACCTTACTCTTTACACATATAAACATTACGTATCGGTTTCCACCTTAACCATAAGGGTTGTGAAGCCTTTCATCTTAATCCACGCATGGAGATAATGAAACCCTTATACATTATCGACGACGCTTATACATGGGGATATTGAACCTTTAGAAAGATACCACAGTTTGCTCGACGTTAACATAGAGGCATTATAATGATAACATGGTGGCACGATAGTCTATATATTGATAGTAAGTTTCTTTTACAACGATACCACAATAATATTAACTCTTATATGATAGTAAACAAAATGGCTTGATACACAGAGATATATGCTTAAAATGAATTAAATGCAAGTAAGAATTGCACTATGATATCTAGCGATGGTCACTATCCGAGACCATGTTATAAGGGCTTGAATTACTTTTTGTGTCATATATGTATAAACTCAAAACATTCAATAACTATTATAACATACGGTCCAAACATTAGTGGCAATAGAATTTATATACATGTACATTTAATTGTAAAATAGATGGAATTCAATGCGTTTCCCTAAAGAGCCAGTGTCCTTACCTCTACTCTCCACTCTGCTATTCTTCTCAGGTATGAGCTCCTTTCTTGCAGTGCTCCCGTTCTCTGGAGGCAATATTTGACCTCTCTAAATTGTAATTTTTCTAGCCTCCCCAACCCCCACTTGGGTTACCAGCTTCCCTCCCCGAACTCGGCATCTATCTCTTTTTATAACAAAGCATGAGTTCTCTACATGATCAGTTTTCCCTGTAACTGACCACCGTTAGCCTCTTGAAATTAAGGCTAAATAATCTCCTTTCGAAGACATGCATACCATGAAGAATCATGGTCATCAAAGACCTCTACGGAATTGGTTAACACCACTACTCCCTCTCAACCCGCGATGAATAAGGCAATGCAGGTGCCTATAAGGAATCCCATGAAAGTTTAAACTAGTGGAAATAATGGTTTTAAAGACCACTCTACACTACAATTTAATCTTGCTTAACAAAGCTCTTAAATAACAAACCAACCTTGAAGGAGTTATCGGTTATTTACGACCACTCACACTAGTTAACAACTTTACACTTGTCCATCATGGAGGTTATAAAACAAAAAGGACACGAGAGCTAATAGAGATTTTTGAAATTATTACCACGTTCTCCTTCATGCTCATTGATCTAAAAAGGTTTAACTCTAAATTATATCAATGAACAATATATCATTGCATACATATGTTGTTTGCAAAACATAGCAAAACATGAGAATGGGGTCGAAGATCTCCCCTTCATGTATAAAAGAAAAATACATCGATTTTATTTTGACAACGAACAAAATTTTTGATGTTAAAAAATAAACAAGAAACATGTTAACAATACTTCGCCATTGAAGACATAATCAAAAACTCAATTACGACGTCATGAATGACGTGTTTGACAGAAAGTTGTCTCAGTCGCAGAATGACTATCGTTCGACCTCAACGATGTCGATTTCACAAAATGACTAAATTGACATAATAATAGCTCAAAAGGGTTCTAAAAGACATCGACAACCTATCGAGCCAATCAACAAGTTAACCACTTAAAAGCAACTTACCTCAATCGACAAGAGTTAACTAACTGTGGTAAACCATACTCAGTTGGCAAATGATTGGTTATAACCCAAGGTCTATTCTCCTCTCCTTAGAAGATATTCTCTCTCTTTCTCGGAGAGTAATCAAAAACCTATTTTCCTGCATACATCTTGCCATCACCAGATCATGATCAGTGCATCGTTAGCCCATTCATAAACCTTATGAACTAACAAATCAAATTCTCATAATATAATTTGCTGAATCATTTAATTATATGTATTAACCCTAATCACATATATTGATATACAATAAAATCAATGTTTTTCAATGATATTAAATCATAACATCAAATAATTTTTTCATAAATTCACTTCTATTCATGTAAAAGTAAATAGTAAAACAAAGCCAAAGTTAGGGATGTAACATATCTTCCCCCATAAGATTTATCATCTTCGATGATCCAATGTATCCAAAACATTAATAAGATAGAAATTTTGTTTAACCTGCAAAAGTGTAAACAATGGATAAAATCTCTGCTATAAAATCATGGTCAACTTTCCATGTCATATTACCCTATGCATGCTGTCCCACTGGACCTTGCAATGAATAATGTCTTTATTTCTCAAGAAAAGCTTGTGATCTTCGAGCATTTAAAAAGCTCGATCATGACCACTCCTGGGTTTTGTTCCTGTAAAACATTCTAAGAATATAATTGTCATCTGTTATATACTTTTCAAATATAAATCATAAAAAGCATTATACCTTCTGGCAATAGCTGATAATAAATGATTCTGAAATCAATTGAATTGATAACTTTGAAAACTTCGATGAGTCCTTCATATCTAGGGACTGGTTTGGAATACATTCCGAGCTTTATGAATCTTTTCGGTGATTTAACCCTCAAAGATCTTTTTCTCCAACTGAGAATTTACTTGGTGTATGTTACCTATCAATTGCTTCTACCAATCCTTTCTCATCAACTCAATCTGTTCATCCATTTCTGACAACATTTCCGGACTAATGCTAATCCTATCTTCTAGGTTACCCAGCTTATAAGAATTCGACATCTTCTTCTGTCCAATGTTTCAAATGGAGTCATTATGATAGTAGATTTATAAAAGTTGTTATAAACAAACTCCATATGAGGTGGATACTCTTTCCACTTGTATTGCTATTCTTTGCAATACATTCACGTAAGATATAAAACTTGAGTTACTTTCTCAGTCTAACCATCTGTCTCAAATTGATAAATTGAGTTATATTAGGTTGAGTTCCTACTGTTGAAGACAAAGCTTGCCAAAACCTTGGCACATACACACATCTCTATCAAAGATTATCTTCTTAGGAACTCCAGGCAATCTAAACACTTATTGCACAAACTTACCAACTAAAGCTGGTACTCCATCCTTTAGATTCCCAGGTATAAAGTGAGTTGTCTTGGTGAGTTTGTTCACTACCACAAAATAGCATATAGCTTAATTTGCGACATAAGATGCCCTATTGGGTGCTTATGCTCAGCCTTGACTTTCTGGCATTCTTGCTACAAATCTTGCAACATTTCTTTTCATTCTTTTCTAGAAATAAAGAGATTTCTCATTGATTAGGAGTTTAGTTACTCTTGGATGACTTGTTTAAGGTTCGGAATGAATTTCCTTCCACACAAGGTTTCTTAATTCTAAAGAGTTAGAGACATTCCAAGTGCATTCTCTACAATTTACCCCCTACATAATCCACCAGAGGCCCATCCAGGACATGATAGAGGTAAATATTGCATAAACATAGTGAACAACCAAAATGTTCTGGTATAGCCACCACAATAGTTTAAATCTAAAATCAAAGTATAAGCAATTTCATTTTCAACAATAAGTCAAAAGATTGAACTCAATTTCAACAATAAATCAAATGTTGACCAACTGGTCATAAAATAAACAATCTTCAAAATTTGGTGGCTAGACCATTCCAAAATAAAGGAACAAAATAATGACAATCCTTGTAAGTTTTGAAAGAGATTTTACCAAAAATCCAAAGAGGTGTCAAAATCCAGAGAAACACTTAATATCCACTATGTGACTAACCCAGTCACTAACAAGGGAGCAAATTGTCGTGCTACACTTGGATTTTTCCAAAAACTTACAGTGGGTTAGTGATCGTGCTACAAGCACAAAAAAAAGTTAGGCCCCTTAAGACTTTCTTCTCACTCAAAAACTTTGCAAATCAAAAGGTTATAACACATCCACTCCTATTTCCTAGAGTATCTATCATTCATCACCCTGATGACATTGTAAGATCGTGGCTTCATACAGACTATACTCTAACCGAGCTCTTAGTTTGATTGACCAAAGTTTTACCTTTCTAGTCCAAGTCTCAAAATCTTTCCGCGATGCAATCTCAGTAGAATTTATTTGCTCTTGGAGTTTTAACTCCTCAGTTGGTTTTTCTCTATGCCATTCTTGCAATAGACCAGTTTTCAAACATTAGCTAATCTGCTTGAATGTTAATGAGTTTTCTCATAATGAGCTCATAGGTCCATGTGTTGAACCCAGTTAGCTCCGATACCATATATAACATCCAGGTTCTAAAACAAGACTAAAATCATATATTTACCACATAAGGTGAAAAAAGATAGCAAAGTTTTTCTTTCCTTAAATCAAGATTTCAACAATTTACATAATTTCTTTTCTGAAATAAACAACATGATATAATATACAATGAAGACATTTTGTTTTCACAATTACAAATATTTGCAATAGATAATGTTTTACATAGTCTTAATAAACACAAGTCACAAAGATATACTGCATCCAGAAATGTGACATCCATATCACAACACTCGGCATGTCTTCAGCTGGAGAGAGAGAGAGAGCATCTTCCCAGTGCTTTTCCTCCAACCACAGATCGGCGGTCTCCCACACATCTTCCAATAGGAAGTGGCCCTACCCTTCACGAAGAGTATAGACCAAAGGTGACCAATGGTGATTTGTCATCCGAGTACTGGTGTTGTATCCTACATAACACTGTTGATCATACAATCCCCTAGATACTCTCTAGCTAGTATCATCATCCCAATAGGTTATGCAATCTAGATACGGTGAACCGACAATGCACGCAGAGACATGCATTACTTTGGCCAAAGATTCAATATAAATAGACGTTCACAATGAACGTAGTTGTAATGTTCACCCACCCCCAACTCGACTTGGATATTATCACATCCTGCAGTTTGACTTGGTAAACTATGTTTGACTATATAGTTTTATCAACTCTAATTCAGTGTTCCCGACTTTGATAGGTTTTCAAAACGTTGTCCATGTTCTATAAACCCTATAGATTAAATATCTATACAAGGATACTCATTGCCACTTTGCAATACTCGAGATCCAATGTTTATCGACACTTTAAAGAACTTTAAGTTGATTCATTAACAACTAAGATGGTTACCTTACCCAGGTTAAGCATCATAGTCTAGGAAATTATTTCTTTTTTTACAAGTAAGAATAAATAAACATAGCTAGGGTACTTACCCCTTCGTTTAGTAACTCTAGACACAAAATTGTCTGTATTATAATCCATTCTAGTCAATCTGACATAAAACAAATCCTTAATCTAGGTTATACATGCAATATATATAATGTCATGTATCCAACATAAGAGTTATAGGTTTTCTAAATTATCCTTGTTTCAATACTAGAGTTTAGCTTTTCTAACCTATACATGGAAATATCAAACATCCTTGTTTTCCAAAGGTAATTGCATAAGTATAACAAAACATTAGAACAAATACCTCTAGTCTTTTCTAGACCACTTGGCATTGCTTGAATTCACATTTCTCGTAACATGAATAAGTATAGTATTCAGGGTATATCCTCACCCATATAATTTCTAAAAGAATACTATCATTTCACATCTATTCTTTTCATCTAAGTCAATCCTTCAACCCTAATAGGTTTGAATCATAAGAGATAATAATCTACTTTCAATCCCTTGGTCTACTTTTGTCTACTGACTTTCAACATAAGTTAGATTATGAACTCATATATGTCATCCTTGTATATATGTCACATAAACCTTTATTAATAATCATAATGATGACAATCATGAGGAGTTGAGTTTTCACTCTCTTAATTCACTTACTCCCCTAGATTTATATTATGATAAGGCAAGAATTATATTTCTCCTAAGGAAATGTATATCCACGTCGACACATAGTCTCCTTAATATCATAAAGACATAATCACATCAAGATCTCTATTCAGAAGGTAGTAATCATATGCTTCCATGCCTGGATAAATCTGTCGATCTATCATAATCCTCAACATAGATACTCCTTTAAGACTTAGACAATCCTAGATAAGTTTGAGTTTATAATATCATTATAAACCATCTTAGGCTTCTCAAGTCTACTGACTTTCTCTAAAGAAGAGAGAAGAACTAGTATTTAGCTTTCTATGTTAATCAAGTTATTGCATACATCTTTGTTGTGGAATAATACATGTGATACTATATCACTTAATTCAAAGTTGATCTTAATGATAATAATATCATTCAAACATAACTGATAATATCCCGATTCCAAAATCTTTGAACTCCAGGTAACAAACTTTTACCTTTAACTCACTTATTAAACTTTAAGGGTTTCATCTTAGCCATTTTGAAGAATGTTCACTCCAATTCGATATCCTTGGCACTACTTGTAAATTGACAGTTGTAACATTACCGACAAGTACTATGAGTATTCTGAGATTCCTATCACACTGTCCTAGCTGGAACAACAATAGATATCAAACCTAAAAGACTCCTTACTTCTCAAGTTGGCCATATGATATCTCATGAAGAATTCACCCTTTGTGGGTTTGAAAGTATAGGTTATTCAGCCTTAAACCAAGTTCATAACAATAACAAAAATCTTTCCACCTTATTCTTTACACATAAACGTTACCTATCGGTTTCCACCTTAACCATAAGGGTTGCGAAGCCTTTCATCTTAATCCACGCGTGGAGATAACGAAACCCTTATACATTATCGACGGTGCTTATACACAAGGATATTGAACCTTTAGAAAGATATCATAGCTTGCACGACGTTAACATAGAGGTATTATAATGATAACATGGTGGCACGATAGTCTATATATCGATAGTAAGTTTCTTTTACAATGATACCACAATAATATTAACTCTTATATGATAGTAAACAAAACGGCTCGATACTGATATAAAGAGCTCATAATAATACAGTGAGCTCAGCATTGCCTCTGGTGCGGAACCCTACAACCTACGAAGATTGGACTGAGAAGAAAATGAATCCTTTTCAAAAAGGAAGGCATAACTAAAATAGTATCAGAGATATACATTTAATTCCAAGAGAAGCTGCACCAGATACACAATGATATATGCTTGAAATGAATTAAATGCAAGTAAGAATTGCATTGTGATATCTAGCAATGGTCACTATTTGAGACCATGTTATAAAGGCTTCAATTACTTTTTGTGCCATATATATTTAAACTCAAAACATTCAGTAGCTATCATAAACTACGGTCCAAACATTAGTGGCAATAGAGGTTATATACATGTACATTTAATTGTAAAACAGATGGAATTTAGTGCGTTTGGCTAAAGAGCAAGTGTCCTTACCTCTACTCTCCGCTCTGCTATTCTTCTCAGGTATGAGCTCCCTTCTTGCAGTCCTCTCGTTCTCTGGAGGCAGTATTTGACCTCTCTAAATAGCAATTTTTCCAACCTCCCCAGCCCCCACTTGGGTTACCAGCTCGCCTCCCCAAGCTCAGCATCTATCTCTTTTTATAACAAAGCATGAGTTCTCTACATGATTGGTTTTCCATGTAACTGACCACCATTAGCCTCCTAAAATTAAGGCTAAATAATCTCCTTTCGAAGACATGCATACCATGAAGATTCATTGTCATCAAAGACCTCTACGGAATTGGTTAACACCACTACTCACTCTCAACCCATGATGAATAAGGCAATGAAGGTGCCTATAAGGAATCCCATGAAGGTTTAAACTAGTGGAAATAATGGTTTTAAAGACCACTCTACACTACAATTTAATCTTGCCTAACAAAGCTCTTAAATAACAAACCAACCTTGAAGGAGTTATCGATTATTTATGACCACTCACACTAGTTAACAACTTTACACTTGTCCATCGTGGAGGTTATAAAACAAAAAGGACACGAGAGCTAATAGAGATTTTTGAAATTATTACCACGTTCTCCTTCATGCTCGTCGATCTAAAAAGGTTTAACTCTAGATTATATCAATGAACAATATATCATTGCATACATATGTTGTTTGCAAAACATAGCAAAACATGAGGATGGGGTCGAAGATCTCCCCTTCCTGTATAAAAGCAAAATACATCGATTTCATTTTGACAACGAACAAATTTTTTGATGTTTAAACAATATTAAACAAGAAACACGTTAACAATACTTCGCCATTGAAGACGTAATCGAAAACTCAATTACGACGTCATGAATGACATGTTTGACAGAAAGTCGTCTCAATCGCACAACAACTATCGTTTGACCTCGACGACGTCGATTTCACAAAATGACTAAATTGACGTAATGATAGCTCAAAAGGGTTCTAAAAGACATCGACAACCTGTCGAGCCAATCAACAATTTAACCACTTAAAAGAAACCTACCTCAATCGACAAGAGTTAACTAACTGTGGTAAACCATACTCAGTTGGAAAATGATTGCTTATAACCCAAGGTCTATTCTCCTCTCCTCAGAAGATATTCTCTCTCTTTCTCGGAGAGTAATCAAAAACCTATTTTCCTGCATACATCTTGCCATCACCAGATCATGATCAGTGCATCGTTAGCCCATTCATAAACCTTATGAATTAAAAAATCAAATTCTCATAATATAATTTGCTGAATCATTTAATTATATGCATTAACCCTAATCACATATACTGATATACAATAAAATCAATGTTTTTCGATGATATTAAATCATAACGTCAAATCATTTTTCCATAAATTCACTTCTATTCATGTAAAAGTAAATAGTAAAACAAAACCAAAGTTAGAGATGTAACATATCTTCCCCTATAAGATTCATCATCCTCGATGATCCAATGTATCCAAAACCTTAATAAGATAGAAATTTTGTTTAACCTGCAAAAGCGTAAACAATGGATAAAATCTTTTCTATAAAATCATGGTAAACTTTCCATGTCATATTACCCTCTGCACGTTGTCCCACCAGACCTTGCAATGAATAATGTCTTTATTTCGCAAGCAAAGCTTGTGATCTCCGAGCATTTAAAAAGCTTGATCATGACCACTCCTGGGTCTTGTTCTTATAAAACATTCTAAGAATATAATGGTCATCTGTTATATACTTTTCAAATATAAATCATAAAAAGCATTATACCTTCTGGCAATAGCTAATAATAAAATGATTCTAAAATCAATTGAATTGATAACTTTGAAAACTTTGATGAGTCATTCATATCTAGGGACTGGTTTTGAATACTTTCCAAGCTTTAAGAATCTTTTCGGTGATTTAACCCTCAAAGATCTTTTTCTCCAACTGAGAATTTACTTGGTGTATCCTTCCTATCAATTGCTTCTGTCAATCCTTTCTGATCAGCTCGATCTGTTCATCCATTTCTGACAACATTTCCGGACTAATGTTAATCCTATCTTCTAGCTTACCTAGCTTATAGTAATTCGGCATCTTCTTCTGTGCAATGTTTCAAATGGAGTCATTACGATAACATATTTATAAAAGTTATAAACAAACTCCATATGAGGTGGATACTCTTTCCACTTGTATTGCTATTCTTTGCAATACATTCACGTAAGATCTTCTAAAACTTGAGTTACTTTCTTTGTCTGAACATCTGTCTCACAGTGATAAACTGAGTTATATTAGGTTGAGTTCCTACTGTTGAAGAGAAAGCTTGCCAAAACCTTGGCGCATACGCACATCTCTATCAAAAATTATCTTCTTAGGAACACCAGGCAATCTAAACACTTATTGCACAAACTTACCAACTAAAGCTGGTACTCCATCCTTTATATTCCTAGGTATAAAGTGAGTTGTCTTGGTGAGTTTGTTCACCACCTCAAAATAGCATCTAGCTTAATTTGCGACATAACATGCCCTACTAGGTGCTTATGCTCAGCCTTGACTTTTTGGCATTCTTACTACAAATTTTGCAGCATTTCTCTTCATTCTTTTATAGAAATAAAGAGATTTCTCATCGATTAGGAGTTTAGTTACTCCTGGATGACTTGTTTATGGTTCAGAATGAATTTCCTTCCACACAAGGTTTCTTAATTCTAAAGAGTTAGAGACATTCCAAGTGCATTCTCTACAATTTACTCCCCTACATAATCAACCAAAGGCCCATCCAGGACATGATAGAGGTAAATATTGCATAAACATAGTGAACAACCAAAATGTTCTGGTATAGCCACCACAATAGTCTAAATCCAAAATCAAAGTATAAGCAATTTCATTTTCAACAATAAGTCAAAAGATTGAACTCAATTTCAACAATAAATCAAATGTTGACCAACTGGTCATAAAATAAACAATTTTCAAAATTTGGTGGCTAGACCATTCCAAAATAAAGGAACAAAATAATGACAATCCTTGTAAGTTTTGAAAGAGATTTTACCAAAAATCCAAAGAGGTGTCAAAATCCAGAGAAACACTTAATATGCACTATGTGACTAACCCAGTCACTAACAAGGGAGCAGATTGTCATGCTACACTTGGATTTTTCCAAAAACTTACAGTGGGCTAGTGATTGTGTTGCAAGAACAACAAAAAGATAGGCCCCTTGAGACTTTCTTCTCGCTCAAAAACTTTGCAAATCAAAAGGTTATAACACATCCACTCCTATTTCCTAGAGTATCTATCATTCATCATCCTGATGACATTGTAAGATCGTCGCTTAATACAGACTCTACTCTACCCGAGCTCTTAGTCTGATTGACCAAAGTTTTACCTTTCTAGTCCAAGTCTCAAAATCTTTCTGCGATGCAATCTCCGTAGAATTTATTTGTGCTTGGAGTTTTAACTCCTCAATTAGTTTTTCTCTATGCCATTCTGGCATTAGACAGTTTTCAAACATTAGCTAATCTACTTGAATGTTAATGAGTTTTCTCGTAATGAGCTCATAGGTCCATGTGTTGAACCAAGTTAGCTGTAATACCATATGCAACATCTAGGTTCTAAAACAAGACTAAAATCATATATTTACCGCATAAGGTGAAAAAAGATAGCAAAGTTTTTCTTTCCTTAAATCAAGATTTCAAAAATTTACATAATTTCTTTTCTGAAATAAACAACATGATATAATATACAATGAAGACATTTTGCCTTTACAATTACAAATATATGCAATAGATAATGTTTTACATAGTCTTAATAAATACAAGTCACAAAGATATACTGCATCTAGAAATGTGACATCCATATCGCAAGCCTCGACATGTCTTCTGCTGGAGAGAGAGAGAGAGAGAGAGAGAGAGCATCTTCCCAATGCTTTTCCTCCAACCACAGACCGGCGGTCTCCCACACATCTTCCAATTGGAAGTGGCCCTACCCTTCACGAAAAGTATAGACCAAAGGTGACCAACAGTGATTTGTCATCCAAGTACTGGTGTTGTATCCTATATAACACTATTAATCATACAATCCCCTAGATACTCTCTAGCTAGTATCATCATCCCAATAGGTTATGCAGTCTAGATACGGTGAACCGACAATGCACGCAGAGATATATGCATTACTTTGGCCAAAGATTCAATATAAATAGACGTTCGCAATGAACATAGTCGTAATGTTCACCCACCCCAACTCGACATGGATACTATCACATCCTACAGTTTGACTTGCTCAACTATATTTGACTATATAGTTTTATCAACTCTAATTTAGTCTTCCCGACTTTGATAGGTTTTCAAAATGTTGTCTATGTTCTATAAATCTTATAGATTAACTTTCTATACAAGGATACTCATTGCCACTTTGCAATACTCGAGATCCAATATTTATCGACACTTTAAAGAACTTTAAGTTGATTCATTAACAACTAAGATGGTTACCTTACCCAGGTTAAGCATCATAGTCTAGGAAATCATTTCCTTTTTTTACAAGTAAGAATAAATAAACATAGCTAGGGTACTTACCCCTTCATTTAGTAACTCTAGACACAAACTTGTCTGTATTATAATCCATTCTAGTCAATCTGACATAGATCAAATACTTAATCTAGGTTATACACGCAATATATATAATGTCATGTATCCAACATAAGAGTTATAGGTTTTCTAAATTATCCTTGTTTCAATACTAGAGTTTAGCTTCTCTAACCTATACATGGAAATATCAAACATCCTTGTTTTCCAAAGGTAATTGTAAAAGTATAACAAAACATTAGAACAAATACCTCTAGTCTTTTCGAGACCACTTGGCATTGCTTGAATTCACATTTCTCGTAACATCAATAAGTATAGTATTCAGGGTATATCCTCACCCATATAATTTCTAAGAGAATACTATCATTTCACATCTATTCTTTTGACCCAAGTCAATCCTTCAACCCTAATAGGTTTGAATCATAAGAGATAATAATCTACTTTCAACACCTTGGTCTACTTTTGTCTACTGACTTTCAACATAAGTTAGATTATGAACTCATATATGTCATCCTTGTATATATGTCACATAAACCTTTATTAATAATCATAATGACGACAATCATGAGGAGTTGAGTTTTCACTCTCTTCATTCACTTACTCCCCTAGATTTATATTATGATAAGACAAGAATTATATTTCTCCTAGGGAAATGTAAATCCATGTCGACACATAGTCTCTTTAATATCATAAAGACATAATCACTTCAAGATCTCTATTCGGGAGGTAGTAAGCATATGCTTCCATGCCTGGATAAATCTGTCGATCTATCATAATCCTCAACATAGATACTCCTTTAAGACTTAGACAATCCTAGATTAATTTGAGTTTATAATATCATTATAGACCATCTTAGTCTTCTCAAGTCAACTGACTTTCTCTAAACAAGAGAGAAGAACTAGTATTTAGCTTTCTATGTTAATCAAGTTATTACATACATTTTTGTTGTGGAATAATAAAGGTGAGACTATATCACTTAATTCAAAGTTGATCTTAATGATAGTAATATCATTCTAACATAACTGATAATATCCCGATTCCAAAATCCTTGAACTCTAGGTAACAAACTTTTACCTTTAACTCAGTTATTAAACTTTAAGGGTTTCATCTCAGCAATTTTGAAAAATGTTCACTCCAATTCGACATCCTTGGCACTACTCGTAAATTGACAGTTGTAACATTACCAAGAAGTACTATGAGTATTCTGAGATTCCTATAACATCGTCCTGGCCGGAACAACAATATATATCAAACCTAAAAGACTCTTTACTTCTCAAGGTGGCCATATGATATCTCATGAAGAATTCACCCTTTGCGGGTTTGAAAGTATAGGTTATTCAGCCTTAAACCAAGTTCATAGCAATAACAAAAATCTTTCAACCTTACTCTTTACACATAAACGTTACCTATCGGTTCCCACCTTAACCATAAGGGTTGCGAAGCCTTTCATCTTAATCCATGCGTGGATATAACGAAACCCTTATACTTATCGATGACACTTATACACGGGGATATCGAACCTTTAGAAAGATACCACAACTTGCACGAAGTTAACATAGATATATTATAATGATAACATGGTGGCATGATAGTCTATATATCGATAGTAAGTTTCTTTTACAATGATACCACAATAATATTAACTCTTATATGACAATAAACAAAACGGCTCGATACTGATATAAAGAGCTCATAATGATAGAGTGAGCTCGACATTGCCTATGGTGCGGAACCCTATAGTCTGCGAAGATTGGACTGAGAAGAAAATGAATCCTTTTCAAAAAGGAAGGCATAACTAAAATAGTATCAGAGATATACATTTAAGTCCAAGAGAAGTTACGCCAGATACATAGAGATATATGCTTGAAATGAATTAAATGCAAGTAAGAATTGCACTGTGATATCTAGCAATGGTCACTGTCTGAGACCATGTTATAAAGGCTTGAATTACTTTTTGTGCCATATATGTATAAACTCAAAACATTCAGTAGCTATCATAAACTACGGTCCAAACATTAGTGGCAATAGAAGTTATATACATGTACATTTAATTGTAAAACAGATGGAATTCAGTGTGTTTGCCTAAAGAGCAAGTGGCCTTACCTCTACTCTCCGCTCTGGTATTCTTCTCAGGTATGAGCTCCTTTCTTACAGTCCTCCCATTCTCTGGAGGCAGTATTCAACCTCTCTAAATAGCGATTTTTCCAGCCTCCCCGGCCCCCACTTGGGTTACCATCTCCCCTCCTCGAGCTCGGCATCTATATCTTTTTATAACAAAGCATGAGTTCTCTACATGATCAGCTTTCCCTGTAATTGACCACCGTTAGCCTCTTGAAATTAAGGCTAAATAATCTCCTTTCGAAGACATGCATACCATGAAGATTCATGGTCATCAAAGACCTCTACAAAATTGGTTAACACAACTACTCCCTCTCAACCCGCGATGAATAAGGCAATGAAGGTGCCTATAGGGAATCCCATGAAGGTTTAAACTAGTGGAAATAATGGTTTTAAAGACCACTCTACACTACAATTTAATCTTGCCTAACAAAGCTCTTAAATAACAAACCAACCTTGAAGGAGTTATCGGTTATTTATGACCACTCACACCAGTTAACAACTTTACACTTGTCCATCGTGGAGGTTATAAAACAAAAAGGGTACAAGAGCTAATAGAGATTTTTGAAATTATTAGCATGTTCTCCTTCATGCTTGTCAATGTAAAAAGTTTAACTCTAGATTATATCAATGAACAATATATCATTGCATACATATGTTGTTTGCAAAGCATAGCAAAACATGAGGATGGGGTCGAAGATCTCCCCTTCACGTATAAAAGCAAAATACATCGATTTCATTTTGACAATGAACAAAATTTTCGATGTTTAAACAATAAACAAGAAACACGTTAACAATACTTCGCCATTGAAGACGTAATCGAAAACTCAATTACGACGTCATGAATGACTTGTTCGACCTCGACAATGTCGATTTCACAAAACGACTAAATTGACGTAATAATAGCTCAAAAGGGTTCTAAAAGACATCGACAACCTGTCGAGCCAATCAACAATTTCACCACTTAAAAGCAACTTACCTCAATCGACAAGAGTTAACTAACTGTGGTAAACCATACTCAAATGGCAAATGACCGTTTATAACCCAAGGTCTATTCTTCTCTCCTCGAAAGATACTCTCTCTCTCTTTCTTGGAGAGTAATCAAAAACATGTTTTCCTGCATACATTTTGCCATCACCAGATCATGTTCAGTGCATCGTTAGCCCATTCATTAACTTTATGAATTAACAAATCAAATTCTCATAATATAATTTGCTGAATCATTTAATTATATGCATTAACCCTAATCACATATATTGATATACAATAAAATCAATGTTTTTCAATGATATTAAATCATAACATCAAATCTTTTTTCCATAAATTCACTTCTATTCATGTAAAAGTAAATAGTAAAACAAAGCCAAAGTTAGGGATGTAACAGCTTCATAGCAAGAATCCTCCCAAAATTGGAGAGGGAGATTTGGTAGTCAGACCCATACTGGTCTAGTATTTAGCGGCTCTATAAGAGGATTGAAAGAGCGAGCTCAAGGCTTGATGGACAACGAATGACCACCCCACATCCATCCCTTTTCCAATGCTAACTCTTGCTCCTCGAAGGAAACAAAAGTCGCTATGAAGAACCCCCTTGCACTGGGAAAAAGCTCAATCTACCCAGTGACAAGAGGCTTCCAGGAGTCTAATATCCAGTGATGCAAATCAGAAAGGGAGGGCCACAAGCCATTAAACCTACAGACCACTCCACATCTCAAGTAGAAACCCTCATTTTCTACGACCTCAGGGCCACAAACAACCACAGGGGAAGCACAGGCACAAAGCATAGACCTAACCCTAGCCTATGATGGGAGTGCCTGAGCTCAAGAATTGGTAACAACATCATAAAATTATTTCTGATGGCAACCTGAAGTAGCCTTAACAAGGTTGAGTCCAACATTTCCAGCAGACAAACCTGCAATAGGTACCGTCGCCTGAACAGAAGGAGAACTTCCCTCCCGACCAGTGATATCCTTTGAAAGATCCATCCCAAAAAGACACGGAATGCAAACTCCCTGTCCGACAGGCATGTGATGCCCACAAGCATTAGCAAACACCACCATTGGATTATGCCCCGCCACAAAGTAGCAGTTGTTCAAATCGACGAGCTGGAGAACCTGCTTCGTGCGGCCAGACACAGACATAACGTGTTCAAAAATTTCTCCCGCTCTATTTTCGCACTCCATTTTCATAATAGTGTGATGTTGTTCCAATAGGTTTTGGCATGTTTTCAACTATTGGTTTTGTTGTTAGTGATTATGCTTTTAATGGTAAGATTTCCTTAGTGATGGTGGTATTTTTGCTTCTCCAAAGAAGGGTAAGAACATTGATCTTAATGAAGTTGCCCCTAGGTTTAATCCCAAAAGCATCAGTAATATTTCAAACTCTAGTAGTAACAATTCTTCCTTGTCTATCCCATTTGTTCCTATCAAATTGTATTTGGATGAATGGCTTCAAGAGTGTGTTGATTTTAGAATTAATACTTAAGGAAGAATGTTGAGTTTTTTGTTGCCAAGCTAGATAAGAAAAGCATTGGGTTTAAATCTGACAAGTCATTATTATTTGGAGTTGATTGGGTTGTAGTGTTTTCTTTGGATTTTCTTCCTAGCCTGATCTTTTATACTTTTGATGATGTAGATTGTTGGTTTTTTCAGGTTTATCTCTTGGGACTTTTCTTAGTGATTGGATAAATCTATGAGTGGTATAATGTTGTAGTCAATTTTTGTATGTTGTTCTTTTGGTCATCATATTAAGTTATCTTTGCAAACTTTCTAATCTGATACTTTGCTAGATCTATATTTGTAAACTTATTTCAATATTAAAAAAATCACACTTTGGTTGTTCAATATGGTCAACAAAATATTTTAGAACTTGTAACAATCACTCTTGCAATGTCATCTAAACATGGAACCTCTTGGTGAAATTACTTCAAGGCCAACCAATAAAATTAGTGGAGAAATAATGATGAATTAATCAAGCATATTTAAACAATGCTTGCATTTCCCAATAAGGAGTGTGCCTTCACCACCTCGACAGTAGGTCTCAATCAACAAATTGAAATCACATTATATTGCTTATTCCTACTATATGGAATTGCAAAGCCACATCAACATTTAATTAATAGATGAACGGTTTCCACCTAACACAACATTTGACATTTATGCCCCAATGGTTCCTTTGCCATGTCACCTAAAGTTAGACCATTTTGTTACAATTACTTCAAGGTCAACTAATACAAGTTAGAAAAAATCAATGCTCAATTCACTAAGAAAATCCAATGCATGCTTGTATTCCCCAATAAGGAGTGCATTTTCCACCTCAACCAATAGTACTTGATCAACGAATCGAAGTACAATATGTTTTTGATAATAATAAGTGGCAAAACAAGGGTGTCGAACCCTATTACAAAATAGCCCCAAAGAAAAAGGAAATAACAAGGGCAGAACCCAACACAAAGGCCCTCAGGGCAGAAAAACAGGCCACAAAAGTCGAAACGAAGCAGAACAAAAACAACAGAGAAACAGCAACCAAATGGCAAACAGGAACAAGGGATCTAAACAAACCCAGATCCCGAGGGCAGTAATCTAACACCCTTGACCCTTTGTCGCGAAGCTGCAACAGACTTGGGGAGCCCTTTCTGCTTTCTATGAACAACAGTCCAAGAAAGCCCAGAATCAAAGTCCTCAGAGCGAGGAGAAAGGAGGGGCTCTGCACCAAACCCCGCAGCCAAGGGGCAATCACGAGAAGGTGGGGCCAACAACCCAGAAGAGGAATCCGGAACCGCCAAAGAAGAAGAGCGACTCGCAAACAAGGGAGCCGACACCCCGATAGAGGTAGTGAGAACAGGTCTAGCAGGAACAACGGTAGGGACAGCATGACCAGCTGGAACAACAACAGGAATAGCTTCTAGAATAAGACCAGTAGGAACATCAGTAGCATCGGTAACAAAAGTGGTCACCAAGGGCTCCCTAATAGGCACCTGGGGAAGAACATGCCCCTGAGAAGAATCACTCTCCAGGGAAGGCTCGCCTTCCTGGGAAGAGTCATCTGAAAGAGACGCATTAACAATCAAATGATCTGATAGAGCATCTTTCCACCAAGTTGCCGCCCCCTTACGACGAGAATGAGGACAACTAGAGGCTAAATGACCAATAGAGAAACAGCACTTGCACCGAAAAGGGAGACCCTCATAGTACAACAGTTGCGTCCATGGCATGTCCTCCACCATTAAAACAACCTCTCCAAAGAGGGGTTTAGAGAAGTCAATATCCACTAGTATGCGAGCAACTATAGTGTGCCCCATTTCTGATGTTGTAGCATCAACCTTCAAAAAATGCCCCAATGTGTTGCTGATGGCTTCATAGCAAGAATCCTCCCAAAACTGGAGGGTAAGATTAGGTAGTCATACCCATATTGGTCTAGTATTGAGCAGCTCAGTGAGAGGATTGAAGGAGCGAGCCCAAGGTTTGATGGGCAGTGAATGATCTCCCCACAATGATCCCCTGTCCATCACTGAATCCCTCTCCTCAGAGGACTCAAAGGTAGCTATGAATAACCCCTGTAAAGCTCAATCTTACCATCAACAAATGGTTTCCAGGATTCCGAAATCTAGTTGTGTAGATTAGGGAGAGAGGGCCACAACCCATTGAATCTACAAATCACTCATTTTCTCAAATAAAAATCCTCATTTTCAGACACCTCGGGCCCACAAACCACCATAGGAGAGGAACAGTTGCAAGGCAAGGGTCTAGCTCTCACCTAAGAAGAGCGAACATCATCAGAAAAAGAACGACCTGAAGCTTTCCCAACAGTGCCATTACCAGCCCTTAGACATCCAAAGTAGAGACCCATCCGGAACCGTACCAGGGGGTTTAATATTCCCACCATTAGTCGATCCCCCAGCAACCCCCCAACCAGGTGAAGGATCACTAGCAGCTTACACAACCTGCTCCTTTTCAAGCACCCTTGGTCCGTGAGCAGGGACCCCAATCGACTCGCCAGACGCGTGCAGAGAGCTCATTTTGAATCTTACACTTGCAAAATTGAAGTACAATATGTTGTTCATTGCTAATATGTAGAATTGGAAAGTCACATAAACCAAATTGATAAGTGAAAGATTTCTTAAAATCAATCACAATGTATGCAAAAATTATTCTCTATGCATTATAGATTGTAGAAGCTTGTATAAGTTCACTTCAAAACCATGTTCGCCTTGATATTAATATTCTTATTATGTTATCATTTTCATGACTATATTGAAATATGGCTTCTTAGATTCATATTTATATAGGGTAAATTAAAGACATTCTTTGTCTAGAAAAATTACATAATGTGCATTTTTGGGTCCTAGCCTTGGACCCATCTTTATTAAAGACAATATTATCTAACTACAAAAAAAAAACCGACATTATAAAATATTCAAATGTGAAGACAATTCCTTGATATAATAGTAGTCATACACCTAAAATAAGAGTATATTGTATTTCAAGTATAGTTTTTATTTTCAATAAGATGGAATTTGAAGTTCCACAAAATATCACATCATTTTACATCTTTATTGCTGGCAACTTTTTTTTGCCATTTGTTAAAAATGCATGCATGAGTTCCCCTTTCAAAATATTTTTAACATGGTAAATGATACTAAAGGGTAACATTGGGTTTTAAATGGTTAAAATATTCCTAATCCTTTTTTCAAGGTAAAGTGGGTCTCGATGTTCTTTGGAGTTGACTCGTAGTCTATACGATTTCACCTTAGATCTTTTAAGTGAATAAGCATTATTATGGCTTTATATAGAAGTGATAGTAGGGTTTCCCAAAGTGAAAACATAGCAAGGTTAGAAGAAATGCGTTAGAGTGGGAGATTAATGTTAATCACATCTCCATCTTCTATAGATCTCTAGCTATTAATATGGTTCATTGATACGTTTTAATGGGCCAAGGAAATAAATCTAAGGTATGCAATTAATGTGTCATGTGAAGTGGATGATGGATCCATAGTGGTGGAATGGGGATTGTAGTTTTTGTTGCTTCATTTCATCTTCCCTTCTCCTACAATGCATCTTGGTCATTGATCTATTTAGATTGATATGTGGTTTAGTGATAGCAAAGGCACCAAAATAGTGAGCTATAAGATTTTTTTTTAAAGACGAACACTAAAAGAGATTGTCGAGAATGGCTTATAGAAACTTATTCCACAATGCATACTATTGGAGTAATCAATTTGAGTTTGGAAGGACTTCAGATCTTAAATCCTAAAAGCACATTATTTTTCTTAAGAAAGGCATGGATTAGCACACAATCACAACTAGAGATTAGAGTAAAAAATTACTAGCAATAATATAGGTGATCTCAAATTTTGTTTGGTGATATACAATAATAATGTTGATATATTTTTTTGCTAACACCACGACCGTCCATGTTGGCCAGAATGATTTTTATTTATGGCCTTGATTTCTAATAATAATGGCATGGATTACAATAAACATGTCATTCTCATACTTTATTGGATTATTTTTTTGATCACTTTTTTTAGAGTCAAGTACAGATATTTGTTGAAAAAACATTTAGTCATTTCCAAATTATTACTCTTACGAGCATATTGCTATTTCTACATATTATTTTCAGTTATGTGATGTTACTATAAAAAGTACGGTACATATATTTATGTTCATTGTTGAAATGGCTCTAGAAGCCTTAATTGTCATATATAGCACCCACTTATTAATGACATTAGTAGAAGTCAAATAAAAAAATCACCATTAACATTGGAGAAAATGTGCAATTTGTTTAAGTGGGTTGTGCAAATCCATACTTTAAAAAAAAAAAAAATTATCTCAATTATAGTAGGAAAATCGTTATGAAGATAATGTAAATCAATGATTTGTGAGATTTTCTATGTAGATTATATTTATTTTTAAAATATTTATTAATAAAATGTTTCTCATACTTTATAATATGTTTACATGAGTGATACTTCTGGTAACACCTAATTTGAACTAGAAGTTTAAAAAATATATATAATTTCTTAAGCATTGATAATTAACAATAATATATAGGGCACACAATGTTTTTTGGAATTTTTCATTGTATATATTTTATTTAATATTTTTTAAATGAGAATCACTATAATTTACATATTATTTCCCATAACACTTAACTCTTTTTGTACATACCCGAATTATTTCTTTCCTTTTTTGTTGAAAGGACATCAATACAAAGGGAAATCTTATTTTTTCGAATATTTTTTATTGTTTGTTATTTTTCCACATTTGTCGAATAGATGTCTTTATTTTTTGTAATAAATCTATGTTGATTAGAAAATAAAAAATAAATATAATAATAAAATAACATATACCAATCCTACAAGTGAAACACACCTTTATGCTCCCATCCAAACAAAAGTAAGGTAATGTGAATCCCTTCCCAAATGAATTGCTCATCCTATCAAGCTAGGGGCATATTCAAATGTTGTCCATATATATTCAAATGGTGTTCACTAAAGGAGCTTCAATAACCAAACAATGTATGGTCTAGATTTGTGCTCAAGAGGCGCAATTTCATTCCCACAAGCTTGAACTACATTGTCACAAGTTTACAAGAGATTTTGAAAGCCACTTTCAACAAATATATTTCAATACAACCAATTTTTGCATCGAATAGTAATAATTGGGAATGATGGTTGTGGACATCAGATTCTCAAAGACCTAGGGCAAGTCTCCTTTCATATCAAAAATCTTGAAGATGTTGACACGTCCACAGATAAGGTTAAGGGAAAATGATGGAAAACTTAGACCAATGAATAAGGTTGAGATGGACCAAGTGCGTAAGAGATGTGTTCAGAAACTTGGTGGCAACGTGGAATGTTATAGGCAACAACGAGAGTGGAGTAGGGGAGAGGGGCCAATAGTTGAGCAGGGTCCTGCTGTTGATATAGTACACTTGTGGTTATAAGATTTAGTCTTGCAACATATTTATATTATATATTGTCAATAAATATTCCACATGTAAATCAATAAATGAGCAAATGTTTGTCAAGATGGCCCCTTACATGAACACATGAGAACTTATGAATATCATATAAAAAAATCATAAATACATTCATAACAAGTTTAATAAATACTTTGTGCTTTATATAAAATATCATAACTATCCAATATAAGTGTCATTTATAAAATAAGGTGTTCATCTAAACAAGTATTTTTGTTGTGGACAAATACTATTCTTATGTGCATTGGAATACTTATATAATATGTCTATTTCAATAAATACCTTGTATTTTGACATGAAATGTAAAAAGTTGTCAAAAAATTTATGATCATTTAGAGTTGAATATAACTTGTATTTTAAATAAGAATGTGTTGTTTTCTAATAATAAATAGTATTTTGTGTTCAACTATTAGGTCATTTGTGTTGGATATAAAGGTTAGAGATGACAAGATTCATGCTTACCAAAAGGTATTGAGATCATTTAGTTTGCATATAAGTTATATTTTAAATGAGAATATGATGTTCTAATAACAAATGATATTTTTTTTCCAATATGGGTACAACTACCTAATCTTCCCCTCCAATTTTGGGAGGATTCCTGCTATGAAGCCATCGACAACAATTTAGGGCATACTACAGTTGCTTGCATATTGGTGGATATTGACTTCTCTAAACCCCTCTTTGGAGAGGTTTTGATGGTGGACAAGCCTTGGACACAGCGGTTGGACTATAAAGGTCTCCCCTTTCGATGTCGGCATTGTTTCTCTATTGGTCATTTAGCCTCTGGTTGCCCTCATTCTCGTCGTAAGAGTGCACCAACTTGGTGGAAAGATTCTCTCTCGAATCAATTGACTGTTTTTGCGTCCCTATCTGATGACTCTTCTCAAGAGGGCGTGCCTTCCTTGGAGAGCGATTCTTCTCAGCTTCCCCAGGTGCCTGTTGGGGAGCCCTTGGTGACCACTTATGCGGCTGTTGTTGCTGCTGGATGTGTGCTGGATATCGTCCTTGTTGTTGTTCCTACTGGGCCTGTTCTTGCTGCCTCTGCTGGGTTGTCGGTTCCCCTTGCGATGAATCGTTCTTCTTCTTTGGAGGTTCCAGATTCCTCTTCCGCATTGTCGGCCCCTTCTTCAGCGCATGTCTGCCCCTTGGATGTGGGGTCTAGTGAGAGGCCCCTCCTTTCTCCTCACTCTGAGGACTTTGACTCTAGGCTTTCTTGGACTGTTGTTCATAGAAAGCAAAAAGGGCTCCCCAAGTCCGTTGCGGCTTCACGACAAAGGGCCAAGGGAGTTAAGCTTTTGCCTTCGGCATCTGGTTTTGTTTAGATCCTTTGTTTCTATTTGTCGCTTGGTTGTTGTTTCTGTTCTGTTTTGCTTTATTTGGCCTTCTTTGCGTGCTGTTAATGTGCTGTCTCTGGCTTGTTTAAGGCCTTGTTTTGCCCTGGGGGCTGCTTTGTAAAGGGTTTTAGACCCTCTTTTCCAGCTGATCTAATAAAAAACAAATGATATTTTTTTGTTAAACTACTAGGAATTCCATGATAAAGTTTTGGTCAAATCTCTAAAAGTTCATTTTAAGGACCACTTCTCACTAAATGTGTTGATGTGGCGAGTTGTGTGATGAGTCACACTTCCAACGATTAGTTGTAGATAGATAAGAGTCCATATCACATTTAAAAAAAAAACCGAAAGTCCTACAATATTACATGTAGCATTACATGGTCACAAAGTTAACTCGCACAACTAGTGCCCCTCTCCCTCAGGAAATTCTATTTTTTTAAATAAATATTAGTTTACTTTGATTGTGAATGTAGCGATTAATGGTGGGCCACGATAGTAAGGACTTTTTGACTTAGCATTCTACTTTAAATGGAGTGGATAAATTAATATGTTAAGTCACTAACAATAGTGAAGGTTAACTAAATTTTCATTAAACTTTTGTTCACTGATGAGGTGTGTAATACACATTTTTTGGCTCAGGCAAATATTTTATATGCCTTAGGTGGGCACACTTTTTTTAAAATGTTTATAAGCGTGTTGGAGTCTCGAAAATACTTGTCTCTTATGTGCTAGAGCAAACCTTAAGATCTAAAAATCGGATATAGAATCGTAAAAATTGTATTGCCCTAACAAAAGGTATCTTCTACCTATTTGTAAACCTTTCAATCACATATTTACCCATGAAGACATTTTTGTTGCCTAATTCACTCCTGGAGCAAAACATTTACACAAGAAATAATAATGTTGTTTTTCAAGTTTTGTGTAGGAAATTGAAATTTTAATTATGGACCAGTATTATTCGCATGGGAAGATATTTTGTTTTCTTAAACCCCGGAACGCATCCATTTTTTCATATTATCTCAAAGCTAAACAAAAGGGTAAGTGTGTAATAACTTTGATCATTTTTTTTTAAATTCGAAATGGAGCTCCCACTTGAAGTCTCTACGAAGGCATCCCCTGTGCTCCCGTTAACCTCTGCGAAGGATTCTGGTGCTCATTCCCTGGATGTTCGGCCTCTTGCGGACGTGGAGGTTGTTGTCGCTACTGTAGGGGGTCGAGTTCAGCCGTTTTTAACTGTGGGTGCCTCCTCTGTTGCTACTGCGAAGGGTTTAGGCCCCTCTCGGACACCCTTCAGATCTATCATTCCTTCTAGAGGGCGTGACTCATCTTTGGATGTTGCAGATCATTGTGATACAGCTGTGCAGGCTCCGGCTGGTGCATCTTTGGATGGTTTTGTTCCTGTGTCGGGCTCCTTGACGCCCTGTGCCTTCAACGTGCCTTTAGGAGGTCGTGGCTCCTTTCGAGCTATCTTCCCTGAAGCAGATGGTTTGTTTCCTTGCAGTAAAATACCTAATCGCCCATCTTCTAGAGCTGCTCCTCTGCCCTCTGCACTACCTCCCTCGGTTGTGGTGTGCAGGCCTGAGGTTCTTGAGAATGAAGATTTTTACAAGGGTCATGGGGTTGTTTGCAGATTCAACATGTGGTTGTCCCTACCGGACTTGCACAGATGGGTCTTGGAGTCATGGAAGCCCTCGGTGGAGGGAAAGATTGAGTTGTTCCCATGTGCAAGGGCTTCTTTGTGGTGACTTTTGATTCCCCTGAGGAGCGTGATTCTGTGTTGAACGACAGGGTTCGAATGTGGGTAGTGCATTCCCTCTTCATTAAACCGTGGTCTTGCTCCTTCAACCCTCTTATCGAGCCTCTCAACATCAGGCCAACTCGGGTTAGGCTCTCGAATCTCCCTCTTCAACGCTGGGAGGATTCCTATTACGAGGACATTGGTAATGCTATTGCACGCTACCTGTTGGTGGATTCTTCTACCTCTCACTTGGAACACTCCACATTAGCCCGCATTCTGGTCTACATTGACATCTCCAAACCCCTTCATGGGGAGGTGATTATGTAGGTTGGGGATAGATCGTGGACGCAATTGCTCGATTATGAGGGCCTCCCATTCAGATGTAGACGGTGCTTTGCCACTGGCCACCTTGCCTCCTTTTGTCCCCTCTCGTCGCAAGGGTGTGGCCACCTGGTGGAAGAATGCTTCAGACACTCACTTGACCATCAGTGCTTCTGACTCTCTGGAGGATACTCCCTTGTCGGCTGGTGTGCCCTCTCCGGTTGATATTTCACCCTCTTTTGAGGGTATAGTGGCCACTAAGGCTGCCGTGATTCCCAAGCTTCATCCAATGACTTCTGATCAGACATTGATAGCCCCTTCTTCTGCAGGCGATGAATATCTTCCTACTATTGCTCAACCATCGGGTTCCCCAACTTCTTGTGCTGGGGCTTTCCCCTCTTCTCATGTTCTGCCTTTTGTTGTGGAATCTGAAGAGGATTCCCCACTTGCCTCGTGTTCTGTGGACTTAGACTTTGTGAAGTCATGGACCGTTGTGCAAAGAAGGAAGAAAGGTCTTCCTAGGTTTGTTTCTACTTTGCACCCTCGGGTCAAAGGCGTTCGTTATGATAGGTCAGTTTCTGGTGTTGTCTAGTCCCTGGTTTTTTATCCTTGTTTCTACAGCGGGGCTACCTTTTTGTTGTTTAAGGGTTCAGGCCCTTTCAAAATCTCGTTCTTTTGTTTCACTACTTGTGAAACTCGCTTCTTTCGCCTTCTAGCTTCTGTATATGGGTTTGGGGCCTTCCCGATTATCATTATCAAAACTTTGATCATTTTGTCTTCATATGTTAATGCTGGAGATATGAGCAAATGTAAATGGTGTTAAATCTAGGACAAAAACATTTATTATAAATACAAGTTTCCTTTAAAGAGAAAAAGATCTCTCAACTACATTTGTGTACAAGGCACTTGCAATGTATTCTAAGGTGATCAAATGAGGTGCCTAAGCTGGGAATGTTCTAGGAAGGATTTGTGTGAAGTTTAGTGAAGGAGTTGCAAGCAAATATCACTCATCAAGGAAAGATTTGCCAAAGTACAATATTTCTAGGAGCAAGTATTTTATCATGCGTTTAGGGTCACATTTGTTGACTTCTTGTAGGATTGTGATTAATCTTTCACATCAAGTTTTGACAAAATGCTTGTACACTATTGTAAATTTAATTTTCAAACCTACATGAGGGATATTCTGGAGCATTTGTGGATTCTTTAAGAAATTTTAATTTCGTTGATATATTTTTATTTTATTGAATTTCATTTTTGAATAAAATTAATTCACTAATTGATTTGACTCCATACTAAATTATAGTTTACCTGATGGACTTTGTGTTAGTGTGAAAAGTGTTTTTATCTATCTAGTTTGACTAGGTCCTATTCACACTACACTTAAGGTCACTTAAAGGTTATTTAGACTTTTGTTTCACCTCATATGCACACCTGTCCTCACACTTGTCTCAAGCGAGTCCACATGTGTCACACCTTTGGAGGGGTAGTCAAACTTTTAGTCCTACCATGTCCCCTCCTCATCCTTGCCTTTATGGCTAGGTCCCTACAAAGTGATGGAGATTTTCAATAATGGAGCGAGTAGGTTATCCCCTATTTATGGAGATAGCAAGTCCCACATCATGAATGGGTCCATAGTTTACATTTGTATCAAAAGATAATGAGGAAAGAGGAATTTACTAAAATAATAAACTCTTCAGCTAGAACTCTATTGTGTGAGGGGGTCTACCACTCTTGTAATATATGTTTAAATAGAATAAAATACAGCTACAAAAATACAAAAACCATTCTAGAGCTATCTTCGGGAAGTCTAGAATGGGATATGCAACGTCTCTATTGTACTTTTGTACAATCCACATTTTGATCATTGTATGATAGTTATTTAGCTTGTTATTTGTGCAATTCAACTTTGTGGAAGTTCTTGGCTTCTTGCAAGTGATCTTAGCTGCTCCAACATGGTATCAGAGCGAGCTTGCAAGACCCTTCCCATTTTTTGTTAAATCTAGCATCTAGCCCTATCAACCGTGCATTGTGGAGCCAAACATACCTCATCATTAAGTTCGGAAGGCCAAAATATGTAAAGATTGACTATCAAAAAATCAATTTTGGACACAAGGAATTTTTCTCTTTTTTGTGAATTTTTCTCTTTTTTGTGAGGGCCTGCACACTACTTGTATCGTACGACCACATGGCATGTACAGATTTGTGCCTTCTGTACAGATTTTAACAATAAAAAAATTCAAAAAAAATTGCAAAAACATGATTTTGCAGGTTTTGCTCATCATTTTGGCAAAATAAATTTCAAATCGGTGGACAATTTTCTCCTGTTCACATGTTGTTTGAAGGCTTCGAGCACATCTCCATTGACGGGTTTGTTTTTCATTTGGGCGTGTTTTGGTTCAACGTTCCTTTTGTGTCAATTTGCATCTATTCTAGTTTGTTGCAGGCCCATTTTTGGATTTGGTTTGGTCGGCATTCGCAAGCTTTCTTTGACCATTCCAACCCGAGCTCTATTGGCCTCTCTACCCCTACCTCTGGCTCGGACAGTCCTCCAATACTCTCTAGGTTGAGTCTAAGGCCCACGTTGCATCCAAAATCCAAATCCATTCTCTCCGTCGACCACCATTGTACATTGCTTGGAAGAACGCAGTCTCAATAACAAACATTTAGGAGATTTTGTGGACGCGCAGGTTAGGGTTTCAGGGTTGCGTTTTCACACCAATTGGTCGCAGTCTTAGCTAGCTTCAAGTTTCAGCTCCTTGCATTAGTGGTCGTTCTTTTCTCACTCAACGCCTCCTTTAGAAACTGCCAACATTCACCACTCCACAATCACTTCACAGTCCTTGTCGACACCAAAGAGACGCAGACAAGCCACAGTAGTTGTCTCAAGGTTGGGGTTTAAGTAGCCGAATCTCCTACAACGCCCAACATTTTACAAAGCAAACCGCCAATTTTTTGTTGTTGGTTAACAATTATTGCTTTTGATTAAGTTTAGTTGGGAAAAGGGTCCCAGTCCCATATAGAATGAAAAAAGCAGGAAACAAGGGTCTTGGTCCCTTTACAAGCAAGCCCCCATGGCTGAACAAGCAGGCCCAAATAGGCCAAAAACAACAACACAGGCAAAACAACCTAACTGAAAAACAAAAACCAACCAAAGGACCTATGCTATAGCAAATCCCAATCTAGCAAACCTAACACCCTTAACTCTAGGGTGCAAAGCAACAACAAAATTGGGAATTCCTTTCTTCTTTCGCTGAACCATCGTCCAAGAAAGCTCTAAGCCAAACTCCGCAGAGCGAGGTGAGAGGGGATCCTCAATCGATGTTGGGACCAAAGAGGTCACGAGGGGAACCTCAGCAGACACCATAGCCAAAGATTCCACTCGCAAAGAAGCCAAACCAGGAGTAGGCAAAACCAAAGATGAAACAGGAACTGATGAAGTAGCAATCCATCCTAAAGTAGGAGCCGACAAGGGAGCTGAGAGACGATCAGAAGAATCCAGAGAAGTCGTGGGGTTCACTGCAACCTCAACTACCATCACACCCCCACATGAGGGTGCACATCCTCCTGAGAGGAATCATCTCCATAAGATGAACCATCCTCCTCAGAAACACTAATAGTCAAGTGATCCAGGAGAGATCCTTCCACCAAGTTGCAGCAACCTTGCGGCGCGAATGAGGACAGTCAAAGACCAAATGACCAATAGCGAAACAATGCCTGCATCTGAAGGGGATACCCTCGTAGTTCAACAGTTGCTTCCAAGGCCTATCTCCTACAACCAAAACATCTCCATGAAGGGGTTTGGAGATGTCAATATCCACTAAGATGCAAAAGCAACCGTAGAATGATCCATAAATGAGGTAGTAGAGTCTACCTTCAGAAATCGGCCGATAGCATTACCGATGCCTTCATAGCATGAGTCCTCCCAAAACTAGAGAAGGAGATTCGGGAGGCGAACCCATATTGGTCTAATATTGAGAGGCTCACTAAGAGGATTAAAGTAAAGGGTCCAGGGTTTGATGGATAGGGAATGCTCACCCCACATCCAAACCCTGCCATCAAACACTGAGTCTCGCTGCTCTGAAGAGGCGAAAGTCACAATGAAGAATTCTCGTGCACTAGGGAAGAACTCGATCTTCCCATCTACCGACGACTTCCAAGATTCCATGACTCATTTGTGGAGATCAAGAAGAGAGGGCCATAATCCGTTAAATTTGTAAATCACTCCTCGATTGCAATAAAACTCCTCATTTTCTAAGACCTTGGAGCCACATACCACCATCGGGGACGATCGGGCACAAGAAATGGCTGAAAGATCCCTCTTTGTGAAGGGCGGGCCTCAGCTCCCGAGCTATTCACAACCTTAGAGAAAGACTTCTTAGGGCGTCCAGGAATTTTCCACCTAGAATCAATCTTCCCATAAATAAATGTGAGAGGGGGACTGTCATAGTTCTCCTGCGAAGACAAACCATCCGCCGATGCAAAGGGACCAAAAGGTAGAACCTCCATAAACACCAGGAAGAACGATCCTTCTCTCATGAGTGTTTGCATCCACACCATTTCCATTGGGCGAGATGCCCTGCAACGCAGCGGCCATATTTGTCTCCCCGCCATGCCCTATGGGCAAGTCTTCCTGCGGCGCAATCTATAGACTATTCCCCTCCGCTAAGACCATCTTCGCTCATAACAATTACTGTTACCATAATTGTAACCCTAATATTTATTCTTAGGGTTAAGTCTTCTATACCCATGTCGCAGTCTCTATTTATTGCGCAGTCACCACTAACTTGCCAAGCTAACAATGTTTTCATTAACATTTATTGCTAGACTTTTATGGTTCGACCTTTATTAAAGATTAACATTTACTGTTATAGTATCTGTAACCATTACACTACTTGTAACCATGGCATTTAATGCCAACATTTATTGTTACATTAACATTTAATGTTAACCTAATTGTAACCGATAGCATTTTATAGTATCCACTAGAGGTTAGTTAGCCGCCAAACCTAGTAATTTATGCCAGGCAGACCCCTAGATTTTGCATAGTGTTTGCAAAGAGTTTTCTTTTCGCCATAACATACACCCAAGAAGTTGGATTTTCAACTTTTATAGTCGACAAAAAGTTGGTTCAATCTAATTTTTCATGGTGCAATTCATTTTTCCCCAACTTGTATTTTTCTGAGATTTGCCTCCAAAAGTTCATTTTGCTCTATTTTTTCGACATTTTTTTGACAAGGCATAACTTTTGCCCACAATGTCAAAATTGAACAAACTTTTTTTCCAAACTTGTAAAAAAAAACGCAAGGAATCCATTGGTACATGTAGTTTTTTGCTTTGGAATGTTTGTTTTCTCAAAAAATTGTAAAATCCTCGTGTGTTATAAATGGTCGCTTTAGGCTTCCAATTTGTCAAAATTGTACTCAATCTTGTAATTTTTTGGAGGGCATATTTTACAACATTATTTGTTATGGGGGGTTGAATTTTTGTAGTTTTTGTCATCTATTTGATGTTTGTAAGGCATGTTTTGTACACTTGTAAGAACTCCAATAGCACATCTATTTGTAAATGCACTAAGATAAAGTGCCAAAATTTGATTGTCTTTTTTTGGGGGGATTTTTTGCACATCTCTAGTGTCTCTTTTGTATATGCACTAATTTATAAAGTGCCATGGGGGATTGTGTCAGTGTCTCGTTATTTGTCATCACAATCTTGTTTGGTGAGCGTACCTCCACGACAACATTCTAGCCCCATGCATTTATGCCTTGTTTTTGCACACCTTTTCAATTGCTTGTATATCATATTGGACTTGATGTTGCATATCCATCTACTTTCACACAGTTTAGTTAATCTACCAATACCTATTCCTATCAGCATTATTGAGGGTATCACATGGTTTTGTTAATCCTTCTTGGTTTGAGTGAAGTATTGGACACATCACCTCTCTCATTTTCAGTTAATCAATATTCACAAGACTAGTATCTTTGTAGAGCACCACTTGCACTTTGAGTAGTGTCGATGGGGTCACTCGTGTAGTATTATTTGTGCCTCTTCGATCATTGTACCATATGTACTTTCAACTTAATAGATTATTTTGCCTTGTTGCCATTTGTGCATATATAGTTGAATAGTGTTATTGAGGGTGCTCGTGGAGAGTTTTGTGCATCACCTATCCTAATCTACATTCTTGGAGGGTTCGTTGATTCCAACAGACACCAATGCTTCTTCGGTAGAGTTTATAGCTTCTACATACTTCATGAGTTCGACATGTTCCTATCTTTCAGGGACACCCTTGAGGAGGTTTATTTGTCTTTCTCATTCTCTCTATTGGAGAGGAGTTTTATTTCCCATTGGGTTTTCTCCTTTTCTCAACTTGCGAGAGAACTTTTGTACATAGGTACCTCATCAGGCCTTGTTGTCGGGACCCATCCATCCATCTTTCCATTTTTAATGTTCAACGTACTCTCTAAGTATCACTTAACGAGGCCGTTAGTGTGAAAAGTGTTTTTTACCTATCTAACTTGATTATATCCTATTCACATTACACTTAAGCTCGCTTGGAGGTTATTTAGACCTTTGTCTCACCTCATATGCACACATATGTCCTTGCACTTATCTCAAGTGACTCCACATGTATCACACCTTTGAAGGGGTAGTCAGACTTTCAGTCCTACCATCTCACCTCCTCATCCTTGCCTTTATATGCATGGTCTCTATTGTACTTTTGTATGCTCCACATTTTGATCATTGTATGATAGTTATTTGGATAATACAACTTTGTGGAAGTTCTTGGCTTCTTGCAAGTGATCTTGGCCGCTCCAACACTTTGCACAAATATTTCCTCCCTTTTGTGGACTCGACTTTATTCCCCATTGAACTAAACACGAATCACAAATGATTGGTTGATCAAAATCTTTCAAATATTGTGGCTCTTTCTGATAAATTATCATGCTAAATCCTATTAGTTTGCTTAGTAATACTTACCTTTGCCAAATACTTTGAGAGGTTACACTTGTTTGCACATCCTTCAAAGCTTTATGCACATTTTGGATTTTAAGGTTATACATGAAGTATGAAACTATGAAGGGTTTTACATTTGGGGATATAAATGTAGTGTTATGCCTATAGTTGCATTTTAACCTATTATTTATCTACTATTCAGATATTTGTAGTTTAAGAGATCAGTAAGCCAAGTATAAGGGGTGTTTAGGGACAATCGTTTGAGGTACCCTTGTGCACAAGGTATGGCTAAACAATGTAACCAATTTATTTTTATTGGCATGTAAAGATCTCTAGGAATATCCTCCTTAGCCTAAGCAAAGCCAGGAGTAGAAGAGTTTCCCACTCTTGTTAGTTGGCCAAAACTACCTGCAATTTGATCACGATGCCTAATTGATTGCCTAAACCAACTTGTTTCCTCATAGCTAATTGACCAAAATTACTTGCAATTTGATCGTGATGCCTACCTAATCGCCTCACCCGCCTTATTCCCCCAAGGTTATTTTTTAACATATCTCTTCTAGAATTGTAGGGAATGGTTTTGAGCACCAACACCTATTTTAATGGCTCAATAACTCTTCCTTTTCTTTTTGCATATGATGTGTGAGTTCATATACATGTTCATGCATGAATTTTTTAAATAATTGTGCAATATCACAATGATCTTCAATGTAGGGTTTTCCATGCTAGCATGGATTAATGTAGAATCATTTTATAATAAAACAAAACCTATAAATTTTGTCAAGAAACCTTGCACGTATAGCTATAATTTCCAGTTAGCATTTGTAAGTTGGAGATGTAAGGAGTTTGATTTATTTGAATTTCCCATTACTATGTTCTATTGTGAGAGTTATTTGGGATTCTTGAATTATTAGTATAGCTAGCACTAGCTCCCAAAGAGCATAACTAGGTTATGTACAAACCCAAAATCTAGTAAAATTTATTCTATCAATTTCATGTTAAAAAATAAAGAATCACAAATGGAGCTTAAAAAATAAAGGAACACAAATAAAGCCAAATTCAAGGATGACAGTAATTTTCTTTACCTTAAAAGACCAACAAGACAAATCAGCCAACTTGAATGCAAGATAAAGCCATTCATATTGTAACAATATGTTGTTAATTATGAAAGGTTATGCGTAAACAAAAAGGTTAAAGGAAATTATTAACTATAATAAATTGTTTTTTATTTTGATAAAAACGAGATTTTGAAAGGGACCGAACCCTTTTACAAAAAAGCCAAAAGGCAGACATAACAAGTACCATGAGATACGGAACAGACAACACAAAGACGACAACCTTGTTGCAATACAACAAAGCAGAACATTGAGACCTCTACAACTCCAGATCTCAATCTAGCAAATCTAACTCCCTTGACCCGAGGGTGCAAAGCAGAGAGTGATTAGGGAGTCCTTTCTTTCTTCTCAAGACAACCATCCAAGAAAATCCCGAGTCAAAATCCTTAGAACGAGGGGAAAGGAGGGAGTCCTCAACCGACATCTCAACCATAGAGTTTATGCAAGTAGGGGGACAAACCCGATCCTAAAGCTAGAAGAACCAAAAACAAAATTGGAGTTGGGATCTCCACATCACTCGACATGGAGGGGCAACAACCGTTGGAGCCTGGTACAAGTAAGAAGACTCGGGAGGAATCGAGGGGCTCCTTAAAGCCTTGCCCACCAGCATCCCCGTGAGATCGTGCGTTGTAGGGGGAACGAGCGAAGAGGACTCAAAATCCTAAGAAGGTTCATCGTCTTAAGGGAGTCCATCCATCGAAGAGTCAAGAGCGCTAACAGTCAAGTGATCGTCAAGAGCATTCTTCCACCATGTAACCACACCCTTGCGACGAGAGTGGGGACAAACGAAGGCCAGGTGACTAGTAGTGAAACATCATCTACATCTGAAGGGGAGGCCCTCATAATCTAGTTATTGCATCCAAGACCTTTCCCCCACCTTCAAAACATCTCTATGAAGGGGTTTGGAGATATCAATGTCAACCAAGATACGAGCAAACATAGTGTTCCATGAATGAGATAGTGGAGTCTCTTAGGAAATAGGTGTGTTGTACACTTTGCATAACATTGATATATTTTATTTATGTAAAATAAATATTTATTTGTGGTGCATCTTAATTGATGTATTTAACCACATTACATATTTATTTAGGTGCCACTTGTAAACATTGTATGTAACATTCGATCAGTTATTTTGTGTGGGACACAATAATTATTTGGGAAATTATTTAATATTGAGCATAAAGGGAAAACTTAGTTGCAAATATTAAATGAGGGGTCAATGGTTTTGTGCATCCATGGTTTTCTCCATACTACATCTTGTATTTTTGTGAGTTTGATTCTATAAAAGCAAGAACATGGTTAGTAGTTGGGGTTGGCTAGTTTGTTGTAGGTTGTCTTGACTGTAGGGTGTCATTGTATTGAGTTTCTCTTGTGAATGCATTTTGTGAAGCATGGCATGGGATGTGTGGTTACATGCTTGGGCACATGAGGATGCATTGAAGGAGCTTGATGTTTCAGAGGTGTTCATGGAGACTCATGTGAGTGTATTGTAATATCTTATTGCTAAATAATACATTTAAGTGTGGATGCTTTTGGAGGCTAAGCTTTTCCCTCTTGAGGGTTTCCCCAGGGTATATCTTGTGTTATCTTGTGGTTTGTCTATTGATATTTGCATTATTGTATATGTTACTTTCATGCATCATTTTCTCCTTTTCGGTTATGTGGAATTGGTTTGATCAACCTAATAATTCCGAACACAGTCAACCTTCAGTCTTTAGGAAGCGGCCAATTACATTATCAATGTCCTCATAGCATGAATCTTCCCAAAACTGGAGCGAGAGATTCAGAAGCCTAACCCATATCGGTCTGATGTTAAGTAGTTCAGTGAGTGGGTTGAAGGAGCTACACCATGGTTTGATGGAGAGGGAGTGCACTCCCCACAACCAAACCCTATCGTCGAGCACAATACCCTGCTCCTCCAAGGTCACGAAAGGCACAATAAAGAAGCCCCTTGCACAGGGGAAGAGCTCAATCTTGCCCTCCACAAGGGCTTTCCAAGAATCCAAGACCCATTTGTGTAGGTCAAGCAGAGATGACCACAAGTTATTAAACCTACAAATCACCCCATGTTGCTAATAAAACTCTTCATTCTCTACGACATCTTGGCCACACTCCACAACCGCGGGAGGATGAGTGCATGGCAAGGGAAGTAACATGACATTCTATGAGGGGCTGCGATTAACCTGCAAACCTATTATAGTCAAGAAGGACCTAGCATTGCCCTGTACGCCATCGACACGACACCGAGGGGAGGATTATGTGTAGCCTACCTCAGGAAATACGGCACGAAATGAGCCATGTCCTCCAATGGCCACGTGAGACCCAAAACACCTAAGAGAAAAAGCAACACGAGCCGAAGAGGAAATGGTAACAAGGATATCTGTAGTTTGGGTATCGTGAAAGCCATTTCCAACACCACTCCCAAAGCAGTAAATCTAATTCTTTGGTCAAACGAGCCATTCGATAGTCGAGGACCCGTAGAGACACCTGGGGAAGAAAAATGCATTCCAAGCAGCTCAATAACTTGAATTGCAATGGCCTATGCATGGGCAAGAAGAGGAGCAGGAGGGAGCATTTCAAAACTATAATAAATTGTTCAGCATCACCAAAATTATGCATTTCTAGTGACAAAGCACAAGAAGAATAAGGAAATGAAGGATGTGTAGATAGAAGGTAGAATCAAGAAATGTTTCTGAAAACCAAGGCATGGAGAACCTTATTGACCAATTTAACATGAGTTGGTAGGATGCTAAAGATATTTTCTCCCATTTGGTGAGAACTTCCTAAGGAAGATGTGATTGAAGTGCACTTCAAAACAAAATAAATTTTAACTTCCCCTACTTGGAGTCGTCTAAGAAAATAGTCAATGTGCAAAGTGAAAAGAAGTTTCAAACCCTATTTTCAAAACAAAAGAGTAAGAAATCAAGAAGCAACAAAATGAGATTATTGAAAGGAAGAATAGAACCAGTGTATTATGGTGGTGTGCATGGTAGATTGTAACAGTCTAAGAATGGAACATTTGGGCATAACTCATAAACACAATTGTGTACACATTAATAAATTATTGTCAAAATCAATAAAAAGGATGGTTCATTAGGAGATGTTGTCGAGGCAAATGTTCAACACATATTTGTGTTCAAACTTACAAACTATGTACATTTAAAGAAGGATCAACGGAGGCTTAAAGACAAAAGAAAGAATTGAATATTTATTTTGACATAATCAATTCAATGGCACTATATTCTAATCCCTTGCAACTTAAAAGATAACCATGAATTAAGATGTAATGGCTAAAGGCACCAAAAAGACAAAGGCATAAATTCATCATTTGAAATGGTAACACCACCATAAAAGATTGACAACATAATCTGTTGACGTTCATCTAAAAAATTCTAAATCAAATCACTCCACACAAAGATGTGTTGTTAGCGTGTTAAAGAGAAGCCCTAATTTGACGAGGTCACTATTAATGTCGAGGTCAAGTTCATTCAAAAAGCTCAATAAAAGAAATAATAGCTAAGTGTAATGGAGTTGTAGTATGAAGTTCTTACAAGAAACAAGACATGGGAACTGATAATTGTGTTTGTAAGTAAAGAAAAAGGAAGTAGCATTTGGATTTTTTTGCATAAAGTGTAATGCTAATAGGATGATATATAAATGCATAGCATTATTGATAGCAAATGGATGTCCTCAAGAATAAGGTGTAGAATACATAAGGATATTTATACCAACTACAAAAATCCTAGCCATCTAAGTGTTTCTTGGACTCTACTGAACTTGGATGGAGAGTACACTAGATGGACATGAAAAGTGTATTCCTAGATAGAGCAAAAGAAAAAGGCATATATGGAACAATCAAAGGTATTTATCTAGAAAAGTAAAGATTAATTAGTCCAAAAGTTGGTCAAAACCATCTATGTTTTGAAACATGCTCCTAGATCTTAGTTGTCAAAAGGAATGAAAATCTACAATCAATACGATTCTAGAGGATTTATCATATCAGAATATACATGTGAAATGAAGTGACCAAAGTAGCCATTTGTGTGCACTACACTGATTATTTGGTAACTACAAGAAGCAATGTTTGATTGGATGTGTCAACAATGTCGTTTGAAATTCTTTGACATGAAAGCTCTAGGAGTTGTGCACCCATTATATCCAACTAGAAATTTAGTAGAATTAACAACTTTTTCATGCCCAAGGCAAAGTATGCAAGGACCATATTGGGGAGATTGCCTTACGAAACCAAGATATCTAATGTCTATCTCTTGTAAATTTGTAATAACTAGTGAGTTTGAAATTGGTTATTAGCTTAAATGTTTCAATCTAGAGCCAAACACATTAAGGTCAAACAAAATTTCACCAAGAAAGTTCATAACACAGAGCTTACAAATATCCTCACCAAGCTACTTTAGAACCTTTAGAAACTCAAATATGTGATGAATGTAATACTAAATACACTTTTATACACATAGACAAGGTAGGTTTTTCATGGTTGTATTATTTTGCCATCTTATAACAATGATTGCAGTATAACAGAGGTTCCAATATACATGTTTAACACTGAACTGATTTCAAACCAATTATCTTCTCTCTTTGATCCAAGAAGTTACTCTAGGTATAAATACAACTGCATTACATTCTTAGCTAAGTTATCGGGTTCTTTTCTTTGCCCTGTTGTATTATTTTGCCATCTTATAACAATGTCACAAGGGTGTTGTTATCCAAGTGTTGAAAGCTAATTTTGCCATCAATCATCACTATTTCTACCTGAGAATTATTGTTGTGATTGAAGGTTGACATATAATAAAACCTTATTCTGTCTTAGTTCGTTTCGAATGGTGGTGTCCATTTTATGTGGTTTTTTAATACAATAGTTGCTCGCAGCTTATTTTGCATAAAGTCGTACATTTCAACAAGTTGCCTTTCATTTTGTATCGACATTCATCAAATCACTAAATTATGAATATTTTCTTTTTTTTAAGTATGAAGTATTTAAATATTTTGTTTATTGACAATTATGAGTATTACTATTTTTATAATTTTTAATATATATGAAATTATAGTTATATACAAAATTATAAATTATAATTGTAATATATATATTCGATATAACTATAACAACTAGTATAGCAGACGAGGGAGTAAGTCCATGAGAGAGATATTGTAAATGGTTCGAAAGGTAGCTGCAAGGTTTGAGAGAAGCCAAAAGCAACATTCTCCATCCATCAAATCCTGCCTAAGAGGGAGAAGATCTACTGCCTAAGCCCAACCCAATATTGAACAACCACCAATGAATCCCCTACATAAGTGAGTATCGTTGATCAACATGCCCTCAACCCACTCCACAACCCAGAATCAGGAACCTTTTAGTCCAATGTATCTGTCTATGTTTCATTCCACCCAAGGCTACCTCTCTCTCCCACCTATCAATGCCTTTAATAGGCAAGGAAGGCCTTTGATTTCTATAAACAAAACCATTTTCTGACCGAGTGATTAAATAATTATAATATATATAGCCGTACATGTTGCTCGGGCAAAAAAAAAATTGTCATACTAGCAATACCTGAACCCATACTCGTCTCCATACCAGGATCAACAACTTAAATTGTTAGGAATGTAGTCATGTTTTTCCTCCTATTATGATGTAGGTGTAACAACTCCTTATGAGCTTTACTAAAAAATCCCCTTAGACCATTACCAAAGACTATTGGAGATTGTACAATTGTCAACCCCTGTGCATTCTACCACATCAACATAGCTAGGAACCATTGTCTAAGTGAAACACTTGTTCAATGGATTATAGAATTAGTTATGGCCTTTATTAATAAATCCCCTTACACGTCTACCAAAGATTATAGGATATTGTATAGTTGTTGTCAACAACTCTACATTTTGCCACATCAACATAGCTAGGAATCATTTTCAAGTGAAACATTCCCTACACATGACAAAAGCATAAATGCATATACAACTATAGATTGGTGGGAATTGAAGAGTCTTCCCTCTACCCCTTATATATAAGGTAATTTTAAAAGTATCAAACAACTTCCCTTTTATATATGTGATTTGTGATTTCATCGCATTCTCCTCACGACACAAGCATAAATGCATATACAACTGTAGACTAGAGGGAATTGAAGGGTCTTTCTCCCTACCCCTATATATAAAATAAATTTAAATGTATCAAACAACTTCACCTTTATTGATGTTGAGTTGTGATCTAAGGATGAGATGGCATACTTTTGCAACAATGATACAAGGTCAATCACCATGTTAAGTGGTCTCAATAGGTTGTCGCTCTCAATAAATCCTTAAATCTGATGGATATAAGTTGGCTTCTCAATGTAGGTGGAATATTGTACTCCAAAGAGGACTCAAAAGTCTCAAGTGCAGGTTGCTCCCAAAAAATTGATGTTCTAATTTTCAACTTATAAAACCTTATCTTTACCTCTAAAGTAAAAAAGAAGATGCAATTTTCTTTCCCAGATCTCGTGTAGGCTGAAATGACAAACAAATTAAGTACAACAGTTACAAAAAAGATTGAAGTCAAGTCTCAATGTTTTCTACGGTTCCAGTATTGGCACGAGGAATCTAAGAGGCCAACTTATGTTGTCACAAAGGTGTACAATAGAATCTTAAATGATGATAGTAATGTGAATTATACAAGATCTACAAGGGAGACATGTTTGTTTGTGTGTGTCTTGTATGTTTATGTTTTTGTATAGAATAGCTGCATATTAGATCTCAGGAGAGTAAGATTTAACTAGTATGCTAATTATATTTCTTATATATTGTACTCTACTTTTTGGATAAAGATATAAATATTTAAAATTCAAGATAATCATTCTTATAATTTTAAATATTTTAATATTGAAGATAATCATAACTTGTGTCTATAAAATAGTTAGAACTGAGTCAACCTATCGCTAGTTCCACTTGCTCCTAGTTGGATAGCTGAACCGTTAAACTAGTCTGGTCGAATTTTGAAGCACACCAGTAATAGGGATATGATATTCTAGAGTTGCCGGTAGCAATATTACATTCTGGAGTCAACTAAATACCAAGTTGTCACCTCTTAAGGTAATAAATGGAGTACCAATAATAAATCATTTGTAATTTAAAACAAACTATGCATAAATTATTTTCTTTCTGGTTACTGTGCACTACAGATCTTAGACAAATTGTTGAGATAAAAAATTCAAAATTGTAATTCCCAAGAAGCATGCCATACACAATCGTTTGAAATCTTCTCCATGTCAATTCATCATATAAAATATCCAAGGTATTGGACATTCTCCACTCTGACTTGCCCTAAACTTTGAAGCCTTGAGCTATATGCTTGATCAATTAGCTGACTATAAAAGAACATGTCTGATTTTTCCATGTAATTTCTCATTTTTTGGTGAATCTGAAAACTCCTCTCTTGTGAATTGACCCCCATCTAAACTGAAGATTTTGATTTGCAACTTCAGGACACAAACAGATTTATATCTTCAATTTATTTGACCAAATGAGATAAAACATTTCAAACATATAGAATCATTTAGCCCCTCTCAAATGGCAAAGTATAAAATATGAGAAGCAAAAAGAAGTTAACTGATCTCATTTGAGTAGATATCCAATAATTGCAATTATTATCCAAAATGCTATTTTTGCCAAGGATCTTAAGAGCATCTACTTTTATTCTTTTCATGAGCTAGATTACAAATCATGTCTGCATGTGTAATGTGACTAAATTGATCCTCTCATGCAAATATACAAGATTGTAGCAAATGGGAAAATTTTGTATTATCTAAGGTAAAAAAAAAGGGATAAAACACCCAAAGTGCATGTGATAAAGCACCTGGTACGAAGGCCAAGAAAGAAACCCAACTTGAAAAGAAGTAAATCCTATGGTTGAAACGTGAAACATCTCTAAACACATATAAGGCAATAATGTTTGAATATCAGTATAATTTACAAAATAATGGAAAATCAGATAAACCAGATAAAAAATGAATATAAATTTTGCATGATTTAATACAACCAAGCACATTTCATCTTTTCATACAAATATAGCTTGTTATCCACCTGCATTCTCTCCATTGAAATGAGCCACAATGAGCGCTTTTGATATTTCAATATGTGCAAAACAGTAGCCATAACCCTACCAAACCCTCTAATCTGTACATTCTTTCTCATATAATCCAATTCAATGACACATAGAAACAATGATTTCCTAGGAAGGGAAGACTAAAATTGGGACATGCTGAAAGGTTTGAAAGGAAAACTTCATTAATGATGAGTCCCTGTGACAGTGATTGTGTCAAAATAGAAGAAAACGTACACAATTTAATCTATATGTACAGGCATGGCATGTCTGGCATGAGATGTGCTCTCGAGTCTTTGTAATGAGCTTCCGCCAGAACTCTAGAAACTTTGGATTGAATAAGAAACAAGCAAGAAAAATACCCTTACAACTTTTACTGGAAAATGGATGTCTCATGATCTCAAAGAGTTGGGTGTTGATTGTTATTTCTTAAAAGTTTCAACAAGCTTTAATATGAATGGTTGATTAAAGCATGTTTACAGTTTTAAGACTACTGATCATGGAAAAACTGTTGATTGTTGACAAGATAATTTCTGGATAGCATCACGACTGCTTTTTGGATAAACATCAATGTTTCAGGTCACAGATTGTAGCCCATCATCAGGATGTAGAATCTGAGTACAAAATCATCAACCTGGGAATGGATGATAACTATACTTTCACCTCTAACGACCCTTTTGTCACAACCTTTAAATTTGTGCCTCATTCTAGAACTATATAATATGTTTTAACTTTTATCTATTAATAGGTATCCTGATGCTAGTGACAATGTCTATTAAACACATCATGATCATAAAAAATTCAGGGTGAAAATGTAGTCCAATTATTGCATTCAAAAATGAAAAAAGCAACTAAAACCATGTATAACGATAAAACATTCATTTCATTTGATGTGGAAAGGATCAATATAAAATTATTAAAAAACTTATATCTCATAAAATCATAGAATAAATTCAAACTCTAGGAACATTGCAAATGAGTCCAAGGGCTGTAGTCTAGCAATTTAGTCACCTTGCATTCATGTGAGTGACCCAGGTTCAATTCTCCTTGCAGATACAGAATGTAGTGCAGTGTGTTGTAATGAGTGAAGTACCCTCCCATCATTGAAATGGTTTTATTAAATATCAAAACAAAGAAGAACATTGCAGATGAAATTAATCCCATGGTCACATTCAGATGCATATCGAATACAGGTTTAATGGCAAAAATATACTTACCTGATTGCCACCGGAAACTTATATGCAGGAATATCTCAACAAAGCAAATAACATTCCAGTCCATGGAAGACTAGTGGAGTGACAGGCTGGCTGGTTCCTTTTCAATCTTCTTGTCCATATGCAACAGAAAATTGCTACTACCATCAAACTAACTAGATTAGAAAATTCAATGTAATTACTGGTAGAAAGCATCAAGGACTATACCAATGATTTTACTTTCTGGAGGAGCCAAATAAATTCTATTTAATTCAAATTCTCAGAGGTACTGCACAATGTTTTGCAGTTTAAATTCACACTATGTAAGAGAAGCAACGGAAGAAGATCAATTTTATAAAGACTCAATCACAGTGGCTCCTGGGGTATGGCATAGCTTCTTCTGTCTCTAGAGCTAATGAGGATAGCTCAATGCTGTTCTATGAGAGTATTTTTAACGTTCTGGTTTCCTCCTCAATTCTCATTTGCTAGATACAAGGTAATGGAAAAGAAACAGTAGAGCTAGAACTATGTACGGAAGATAACTTTGTTATCTCACTACAGGCTGATCAAAGTTGCATTTGCTTAGAGAGGTTACCAATTCCTACAGAAGTGTCATTTGCTTGTTAGAGTCAGACACTGGTTATTTTACTTTAAAATGCAAATGTGATGACCTAAGCTGTCATTATGCGTAAAGTGTACTTGTTTCATCAAGTTAATCATTAGCGAGCACTCTGTTATTTTGTATAATAGTCTTAATAACTAAATTGGGACATAATTCTGATGTTTCTACTTGATTAATTCAACAACAATATAGTCAAATAATGAAAATTCATGTTGAAGCATAGACAGAACTCAGCTATATGGGTAGCTTATCTCTATATACGATATACAAATATCAATTTTCTGTCTGGTAAAAGGACCTCAATTTTCTAGTCTGTCTCTTGAAGCCTAATTTGGTATACCAGGTGCAAATGAACAGCATTTCATACAAAAACTGACTTGACTGAATCATTTGCCGATCGATCAGTAAAGGACCCAGTTTTTGTACTTCTTTGCATATTTTGGGACAGTGGACAACTTCTTGGAGGCTGAAGAATGTACAGGATGCTATGGGACATCCATGTACGAGATTCAGTGTGAGAAAACCTAAAAAACTGAGTGTTTTGCCTATTTTGGCAAAATTGCCAGTTGCAGCAAGCAGTGAAAGTACAAATGCCACAGCAAATTTGTCATCTACCATGGCAAATTCGCCACAACTGTGGTGAATGTGAAATCGCATCTCTGGAGTAAGCAGTGAAAATATCACACGAAGTTGTACACATCCACTGATGTTCCACTTTTCACTTTTTCTCTCCTGTCGCATGTTTTCTTGGTCTCTTCGGCTTCTTTATGCATTGTAATGTTACATAACCCATGTATGGATGTGTGCAATCAATTCTTAGAGGCTCATATACATTGTACAGAGCAGTAGTTGGAGGTTTATCAAGTGAAATCTTGAGTTTTTGGACTGTCATAGTAGCAGAGGCAGGGGAGTGATCTGAGAGTATTGAAGGATGTTTAGGGCTTAGACAAAGGTGTTTGAGTTCTGTTCAGCAAGCCTAAGAGCTGAGACCTCTTTGTAATACCATTTGGAAGTACTAAGTGAGATTGTGTACACAAGGGGCTTCTTCAGGGTAACTTGTCTTCTTTTATGGTGGTTGCTCTCTAATATGTTGCATTTCCTTGTTCATTTAATGCTATTTGAATACAGTCTTGTTTGCTCCTTATACTATGAATTTAATACTTTGTTAACAAACAAGTGTGCGGAATATCCTCCCTGTTTTTGGCTCAGCAATATTACTAATTCCCCTCTGCCCCACTCTCACAACATCCACCATCAAACTTTAACTACTAAAACCTTGCTAGGTTAGAAGGATTTAATTGAATCAAAGTGCAAATGGACGGAAAATGCTATCATCTAACTTGTCTTTAATAGAATGCGGGCAAGAAATTAGGATATGACCCTGATATTAATTTTTCTTCCTTTTCCCATTTACGTCTATTCATTTTCCTTTTCTATTTACCTTTCAATGTTAAAAATAAAATTAGGTTTGGAATGCGATTCAGAGAAGTAAAATTTTCTTTATATATATTAATATATCTTTTCCAATTTTTCTTGTTTCAAATCAAGGTTTTCAAGATTACTGATTTCCAGCAACAAAAATGTTGCTATAGTTAAATGCTTGGGATATAAATACAGGGAAATTCAGTGGAACTAAAAGCTTTTCTATTTCAACACTATCAGTATGTTTATTGTTCCGAATTGAGGTCTCAGATATTATCAAAGTAAATTAATTGTTTGTGAAAATAACTTTTGAACTATACTAACTTTTTATCACAATTTTCCATTCTGTTTGCTTTCTATTTAAATTGTAAAGTACATGAATATGCTGAGGGTGTTGCTTGTCTCACCATATAACATGACACATTGGCTTGGGATCAAGGCTATCATGGCTATTGTAATCCAAACCAAGTTCAGCAACGATCCTCACCATATGTATCTCATACAGCTAAAGTAATGGAGTTAACCATAATATTGTCTAGACATTTATAATTATAGCAAGCTTTCCCCCAAGAACATATCGATTCCCTTGTAAGAAGAAATCGTGATCTCTTCATATGTCTTTAAACATGAGCATTGATCAGGCCAATTTGCATCTCCTTTGAATTATTAAATTATGTTTTTGATGTAGCCCAGGATCATATGGATATTTCTGGAAAAAAACCTGTTCTCTGCCTAGGACAGCAGACTTATAGCTCTCATTTTACATGTTCTATCAATGCCATATAGAAAAAGACTTATGATCGCAAAGCCTTCAGTTGTAATATTTGAAAAGAAACCAACTCTACAGGTCTCTTGAAATGAGAAACAACAGTAATGTACTAGAGAATGTAAACCATGTGTCTTCTTGGTCCTCTCTTCTGATTGTTTATCCTCCTTTTCTGGCCATTATTGTACACAGATGAGAGTATCCATATGGTTGGAAAGTTGAAGAGACTAATATTCTGCTAGTATTTAACATCATATTCTTTGATAGACATGATTTTTCCAGTCCATGAGTTTTTTTGAGAATGCTTCTGGTAATAACTGCCTAGAAGTTTTCTCTCCTCACTGATGATGGGTCATGGAGCGTCATCCAAAACGTTGATGCACAAAACTTCTATACAGTTATTACCAGAAGTATTCTCAAAAAATCATATTCTTTGGTTATTTTATCCTATCAAGTTTTTTAGCATCTTATTTTTACATCCAGGTGCAGTAGCACTGACTCCAATTCTTATGCATCATAATAGTTTGTGTTCCATTTTCATCATTTGTGTCTTATTGGAAATGAATTTTGCAGGACTATAAGTATATTTATCCATCCATACATGAGAGCAGGCTAGCTATGATTAAACGTTGATTGTTTAATGTCATTGAAATTTCTCTAAGGCAACAACCTGACTAATGTTGTGACTTCCTAGATGGCATCTTCTTCATCACAAAATTTTAAAAATATTTATTATTCTTTTGAGTCTTGACAAGCAATGCCCTTTTCGTAAGTAAAGTTATAAATCTAAAAAATCACAGTTCACTTACAAATCTTAGAAACTACAGCTAACGTAGGTCAAAGAAAACACCTATAGGATTAAAAGCTTACATATGAAAGATTATAATTTATCTAGAAAAGCTAGTAACAGATTTCAATTTGAATAATTTTCATATAACAAACAAGCATTCTAATTAGAATCGTTTGTGAAAGTCTAAGGGTTGGAACATACTGATGGAGGTATACTGTGCATGTTGATAGGCAAATCAATCCCAAGCAGCCTAAGATAAAAATAAGTAACATGATTAGGAAAAATTGATATGCAGTATATCTAAGCACCAAACAAAAGGCAACTCGTATTAAAATAAAGGATGACTAAATAACATAGGCAATCTTTTATGTGAGGAGAATGTCAGATAAGTGCAGGTATCTGGGAAGATACAAGAATGAAGTTCTCTCCTCTTATATTTGTTTTAGAAATAGGCATAGTGGTAAAGAAGATTTGTTTAGGTTAAAAACATTTATGGCTTTGCTAAAAATTTCATGTGAAAAAAGACCAATGAAATGTAACCTTTGTAACTATGTGGAATTCTGTCTAAACAAAAGACAAAACCTATAAGAACACCAATTTATCCCATGATTTGACAAAGAAAATTTGATACTCAAGATACAAAGCGTGCACAAATATGCACATCTGCTAAAATGTACAAATTAAAAAATTGATCCTCGATATTTGAAATTAATCTACTGAAGTGTAAAAGAACACTTCTATTATAATTAGTGAACACAGTTAAGATGATGCAGAATGCAGAACCAGGGATGATTAAATGACAAATAATGAGTTGAAGATAGAGGCCTAATGAAATTCACCGTCATCTTTGACCTCTCCATCCTCCTGCTCCATTGTTCCATTCCCTCGTGATTCATCTCGATCACGCCTGTGTCGTTTGTGCTTGTGCTCACCATGAGATCCAGATTCATATCCATGCTGTTTAGCATATAACCATGAGAGAAATGGAATGAGTAAATCATAGCATATTAAAGGTTGGCTTTCACCTATTCAATGATCCTGTATGAAAAAAACTAAGCAACTACCTTCCGAGATAATTTTCTCCGACGCTTGTGAGACTTTTTAGAATTGTCCCTGTCATCTTTATCAGAGCTCAGATCATCAGTACTCCTATGGTGATGTTTTTTATGTTTTCTTTCTTTTTCATTTTCCTGGACCTTCAATTGATCACCATTCTGTTCAATACTGTCCCTATCAGCAGCATTATGATAAAGAGAATCTTGACCCCTTCTGGACCGTTCTTTCTTCTCTCGATCATGTTCTTTATCTCTGTCTTTTTTGTCCTTCCTCTTTTTTCTATCTTTCTCCTTTTTTCTCTGGGACAAGAAGAAGGTTTACAGTTTCAACAATATGCCACATATGACATTGATAATAATAAAGTAAAAATGTTATGAAAATCCATAACTTTAAATATCAGGCTGATTAATTATCAAGGATTAAATGCCTCTAGAAACCTTATGGCTTATGTTTTTTCTGGGCAACCTGCGAAATAGTTTTCTGGAAAGCCTTAGTTCAGAATTTTCACATCTCCTCATAGCCTACATACAATGTTGTGATTTAATTTAAGGAACACGGCTAAATTATTATTGGCATTTGAAAGTTGAACATAAATGCCTAAACTATCAGAATCCTCTCACATGGGCAACTGAAGTTCAATCAACCATATGTTTTGTCTGATTTATGCTACAGTGCAAATCAGAATGTCAGTGGCTGGTTCCATATGCCATTGATTGCCTGAATATAGCAAATAACCAAGAAAATCCATAACTTTAAATATCAGGCTGATTAATTATCAAGGATTAAATGCCTCTAGAAACCTTATGGCTTATGTTTTTTCTGGGCAACCTGCGAAATAGTTTTCTGGAAAGCCTTAGTTCAGAATTTTCACATCTCCTCATAGCCTACATACAATGTTGTGATTTAATTTAAGGAACACGGCTAAATTATTATTGGCATTTGAAAGTTGAACATAAATGCCTAAACTATCAGAATCCTCTCACATGGGCAACTGAAGTTCAATCAACCATATGTTTTGTCTGATTTATGATACAGTGCAAATCAGAATGTCAGTGGCTGGTTCCATATGCCATTGATTGCCTGAATATAGCAAATAGCCAAGTCCCACTAACCTCATAAAGTCCAAGATCTTCCTTTTTATAGAAAATCAGAAATTCAGTAGTTCATACCATATGCCGCTAATTGCCTGCATATGCCATACAACCAAGTCCAACTAACCTCACAAAGACCAAGAACCACCTTTTTGGAGAAAAAATAACTTTATAATGGTGTCAAGTCCAAAAGGCCATCTAATGTGAATGATGAAAGCACAAACAGAATCCATTTGTCCTAATTTTTCATTAGACTACTTTCCACCAGTTCGTGGTTTTTTAAATACCAAGCTGATCTCGCTAATTACCTATGGACTTGCCACAATCCAATGGTCAATAATCAGGAGGAATTGGCCAACGAATAGGTGAAAGCTTGCTAAACTTTCCCTCTGCATTTCGGGCTCTGCAAGACCCGGGAAGGTGGTCCCTACAATGTATTTTTAGATACTCTTGTGCCAATTATCACATACATTGCACTACAACAGATATATTCTCTTGGAAAAGTTGCTTAACAGACGAAAGACCTTAAAGATCTGGCAAATCTTAAAGCATTTATCAATCTAAAGCATGAGAATATGATAGAACATCATTGAGATATACATTCTAACGAAAGTAAAGACTTGGTTTGATTTTGAATGTAGATGTTGTGTAAGACTGGGAGGATTTGATGAATAGACACAGTTTCCAACGACCAGTGCCTTATCCCAGGGCATGGAGTCTTAAATCATACTATTGAAGACCTATAACAGCATCTGACCTATCACAGCAGAGCTAATAAATGATGCATTACACCACTCAATCTCATAGAACCTAAAACCAGCAATGCTTAATAATCCTTGCATATTCTCACATGAATCTTTGTTACTGTTAAAGCAATTTTAACTCACTCTTTGAATAAGTGCATTAACAATGAACAAACATACAAAGGAAAAACAATGAAGACAAATTAAATGATCTTCGATTCATTTCATTCGTAACTCATATGAAACATACAATGGAGACCATTGGCTTTGGGAACATGCCATTTGTATCTCAGAAATGAGAAATGATAGAACTGTTATATTATATTAATAATCAAGAGACTCAAAGAAGAATCCAAAACCTAGGAAAGAACCTCAGTAGATAAGTATCTGCGTTCTATATTGCAATAGTTCTCACCAAGTAAAACCACAACCATCCCTGTGCAATTAGCCCTGGATTCCCTTTTATAGAAACAAGGGAGCAAAACAAGCTTCAGGTTAATTGACACGTCATATTTTCATTTGACAAACAATCACATTTCAAAATAACAAGAGTAACCATGAGATCATGGAGGGAATATCTGAAGCACAATACAGTTACAAAGTTGTTATACCCATGACGCTTTCCCAAAATATCTAAAACGGTTACCCGATGCCATTTACCGCCTCAATTCATTACAATCCTTGTCGTGGGCCTAGGAAAGCTGAATTGGCGGTCAGGTACAAGCCAGATGTACAACATGACAAAATTTCCCTTTGTTGGCATATCAAAACATCCAAAGACCGCCGAATGTACCCAAAAGTACTGAAAATGATGCCACTTTAGTACTGGAGAAGATCACAAATCAGGAATATTATTATATCTGTTATCCCAAGCAGCATATTCCTCTTCTATAGGCCAATTGAAAGCCATAAATTCATCTAGTTTTGTCCTGTAGGGGCCATACTTGGTTATCACCTAATTTGCATTTTTGTCAAATTCTTCAAGGAATGTGCTGGTAACAGACAATTTATTCATACTGTCTTTCAACATTGATATCTCCACATCTCCTCCCTCACAAATTAAGGTGGCCTCAGTTGCAACAACAACATCCATATGAGCTCTCCATTGCTCATAGGTCTTGACAGATCCCTCATTGTCTAGGATGTCTGGCAAAAGGCCAAGATCACTCTCATCAAATTGCTTGAGCAACCCCCTCATCTTATTCTCCAGTGAATCCACCAGTCCTTGACAATCAATCATCTCCTTCACCATTTTGTAGGTGGGAACAATTTGCACTGGTTTATTTTGGTCATGGGTTGATCCAATAACCATATTATTTAAAACACTCAATCTAGGGACCCAAGCATGATTAATGGAAGAGCAACCTCCCTATCCCTATCAAACATGCTTACTAACTGGAACATCAACAAATAATTAGAGTGAACACTCCTCACTCTTGTTATTGCCTTTGATAAACAAATGTCTAAAACATTGGTAACAATGAAAATGTTGTTATCATTGTACAAATCAAATAATTCCTCATATACCTCCCTTTGTCTAATCAACTCTTACTTACTTCTCTTTTTGAAGGAGGTGCTGTTGAAGTCCCCGGTCTCAGATAGGCAATTGGTATGTTATCAAGGTCATAGACTGTCATCTTCATACAAGTCGGAGGGGGAGAGTGGGCAGGAGGTGGTGACGATTGTACTGGAGCAATTGGTGGAGAAGGTGGGACATTATCCTGCACCTGTGGCACTGACTGTCCTGACACTAGTGACGGTCTGGACTGCAACGATTGCAATTTCTCCTTTAGCAATGCATTTTCTAATTGCAGCTCTTCAATCTTCTGCTCATCTTTATTGTAGACCACCACCAAGTCATTATATTCTTTATTTTTAGCTTCAAATTGCTCTTGCAAGGATTCAATAGTAGCCTTGGTGAATTGGGCTACATTTACAGCCAATGTGGCTACCTCCACAGTTGAAGTGTAAGATACTCTCTTGATGATTAGCCCACCCTTTAAGTCTGCAGATGGCTCTGCAACTTCAAGTTTATTAGTATTCAGGGCCAGTGCCCAAATGGCAAGTGTGTCCCACTATGAATTGATAGCTGATCCCTGCAAAACAAATGTGGCCTCTTCCTCAGTGGCAAAGACCGAAGTATTATGCCTTCTTACTGTGTCAAGCACTATTGCTGAGGCCAAATCCCACCCTGGTAGTAATAACACATTGCTTTTCCTTACTAATTCCCTGCCCTCAGCTGGCGTTATGTCAACAAGAACTTTTGATTCAATGGCTTGTCTTGGGAGCTATGGATTTTGAATCATCATTATCTTCACAATTTCATCATACTCTTCCTTCCTTGCCCTCCAAACAAACTCATGAAATGCCTTGGTTTTAACAAAAGCATCATCATCCAAGAATCCTTTACATGCATGTTCCCTAACATCATCAGCACAATTGGTTCCAATAAGGTCAGCCTTAACCAACCTGAGCCTTTGAACAAGCAAATTTGCTTCCCTTAGAGGTGAAGGCATGCCCTGCATCATCTCATCCTCAGTCACAACAATCTCCTCATCTAAATCAAGAGAATAATCAACAAGTCCAATCTACCTTTGTTGTATCAACCTTCCTTCTCTTGGGTGCAAGCTACCTTGGGGGCGAATGTAGCTCAATAATCTCTAGAGCAACTAACCTTGGGGATGAAAGTGGTGGCAGTTGTAATGCAGGAGAAGATGATCTTGACCCCTCTGATCGAGTAGGGGTAGCAATTGTTTGTTCCTTCCTTACTATGCTCTTCTTCCTTGAAAATATATACTGCCTTGCTAGTGGTTGATATGTTGGTCTTTCCTCAAGCACGGAGGCACTGCCCCTGTCCTGTTCCTCAACCATAGGTGCTTTCCCTTTATTCTGCACCTCCCTTTTCTCTTTAAGAAGCCCCACCACCTTGTCAAAATTTTGGAGTATTGTTTCCACTCTCATAATAACATCATCAATATCCCCAAAGGTCCTTTTGAAGTTACGATCCCTGTCCTTCTTTGCATTCTCCAATTTGACAAGGCATTCCAATTTGCTTTTCTCTCTTCTACTGCTTAGAAGTCAAAAACATTCCTGACAATATCCTCAGGGTAATAGAAATTATGCTAGAACTTTCCTCCCTTTACCTTGTCCTTCAGATCCACCATAAAACCCTCTGGGTCATGGTTTCTTGCTCTGCAGCACTTCATTTTAAGAGGGATGAGTTTTAGAACAATTCTCTTCCATCCATCTTTGATCATAATGAAGTCTTCATCCCAGCCAAGTGGGCATCTTCAACATTTCCTAACTGCCACATAACCTCAAGAAAATCAATCCTCATTGGTACATCCCTTGGGAGCACATGAGACGTAACACTTGTGCCATATATTCGGAAAATAGTACAATCAGTGTATGGGATTATATCTCCCCAGTTGTGGCTGATGCCTAACTCTAGATTCCTCTCATTTGGCCTTATGAAATCATGCAGTTCCATTGGAATTCTTGGTGGATTTACCACCAAGTAGCCTTTCAACCTGGAAACAAATACATTGGAGAATACAACAAAACTAGAGTCCTGCTCATGCATATCCAGCAAGTGGGTCCATGCCTAGACAGGGAGATCCTCACCCTTCTCCCTCATATGCAATGTCATATCTTGCTTGAAATATTCAACTCCTTTGTACAAGAACATGTGGATTAGCAACGAGTACCACCAAAACTTACACCAGTCTCACCTACCTTGAGAGTAGTCAACCCATTGTGAATATTATCCGACAAGTAGGAAAGTCATACAGCCTATTAACCGTTACATGTTGAATGTTTGCTGCCATGTACATAAAGGCCACTGGCATAACTTTGGAAGGATCAAACCCCAAGACCTGATAGAGAACATAAAAAGTCCTCTAAAAGTAAAACTCAAATTTGTCAACTAGGAAGGGCTCTTTGTCTGAAGAATTTAATTGAATCCTGCTTCTTCCCTTCCCTCTCGCCATGAGGTTGGTTAAGAGTGTGGCCCTAAAAGTTGCCTTTATTTTTTCATACTCTGCCTTTAATGCTTTCAAGTCAATACGTTCCTTGGCTGCAGAATTCAATTTGAAAACCTCAACAAACCCGGCCCAAGTAAGATCAACCATCTTCGTACCTAAATGTGTTCTAACAACATGGACATTAGGATCGTAGTTATCTGCTATGGTCTTCAGGAGGTCAATGTCGAGGAAAACATTTGGAACAACCAACTTTCCCAAATCTAATCTACATGAATTGCTAATTGGGGCGCCAGCATTCCTCTTTCCATACAAATAAGTTAAAAGAGCCCACCCTGTAACTGGCAGTGAGGCATCCTTAACGGCATGCTATCTATCGACAATGTCGTCCTCTGTTCCAGGACCTTGGAACATAGTTTGACCTAAACATTTATCATTTGTGGAATTGGGTAATTGGTCAAGTAAATCCTAGAATAGGGGTCGTCTTTTGGAATCAGAGATGGAAGGTTGAGTCTTTGGGGGTGCCATTTCAAATAAAAGGGGTTTTGAATAGAGCTTCACAGATACTACTAGAAAACTACACAGACGCAGGAAAGTAAGACGAATGTAGAGAAATTGAAGAGCAACAAACAAGTGTCGAACCTTCCTAGCACAATTTTACATCCCAAAACTGACAAATGCAAGCAAATTCACCTGAAATTAGCACAACAAGGGGGATAATGTGACTTAAAGGTGTTTGAGTCGTTCGGGAACCCTAGTCTCGGACGTCAAGAACTCGAAATACAAAGCAGCAGATCTCCAAACGCCTTAAAATACTTTGTGAATCATGAAACGCATTCAATTAGGCTTTATGGCAGGGAAAATCCCATAATTCGGCATGATAACATCACGTCTGCCATTAATGTTCGTTCACGCGAACAAGAACCATCACTAACAACACCGTTAGCAAATTTGAATTGTAGTAGTTGATCTAATAGTGAGTTGAATCCCGGACGGCCCAGATGAAAACATGTGGCAGTCACCCACTGCCCCGCAAGGTGCTGGCAGCTAGAGACTCACTGCCCGTGGGCTAGCGGGGAACAACTGAGATTCGATCCTCGGAAATGATTTAGACCCTCCGATTCTGGGCCCACCACGAACGTCATCCTAGAAACCACCGAAGGTCACACAAAGAAACGCCACGTGGTGCATGCCTGCCATCCCGCATGATCTTTTTGCTTAATATTTTAATCCCGTGTGCCAGCGGGCAACCAATAGGGACCGAGCAGTGGGGGCCACACCGCGCCAACTTCGAACAATGAGCACGTCTTAAGTCATGACTTAAAGGGGGACTTCCTAGGCATTTTAGGAAAAACATTTCGACCCCGCCTAAAGTATACATAGAATGTTATGACCTTTTGTGTGCTTAGACTTAGGACATGGGCGAAAATAAAAAAGCACATGCGATCAAATGCCTAGGTTAGGAAGAAGCGGCCAACATACTACGACGCCAAAGGACTTAAGTCGCAACTTAAGTGACTAGAAAAGCGAAAGATGTGTCAATGACGAATTAAAAGAAAAGCTAGGGTTTAAGCATGAATAGGGGCTTTGAAGGTTTAAGCCTTATGAGCAAACCCTAGCAGATGAAAAATGAAACCCTAACCCTCAAAGGACCCAACGACAACCAAATTCTTGAAATGCACCACAGAACCACTAAAATTTTCCAAAGTACCACCACCACCACTCCTTTTCCCATTTTTTATTAAATTCAACCCACGAATGACATTTAATTACAGCCATGCTAAACATCCTTACATTCATTCATGTATATGTCATCCAACCCTTTCAGCCAACTGCATCCCAAAACTAAAACTGTGACTGGTAAGACTCCTAAAAATATGGCTAAAATCTACATTTTACAGCTAAGTAGATTGGGTACAAGACACTTTACCTAAACTTTTAATATGTTGTTTCCACATAAAGGTGCTTCAAATTATGAGTGATGCATCTAAATAACAGGACTATGCACTGGAATAAAAATGGTTGAGCAAAGAAAGCCTAACAATGTTGAATATGAAAGAAGTTGAGAATTGGAGAAGACAACGAAAGAAGCTCTCTTTGATCTTTTGGAAACCAAAGTAAAAAAATTTATCAATGGCATGCTTGGATCTCTCCTGGAAATTGGAATCAAACAAGACTAGTGTTTTTCGAAGTTTCAGGAATGGGGGAATGGAAGGACACAGTTTCAGGGATAGTAAAACAATTCTTCATTTTGGGGACAGTGGGAGGATGGTAACATATAAAAAATTAATATTTTTAATTTTTAATACAAATAAATAAATAAATAATTTAATCAAACACACAATTACACCTAATACCTGCATGTCAGATGCATAAATATTAAAATACCAATTACTGGATAATATCATTACTCGTATTTAAAACATTAATTTAATCCCAACACAGAAGACACACTATACAGAAACAATCAAACGAACAAGAAGCAAGAAAAGAAAGGAAAAAATGTAGAAAAGAACATGAGCAATATAGCTGAAATATCTGCTAAATTAAGCTAGATCTTCATTCATTGCATTTTTCTTGGCAAAAACAGGCAAAATTTAGCCATGTCTACAAGAAGATGAACCCTGCTAAAGGTTATCATCCTCAGCAACAGTGGCGTTTTGTTTTGCTATTTTTTAAACTGCAAGCCATCAAGAATGTCCTTGCATCCCCAGGAACACCAAGGCATAATCTTGGAAAATATTCCCCAAATTGAGGGTACACCCCATTTTCTGCTTTTCTGGGGAGCAGGGAAGAAACGTTTATTCCCTGAACTCCCATAACAACCCTTTTTCCAGGGACAAGATAAGAACTGTAGAGGTGCATCCATGGAGCAGACAGAAAAAGATACATTAATAGTAATGTTTTATTCCCCAATTTTGTCATGCAAATTTCCATAGGATTTGTGTAGTTGTGCTCAGAAACACTGAGTGTCCTTTTACTTTAGTCCATAATTCCAGAACTTAGGAGCATGCTCAGTTTTGAACTTTTGAGTTGAATGACAAATCCCCCGAAATTCAAGAGCCAAGTGTCAAGCCATTCAAAAGTTTTGGAAATTTCTGTGTCATATGGTTGATGTTCCCAAAGCATGCAAAAATTTCAAGTCCATGGAAAGCTTTGCTTGTCTGTAGATTCAATTTGCAGGGTCAATAATTTGAGTATTTGAAAGTTTGGTAACACAAGCAAAGGATAAATAATCGGTTTAAATTCCTAAATTCCGAAACCCCAAAATAACTATGAAAATGACTGTCTTCTTCAAATTCAAAACAACATGTCATCATCAGCTGCCAGCTCATATTCCCGAGTCCCAATCCCCAAACTATATAAAATTTGAGTAACTTCATCTAAGTTTGGAGGTTCAAGCATTTTCACTTTCTAGACTAGAGGTTATAACTTATAATCCTAAACTCCAATGATAATAAAATGCTAAGGCTCCTCCTGACTTTTGGAACTAAATGTGCTAAAGTGTAAGTATTGCCAAATCCCTGAACTTGTAGTAACTAAACATTGACTAAGTTCCACGCAGTTCAGAGAGTTCTGAAAGATGCCCTTAGCTTCAAAATGACGAAGGGTATTTACTTAATCCCATCCTCATGTGTCAGACCCTACACTGTAGAAACGGGTTGTTCTCTCCAAACTAAAAGAAAGAAGCAAGATGTAGATACAAAACATAGTAGGATGCAAACATCAGCTTTGGCTAAACATGAATAATACTAAACAGTAAACAATATCCTTATTGTAAATATTAGCCTTAGAAAATTGCTTCACAAACAAGAGAGTTAAATAAATTGTGGAAATGAAAATACACCCCACTAATTTAAATAGAGATGATGAATGCAAATTTAGTCAAACATCAAGCATGTATTACACAAGTTGAGAAAAACCTTGATCACTTCCACATGTTTGAACTCTTCTACCTCCCTTCCCAATCTTGATCTTTTTTCTCTCTCGTTTTAATAATGTAGTTCTTACTTCTTTCTGGTTAATAATTTTACATAGGCAATTAGTTAATAGATTAGGTAGTTAGTTAGTCCTACCACTAATTGACAGTCTTGATATTTTGTCAGTAATTTATGAGATTGCTCAGTAATTAACTAAACAAGGTACAAACCTACCTTAGAAATTGGTTATTAAAATGATTTTGTAAAACAAGGAGGTGAAAATGAATAAATACTCTAGATAATTACCCTATTTGTGTTTGTTGCATTACCACAGCATATTTATAGAAAATTTAGATCACTCACTCCTCAAGCATAGGCTTGATTACCTAATGATAAGTCCCTTAATTTAACTTGAAACATCAGATTTAAAGAACATATGCAGTCATATTTCCAGAAACAATTACCTAAAATGCAGCATTGTGAACAAAACCTCAAACCTCTACGATTAGGTTATTCTAAGTCCATTTCTTTCAGACCTTGGAGTCATCAAAATAATGAGAAATTTCTAGATACAGATCCCATAGATCTTTCTTTTGATGAGGTATTTGAGATGCAATCCAAATGAACAAACAAAATGTCCTAGTTGCTGGCTTTCTTAAATTGCAAAATTTTAAATTCTTGTCCAAATTTAGTCTTGGTATATGGCATGCAGTCCAAAAAAGTGCATCTAATGTTGTGTACACATTAAGTCACAAGGTTTGTCCTTTGATACCAAGCTCACCAATTTACAATCATGTACTTGTATCCAGTCCCAATCCCAGTGTACTCTGCATATGAATATGCCTCAAAATAGTTCAAAACTGCATGTCCTGCCCAGGTACAGACCAGGCCGACTTCATCTTGAGTATGTACCCAAAAAAAAAAACAATTTTTCACAATGAAAAAAAAACTATCCTAACCCTAAAAGCAGCTACACTAAAAACAGCAGAACATGAGGTTTCCACATTCCATTAAAATTCAAGAGTGTTTTTGGGAAAAACTATGTGAGTTTTTTGTTATCAACATTTCGGATCACAATCAATGATGCATCATTAAGATGACGAACAAATGATGATGGATCATTGAGTGTAATCATCATTTGTTTGTCATCTTGATGATGCATCATTCATTGTGATCCGAAATGTTGATAACAAAAATCTCACACAATTGTTCTCAAAAAACACTCTTGCTACATTAACAATATAAAACACAAAAGAAAACAACTCTTTGTACCTTTCATTCCTCACTTATCCAAAACTCCATCGCTACTCATTCATCAGAACTACAACTTGATTGCTGTTCAAACATCATTTTCTTTTTGCTTTTATGCCTCTGCAAGTGTTAGATAGCTGCCACGAAGATCAAAGAGCTTGCAACAAGGAATATCTTCCATTTAAGGTAAGTTCTTTTTATAGATTTTTTAAGTTTGTTAATTTTGTTTCCAATCTCCACTAGAGCTTATGTTATTGTTTTTCAATATTTTGTTCTCTTCTTCAGCGTAGGGTTAGGTTTCTTTTTCAAATATTTTGTTTAATTGAAAGCTTGTACATACAAGTATTTTTTAAATTGGCTAGAAGTTCTAGCTCTATGTGCCAAAGGCCTACTATGGTTTTCAAAATTGACATTTTTTCACCACTTTGGATACATGTTAAGATGATTAAAGCAACTCCCCATGATTGGGGGTTATCCTTGGTCCTGCAATGCTACAATGAGTACATGAGCTCATATAGTCAAGTGAAAGCCTATTTGGGTGTGATTCCTAGCCAACCAATCACATTTTGTGGTGGGCCAACTATACATTATTACATAGGTTGGCAAAGGCACAAATTGTTGTATATATCAAAGAGCAAGAGGAAGCAAACAAAATGGCCAAAAAATCTTGATCAAAGTCTCATCCTTTTCCAAGAAAGGATCTTGATCAAGCAACCCACCTACAAGACTATCCTCTACTCTAATAATAGCTGCCATGCATCTATTTTTAGTGACATTGTCTTCAGAAGAAGATGTAGTACTCCTCTTACCTGCAAAAGAACAAAGGATGTGAGTCCATTAGAACGGGCCTTGCAAAATGATGCAAGGGGCAATGCCAACAAGTTCGTTGCATATTATATTTATGCAAGGATACATGGGGACGTGTTCCCTACCATTTTGAAAGTGTATCCATACCAGGAATGTTCTAGGGATGCAGAAGCGCCTCAAAATTGCCCCCCAACATTTTTTTCCAAAGGTGAGATGCTTGATCATAATGATATTTGGTCTATTTTGGTTATGCTCAATATTACACTTCTAAGGTGGCCACCAAAGGGGATAATTGTTAAATGGGACTTTCTTGTTGAGGAACACCAATTTGACATAGCCGGGATGAGTATTGGTTGCAATAAACATGAGCCAAGGGCCATTCTGAGTATGGTTCCCAATTTTAGATCTGCTGCCCTCAACATTTTCAGCACTTCCCACACTTTCCTTGCAGCCAAAGAAGAGTTTCCAGTCCATTATCATTGTTGAGGTGTCTGTAGCTGGTACAAGGTGGTTCCCAACCATTACATTTCTGATTTTTAGCAAAGGAGTGCATTGTTACAGCCATGGTATCGGAAGATCTTTTTGCCTCATGCAGTGTGTAAGAAATCTCATCCTTTGGGAACTCTAAGTGTCAATATTCCAGCTGATATATCGCTGTTTGGAAGAAAATTCCAAGCCAAATATGACTGTTACAGCCACCTTCCAGCCCACATACAATCTGATCTGAACCATCTTTCAAGTGGTAGAGCTTGGGGCGACATGGTAAGTCCTTGGAACACAAGGTAATTATCATGACAACAATCTAGGAGAGAGGAGCCAAATTTTTGAGCATGCCTTGGTCACAGCCCAAGGAAGAGAAGGTAATGGTTCAAGACGTCTTTCATATAGAGAAAGTTGTTGACATAGTACAAAGGCACTTTAAAGATGTCGGTGAGTTTGATGGAAGAAGCTTAAATTCAGATTCGTTTTTCACAAGGATACATACCAGGTATAAGAGGAAGAAGTGATGCTCATATTTTTCAACTATGTTGCACAAGAAACATGACAAAAACTCCTGTCCACATAATGCCCCGTTTTGGGTTTGCTAACATCACCATTTCTAGCCACTATATTCCACCATTTGCAGGCATACAAATGTATTCAGTCATAAGATTGAGTGATTTTCAGTTTGTTGTTGTTATTGGAGTGTTTCCAATCATTGTATGGGTGTTTCCAGCTTCTATGTTGCTGATTTTTGCAAGGGATTTTCAGTATTGCAGCTGTCGTACTATTTTACTACTGCTGATTTTCAGGGTTTTTGATTTTGGACTGCTGTTTGTTGGAATATGTTGTCATTGATGTCAAAGACACAAAGTCATTAATGGAGTCATTGATGTCAAAGCAAAATAAGACTTGCCCGTTATACATTCCAGTTGAAGAGATTGTGAAATTGGAGGCCGACTTAGAGATATGTATTTGTTTAAATTAAAGATTTAAACAAAATAAGAAAGGGAATAAGACAATGTCAATATGGGCCGACCCATATACCTTGGTGCCAAGTATGAGATTTAAATTTGAATTTATTTATACTCCCAAGGTGGTCAACTCTCCCATACAACCTCTCATATAAGACAAACGAATATCAAAGAAGTAATTATTGAGTGTGGTACGATTGGTTTGTGAAAAGCTGAAATTAATATTCATATGAGATGAGGAGCGATTAATATCAATATGTTATGAAGTGCGATTTACAAAACAAAGGCAGCAATTTAATATAATGATGTGATACGATGGTTAAGAGGAGCTGTGATTTAAATAAGAGGAGGTGCAATCTGCATATGGACAGATGCGATTTCATTATGAAGACATTTGTGTATCAAGGCTGTGATTGGTGGTGAAGAGAAGATATCAAAGACATAGCTATTCAAATGGATCGCCTCTCTTGAGATGTTATAAAAGGAGAGTGAAAGGTGACTTTGAAAGCAAGCAATCAATGATATATTTCTGAGTTTTGAAAAAGACATAGCTATTCATATGGATCGCCTCTCTTGAGATGTTATAAAAGGAGAGTGAAAGGTGACTTTGAAAGCAAGCAATCAATGATATATTTCTGAGTTTTGAGGGAAGAATTAGAAGAGATATAAGGCAGAAAAATGAAGTGTATTTCAGAGCTGTTTTGAAAGAGTATATGCAGCCCATGTATGAAGGATAAAAGCAAATATATGAGAAGAATATATGAGAAGATTAAGAGCAGATTGTTAACAAATTAGAGCAGATATAAAGGCAGAAATTTATGAGAACATATTGACATACTTATGATCAGATTTATGACGAGATTGTACATGAGTTGTGATCAGAATTGTGAAAGAAGGATTGTATGACTTGTAATCAGATTTGAGAAAGGAAGAGCATTAATATTCAGATCTTGTGAAGACATATCATCCATTGAAGAATTCGTAGGTTGGTGCCTATCAAAGAAGAGATTGGAGTCTCTTGCTGAGTTGGAGCTCAGTTGTGAGGATTGGTGTCTCCAGTGAGTTGGTGCTCACAAAAGAAGAATTGTAAGAGAAGTAGATTGATGCCTACAAAAGAAAATCAATATATATAAGCAACATTTTGCCGTGGTTTTCTCCCGCAAGGGTTTCCACGTAAATCATGTGTTCTTTCTGTGTTTGCAATTGCTAGATCTTGCATGTTTATTATTATTGTGGTAGTTAAGTTTTGAAAAGCAAAACATTGTGTTATACTAATTCACCCCCCCTCTCAGTATAACCGTGTGCTCATCACTGTTATCACTTATATTCAACTATCAGTTTGCTGATTTGTGGAAATTTTTCATGCATCATGCTGTTTGTGAAAGGTTCCAGCCATTGGAGCTGCAAAAAACAATTGTTTCAACTACTGCACTGCTGTTTTGGATGAGGTTTAGAGTGAATTTTGGACGTTGCAACTTCATACAAGCTGATTGGTTCAAACTCATGAGGGTTCCAGCCTACATTACAATGGTAGGATCCATTGGAACTCGAGGGAGTCATCATCATGCTCATTTTGAGAACAAAGTGGTGCAGCAAAACCGCGGCGACAAATTTATATGGCAGCCTTCGGTCTTGTGGGAGTTTGTGGATATTTTTTGTCATCATCACGAGCATATGGAGAGCTAGTTGCCTTCACTGCTTGATCCAAGTTGAAGATGGAAAGGTACAAGATCCAAATTACATGGACATTATAGTTTGATTCATGGCATTGGCACGGTGACACTCAAGCATTCGAGTTTGCATAGTGCTCTTTGGCAAGAGATGTGTCATCTAACAAGTACAAGATCCAGGCTCTACGAACATTACAGCATGACTCATCACATTGGCACGATGATACTTGAGCATTTGGGTTTGCATTTGCTTGAAAGAAAGCAAACTCTGGGAAGGGCAAACTATCATGTCCCATTTTTTTACAATTAAAAATTAATAAAATTGGGCCCAATCACTTTATATTATTATAGGTCCTATTTAATAAAAAGTGTTTTTAACACTTTATACAAATGTAATTCTAAAAGGTCCTATATAATAAAAAGTGTTTTTAACACTTTGTGCAAATGTAATTCTAAAAGGGGACCTATGGATGTAATTCAAAAAAATATATAGTCTTAATACTTGGAGGAAAAATAAAATTAAAATAAAATAAATAGAGGGCGAAAAAGGCAACTATAAAATAAGGACAAAGGCATCAAGCAATTTATTCGATTTATCATTTTCAATTATTCCTTCCAATTTAATTTTTCTCAGCATTCAAGGGCGGAAACCCTTAGTGCAAGTGATCAGAGGACGAAAACCCTTCAGTTTCCATCCCGAGCTTGATGACAAAAACCTTCTTGCTCTTTGGAGGCAATTCCACCCAAGGATCGCGGTAGCATAGAAATGATTTGGATTTGTAAGCAAATTTTCATATCAGCAATATTGATGAAGATCTTTAAGATTCACAATTGCAGATTTGTCGTGGAGGATTTACTATTCTCTATTGTTGGAGATTTCCGATTGTATTGGGTCATCGCCCATACTTTTATTATTAATCAAGTCTTGTTGGCTTGGATCTCACTATGTTACATTTTATATTATACTAATATTTTTCAAAGATCATAATTTATTTATTGTGGAGATTTCTATTGTATTATCATTGTATTAATATTTTACAGCCATTTATCTTTAATCACATCAAAAGATGTAGTGTCTTGATCCAATCTATGCTTCTTTTCCTTTTTGAGTTCATTGTCTAACTAGTTGATGAATAAAGAAGTGTCTGAAGTTCTGAGTCTCGATTGAGTCTTTGTCTTTGAAATGTTCAGGAACATTTATTCAGATTGGCGCTAGATGTTGTGACCTAATCACACATCGCCCCATTGCAAATGGGGACCCCCTTTTTTTTGAGCTCCTGTGCTTTGCATTGAGTTTTGATGATGTCTTAGGTTGGTTGCATGATGAAGTCAGTGGTGTTCGAGTCTATAGCTTCGTAGTAGAAATCATAATATCCTGATGTATGTTTGAGATCCTAAAAATGACTAAGTCTGATAGCCTGATAGCCTGATATCCTGAAAATTGGCTAAGTCTGAAATCTGGTGGATCCTCCAAATTCTATAATCTGCATGTTAAATCCGGTGGATTCGAGACCTATCTCAAACATCCTGAAAGGTATATTGAAAAATATTTAAAGTATAAGCTTAAATATATTTTTCAATATACCTTACCCTGAGGAATACTGAAAATGGCCAAAACATGAAGGGAGCGCAAAATGTTGATCTAATGCGCCACTTTCAACCGGAGCACAAAATGTGGATCCAATGCGACCCATCCATTGCGCCATTCTTGTATGAGGTGTTGATTGAAGTTTTAGGCGATTTTCAAGAAGATTCAAAATCCTTAACCCATGCGCTCCAACCAATGCGCCTATTTTGAAGGTAGTTTAAATTCAAGTGGAGACTAAAACATCCAACCAATGCGCCCTATCTAGTGCGCTCACTTGATGAGAGTAAGGCTAATTCCTAGAAACAACCAGATCTTGATCTAATGCGACCAAGGAGGAAAGAGTTTGTTTTAAGAGACATTTCAACCAAACAGCAAATTTCTGATCTAATGCGCCCACTTTGAAAAGGTTTTAACTAAGGTTTTTTGACAAGTTTCAAGGGAGATTCAACATCGTTAACCAACACCTTTCAAGAGGATTCAAAAACTTCATCCAATGCACCTTGAAGGAGATCTTTTATGAGGAAGATTTAAAATTCTGATCTCATGCGCCAGAGTATGAAGTGATTGCATCTCATTGTTTTATGAAGGTTTCCATAAAGATCCAAATTTCTAATCTGCTACGCCACCTTGATATGATGGTTCAATTCAAGTTTTCAAGACAAAATTCAACCGGAGGATGAAACCCTTATCTAGTGTGCTTGGAGAAGTGATATAGATTGCAAATTTTAGAACATTTTCAAGAGGATCCAAAATCTTGATCCAATGTGACCAAGGTAGAAGAGGTTTGTTTGGTGATGGAAGTGGAGTATGTAAGATAAGAATTCAAAATCAAGATCTATTGCGCCTCATCTAGAACGCCCTTTTAAAGGGAGGATAAGGTAAACTTTTGGATGATATTTTAAGAAGATCCAACATCCTCATCTCATGCGCTCCATCCAATGCGCTAGCTTGAGGAAGATTTGATTGCAAGTTTCTTGAGTCCATTCTACCGGAGATCAAAATCATGATCTAGTGCGCCAAAGCATGAAGTAGTTGCATTCGAATTTTCATGAAGACATTTAAGAAGAGCTAAAATCCTTAACTAATGCGCCACTAGTAGAGGTTGGTTTAAATCAAGTTTTAAGACAAATTTCAACCAAAGACCAAAATCCTTAACTGATGCGCCAAGATTGAAGAAGTTTGTTTTGATTGTTTAAGTATAAATCTTGTGAAAATTAAGTGAAGAACCAATTTCCTCATCTAATGCGCCTAGCTTAGAAATGCATGAAATGATTCTTATGTATTATAAAATTAAGTATAATCAAAAGGATTGATATCGTTTCTTTCTCTTTGTTGCATGAACGTTGATGAAGCTAAGGAGTCATCAGAAGGGCTAAATGCTGGAATCACTCTCATGTAGGGAGGGAAGTCAAGTGGTAGTCCACAAGGAAGAGTCATCATGTAGCTGCTCCAAGTGATCACTTCAAGTCCTACATGCCGGAACACTTCATCATCTACATTGTTCGAAGATACTTCATCCATCTAGCTTCAAGACTCTTCAATCTTCAAGTCTCCGAGAGTCTCCTACTCCATGTTATCATAAAGGAAGCATCATCATCATCTACTCTATTCTCTATCAAGATGCATCCAAAGAGATCATTCATACATCCCACCTACCTCCTACAAGAAGAAGAAACATTCCAAAGTCAAACAGATGAGCAATAAACATCATACATATCCAGTTTACAAGAAGATGAACAAGGCAAGATCAACAAAGTATTCCCAAACATTCAAGTTCAAGCAATCACATCGAAGACATCACAAGATGATGCAATTTGGGAATATGCTGAGATGGCACCTACGTGGCATGTACCTATCATCATTCAATCCCAGTTCGCCACATCATTCAACAAGCAAGAAGCTAAAGAGGACGTCCATGTGGAAGATGCTCTAAAGATTCCATTTTATCCTTATCTTCTTGGGAAGTGTGCCTTCATTGCCTCTCTTATGTACTAAAAATAGCAAGTTGTTGTAACTAATTGCTGAGATGGCATGATCTGGACCCTTGGCTATCTGGATTGATCCAAGCCACTCATTGTAACTCTGGACCTCTATATAAAAGCTTTGTTGCCTCATTTGTAAATATAGTTCTGTAAAAATAGAGTAGAGGAATAGAGTAGAAGAGACTCGAAATTCTCTGAGAGAGCTTGAAGTTGTAAATATTTTTCAAGATTAATACAAAGACATTGGAGTTCATTTGGTGTTAAGTGTTGTCTTGTGGAATAACATGGTTTCTTGTATCTTGACGAAGTGGAGAGATGTTTCAAATAGATTACAAGTAGATTAGAGTTCATTGATGTAATATATGTATGTGTTGGATATTTGATCAACTCCTAGCTCATGCTTTTGACATTCATCGTTGGTGAAGTGTTGTGTAAAGCTAGTTTGAGTTTCATTCATTTGCTTGAGTTCGATTGTGGATGCTTGTTTGAGTTGCGCCGTTCAATGGGTGCTTATATAAGCCTTCATGATTTGAAAACCATTCGTTTACCTTAGGAGATTGCACCAACTCCGTGTAGTTGTAGGCATCCTTGGCGAATTGGAGTTAGGTTTATTTAAGAGTTTGTCTATTCATGCATCATCATTGCTTCATTGACCTTAGATTAGATCCCTAAACCTTATCTTTTTTCCTTTTTTTTATCATTGATACATCGTGAATACTTCATCCACAGTGAAAAGAGAAACAAACCTATGTTCCCCCAAGTACCGGGGACGGGGACGGGCGGGGACGGGGGGACGAGTTTCGGGGACGGCAATTTTTTTTGGCCATTTTTTAGGGGACGGCAGGGGACGGCTACTAAAAAAATAAGGTTTTTTTTTAAAATATAAGGATATTTCAAATATTTAGATGATAACATTGATAAGGCATTCATTCTAGACATCATAGAACATTAAAACATGCATACATAACCATAACATTACACTTGAACTTAGTTTTCAACTTGTCACATGAGAATTGGCAAACAAATAAACCAAATTTAATTGTTTTCAATGACAATCTGCATATATATAATATATTATATCAAAATGCTCAAAGGCTGCAAGTTTCAAGTTTCAACAACAAAATGTTTCATTGTTTCAACAATAAAATGACAAAAACATAGAGTATATGCCATATGGCTGTCCCTAATCAGCCTCTCCTAATACTGCATCAAAATCTGAATCTGAATCCGAATCACTGCCACCATGAGGGTCTAGTAGACCCTCATCCAATGGAACCCCAACCAATCCCTCCTGTGCCTCCTCCTCATCAATCTGCATAACATCCTCTGGATCAACATCCCAACGTGCAGCTGGAGTCTGACGATACTCAGGTCTCTGTCGATCCTGTAGCCGCAAGGCACTATGCACTGCCACCAACTTCTCTGATCGTCTAGAGGTAAGTTTGTTCCTCTTCACTGACTGAATGAAGCTATATGTGGACCAATTCCTCTCTGCAGCAGAGGAACTGGCAATCTGTCCAAGCAAGCGAGTGGCAAGTGTCCTCAATTCTGGTGCATCCATGCCATGCCACATCCACCATCCAATAGGGTCAGTTTGAGCTAATGTAGCTCTATCCATCCTCGCCTCTTTTTTGCTGAAGTTTGGACCACGTAGATTGACAAAGGCCATCCATTGTGAGCGAAGTAAAGAAGCCTCCTCCTCGGTATACATTTTTTCAAGGGCCCTCATGAACCCTTGTTTCACCTCATCATCATGAGATGGAGGCACTCTTCCAGGTCTAGAAACATACCATTTGGGATTTAGAGCATATGCTGCCATATGAAGTGGGGTGTTCATAGTGTCCCACCTCCGCGTCACAATGGGCCTAAGATGCTCCTCATAAAATCCCAAAGTAGGATCCTTGCTCTGAATAGCTTGCTTCATTTTCCCAAGCATGCTATCAAATGTCTCATAAATCTCTCCAAGACTAGGAGAGTCTGTGTCAGCATATCTTATGACATCCACAACAGGTGCAATGAAGGAGCAAACATAGCTGCAAGTGAACACAAGTTACAAAAATCAGCAATTTAAGAACAAAAATTAAATTTTTAATAAAATGATAATATGAATATCATAATATATAAACAAAAAAAAAATCAGCAATTTAAAATTTTAATTTGAAACAATTTCATACCTTATTGTGGACCACCAATCATTGTCAAGGATTTTTTGCCTCACACTTTTTCCTTCAGCTGAATTTGACTCTGGCCATCTATTCCATTCTGCATTAACCACCAATAATTGTAGAGGCTCCTTCACCTCAACCATCCTCTCTAGCAAAATGAAGTAGCTGGCATATCTAGTTTCCACAGGCTTGAGGAATTCCTTCTTCGAAAAAGTCCTGAAAAGTGCAAGTGAGGTTTGATGGTTGCAAATGAACATCTGTATATCTCTAGCTTCTGCGACCACTTCCTTCACCCAAGCAATCTTCCCAATGTCTTTCAATGCGTTGTTCAATGCATGAACACAACATGGAGTCCAGAAAATGTGCTTATAAGCACCCTCCACCATCAAACCGGCTGACTTACATACACGGGCTGAATCTGTTACCACTTGGACAACATTAGATGCCCCAATCTCTTCAATGGCATCCTTCAAAATCTGAAATTGGAAGTGAGCATCCTTCCTCCTCCCTGTACAATCAATAGCTCTAAGAAAATAAGAGCCAGCTGGACATGTGACAATGATATTGATGAGTGGCCGACGTTTGATGTCGGTCCACCCATCCATGACAATAGAGCAACCATCCCTAATCCAAGTTTGCCTCATGTCCTCCATCAAGGTACTCACTTGAGAATATTCCTTGTCAAGTAAGGTGGTGCGTAGCTTATGTTCTCCAGGGGGGACATATGAAGGACCAACAGCTGTAACATCTCTTAACATTTGTTTGAAATAGGGAGAGCGTGCCACATGAAATGGTACGGCATGAGCAAAAAAAAATTTGGCAATGGAAGAGTCAGCCACCTCTCGTGTTTGTGCATTAAACAACCCTGCAACAGTAGTAGCTCTTTTCTTTCCCCTACTAGAAACCTCTTCCACTTGGCTTTGTGAAGGCAATGACTCAGGCATACTAGGCATACTCTCCATTGACAATCCCTTAGATCTTGCCTCCCCCTCCATGTGCAACCTAGTTGCCTCGACCTTCTCAGCTAGGGTAATGTTTTTACAACCTTTTACCCCCACTCCACCCAAGTGCAAAAGGTGAGAATAAACTCTTGTATAGCTGCCCCTATAGGTTTCATTGCAAATGTGACAAAGCCATACTCTAGACCCCCCAGTATTCTTTTGTTTGTCAGTGTCTATGCGGGTTGCAAATTGTAAGAGAGGTTTTTTAGGATTATATGGGCCTTTTGCATAAGTGGCAAGTGTTTTGGAGGGGCATTCAAATGGATTGGATTTGGATGAACTGACATTCTCTGCTGTACCACTGCCACTAGCAGAACCCCCACTCTTTTTACGGCCTCTAGTTCTACTTGATTGCCGTTGCACTTGAATTTCAATGTCATTTTCAGAATTTTCACTATTGTCACTGCTGCTCATTGTTTTTTGTTTGAAAAAATGCTAAAGACAGCTGCAAGCAAACATTAAAAAAAAAATAAACTAAAAACCCTCCATGTGTTTCAAATTGAAAAAAAAACTAAAAAAAATGCAAAGGAATATGAAAACAAAAAAAAGAATGTCGATCTTACCTTAAGTGACAATGATTTGATGCACTATTGCCTTCCCTTCACCGCTGTTACCCTCCTCCAACTGTTATTTCTCCTCTTCAAGCTGCTGTTCAAAAATGCCAAAATGAGGTAATGAAGGTATGTTTTTTGTTTTTGCATGATATAAGGCATTTTTTAGGTTTAGGTAAGTTTATGAGGGATGGGGGGGCCCTTGTGGGCCCCCCCATCCCTTTTTTTTTTAATTTTAAGTGAGTTTTTTTTTATTTTTTAAGTGCCAACGTTGCTGGGCCGTAGGGGACGGCTAGCCGTACCCGGTACGGTCGGGGGACGTCCCGGCCGTACCGGGTACGGCTAGCCGTCCCCTACGTCCCCTAAAAAAAAGGGGACGTCCCCGGGGAACGGGGACGGCCAGGGGACGTTTCCTGGCCGTCCCCGCGTCCCCGGAACGTCCCCGGGACGGGTACGGGTCATTTTTCCCAGGGGACGCGTCCCCGGGGAACATAGAAACAAACTGAAAGAAGTAAGAAGTCTACGTAAGTTCCTTTGTGATTACCAGCAAGATCACATGTAATCACTGAGTTTATCCATCACAAATCATAAATACGAAACCTTGGAGTTACTTCATTGGATCACACAGTTTAGCCTTTGAAGAGCTTTATTCAAGAGAGAGTGAGAGACTTAGTGTTTTACTCTATTGTTGACTTGTCTAAAAACAATCATCAACAATACCAACCAAAGAAAGCTGTACATATTTAATATCATACCTTCCAAGGAGAGTACTGTTGTGACCAAATCACACATCACCCCATCATGATGGGGACCCCCTAGTTTTTTTTATCACCTCAGAGTCAGTTATCCGATCAAGCTTTGTAAATGCAACATAGAGACTCCCTGGAGGTCAAGATTGGAGGGTTTATTCAAATCATCATCATAAGCGCCTAGAGGTAAGTGTATTGAAGATATTGAGTTAATCAGCACCAAAGGCGCACTTTGTTTCTCATTCCACCCCTGTTGAGCGCCTAGGTAGAATATGACTCTCAAATGAATGCTTGGAGATATTTGTGAGTTTGGGCGCCTTGCCTCACTTAGACCATCTCAAGTGGCGCCTAGCAAAGGGAAAACTTCAAGTTTCATTATCATGAACATCATTGAGTTGGGCGCCTTGGAAGGAGTGTTGTGAAGTTTGATGAGCGCCTAGAATGAAGAACCTTCAAATGGCCAAAACAAAACTTAAAGCATAAAGGCGCCTTGTATGCTCATATTCATCCCAGATGAGCGCCCAATGTACATTGCAACACCCTAGGCGCACCTTATGCTTCCTATTGATCATTCTGGCGCCTTTCATATGGGGATTCATCTATATTAGCGCCTTAGGTCCAGAAGGTTTGAGAGGTCATCAAATGGCGCCTAGGGGAATGACGAAGTGAGTTATGAAATGATTTTGTGTGAGTTGGAAGTTCATCACTATGCTTAGGAGTATCGATTGTCCATTCAAGCGCCAATTTATGTTTGAATTACCTCTTTTTGGTGCTCATTCTACACAATGCAACTAAACAATAGCACCTTGATAAGAATCTCCAATAGGAGCGCCCTGTGTCAGAGTTTCTAGAATGAACAAGTTGGTAGCAAGTGACTTTAGCGCCTTGGAGTGGATTGGTGATGGAAATGAACTTTAGCGCCTTGGAGTGTTCTGAGGTTTGATAACACTTAAGGGTCTTAGAACCAACTTGAATGAGGAATAGAGTAAGAGCCTCCATGAGCGCCTTGATGATGTATAAGCTTGCAATCTTAAGAAGTGAAAGACTCTAGGCGCATTTTAGACCCATGTCAGATCATTCTTGAGTTCCCAAGAGTTTAGGCGCCCCTTATACCTCCTTTCAACTCAGTTTGGCACCCCTCACATGGAATCTTACATGCATTGGCGCCCTGTGGAGGAGTTGAAGAACATTGTCTTGTGGGAAGTAAGTGAAAGTAACACCTTGGCGCCAAGGAGGCCTTGAAGGCAAAGTTGTTCGATTCACCTACTTTGAGCGCCGTGGGAAAATGGTAGTTTGAGCACCCTAAGTTGGAAAGATCCTCTAATGGCGCCTAGCATCTAAATGATTTGTCATTGAGGGGCATATAATGAGATGTTGGCAAGGTCATTGAGAGGTGAGTAAGGAGAGTAGGGCGCCACCTAAGAAGGCCTTTATCCTTTTAGCGCCTAGGTGGAAGATGAACCTTAATGAGAACTTAGAAGATATTTGTGAGTTTGGGCGCATTTCCTCACTCAGATTACTTCCAATAAGCGCTTAAGGGTTGTCATGATGATGTTGATCACCTTGAGTGCCTTGAGCAAAAAACATGTATGTTTGAGGTTGATTAAATGAAGAGAGAACTTTCATGAATGGCACTCCTTGCCTTCAAATTCATCCACATTGGCGCCTTGACAAGACACTAATCTAAGACAAAGGGGAGTGCGCCCTAAAGGTATGAAGGTTGAAAGTACTTCTTGAAATTTTGGAATAGATATAAGAATCTTTGAGGAAACCAAACAAGTAAAGAAAGTCCTAAGGCGCATCTTATGCCTTCATTCACCTACTTTGGCGCCCTTATGTGGATCCTTGAGAAGTTTTTGGCGCCCAGATGAGGATTCATTTGGAACTTTCATGATTGGGGATAAGTATAGAGCATAAAAGACATAGGCGTATTCATTGTTGATATGACCCATTTTTAGCGCCTAAAGAATGAGTTGATGATGGAAGTTAGTTTGGGCGCCCTAGTATGAAAGAGTTGTTTAACCAATAAGGAGTTCTTTGTGTGAGTTGGGATCATCTAAAGTGCTTTGCAATAGGTCTCAACAAATGAATTTTAAAGAAAATGATATGTTACGATTCTAGGCGCCCTTCTTGTGCAAAATCATCATTTCTGGCGCCTTGAAGGAAGGGAGGCAATTTTAAGACTGTGAAATTTCAAATAATGCATTAAATGCCTGACTAGGCCGACCCCCCTTCTAGCTGACCAGCATTAAATGAGGTAAGTTTACTATATAAGGAGCGCTCCTTCTCATTTCAACATAATTCACATTGTAATCTACATGAGGAGCGAATTTCTTGAGGAGCAGATTTTAAAGGGCAGACCTGCATTTTGAGGACTGATTTTTTATATTTTACATCTGATTTTTTTGTCATTTTAATACTGATTTTCATCATTTTATACAGAAATCTGCTCTTTCTAGGTCAGAAAATTGGTATAAGGTATGTTTCAGCCACCTTTTACTTCATGAAATTGCCTTCTTTTTACTTAATTTTGCTAAATTTCATAGTTTTATCATCTAAAAATCAGGTTTGCAAGGGTAAATTCTATCATTTCAAGTCACTTATTCGAGTCTTGTCTTGTAGATAGATGGGCATGACGGCGAAGGAGAGGCAAGTGATGATTAAGATGGATGCTAAGTCCACCATACCCGACTCCAAGCTTGAAACTCATTGGAAGAACGTGGGAGATACCAACATGGGACACGTCAACTTGGAGGAGATGAAGGATTTCTTGCTCGCCATCACGAGGAATGAAGACATTAAGGCCATTGCAAAGAGTGGAATTGTTCAAGAAGCATGTTTCCCACCTACCTTACCTAGCACTGAGTTAGTGTTGGACTGTATTCAGCACTATGACAAACAGAACAGACAAATTATAGCTAAAGACAGGACTGTCCTAGCTTACCTGCAAAGAGAAGCCATTCAGGAGATCTTCAACATCCCAAACCGGAAGGCAGTGTTCATATGTCCTACAACTGCTCAATGTACTTTTGAAGGCAACCCCAAGCACTATATGCAAGAAGTGAGGAAGAAGTGGATGATAGATTCATCAGTCAAGATATACAACTCTAACGATCCAAAATTTCATGAGGCAGACTTCAAACAAGAGATAAGTTACTTCATCATGTTCTTGAATCGAGTAACAGGTAGGCCTCAATCATCTACTTTTGAAGGATGGATGTATACCTACTTTGATCATGTGTTTACAAAGAATAAGATGGTTGACTAGGCTGATCTTATAAACCATTGCCTTGATGAGCAGTTTGAAAGGTTTGATGAAACAAAATCATTCTTCATGACTTCCTATCTTGTTTACATCCTAGCAAGAAATGTGGTTTATAAAGGATTAACATCTAAAGGAGAAGTAGGTACAAAGTCTAGACAGATTCTATCGCATCAGTGTTATCCTCAGCTCCATTTGAAAAACATCAATCATTACAAGAGGTTCAATGATGCCTTCGCCATGTACATAGTGAGAAAGTTGCGAGGAGAACTGCATAGAAGACTAACAAGTGCTACTAGAAACTTCATTGAACAATATGGAAAGTACTACATTCAATATGACAAGTTTACCTATATCAGAATTCAGGGCTTCACATCCTTTCCATACAGATTGCCTAGGTATCCTACCAATAGGATGGTGTTGCTGAAAGTTTCAAGACAGTTGTTAGAGTTCCATAAGATGCAAAGAGCAAGAAAGAAAGCTGGAGTTCAGTTTCCTCTCGCGCTAGGGAGATATTATTCATGTACATCACTTCAAGCAGCTGAACATTCAGAGGTTGAGCTTCAGGCATATCATCTACATCTTCATGATTCAAGGAGGGAGAACTTCAATCCACACGAAGCTATTAAGCAGTCATATTCTTCCTATCGGCATGTTGAGGAGCTTGAGGATCATTGAGCTAATGCCATTGACGATGATGATATCAGGATGCAAAAGTGTTCAAGGTTAAGATGGGATCTAGTGAGGGCTACTAAGGTATTAAGAATTCCTAATCAGTTAGAAGATGATAGAAATCTTTCAGGTGATGAGTATAATAAGATCCGGAACCTACCTTATGACATCAACTGGGTTGATAGAGAAAGAGTTTATGATGAAGAACTGATAGAGCCTATCATTGCTATCACCGAAGAACATGTAAAAGAGCAAGTACAAGCATTGATAGATGAGGGGAAGAAACTCACTTACACTAAAATGGGCGAGGTTGAGCAACAGGAACAGCATACTGCACCTGGTAGGAGTTCTCGAAGTAAGGACAATGAGAGAGATTCAAGTCAAGCGAAGAAAAGAAAACAACTTGAATCTACACAAGGAGAATCAAGCAAGAAAAAGAAAAGAATAAGTATTGAAACTGCTTCGTCTAGACAGCCAGGTGATACTCCAATGAATCAGGATATAGTGGTGCATGTTGTTGAGGATGCAGTTCCAAAAACCCCATTTGAAGAAGCCCCTTCAAGTCCACATGATACTGAGATCATTGATGAGGCTAACTCTGAAGACAAGGATGAAACTGAAGAAGAATCGTTGCCTGTACAAGGAAAGCAGATACAACAATTAAAGGATCTTTCGTCATTGCCGGAGTGGCTGCAGGATAGAATTAAGGAAAGTTGTGAAGTTGAGAAATATCCTCCTATTCCAGTTGAAGAGTTGCTTCTAGACATGTCTAATGAAAAACCAAAAAAGAAAGCAACTATTCTTTCAAAGATAACCAAAGATGAAGCAGGTGTAAGGAAAGTACATGTAGTAGTTCCAAGGCTTGAAAAGAATGTAGAAGATATAACACCTGAAGATTATGACATCAATACAATCAATTTGGGTCCATTGACTAGAACACAAGTAGAAGAACTTCAGGATTCGATTGACAATGCTCGAGCTATCATAAGGTAGGAAATAGAAGGCAGGATTAAAGCCGAGCAGAGATGTCAAGCCTTGGAGCAGTATATTCAGCACTTGGTTCATCCTATTCGTCAGCAGGAGAGAGTTTCTACACCTCCATCTCTTCTTCCTCCAGAAACAGTTGTACATCTTGAGGGGTTGAGGTCTTCATCTCACAGTTTGAAAGATTGAATGAAAAGGTCAAAAGAAACTACATATATACACCTGGAAGATATTATGCAAGTGTATGATAAGATTACTGATCTCAAGAAGAGGGTACTTGCATTGTTGACAATTTGTGCTGAGTTCAAGGCTATCAAAGAACAATACATGCCACATTTGAAGAGCTTGACGAAGACTTCAGTTGATGATTTGATACATGCTGAAGTGATTGAAGAAGGCATAACATATGATTTCTCTTCTTGGTATTATTGCTTTCGCAATAAAGGACTACTTGATAAGGTGGAAACAGATATGTCAAGAGTAAGGAGTGTACTTCAAAAATTCAAGATGGAATACATGCATCCTTGATGAAAATATGTAATCCATTTGGAGAGATGACTCTTTATAATATGAAAGAACAAGTTCAAGCTTTCTACTTCCAAGAGGATGATGTTTCTGATGAGAAGCTTGATAGTATATTCTCACTTGTTGTCCACCTTGGCACCAACAAAGCTAGGATGACTGATTGGGAGAAGACACTTGGCCTCTATTCAGATGATGTACTTGAAGCTGAAGGAACCACTAAAAATACGCCAAGTGTACCTTTTGATGATGTCAAACAAATAGTGTCTAGATTCATTGAATCTCAAAATACTAGTGATGGTTATTAACATGGAGACTCCTCATAGGCTATTGATTTGTCAACCTTATCTTTTTGGGAAACGTGCCTTCATTGCCTATTTCATATACTAAAAATAGGAGTTTGTTATAACTACTTGTGATGTGGCATGATCTGGTCCATTGGCTTTGCCGATCGATCTTGACCCTTCATACATTCTTGAGGTCTATATAAGGGCTCCTTTTGCTCTCATTTGTACGATTGAAAACTCTGAAAATTGTTGCAAGAGCTCTCTGAAATAATATAAGACTCATTGTTTGGTGACTCTATATATGTTTCTAAGTGTTGCATGGTTTAGATCTCTTCAAGCGAATATTAAGATTAGATTAAGTTTCCTTTTAAGTGTATGTTAGTTGGTGGAAGGCTTTATTATTGTTTGTGGTGAAATCTTTATGTTCACACCGTTTGTAATTTGTGGCTTGCAAATTGCAGTGTATGGTTGGTCTGAATGAATTGAGCTTAACTTTGATCTTTATGTTTGTTGAATTCTCATGAGCATAAGTGATTTGAATATCTTGTATAACCCTAGAAGATAGCATCAACCTTGTGTAGTTGTTTAATCTGGCAAAGCAAGAGTTGGTTTGATTTCACCTGAGCAGTAATCATCCCTTACATCTAGGATTAGATTAGTTTTCCTGAACCTTTCATCTTTTGTCTTTTCTTTTATCAATATGATTAGAATTTAGGATCAAGTACTTCATTGCTATATCCTACGTCATAAGTTGTAGTGCTTAGATGTTCTGAATGTTTGCCTCCTTCATTGAAACAACAAGTTGTTGAACAATTGTGTAAGTCCCTTTGTGTTTATCAGCAAAATCATCCCTAGTCATTGAGCTATCCATCACGAAATCGTAAGTAAAGGAGCCTTGAAGTCATCTTGTTTGATCACTTTGTTTAGCATTCAAGGGGCTTTGCTCAAGAGAGAGTTGGATACCTCGTGTTTTACTCTATTGTTGACTTGTCGAAAAACAATCATCAACAAGTACCTTGGGCTTTCCCTACTACTCGAATAGCTTATGTTCTAGCTCAGCCAATATTGAAGCTCAAGGGATTGTTGTATCACTTATAGTATATAGAGATATTAAAATTTCTGTCGTACAATCCATACATTGTAGGAGCCGGCAGATTATATTTTAATTATTTGTTGGGCCCAATTCATACTTGAGTCGCTAGGCATAGAGAATATTGTGCCGTACACTCTACAAAATGAATGAATGAAGGTTTTCAATAACGTCCACGCAGCCAAACAGCCTATGGGACCACTGGAAAATCAAAACACATTGCTAAGCCCAAGAGCCCCAACAGGCAAACTGTCCACACAACGCCTAACTGGACTCTCTTTCTTTTTGGGTCCTACTTCTGCTGTGAATTTTCGCATTCCATTTTATATCCGCTCCTATGTAGTTCTTTTGTGCGTGGTCAAAAAAAGGATTGAAATGCTTTATGTAGTATTCTCTTTTCCTCCCTAATTGCCTTGTCCGCATGCTTACTTTGACTTTTTCACGCACGTACTTTTTGATTGCCCCTTTAAAAATTGGGCACTCTTTTATGCTAATACCCCACTTATTCATCCACTTTTCATTTTGTTTCATCCACATGCTCTTCCTTCTCCCTAATTTTTCTTCTGCTGCCATTTTGGGCCATCGGAGTAGCTCCATGTTCTCTAGCCTCTTTATGTAACTCAGCAACCAGATCAGCGTCGATGCCTCCAAAGGAAAGGCATAGGCTTCAGCTAGTGTAATCTCATTAGGAACCGATGCTTTTGTTGTGAAACTACTTGTGATTAGGTGCTTTTGTAGCCTTCTATAACACCCCAAACCTCGCACCCATATAACACCACCGGCACCACTAACAGCCCGAAAAGAGTTTTCTTAATTTTCCAGTCCCACAGTTCAACCCTTCTGCATCTATTTTGCAATGAGTATAAAGCTTTCCATCCCTCTCGTATTCTTTTTGCTCTACACGTCTCCCAGCTGAGCTTGTTGTGAAAATCGAGGCCAAGATATTTGTATTCATTAACCATTTGCAAAGGGCTGCCTTCAAAGACAAATTCTATCTAAGCCTTCTTTCACTTCAAGTTAAAGAGCATGATCTTAGTTTTGCTAGTGTTCACTTGCATCCCATCCTCTTGACAAAACAATTCTAGAGCTTTCACGTAACCGCCACACTTTAAGCTGCTGTACATATCTAAAAAGGCAAGTCTGCCATACAAGGGGATAGGTGTCTGACGTCCCTGACATTGGTCTCCTATTCCAGGTCAGCGATTAATTTTTCTTACGAATTAGCTACCATACCCAATTTATGAGTTGTTACAGTAGTTGGTAGAGTTTATATTATTTGAGGCCGTACATCTGCTGACTAGAGTTGTCAGGGTTCAGTTGCAGCAGTACATTAATATTAAGGATGTGCTTGATGTAAGAATTTGTAGTTACTGGTTTTTATTAATACTGGACAATTGTAGCAGCAGTTCTATATCTCATATTTTCTTTAGTATTGCATAAAAAAATGATGAAAATATAGAGAGGTGTCTGGCTATATTTGGTTATGAGTTTTATGAATTTCCAGATATAGGCTGTGAATAAAATATCTGCAAATCATTGAAATTATATTCGCTCCAGTTTGCATAAATTGGAAAGTCCGAAAGTTGCATATTTTATTTTATTAACTTTCCGGGGAGGGGACATCTCACCTTTCCCTAGGTTTTCCTCTTGTCGCTTCATAAGTCATATATAGTGAGATCTTTAAAAAAAGGTAAATTTAGACTCTTTATATTAATAATTCAAAATTAAAAAATAACCAACCAATTATTAAAACTTTATACACCCACGCACACACACATAAAGGCAGTAATCAAAAATTTATAACAATAATTACTTACTTGATTATTGAATTAAAATAGTAATTGTGTTCTCAACATAACTAATGGAAAAAACATTTAATTTTCTTTTTTAATTTAATGACACTTTTAGTTAGGACATTTAATATTTCGTTTTTCTCCCTTTCCTCAAGTGTTCCTCGTTTTGCATCATAGGCACCATATATTGAGAGAGCTCTATCTGGAATCCTCACTTCTATTTTGAACATCCTAAATTCTAATTATGGACCACTAAGTGTTATCTGAAATATTGAAAAATATTGTACACAGTTTTTTCCAAAAGCTTTCTACTCAACACTACTAAACTCAGAATATAAGTATGCCACTAGCAAATAATCCTTTAGTGCAGTTTAGAATCTATTTAAAATCAAAGAATAGTTGAAGCAAGATCTGATGCCAACATATTGACAGTGAACGGACTGTAAGCTAAAAATGACACATCCATAAGTAGATTAGGCTTTTATTGCAGCATAGGTTGAGTAGTTTAACCAAAAGTGTAACAAACCTTTTCTTCTTCAAGTTCTTTTTCCCTTTCCACTTCTTTATGTCGAAGACTGGCAATGTACTCATCAAAAAGACTCCTACGAAAGGTGCTCTCTTTAACGGCCCTGAAAATAATGGCCAGCTTATTTAATTCAATATTAAACCACACATATATATTCAATAAAACACACAAAGGTTATATTGCAATTTGAGCATGCCTGTACTCTTGAGTCTCTTCAAGCAATACTTTGCAGTCCTCCCATCTCGAGGAAGCAGATATTGCCTATATGACAAAGAAAATCAGATGCCCTATAAATAATAATAAACAATACCATCCAATATTCATATCCACCATCAATGAGAGGATAAAGCATCAGTAAAAGCAATAACTTAAAGATTAGAGGAACTGACAGACCTTTGTACTAAGCAGCAACTTTTTGAAATCATCTGCAAGCCTTTGCCTCTTTCTTGCTTCTTTCTCTTCTTTCTCCCTTGCCCTTTCAATAACCTCTTCAAAGACAAGCTGCAAAGAGAAGATTTAAGATGAGAAAACACAATAAAAGTACATCAAACTCAACATTTTTAACATCATGAAAATAGTTTATTACAAAATTCTATGTCAAATTATCAAGAGAAGAATGAAAATGATTCTAAAGTGGTCATAGAAAATAATAATCTAAATTTTTTTCTAGGTGCACTTTCAGATAAAATTTTATTCATAGTAATCCACGTTTGCTCAAGTTATATATGTAGAGCCAAATTTGCAGATCTTTTTGGCATTAACCAATGCATAATAGATCCCTTTAATTTCCTCTCCCTGGATAAAAGACAAGTTTTAGCAGTTTTCGGAAGCATTACCTTGTGCCTGCATTTTAATCAAGACAAAAGAAGGTTGACACAATTCTTTCCAACATGAACCATTTCTGGAAGCATTAATCCAAGTAGTGATATGGAGTTTTCCATTTTGAATTCACTGAACCAATAGTTATTGAGAAAAATGGTAAAAGTACCACGTGAGAAGATGAGCATAATGATAATAAAGGTATTTCTGAAGTATTGAATAAAAATAGAATGCTTTTCAACGGGCATGTGGGCCAGATTTTACGTCTTTCACTCAAATCTCTCTCTGAAGAATAAGAATTAAGACAAGTGCTCTGACAAAAAATTATTCCAAAACTAATAAACTTGTAGCAAAAAGTTACCATTGAAATGAGATAGCATGACATCACACTTATTACACTTCCACAAACAAAAGATTTATGGCACAAAAAAGCAATTAAACATCATGAATATGCATATTTCACCTAATCAGTATTTTCATACTTGTGAATTAATTCAACATCATTACTCTCAAGAAAAGGAAAATTCATACCCTTGTTCTACTTCAACAATCAAAAATAGAAATTACTCCAGCTCATTTATAAAAATATTAAAAGAAACAAAAGCACAAGTACAGATTTTGATTTTTTTTTTTTAAAGAAAACCAAGAAAAGAAGATTCCTTAAAAATTCAAACTATGGCAACTAAAAAAACATCTCATATTGCAAAATTAAAAGAAAAATATTAGGGAAGGTTGGATTATTATTCTAGCAAAATGTTTTTCACCTTTCAAAAGGATTTAACATTTTTCACTTTCATGTAATCTTTTTTATTCTATGACATTATATGACTTTGAATCTTATTATAGTCAATGCCAATTGGCTTTGTTTAGCAGCAACTGTTTATGCTGAAAAGTTTTAGTAGAAGCTTTAGCTAGGGAAAAATCTTCATTTATGGGGAAATTAAATAAAAGTGAGAAAGTAGAGTATTACTTTGGCTTCACTTGGACCTAAGGATGAGAATTACTCTAAATTAAAGGTTGGAATTTTTTTTTTCTATTGCATATCGTTTACAAATATTCTGCTCATACAAGTATCAACATGAGACCAATACAAGCTCTTTATGAGCAAACATAGTAGAAATCTTAGTCACAGGATTCGCCGAATTTTGGCCATGAGGTTCGAAATTCTACGTATTTATAAATAGTTTATGAAATTCGTTTGAATTCGCTATAAAATTGTACGGTAATGTTTTTTAATAAAATGTATTAGTATAAATTGTTTTTTAGGTTTTCGTCCACTTTAAAGTTTAAAGCCGTGATCAAACATTATCAATTTATTCTTTTGCTGCCTGCTTCCATTTGCAAACCCTGATGTGTCGTCGACTTGCGACCCGACTTCCATTTTTGGGCACATCCTCCTCTGATAAAAACTTTTGCGACCGGACGTTCATGCTAGTTCGTGAGGGGAACATACCGGGATTAGAGAAGGTGGCTTCCGTTCGAACGGAGGAGCTTCCGAACATGTGTAATCGGCCGCAACCATTCTTCACCAGGTTCACATATTCACAACAAAACTTATCCATACCCCCGACAACCTCCCCCCATCGCAGACTTGCAGTTGCAAATATCTTCCACGCAGTTTTGAAATAAAGCTTAGTATTTATTATATTTTGTTTTGTTTTTGTTATTTCTAAGTTTTTTAAATAAAATTTAGATTTTTTATTTTGTTTTTTAAACTTTGAAATTAAATTGTATATGTAATATATTTTTATTTTTATATTTTTAAAATAAAATTAATATTTCTTTTATTTTGTTTTTTAAAATAAAAATATAAATTTTAGTATGTTTTTTAAAATATAAATATAAATTTTAATATGTTTTTTAAAATAAAATTACTAATTATTTTATTTTATTTTTTAAGGTAAAATATAAATTGAATGTCTTTTAATTTTTATGCTTTTTAAATAAAATTAGTATTTTTTAATTTTTTTGTTTAAACTTAAAATAAAAACCAGAAATTTACAGTTATATTTTTTATGTTTTTAAAAATAAAATTAGCATTTTTTATTTTGTTTTTTAAATATAAAAATAAAATTTTAATATATTTTTATTTTTATGTTTTTTAAAATAAAATTAGTATTTTTTTATTTTGTTTGTTAAAGATAAAATTTATTGTTTTTTATTTTGTGTATTTATTATTTATATTTAAAAAAAATCAAATTTATGTTAAGGCAAATTTAATCAAGAATTTTTTTTCCAAATTTTTCCTCGCCGAATTTTTCCGAATTTCATCCTTGCCAAATTCGAATCCGAATTCGAACCTTGTGACTTAGGTAGAAATCACCTATGGAAGACCAAGAGTCACAACTCGGAATTCCACACTAGATGTCCCTATGGGGATTTGAACTTGGGTCTCCACAATGAGAACCCAGTGATTTAACCAATTAAGCTCAACCCCTTAGACTGGAAAATGAAATATTAACAAAATGACTGGAGAAATAGCACAAGTTTAGAACATTAAAAAAAAAGTGGATCTGCTGATTGTCTTTTGCTTTCAATTGTCTTTTGTACTTCCCATATTCTCTTGGTTAATTCACAACCCTAGGATAGGGGTTTTAGGGTTATTACTCTAATTTATATAGATAAATCCACTCAGGCCTTCCCAATGATATCTTGAAGTCCAGCCTTTCTTATGGATCTGTCTGAACAAAACTCATCAGTTTACTGGCTCAAGGAGTCTATTAAGGCCTCTATGTTGGTGACAGATCTGAAAATTCTTATACTTCAAATCTAATGCTGTTAATATTGTTATTTGTGACTTGAAGGAGTTGAAGTTTCCTGTCAAACCATTCTATGTAGACTGGCAAGCTCTAACTAGATGACCAAAATCATTTTGTGATACACTTCATTTTCCAAATTTGTACATGAATTCTCAATAAGTAGTTTTCTTTACTATGCATACAATAGCAGTTCTCAAAATTCTCTTACCATCCACAACTTATTTTCCCTGAACTTGGTTGTTTCTCTTATTTTGTCTAGTTTTGAAACACGTTTTTGATGGTCAATACCATGCTCTTGATCATGTGGTTCAAAATCCTTGATAAATTTTCTTTGAGCTTGTCTCCTCTTAGTATTCTAATATTTCCAGTTCTTCCATCTTAAGATATTGATTGATAGTGCTTCCACAATTCTTACTACTAACTGAATCCTTTCCATTTACTTCAATTGTTCAGCTTGTCTAACTTCATTCCTTTCAAATATTCTCCTCTTGTGACCTTGTTCAAAGGGAATCCTAATTCTATATTGACATACCATTTTGTTCCTTGTACAGGACATGGATCCTGATGGTATTGAAAGTCAGTGAGATGAGCATTCAGCTCAGATATAACTCAAATGGCGAAAGTTGGTCTTGAGAAAAAGAAATGGAATTCTAAATAAGAACAATTAATGTTCTACGTGAAAAGAATGGTTCCTTTTATATGGGGATGGAGCCCATTTGGTGCCTACCACCTTGTAATGTCCCATTTTTCAAGACCTTGGAAATAATTAAAAATTAAGTTGTTGAAAAAGTAACTTTGAGTTATAAATTAAAAGATGACTTATTTTTAATTATTTAAAGGGTCGTAAAAAATGACTTTAAAAAAGTGACATAAGTTGTTTTCTAAAGTGTCCCTAGGTGTGGGGGTACAAAGTGATTATTTAAAAGGACGCTTTTCGAAAGTCGCTTTATTTTATTATTGGGGGGAAAAGTGAAAATAAAAGGAAATTCAAATAATATTATATTCCCTCGAAAAGTTGTAAAAGGAGGTTTTGTCCCCAGAAAAAGGTTACCTATTCATTTTATCAATTTCATTTCCCAAGGATGAAGTTCTTTCTTCTTTCTTGAGGACATAAACCCTCTAGATTTGTGAAGCTTCGAGGACGAAAACCCTCCTGTCTTTCCTTATTTGGGAATTGAGGACAAAAACCCTCTTGTCCTACTTGGTGATTTCATACAGAGATCACAGATGTGTTGATGAATGAAGGCATTTCAGTAGCAATTTGATTTTACAGATTTTTGGGTTCCAATTGTGGTTGTGGTTTTTCAGTATTTTGGGTTTTGCAAAGATTTTTCGAGATTGTAGCGTGTTTCAGATTGTAGTGTGGGTTTGTGTTTTACTTGATTTCAATTGATTGGTATGTGTTGTGTTCATATATTCCAAAAAACACAAATATATATATATATATATATATGAGTGTGTGTTCCCAGATTTCTGTGATTTTATTTGTGTGATAAGATGCAGATTATTTTATTGAAAATCTGAGTGTTATTATTAATAATAATATTTCGAGTGTGTGAAGAGTGAAGTTTACCCAAGAATGGCAGTACATATTCAGTCATACCAGCCATACCATATTTTGAAGGAAGTTAATATTTATAATACTTGGTCCTATTTTCCTAGCTGGCCGCCACTTTCATATGGGTCAATGTTAATATACTAAGCTGTATTGGATATTTTGTAGTCTTATTTTCCTTCTAAGGGGTGTCGTAACACTTGTGCAGAGAGGTGTGTTAGAGTTTTTGAGAGGTAATTCATTTCTTAAGGTGTCGTACCATCATTTGGAAGGGCCGTACAATTTGGTTGTTGCATTATATTGTAAATAAATTATGTTAGCAGCCTTCTTTCTGATTGCAGACTATTATATCACACTAAACATCAACTAGAAGGCCTGAAAATTAATGTTTGAGTTGCAGATATTAACTATAAATTGTTGATAATACTCATTCAAATCTGCTTCTTGGCTTTACATTCAAGTAATTTTTAAGTGGCTAAATCGAAGATTAATCAACAGTTGATCAAATTATTAGCCCAACTACATCACTTGATCATCACTCAGTTATATCGATTCAATCCGATTAAATATTTTATGTGTTTAAAGTTTGCTAGCCAACTATTTAACAAAATGTCTACTTTCAGATTGTTGGTCAAATGTTAGTTTTAATTCCTAGATTTGGTCTAAGAAGAGTAATCATTGCTTAATATTTCATTGTAAGCACTAGATGGTTTACCCACAGTTGTATTGACCTCATTATAAGATCCTGGTCAGTTCAACCACTGGATCCATCTTTACTTTTTGTAATATCCGCCAATTTGGCGTGTATCGGAATCAGGTGAATTAGCCCGCCATTTTGGTGTTGACGCAATTCCGCTTGTATTTAGCCGGTTTGGCTTGATCGGAATTTGTATTCACTATCAATCAATTTGGCTTGATCAGAATTTGTATTCACTATCAATCAATTTGGCTTGATCGATTCTATGATTTGATTATGTTGTAAGTTAGTTGGCTTGCCGCCAACATCTTTTTGTAATTCCTCTGTCCTCATTCTAGTCTCCGTGTGCTCTCACCTTGCCCACATCGAGAACTTGGTGATCAGAAAGAGTTAGAATTTGAGTGATCGCAAAATTTTATTGGATTTGAGCTAACAATTCCGCAAGGGACACTACACACCTTGCATCGCTAAAGAAAGTCCTCCCTTTCTAAATGAAATCTGATTGGGAAATTACACTATGCTAAAGGATGAATTGTAACTTAAGTTATATAGCATGCTAGACTAGTACAATCACAGTTGCCTATAGCACTACACACTGAATGGGTAAGTAAATATTTAGAATAACAGCAAAGTGCCTTGCAAAAGTTGTCCTTGACTTCTCTTCAAATAGAGAAACTATGTCTCAAAATGGACTCTCAAATTGACTTGTTTGGATGGCAAGCAACCCTTTTTGTCAAGAAGATAAATTGAAGTCTGATTGTTCTTGGTACTTTGAGTTTGTATTAAGCAAGTTGTACTCATAGTGGTTACTAAAACTCTAGAATAATCTCTCTTGAATATTTGGATGCAAGATTACTTCCTCCTCTTCTAGATGCAGATAATCATTAACATCAACAATATCACGAATCCATGGTGAAATGTTAAGTCCAAGCATAGAGCATGATGCAGTCACACTCTGGGTGTCTAATGAAAGACAGTCAAAACTTGCAGCAACTATTTCACATTCAGAAATTTTCAACTGGAAAACAATAACATATGATTTCTACTTTTACTGAACTCTAAATATTACATCTTACTATCATGAACATCATATGATTGCATTGTCCAACCAAGAAAATAATTCTTCCTTCCTTTTCATGTTTTTGTCCTCCTTTCTGCCCTTCTATGAGATTCACCTCCCTTTTCAATAAATGGTGCCATGAAAGTCATAAAGACTCCATCTTCCCACGTGGTCCAACAAATGAAACTAAAGGACCGAACTTAGATATCACTCACCAAGGGTTAAAATTTCCATTCTGTTGTGCTTTAGAGGCTGAAATATGTGTGGGTCCCATGTAAACTGTCCAGCAGATAGGGATCTTACCCAACCAAAAAAAAGACGAGTTTATGGGCCCCAACAAGTATAACCAATCAGCAGACAAGGTGATGCAACGCCCAAAAAAGGAATGAATGGTTTTTTCAGTTTATTTTGTCCACGCATCGAACTCACCCCACATCCAAGAAGATATTAGGCGACCCAACAGAGTACTGCAGGTTCTAAACTCATATGTTCACACCAACATTGTAATGTCCCCATTTTTCGCGAGCATCAGTTTTCAGAGGATTAGCCTATTTCTTGACCCTCGTAGGCTAATGGAGTTGTTTAGAGGGTCCCGTTTGGCAGTTATCAGAGTGTTTCCTTCTCTAGAACTTAGTTTGGTTTAGAATTGGCCTTCGTTTGACTCAGTTCCTCACACTTACTATTTATAGTAAGTCACTATTTCAGGGGAGTCAATATTGCTATTAATAGCAAGGCACCTGGACATGTCATACTTTCAGTGTTGATTCCAATTCTTAGTTGGCTTGGAGAAATAAGGTTTATTGTGCAAGTTATAATATTTAATTATTAATAAAGTTGACTTTATTAATAATTAAATCATTAAAGGCTTATTATAAAGTTATTAAAGTCACTTTATATTCAATGAGGCCATGACCCTCAACTTAAGTGATTTAAAGTGTAATTAATTATTACCTTGGTATGGGCGCCCAAATATTAAAATATTTTATAAAGTCAATGTGCAAACATGAATATCATTTTAAATGATTAAAAAAAAAAGCACATCTTGGGATTGACTTGTGTTTGGAGAAGTATATAAAGACTCAAAAGGCAAATGAAAATTCATTGTTGATTGAACACTTATGAAATTTGTGAAGCTTTGGCTGTGAGGAGAAAACAAGGATTTCTTCTTCAATCTGATCATGGAGAACGTTCATTCTCTCTGATTTGAGCAACCTACAGGTGTGAGACATCATCTTAAGGCTGCAATTGTTGGTGGCTTCAATTACAGGGGCTACACTTGAGCATAATAGAGGAGATTTCATCAAAGAATTACAAGGGTTTGAAGTTTCATATTGAAGAACAATTAATTTGCCGGCTGTGCATTTCTTTCTTGGCACTGTGGAAATTACATTGGGCAGATCTAAAGTAATCGGTGCATCTCTCTCTTGGCACTTTGCAAGGGTTTTAAAGAGTATTGAAAGGATAGGTCAGAAGTTTAATTATTTGCTGTTGACACACCCTTATTCAGCCACGTGAGGTTTATTGGGGGCTGTTCCTTCAATGTTTGCAGACTGTAATGATTATCATTGGCTGGGCGTGGGACTGTGAGGCTAAAACGCCTATCTTCTCAGCTCCTTTACTCATCCATTGAGGACGACTAGGTGTTGGGGAATTGCTGTTATGATTAAAGCGGTGGATAAACATATATTCATTGCTTGATGTCCATGGTGAGAGTTCCATGTTGCTGATATATATCTCCAGAAATTGCTGATATTCATTTTCAGACCTGCACACATGGTATTTGCCTTCCGGGTATGGTTGTATTAAATTTGCAAGGAAATGGAAAACTGATTTTAAATATGTAATGATTTTGTATTAGCAAGTTTTTGTAATGTGTTAGTAATAAATATTTAAAGGGCTTGCTACAGCAGTTAGCATACATTTGCAAAATAGTTATCATTACTTTCTATTTGTCTTGGTCTTTGTCATTTATACTTTGCCTGGAAAATTCCCATTTCTAAGTAAAAACCCCAATCTGAAAGAGCATTCAATTCAAGGAAAAATCAGAAAATTTGGGTTAGAACCAGCAGGGTTCGTTACAGACATAAAAGAGGTAAATGCGGGACCCGGGAAATCAACAAAAATAACTAATCAACCTCAACCATAAAACCTTCAACATTTGTGTCTTGCTCTACTCTTGTGGACCCCAAATGACTAGCTAAGAAATTCTGAATTTAATAGAAAATTTTGAATAAACTTGAAGACATGATATTTCCAAGTCCATGACATGAATTGTAAAGCTTCTGGTAAACAATTGTGTATAGCTTTTGTAGCATCAACATTTCAGATCCCACTCTGTGATCCATCATTAGGAAGAAGATGAAAATCACAGAGTCTGATCCGAAACATTTGTGTCTTTCTCTACTCTTGTGGACCCCACATGACTAGCTAGGAAATTCTGAATTTAATAGAAAATTTTGAATAAACTTGAAGACATGATATTTCCAAGTCCATGACATGAATTGTAAAGCTTCTAGTAAACAACTGTGTATAGCTTTTGTAGCATCAACATTTCAAATCACACTCTGTGATCCATCATTAGGAAGAGGATGAAAATCACAGAGTGTGATCCGAAACGTCGATACTAAAAAAGCTATAAACAGTTGAATAAACTTGTTGAAGCAAAAATATCTTTTTGGCCTCCGAGATTCCTTCCAACACACAAAGAAAAATTTTAAAATTAAACTACTATTGTTTTTGGGCGACACGGGATTCTGCATAAACCCAAATGCTCCTACACCAAACACATCGAATAAGTGAAATGTTCCATGAGTTTAAGACTCGTGAACATTTTACAAAGTCTATAACTAAAATTCCATGCTTGACAACCTTGGATGCATTCATCCAGGTTGCTTCATCTATTGCCTTGTTCTTCCACTTGACCAAGTATTGCATGTATTCCCTTCCCCTTGTTTTCTTGACTACATGGGAATTTACTACTATCTCAACTTCATCTTGTTCCTTTTCAGGCAACTACTATGCTTAACTTCCTTTTGACAATCAAGATTTGCACCCTCTTCTTTACTAGTCTACCCTTCACAATAACAGTACAAATCAGCAACATTGAAAATATGTGAAATGTCTACACCTTCAAAAAGCTCTAGCTCATATGCATTGGATGTAAACTTCCTTACGACCTTACATGGCCCAATCTTCTTCCATTTCAGCTTATTGTAGGTCCCTTGGCGAAATCTTTCTTTCCATAAATGAGCTAACACCAAGTCTCCCACTAGAAATTCTTGTTCCCTCCTCTTGAGATTTGCATGCTTTTTGAACTTGATTGTATTTTCCTTCTAATTCTTCTTAACTTCCTAGTGCAACTCATGTATATAATCAGCAAAATCTTCTACTACAACACTTTTCCTACCCAAATTAGCAATATTTCTCAAGTCGTCCAATCCGCTTGGGTTGTACCCATACACAATTTGGAAAGGGCTTTTGGTTATGCTCCAGTTAATTGAATTATAAGAAAATTCGGTATGTGCTAGGATCAAATCCCATTTAGTGGGCTTCTTCCCAACCAAACATCTCAACAAGTTACCTAGACTTCTATTGACAACTTTTGTTTGTCAATCGGTTTGGGGATGATAGACTACGATAAAATTCAGTTTAGCGTCTAATTTCTTCCACCAAGTGTGCCAAAAGTGACCCATAAATTTAGTGTCTCTATCTGAGACCATAGATCACCTACTCGGCGAGTTGCTGAGTACTCGCGAGTTTTTTTACTCGCGTGAGTACCTGCAATGTTTACTCGCCGAGTTTCTGGGTGAGATTTTGCCACAACTCGCGATGACTGCTCGCCAAAACTCGGCGAGTCCGTGCAGAAAAGTCTCCGCAACCTGCACACTGGAAAAATGCGGAAAAAACGTGCATAAGACACTCAAAAAACGCGTTTTCTGGTCTTTAAAAGACCCATTCACCCCTCCTCATCACACACAACAGCAAGCAAGCATTCTACAGCAGATTGGGAAGAATTTGTAGGGGATTTGAAGAAGAAATTTCTGCAATTTCGGATTTGGATCGGGTGAGTTCAAATTTTTTTCTCTTTTTTTTCAAGCATTTAAATTTGTAAATCATTTATAATTGTTTTAGAATGTCAAATTCACATTTTATATTTGATTGAATTGATTGAATGCATCTAAATTTGTGGATTGATTTTAATGTAAATGATTTATAGTGATTTTTTTTTCAATTTTATCAAATTTAGGGTTAGAAGATGATATTTTTATCAATTTTTCAGTTTTCAATTTAAATGTAAATGATTTAGGGTTAAATGATTACACTTAATTTTTTAAAATGTATCTAAATTTAGCATTTAAAAAAAAAACATGTTCAACTTCAAATTGCTAAATTTTTTTTAATCACTATTTTGTCGTTCTTATTGATATTGCAGGTTAATATATAAACAGGATGGCATCCGGCTCTAAATCTGGTTCTGACTCAACAAGTGCAAGTCATCCCATTGGAACTAGACCCGTTGGAAGCCGTGACCCTGCTTGGAAATATGGTGTAATGGGATCAATAGCAGGGTCTATGATTTGTAACTATTACCAAACGAAGCTTAGTGGAGGCATCAATCGCCTCAAATACCATCTCGTAGGCATTCCTTGATGTGATGCCAAGCCGTGTGGAGGAGCCTCGGAAGAGGTGAAACAAGAGATAATTGCCCTTCTTGCAGCACTAGATAAAAAGAAATTGGAGAGGGCGAAGGCACAAGCAGCCATACAAGAAGCCATTTCTCCTAATTTGTCAAGAGAATTTGATGTGGATACGCAAGGCATTGTGGGTTCTAGTCGTGGTCCATGCATACGTATCTCATTAGCATCCATCTCAGCCTCAAGTAGCTCGAGTCAAGCTCAGACACAAGGATTTTTTGTGCCTAGAAATGTACCAAGAACACAACCTTCATTGGAAGCTACAGGGTGGAACAAGGAGGTGCACAAAGAAGCAGATAAGGCATGTGCAAATTTTGGGTATTTCAACAACCTTCCCTTCAACGTGGCAAGGAGTCCATATTGGGAGTGTTTGGTGACAGCATTGACAGTTGCAGGGAAAGGGTACAAGGCTCCCCTTCCAAATCATTTAAGTGGCAGGTTGCTCCAAGAGGCTATTGTAGATGCAAAACAAATTATGGAAGATCAAAAGAAGCAATGGGGAAAGTTTGGATAAACAATTCTTTCAAATAGGTGCACAGATGGAACGAATCGTACCCTCATCAACTTTTTAGTGGCTTCAAATGGTGAGTTAATTTTTTTGAAGTCAATTGATGCCTCCAACAAAATAAAGAATGCAGAAAATTTGAGCTTGATGTTGGAGGAGGTTGTTTTAGAGGTGGGCATACAAAATGTTGTCCAAGTTGTTACTAACAATGCAGCGGCATATGTGGCGGTTGGAAGATTGCTTCAAGAGAGGCATCCAACACTTTTTTGGACCCCTTGTGCAGCTCATTGCCTTGACCTTCTTTTGGAGGACATAAGCAAAATTGATGGGGTGAGACTGATTGTAGAAGATGCTAGAAATATAACAAAATATATTTATAATCACCCATGGGTTCTTAGCTTGATGAGAGTTCACACCAAGGGGAAAGAGCTTGTGTGATCGGGTGCTACAAGGTCTGCAACTAATTTTCTAATGTTGCAAAGTATTTCTGGTTTATTGAATGCCTTGAAGCAGATGTTTGTGAGTCTAGCATGGCTAGACTCAACTTATTCAAAGAAGGTCGATGGAGAGAGGATCACAAAAATAGTTTTTGATGATGTTTTTGTGAAGAGAGCTCTAGACATTGTCAAGGTATCTTTACACTTTCAATTGAATACTTTCTTTTTAAACTTCAAAAATATTTAGTTTCACTGTAAATTTGTAAGTACTAAGTTGTAACTTAAATTTGTTTGTACTTTGTATCAGAGCCGGTAGTGAGGGTTTAGCGCTTGGTGGATGGGGACCAAAACCCAATGCGATATATTTATGAGGCCATGGATAGGGCCAACGAGGCCATCCAAAACTACTACAGGGGGGATGCAAGTAGATTTGCCCCTATTTGGGAGATCATTGATCGAAGGTGGAACAATCAACTCCACCAACCCATTCATGCAATAGGGTACTACCTCAACCCCAAATTGTTCTTCTCCGATAGCTTCTCAAGTGTTAGTGGGGAGGTTATGGAGGGCCTATCCACATGCATTATGAGGATGGTACCTGAGATTGAGGAGACAGACCTCATCATGTCTAAGTTGCAAAGTTATAATCATAGTAGTGGGAAGCTCTTTTCTTCACCATTAGTTGTGCGAGGAAGATCCACTCAGACACCAAGTAAGAAAAAGCTAAGTCTTATATCTTGCAAGTTATAAATTACAATTAGTAATAGAATATTGTTTATTTACAAACTCTTGAATATCTTATTTGCAGATACTTGGTGGGAAGATTGGGGTGGATATACCCCAAATTTGCAAAGGCTAGCCCTCCGAATTTTGTCTCAACCTTGTAGTGCTTCTGGTTGTGAACGCAAATGGAGTTTGTTTGATGCCATTCACACGAAGAAGCATAATAAATTGACTCAACAATGCCTCAATGATCTAGTCTTTGTGCAATACAACCTTCAGCTTCGCACAAGAAAGTTGGAAGACAAATCAGAGCAGCCTATTAATTTGGATGAGATTGATCCCTACAATGACTAGATTGCGCAAGATGATGAGCCCTCCTTGTTTACAGAGGATGACATTGCCAATTTCAAGAGGCAAGCTATGGAGGATGTTGTTGCAGCAAAAGCAGGGGAGATTGGATTGTCATTGGATGACATTGATATAGCAGAGGAGGCATTGCCATCTAGCAACAGGGTGGATCCAAAAAAGGCACAATCTTCTAGGCCAGGCAGTGAGCCACAACCGAGTGCGAGGACCATACCTCTACCGCCCAATATTTCACTAGGTTGGAGAAGAGGAAATTGTAAATACTTGTAGTATGCAATTTATGATGATTTTCAAAGACAATCATCATAAATTCATAATAGTTATCACTTATCAATTACCAGCTAGCTATTGTATCCGGCTTCGAATCATGATGCGATTTTGTAAATAATATGTATTCAAGAATCAAATCAAATCTAATAGAAAACAATTCCTCATGGTTTCTTATACTCATTTGATATATTTTGTAATTGAATTTTACAAAAAGAAATGTGTTTTCTTAGAAATTTAAGTATTTTTTAAGTTGTCGAGTTTTTTGCCGAGTTGGAAATTTTGGGCTTGCCAAGTACTCTCCGAGTCCAAGTCAACGAACTATGTTTGAGACTATACATTTTGGTAATCCATGGAGTCTAACTATCTCCTTAAAGAATAATGTGGCAACATGTGTGGCATCACTTGACTTTTTACATGGAATAAAATGTGTCATTTTGGAAAATTTATCTACTACCACATAAATGGAATCATTGACTCTTTGAGTCCTTGGCAACCCAAAAACGAAGTCCATACTTACATCCTCCCATGGCCTCTCTAAAATAGTTAAAGGCTAATATAACCCAGTATTTTGGCTCTTCCCTTTTGCATATTGACAAATTTTGCAATTCTACACCATATTCTTCACATTTGTACTCATCTTTGGCCAATAATAATTTTCACTTAGCTGCACCAACATCTTGTCCATTCCAAGGTGTGCAGCTAGGCCTCCATTGTGTTTCTCCCTTATTAGATTTTCCCTCATAGATCCTCGAGGTATACACAAACACTTTCCCTTGAACAACAATCCTTCCTAAATGAAGTAATCTAACCATCGTGTTGTGTTCTTGTCGACTGGGCTCTTGCATGCAGCCCATGCCTCCATGAAATCTGAATCATTTTCATACAAGCATCTTCTACTTAATGCATCAACTACTCGAATTGATCTACCCCTTCTATGCTTCAAAACAAATGAATAACATTGAATGAATTCAACCCATTTCATGTGTTTTTGATTGAGTTTATCTTGGTTGTTTATGTACGGCAATGCCTTGTTGATCCGTGAATAGGACAAATTCCTTTGGTAGTAAGTAGTGCCTTCACTTCTTAAGTGCTTGTATAATGACAGAAAATTCCTAATCATAGACTGAGTACTTTGTTTTAGCTTCATTCAACTTTTCACTAAAATAAGCAATGGGTTTGCCTTCTTGGCTCGGGACTCCTCTAGTTGTTGTCCCACTTGCATCAAAATCTACTTGAAACACTTTGTCAAAATCCGAAAATGCTACGACAAGTTGTTCTGTTACCTTCTCTTTTAATAGTTGAAAATTCTTTTCTACTACGGTTGTCCACTAAAACTCACTCCTACCACCTTTCATGGTTTATGTGATAGGTGCACAAATATCACTGAAATTCCGGATAAACTTCCTATAGAATCTTGCTAAGCCATGGAAACTTCTTGCCTCAAATGTACTTTTTGGCTAAGTTGTTGATATTGGTATAGGTACTGCCATATCGAGATTCAGGTACTGCCGATATGGCAAAAAATCCTAAGGTATGGGTATGGTTATATATATATATATATTATACACTATACATAATTGAAAATACAAATACTGCAATAATTTAACCAATTGCAAATATACAAATACTACAAATATAAATAGTATTTGTATATTGTATAACTACAAAATATACAATATATTTGTATATTTATATGATTATATCCATATACTATTTTTATTTGTATATTATTTATATTTATATTTGTACATACCATAGTTACAAGACTCAAACTTGGAGCATTACTTAGGATAGGGATTGACTCAACAAACCAAAAGTATAAACGTAATTCAATTACTTAGGATTTAATTGGGAAAAAATCAAAGAATAAAATAACGTCGCTTTTCCATCCGGCTTGACCTAAAACGATTTTTATTTTTTGCTTTTTAAAACTAACGCAAGGGTTTGGGGGTAATTCCCCTGGTGGGCTCGAGGGGCAATGCCATTTTTCATAATTTTACTACTTTTAACCAATTTCCAAGAGTCCTCCAAACCCTTCAATTTTTAGCACATCCTTGCTAAATCGCCAACATTTACTATGAATACAAAAGTTGCTATAAGCACATGCATTGTCACAAAATGGAGACAAACTTTACATCAAAATGATGGAGTCTTTTAGGTTTTCAATCGTGTTTTAAGGTTGAGAAATGTTTTTTTTATTCTTTAAAAAATGTGGATTTCACAGTTTATTGACGTTTTTAAATTTAAAAAAAAAATTGGTTGTGGGTTCCTTGAAGCGCAATTGAGCACAAGCCTGGGTTCAACCAAAGCACAACGTACTCACAAGGTACTTAGGGCAGCGGGATCACGCCATAGTCGTCCTATGCATGTACCCATTCCCACTCAATCCAAAAATGGGTCCAATTCTCGACAAACCTGATAACATAGCTTTTTGGAGATGGCCACTCTACAATGGCTCTTACCTTTTTTGGATCCATTCTCAAACCTTCCTTGGAAATGACGAATCCCAAATACACTAGTTCATTCTTTATAAAACTACACTTCTTCAAATTAATCTACAACTTTTCTTCTTTAAATCTTTCCGAGATTTTCCTCCTTTATTTTAGTAAAAATCAAAATATCTAAATAAAACACAATCACAAATTTACTAAGAAAGGGCTTCAATGCATAACCAGCCACTCGTACAATCCATCCTTTTGTCTTGAATGCAGACTTCCATTCATCCCCCTCTTTAATTTAAATTTGATGATAGTCACTCTTCAAGTCAATTTTTGTGAAATATTTGGCTCCACTTAAACAATCCATCAAGTCATCCATTCAAAATAATGGAAACTAGTACCTCACTATTATCTTGTTGATGGCTCATGAATCTGTGCACATGTCATTCACCATCCTTCTTGGATGCTAATACTATTGATACTACACATGGGCTCAAACTTTTCCTTATCAAACCTTTATCTAAAAGTCCTACGACCTATTTCTTCACTTCTTCATTCTCTATTGGTGTCATCCCATATGCTGCCTTGTTTGCTAAGTTGTCAGTCCTGGTATGGAAATAGGTATGGATTTGGGGTCCGGCCCCCATTGTATGGGTACAGGTGATATATATGTGTGTGTGTGTGTGTAAATTATATGAATTTTTAACATTTTGTTCATATTGCATTTATATCATAATAAACTGTGAAAATTCAAGCCTACAGGTCATTTAAGTTATAGTCTTCATAATAAACTGTGAAAATTCAAGCCTACAAGTCATTTATAGTGAAAAACTATAAATATAAATGACCTGCAGGCTTGAATTTTCACAGTTTATTATGATATAAATGCAATATGAACAAAATGTTGAAATTCATATAATTTCCACATCCAACATTCTATTGATCTCTGAAACAACACTTTCAACATAGAAAGGACTTATCCATTATGGTCTCTTGACTCTCTTCCTGACTGGTAATGCTCCCTCAATCAATTTACGAGGAGAGGCAAAAATTAGAAGGATGTAAAAACACATTACACTTCTTTTTTAGTCCAAAATGAAGCATATTGGCATTAGTTCAGAGTAGGAATGCAGACTAAAGATGAGATCAGAAAAGTGAAAACATAGTGATCTTGTATTGCAGTGCTCTGCACATTTCCAACTACATGTAGACTGGAATAAGTATATCTCCTGAAAATATTAGATGGGGTACTCTTTCAGGAAGTAATACAAAAAAATATTTCACCTTCAAATATGACCCAGAATCATGACAACTTATATGGAATAACAGAACAGTTCAGTAAATATTAACAAAACATGGATAAATAATGATATTTTAAGATCGATGCACCAAAATAATTAACGATGCATGAACTTTTATTTGGGTTCGCCCTGTCTATCCCAGGCACCCAAAGTACACTGTGGGTCAAAAACGCACATACATCCTACAAGCATACAGCTAAATTGGATTTATAACTAACCTTAAGGTTTGGTTCAGATATCATTGCCAAGTCACCTGCTTCAGCAATGTCAGCCTTAAATTGGTCAAATGTTGAAGCTGATGTTATTGCAATCTGCAAACAATCTTACAAAATTAGTAAACACCTCAAGGAAATTTTATGCATCAAAAGAGCACTGCAGCTGACAGAACAGGTACCTTCATCATCTTCAAAGTGTCCTTTATCCTTGTCCTATCTGCTTCATACTGCAATAAAGAAACAAATTGCCAACTTTAAAGCAAACTACAGTGCTCATGTATGAAATGGAGGCAAAATTTTGAGATTGTTCTCCCAGACCAAATATCTCCACGTAAAAACACACCGGCAACCACATCTAAACTAGCATCTTCAAGTGTAAGTTTTTATACCTGCTTCTCCAGTTCTTCCACAACATCTTCAAACAACTCTTTTGGAGTCAACCCAGATGTATTTGACGCCACATCTTGATATGCAGGATAGTCTTTAACCTACAGCCATACAACCAATGGATCAGCTTGAAATCCCAAAGCCAGCCCTCATGAATAAATATTATATGGAAAATTCTGCTGCACTAGCTTAAACAGAAAATTAAACGAATACCAGTTTATTCATCATTTTTATACCTTTGAAAAATAGTTAGCCCAAATTGTCTTGGCAGTTAGCAAACCAGAAGATTTATGCTCTTCCATTAACTTTCTGAACTCATCACGGTTCTTATGTTCCTTCCGGCGCAATTGCTCCTGCATAACAAAACGTAATGTTTCTTATAATAAGTTAAGCTCCATCATGTAACCATCATATAATTCTAAACATGAATGTCAAGTTCTGTACTTGCCTTCTTAATCCTTCTATCTTCTTCCTCTTTGGCTTCTAGTCCATGCACATATTCCTGAAAGCATTCAAAATTCCATATTTGAAGAGCTATTGGACTAGAAAATCTACCAGGAAACATGAACAGTAGCATCACCTGGAAAACTTCTAGACGATCTATTGGATCTATTTGATAGCACCTCTGATCCTTTTCAAGCCGGTCATGCACCTTCCTCCATTGAGTATTACCCTGTGATATAATCATAAATTGAAGACATGACTAATCCTTCTGCTGTAAAAGAAACAATCTTACAACAAGAAATTTCTGCAACAAAATCAAACTATTGCACACCTTGATAAAATCACACGATGCCAAAAATTCTCTATATTCACTAAGATTTCTCTTCCGTTGCTCACGTGCTTTGTCCCTTTCCTATGGTCAAACACAAAGATGAGATTTACTATGCCGCTGAGGTGATGATTGCAGCAATTGGTATATTTCATTTAGTATAAAACCACACTAAATAAAGCAATTAAATGCAGTTATCTAATCTATTGTTTGTAGTTACAGTGAGATGAATTACACCATCTGGAATCAAAAGAAAAATTCTCAGTTCAATGTCTGCTTTTGTAAAATTGCCAGTTGTTAACTCATGACAAAAATTTCCCGAAGCAAATTTAGTACATTATCCAACCCATTTGAATAAAACTCACAAATATAATATATTGTTCATAGTTATTGTGAGAAGTACTCCATTTGGCATCAAAAGAAAAATTCTCAGTTCAATGCTTGCTTTTGTAAAATTAGCAGAGGTTAACTCGTGGCAAATATTTCCTTCAAGCAGATTTAGTACATTTATCCAGCTCATTTGAATAAAAATCACCATAAATTCAAACCAAAAGATTCAGCTAGGTGAAATGATAGAAGAATACCATTGAATTTAGCAATGTTTATGACTTGCACAAATATTTGTGAATAAGAAAGGAACATTGTCTACAAAGCTTACTAAAGACTTTCGAAAACAAAAATTTGATTCATTAGAATGCATTCCAACCACAAACTCAAGGACGCAATGCACTTTTATTTATCAACTGCCTCTTCCTTAAAGTGTAAGCATTTATTGTGCCACACAACACAAATAAAGCATTTAAACCATGTAGAATACACCTAAGAGAACAAGATATATACTTTAATGGCTACTTTGATATGAATCAGTCATCTACCTGATAAATCATGATAAAATTCAAATAAATGCACACAATGGCATGTTCTGTGCAACTTATTTTTACTTGGTATGAACTTTGTTACATGTGAGCAGTTTTCAACTCTCATTGGAGATCGGGAAACTCGCAGAGTTACATGGTGCACCCATTCTTGAAATGGAAGTGCAATCTTTATTCAAAGCCAGCAATATTGATGACTTCTTTTGTGAAAAGACAAGCATGATCTTCGCTGAAAATCTTGGTTTCAATGGTAGTTAGGAAGGATCTATTTGCTAACCATATTTCGTCAACACCTCGGGAACGCCAATATACAGGCCATTGGCTGCTTGGTTTGTGTTTGTGTACCTTAGAAGTTTTGATCATGGTAACATTCCATTTACAAAGCATTGACACGACAAACTGAAAGAGTAAATGAAATTCAATTACTCAAGTTTTAAACAGGGAAAACCTTACAAATTAAAAAACTCTGAAATTAATCTATATTCATAAGATGGCCAATGCGAACAAAGAAATAGTTCTAAAGAAAGGGTACCTTGCAAAGCTCAAGCACACCAAGATGAAGCAATGAGTGGTCCTCATTGTACAAAAATATTTATGTGGTCTTATTACTTATGATGCAATAAATTCAATGGATGTCAACATAATTGATTTGGCGCACAAGTGGACCAAACATATTTGGTTGTATTTGAACTTTGATACATATTACCTTAAACACACAGAGAAAGACTATTAAAAGAACCCAAACCTTGCGCTGCAAGTCAAGCAAATAGTCCTCAAAGAGTTCCTCTCTCTCTCTTCCACGCTCAATTGCATGAAATCTTGGATCATTCTCAAATAGAGAGACAACTTTGCTGTACACAGTATTTCATCAATTAGTTTAACTATTGATAAAATGCAACAGTGACCATATAGGTAGCAAAGAATCTAAATTACCAGAACTAGAAAATCAATATATTATCATTTACTACATGCACATTTTTCATATGCACTGCAATACATGCTACTTAGATGGAATGAACAAACCTCCAACGTGTTGTTGATGTAAGCTCCTTACACTCCTGAATAAGAAAAAAATTTAAATGCATTACATCATTTTTCACAGAAAAATTTATGCGTCTTTTAATGTCTTTGTGCAATTGTCTTAATAAAAAGGCTGACAAGAAAATTGTAAGATTTCATTTGGCTCCCATTTTATGGCATCTCTTGCATAAGCCTCAGATTACCTCCAACATCTTAAGAAACTCTGCACGTGCTCTCTTTAGATTAAGCCGCTTCTCTTCAGCCTCGTGTTTCTTTCGCTGCACTGTATACTATTTGAAAAAGTTCGTTTAAGAACCAATTATCAGTATAGTGTACATAAAAAACTTAGAAGGTATTAAATACCCATGAAATAGGTAAATCACTTAAAGAGTGATGAAGAAATAGGATGATACTTCAAAAAATGTCTGCCTTCTCTCTGCAAGGCTTTTAAGGGCTCCATATCGCTTATCATTGATGATTACTCGCATTGCCTAGGAAAGGATCAAGCTATTACTTGGTGGAAACATTACCAATAAACATTTTTAAGAATTGAGGAAGCAAAGACAAATAAATGTTCATACCATATAAAGATGGAAATAAAAATAAAACCATAAATATATTACTTGTTCCCATGTCCAATCAGATTCTACATGTGCAGATTCTAACAATTGTTTGAAAGCAAGTTTTGCCTCCTGAAAACAACCACAAACACTCAGCTTACAAACAAAATGTATACATACCAAACTAACATCCAATGAAGCGTACGCAATTCCAATTTAATTTATACCGTCTTGTTAGCATATGTCACTGGCTCCTCCACCACAGGCAAAGGTTTGTTATCGACTAAAGGAGTAACATTAATCTTTCCAGTTACAGGCATTGCTTTCTTGGCTTCCTGCAATGAAGAGACAACCCAACATCAATACCACAATTAAGGATTCCTGAAAATCAAATTTTACCAAACAAAACAACAGTCTTAATGGAAATGAAAACCTAGAGGAAGGGCATACTAGGCAATGCAAGTTCATACTTTTTAAACATCATTATCATTAAGAGCAAGATGTAACCACCTTCTAGTAACATAGACCCTTATATATGTAGATGTGGATGAATGGATGTATGGATAGATGATTTTACATTTTGCTTTAATCATATAAATTTTTGGGTAAAAGTCTGGATCTACTTACATTTAAACTAACATTTGGGATAAAATAAAAACTCAGTCCCTTACATTTACAAATGTGGGAAACAAAGAATCATTTCATAAACCATTAAACAGATAATACATTTAAAACACCTCGAAAAACAAAACGTTACCTAACCATGAAATATATGCAGAAGGAAATATGTAAGAAACCATAGCTATATTCATGCTCAACTTGGAGCTTTAACAGTATATATAATAATAAGTTCGAAATCATTAGAAAACAGCAGCATAGCATTTACCATATGTCTTTTCATTTTGTCATTTTCCTGCAAACCAGCACTAAAATTTCAGGAGCATGAAGTTCCATATAGCCTAATCAAAGAACCCCTTGCTGAAGGTTCATGTAATTCTGAGACAAGGTTTCTCCCTTGTTCAAAGTGGTAACCGGTGACGTCCAATTTGCTACAGGCATATATATCAGCATCTCATTTCCCCTGATTGGGTATTGACTGTTCTTGTGTTTTCTGTTCATGTGGAATGTCATTTGAAGCAGGGTGTAGACAATCACCAACAACCCAGTTGGACTTGCAAGGCCAGATCAAGGCAGGCTAGGTGAGGTTGTGGCCTCAACTCACGGAATTGACGAGTCCAGCGTCAGGACTCACCAATTCAGCTGTTTCTTTGGTAGAATAAACAGCAATTTTAAAAAACATTCAAAACAAATAAATCAAAAACTAAAATAAAAAAACCTACACTAAAAGATCACTAACACATTAAAACAACACCATGAACTTTTCAACCCTATTTTGACTTGCTAATTACATTTGCACTCTCACTAAATCTTACTTCTTTTCAGCGTTTGATGGGGACACATTCCCGAGGGACCTACTAATGTTCCCAACATCCTAGATGTCCCTAGGACTTGGGGACTTGGAGGGGATGTCCCCTTTTTTGAGGGCTGGACAGCCTGCTCCATTTGGTATATAAAAATAAAAAGGTAACTTTTTAAGGAAAGAAATGCTACAAACCCCTAAAAACCTAAAAGAGGAGGGATCGTCAATGCAAATTTACACATTGTAATTACTTTTTTAAATTTCAGCTGCTTTTAGTTTTTTAAAGTTATTTTAATAGCCACATCCCCTGTAATGAGCTGCCCTGATTTTTTTTTTTGGAAACAGATAACACTGAATGTTAAGAGCAATTATATCTTCCACACTCTTCTGATCACCCAGATACCGATGTGGGCAAGGTGAGAGCATACAAGCGCTTCAGAGTTAGCATTCAAAACCCAAATCCAGCAATAGAAACAACTTCCACTTATTCAATGGGCATCCACTTAATCGTGGCAGTGAAACATGAAACGAAACATCCACTTATGCAGTGGGCAACCACTTATTCAGCGGGATACAAGAAAGTGAAAACCCGGTGCATCCACTTATTCAGCGAGAACCTGAGCCATGAAGTACTGAAAGGAAATAGGCACATCCACTTATTTAGTGGGAAGCTATTACAATGAGTTTGCATCAACAGTGAGTATTACAATGAAGAGACAATATGCTGCAACACTCAGAATTAACTTAAACAACCCATACTCATTGATGATGTACTTTCCTCTGTTAATAAACTGCATATGAAAGAGATATCAATGAAAACATGACTGAAAATCACCTCTAAACTGAATCAATCCACAAACCATGTTGCTGTCTAAGGGCTGTGCCTGATTTGCTCTTGCTTTGTTGTTGTACGGCCGCCAATGGCAGGGATAAACTCACATGAATGAAGGATCAACCATCAAAACCTCCTCCAACCTCATTCCCATAGCATCTCCCATACTTGGCATCCAATATGAATACGTAATGTCACTCAAAACACCAGCAACCAGCAAGCATAAACCTCATGCCTGGAATCAGATGGTACAGCCCTGCAGAAATAGTACGGCAAGAAAAGAGTCTTCAAATCTGCAGCAAAGGACCTCTAAACAACTGTCAACATGATCGCCCAACAAGGCTAAAAGACTCCATATCAGTAGGTCTGCAATATATCAATCAAACTCCACAAAAAATGAAGTAAACACCCAAAGGTACGGCTCAGATTCGTACAGCCCAGCATAAGCAACAGCCGCAACTTCAAAGTAAACGCATAACATCACTTCAAAATCCACACTCAAAACCCCACACAACAAACAAAACTCTTTCATTCCAAAAACTTGTCAAAAGACACCAAACTCCATTCAACTCTATGTGATTCTTGGATGAAATCACCTCGAACCAACTAAGGTGGATCTTTCACCACAGAAACTGATCTTCTCCAAAAGGGTTTTCGTCCTCAAGAAGGAATGGAAGAACACTCAGGTTCAATCCAACAACATAACAATACAATCTCAAGCATAAAGAGCAAAATGAGCTCTCAACCCCCTTATATAGGCACTTTTTAGGAGTTTGCACATAAAAAGAATTATTAATTAGAAAAATAGACGTTTCCACTCAAACTCCAATATTACACCTTTTTCGCCACATTACCTCACTTTTATGTGCCTAAAAAAAGAGTGATTTTTCCCCATTCCAATGAGCTATAATACCCGTGCACTTTATAATTATTTCCAAATTTATAAGAATAAGTGCAAGATAATTAACTGATAGCTCATTAAAATACTTGCTTTTACGGAAAATCCCAAACTGCCAAATAAACTGCACCATCATACTCCATAAGGTTTGGGATGAATAACGACACCTTCCGGGTGACATTCCAAAAATAGACGACTCCTCCAAGAATCTTGGAAAGCTATCTGGGAAGCCGAACAAACTTCCGAAAGTTGCATTGTCATCCTGAAACATCACCGAGCTCAAAGCCAACATCAACTGCTCTGAAAAACTGATCCATGGTCATTCCACGAACATTGGAGTTCTCTCAAATATGACGAATAGCCTCCGAACAACTAGGAACAAGCATAATGCGCACAAAAGGTCTATGCACCAAAAAGGAAACATTATAGTCCGCCCTCCTCGAAATTGCTTGCCCTCAAGCAATTCGTCAAACACAACCATCAAAGCCATCCTGAATAATACTACACCAGGATCCCAAATCAATCTAGGAGGTTTGTGAACCCCCAAATACCATGTGTCATGCTGTGTCATAACAGCAATTGCAACCCTCCACACTTCTTGCAAAAAGGGAAACAATCCTTTGCAAGAATTCTTCCAACTCATCCAAACACTGCTTGGACCTAACATGCCTCCTCTGAATTGTTCTGATATAATCAATAGGACTTGTGACCAACTCCAAGGGTCTCTGAATGATGAACCAAAGCATGTGGAAGTTCACTGTCTTGGACCAAGACCATGAGTAAACTATCAAAGTTTACCTCACAATCCTTCATAAGATGAACTCTTAGATTTAGGAAGGTCTGAGGTAACAAATAATCACTGCTGTTCAAAACTGAAATTAGCGAAGTACAATTAGATTTTAGCACTCTACATAAGTGATGCAGGAGCATCCCTGGTTCAAGAGCAATCTTGCATCAACCAAAACATTTGCATTTCAGTTTGTTTGCATTTCACTTCTTTCATTTTCCAATTCAGTTCAATTAGAAGCAGTTTCAGCTTGTGGTCCGGTATTGGCATTTCACATCTTGCGGATCTGGACTTGGCACCTACATTCATTCATCTACATCATATCCAAGAATTTAGAGCATTTGGATCAGTTACCGGAAAGATATCGCTATCAGAAGTTGATTGTTTTCTCAGAGCAGAGCATTCTAACAGTTCCTGATAATCAGCTGAAGGAGAAGGCTTGCGGATCATTCCTTGACTTGCGGATCTCAATGACACATCATTCAATGTCCTTTGGTTCGTGGCCGACCTTCCCCAAGGGTCCGCACGTTGTTCCATTCATTTGAGATCTAATAGATAGTTTAGATTTAAGCGAAAGAGCCTCAAAGCTTTATCTTGCGCATGCATGTAATCAGGCCTATGAGCCCTAGTTGTAAGCCCGCATGTTGTCGGCCAAATTGTATTTGAATTCCTTGACATACTGAATGACTGAATCTGCATCTGTTCCATTTCTTTGAGTTGTTTCCGTTGTGTTTACTCTTGTTGCACGGTCCGGACAGTTCATTCTGTGAACCCTCCTACCGTGACTGCACCAATAAGGGACAACAGCAGTATCGATGGAGTTCCCAAGTATAAGCATGTGAAATGAGCATTATTTTGCACAAAAACACCTTGAAAGTGGCTGGGAAACACTTCCAAGTAGTCTCCAACTGAAACCCTTCACTTCCTTAGCAAGAAATAATGTGCCAACTCTCTTGAATGAGAGCAAACAAAGATGTGAGGTGGCTGGCCTGCAACCAAACAGCAAGCTCAAGACTCAAAATCTGACCCATTCCTTGCCATGGAACACTCCCAAGAGTAACCATTTGTTCATTACTCCACTCCTTACTCAAAATCTCTCTCCAATCCATTAGTAAATGAGCAAATGTAATCACCAAATGGCTGGTAAAGAAAGGAACAGCACTATAAATTCTAAAATTTCAATCCTTATCCCTCCAAGGATCATCCCTGCCACTCCCAATGAGCTCCGTCAATCCTTGTTGAGGATCCCAAGCATGGATAACGAACCAAGAATGATCTCCAACATACCTAGAAAAGTATACATCATAACTCCAAGTGCCATCCATAGCATCTTGCTCATCATGGGAATTGATGACTTCTTTGATAATCTCTTGTACCCCATCCATATCAACATCAGCAACTAAGGGGCATGGAGTAACTGCTGTCCTCAAACCCAAACCCCAAAAAGGATTAGTATGAGTTAGATCATCAATCAATCCAAAGAATGGGTTGTCACACATGTGGATGACATGTTTATGTCCTTCCTTCAGAGCTTCATGAGTAACAAGTTTGAAACCTCTTTTCTTTGCTACTGTAATGAAATTCCAGCAACCACCAAACCACATTTTAACTCAATTTTTGGAACTACTCCTAGATCCCATATCTTGATGTTATCATCAAATGTATTGCCTCTATCAGGAATCGTTTCATCATCCAATATGAAAAGAGGATTATCATAAGTTGCTTCTACAACTATGACAAAGAGAGGGTTGTCATAAAGGTGAAAGCCATTACCTTCCTCTTGCTCAAAGCCAACTAAATATGCCCATGCAATTTATGATTTCCTTGGCATGATCTCCAAATCATACTCCTCTTGAAGAGTTTCAATCTCGTCAATCACCACCTGAATTTCTTCCGCCATTGTACCCTTTTCAAGCTCCCTCAAGTTTGTAACAGCAACAAGTTGTTTTTCAACTTCTTGAAGAGCCAATTGGGTACCATGCAACTTGTCTTTGGTCACATTAACCTCAAAGACGAGCTCATCCACCTTTCTCTCCTTCTCTCTTGCAATTTCAAAGGCATGATCACGGTCACTAATCACATGTAAATACTCAAATTTCATGGTCTCCATTGAATCTTTGATAATCTATAAATTTGCAAGGGTGACTCCATTCTCAATTCCCTTTTGTCTCTCCTCCATTTGAGCTTTCCCAATGAGGCTTTCAGCCAACTCATGTGAGCTGTCCAAACTTGCAAGGACTTGTATCACCTTCTCATCTGAGACCAAGAGTTGATTCTTCAACTCACACAACTCTCTAGGACTTTGTTCACTTAAGTGCCTTGATTCTTCGAGTAACAAGGATTCTGAAATTTCCTCATCTTTAGGAGCAATAAGACCCACGAAATTTGTCTCCTCTTCACAGTCACTTTGATCAAATGATATGGCTGCACCATACTCAAGCATTGAGTCATCACTTTGGGCTGATTTATAACTTTCAACAAGCTCCCCTTTATTACGAAGGTGATTTGGTAAAAACTTGAATGTTATTAACAAAGAGCAAAATGCTCAACAAAATATATACAAGATATACAAAGAGCAAGTTTCTAAAATAGAAACTACAGAAGATCGTGCAAATGATCTTACCAAATAAATTACAGCTAATTTACAAGAGTGACCATTAACTAAAAATAGGATAAATAATTATTCTAATACCCTTCCTTAATGGTCAATCTATCAACTACACCAAGAGACCCCCTGAATTTTACAAACTTATTTGGACCAAGGGACTTGGTGAGGATATCAGTTGTCTGATCCTCCGTCGGAACATATAGCAACTGAACTGATCCATCTTCAACAAGCTTTCTGATGAAGTGACAATGAGTTTCTACATGCTTGGTTCATTCATGGAAGACTGGATTTTTGGCAAGTTTGAGAACTCCCTGATTATCACAAAACAAGGGAGTTGGACCTGCTTGAGATATTTGCATATCAGCAAGCATCCGGCAAAGCCAAACTGCCTCACAAGCTACCTTAACTACTCCCCGATACTCTGCTTCTGACGAGGAGAGAGCCACCGCCTGCTGCTTCTTACTAGTCCATGTGACTGCACTGGATCCCAAACTGAACACATACCTAGAGGTGGATTTCCTGTCATCAACTGAACCTACCCAATCTGAGTCTGTGAAACCACTGAGGCGAGGATTGTGACTCCTTGAGTAAAGAAGTCCATAATCAAAAGTGCCCTTCACATAACGCAACACACGCTTCGTTGCTACCCAATGATCAGCCTTGGGGGCTGTCATGAAGCGTGAAATGTAGCTCACTGCAAAACTGAGGTCAGGTCTAGTGGCAGTGAGATAGATGAGGCTGCCCACTAGTTGCCTGAACAATGATTCATCCACTACAGGTGAGTCTGACTTGGCTGACAACTTAAGCCCTTTTTCCATGGGTGTGGAGGCAGGTTTACAATCCTGCATACGGAACTTATCCAGAAGACTATGAGCATACTTGGACTGGGAAATGAAGATACTGCTCTTAGTCTGCCAAACCTCAACACCTAAACAATAATGCAAGAGTCTCAAATCTATCATGTCAAATGTGCTGCACAAATCCTATTTGATCTCAGCGATCAAATGTGTCGAGCTACCAGTAATGATCAGGTCATCCACATAGACAACAAGAAGCAGAATATCACTACCAGTGTGTTTGACATACAAATTAGAGTCAGATGGACTCCTCTGAAAGCCATGATCTGTGAGGTACTTATCTATCTTGATGTACCAAGCTCGAGGAGCCTGTTTCAAGCCATAGAGTGCTTTGACCAATCTACACACCTTATGTTCTTGACCAACAACCTTGAACCCTGGAGGCTGCGTCATGTAGACTTCTTCCTTCAACTCACCGTTGAGAAAGGCACTCTTAACGTCCATCTGATGGACTTTGCAACCAAACTGGGCTGCTAAGGCAAGGACAAGCCGGATTGTACTCATTTTTGCTGTAGGAGCAAAAGTCTCCTCGTAGTCAATGCCTTCCTTCTGTGAGAACCCCCTAGCAACGAGACGAGTTTTGTACTTGTCAAGGGTTCCGTCAGCTTTGTATTTTACCTTGTACACCCATTTGCAGCTAATGGGCTTCTTCCCTGGAGGAAGATCAAAAAGGACCCAAGTGTGATTTTTCTGAAGACTCTAGTATTCAGACTCCATAGCCTTTTCCCACTCAGGGATTCCTTTAGCCTCTGAATGTGGCTGGGGCTCATAGACACTGTGAATGTTAGCCATGAGAGCAAAATTAACTGTATGCTGCTGTTTGCTCTTGTTTCTGGATGATCTACCCTCAATGAGCTCATCGTCATGAAGATCTCCAATAGTCTTAGCCCACCATTTAGGCCGAAAAGTAGAAGTGCCAACATCGGATGCAACAGGAGGAGCTGGAACAGGTGCAACTGGTGGAAGATCAACATCATCCGGAGGAAATTCAGGTTGAGCATCATCAAAATCAGAATCTGCATCATCATCCCTCCCATCAGGTGAACCTAACGGAAGATGAACACCCAAATCAGCAGCCTTCAAAAGCTGATCCTCAGAATGCTGCACAGGCGAGAAAGAAAGAAAAAGTCCTCGTTCTTCATCAAAGACAACATCCCGGCTGAAAGTAAGACGATCAGTATCGATATCAATCAACCGGTAAGCCTTATGGTTGTCACTGTACCCTGTGAACATAAGCTTTTGACTCTTGGAATCCAACTTGGAGCGCTTGGCATCTGGAATCCATACATAAGCTAAAGAGCCAAATATTTTCAAATGACTGATCCGAGGTTTGCAACCAGTCCAAGCTTCTTCAGGAGTCTTCTCCTTAACAGCATAAGTCGGAGACCGATTAAGGAGATAGACAGCAGTGTAGACTGCTTCTGCCCAGTACTTCTTAGGAACACTCCTGTGTTCTAACATGGAACGTGCCATCTCAGTGATTGTGCGGTTGCGCCGCTCTACAACATTGTTTTGCTAAGGAGTATAGGGTGTGGTTAACTGGCGTTTGAAGCCGTGTATATCACAAAAGTTGGAGAAGTCGGTAGAACAAAATTCCCCCCCATTATCTGACCTAAGAGTGACTATGGAACAGCCAAACTCTTTTTCTACTAAGGCCTTAAACTTCTGAAATACAGTAAACACATCTGATTTCTGTCTGAGAAAGTACACCCACATTTTACGATTGAAATCATCAACAAAAAGTAAGAAATACCTGCAACCAGTAACACAAGGTGTATTCATTGGCCCACATACATCAGCGCGAACCAACTGCAGTACCTTGGAGGCTCGCCATGAGTCACCAGTCGGGAACGGTGTCCGATGCTACTTCCCAGCCTGATAAGCTCCACAAACACCATGATGCTGGGTCTGGATCTCAGGTAAACTAGCCACAAGGCCCTCCCGAGATAGCTGAGAAAGATAGTGCACATTTAAGTGCCCATAACGTTGATGCCAAAGACTAGTGATGGAAGAATTTCGGGCTGCCATGGCTAACTCTGGAGAATCACTTGTATCCACAAGTCTGTATAGACCATGATCCTCAATACCAACAACCACAGTGCTACAAGTCTTCCGATCAACAATAGAACATTTGTGTGTACTGAACACCACATCCAACTGAGAAGAGTGCCGCATGATCTGACTGACAGAGAGAAGATTAAGTTCCATGCCAGGAACATAGTAGACATTGAGGAATATTAGATTCCTCCCACTAGACTGAATCTGAACAGTGCCCTTACCGACAACTGTATATTCTTCTCCTCCACCAAAAATAACTGAGTCACTGAAGGGAGTAAAGTCTGTAAACCAATCACGTCGATGAGTGAAGTGACGCGAAGCACCTGAATCAATGTACCAGGCAGAGGACTTCACATGATCTACAGGTCTTTTAGCCATAAAAGCGTAAAAAGCAGATTCCTTCTGCTCAGTGTGCTCGGCAATATTTGCTTTCTGCTGAGACCCTCCCTGCTTCTTCTATTCAGAAGCCAAACGCTGACGACAATCCTTTTTGATGTGACCATATTTGTGATAGTAATTACACTAAATATTCTTTTTCTTGATGCTGTCCTGAGGTTGACCTGAGCCTTTCTACTGTGGAGGCTGACCTTTGCCTTTATTCTGAGCCTGAAACTTGGCTGCAAAAGCTTGCTCTGAAGAGGACGAAGAAGCACTACTACCAAACTGTTGTTTCTAGCGATCCTGCTGCAAAAGGATAATACAGAGCTCTGGAAACTTCAGATCAACATTAGCGGATGTAATGTTGAGAGTCTCAATGAAATGTTCATAGGACTTAGGTAGACTTTTCAAAGTGATCACGACCATGTCTTCTTCCTCCATTTTTCGACCAATAGCCTCCAGCTGATCTCTGATCTCCTGGATCTTGTTCAAGTGCGTCTGCAAAGATGTTTTCTCATCCATCATGATAGAAAACAGTATATTTTTCAGGAAGAACGCACGGCTCTTGTCAGAGGTTTCATGCCAACCCTTCAGATGGTCCCAAATCTCCTTTGTTTTTCCAGCCGGAATTTGAGGTAGCTGATCATTTGTGACTGAAAGCTTAATGAGCATGACTGCTTCACGGTTCTGCTCATCAAACTTGTCCTAGTCTTTACCCGCCGTTGCAGGACGAGTAGTGGTGCCTAAAATCATCTGATCGAGGCAGCGATATTCAAAGATGGTCATCATTCGCTACTTCCAGGTATTATAATTTTTGCCATTAAATCGCTAACTGCCTTCCAACATAATGTTGGTCAAACTCGCCATCTTGCACGCTTGTCGATGCATGAAAAACGATGAACTGAGAAGAGGCTGAATGCACGAAACTTGAGGCACAAATTTCAATGCACAGGATGCTGAGGCAATTTACAGGCACAAAATTCGAGACAAATCCATCGTTTCAAATTTCAAGGCATGAATTTCGAGACACCCAGAAAAATCCGATAGGTACCCAGAAATAGTCTCGAAAAACCTAGAAAAAATCTGTGATCAGAATAATTTTTTGACTTCAAACAAAGGATTTATTTGCAAAAAAAAAACCTAGTCGATTTTCAGAAACCCTAGCCGCAGCACCAACAACACTGAGAATAACACACGATTTGTAGAGAATACTAAAAAATGCGTGCATTAATGGTACTAAGAATCGCATCTATCAGAGGAAACGATTCGCGGCTAAACTAGGGCACAAATCACATCCTTAATCCCCGGAAAAAAATGCACTCTGTCTAGAATAAAAATGCGTCCAGATTGATGAAAACCGCGAGCAGAAAGATTCAGGTTTCGAAACCCTAGATGCGGGTGAACCAAAAACCGACGCGGCAAACTAGGTCACAAAATCGCGCGCCCAGAATACTGAAAGTCGCAGCTTGAAATTGTTAGCAGAACAAGGTAACCCTCATTGGAATCGCGATTTCAGAGAGAACAAAGGAAAATCGCGATGTAGACAAAAGGCGACCCTGCTAACACAGGGACTGCGTCTTTAAAAAACACGACCACAGGTTTAAAAAACTCGACCTAGGTATGGCGCCAACAAAGAGCTCGCAATCACAGGAAGTCGCGATCAGAAGATGCACAGGAAACCGCCGGAAGAAACCCGTCAAAACCTAGGTTTTCAAACACCGCGATCAGAAGAGACGCCAACCAAAACGCGACTAGGAACTGAGCAGAAGTCGAACGCCCCCAAAAAATAAAATTTAGAAGGCTCTGATACCATATTATGAAGGTGATTTAGTAAAAACTTGAATGTTATTAACAAAGAGCAAAATGCTCAACAAAATATATACAAGATATACAAAGAGCAAGTTTCTAAAATAGAAACTGCAGAAGATCGTGCAAACGATCTTACCAAATAAATTACAGCTAATTTACAGGAGTGACCATAAACTAAAAATAGGATAAATAATTATCTAATACCCTTCAACATGCTCTTCATCTGAACTCTCTGAGAAGTCAAACTATTCTTCAATTTGCATGGGATATTCCCATTTACAATCAGCATTACCTTCACTAGGATGATGAAGATGCTGAATATTAAGGTTGTTCCCAAAGTTTCAGCAGCTTCAAACTCTTTTTTTGCTGCAACTACACTATTCTTCATGTCTTCAACAAGGCATTCTGCCGGAAACATCTTAGGCTTGCATGATGAATCGTCTTCTAGCATCCTATCAATCATTTTCATTTCTTTTTCTAGAGAAAAGGCATCTTCATAATTATCAAACTCCTCATCAAATATAGGACTTGCAAAGTCCATTCTTTCACAGAGAGCTTGGTCTCATATAGCTGTGGGAGAAACAGTTTTAGCAAAGAAAAAGATCTATTTATCCACAGAGAGAACCTCTGTTATCGTTTCATTTTCTCAGAGAGTTCATTGTTATCATATCTGCAGTGAGAAAGAGTTCTGTGACCTTCTAGACTCGGGGGAATAGCGCAGCGAGAGATCACTAATACCATATCTACAGTGAGAGAGAGCGGCAGTCACCAACCATACGTATCAACGCACAGGAAGAGCATAATATAGTGCGGGTGACAGAGGTATGGTTATCTCGTTTAAGATTATTATCTTATTCTTAGACTGCAAATAAGTATTCTGTAGAAGCTTATAGAGATGTTTTTAACATAGAGCAAGTATTTAGATTTATGTAAAACAGTGATTTCAAGATCACGACAACTATGCAAACATAGTTTCATAGGAAAGATAGATAAATTATCTTGTCTGGTTATGAAATGGCACTTCGAGTGCATGTAACCATCGAGTCGAACGTATGTTAGTATAATGTCTTTAAAACAGCATTTTAAACCGCAGAAGGGAAGCCATAGAATGTTTTAGTTTACTTCTAAGATGCTATAGAAGATAACATTTCCTGCCATTGTATTGTTTTAGCGAACTTATAAGAGTTATTATATTGTTAACATTAGTCGTTTTTGAAGTCACTGAACTGTGGTTTATGATTCGAATAACTATGTTGATTCAGAGGATTTCAGTCTGCAGGAAGTTGTTTCATACAGTGTATGCTTTTGAACAAACTTAGTTTTCCCTTAGCTATCAAACATCAGATATGAGTAGGAAACTAGCTTATACATGTAGATATTTGTTTTCACTTTCGAACTCGAAGTATTGTAAACTTATCCTATTAAGGTCTTAGTGCATAACTAGATAAAGTTATGTGCAATTGCAGAGACTGAACCTTACTCAAACTTTGATTTAAACATAGATGTTGTGAGGAGTAAAATGGTATAAGTCTTATATTGTTTGCAATCCAACTATTTTGTGTTAGATATACACCTATTGTAGACTATATAGAAATGATATAAATAACAATAGAAACACCTAAGGATAGTGATATATTATCACTTAAGCATTCTATAACAATGATAAGTATTATCATGGTATTCAAAGGATATTCTTTATCAGTTCAAAACCTATCCTATGTAGAGAGTAGGACTCCTCGAGAAGACCAAGAGGTCAAAATATTATTATTGTAGACTTAAATTTATCGAGGTTGAAAAATTGACTTAGTTTAGAGATTAATTATGAAAATGATATTTTTTTTTAATATGAAGAAGGCATACCTCGTGTGCTATGTTTTCACATGTTACAAGAAATGTGAATTCAAACAATGCCCAAGTGGTCAAGAGAAGACTAGAGGTTTTTGTTTTCATGTTATATTATGATAAACTTATACTTTTGGGAAAACAAGAGTATTTGTTATACAATGAGTCTGGGATAAAGAAGTTAAACCCTAGAATCAACCCAGAAGGGTTTAGAAGACTTAAAACTCTCAGGTCGGTTATGACATTGTTTTAGTCTATTGTTTGGTCGACAATAAATGGTCGAGAAACCATAGTTCAAGATAGTATAAATTAGAAAAGAGTCTAAATAGCACTTCGATAAATTTAAATGATTTCTTGATAGAGTCAAAACTTGACATATAACACAAGAGTGCTTAATCTTTGAGTCTTTGAGTTGAATGACAGGAAGTCATGGACCTTGATATTTGCAAGAATGCAACTAGGGACTCTCTGAAAGGTTAAAATCATCTAAACCTACATATCGTATATATATATATATATATATCCTAAGATAAGGATCAAATTCTAAGTTAGATTGACTAAAATCTGAGTTCTGTCAAGACAATTTATGTCCAGAGATACTAGTCAAGCAAGTCAAACTATAGGATGAGGTAGTTTCCAAGTCAAGTTAGAGGTGTGTGAACACACAACTATGTTTATTGCAAACGTCTATTTATATAGAAACTTTGGCCAAAGTGATGCATTTGTCTCTACATGCATTAGTCGGTTCACAGTGTCTAGATGGCGTGACCTGTCAGAATGATCATACTTAGCTAGAAGATTGTCTAGAGTTGTATGGTCGATTGTGTTACGTAGGACACAGCACTAGGACTCAGATGGCAACCTGTTGGTTCCTTATTTCTATACTCATTAAGAAAGGTAGGGCCACTTCCAAGAAGGAAGGTGTGTGGGGGACCGCTGGTCTGTGGTTGGAGGTAAAGCACTCGGATGATGCTCTCCCTCTGCAGCAGAAGACTCGCCGAGACTTGTGAGATAGATATCAGATTCCAGATGCAGTGTACTTCAAGTTATGAATTATGATTGTCAATCTTATCTAAAACTATTCTTTTTGCCATGTGCAGAATATTGTAAATGTAAAGTGAAATGTTTTCACTATGATTTTTATCTTTGAATATATTTTAATTTTCGAGGTCGAAAAATATTCAAAAAAGATATGCATTTTAAGTGATTATGCAAATGTTTAAAAAAAAAAATCTTTCATGTTTAACATGTTCATTTACTTTTTTTAGTAAACTTTGTGAGTAATTCCAAGTTATAAGGGATGGTATGTTACAAGAATGGCCACCAAACTAGACAAAAGAACCACTTGAGCCTGAGACGAGAAAAAGCATTAAATTCTTTAACAACTTTAGGAGGCACGGGACATGGATTTGGAATAAACTTGAGACCAAGACCCAACACTTCCTTTTTGTGATGTCCCTTATTGAATTTTTATGAAACATGCAATTTTTTTTGTGTTTATAATTTGCTCAATACTGGAACAAATATGGAATACAAAATAGCATCTACTAACACCAGAAATAAATACTGAACAACTGTAGATAATACCAGAAATAAATATGATAAACCCTTGTACATCAAATGCGAATGCTGATATTGCTACTTCCTGAATATTGATAGAAATGGATATAAGTACAGAAAGTACCGTATATTATCAGCAAAATCCCCAAAAATCATTAATCAAAATAGCAGCAATAGACTTCCAAGATGTTGCATTGATATTGATGCATATTGTACCACCCAAATAAGCCCAAATGGTATGGCTGACTGAAGTCTCCAACACCCAATGCCCCAAAACAGAAGATACAACAGATATTAGATGATTCGATGGAGTTGGATAAGGTACGTTAGCCTTGGCTAAGGTACACATGAGAATTCCATTGAGCTTTTTAAACCAATTTCTATGCTTCCGCTTAATCTTTCATATATGCAACAATTTGTGTTGTTGGCAACTCGTGTTTGTTTGACCCACAACAAGCATCATTTTTGCACTGATTGAAATGCCAAGCATAACCACCTCCTCCCAGAATTTTTTCTTTCATTGTCATTTGTCTCTAGATAGGTGAAAAAGGATTGATTTTTGAAAGCAAATGTTGACCCTTGACCCTTGGCCAACATAGCTATAACTTCTTGCAGCTGCCATTATACCAAATCCTTGTAGCTACAAATTTTAAAACAAACACCAAATTGGGGAAAAAACCCTAGCCCTAGGCTACCATTACTTAATGGGGAAAAAAAAGCCATCATCAAAACATTATTTTTAAAAAGACGTACTGGAAATTCAAAATAAAATTAAAAAATCTATTAAAAATACTTTGCTCCAAAGTGGACAAGTACTGCTATGCCATTTTCAAATAAGTTGAAGATGGATCCCTAGAGATAACAACAATAAAAAAATTATTTTTCTAAATAATTTAAATTTAGAAAAAAGAAATTGTTAAATGCATGGTTCACATTCTCAAACTCGACAAACCCAAAAACTTGCGACTCGGCAAAAAACTCAACAACTTAAAAAATTACTTAAATTTCTTTAAAAACACATTTTTTTTTCAAAATTCAATGACAAAATGTATCCAATGAGTACAAAAATGTTTTCTATTAGATTTGATTCATTTCAATACAAATTAAATACAAAATCGCATCATCATGCAGAATCTTGATGCAATAGTTAACTGCCAAGTTGCCAACTATTATGAATTTATCATGATTGCCTTTGAAAATCATCCTCATAATTCATAAATTGCTTATTACAACATTTTACGTCTTCCTTTTCCTTAATCTAATGAAAAATTGGGGAGAGGTTCTAATCCTTGCACTTGGTTGCCGCTACTCGCTCGACATTAAAGGTTGCACTTGTGGCTCCGGCTCCACCTCCATCCTGTTGCTAGATGGCAATGACTCCTCTTCTACCTCATCAATGTCATCCAATCACAATCCAGTAGCTCCAACTTCTGTTGCAGCCACATCCTCCATTGCCTACCTCTCAAAATCAAAAATCTCATATGCAGTAAACAATGGGGTCTCTATTTACTGGCGATATGGTGTTTCAGACCAAACTTAGAGTAAACGGAAATATACAGCAATAACTAGAAAGCATATGATTCATACCAAAATCGCACAGGATAAAACATTGTTCCATTCATTGAATATATCAGTATCACACTACAATGTCACAATGCTGCCCTCGATTACAAGTATCGACTCAATATATAACTTATGCCAAGGTTGGTTGAGATACCAACCGTTGGCAACGTCTCCACAACTAACCAACCGTCGGGGTTAACCCGACAACACTCCTAAACTTAACTGTGCACAACATTAATTAATTCGTGATTATTTACTTGGCCGACTACGGCCGACTACAATTATGACCGACTACATCATCCCGCCCACAAAATTAGTCGTCTTCAAGATGACAGAAAACCATGAAGTATCAAGTGATATTAAGTAAGCTCTACCAAACTGACAACACTGCTGAAGGAGCTGTGTAAAAGTAGAACCAACACATTCGGAACACCTGCCAGTAGACCAACCAACCAAGGAACCCAATCTGATAGCAGACTGAATGCTACGAATGTTGCACCCAATTGCTCACTGAATCAAGATAGTACTGATTTGATGGGGGTTTGGGGGCAACGCCCCTAACAAGGTCGTGGGGCAGCGCCCCTCGCAGGGGTTTGGGGGTAGCGCCCCCAACGGGGGTCTAGGGGCAGCACCCCCCAGTGGGGTTGAGGGTCAGCGCATCATTTTTTTGAATTATTGAAGTTGATTTCCGCACCCTCAATCGTACAGCCTTTTTCTTGTCGTCCTCCCCAGTCTTCTTCGTGCGACCTGCCAATCCTCTTTGTACGGCCTGTCTTTTTTCTTTCCTTCATCGATGGTACAGTTGTGTATTTTTTTCAAATTGCAGAGACTAAAAAAAATTAGTGTTTTTTTCTTTTTTTCTTGGGGGCGGAGTTGATGAAGTCGTACAGCTGAGGTCGTACGGTTCTTATCGTACGGCCTGGTCATACGGCTGAGGTCATACGGTTCTCATCATACGACCTGGTCATATGTCGTTTTTTTTTTTTTTTTCAATCTCTTTTTCTCTATTTTTTCCTTTTTTTTTTTTCCAATTTTCCATCCATGTCAACCTGAATCGGATTTTTTTATTTTTCTCCGACGGGGTCCACGTTCAATCTGCAACTCCGACTTTATTGATTTTGTAATCGTCGACAGGGACCGAAACTGCTGTCTTTCTTGGAACCAGAATTGTCGTCTTTCGGAAGCCACATACTACGTTCGGCAAACTGTCCAACTTTTTAACATCTTTTTTCTCTGTTGCTTTTCACCGATCGCCAAAAAATTGCAAGACGGCAAAATTACTCTATAGTCCTTATTCTTTCTGTATGGTCTCTTTTTGGCCGATGTTTTCAATGTTGTGTTCCCATTGTTAGTTTCATCACCCCGATTCACCTTGCTTTTCAATGACTCTTCATACCTAATCTCCTTGTCTGGTTCAAATGTATGTGCAAGTATATCGTCTATCTTGGCTTCACCCTCTGTATATTCTTTCTGTGCTTCTCCTGGTCAACTTGTCTGTTCTGGTCGACTTGTCTCTGCCACTATTTGCTCTGTTACTTCCGGCTGATTATTACTTTCCTCCCCTTTGTCACTCATTATTGGTTCCCTCTTGCCGAGTGGTTGAGTGTTTGTCAATCCATCCAGTGCTTCATTCATCAACAATGTTTCACTGGGGCCCAATATTGTTGAGTGTTTCACTAGTCGCCCAAGAGCATTTGCCACTTTCTCTTATTGAAATCATGTCACACTCTGGCTTGAAGAACTCATAGTCTTCCATCTGCCAGTGGAAGAGCCCACTAAAGGAATTAGTTTCATCCTCAAAACATTCTTGCAGTTTTAATACTCCTTCCTCATCAGGTTCTATTGGTCCTCTGCCAACTGACTCCCCTCCGTCTGAATCGGAATCTGATGCTAATTCTTCACTTACACCCTGTGTTCTCAGATCTATGACGATCTTCTTACCTTTGTTCTCTGTTGACAATGTGTTCTTTTTCCAGTTGTGGTTGGCCTTGGCGGCTATCAGCCACCCTCGGCCGAGTAATGCATCGTACGACGCATTTTGTGTTGTTATGACTGCAAAGTTTAACCGAAAGAGTTGGGTGCCAATCTTCACTTTTTGAGCCATTAGCACTCCCAACGCTTTAATTCCATGCTGGTCTGCTCCCAATAACTGAAAATTTTGTGGCCATAATGTAGGTTTTCCCAAGCACTTCCACGTATCTTCTGTCAACACATTCACTCCCGATCCATCGTCGATTATTGTGTTCGTCAAGTAACATCCACCGATTGCCATGTGTACAACGGCTGGATTATTGCCATTGTTAATTGCCAACAGTCTCGGGTCGATGACTTGTTCTCCTTCCAGCGATGGCTCCACTATGACATCTTCGTCCTTCGTTTGCCCGTTTGGGTTCCCTTCCATCACCTTCAAGATTGCCATCCTCAATTGCGGTATGCTCTGTAGAAGATCCGCTATCTTGACCGATACAGTGGTTTGTAACCCCTGATTCACAATACTCTTGTCCGGCTCTGGTCATACGGTAGTTATTTTTTTGTTCTTACCCTCCGTTTCCATTGCCATCTCTACTTCTTTTCTAGCCTCCCGAAGTCTCTCCTTCTCGGTTCCGGGATCTGGATACGTCGCTTTTTTCCATTGTGCTCGGGTGACCGCAAGGATCTCTTCATCATTTTCCTTGAAACTGATGAGGTTCACCCCTTTCTCTTCGGGCAATCTTTTTCTTCGTGATCCCCAGGCCCACACCACTTGCATAATGCATTTATTTTGTTCTGGTTATTGTTTGGGCATTCCCTTGCAAAGTGTCCCCATTCATTGCATTGTCGACACTGTATCATGGGCCGCCCCTTGCTGTCATACTGCAATCTGTTTCTTGGACTTCTATTGCTTTGGTAACCTCCAAGGGATGCATGGCTATTGTACTGGGGCTTTGGTGGTGTGTTCGGCGGTGTTGACGGTTCTCCTTGATTGAAGAGTACTTGCGTACCCCTTGCTTTCAGATTGTGTGGGCATTCCTTGATGGAATGTCCCATCACTTGGCAGCTATCACAAAACAATTTTTTCAGACAATTTGCCTTTGTATGACCTTCCCCCTTGCAATTTGTACACCACAGTTCTCTGGCTTCCCTCGTACTCTCCTTGTCGGCCTTCAGTTCTTTCATCATTCTCATCATGTCCTTCCTGAGTGCTTGCACAGTCTTGGACTCACTGTCACTGTTGTCATCCGTACTCTCCTCGTCGTCCGTCTTCCTTTTCCCTCGGAAGGATATTTTATTTTCACTCTCTATATCCATCACTCGATTGTACGCTTCATCGTATGATGACAAAGGCACGACTTTCATTTTCTTTCTCAGCGATAGGCGCAACCCTTCGATGAACCATCGCTTCTTCAGCCCGTCAGCCGGCTGAGTCTCCAGTTTTCCCAACAATTTTTTCAGTCTCCGGTTGTAAGTTCGCACGTTCTCGTGCTTCCCTTGCTTCGTACTGTAGATCTCCACTACAATTTCACTATCATCTCTCAGAAGTTTGAATTCGTCTTGGAATGCCTTCTTAAGTAATCTCCATGATGCCTTGTGTGCTTGGTCCAACTCTGTGTACCAGTCGATGGCACTATCTCTCAGTCTCGCTGGAAATGCTTTTAGCCAGTAGTCCACATCATCTTGCCCATTGGCTATCCAAATCGTCTCACACGTCTTACAGTGTCGTACTGGATCTTCTGACCCATCCCCCGTAAATTTTGGCAGCTTCTGCCTCTCGGCTGGCGGAGTCACCATCCTTCCCCGATGCCCTCCTTGTGCGTTGGACCTGACTGGACTGGTTCTCTCGCAACGTCCCGGTGCGTCACTTGCACTCTCGGCCACGTTCGAGTCTTCCCCGCGTCCTCTGTCAACGTCCTCTACACCTTTAGTCTCCTCGGGTTCGTTCTGATACTCCCTCTGCCCTGGGGTCTTAGGCTCAAATCTTCCAACTCTCAGCCCTTCGTCGTCCGATATGGATAACTCTCCGATGCGGCGTATGTTGTTTTCAATTTCTTCTGTCAATTCATTTTCATTCCCTTTTTCTTTATTTGTCAGCGGTGTCTTGAAAATTCCTTCGTCGGCATGATGATGTTCATTGACAATTTGTCTCAGTGTTTTCCTTCATTCTTCTTGTTCCTTTAATCTCAATGATCTTCGTGTTCTTTCCTCTGGTGTTTCATGCCCACTTGGTACTCGGTTCTTATCCTTATTGAGTTGTATGGGCATCAATTGCTACTCAGGTGAGGAGATGGTCGACCTCTTGGTCGACGTGCAATTGATCCCAAATGACCGACTGAGGGATCTCTCGTCTGAGAGCCTCCCTCCGTACATGGTCCTTCAACGAGTTTTCCCACAAACTACAGAGGTCTTCCGTCAGAGCATCTTCACGATCCTCGTTTGCTTGTACTGGCTCTTCGATCGGCTGCCCCATCACAACGCCATCTTCATTGTGTTTTTCTCGACCCTGGTTACACCCGACGGTTTGCTTGTTTCTGACGATGCCACTTGTCCAATGGTTTCCAACGACTCAACTTGTCATCGACAACCAACTTGTCATCCGATGGTCTTCGATGACTCAACTTGTCATCAACTTGTCATCCGATGGCCTCGAACGACTCAACTTGTCATCCGATGGCCTCAGACGACTCAACTTGTCATCGACTTGTCACCCTCGACCCGTTTTCGAACTGGCAACGGCGCCAAATGTTTTCTGGCGATATGGTGTTTCAGACCAAACTTGGAGTAAACGGAAATATACAGCAATAACTAGAAAGCATATGATTCATACCAGAATTGCACAGGATAAAACATTGTTCCATTCATTGAATATATCAGTATCACACTACAATGTCACAATGCTGCCCTCGATTACAAGTATCGACTCAATATATAACTTATGCCAAGGTTGGTTGAGATACCAACCGTTGGCAACGACTCCACAACTAACCAACCGTCGGGGTTAACCCGATAACACTCCTAAACTTAACTGTGCACAACATTAATTAATTGATGATTATTTACTTGGCCAACTATGGCCGACTACAATTATGACCGACTACAGTCTCCTCATCCTACCCTTTCTAATCACTATAAGCATTAATGTCATCCAAATCAATGACCTCTGATTTGTCCTCCACTTTTCTCATGCAAAGCCGAATGTCATGTCCCCTCCGCTCAAAAAGCATGATATTATCTTAATCTAATAAAGTGTTTTTAAACTCTAACTAATAATATAATTATTATGATAATAATATTAGTACTATTAATAATATATATATAAAGTTTTTCAAATTTGAATTAGAGCTGGTCAAAGCCACTCTAGAACCTCTTGCAAATTTGGCAAACAGGTATAAAGGAGAGGACACATTTCATTTGAGAGTATGCACCTTTGAATTCTTATGAGCAATCTTCACAAAGTGATTTTCATCTGCATTGAGACGAAAACCTCAAGGTAGCGAAATAGGTAGGATGATACCCCTGCTTATTGTAAGTGAGCTCATCCCAATTCAGGAGGTTAGCACAAAGTTTCAACGATTTCATTGCTACAGGTCATTTCTTGGCACTAGATTGGGTAGCGATTCACACAGCAGAGGACTGAGCGCAAGTTGAGGGATTGAGCCGATAAAGGTGTCTTCGACACATTCCACACACCCGTCCAGAGTATACGAATCACCAAGTCAAGCACTATCAATCAGCCAATGCACGACCAGCAACATTTCCAAGCACCATCTATCAGCCCAGGTGTGATCGGCAACATTTCAGGCCAAGGATAACGGAAGACACACGGCATTGGTAGACTTCCAGACCCACGGAATTGAACAAGGAACAGAGTAAACACATAGAGCAAACTCAGCATACTCCAGCAAGATAGAGAGGGCGACAGATGGTGTGTCAACAACACTACCATTAGCGCCTGAACCAGAATATCATAGGGTGGTCAAAGGCGAATTAATGGGTCTTGTCATTTTTTTGGCGATTCAGTGTGCAAACCAGTAGATACAGATTGACAGAGCACCACACTGAACCATAGTAACACCACCGTGTGATTCATAAAGAATGATATTTTGTACCTCTGTATGGTCAGTATATGTAATCTAAATTTTGAATCTGTATAATCATTATAATATAATGAGCTATCCTGCACTGAAACTCACTATCTGCAACCTATATATATGTGTATGTTTATGAACGGTGGATGATTGTGGATCTGCTTCCGGTTCATTGTGTTCTTCAATTGATTGTCAGCAACTGTGCAAAAGTTAATTACTGTTAAAACAGAAATAGGACATTGAGGTCATATTTTAAGCTTCAGGAATCTTACACCGAAGGTTGTATTATACTATTACCAATCTGCCCTTCAAATTCCTCCAATCTGCCCTTAAAATTTGCCTAAAAATCCATGTTTTTGGCATGTTTTAACCTCTACCGCATTTTTGTCACGTTTGGCGAGTTTTTTGCTCAGACTCACCAGAAACTAAGCAACTTTTACTCACAAGTTTTTCAGCGAGTTACTTGCCAGCGTAAAAAATGGCGAGTACTCACTGAGTATGTAAATTATCGTTAAATGCTTAAAAAAAATTAAATTAACATTTTAGAGTACTGAAATAGATGTTATGAAAGTAGTGATTAATTATATGATATTTGATAATCATCATGATGACAAACAATTAAATCTTAAAAGATAATCACCTAGAGATCGCAGATAGAGATTGGGAGGGGAATGCCATTATTTTTAAAAAATGATATGCGGTACTCAACGATGGCTATAGTTTCAATCTATTGATAAATATTAAATTTCAGTGGACATACATATCTTAAGCCTTATCATTGTTTGTATTCATACATTAACTCTTTCGGATTTACTGAGAAAAAATTCTGCTTAAAAAAACTCATGATTTTCTATGCAAAAATAGAAAATTACCTGTCTATTGGTGTACTTCTTTATTTCTTTTAACTCTTTCAACCACATATCAAAAAGATAGGAAAACCCAATGTAATTTTATAATATATCTGAAAAACTTATATAGGAAGTTTTCCAATTCATAAGTGAATCTTCTAGGAGATGTATAGAGACGCAATGAAAATTCATCTAGAGTCCCCTAATGTCTAAGACATCCCCATATCTGTCTCTGAGACAGAGGTGTTTTTGATATGGGAAGGCAAGTACCAAGGATTGGGGTACAAGTCTCCATGTTTATAGTTTTAGCCTTTTAGGTTAGTTTATTTTAGATTTTTGATTTTTGAAGTATTATTTATTCAGTTTTTCTTTCACTTTTTGTTGAGTGGAATTAATGTTTTTTTTATCCTTAAGAACCCAGAGTTGGCCTGGGTATGACCCAGGTTTGACAACAGCATTGGATGCCCTAGCTGGCTACCACCCAAGTTTGTCTAAAACAAACCCAGAGTGTACCAAGGCAGAGCATTGTTTTGGAGGCACATCAGGGGCATTTGGGATCTCAAATTGGCCCCTCTTAGACAGACCCAGAACATAACCAGGCAGAGTAATATTTTGGAGTCACATTGGACGCATTTGGGATCACATATGGCCCAGGGCCAGGAACCCACATGTGTACGTGACAGTTTAGGGAAAAACCTAACTTTGTAGATTAAATACGTAATGAAACTACGATTTTTGGAAGCACAATTGCATAAAGGTCCTAATCTTATCCTTGATCACATGAAAATTGTTTGTGTGCTCAACAAATTTACTCCCTGAAGAAACAATCTTGAACTACATCCCAACCATTAGTTTATGACATTTGTAACAACCACAAGGGAAAGAAGGTTAAACATATGCTGACACAAAAAGCAAATTTAACAAAGAAAGAATTCTCAACGACAAATTATTAATAGTTGTGGCAGTTTAAACTAAATAAATGGCAACACCAAGGAGAAGATTCTAATACAAATTGGGTTTAAAAGTGAGGACAAAATGCTAATTCTACCTCAAGATCTTGTGCAGAAGCTTCATCTATTCCTCCTCCCTTTGTATCACCCAAATCAGCTTTGTCTAACCTGGAAAGCAAATATTTTGTAGAGGTCAGTGTATAGTTTAGAAAAAAAATCAAACACATTTTTCTTCCCACTTCACAATGGGAAGAATAATCAAATTACCAGAAATGCCAAGACAGCACCCTGTGTTTTTGTTAGAGGAAATTATATTGACATCCACAAATGACTTAAGGAGGTCAATGGGACTCAAAAGTACAGCAAGTTGCAATAGCTAATAAGAAATGCAGAAGGAAACCACAACAGCTAAAAGCAAAGTATCTTCAAAACAAATCAAACTTAGTTTAAATGATTTTCAACACAAACATAAGTCACACGATAATGTACATTGTAAAATACAAAAGTAAATCTGGCAAATCAAATCAGAATGGTGTCATGTACTCACTATTTTTTAAATAAATAGGGAACACCTTGGATTGAGATTTGAGAGGCATGTTTGGCATTAGAGAGCTAAAGTACCTTCAACCAAGGAACTTACACTCAATGATTGGGATCATGGCACTAAACAGTGTAGGGGGGGATTTGAAGTAAGATAGGTTGGTTTGTGGGCAGCCCATATCATGAACAAAGGGTGATAAACATACCTGAGTAAGGTTGGTGTTCTAAGGTTGTTGGGGTTGAGCTTGTAGGTTAGGAACAGCAGGGATGTCATCATTCACAATCCCAATGAGACCTTTTCCCTGGTGGCTCCCAACAATGGCCTATCTGATAACTTTCACCTGAGTTAGTTGAAGCTAAGACAGTATTCTGTCTCTCTTCTGCTTTCCTCTAATAAACTTTTTAAATGTCTGGTTCTATCCAAATTGTTGTGGCAAAGACACTAAACAGGTTTTCTTTTTATAGCCTTGGCAAGGAGGCGAGGGCTTCTCCTTTAACAAGATCCAATCTGGTCAATTGCCTGAGGCACTTGATTAGGGTTCTGATTCAAATGGATTTTGATGTAACATCATAACCTACAGAGTTGTGGGATCTTCTCCATTACTCCAGTCCACTTTCAAATTTGAATTGGAGCTGGTCAGCACCACCTTAGAATCTCTTGGAACCTTTGGCAAACAGGTATAAAGGAAAGGTCATATTTCATTTGAAGATAGCTGAATTTTGGTATGAGATGAATTATTCCAATTCCACTTTCAGTACTAACAGGACAGAAACCCTAGTTTGCACAAGTGAGTCAGGACGAAACCCGTCTCCTTTTTGGCAGATCTAAATCAGGATTTGCATTGGGTCTAAATCGTGGTTAACATTCATTTACATGTGCGCACCAGACTGGAGGAATTTGGAGTGTAAACTGCCAGAAATTCTTGTGCTTCAGGACATCATAGTGCGTGGTAATAGGACAAAGGAAGATCATTTCTTTAACAGGCTGAGTTGCAGCCATACTGGTCATCGATGCTTACTTAAGGATCACTGGAAATTGGTCATATCTAGGCAATCATTAGCCTATATCTGCTATCACTGGAAGGAACGGCCATAACCTTTATTAGCGAAGCTAATCTCATTGCCTTTCCATTCGGCCTGTCATCGTTGGAAGGAAAATTGTAGGGTTTGGGTGTCTAGGGTGACCTGGGCGATTTGACCTGGTGTAAGGCGTTGAACATTCATTGATAGTGAGGCGAGTTACCCCTGGGCGACATGGCATACAATGACTCATTCCTATGCCAGCATCCCAAGGCGGTTTCCATCAATTATTAGTTGTCACCAAATCTCTTGAGCGGACTGATATACAAAGCACCATTCATAGTGCGCCAACATCCGAAACCAGATTCCACACGCATTCAATTGATAAATACCAATGGAATTACATCGCCAACTGTGTATGTATTTCGTTGTTCATGAAAATGTAATGATCAGATAAAAACAACAGTGGTTTCCACAAATTATTGAGATCTATTTATTGTTTCTGTTCAGCATTCATATATATACAATATATGAGTGTTTTTACAGTCCAAATCTGTCTGAATCATTTAAAATTTTATACAATTGCAAATCATAATTGTGTGTGGAATAAACAAGTAACAGTTAGTTCTCTAAGCGAGATATTTTAATAGTATCAGAGCCATTTTTCTTGCCAGCCTGTGGGGCTGTGTGATGCAGATTCATGCACAGAAGTGATAGGGAGATCAGGTACCAGCGAAGGGAGAGAAGAAAAGAGGAAGCCATGGGGGACAGAAACGAAGAAGAAAACATATAGGAGTTCATTTGCCAGGAAAACAGAGAGCTGGCCAAAGAATCATAGTTCGAAAACTCGGACTCGGAGAGTACTTGGCAAGCAAAAAATTTCCGACTCGGAGAGTACTCGGCAAAAACTCGGCAACTTAAAAAACACGTAAATTTTTGAAAAAAACATAAATTTAATGCAAAATACAGCTAGAAAATGTACCAAATGAGTTTGGTTGGGGATTTGGGGGCAACGCCCCCAGTGGGGTCGAGGGGTAGTGTCCAAATGAAGACTTTCAAAACCACACAGACCTTCATGGCGCACACCATTTTCATAATTTTTTAAAAAAGCAAAACACAATGCTTATAATGCCAAAAAAACAGAGTTTTGGAGTGTTTTTTTCCGCGATTTTGATGTATTGATGACGCGACAAGTCAAGTATTTGGAAAAACTCATTGAGTTTTTGGTGAGTCTCGGCGAGTTTTTCCAATTACTCGGCAAAAAAACTCGGAGAGTAAACATTGTGAGTACTCGCGGAGCAAAAAATCTCGAGAGTACTCGGCGATTCGGAGAGTACTCGGAGAGTTTGCAAACTATGCAAAGAATATCAATCGTCCATGAGGGAATCCATGGCAGAAATAGCTCAAATATTGAAGGGATTGAACCAACAGTGGAGTGCTGGTAAGTCTAATCAAAATGGTGTAGAAGGAAGTAACTCAACTAATGACAAAGTTTCAATTAACCCACCCATGAGGACATTCAAAGCCAAATTTTTACAAAGATATGAGGCAGACCTCCTTGAGAAAGAACAGTCAATACTGCCACGACGGGAGGATGAAATGGCAAGGTATCATGCTGAATACAATGCCCTAAATCCAGCCATTCGTCGTGACATGTCTTTTGTTGAGTATTATGAGATGAAAACAAGAAATGGGCATAGGAGGAGAAGGTATGAGGAGCAGTCCCGTAGAGATACACAACAACGTTTGGGGAAGATCACCATACCTACATATGATGGATTAGACAGTTGTTCAGCTAGAGCATGGTTGCAGAAGTTGGATACGTATTTCTTATTGAATCCCATGTTTGAAAAAGAAGCCATCAAGTTCACTACTTTACATCTAGAGGGTGTAGCTCATGAATGGTGGTACCATGGCATGGTGACACAAGGGCATGGTTCCATTACCACCTTGGAGGAGTTCAGACAAAGGTTGACAAAGAGATTTGATAGGAAGGATCCAGAGACTTACTTCAGAGAGTTAGCACAATTGAGATAGGAGGGATCGATTGAGCATTATGTAGCAGAGTTTCAAAAGCTTTCAGTGATGGTTCCAGATGTGACGGAGAGGAGACTCATAGTGCTTTTTGTGGAAGGTCTAAGTGATTCACTCAAGGAGCTAATTGATATGGGACATCAATTATTTCTCCCTTTTTTGAATTTTACTGCATTTTTTGGGTTCCTAATTGTTTCTCGTTTTTTTTCCGATAATATCCCAAGAAACTGAAAATATCTTATCTTTTGGGATGTCGAGAAATTCATGAGAATGATATTTGCTTCTATGGTACTCACAATTGATAAGTACTTGGTGAATTTGGGCTTCATCAAAACAGTTGCATATCCTAAACTTTACTATGTTTAATATATATAATCTATTAGTTTTGGTCCTATAAGTGGATGACCTAATCCTTACAAGCAAGCATTGAGAAGCTCATAGCATGGTGTAAGTGGTAGTTGAGTTTGATATGAAGGGCATGGACCTTATGTGTTATTTTCTAAGTCTTGAGGTGTGGCAAGTATAGGTGAGATCTTCCTTGGTCGAGGGAAGTACATAGTAGAGATTCTAAAGAGATTTCAGATGATGGATTGTAAGCCCCTAGCAACTCCAATGGTTTTGAATCTAAAGTTTATTGTAAATTTAGAATTGGATTTGATGGAGTGTTTGGTGTACAAACAGTTGATAGGTTCCCTCATGTATTTGATGAATATCCAACCTAATATTTTCTTTGCAGTGAATACATTGAGCGAATTCATGGTTGAGCCTATGCAGATTCACTTCACTATGGCAAAGCATGTGCTCCAATACTTGAAGGGCACAATTCATTATGGCTTGAGATATTTTGGCGATGGAGAGTTAATGTTGCATGGATTTGCTGATTCAATCTGAGCAGGTGATGCTACTGCTAGGAAGAGCACTTCCTAGTTTTATATCAGCTTGGGGTCATATCTTAGTTCAACAGGAAGCACACAACACTAGTATTAATTTGAGCTAGGGAAGAGTACATGGCAGCTTCTTCTACTAGTTGTAAGGCTATCCAACTTCGCAAGTTGTTAGCAGAAGTTACTGATTAATTGTTGGACCTGACAGTTCTGTACTGGGACAATTAGAGTTGCATTAAGCTCTCTGAGAATCCAGTCATATAGACATTCAGTAACATTTCCTCAGAGATAGAGTTCAAAAGGGAGTAGCTGTTCTTAAATATGTTCCCTCGGATTCATAGGTTGCAAATATTTTGACAAAGCCCCTAGCAAAAGGGAAGTTTGGGATACTGAAAGCGAGACTGAATTTGATGGAGAACACCTTCCTCGCAAAGAGGGAGTATTATTCTTTTGTAGCTGTTGCTTGGCAGTTGTTCTCCTTTAGCATGGCACACTCGGCTTTTTTTAGCTTTTCCTACCTTTAGCTGGGCACAAACCTCTTTTGTCTTTTTTAATAAAATTATAAAAGCATGTTGTTTGTTTTTCTTATATTTAGATTGGATTCTAAATTTTGAGAGAACTTGTTCTCACTTTAAAACAAAGTGCTTTTCGTTCTGCTTTAGTTTTTTAGGTTAAGTTTTATCTTTCCTAGCCTAGGCGCTTCACTGAAATGGTATTTTTTTACTGTAAACCCTAGAGTTATCTTGTTCTATAAAAGAGACCTAGGGCACACCACTGAAATATATATATATATATATATATATATAGAGAGAGAGAGAGAGAGAGAGGGAGAGAATATATTTGAGTGTTGAACTAGTGCAGAGTAAATCTTTCAGTTATAATAAAAAGATAGATGCAGTTTTTAGAGTTCAAATCTGTGAATAGTTACCATTCATATTTTCAGCAGTATATGTTTGAAGATTAGCGTACTCAGATCTGCTGTTCTGATTGGAGTTTTCATTTTAAGCTACTCTGCAGTTAGGGTTAATTTACTGAAGGCAGAATCTGCTTACCATGGTCCAAAAATTCAAATTTAAGACAATCAGGAACAATTTTAGAGTCCGCCTCTACAATGATATTCTTGATCAACAAGTCCAAGGACAAGCGCATACCTTGTTTAAGGGCCAGCAAGCCATACTGTTGGTCTGTTGACCTATTCTTGTCATATACGCATCAATGAAGTGACCTGAAGAATTCCTAACTCCCACACTCCCCAAAATGCCAGGTTTGATTTTGGATGTGCCATCAAAATTCAAAATGAGTCATCTTGTGGGTGGAAGCCACCATTTGGACATAAGTACTATTCTATAATCTTAGAGTAATGATTGAATTCCCCATTTCTGACCAATAACCAAATCCTAAGGGAGAGGCACAGCGAGGTATCCTTTTTCTTGGCCAGGTAGATGTGTCCAGAAGCTACTATCCAGTTTGTAATGTCCCCATTTTTCATAGTGATCACCTAAGGGAATTGGCTAGCCTATCCTATTCCCGTAGGCTAAGCCGGAGGGCTAAGGGAATAACCTAATTGACTAGATATCATAACTAGTCAATTTTATTAGGGCAAATGGATGATAAGAGAAGTCTTTGAACATTTTTATGAGCTTATTGGAGAAGTTAAAATAAATAAAATAATTTGCCCTAGAGATGAGCGAAGAAGGAGAGAGAAAAGAAGAATGAAAGAAAGGAAGAAAAAAAGATGGAAATGCCTTTGGAGATTTTAAGGAAAAATAAGAATAAATTAAGATAATTTGCCATTGAGGTGGACAACCTAATTGAAGGTCAAAAACACAGAATAGGAATTGCCTAAGTGGTTCACTCCTCTTGGAGAATGGAAGGAAAAATAAGAAAAAATAAAATACCTTGTCTAGGTCGGCCAAGGTAGAGAAAGAAAAATAAAATAAAATATTTTTATTGTGTTTTGGGCGCCTAGCATGAGGTCGGCCCTATGAGAGGAGAAAAAAGGAAATAAAATAAGTTTTTAAGAGGAGGTCGTCTAGCTTGAGGAAGGAAAAGAATTGTGTATAAATACAAGGTCATTTGGAGGCTTTTTCATCGTTCATTCACATCATAATTTCTATTGAGTTTATACTCTTGGCTGCAACTTAGGTTGGGCTTTCATTCCGAGGAGGAAAACCCTTGTGAATGTGGTGAGATGGATGAAACCCTAGCTCATTATTGTGGAGGATTCATCACGGGGTCCTATTTGTGCTTCATTGGAGACATTTTGAGGAGAAGAGCATCATTGCATAAATCAGATTTGAAGATCAGTTTTGGAGCAACACTTTGGTGGCATTTTGTGAGCACAATGCATTGGAGTTTAACCCTAACTTGAGTACCACTTTTGGAGCAGGCTTGTGTGCCCATCTTTGAGGGCGATTTTGGCTTGTTTGGAGCAGCAAACCCTAGGCGCACTTCATGAACGATTTGTCCAGCTAGGGTTGAGCATTTGTCATCTATTTTTGCATGTATTTCGTATGTACAATCATACTTTATTGGTCTGATTTGTAGTGCAGAAATCTAGGCATTGTTTGACATGTTTGTGCCCTAAAATTTATTGTAAAAATCAGATCAGAATATTCAGATTTGTAGCGGCAGAGTTTTCTACAGAAAAATCAGATTTGTGTTGCAATTAGATGCCCTACATTGTGTATTTCATGGTGGATTTCATGCTTGTTATGAATATCAATTTGTAGCATCATTTACCATGTTTATTTGTCATGTTTGGGCACATGTTTGTTTGCTGTTGTAAATTGTTTGAAATCAGAAAATTAGGGTTTTGAGCAGAAAATTAGGGCAGAATTCAGAAAATAAAAAATCAGAATTTTAGGGCAGATCCCATTGGGGATATTACACAGTTTTGAATATTTCAGACCAGATTATCTCTCAAACAGGATGTATTGTCAAACATACATCTATTACGTTCCTTCCAGATATTCCAAACTATGAAACCTAGGGTCATTTGATGGATGATTTTAAGTGCAGCCATGTGTCCCTCAAACCAACACCATTTCCCCATACATCTCCAGAAGTTGCTCATCTTTCTCAGCTCAGTATCAAAGAGAGAAGCAAATGCCCTTCATATTTCAGCAGTAAACAAACAAAAGAGCAGGAGATATGCAAGATTCCTCCATGCAGAGGCAGTTAGGATAGGTGTTGAGCCTGTAAGTCCACCTAGTTTCTTTAATTAGTCCAGCATGAGGAATTAATTTTGGACTGACAATCAAAGAAAACATTTGATTTTAGGCCAAACCAATGTGCTCCAGATTTTTGCCAATTGCTTGTGTCGAGTAACGAGTAGCTGAAGAAGAGATTCATAAGTAAAGGTCAAGGTTGGAATTTAAATATATCCATTTAAGTGGATCTATCATCTAGCAATGTGTTGTACCCATACGAAAAAAATTTCATCTATGTATACAAAACACCCCAAATTTCAAAATGATATCAAACCCCCTCTCGAGCATTATGTCGCCTTGTCATTTTCTTCTAACCACGCAAGTTCAAGATATATCAAAAAAGATTGAAGGAAGGCTAGATCGAATTGAAGTTCCAACAAGCCAAAATAGCTACGGCTATGAAAGATCGTCGAAAGGCGAAGGTCCGAATCCTCAGGTTGAAGACCAAAACATTGCTAAAGCACGGCGGAAGGCGCAAAGGAAAGACCAAACAAGCCCAAGATCAAAAATAAAATTTCCGTCCAAAAGTCAATTTTCGAAAATTTTTCTAAGGCAAAAGCGCGCCTGGCTCATATCGCGTGCCCCTGAGCCTAGGCACGCCTAGATGAAAATTGTGAAAATCAAGGCGAAAAGCACACCTCTCTAGAGCAAAGAGCACCAAAATTCAAGCAAAAATGGATGAAAGAGGAGAAAAAGACAGTGAAAAAGAGGAAGCGCACTTTTAAAGTTCCTCTTCTGCCAAAGCTCTATAAAAGGTCAAAATCACTAAGTTATTTTGCACACCGAGAGGAAGCGCATCTTCTCATATACACATGCGCCAAAGAGCAAAACAAGAAAAATTGTTAAAGCAAAAGAGGAGGCGCACTTCCCCAAGCGCGCCTCCACCAGGGAGGAAAAAGTTTCAAAGTCTTAAAGGCCACTTGGAGGAAGTGCGTTTTTGCTTCTCCACGCGCGCCAAAGGAAAAGTTAAAGATTAAGGAAAGAAAGGCTTTGAAAGAAGCACAGCTTCACACTCCCGCCCATGCCAGAGGAGGTTTTGGTGAAAGACAAAAAGCAAAGGAAAATCTTGAAAGAGGAAGCGTGCCTTGTGAGTTCCGCTTCCGCCAAACACAAAGAAGATAAAAAGAAAATATGTCAAAGTCATATAAGGAGGAAGCGCACATCTGAAAGTCCGTTTCCGCCATAAAAAGACTCCGCCCAAGTAAAAGTTGCAAAGGAAGATGAAGTCAACACACCAAGAAGAAGTGCACTCCTTCATTGGCGCGTGCGCCTAGGAGGTGTGTGTGGCTAAGGAGAAACGCGTCATTTGAAGGCGCCTCTTTGAAGACTTTGCTTTAAAATCAAAATTCTATTCTTAGAGCCAGTCGGCCCCTTCTTCCAAGGAGCACAAAGTCATATAAGGAGGAGGCGCACATCTGAAAGTCCGTTTCCGCCATAAGAAGACTCCGCCCAAGTAAAAGTTGCAAAGGAAGATGAAGTCGACACACCAAGAAGAAGTGCACTCCTTCATTGGCGCGTGCGCCTAGGAGGCGTGTGCGGCTAAGGAGAAACGCGTCGTTTGAAGGCGCCTCTTTGAAGACTTTGCTTTAAAATCAAAATTCTATTCTTAGAACCAGTCGGCCCCTTCTTCCAAGGAGCGCACGTCTCTGTGATGTTCCAATATTAAGGCCTTGTTTAAATTAAAGATTTAAACATCATGATGAAACAATGAAGTCAAATTGAATGACCGTATATTTAAGAAATAATAATAAACAATATTATTATTTCAATATAATTGAAATATGTCGAGTGGGTGTGGTCTAGTGGTTAAGACCACTTGGTCATATTGTGGAGACCAAGGTTCAAATCCCCCCAAAGACATCTTGGCTTCTAAATGGTTGTGGCTCTATGTAGGTGACTCTTGGCACTCTGTGGTTCTTGAGTGGAGTGTGTTCCAATTCTGGTGTACCTTGGTCTTCCGCAGCTTGACAGGTCGTGGCAGCAATGGTATACAGTGACGGATTTACCGCTGGTGATTCGCACTACAAGCGGCAGGATTTCAGTGGTGGCAAACTTAGCAGGGCCGCACCGTTGGTGATCTGTGCTATGGTGGTGGTGGCAGTTCGATGGGGAGGAGGTCCCCCTTGTGACCTCCGCTGGAGTGGGCCAGCCTAAAAATTCCCACACTTACCAAACAAAAAAATATATATAATTGAAATATAATATATATTTTAAGATATATTATATTTATAACAAATATAAATGTAATTATAAATATATATATATATATAAACATTGACAATTTAATATTATTATATAAGATAAATATAAATAACAAATATAAGTAATGATAATATAAATATATATTATTATCATATATTATAATATATAATAATAAATTTAATTATTAGTATAAATATAAATATTAAACTATGGGCAGATCAATCCAAATAAAAGACTGTTTAAAGCCAGAGATGACAAAGACTAAGAGTCATCGACTCTTATTTGAAAGGAAGTATTAATATAAATAGTGATTGGCAAGTCTTAAAGGATATAGCGATTAGTAAAAGAAGACAGCATTAATATGTAAGCAGCGATCATTAACAAATACACAAAAGGCTACGATCAGCCTTGGGAAGGGGCAGCGATCCCCACCAACAGTATTGACTCTTCTCTCCCTTCATAACAAACACATAATATAAATGTCAAAGGAAGTGATGTTCAAAGGATTCATTCTATGAGAAAATAAGATCTGATTTTAATAAAGATAAGGAATGAAGGATATATACTTTCTGAGTATAAGAAGCAATGAGTATCATTTGAATATAGAGCAGATTAAAAGCAGAAAACAGATATTCAGATCTGCCATTGAGATATATAGAAGAGGCATCGAATAAGATATTTTCTGAAGAATACAAAATATACCATACAGATAAAGACAGCAGTCTCATTATATCAGCAAGCTAGATTATAAGGAATAATATTCTTTAATTAAAGAGCAAACTTTGGATCTGCAGAAGAACATATTTATACACAATCTTCTAGACTGCTGAGGCATCAAAGGATACATTGCTAAAACATTATTTAACAGGTCAGAACAGTGCCTATTAAATGATTTGTCTATACTACTGTGATTCATTTACGTAGAATCACCAATCATAGAAGGATGATTAGTAGACAACGTGGAGGCAACCCTACCATGCCCCCCTAAGGGCCTGTTTGGAGGAAAGACTGATCAGCACCCCTAACATACCTCCCGGAAGGGACCTTATGGAGGCCTTGTTGACAGCTTACATCCTACAAAGCCCCCCGTTAGGCCCTGTGTGGAGGGGGAACTGAGTAGCAGCCTGCCATGCCCCGTAAGGGCCTACATGGAGGTATTGTTGACCAGTCAATGTCTTGCCATGTTGCACAACACCATCCCCACTATGATTGAGTTGAGTGAGTGAATAAATGGATTTAATTACATAATAATAAATAGTTGATCTGTCTATATGAATATCGTTTATAAATTTGAATGCAGGGAAATCTTATATAACACTAACATTCCAAAAGGTATGTTTGTATATCTATATTTTGTATATATGTTTCCTATGTTATGATTGCAGATTTAGAGCACAAGAATGATGCAGTTTGAAGGTAATCTAAATGGTAATTCCGAAACCCTAACCCCAGCTTGTGATATTTGAATTTCTAGGGCATATTAGGTAGGGGGCATTACAGTCTCCATATGAGCTTTCTTACATGCTATTTAAAGCACTTAACTCCACATTTCAAACTTCACTTCTCAAATTTGCATGGATATAAAAAAAAGCATTCTAAAAATAACAAAAGCAGATTGAAAACCTAGAAAGGCAGCGCTCCTTATAAAGAAGGCATTTGTTCATAGTTGTATTCATTTTGAAAGGCAGATTAAAGGTTTGCAAGGACAGCGCTTCTTCCTTTGAGGATATTTTTCACATAAACTCTTTATTTTGTTCATTCTTGACCAATCTAAGGGCAGGGATAAGCACATTGGAGGCATATTTTTGACATTGAGGAGCATTTAGAAGGTGAGATTGAAGCAATTTTCTAAAGGACAGCATTATTTTATGCAGGCTCAGCAGTACAAAGGCAGAATTCACATTTCCAGCCCTAAATAAGGCAGTTTTTAAAGCTTTTTCAGAGAAAGGCTTCCATTTTTGTGCAGGTTCAGCTTCAAAGGAGGGAAAATTCATTGTTTTTGAACATCAAAAGGCCGAATTTTGAGAGATTTTAGAAGGAAATTCATCTCAAATTGCAAGGGCAGGCATCCAAAAGTCAAAAAGTCAGACTTTTTTTCCATTTTTGAGCAGTTCCAGCCACCGTCTAGGGCAAGATTTTGACCTAAAAGTGTCATTTTAAGTGTTTTTGTGCCTTTGCAGCACCAAAAAACACTTCAAATCGACATTTGCATCCATTTCTAGAGGCCAAATTGAAGAGAAAACACAGAAATTTTGTTTCCCATGGGCAAATTATACAAATTTTCAAGAAATTCTGAGTTGGACAGCGAAGAAAAAAGTCTGATTTTCCGGGACAGCGAGCTAAAGGAGGTCTGATTTTGCATTTTTAGTGAGGGGCAGCGGAAAGGAACACTTCTCAAAGCCTCAAAGTCACCATGCAATACTCTTCTATCACCATGGAGGCCAGATCGGCACTCATTCATGAATATCCAAAGGTGAAGGAGACAGATTTATGCCACGTTTCCCCGAGGGTTTTGACTTGGATGCTATGATGAAAGCTGCAGTACTGCAGCAAAGAATTTGATTTACTCCGGGCTAACTCAAGCTAGCTCTTTCCCTATCTCGGTTCAATGCCTAGAGTTCGTACTTGCTTGCATAAAGCATTACGACCCTAAGACAAAGGAAATTAGAGCAGTGGATGGACGAATGCTAGCTAGCCTCAAATCAGATTACATCGAGTTTGCTTTCAGCATTCCGCCTTTTGAGGAGTCCCTCAACTTAGACCTTGAGGAGTGTGACAGGGGTATGGAGTACGCAAATTGAAAAGTGCCAGAAAGTAGTGTCCAAGTGGTTGAAGGAGAAGAGAAACACTCTTCTGAGGAATGTGAGCCGCAGAGAATTCAAAGATGAATTCGCTATCACGATCACTTTGCTCAATCGCATCATGGGGCAAGTTGAGGCCCAAAGCTTTAGAACATGGATGTTCTACATTATCAACAATGTGGTCAATGGCAACGAGACTTATGATTGGGCTTCCCTCATAAGCAATTGCATTCACAAGCAGATCATAGAGTTCCCTCGAACTCGTGAGTTCAGAATGATATCATTCTTGGTATACATGGTAGCGAAGCAGTGCAACTTTGTCGGGTTAAACTTTGTAGGTTCCTCACAGAATTCCAGGATATTCAGACTCTATCCTCAGTTGGAGTTCTCAAATTCCCTAAGGCATTTTTGGCGGGTCAATGATGCATTTTTTATGTATACAATACGTGACTTAGACAATCAGATGCATTTGCACATTTCAGAGGAGGCGAGGGCCGTCATATCAGATTGGGCAGATTGGTTCATACAATTCCCCACATTTTCATACATTCGAGTGTATGGGTTCACCTCATATCCATACATGCTCCCGAGGTACCCTTCCGACGAGGTGGTGTTCATGGAGTTCCTACGTCAGAGTTCAGAAGTTCATACTTTTCTATGCAGCAAGCATAAACATGGAGTTGGTTTTCCTATACAACTCGGTATTTACAAGTGCAAATCAGCCGTCGATGCTAAGATAATTGGAGAAGAGATGGCTAGATTTAGTCTCAAGACTTTCAAGGAAAAGCGCACCTATGACCCCAAGGAGGTGATGAAGTCCAAGGTTGGCGGCAAGTTTGCTCATATGCCTACCATTGAGGATTATCGGGCTAATTGTGAGGATGAGTTCGAGGTTCACCGGTGGAGTTACAGTCGCTTCACATTGGAGCAGATACTGGTATTCCTAGATGAGGATGTTAGAGGCTTGGAGGGGGAGAATAGTGTTCTTTCTCCTAAATTCATTACGGAGAAAATTGATCAGCGACCTTTGCCGCAAATAGATGGGTCCATTAAGGAATCAATCTGTATCACTGATAGGACTCGCGTGGTTGTGAAGCGCAGTTGGATGCTCCTGAATGCTCAAAGGCAAAAGAGAGCCAAAGTCCGCAAGGACAAAACCCCTACAGTGGAGCCGTCATCTTCTTCTTCTCGATTGGTGACACGGATGAAATCTAAGGTGATAGGCAAGAAGACCAAGGAGGTTAGCATTCCTAAGAAAGAACCCCTGAGGGCGATCTAGAAGGTTAGAACTCAGTCCAGGGCACCAATTCAACAGCAACCAGATGCAATTAATTTATCATCAGCAAAGCCGAGTTCGCCTACTACTTCTACTTCTTCTTCTTCTTCCTCTTCTTCTTCCGATGAGGATTCATCGTCATCACCTATGGTGCCTAAGACACATGAGTCCCCTATACTTAATACTTCCACACCTTTTGACTCATCACGAGTCGAGGAGCCCGAGGTTGAGCCTGAGGTCGAGCCCGAGGTCGACCAACAGTTGAGCCAAAAGTTGAGACAAAATCCCAACCGGAACCAGAGCCTGAAAGGGCTACTCCCACTTGGTTGAGCATGGTGATTGGAAAGAAAAGGACAAGACTTTCAGCACTCTCAAGAAATCATACAGGGAGCCTTCTGCAAAGAAATTGAAGAAGCAGTCAAGGATTTTGAGGACTCCTAAGGGTGACATGATTTTAGAGACCGCCATTCCTCCTCAGGATAAGACGGCGGTGGATGTAGAGCCTAATGATTTTCAGATCATCAAGGCTAACTTGGGCAGAAGCACCAGGCATGCCGCGGTGAACATATTGGAGGTTGCCACTGATACTTTGAGAGATAGAGTGCTAAAAGATGAAGAGGACAAGGCTGCCCTCAAAGCGGAAAACAAACAGTTGCAGCAATACATCTCTCAACTTTTGCATACTTCTACACAGCCTTCTCTTCTTTTGCCACAGGTAATGGAGTCTTCTGATGATCAGAGATAGTTGAGCCAGTTGGTGGTGTACGGCAAGCACACGAAGGACTGGATAGAAGACTTCATAGTGAAGGGTGTCGACTTTCTTGCAAAGTTGATTGCAGAAGTGGCAAGTTCTAAGGATATCTCCTTGGGATTGATAGCATGTTGGATTGCATGACGGAGATGGCGCCTATCTATGATAGGCTTTTGGTGAGGTTGCAAGCTCTTGGCTTGAGGCCCATGACAACAGAGCATAGATCCACAGTCTTTCATGGTCGCATCAGTACTCCTTTTTGATTCATATCTCAAAGGACATAACCTTGGAGTTGGCTACATGGAAAGAGAAACTTCTCAATTCATTCAGCGCATCCCTTGCAGGTACTTCACCAACGAAGGCATAAATAGCCTTGTACATGACTTGCAGAATGAGTTTATACGGTTGATCCGTGAGAGGTTGTGTGGAGATCCTCATGTAGTAAAGATGTACCTTTTGGCTGAAATCACAGTAAAATTTGATAAGGCTGAAAAGGAGTATATGGATTTGTCGAAGACAATAGAAGATGCAAGTGTCATCTTGCAGATGAAGACTGTTCACCTTGATTCCATCATTATACAAGATTAAAGTTGATGAATTTGAGAAAAATCACAATTCTCAGACTTAGCCATTTTTCAATGTTTGTAGGAAAATCTATTTTGAGCAGCTGGAGGGATTTCCAAAGCAGTTTCTATTTTGAGAACTGACTTTGCTTTTCAAAGATAAATTTATTTTTAGATCTGTTTTGGAAGTCATGCAAAATATCTGTTTGTGGAACTCTTTTTGTAATAACATACAAGTTCAGTTAACTGAATTGCATGAAACTTATTTTATATTTTTAAATGCTAATAAGCTCGCATGCTTGCGTGCAACATTAGAGTTAGGTTGAAGAGTATTAGTTCAACTCTTCTTTTCTATTTCATGCACCTTTTGTTTTAGGGTATAAATAAGTGTATTATAAACACTTTATTTCTTAATGGTAAATGTTGAAGCTTTTGTTGCTCTCATTTTATTGTTCAAACTGTGTTATGCAACTTATCGCTTTGAAGATAGATGTATGCTTTAAATTTCCGCAAACTTTGTGTTGAGGTTAGAAGCGAATGTCTGTGATTTTATGCATAAACATTTGTCTTTGATCTTCCTTTGTTCTTTGTGTTTCCTTTAAAATCAGCTCGCCTATGTTAATGTGCCTTCTTCAATCTTTGGATTTAATTGAAGCAAGCATAAGTGTATGTTTTAGACTAAAGTTATTCTTTTGCAGTACTTGAAAAACTTCTCATAGCATTGCATAAGAGCTTGAATTGCCTTGTGCTCGTGCCTCTGAGAAACAGAAAGATAGGTTACTCGTATTGTCTTTTTAAAATTTCTTGTCTAAGGGAGCTTCCCCTCCTAATTCGAAGAACAGTTTTACTATACAAGCTGTTCCGTTTTGTGTTGCACTGAAAGATGCAAATTAAAACGCTAACACAATGGTAATCCACATACAAGTATGTGCTTCAAAGTGCCATTTAAGAAGCTTCCTTGAGGGACCAAAGTATGCCTGAGGGTGGTCATCCACGTCAAATGTGGCAAGCTATGTGCAAAGATGGAACAGTAATCAGCAACCTTACAAAGATTTTGTGATTGGAGATAATGTTTCAGCTCATGTAGGGCAGATGAATCAATTGCCTCATAACCATTCCCACTGTCCCCCAAGAGAGAGGAACCTAACCATTTCTAATTTTCCAAGTAACCTTATCATTGAGTTGTAAGAATCCATGTTTAATGTGTGGCATTTCTTGACAGGACGCCATTCCACTGGATGTTACAATACACTTCATGCTCATAAAGACTATATTCATGCCTGAAGAGTTTACACCATACATTGTTGGGTTAGGTGATAAGTTTCCAAACATAGGTAATGGCCAATGTTAAGTAAGTTGCATGTATCCTTGATGTTTAATCTTCCATTGTTTTCTGGTCGCATGATTTGTGACCAAGCAACAGGGGGTACTTGAATATTATTTCTATACCCTACCAATGAAAGTTTTTTTCTAAATCATAATCCAATTCTTCTCAATGACCTTTGGAAGAGAAAGGAGATTCATGAGATAGACAAGAACCACTTGTAGGATGGCGTGAATGTGTTGGAGTTAACCTGTCATTTAGAGTCGGGCATTGGTCCAATTGTCGATCTTGCTGAGTACTTTCTGTTTAGTGGTTTCCCAGAGATCCCTGAGGTGTTTGATTTGTAGTGGAAAGCCCAAGCGTATGGTGGGAAGATGTTCTTTGTGATACCCAAGGAGAGACTGTATTTGAGTCCTCTTCTAACTCTTGATGCCAATAAAAATGATTGAAGTTTTATTCTAGTTGATAAGCTGACCTGTGGCAGATTGACATACCTCAAGAAGCATCCTTAGTCTTCTCACTTCTATAATAAGTATTGTAGAGATGAGAATTGTATCATCCACAACTTGGAAGCTGGAATATCTCTGCCCACCCTCAACAGTTGGAAATCCCAGAAGGTAGCACTTATCTTGTTTCTTTTTGTTAAATAGGAGTTCTCATTATGATGAACAGGTAAGGTCCAAGCAGTTCTGCTTCTGATGAGTAGAAAACTACACCTTGATCTCTGCTTAAGGCAACACAAAAGGTGGGAGTAACAATTCAAACGTTAACCCGTTTGCATACCTAGTTGTTGAAGCAAAGAGCTCTGAAACTCCAGATTATAAGGCTCCAGATAAACTTGTCAAGATTTTGTCATATCTAGATTTCAAATCACACGCGTCCTTTTATGAGTTTTTACGGAATGAATGATCTCTTGAACAGCAATAATGCTATTGGTGATTTATCCGTGAGGGCCAAAAGCAGATTGGTATTCTGAGACCATCTTAGAAAGAAGCAGCTTTGTCTTCCCAAAATGATTTTTGATATAATTTTATGCCATATTGCAATGTGAGATTGATTGAAGCTGTCAGAGAGAATCAGCCTTTTGGTGTTTCTGGAATCAAGACAATCTTGGTGCTGTTGATCTGTGTTCGCATCCGTTGGTGAGTTCTAAATTTGTCAACAACCTCTAGCAGATCATTTTGATAAGCTCCTAGAAGCGTCAAAAGAAAAATGTAAAGACAATTAGCCTTAGCTCCTCTTCAGTGACTGCAGCAATGAATTTGGTGCTATCATCTTTGCTGATCACTCTCGGAACATTTTGGAGGATGTTGTATTGGTCCTTAAGGCACTGATTCTATAGAATGGCTTCTGTTAAAATATTGGCATAGTAGGTTGTGGCATATGCAACCATGTCTTCAATCCTATAACTAAACCATGGCATATGCAAGCATTTCTTCAATGCTAGAACTAAATCATGAATTTAGTTCTAGGATTGAAGTTGTAAATAAGCATACGAATCATCAACATAGAAGTTGATGTAGACAAAGAAATAGATGTCAATTTTGTATCAATCAATGAAGTGAATGTATGAATTAGCTCTAGGATTGAAGTTACACTTAAATATAGGAATAACTGACTTATCAGTTGATGAAGAAAGAGATAGATGTAAATGTAATCAAAGGGAAATGTCGGAATACAATGTTGAAAAGTTAGTGATGTCTTGGAAGACGTAAAAGAGTTATACAGGAAATTGAGTCAAATTCACTAATTAGAATTTAGAACATGTTCAAAACATTTATGCGCATCAAATGGCCAACAAGAGAGTCCCATAAGACAAAAAAATAAATGAAAAGAACCTAGAAAGAATGGCTTCTATTGTAAATAGATAGTTGTGCCACTTTTTCCTTAAACTAAGCAAAAATTTGGTCAATAAAATATTTGGGTAAACATAATACTCTAACCATAGTTGGTCTGAATCATTGCCTATTGAGCTAAATCACATCCAGTCCACAATGGAAAATCAATTATAAGTTCCAGAGAGGCAGTACAGATTATAAAATATAAGGTGCAACCATATCTCTAAAGGGCAGAATTAGGTAATTATGCAAACAACAGCCAATTGACTTGAAAATCCTTGCTATTGATCTCAATCTCCAAAGGCTTTTGGGAAATTACCTCGTTTTCCATCAGATACCTCCTTGTGAATGTTTGATACAGAGGAAGAGCCATTCTCATGCCAGGGAAATATAAACATTAATGACATGGCCGAGGAATTAGAAGGCAGAATGATTGGATTGAAATTTGTAAGAAAGATAGCACCCAAAAATATATCGGCTATTTGCCTGTATCTTGTATGGGCAAATATAAGAACAGATAAACAAAGAGATCATAGCAAAAAAATACCAGATTCTGAAGCTATTAGAGGACCAAAATCCACCACCTGTCAGTATAAGAATGCAAATGGAATTGGAAACTCAGTGCATTAATGTCTACGGATCTCAAGCATGTAAAGGTGAAAAAGGAACTCCTCAAGACTGATTTCAAAGACTTCAGCCATATATTTGGTTTCAAAGAAGGCTTGTATCAGTATAATTTTATTTGTCTTGTTGCTAGTTATGACCATTTCTTTGCATTCAAAGTCATTTTCTCCAATTGAGTGCCATGGAGACCTATTATAATCAGTCAGTAATATATCTAACATCAGAATTCGACCAACCAAGATGATGGAAAGAATTCTGATAGTGGTTGATAATATCAAAAGTTATCCATGTTGCATATTAGCTCATTTCATTGATAACCCTGCTGTTTTGACAAAAAAATGACATCAACTGTTAGGAAACTACCAAACTACCAAACTAGTTCAATGGGACTCAAATGTACAAGAAGCATTGATAATGGCATAAAAGCATCTTCCACTAAAGGTTCAAGAAAAGTATAACAATAAAAGGGAATGTTTACCAAGAAGCATGTAAACCAAAACACCCATATAAAATTACAATATTACAAAGCAATAGCTCTGAAAGTACAATCACCATGACATACAGTAACAATGAGATGAAACAGCATCCCAAAACAGAAGAGCAACCAGATAGTATGGAAGCAAAAGATCCCTAGTCCTGACTCTTTATCATAGCAAAGGGAATGTATGACTCTAGAGGCTATCAACCACTATATTACCACTAAGGTCAAGTATAATATTTATGCAAAATTGTGTGAGTTAGCTGCTCCAGCACTTTCTTTATTTGACTTAAAAATTGATAAAGGTACCAAACTGAGATCTTTGGCTGTTTATATTAGAGTAGAGTTTTATTGTTTTTATGGTGGAAAGTTCAATTATCAAATAGACTTCTGTTTCCAGGAATTTGTATTTCGATATATCAGAGCTCATCAATTAGATTGTAGTTTAGCAAATGAGCATTCTGTCTCAAAAAAAAAAATTGGACTTTCAGAAAACTCCTGTTTCCAGGATTTTAGAGTTCAATCAGGTTGATTTCAATGGATGTCTGAGCTCATCGGTCAGGTTTTAATTTTAGCATTCAAGTTTCTGTTGTCAAAAATTTAGATTTCATCTTTTTAGACATCCTGTTTTCGGAACTTTCAGATTTTAATTCTGTTCATTTCAGATGATCCTCTCAGGACTAACCTAGGCAGACGGACTGAAGTAGCTATTGTTAGATGTATGAGAGTACTCTATGTTCTTCTAACATCCAAGGTCTGGTCTACTGAAAGTGATCAAATACATGGTAATACAGGCCTGGTTTCAGAGTTTGAAATCTGTGCGTGGAGGGAGAAGAAGCTGTCACCCTACCCAGCTAGAGGGATAAAAATGTGAACTGGTCTCAGAACACTGCCTAACCAGGCTTTTACTATATGAGTATGTCTGCGGAACCATACTACACTTGACCCCCCCACCTAAGATGGATTGGAAGAACAAAGTAGGTCTCAATGACCCTCTCGATCAATGATATCTGAAGATCATAATTGCATAGAGAAACAGAGTGAAATATCTCTGATCAGAAAACATTCAATTGCAGGGAGTTATAATTTAGAAACTACGAAGCAGGAAAATATCTCCTCGTAATGTACTTAATTACATTTCAATGAATTGAAAAGGTTCATGCTGCTTCAGAAATATGGTACCATGATAGAAAATATGTTCCAATAAATGATCAACATCTTCATAAGAGAAGAAAAGAGCCATAAAAACCTCAAAAACTAAATACTTACGGCATTGCTGCAGGTGATTCTGCCATGGAAGTGGAGGGTTCTGTAGTAGCTACAGCTTCGACATCTGTTTTAGGTGCTATTACAGTTGTAAATGTGCCAGTAGACATAGATGTTGAAATAGTTGGTGATGTCACAGCAGATGTGGTTTCTGCAGATGTTGATGCAACCAACAGAGGGGTAGACACAAGACTAGGTAAAGTAGCAACGATAGCTACAGGAGGACCAGCTGTGAATGAAGTGGCAACTGATGCAAGAATTCCTGAGGATACAACTCCAACAGAAGAAGGTAAACTTGAGCATGTCTGTGGCATAGCTGCCACCACTGCAGACCCTGAGATTGCATTAGTAGAATAGGAGTTTCCATTAGATATATTTGAACCTATCAAAGAGGAGCCTATAACATCTATAGATACTGGAGAAGTCACTCCAGCTTGCCCAGTTTCAGCTTTTGCAACAGAGACAGACATTGCTGCTTGTACCGCCTGCCTCCGAGCTGCCTGATGAAGACAAAGTGAAGTGCATTATTAATTCCTCTACACAGTATCGTGCACATAGAACATTCTCTGTAAACACTCCTATAACATTTATCAAAAACAAAAATAGCTTAGGAGAGGAAAAAGATTCAAGAAATAACGCAAACCTCCATTTCCTCTGGCATTGTCCACTTTGACTGTTTTGTAACCTTGTTGTAATAATACCTGTAATTGTGATAGAAATGAACAATACAATTAAAAACTTCAACCTAAACAAGAAAGTTTGTAGCTCATTCAATGCATGAAAGAGCATGGGCTCTGTTGCAATCAATACAGTAGCAAAACTTCCCCACTCCAAACTTAATAATGAATACCGAGCAACTACTCACTTTCGTCCATCTGGAGTTGAAAATTCTTTCCAATCTGTAGATGCATCTGCCCGCTGTTGCAGTAATAGATAACAATGTAGATTAATTGATTATCCAAGTCAATCCATAGCATTGTTTTTCTTGCTGCTTACAGTAAGAAACAGAAGATACAAAATAAAGCTTCCTAAATCATCCAAGAAAAATAATGGTTATTACTTTGATAATAGATAACAATGTATATTAATTGATGTGTTCAAGTAAAGCCATGGCATGGTTGCTCTCACTTCTTTTATCAAGAAACATATCATATAAAATAAAGTTCCCTGAATTACCCAGGATATATAATAGTTATTGATACCCATAATTTAATTTCTAAGCCAAGTTACTTTGAAAATAATTACATGCATTCAAATCTTATCAGGCAATCAAACAACTAAAACAGTACACCTTGCGAGTGCATTTCAAGACAAAGAATCTATTGAGGCCTCCACAACACGCCCCTACTTTTTTAAAGCTAGGGACCCTTTGTTCTAATCCTCGTTTCAATTTTTGTTTCATGTTTGCATTTTTGGTCTGGGTGGGTCAAGCCTAGTGAGTATTTGTTAGAACATAATGTTCTTAAGGGTCATACCCTTATAACATTTATATAATGTTCTAATATAAAGTTATAAAACCTTATGTTATAAAGCATATACCATTTAATATATAATAATCTATTAATTATTAGATTATTAATTATTTACAAATGGCTGCTTTGAATGGGTGTGACTAATACCCCTTTAGGTATTATGCCACCTCTTCTCCTTTATTTATGGAGGTTCTCTCTCTTTTGAGAGTGTGTGAATTTGGAGTATTATAGTGAATTATATCACTACGCACAGAAGGTATTATTGGCCATGTGGAAATATGTAGAAGAGTATATCCACAAGTTCAATATATTTCTTAATAGACTATTTTTGTAAGTGTTTAAAACTTTATGGGGTTTTTTTTACCCGAAAGGGTTTTCCCCATATATATCTTGTGTAATGTGTTAAAAACATAAATGTATGTTTGTATAAATATCTTTTATATTTATTTATATTTCGTTTATAATGATTAGTATCTTAAAATCCTAATTTCTAACATGGTATCAGAGCAAGTTAGGCTCTACTAATCATTTTTACAAGTTATACTAGAAGATGTGTAGAACTTGATGACATATCTCTTTATGCTCAATCAACACATATGCAAGGCCATTTATGCAAGACATGTGGTTTGCTTTTTCTATTGTTTTAAAATCAATTCATTAAAAGCAGATTAAAAATTTCTAATTTTTTTTAGGTGATATTTTAGAGAATTGTCATACTAATCTCTTTTTTTAACATATTCATATAACATAGGATTGTGATTACCATCTATTTGATTGTTGAGTAATGTATGATGTATATTAAGTGTAACCCATAGTTAAGAGTGATGTGTTATCAATCAGGATTCATCTTATTCTAAATGTTCTACTCTAATACAATTTGAAGTCTTTAAACAAAGAAAATTCTATTAAATCCTTAATAGTCCCAAGTCTTTATAAAAGTCAGAAGGACTTTCTTTTGAACCGATCAAAGAAAATTTAGAGTAGTCACTTCCTTCATATAATAATAAAAATCACATCCATAAGGAAAGTTGTTATCTTTTTATAGTTAAGAGTCTTACTACTTTAATAACATCTATCCATCCTTAAACTTTTGTAAAGAGAGTCTAACTTTATGTAATGCCTTTAGTGTTTACTCCAATAAATCACACATGATTAAAATTCAACAAATTTCAATTCAAAAAAATGCGACAAAAATCAGGAGAAATTAATATGTAAGAAGATCACATCCTAATACTTCATGTATGGTCGCACAAAGTCTTGTCATTTTTAAAAGAGGGAGTTGTTATCTTTTCTACGGAAAAGTCGCATCCCTATATAAATTTTTAAAAGGTTTCATATCATTTATAAAAGGATACGATGTTAGGTTTAATAAAAAGGAAGTTAAATGAATCGTATCTTTTATAAAAGAAAGTCATTATTAAAAATCTTTTCTATTAAAAAGTAAGACTTAAAAAATAATAAGTCTAATAAAAAGTAATACTTAAAAATAATAATAATAATTAAAAAAAAGAAAGTTAAACTTCAAAAAAACTCTGCCGAAATTGGCAAAATCTCCAGGAGCTAGGGTTTCTTCTGGCACTGCTTCGAACGGTCTGGTTTATGGGGCATCTAAGGTGGAGGTCTGCGGCTTTCCTCCACGAAATGAAAAGTCCGATACAAAGGTGGCTATGGATTTGGGGTGCGAAGTCTCTGTGGGTTCTTCAGGGCCTTTGGCTGCCACCTCGACCTCTCCGAAAGCTGCTGTGGTTACCAATGGATGTGTGAATGGATTGGCTTTGCATTCTACTGCCTCCAAATCTCATGTGTCCGAACATGATGGTGCTTATGCTGGTCACGATGGTTCCGTTGGATCTGCCTCGCTGGAACAAATACGCTCTGCCCAGATTCACGGGGACTCTCCTGTTGGGCGGGGTGCGGTGGGGTTCAATTATTCATTTCTGGAGGCGGTCAAGTCTGGATTGTCCCCCCCTCCGATTCCTCCGCAAAGTCAAAAGATCTCCAATGGCAACAAACGCATTATTCAGTGCTCAGGTGAACCCTTGTCGCTTAACTTCGATGCCCCCCTCTCGAAGGAGTTGCATGAAAATGAAGATTTTTTCTCAAAGCATGGTTTAATTGGTAGGTTCACCCATCATTGGCCCAGTCTTCCTGATCTCCATGATTGGATTTCTAAATATTGGTTGCCTCACATGGATGGAGATCTGAAAATTTATCCCTGCGCAAAGGGTTTTTTCATTGTAGTGTTTGATTGCATGAAAGACAAAAACAACATTGTGAATTATGTCTAGTGGTAGGAAGAAAATTTGTTGCAGTTGAAACCATGGCATCCAAATTTTGATCCGACTACTAAATCATTTTCAATTTTGCCGATCTGGGCTCGCTTCCCAAATCTTCCCCTCCACTTTTGGTTCGAATCTTGCTTCGCAACAATTGGAAACTCAATGGGCAAGTTTGTGTCTACAGATGACAACTCTAAACAATTTATCCACACAACTTATGCAAGGATTTTGGTGGAATTGGACATCTCCAAGGATCTTCCTGCTGCAATTATCCTGAGAGCTGATGGACAATGTTGGAAACAGTCATTGGATTTCGAAGGTTTGATCTTTCAGGTGTAGGAGATGCGATCAAACCGGGCATACAGCAGCTGAGTGCCCAACAGTCAAATCTCAACCAACCCGAACGGCCTCTTGGTGGAAGGATTCCTCACCCAGGCATTATCCAATAATGAACTCTCCCAAACATAATTCAGCCCCTTCAAAGATGGCTAACAGGAAACAACATGTGGGAAAGGACAAGGAGATCCCCTCAGAGTCTAAGGCAAATCAAAAATTGTCCCAGCCAAGTGATTCTTTCTGTTTGGAAAAGGTAGATTCACAGCAAAGATCCTCTCATAAGATCACTTCTGAGACATCGACACTTCATTCTTCGGTTTCTCCTAATTTGGCGGGGTCATAGAGTTTGGGGGTGACGAGCTCTTTTCCACCTCATGATGCATTGGAATCCTCGGTCGCGAGAGGTTGTGGGGCAAGTTTGGAAGCCAATTGTCAACCTCATGCTCAAGGATGGACAGAAGTAAAAAGAAAGAAATATATCCCACCTCATCAAGCGGCTTTGAGAGCTTCAAAGAAGGGGGACATTGTGGCTTCATAATTTCTGCATGAATATTTGGGTTTAGTTTAGGCTATGATACTGCAAGCGGCTATAGTATCCCTTGTTTGGTTTGTTCCCAATTGGGAGCTTGTGTCTGCACCCCTATTAGAGGGTTGATGCGTTTTTTTTTTTTTTTTTTCTATCTTCTATATGGGAGTCCATGTCCACAAACTAGTACAAATCAAAAAAAATAATAATAATATTTCTAATAAAAAGAAAGACTTAAAAAATAATAATAAGTCTAATAAAAAGTAATACTTAAAAATAATAATTACAATATTTCTAATAAAAAGTAAGACTTAAAAAATAATAATAAGTCTAATAAAAAGTAATACTTAAAAATAATAATAATAAGACTAATAAAAAGTAAGATTAATAAAATCTATAAATAAAAGGGTTTTATTATTTATTTATTTTTAAATCAATTTTCTCTATATCATGAAGTTGAAAACATTTGCTCATATAGGGTGATGAGGTCATTATGGGAGTGCAAAATGATTTTGTAAGTGACTTCCTATTTTTTTAAATTGTTTAATTTTGAGTTCAAAATAGTTATTATAACTTGCTTATCTATTATTCTCGGTCCCATTCAAATCCCTCTCAACAAGAATTTTAAGCTTTGGTGTGGTATTTGCATAACATTTTACCACAATGCTTTATTTTAATGAGCATGAATAAGAGTCAACATTTCTAGGTCATAAATATATATAATAAATTCTCTATGCTCTTCAACTTCGATAACAAATTGTAATATAGATGGTTACGGTATAAGTTTTAAAAAATAAAGAACTATCTATTATACTACATAATAAATTTGCACTGACCATCCTTGGGATAAGGGTGAGAGAAAGAGAGTGGGTAGTGATGTGTCTTCACACAATTTGTCAACTAATTAACAAGGCTATGAAAGTTTGTGCTCTCAAGATATCACGCTCTACTATGTCTCCAACGTACCAAGATTGTTTATACTATGACATAATTTGTGAAAGCTTAACAATCATATTCTATTCTATTCTACTATATATATGTTTAATTTTGCTGGTTGATAATTCATATGGCATAGGTTTAACTTAATCAATCTTAAATTCTTAAGGTTACTTTTTCAACATATCCTTTAATCACTTTTGCTTCATATTCATGCCTATGGCATAAGGGGGAGTTAAACCTAGAAAACACTCTTATGAATACTCTTCATTGTACCCCACAATCATTTCACATGATTATATAGCTCAAGTTGAAATCAGATACTACTTATCACCTCCATCTGACTCACTTTCAAGAATTTTTTAAACCATGCATATGTATACCATATTCTACAAAAATATAAATCTTGTAGTCTCGTCTCTCAAGGAAAGAAACCTAAAAACAAGTATTTATATTTCTCTCTTTACTATGCATTTACAATTCTTGCTATGACCATGGACAATATGATGAAATAATTGGAGTTTTGACTTAATGGGATCCCCTTGTCCATTTAAAGTAGAACTTATTGCCTAACTTCCTAGAAGGTAACATTAAAACTCACATTCTTCAAGGCTAAGAAATCAGAAATCCCCTCAATCTAATTCATCATCACCTCCTAAAAACTAAACATCTCATTTTCAAGCTACTAAAGCTAAATAAGCCAAACTCCATCATGCTCTATGTTTGAACATGTATATATATTAAAACTAACTTTAGAGATATATACTACTATAGACAAGAATAGTTGATAAATCCTTAATAGTGTTGATGCTTTTTAAAAGATGCAAGCAAACACCTAAAAACATAACCATGTTATTATTTATATTATAACCATAGACAATGTTTTTGATGTTAAAGAGAGTCATCGCCTCTAAATTAAGAGATGTCATATAGTTTGCGTTGTCATGCATATAAGATATTGTCATATGTAAAGGCTCCAATTCTAGATAATTATCTTGTATATGAAATAATTTAATAAAAAATTAAATGAGTTTGCATGGTTAGGGGATTGATAACATTTGATATTAGTTATTTAAATATTGTTATAATCAAGAAGCAATTTTATCATATATGTCATGGAGCAAAGATGTCCATTAAGGGGCAATACTACAAGCTAAAAAGGTATGTTCAAATGGGTAAATCCAAGATGACATTTTTGATACAATATATAATCATTTTTTCATAACTATCTAAAGAGGTTAGTATTTTCTCTAAAAAACTACAAATTTCTTGGGTATAAAAGCACCTACTTGTAATGGGTGGTTGTCACCCTAATACACTGTCCGAGGAGCAAGCCTGGAAAGTATAGCTCACCCATTGCTTTAATCTTTTTAGATCATTACTATATGTTGAGTCAAATGACAATTTCTTTTCCTTGTAGAAACATGATATATTATACATACTTATGAAAATCCCATATGATCTCTTTAATAAGATTGTTAGATCATTTTTAAGTATTGTCATAGCATATTATATGTCTTACTTATTTAATTATAGGTCACCAAAAATAAATTTTATTGATTATTATATTACTATGTTAGTAACCTTATTGATAGGACATATACATCAATCTATGTCTTCAAAATATGGTGCAACTACTATCAAATGGATGGAGTAATATTTAAACAGCTATCTTCTATAGCTCTTTTATCAAAAGTTGACTACAAAGTCACTACAAAAGAATCAATGTGCTTAGGAGATTATTGGAAATGTTGTTCATCTGGGTGCTAATACAAGTCCCACTTTATTATATGATAAAGCTATTTACTCTTACTCACAACTCCTATTTCCAGAAATAAAACACAATTGAAGTTCATGGACACCACCTTCAAAGAAAAGTCCTTCCATCCTAATATTATTCTTCAGTTCTGTAAGAGCGATTATCAGATGGCAGATATACTATGTCAAGAAGATCTAGGCTACGCTCCCAGTAATCATAAAAATTATATATGCAATATAGCATCAAACCTCTGTGTAGTACCAAATTCTCCAAATTCAAATCAATGCTTGGCCATTGAGGGGGAGTGTGCATGCCAATAGCACCTCTAGATGTAAGACCTTAGGCATTTTAACACCTCGAGATGTAAGGAGTTGCCATTGAGGGGGAAAGAGTATGTCTAACAATGGCAGCTCTATGTAAAACCTAAAAGGCAATAAGACCTATAGGCATTATATATGGTTAACTCCTTGCATTATATGTAAGCCCTAGGGGCATATTAAAAATTCTTCTCTGTAATCTTCCCCTTGTAAAAGCATTGTATTATGTAAGACCTACGGGCAATATGTAATGAACCTAGAGGGGGGCTGGTTTGAGGAGTTCCAAGCTTCAACAGAAACATTTTAAGACCTCGCATCATTTTTTAAAACACAGGCTTATAAATAGCGACAAGATGACTTTCATGTAGCCTGAAATACATGCTCTTCATTTTGGCATATATTTGTGTCCCTGTTTATAATTGTCAAAGAAGACCTACATTACTGGTGTGCTTCATTTTTTCTTTTATAGAAATTGACATGCGATGCCCCCCATTAACATTAAGGGGGAGTGTTGAAGATAATGTTATTAGAGGTCATACCCTTATAACATTTATATAATGTTCTAATATAAGGTTATAAAACCTTATGTTATAAACCATATACCATTTAATAATTATTAGATTATTAATTATTTACAAATGGTTGCTTTGAATGGGTGTAACTAATACCCCTTTAGGTATTATGCCACCCCTTCTCCTTTATTTAAAGAGGTTCTCTCACATTTGAGAGTGTGTGAATTTGGAGTATTATAATGAATTATATCATTATGCACAAAAGGTATTATTGGCCATGTGGAAGTATGTAGAGGAGTATATCCCCAGGTTCAGTTTATTTCTTGATAGACTATTTTTGTAAGTGTTTTAATAAAACGATGCTCTATGAGTTTTTTTTATCCGAAAGGGTTTTCCCCATGTATATGTAGTTAATGTGTTAAATGTATGCTTGTATAAATCTCTTTTATATTTACATTACATTTTGTTTATAATGATTAGTATCCTAAGATCTTAATTTCTAACAGTATTGTTTTCATCACATTCAGGTATTTGTCATTGTTGCTCATTCAAGGTTCAAAAGTTTTCAAATGTGTGTCAAATTGGTCCTATGAAATGTTGGAGTATTTGCAAGTGCATTGGGGAGCATGAAGTTGAAAATCAATTAAAATCCTTTAAGGCCTAATTGGTCCTATGAAATGTTGGCGTATTTGCAAGTGCATTGGGGAGCATGAAGTTGAAAATCGATTAAAATCCTTTAAGGCCTAAGGTCAAAGTTACCTTCCCTGAGAATTTTGGACTTTGGCATGGTTTTTTCAAGTTGTAAATTTAAGTTTGGAGTCCGAACCCCAAAGGGCAAGTGAATCAGGCCTTTCTTGTGAAATTGCAGGCAGTTTGCATGTTTTTGTATGAAGTCCGAACCCCAAAGATCTTGGAGTCCAAACTCCAACATGAAGCTCAAACCTATTAGGGCTTTTGACCCCTGCTTGCATTGTCCGATAAAACTCCAATGGAATGCAAGACCTGAACCCCAAGACTTTGGTATTTCAGATTTTCGGCCATAAACTGCAAGGTGTGTAAATTTGAGGTTGTATGCCAAACACCAAGCCTTGATAATTCAAATGGCAGGCCCAAAACTACACCCACTGGCAAGATGCTCACAACACTCTGAATCCCGTGTTTCCCTTACGTCGGATTTCAGGTCCATACTTGCAATGGATGTAAACTCTCAACAAAACTCTAAAGTCCTGCCCAATTGGATTCCCTGATCAAAATTGCTATTGTTGTGAAGAACAAATTGGAGTCTGAACCTCGATTTTTACTGCATCGGGCTTTCTTGATTAAATTACAAATGGTGTAACATACAAATCTTCTGTGAAACTCCGAATCCCAAGATACTCCGAGAGTCAAGACTCTTACCCTTCTCCTTGTTTGTCTTCTTCTACTTGGCATTTTGGCGTCTTGGAGGAGCGTTTCAGGCCCTTTGACCTTCCCGACCCCTGGTATTCTGGCTTTAAACTACTTGTTTGGCAATCTGCAAGTTTTGGCATCTTTTCTTCATTTTACTTTCAGGTTCTCCTCACCATTTTCTTTTATGTACTTTCTGATTCAAGACTAAATGATCTGCAAGAGTTCATGATGGCCTGTCTTTTGGATCATTGATGCATTTAATCATTCAAAAGAGTTTTCGCCCTATTTTGCATCAACAAAAATTGAAAGATTGCCCAAAAAACCCTAGAAGTTTGCTTAAACTGACAAAGGAATCCAATTGCCTTGTATACAAACTCACCATTGGGTGCCAAACCTCAAAAGTTCATCCTTTCAGACTTCACAGGTTAAAATTGTTAATTCGTGTAGGATGAAAATAAGCATCAATCTCTGAAAATGTAATGTCCCTTTCTAATTTTTCCTTAGAATTCTCTGTAATTAGATTTCAGACTGAAATCAAATAGATATAAGCCACTAATACTACTGAAAGGGATTAGCTACACACTCAAATCAATAACATCTATTAGGACTGTTATGCTGGTCGTGCGGTGACTATCTACAGAGTTCTTCGCCTATAGCATTAAATCGCTGATATAAATATTGTGACCCCTCAGTGCAGCAACAATCCCTTCTTCGTAGCCCTGTTTACCTTGAGACAGTCTGGGCGGATCAATTATGATTTGCTCTGCAAATGTGTCAATGTCCAAGTCTAAGATGATCTGGCAGTGGGTGTATCTCCAACTCAATCACCGTGTTCAACGCTTAGGTTGATTCAGATCTAGGGCGTCTAAATTAATGTATGCGCTCAAGGACTGATACTCCAGTCAGCTTCGCACCTGTCAGCAACCAGTATTCTTCACAATGGATGAAGCCAATAGTAGCAGATGTGTGTAATAACTCCCGATCCAAAGAATTGTCTTATGGGTTGAAAAAATACCTTGATTTGCAATGGAATCCTATGATGTGATAAGTCCTAATTTTAGGATATGTAGATCTAGTTTATACCCAAGTTGAAATGAAACTTATGGATTACAGTATGTTGTCATATTGATGCTTTGTTAAATGGAATTCATTAGTGGAATGATGATCACACTCAGCTCTGTGGATTAAGAGTTATGATTATTCATGCATGTTTCTTCTCATATTGTTAGCAAAGGAACATTTGCTCATGAATAAGCAGTAAATTTGGTTAAATATTAATGATGACTTTGTGGATTTTGAACATGTTATATTGAGGCTTAGTTATGTTATAACTCAATGGTTCAATCTGTATTGTAACAGCACTTAAAACAAGGATGCTTGTTAGACCATGCACAAGCCTTCAAACTTGTGAACCTTGTCCATGTTTTGGAGGTTGAAACTTAGAGTTAAGGGTCCAATGTGTTAGTAGGCTTGTAGAGGAGCCCTTTGACATCTTCGGTGTCAAATTTGGAGTCTCTGAGAAACCCATTGTTCATTTGAGGTCTTGTGCACTGTTCAAAATTGCATGTTTTACCAAAGGCGATTCTACTAATGGAAGGGGCAATTCTAAGATAACCAAGGGCAATCCTAGGATCGCCAAGGGTGATTCCACACTGGTAACAGGGGCAATTCTGATCAAGAGAGGTGATCTTGAGACAGTGGATAGTTCCTGACTTGTCTGCCTATCAACTTAGTTTGATGGTGATTCTTGTTCTTTGATGGTTAATCTTCCTTTTATATCATAAGATGTGCCTTGCAAGGAAACGGTCAATCTCTTGATAGACTGGGTTGTGATTGTGAGTTGCCCTACCATGCAACCTCCTTGTTAGACATTCGTCGTGGTTTGGATGTCAATTTCACATCATTTTGGATGTGTGGTTGTCTTGGTTTGTTTGGAGGGATGAAATGATGCTCAAGTTTCCTTCGATTAGAAAACAGAGATTTGTTCTCATTCTATCCTTACCCATTTGTGACAGATGAGGTTAGTGATTTAGTGCCCTATCATTGTGGTTGGAGGAAACTCTACCCTCTTGCATGGTTGTTGTGGCAATGTCATCACACAACAAAGTTAAGTCTTCCACTAGTGTAGTCATGCTTTGTGCATTGACGACACATATTACAAGTGTCGCTATGTTGTGTCACGGCAACTCTAGAGTGTGAGTGTCCATCGTGACACATTTGTGTTACAATTGTATTGCAAAAAAATTGTTCATCCGTTAATGTCTTGGGCAAAAACTTGGGGCATTACAGAAAGTGTAATGACAACATACATTTCTTAAAGTTAAAACTGTATGTTCTCATTTGACATATGCATGATTTCACAAATCATAAAATCTTGGAAACTGTTCCAAAGACCAAAATGAACACTTAGGGGATGATCAAAACATAATAAAATATAGTACAATGGTACAAGTTCTACAAATGAGAGAAAAGGAAAAACTGAATGCTGTTAATGAGTATTCTCACCCTAAATGTTTGTAAATTATGATTAAAATGAATTAACTTGGAGAAAATATTCATAATCTACTTTGGTGTTTAGGTCAACATGATATCAACTTTAAAGCTTTTGTTAAAGGTGAGAACACACGTTCGATGTTTACTATGGCCCAATCACGGATCAGTCCTGCACTCATTGTCAAAAATTATTGTTATTCTGACGCTGACAGTAGCTTTAAGTACTAAAGCCTTTTGTAATAATATTCTCTTGAAATTATTACAAACATCCTTGTCCTTATTAAGTTTTTGGTGGAATTTGTACTCTTGTAAAACGTAAGCAGTAATTTTCCCAACAACCTTGGATAAGGCTTCAATATAGTAAGCACAGGATGCAAAGAAACAGAAATCACATTAAACAAAATTTGAAAATTTAAATACTGAACTACATTGTCAATAGCATATAACATCATCGAAACATTGAGGGCGATAGGCAGTTTTTTACTGCTACAGATCTTGATCTCTACTAGTTTGATAAAAAAATATCAATATGACATATAAATCATAAGGTGAGAAAGTTCTGAGAATATCTAACCTCAGTTGGAGTCAACAATTCATATGGCTTCTCCCAACTTGATTGTCTTGTCCTTTTATTGTAGTAATATCTACAAAGAAGTCAAAGTATGCCTTCTAGTTGTAAGTGCTTTAATTCTTGGCATGCTCACTAAAAGAAACAAATTAACAAAATGAAAGAGTAGAATTCATGCAAAAACAAACATTTCACTGAAAACTCAAGAAGATATATTCTTTATACCTTTTACCCTCAGAGGTTGTATGCTCTTGCCAATCACTTGGAACTGGTAAGTTGGACAATTGAGCTCGCACAGATACTCCCTGAAAAATCGAAAACAAATTAAATCAATTGACTTCTAAATGTAAGCAAAAACCCTGTATCATAAACAATTAAATTTGAAAATCTATATGAATAAGTGCCTATTCAATGTCACCCAATCAAGGCTAGGTTCAAACTGCTAAGGTTATAGCTGGTGAGCCAGTGGAGAGAATCCAGTATCAAGGAAAAATAGTGTCATTTATTTCTATTAAGGGTGCTAGAAAGACGTAAAAAATAGCTATGTAAGGAGATAAACCAAAACAGTGCAACTAGAAACCCATGAATGTTATATTTAATGGGTTAAAAAGATGATCTAGTATCAGGAAAAATCTCCTCCCATTTACCACCATGAGTGCTAACCATTTTGGAATCTACTGCTTTGTGATGCAAATGACTAAAATTACAGTCACTATTGACTTGAGAAGCCTGATCATGAAGCTAAGATTGAAGACATACAAACATTTAGATCCATACAAGGATGGTTGAGCAGAGATGTTGAATTGAAGGTAACTCAGCAGTGCCAATTCAAATTTGTGATTTCTATGAAATCCACTGATGAGATAGTTTGAACATAGTCCAGCTAGATATTTATCAAGCTGTGGTGGCCAATTATTTTCTATGGATAAGAGATGGCATATTCCATTGTGGAGTGCATAAGTATCACTTGACTAAAGATGGAGAATCACACCCAATCAATGTGTATGGGCAATACAGATAACACCTCTGATATGAATAACTTAGGCGAAGAGATAGATCAATGTCAGAAACATATTTGTTTTACTGACGATTACTCTAAACGTTTGAAAGAAGAATGAAGCAAAGTCCTCATATCAATCATTCACAGACAAACAGAGACAAAAATTGATGATTTGTTTTGCATTAGAAAGCATTTCTAGAGCCAAAGGGCTTGCCACACAAGCTTCCAATTAAGCATGGAATATAATTATTGCCCAATTCTCCATCGTCAACATTGGCCTGTACAGATAGGCAATTCACAGATCTGACAATATCAAAAAGCGGATACACAAATTTGTTGGTTAACAAGCCACTAGGCCATGTGCTTTTCCAAGTAAATCAGCCATGTGTTTTGGTTCTTAAAACTTAAAAGTACAGACTATGGTGCATGTGCATAAATTTTCAACCCTTTAACAAATTAACCATCAAGATTCACTATTTGTTTGTTATGGATAGATAAAATGTTGGTTTAACTGCAGAAAGCCAAGCACTTCAACAAGTTTATGAAGTTAGTCTATGACCAACTCAAGACTCAAGAGTCAAAATTAGAGAGGATGACAGCTAAATGGAAAAAGCTAAAACTAATGTGGTCTATCTAATTGACTACTGATATCGTTTAACTAGTGCAATGTGTTGGGGATTTTAACTCCTATTGCAGATGACTGATAGACTGGGATGAAGAAAACTTTAGACAAAGTATGCAGATAACAGTCAACAACACTTGCAAAATCTATTTAACAGCATGTACAAAAATAAATGGAATGGTATGCATCCACAAGATTACACACAAGACTCAAAGATTTACATGGGAAACCCTTTCGGGAGAAAACCCACCACCAAAGACATTCACGGTTGTATTATTCAGAATCAAAAAGGATTCAATACAACAAGGTCTTTGGACTTTTAAAGAGTCTCAATCTACAGCATACTTCTTCTGCAATCACTCTAATTACACCCGACAATGTTAAATCCAATGCTATCAAGGTTTGAACTTTCTAACCTTGGCACCTTCACACAAATTGATACATATAGACATTCTCATGGGAAAACCAAACATCTAACCGTCCAACCAACCCGTTGAATACCAAGACTCATGCAACTATAATCCAACCATACATGACGTCAACATACCACATAATACACCAAGTGTGATGTTTCCTCATGCATAAACACCTTGTATACTCTGTCATTACCGCACACTTTGAAACAATAGTTACAAGCATAGAAGCAAATCACGGGAAAATCTTGCAATATATCACGAGATCTCGACACCCAATCCAATTTTTTCCTGAAAATAGTGGCGATATTAGTGCAAAAATATCCGTGACTTGGATTTTACCTGCCATTTTGTGAAAATCAGCCAATATTTGTGGTTTTTCAGTAATAAATCGCTGTGAATTCTTCACATTTCTCACTACACTACATATTTCAGTTTAGGATTTTTAAAAACAGCTTCACTCTACTACTCGACCTTTCTGTTCCTGGGGCATCTATTTGAGAGGTGGGCACGATTATTTTTCTGTTTTTATTGTTCATCATTTTTTTATTAGGCACGATTTGTAATATATATATTTCCCACTACACTACATATTTCAGTTTAGGGTTTTTAAAAACAGCTTCACTCTACTACTCGACCTTTCTGTTCCTGGGGCATCTATTTGAGAGGTGGGCACGATTATTTTTCCGTTTTTATTGTTCATGATTTTTTTATTAGGCACGATTTGTAATATATATATATATATATATATATATATATATATATATATATAATTTATAATTTTATATTTAAACTTAAAAAGTAAATTTTAAAATTTATTAAATAATATATTTATTTTAAATATTAATATTAAATAATATATTTATTTTAAATATTAATATCAAATATAATATAAAATATAAATAATTATATATTATTGTATTGTTAAATAATTAAAATGTTATATATATAATAATTAATTTTTAAAAAAATTTAGGTGGACTCATTAATTTTTAAATTGTAATATATTTTTTTAATTTTTAATTTTTTTCCTTAATTTATAATTTCACATTTACACTTAAAAACATAAAAAATTTAAAATTTATTAAATAATGTATTTACTTTAGATTTTAATATTATAAAATTGATTTTTTTATATTGATATATACTTTTTTATTTTATTTTTTAAAATTTAAACTGGTATGTATTATTTAATTTTTATTTAGTTTTTATTTTTTAAATTGTAATATATTATTTGAATTTTTATTTTTTTTTAATTTATACTTTTATATTTAAACTTTAAAAAATAAATTTTAAAATTTATTAAATAATGTATTTATTGTAAATTTTGATATTAAATAAAATTTAAATTATAAAATTTAAAATATTATTTTATGAAACATAAAAACGTTTTATGACAAAATGCTTCTATTTTTTATTAAACATTTGAAAGGTTAAATGCAAGTTTGTTTGTTTTTCAGATTTGGTCATCATGTAGCATGAAAACAACTTTGCATGGGCATATTGTATGTTGATTGAGGGTACAAACAAAGTGAAGTGCAACTTTTGCAGTGCTATGTATAGTGGAGGGATTTCTCATTTCAAATGGCATTTGGCAAAGCAATCAGCCCATGATGTGAAGTGTTGCCTTAAATGTACTCCAAATGTCACCTATCAAGTGAAGCAAGCTATAGAAGCCCTTTCAAAAATTAAGGCAAAGAAGGCAAGGATGGGCACACAAATTGGATCAACTTCTTCTGAGGTTAGATTCGATTACTTTGAAGATTGACATATGTATTTTGTAGTTAGTAATTGATTTTGAGGGTTCAAACATTGAAGTGGGACTATGTAATAACACACTATGCAATGTGCACTATAAGTAACGATTTCAAATTTAGTGAGAAAATCCATATTTCAAAATTAATGGTGTACCTCTCCTTTACTTTCTTTGTCTCTCTCTACATGCAACTAGGATGCCTTTAAATATAAAAAACATCAATTGTTTCTCTTTTTCTTGTAAATTTTCTACGTTTTTCAAAATCCTGATATTTTCACGATAGTATCCCAAGAAATTGAAAATATATCTTTTGGTTTTTTGAGATATTCCCAAGAAAGATATTTGCTTCTATGGTTATAACCTTTACTCTATCGGTATACATACATATTTGCAGTATAGCCACCACAACCAACTTCTCGCTTTCAGTAGCACATACAAACATAACTTCACTTTCAACTACTTGCAGTACCTTGTGCCATCTTCCAAAACATTATCCTATTCTCAGATTTTGGCGATGAACTCCAGTTCTGCCACAAGTGCTCCTGCATCACTGTCTGTGCTTTCAACAAACACTAATGTCGTATGTGGTTGTGAGTTCTTCATCCAGATGACTGTGGTTGTTGTCACAACACCACCATATGTAGAGAAACAATATATGATGCACTGCAACTACTACAACAACATCACCACATGTTAGCCAACATAATTACTATAACACAATACCTAAAACTCGCTGCATTTCACCGCAATGTATTCTATAGACAAACTCTTCCTACAAGGACTCTTTGTAGGTGAATATCACCCAAGTCCCAACACAATGCACCTAACACTTTTAGATGGCTCAAGAATAAAGCTCTAAGACCTTATATTGCAAGCTTTTAATGGTGTATTTAAATAATATTCTAATTTTCAATGAAATATAGCATGGTCATTTAAGTCATCTAGAACAGGTTTTGCAAGCCGTTTATCAAAATAAACTAAACATAAACATGAATAAATATGAAATTCCCATGCAATCACGAGCACAACTAGGATTTATCATAGGAGGCAACAGTTAAAGATTGATCCATCCGAGTTCCAAGCAATTGTAATAGGACCAAGACCAAACAATCTCACCAAGGTACTCAAGATCCGTGTGAGTGTCCCAGTATCTTCAAAAATCAATTGCTTATTCCCCATAAATCATTAATAAATATTCCATTGCACAAAACCTAAGAAATCATCCTTCAACTTTCTTTAGAAAATTTTCTTCGCAACCCTAACATCAAGCTTGTGAAATCTATAGTTTCCATTTGAAATTGATGGAAATGCCTCAAGATATGCAAGAAGGGCTATTACAAGGGAATGATATTGTTATGTCTTGACAAATCTCTTTTCAAGAAATTAAAATGACTAATAATATATAAGCATTAGTACTTCTTGTGTTTAGGTGCCTATAATTTAGTACCTTCCATTTTGCAGGCATACCTCGATTGGATTCAAAGGACTCACATCATAGTCCTTGTGAAATTTACAGTGGAATCTCTCTCTCTATGCAATTTGTGAGCTACACAACACTTTCGAGTAACACAACGAGGTGAGCATCATCCAATCAGGTTCTACGTGTATAGCAAGACAAAGCACAAACTCCGATGGAGCATGTCTTTATTAACCGACCATAGAGGGAGTGTTGTTCATCTTCAATTCACCCATCAAGAACTTTGTGAAATATGACAAGAACTCACATATCCTATCTTGCACTTTTACCATAGCTTGTTCAATCTCCTCAATATCCTTCTCCTTCACTAACCACTTTTGCTTATCCTTGTCTTCCATAGGCTTTTCTCCAATCATAACACAACACCACAAGGACAAAATCTCAATGTATGTCATATGCCAATCTAACAATCCACTTTTCAAGTGTCCCTCATTCTAGGAGCACTATTCTAATTGTTGCCCTTTGTCATCTAATTAGTCTTCATCCTCCAAGATAGATGAGGCAACTTTTTGACTCAATACCACCTTCTTCATACATAGTTCTAACTTAACCTTATCCATCCATATTGGTCCTAAAAATGCATCATGAGTTGCTTTCAACTACAGCATCACCAAAACATTAATCAAGAAGTGTCATCTTCCCATCTGCACTTGTGCTACTAAGACTCCTAGACATTCGATTCCAAATTCCTTTACCATTTCCAACCTGAGTGTAGTTGGTCAAAGTTTCAATTCATTCAAATCTTTTTTAGGTGCTCTCCAAAAGCACATTCACTCTCAAGCCCACATCTGCAACAACTTCCATAAGAGTTCATCCTAGTACCATGTGCACTAAAATAGCGCCAATTATTTTCTTCATGAGTGTCATGGAATTCATGACTCCATCTTCCTCCATCTTCCTCCAGACTAGTGGTGCTACGCTTCCAAGTTCAATAGGAATCAATACATGAGTCATTTATTTCACAAGGGTCAATTTGGATAAATGGCTAGTTTTCTTTCTTGGACTTGGTGCCCCTTCTCGTGTGCAAAAATCCTTGGACATAACCTATCAAGGTCAGTCCCCTATTATTACCACATTGCACTCTAGTTCCACAATATTCACATTGGTCATAGCTCTATGCTTTTTGAATGCTTTGCTCAACTTGTCCAAAGTAATCATATCCATCTTGTCTTTTTCCAGCTATCAATCATTCGCAATCCCTCTCAAGGTTGTTGGAAGAGGTCTAGACAAGTAACCTTCTTCATCGTACCCACTGACAATTCATATTATAACTTTTCTCAAGGTCTTAGTTGCCCTCATTTGTGAACTTGGCTAACTTTTCTCTATCCCCTATTAGTAAAAAATTAAGCTAATCTTAGATTGTAAAAATGTTATTCAACAAAAAAAGAGGATTCAAAATTAAAAAAATAACTAGGGTTTGAAGAAAATTTCAAAAAAATGAAAAAATCAGCAAAATATGTAAAAAAATCAGAAAAATTCATCAAAAAATCTTGTTTTGATGAATATAAATGTATTTAAATCTTTTTCACACTACATTCATGATGATTTTTAAACATAGAATCAACAAAAATGACAAAAAAAAAAAAAAAGAATAAGAAAAATCAGAAAACCTACCTAGGAATCCAATTTGCCTTCGAAATTCGATGAAAATGCCCTTCAAATCTCGTCTCCTCAATGTAAAATCGCTGTAAATAGGTGCACAATGCTTTGGAGAGTGTTTTTGCTGAGTGAGAGTTTGCAAATGAATGAAAAAAACAAGTCAAAATGCCTTTATGTCAGCCGCCTGGGTTAAGCGCTGATCACACGAGTTTTTTGTCAAGACTCGCCGAGTTTTTATGCCATGTCTTGCAACTATGCGATGTAGTGTTAGTGTGCCTAGAGTTGAGCTTTGCATTATTCAATATAAGTGTGTTTGTGAATCGTGAATATTGGGTGTGCGGAAGGACACTTTTCACCTTTTGTTGTTGAGTCTATTATGAGATCAAGCTTATCACTGCTTGTCTAGATTTTATGGAAGCATTTTCTGCATTTGTTGTTTATGATGATTTTGTATGAGCATCTTTCTTTTTATTAAAATCTCATCCATTCAGGTGTTAGATAAAGGATTTATAAAATTTAGTGTAGCATACTCTACTCAAAAGTTGATCTGGCATTGTCCAATGACACATTACTTGTAATTCTTCTTTTCTTTTCTATAGAAGGAATCTTCAAAAAGTAACCATTTGCTTGGAAACAAGACCTAAAGCTTTTGCCTGTTGCTCATAACCTTATTTATATCCTTTTTTTTCCAGAGATGATGTGTTGGGTTTGGATTGCAAAACGTCACAGTTAGAACAACTAACATGTTGGTCCATGAATATTCTTGTCTAATTGATTTTCCTGTTTATTACATTATCCAATGCATCTGCAATTTTATTATATCATAAATGTTCTTGTATTATCACTATCAACGCTCTATTTTAGCTTAGAAAAATAATAACATGGGTTGCATAAATAACTTCAGTCCTTGTGTCTTTTCACATTTACGTTTAGAGAGTTTCATTATTATCAATTTAACCAGGTAGATCCTGGAAGCAGTTTTCAATGCATTCTTATGTGATATATGTTTTAGCATAGCATGTCTCTACTATTCATATTAACTTATTAAGTTATTAGCTGTTTAGAATCATTAGTATTATTCCTTCCTCTATTTCCTCCATTTTAACTATATATAGTTGGATAATTTTTAAATAAAAATATGTCAGACAAATATCAGGCAATATTCTATTCTACTTAAGTTGTTTGAGAGACTCTTTTGAGAAGAACATGCTCGAGTTGTCATTTAACTAAGATCTCATTGCAATATTTTGCTCTTTCTAAGGTACCAATCTATTAGAGTAGCTGACATAAAACTGTTGCTGGAGAGATTCTCCCTATGACATTGTAAAACTGATGTAATTCGTGTCTTCATCTGTAATAGAAAACACATTTCTTAAAAAATTTGAAGTGGACTAAGTATCAGAAAGAAAGAAAGTAAAAGATAAAATATATTAATGTCCACCGGATGACCAAAATAGATCAAAGGGACTGAAATGTACAGCAGGTACAATAGCAAAGAACTAGGGCAAAAGGGACCCTAGACACAGCAAAAATGAAAAAGCAAGAAAAGGCAGAAAAGTATACACTCACGGGGGTTAACCTAAAAATAGTAACCCCCAAAATAGTACAATTATAATTAGATGAGGGGGGAAGACCTCACACAAAGCAGTAGAAACAGATGAAGACAACATAGAAGGGGAAAACAAAATCCCTCAGGTATCAGTGTTCAGGGATGTGTTGGAGGAGCTAACATTATTATCATCGATCATTGTAGGAGTACCAATGCAAAAACTGAGAATGCTTGTCGGGAAAAGTCCAGGGCTAATAGGTTGGACAATCCTAAGAGACAATTGATTCTGTACAAAGTCTCTCCTAACATTTGAAGCCGAACAACTGAGCTGGTAATGTGAGCTTGCTCCTGAGATCTGTGCTGTGGAAGAGTGATGTGAGAGGGTCCCCGACATCCAGGAGAGAAGTAGTCACAACCATTAGAGCGAGAATCGGGATGTTGAGGAGCTTATGGGTAGTAGATTGCTAGGATGAGCAATGCCTCACAGATCTGTCAACATCCATACATGAATCAATAGTATCCAAAGGGCATTTAATGCCTCCAACATTTGTGATGGGTTGAATGACGGAGATAATCAACTTGGTAGATCTGGGACACCATGGAGAGATCTATGCCAAAACCTGATGAACTCGCAAAGAAAAAGGGCCAAGCACCTCCTATTAGAGTAATCTGTAATATGTGACAAAGTTGAAAGTACTTGCTGATTTACTAGAAATTTTATTTATAAACAGTATTCATTATGTTTTGGTATTTGAGTTCCATGTCATTTGATCTTTGTCTTGGATTGCAAAACTTGAATCTCTATTACTATTTAGCATGAGCTGCATGTATTCCACAGATAGTTTGTCTGTAACAGTTTCCAGAACATTCAAATGTAGAATCCCCATTGAGACGTTATCCATTCAGTTAAGTTTTACTTGACACGAGAATTTCTGTCATTCAAATACACCTTCCAGAAAATTTCACAATGACATAAAAGCTGGTCAGTACATTTCATTTTTGGGTGTTAGCATCACCCAGTTATTTGGATTCCTTGTACTAATAATGATTTACAATCGACTGTACATCATATTTTGAAATCCACATGAATTGTTTCATCCTGTTATTACCAATTAGCCCAAATATGAGACACCATCATGTGACATGTCGATCAGACTTGTACTGGCTATACACACTGCTGTCTAATCCCTTTTACACTGCTTTTTGTACAGCTGTTGCAGAGATGTAATTGGGTTGTGGGTGCTTTGTGTCTATTTAAATTTTTAGACATGCCACCTCATGGTAAACTTTTGTCTCCCATTTGGATGTCCATATCCGGTAGGTCTACCTCTTTATTAGCTTGATAAAATTGATTGTCTATCAACATGGAATCGACCAAGCCTTTTGGCTCCCTGGCCTCATGTTACAAGTCCAAACAATACTCCAGATAGAGCCAATAAGCCAACAAGGTCTATACTTAGGATTTTATTGAAGTTCTTCATATGATCTGTCATTTCTTCATTTTGATACTTGGAAATGTTTCAACTTTCAAGTATGAGACTTAGGATTTCTCTAAGTAGTTTCATACTTCATCCTTTTCTTTTTGCAATTTTTGATCATGACATTAACCTTTTTGGACCAGTTACTCAGTCAAATCTCAAATTGATTTCCATGATGCTTCATCATCTCTTGTGGAATTGAAATTCTGATCCTTACCGCACAAATTTGGGAGTAACTTATCCCCAGTTAATAGAACTCAAAAATGAAAATGTGTTTGAGGAAATATTTCTCACCTCTTGTGCAGAATACCATCTGGCAACATTGGTAAATTCACTCTTTGGTCCAATCTGATATTACTTGATCATTCTCTGCATGAAGCTTTTGTTGTTTTTGCTGAAAATCTGTTTCTTCTTGTAACATTTCTATGAAGTAGGAATGAGATTCTGTGGTGTTGGCCAAATTAGTTCCACATTTGTCAGAGTCCTCATTAGACCTCCACTACAGATGGAAGTAATTAATTGTACACACAAGCTACCTGAAGACAGCCTGATTCTGGAATAACGAAATAAAATACAAAGCAAGCACAAATAGGGTTGATGACTTGATTGCACATACATGAGACTCACCAAGTCATGAGCCAAGAAGGGCTCGGCAAGTCCAACTGAACCGGATCACAGACTTGGCTGAGTCTACCCAAATAAACAGAATTTTTTTTAAAAGAAACATTAAAATAAATTATAATTTATTTATACATTGTATATATATTACATTGCAGAATTTTTTCAAGTCCTTTTGCTAAATTTGAGATTTGAGCTCAAAATCAGGCTGCTGAGGCTGAGTCTCATTACTATGCTTCATCGATAGTTTTGTTCTCATCATTACATCACTAATGTTTATGACTACATCACAACATCCTCTTTGTATAATGAAATTTCTGAATTTTTGACTATCTACAAACCTATTTTCTCTCTCCTGGCTGTCCTGGCATTAAATAAGGTGGTATAGCTACCTGTCAATACAAGTACCAGGAACTCATTAATGTGCAATTCTAATCAACTTTCTCTCTCAGTTGATCAGTGTGCATTTCAACTTCAAGTATATAAAAGGTAGTGGTCCACGGAGTTTCCTGACGGGGACTCGGGGACGGGTTTTGGGGACGGGGGGACAAAGGGTTTCGGGGTTGGGGACAGCTTTCGGGGTCGGGGGGACGGCTGGATTTTGGGAGGGGACGGATCCCCGTGGAACACTGATTATTAAAAGGTAATGATGGACCGTACTGTTTATGTCAGGGAAGCTTAACATGATATTAGCAAGTCTCTAAGGTGTTGACCAGTTCATTTAGTGTTTTTTTGTCCTCTTGTTGACTGTTTATCTTGGTCCATGACCAAGTGACTACTTTTTTGGGTTAAACTGTTGATGTGTTGACCAGAAGACTATCATGTTGACCTGGGTTTTTTTCTGTTATTGACTGAAGCTTTGATTAGAGTTAAAGCTAAATTGATTCGTTGACTTGTGCTGATCTTTTTTCTGTTACTTAACTGTGATTGATGCTGTTAAATAATTAACAAGTCAATCGTTGACCATCATAAAGAAGAATCTATGCTTTTAAAGTTTTCTATTGATGAATGTCTTAGTTGAGATAGATCACGGGTATAATGTTTACTTAAAATCCAGTCATGGTTGTTTTTTGGCCATTGATTTGGTTAGGGCTTATTGGAGGTTGCTTATGGGTCGTTGATTTGCTTAAGGCTTGGTTGAAGTTGCTTATGAGCTATTGATTTGTGATAGGCTTAGTTGAGGTTTCTTGTGAGCTATTTATCTGGTTGAGATTCAGTTGAGGTTTCTTGTGGGCCATTGATCTGATTGAGTCGCAATTGAGGTTGATCACGGGCCATTAATTGGTTGTGAAGGTAGCTCATGGGCTATTCATTTTTGGTAAGTCTCAGTTAAGGGAACTTGGGAGACAAGTGCAATGTTTAGTTGAGATAGCTTGTAGGGATATTGCTAGGAACCTTGAATTGATCGACAGGGCATGGTAATTGTTAATGTGTGGGTGAGGTAGAGAACACATGTTAGTTGAAGTCCTAACTTAGCTAACTGTACAACATACCTGATCTTTGAAGTTTGTAAAGACTATATTCTTGTTAAAAACTCACAAGATGAGACAGGTTTTTGATTCAGTGAATTGCTATTGAAACCGAACATACAAGGCTGAATTTTAGATGTGACATACAACAGTTTGGCTGCCCTGTACATCTGATATGTGGAGTTGGAATGTGTGAATGTGCAAAAATCTTATACGCATCCATATGAATTACATTTACAACCATTCTACTAGTGTAAATGCTTAAAATGATGTCATCACTAAAGAACATACCGACAAAAAATACCATTACAACATGGAAGGAAAGAAGCTCAAATGCTCAAAGTGTTGCGATTCTGAAGACCGAACATTTCATGAAATATACTGCCACAACATGGAAAGAAATGAGTTCAAAAATTCAAATGTACACATAAGAATGCTCAAAAGAACTTACTTTGGAGAGACCCATTGTTAGAAAACTCTAGCATGCCATGTGATTCTTCATGAGCTTGGTAGTGAGCTCAATCCAAGAACAAAATGGATAGGGTGTTATACAAGTGCAACCCCTGGGATTAACATTTGACTCCCCAACTATGTGATCCATTAAGGATCACGATAATCAAAGTTTATTAGAGGAATCACTTCTAGAGGTTTCAACTCTTAGAAACTACCCAAAAAATGCGGCAAAGCAAAACTGCCAGTTCACATAGGCAGCGGTTTAGAAACCGCTGCGATGATTTCATAATAGTATTTGTCTGCTGAAAAGCTGTGGTTTCATCACTACAATAGAAATACGGAATTTGAAGTGAACAGTCTGACGTTTCTCCTTCCAATTCCGCTTTTGGGACATACCAGCACCTATTCATGGACAAGAGGGAGTTGGATTGTATCATGGGAGGTGGATTTGAGTGGTGTTGGACAAGAAAAATAGAATTCCATTGTTATTCATGCCATGGACTTGACAATGTGAATGTAACCAAGTGGAGCAAGGGGCAGATTGTATTCCACAATATGTTACATCACATTGTACTTGTCTAACTTCTAATAATAATTTGGTTGCAATGCATTTTCCACTACCATAGTTGGTTTTACTCTTTTAAGGGGTTTCTAGGATAAAATCTGTGTGTTCACTTCTCTTTTATAGCATTCTTTCCTACCCGACTCTCATTTGTTTTGATTATAAGTAGCATAGTCCATTAATTTGTTGATTTTTAATTTCTACAAGCACATTTTGAAGAGATTACGGATCACTATGACTTGTATCTTGTAATGTCACCTTCCTAAATTGCCCTAAAATTACAATTGCAACAAATTAGGGTTAGGGTTGCATCTTATCAATGTCAATATTGCTTTGAATAATGTGATTCTAAATTTGAATCCTGCAGTCAAAACATAATCAACATATACAATTTTCTGCATAGATATATGTATATATTCAATCATGAAGGTTAGTCAAATTACACTGTATTCAAATTCATAAATAATATCACTATTTGAGAAATCATACATTCATTGTCATGCAGATAACCCCGTTTGTTTACAACACTCAGCCATAAAAGAGGAGGTATAGGGAGACATGGCAGGGTGCCTTCTGACAACAGTTCTCCCTCCAAGCAGTCCCCTCACCATTCTTCTCTGATTGGTGAATCTTAGTTTGCCAATAAACCCTCAACATGGGGATTGGAGAGAGAATTCTGCCCTTGAGTGCCTTTATCCGTTTCTCCCTTTTACATGACAGTAGGGTGCCCTACTAGCTATTCTCCATACCTGTCAATGTAAGGGTGCCTTTAGCTGTTCTCCCATAGTGCATATTCCCCCCCTCCTTCTCCATGTTCACAATTTATTGCAGTAATTTTATGTATTTTAATATATGACAGTGATATACAATAAGTAAAGATAATTGACAGGCAATAATGATCTGACCTGATGTATATTCAAGAATGATTCTTATTGATATCCTTTTGCTGTTACAATAGTTTATATGATTAAATAAATATCTCTGCAGATGTAGTTCGAATATTCTTTGTTATATTCCACTACCCCACAATCTTGATTGATGTTCATTCTATTTCCTTTTATATCTTACCAAAAGATATGTCTCTATCAAAACGTGTCTCTTTAAGAGATCGCACCTCTTTACTAAGTGATCGCTGCCTCTCGAAGTATAATCCTTGTCTTTAATATAACAAATATGGATCGCTGTTATTAAATCGTTACCTTTCTTCTAATCAAATGCTATCTAATATAAATCACTGTCATTAATGTATAATATTTTCTATCTTAACAAATCGTTGTATATGCTTTCTTAATGCTGATGAAGTCGGCCTAAGTGGATATTCAGGCAGGGCATGACAGTCCGCCCTTCCTAAGATTGCTTGTCCTCAAGCAATTTCAAATTCGGATGGTTAAAGATTTCTTCTCCTTCCCACATAGCATCTTCCTCAGACAGGCCTTTTCAGTTGATCAAGAATTCAGAAATAGTTTTATTCCTCAATCGCCTTTCCCCCATATTAAGAACCACTTCAGGTTCCAAGATTAGTTTACCCTCATTATCAAGTGGAGGTAACTCTGCACATGGGGTGACTTGTTGCCCTAGCACTTTCTTGAGTCGAGATACATGAAAGATGTTGTGAATACGGCTATTTTCGGGCAACTCCAATTCGTAAGCTACTTCTCTGATCTTCCTTAGGATCTTATGTGGCCCATAAAATCGGGGTTTTAGTTTTTCCGCCCCGCTTACCTTGATTGAGGATTGTTTATATGGTTGTAGCCTCAAAAACACTAAGTCTCCAACCTCAAATGTCCTCTCGGTGCGATTTCGATCAACATAAATTTTTTGTTGATTCTGTGCTTGATGCAAATTGTCTTTGAGGGTATTCATGATATCTATACTTTGTTGCATGAAATCTTTTGCCCCTGGGACGTGGCTTTCTTTTGAGATCAAACTGCCGAAGGAAGTTGGTTTGTAACCATACAATGCCTTGAACGGACTCATCTTGATGGACATGTGATGAGTGGTGTTGTAGCAATATTCACCAAGATGTAACCATTTCATGCAGGTGTTCTGTTCGTCCACGACATAATTCCTCAAGTATCCTTCTACCCATTTGTTAACAATTTCAGTTTGTCCATCCGTTTGACGGTAGTAACTTGTGCTGAGTGTAAGATCAGTCCCTGCTAATCGGAAGAGCTCTTGCCAAAATAGGCTAAGGAATCGACTGTCTCGGTCGCTAACTATGTTCCTTGGAAGACCATGTAGTCTGAAGATTTCTTTGAAGAATACTTCCGCTATTTGTGGATCTCGATACTCAGTGGATATTGCGAGGAAGTGTGCATACTTGGTGAGTCGATCCACTACTACATAAATGCAATCCTTCCCTTGAACTTTAGGTAACCTTGTTATGAAGTCCATCGAGATGCTTTCCCATTTTTGATTTAGAATGGGCAATGGTTGTAGAAGGCCTACTGGGTGGCTTTGCTCTATTTTGTTTCTTTGACAGGTCATGCATTCTTGTACATGTTTTAAGACATCTTTTTTGAGGCCTTTCCAAGAGTATCTTTCTTGCACCTGTTTGTAAGTTTTATAGTACCCTTGGTGGCCTACTAAGGGATTGTCGTGATACTCCTTAAAGATTTTTTCTTTCATTTTTAAATTGGGCACAAGGAATATCCTATTTTTATATAGGATAAGTGCTTCCACCACTTTGTATTCTTCATCGGTTAAATCTCCTTCAAGGATACTGTTTGCTTGTGGGTCCTTTACATATTTTGCAATGATATTATTCTTCCAATCTGTGGTGATGCTTGTTAGGGTGTTCAAATAGGGCCGTCGTGATAAAGCATCTGCTACAACATTATTTGTCCCTTTTATGTACTCAATATCAAAATCGTAAGCTTGTATTTTGCTTACCCATTTTTGTTGTCTGTCATTTAGGTCCTTTTGATTCATAAAGAATCTTAAGCTATTGTGATCAGTCTTAATATTAAATTTCCCACAAACCAAGTATTGTCGAAACTTGGCTAAGGCGTGCATGATAGCTAACATCTCTTTATCATAAATTGAGTAGTGTCTTTCTGTCTTGGTGAGCCTGCGACTTTCAAATGCAATGGGATGCTTATTTTGCATAAGGACTACTCCAATTCCTTCACCCGAACCATCACACTGTAGTTCGAAGGGTAATGTAAAGTCAGGGATAGCTAAAACAGGGCATGAACTCATTGCTTCCTTTAGTCTTTTGAAAGCCTGTTGAGTCATTTCACTCCACACAACTCCCTTTTTGGTTAGGTCTATGAGTGGGGCGGCAAATCCTTTTACAAAGTGCCTATAGTAACTACATACTCGTACGAAGCCCCTTAGTTGTGTTAGGGTTTTGGGTTTTAGCCATTCCTTAATGGCTTTAATTTTTTCTTCATCTACACTTACCCTTTGCGCATTGATCTTGTGACCTAGGTAAAGGATCTCTTCCAAACCAAACTCGCATTTTGAAGCTTTAGAATACAAGGACTCTTGTTCCAAAATGCTTAGGACTTCCTCAATGTGTTTGAGATGTTCTTCCCATGTCCTGCTGTAAATGAGAATGTCGTCGAAAAATATGAGTAGGAATTTCCTTAATTGTTTCTGGAATATATGATTCATGCATGATTGAAATGTTGCTGGGGCATTTGTTAGGCCAAAAGGCAGGACCAAGAACTCCAAAGTGCCCATAGTGGCACCGAAAAGCAATTTTAGGAATGTCCTCTTTTCTCATCCTTATTTGATGATACTCTGATCGCAAATCAATTTTGGAAAAGTATTTGGCTCCATGGAGTTCGTCAATTAACTCATCAATTCTTGGTATAGGGTAACGATTTTTGATTGTTTTCTTGTTTAAAGCTCTATAGTCTATGCACATTCTCATGGTACCATCTTTTTTCTTGACTAGGACTACGGATGATGCGAAGGGACTAGAACTTGGTTTGATGTGACCCATTTCTAGTAGTTCCTTAATGGTTTATTTCGTCATGGTGATGTAGTTTGGGTGACTCAATGTTTTATTACCACAAAGGACACTTCAATTGGAAAAGAAACATATCAAATGGATATTCAGTCCCTGTTGGATAAGCACAGTGTGGTTTTTAGTGACATTCCTCTAGGCAGGTCACCCAAGAGAGGCTTTGAGCATGTTATGGAACTAGAGGAGGGAGCTAAACCTATGATTACCACTCCCTACGGTCAACTAAAGAGATACAAGGAAGAAATAGAAAAGGCCATACGTGAGCTGTTGGATATGGGGCATATCCTACCTAGTTCTAGCCTCATTGTTTCTTCAGTAGTCCTGGTCAAGGAGAAGGACGAGTCACGAGCCTATGAGAATGTGCATAGACTATCATGCACTGAACAAAAAGGGCCTTGTAAAATGCATACAAAGGACAAGGAAGAAAGAGGAGATGATAAAAGTTTTACACTTGGGACATGTGACTAGTGATACCGGGGTTCCATTAATATATCAAGAATCAAGAATAAAGGGTTGTCCTCCATACAAGAATCATAGTTTGCCAGTTAAGACAAGCAGTTTTCTCATCTTGTTATGGCATTGAGTTTACTTTGGGTTAGCCTTGCATGATGTGTGATGTTGCATCTCCTAATTTGTCATGGAGCAAAGAGCATTATCTAGAGTTAAGAAGAAGTTGGGTGGAAGATATCCTGACTATTGGGAAAGTTATGAGCGCCACTAGAAAATCTCAAGGGGAAGTTCACATGGATATAGGTGTAGAGCAGCATAAGCATGATAGTATTGCTTCAATATTCGGTTCCCATGCAAAGGAACATCAGCCGATGATGTGAGAGATTGGTAGTAACAGAGAGATGGTTGCACAGAGGTCTACAAGTATGAATTTCTCCATTAATGCTGCTGTTTTGATTTAGCCCAGCCACCGAGAAATTACATTTAAGCATTTACAGGTGTTATGGCAGACACTTGTGGATGAGGGAAAGAGCACATTTCAAATGATGATTGATTGTGATGATTTATCAGCTGTAGCAGAAGCAATTATCGTTTTTCTGTTGTTTCCATTATCTATGGCATATGCAAATAGGAATAATTTATAGTTGCAGCAGCAGTGCTAGTTTTAAGTTTCTGATTTTGATGAAGTCAGCCAATGGGTTGCTGATGTCAGATTGGAGTAGATGCGAAGTTAGATCTCTAAAGGCCACCGAATCATGGAAGCACCTGTGTGAATGGTTTCAACTGAAGGAATTGAAATTTTCAGCTCACATATCCGGATTGACTTCTCTGATGCCCAGGATCATGATTGATAGTGGGGTTGAAGGCTTGAAGCTATTATTTGCAATGAGACACTCCGATATGAGATGCTCTATTTTATAGAGTTAGAATTCAGAACTTGCAGATGTACCATCTTGGTTCATTAGGATAGCTATTATTTCGGGTTTCAAGAAATGAAAACGAAGAGTTGGCACACAAAACTTCCAGATTATATCAGAGTGGTGCAGCAAAAACATGGTAGACCCAAGCACTCAGTGGGGAAGTTTGCTGATTTCATATAGAGGATTGTGGTTCATTTATCAAGAAAGTTGAAGGAGGTCTATTGTGGAGGCCACTTGCTAATTATATCAGAGTGGTGCAGCAAAAACATGGTAGACCCAAGCACCCAGTGGGGAAGTTTGCTGATTTCATATAGAGGATTGTGGTTCATTTATCGAGAAAGTTGAAGGAGGTCTATTGTGGAGGCCACTTGCTAATTATTACTCCAAGCAAACACAAATTTAGACAGCCTAGATTGATTTGGGATCCTGGAATTTCATCGAATTTTATCCGAGATCAATTAGTGTTTGAGTTGTGATTGCTTGAGGACAAGCAATCTTGGGGAGGGATGATTGCAATGTCCCCTTCTTCAGCTTAGGTGTTCGAAGTGGAACCTTTAGCCTATTTAATTCTTGTAGGCTAAATTGGGGTTTAGAAGGGAATAATTTAATTAATTAAATAAGGTTGCCTTAAATAATTAATCTTTCGGGCAATTCCTATTTAATTAATTTAAATAAAGTGACTTAAGTGGGATTAAAAGTAAAATAATATAAAGTCACTTTATTAAGGAGTTATAAGGGTTATTAATTAAAAAGGTGATTATTTTAATAATAAGGAAGTTTGGTGGGAAGTGAGTTATAAAATAATAAAAAGGCAAAGTGGATTATAAAAGGAGGATCGAAAGTGAAAAAGATCATTATTGATTATTCATCATTTGATCATTTGATATTCTCTTATTATGAGTTTTGGACAGCTTGTTGAACTCAAACCCTAGGACAAAACCCTAAGGGCATTTGGCTTCAGAGAAATGATTTCTTGTTGGTCAAATTGGTGGTGGATCTATTCAAGGTTCACACATGAGCTTATTGAAGGAACGAAGTATAATTTCTGATAATATATTTACTGGAGGTGAAAGGAAAATTCTTGGCATTTGCATGCAAATAAGATTTTGGCGAAAGCATTTAAGATTGAGCTGAATTGGGAACATACAAGAAGGGATGTGCTGAGTTGGTAAGAGGTGCAACAGTTTATGAAGTTGTTTGGAACATAGAAGCAGATATCCTTAAAATATCCCGATATATTTCGATATATCTTTTCTTGGCAGGGTTCCCAACATTTTCTTGAAAATATCGTGAGTTTTTCAAAATATCTTTGACCATGACTTTGATTGAAAATTTCACCAATATATTGCAAAATTATCGGTGATATATCACTAGTAATATCACAATAAATTAGTTTTTTTCCTAAATAAGCATCAAACCTGCAATTTTTGGATCATTCTTCTCTTTAACTTTTATAAACCGATTATACACCTTGAATGGTGTAAGTAGCTGTTAAGATTTTGAGGTGTCATTACTGTATAGTAGTTAGATTTGTTGCAAAGGATGGCAATTATTGTTGTAGTTATTTAAAAAATGAACGTAGTTATCTACAATTGTGAAGACACTTGGTATAATCGTGGTTGAAAACCTTATGAATAGGGAATGTGACTATCACTATTGTTATTGTGATTAGTGATAATCATTGTTACCTTTGACAACAACAAACACTTATGTCATTATTTATGATTCATGGGCATAGTCATTGCTAGACAAAACTGTCAAATGATTAAGCTATCCTTTAACTTGTCATTATTATTGCATCACAAATGTTAGTGCTGTCATTTGTACTTATCAATGGATATTGTTGTTATTTCATTTGTAAAATAGTGGTATTATTGAGGCAATTGTTTGACAATTTTCATAATTACATTGCAGTTGTTAATAATGTTGTACCAGTTATAATTGTTGTCGTCATCATTGTCTTTTGACATAACTATCCTTTTGTGATTAGTAATCTTCTTATGATCACTGATCAGTAGCATTCTGTCATTATTGTGACCTATACATTCTTGATCAGTACGGTGTTTAGTAGCATCCTTATTAGTACTGTGGTCAATTAATATGAGCATCAATAGTGCAGTCAACATTATAGGCAATATTACTGATGAAAATGATTAATATGAAATGTTGTTGAGATAGGACATTGCTGTCTTGAAATGCTTGCCACTGCTGTAAATTTAAGAGGTATATGAAGAGGTTAGGGACACTGTTGTTGTGAACTGTACTTACCATTTTGTGTATAGATTAGTGTCATTGACTTGATAGTTAAGGAGAACGGTAGGGTTAACAGGTTGTATTTACACTAGTTGTGTTCTAATGCATTAAGGGTTCATTATTATTCTAGCAGTCATTTACTAACATTGTTAAAGAGATTTATATTACATTATCTGTAATCTGCGATCTCAAAATTAATGAGAAAAATCCATATTTCAAAATTCATGTTGTACACTCTCGTTTACTTTCACGCTCACTTTCTATGCAATTAGTATGGCTTTAAATAAACATCAATTATTTCTCTCTTTTTTAAAAAAAAATTTACTGCATTTTTTGGGTTTCCCGGTTTTTCCCCTTTTTTTCCAATAATATCCCGAGAAAATGAAAATATCTTTATCTTTTGAGATGCTGAGAAATTCTCGAGAACGATATTTGCTTCTATGGTTTGGAAAGATAAACATCAAAATGGTTGCAACTTGCAACAATTTGAAATTCGTTTTGGATGCTATCTCTGTTACACTTTGGAAAGAGCCTTGCATTGTATTGGCTGTTATATATCAGCAGATTACAATATTTAGTCTTGCAGATTGGACTTCATTGAATGACATGCAATCAATTTCAATAAGCTTAGCTGCATTTGAATATCTTCATTTGAATGCTCGCCATGAATTTAGTTTGTTCTATCCTATGAATCAATGATATGCGTTATGTGTTATACACTGGAACTACGAAGATGAGTTTTTATGTTTATTGACATTAAAACAAACATTTGATGAATTACAAACATACTGAAAAAAACATTTTGAAATTGAGTAAAACTGGAAAATTCCTTAGAATCCTAAGAAGGGATATTTCAGTGGTATTATGGCGAGTCCACTATCAATTTGAAGTAATTTTCAGATTTTTTACATTTTTTCATTTTTTTTTGAAACCCTAGTTATTATTTTCTTTTTTTTAATCCATTTTTTTTTATGAAGATGTTTAGAATCTTAGATTAGTTCAGATTTTTAGTAATTTAAAGTAATCTATTTTGATTTAATCTAATTTAACTTGTTTTTAAATTTTCTATCAAAAAAATAACAAGTTGTGCTTTCACTGTCATTGTGTGTGTAGGTTAATTGATAATGGCTGCTCATTCTGCAAGTGCATCCAGTTCTACCTTGAGCTCTACCCCATCCATGCCTGGGGGATTTGTAGGCACTCGTCCTCCAGGAGCTAGAGATCCTGCTTGGAAATATGCTTATCTAGGACCCATACCTGGCTCAGTCTTTTGCATTAAATGCGAACAAGTATATCGTGGAGGCATCAATCGCCTCAAATACCACCTTGCAGGCATCCCTCAACATGATGCTAAGGCCTATCCTAAAACTACCAAAAAAATAAAAAGACAAATGAATGCCATACTTGCAGCTGCAGAAGAAAAAAAATTGCAAAGAGAGAAGGCAAAAGCTGCAATGCAAGCAGCCATAGCTTCTTCTCAAGGTGCTCCAGTCAACCTTGAGTCAGATGATGATGCTACTCAGGGCATAGTGGGCTCTCTTCATGGTCCACGCGTGCGAAGGGCAAGGCAACCCACCACCACCTCAATCCCTTCATCTACCTCTAGTAGAGCAACAGGACCTACACACATGCATGATTTTTTTGTGCCTAGAAACACACCTGGTGCACAACCTTCCTTAGAGGCAACTGGGTGGAAGAGGGAGGTGCATGAGCAAGGAGACATTGCTTGTGCGGATTTTTGGTATTTTAACAACATCCCTTTCAATGTGGCAAGTTCTCCTTACTGGCACAATTTGGTTACCAATTGCAGGAAAAGGCTACAAGGCGCCTTCTCACACAGACTTGGGTGGGAGGTTAGTTAATTTAATCTTTTTGATAAATTTATGTTCTTTAATTTAAGTTTTTCAAGTTTAATTTATGATGAATTTAAGTTATTTTCTTACAAATTAAAATTGTGTACTTAATTTCACTTTGTACTCGTAGGTTGCTTACTAGTGCAACTGAACAGGCAAGGGCAGCAGTAGAGGAGCAAAAAGAAAATTGGAAAGAATATGGCTGCTCAATTCTTTCTGATGGGTGGATGGATGGAAAAAACCGTACCATCATTAATTTCTTGGTTGCATGCAAAGATGAGGTGGTGTTCTTAAAATCAGTTGATGCCTCCCACATAGTAAAAAATGCAGAAAATTTGGCTAACATGTTGGAGGAAGTTTGCATGGAGGTGGGGATTGAAAATGTTGTGCAAATCATAACTGATAATGCAGCAGCATATGTGGCAGCAGGAAGACTCCTCCAAGATAGACACCACACACTTTTTTGGACACCTTGTGCAGCGGATGTCCTTGACCTTTTTTTGGAGGACATACGAAAACTAAATTGGGTCACACCAATTGTAGAGGACGCGAGGAGGATCACTAAATATATCTACAATCACCCTTGGGTTCTTCACTTGATGAGGGATTACACCCAAGGGAAAGAGTTGGTGAGATCTGCTGTGACAAGGTTTGCAACGGTTTTCTTAACGTTGCAAAGCATTCTTAGTTCATTGGCAGCTTTGAAACAAATGTTTGTGGCCCCAATATGGACAGAGTCATCTTATGCGAAGAAGCCAGAAGGAGAGAAGGTTGCATGCATAGTCTTCGACAAAACATTTGAAAAAACAACTGCAGAGATTGTGAAGGTAACTTTAGAACTTTGAATTTAACTTGAAATTGAATATTTATATATTTTTAATATGTCTTGCATTGTAAATTTGTAAGTTGTAACTAAATCTTTTTGCATTTTTATATTGTACGTGTCAGAGCCCTTGGTTAGAGTCCTCCGCTTCGTAGATAAGGATAAAACCCCAATGGGGTATCTTTGTGAGGCCATGGATAGGGCCAAGGAGGCTATAAGAAATTATTATAAGGGGGACAGCCTCAAATTTGATCCCATTTGGGAGATTATTGACAGAAAGTGGAACAATCAACTCCACCAACCCATCCATGCAGTAGGGTACTTCTTGAACCCTCGTTTCTTACATTCATGCACCTACTCAGATCCTACTGGAGAGGTTATGGAGGGCCTCACTAAATGCATTCAAAGGATGACACCCGAGGTTGAGGTGGCAGACCTCATTGTTAATGAATTGCAAAGTTATAAGACAAAAAGGGATGCACTCTTCTCTTCAGACCTAGCAAAGAGAGCAATACACAATCAGCCACCAAGTATAAAATTTGAAATTTACAAGTTACAAGTTACAAATATTGATAAATCATAATTTGATAAAATATGTTTTGAACTTTTGACTTTCCTTTCTAAGTTTCTAACTCCTAATTTGTTTTTTGTAGATGTTTGGTGGTCAAATTGGGGTGGAAATACCCCACATCTCCAAAAATTTGCCCTCCGTATCTTATCCCAGCCTTGTAGTTCGTCCAATTGTGAGCGCAATTGGAACTTGTTTGAGGCAATCCACACAAAGAAGAGGAACAAACTAGCTCAAAAACACCTTGTCTATGTGCAATATAATCTTCGGCTACGCATAAGAAAGGTAGAGGAAATATCAGATAATCCAATTGATTTGGATGAGATAGATCCATACAGTGATTGGACAAGGCGAGATGAGCAGCCTCCATTGTTTTCCGAGGATGACATCTATGACTTAGAGCGACAGGCAATGGAGGAGGGGGGTAGATTTGCATTCTCATTGAATGACATTGAGGATGATCCTGAGGAGGAGTCATTGCCAGTGACTGTGCCACGGCCAGCAGTAGGATCTACATCCAGGATGGAGGTTGAGGAGCGGCAGCCACAGCAGGGTCCTACGACTACACCCTCTCCCGTAGTCTTCTCACGTACTAGACATGGGAAGAGGAAGATGTGAATTTGTATTTAGTATTTACTTTCAGTTTTACAAAAACAATTTGCTATTTTCATTTTGTTTCAGACTATCAGTATCAGCGTATTGAGCATTCCACATGAGGATGCAATTTTGTATCTAATTTTCTTTGAAATCAATCAAATATAACTAGACTCAGCTTGTTTCTTCTATGTACTCATTTTATTGACTCGTTGGATCCATCTTATCATTGAATTTTGCAAAAAAAATGTGTTTTTAATGAAGTTTAAGCAATTTTTTAAGTTGCCAAGTGTTTTCCAAGTTTTTGCCAAGTTTTTTCTGAACCGTACTTTCCGGGCTTGCCGAGTAAATACTTTTGGCGAGTCTTGCAACTATGCTACATCGTATGTGAAAGTAATACCTTAGAGGAGTAATAATGCAACCAAACTTATTAAGAGAAGTGATCAAAGTAGTGTGAAAGCTACAAATAAAGAACTACAGGAAATAGAGCCCTGCAGAGTGAAAAATGGAATTGATGAATGTCAGCTTGATAAACTCTCTCACTCTTTGAGATGGTGAACATTCTATTAGAGACAGAGAACCAAACACAATAAGAAGACATCAACATACAGGCAGTTCATATATTTTCCTGAAACCTAAACAAAGCAGAAGAATAGCAGCAGACTAGGTGTGTAAACTGCATCTCCATTGAATAGTTGCCCATGGCTTGGACCATGTACAGAGAAGACTCCACCCAAAATAGTAATCTTCAATATAAATAGGCATCAAACTCAGGTCAAAAGAATACTCAAAAAATTGCTTGTTTGCAGCATATAAACAAAAACAAAACATATGACCTTCTAAATCTGAATCCTTTCAAATTTTGTCAACGTGTTCCATCCACAAAATTGATAATCCATATCAAACCATGCACTTGAATAGGACTTCCCAAAAGTAATGATATAAAATGAAACAAAAAAACTGTGTACTTGAACATCTATGGCCAATTTTCAAGGCATTGGAGATAAAGCGCTCAGTAATTATACCATCAGATACAAGCACAAGAAGGTAATTCCAGCAGCAGCATATATTAGAAACAAGAAGCCTAAATAGTCATCTCTAGAAATGCAAAATGTAATAACCTATTTTTATAATGTTTGCCCCCAGCCATTTATTGTCACTCAAGATGGAAATGAGCCTGACTACCTCAGAAATCCCTCTGAATTTAAGGAAAGAGGAATTGAACTGCACATAAATAGAAAAGTGCTATCAAGAGTTCATGCAAGAGAAATGAATCTATACCTAAGTAATCTCTAAGGTGTAGAGAATTCATTCATCTGTATAAAGTTGAATCAGATTCAAAGATGGGCAAAAAAGCATATATACATTGATCTTGACTTTGCAACCTATGCAACCAACAGTAAATGGCAGTGCTTTTGGACATAGTCCCCATAGCGTCTCCTGATTAAAGCTATGTTGCCTGGTAAGAACAATCAAATATTCGAGGAGGGCAATGTCTGGTAGAAAATAACTATAAGGCAAATATAGGACTCTCATGGGCGAAGACAAGATCAAAATAATAGCCTGTAATTTTCTTGTGAAATCACCTTGTCAATCTAAAAGTCAACTCATACTCTTAAACCCTGACTATGTCTGCAGCACTCTAGGCTTGCTGTTGGCAGTCAAGATATAGGAGGGCATTATCCTGCATCTGGTATTAATATGGCAACAACTATGTCAGTAGAATCAATGACAAGGAATCCTAGATATTCCCCAGAAATTGCCCCTTCCCTAAAAATAAATGCATATTCCATTTCATAGAAAAGTATGATTGAAAGTTTTTGCAATGCCCAAAAATTTAATCTACTCCCTGTCCCATAAAAAGTTGATACTGGGCACACTCCTCAAATCTCATCAAACTAAATAACTGCAGCTAGAATCTTTGCTCATGGAGAATAATCTATATGAATAGCATCTTATTGATGAGGTAATTTTGTCATTCATACGATGACAATTAACTGAATTGTACCATGAAACAAGTACAATGACATATAAATTAAAGAAACTTACAACCAGAGCAGTAACAACAGCACCAACCTCAGCTCGTTCATCCTTATTAATTCCCTGAGTTAGAGCAGAAGCATTATTTTGACTCGCATGTGAAGAAGAGGGCTGAGACACGGACAGTGCTGGCGCCTGTTGAGATTCAATAGAAGCTTGGTTTGAAGGTGGAGTTATACTGGGCATGTTCTGTGACTGGGTACGAGGCAAAGAGGTTGTGAACTGGAAGATTAAAAAGAAAACTCTGAATTGGTTAATTATTTTTGGTAAGAACTATATCCTATCTACCATCTTGAAACAAAAAGTTTTAAAAAAAATTCCCACAAATTAACATGTCAACTGTGATATTTTGAACAAACTAATAATGAACCATACCGTAAAGGATGAAGAGGGTGGCATTCTCAAACCCCATAAACCTGGGGGAGCAGGCATGTTGAGAGGTTGGGGAGGAGGGATATTCCCATTAATCATGGGCCTCAGTTGCTGAATATGAGATGCAGAAACCACTTGTGATAGTTGTGTTGGTTGAGGCTGCTGGGAATATGATACAGAAAGCACCTGTGACGAAGATGTTGGTGGAGGCTGCTGAGGATAGGATACAGAAGAAGCTTGCGAGAAAGGTGCCAGTGAAGTGTACTGTGGAAACTGTGCAGATCCCACTTGTGAAGAAGGCAGAGGTTGTTGCAGCTGCCCTAGACAAAGAGGAAATTGCTGAGTTTGTGGAGGGTACTGCACGGGCTGTTGTTGAACTGGTGAAGGACCCCCCATGCTTGTTTGTGGCATGCCTTGTCCCATGGAAAATATTGGTGGGCGAAACTGCATGCTTGTTGAAGACATAAATTTCTGCCCTGGCTGTGGTGGAACTGCAGGCTGAAACTGTAAAAGGTCCAAGTTAGATCATAGGAAATGAAATTGAGGGCTTTCATAAAATTGCATACAAAGACTGCTGCAAGCAAAGCCAAAAAAGGCAAACAAACTAGCCAGATCAAACCTGCAAAGTTTGTGGAGCCCCAAAACCTTGAGCTCGATCAGAAGCAGCCAAGCCAGGAGGACGCGGTAGCTGCACATTCATAAGATAAGCATGAAATGATAGAATACTTGAGTCCTAAATGATGAATGTCACATACTAATAAAGTATCAAGAAGTTAATTAGATGACTAGAAGTTCAAAACCCTGACTACCAGTGGCACTGAAGCAGGAGAGTTTTCTCCCAAGTGGGCTTGTGGAGCAAGAGTCTGACCAGACACAACTGGAGCTGCTGGTATATTTGGACCTGGAAAGAATTATGACAAGAAAAGCTATTAATCTTAAAGATCTGGAGCAAAGCCAGTTGCAAACAACTCTAACAAGAAAGCATGAACATTGAACTCATGAGGTAATGTATCAAATTGTACTATACCAGACCAATATCAAATGAGACCTGTCAAAAAATGGAATTACAACAATTGACCATACAACATCTGAATGACCCTACAAAAACAAATATACTTAAGAATGCAAGAGTAATTCTTTCAAACAATCAATAAAAAAATTACTTATGGTATATAAAACTAACCAGCGGTACCTAGAAATCACTCAAGATGGCTGTCATGCAAAAAGAGCAGTACACAATTCCCAAGTACCTGAGGTGTGATTTACTATATTGGACCATCCCCAAATAAAAGTGAGGATACCAACAGGATCTCACAATCGGTAACATGAATCTAGATAGATGCTTACATAGAGAACTCAGAACAGTGAAACAACACCCCCCCCCCCCCCCCAAATTAGTCATTCGTCTATATGAAAACTCTCACACTGAAGATAGCAACTTCACCTCAGAAGTGAACACAAAGACAATAGACCAACACATAGCAAATATATAATATCGCAAATAGCATCAATAATAAAATATATCAACAAACTAAAGAGGGCAAGCATGTTAAATAAGGCAAAGAACAAGTGAAATTGGTCATTGAACTAAAAATTACATGATGATAATCACTTCATCCTAAAAGAATCGTTGTACCCAACCTTGCCAAATGATACATCCATTAAAAAATTGGGCACTTATTTGCCTCTAGATAATAAAGCAACACACAGACTGCACAGGAAGAACTCATCCAGTAAGCAACCATTTCATGATTGTAGAATGAACAATCATCAAGATTCCTGCACGGTAACCAAATGGTAAATAGCCACCACGTCTCACACAGACCACAATCAAATTCATGTATACTCCAGGCCAGCTATCACATGATGACAAGAACGAAACTACCCATGTCCACAGTAAAGAAAATCAAGTCAATTTCACTAAAGGATTCAAAGTTTCAACAGTGAGAAATTTTGATGAGTTAGTAACCAACCCAGCCATGTGAATGGTAAAGGCCCAATAGTCTCACATTTGTATACCTAGATAAAGGGTTTGCCCCACCCAATTTGATGTTAGTTCAAAAACGGATAGATAACTGGAGAATTCCTCTCTCCTACCTCTATTAGAATCATGGTCTGACTGACACAAGGCAGGATTCCATGGTGTCATCATTTGAAGCTAGTAGGCCTCCATCACTGCAAAAGGTCTCTCCTAAGAAACTAAAAATTGTGACAGATAATTTCATGTCAGAGCCTTTGGTAACAGCCCACATAACCACTCTAAGGTGCAATAACAATGCCACCTTGATGACATGCAAACACAGTCCATACCCTTACCAGAAGGCGTGACACAGCAAAGGTAACAATCGACGGCAGCAACAAAAAAATGCAACAAGTCCACAAGATAGTTGCACAAATGGAGCTGAGATCCACAACAGGGAATGCAAACTATTACATGTCTTTGACGGTTATAAAAACTGAAGGATGTTAAAATGATTTACCTTCCACAAGTACTAACAGCAGCAAAGCCAAAACCAAGCATGGGACTGAAAAGAGCACAATCAAGTAAATCAAAAGAGTTTTTTTCCACCTTGACAGCAGAAAAACAAGTGATGATCTGGTAATTCTTGTGCGAGAAATAAGGATAGCATGTAGAAGAACACGTGCAGTTGTTTGGCCTTTATGCCGTCCAATTAAAGTACGAGATGACAAAAACTACTAATTTTGATGGCTTTAGAGGACTGAAAAAAAAAATTAGAACTGTTATTGATACTGATAGTTCTAAGTCAAGGATAGCCAGAGGAAAGGTCCCTCAAAAGGCACCAACCCAGAATGTAACACAACAGAAGACAGATCCTATTAGCCACAACAAACCCAAGAGGCAAAAAGGATAAAGAATCTGTAAACTCTCCTTCCAAAAGAAAGGGTGAGTACTTGAACCACCATACATGATATGAACATTCAAAGAAAGAATATTGGCAAAAGTTTTTAGGAAAAAGGTGGCATAGGCATTTTATGTCCAAACAGCACCTGCATTCAATACATCTGCGCCCCCAACTGATGCCGCACTTGCAGTTAGCACTGGAAATTTGCAAAATAGAAAGCCAAGAGATGAATGAAATCTTGTTTAAGGATCTCTAAAAGTGACACAGAGTTTGGTAACAATGCTCCTGTATTGTGGTAGTCAAAGAAAGACTGCCACTTTTGTCAAAGGACAGTAATTGGCAGCAACAACACACCATGAAATTTTTTGTTTGAGGATCTCTACTAAGTACGAAGCAAACAATGATTGGTTGGTTGAAGATATTGTCGAAAGACATCAAGTGGCAATAACAACAAACCATGTGCCATAGTGGCTTAAAGTTGAACGCGTGAACATGGCGGTGACACAACAATGGCAATTTTACTTGGTAATCACAAGGTAACATACAGATCAAACTGAATGCAACATTTTAGCCATCAAAGTCCACAGTATAATATTAGGATGGCCCTATTTATGTGATTAAAATGCCAAGTAGAAATGTTTCAAGCATGAATATGAAATGTCAAAGAAAAGGTCAACATATGGGTTGCAAGGGACCCCCCCCCCCCGATACTGGATGGTGCAAGTTAAATTTTGACGGATCTTCTAAGGGTAACCCAAGTCAGGCAGGTGGGCGTGGCATAATAAGAGATAACAAGGGTCAGGTTATTGGAGCTTGTGCTGAGAGTTTAGGCATCCAGTCAAGTAATTTTGCTGAAGCTAATGCAGCTTTGCAAGGTATAATGATGGCATTTGATAAAGGCATAAAGGATCTGGTAATAGAAGGTGACTCCAAGAACATATTGGATATGTTATCCTCTAGAGCTACCCCTAGTTGGGCTTACCTAGACATTATAGAAGAAATCAAAAAAACTTTGGAAAAGTTTGAGAACACCAAAATCCAACACATCTTTAGAGAAGGTAATAGTTTGATCGACACCCTTGCCAACTATGGTACCTTTTCTGAAGGTATCACTACTTGGAATGATATTGATTTACTTCCAAGTCATATCGCTTCCATCATCAAAAATGAAGTGCCTCTCAACAAATAATCAGATGCATCGGGTTGTCCTTGGATGACGACTCGCACGAGTGTAAGAACTCGTTGGAAGAAGGCTCATAATGGTAAGGAAGGGTTCTCCTTTCCAGATATTATCTGCATTCGTTCTAATTGTAAGATCTTGCCTATCAACATTGCATGTGCTACTGATTATCTCTCGATTGTTCCTTTCCACTTCACCATGGGGGGAGACCTAATTCAAACTTAGCCTACCAGCTATGATAATCTTAGGATTGATACCGAGCTTTGGAGTATTCTTCAGAGGGGTCATCTTGCCTCTTACTGAGAAGCTTTGAATGAGTTCGACATCATGATTTCAAGAGAATTTGCTAGCTCTCGGAAAGCAGGGGTTGTCTACATCCGAGGCATCTCATTCAGGGTGACCGAAGAATTGATCGTTGTTGCCACGGGCGTTAAGATGGAGGGGACTCGACTTCCCAAAAAGGTGAAAGGTCACTACCAAGATGCTATGCAGAAATTCTTGTAGAAGGGTGAGGAGGTCAGCAAGTTACAAAACGGCTTCAACTGGGAGGATCTCCCTAGCATTTGGAAACAGGTGGCAGAGGCCCTCATGAGGTAGATTACCCTCGAGGGACATTTCAAAAGGTTTCGTGCTTACTTATTTCCCATGCTTAATCATTTTCGTCACAATGCTACTCTGAATTTTGCTTACTGGTTGTTTACTTCCCTTGAGGAGCCGGTTCACAAAGTTGTGATTGGCGAGAGAGATATGCCATTGCACCAAGGTCTCATATACACCCTATATCGTTTTGAGCTTGCCCTTACCTCAGCCCTCCCTTTTAGGCCCCGCATTTATAACCCCTCTCTGGTGGAACAACACTCCTTTGTGCAGCCTCCTGCCAAGAAACCCAATTTAGGGAAGCCTTCATCATCTATCGTCCAAAACCCTCCTGTGGAAGCTGTCGAGTTTTCCCCCCCCTCTCTCCTCTAGCAAGAAGAAGCTCAAGGTCACTTTCAGTGAACCCTTGGTTGATTCCCCTGTTGAGCATGTCCCAAGGGATTATGTGCTTACCCCTGGCCACTCTATTTTCAAAGGCAAGACCAAGCTGCAGGGAAATCCCTCAGTGACCACCCCTTCCTCCCAGCCTAGGTCCTCCTCGACTATGCCTTTGGACCCTTCAGCTAGCTTCAAAGTGAACAATCTATCCCCCCTTGCAACAGTTCCCTCAGTGGTGCTTCCCCTGTTTAACAGAGTACACCCCAGGGAACTAGCAGATGCAGCACCTGTATTCATTTGGAAGAGAAGGTTATCAGCCTGTATAAAGGCTTGAACCTTCAAAACCAGGTCCTGAAGTGGCAATTGGCCCAACTCCACAATTCCAAAAAGAAAATTCAGCATTTGGATATAGCAACTCATTTTGAGTCTTCCGAGTGGCTCAGTGAGAATGTGCCTGAGGACTTATGGAAGGAAGTTGAAAAGTTCACTAATACCTTTGAGAAATGGGAGAATATGGAACAGGAAATGGAAAGAATGAAGAAAACTTAGGATGACATAAAAGAAATATGGAGAAAATCATAGCTTTCAGCAAAGAGACGGTGAAAAACTCGGCCACTTCCTTAGAATGTTCTGCTGCCACTAAGAAATATTTCCCAAGGGCCTGTCATGCAGGCAATTCTCCAAGATACATCTTCTAGCAGTATCAACCACTTGATCTACTCAATTATAACTTACCCACATGGTTTCAAGCTACAAGCAAATTACCAACTTCACCAGCAGAAAGGATTCTTTGGCCTTGGATGCTATGAGTGCCTCATCGGCATCTTCCTAAAAATGTTCTTCTGCCACTGAGACTTATTCTCCAAGGGCCTGTCAGCCAGGCAATTCTCCAAGATATATCTTCTAACAGGCACTTGGTATCAACCTCACAATTCTTACTTCTAAGAATGAGGATGATTAGCAAGCACTTGACAAATTTTATACGTTCCTCAGTGTAGTTACCCACTTTTATTGGGTGTTTCCTATCGGTTGTTATACAATGCAGTCCCATTGACTCACTTCAGTCAAACACTCACATACGCTAGTATAATTTCAACTTCAACTACAATTCCTTCCATGCCCATGCAAACCCTAGTGCATCCCATTCCATGGTAGTTACTGGGGCTAACAATAACAGTTTGTATCTCCTATAAATTCACTTTTTGGAAAATAAAAATAGACAAGTCAACTAATAACATGGTCCCACGTGGCTGCTTACTGCTTATATTTTTGAGGTGCAGGTGGTCCTACGTAATTTTTTAATTAGCACATAGCATAATTTGTAATCTTGTCCTCAAATGGTGGAGCAGCTATACTTACGATTTGAAACTTCAGCTGTAGATGGAGAGGGAGGGCTGAACTTACGCAGCAACTGCTTAATCTCAAATTTGCCACATGGCTACATATTTTTCCTCCTTCCTTTTAATATTTCTTTTTAGCTTTTATCTCCAAAATTTGTTGATTAAACAAAGCTTAAAGTTTGTTAATTACTTTAAATAAGCAGGAAAATAATCATGGGACCACTAGCTCCAAAAAAATCTCCTGAAAATTTTTAACAGTGCCTGCTCAAAAAATTAGCCAAGCAGCTGCATGGAACCCTGCTGTAAGTTTGCCCTTGACTTAAATGAGGTGATTATATCCATGTAGTAAATTTAGTGATTATTAGCAGAATGAAATGACCCCTGTAAATGGATATACAATTCTTAGAAAAAAATCCTAAAATATCTCTACCTCATATGAAGAGTTCTATTTTTTATTTTAAGATTTTTCAATCTAAGGAAGGTAAACAATGTATCAATGAAAAACAGCCATCGTGCACAGCTAGCTTTCCCCTGAAACTATAGTTTTCCCTGAATTTGATACCTCGACATATGTATCATTTTCATCTCATATTTGAATCGAACTTGAACATTCCTTTTGCATTTTAGGGGTGAAGAAATAATTGATGCGTATGGAAACTATGTTGAGCAATTTTGTCTCATTAGTTGAGAGACACAAAAAATAGAACTTGCACTTGCACTTCAATATGTATAGAGAAGGGCATAAGAGCACTCAAGAGGAGATAATCCTCCAAATATTTCAACCATGCAATAACACAACTCCTTTTTTTTCAAGTGATAGCATATGGACATATAGCAACGATATGTCTTTAAAGTAGGAAATTATGAAGAGGCAATCACCAACCCCAAGAAATTAAATTTGACAGTTGAAAAATATTCTTGAGGACAACTTCAGCAAACCCAAGCTGAGAAAAGGCAAAGAACAAAATTAAACATGTAGGTCAGAAATGCTACAAGAATAGAGGATAAAATGGACTGGGAAATCACCACATACTCTGAAACAGAAGGTAAAAAGGTAGAGAATCACCAGCATATCAGGAAGTAAAGGATGAAGACTCTAAGAAAGACCATTAATTGGTCAAAGGGAAAGTTGAACCCTCTCCATAGCAGAATCTATGCTTAAATACATCCCTTGTACTCCTCTGGCAAGAGGCAAAATATCACCAAAAAGAAAAAAAGAAAAAAAAAAGTTTCTAAGAACTGGAGAATGGTACGGATAAAATCATTGGTTTTAGAGAATTTTTTCTACTTTGGCTCATTTTACTTGGACCTTTTTCCCCAAAGCTCAATTGTCTAGACGATGTCAATGCTTCCTTTTATAAAATATTATAATGCATATTTTTCCTTTTTGATGAAATTTATATTCTCATTTTAAAAGTAGTTCTAGACACAAAAAACAAAAAGGAAATTTTTACAAAATAGTGCAAAGATATAGATCCCTAAGAACCAGAACCTGAGAACAGGTAAAACTCTCTTTCCTAAGTTTTCAGTAACCACTATTTTTTTTTTATAACCAGCATTCTTAAGCTCCCACTCTAGATTTTCACACTTCTGCCCCATCCCCTCGCTCAAATACACATCTCACAATGTCCTCAAGAACAGTCTCTAGAGCCTTTTATGAAATCACCACATTATTTTCCTACACTATTCCTCGAAGCCAGTGTGTTAAGACTATCAAAGCAAGTGTGCAATATGAAGCATCAACAGAATGAAACATATTCATCCACTTTTTGTCCTGGCTATAAGTTGCACCTCGTCTCCATCAAGTTTTAACGATTCTTTTTCATGTCTTTTTGGTGATCTTTCTAGGCTTATAATTGTTTCTCTTATAGAAGTTCAAAGTTTTTTACTTTTTCTGATATTTGTGCTACAAGAATCAAAATAACTCCCATTTTTTGAAGTAAAATACATAAACAGAACTCATCTCTGTTTAAAAAGTAACTAAACAAAAAAATAATTACAAGTTTATGGAAATTAATAGGGGCCATACTCTACAAAAACAAAACCCACTTCAAAGTATTTTGATACGAGTATGGGCCATCCTTGACACAAATAAGCCCACCTCAAGTATTTTAATGAAGTTCAATTAGAAAAATTTCGCATCAACTACTTACCACCTCAGACAGAATCAAGCCAAGAGAAGGCAAAGGAGAAAAACCTACTGAATATATCTATGCTTTCCTTATAAGGTTAATAAAGGCAGCCAACCTGATCGTTTAGCAAACATAGGCTGGGACCAGATTCACAATGCCAGACAAAAAAGAAGAAGTTCGACCCATTATTACAATTACTTTCCATTATGACTAATTCAAGATAAATAATACAATTTTAAGTAACAAGGAGTATAAATGTTGATTCAAGTTAGGATAACTCTTAAACATAATGTAGTCAGTCTAGTATTGCTTCATCCAGTTCCATGACATCAAATGCTAGGTAAGATTTATCTTGCTTAAGGGTTTCTGAAGGCTAATAGAAAGAACAGAATAAAATCTACCCTACCATCCAGCTGAGTAACCCAAAACTGGCGAAATACTTAAATGGTTTGAAATCCTCCTCACAAGATTGCCAACACAAGACAGTGAAAAAAACATTTATGGATAAAATTATGTAGACTATTAACAGACAGGAGAATATAATCTCCTTACGAAGCCAATGCTAGGGACCTGCCTGGCTGATAATTATAGACACAATACAGGGAAAGGATATACAGAGTTTGATTTGGAAAACCACAAAGTTATCAATAATCCCCAGAGACAAATTTTACCTAGAGCACATAACTGTCATAAATGCACCTAACATGGGCGAGATGAACAGTTCAAGAATCCTCCAAAGGGATGAAACTCCACTTAAAAAATATCTTGAACCATTCATCTCATGCATGTACCATACATTAATAGTAGCTATGCTGCAGAATAACTTCTGCAAAAATATAAATTGTTCAGGTTGCAATTCCAAACACTTATCATGATACTCATTTTCTGACAAGCATCAAAAATGCCAAGTACAGAGGATATATTGCTGGTCAAAATGCCAAGGGCAAGGCATATGTCTGCAGACTTAATGAAAGCAACATTAAATCAGCTTGCAAAACAAAAATCCAGTGAAGGATCCAAGAAATACTAGATTCACGTCTGGCAAAACAAAACTCCAGTGAAAGATCCATTCCCACAGACTTTAAATTACATGGGGCAATGAGAGTTAGGGGAACTTATGACTACGGCAACTAGAGTTAGGGGTGGAACATATGGCAAGGCAACTAAAGTGGGGTAGGGGTCAAACTTATTGCAATATGTGCACTTGCACCGCATAATGACAGACCCATTCCTTCCCTTTTAAAGTATGTAAGAAACACTTCTCACAGGGAGGACTCAGGTTCAAAACTTGGCAAGCATGCATTTAACTGCCTTAAAAATTATATAAATAAAGCTCCTTTAACCCAGGATTAGGGTGTAATGGTAATGGGCCAGTTGTAAGAGAGTGACTTGGGTTCAAATCCTCCGTTGTGATAAAGCACCTAGAGTCCATAATTCTACTCAAATACAATGAACCATAGTCAACATGTGCTGAATTTGTGGAATAACAAGTATGAGCCATACTTGAGGGCAACTCATGGTTACAAATTTTAAGAACGTCGTCTATACTTACCTCGAATTACATTAAAGGCCACCTCAATATTTCAAAAGCATAAAAATAGAAATTTTAAAAACCAAAAAAAAACTCCTGCACCCACGGTATACAAATCAGTTATCTGCTAAGTTTGCGGTTTCATTCGTGCCCATCCTGTAAAATATTCCCGATAGCTTTATTTCATGTAAAATAATTGTTCTTAAATTTAATTGATTGAACAGAATCTGCATTTCATAGTGTTTATTTCTGCACAAAAGCCAAAACCCTTAAACCCTTCGAAAAATTGCATCCAAGGCTCTCCAAAAGAGTGACAGATCGTTGAGCCTTATTCAAGACAATAGGCCCTCCCTTTACTTTGTTCAGATTTCAGTAGTCGGTCAGAAACGTTCAGAATTGTTGTGTTCTGCATTTTTCCCGCTGACATTTTGAGTAGAGAATATTCTTTCTTAAAGGAATTTTAGCAAGTAGGTAGAACCGTCGATGCGGAATGTACTCAAGAAGATTCTACGATCTAACGGAGTCCTGAGGACCGCGACTCCCCACAATTCAGGGTTTTGAAAAAACGGCAGCTACAGTTGCCAGCGCAAAAGATTAAAAGAAGTAACCCTGGTATTCGAACCCGCGACTGGTGATTTACGATTGCAGAGAACTTCGCAAATATACAATCTAAAATCTTTGGACGGTTTTGCGTGTTAAAGGTAAAGCTAGGGTTCTTTCTACTGTAGAAAAAATCATGGATTAAAAGTGAAAAAAAACTTGTCATTGGCAAGAGACCTCTAATCCAGGAAACATGGCCAATCGGCTGCTGTGGAGGAGGGGCGCCCGCCATTTCTAAACCTTCAATTTTTCCGCAATTGCTAAGTAAAACCCTCGACACTGCAACAGCTGCCTTTTTTAGATCGCAATTAACTAATGAACCAATCAGGAATAATGCAAATTCTGGGCTTTAAACCATCGTACGCATACAAAATCTTTTGTTTACTGTGTAGAAAATAATTACATTGAAAGCTTCCGTTTTACGTCAATTTCTCATAGCTAGCGGTGTAAATGGTAAAAATAACATACCTTTCACTTTTCCCTTCGTTTTGGCTTCACTTTGATTGGGAGAAGAGATACATATTGAAATGCAGCAAACAAAAACAGCGAGGCTGGTGGTCACATAGGTTATTTTTAGCCTCGTGAATATGAAGGTAAAAGTTATTCATTCATTTATTCATTTATTTTGAGCAGAAGATGGTGATAATTAGATTGTATTAATTGTGGATAACTATATTTAGTGTAAGTCTTCTTTGAAGAGAATAGTAAATTAGATAGAGTTATTTAATGTAAGATTGGAAGGTGGAAGAAAAATATTTTTGTGAGAGCATAAACATTATAGATAAAAAAAATTCATAAACATACAATAAAATGTAGGCAAATCAATGTAGCTATTGCAATCAATTACAAAAGGATTGTGTTGTGTAGCATCCACTAGATTGGTTATCATACCCTCATGATTTGTTAAACCATCAATAACATTGAAAAGGTTGGCACGAACTTCAAATAAAACTTTATTATTGGATGTAAATGTTGGATTTGTTGAAGTCGTATATTTTATTGCCTATTTTGATAGAATTAACTTTATGGAAATATTGTGGATACATGGATAAGATGAGGCCATGTGTGGGAGAATATGTAAATGGGGATGAATAGTGGTATGGGAGAATGAGCCCAACTTTGTAGAAGATTGTGTCATTTGTCAATATGTGGTTGTATTATGTCATTCTCTTAGAATGGGCCCAAAACTAAATGGGAATTCGCAAGGGTATGCAAATATATTGTAACAAATAATTGAAAGAAATGTATCTCCTATGGGAGTTATATAAATTGTAGAAATTTTGTAATATTTTTAAAATATTATTTACCGTAATTAAGTTAATATAAAATCTTAAATATTCCATATACAAAAAGAAAAAGAAAAAATATATTTTTCATCAAATTGATTTAAAATCATTTTAAATAATATTAAAAATTATCGTCTTTTTAAATAACAATAAATAATTTGAATTGGTTAACGTTGTGCAATTTTAACAAACAAAGATTAACATTATGCAGGTAATGTTCAATATTGTTAAAGGTTTTACTACAGAAACAACATGACTAGAGGGTGTCAAAATTGGCAAATTGTTAAAGGTTTTACTACATAAACAACATGACTAGAGGATGTCAAAATTGGCAAATTATCTTGCATCAATAGAAAGACTCGATGGCAGTGCACCATCTTAACAAATAAAATTTGAAATTTAAGATTGCTTGTGGCGAACACAAAAGAACATAGCTTCAACTTATTTATAAGTGTAGACAATTAAATTTAACCACGTCCTAAAACCACCTAATTCCATCCACATTCCCATGTCTTACCATCGCCTAATTTTTATAGCATTGATTAAATAGTTTATGATTAATTAATTAATTAATTAATCAATTCATTATTCATCTTTATTCAAACACTAAGTAAATAAATTATATTTAATTAATTAGCTAAATCATCCCATTATACCTCCTTCCATTTCTTTCTATTTCTAACTCATGTGCATCTAATTAATTAAATTAATTAGATAATTCCATTAATCATCCTTTCTCATCCTATCCTATCCCTTTCGATTTATTTATATTTCCAACTAGTGTGCAACTAGTTCAAATAAATAAATAACTATCTTCTTCGTGATTCATCCTCATCCTTATCCAGTTTTTTTCCAAAAATCTTATCCTCATTCATCTTCAAATCTTATCCTTATCAATCCATTGAAAAAACTATAAATTAAACCTTTCGCACGCTATAATCATCAAACATTTGAATGCAAATTATGCTAAGATGAGCATTGCACATCTTCATATTCTCAACCAAATTGATCTTGAAGCACAATTGCCCTCGTTGGTACAACAAGGAAGAGTTGGGTGAGACCTTTGTTATTTCATTCGTTTTTACTTTTCCTTATGCTTATCTGAGGTTGCATTAAACGTAGATCAAGGTTTAAATTTATTATTTTGTCCACATTTTCTTGCGTACAATTTGGCACGCCCAATGGGACCCTTGTCCCTTATCTAATCTTTGTTTACAATTTTTTGGTAAGCTTGATCTTGCAGGTTAACTCTACTTTTTAGGGAAGATCTAAGGGTGCACTTTCACAGGGAGCCTCGTAGCACAAAATGGGCTTCACAATTGCACCCAAAAGGCCCAAGAAATGAAGATCGACATAAAATTTGACATATTTAGGTGTAAGTAAAATCAAGGCTAAAACAATTAACCCCAGACATGCAACTTGAGGTCGTATGAATGCCTACGTATGTAATGTCCCAAATTATTTATTTTAACAAATATACTTCAAATATAAGTGCATAAATAAATTCCCACAAAAAAACTACACAATTGCATCACAAACTATCAGCTAGTCAACACCAAACTTTCACAAATAATTTGGAACTCATGCAAACTGATTTTCATTGATTTGAAATTCATTTTTACATCATTTTACACTGTTACAATAGTCATAACACCTACAACAATAGAAATTACAAATCTAGAACATATATTGCAAACCCACAAAATGTTGAAAAACACATTGTGTAATTTACTCACGCATGGTCAAACCCCAGCGTCTGCAAAAAGTACCCAAACTAAAATATGGAGTTTCCAGCTCCTAAGACTAATCAGTAAACACAAAATACACAACAACAAGTTGCTCTATAAAAGAAAAATAAAGCTACAGCACACAGCGAATTAGAACACCAAACTTGCACATATTTCACCATAAACACCCACAACTGATTTTATTTCATTTTCTCATATTAAAACATGAAATCAGGACTATAACACTGATTTTACAATAGCAGCAAACTTCTACAGCACCCAAAACAAAATCCACAACAATCTACTCAAACTATGTTGAAATACACACTAAGTAAATCATTAAACACTGTCAAAATCACCACAACACCTCCCAAATGTCCAAGGACTAATATTTGGTGCCTGGAATAGATGGACAACAACAAACATACAGTAACATAAATAAAAACCCAACAGAAACACTTCTGGAATCACTAAAACTATACACAAGCAGCCCTGCAAACAAACAAAGGAAATCTGCCAAACTTCTCCAAATCCTTCAGCTCCAATACAAACTCTGGATGAGAATGCTCTTTGTGAGAAAAGGGTTTTCATCCTTTGATCACTTGAAACTAATGGGATTTTATCCACAAGCCTCCAACTCCAATGGGTTTTCATCCACTAAAGAATGCATATGCAAATCTATAAATATGAGAGAAATGAGATAATTGTCAACAACCCCAAATGAGAGATTTTTCGAATTTTATATGCTGTATGCATTTGAGATGAGCACCCAAAACCTAATGCCTTCTTGGGGAATATTCCAAAATTTTGTGCCAAAAAAAGCATAGTTGATAGTTGTCATATCTTCATAATTGTTTTTTACCCAAAAAATTTGTCTTCAAGATAGAAAATCAAACTCATGGTTAATGCCCATGATGCCACATATTCCAATGCCCCTATTGAGAAAACATATATTTAATTTAATATTAAATTGCCCAAGAAATTATAAATTAAGCCGGGACAAATTTAAATATTAAAAAAAAAAAATTCCAACGATTTCCCATTAACCCAAACTTACTATTTTTGGACAATGGAAACTTCCCTCAGAAAAGTTCTGTAAAGTTCTTGAAGTTATTAATCCAATTACCTTCAGAATCGCTCTACCACCAGCTCTTGCTACGATGCATAATGTCTTTCATGTTTCATATTTGAAAAAGTATATGACAAGTGATAATCATATTCTTGATTGGAATGCTTTACAAGTACAGTGTTGCAAATATGTGCCTAATCGGTGTTGTCATTGATGTCAACATATCCTTGTTGCCATTGGTGTGAACTGTATCCTATTTTGTTGCCTGCTTAGAAGACTGGAATGTTGAGGATATTGAGAAAATTAATAAAGATCAATGTATGTGGACCATATGGCTAAGTAGAGGATTGTCTGAAGAAGCTCCAATTAAGATTTGAAAGGTTCTCATGAAGATTTGAAGAAGCTAAGGCCATCTAAGTAGAATTAGTTTTACAGTGTTCAGAAGAGACAGGGTGACAGGAAAGAGGTCTGGATTGTTTCGAAAATGTAAAATGATGATCTACAGATCTAGAGGCATGTTTGGGAAGTCAATGTGTATCATTCATTCAAGTGGTTCATGGTTTGGAGGTCCGTAAGCAATTTTTCTGGTGACAGTCATGGCAGACAGTGTTCTTGAGGTTCTGAATAAAGATACAAGTGATTCTGATGATTTGGAGGAGTGCGGATGTTTTTGATGAATTTAATGTGCTTATGGAGTTCTCTGGATCGTGTGGCTACTATGTTGGAGGTCCGCATTGAAGTTTGAGCCCATTATTGAAGATGTCCCTCTTGGTGTTGTTCTTCCTAGTCTTGGCCGACCGGATGATCCAAGCATGTTGCGGATGATCTAAGAGCAATTCTCTAGAGCATGGCATGTTGTTGGAGGTAGATTCAAGTCTCAGATACGTTTGGCCGACAGTATAATGATCCGCATTAAGTCAAGCCGACCTTGATGTTTATTCCAAGGCTGATGAAGCATATAAAGGTGTGTAGTTGAAGTGTGGGAAATCATCCTTGTGCGAAAATAATAAAATCTGTAGAAAGGATCAAAGGCAAAGCAGAGCAGAGGAGAAGCAGAAGAACATGAGCTATTTTGTATGAAGAGTTAAAGAAGAAGTATTTGGGGTAGAACAGAAGTTTTGTGAGCATTCAATGAAACTAAACTAGGGATGAAGAAGATGTTATTTATCAATTAATTCTTTCTGTGTTAAACATAAATTTTGTAGGCAGTGAGCCTCTTTTGAGCAGTGAGCTCTGGGCAATGAGCCTGAAGGCACATGTGCCTTCTCTTTTCTTCTAAGTACTTTTAACAGGGTACGGATCTTATGGGTTAACCCCCACCGTGGTTTTCTCTTAACTAGGTTTCCACGTAAAAATTATGGTGTTATGTGTGCTCAATTTATTTCTGCTCTTGTGTTGTTGATTCATGCTTTAATGTTTATATGATTGTAAGTTGATACAAGGATTAAAAGTAGAAAAGTTTAATTTTGTGGGACAACTGATTCACCCCCGCCTCTCAGTTGTCTGAACTAATTCTAACATACAGGACCTAGGAGTGGTCATGATCGAGCCTCTCAAAGTGCTCGAAGTTTGCAAGCTCCATTTGCATAATAGAGAGGTTACCCAGTGCAAGGTCCAGTGGGACCAGTATGTAGAGGATAGTGCCACATGGGAAGATTACCATGATTTTTATCAAAGACTTCCTCATTTGTTTTATGCTTTTCAAAGTTGAACAAAAACTTTATCATATTATTATTTTGGATACAGGGATCATAAGGGACAATGAATCTTATGGGGGGAGATATGTCACACCCCAAATTTTGACTATGTTTTACTTTTTACTTGTATGTAATTAGTAGATAATTTTCCATGAATTAATGATTTGACGTTATATGGAAATGTTGGGATAATTCAATGATATCATGAGTTTATATTTATATGTTTAGAATTTAGACATGTGATTATTTATTCATAAGGTTTATGGATTGACTAACGATGCACTAATCCCATTTGGTGAATGCAAGTTATGACCAGGAAACAAGTTTCTGCCCTCCAAGAAAGAGAGGGAGAGCATCATTGGAGAGAAGAGAATAAACGTATAGATAGAATGGATTGGTTTCCATCTAAGTCTCATGTTTTCACAATTTAGTAAACTCTCGTCAAGTTTGGATAGTTGTGATTGGTAACAAGATAAGGTTGATAGTCGTTATCTTCTTATGTGATATGAATATAGTTTATATTAGTAGTAAAAACTACCTCCTTTTTAGTAAATTCTGATAGGAATTTCATTATGATAATCTATTTATTTTGTTGTCAAGCAATCTGAGAGGGGGAGATTACCTCGACCCCATTCTCATATCTTTATATGTATTAGAAAAAACATATGTATTTGTTTCATTTAACGATATTATGTTGTTAAATATCTATTGATCTGATTTATTAGTTAAACCCTTTTTGTTTTAATGTCTAAGAGTTTCATACGGTAACGTGGTTAGTGGCAATTAATGCAAACCACTTCATATTTGTACATGGGCACTCAACTCCTATCTCCACATTGATTTTGGAGTTAATGAGTTTGAGAGTGGTCTTTAAAGACCAATTGCTCCACTACTATTGCATGCTAACGAAGCATGATAATAGGCACAGATTCTGCCTAGTGCTCCGCAAGGTGGATAGAGTGGAGTGGATAAAGTGGAGTCAAGCCTTTTAAAAGGATATATTGTTGATGTTAAGGGGTGATATATCGACAGTTGGATAGTGACTCCAATTTGAAGTGATAAAAATGTAGACTGTGTTTAACACAAAGGCACAATGTGCAAAAGTCTGTGGCAAGAACTAGAGAGACTCCATAGAGCTCAGATATCTCTTACCATAGAGAGAGATATACTTTATAAGTGATCTACGATGAGGGGGAAAGGATAACGTAGAAGAAAGCATAGCTAGAGCACGAGTAGCAGAGATGGAGAGGAGGAACTATTCAGGTTTTAGAAACTGATATCAAGAGGTAAGAGTATCTCATTCAAATGAGTTTATTATTCTTTATATGCAATGTTTGTTTTCATATTTGTCACAGAGTTGTGATTTCATAGAGAAAGCATTCTAGTTGTGAAAACAAAGAAATTACTTTGTAATAGCACTTAGATAAGTTGAAGCTTTTGAGATCGATTATTGTTAGAGTATTAACACTGCTATGACTGTTTAAACCGTATAGTAGAAAATAGAGGAATACCATAGTTTCTAGAGCGAATACTTTGAAGGTTAACTCTCTTACCTTAGTTCGATAACCTCAAACTCATAGTAAACATTTGAAGATCAATAGGCCAAGAAATCTGGTTATATTACCTTTAGATAGTAAACTTTTGTAGGCCAAAAGGCCAAGAGATCTTAGTTAAATGTTTAAAGCATAGAAAACCTTGTAGGCTATTGAAGGTCGAATGCATTTATTCATACTCAGTCAACAATGTCTAATATGTTATGTAGGTTATGATTTCTCTTCATCCCTATAGTCACCTTGACAATATTTATGATTATATCTATTTGTTAGATGAATCTGTATCACTTAAGCCATATGATCAAGATGCTTAAGGAGAAGCTTTCAAGTTCTATGATCATCTGTCATTATCTTTCTTCTGTCTCAATGATATAACAAGACAAGATGTATATATAAGAGCTGAGATTAAACTTGTCAAAGACTCTGGTATTAACCTAGAGGTAAGCTTGTAGGAGTTGAGATAGAGATAGGTTTTCATTTCCAAGTTTATATGTATAAATGATACTATGTACTATCAAAGACTTAGTGATAGGTTTCACTCATTCTTAAGTTTATAGAAATGATGTAAATATCATTTGAAACACCTAAAGATGCTATATATGTATATATTGAGATATATGCATTCATCAAATATGACAAGTATATTCGTTATATGCAAGGTTGATGTGTGTGAGTTCATATCCTTTCTATATCGAGATTCGATGGACTCAAGAAGACCAAGTGGTCAAAATTATGATATTATTGTTGTAGATTCAACCTATCTAGGTTGAAAGATTGTACTTAATTAAATGTTTAGTCATGATAATGATAGTACTCATTAAAATCTAAATGAGGATATAACTCATGTACTTCATTTATACATGTTTTGAGAAACAATAATTTGATCAATACCCAAGTGGTCAAGAGTAGACTAGGGGTTATGATATTTATGTTATTTTATCACAACTTATTAACTTTGGAAAAACAAGGGTATTTTATATTTCATTTTAGTGGGGTCAAAAAAGTCACAACCCTAGAATCAACCCAGAAGGGTTTACAAATCTCAGAACTCTTAAGTCGTTTATGACTTTGTTATAGTCTATTGTGTGTTATGGTCAAAAGTTAATGGTCAAGAAAACCATACTTTAAAATTATGTAATTAGAATAGAGTCTAAGAAGTACTTAGATAAAGTTTAATGATTTCTTGTTAAAGTCAAAACATGAATTATAGCACAAGAGTGCTTAATCTTTGAGTCGATGAGTAGAATGATAGGAAGTCATAGACTCTAATGGTTGCAAGAATGCAATAAAGGATTCTCTTAAAGGTTAAATATTGTAAGTCTATACATTGTTTATATCCTATATTCAGGCTTAAATTCTAAGTCAGATTGACTAGGAATTGAGTTTAGCCAAGACAATTTATGTCTAGAGTTATTAGTCAAAGCAAGTCAAACTGTAGGATGAGATAGTTTCCAAGTCGAGTTAGAAGTGTGTTAACACACAACTATGTTTATTGCAAATCTCTATTAATATAGCAACTTTGGCCAAAGTGATGCATTTGTCTCTGCATGCATTAGTCGGTTCACCATGTCAAGACGGTGTAATCTGTCAGGGTGATCATACTTAGCTAGAAGAATGTCTAGAGTTGTATGGTCGATTGAGTTATGTAGGACACAACACTAGAACTCACATGGTAACTTGTTGGTTCTCTATGTCTATACTCTTAATGAAGGGTAGGGCCACTTCCAGGAAGGTGGGAAAGGGACCTTTGGTCTGTGGTTGGAGATAAAGCACTCACATGATGCTCTCCCTCTATAGCAGAAGACTCACTGAGACTTGAGTAAGACAGATATCAAGATTCCAGATGCATTATAATTGTCAAACTTATGTAAACTTGTTCATATTGCTAAGTGCAAAATATTTGTAAATGTAAAGTGAAATGATTTCACTATGATTTATCTTTGAATATATACCATGGTTTTCAAGGTTGAAAGATATTTAGAAAAGATATGCATTTAATTTTATGTGATTATGCAAATGTTAAAAAAAATTCATGTTCAATCATGTTCATTTACTTTCTTAGTAAATTGTGTGTGTAATTTCTAGTAATATGAGAAGGGAAGTTACATAAGAAAAATAGAAAATGGATATATATACGTTGATTACAGGGAGCTAAATAAATCCACTAAGAAATATTACTTCCCATTGTCATTTATTGATCAGGTTTTAAATAACTTGGCTAGAAAGAATTACTTCTCATATTTGGATGGGTTTAGTAGATATAACCAAATTCAGGTGGCTCCGGAGGACCAAGATAAGACTACCTTTACCTACTCATGGGATACTTTCATGTATAAAATCCTTTCATTTGGTCTATGTAATACTCTAACTACTTTTCAAAGGGCTATTCTGGTTATTTTTGTAAAATTAGAAAATGAATGCATGGAAGTCTATATTGATGATTTCACTATCCATGGAGATACTTTTGATGAAGCCCTCCAAAACTTAGAAAAAGTCCTGATATGTTGTGAAAAACACCATTTATCCCTGATCCATGAGAAGTGATTTATGATGGTTGAACATGGTATCATCTTTGGACATCATGTATCTACATAAGGGATCAAAGTTGACACAAACAAGATTAAGGCAATCCAACAACTCCCTACACCCAAAAACCAAACTAATGTAAGAATTTTCTTAGGCCATGCAAGATATTACAGAAGATTTATAGAAAATTTTAGTACTAAAATAATTTCTCCCATGTTCTCCCTCTTGGCCAAAGATACTGAATTTTCTTGGACAACTGACTGTCAAAAAACATTTGAAACAATAAATGAAAAATTAACAACCCCTATTTTGAGAGGACCTAATTGAAGTCTTCCTTCATCTTCAAATTGATGCTTCAAATGAATCCATAGGGGCAGACTTAGGACATAAAGAAGGAGGGGGTATGTCTGCAATCTACTACATCAGTAAGAATCTCACCCCAACTAAGAGAAACTATACCACAATAGAAAATGAGTTTTTGGATGTGATTTATGCCATTAATAAATTTAGACATTACATCACTAGATATAAAGTTCTTACACACATTGACCATGTAACCATCAAATACTTAATGAATAAACCAATTGTGAGTGTAATAATAATTAGATGGTTACTATTGTTGCAAGAATTTGATGTTACTATAGTTGATGATTTTCTATCTAGATTGCATATAGGTGGAGATTATCAACCTATAGAAGATGGATTTTCAAATGAAAACTTGTTTTCTATTTCTACCAACACTCCATGGTTTGTTGGCATTGTTAATTTCTTGGCCACAGGATTGTTCCCCTCAAATTTTACCTCAAAACAAAAGAAAAGACCGGTAAAGGAAAGTCTATCTTACAAATGGTTGAGTGACATGTTATTTAAATGTGGACCTTATTTTGTGTTGTGCAAGTGTGTAAGAACTGATGAGATCTTTGTCATATTAAGAGCTTGTCATGATGAACCTACAAGGGGGCACTACTCCTAAAGAACAATCTATAAAGTCTTAGGAGTTGGATACCATTGGCCCTCTCTTCAATAGGATGTTAAAAGATATGTAAGGCAGTGTGATCAATGCCAAAATATGGGTCAACCTACACCCACTAACAATATGTCTCTTCACCCTCAAATAGTTCTTGAACCATTTGAGAAATGGGGCCTAGATTTTGTTGGTCTAATATCAACATCATTTGTAGAAAATTAATATATCTTAATATGTGTTGACCTATTTTCCTCTGCCCAACTTAAAAATCTTGTTGAAATCCCTTGAGAACTTAGCCCTGAATGCCTAAAATCCTTCAAACCTCAGTGTTTTCCTTGTAAAAATCCCTGAAAATTCATCAGGAGAATCCTTGCAGAAAACTCAGAAAAAACTAGGAAATTTGAAACTTTTGCCTTAATTTTTGCCCCTTTTTTGGCCTTTATCAGCAAAAATTTCATGTTCATGAACTAACAAAAAATAACTAAGGCATGAAATAGTTCCTTCCCCTTTATCGACAAAATTCAAGTTTTATGAACTTGTGAAAAGTTCACTTTTTTCTCAAGTCCTTTGACTAGCCGATTTGCCGAAAAAGGGGGGAAGTTTTCAAAAATTGGCTAAGGGAAGTTTTCCCCTTTGTCGGCAAAGTTCATATTTCACAAACTTTTCAAAAGTTTGTTTGTTTGTGAGTTCGCCAACCCAACATTTTGCCGATAAAGCGGCGGGAAGGAGGACTTCTTGCAAAATCCATCTAAGTCAAAAGAAGATAAGGAAGCCTTTATCAGTGGTTTTTCCCAGTTGCAAACTTTCCTAAGTTTAAAATTCCTTTGGTTCGTCAACTGGGTAATGTTAGGGTTAGACGATAGAAGATATCAATTAAATGCAAATAAAGATTAAACAGAGGAATAAAAATACATAGAAATAATAACAGCGAGAGACAAGTTTAACGTGGTTCACCCAAACTCGGGCTACATCCACCAACAAAGAGTCCAATATTATTATCCAGTAAATCAAACTAATTACAACCAGCAATCCTTGCAACTCAATTCCGCTGCAAAATGCTACAATCAATATCAACATAAACCCTAACCCTTAGCCATTTTTGTCACAACTTTTGTCGGTTACAAAATAGGGTTTTTATGTCGGCTAATGAAAAAAAAACTCCCGACGCCTTAATAAAATAATAAAAAACTGTGTGAGGTTTCGAGGGCACTGCCCCCGAGCCCCCATGAGGGCGCTGCCCCTGGACCCCGCAAGGGACGCTGCCCCTTGACCCCATAGGAATTTGGGGGGAAACCACGCCGATAAAAGTGGGGTAAATTTAACATCCGAGTCTGATTAGGCTCCATATAACAATAGGCGATTCCCGATAAAGGGAAGGCAAAGAGCATAGTGAAGAAGCGACTAAAGAATGATTCGGCAAATTTGGTTTTTGCCGACAAGGAGGGCCTGGTTCAAAGATTGGTGATTTTGTCGATAAGGCAAGATTGAAAACATGAAAATTGGCCAAGGCAAAGAAAAGCAAAAAGACTCCTCTATCAGCAAAGTTATAAAATCGTGAACTTTTCATAGGTTTGACAATCTTTAGGTTCGTCGATAGTAGGATTTGTCGATAAGGCAGGGGGCACAAAGCAAGGTTTGTCAGGGGGAACTTTTGTCGATAAGGCAAAAGTGAAAAGATAAATAGTTCATCATGGACAACTTTTGCCGACAGAGGCAACATGGCTAAGCAAAATTGGTTTGGCAGATTAGACTATTGCCAATAAAGAGAAAAATAAGGGAAAAAGGTAAAGTTCGTGAAAGCAAACTTTTGCCAATAAAGCGGCGAAGGAAAGTCAAAAGGCAGAGTTCGATAAATCATGATTTTTCCAATAAGGAAAAAATAGGCTAAGTTCGGCAAAGAGCAAAATTGCTAATAAAAAGGATGCAAAGGGCAAAGTTTGAAAAGTTGGAACTTTGTCGATATAAAGGCAAGCCCAAATGTTTCGGCAAAAGGGACTTTGCTGACAAAGGCAAAAATGATAGAAAAGAGCAAACAAGAAAAGTTTGGCAAAATGAAAAGTTGCTGACAAAGTAGAAAGGAGAAACAAAGTAGAGTTTAAAGTTTGAACATTTTTTTGATAAGGCAAAATGTAGCCAGGAATGGTTCAAAAAGATGATTTTTGCCGATAAGGCAAGAATAGAGATAAAAGCATGAAGCAAAGATAGTTTAGAAAAATGACTTTTTGCCGATAAGGCAAAAGTGAGCAGAAATGAAACAACAAACCATAGTTCTAAAATTTTAGAGTTTGCCAACTGAAGATAAAAGATGCAGACAACAGAACTGGATAATTAATAATAAGCAATTTTTGCTGACAGGGAAAAATATAGGCCAGAATTTCTAGAAACACAGAAATAAATGAAAAATAGCTAATTGTAATGTATTGTAAACTTTAAATATCTAAATGTAGATATTGGAAGTGTTGTAAAAGCTCTGTAAAAAAGGATTTTGGAGGGAAAATCTATTTTGATTTTCCTCATCAGCCATTAATGCAGAATCTGGTCTGATCAACTACTTCATTTTAGATATTTTTGCATTTATGGTTGCAGGTTGATGAATCAGCTGCTTGCATTGAAGGCAAGATGTCTCCTAGCTGTTCCATGATCCAAGATATTTTTTGCATTGAATTTTTGCAGACAGACATCCCTTCTGGTAGGGATATTTTCTTACATGCCCATGGAGCGAATCTATTGATGAAATAATCGAGGTCAATGTAATGAAATGATATATATGCATATTTGTAAGATGTAATGAGAGTTGAAAAATAGTTGGAAGATAATGGAATTTCTTGATTCTTTTGTATTTTCAAATAGAGCCCTATGTTGTAACCTTGCTTTCTTGTTAAAATACACACTGTGTTTTACCTCTTTATGTTGTTTTTTAGTACTGCGTAAATTAGGATTGATTTGTATGTGAATGATTTGTTCCTTAGAATTATGTTATGCTTCTTACCTTTGTTAGAATTAGCTAGATCTATGTAAGTTGATCATCTATATTTCTTTATTTTAGACAGTTTCAGTTTAGTGAGAGCTCCATATTCAAACCTGGTGTATCACCTCCATTAATTTCCTGTTTTATCCCTCTTCCTCTTTTCCTAAACAATGGATAGATTAGTTTTAGTCTTAGGAATAGTTGAATCTCTTATTCAATGAAGTAACCAACCTCTCTCTAGAGATTTGGCCTCCTTGTAGGGTCCTGCACCTGGAGGTCATCTCAATGTTTCACTAGATTGTTGAAGACCATTAAACCTCTCCAACACATGGTGCAAATCCAAGTGACAACAAATTTTGGTATGCCTGGTGGGACCGTGAGTAATCTAAATCAAAGAATCAAGCTGAGAATTTGGTGTTCTTAGTACTCTACACTTTAGCAGACTTTTCATGCACCTGGCGGCTCTACAAGCTCTTAGTTCTGATCAGTGCAATCTTTTATGCATGTGCAAATAAGGGCTTCTTCAAGAGGTAACTATCAATTTATTGAATTGCCTGTTACTGCTTCAAGGAGAAGGTCTAGGTTATCTAGGTCTCCTTTGAGAAGGAATAGCATCCCTATTTTGCCTCATCCAAGAGCTCAATCTACACCCCCTCCTGTTTGGTTTCAACACATGTTAGAGGCTTGCATATTCCTATTTTAAATTTTTATATCCCCATTATGGCAACGAATCTACCTTTTGTACCTTTAATGGAGGTAGTCCTTTAGATTTAGATGCATTAATGATATACCAGTATCATCCCTAAAGAGTATTTTACCCTTCACAGGTGATGGTTCTATAACCCCTGTTGAGCACATCAAAGACATATCCAACGTGTGCTCAGTCCATCATATCCAACATGAGGATGTTGCAGTCAGGCTCATGGTTTCATCTTTTAAAGGGAGAGCTCTTTAATGGTTCAAGAGCTTAACCCCTGCTTCAATACATGACTAGGATGAGCTGGGAGAAGCCCTCTACAAGCAGTTTAGAGAGAGGGTAGCTAATTTTTCATTGCTGGAACAACTGACAACAATCAAAAGAGCTCCAAGTGAGATGCTGGCAGACTTCAACTTTAAATTGTAGAGGATGTGGGAGAGAATTCCAGCTACCCTCATGCCATCTCCACAAGGTGCTTTTCTATATTTTTTAAGAGCTTTAAATTCTGATATTGCAGTAATGATGCAATCCATGGGTGTTGAAACCCTACTCATTGCTTATGAGACAACTTTAAAAGCTAAAAATTGTCTAATATAGGCTGGAAAAATTGCTCCTAGACCTCCTGTACCTTTTTTTCTAGAGCTGCCTTCACCATCCCAGCAGCCTGTTATTGCTCCCATTGCAGAACCTAAAGCTTTAGCTTCTTCTCCTTCTCAAAAGGAGAGTGACCTTACAATCCTAGTAACCAATATAACAAATAAATTAAACAAAATAGATATTCAAACTACCCCCAAACCCCATCAGAATTATAACCAGGGGTAGTCATCCAATCAAAATTAGAATCAGGGTTACAATCCCAACAAAAATTAGAACTGGAATCAGGGTTACCAATGAAATAGACATCAAAACCCTAACCTTGCTCAGCCTTTGCAAACAGTCAGACCTATCTAACAAATTCTGGTTGTGAATCTAGTTAGGGCTTTAGTCCATACTTAGAATAATCTGGCCCAAGAGGCATATTGTTGCTACCCCTGCAACCAACCTCATAATCAATCCACTTGTGCTTTTGGAGCACAAGAAAGGGCTTTAATAAAATTTTCATACCCAGCAAACATCATTATCAGAGGCAGCCAATAGCAACCTTGAAGTATCACATGAGGCTACTTCTAATCCCAATATGATGTTATGGATGGCAGAGGACTTTTGTGATGTCAATTAGCCCATGTATAGTGTTGTTATGCCCATTGCAGACAACATCAGGTCAAAAAAGAGGTAGTTGGAGGCTAGCCCCATGCCTATTTTTTTTACAAAAGTAGCATGTTTCAAAGGCAAAGGTGGCCAATGCTGTTAGTATGTGGCAATTGATCATGCGAATACTGTACACTTGTAACAATATTGTTTAGGGTAAAATTGGATTTTGTTAATCTTTCGTTGTTTAGATGTTAAAATCTGCCTCTCCACTAAACATTGAAGGATCTAGGGTCGAGTGGTAGGCACTATAACACCCTAGGTCACTTACAAATGAAGGGAAACTTGGATTAGGGAATTAATTATCAATTTTTCCTTCTCCTATGTCTAATTGACCATTAAAACCCTAATTATGCAAATACGACAACAAATTGACAAATAATGAAAAAAGCTCTTGTAGACGGGAGTAAAATAGCAAATCACAGAATACCTGTTTTTGGGGTTCCGAGACGGAACAGTCAGGGACTAAGGTGCGGGTGCCCAAGTCTAAGGTACCTACTTTTTCAGGGAATCTAGACATCCTTCCGACACTGATCAGCTCTATAACTTTTGTTTCTTGAGATCTGTCTGCGGAGGACATTAGTGCGAGTGCCCAAGTCCTGGAAGTGCTCCTTTGTCCTGCTTTTCTTTAGATCCCAAATCCTTGATGCCTGCCAATCCTTCCTGCAACTCCACTTTTCCCAAATGCGACACCTGTAACCTGCAATCACAAGACTTGGTTTGGGGATTGTGGTGTTTAGAGGCTTGCTTCAGTCAAGCCCCGGAGGACACTTGAGTCTCCGAACACTGTTGTCAGACAAAGAGTGCATGCCCTTGTGAGGCAGAGGCAAAAACCAAAGGAATCAATGATAAAAACACAATGATATGTCACCTTGTAGTGAAGCTCTCGTGGAGGAAGATGCTCTTCATGCCATGAGGAGATTGATGCTCAAATCTGCAAATATCAACACACAAAACATACAAGTCTACTTTTGCAACATAATAGAAAGCCTTGAATGACCTTGAGAATGCCTAAAGTTCACAATGATCATCTAGTTTTCAAATGAATGCCTACACATGCTTATATATGCACCTACAAGCATTCCTGCCAAGATTTTAAAAATCAAACTTTACCGTGTCGACAAAAGAACCAAATAATGGTCATAAACTGACACCCAGAAATTAGGGTTACCCTAAAATAAGGTAGGACTAGGGCATGGGTGCCCAAGTCCTCCCCCCATATTTTGGGCAAGGTATAGCTCAAGGGGTCCACCTAGGTCCAATTTGCCATGAAACCCAGGTCTCATTCCATCGGGATGCCAAAATATGAAATAAAATGTCCTAAATGCATGCTAAAGACCCAAGAGCTAAACCTTATGAGGGAAAAGCCCCCAAGGGGACATTTTTTGACATTACATTTAGCCCCCGCTTTAATGTATGTATAAACAAGAGGCCCATACATGCATTAAAGTAAGGTCACAAACACAAAAAACACACCAAGCACGGAGAAGACACACCAATCACATAGAAGACAGTAACAAGCATGCAAAACATGGAGAAGACAGTTACAGTCATGCAGAACACGGAGAAGACAATCAATGCATAGAAGACACATTAATGCATAGAAGATAGAAATGATATCTTTTCTTTTCTTTTTCTCATATATATGAAATGCAAATGCAGGTACTGGAAAGTAAACAAACCTCCCATAATACAAAATGCACTACCCGAGGGCGCATGTCTCTGTATATATGGGGCAACACACACACACAAAACTTCCCAAAATGTAGGAAGCACTACCTGAGGGTGCTGGTCTCTGCATATGGGGCAATAAACACGCCACACAAAACAAGCACGCCAAAACACACACACTTGAAGACACGAAAAAAACACAGCAAACAAGTGATGGAGTGTACCTATTTCTAGGTCCAACACCAGCTTAGGCACATTACAGGCACACACCGACAATTGCGCTTCGCCACAACAATCGCTGAAGACAGGCTTAAAGGTTGAGTTAGTCACAAAACCGCTCCCTGTCTCCGTAGAGGACTTTTGAAAATGACAAGATGATGTAATCTGCTCTGAGAAATACACCATCCCCACCTCCGCAAAGGGCTTAAGAAAAAGGATATACGCGATATCCCACCTCCGCAGAGGGCTTACATGATTGATTGATTGATTGCAAACAAACTCAGGATGCACGATGCACTACCCTGGGGTGCAAGTCTTTGCATCTGAGGTCAAACACATTGCTAACATCTATAACAAACAACTTACCTTATATATGCCCCCACCTTAAGGTGGTTGATAGCAGTTATCAATATCAAGCACGTTAAGGTAGGAAGAAAACACACAAGGGAACACCGACTTTCGCAAAGCCCATGCCCCCCAGAGGTGACATGTACTTTACGATCGCCAAATGTTCCCACAAACACATCCCTGCAAGAAACATGTTAGTGTCAACAAGATCATGATAAACAACAACATTAATGCATATAATTAACCACACAAAGAGCCAAGGTTATACAACAAATTTGGAGTTCGAGGATAACCATGAGGCTATATCACGAAGCTCTCAGAATTGAGTACCACCAAGGCTAGATTCAAAGGCAAACAAAGGTGCACAGAGCAGTAGTATTGTTAAGGTTTGTAAATGCAATAGAAACATCATGAAATTCACTACGCGAGAAGTACGAGGGCTTCCACTAGCCAAGCGTTGGATAAAATATATAACCCCATCGCCATATTAGGAACTAAGTCCATTTTTTTATTGCTCTCGAAAGGGACACTAGGTCTGCATCAGTATAAATGTTTGTCATCATCCGCCCGCTAGGTGGAAACACTAGAGGAAGGGAAACAATAAATAAGAGAGGAGAAAACAAGTGTCTTAGGGACAGTCACGTAGGAGAGTGCCCCCAAGTCACCAACCACGATGCTATGTCCATAAGACACAACACACAATAATGAAACCAGAGAGAAGCAAATTTAGAAAAATGATGATACAAATAGAAGAAGGTCACAACAGAGGTGGTCTCCTGGTATCCTGAACCTTACGGGAGAATCTGAGGTCATCCCAGGAGGCCTATACAACATAACACATAGCAGTGGAAGCACATCACGAGAGAGATAAAGGGTTAGAGATACTTACCTATAGGGTCTTCATATTATATCTCGGAGCTCTCGAACCTCTTAGAGAGGTACTCGATCATGTTTAATGCAAAATTTGAGTGGTTCTTATGAAAGTCTTGTTTGTTATCATATGATGCTTGTGCATTAAATCCTTGTTTAAATGAGAGTTTTTTGTTGCTTGTGAGGGGGAGAACCACTATTATTTCCAACTATTGATTGTTGTCTTGCTCTTTTCTAATTTATAGCGAGTTTTCATTGTTGAATTTTTCTAGAACAGTAACGGGAATCATCCTATACCATCTTACTCATCTATATCGGTTGTTGTTCTTGCTTTTCTGATGCATTTTGATTGTCTCCCGATCCATATAAGGATAACAGAGGAGGAACCTCAGCATAAATTTCGTTTCTTCGTGGACGAGGTGGATTATCCATTTGTTTCTTGTCGACTTCAATCATACCCACAATACTATCATAGTCCAAGTAATCATCCTCGTCAACTTCCACTAAATCTTGTTCCACCATATTAAATTTGGTATGCTTAGGAAAAGGATTAGTAAAGATTTGTAAATTCTGATTTGGTGGAGCAACCGACTTATTTCCATTATCATTCACACCCGATACCTGGATCACATTTGAGTCAATAAGGTCCTGTATCTCATGTTTAAGATGCATACATTGTTCAGTATCATGTCCTTGCGTCTGATGATAATGACAAAAGGTATTAGCATCAAAGTAAGGTCCTTGTTTACTAGGATCAATAGGCTTGATCGGGGGAAGCTTTAGAATGTTATTACTCACAACTTGATTCATGATAGAATGATAGGACTCAGATATCGGAGTAAACTTTCTTGGTTGATATGATGCTTTCTTTGGATTATTTATAGCAGACACATTCATATTTGGTCCATTAATCTTGATGAAGTTCCTGTTATTGTTCCTCTTAAAATTGTTTTGTGATGATCTTCCCATAGATTGACCAACTTGAATCGATGAGTTTGGTTTTCATACTGACTAGACAAAAGTTGATAATCACGAAGGGCAGTGCATAAATGTTGAAAAGAGTTGTACTTCATCAAGAGGATTTTGTCACGGATATTAGGTTGTAAATTTGTAATAAATATCTTTTGAACATCCTTATCTTTCATCTGATACTGAATTTGTGCATACAGTCCTTGATATCGACTAATGAATTCAGTCAACTTTTCTTTGGGACCTTGTTTGCATTGAACTAAGTCAATAAGAGTGACTTGGGGTCTGATATTTGCTTGAAAATGTTGTAAAAATTGATCAATCAACTGTGAAAAGGACTGTATTGAATTCAGAAGTAACGAGCAACACCATTCTAAAGCAGTATCTTTGAGAGATCACGGGAAAAGTTTTGCTAACAAATCCTCTTCAAAATAAAAATCACTACACATAGCTATGAATGCTGCCACATGGATATTAGGATATCCTTTTCCACCATATTTTTCAAAGTGAGGAGTCTCAAACCTCTTAGGCATAGGGGTTCTCAAGATTGCATAGGATAATGGATTACGGGCATGATATGTTGGTAGACTAGGCTGCGAAGAATTTGTCAAATTTGTTACCTTTTGTTGCAAAGTAGTCATGCCCTGTAAAAGTTGGTTTAGGATGGCATCATTGGGAGATGCAGTTTGTTGTGAGGAATTAGAACCAAGGTGGGAAGGTGATTGAGCTTGAGATACTATAGGCGGAGGCTGAGGATATGTTAACGGTAGTTGGCCATATTGATATGTGGAAAATGGTTGCGAGTATGTAATAGGTAGCTAGAAATGAGTGGAATAGATAGGAGGTTGAGAATAATTATTCATAGAAGATGTCCCTTTAGGAATAAAATTTTGATAATTAAATCCCACAGCTTTGTAATTAGTGCCATTAGATACTCCAATACCAGTGGTAGCATTACTATAGGCGTTCGCATTAGTTGTTAAGATCGTTGATGTAAAAGTGGATATTCCTGTATTTGGTATAGGTATGAAAACTTGAGTATGAGATGGTGATAAAGTGTTATTTATTATTTGCACACATTTAGTTATTGACATGATATTGGTTTGTACAATATGTGCTAGACCATGAAGTGCATTAACACCATCTTGTCCTTCTTTTATCAATTCTCTTATATTATGAATTGTAGGAATGACTTCTTCAGCTATTCTCTCATTTTCCATAAATGTTTGAAATTCAGCCAGGTCTTAATCCAACTTTTCTATTTGCTCATCAGATACATATCCTGTTGCCTCAATAGTATTATCAACATCATGAAAAGTTTGTTCTTCTATTGAGGTTGGAGGATGTATAATATCTTGCACAATTTGAGTTTCTCCCTTTGTAAAGAAGGTGTCCAAAGTACCAACTTCTTCAAGAGCACTAGATCCCATTAATCTTTTACTTATTCTCAAAGGGATATTGTTTTTAGGACAGCATATCATAAATCTTATACAAAAGCATACAACGCACAACGCACAAACTAAGAGAACAAATCCTAGGAGAAGGATATGATTGACGACCAAAATGCTTGATTTTTTGTACTCCTTTCAATGCAAATGAATGAAACAAAGGATGTTGTAAGGATTTAAGTCAAGGGAAAAAAGTTATATGTCTGATATCAGTCCAAAACAACAATATAATCTCTCTCAACACATTCTTGATGCAAATCCACGATAATGCCAAGTCAAAATATAGTGAAAATATGTCAATAGGCACTTTTTTCACCAAAACTCAATGCAACAGAGCATAAAAAGGTGTTGTGAGGAAAATGATGATGGAAAACAAATAATATCAATAATAAAAGCCACTTTGTGTCAAAATTCCCAACACAACATGCTTTTAGCGCCACTTAAGGTCAAACCCTAGTGAAAATATAGCAAAAATAGGCTATTTTTCACGGTTTTTCAACTCCAAGACCTAGCAAAAAGAGTGTTGTAAAGAATTTTAGGAGCTAAAATAAATAATATCAATAATATCAGTCATCTCAATCTGTAAAATTGATCACAACATGCTTGGAGTGCAAACTAGGTCAAACCCTAGGGCCAAAATAGCTAAAATGTGTGGATTTTTTACAAAATTTTCACTACAAGAGCCCGATAAAAGGGTGTTGTGAATATTTTTATGAGAGGCAGCAATGATTACCCTAAAAATAGAAAAATAATGCCAAAATACCTTTCACAATACACATATGGTGCAAGTTTATAAAGTCGATAAGGCCAAATTTAGCGAAAATCGTTGTTTTTGAAGCCCTAGGTTTGAGATCTTGGGACAAAATTCTATGTGAATGCTTTAAAGTCTGATTTATGATGAAATTGACTTAATCTCAGATCTAAGAATGATTTTCAAGGTTTAACATGCAAAATGTCATGCAAATTTAATGAAAATGCATCAAAATTGCTAGTTTTTGTTGAAATTTTTTATGCAAAAATGCAAATATTTTAAATCTAAGTGGAAATTCACACTAAAATGCAAGACTACAGCCAAATTTTAATTTTAATGAGCTTCTAAAATTAGTAGAAAAATCTGATAAAAGATTTTGCCTACAAACCCTAGATTTTGGAATTACTAGGTTATATAAAATTGTCAAAATTTCCACAAAACCCTAGCAATTTAAATAATTAAAATGCAATGTAAATTCCTAATTTTTTGGATTTTTCTATAGTTTATATCAAATCCGATGCAAAAATCATGAATTAGGAAAATTTAGGAAGAACTGATGTAATTTAGTAAGCCAAACAATGCAATTTTTTTGTATTTTTCAAAATTTTCATTTTTTTCAAAATTTTCTCAATGCAATAAAGTAAATGCCTATATGAATGAATGAAATCACACCAAGTCTGAAGACAAACACTCAACAAGTTGCAATTTAAGTCTAAAAACATGGGTTCACCAAAATGTTTAGGGTAAAATTAGATTTTGTTAATATTTTGTTATTTAGATGTTAAAATCTGCCTCTCCACTAAACATTGAAGGATCTAGGGTCGAGTGGCGGGCACTATCATACCCTAGGTCACTTACAAATGAAGGGAAACTTGGATTAGGGAATTAATTATCAATTTTTCCTTCTCCCATGTTTATTTGACCATTAAAACCCTAATTATGCAAATACAACAACAAATTGACGAATAACAGAAAATGCCTTTGCAGACGAGAATAAGATAGCAAATCACAGAATACCTATTTTCAAGGTTCTGAGACGGAACAATTGGGGACTAAGGTGCGGGCACCCAAGTCCAAGGTACCTACTTTTTAAGGGAATCTAGACCTCCTTCCGACACTGATCAGCTCTGTAACTTCTATTTCTCAAGATTTGTCTACGGAGGACACTAGTGCGAGCGCCCAAGTCCTGGAAGTGCTCCTTTCTCCTGCTTTTCTTCAGATCTCAAATCCTTGATGCCTACCAATCCTTCCTGTAACTCCACTTATCCCAAATGTGACACCTGTAACCTGCAATCACAAGACTTTGTTTGGGGGTTGTGGTGTTTAGAGGCTTGCCTTAGTCAAGCCCCGGAGGACACTTAAGTCTCCGAACACCGTTATCAGACAAAGAGTGTGTGCCCTTGTGAGGCAGAGGCAAAAACCAAAGGAATCAATGATAAAAACACAATGATATGTCACCTTGTAGTGAATCTCTCATGGAGGAAGATGCTCTTCATGCCATGAGGAGATTGATGCTTAAATTTGCAAATATCAACACACAAAACATACAAGTCTTCTCTTGCAACACAATAGAAAGCCTTGAATCACCTTGAGAATGCCTAAAGTTCACAATGATCATCTAGTTTTCAAATGAATGCCTACACATGCTTATAAATGCACATACAAGCATTCCCACCAAGATTTTAAAAATCAAACTTTACTATGTCGGCAAAAGAACCAAATAACAGTCATAAACTAACACTCAGAAATTAGGATTGCCCCAAAATAGGGCAGGACTAGGGCACGGGTGCCTAAGTCCTCCCCCCTATTTTGGGTAGGGTACAGCTTAAGGGGTCCACCTAGGTCCAATTTGCCATGGAACCCAGGTCTCATTCCATCAGGATGCCAAAATATGAACTAAAATGTTCCGAATGCATGCTAAAGACCCGGGAGCTCAACCTTATGAGGGAAATGCCCCCAAGGGGACATTTTATGACATTACAAGTATTTAATTTTTCTTAACCTACAAAGGAAAAATGACTTTGTAAAACCCTAATTCTAGAAGCTTCCAAAATGCTTGTTATAAGTGGCTGGGATGTATGTTGCGGAGGTGGAATTCGTGAGATTGTAATATATTTTGCACTAGATAATAAATTCATTGAATGGCTGAGTTTATGTGGATGTAGCCCATTTTGGGTGAACCACATTAAAATTATGTGTTGATCTCTTTTGTGTTATTCTTCATTGTTATATTTAGGTTATTTAATCTACATATAATTGTTAATTTTTATTGCTTGGATCTGCTTAAACCCTAACAACTAGTATCAAAGTGGGTTGTGTTCGATTATCATCTGTAGGAAGGTCTCACGGTTGAGTGAGAGTCTCACAGTTAAGTGGGAGAAATGGCGGACGAGGGTAAATTGAAGGTAGATAAATTCAATGGGCAGAACTATAAGTTATGGAATATGTAGATGGAGGATTATCTCTATCAGAAGGATTTATGGAGTTCGTTGGTGTTGATGGTGGTTTTAGCACGCAGCAACGCAGGTGTGATTGCTGGTTTCACACCTCTCTTGAAAAGTATCTCACCCTAGGTAAGACTACTCCAAGGATAATACAGCTAGGTCTTAGCTTGCTTGGAATTTCCCAATGGTTATGTTCTAGCTGTACCTACAAGGGGTCTTACGTGCAGTCTGCAAATCTTCAAGGTTGAGACAACAAGTACACATAAACCCTACTATGATTTTCAGCTGATATACAAAGTGAGATCTGCTGAAACTTTCTATTCTAACAACTAAATAGTGGTTTTAAAGAAAATGCAAAAGATTTAGGGTTTAGAAGGAATCCCAAGTGACATTCACAATGCAAGGGTTATCTTTAGTAGACAAATATTCCAGACTTTCAACCAATTTTCTGAGTTACCAAACTGAAATGGGTGTTACAGTGCTGCAGAAAACGATGCTATCTTCAATGGAAGTCGAAAGATTTTCAGACCACATTCATTCATTAAATACCCGATAAATGGCGCAACTTAACTCATAAAATGAAGTCAAACTTCAGCACAAATAATAAGCCCAGGCTAACTTTACACAGTCATTTACCATCAGCAAACAACTAAAAGTATGGACTTGGAACATTCATCAAATACTGCAATAAACCATTAACATCATGAAAGCACAACTAATCTAACTATGGGAGAGCAAGAAGCAAACCATGAAGACCACAATGAATCGACACAAGATGGAAATTCTCAGAAATACTGCAGAAACTTGCTTTGTATTTAATTCAAATGGCACAGAGTCAACAATTTGGCATCAAAATCTCTCTTTACAAAAGTGGAAATGGCAGCCCTTTATATAGAAAGCAGCATACCCTAGCTCTTCAAATGAACGGTGGAGATTAACTCAACACCGACGGCTCAGATTACATTAAGAAAGGCCCACATTAATTCCTGGACTACATTTTGTCTTTTATGAAAAAGACGAAAAAACAGCTCCAGATACATTGAATCTAGTCATTTTGACTAGCCAACTCAATACATTAGTGAAAATACTCATTTAGGAGGTAAGAAGAAGACAAAAAATGAATCACATACTGTCCAAATATATCAAATTTCAAATAATATTAAGATTCTTTATCTAGGTCGATACTATCTCCACTGGACAACTTATTCCGATAGGCCAGCCATGCCTCAAGTGCTGGATTGATATCAGATGGGTCTGGATCTTTCAGATGATGTACTCTATAATCGAACACCTCCAGCTCCCGACTGAACCTGGTGTATATCCTTTCAAAATCTGCCTCTGCTCTGCGGAATGCTTTGAATTCTGCTCTGAGATCACTTGCTTTATCCAGCCGTTCTTCCGTACTTAGCACAGTGTCTTCAAATAAGATAACATGCAGTTTACCTTTGCATTTTTCGACCTCGAAAGGAGCATAATCATCAAAAGACTTGTCTCTACAGCTTCTCAAAGCATCGCTGATATCGTATATGATAGATCTAAGTTCTTCGTCAGCGGGTTTATATGCTTCCTTTACTTGCTCAAAGGTTTCCTTCCTCAGAAGTAACTGCTGATACCACTCAATAGCCTTCGGGAGCCTATCTCCAGTCAAAATGTTCTTTGTGACCAAGGTTTGAGCTGGCAACTCCCGGATTCCCTTGATTCGCGGATACATGTGAGAATAGTATTCGTCGAACAGGTCACATTCATCACGCAAATCCTTCCACTTCTTAATCAATTCCACTGTACGCTGGTGGATTTGAGCAGAGGCACTTATGGCATCGCATCCCACCTCAAAAACACTCATTAACCAATTCTCGACGCCCTGGGACTTCGATCTTACCTCGCTCAGCTTTGCCATTTCATCCGTAGATAGGAAGGTAGGCACAGTCCTTATATCACCCCCTGCATCTATTGGTTTTACCAAAAATTGAAGACACGCCCTGAGTTCCTCGTTTTGGCGCTTTAATTCCTTCTTGGACATCTCGTCCTTATCCAACTGCTTCAAAATCGACGTAACTGATCCCTTGAAATCATCCACCCTTTGAGCACGGGTGGTTGGGCCTAAGTCGACTGTGGATATCACATAATCCTCCGCCCTGACTTGATCTCTTGTTACGTCAGCAGGAGGGACAGCTACCTCCGCAATCCTTGAGCCTGATTCGCTCTGGTAGATTCTTGATTGCACCTTCACCTTCTTTTGTTTCTGAGGTTTCTGAGCCTGCGATAGGATGGTGCTCAAATCAATTTTCATTACTTCGATCTGGGGTTCTGGATATACCATCCTATCCTGCAGCCATTCGGGAGCGGAAGATTTGTTCAATTCAGCGTTTCCACCTTTATCTGATATAGTCAATTCTTTGGAAGGCTCCCGTTTGGGCTCAGGGCTCTTCTCCTTTTCTCCTTGGGCCAATTCCTTTAGGCTCTCGAGCACATTTTCCCGTGCTATTTCCAAAACTTCCCCTGTTGGGTCCCTACTCAGCGGACTATCAGATATGTCAATTATTTCTATACCAACAGACGAGTCGAGGGGGTTCTTATCATTTTTAATGGTCAGCGCTCCCTCGCTCTTTTCAGTCATTACCCCGGGCTCTGGTAATCCTAACTCCGCGCATACTTTCTCAATACCTTCCAACAAAGGTACTTCCAATGACATCGCAGGCATTTGTGAAAGGGGGACAGCAGAAGAAATTGTGAAGGAAGGGGTACTAATTTGAGTCAAATTAGCGAAGGCAGGCAATGGTAAGGGAGAAGGGGTAGGGTACATAATGGCGAGAGGGGGAGAAATAGGACTGCTGGGATCACCGGAGGAGATTGCTAGTGGGCAGGAAGTGGTAGTAATGCCAGAGGAAGGGGAAGCGGAAGGGGATGACTCCTGCACAATGATGGCTGAGGTGGTGGGAGAAGTAGATGAAACGGAAGAAGAAGGAGGGATAGAAGCAGAGAAGGTGGAAGCCAAAACAACTGTTCCTGTATCAGGCATGGGGGTTTGGGAGATCGAAGGAGTTGAATCATCTTTAGTAGTAACATTCTCCTTGCTCGCTGCTTCTGTTTTTACCTTCTTGGCCTTGGAGGCCTCCCTAGTGCTGCCTGGCATGTCCTTCCTCTTAGTAACTCTGGGCCTAGGAGGTGGATCCTTCTTCCGAGGGGATCTCACAGGAGGTTTTTTCACTTTTCGAGCCCTTGCTGCCAAAGGGGCATGCTCATCAATATCTGAATCCTTTTCCTTGATTGGCTCTGTATCATCTGTCCCTAGTACGGGCTCATCTTCTTCTCCGTCGGAGTCCTTGTCTGATTCAACTGCCGTATAGGTCAGTTGGACTCCTTGCCCCCTTAGGACACCCAATTGTGCTCTGACCCAGGCTTTACTCAATCTAATTGGTTCCTTCATGATCACATCCAAGGAGCTTTCTTCAGCATTTGCCCAATTGGGTAATGGGATGGGTAAATGGTATTGTGTCTCCCATGGGCCTCTGACCATGACATTCTCATCATCTTGCAATTGGTCTGGCACTGCCATTACATGAAATTTCTTGATAAAATCCAAGGATAGCCTCGAGTGCGCCCTCTTCATGACCTAGTAGTCGTCAGTGCAGTTGGCCCAGAAATCTTCAATATGATCTTTATGAAACAACTTCCTGCTCACGAACTTCTCCATCACCTGATTTGGGTCAAAATGAGCCCTGGCATTGTAATAGTGCAAGTTCAGAAGCTGGAGCTCTTTATCTGAATACTCAGCTGAGGTGAGGGAAGGGCATGCGTAGAGTCCTCTGCCAAACTTGATGGGAAATTGGACATTTGTTCGGTGCAGGTGCTTGAGTTTTTCGGCACATGGCACTAGTTGCCTGGACAGTTCTAGGAGCACTGTCTTATCATCAGGATATCTTGGCAACCTATATGCCATTCCAGTGAAGCCTTGTACTCTGATGTATGTGAACTTCTCAAATTGTATATACCACCGGCCATATTGGATTGTTTCGTTCATAGCCTCGGCTGAAATCCTCAAGGCTGTATTACCTTGTAACTTCCTCGCTATGTACATGGTAAATGCATCATTGACCCGCTTGAAGTGTATCAATGATTGTGATGAAGTCAATTGAGGATAGCCTTCATATACCTTGACCTGTGTCTTTTCATCATTCCCGATTTCTCTGATCTTGGACAATCCGTCGTAATGATTCATTCTTGCCAATGCATAGACGATGTAGGATGTCCATCTGAAATATTTCTTCTCATTGAAGTGGCTGAAAGCTTCATGCATATTGTCGCTAAGGATCTGCGACCAATGGAACTTGGTTCCCTTCAATACTTCCGAGATTATGATAAACATCCAATCTTCAAAAGTGGAAGCAGTAGGTAACCCATACACTCTGCTAAAAAAGGTTACTATATCCCCGATTTCGTCATGGAAATCACTTCTATATAATACTATGGGGAGCTTGACGAGAGCGGATTTCTTGCTCTTGACCCAATGGTCGTTTATATGTTTCCTGCATCCCTCCACATCTTTATTATATGCCTCCTTGGATGCTTGCCTGTCGGGCATAGTCATGGTTTTATGCCATGGGATATCCAGCATTTCTGCCAAAGCAGGCGGGGACAAATCAGCTAGGACTTCTCCACTAGCTGTCTGAATTTGCCTAGATACGATATCGTATCTATCTGCACAACTTGCTATTAATTCTGCACACTGAACAGAGGTCGGGAAGGCAGCTGCTTGTCCGAGTCCACTGTCCTTAAGTTTCTTGGCCCGAGGAGTCGGAGTGGGTCCGAAGATTCTGAGTCTGAAATCATCTAGGACAATATGACCTAGGTCGGTGTCTCCCACGTTACTCCACCCAGAGTGGATTTTGGTTTCCGGGGGTATCCCTTTGAATTCGTACTTCATGGCTTGAGCTCGTGTAGACATCTAACCTGCAAAACCAGACCTCATAAGCTTGATACCAAGTAAGCTCCTTGATATACTCCTAGGATTAGATAAATCAATCATAAATCCATCATTCATTAAAAGCATGCATTTTGAAAGAAGACTAAGTTAACATTCACAGCGTATTGCATGCAAGGAGATATCAAATGTTGTAAAAAGATTCACCTAAACATCATCATTATAGCATTACAACCTTAATAACCTTACCTTGAGCCATCTTCCCTAAAGAAATTTTAGCAAATTCGGCCATTTAGGGAGTTTTGCGCTAAAATTGAGGTTGTCCGACCTTGGGCAGAAAAAGCGTTGTAATTGAGGCTGTCCGACCTTGGGCAGTAAAAGCGCTAAAATTGAGGTTGTCCGACCTCAAATGAGGGTTTGTTCTGTGCATTTCAGAATTTGTGCTATTTTCAAGGGTGTCTGACTTGCGCGAAATTTGGAGGTCTCCGACCTCCAATGGTTTACAAGTCGGTTGGTGGATAAACTAGCGCAAAACGATTGCTGGCATAACAGTGGTTCTCTTGCGCGGAATTCAGGTGAGTCTGACTTGCGCAGATTTCTACGGGGTTCGACTAAGTCAGACACAAGGTGTTTTAGCGCATGGTCAGATGAGGGAAATTGTAGCGCAAAATAGTCTGGTAAGTCTTTTCAGCGGGCCTTTCGGGCAGCACCGACTTCGCGGGGTTATGGATGTCATCCGACTTGGTCGGACACGAGGTATTGTAGCGCAAAGTCGGACAGAGGGGATTTTAGCGCAAAAAGAGGTTTTCAGAGCTGCGGGCATTTCGAAACCATCCAACCTGATTTGTAAACGATATGTGAGTTGCGAAGGTCGGATGAGACCGTTTTTAGCGCAATCAGGCGCTGGATTTTGGCGCTAGATCTCAGGGTGTCTGACCATATCGAATGGTTTAGTTGTTTGGGGTCGGTTGAAAGTCAAGTTAGCGCCGACTTCGGGCGCGGGTTTTGCAGAGTTTCGACCCGAAAGGGTCTAAATTCGCCCAATGCCTCTTAGTTCGTGGTTTTCTAAATCTAGGGTTTTGAGAAAATGCAAGGATCAATTCCCCAAACCCTAACCCGGAACCATTACATTCAACTCACAGAACTATCACACTCAACAATCATTATGCAGACGACGAAAACCCTAACAGTTTCTCCACTGACTTTGCTTCAAAAAAAACCCTAAAGAAACTCAAAAATGCAAAGGGTTAGAACCCTACCTGTAAATGGCAGCGCAGATCTAGTTTGTCGAGGGGTCGCGGGTTCGAGCTCGGACGATATCGGCAGCGAAAACTGGAGCTTGAGATGCGCAACTTCGAAAACGGTGAGAAATGAGTTAATCTCACTTAATTTCCTTATTTATGGCATGCAAATCCGCCATTAATACTCAGGTACGGACTGTCAGTGGGGATTTGCAGCGGTTCCGACTGGAGGAATCAGCGCGAAATCTGAAGGTTTCTGACCTATCCTGTTTGGCGGGGTTTTCGGGCTCATTCAACCTGCAGATTTCGTTTGGGGAACCGACCAAGTCGGCGATTGAAGGTTTTAGTGCAAAGTCGGACAAAGGAGATTTTAGCGCTAGGTCCGACAGACTGAAAATCGGCGCAGAGGTCGGTTGAGGCCAGATTCAGCGCAAAGGTCGGTGGAATTCAGTTTTAGCGCAAAGGTCAGTTGAAGCAAGTTTTAGCGCAAAGGTCAGTTGAAGCCAGTTTTAGCGCAACAAACTAAATCAAGGACTCCAGAAGGGGAAACAACAACCCTCCTTAGCAAGTTTGAAGTGATTTTTTCAAGGTAATCATTCTATCCAGGGCACATATACTTTAGACCGTACAACCACTTCCGAGAGAGAGAACAAAAACCAAATGACTCACTAGCCAAAACAAAAAGAACAAAGGGGAAGGGTCCCCATGTTTAGAATGGGGCGTGTGTGCAAGGCACAACAGTTGGAAGGAAAAGCCAATAAACTGACAACAATGATTAATGAGGATTGGGAACTTGTGGACAGAAAGGCACTGGGAAGCATTCATTTGTGCCTGACACCATCTATGGAATTCAATATAACAGAAGTGAAGACAACAGATGAACTGATGAAAGCTTTAGCTAAATTGTATGAAAAACCCTCAGCCTCAAATAAGGTATTTCTCATGAAGCATTTGTTTAATCTGAAACTAATTGAAGGTGGATCCGTGATAGATCATTTAAATGAGTTTAATACGATTACTAGTCAGTTAACTTCAGTAAAAGTGAAATTTGATGAAGAGGTGAGGGCTGTCTTGTTTTTATGTTCCTTGCTAGAAAGCTCGAATAGCTTGGTAATGGTTGTAAGTAACTCTGTCTCTGGTTCAAATACTTTAAAATTTGATGATGTTGTTGGTGTTATCCTTAGCGAGGAAATGCAACAAAAAAATACAAGTGAGAGTTCAACATCGGGTAATACTTTGACTGTAGAGAACAGGGGAAGAACAAAGGAGAGAGGAAAAAGCCCAACAAATCATGGGAAGTCACAAGTGAAGTCGAAGAAAAGCATATCTAAATCCATAGGAAGAATGGATTGCTGCCACTGTGGAAAGCCATGACACTTGAAGAAGGATTGTTGGTCTCGAAAGGGCAAACAAGGAAATAGACAACATGATGACAATAATGAAGCTAATGTTACAAGTAATAAATTACAGGATGCTTTAATTTTGTGTTTAGATAATGCTAATGATTCCTGGGTAATAGATTTATGGGCTTCATTTCACACCACACCCCATAGGAAATATTTTGTAGATTATGTTCAAGGTGATTTTGGACAGGTATATTTGGGTGATGATGAACCCTGTCATATTGTTGGAAAAGGAAAGATAAAAATCAATTTGCAGAATGAAAATGAATGGTTGCTACAAGAGGTAAGGCATGTTCCAAATTTGAGAAGAAATTTAATTTTTGCAGGACAACTGGGTAGTGAAGGCTGCATAGTTACTTTTTCAGACAAAGTTTGGAAGGTCACTAAAGGTGCATTAGTAGTAGCTTAAGTTGAAAAGGTAGCCACATTGTATTTGTGTACTTGTAATACTTATTATACCTTAGCTACTACAGAAACAATTTCTACTGAGATAGTTATAACACTTGCTACAGGGACAGAAATAGAATTGTGGCACCATAGACTTGGGCACATGAGTGAGAAAGAGATGAAGATCCTTTACTCCACAAAGTTCCTACCAGGTCTGAAGCAGATTGACTTGGAGTTTTGCAAAAATTGTGTTTATGGAAAATAGAAAAGAGTCTGATTTCTCAAAGTTGGAAAGAGAAGAAGAGTGAGAAATTAGAGCTTGTGCATTCAGATGTATGGGGACTAGTTCAAGTATCTTCTCTTGGTGGCTCTTGCTATTATGTTACTTTTATTGATGATGCAATAGGAAAACATGGGTGTATTTCCTAAAAAAAAAATCAAAAGTATTTGAAACTTTTAAAAGGTGGAAAGCTTTGGTTGAGAATGAGACAGGAAAAAAGTTGAAGTGTCTCAAATTTGATAATGGAGGCGAGTATTGTAGCAAAGAATTTGAAAATTACTATTCATATAATGGAATTCGTAGGCAGAAAATGATTCTTGGAACCCCACAAGAAAATGGTGTGTCTGAGAGGATGAATAGGACCATTATGGAGTGTGCAAGGAGCATGAGATTGCATGTTAGACTACCCTTACACTTTTGGGTAGATGTTGTACATACCACTATTTATTTAATAATCAGTGGACCTTCAAATCCTTTGGATTAAACTATTAATTTCTAAAAACCTTTGGTTGTGAAGCTTTTGTCCATGTTGATATTGAAAATAGAGCCAAGCTTGAAGCTAAGTCTAAAACATGTACCTTGATTGGATATGGAGTAGATGAATTTGGTTATCAGTTATGGGATTATGAAAATCATAAAATCATTAGGAGCAGAGATGTTATATTTAATGAGAAGGTTATGTAAAGGGATCAGTTGTAGGAAAAGAAGCATGAACAGGACAAAAAGGAATATGTGGTGCTGGATGAGATTCTAGAAAACAAAATGCCAGTGGTACCTGATGCTCAACAACAACAAGTTATCCCACAGACTCCTACAAGTGTTAGACGTTCTATAAGGATAACTATCTAGACCTCTAGAAAGATTTTCTCCATCATTATATTCTATATTATTAACTGATTCTGGTGAGCCTGAAGGTTATGAAGAAGCAATACAAGTAGATACCAAAAAGCAGTGGGAGCTAGGCATGAAAGAGGAAATGGATTCCTTGCTGCAGAATCAGACTTGGGACTTAGTCCAATTACTTGCAGGTAAAAGAGCATTGCCAAATAAATGGGTTTACAGGTTGAAGGAAAAAGATGGAGGCAAGAAAAGATATAAGTCTAGACTCGTGGTAAAAAGGTTTTGCACAGAAAAAAGGTATAGATTTTGAGGAAATATTTTCTTTGGTTGTAAAGATTACTTCTATTAGAACTATTCTAAGTCTTGTGGCTACGGAAGACTTGCATCTTAAATAGCTAGATGTGAAAACAACATTTCTCCATGGGGATTTGGAAGAGGAAATATACATGCAACAACCACATGGATATGAGGTCAAGGGTAAGGAGGAATTTGTGTGCAGGTTAAAGAAGAGTTTGTATGGCCTGAAGCAAGCACCTCGGTAATGGTATTTGAAATTTGATAGTTTTATGGTTGAACAAGGTTACAAAAGATGGCATTCTGATTATTATGTTTATTTTAAGAAATTGGGTAATGGCAACTATATTATCTTGTTGCTTTACATTGATGACATGCTTGTTGCCGGGTCTAACATGCAACATATTAATTAACTTAAGTAGAAATTAGCAAATTTATTTGCTATGAAGGATTTGGGTGCAACAAAACAAATCCCTTGGTATGAGAATCACATGGGACAGGACAAACAAAAAATTATTTGTCTCAAAGTGAGTATGTAGAGAAGGTGTTGAAAAGGTTTAACATGCTGTTTAGGGTAAAATTGGATTTTGTTAATCTTTAGTTGTTTAGATGTTAAAACTCTCTTTTCCACTAAACATTGAAGGATATAGGGTCGAGTGGCGAGCACTATCATACCCTAGGTCACTTACAGATGTAGGGAAACTTGGATTAGGGAATTAATTATCAATTTTTCCTTCTCCTATGTCCAATTGACCATTAAAACCCTAATTATGCAAATACGACAATAGATTGACAAATAATGGAAAAAGCTCTTGCAGACGAGAGTAAAATAGCAAATCACAAAATACCTGTTTTCAGGGTTCCGAGGTGAAATAGTCAAGGACTAAGGTGTGGGTGCCCAAGTCCAAGGTACCTACTTTTTCAAGGAATCTGGACCTCCTTCCAACATTGATCAGCCCTGTAACTTTTGTTTCCTAAGATTTGTCTGTGGAGGACACTGGTGCGAGCACCCAAGTCCTGGAAGTGCTCCTGTGTCAAACTTTTCTTCATATCCTGAATCCCTGATGCTTGTCAAGCCCTCCTGCAACTCCAACTTTTTCCTGATGCGACACCTGTAACCTGCAATCACAAGACTTGGTTTGGGGGTTGTGGTGTTTAGAGGCTTGCCTCAGTCAAGCCCCAGAGGACACTTAAGTCTCTGAACACCATTGTCAGATAAAGAGGGCGTGCCCTTGTGAGGCAGAGGCCAAAAACCAAAGGAATTAATGGGAAAAATACAATGATATGTCACCTTGTAGTGAAGCTCTCATGGAGGAAGATGCTCTTCATGCCATGAGGAGATTGATGCTCAAATCTACAAATATCAACACATAAAACATATAAGTCTGCTCTTGCAACACAATAGAAAGCCTTAAATCACCTTGAGAACACTTTTGTTTGCTAGAATCATCTAGTTGAAATCTAGTTTACAAATGAATGCCTAAGCATGCTTATATATGCAACTACAAGCACTCCTGCCAAGATATTTGAAATTCAAACTTATCGTGTTGGCAAAGGGACCTAATAACGGTCACTAACTGACACCCAGAAATTGGGGCTACCCCAAAATAGGGCAGGACTAGGGCGTGGGCACCCAAGTCTTCCCCCATTATTTTGGGCAGGGTACAGCTCAAGGGGTCCACCTAGGTCCAATTTGCCATGGAACCCAGGTCTCATTCCATCAAGATGCCAAAATATGAACTAAAATGTCCTAAATGCATGCTAAAGACCTGGGAGCTAAACCTTATGAGGGAAAAGCCCCCAAGGGGACATTTTCTGACGTTACATTTAGCCCCCACTTTAATGTATGTATAAACACGAGGCCAATACATGCATTAAAGTAAGATCACAAACACAACAAACACGCTAATCACATAGAAAATAGTAACAGGCACACAAAACATGGAGAAGACAGTTACAGTCACACAGAACATGGAAAATACAGTCAATGCATGGAAGACACATTAATGCATGGAAGACAGAAATGATATCTTTTCTTTTATTTTTCTCATATATATGAAATACAAATGCAAGTATTGGAAAGTAAACAAACCTCCCATAATACAGGATGCACTACCTAAGGGTGCAAATCTCTGTATATATGGGGCAACACACACGCAAGACACGTAAAACCTCCCAAAATGCAGGAAGCACTGCTTGAGGGTGCTGGTCTCTGCATATGGGGCAACAAACACACTACACAAAACAAGCACATCAAAATACACACACCTGAAGACACAGAGAAAACATGGTAGACAAGCGATGGAGTGTACCTATTTCTAGGTCCAACACCATCTCAGACACATTACAGACACACACCAATTATTGGGCTTTGCCACAACAATTGCCGAAGACACACTTAAGGGCTGAGTTAGTCACAGAACCGCTCCCCACCTCTGCAGAGGACTTTTGAAAATGACAGGATGATGCAATCTGCTTCGAGAAATACATCATCCCCACCTCCGTAGAGGGCTTAAGAAAAAGGATATGCTCAATATCCCACCTCCACAGAGGGCTTACATGATTGATTGATTGATTGGAAACAAACTCAGGATGCATGATGCACTACTCTGGGGCGCAAGTCTCTGCAACTAAGGTCAAGCACATTGCTAACATCTATAACAGATAACTTACCTTATATGCCCCCACCTTAAGGTGGTTGATATCAGTTATCGATATCAATCACGTTAAGGTAGAAGAAAACACACAAGGGAACACCGACTTTCGCAAAGCCCATGTCCCCCAGAGTTGACATGAACTTTGCGATCGCGAAATGTTCCCACAAACACATCCCTGCAAGAAACATGTTAGTGTCTACAAAATCCTGATAAACAACAATATCAATGCATATGATTAAACACACAAAGAGCCAAGGTTATACAATGAATCCAGAGTTTGAGGATAACTGTGGGGCTATATCACGAAGCTCTCTAAATCGAGTACCACCAAGGCCAGATTCATAGACACACAAAGGTGCATAGAGCAGCAATATTGTTAAGGTTTGTAAATGTGATAGAAACATCATCAAATTCATTATGCAGAAAGCACGAGTGCTTCCACTAGCCAAGCGTCGGATAAAAGATACAACCCCATCGTCATATTAGGAACTAAGTCCAATTTTTGATTGCTCTCGAAAGGGACACTAGGCCCGCATCATTATAAATGTTTGTCATCATCCACCTGCTAGATGGAAACACTAGAGGAAGGGAAACAATAAATAAGAGAGGAGAAAACAAGTGTCTTAGGGACAGTCATGTAGGAGGGTGCCCTCAAGTCACCAACCACAACACTATGTCTGTAAGACACAACACACAACAATGAAATTAGAGAGAGAGGCAATATAGAAGAATGATGATACAAATAGAAGAAGGCCACAATAGAGGCGGTCTCCTGGTATCTCGAACCTTACGGGAGAATCTGGAGTTATCCCAGGAGGCCTAAACAACACATAACACATTACGGGGGAAGTACATCATGAGAGAAATAAAGGGTTAGAGATACTTACCTATAGGGCCTTCGTATTAGAAGTCATCATCGTGTGGGTCACCGTCTTCCCAATCTCTAATGCTAGAGAGGAGAGTTGTATAAGGTACTATAGCCCAACTTTTGTTCTTGTTTTCATGTTGTTCAATTGTAAGTTCTTCGAGGTTTGATTTAATGTTAGGTTGAATGTTTTCTTGTTGAAGTTCATTAGTACCCATATTCACTATCCTCTTAGGTGGTGGGAGAAGCAAATTATTTTGAGTGATCTCAACATTCATCCTTGAAGGATTTAATGTGAGAGACTTCTCCTCATCCACTAAGACTACATCCTTAGTGATGTCCAAAGGATTTGAATATTCAAACAAAGGAGGGACATTAAAGGTCTTCTCTTTCTTAGTGAAATCCAAGATATGTGAACAATCAACTAAAGGAACAAGGTTGCTAGGATGATCCATAGAAGTTTCATGCATAGAGTTTTGATTGATGTTAGATGAAATATCCTTGTCTACCCATGGAATGCTCTTTGTTGAAGGGAGTTCTTCATTCACTAATGCTTCCTCTTGGCCAAGGAGATCATTGGAATGGCAAACTGGTGGTGGTTCTTCATTTACTAATGCTTCATCTTGGCCAGAGTGAGCATTAGAATGAAGACTTGATGATGTGATGTTAATAGATGTGTCGATGAAATCATCCTCTTGCATCAAAGTGTCCTCATGAGGGGGAATAACCTTTGGAGAGGGATCATAAGGTAAACCAGAGTTATCATCACATGTTTTATCAATAGGTGTCATAGTAGAATTTCCCATAAAATCATCCAAGGCTTCATCTAACATTTTAAGATCGTCACTAGTATATTTATTATTGATTGTGAATTTAGTGAGATCATCCAATATCGAAGGGTATATTCCCATAAGAGTTGTGAAGCTATCAAAGTCAGCTATATGACAAAGGATTTCATATGTAGAGCACATAGAGAGATCAACATCATGAATGTGTGCTATCTATTCCAGGACTTCAGGATGTTTATCAGTGAATTTAGATAAATGCTCAATGTTTGTGATGTATGCAAACAATTCCTCCAAAGAAATAGCCATGATATATGCATTCAAATCAATTCCAAATCAGATTTTAAAAAGTATTTCAAGACAAGTGCAAAACTATATGCAAAAATGGTTTTAAATGCTTGATTTTTCGATACTTTTTCAACGAAAATGAATGAACCAAAGGGTACTGTAAGGATTTCTGTCAAGGGAAGAAAGTTATATGTCTAATATGAGTCCAAAACAGCAATATGATCACTCTCAACACCCTCTTGATGCAAATCCTGGATAATGCTAAGTCAAAATATAGTGAAAATATGTCAAAATAGGCACTTTTTTCACCAAAATTCAATGCAAAAGAGCATAACAAAGGGTGTTGTGAGGAAAATGATGATGGAAAAAAAATAATATCAGTAATAACAGCCACTTAGTGCCAAAATATCCAACAAAACACACTTTTAGTGCCACTTAAGGTAAAACCCTAGTGAAAATATAGCAAAATATGCAAATTTTCACGGTTTTTCAACTCGAAGACCTAGAAAAAGGGGTGTTGTAAGGAATTTTAGGAGGTACAACAAAGAATATCAATAATATCAGTCACCTCAATCCATAAAATTGATCACAACATGCTTGGAGTGCAAACTAGGTCAAACCCTAGGGCCAAAATACCCAAAATGTGTAGTTTTTTACAAAATTTTCACTACAAGAGCCCAATAAAAGAGTGTTGTGAAGCTTTTTATGAGAGTAAGCAAATGATTAACCTAATAATAGAAAATTAATGCAAAAATATCCTTCACAACACACCTATGGTGCAAGTTTATAAAGTCAATAAGGCCAAATTTATTGAAAATCGTTGTTTTTGAAGCCCTAGGTTTAAGATCTTGGGACAAAATGATATGTGAGCATTTTAAGGTTTGACTTATGATGGAAATTAAATAATCTTAGATCTGTAAATGATTTTCAAGGTTAAACATGCAAAATACCATGCAAATTTAATGAAAATGCATCAAAATTGCTAGTTTTTTGTTGAAATTTTCTATACAAAAATGCAAATATTTTAAATCTAAATGTAAATTCACACTAAAATGAAATACTTCAGCCAAATTTTAATTTTAATGAGCCTCTAAAATTAGTAGAAAAATTTGATAGAAGATTTTGCCTACTAACCCTAGATTTTGGAATTACTAGGTTATATAAAATTGTCAAAATTTCCACAAAACCCTAGTAATTAAATGATGAAAATGCAAAGCAAATTTTTTATTTTTTTGGATTTTTCTATAGTTCATATCAGATCTGATGCAAAAATCATGAATTTGGAAAATTTAGGAAGAATTGATGCAATTTAGTAAGCCCAACAATGCAATTTTTTTGTATTTTTCCAATTTTTCATTTTTTAAAAAAAAATTCTCAATGCAATAAAGTAAATGTTTATATGAATGAATGAAATCACACCAAATCTAAAGACAAACACTCAACAAGTTGTAATTTAAGTCCAAAAACACGGGTTCACCAAAATGTTTAGGGTAAAATTAGATTTTGTTAATCTTTAGTTGTTTAGATGTTAAAACCCTCCTTTCAACTAAACATTGAAGGATCTAGGGTCGAGTGGCGAGCACTATCATACCCTTAGTCACTTGCAGATGTAGGGAAACTTGGATTAGGAAATTAATTATCAATTTTTCCTTCTCCTGTGTCCAATTGACCATTAAAACTCTAATTATGCAAATATGACAACAGATTAACGAATAACGGAAAAAGCTCTTGCAGACGGGAGTAAAATAGCAAATCATAGAATACCTATTTTTGGGGTTCCAAGGCAGAACAGTCGGGGACTAAGGTGTGGGTGCCCAAGTCCAAGGTACCTACTTTTTCAGGGAATCTGGACCTCCTTCCAACACTGATCAGCCATGTAACTTATGTTTCTTGAGGCTTGTCTACGGAGGACACTGGTGCGAGCGCCCAAGTTTTGGAAGTGCTCCTATGTTTGACTTTTCTTTAGATCCTGAATCTCCGATGCCTACCAAGCCCTCCTGTAACTCCATTTTTTCTGGATGCGACACCTATAACCTACAATCACAAGACTTGGTTTGGGGGTTGTGGGGTTTAGAGGCTTGCCTCAGTCAAGCCTCGGAGGACACTTAAGTCTCCGAACACCGTGTTCAGATAAAGAGGGCATGCCCTTGTGAGGTAGAGGCCAAAAACCAAAGGAATCAATTATAAAAACATAATGATATGTCACCTTATAGTGAAGTTCTCATGGAGGAAGATGCTCTTCATGCCATGAGGAGATTGATGCTCAAATCTACAAATATCAACACATAAAACATACAAGTCTACTCCTGCAACACAATAGAAAGCCTTGAATCACCTTGAGAACACTTTTGCTTGCAAGTAATCATCTAGTTGAAATCTAGTTTACAAATGAATGCTTAAGCATGCTTATATATGCAACTACAAGCACTCCCGCCAAGATATTTGGAATTCAAACTTACCATGTCGGCAAAGGGACCTAATAACGATCACTAATCGACACCCAAAAATTGGGGCTGCCCCAAAAAAGGGCAGGACTAGGGCGCAGGCACCCAAGTCCTCCCCCCCTATTTTGGGCAGGGTACAACTCAAGGGGTCCACCTAGGTCTAATTTGCCATGGAACCTAGGTCTCATTCCATCGGGATGCCAAAATATGAACTAAGATGTCCTAAATGCATGCTAAAGACCTGGGAGCTAAACCTTATGAGGGAAAAGCCCCCAAGGGGACATTTTCTGACGTTACACATGCAGAATACAAAAGTAGTTAGTACACCTTTGCCTAGTCATTTTAAGTTGACTAAGGAGATGTGTCCAAAGACACAAGAGGAGGAAGACAAAATTTCTAAGATACCATATGCATAAGCATTTGGCAGCTTGATGTATGCAATGGTATGCACAAGGCCAAATATTGCACATGCAGTTGGAGTTGTGAACATGTATATGGGCAATCTAGGAATGGAACATAAGAATGCGGTAAAATGGATTTTGATATATTTGAGAGGTACTACTTCAAAGAAACTATGTTTTGGAGGAACAAAATCTACTCTAAAAGGATATGTTGACTCTAATCTTGCGGGTGATATTGATAGAAGGAGGACTACTACATGGTATGTTTTTACTGTAGGAGGCACTGCAGTCAATTTGATTTCAAGGTTGCAAAAGGTTGTTGCACTTTCAACCACTGAAGCTGAGTATGTCGTTGCTATGGAAGTTAGCAAGGAGATGATTTGGTTACAACATTTCCTAGAGGAATTGGGGTAACTATAAGAAGATAGCCCTTTGTACACTGATATCTAGAGTGCCTTCATCTTGCTAGGAATTTAGCTCTGCATTCAAAAAGTAAGCACATATAGATCAGATACCACTTCATCCGATCAGTTTTGGAGGATGGATAGTTAAAGCTGGAGAAAATTCACACAAGTGAGAATCCTGCAGATATGTTCACAAAGGGAGTTACATGGGAGAAACTGATTTCCTCATCAGTTTCTATTGGCCTTCACAACTGATAATGGTGGACATAAGAAACTAGCGAAACTTGTAATCCAGTGGGAGTTGCAAGTGCAGCAGTGTCATCCAAGATCAGTCTCCAAGTGGGAGATTGTTGGTATGTGGTTATTGATCATGCAAATATTGTACACTCATAATGTATCCTTGTCGGGGTTCAAGGTCGGTAGTTAATTTTTGTTAATTGACAAAGGAAAAATGACTTTGTAAAACCCTAATTCTAGAAGCTTCCAAAAAGCTTGTTATACGCGGCTGGGATGTATGTTGCAAGGGAAGAATTCATGAGATTGTAATTTGTTTTGCACTAGATAATAAAATCATTGGATGGCTGAGTTTCTGTGGATGTAGCCTATTTTGGGTGAACCACGTTAAAATTTTGTGATCTATTTTGTGTTATTCTTTATTGTTATATTTGGGTTATTTAATCTACATATAATTATTAATGTTTATTGCTCCAATATGCTTGAACCCTAACAAGTGCCACAACTCCAATTCAGAGCAGCAAATCTGATGTCGCAAAAAAATTCCATCAGGCTCAAAAGTGCCTGAACTAGCTGTAGATCAATCAAAGAAGGGAACATGGATTCCCTCAATGCACAAAGCAGCAGTCGTTCCACTAAATATCATGGAACGGATGAAGAAAATTAATATAAATGTATCAATGTGGCAAGTAATGTCAATCCCTTCTCAAAGGGATCTATTACAAGAAGCCTTAAGGCATTTCTCATCAGCTGAATCAGCAACAACTGACTCATCAACAAAATAGAAGGGAAAGATCCCTATCAGTATTGTGCAACCAAGGGAAGAATGAGTAAGTTCAGGAAAGAAGCCATCCCCTTTCTACTAGTCTTTAATCATTGGCAAGTTTTTAGTGCACAACTGTATGATTGATCAGGGGCTAGTGTTTCAGTTATGCCTAAAAAGATAGCAGATGCACTAGGCATCAAGTATACCCCTGTTTCATCAAGAGTATTACAATTAGATGGCACCTCTGTAAACGCTATAGGAGTGATCAAGGGACTAGACTTGACTCTACATGCATGTCCAAACTTGACTTTTAGTCAAGACATTTCAGTCATTGATCTCCCTCCCTTCTTTGCCATTTGTTTGTCAAGGGACTTCACAACCAAGGTAGGTGGCTACCTTTCTTCTGACTAGTCTCATATGTTGTTGAGAACTAGATATGGCACAAGGTTTACCATCAAGGCTGAACCAATTTCAAATTAACACATGGAAAACTATGACCACAACCAGGTGAATCCTCATGTTATGATTCAGGGCAAGGAAATGCATGACTCAAAGTCTCTAGAGTTAGCATCTTCACCTCTTCCAACCCCTGATCTATTTCTTGATGAATGGGCAAGGGATCACTGTGATTTGATCCTTATGATACCACTGAGGCAACTGACTTGGGTGCCTACATGATACATGAAGAGAATTCTTCAGTCCTTTCTGTACTAAAGCCTGATGATGACTCTAATGGTCCGTGGAAAATGTTCTTTGATAGTGCCAAGAATAGAAATGGAGCTGGTGCAAGGGTTTTATTAGTCTCTCTCACTAGTAAGAAGCTGCACTTTGATCATAGGCTACATTTTTCTTGTACAAATAATGTAGCAGAGTATGAGGCATTAGTTCATGGTTTGCTTATTGTTGAGAAGAGAAATATCAAACATTTGGAAATTTTTGGGGACAGTGGGTTGGTAGTCAACCAAGTTAGAGAAAGATGTGCAACTAAAAACTAGCTTCTAAGAGCTTATAGACATAGAGTTTGGGACCTGTTTGAGAGTTTTGATGCTTTCAATCTATAGGTAATCCTCAGAAAATTAAATTCTGAGGCTGATCAATGACAATGGTCATGGGACATTGGCATTTAATGATGTTTTTCATGTGTCAAATCCAGGGCTATGTCCTAGGCTATCTGCAATAAGGGGTTCCATAGTTGCCAATCCACTAACTACTTCTACTGATCTGACTGTTTCAAATAAAAATACTGCTAATTTGTTTACTGTGAAAGGAAATTCTGAAAACACTAAAACAATGCTGAAATAGTAAATTGCTAAAATTGACCTATTCTAATCCACACAACTGAAAATATGCATTTTCTGGAAACAACTATTAAACAGAAATAAATCTATCTTTATGAAAGTAGTAAATTTATCTTCCTAATAGAATAAAAAACAAGACAATGAAACAAAGAGATACTAACCTCTTGTCTTGATGGAGGGAGTGGGCCCTTGCTCCCCGCCTTCAGGATTGAAGACTAAAGCAAAAACTCAGTACATGAATATAATAACACAGTCTTTCTTCAGTCTAATTCCATCAATATGCTCGTATTCAAAAAGTATGTTGAATATGGAAAATCAAAATTACAATAATCTAATAGCAATAATCTATCTATCCTTCTGCTGCTCCTACCTTAACATATATCAAATCAAGCGATGAGATATCTATCTATTCTAACTATTAGTTTATCTACGAGATATCATCAATCTCTTATTTTAAAAACTATTTAACTATAGAGTAAAATCATGCAAAATGAAATAGGTTTTAGTGGTACAGAAGTCCCACTAATTTTGGAGTCTTTAACTTAAATAACAACTGGGTAGCAAGGCTCTGAAATGTAGGTTTTTAACAAGTCTTTCAGAACTCATGCAAAATTAATAAAAGAGGAATTAGATCCCTAACAGTCAACTAGAGTCTTCACCAGATCATTGGTGCAGGAGCACCTCAAGAATCTAAATATTCCTTACATTTTGTTCAAATGTTATGTTTGTAAAGGCCTTAATGCCATAGTTGGTTAAGTGGTACATGTGTCAAGAAAAGATTAACTGAATTGTGTGAAAAGAGTTGTAACCGAAAAGATTTGTAATCGTTTGTAGGTGGTTGTTGGTGGTTCACCTTCCACCATGTGTAACTGTTAGATTGTGAGTCGTTAGATAGTTAGACTCTGTTCGAGTAAGAGAGTAGACAGACAGAGAGGGAAAAGAACAGATTTGAATGTAAATCAATCTTGTGAAGAAATAAAAGAAGTTTGTGTTCTTGGTGTAATCGCAGGAATGTAGATCAGGGTCATTCCATTGGTGGATTTCTTTGAAATCAGTGGAATGACCTCCGTGTTATTTAGTTTGTTTTCTATTCAATAGGAATTAGTTATTTTCTATGTGTTGTTCGGTTACAATGGTTGCAGAGGAGGTTTCGGTTAAGGAATTGTTCATTTTATGTGTATACAACAAATGTATGTGGTGAACATTTTGTGTATCCTACAGATGTATGGGGAGAGAGACAATCTGTGTGTATACTGCTAAAGTAGATCGGGTTATACAATTTGTGAGTATACGTTAGTTGTATGTTGGGAAAATGTATGTGTATATCACATGAGATCATTTGGTGTGTATCCGTCAATTATATATCAGGGGGTTGTATGTCGCCAATGTATGAGCGAATGTGCATTGTCAATATGCATTGGGTTAGATGCAAGTGATGACCAACCATATTAGTCAAAGCAGGAGAAGATACAACGGAGAACTGGCGGTAACAGGTTAAGCAATGTATATGCAAAGTGAATACATCAGAGTAATGAGAGTCATCGGGGAAGATGTTGGAAGTCACGGCGAATGACAGAGTTATGCCGACAGAAAGCATATTGGAGAGAACAAGGCGGAAGTCTCAGCGAAAAGTGTATACAACAGTGTAAGATTGGATATCGGAAGATGAGGAGCGGGTTAGGCCAATAGTAGTATGTTGCCGATATGGAAGAAGAATGTATTTTGGTATCATTTGAGCCTTATGAAGGGTTTTTCCAAGCTGTTTGAGCATTATTCTATTTGTATGTGGGTTGATGGGTATGTTCACCCTGTTTTAATGCTTCCACTGTTTGGCTCTGCATCAAAGTGGTATCAAAGCTGGTGAAAGATTTGGGTAGTTAGTATTTGTTTCCTGTCACTGAGAAGGCAGGTGAAGAACTGAAGAAAAGCTAAAGAATTGCGTTGGTGACCATTATTTTGTGTTGCTAAGTTGTTTGGTTGCAAGTGCTTGTTCCATCTAGCTGCAGAAGGAGGTTTCTGAGGTTGTGTGTGTGGGCAGACAAGATGAGGTCTGTCATGACCATTCTCCAATAGAGATTACGCTAGAAAAGGATGTAGAGAGAGGCCACTGAGGAGAAAGTGGTAAGGTGCATCACCAGAATCTGTTGTTGGGTAAGATGGATGGTTTGGTGAGTTGGTGTTGTGAAGCAGTAGAGAGATGGATACTTGACTAAAGAAGCACTTGATATTGCAGCCTAAAGAGTACTCCACTGATGGGAGTAGAAGGAGCCTGAGGATGCTCTAAAAAGATGGTAGTTTGATTTTGTTGGTTGGTTGGTCACCATTCTATTAATCTGAAGATTGGAAGCTTGAAGCTGAAGAAGATGAAGCCAGACAAATGTAGAAGAAGGAAGTTTTATGTTGGTTGGTTGTATGGTGCAGGAGCATCTCGAGAATCTGAATATTCCTTACATTTTGTTCAAGTGTTATGTTTGTAAAGGCCTTAACGCCATAGTTGGTTAAGTGGTACATGTGTCAAGAAAAGATTAACTGAACTGTGTGAAAAGAGTTGTAACCGAAAAGATTTGTAATCGTTTGTAGGTGGTTGTTGGTGGTTCACCTTCCACTGTGTGTAACTGTCAGATTGTGAGTCGTTAAATAGTTAGACTCTGTTCGGGTAAGAGAGTAGACAGACATAGAGGGAAAAGAATAGATTTGAATGTAAATTAATCTTGTGAAGAAATAAAAATCATTCTGGTGCTGGCTGAGTAAGCTTTGGAGCACTATAGTTGCTTCCAGAGATGTAGACTGATAGCGGTGCCAGAGACCCTGCACTATTGCCAGGAGCTCTGGAGATTGTGTGTTGTCGCCAGGAGCTCCAGAGATGCACCCATGACTCCTGTATGGCTCTGGAGATGATCCACCCTTGGCTCCCTTGCTTTAAAATACCTCCAACACATTGGGAAAATGTTGGAGTCTGGTGTAGTATCCTTCGTGTCAGCTCCATAGATTATTAGGACCATCTTCAGAGATGCTCAAAATTGCCTTTTCCCGTACAACTGCACATGTAGACGCAAAAAGAGAGACTTTTTTGCAATTTTCATTAGTTTGTTGCACATTAGTCCTTCAATCAAAAATCAAGATCTTCAGCAATTCATCTCCCATTAATGTAATCAAAACAAATTTTATTAGTCTATTATGGTGCAATTACCAGGACAAGAGAATAAAAGTGATGGAAAAAGGAAGTAAAAAGGTGTATTATTCTAGGTGCTACATGACACTCATCATCCCCCTGAAGTTAAAGGTTAGCAAGTCCTCCTGCACTTCACAACCTGGACTTATTGAGGTGGAATATTCTATTAGTCAAATTGAACTCTTTTTCATATGTGGATAGGGTAGTGTGGTTTGTATTGCTATTCCCTCTGAACTGCTCAACCTGTTTCAACCATTCTTGAAATTTGGCATCTTCCATCTGTTCCACCCATATGGACAGTGGCTCAATAATGAGAGGAGGTCTGAAGAAGCCACCTATCCAATCTTGTAATTTGGACATTGCTCTGGCTTTCCTCATAAATAACCTGAGGTTGGCAGGGGACACTACTTCTTTCATCTTTTGCTCCGTAGTTAGAGTATTCCACCTTTTCTTCGCTATTGGGAGCATATGACTGGATGAGTTGTGCATGAGAAGACCAAATTAAATAGCACACTCCTATAGGTGTTTCTGATATAAGGGCAAAATTTTTGTTCTACCTTCCAGGGAGTAAATTTTTACCCTACAATGAATCTCAAAACCCATGGGGTTTGGGCATTCTCTCCTGCGGAAGAGGCTTGTTTCTGCATCTTTCTTTGTGTAAGCCTCCATGATTTCTCATTAGTGACATAAATGCCCTAAGTTGGCATTCTCCTACAAAGTAGTTGATAAAGAAAGTATAATCTTTAATGTAGAAATCATGCAAATATAGTTCACACAGAAAATTCTTATCTTCATTAGAAATTTTCATGTATACCTCCATGAAGTCTACCTTTGTTTGTATATTCTCAATTAAATCATACAAGACCAATGATATCTTCCTCGGGAGGATTCGCTCTTGCAAAAATAGAGCATAACTGCCACTGGGAGGTCTGCAAGATATGATCTCAGCAGATAGAGTGGCCATCTTGACGACCTTCTCCTCTAAGGCCTGTACTTTTTCTGACATGGCAATCACTATCCTTTGCAGCTGCAACATTGGCTTGGATTCCTTATATTCATGACATCTCCTTCCCTAGTGAAATAGGGCCTTAGGTATGTCTATTTGGAGCACCCCTAGGTATGCATCTGTTTGAGTCCCCTGTTCAATGGTAGCAACTGGATTGGTCAGCTCATGAAGCAGCTCTTCCTGATCATCCATCTTGTTGTTGGCCCATGTCAGCTACTTAGCCTGACTCTGCGTCTTTTCAATTAGTGCTGCAATTAATGTGAGACCATTGTCTCTGGCTTTAACAGTATCAAAGGTATTCTATGCTGCTTCCTCTTTCTTCTCTCTGATTTTAGTCTCCTTCTTTTGAATGATCCTCTATTTCTCTTTGAGCTCATTTGTCAGCTCCTCAATTACTTGCTTCTGTTCTATTTCTTTTTCTTTCATGACCTTCTTGAGGTCAGTGATGATTAGGTTCTTCCCCCACATCAGTCTCTTTAGATTATCAATTTCTTCCATCAACTATTGTTCTCTTGGGACCTTTACATTCTCTTGATCAGAGGGGTGAGAGTAACTTCCTATTTCTCCCCCTTTTATTCTTTCCTCATTAGGGGTCTATGTGTCTTCCTAGCCCACATTGTCAGTTGGTTCCCCTGCTCATCCTCATCATCCCCTGAGGTCTCCTTTTCCTAAGCTTCCTCTTGGCTTACTTCTGCAAATGTTGGGGCTAATGGAGGTCTAGGTTCCTCCATGGAAGTTCTGAAGCCCATGAGGACCTCATCTTAGAGAGCAGTGTCCTGTTCAGCATGTATAGGCTCTCTTCCTCTTGCTTCTCTGGAGAATTGGTGGAGCTTGTGTCTCCGGAGCTAGTTCATTACCCTCAAAATCTGAAGAAATGGTTAGGGTTTCTTTCTCTACTCTTGTAGCATAAAATATTAATTTTCAGCAAAAACCCTAAACACCATTAATGCTACATCAAATACTGCAATTAAAAGATAGAAGATATAACCATAGAAACCAAACAAAAATGAATGATATTGAAGATGTGAAATGTGGTTGCTCATTATTTGCATAACTCTGATATAATTTTGGCCAGGGCTCGTAAATGAAAATAAGTTTGATTTTTATAAAGTTTGGGCAAGGACAATTTTAAAACCGTAAATTGGTTGAATGACTTGGGTAGTTAGGGTTTTGTGATTTTTGATTTATTTACGAATAGTATAGGTTTAGGTTTGTTGTAAATAATAAATTAAATTTATTAATTTTAATTTATTATTCATGGGAGGGTGAAAAATGATAATATTTAATTAATTAATTAAAATTAATTAAACCTTGGGATAAAGGATAGATTAAATAATAAATTAAATTTATTAATTTTAATTTATTATTTATGAGAGAGATTAAGTAATATTTAATTAATTTATTAGAATTAATTAAATATTTTGACTTTAGGGATTTGATCAATAATTAGGGGATGGTTTAAGGATGGATATGAAATGTGATCTCTGGTCAATTTTTGATGTCTACAGCTGTCTCCAGAGCTTGAGTGTGTTGTAGCTCTGGAGTCTGAGACCTTGGATGAGCAGGAGACCCTAGAGTAGTTCACTCAACTACTCTTCTTTGTATTCTTCTTTTAATTAGAGGGACTTCATCTGACTCATCAAACTCTTCCTCAACCCTTTGATGCCTGCTAGACTTAGGCATTTTTAGAGTCCTTTTTGTTTTCTCTTTTCGCCATGTTTCTTTCCTATGCCTTTTGTGGCCAGAAGTCTGGCCAGAGGTCGGTGTTATTTCCTCTCCCATGATGACAGCTCCCCTTGTTTGCTTGGTTGGAGTAGACTCCTCAGCTAAGGTTATCTTTCGTTTTGTTGAGCGAGTCAAATGGAAGTGTTGCTCTGTAATTGGTTCTTTCAGTTGTTCTATGGCAGCTAAGGCTTCTCCCAAAACTTCTTTCCCTTTCTTTTTCTTCTTAGTAGTAGGGGTAGAAGTTGATGTTTCCTCCATTGTTTGTTTCTTGCCCTTGCCCTTCCCTGTGGCTGAAGAGGAAGTAGAAGGCACTGCTTCCTCATCTTGTTGAGTAGAGAAAGTCTCTTTTGTACCCTATGCCCTGCTTGGTGTTCTGGCCTAAGATTTGTCATCTAAGAATGATTGTCATAAGGCCTCTCCATCAGCTTGGGACAGGAAATGGTGTTTTACAATCAAGAAAATGAGGCTGTGGTGTTTCAAGGGACCCTTCCCCTATTGATACTTATCTGCCGAGGCTACAATAGCAGAGTATAGAAAGTTTGGGAGGTCGATGCTAAATTCTAGATGGGCATGCCCATGCCTTAAGAAAATTAGCATCTTCATGGTGGTTCCTAAAACCAAAGAGAATTTCCCATCACATGTAAAATATTTCATTAACCACATAGCTAGAGATTGCCATGGTTGTGTGAGTGAGGTCCTAACAATTCCCTTGACTTCATTTTTACTTAAGTGCAATTGGATTTCAGGTTCACCTTCTACTGAGAAATTTTTAATTAAATCAGTTTACAGGGTTTTGAGATGATAGAATCTCTCACCTTGTTCTGGTAGCCCTGAAATATGGTTGATAATGGTGGTTGAGACATTGATTGGGACCCCTTGTATTGTAGTTTAGTTATTCTTTAGGTGGCGTAGGAAATCATCTACAATGTCCTCATGAAATCCTTCAAATTTCTCTTGAAATTCCAACCACCCATCATTCCTTAGGATATCAGCTACAGCTTGGTCTTGTAGTAGTCCTATTGCACTTTTAGGTTTAGATTTCTTTTTCATTCCCATCTTCCTGTATTATCTCACCCCTTATGAATGAACCTTCCCTTGGCCTTCTCTATAGTTCTTTTTCTTTGTTCCTTTCCTCTGCTCTTTTGGAAGACTGTGGCTATAAAATCTTAAAGATTACCTCTGAGATTTTGGAAAGCTCTACAATTTTTGAAACTGGGAACTTGATATCCATTAATGGCAATTGCTTGGATTACGGGAGGGTTAATCGACTTCAATTAATTTGAATTAATGGCTTAGTCAATCATAGGGAATGATATGACACTCTGGAGTGAGGTCAATAGTGTGGCAATTAAGGCGACATGCATAGGTCAAAAAGGGAAATAATGGTAGGGGTACGTGTTAAAGTAACTGCATCTAAAAATAGAAATGACAAGATAAATAATAATTAACTAACTTGAGCGAATTACTTGGATCACTTTTTGTGATGATGGCTTGATGTACTTGGCTGCTACCCCACAGATTTGATGAGGTGTGGTGTGACTTGACATGTGTGTAGCCCCCGCATCGCTTGGAATGGCATCAGCATCATCAATGTCACGTGGTCTAAAATCTTTCCTCATGAGTAGATTTAAAAATGATGTGTTATCAGATGATGCCATGAGGAGAAGCCAGGATGACGTGCATTGGCAACATCAACTTCCTTTTTGATTGTGGACAATGAGGCATGTTGACCTCATTGCTTTCTCTTTTCAAGAGTGGAGGATGAGTCATGTTGACCTCATCATGTGGTGTTCCCACTTTGATGCCTAGAGAGGTGGGTACCCCCCTTATTCTTTAAGATGGTTCCATTATTGGTGAAGCACTAGAAGTGCTCCTAGACTGCTCTAAAGATGTGTTCCAGTGGCTCCTGGGTGCCTAGTTAGCTCCGGAGATCATCTGCTAAAATCCTGCAAGAAGAAGGGAACCGCCATTTACTAGTTTTCAATCCCCCTAGCAAGAAAGACAACGATTTATTGGTTTTCCATCTTACTCTATTTTTTTGAGAAAGGTCACCATTTGCTGGTTTTCAACCTTTCTTTTTTTTTTCCATATATTGTCCTTGAATTTCTTCAACCTGTTGTAGAGGTTGTGACCCTTGTCACCAAGCACAAGTCCTTGGTAAATTCTTTCTTTAGTAGTTGGTCTTGTATAGAGCCAAATTCTATGGCAATTTACTAAGAATGTGTCTTCACCTCCATCAATGAGTGCTAGCAAAATTGTTCCATTCTCATAGACTTCCCTAATTTGGTAAGGTCCCATTTAATGAGTTTGTAACTTCCCCTTGAACTCCTTAAACTTAGAATCATATAGGAGAACCCAATCCCCTTGCTGAAATGTTCTCTTCTTGATGTGTTGGTCATGCCACTGTTTCCTTTGATATTGAACAAGTTTTGTTTGTTGTATGGCCTCTATCCTGATTTAATCCAGCTCATTGAGTTGAAGAATCATGTTTTGTTGTGCTATAGACAATGGTAGGCCAATGTCCAATGAGGTCTTCAATGTTTGCAATTCAAATTCTATGGATAGAATGGGTTTCTTTCCATAAACCAATTCATATGGTGAGAACTTGGTTGTGGACTTCCAGGTGGTATTGTAGGCCCAAACTACTTCAGGTAACCTGCTAGCCCAATCCTTTCTATTCATAGCCACTGTTCTTGTCAGGATATTTTCCAGCTCCCTATTAGTCACCTCTACCTGCCCATTAGCTTTGGGGTGGTAAGGTGAAGACTTTCTGTGTTTAAATTGGTATAGATCTATGAAAGCTTGAATTACCTGAGAAGTGAATTGCAGTCCTCTGTCTGAAACTATGGATCTCGGAGCTCCAAACCTCAAGAAGATTCTGTTATAGAGAAAATCAACAACTTTTTCTTCCCTTGCAAACTGCAATGCCCTGAACTTCTGCCCATTTAGTTACATAGTCTATGTAGACCAAAATATATTCTTTGCCTGAAGATGGTGGAGAAATCAGTCCCACAAAATCTAGACCCCATTGTTCAAATGGTTCCAACACTACTTGAGGGTGCAGTGACATTTCCTTGGTAAAGGTTGGCTAGACCACTCTTTAGCACTGATCACACTGCTGCACATATTTCTTGGTGTCCTTATGAAGAGAGGGCCAATAGTAACCAGCTCCTAGAATTTTGTGAATGGTTCTTTGTGAGGAATAATGTCCACCAGAGGGTTCATCATGACATGCTCTCAGACATCAAAAATTTCATCATCTCTCAAGCACCTGCATAAAATAAAGTCAGGACCACACTTAAATAGTAAACCATTTAACCATTTGTTAGATAAGATTTCTTTTACCAATCGCTTCTTTTGTTTTGAGGTGAAATGAGATGGAAACAAGCTTGTAGCTAAGAAATTGGCTATGTCAGCAAACCAAGGTGTAGTAGAGGAAACAACAAAGAGATGTTCATTTGGGAATTTGTCCTCCACTGGTTGGTTTTCTCCACCTGTATGCAACCTTGATAGAAAGTTAGCAACCAAATTGAATTTCCCTGGGTTGTCAACCATGGTAATGTCAAATTCCTGCAATAGTAACAACCATATAATTATCCTTGCACCTACTATAGGTTTGTTCATTAAGTATTTGATAGCTACATGATTAGTATGCACAAATATCTTGTATCCTGTGATATAATGCCTGAATTTGTTAATAACATATATGACCGCCAAGAATTCCTTTTTGGTTGTGGTATAGTTTTTTTTTGCTGGAGTAAGGTTCTTATTGATGTAGTAGATGGCATGCATACCTCCTCCCTCTTCTTTATGTCCTTGAACTGCCCCAATGGACTCATTTGAAGCATTAGTTTGTATGTGAAATGGCAAAGTCCAATTGGGTCCCCTCAAAACAAGTGTGACAGTAAGTTTCTCTTTAATGGTTTCAAATGCTAATTGGCAATCCTCTGTCCATGAGAAGTCAATATCTTTGGTAAGCAGGGAAAACATAGGAGCGACTATTCTGCTAAAATTCTCTATAAATCTCCTGTAGTATCTTGCATGACCTAGAAAGCTTCTAACATCTATTTGGTTTTTAGGTGAGGGTAATTGTTTTATCACTTCTATTTTATTCTAGTCTACTTTGATCCCTTTTGCTGAGATGTGTTGTCCAAGTACAATTCCCTCCTCTACCATCATAAAGCATTTTCATGGCTTAGGGACAATTGATTTTTTCACAACATTGTAGCACCTTATCTAGGTTTGTGAGAACTTCCTCAAAGGTGTCTCCATACAAAGTAAAGTCATCCATATAGACTTCCATACACTCATTAGCCAATTCAACAAAAATGGCTAAAACAACCCTCTAAAATGTAGCTAGAGCGTTACATAGTCCAAATGGAAGAACTCTATATGCAAAAGTTCCCCAAGAACAACCGAAAGTGGTCTTGTCTTGGTCCTCAGGTGCTACTTGAATCTAATTATACCCACTAAACCCATCTAAAAATGAGAAGTATTTTTTCCCTGCAAGGTTGTCTAGCACTTGGTCGATGAATGGTAAGGGAAAATAATCCTTCTTTGTGGCTTTGTTTAGTTCTCTATAGTCAATACACACTCTCCACTTCCCATTCTTTTTAGGTACTATGACTAGGGTTGAGACCCACTAATTGTCTGAGATAGGATATATGAACCTTGCTTGCAACAATTTCTCTATCTCAATCTTAACAATATCTTTCAAGGCAGTATTTAATCTCCTCTGGGGTTGTCTGACATGTTTGACATCTTCAATGTATATATGATGAGTACAGATCTCAGGTGGAATGCCTTTCATATCGTGGTATTCTCAAGCAAAAGTTGTTGAATGGGAGACCAAGAGTTTGAGAAGTGCTTCTTCCTATTTTTCTGCTAACTGGGTGTTGATATTCAATGTTTTCCCAGGTAAAATCATGACCGGCTTTGTAATCTGATGCATAGATGTACCTACCCCATATCCTGGAGTCATAGTATTAAGAGGACAAGAATGTGGAAGTAGCATATGGAATGTGGCCAAGTATCTATAAAAGGTTTCTCCACTTGAGGAATAATGTTTGCAAGGGTACAATGGGTAGTAGTAAGGAATTCTCTTTTTGAGTCTTGGACTAATTCCATTATATCCTTGTCAATAAGAATGTGGGTGAGGTCTTCTATTGTGTCATAGTTTATTTCTTCTTCTAACTCACCCAAATGTTCCTTGATGGTAACCATAGCTACTGAGGCACTATTTCCCATGTTATTAGCCTCATCTACCCACACTTTTCCTGAGTAATGTATTGATGGTTTAGCTGGAGGGTATAAATAGATTTTCTTCAAATCTATCCCATTGGAAATGACCATGTCTCCTATTCAAAAATCAATAGATGCTACTCTTGTAGCCAGCCATCGTCTTCCTAAGATCAAGAGGTAAGCATTTAGCTAGTTTCTGGGTTCTAATATCAGAAAATCTACTAGAAATTCCCATGATTCCACCATGACTAGGACATCGGTTAATACCCCCTTTGGAATAGCTATTGACTGGTTAGCCAGTTGGAGAATTGTAGATGTGGCCTAGACACCAGTTAAAGCTAATTTGTCCAGGGTTTGCACTGTCATCACATTTATTGTTGCTCCCAAATCAACCAAAACATTAGATATTTTTACCCCTAAAATATAGACAGTTATGATAGGGTTCCCAATGTCTCCATATTTTGGGAGGAGCATTTCTCCCACAAGAAGGTCCACTACTTTCCCTTCCACCTGAATGGTGGCAGGGAAGTTTTTCTTCTTGCCCTGGGTTTTAACACAATGTTGTTTGATGAATTGGTTTAGTTCACGCACATCCCTGATTACTTGTAAGAGTGGTATTTCAATGTTCAGCTATCTAATTTCTTGTAGAAGTTTTGGTTCCATGGTAGGTTGGACTTGTTTTTGTAGGACGGTTTTCTGAGGGACATGCTATTTGAGCCATTCTGGGTAAGGTGCTGGTTTTTCTATCTCCAGAGCAGTGTCAGAGTTCTTTACAGAAGTGGCTCCAAAGTTGTTCTTCGAAGCTATTCCTTTAGGAGGAACTCCGGAGTTACCTAAGGGCTGTTCTCCTAGCACAGTTTCGATAATAATCTCCTCATGGTGTTGAGTGGATAGATTTTTAGGTTCCACATCATTGGTTACTTCAACTTAAACGAGGGAGATGGTCTTGGAAGTGCTTTCCCATAATGTAGCTAGAGGTTATTAAGATAAATAACATTGACACCAACCATATTTTCTTGCTTTGTCGTGTATACAACTGCTTCTTGTTTATTTCTTGGATTTGCTATAGGTTGGGCTAGTAAAGGTGATTAACTAACTGGCTTATTTTGTGATTGTCCTTGTGTGTTGGGGGGTCTAGTTAGTAATGCTTGTTGCTGAGGTTGGAAACATCTAGGTTGTCCTTGGTATTATTGACTATAACCCTGTTGAGGACTCCACCGAGGTTGCATGTTTTGCGATCCAAATTGTAGTGAGAACTATTGTGGCCATTGTTGATTTCCCCAGGGTTGGTTTTGCCAATACTGGTTCTGCCATTGCTGGTGTGACCAATCTTGTGGTCCCAAAGGGGAAATGTTCTGAGGCCCCTACCACGTTGGATTCCATTGATTTTTTTCCCCAGTTTGAAGGACCCCTATAGGAAGCCTGATTTGGGTATTGATTATAAGGGAAATTGTCAAATCTATTTTTGTCCTACATAATTCAACTCCTCCTCTACTATGGCATTCTTCTTAGTTAACCTTTTTAAGGTCGGGAGTTGATCACACTAACTAGTAGGGTGCTCCCTGTCATAGATCTGATAGATTTCTGATTTGTCTAAAGGGCATTCTCTCAACATGTGTTTGTTCCTACATCTAGGACAATATATGGAGAGAGGTTCAACTGTTCTACTTTGTTCAGTCGTTCTAGTCTTTGCCTGAATCCCATCTATTGTGGTATTTAGTTGGACTAGAATATCTGTCTTAAGATTTGCAATCTCCTCCATTAACTATCCATTTTCATTCTTTCCTTTAAAAGATCTGGGCATTCTCGCTCCATCTTGGGTTCTAGAGTAGTTTCTGCAAAGTTCTTCTATAGCAGGCATATCCATTTTGTCAATGTTCCCTCTCCCCATTAGATCTAGTGCCTATTTTGATTCTCTGTCCAATCCTTTTACAAACAGTGTTTTGGCCAAGGGGTGAGCCACTAGATTGCCATATCTCCTCAAGGCAAAGTTGAACCTAACTAGATAGTCCTCTAAGCTTTCATCCTCTCTTTGTTTAATTTTGAACTCCTTTTTATCACTGACCCTACAGTAATCTTGGTACTTGCCCATGAATTCAGTTTCCATTTGATCCCATGAGTGAATGTATTCTTGGGCTAAGCCCATGAACCACCTCATAGCAGAACCTTTTAGGGTTGATGGGAAAAGTTTGAGTTTTTGATTGTTTGATTCGTAGTCATAAGTCTGGCATATAACATTAAACTCAAACAAAAGCTGATTTGGATCCTCAGAAGCAAGACCCCTAAAATTTGGTAAGTGTGAAGGGGAAATGTTCTTTATAGGGGCATTATCTCCATGAGCAAGGACAATAGGGTATGAGAAGGTCCTGGGAGCTTGATTATCTTCCTCATGATTATCATCCATGTTTGGTGTGTCTTCTCTTTGAGATTCAGTGCGGGGTTCTGAGAAGTGGATTCTGGTAATGGATCTGCCTGATATCTTTCTTTCAATTCTTGGATATACTCAGAGAGTGAAGGACTTTGAGGATTTGAGGGAATGTCAAGTTGGAGTGTAGCTTCCAAGGTAGGTTCTAAGTGTTCCTCTTTAACAAGACCTTGTGCCAACCTACTGGTTTCTCCTATAGTTTGTTGTTGGGGTGTTCGTTTTATGTATCTATCTTTCGAATCCCTAGGTCTAACTATACAGATTCAATTTAACCTAAAAAGGTTTGCTAACTAAGTTTTCCTCATTAACACAAGAGTTGCCAAAAATGACAAGGGTCATTGGAGCTTGGCATTTAATCATGTTTTTCATGTGTCAAATCTAGGGCTGTGTCCTATGCTATCTGTAATAAGGGGTTCCATAGTTACCAGTCCACTAACTATTTCTACTGATCTGACTGTTTCAAAGATTAATACTACTAATTTGTTTGTTGTAAAAGGAAATTCTGAAAACACTAAAATAATGCTGAAATAGTAAATTGTTGAAATTGACCTATTCTAATCCACACAACTGAAAAATATGCATTTACTGGAAACAACTATTAAAAAGAAATAAATCTATCTTTATGAAAGTAGTAAATTTATCTTGCTAATAGAATCTGAAACAAGATAATGAAATAAAGAGATACTAGACTCTTGTCTTGATGGCAGGAGTGGGCCCTTGCTCCTCACCTTCAAGACTGAAGACTAAAGCAAAAACTCAGTACTTAAATATAATAACATAGTCTTTCTTTAGTATAATTCCATCAGTATGCTCGTATTCAAAAAGTATGTCGAATCTAGAAAATTTAAATTACAATAATCTAATAGCAATAATCTGTCTATCCTTTTGTTGCTCCTACCTTAACATTTATCAAATCAAGTAATGCGATATCTATTTGTTCTAACTATTAGTTTATCTATGAGATATCATCAATCTCTTATTTTAACAACTATTTAACTGCAGAGTAAAATCATGCAAACTAAAATAGGTTTTAGTGGTATAGAAGTCCCAGTAATTCAGGAGTCTTTAACTTAAATAACAACTAGGCAACGAGGCCCTCAAATGTAGGTTTTTAACAAGTCTTTCAGAACTCATGCAAAATCAATAAAAGAGGAATTAGATCCCTAGCAGTCAACTAGAGTCTTCGTCGGATCGTTCTGGTGCTAGCTGAGTAAACTCCGGAGCACTGTAGTTGCCTCTAGAGATGTAGGTTGATAGTGGTGTCAGAGACTCTGCATTGTCGCCAGGAGCTCCGGAGACTGTGTGCTATCGCCAGTAGCTCCAGAGACGCACCCATGACTCCTATATGGCTCCGAAGATGATCCACCCTTGGCTCCCCTGCTTCAAAATACCTCCAACACATTGGGAAAACATTGGAGTCTGGTGTAGTATCCTTCATGTTAGCTCCAAAGATTATTAGGACCATCTCTTGAGATGCTCAAAATTGCCTTTGCCCATACAACTACCCCTATAGACACAAAAAGAGAGACTTTTCTGCACATTTTCATTAGTTTTCTACACATTAGTCCTTTAATAAAAAATCATGACCTTTAGCAATTCATCTCTCATTAATGTAATTAAAACAAATCTTATCGGTCTATTATGGTGCAATTACCAGGACAACAAAATAAAAGGGATGGGAAAAGGAAGTAAAAAGGTGTATTATTCTGGGTGCTACCTGACACTCATCAGTCAACTGGCCACTGTTGGGGCCCAATTTTCTCCACCTACAGATTTGTTTCAGGGTCCTGATCAACATGTGGAAATAGTAATCAGGCCCTCTATTCTTGATAATGATATACATTAGCAAATCTTTGATAGCAATGAGCAAATTGTGAGCTTCATCCAGAATGAAGCAAAATTTTCTTTCATGGCGTAGTCAAGGCTGCAGAAAAGTTACGACGATCAGATTATTCAGCTCAAGTTGAACAAGTTGCCCAAGGGTTTAGTCACCCTTGAGGCCATTTTTAGCCCAGATGAGGAATTTAGGGGTGAGAGGAATAATATGACATTTTAAAAAGAAGATTATCAGAAGGTTGCCATAGCCCAAGACGAGTTGCTACTGGGAAAGGTATGCGGCGATGTTGAACAACAAGAATTTATACACCTAGCCCAAGAATACAACAACATTCTGGCATGGACATATGAAGATTTAAAAGGTTTCAATCCAAATGTTGCTCAGCATGCCATCGATCTAGATCCAAATTGTAAGCCGGTCTGTCAAAAACAACGACCCATAAACCCTAAGATTGAGCTGCTTATGAGAAAAGAGCTGGCAAAACTCATACAGACAAGGATCATCTTCCCCATTAAATATTCTACTTGGGTTGCCAATCTAGTTCCTGTGAAGAAGAAAAAACAGGGAAATAAGGTTCTGTGTGGACTTCAGGGACCTGTATTAGGCTTCTTTGAAGGATCATTACCCTCTACCCTCTATGGATCAAATTTTGCAAACTGTTGTAGGGGCAGAGAGGTTTTCATTGTTAGATGGCTTCTTTGGCTACAACTAGATCTTTGTCAAAGAAGAAGATAGATTTAAAACAACATTCACAACCAAATGGGGAACCATGGCATATGTAAAAATGCCATTTGGTCTCTCTTAATTCTAGTGCCACATTTCAGAGGGCAATGGATATTGCCTTCAAAAGTTTTATAAACAAGTTCATCATGATTTATCTGGATGACATTACAGTCTTCTCCAAGAAGGGAGAAAATCATATGGAGCATCTAGAGAAAGTCTTCCAAAGATGCAGAGAGTTTAGGGTGCCTCTGAACCCAAGAAATGTATTTTTGTTGTTGCCTAGGGTAAACTTTTGGGCCATATAGTGTCTAAGGATGGGATCTCCATAGACCCTGAAAGGACATCTGCTCTGCTTTCTCTTCCCCTGCCTACTCACAAAAAGGCTTTACAATCATTTCTTGGGCATATCAACTTTGTTAGGAAGTTCATTCCTAACTGTGCTGGCTTGGTAAAGCCTCTAAGCCTTATGCTCAAGAAAGATGCTGTCTTCAGATGGACAAAGGAAGGGAAGGATGGTTTTAGAAAAACCAAAGAAGAGATTGCCCAGACACCTACTCTCATGAACCCAAATTATGAGAAGGACTTCATCCTTTATGCACATGGAGGAGAGAACAACATTGATGTTGTTCTGATGCAATAGAATGAACAGGGTATGGAACAGCCTCTGGCCTTCATCGGTCAAACCTTGAAGGACTACGAGGTTAGACATAGCCCCATGGATAAATAGATATTTGTCATTGTTAGAGCTTTAAAAAAATTTAAATATATGCTGGCAAATAATCATATTAAAGTTTTAGTTTCTCATCCTAGTGTGAGAGATTATATAATGGGGATTGAGATTAGTGAAAAGAGAGCTAGCTGGGTCACTAAGATCTTGAAGTATGATGTGATCATCAAGGTCACCAAGTTGATTAGATGTAGAGGCTTGTGTGAACATCTAGCTCAGACTTCTGTAGATGAAGTAAGTTCATCTTACCATTTGAATGAGGAAGAACCTACAGCTGAGCCATTAGTTGTGAGTTCTTGGACAACAAATATGGCTAAATTCATATCCTTTGGTGAGTATCCCTATGGATTGGACAAAACCAAAAGAAGACACTTTAGGGTGCAGACTATTCCTTATGCTTTGATAGATGGTGTTCTCTTCAAGAGAAACTTGGATGGAGTCTTACTTAAGTGTATAGAAGAGGATCAAATTGATAGACTACTTAGTGAATTTCATGCTGGCCCAGCTGGAGACCATTTCTCTGCTAGAGCTACAACCATGAAAATAATGAGGGCATGTTACTTTTGGCCCACATTATTCAATGATGCCCATGTTTGGGTAAGAAAAATGCAAAGAATGTGCTCTCTTTGTAGAAAAGAAAAGAATGGTAGCATTCCCACTCCACCCTATTTAGGTGGATCAACCCTTTTCATAGTGGGGCCTGGATTTCATTGGCATTATAAACCCCACTTCCAGTGCTGATCACAAGTGGGTTTTGATTGCAACAAACTACTTCACTAAGTGGGTTGAAGTAGTCCCACTCAAAGAGGCCACTAAATTAGCAATCATGGATTTCTTAGAAGAAATCATGACGAGGTTTGGAGTTCCTCATACCATTATTTCTAATAATGCAAAAGCGTTCACTAGTTTTAGAATTGTTGATTGGGCTCTAAAGTACAATGTATTCTTGAAGACTTCATCCAACTATTACCCTCAAGGTAATGGGCTGGCTAAATCCACCAACAAGAATCTTAGTAGAATTTTAAACAAGACCATGAAGACAAACCAAAGATAATGGCACAATAAGATCAAATTAGTTCTTTGGGATGATAGGATCACATACAAGAGAGCCATTGGAAACTCTCCTTTTGTTCTTGTGTATGGAAGAGTAGCTAGATTGCCCACATCCTTGAAGCTTCCTACATTAGAATTGGCTTAGCAATTAGAATTGGAAGGAGAAGATGTCAGGTCTGTCAAAAAGGCTAAATTGACTGAACTAGAAGAACAAAGATAGTTAACCATGGATACATTAGAAGACCATAAAAAACAAACCAAAAACTATGTTGACCTATTTTTCTCTGCCTAGAGTCAAATAGCCCAACTTAAAAATCTTGTTGAAATCCCTTGAGAACTTAGCCCTGAATGCCTAAAATCCTTCAAATCTCAGTGTTTTCCTAGTAAAAATCCCTGAAAATTCATCAGGAGAATCGTTGCAGAAACCCAGAAAAACCCAAAAAATTTGAAACTTTTCCCTTAAATTTTACCCCTCTTTTGGCCTTTATCAGAAAAAATTTCATGTTCATGAACTAACAAAAAATGTCTAAGGCATGAAATAGTTCCTTCCCCTTTATCAACAAAATTAAGGTTTTATGAACTTGTGAAAAGTTCACTTTTTCGCAAGTTCTTCGACTGGCTGATTCACTGAAAAAGGGGGGAAGTTTTCAAAAATTGGCTAAGGGAAGTTAAGTTTTCCCTTTGTCGGCAAAGTTCATATTTCATGAACTTTTCAAAAGTTTGTTTGTTCGTGAGTTAGTCGACCTGACATTTTTTCGATAAAGCGGCGAGAAGGAGGACTTCTTGCAAAATCTATCTAAGTCAAAAGAAGATAAAGAATCCTTTATCGACGGTTTTTCCCAGTCACAAACTTTCCTAAGTTCAAAATTCCTTTGGTTCACTAACTGGGCGATTTCCTGATAAAGGGAAGGCAAAGAACATAGTGAAGAAGTGACTAAAGAATGGTTCTACAAATTTGGTTTTTGTTGACAAGGAGGGTTTGGTTCAAAGATTGGTGATTTTGCCGATAAGGCAAGATTGAAAACATGAAAATCAGCTAAGGCAAAGAAAAGCAAAAGACTCCTCTATCGGAAAAGTTAGAAAATCGTGAACTTTTCATAGGTTTGACAATGGTTTGGTTCACCGATAGTAGGATTTATCGATAAGGCAGGGAGGCACAAAGCAAGGTTCGTCAGGGGGAACTTTTGTCGTTAAGGCAAAAGTGAAAAGACAAATAGTTCATCGCAGACAACTTTTGCCGACAGAGGCAATAGGGCTAAGCAAAATTGGTTCGGCAGATTAGACTATTGTCAATAAAGAGAAAAGTAAGGGAAAAAGGCAAAGTTCATGAAAGCAAACTTTTTTCGATAAAGGGGCGAAGGAAAGTCAAAAGGTAGAGTTCAAGAAATCATTATTTTGCTGATAAGGCAAAAATATGCTATGTTTGACAAAGATCAAAATTGCCGATAAAAAGGATGCTAAGGGCAAAGTTTGAAAAGTTGGAACTTTGCCAATATAAAGGCATGCCCAAATGGTTCGACAAAAGGGATTTTTCCGACAAAGGTAAAAATGATAGAAAAGAGCAAACAAGAAAAGATCGACAAAATGGAAAGTTGCCAACAAAGAAGAAAATGAGAAACAAAGCAAAGTTCAAAGTTTGAACATTTTGTCGATAAGGCAAAATGTAGCTAGGAATGGTTCAAAAAAGATGATTTTTGCTGATAAGGCAAGAATAGAGATAAAAGGATGAAGCAAAGATAGTTCACAAAAATGACTTTTTGCCGATAAGGCAAAAGTGAGCAGAAATGAATCAACATGCCATAGTTCTAAAATTTTAGAGTTTGCCGACTGAAGATAAAAGATGCCGAGAGTAGAATTGGATAGTTAATAATAAACAAATTTTACCGACAGGAAAAAATATACAAAAGAATTTCTAGAAACGCAGAAATCAATGAAAAACAAAGAATTGTAATGTATTGTAAACTTTAAATATTTGAATGTAGATATTGGAAGTGTTGTAAAAGCTCTGTAAAAAAAAAGGATTTTGGAGGCAAATTTTTTTTTGATTTTCCTCATCAGCCATTAATGCATAATCTAATTTGCTCAACTACTCCATTTTAGATATTTTTACATTTATGGTTGTAGGTTGATGAATCAACTGCTTGCATTGAAGGCAAGATATCTCCCAGTTACTCCATGATCCAAGATATTTTCTGCATTAAATTCTTGCAGATAGACATCCTTTTTGGCAGGGATATTTTTTGACAAGCCCATGGGGCAAATTTATTGATGAAATGACTGAGATCAATGTAATGAAATGCTATATATGAATATTTGTAAGAAGTAATGAGGGTTGAAAAATAGTTGGAAGAAAGTGGAATTTTTTGATTCTTATGTATTTTCAAACAGAGCCCTCTGCTGTAACCTTACATTCTTCTTGAAATATACACTGTGTTTTACCTCTTTATGCTATTTTTTTAGCACTATGTAAATTAGGATTGATTTGTATGTGAATGCTTTGTTCCTTACAATTCTGTTATGCTTCTTATCTCTGTTAGAATCAACTAGATCTGCATAATTTGATCAGCTGTATTTCTTTATTTTGTGCATTTTCAGTTCAGTGAGAGCTCCATATTCAAACCTGGTGTATCACCTCCATTAATTTCTAGTTTTATCCCTCTTCCACCTTTCCTAAATGGTGGATATAATAGGTTTAGTCTTAGGAATAGTTGAATCTCTTATTCAACAAAGGAACCAGCCTCTCTCTAGAGATTTGACCTCCTTGTAGGGTCCCACACCTGGAGGTCATCTCAATGTTTCATTGGATTGTTGAAGATTGTTAAACCTCTCCAACACAAGGTGCAAATCCAAGTGACACCAGTATGTACAAAGTATGTAACAAAATGGGTAGAAGTCTAAGCACTACAATTTGCTAGAGAGGAAAAGGTTGTTGACTTCTTGTATAGCAAAATTTTCTTGAGATTTAAAGCACCTAGAACTTGTTTCAAATAGAGGTCCACAATTCATCTCATAGGTAATCTAAGCATTCATATGTCTATAGCAAATCAAGCACTTAAAGTCTTCACCTTATCATCCACAAGCCAATGACTAGGTGAAAGTAACAAATAGAGAACTAGAAAACATTCTGACAAAAACAATAGTAGTAAATAGAAAGGATTGGGCAAGTAGACTCCATGAAGTTGTATGCGCATACAGTACTACCTAGAAATCAACTATAGGATTCTCTCCATATGAGCTAGTCTATGGCAAGAAACCAATACTTGGTGCAGGAGCACCTTCACATCAGGGTTTATTTGATCTTCAAGATGTTTGATTTGTTTAATGAGGTCCTTGAGACCATTAAGTGGTTGTAATGAGGCTTGAAAGCCATGTTGTAATGGAATATGTCCAAATAACTAGAATCTTCTATGGTTATAGTATTAGTCCTAGGTAGGACAGTCATAGGTAGCTTACAAGAATCATTTAAGTTTTGATAGGTTAGTCATTTATGTTTTAATGAGGAGTCAATTAAATTTTCATGTTTATAAGCCTTTTAAGGCATGTCAAAGGTATGTAGATGGGTGATAACCTTGTCCAAAGGTTAACCATAGGTTAGAAAGCATTTTCTAAACATGAATCAGTCACTACTGTCAGTGAAAAGATAAGTTTCTAAAAACAGTTTTAAAGCTGCAGTTACAAATCTTGAAGAATTCAATGGTTGAGGAGTTATATGGAATCCCAAATGACTCCAAGCATTGTAGAAGGCTATTTGAAGCCAAAGATGATTCATTGTATGCAGACCATTCAGAGGATTAGGAAAAAATGATAAAAAGAAGACTATTTTTGCTATTTTTCTGTTTTCAGTCGCTGTTTTATTACCGTACTATACTGCTGTACGGCACTGTCATGGTCTCCATTTATGTTGCATGTGTAGAGGGGTGAGATGACTTCCAAATACAATTAGTTTGAAGTCTTGACAGTAGATAATAGTAAAGATATTCATGTTTTCCCAAAACTACTTTGTGGTGACTGTTTTCTGAATTTGCACATTGCAATAGTCCGTACCTTTTAGTTGTACGGCCTTGTCATGGGATGTTGAATACTTGGAAATGAAGGTTGATGGACGGACTGTCCATTAGTGTGAGTTTGAGCCCTTGAAGTTGGAGGATGACAGAATAGAATCTTCAAATACCCAAACTGCTCTTTAAAAATTGTTGTTTCTGTTAGAAAAACCACTATTTTCTTCCTTGCCCCATACATGTACGGCTTTGTCCTAGCCCAAGGTTGTGATGGATAGTTAGAGGGTTGAGTTGACTATCATTTGCAAGTTGTTTGGGCCCTTGACACCCTTGTGTATCCCTGCATTCCTCCTTTGTTTGAAAGTGTCCTAAAACCTTGAGTAGGGTATCTTTGAGCAACCCGATGGGTATTCTTTCTTTTCACTGATCTTTCCCATTGGTGATTAATGGAATGAGATGTATGGTAGTTGGCTCATAGCCTTGTGAAGGTTACAGGGTAGAGGAATGATGTAATGTGAGTATGGGCATGTGTGAAAGATCTCTGCAGAATCATGTGTTGACAGTTTAGAGAAGGACAACAGTCATATCAAGAAGGTAATAGTTTTGTTCATCCTGTTATTGCTTTGCCAATGAAGGCATTAGGGAGTTAAGCATGTGGTTGGTTTGGTATATTGCAAAGAGATGGAGTTTGTATTGATTGAGAACATTCCAAGGTGGACATGGTGACAGTTTTTTACAATGGTGCAGTGGTGTGGTGACAGTCTAGGAGACTGCTATCCTGTACACCCTGTATAGTGGGTTGAATAGAAGTTTAGATGGAGTCTTGGTTGGAGTTAGGAGTCTTGGTGAGAGGTGTCCTGAAGTCCCTCACCTTGGTGTCAAGAATATGTTGGAACACTGCATTAAATGAAGTTTAATCTCTGTCAAGAAGAAAACAGTGAACCTAGAGAGAATGGTTCCATTGAAGTTTTTGAACCATGAAATTGCTGACCTAGATGCTCTGCATCAGATTGGTATCAGAGCTAGCAAAATCTCTGGGAGGAGATGTTGTATTTGTTCCTGTCACTGAGAAGGCAGGTGAAGAACTAAAGAATATGATTGTGTTGGTGACCGTTATTGTTTTGTTTGCTAAGTTGTTTGGTTGCAAGTGCTTATCCATCTAGCTGCAGGAGGATGTTTTCTGAGGTTGTGTGTGGGCAGATAAGAGAAGGTCTGTCATGACCATTCTCCAATAGAGATTTGGCTGGAGAAGGATGCATAGAGAAACCACTAAGGAGAGAGTGGTAGGTGCATCACCAAGATCTGCTATTGGGTGAGATGAATGGTTTGGTGAGTTGGTTTGTTGTGAAGCTGTGAGAGAGATGGATACCTGAAGAAGCACTTGATGTTGCAGCCTGAAGAATACTCCACTGATGGGAGTAGAAGGAGCCTGAGGATGCTCTGAGAAGATGGTAGTTTGTTCTGTTGGTTGGTTGGTCACCTTCCCTATTAGTCTGAAGATTGGAAGACTGAAGCTGAGAAGATGAAGAGACAGACAGAGATGCAGGAAAGACTTTTGTTGCAGATACATTTCCAAGGGACTTGGAAATCTTTGTTGGTTGGTTGTATGGTGCAGGAGCACCTTCACATCAGGGTTTATTTGATCTTCAAGATGTTTGATTTGTTTAATGAGGTTCTTGAGACCATTAAGTGGTTGTAATGAGGCTTGAAAGCCATGTTGTAATGGACTATGTCCAAATAACTAGAATCTTCTATGGTTATAATATTAGTCCTAGGTAGGACAGTCATAGGTAGCTTACAAGAATCATTTAAGTTTTGATAGGTTAGTCATTTATGTTTTAATGAGGAGTCAATTAAATTCTCATGTTTATAAGCCTTTTAAGGCATGTCAAAGGTATGTAGATGGATGATAACCTTGTCCAAAGGTTAACCATAGGTTAGAAAGCATTTTCTAAACATGAATCAGTCACTACTGTCAGTGAAAAGACAAGTTTCTAAAAACAGTTTTAAAGCTGCAATTACAAATCTTGAAGAATTCGATGGTTGAGGAGTTATATGGAATCCCAAATGACTCCAAGCATTGTAGAAGGATATTTGAAGCCAAATGTGATTCATTGTATGTAGACCATTCAGAGGATTAGGAAAAAATGATAAAAAGAAGACTATTTTTGCTGTTTTTCTGCTTTTTTTGTTTTCAGTCACTTTTTTTGTCATACTGTACTGCTGTACGGCACTGTCATGGTCTCCATTTATGTTGCATGTGTAGAGGGGTGAGATGACTTCCAAATACAATTAGTTTGAAGTCTTGACAGTAGATAATAGTAGAGATATTCATGTTTTCCCAAAACTACTTTGTGGTGACTGTTTTCTGAATTTGCACATTGCAACAGTCCGTACCTTTCAGTTGTATGGCCCTGTCATGGGATGTTGAATACTTGGAAATGAAGGTTGATGGATGGACTATCCATTAGTGTGAGTTTGAGCCCTTGAAGTTGGAGGATGACAGAATAGAATCTTCAAATACCCAAACTACTCTTTAAAAATTGTTGTTTCTATCAGAAAAACCACTATTTTCTTCCTTGCCCTGTACCTGTACGGCTTTGTCATAGCCCAAGGTTGTGATGGATAGTTAGAGGGTTGAGTTGACTGTCATTTGCAAGTTGTTTGGGCCCTTGACACCCTTGTGTATCCCTGCATTCCTCCTTTGTTTGAAAGTGTCCTAAAACCCTGAGTAGGGTATCTTTGAGCAACCTGATGGGTATTCTTTCTTTTCACTGATCTTTCCCATTGGTGATTAATGGAATGAGATGTATGGTAGTTAGATCACAGCCTTGTGAAGGTTGCAGGGTAGAGGAATGATGTATGGTGAGTATGGGCATGTGTGAAAGATCTCTGCAGAATCATGTGTTGACAGTTTAGAGAAGGACAACAGTCATATCAAGAAGGTAATAGTATTGTTCATCCTGTTATTGCTTTGTCAATGAAGGCATTAGGGATTTAAGCATGTGGTTGGTTTGGTATATTGAAAAGAGATGGAGTTTGTATTGATTGAGAACATTCTAAGGTGGACATGGTGACAGTTTTTTACAATGGTGCAATGGTGTGGTGACAGTCTAGGAGACTGCTGTCCTGCAGACCCTGTATAGTGGGTTGAATAGAAGTTTAGATGGAGTCTTGGTTGGAGTTAGGAGTCTTGGTGAGAGGTGTCCTGAAGTCCCTCACCTTGGTGTCAAGAATATGTTGGAACCCTACCTTAAATGAAGTTCAATCTCTGTCAAGAAGAAAACAGTGAACCTAAAGAGAATGGTTCCATTGAAGTTTTTGAACCATGAAATTGCTGACCTAGATGCTCTGCATCAATACTGCCCATATAATTTGAGTTGTAAATTCTCAGAAAATCCATAGATAATGCCTTGAATTAGCAATAGCATAGCAAGATTGCCCCCTCCACATGAATGAGCTAGATGAAATCAAACTTGAAGTAGTTTAGCAGATAGAGCTAATTCAATAGTAGAGGAAACTCTGGCATGACTGACACATCAAATAGAGAAGATTTCGGGAGATTAGGTCTTCGTATTTGATTCAAAGATCAAGGAATTAAAAGGCGAGTTGAAAACACATTGGATGGGGCCTTATGAAATTAAGGAAATTTATGATAATGGGACCGAATTGTTGTCACCAATTGATGGAGAACACAAGACACTTTTGGTGAATGTACATAGGCTCTGCCTTTATCAACGTCCTTCCACCAAAGAGGAATTTCCCAAAGTCTTGTCACACTCAGATCTGTGCTATGTAAAAGAGGTCTCCTCTTTTATTTAGATAGATATATGAGCCTAAAAATATAAAAAAATAGAGGAAGAATTGAAAACTAGCAAATGTCGATTCTTCCTTTAAAAAATATAAATAGAGGAAGAATTAAAAAATAGAAAATGATAATTTTTCCTCCAAAAAATAATAATAAATTAAAATGAGTAATAGTAATAATAATAATAATAATAATAATAAGTCAATGTAGGAACAACTCAGGAGCATCTCCAACATATCTCTAGCAAGCACCTCACAACCATCTCCATAGCATCTCAAGTGTATCTCTTGTGTTAGTACTCTAGTGTGTCTTCAACAATACATTGCCAATCTTTTAGAAATACTTTGTGCAGTCGTATGTTAGAGGATTGCATCATCATGACAACTATCACCACGTACAATCCAAAGATCATTGAAGAGTAGCCACAACAAGATCATGCTGATGCAAACATATGAATCACGTGCTGACGTAGGTAAATAATACACATGTTGACACAAACAAAGGAGTCACGTTGATAACTTTAAAACTCAATATCTTGAAAAGAATGGAGGTATTACTCTTGTACTTTAACTAATTTTAAAATATTTTCTAAAAAAATTAGAAGCAAATCTATTATTACCTTCCATCACCACCCTATGCGTGGAATATCCATCTGTACCCATCTCGTTTGCTAATAATTGAAACGTACCTCCATGCCAAGCAAAAATCACTATCATTTCTTGCGAGTGTTGAAGTGATGTTATTAGATTAATTAAGGAATAATGACCTTTCATCATGGATTTTACCTGCATTTATTTCCTATTATGCATAATAACAACATTTATAGTTCATCACATCAATGAACCAAGCATCAAATCAAAATAGTCTTCCATCTCTTCTACATTCGAATGGCCACTGCTATCAACTTATCAACCCTGGTTCAAACAAAAATCTCTATCTATGTCAACAACAACTCACAATATGAGGGTCAAGAAGAAGTCAAAACCAACCTCCCTTCACAAGCTCCTCCTTGACCACGAAGCAACTAAAATATTCAGAAATCTAGGTTGGTTGGCCTTTATGGAGAAGTTTAAGGGTTTTCAAGATGAGATTGTGGAGAAATTTGTTAGTAATCTCTAAAATGGCCATACCACTGTGAGAGGTGTCAACATCCCTATTTCCTCTGCCATCATCAGTGCCATCTCCAGATTGCCAGATGAAGGTGAGAAATTCTATCATCTTAAAATTGATTACTTTGAATTAATTTAAAAAAATTCTAGTGATGGGGAACAAGAAGTGAGAATGCTTGTTAACAAGGGAGAGAAAAAAGGTATCATTCGAGGAAGCCTCCTAGAGCCATGGTAGACTACAACAGTGTGGTTGATGAAATACTTCACCTGTGATGGGCAATTTGGTATAGTTTTAGGGCCAATCATGAAGACGTTAATCCATCTTAGATATGACCAAGACCATCTAGAATATAGATTCAACCTACCCTATTTCTTGTATTTTGTGATGATAACCATGGCCAATAGACATCAACAAGATAAATTCCATATCAAACATCATGGGCTTTTATTCCTCATTTGCAAGAATCATTTCACAACATGACGAAAAGGAGAAGCCCATTGGAAAGCCTTTCTATAAGGTTCATATGTAGTCTAAACCAAAAGCCAAACAAAGAAAAATTGTTACATAGGAGTCATCTTAGGCTGTAGAAAGGAGAAAGATAAGAAAAATTATTTCATAAGAGAAATATCAGGCTCAAGAAAGGAGAAAGATAAGATAAGCTATTACACAAGAGCCATCTCAGGCTCTAGAAAGGAAAAAGAAAAACCAAACTATTGCAGAGGTGCCATCTCTAGCTCTGGAAACGAAAAAGAAAAGCAAAACAATTGAAGAGAAGCCATCTTAGGCTCCAGAAAAGAAAAATAAAATAAAAACAATTATAGAGGAGACATCTCAGACCTTGGGAAAGAAAAAGAAAAGAAAAATAGTTGCAGAACAACCATCTCGGTCTCCCTTAAAAAACCCTAACATCTATGATGTTGGAAACTATCCCTTTCCATCTGCCACCCCAGTAGCACTTGAGGCCATAGAAGAAGAACAACACACCATTTCTTCATAGGCAAAAGAGGTACAACAGGCATTAGAGAGGAAAGAGCATTTCTCACCTCAAATGCTTTGAGGAACTAAGCATAAAAAATTCATACCTTAGCTAGAGGTGACTCTGAAGGTGACCAAAATATTGCTAAGATTATTGCTAAACTCTAGATGACAAGGAATCTCTCTGGCCATCAATTTCCCTCAGAGGAGGAAATTAAAAAGTAGATAGAGGATGAGGCTAGGCCATCTTGCACACCTAAGAGCATTATAGAAGTAGAAGCTGAGAACCAATCAGTAATACTAGATTATGAAGAGGTGGAGCCTTCAAAAGAGCAAGAACATCAAGAGGAAATAGCAAATTTGAAAAAATGCTCTGGGATAAACACCTTGTTATTTTGGCTCTTAAGGACAATATCAAAGAAAAAGATGCTATAATTGCAACAAAGGAGAAGGAACTCTCTGGGATAGGGGATAAGTTAAAGGAAGTAGAAGCTAAATTGGACCAAACATCTATAAACTTCATCACTTTTCTAGCAACATTCAAAGAGAAAGCTGAAAAGCAAGAACTACAACTAACAATGGCTAATAACAAGATTTTTGAGCTTGAAGACTAAGTACAAGAGTTATCTATCCCCATGCCTACAATATATGAGAGCATACAATCTGGTGTCTCTCTCAAAACATTCCATTTGGATATTCATAGAGATTTATATAATTGGATGCAAAGATGCCATTCTCTTACTAACACCAATATAGTGTTACAACTTTAGGTTGAGATCTATGTATTAACAAATCGGGTCAAAACATTACAATAAAGAATCATAGTAGCAGCCACTCTAGCTTTAAAAGCACTATCATACAAGGAACCAAGTAAGAGTTATGCAAATTTCTTGAGAGAGGAATTCACTCTTTGGAGAATATCACATACCATCTCTAGAGCTACAAATTGTATTAATGATGGGCATGAATTTATAATGATATACAAAGATAGCATTCCCCAGAATAAAAAATTGTTTGAATTTCTCCTACATATGTTCTTTATGGGGGAATACATAGATTTCACATTAATCTATTTGTTGGAGAAATTTAGCTTAGGGAATTCATTTAAAAAATGCATAACCAAGAAACATGGATACAGAGGGTTGATGACATAACCTCATTGAAGAAATTGGCTGCTTGTACCTTAGGCATGAGCATCCAATCCCTATGGGGTTCAAATGAGATTTTTTTCAATTTGCATGCAATCTTGAGCTTCAACCTTTGTATAAGAAAATTTTTGAATCTTGTGTTCTTGAAATAGTCCTCCTTCAACAAGGCCTTAGGAGCATGCAATAGAAGATGAAACATCATGTCTACAAATCAAAAGATGAGGGAACTAATCTCACTAGGAACCCTAAAGTGGTTCTTGCCAAACTCCGTTATTAACCAATACATTGATGCAGAAAGGGCATGGACACTACTCAATGGACCAACAAATCCTATATCAAGTAATCTACTGGTTATATAACGTGTTACATTTACATTGTCAAACCAGGGAATCCTATTCTTCTTGGATGATGCTTGTATTATGTGTACAGTTGAGGATTCCTAAGTTTTATTCTAGAGGTTGCGTAAGGGAACTAAATAAAGAATGCAATACTCTAAGTAAACAAGAATAATGGAAAATAACTAAGCTTATCTAACATAACATTAATCAAATGATTCTCTGTAACTTCTATGTAAGAGAGTAACTAACAAGTGGTTTAGTCAGTGATCACCTTGACTCAATGGACTTAAGAACATAAATTACCAAAGTTAAACTATTTCTCATTACTCATAACAACATACCTTAATCACACATATGTATATAAACATACAATTTATAAACTAAACATATGAACAAAGTGGAGAAACACAATACCTCAAGTGGCCGACTTGAGTGGCTGTGATTCCACAGGATCTAGCTAAATCTCTTATTGAATCTTTACAGTCATTACCAGAATTCAAAACACATATTCCTTTATTGAATGCAAAAGTAACAATGATACAACAAAATCTGATACTATATCTCTGTCCAATAAATAGAATCTTATCTAATCTAATCTAGCTAACTGAGATCAACATTATCTATATGAATACAACTATTGAACAATAAATGTCATAACTATCCATTATCCAACATCGTAGGAAAAGGAATTTATTATAGAGCAACTAGAAATAGGAAACTAACATGAAGGCGGCATAGATAGTATAGTCCTACTGCAACTCTATCTCTTCAATAGCCATGAAGAATAATCAATGACTTAGAAACATAACATAGAACATGATCTATATTCCTTCATCATTTACATTGAAAGATAACCATTATGGAGTCATGGATGACTCATCCCAGTCAATTCGAGATCTTCTTCATTTGGCTGTAGGTACTTGTATCATCTTTTGTGGATACTAACATCTCCTTTAGCTGTGAGTTGTCCAATTTTCTTCATGACATGAAGCCACGCTTTTGTTGCATGAGGAGTTAGTACACCACATAGTATTTATGCATTACCATCAATAAAATCAACATGATACTAACATATTGCATGAACAATCAATCATCCACACATCATTAATTAACAACATATTATATACCATCTTCATGTTTCTATGTCTTTAAGGATAATCATAGACATAATTAATACATATATGAGTTTGGAAATGTCTTTGGGAAATGGGTAATTAAAGAAATAAAAATAAGACAAATCATGGTCTCATCACACCCCCCAACTAATCATGTTGCTGGTCCTCCAACAACTAAGGCCTTATATTGTACTGTAGAGCAATCTCTTTGTAGTCTATAGTTTCCTCTACCCCTCTATCCTATTTGAGGTAGAAGCCCTTCTGTTCTGCCAATTTTTCCCACCTAGCTTGCTTTGCAGCCTGATTAGTCCTCTGCCCCATCCAGTGTGGAATAGGATAAAGTAGTAGAGGAGGATAGAATATTAGTGGTAGCCATGTTATCCCATGCTCATTAGCTGATTTTATATATCTCTGTGCCCTTTGAATTGCCACTGACAAGTTAAATACTGAGTGAGGCTCCTTTCTCTATAGTGTTGGTGTCAATTCTTTCGATCTACCTTGTGAGAAACCTAGAGTTTCCTTACCAATCTTTTCTACCAATTCCTTAAAATTTTGATAGTCCATGGCTCTGCATTCCAATAGTTTACTTTCTATCTCTTGATGTTTAATTAGGTTCACCCATTCCTTCACTATCTTCATGTGATTTGGAGACTCTGCCCACAATTTGAGAGGAAGTGTGTTCTCTCTTTCATTATACTACTATAGTAACTCTCCCCTCCTGTGCTCATTTTGAATGAATGAGGCTAAGGCCTTCAATTGCACATCCCCAATTACAACTAGGGGATTCCAGTGAGTGTCATAAGGAATGGCAAGTTCATGTAGGTAGAATTCACACAGTTGGTTTTGCATTTTAGGGGTAGCTCTTTGGTAAGTTGTTAAAAATAAGGTAGGTGTAAATAGGGAGATAGGGGCATCATTGTATAGTTGGCTAATTTGAAAGCTCAAATATTGCTCTTGCAATTAGAGGGCATAAACCCTAGCAGGTGGCCTACATCTCATCAACTGAACAATCATGTCTGCCATTCTATCTACTTTGAATTTCAACCTCTTTATTTCTACATTTTTCATCTCAAATTCCTTACTATGTTTCTCCTTCATTTCACCTTGTTCCTTTACTAATTTATCTATTTCATTCCATAATTGTAAGGTGATTGAAAGTAAGGTAACTAAAGCAAGTTCTACAGACTGCTCTTCTGGCTGCATAGGCTCTTGATTCCTCCTATTTATCTCAATGATGGCCAATTGGGCCAATTGTTCAAGTCCTGATCCCTATTTCTGGAAGTCATGTAACTGTTCTTCTAACTTTTTAACCCTGCCATTCAATCCAGTTTCTTTATGTTGATAATCCCTCAGTTTCTCCTCCAACTCTATAATTTTTTGCATTACCAGTTGTAACTCATCTTTCTCACCCTCTGTTGTGTCTTTAGAGTCTCACAATAACTCTTCTTCCTGAGGTTCATCTTGAGGGGTTGAGAAATCTAGTTCTTTAGTTTTAGAGGGTGGTTTATGACTTTTTATGGCTGTCCATATATCTTCTTCCTTAGACTCTGCATCAGACTCTTGAACAAGTGTATAACCCAATTTTTTTTGCTCTTTGTCAACAAACATGTGCTCCCTCTCAAAGTTTGTATCAATATCAACTACATTCCTCTTTTCAGGTTCCCCTCAAAGTTCTTTTTCTTTTAGGTGACCTGAATGCCTACATGATTGAGAAGGAGTTCCTTGTTTGTTCTTAACTTTATAAGAAGATGATTTCCTTTTCTTCATGGCTTTTGAAACAAAAGGGGTTTCATAGGGAGTTTCAGATGCTAGGGTTTCACAAGTAGTTTTAGATGTTGCGGGCGGTGAGATAGAAGCTTCAGGCCACAATTTTCATTTTAGCTTTTTCTTTTTGTGGCTAGAAGTATGCGAGGATACATGTTCTAGTAAGGGGATTGAAGTTGGTGAGACTGTAGGTATAGGAGAACTAGCAAGTGTTTCAATAGGTTCAATAGAGCTCAGAGCTGGCTACTCCTCAACAGTTGCATGACAACAGTTAGGTGAAACTTCTAGGTGAAAAGAGGTTATAGGCATTTCCTCTGTTTGCAAATTTTCTACCCATGTCTCCTCTTCTTTTTCTAGTTCAATACTCACAGACCCCTCATTAACATGATTAACTTCAAGAAATCTTTCCCAAGAAAATTTAGGGTAATGTATAGATAAACTTCTCTTTACTAACAAGACAATCAAACCATGATGAGACAATGAGGACTGACAACTCTTCCTTCTATATTCAACAGACATCCATTTTAACAAATTGAATAGAAAATTTAGGACATTCACTATCCTTCCATGGCGAAGATGGCTTAGAAGTTTAACATGCACAGTATAAAGTAAAGATCGTGTCCCATCACAAGTAAGGTATTTAATAATCCAAGAAGCTACTGAGGCCCAAAACCAAGGTAAATAAAGTTGTTTGGTACCTTAAGATGTTGATTCCAACCTTTCTCCCGGCCCTATGAACTAGGCCCTTGCAGAAATGATGTATGCTCTTACAGGAAATTCCTCTCCAGCTGCTCATAGCCCTATAACTTCAGCTATAGCTGCTATAGTCACGTCAACCCTTAAACCTTTCACTGTAGCTTCCTCATTATGGAATGTCCCTACAAACTGCTGAGTAATGTCCCCATTATACTCTGTTATCCTAAGAAAATGTTGTAATCATCCTACCTGTTGGAAAATCAGCAAGGACTCCATGTCAGCCAATAGTGCTGAGTGAACAATAGGCTCTCTTCTTATCGGGTCACCACCCATTATGATATCTCAAGAAAACACTCAATCCCCTATTCTCATTTCTCTATTCTCAGTCCTCTATTTGATACCCAATGCTACTCACCAGGACCTTATTACCAGTTGCTTTTGCCATTTACTTGTTTTGTTTAGCTTGTATATTATGTGATGGATGGTAATAGTTATGGAGTAAGGGGTTTTGAAGTTTGTATTTACGTAAGATAATTCAGAATCTCCCCAACTAAAATTTCATTTGTCCTCAAACGAGAAGACAATCAATGGTACAAAGGAACGGGTTCAAAGCATGCCAAATTGATATAATATGGAAAATTAATTGTGTGAATAAAGTAAGTCATGAAATAAGTAGCAATAAATGTTAATTAAAGAAATGAGTGAGATGAATACCATTGAGGTGATGGCAGAATTGGAATTGTTGCATGTAAACATGATTGCATGGCAGATTGAGTTGATGTACTCAACAAATGAGCCAGAACGAATCACAATGATGTGATAGTGACAAAGTGTGCTGACGGGATGTAGTAGATGTGTGACACGTAGTAGGGAAGTACTCTCTGGAAAAAAGATGGTAGCATGCGTATGTCGCTACATGCACGCAATCAACACGTGAAATGAATAGGTCCCAAGTAAATTGGTTGTGGGTGCAACTGTTACAAGCCCCAAGTGAATGAAAAACCCTTGGCTACGGGTGCAATAAATACAGGTCCCATGGAACAATAGATTGCCTTTGGCTACAAATCCCTTCAGTGAAGTGGTTGAATGCCAAAGGAAAGGTCTAGTGTAGAATGGTAGATGAAATGATGGAGCCTAAACTTTTGATTGGAAGATCACCTTGTTTTATTACTATTGCTATGTGATGTGTGTGCATTGTGTGTTTTTATTTATGTACAAAGTTTATAGAAATCAAACTTACTTATGGAACTTCAGTCAAGATGGTAGCTTGACCTATTACTAGAACAATATGATCAAATAATACTTGGCTAGAATCCTCACCAGAGGTAGAGGTTTGTGGAACTTCATTCAATGTGGTAGCTAGATTTGGTGCTGGAACATTGTGGTCAGCTGCTACCCAGCTGGAGAGTTCATCTTAGGCAAGAGGCTATGTAACTTCATTATCCATATCTACCTTTAATTGATGGAGAAATGCATCTTTACTTAAAGGCTTCTTATACAATTTGAATCGATGCCCATTAACCATTAGTGAGAATCTAACTTGGTCAATTGTAGTTAATTGGACTACACCATTTGGGAAAACTTTCTTGATCTCATAAGGGCCTAACCATCTGGTCTACAATTTGCCTTTATGATCTTTATATCTGGAGTCATAGAGAAGTACCCAATCACCTATCTGAAATTCCTTGGTTTTGATATATTGATCATGCCATTTGATTCTCTATTTTTGAACTAATTCAGTGTGATATACTACTTCCATCCTTAACTCCTCCAAGGCATTAAGTTGACACAGTCTTTCCTTTTGAGCTATTGATAGGTCCATACCAAGTTGCACAGTTGTTCTCAGTGTTTTATATTCAAACTCAATAGGAAGGACAACCTTCTTTCCATAAACTAACTCATAAGGTGTGTACCCTATTGTTGTCTTCCATGTAGTTCTATATGCCCAGACTGCTTCAGAGAGTCTTGCTACCCAATCTTTCTTATGCACTGCAACTGTCTTTGTCAATATTGCCTCAAGCTCTCTATTGGTCACCTCAACTTGACCTTTGACTGTGGATGATAGGGAGTGAACTTTTTATGCCTAATTTCATACTTCTGGACAAGGCCAGAAATTAGTGCAGATGTAGACTATGGCCCTTGATATGTGACTATTTCCCTTGGGACCCCATACCTTGTAGATATTTCTTCATAAAGGAATGCATCAACCTCACTACTATCAAGTCTTTCACTTCTACATATATTGTAAGGTAGTCAGTACAAACAAGTATATATTCCTTGTGGTAAGAAGGTGGATCTATGGGTCCAATAAAATCAATGCCCCTTTTGTCAAATGGTGTGACTACCAGTTGTGGTTGTAGATGCATTTCATCACTTCTTGTAGGTCTGCCCATCCTTTGATAGTGGTCACATCTTCTTGTATAGAGAGCTGTATCCTTATGCAATGTTGGCCAATAATATCCAATATTTAGAATTTTCACTGTTGTCCTCTTGGATGTAAAGTGGCCACCACAAGGTTCATCATGGCAAGCTTTAAGAATGTCATACACTTCATCTTCCCTAATACACCTTCTCATAATATGACCAGGTCCTATGTAGAAGAGATAACCAGAAACCTGTGAATAGGGAAAGCTGCTCTCCACAAGGTGGCACGTCTCTCTGGATGACAGGTGTGGAGGTTTTTTCCCTGTGACTAGATAATTTTCTATATCTGCATACCAAGGAGTTTGTACAATTAGTGCAAATAAGTGTTCATTTGGAAAAGAATCATCAATGATTGGTTCTTCATTACAAGTAGGGAGCCTGGAGAGGAAATTAGCAACAACAATGGCCTTTCCTGGCTTGTCTACAATGGTGATACCAAATTCCTAAAGGAGCAGTAACCATCTAACCAATCTACCACTTACCACTAGTTTTTTCATAAGATATCTTATTGCTACATGGTCAGTGTGAATGAAAATAGGATACCCAGTGATATAATGCATGAACTTATTAATTGCATAAACAATAGATAACATTTCTTTCTCAGTAACAATATAGTTAAGTTCAACACCTTGAAGATTCTTACTGATGTAATAACTTGCATATTCCACATTCTCATCTTTTTGTCCTAACACAACTCCTACTACAAAATTAGAAGCATCTATATTCATATGGAAAGGTATTGCCCAATTAGGTCCTTTGAGTATAGGTGTCTTTGTTAATGACTTTTTGAGATGGTCAAAGGATATCTGACATTCAGCTGTCCAATTAAATTCTGCATCTTTAGAGAGTAAGACAAACAAAGGAGCAACAATCTTATTGAAATCCTTTATAAATCTCTTATAATACCCTGCATGACCTTGTAAACTTCTGACATCTTTCTAGTTTTGAGGAACAGGTGAGGTTGAAATGATTTCAATTTTGTGTGGATCTACTTGAATTCCTACTTTGGACACAAAATGACCAAGTACTACTCCTTCCTGCATCATCATGAAACCTTTTTCATGACTAAGGGACATATTATGATTTTGACATCTCTATAATATTTTTTCAAGGTTCTTCAAGGCCTCCTCATAAGACTCTCCATAAGTGGTAAAATCATCCATATAAACTTCCATAGAGTCATGAGCAAGGTCAGCAAATATGCTTAAAACAACTATCTGACATGTGGCAGGTGCATTGTAGAGTCCAAATGGAAGGACATAATAGGCATATGTCCCCCATGCGCATGTGAATGTGGTCTTATCCTGGTCTTCAGGGGCTATCTTGATCTGGTTATATCCATTGATTCCATCAAGAAAAGAAAAATACTTTTTACCAGCCAATGAGTCTAGGACCTGGTCAATGAAAGGAAGAGGGAGATGATCTTTCTAGTGGTAGTATTTAATTCTCTGTAGTCTACACAAACTCTCCACCTACCTCCTTTCTTTGGAACTATTACCAATGGAGACTCCCATTGGCTATCTGATATTGGGTATATGAATCCTGCATCCAGTAATTTCTGGAATTCATTCTTCACTATGTATCTTATTGCAAGGTTCATCCTTCTTTGAGGCTACCTAATTGGTCTGCATCCTTCATTAATGTATATCCTATGTATGTAAATTGGGGTCAATTCCCTTCATATCATGATAGTCCCATGCAAATGCTGCCTTATGAGTTTGCAACATTTTAATCTGTTCAATCTTTTGGACAAATGTCAATTCATTGTTGATGCTTAGTGTTTTGTCTAGTGTAATGTCAACTGGTGCTGCCACAGGCATCACAGAGGCAATATCCAGCCCTAATAAGTTGAGACTACAATGATGAGGCAACAATTGATGAAACATTCTACTGGTGGAAGCATGGGCTTGAGTATTGATTGTAGGCAGAATATTATGAAGGGGGCAGGCCATACATATCAGGCATGGGTCTTGCTATATATCTGTTCCATAATTATTTTGTATGACATTGGAAAGCACTTCATCTTCATCAATGATAGCCAACAGTGGGTCTTTTTCAATTGTCATTAATTTCTGAAGAGAATATTGGTTAGGATCCCCTGGGTCTGGCCGGATAGATTGCTCCATATCGGCAAAAGGTTGAGCAGGTGGATAAAGGACCAACTTCTTTGTTACATTCCCATTGGAAATTATCAGATTTCCTGACTAGCATCCTATGAAGGCATCTTTTGTTGCTAGCCATGGTCTCCCTAGGATGAGTGGATATCCTCTTAGGCTAGCCTTGGGCTACAAGACCATAAAGTCTGTAGGGTATTCCCATGAATCCAATGTGATAACAAGATCTTCAATAACCCCTTCTGGCTTGACTGTGGACCCATCTACCAACTGGAGTACTGTGGGAGTAGGTCTGAGGTTATCTAGTTGAAGGTTACTCATTGTTTCTTTTGTCATTACATTGATGGCTGCACCCAGGTCAATCAAGGTGTTTTTGATAGGGGTACCATTGATGTTTACATCAACCACATGGCTTCCAAGATATGCATATTTTGGAACAACCAAGTTACCTAACATGATATTAGCAAGTTGTCCTATAACATGGACCATTTGAGGATCTTTTCTCTTTGTTCCTAGTTTCTTAAGGCATAAATACCTTATGGCTTTGGTATATATGGGCACATCCTTGATGGCTTGTATTAGGGGAATTTTAACACAGTCATCTTTTAGCTACCCCATGAAATCAAAATGAGGTTTAGATGGAGTTGGTGGAGGGTGCATTTTCAATCTCTCTAGAAATGGAGGGTTTTTGATAATGGTTTATTCTTGTAGAGAGATTTGCTTGGAAGGCTTTTGTTGGTTATTTGGATGGTTATCAGTGATAGAGGGTGGTTCCTCATCAAGAAGTTCTATGATGAGTGGTGTTGATGGTCCAGAAAGCATCTTTCTTGAGTGTAGGTGCACATCACTGACTTCAATCATATAGATTGGGTATTGGATGGCCTCATTAGTATAGGCCTATTGAATAGGCTTGTTGTTAGGGTTAGGTGCAAATTGTGCCAACAATTGAGTAGCTCTAGGCTAGGCATGAGTAGGTGTGGTTGTATTTGGCATAAGGGTAGGTCACTGAGGCAAGGTTTGTTGTGGTTGCGGGTAGTTCACATTGGATTTTGCCAAGGTTGGTTCCCACACCACTGTTGTGGCCATGGTTTTGATTGGCTTACCATGGTGGATTATAATTTGAGGATTGGGATGGATGTTGTGGCCATACCCCCTTCTACTAGGTCCAACTAGGTGGCATGGTTACCCATTGCTGTTTTGGCTAGTTATACCAAGGTGCATTGTTCCAATTATGAGGATTTGAGACAGGTGTTGCAAATGACATGGAGTTGGTCAAGGGGTCCTAAGACATACCTTGTCTTTGTTGCCATGGCCTTTGTTGTGTAATGTAGACACTTGACCTTCTTCATCTTCTATGGCTCTGAAATATGCTTTCTCATTCTTACCCTCAGAAATACTAGCAAGTCCCTTGCATCAACAATTGGCCTTCTTCTATTGACAATGTGGATAGGATTGACTCAAATCTGCCTTTGATGACTCTTGTTTCTTCTTTATGTACAGAGTGTCTAGTTGTGTTGCCAAATGGCTTATGATATCCTCTTTCATGTTGGACAGGAGATTACTGAGCTCTTTTTTGGAGACTCTAGTGGATGATTTACTTGAAGTCAAGGTTCTAAAACCTCTATTTTTCTTTAGAGTAGATGGTGAATAGTTTCTGCAGATTTGACAAATTTCATCAAGTTCTAGTTGAGAGATATCTCCTACTTCAATTAGATTGAGTGCATCCATACATTCTTCACTCATATCTCTTAGGAATACCAGCTTAAGTGACTCTAGAGAGAGCCTATTCTACCTTGACTTCTTGAGGCAAAACTGAAATCTCTCTACATAATCTTCCAGGGGCTCATCTTCTTTTTGTGACATCCCGAAGATGTCATCCCTCTTCATATCTTTGCCATGATAATAATCCTAATATTTCTGTAGAAACTTCTCCTTCATGGTGGCCCAAGTAGTTACAAAATTCTCACCCAAACCCATAAACCATCATAATGCAACATCCTTTAGGGTGGATGGGAAGAGCCTGAGCTTGTATGTATCTGTAGTGTAATCATAACTTCTATAGAGTACATCAAACTCAAAGAGAAATATATCAGGGTCTTCAGTGATTAGCCCATGAAAGTTTGGTAAAGCAAAAGGAGGGATATTTTCAAGGTGTCAGCTCTCTCCTAGTTTGTAATAGGAAAGGTAAATGTAACTAGTTCAACTAGATTTTCTACTTCTTCGTCTGCCATGATGCCTGTAATAGGAAAGGTAAATGTAACTAGTTCCAATTTGCAATATCTTCAAAATCCTTAGTGTTCTCTAGACCAAGGGATGATTCAAAGCGTTCTTCTTCTTCTATTGAACTAGTTGGAAGAAACCTCTCTCTATGGTCTCTTGGCCGCCGCATACAATAATGTATGAGCTAATGGCTTTGTTCTTGCATCGTGTTAGTGAATATTTTGGAGATAGATTGAATATCTAAGTGATCCTAAATGATGAAAAGTATTATTTCCTAGTAAAGCAAGTACAAACATAAATTAACAAGTACTCAGAAACTCTAAACCTTAGCACCATCCCCGGCAACGATGCCAAAAATGTCAAACTTTGTTATTAACCAATACATTGATATAGAAAGGGCATGCACACTACTCAATGGACCAACAAATCCTATATTGAGCAATATATTGGTTATATAACATGTTACGTTTACATTGTCAAACCAGGGAATCATATTCTTCTTGGATGATCCCTGTACTGTGTGTACAGTTGAGGATTCCTGAGTTTTATTCTAGAGGTTGTGTAAGGGAACTAAATAAAGTAAATGTAATTCTCTAAGTAAATAGGATTAATGGAAAATAACTAAGCTTATCTAATACAACAATAATCAAATAATTCTCTGTAACTTCTATGTAAGAGAGTAACTAACAAGTGTTTCAGTCGGTGATCACCTTGACTCAATGGACTTGACAACATAAATTACCAATGTTAAACTATTTCTCATTACTCATAACAACATACCTTAATCACAGATATGTATATAAACATGCAATTTATAAATTGAACATATAAACAAAGTGGAGAAACACAGTACCTCAAGTGGCTGACTCGAGTGGCTATGATCCCACAACATCTAGCTAAATCTCTTACTGAATCTTTGCAGTCATTAGAAAAACTTGAAACACATATTCTTGTTACTAAATTATGTTCACACCTAATTTAGCAAGGCCTAGATTGCAGTTTTTGTAAAGGGGATAAAAGCAAATTTTTAAAGTACATGATCACTCAGTCAAATTCCTGCTATCTAGGCAAGAGAACAATAGAGAATCATTTATCAGGATAATGTGATAGCTCAATCAGAGCTATCAAACCATCCTGATAAGTTAAATTTGGTCTAAAGGCAAGAGAACAAGCAGTCAAGGAATGACAAGTAACTAACTGTTTTCATCTTTCAGTTATGATGTTACTAATTATTCAAGTACCATAGTACAGTGCAAAAGGAAAGGTATTTATGAACTATCATTTCATCATCATATTTTAAACATATGTTTTAAAGCAGATTCAGTTATTGTATGCTATGCATTTGATTCAGAAAGCAAAACATACATAAATCATTGCATAAAATAAAATAACTAATTATATTAAAGAGAATGTTTAAATATGTCCCACACAAGCTGTGGGAATGACTAAACTGAGCCAATGCAATAAAGCATGCAAGCTATACATCTAATGATAAAGTAAAGGAAACGAACACATGAGGAAAGTGATATCTATCATTGCCTTATTATGAAGGTTGACTTTCCTATCTGGCAACTTGATCTTCATGTCTTCAGCTTCTTGCTCCTGATTAGAGTGATGAGCCTGCAAGGTTGGAAAAGGTTTTCTTAGAGCTTCGGATATACAAATTCATCATATGCCTTATCAACAAATATATAAACTTGTAATCATTATGCATCAATACAATTGGATCATTATCAGACATATGCAAAAATCAGATCATCAGTTGAAAGCCAAATCATCATGAGAAAGATCATTCAACTTCCAAAGGTATGTTTTTTATGCTAACTTGTTTGTTCACTGTGCAGGTATAGGAAAAGTTATGTTGCTGATTTGAAGACATTAAAGAATGTGGAGAAAATGGGCTCCCATAAGGGTTGAGTCCAGCATGCTCAAGTATTGTTATTAATGCAGAAATATTCAAATTGTAAACATGATTTTCAACCATAATAAATGATTAGTCACAGTGGAAGAACATTCATACATGTAGGACAGTTGTCATGTGCCATCTGAATATCATAAAATAGCTACATTGAATCAATATCAAGGTAGGAAAAACCCATCAATAGATTGACTCAGCTAGAGAAACATCATGGAACAACAAATAGAACAGCCAAAAAGCATATACAAAGTGGAACAACTATTTCATAAAATGCTAGGTGGGATGACCAAAGCAAAGTGCCATATATTTCATCCATAGAGAATCCATTGTGCCATCAAGAGAACCACAAAGTACAGTCAAGGTGGAACAACCAAATCAAATGAGCATAGGATAGTCAAACCAAACACATGGTGTTATATCACATTCTTGTTGTACCATATCTCATCAATGATCAAAAGTACAAGTGTGGAAGTACAACCATAATAGCAGATAGAACAGGTACTTTTCATCTTTTGTCATGAACGAAATGTAAAATTGCTATTTAGACATATGAAGAACCCTACATCTATACCAGAAAGGAGTTAAGAGCATGTGAAACAATTTAGAGCCCATTGTGCTACCAAAATAGCTAAAAGGTACAGTCATCTTTTCAAAAGATGCATCAAGTGTGGAATATATGCATATCATTCATCCATGGGAAAGATACATTGAATATGTCAAGTGGATTGATGCTTGTAGTAGCAATAGGCCATAAAAGTGAATGAACCTTGAAAAGAACAGTTGAGAAGCTAATAATAAAGGTTCACAGTACAAATGTATAGATGGAACAACATATGACAGCACCAACAACACAGTCACAAAGACTATAAATGACAGTCAACATTCAATAAGGAAACTGACCCTAAATGAAGTCAACAATGAAGATGTATCCTTGAAGTCACAAAGAATGATGATTATGTGAAGCCAGTAACAAAATATCAAACATCAGTTCAAGAATAGTTATGCTTTAAACAAAGGAACAACCTTATAATTGCCTTATTGACACAGTCTTGCTACTATATCATCAGTATGGTTGCATAGTTTTACACAGCAAGGAGTTTCTGCAACATGTTAGAGAAGGGGTTTTTAAGAGCTTCATGCATATGGTGAGGAACACTTACATAGGAATGAGAAGAATCACAGTGTCATGGCTGGCATACCCCTTTCAAGCCAACAAATAACAGAAATCCAGCTGGCACGACAACTTCTACAAACATGACTAGAAAAAATATAAATTCTCTGTTCAACCTAAACCCATACAGGCCATTTGTCTACTTCCTGTTTTGCTCAAGAAATGGAGTAGTTTGTATAGAAAATCATGAGGCTGGGTAAAAGGTTTGACAGTGATCTAAATGAATTACATGAAACTGTTGAGGAACAAATGCTAGATAATGAAGGAAATGATATTACATGAAGATAAATAGCAGCAGAGATATAAGTTTTTTTTCATCATTTTCTTGAAAGAAAACTAGTAAATATTTGATCAACAAAAGCAAACTCACCATTTCTTCACCACAGACAGAGAATATGTTACTTCATTTTTTTACTTGTAAAATAGACAAAGGTACATATTCTTTTGTTTGTCTACAGAGGCGAAAAGAAGTGCAGGTGAAACCCTAGTAGGGTTGTGATATATACAGAGAAAAGTTCCTTTCATTACTCCATTTCAATGAAGACTGAGCAAAAATGGTGCAGAGAAAGGTAAATGGTATGCTAGAAATAGTATTGTCATTTTATGACTAAAAAAGTAATATAGAGAGCCATTATCCTCTTTTGTAAAGCTACAGGAAAAGCATGACCAAGTTTTCTTTTGCCTTGCTATAGAATGTTCACCATTGAAGATAAAACCACAAGGGAAGAAGAATATACAGAATCCCACTTCTTAGCTAAAAAGAGAGATACAGAGGCATTCATGCTATTCTCATCACAGTGTTAAAAAGGTTTCTTCAGCAAAACATATCAAAGGATGCTTCTAACAATGATGGAAACCATACGTATTGAGAAAGGCAGGGGTACTATTGTCTATCACTGTGTTGTCTGTGAGCGCCTCAGTAAGATGCAAATTTTTCAACTTAACCACCAAGATGAATCTCAAAGTGCAAGCAAAGATGATGCAATGTCAAAATCAAAATACCAAGGAGCAGTGACCTCTTTAGTAACAGAATACAGTAAGTAAAGGGATGTTTTTCTCCATTTCTTTTATGAGAATATAGGATCACACACGAATAAAGACTTACCAGAGAATAAAATGAGCTTTGAAGCAGCGTAACGACCTTCTCAAGCATCTAGGAAACCCTCAAACAAGAGCAGCAGAAACCCCAGGCATGACAGGGGCTCAGGAGGAGCGACAAAAGTTACACATGAAAATGACAAAGTTAGGGTTTCAAAACCCTCTTTTGTTACAAAGCTCGACTGAGCTCTTTTGTTTTTGACTTTTATTTTTTGAAAATCATTATTATCCAATTCCTCATTGTGGTGAAGACTTTTAAGTCTTTAGAAACCTAATGATTCAAACCACATGATTCCACAAGGGCCCGTGAGGGCTAGTTTATTTTTGCCTTTTTTTGATTTTTCAAAAGTCAAAACAATGATGAAAGATTATATTAATTTTTGCAAAAGGCATGGAGATAAGGTCAAACATAAGAAGAATGATTCGAAGGTAAATGATGGGTAGTATTTATTTTTGCATGGAGTGATAAGGGATTTGATGCAATGTAATACATGCATGGTGTATGATGCAAAGGAGTTATAAGGTATTTTGTATAAGGAGATCATTATGTATGCATGGGAAACATAAGGGGGGTAAAAGGAGATATTTTTATCTTTTCTCATGCATGAAGGCTCAACTTGATCTTGGCATCATCATTGATGCATTAATGTAATCATGTGAATGTAAAGGGAGAAACAGGGGGTTATTTTTGTTTTTCAATCTTCTAAAGGACAAATGCATTTAAATTTGCATGACTTTGCAACTAAAATATGTAAACAAATAATAATGTAATATAATTATAAATTACTTTATTATTTTGTCACAAGTTGTAAAATCAAGAAGATAAGATAAATTGTAACTCATAGTAAAGTAATCATCCTAAAATTACTTTATTACTTGCTCACATATCCCAAAATCATGCAAATTTGGAGGATGGAGTTAACTGAAGTCTTTTGGAGCTTTTTGCATGGTTTTTTGGTCAAAATTGGAGAGTTTGGTCCACCTTTTGGTTAAACTTATAGAAGAGAGCAGTTTGGAGCTATTTTAGCTCGATTTGGGACAGTTATAGCCCTTATTTTTAGGGATTTTCTTGCTTGCTCATGGATCAGTTTTGAGAGCTTATTTTTAGAGGCAGTTGACTACAGTTGATTTTTCTAGGTCTCTTGGAGAGAGTATATTATTTATTGTAAGAAAAACTTAGTTTTTTTAGTTCTTGCTTTTTTTGCTCTACACACTTTGAGAGTGAAATAAGGTTTTGTAACTCATATTTTGTAGATTTATAGAGATTACAGTAGGTTATAGGTTCTATTCTGTCTTTTATGCAATTGTTCCTTTATTTTTTAGCTAAATCAAGTGTCTACCTTTCCATTAGTGCTACTTTTGTAAATGATTTGATGAGATTTTATTGTGTTTAACATCATAACCTTTAAAATCATTGTCTCATTTGTATTTGCATGTATTAAATAGCATTGAAATTACAGATCTTAGGCTGTGCAATTGGAGTAATTTTCTTTCATGTTTTGAGAACCCCTTTTTCCTTCAAGAAGAAAGTTGTTTCCAGCCTCCCTTAGAATCATTTTTGTGATCACATTGCCAAAAGTGGATTGTGTGGATAGATTTTCTGAGATCTATTGTGAGTTAGATTTATAGTTTTTCATCAAATTTAGGTGCATCACCACACTTTAAGTTTCAATTTTAGTGATTTTAGTAAGTCCTTTCAACCCTTTTCCTGCAAAGTTATTAGTTTACAAGGGAACCAACCCATAATCTAGAGGTTCAAGCTACCATAGGTCACCCACAACCTGAGTTTGATCCCATGTTACATAGGATTGTTGAGCTTCACAACTTTGCATAACGGGTGTGATCCTGCACGTTAATAATTCCTCTATTGAATGCAAAAGTAACAATGATACAACAGAATATGATACTATATATCTGTCCAATCTGTGTGAAGCAGAATCTTATCTAATCTAATCTAGCTAACTGAGATCAACATTGTCTATATGAATAAGGCTACTAAACAATAAATGTCATAACTATCCATTATCCCACATCGTAGGAAAATGACTTTATTATAGAGCAACTAGAAATAGGAAACTAACTAACATGAAGGCAGCATAGATAGTATAGTCCTATTGCAACTATATCTCTTCAATATCCATGAAGAATAATCAATGACTTAGAAATAGAACATAGAGCATGATCTAGATTCCTTCATCATTTAGGATTGCATCATTCATTGAAAGATAACCGTTATGGAGTCATGGATGACTCATCCCAATCAATTCAAGATCTTCTTCCTTTGGATGAAGGTACCTGTATCATCTTCTGTGGATATCAGTATCTGCTTTGGCTGTGGGTTGTCCAGTGTTCTTCATGACATGAAGCCATGGTTTTGCTGCATGAGGAGTTAGTACAACACAGTATTTATGCATCACCATAACTAAAATCAACATAAAATACTAACATATTACATGAACAATCAATCATCCACACATCATTAATTAATAACATATTATATATCATCTGCATGCTTCAGTGTCTTTAAGGATAATCATAGACATAATTAATACATATATGAGTCTGGAAATATCTTTGGGAAATGGTAATTAAAGCAATAAAAACAAGACAAATCATGGTCTCATTAGTTCTTGAGAAAAACCAGGGTAGTTTCTTGACTAATGGAAAAATATGAGGTTAACTAGATTGGAATGAGATTTAGGCTTCTGCTCATTATTGAACTTGTGCCTATGTGGGGAAACTAGATGGAAGAATCCACTTTTTAGGAATGGTTGGAATAGGTGGATCGATATAAAGGAAATAAATATCGTAAGAAAGAACTCAACCACATATCAAGCTGAGTACAATTGCACAATGAGATTGTACCAAATGAATAAATAAAGGCTTCAAACTCATGCCCCTGAGGACCTGCAAACCCTCAAGCTGGAGGAGTGATGAGCTCTAAAAAGGAGTAATCCAATTTTGCAAATATACCTTCCTATCCTTACCTAAATCCCACTTAGCCCAAGATTTGTGCATAAATTGTTGAGAAATATTGCTTAATTATGTTAAGATATAAGTGTAATGCTTAAAGGAATTTCTAGGATAAAGAGTTTCAGGTAGTAGGATTGATCTAACATTTGGCTATGTAGAAATATATTTTTTGATCAAAATAGGGCTCCAAAGATATTTTGAAGGCTACAAAAGATTCATCCAACTCACCAATAAGCACTCAAGGATTTTTGTAGAATTGAACCAACTATTAATTGCTTTTGAATTAATGGATCCAACGGGGATGGAGGAAAGCCTAAATAGTAGTTCCATGTGAAGGGTTTAGAGACACATGTCATCTCTTGTTCCACATCACCTCTTCTCCACTAAAGACAACTCTCACTGCCACTCAATTGTAGATGACTCCTAAAGATGTATTTCATTATAAAGAATTGCACAGTCAACGCCACTGCATGTCTCTCTTGAGAGCATTGCATGATTTATATTATAATTAGAAAATTGTGTAATCATTAGACTGAATGAATAAATCCTCTATTTTTGTGGAGACTCTTAGTTAAGATGTAATAACAATAGTTATATCTATCGGTTAGAAAATAGCTGATATATATAAAATTGTGGCATAGGTAGAATATATAGATTTTTGTTGAAAAGAAAGAACAAGGGACCAAAATTTTGTTATTTTCGAAGTAAGCGTGTATTTTTTATCCAAGCTATGAAATACAAGGAATGAGTTCATCTATTTTTTGACTATTGAAGGTTAATTGGTCTCTCTTTGGAGGTGGAGCAAGGGTCCACTCCAACTGACGAATAGGTACTGGTATTTCTCGAGTTTTAGTTTCTTCATTTAAAATATCATTTCCTCTTGCAATCTTTGATTTCATTAGAATAAATTATTTTCAGCATTAGGTGTTAATTTTATGTACTCAAAATAGTATTTTCTGTTGTAATCTTTGATTTAATTAGATTAAGTTATTTTCAGCAATAGTTAGAAGGGATTAACAATAATTTAGTTAATTGCAATTGGTCCATTTCCTTTCAAAGTGATTAAGAGTAGAATGCATGTTTAGTAATGGAGATTGAAGTTTATAGGAGAACTACTAGTTGAAAGTTTGTTGCAAATAGCCATGGACATGCCTCAGATTTGAGAATTAGACACATTAATCTATTCAAATGCAAGGTGTACAATGACCCTTTTCATAGTGGTTTCTTTACTCTCAGAGGAGATGTGACAAAAAGTTTATAAATCTACTAAGGAGGCCCTAGATATTAAAAAAAAACTAAAGGATAAAGTAAGGAAGGAGAATAAGAAAGAAAAGTCTAGATCCAAACCTCCTAGAAAGTCCAAGGCTAAGTGTTGGAACTATAGAAAGACTAGACACTTCCATAAAGATTTCAAAGAGGAGAAAAAGAAAAATAAAAATAAAAAGAATAATGATTCGTATGATGATTTCAAAAAGTCTTCTCAAGATGATGTAGATGCCTTTGTCATGGCCTTGGCAACTCCTGCATTGGAAGGTGTGTAGTTGATAGACTCTAGAGATTCCTCTTATATGAGCTCCCACTAGGGGTGGTTTTAAAATTATGAAGAATATGATGGTGGGAAGGTGTAACTCAATGATAATTCTCATTTAAGCATAGTTTCCCATGGTAGAGTCTAAATTTGGTTCCTTGATGGATGACTGAAGAGTGTCAATGATGTGTTATACATCCTATTGGTGTTCCCAACTAATTGTCTAATTATCCCTATAATATATCTATTCTTAATGCTCAAGACTCTTAAGTCAGTGGCCAATGAACAGGAGATAATTGCTTGTTCTCCTCTACACTTTAGGCTCTACTAGACCTAGGGGGTATTCCCTTACAACAATATCTAAAAGATTTTTGCAAGTACAATGAGATATTAATTAAGAAAAAATGTTCTTATCAATAAATTAAGGTCTAAAAGATCTTATGTCAGATTAGCTAAGTCCTCAATATGCATCAATTTTAGAACCCTGAGAACATGGAATAAGTTCTATACTATGAAAAATAAAGGAAAATTTTAATCCTCTTGATTTTATGATTTTATGTACTTGGAATTGAAAGACTTTCTCAGATTGGTGCCTATTCAGGGTAACAGAGTCAAAACCCTATATGCAAGTGTTTTCTTCATAATAATTAAACTTCATATTCAGAGGGTAACAACATCACTACTGCCTTACAGAAATGCACCCAAGAAAGAGTATTATCTACGGTCCTTCTTCAATAATCCTTTGACATAATATACTTTCCCCTATATCTGATTCAAAGTAATTTAATCCATTCCTTGAATAGATGCAAAAAACTAGATACACAATATGGCAAATGTATACTGATGAATTTAGAAACCCTTAGCAACCTCATTCAAAAGAAAAGCATTCATATCTAAGGAGACAACCATAAACAACACACACATTTAGTGTTTCTCATTTAACTCAATCTAAATAGAATATTGCCATGAAAAGAATAGATGATCTCACACATAGAATAAATAACCTGCAACCTAGAAGTACTCCTTTCTTATTGGAATCAATCAAAATCTCAAGGCTTGTACAATATGTTCTAAGAATTCCAATCTCCTCCTATATTTGATTCTACCTCCTGTGTTTATATTAGATACTACAAAAATTTCTCCTTGCATTGGAGAGATACAAAGTATGTTGGCTAAGCTCCTAGAACTAACTATTTTTAGAAAAGTTTGACTATTACAATACAAAATCGCTTTGGAGCTCATGCTCATTACAACAATTCATATTAGAATTCAATTACAATCATGTGTGTTGACAAAATTCTCCAATTTAGACATTTGATTCATTTATGTGGGCCAAAATGTAGTATCACTTTTGAATTTTCCAAAACAAGTCATCCTTGGGAAACTGATGACTGATTGAAAGCTAACTCAAGGCTCATTCAACTTCATACTTCTCCACCCAAGCTCCAAATTCTTTGTCTTCTGGAAATTGGAAATCCAATACTTTGACCACCTTGTCATTGTGAGCTGCATATTGGGCATCCAAGATAGCCTTTGATTCCCTACCAATGTGATCACACAACTTCTCTAATGATAAGAGCTCATCCAATACCGAATTGAAAATATTTGTTTTTAACTCACCACCAATGCAAACCAGAGCAACAACCTTGGAGCCCACAATACCAAATTCAGTTTTCCACTGGTCCAATGCTTTGGGTTGATCATGTTCATTCTTGAAATGGTGTAGCACCTTCATTTTTACCTGATCAATAGATGCCACCTTTTCCTTCAACTACTTGTCCAACTTTATCATATAAGAGGCCACATCATGCAAGATATTCATGATCTCTTATGTTCCTTTTAGCCCAACAGGTTTGTTTGGGTCAAACCTTGTTGTTTTGACCATTTGTTTGATGGTAACATTTCTTAGCATCTATTTATTTATGATTTATTATAGGCTAGAAGAATTCTGTTCATGCTTACCAAAGCTTGATTTAAGTCTACAATCCCTCTGTAAGCATCATCTACCTTCCCACTGATTTTAGTTAACCTATAGTTAACTATTTTAGAAATAACCTCACTGTATACTTGCAATCTATCTCCTCTTAGTGAGTTAACATTACCTTTCAATTATGCAATTTCTACAAGTAAAGCATCCATGTCTGATGCAAAAGATTCTCTTGATGGACTTGAAATGATTGGTACAGGGGTACTAGAGGATGCCAACTCCCTATCCTCCAAAGCTCTCAGCCTATCCAAATCATCTGCATACCTCTTCTAAAGTTTATTGTAATCCTTTTGTAGTTTCAGAATTATGGCTTGACTAAACATAGTTGTGTCCACTGCTAAGGTTGTTGCATCAGGTGCTAGACTATTAACTACTCTCTTTACAATTAAATTTCCTATCAATTGATCAAGGCTCTGCACCACATCTGGTTTATCTGTTCCTAGTGCCAGACTCCATATGGCCAACATTTCATGAGATAGGATGAAACCAGAACCAAAAGCCTTTCTTGCTTGATCTTTAGTGGAGAAAACAACCTCATCTTGCCTTCTTATGGTCTCTAATGCCAAAGCATCTGCCATACGCCAATTAGGCAATAACAACATACCACTTTCCATCACCATTTGTCTTCCCATTTCAGGGGTAATGTTGTCAAGCTTTAAATCAAACCCAGACAAGATTCTTGCAGCCAAGTCATTATCACCCAAAGGATTCATCTTACTTCTCTCTTCCTCAAGCCTTTTGTGGAATGCAACTTGTTTCATTCTCAAAACTAAATCTTTGAACTCCTGAGTCTTAATGAACTGGTAGTTAGACAAAAATTACTGGTAGACCAATGCCCTCACATCTCTAGTTTCATTATTGGCAAATTTCAAATAATCAATACTCCTATTAAAAGGCATAGGAGGAACAATCATCCCTACCAATGTCTTAGAAACTCCTACCTCCTCTGAGGTTTCTTCAACATCTATAATCTTCATAGGAGGCTTTCTTTTATTTTGAGGAGATGTTCTATCCTTAGTAATCTTCTATCTCTTGGCCTATTGACTATCTATCTCCTCAGTATCTGGTAGGTCTTCTTCTTGTATGTCCTCACTCCTTGGTCTGACATATGGTTGTATCCTCACACCTGGAGCCCTTTCCACATTAGGAGGCCTCTCCTCCTCAAGAATCATGTACCTATCTGCATTATCCAGTACTTTTGTGATCCTGATAACCAAATTCTTCTCCTCAGGACAAAAACCAACAAACTTGGGGTCTTTCTTCTTTCTCTCATTCTTTGCAGACATAATTCTTTTCCACTTCTCATTTTTCTACTCAATATCTGCAAATGTCAGATAATTCCTTACAACATCCTCAACAAAGTTTATTTTATGTGGGAAAGCAAACTTCTTTACACTCAATCTAATTGAATTGATAAATCCCTGCAGATAAAATTGCTCTCTAATAGTGGCATACTTCAACTTGTAACTATTCAACACTGGATATATTTGATCTAGAATTTCTTTATTCATCACCTGAAAGTCTGACCACTTCAAGGCAGTGGGGAATAGAGAACCCTTCTTTTGACCCCTGAGATGCAATTTGTCCACCACATTCAACTGCCAAATAATTTCCAGATAGTCCAATATTTTGGGTACGTAGATAGGAAAAAAGTGTTGCTTCACTGTAAAACCATACACTGATATATGTTGAATATTTGTTTAGAAACTGATCTCCCTAATTATGCTTTATCCCAATCCTAAGAGTTTCCTCATTAGGTCTAAGGAAATCCTTTATATTTTATGGTATCCTATCCACATGTTCACCCATGCATGTCATCAATTTTCTTACAAATAATTCTTCAAACATAATAAAGTCTAAATTTGGACAATCCCTACCCCACAGATAGGTCCAGCATTGTATTGACAAAGGCTATTCTTCATCATCAAATTATTGTACTCTCAGAGTCTGGTTCCATTATCTCCTACTAGTGTACAAAAGCAAGTGGCACGGATGAGAATACCATCTGAATTCATGCTTTTGACCATTCTTCAGGGCTACCATATGTGTGTGCATTTCATCTGCCATGTAAGAAGAAAAATCAAACTTTACATTTACAATATTGTCCCAGATATTGATGGCCATAAACATTAGGTGCATAGGGATGTTTTCTCCTGCATCCTCTCCCAAAATATGACATAGTGAATAATAGGTCTTTATGAACTAATCCTCAAAGGCCTTATACAGAGAGGCTCTTTCTCAAAAACTTCCAATCCTCTGCTACTAGAAGTCTTGAGTCTATGTCTAGGAATTCGACAGACTTGTACAGGTCTCTATGTACCTCATACGGTTTTCTAAATTTATTAAAGTCAATGACTTTGTTTGTGGCTCTGTTAAGACCAAAAATGTTAGCAATGTAAGGCTTAGTGAAGGAGACAATAATATTTCCATTAGCTTCCAATACTCTTCTTGAGCCAACATAATACCTACTTACAACAAGCCAGATCAATTCTACATCTACAAATACATTTGGGACCACAACTTTGCCTATGTCCAAATTCCATCCATTTCTCAACAGAGACCTGACACTCCTCTTTCTATGCTAGTGCTCAAACAAAGACCATCCTGTTATAGGAGTAAATGCATCTCTAACTTCCTTGAAATCATCCACAAATTTCTCATATTTATTCCTTCCAGGAAGATTCAAGGCTCGTTTTGATGAGCCCAAACACTAAGTAAGAAAATCCTATTCAAAGCTTCTTTTCTTTGATGTGCCGGCCATTTTTACTTTATACAAGTTTTTACTACAAGCTAGGGTTTATTTGAAATGGAACCAACTTAACAATTTTCCCTATTGTTCTTATGAATTCAACCTCTATGACCAATTTCATAATGAAATCGATAAGATTTGTAAGCAAATGGATTGAAATACTAGTAAATTCACACTTACTTGTTGGTTGCAAGAAAAAACCTGCCTCCTTCAATTGTTGCCTTGAGCTGCTCAGGTCTCACAAGAATTTCGGTTACCAATGGCCGTACTTATAGCAACAATCGATTTTATGCATTTACTTCACCAATTGAGCAAGATTTTGGCTGATTTTCTATCAAATCATCATTAATGTGATTGTGCACCAACGTGTAGGATGAGACTATCCGTTGTCCGTGTTTGAATGTGCATTGTCGATCTTAATTAGTTCGCAGGAGAATCTATGACCCTGATTTGAAAATTCCACAAATGAATGTCACTTCACATGCTCAAATGACATGGACCAATCAGAATTAACCATCTCAACAGACTTTCCTTTTTGGATACATATGGTAGCTCATCGCAGTAGCACAGGCCCAAGAGGGACCCACACTACCGCCCCCGTGCTAGCGTACTGAGTGCTAGCTTCAGTGTACCTAGACTGGACGAGACCCATGTGAAATGTGTCACTCTATCACAGTGTCACAAGGCATATTCTTCAGCATCTCCCTGCTACGCACTCATACGATCCAATGAGGAGCGAGCACAACTTAGGCTTCTGGTTGATAAGGCTTTGGCCCACCTGCTTGGAAATCTATGGTTAGCACATCAACATGGCTTTAATAGATCTAACAAATCTGGAGCCTGCAAAGTTGTGATAACCATTAATTCAATCTTAGGAACTTGAGACTCAGACTTAGGAAATATTTAAATGTACAGGGCTAGCCGATAACTAGGCTCAAGGGGTCAGTTTCAGATGGGAAACAAGACATGAAGTCATAACTTAAACTTAGAGTGACTGCTAACAATAGGTCAACTCAAAACTAGGATGCAGACTTGAATGAAAAGGACTAAGGGTTTAGGACTTAAGCCAATTATTCTCAGACAACCAATTTCAAAGGTTCTATGCCAGAATACAAGGGAATTTCATAAGGGTTGCACCACATCCTTGGTTTAGTAAGGAACCTGTTATTAGTTGGCAAAATCAATGATGGAGATGTGTAGGTTATTTTATTTAACAGAGGGTGCAAGATGGTGTGAGGAACTATGGTGCTCACCAAGGGTGTTCATGTCAGCACTTTGTTTCAACTAGATGCATGCACTATCTATTGTAATAGTTATTTTCTTCTTGTAGCAAAGAGATTTACAAAATCTAAACCTTCACTGTCATAGTGTTGAACACACAGAAGTACTGAGAGGGGGGGTGAATCAGTACTTAATCAAATTCTTTACTTCCTATAACATTCAAGCTAATGTAAACATTTAAAGCATGAGGAACACAAGAATACATAATCACACAACCATAACACCAAATTTACATGGAAAACCTGAGAAGGGAAAACCATGGTGAGAAAGATGCTTGGATCTATTGTCCAAATTTAGCCTCATAAATTAAACATGATTACATTAACATTTATGGGCTACAACCCAAAGGAAGCTGTAACTCCCTGAACAGGTACAACACTTACAAATTTTACAAAGAATCTTTAACCTCTATAACACAACACTTATCTGACTCAACTGTTCCTTCCACACTTACTAACTACTCCAACCTTTTGATGATCACTTCAGCTTTTTCACAACTATTTCACCTCTTCACCACAACAATACTAACTTCTGCAACATCAAAACATCTTTAGAAACTCTTCTCTATCATCACAATGTCTATAATCACCTCCGCAACAATATTACATCACATGAACTAATCCTTAGCACACTTCATCATTATATTTACTTTAGAAGTAAGTTTGATCACACATTTCCAATGCTTTCACATAATTCTCAACTCATACATCACTTGACACATTTGATCTTACATTTATAACCTCCGCAAGCTTCAAAATCTTTCTCCTTGGTTGGCCAAGATGAAATGTGAAGTTATGAAACATGCAATGACCACACCAAGTCGGCATCCCAAAGATGTAGAAAACCAATGCGGTTCAAGCCATGTGATAACAAGGACTTATTCTTCCTTGACACATTCTTCCAAGCAGATGTACACTTCAAAACATTTGGTAGGATCATCAAACACATGAAGTCATCCCAACAAACACTTTTCCCTCAACAAAATAGCTCCATACCAAAAGTGGTATCGGAGAGACCAATTAGCATCATGCGGATCACTTCACAAGCAACATAAGACATCCACAAACCTTCTCAAATATTCCTCCCTCTGAAATATATGTTTTCTTTCTAGCACAAACAAAACAGAAACTGAGTTTGGCATCACATACAAACACTGAACACACAATCTTGAGATGGAACATTGAAAAACCAACTTGCAGTGCACTTCAACACCTGAAACCTAAAATGAACAATCATATAGAATATATGAACTCATCCTCCAAACAACAAAGACAAAAGATGAATTGCAGTGAAATGCGGTGGCTTTTGCATTTTCCTCTAGACAACCCTAATCAACAACATGATATGTCTTTGTTCTGTTGACTCCGGAGAACTTCTGCGGTGCATCAAAATAAATGAAACTTGAATATAATAATCTTCTCATCTATAACTAACCATCCTTCAAACCACAGGATGCCATCTTCAAACACGAAGAAATGAGGAGCAGTTGTTTGACACATCCTATTTGCAACCATCCTAAACCTCTGTCTTCACTCTACGAGCTTTGGAATCTTCAGTGATAACTTACAAGCTCTAAAATTAGGAACATACAAAATTTGTACTTTTCTCTATCTAACTTCCAAACTGCAAGGCCATACCTTCAAATGCGGAGGAATGCAAAGCATTCTCTCAAGCTTCTTATGTGCAAACTCCAATGCCTTGGACTTCTCGAACCTTTCTTTCAAAACTAAATCAATGCCTTTCCTTAGAAAACAAAGAATACAATATTCACCACATTAGGGACTTCATTCTCAAAATCACACACAACACACACAACTCTTATGTTAGCACATTCTTCTGCTCACAACTTTCACCTCTGCAAGGACTTTAGAAGATAGGGTATAATTGTGTACAGATGATACTGATCCAATCAGTATACATGGTACATGACCTTCATTATCTTACCCTTCTCTTCACAACTTCTCTGAACCATCTCCTTTGTCTTCTTCTCTGATCACCTCAACATATACTCATCATCTTGCTTCTTTGTCAACAATCTACAACAATCTCCTTTTAGTTACGACTATCCTTCAGTATCTCTGAACACCACTAATCATCACTTCCAACCTTCCTCAACACAACACTGTTGACATCAATCCTATCCATCACTGAACCTCACACTGTTGACATCAATGACAAAATAAATGCAACAATCTCCCCCTTTGGTATTGATGGCAATACTTAACCTGATATGCAAATTTCTCCCCTTTTAACATCAAGGACAAAGGGCTAGTGACCTTCCTCTGAACCGATCTTCCTTTAGCTCCCCCTATCTATATTCTTCTTGATCTTCTTTCACTACTCCTCATTTGTCAACTCCCCCTAACTAATCAATCCTTATCATCCTTCACAACCTCTTGCCTACATGCTCCCCTGAGAGGTAGCCTCCATCAATCTAGGGATAACGATATGTCTTGAACTGCTCCCCCTGGATAGATGCACCAACTATGCATCTAGTTAGGAGGGCCAATCACCCCTAACTTCTATCTGAGATACTCAAAGGTATCCTTAGAAAGTGCCTTTGTGAAGATGTCCGCAACTTGATCCTTTGTAGGCATATACTCCAATCTGACTTCTTGATTTGCAACCTTCTCTCTCAAAAAGTGATACCTGATAGATATGTGCTTGGTTCTAGAATGCATCACTAGATTCTTTGAAATATTGATGACACTAGTATTGTCATAAAGAATAGGAATGGTCTCATCATATACTACCTTGATATCCTTCAATGTTTGCTTCATCCACAACACTTCAATGTAGTAGGTTGCTACAACAATGTACTCTACCTTTGTAGTTGATAAGGACACCGAATCCTGCTTCTTACTAATCCATGAGAACAATTTGTCTTCCAAAAAGAAAGCTCCTCTGATGGTACGTCTTCTATCATCAACACTGCCAGCCCAATCTGCATTAGTATAAGCACCCAAGGAAAAGTCATCACCCTTTTGATACCACAACCCATGTTCCAGAGTGCTCTTCAAATATCTAAATATTCTCTTTACTACCTTCACATGTGTTTCCTTAGGATCTACTTGAAACCTTGCAACCAAACACACAATTTGCATAATGTCAAACCTTGACGCTGTTAGGTAAAGTAGGCCCCCAATCATATACCTATATAGAGTCTGATTAGCTTCAGGTGACTCATCATCTTTACTCAAATGGAAACTAGTTACCAGAGCAGTACTCACTGGTTTGCAACCTTCCATACCAAAAATTTTCAACATTTCCTTAACATACTTTGCTTACGATATAAAGATGCCATTATTTGATTGAGTAATTAGGAGCCCAAGAAAGAATGATAGCTCACCTAACATAGACATTTCAAATTCTTTCTACATCTCTCATATGAACTTCTTACACATCTCATTATATCCACAAAAGATTATATCATCAACATACACATCAACAATTAGAATTTGTTCACCTTCAATTTCGATGTAGAGATTACTATATGCGGTGCCTTTCTTGAAACCCTGTTGGAGTAAGTAATTATCCAACCTTGCATACCAAGTTCTAGGGGCTTGTTTGAGACCATAAAGAGCCTTCTTAAGTCTGCATACCATGTTTGAGTCTTCTGATAACTGAAACCATCAGGCTATTCTATGTAGACTTCTTCTTCTAAGTCACCATTCAGAAAGACAGATTTGACATCCATCTGATATACCTTGAATCCCTTATGCACTGCAAATGCAAGAACCATTCTGATTGCTTCCATTCTTTCCATCAGAGAAAATGTCTCCTCATAATCAACTCCGTCAACTTGTGAATAACCTTTGTAGACCACTGTTTCTTTGTTCCTAACCACTTCTCCATCTTCATTCAATTTATTCTGGAATACCCATTTTAAATACCTATCGCATTCTTGTCTGCAGGCCTTAGCACCAACTCCCAAGTCTAATTCTTCTCTATCTGATTTAGTTCTTCCTCCATAGCTTGTATCCCTCCATCATCCTTGCTAGCTTAATCAAAATTCTTGGGTTCTACTCTTGATTGTAAAGAAAAGCTTACTTGTTCATTTGCTCTTGCAAATCTTCTTCTTGTCTGTATTCCTTCATTCTTGTATCCAATGATCTAATCTTCTTAATGATTATTCTGAACATACTTGGCAAGAGTCTTGGCAATCTTCTCTTGTGTTTCTTCTTTTTCTTCAACTTCCTCTTCCTCTGTGTAGACTAGTTCATCTACCCAATAGTCTTCTTTGTCATCTATGATTTTATGTGACTCTTTATCCACTCTTACATTTGCACTCTCAACTATCTTCCTCAATCTTTTTTTGTAGCACTTGTAGGCTTTGATGGTAGTTGATTATCTAAGGAAAATTCCTTCATTTGACCTTGAGTCAAACTTTCCTATACCTTCTTCATTTCTCATGATGTAGCATTTCCTTCCAAACACTCTAAAGTATTTGACAGATGTTGGTCTTCCATTCCAAAGCTCATAAGGTGTCTTGGTGCTGTGGTTTCTTAGTTGTCATCTGTTAAGAATATTGACTGCGGTATAAATTGCTTCTTTCCAATATATATCAGGTAGTTTAGCTTCACTCAACATTGTCCTAGCCATCTCTTGAATAGTCCTATTCTTTCTTTTTGCAACACCATTTTGCTGAGGGGTTCTGGCAGCTACATAGTGTCTTTTGATTCCATGTTCTTGACATAATTCTTCAAACTCATTTGAAGTGAACTAACCACCTTTATCATACCTTAAACATTTGATTCTAGTATTCATTTCATTTTCAACCATGGACTTGAATATCTTAAACCTACTGAAGGTTTTAGTGTGAATAGGGATATTTCCTATCTAGTTTCACTTGTGTGAGGATAATTCATATTATTTAACTATTTACTAGTTAAATAATATTCCCTCACATAATTCACATGTTAAGTTGACTTAGTGAGTCTACTAAATGTTTCTAGTTGTGTCTAGTTGTTGCTAGTTGTTGGTAGTTGTCTAATAGTTGTCTTATCCTCCACATGTGCTATAGTTGTCACATATCATAGGATTAAGACACTTGTCACATGACTACAACATCTTAGCTTTCATCCTTGTCTTATAAGCAAGGCTCTCTTGTAACATAGAGGAACATACACAATTTTGCATTCATTGATAGAATAGATTATTATTCTCTCATCTTGTCTCTCTTGTGCTTTCATGAAGTCCTAGATCTTGGGTGGCTCCTATCTAGCAAACTCTTACATGGTATCAGATCTCTCTAGGTGGAAACTCTTCTTGTTAGACAAATTTGAGAGATTGAATTTAAATTCATGGTGGATCTTGATAGTTGAGTATGCTCTTCTCTTGCATAGAATGATGACCTGGAGAATTAGAAAGACTTGATGGAAAAGCTAGATTTGTGAGGGTTTCCTCTTTGTACCTTATAATGCAGGTTCATTTCAGAGTGTGTTGCTACAAATATGAGCATACCATTGTGTTCAAGAGGTCTCAGATAATCGAGATCAACTTTTATTTCGTCCAAATCAGACATCGTATGCCAAATCTATGAGGTTTTCAAGTTGAGGATTGGATACCTGATGAGTAGTTTGGGCAAAAAATGTCCTTGCCATCACGCTCAGGGTGCCCAAAAACCTACAGATCAACTATAAAATCATCCAAATCAGAGCAATGGAATGAAAGGCAATTTTTTTTGCCTCTGCCTTATCGTACGGAATCTTCACAGAACATATTTTGCAGAATCTCCAGATTCCTTCGCAACCCTGGCGTTAGCGGGATCTAGGTAAAAAAAAAAATTGTCCGTCATTTTATTTTTATTCTACAAAGATTTGTGTTTTTTTTAAATATTTTTTTTTTAAAAAAGGGCATGGGGTAGTGATAGGGTACACAGGCCCCTGTTGGGCCCCTCTACCCGCTGGTATAGTAGGCTAGTAGGGTAATTCTTGTGGAAGGGGTCAAATCCTCCCATACCCCTGCGGACCCCTTATTCCACATGCTTCGGCCTTATAAAATCTCAATAGCTTTGAAACAATATCCACAGACATTATAACACTTCACAAAAATTAAATCTCCGGCGGCCCTAATCAAATCTTTTGGCAGTTTTTGTACACTCAGTTGGTCGTCTTCACGGCCCGCCTACAAAGCTCGACAGTTTATACCACAGGCGGTTCAGGCATCAAAACTTGGCAGTGGTCTCCACGGCGGTCTCCACACTTAGCAGGTGAGATCATACCATACGCAGTTTCTTTGTAGACGGTTTCGACAAGGAATTGGGGGTATATTCCCCTCCTATACCCCAAATCAATAAAATTCCTATCCTATTGCAATGGTAGTTTTACCCACCTCATGTGGTATTGACACAGTCAAACGATAGTTTTCAGCCTGCATTGGTAGTTTTACGCCTATAACAGGGTGGTTTTGAACCTAAAGCAGTGGTTTTAGCAGTCCATTTGACAGTGCTTTTTATCAACAAATAGGCTATTTTTGACAATCCGTGAGCAGTTTTGCTTTCCCAGAGGGTAGTTTTTGTGATCAAAGGTGGCTTTGGCCTATGACAGTAGGCGGTTTTGTTCCCTGAAAAGTGGTTTTTCACCCTACAGGCAGTTTTCCAAACAACCTAAGTGGCTTCCAGGAGTTTTTTTGCTTTTTTGGGGGAGGGGGGGCATTTTTCCCTGGTGAAAGAGAATATTCCACCAACATCATCACTGCATCAGCACAGGGATCCTCTTCGGCCCCCTTCTAGCCCTAAGAGGACAATTTTTTTCTAGGAGCCATAACTTTTCACCACGATATAAAAAATTGACAAACAAGATATTGCCAAAAATCTGGTTCTGAGAACTTCATAGTAGTGTAGGTATTTCTCTGATATTTTCCTGTAGGTACCTTCTACAGCTGTTTGAAGTCAGATCTTGCATTTTGCACTCCTGAGTTCATAAATTTCACCCACTTCATCAAAATTTCAACTTCTTATAGGCGTTCAAAAGGTAATTCTGTGCTCTACAATTCTATCCATGCCATTTTTCCATATTTTTATTTAGACATCAAATTTTCAGTTTGAAGCACTTTGGGTACATATCACGCATTGATTGGAAAAGAGTTGAAATTGGTGGTTGTTTTGGTTTGGGGGGATTCAATTACAATTTTGATCGAGTTTGTTCTTTGATATAGCTAGTTGTGCTCTTATTTTCCTCTACATCATGGATAAATCAAGGGTTCCATTGTTAACACCATATAACTATGCAACTTAGAGTCAACATGCATGGAATGCTCTTATGGATCTTAGACATTCTTTATATGTTGAAAACAAGATACCTGAACCTACAGATGATAAGGAAAAGATAAAATGGATGATAAATCATACTAAAGCTCTTGGATGTCTTCGTAGTTTCATTTCCCTAGATCTCTTGTTTTAGATTGAGGCATGCACAAATTCACATGATGCTTGGGATAAATTGAAAACATTGTATGGGACAAAAGATGAAATTAAAGGCTATCAAATTGATAATGAATTGATGAGCCTTGATCCTAAGAACTTTAGCAAGATCCAGAATTACATAACTAAGCTTAATGATCTAAGAGCACAATGTAAAGCATGTGGTATTGAGAAAAAGGACATCCAGTTGATCTACAATGTGTTGAATAAACTCAGTCATGAATATACAACTTTTGTTTCTAGCTTTCACACTCACATGTTGACTATGGGATCTGCTTTCACTATACCTTCATTTCCATCCTTTGCTAAGATGTTAATGCATGAGCAACAAAAAATTCTTTCTATGGGTATCATTAAGCCATCACATAATCATGCTTTGGTGGATGGACAACCTAAGGAACATAAAGCGTCAGGTTCTTCTGACAAGAAACAAAAGAAAGCTAAGAAAAATCCACAAAAAGATCAAGCACAAAGTTCACCTAAGAAGGAGAAGCCTACATGTGGTTATTGTAAGAAACCAGGGCATGATGAACATACTTGTTGTAAGAAACAGAATGACATGTTGATGCAACTTGTTTAAAAGAATAAACTTTAATCTCCTGATTCTTCTTCTACTCCTTCTTCAACATCTACATAGTAGTACTTTCTGAATCTCATGCAAGGACATCTAAGGAACCTAAACATAAAGGTAAAGCACTTTGTGCAAGTACAACTTTTACATCAGGTAAATGGCTTCTAGATTTAGGTGCTTCTCATCTTATGGCTTCTTCCAAGGATATGTTTTCTTCTTTTGAGCTGTGTGATATACCACATATTTTGATGGGTAATAACACATACATGAATGCAATTGGGAAGGGAACTATTAATATTGGTGAAGGTACTTTCAATGATGTACTTTGTGTGCCTTCTTTGACAAATAATCTTCTTTCCATATATCAAATTACTCACAGTGGTACAGAGAAGACAATGGAGTTCACACCTGACTTGGTTATTATCAGAGACTTGAAGAACACATAGATTATTGCTACTGGGGTGGTTGATCATGCATCTCGGTTATACATTTTTCATGGTTTCTCTCCTGATGATGATTTAGATCCTTTGGTTGACATTCACACTTCTAGTGTGAATTGTATTTCAGAGGAGAAGTTTGGTCACTTGAACCTTGGTATTCTTGCCTCTTCATCAGTTCTTGAGACTTGTGCTATACTTCCATATTCTCCACCTCTTGCTTCTTCAGAGTTCAGTGCTTCAATTCAACAGGATGCTTCTTGTCTTTCAGATACAGCTTTGTGGGATTTGTACTTGACAGGTGTTTCAGATTTGTTTGTGGAGTCTCACATTGATGATTTGGAGGACACATTTGAGGGGTTCTCTCTCCTCTTTGATAACAGTCATAGCACAACTGTTGTCAACCCTTCTTTGTCTTTGGAGCTTGATAATGTTCAGTTTCCACTAGATATTGGATTGTCACTTTCATCAGTGAGGCCTGAGACTCATGATTTGATTGTGGTATCATTTGGCATTCACATGGAGACACATGATCAGTTTTCAAAGACATCATATTTCACAAGACTTCCTTCCTCATCTCTTGGTTTGGAGTTGGAGTTTCTTCATGCACAAATGGATTGGTTTCTTTCCAAGGGAAGACATGTTGTTTGTAGGTTTTGGATCCTCTTTGGTCTTCTTCTTCTAGCATTCACCATTGGTATTGGAGCTTCTTCGTTATGGGGGGGACATCTTGTCTCATTCTTTCCCTCTTATGGGGGGGCTATTGATTGTATATATGTGATGGATGTTGTAATTGGGGGTTCTTGCTTCTTCCATCATTCCATCACTTGTACATGTTTGTATGCATTCTCACTTTTGGAGAGGAGTTTTTTCCCATGAGGTTTTCTCCTTTATTCCACTTGAGACTTTTTTGTACATGGGTACCTAATATGGCCTAGTAGCTAGGACCCATCCATATTTGCATATTTGCATTGGTCATCTTCTCCCTAAGTTGCACTTAAGGAGGGGTGTTAGTGTGAATAGGGATATTTCCTATCTAGTTTCCATTATGTGAGGATAATTTGTATTTTTTAACTATTTATTAGTTAAATAATATTCCCTCACATAATTCACATGTTAAGTTGACTTAGTGAATCTACTAAATGTTTCTAGTTGTTTATAGTTGTGTCTAGTTGTTTCTAGTTGTCTAATAGTTGTCTTATCCTCCACATGTGCTATAGTTGTCACATTTCATCTAGGATTAAGACACTTGCCACATGACTACAACATCTTAGATTTCATCCTTGTCTTTATAATCAATTCTCTCTTGTAACATAAAGGAACATACACAATTTTTCATTCATTGATAGAATAGATTATTATTCTCTCATCTTGTCTCTCTTGTGCTTTTATGAAGTCCTAGATCTTGGGTGGCTCCTATCTAGCCAACTCTTACAGAAGGCTTCACATTTTTCTTTCAAAAGTGTAACCCATGTCATTCTAGAGAAATCATTAATGAGCAACATGAAATACCTCTCACCTTGTAGACTCTTTGTCCTAGTAGGTCCATAGTATGAACCAACTCTAATGGACTTGTAGTAGAATACTCCTTGGACTTGAAAGTTATCCTTGTCTTCTTCCCAATGTAACACTCCTTGCATATGGTGCTTGTAGGCTCTATGATCTTTGGCATGTCTCTTACTGCTTGCATGGAACTGATCTTCATAAGATTATGAAAGATGATGTTCCCCATCCTTTTGTGCCATAACCAACATTCATTTGTTTGTCCTAGAATACAAGTCCTTTTATTAATTCCCTTTAGATTATACAAGTTGCCTTTTGTCTTAAATCCTTCTGCTACCAATTTTCCAAATTTTGCTCTTCTAATTTCACACCCTTGATCATGAAATGTGAGACTATATCCTTTCCTACACATTTGACTTACACTGAGAAGATTATTCAAAAGACCTTTTACATAAAGAACACAATGTGATTCTACTCCAAGGATTTGGGGGAAAGAAATTATCTTGCCTCATCAACAACTTCATCAGCTGATTTCATTCCAACTCATCTATATGCATGGCTTCCATTAGCAGAAGCCACAATTATTCAGGAGGAAAGCGTAATCAACAATGAAATCTTCTGTAGTAGGCAGAGACATAGATTCCTCCTTCTTATCATCACTTTGTTCTGTCTTCCTTCTCCATATCTTTGCCATTTCCTTCTTTTGCTGAGTCACAATTTTCTTTATCTTCTTGTGCTGAACCTGTGGTTTCTTAGAACCACTCTTGTAGAATGTTGCCTTATGCCCAAAGTTGTTGCATTTGTAGCAAACAACATTATATTCTAGAGTCACACCATTTCTCCTTACTTTAGTTCTGCACTCAATAGCCCCATGAAAAAACTTATTGCATGCAAAGTAATAGCCATAAAAGGAATAAGAGATTCTAGCATCATGCTTTGGAGGCTCATATGAGTTCTTCCTCATGTTATCATTTATTCTAACCTTAGTTCTACAATCAATAGCCTTATGACCAAACTTATTGCAAGAATAATAGTAACCATAAAAGAATTGAGAAAACCTAGGATTGGTTGCTTATCTAGAAGGAGATCTCTTAGGATCTTTCTTCTTCTGATTGTTGACCTGTATGAAATCATTATTCAACTTTTTCTCCTCATCTTCAGTCTCCTTAGAATCTTCAGTGCAAGGCTCTTCCTTTTTCATTTCAAACATGCCTTCAAGTATATTTGTTCTAGGACTCTGGCTTTTCTCAAATCCAATGCCACCTTTACTATTTAAAGGTCTTTGACTACTGATTATCTCATCAAGGATATTGGTGCTTTTCTTCAGTTTTAGACCTTTGTCTATCTAATCCTTTTCTTTGTCCAGTTTTTTCCTCAAAGAGATAATTTGTTCTTCAAGTTTGTAGCATTCAACTAATTTGTCATTGAGCTTGTCATTTAGACCATCTACAATCTTCTTACCTTCTTCAACTTGAGTTTTCGACTTGGCAATTGCTTCTTTTGATTTTATGAGATTGATCTTGTATTCTTCATTTTCACTTCTTGTTGCATCTAGATCTTCTAGGGAAGAAATGAGTTCTTCATAATCAAATACACAATCTTCTAGATTATAGGCTGTCATGTCTATATCATCTTCTAGAGGATTCTTTCTATTAAACAATACTTCAGTTCCCATGTGTTCTACTCCAAGATCTACCCTAGCTGTTAGGCTGCATTTGAGGAACTCAACTCTCATACCAATTATTGAACACACAAAAGTACTGAGAGGGGGGTGAACCAATACTTAATCAAATTCTTTACTTCCTACAACATTCAAGCTAATGCAAACATTTAAAACATGAGAAACACAAGAACACAAAATCACGCAACCATAACACCTTGAATTTACGTGGAAAATCGAAGAATGGAAAAACCACGGTGATCAAGCTGCTTGGATCTACTGTCCAAATCCAACCTCACAAATGAAACATGATTACATAAGCATTATGGTCTACAACCCAAAGGAAGCTACAACTCCCTAAACATGTACAACACTTACAAATTTTACAAAGAATCTTTAACCTTTAGAATCTTTAACCATTCTGAAGCTCTATCTTCACTCTGTGAGCTCTAGAATCTTCTACGGTAACTTACAACCTTTAAAATAAGGAACATACAAACTTCATACTTGTCTCTGTCTAACTTCCAAACTGCAAGTCTATGCCTTCAAATGCGAAGGAATGCAGAGCATTCTCCCAAGCTTCTTCTATGCAAACTCCAGTGCCTTGGACTTCCTGAATATTTCTTTCAAAACTAAAGCAATGAATTTCCTTAGGAAACAAAGAATACAATTTTTACCACATCAGGGACTTTATTCTCAACATCATACACAACACACACAACTCTTATGTTAGCACATTCTTCTGCTCACAACTTTCACCTCTGCAAGGACTTCAGAAGATAGGGTATAACTGTGTACAGATGATATGATACTGATCCAATAAATATACATGTTACACGACCTTCATTATCTTAACCTTCTCTTCACAACTTCTCTAAACCGTCTCCTTTGTCTTCTTCTATGATCAACTCAACATTTACTCATCACCTTGCTTCTCTATCAACAATCTACAACAATCTCCTTTTAGTTACCACTGTCCTTTGGTATCTCTGAACACCACTGATCATCACTTCCAACCTTCCTCAACACGATATTGTTGACATCAATCCTATTCATCACTGAACCTAACACTATTCACATCAATGACAACACAAATGCAACACAAAGATGATTAGTGTCTGCTTCCAATGGTCATGCTTTCTATCACATCCCATTTTTAATCACTTATTATGAATATATTTTTAATGATTAATTAATTGATTTAGGTGTGTGTATTCAATATTTTAAATGATGTACTGATTGAGATGACATTATGTTTCACATGATACTACGACAATTGATATTTTGTTGTCTTTGTAGAATATTCTTGATTTCATATGTTAGTTAATTGTACATAATATTTTCACTTGTTTGACATTATGAAAATTTTAATTTATCTTAAATCATAAGTAGTTGATATCTTATTGATTTTGTGATTATGATTATTGATATCAATATGAGCTAACTACCGTCTGTTTGACATGAAGTGGATGCAGGATAGTTTTCCCCTGTCTCGTGTGTTAAGGGAAAGTATCATCCTGTCATGGAGTAAAAAGTGTCCACTTGTCTTTTTACGTCCTTGTTTAGCTTCTAGGTCCACGTGATTATATTATACATTTCAAATTTTCATCCCGATGCAAAATTGTCCGATACCAAGGTAAATTGGGAGTAAGGGCCCCTTCACTTATCTTATCTCGAACCCAAAAGGAGTTAAAAGTCTTGGGCACCACCGCCCAAGTCCCTCCTAATTGGTTAGGGCAAAATTTAAGTTTATGTCAGCCTAAGACCTTTCAAAAGGTTTCTCCTTATCGACTCTTTTGGTTTACTTTCATGATTATGAGCGGGAAAGAATATATAAGTGTGTTTTTTAGTTCATTTGTAACCTATATGGATATAGCTAACTTGAGATATTGAAGAAAAGAAAGCAAGAGCATTCATTGTGATTCTAGAGCAGATTTGTGCATTGTTATTGTATGTTTGTTGCAGGCATGAAGCTATCATCTATCCACCTTAGGAGTTGAAGGATATTCATCATTCTAATGGATCATCACATAGGCGATATCATTGTTGTTTGTCATCATTTGAATCATTTCATTATCTTTGTTTTCAACTTCTACCCCCACAAGGGCATGCACTCTCTATTAATCAATGGTGTTGGGAAGCTTGAATGCTTTCCTAGGATTTGACTGAGGTAAGTCCCTAAACACCATAACCCCCCAAACTCTCTCTTGTCATCTTGTGTGTAGGTTAGAGGAGCAAGATCTAGAGAATGTGAAGTTATAGGAAGACTGAGTGAAGATCAAGGTTTTGGGATTTGACAACAGCCACATAATATTCCTCCATCCAAGACTTGGGTGGTGGCACCCTAGTCTTTTTGACCATTTTGACTGCAGATCTAACTTCAGGTTAGCATATGCAACATCTTTCCAATTTACAGTTGCAATAGATTCCTTCAATCAGGACTTGGGTAGTTCCAAATTAGTCCTCCGACATATCTGCTTTTAGGAGACAAGTTCTATCATCTTCTTGATCATCCCTATATAATTGGTTTCTAGATTCCTATTTTATTTATTCTATTATAAGTTGATCATTATAGAACTAGGGTTTCATGCATTGTTAACCTAAGGTTTGATAAAAAGGCTAAATTAAATTTGATTCGTCAATACATAGTTGAGTACAAGATTGGTAGCTAAGTCCACCTTCATTTGGTAGTGATTTGGCTTGGTCTTGTCCTTGAATGTTATATGGAAAATGGTTTGATATAGTGTGCATCCTAGTTGTCATATTTCTCCTTTTTCATACCAAACACCTCCAAGAGAGGACAATAGGTAGCATCAACATGGCAATCAAACCATGTTATTCAAGAACCCCACACACTTGCACAAGTTTACAATCTAATTGTAGATGATATATTTGTAGGCACATGTAGAGGTATATTGAGTCTCATTGTAAGTCAGGGAATGAAGTCTCTATTATCCTCATATAGTTGCATTATGCAAAAATTAGTTTAAAGTTTAAAGTTGTTTATTTTGGTATTTAATTTGATAGTTTGGAGTTGATTTACTTGGAGTTAAGAATATTTTTATCTATATGTGTATACTAGCACCCATTCTTATCATTCCAATTATTAATAAGGATTTTGCAACTCCCTCGTTAATGTGGTGCCAGGAGATGATTCTTGAAAAAGGCAAAGTGTGGCTAAATGGGTTCCACCCCAGCTAGGGTGGGTAAAAATGAATTTTGATGGGGCTTCTAAGGGTAACTCGAGCAATTCTAGAGTGGATTGTATTGTCAGGAATTCAGACGGGGTATCAGTTTGTACAGCTTCAAAAAGACTTGGGAATGAAATGAATAATGAGGTTGAGATGTAGGCTTTCCTTCTTGGCTTACAATTATGTGTAAGTCAAGTTTTTAAAAAGGTTGAAATTGAAGTGGATTCAACAATAGTTATTAATGCCATTCAAACTAAGCATACACCTTGCTGGAGAATTGATAACATAATGATCGATGCGCACTCAACTTTTAACATGCTGGAGGCATATATCATAAATCATGTGTATCGAGAGTGCAACATGGAGGATGACATTCTAGCCAACCTAGTAATTGATAGCATGGAAGAGTTGGTCATGGAAATGAATGATGAATCATGGCCACCCTTGAAGAGATTGATTGACATCTCAAAGGACATGGGTAATCATAATTAAGTTGGGCAATTTGGAGATTTCTCTATTGATAAAGATCTGGGCATTCATTTTTTATTAACACCTCTCATGATGAGTAATGTTCATGGGAGCTTTGATATTATTTTTTAATGTTTGTGAAAATGATGACTACTATGAGCCATCTGAGATATGAGCTCCATAAATATTGTATTTTTAAGCAGTTTCATAATGAATACATCGGTGTGATTGGTGAGCGAGTTGAGGCAAATGTCTTTTTTGGGGGAGGTGTTAGAAAAGAGGCTGAAATGTGTATTTAAAACATGTAGTGGGCTATTACTCTATGCCATCCAATGGATACTAGGGGATAAATTCTTGAAAGCCGATCATAAGTATAGAGTAAATACGAACATCTAATCCATGTTTATTATTGTTTTACTGGACCTTGGAGAAGTGAAAGATGTGATAAAGAATATGACGACCTCCCTTATCAAACACCATTTTCTGGGTGGTTTGGATGAAACTCTAACTGTTGAAAACTATGGATGGGCATCCCTTCCCAGAGGATTTCCTCAAAATGTAGAGTAAAGAGATTGTCATGTAATGATGTCCATTTATCCAAACTAATAGGGCTCAAGCAAAGGCACGAAGGTGGAAGAATGAAGACAAAGGGATATAATTCATGAAACAAGCTATGGGGCTAGTTTAAACTAATGACCTATTGAATGATTGTGTGCTCTTATATCAGATTATTTGGAGGAAGAATTTGAGGCTCAAGGGTGACTACTACAATAGGAAAGTTAGTGTATTTTTGTTTACTACTTTATAGATCTATAGATTATATGTATAAGATCTATTAGAAGAAGTAGATCTAGGAAACTATATATGTAGTATGATTTTTTGTGATAGGGTTGGTTGTGCTTGACTATGTAAGAACTTATTATTATTTTTATGGTTTTATATATATGGGATCAACCCCCATGGTTCCAATTTATCTAGCAAAAAAAGGATTTTACAACTATTGCACAAGTTCATTACTATTTTATTAATTATGCATCAATGTGTTCATGACCTCAGTGGTGGAAGAGGAGTTTCTTGGAGGGAATTTATGACAATTAATACTCCCTTTTAGTGGAGCATAGGGAATGCATAAAGATAGACATTTTGTCTATGGAAGGTAGACATTTAGAAAAATCATCTTTTTTTATCTTATTTTAGCATAGCATTTTGGAGTAAAAGCCATGGTGCTTATTGGTTTAGAGCTTGTGCATAGAAGAAATAACATTAGTGAGGGTGTTTCTATTATAGGTATATGGTCAATCCTATTTCAAATGTGTGGGATCTCAATATGTGAGCAAAAACTAGAATATATATAATGGTATTTCTGATGTGCACTTGCATGCTATTGCAAGTTCTAATTTCTGAGTTTATGACTAAATTTAAATGTATGGATATACTCTTTTTATCCTATGTATGATTTTATAAACACATATACATTTACATATATATACACACACATGCCCAATATTGCAAGGATTAAATACTTCTTTTCTATTTGTTCTAGGCATGGTTTTTGGTAGTCATGGCATGTGCATGTTTGGGGCTTGCATGTGGTAGATTTTGATGTATAAATATACCTATATAAATAATAGTAGCTTAAGGATGTATATACCTATTCCATCTCCCCTTGTGGAGTTTGGCATGATATTTGGTTAATTTCTACTCGTTTCTCATGCTTTTATGCTACGATCATTTATCTTGAGGCAGTCTATCATATAGTTCACATGATATGTCTATGATTCCATATTCTTCTTACATGTTTAACCAAGTATTTCCAACTATATAATCTAACAAAAATACCCCTACCATTATGCTTTAATGGATGTCCTTTCCCTATTCCAAAGCTCCCACATAGGTAGGGACGATACAAGAAAAGGTTGTAGAGTTTGGCTTAACACCTATCAATTGCAATTGCTTGAAAGTTTCTAAATACATTTCAACAAATCTATTTTGTGCATATCCTACAATTATTACATATCATGTCCCCTTTCCAAAAATAGCACTTACTGAATATAGTAAGTTCTCACTGTCCAGAAATAATAAGTCAGGATCACGGGACAACATTTGGGAAATAATATTTAATTAATATTTTATTTGTCCTAGTGCATTCTACTTACTTTATGCTAGTGTAGGTTTTTATTTCCTAGTTGGGTTAGGTTTTTCCTACACCTTTTATTAATCTTACTTAGGTTCATAAATCATGTTTAATTAAGTGAGTGGGTTATGAGGTGTCACCTTCCTACAAGTGAGCATCCATTAGCTATCTTGGGAAGATGCTTTGCTATCTTTAGTCTGATAGATGGTTGCTTCCTATTGGTTGGTGTTGCCACCTCCACCCTCTCTCTTTTCTATATAAACATGCTACTTAGATTATATTAGGCATCTTTGCTTTTGCATCCTTATAATGCTAATTTGCTTCTAGCATTTGCATTACTCCTGTGGAGACTAACTCTATGTTGTTATTTTGATCTTGTATCATTTTCTTTCACAGTTTAATATCTATTTGTTTGCACTAGTTTTCTAGGTTATTAATCTTTTCAGATTCACTTTTCTATGTGCAAGAATAGATTTTAGTTTCCATATTTGAGAGATTCGGGAGGGGCTAATAAGATTTGTTGCAGGTTTTCCCAAAAACCCAATATTCTCTTTTCTTGCATCTTCAGATGATCTGTAGAATCAAAAAAGTTTGATGGTGTCATGCCCACATTTCCCATGCAGTCACGACACACAACGCACGTGTCATGTCCACATCTGTCATGTGGTCATGACATGAAAAACCAAAATTTTTTCCACGCATTCGTAGAAACCCCCTCGCACGCGTAAGCGTGCTCGGTGGCAATACGCATAAGGCGTAACAAGTCAGCTGAAGGCGGGGTAATGCGATCACATGCATATTTCCCTTACGCGATGAAGGTCAACTAGGTGGGTAGATGCGACATGACTAACGTCACTGATAGGGTTAGGATCGAGGATCAAAACCCTAGGTTTACCTAAGTGAATGAAGGGATCTTGACATAAGTCAAAATCAAAAGTCTAACTCTAATACAAGAGAGTAAATTTAAAATCCAATAACAATGTCGCCAAGCCAGTAAAAGCAATATCTTAACACTACACAAGGTTAAATTAACTAACCTAGCTAAACCCTAAATTCCAGAAAAATCCAGCAGCATAACGCCTCATGGGCCTGAATAGGGTTTATTTTAATAAAACTAATTTGGGTCGATAGCCAACTAAGTTTCTAAGTTGGACTAGAAACGACTAATTTAATTTACTAATTAATTCACTCAAGAATAATAAAAAAGAAATATTAAATTAATAACATTCTAATTTTATAATAACTTCATCGATTAAGGTTTACAAGCAATGGATTAACCCCACTGGTATTAAATTAAAAACATTTTAATAATTAAAAAGGAGGATTAATGAAGCATTTAATCTCCACTACAATAAAAATTAATTAAAATAAAATATAATGTGCTCTATCTAAAAAATTAAACTATAAAAGATCTAAATTTAAAATGGCAAAATTAAAATTCCCAAGTTCACTATCTTGGAACAAAACCATTAAATTAAATCATACACAAATAATTAATTTTCCTCACATCCCATGTTTTAACTAAAATAAAAGAACTCTTAAAACAAAATCAAAAGAGGGGGATGGAAGAACAAATAATAAATTAATTAAAACTAATTTTTAATACCCACTCTTGCCCTAAAAAGTCTCCAATAAACAAATAATATCCTTAAGAGCAAAAAGCCCTAACCCTACTTTGTCTTCTTATTCTCTTCTTTCTCCATCTCACATTTTCTTTGTTTTGGCATGGTGTTGCAGGTTTGAGGGAGTGAGGCAGCCATTAACGCCACTCAAGGAAGGATACACATTAGGTTTCCATGCTTATATATATATTTATTTTTATTTATTAATAATGGCACTGATCTAAAAATAACTTGCAGGTTCCAGGGGCTGTGAGGCCAAATCCATAGAGGGTGGGAAGTGTCCAAGGGTAAGACGCTAGTGCCATTTTCTTGTTGCTGTACATAAGAGGGAGATGTTGCTCATAGGAGGGTCGCGGTGGCCGCGGTGTGAAAGTTGGGCGGCAGAAGGCATGGAGAGTAGAGGGTGTTGGGGATGGTGACGACGGTAGGGGAAGACGGGTCTGCGGAGGTTTGGGGAGTGTGGGGAGGGGCCGAGCCCCATCCACACTCCACTACGGTGGAGTGTGGGTGGGGATTGGCCCCTCCCCACACTCCAATGGATAAAGCCAACGGTGGGGGGGTCGAACCCCCCCAGACCACCTCTCAAATCTTTAAACTGTAACTTAAAAAAACACAGTCCGCTCAAAACAACATTACATTCATTAGCTATTTTTGCATTTATATATATATATATACCCACTGCAGTATACATAGACTCATTTTTTTTTTTGCAGAATAAAATGCTTTACATTTAAGCATATATATATATATATATGTCATTTTAAATTAAACAGATTCTTCATTTGATGAATAAAGGCAGAAATAATTATTTTTCTAAGGTATATACATTGAACAAATGGTCACCATTTTTTTGTAAAAAAAACATACATATGAGTAGTTATGAAAAGGAAAAATTTCTTTCACTAATTGTTGCTGTTATTTAATTATTATAGCCAACACCTACCAATACTACATAGGGATCTTTTTTTTTTTGAAAAAGGAAAACAACTACAATGCATTAAAACCTTTTTTTTTATAAATGAAATAACAGTAACTAATTCCTTCTTACAATGAACAAATATCATTTTCCTCAACAACTATCAAATTTTGTTTTAAATAAACTTATGCATAACAAAGAAATAGAATATCCATTTGCTTATATTCAACTTTCCTCTCAAACTCATAACATATAAAATCAACATAAATACATTTTCATTTCCAATGACATAGAAGTTTAAAAGAATACAACTCAAGAGTAAAATTTATTGTTTTACAACTCAAGAGAGCACAACACTCTCTATCAAATAACACATTTACAAATAGGCCAACCTTGGCCATACTCTCTCAAGAGCTCCACTAACAACACAAGAAGGAAAATATTGATATCTTCCATAACTCATAGCTCCAAAAACCTGCAGTAACACAAGGAATGGGAAGAAGCCACTAACAAACTGCTCTCCTCCCTACCATTGACTCACTCATGAGTCACCCCTGAGCTAGGAGGTCATCCTCACACAAGGTAAGCACACACCACATTGCAACAAATCACTCAACACAAAAACAAGAATACTCCCATGGATTTCACATAACAAAAACTCACTCAAGATGAGTTTAATGGGGTAGGGGAGTGGACATCACTCAACTCAAGAGTGCCACTCCAAAAAATTCCCAAAAACATAAATCTCTCAAGGCCTCAAGCCCACACTTATAAACATGATTTCACAACTTTCTCTTGGCTCTCAAGCCATATCACAATTTTCTTATACACACATATTGCTCAAATACACAATTTGCCCTCAAGGCTAAAACTCCATGAAACCAAGGATGTGACCCATGGAGGTTCACTCCTCCCCCACCCCACACATGTTGAGCATTTTCTCCCAAGTAGGAGAGGCTCTCACAACTCCCATTCCCAATTTTCCCACAACAACAAAGTAAAAAAAATAAAATGAAACTCACACACACACAACATGCAAGTAAAGAAAATGCATAAGGAAAAGCATTTGCCTTGAATCCTACCTTATAAAGCCCAAATGGAAGATAGTTGAGAAGAGCTCCTCTAACTCCTTCTCCAAGTTGAGCCACCCATTTCTCCTCTAACTTTATCCCAAAACAACTAAAATTTAAAAAAATTGGAAAAGATTCAACAACCCCCTCCCTCTCTTCAAGAGGGATTAAAATAGGCTCTTCTCATGAGCCTTGAGGAATGGGGAGGTGACACATGTCACCTCCTCACTCCTCCACCCAACTACTTGAAAGACTCTTGGAATGGGGTGGTGACACATCTCATCCACCCATTCCACCAAGTCTTTCTCCCATCCACTTGTTCTCTCTCACATATGTGGGAGAGAAAGGTGGAGCCAAAAGAGGAGTGGGTACCACATGAGCCCCAATCATCTCCTCCTAGGAAAGCCCACACAATCCCAAGGTACCCTCACTAATTGTGGAAGAGGCTTGGAGTTGAGTCCTCCACAATTAAGGGGTCTTGAAGACTCCCCCAACCTAGGAAAGAGGAAATGAAGAGGTTGAGTGTTTGACCACTCATCCTCTCCCTCCCAATCTTCCATTTTCGTCACTTTACTTTAGGGTGAAGTTAAAGTGACCAAATGGGAGTTTACCTAAGGTTACACAAGCCCAAATGAACCCTAGACCCTAGGGGTACAACCCAAGGTCAATTTTAACCCATTTTGAGCACCATAGGTTGAGTAAAAACACATAAAAAGGGGTCTCAAAAATTAAAACTCAAAAATAAAATTCAAATGACATTACAACTTACAACACCAATTAGAAATCAAATAAAAGAAGGGTAGACCTAACCCAACTAACACCATGCAACAACATTACAAAAATTCATCATGTAAACATAGTTGATCTTGGTTCCTCTTGGAACTAGATCGACTTCACATGGGAAAACAACACAGTGTGTGGGATGATCTTTGAGTATCCTTGGCATCGTTAGAAACAATTGTGCACTCAAATGAAATGTTAATCCCACATGTATATAATAGCCAAAGCAAAGTGAAACATACACTCACATCATCACATGATCATATAAACATCAACGAATCACATCATAATCAAATTCTAAATTTGCATTTCAAAAAATCCATCCCAAGATAGAATCACATAATAAATTTCTAACTAAAATCACATGAATAATATCCCAATAACATCATAATATAAATCATATGTCTAACGTCATCAGTGTATCAATATCAAGGTCTAACCACATCATAATCATGCTAAACATAATAAATCCACATAAAGCATAAAGTCTAACAATCCTGCAAATCAGGATCAACAATCCCACCAGTCTAATATGTATCACCAACAGTAAAATAAAGTAGTCAAATATAAGGGAATGAAAAGGTAGGCCTCACAGATGGAAACATTTTAACCTATAGGTTTTGCATATGTGTTTTGTGAGACATGGGTGATTGCAACATTTATGGTTATACTGGCGGCATTTCTTGCTATTCTAACACATCCAGGAGGCTCGAGAAAGTTAGATTTGGATTTCATTTCATCGAAATCAGATATCATTTGACATAGTTGTGGAATGAGGGTTTTAAGCTTGGATCTAGAGGTCATCTTCTGTTTGAAGCATTTTCAAGCCAAAAGGATCTTGCCATTGCGTCCAAGAGGCCTCGTAGACAAATTTTGATATAAAATTTGCCCAGTTTCGCTGCCGAGAAACAAAAAGACATTTTTTTTGCCAAAGGCCATTTTTGGCCTCACGACATGTAGTTCAAGGCAAATTTTTAATCATAATTTTGTAAAATTTTAAAAAAATAAAAAAATATAAAGCACTTGCATAGTGTTAAGCGCTAAGTGCTTTAAAAAGTGTTGTTGTTGCTTATATTGGGCTTCGACCCTTGTAAGGGAGTCGACCCCTTTTTGGGGACTAATCCCCCTTCCCTTAGGCCTTGCGAGCTCTGTAAAGCTGTAGGCCTTGAAAGGTGGGTATAGGAGTGGCTTAGGCCCCCACTCCCTTTATTAACCTTTTTAAAATTGGCCTTCAAGGATTTAAATCCCCCCCAAAAATCATGCTTGCATTCAGCGTTTTAGGCATGTTTGAAATTTTTATTTCGACCCCTGTACTTATGCCTCAGCCTCTATGCCTGGCAGTTTGGCCTTTGTGCCAAAATAGCCATTTTTGAAATCTGCTAACTTTAGAGATAACTAAATTTAGTTGGAGGATCTCCTATTTTTGGCGGTATATTTGGCAGCACCACCATATTTGGTGGAATTTTTTGGCATTTTCCTAAACTTGGTAGCACTTTAAATTCCATCTAGATGTTCACTAAAATTAGCAAGGGCTTAAAACTATCTGGTAGATTCCACATTTGGCAGAACAAATAAAATTAGCAGAGATTTCACCAAATTTGGCAACAGGAGACTTTTTGTAATCTACCCCCTCTCCGTTGGCAAGTCTAGTTTTGAAAGCAAACTTCATAGGCTGATAACATGGGTTCACGACCTCCTAATTCAATACATTTTTTATTGATTTGGGCTAATTTTTCATGCCTTACGTGTTGATGCAAATGATTCTTGATTCTGGTGCACATATTTCTTAGAAGTTGTAGATTACCATAGGTGACACTGTACAATTCTCATTTTGGGAACTTTGGAGGCTCATAACTTTCACATATGGCCTCAGATCGAGGTACTTCTTTTTTCAAAGTGCATGTTTTTTTAAGTAGATTGTAGTGGTATTATCATTTTCACTTGGTTCTATTCTAGTATTGTTCTTTTGGCATACACCCAATTGGTGAGGATTTTGTAATGTATTGAGATCAAGACCACTAAGTATTTCTTGCTAGTTGTAGTTGTAAACGCACTAATTATAAAGTGCTAAATCATCTTTGCTTGGGGGTTCTTTGACTGAGTAATACGCTTGAATGAACAGTACTGAACCTTCCATCGACCGCTATCTCCTCCCACCCACCCTTGCAGGGAGATGGAGATAGATGGCTGCGCTCGACCGATTGCCTAGATCTCTATAGATGGGGTGGGGGGGTTATGAATGGTATTCACAGATTAGTACCAATCAATAGGTGGCCAATCAACCCCCAATCAATAGCAGCCAATTGGGTAACCAATCCCAATCTGGCACCAATCCCACTCGATAGGTGAGTAGGTGGTGGCACCAATACCGGTAGAATGTAGAATGCCACCACCTACTCACCCCAATACCAGCCAATAGCCATCCTAGTGTAGTGGCCATCCGTGTGCCCTATAGTTTAGTTCTGAACGAACCGCAGTAGAAGATAACCATTCTTTCCGAAGAAGCGCTGCCCTCCCCCATAGAATTGTAGGGAATCAACTTGCTAGAATAACAATTCTAGTTGAGCACGACTGAACGGTTATCAGAAATCCTTTCTGATGCAGTCAGATTTCTGAACTAAAATTCTGTGAACCATTCTTTCCATGAACCCCTACATATAAAAGTTGATTGGGCGATAGATTGGAGAAGGGCCAATACAATATTCTCCTTCTTCCTCTCCAATACAGTATTCTGATCGATACAGTGACTGAATGAACCATTCTTTCTATGAACCCCTATTCCCATTGATTGGGCCATTTAGGGGCGGGTGGGCCCCTATCCTATTATCTGGGCGGGTAGGGTGGGAGGGCCCCTACAATTCTATGGCCTTAATATTCGTTATACTAGTAGTCGGGGCCCTACTATTCGTTATACTAGCAGCCGGGGGGTGGGTAAGGAATAGAGGTTCCCCAACATCTGAACTATCTGGGGGTTCATCGGCTATATCTGTATATAGGCACTATGCAGACCGACAGCCTACTAGTAGATAGGGGGTTGGCCTAAACATAAATGCCCCTACTACAGACAGGGGCCCCCCATCCATATCTGGGCAGTCGAGTGTAGGGGCATTAATGCGAGCGAGTGCATGAATCAACATGAATCAATAGTTCCTCAACCCGGCCTTTCGATTGAGTGCCGACTATAACTATATATAGGGGCCCTCAATCAACCCCCGGTGTTCGATCAAGATTTCCTCATTCAATCAACCCCTACCCCAGAACAACTAATCTCTGGGTTGGGTGGGCCCCTACTATTCTAAGGGGCCGTTAGACCACCCACCCAGCTAATGCAGGGGTGGGTGGGTGGCAATAGAGGGGTCCACCCATTAATCTACCTCCCGGGGGGTGGAGGTAGAGGCGTTCGATCAAGAGGTCTGATTCCTCCCCACCTATCTCCCTCCGTTCACCACAGCGGCACTTTGTTCCCAATCGCGATAGCGGCACGCATGATGGCAATGGTTCTTTCCCACTTATCCAACATCGATCAACAGATATAGATATAGGGCCCATTCCCACTTCTCCGACATCAATCCCCAACCTGGAGGAAGGAAATGTTGTTGATGATGCCATAGAATAGTAGGGGCCATCAGTGGAGCTTGGAGTTTCTCGATTCAGGTCAGAAGGAGCCATAGACGGATAGATAGGGGTCGTTGATAGAGAGGGGCCGATAGTTATATACTATGTACTATAGATTAGAGTCCTACTTGCTCAAGAGGCCAAGAATGCCCCCAAATGCAGGGGCAGGATCCCACCCAAGATGTCGATTCCTTCATCCCCCGATTGTCCAAGATTCCCTCATCCCCTGTATTGATCTTCCACCCACCCAAGGTAAATAGGGCTAGCCAGAACGGCTAGTTTCCCACCCACTCGCTAAAGTTCCGGCAGCGAACCATTGGATTGAACCACTGGCCCTTAGGATAGTAGGGCGCTACCCACTACTCGAATCAGTGCTCACTATTGATTGAAATGGAACCAGCGAGAACTAGAACTACCGGTACACCATTCTGTCCGCTCCGCCATAGAATTGTAGGGTCTGATTCTGCATGCGAACTAAACCCAGAACGCCCATTAGAATAGTGGGGGCTCCAATTCGAGATACCTGGGGCTAGCAGGTTTCTAAATGGCAATGGGGGGGAATGGCTAGCAAGGGTGGGTGGGAGGATATAGCTATTCCTCAAGCACACCCGGAACTATAGTTCATGTGGGGGGGGAATTATAGTGTGTGTGGGTGGGGTGGGAGGGAGATTATAGTGGAGGTAGATTAATTGTGGGGGGCATAGTTTCGGGAGGAGATAAGGGGGGTTGTTTTGTGCGTGTTCTCTTCTTTTCAACATTTCTTTTCTGCATTTCTTCATCATGGATCAAACAACAATACTCATCTTAACTCCCTACAACTACTTTGAATGGAAATCACACATGACATTCACTTAAGGAAAGATGAATTACATAGGATAATAATGGGAATTGAAACTGAACCTGCTAAAGATGAAGATAAGCCTAAGTGGTTTAACAAATGTGATGAGGCCTATGGAACATTGTGTTTGTCTATTTCTCTTGATTTGCTCTTTTACATTGAGTCTTTGAATTCACCAAATGAAATCTGCACAAAGCTAGAAACACTATTTGGCACACAAGATTCAATGAGGGGTCACATGTTGGAAAATGAACTAATTAGTTTAAGTCCAGGCAACTTCAACACAATTAAGGATTTTTTCACAAAATTGAAATCACTAAGGCTGCAGTTACAACAATGTGGAATTGAAAAGAAAGATGAACAACCGATTCTTAGTATTCTCTCTAAGCTAAGTTTAGAATATTCTATATTTGTTTCTACCTTCTATACTACTAAGGGTGCACTTGGGACATAGTTCACTATGCCATCTTTGGATGACTTTGCTATCTCTCTCACATGGGAGTTGGATAAGCTAATCTAGATGGGCACTCTAAAATCCTCTAAGTCACATGCCCTGGCTGCCAACCAAGGCACAAAAGAACAGAAAGGAAAAAGTAGTAACAATAAGGATAAGAAACAAAAGAATAGTAAGGAGAAGAAGGATGGGATATTAGTTTCTTCAAAAGGAACTAATGAGACACAATCTTCTAAGGGCAACACACCTAAGAAAGAGAAGGTCCAATGTGCCTATTGTATAATACCTAGTCATGATGAACATAAGTGTTTGAAGAAACAAATTGATCACTTGACACACATTCTTGAGAAGAATAATAGCAGTGGTCCTGAGTCTATCAAACAAAATTCAAATGAGGGGTCTAATAAGGAAAAATAAAACAAGGGGAAAGGAAAGGGCAAGGCCCTTGTAGCAGTTGCTTCACAACGATCCACTTGGGTTCTTGATTTGGTGCTTTGCACAACATGGCTTCATCTAAGGATGAACTTGCATCTTTGGAGCCGTGTATTATGCCTTCTATTTTGATGGGTGATGACACTCCTGTTGAGGTATGTGGGAGAGGATCTGTTGATGCAGGGGATGGCACATTCCATGATGTTATTTGTGTGCCCTCATTATCAACTAATCTCCTATCGGCATTTCAAATCACTCACATAGGTTTAGACAAGCGAGTTGAGTTCACTCCTGATTTAGTGGAGATTCATGAGTTGGATAGTGGTTCTATAGTTGTAGTTGGGAGAGCAGATCATCAATAATGACTCTATATGTTTTCTCACTTTGTTCCTGATCCCTCTTCATCTATTTTTCTCACTCATTCTAATGATACATGAGTAGATTATGGCATGAGCAGTTTGGCCATCTTAACTCAACTAACAGAGCATGGTCATAGGGTTACCTTTAGTTCAATTTTTAGGTGGTGTTTTCCAAGGTTGCATTCTTAGTAAGCATCCTAAGGAAAATTTTGACAAAGATAAGGCATGGAGAGCTTCATAGATACTGGAGTTAGTTCATAGTGATTTGGCTGGTCCATTTTAGCACCCTTCTTTCATCAGGGCTAGATATGTTCTAACATTCATTGATGACTTCTCTCGCTATACTTGGGTGTACTTTATCAAATAGAAGTCTGAGGTATTTGATCACTTTTAGGACTTCAAAATTTTTGTAGAAAAGCAATCTAGGAAAGCCATCAAAGTTTTGCGCATTAACAATGGTGGTGAATATGTCACTCATCGTTTTGAGTGATTTTGTACTTTAGAGGGGATTGATTTGTAGCATTCAGTTCCATACAATCCTTAGCAAAATAGTGTTGCAAAATGGAAGAATAGGTCCTTGAAGGAAATGGTGAATTGCATGATTCACTCCAGATCTCTTGTACCATAGTATTGTTTGAATACTTCAGAGCACTGAGAGGGGGGTGAACCAGTGATCAACAAAAACAACTCTTCAAACAAGTTTTTCTCACATTAGTACCAAAAAAATATAGCATGTTATAACATATCATGAAACATAAAACAAATACATCAGGACATAAAACATTGACAAAGTACAAGAGCAGATAGGATTAACACATAACACAAGTGATTGAGTGGAAAACCCTAGAAGGGTTAAAAACCACTATGAACATGATCTCCATTGAGCCTCACTGGCAAACCTCACTGGTTACAGTCTATGCCTCACTGGAAAATGTCACTGGTTACAGACTACGCCTCACTGAAAACCTCACTAGTTACATATCCTATGCCTCACTGGCAATAGAAGCACTTACAACAATCTTAGAAAAAACAAAAAGTATACAGAGGGTTACTTTGTTTCAATACAAATCACAAATCTCTGCATTTCCCCTTTCCACACTATCTCAAATCATCTGCATTTCTCTTTCATTCATACTCAGCATATTCATATACATAATGTCCTCACACTGTGCATGATTCACTTGCAACAACATATCTTACTTTGCATGTTTCACAGTCACAAATACTGCTCTCTATCAATCACCAAATTCCTGTTTGTATACTCATTCAAAAACCACTATGCAATACACACTATCTTCACTTTTATGATTCTCTGTCAAAATAATAAATCATCTGCATATTTCCAGTCCACTCTGACATCCATTATCTGCATAAAGTCATATCTCATAAAGGAATCACCATCCACACTAATACTCTTTCTCTTTGCATAAAAAATAGATCACCTGCACACATTTGAAGACCTTTATTTATATATCAATTTATATCAACAAGTATAAAGCTATGTCTTCCTTTTTGAAATCCATACAAACAATCACCTTTCCCACTATGTAGATAATTCATGCTTCCATTTTCATATTCCCTTTTTGATCAACATAACATCCACCTATTGCATTTTCAGAGTGATCTTCATAAAAGCCCATACCTTTATTTACTGCCCACTTTTCTCAAAATAGAATTTTCTAAAAAAAACATTAAATACTCTTTATTTCGGTGATAGAAACATCTATATTAAGAGAGTGTGGGTTGCATGATCTTTTTGCATGTTGAGAGAATAAAACTATTTTTTTCTTTTGCTATTTTTAGCTTCAGAAAAGCTCTGCAAAGCTGTTCAAAGAAAGGTGCCCATCAAATTTTCATGAAGGAGATATCCGTTGGTTTTTAAAAAAAAGTTTAAATCTACGCCTTCGATCATGTGATTCACGCCCTCGAAACCTTTAAAGCACACCATTGATTATGAACATGGTGCCCAAGAAACCTTTGCTATCGGTATGCAAGGATAGGAGGGCCGATCATATAATGGGTGCAACCCCTCAAGGTTGTAACTTAAGTTACAATTGACTTGCTACTGTCGGTTAGCAGCGAGTTAAAATAAAAGTGCATATGGTTAAGATGCTTTGTGCCTTAGAAAGAACAAAGGCATCCTTGTTAGGGTTTTAGGTGTTTACATTATTTCTAAGCCTTAATACATGGAACTTGAGAGATTCACCCGAACAATAGAAAGAATCAGTCGATCATCCTTTGCCAAGATCAATGATATTGATGTATCTGACACTGATTGCCAAAACATTGTGAGTTTAGTGAGAGAGAAAACACCTTAGTGTTTTAGAACCTTAAAAGAAAGACCTTGTGTCTTGAAGTAGTATTGAAAAGCATCAGTACCATTAACTTCATAAATTGTATCACATATCCTTTGATACCAAAGGATATTAAGCATCATCACACATGTGCCTTCTTCCAAATATCAAAACCTTGTAAACAATCTTGCATAAACTTGTATCAACATCAAGATGAATAAAACAACTTATTGTCATGGTTTAATGGATGCTATACTCTGTTTTAAGACTCTGTCTCTCTATCATACAACTAACAAAGATTACAAAATCTGATCTTACATCTGCCAACTATGTCTATGGCAACAATTGACAAGAGAACACCAACAAGACAAGAGAACATCATATGATGAAGCATCCTTAAGCATGAATCTTTGAAGCAACTCAATCATCCTAAAGCATGAACCTCTGAAGCAACCTAATCCTGAAGCATGGTATGAACATCAAGACATGAAGCATCATCAACTCAGACCAACTTTGACATCAATGACAAACCTATTGCAACAAGTATTGGGTAGAGGCCATTAATTATGCTTGTTATATCTAGAACTTTGTTCCCCACTGAACCTTGAAGGGAGTCACTCCTTTTGAAGCTTGGAGTGGTAAAAAACCATCAGTTAAGCACTTTTGAGTTTTTGGTTCTCCTGCATGGCCTACATTATTGTAGAGAAACGTAAGGCCTTGGATCCGCAGAGTAGGCCTTGCATATTTGTTAGCTATCCTGATGGTGTTAAGGGTTATTAGTTGCTCCACCCTACTACACATGAGCTGTTCATTGAGAGGAGTGTTTAATTTGAGGAGGGCTCTTCAAGCTTACATCCTATCACTTCTCCATCTCCTTCTACACTGATATTAGAGTCACTTGGAATACATGACAAATCTTCTGATGAGTCAGATTCATTTGAGAAGAGTTTTCTTCCAATGGTGAGAGTGATTCAGAGGATTCACCTCCTTCCTCTCCTAGTCATCATTCAGAGGGTGATGATTATCCTCCACATTCTCTGATTTCTGGTTCACTTTGGGCTAGACAGACCTTGTAGTCTGCAGGTGATTGGGTTGGGGATCCATCAGACACCAGGAAGAATCGTTCACAACTTTATAATGCTCCACATGTCTTCATTGCTACTTCCTCTAATCCACAATCCTTTCGAGAGGCTTCTGGTATTCTTGAGTGGGATACAACTATGTAGGAGGAGTATAGTTCCTTAATGAGGAACCACACTTGGGATCTTGTCCCTCTTCCTAAGGGAAGAAAACTTGTTCGATGTAAGTGGATCTATCAGACAAAATTTGTAGTAGATGGGTTAGTTGATAAGCATAAGGCTCACCTAGTTGCCAAAGGATTCTCCTAGGTTCTTGGGATTGACCACTCTAAGACTTTTATGCCAGTTGCCAGAATGAACTCCATCTGACTTGTTCTTTCCATTACTGTAGCTAATCATTGGGAAGTACACTAGCTGGATATGAAGAGAGCTTTCCTTCATGGTGACCTTTAGGAGGATATCTACATGGAGCAACCACATGGGTTCATTCAGGATTCTTCACTTGTGTGCTGCCTTTAAAAGTCTCTCTATGGCCACAAATAGGCTCCTCGGGCCTGGTATGCCAAGATGGACTCCTTCCTTCTGACACTTGGGTTCACTCGGTGCCATTTTGATCCTAATACCTACATTTTGCAACAGGATGATTCATTCCTATTTTTGGTTATGTATGTTGATGACTTATCGATCACAGGGAGTTCATCCACCATTGGGGTAGTCAAAACTGCCCTCCATGATAGGTTTTTGATAAATGACTTGGACTTGTTGCATTACTTTCTCAGGATTGAGATCTTCTAGTTTGCTTCCGGCATCACCATCACATAGTCCAAGTATGCTCTAGATTTCCTCTCAAGGTTTTATATGGTTGTCTGTAGGCCTACTCTGACTCCATTTCTTTCTGGAGTCAAACTTGAGGCTCAATGTTCTTCACCATTTGTTGATGGCACTTTGTACCGACAACTTGTTAAGAGTCTCATTTATTTGACTCATACGAGACCTGACATTTCTTATTGCTGTAGGCATGGTCTCTCAATTCATGCAGGATCCCCATGAGATGCACTGGAAAGCAACCAATCGGATACTTCACTACATTTAGGGTACTCATAGTTTTGGGATTCATTACATAGCAGACATTGATCTTGACTTGGTGTGCTACATAGATTCAGATTGGACAGGTGATTCTTAGGATCGCAAGCCTACTTTAGGTTACAACTTCTCACTTGGTTCAGGTCCTATTTGTTGGTCGAGCAAGAAGCAATCTTCTATTGCTCTATCTTCTATCGAGGTTACGTATCGAGGGGCTGTGAATGCTGCCACTGAGGCCATTTGGCTTTAGAATCTCCTCACTGAGTTTGGTATCTAGATCTGATGGCCATCCGTCATATTTTGTGACAACCAGAGTGCCATTTAGATTCCATGAAATCCAGTCTATCATCAACGAACCAAACACATTGAAGTCCACATGCACTACATCTGGGAGCTCATCCATGGTCATGTCATTGACCTTCGCTACTATCTACTTTCCAAGTAGGTTGCTGATATCTTCACCAAACCCTTCATTGAGAGCAAGTTCCTTCATTTGCAAGCTTTGTTGGGGGTGCGGGAGGCTTCATCTTCTAGGGGGCTTCATCCACTCACTCAAAGTCTTGACTCTCTCTACTCTGGGGTGTCTCTTCTCTCTCTATTTGGGGGGCTATTCTCTCTTCTGAGGGGGCTTATTCTCTTTGAGGGGGATTTTTTATGTACATGGGTACCTCATCAAGCTTGATTTGTCAAGACCCATCCTTTTACCCACCTAAGCTGCGCTTAAGGGGGGTGTTAGTGTAGGTTTTTATTTCCTAGTTGGGTTATTTATTTTCCCTTTATTCCTAGGTTTTTCGTACACCTTTTATTAATCTTGCCTAGGTTCATAAAGCATGTTTAATTAAGTGAGTGAGTTACAAGGTGTCACCTTCCTACAAGTGAGCATCCATTAGCTATCTTGGGAAGATACTTTTCTATCTTTAGTCTGATAGATGGTTGATTCCTATTGGTTGGTGTTGCCACCTCCACCCTCTCTCTTTTCTATATAAACATGCTACCTAGGTTGTATTAGGAATCTTTGTTTTTACATCCTCATAATGCTATTTTACGTCTAGCATTTGTATTACTCTCATGGAGACTAACTCTATGTTGTTATTTTGATCTTGTATCATTTGCTTTCAAAATTTAGTATCTATTTGTTTGCACTAGTTTTCTGGGTTATTAATCTTTTCAGATTCTAACACTTTAAACAAACAAATATTAAATAAAAAACAAATTAAATATTAAATTGCTCAAGTTAGGCATGAGGGCTTCTTGGAGTCTTTTGAGCAGTTATTAGAAATGGAGAATTTCATAATTTATTGCTTTCTTTATAACCGACAATATTGATTGGCAAAGACAATTGTTAGAGGCTATTTTGGGTAACCAATTGATGAATCATATTACTACATACCATGGGAAAATGGGATGCCTCTTTTGGGTCATTGGCATATTAAAACAAAAATCTTTTCATTTTGAAACTATTGCATTTTGATCATTTCTTCTCACAGAGCTATATGCTTGTGTTTCTTTAGTGGGCGTTGGACCATTGGAGCTAGAGGCTTGTGGATGGGATATTCATAAGTTTCAAGTGGTTTGAGGATGGGAGCCCTTAGATAATATAGGGTAATTGTTGTCACATAGAATTGCACCCAACTTGGAGGGAGTCCAAGCATTCTAATGACACAATGGGAATGATCTCAAGGTGTGGGACCTTGCAAATTGAGATCAGACCTCTAGAGAAAGTTGGTTCCTCATTCTAAGCCTAAAGCTGAGAGAAATCAACTAAACCTAGTGCTAAAACTACAGAGGAAAAGGGTTAGGAAGAGACTAAATGGAAATAAAGGTGATGCACCAGATTCAATGAGTGCTAGTAAGCCTAGAAGAGACACAACAATGATCTCAATCACAAAGGGAGGTTCACACAAACTTATAAGACTTATTGAGGCTTCGAGATGAAGACCTAACCTATAGAGGAGCCATTTTACTCATAGAATAGATCACAACTTCAATTAAAACACATAAATTAGAGCATAAGAGAGGCAAGATATTGTGCATATATTGATCATGAAGGCCAAAAACTATTATAGTGCAAAATGATTTATAACAGGAAAAGACACAATATAACCAATTACATTCATGGGTGGATTAACCAGAAGACAACAGAGGCCAAGCTATAGGCACAATGAGTCAAATTCTAAAATCCTACAATTGCACCAAGAGGTTTGACCACAAAGAATTTGGCAGCATAACAACCCATAATTTTTCAACTCCCTATTGAAGATTATAATGCTTTTATATCAAATCCTTGTGCAGAGGGGGCTGAGGTAGGTCCACGGGATCTAAGATTACCAATGCTGTCATCAATATAGGGTCAGGAACAAGCGGTGATGGGGACAAAACCCATGTTACTGGAAGATCTGCATCCTAAGAAAGGTTGCCCATATGTAAGAGAGGATAGTGCATTGAAGGGGAGAGCAAAAAGTCGTCACTGACCACAGAAAGATCTGCCACTGAGCTAGTGAAGTCCCTTCCCATTAAAGAATAGAGCCATCCCTCATGAATTTCATCTATAGAGCTCACCAACACGGTTGAATGCCTTTGGCACCACTAGAGCATTTAAAAGATCTAAATTTGAATTGAATCTGTCGGATGGAAAAATGGTTATAAGATCGACGGCTCCACGGTCCTCTGCATAATACGTTTCTTTTAATTCTGTGCCAAGGCCTGCTGACCTGACATACGTGATGCTGAGGGTGCATGTGAGTCTCTTTCTTTTAATGGTCATCGATGTATAAGGGCCCACCTGAGAGATCCAGAAGAGAAGGCGCTAGCACGCTACGTGTCGACATCTCGTGATCGCGCACAAAATCTTCCCTGCAGGCAAGATTCACCCACGACACCGCGCCACCATCTGATCTTCAAAGCTGCAATCCCATCTCTAAATCCCTTGACACCTGGCACTATCTCCTTCATTTGATGGAGTCATTGATCCTATGGTCATGAGCCCTCGACAAATTTGACATTTGTCTTCATTTCATGACTGCGTGGAAGGAATGTGATGTCAGCCTTAAGCGGTCTACGGGCTCGCAAAATACCGCCATGTAGCACCCTCAGGCCTAGGGGACTTGACTTAAGGAAAGAAGTTGACAGGCGATAAAAGGTAAACCTTAGGACTCAGGGTTGGTGTCTTCACGACATAAAGGACTCAGGGTTGTAACTTAAGTGACTGACAACCTAGGCTAGGCAGTCAACAACAAATTATAACGTGAAGGAAGATGACCATAAAACCTAGGACTTAAGGGGAAGGAAACACTTAGGGGGTTTAAGGGTTTGGACTATTTGGCTATGAAGAAAAATAGGCCAATAGTAATCTCATCCAAAGGTTACATATGTGCAGAATGAGTGGTTAGATTTCAATAGTGTCACTGTTATGGGTTTGCAGGTTGTCTTGTGGGGTTTTGGAGTTTCCAGAAGTGTTGGGTTGTGCTTCTATTTTGTTATTTGGATTTTTTCTTTGCATTTTTTTGTACTTCATCATCTTAGGCTCCATAGCTCATTTGGTGCAAGTGTTGTGACATTTTTGTGTGATTTAGTTAGTTTTGGGTGTTTCTGACAAATGGGTTTTTAGCATAGTTTGCTAGTTTGCATTTTTTTGTTGTGGGTTTTCTTTATGAGTTTTTTGCTATTGTTCTATGTTATATTAGACCTAATTTGTTTCTTTTTGTATCAGGAAAATAAAGAATATTTTAGTTTGGAAGGGTTTATGTGTTTTTTGGCAATTTGGGTGAATTGCACATTGTGTATTTCAGCCTGTCTATAGTGTAGTGGATTTTTTGTAGAAGTTTGTACATGTTCATTTTCTACTTTAATAGTCATGTTTTTGTTGTAAGCAACTATTTCATATTTAAAATCAGAATTTGGGTTTCCTATTATAATTTGGCACAAGTTCCTCTTATTATTGTTCAATATTTGCTATGATATTTTATAATTATTTGGGAGTAATTTGGATTTATAATTTTCAGATCTGATTTGGTTCTAAAATTAATGTTGAGGAAATTACAATGGTATCAAAGTACTGATCTTGATAGTCTATAGGGCTTGGGTGATTCATGCACCTCAGTGAAAGAGAAAAAAGATATTTCTAGCAGGAGCAAAAGAAATTAATTGAAGGAAATCCATCTTCAGAAGAAAGAAAAGGGGAAAACCGAGTGAAGAGAAAGATGTCTGATCATGACAATGAAGTGTTTAGAAATATCTTAATGTAAATTCAAGAAAATTAGAAGAAAACTGCAGATAGCCTTGTAGAAACAAGAGAGGTTATGAAAATGTTGGCTAATAAATTACAAGGTTCTGAGTCTATCCAGGAGAGAGGGAGTCCTTCAGTAGATTGTGGGACTTCAAGGCACTCAACTCTCAAAGCTTTATGACCCACATTTTCTTCCTGAGGAAGCATAATCTGAAGTTGAACCTTCTGCCAATTTTGTGGAAGCTATTGCTAGAGATTTAGCTACAATAAGAGCCACCTATAATAATTAAGATGAGGCATTTAGGAACTCAGTTCCTTTTTGTGAATATGTGAATCTTATGAATACCTTGCTACCAAAGAAATGGTTTAAAGGAAATCAAGATTAAGGGGGGAGAGAGCTCAAGAGCAAATTGAACAAACTATCAGCTCCAACCTTTGATTTGAGTGACAAAATTTTAGCAAGGACTTGGTTATAGAAGCTCCAAACTTTCTTTACTCTCAACCCTATGAAGGAGAAGGATGCTATCCAATATTCCACTCCACATCTTGAAGGCATTGCTTATGATTGGTGGTATCACAAAATGGACACCCAAGGCCATGATCAGATAAATTCATTTGAAGAGTTTAGTCAAAGATTATTAGATAGATTTGATCTTAGAGATGAGGAGGACTATGGAGAGTTGTCAAAAATTAAACAAACAACCACAATCAATGCATATGCAGATGAATTTCAAAAAAATGTTGTGATGGTACTTGACATATAAAAAAAAAGAATGGCCTATATTTTCCTTGAAGGGATTGAAGAACCCTTAAAGGGTTTTGTCAAAGCTTTTGCACCTTCTACTTTATAGGATGCAATTAGGAGTTTGCATCTTGAAACCACTATTCCAAAGAAAACTGTGACTCACCAATCCAAGGTTTCTACTCCATGGTAGTAGAAGGGGCATTTCTAAAAGAAGATTTTCCCTACCCTTGTATAGAAGAATGCACCACCAACAACTAAGAGAATAGATGATGAAGAAAAGGAGTTGAAGAGGAAGAAACTATTTTACTTGTAGAGAGCCATGGGTCCTTGGCCACAGATGTCTGGGTAAAGGGCAAGTAAATTTTATTAAAGTTGTTTCAGAACGTAAATCATATGAAGAATTTCATGACCCAAAAGATTCCATTCGTGAGGAAGAAGAAAAAGAAATCAGTAAGGGGGTTCTTTGGAAGATTTGTCTGGAGCTCCTAGATACCATCCTTTCAAGGTTCATGGGGTCCTAGATGGATAAAGAGTGGCTTTATGGATGGATAGTGGGGTAACCCACAACTTTATTGATAAAGGTTTGGTGATGAAGAGAGGATTGAAAGAATAAGAGTTTGAAGGATTCAGTGTCACAATTGCAGATGGATTCAGCATACCTTGCACAAGATTTATTAGACAACTCAATATTACATTGGGTGATTACAAGGTATGTGATGATTTTTATGTTGTTGGTATTGGAAGAGTGATATTGTATTAGGTGTTCAGTGCCTACATTCTATTGGAGGGTATTACCAAAATCATCATACTATGGAGTTCAAGTTCCAATCGGATGGGAAGGAAGTTGTTTTGAGAGGCCTATCAAATGGAGCTCCAAGGGTGGTGATAGAAAAGAAGATGGAGATAATTTTTCAGAGAGGACAAGTAGGATGGGAATTGAGTGTCTTAATTCATCCTATGAGCTCCTCCAAAGGACAAGGTAAATTTCATTTTGAGATTCAAATTTTTTTGGATAAGCCTAGTGTAGTTTTCAATGATATGCCTCTAGGACTACCTCCAGATAGGGGATTTCAACATGTAATTGAGTTAGAATTGGATGCAAAACTTGTTATAACCACTCCCTACCAACATCCAAGGGGCTACAAGGAATAAATAGAAAAAACTATCAGCGAGCTTTTCGATATGGGCTTCATTAGACCTGGTTCTAGCCCATTTGCATTATTTGTAGTGCTCATGAAGAAGAAGGATGACACCTTGATGATGTGCATAGAGCTCATAAAACATTGAACAAGAAGGCAATTAAGAATAGGTACCCTATTTTGAGGATAGATGAGCTCATAGATGAGTTACATGGAGTGACATACTTCTCCAAAATTGATTTGAGGTCAGGATATCATCATATTCACACGAGGGAGAAAGATGTGGAGAAGATAGCTTTCCGGTGCCATTATGAACACTTTGAGTTTTTGGTCATGCCATTTGGACTTACCAATGCTCTAGTGACATTCCAATCTTGCATGAACGAGGTATTAAGTGGACAACTTAGAAAATTTGTTTTGGTGTTTTTTTGATGATATCTTGATCTATAGTAAAACATGGAAAGAACATTTGGAGCATTTAGATATTGTCTTGGGCATTTTGGAGCAGAAATCCTTCTGTGCCAAGTTATCCAAATGTGAGTTTGGATTGACTGAGATTCTTTAGTTGGGACATGTCATCAACTCCAAGGGGGGTTAGGTAGATCAATAGAAGATTTAGGCAATCCTAGATTGGCCTCCACCAACTAATCTAACACAACTGAAGGGATTCTTTGGACTATGTTGTTACTACAGAATGGTTGTAAAGGGTTTTTCTTAGATTTATGTTCCATTAAATAATTTGATAAAGAAGGGAGCCTTTACATGGTCAGAGGAACCATGTAGAAAACATTTGACAAGTTTAAGGAGGTAATGAGCTCATTTCCACTGCTTGCAATTCCTATTTTTTCTCTACCTTTTGGAGTGTGATGCATCCGGAGAGGGTATAGGGGTTGTTCTAACTCAAAAGGGACATCCAATAGCATTTGAGAGAAGGAAAATGAGCAAGTTAGAGAGGGGGTACTCAATTTATGACATGAAAATGTTGGCAATTATGCATGCTCTCAAAACATTTAGACAATACCTTATGTGAAAAGTTTGTGGTGAAAACTGATCACAATAGTCTCAGGTTCTTTTTGAATCAAAAGGAATTGAATGAAAACCAAAAAAGTGGGTGAGTAAATTACAAGTATATGATTTTGAAATTAAATACTTGGAAGGAAAGAAAAATGTAGTGGCTGATGCTCTTTCTAGGAGGCCCACTTTATGTTCCTTGTCCACTATTTCTGCTGATTGGAAGATTTGCATAATTTTAGAGTATGCAAAAAATTAATTTGCTTCTAATGTTCTGAATGAGTTGGTGGAAGATGATAGTTATACAATAGTTGATGGGCTGATTTACTATAAGAACTGGATCTTTTTGGTACTAGAATCCAAGATTAAGGATAAGATACCTAGAGCTTTTCATGATACACCCTTGAATGGTCATCAAGGGTACTATAAGACTTATAGGTAGATCTAAGAAATATTTGCATGGAAGGGGCTGAAAGAGGATGTGCTCAAACACATCAAAGAGTGCATTTCTTTCCAACAGAACAAAGGTGATCAAATTTTACTTGCAGGACTACTCCAACCACTACTAATTCCTGAACAAAAGTGGGAGAGAATTTCTATGGACTTCATTATAGGATTGCCTAAGGTTTAAAGTAAAGATTGTATTTATGTAGTGGTGGACATGTTGAAAAAGTATGCACATTTCTTTCCTATCACATTTGAATTTAAGGCATCACAAGTAGTAGAGTCATTTTTTATGGAAATTTTTAGATTGCATAGATTTCCTAGAAGCATTGTCAGTTATAAGGATGATAGATTCCTTAGCTCTTTTTGGAAGGAGATTTTCCACTTGATGGGTACAGAGATCACACCAAGAATAAGTTACCATCCACAAATAGATGGTCAAATAGAGATAGTTAACAAATGGATAGCGGGATACTTTAGAAATTATGTTTCAAATCAGCAGAATGCATGGGTGAAATGGTTGCATCTTGGAGAGTATTGTTACAATACCTCTCACCACATGTCTATTGGTATACCTCCTTTTATGCAGAAAAAGTAACCTTGGGGGCTTTTTTCTCTCAAAGTTTAGCTCCCGGGTCCTTTAGAATGCATTTAGAGCATCTTGCATGATTTTGATGACTCCCGATGAGAAAACCCTAAAATTTCATGGCAATTGGGACTCAGGGGGTGCAATTAACATGAATCCTACCTAAAATAGGGGGGGAGGACTTGGGCGCCCACACCCTAGTCCTATCCAATTTTAGGTCAGGACCTATTTCAAAGTGTCAGTTTATGACCGTTATTTAGGTCCTATGCCGACATGGTAAGTTTGAATTAGGAATTCTTAGCGGGAATGTTTGTAGTTGCATATATAAGCATGATTAGGTTATCATTTTTAAACTAGATAGAAATTTGATGAGCATTGTGATTTTGTGAAAGTGATTCAAGGTGTTCATTATGTGGCAAAGTAGAATTTATGTTGTTCTTGTGTTTGTATTTACAGATTTGGCATCCATCTCCTCATGGCATGAAGAGCATCTTCCTTCCATGAGATCTTCAGTACAAGGTGATATCAATTGTGTTTTCTAGCATTTATCGTTTAGATTTTGCCTCTATCCCATAGGGATATGCACTCTATATCTGACAATGGTGTTCGGAAGACTTGAATGTCTCTCCGGGGCTTGACTGAGGCAAGCCTTTAAACACCACAACCCCCAACCCATTTTTCCATGATCGCAGGTTACAGGTTGAAAAAGCGAAAGAAGTGGAGTTACAGGAGAGTAGTGCAGACTGTCAAAATTGTAGATTAGAGAAGAAAATAGGGACCTGGACTCTGGTGCCCGCTCATTAGTCCTTCAGATCCTGCAACAGAAGAATCTTCGGAACAACAGGAACAGGTTACAGACAAGATTCCCAGATCCTGAAGAAAACTGTGGCACTAGACTAGGGCGCCTGCTCATTAGTCCCTAATTTTTCCACACATTGAACTTTTAAATCTGGTATGCATTTAATTGTCATTTGATATCTTTGTTGGATCATTTTCTGTAATTTGTTCGTTTGTTTACGATTTCACAAAATTAGGGTTTTGAGCATAATTGGGGTTAATTGAACAAAAAATCTACACAATTCCAATCTTCCCTTATGTTCCAAGTGACAGGAGATCTGTAGTAGAGTTCTCTACTTAGTTGAATGTCCTTGAATGTTTAGTGGTGGAAGGAGGATCAACGTAAACCATTAAAATCCATTATCTTCACTTTTAACACTAAACATTTTGGTGAACCCATGTTTTTGGAAAAAATTACAAAAAAAATTGAAAATTTTGAAAAATTTGAAAAAATTGGCATTTTTAGCTTGCATTTTCAAATAATTTGAATTAGTTTGCATTTAATTTCAACAAATTTCTATCATTATCATCAGATATGATTTAAAATATAGAAATATTTCATTCATCATTAATTTAGATTGCATTTTCATGCTTAAATTGATAAAAATTGCTTGAAATTGTGCATTTTTCCACATAACCTAGTTTTGCATTAGCTAGGGTTTGTAGTCAAAATATTGTTTCAGATTTTACTACCCTTTCAAAATACTCAGTAGGACTGATCTATAACTGAAGTGTTGCATCATAGTGGTTTTCTTGCAAAAATTTCATGCCTAGGGTTTGAAAACCTTGCTTTTTCACTAGATTTTGGCCTTATTGTCTCTCTAGATTTGCATCATAGGCATGTTGTAAAGGATTTTTCTGCACTAATTGGCTGTTATCAGGGTTATTATATTCTTACCTTCATCAAATTATTTACAACACCCTTTTATAGGGCCTTTACATTTAGATTTGGTGAAAAATTGCATGTTTTAGCTATATTTTCACTAGAGTTTGACTTAGATTTGCACTATAAGTGTGTTGTTACAGATTTTATCACTTTATGTGACTGATATTACTACTAGAATCTACTTCACCTCATAAAATTCTTTACAACACCCTTTTTTACTGGGTCTTTGTATTGAAAACTCGTGAAAAATTGCATATTTTAGTGTATTTTCACTACGTTTTGACTTGTCATCACTCTAGGTTTGCATAAAAAGTGTGTTGTGAAGGATATTATTGCTTTATTATACTGATATCAGACATATTACTCACTAAAATTAATCAATTTTCTTACAACACCCTTTCTTTCACTTGTTTGCATTGAAAAAAGTTGAAAAAATCAAGCATTTTAGGTCACTTTCATACATAGTTTTTGCACTTGTCTTTTGCATAACTTTTGAAAAGATTTTGAAATCTGATCTTACATTGATTTGAAAACTTATACACATGGCTTCTAATTGCAACAATAACAATAGGTTCCCTCCTAGGTCTTACATGAAAAGAAAGGTCCTTGAACCTAAAATTGTGTTTACACCTCATGATAGAACAATTGGAGACACTGAAGGACCTCTTTATATCACTGTGAAGATAATGGGAAATCTTGTGAATGGAACCCTTATTGATCGTAATTGCATGTCTAATGTGGAAACATAAGAGTTTCTCTATTCACATGGATTGATGCAAGGCTTTTATGACCCTTCGGACATGATGATTAAGACACATAAGGGAACCTTTATAAACACTTTTGGGAAGATATCTTTATTGGTTACTATATTTGAGAAATCTACAAAACAATTATTTGATGTTGTCCCTGTTTCTGACCTTTTTTGCATAAAACTAGGACATCCATGGTTAAAGGCTATGAAAGCTGTCCCTTCAACAATTTATAACTTTGTAAAATTCCATTTGAATGGACAAGTGCATACTATCCCTCACAATAGGTATAAGCCTTTGGTTACAAGACAACACTTTACCCTTGATTACTTTTGGGAAAGATCTGAAGAGGAATCGGAGCCATGAACAGATTTCAACTTCTTGAGCTATAGAAAATACAAAACAAAACTATTACATCAAGTGGCCGGTCCTTCTATTCAAGAAACAACAAGAGACAAACAACCCACATTTGAAGAGAATCCTGGACTAAAAGGAAAAGGACCCTATGCCAAGGTTCCTCCCCTACCATCCTTATGAGGATCGGGAGGTAGTCAAATTGACAACAAAACATTCCACCTAGACAAATGAGATTTGATCCTAGTTCTTCCTCTAAAACACAAAAACCTATGGAAGAGAAAAACACTATCTTACAAGAGATAAGTGGTAAGATAAAAAGAAATAGACAAGCAAGAGAAAGGAGGAGGAGATGACAAGCTTATGCCCAACAAAACACATCTCAACAAGAAAACATCTCACCAAACATTGAATCAAACAAAGAAGATCTTAAGAATGGACAACTTGAAGACAAGAATAAGAGTTGGGCTATGGTACCTTATGTACCACTTTCCTCTAACATTCAGCAGTGGGAAGATGATGATGACTTGCTTGATGACAACCCTTAGTTTAGTTGTCCCTACAGGTAAGTATTTATAACCCTTTACCTCACATGTTGTGCTTCCCCCATGATGTTTTATGTGTTGTTTAGGCCTCCTGGGATGACCCTTGATTCTCTTGTAAGGTCAAGGATACTGGGAGACCACCTTTGTTGTGACCTTCTATTTATACCATAATTCTTCTATATTGCTTCTCCTCTATTTTCACTGTTGTGTGTTGTGTCTTATGAACATAGCGTTGCGGTTGGTGACTTGGGGGCACCCTCCTATGTGACTATCCCTAAGGCACTTGTTTCTCCTCTCTTGATTTATTGTTTACCTTCCTCTAGTGTTTCTATCTAGCAGGCGGATGACGAAAAATAAATTATACTGATACGGACCTAGTGTCCCTTCAACAAGAAATCAATAAATGGACCAAGCCCATACATGATGATGGGATTGATATATTATCTGACACTTGGCTAGTAGAATCACTCCGTGTGATCTTGATGTTGTCTTATCGCACTTACAAACCATAACAATATTGCTGCTCCGTGCACTTTGTTTATCTTTGAATCTCACCTTGGTTACACTTAGTTTTAAGATTTCTGTAGTATAGCCCCACGGTTATAATTAGTCTCTGAATTCATAGTATAACCTCATCTCTCTATGTGAATGATCATATGCATTGTTGTTTATCATGATTATATGGACGCTAACACTTTTCTTGCAGGAATGTGTTTGTGGGAATATTTGGTGATCGTAAATTACATGTCACCTTCTGGGGGCTTTGCGAGAGTCCATGTTCCCTTATGTGTTTTCTTCCTACCTTAACGTGCTTGATATTGGTACACAATATCAACCACCTTAAGGTGGGGGCACATATAAGGTAATATGTCTATTTTAGATGCTAGCAAAGTGTGCTTGTTCTCAAGTGCAGTTTAAAGACTGGTGGCAATGAGTCCCTCTTGCACTATGAGATTTGTTTGAAATCTATTGCAATTATTTAAGCCCTCTGCGGAGGTGGGATATCACATATATCCTTTTTATCTTTAGCCCTTTGCGGAGGCAGGGATGGTGTATTTCTTGAGGAGAGTGCACATTAGGTGTCATTTTCTAAAAGTCCTTTGCGGAGGTGGGGAGTGAATCTATAACTATCCTAACCCTTAAGCATGTCTTCGATAATTGTTGTGGCAAAGCCCAATCATTGGTGTGTGCTTGTAATGTGCTTGAGATGGTGATGAACCTAGAAATAGGTACACTCCATCGCTTGTCTGCCATGTTTTCTCCATGTCTTCCATGTGTGTGTGTATTGCGTGTTTGTTCCCAAGCATAGTCTTAAAGACCCGTGGCGATGAGTCCCTCCTATGCTTTGGGATTTGTATGGCGTGTTTGTTCTCAAGTGCAGTCTTAAAGATTGGTGGTGAAGATTCCCTCCTACACTCTAAGATTTGTTTGGCGTGTGTGTTGCCCCATATGTAGTTTAAAGATCGGTGGCGATGAGTCCCTCCTGTATTATGGGTGGTGCATTTACTTTCCTTGTACTTGCATTTGCATTTCATATATGATAAAAAGAAAAAGAAATTCATCCCTGTATTCACTGCATTCACTAGGTTTTGCGTGTCTTCAATGCTGTCTTCTCCATGTTTTGCATGATTGTAACTATCTTCTCCATGTTTTGCGTGCCTGTTACTGTCTTCACTATGATTGGCGTGTCTTCTCCGTGCTTGGCATGTTTGCTATGTTTGTTGACCGTACTTTAATTCATGTATTGGCCTTGTGTTTATACATACATTAAAGTGGGGGCTAAATGTTATGTCATAAAAAGTAACCTTGGGGGCTTTTTCCTCTTAAGGTTTAGCTCTTGGGTCCTTTAGAATGCATTTAGAGCATCTTGCATGATTTTGATGACTCCCGATGAGAAAACTGTGAAGTTTCATGGCAATTGAGACTCACGGGGTGCACTTAACATGAATCCTACCTGAAATAGGGGGCAGGACTTGGGCGTCCGCACCCTAGTCCTGCCCTATTTTTGGTCAAGACCTACTTAAAAGTGTCGGTTTATGACCGTTATTTAGGTCCTATGTTGACACAGTTAGTTTGAATTATGAAATTCTTAGCGGGAATGTTTGTAGTTGCATATATAAGCATGATTAGGTTATCATTTTTAAACTAGATGGAAATTTGATGAGCATTGTGATTTTGTGAAAGTGATTCAAGGTATTCATTGTGTGGCAGAGTAGAATTTGTGTTGTTCTTGTGTTTGTATTTGCAAATTTGGCATCCATCTCCTCATGGCATGAAGAACATCTTCCTTCCATGAGATCTTCAGTACAAGGTGATATCAATTGTGTTTTCTAGCATTTATCATTTGGATTTTGCCTCTATCTCACAGGGATACACACTCTTTATCTGACAATGGTGTTCGGAAGACTTGAATGTCTCTCTGGGGCTTGACTAAGGTAAGTCTCTAAACACCACAACCCCTAACCCATTTTTTCATGATCACAGGTTATAGGTTGCAAAAGCAAAAGAAGTGGAGTTACAGGAGAGCAGTGCAGACTATCAGAATTGCAGATCAAAGAAGAAAATGAGGACCTAGACTCAGGTGCCTACTCATTAGTCCTCCGAATCCCACAACGAAAGAATCTCTGGAACAACAGGAATAGGTTACAAACAAGATTCCCAGATCCTGAAGAAAACTGTAGCACTGGACTAGGGCACCCGCTCATTAGTCCCTAATTTTTCTACACACCAAACTTAAAAATTTGGTATGCATTTAATTGTCATTTGATATCTCTATGTGCGATCATTTTCCATAATTTGTCCATTTGTTTACGATTTCATGAAATTAGGGTTTTGAGCATAATTGGGCTTAATTGAACAACAAATCTACACAATTCCAATCTTCCCCTATGTTCCAAGTGACAAGAGATTTGTAGTAGAGTTCTCTACTCAGTTGAATGTCCTTGAATGTTTAGTGGTGAAAGAAGGATCAACATAAACCATTAAAATCCATTATCTTCACTTTTAACCCTAAACACCTCCTTTCCAAGATCTTTATGGATATGATGCATTTTCTTTTCCTAATTTATTGTTTTCAAATAGTAGAGTACATGAAGCAAGTGATCTTATCAATCAGAGTTAGGAAATATCAAGGTCACTTAGGGATAATCTACAACATGCACAAAATCAACAAAATATGTATGCAGACATGAAGAGAACAAAAATAGATTTTGAGGTAGGGATTTGGTTTTTGTTAGATTGTAGCCATATAAACAGAGTTCACTGAAGAACAATGGGGCTGAAAATCTCAAGCCCAAGTACTATATGGACCCTATAGCATCATCAAAAAGATTGGCGAAGTAGCATATGAGTTAGAGCTTCTATTGGATAGCAAAATCCATAATGTTTTCCATGTTTCCTGTTTGAAGAAGGTTCTTAGACAAAAAGTGGTGGCTTCATCTGATTTTCCACCATTGGATGATGAAGGGAAATTAATTTTGAGCCTTGAAGAGGTTCTACAAACAAGGGAGAAAAATTTGAGAAACAAGAGCATTACAGAGTATTTGATCAAGTGGAAACATTTGCCAATGGAGGATGCAACTTGGAAAGGGCTTGAGATACTTGAGCATCCAAATCTTCATTTCTTGAGGAAAATCAACCTTTGGGAGGGAGGACTTGTCATGTACCCTATCCAAAAATAGCACTTACTAAATATAGTAAGTTCCCACTGTCCATATAGTAAGTCGGGATCACATGACAACATTTGGGAAATAATATTATTTGTTCCGGTGCAATTTCATTAATTTAAACAAATAAATATTAAAAAAAATAAATTAAATATTAAATTTCTCAAGTTAGGCATGGGGGTCTCTTGAAGTCTTTCGAGCAGTTATTGGAAACAGAGAATCTCACATTTTATTGTTTTCTTTATAACCGACAATAATGATTGGAAAATACAATTGTTAGAGGATATTTTGGGAAACAAATTAATGAAGTATATAGCTGCCTGGCATGGGAAAATGTGATGCCTCTCTTGGGTCATTGGCATATTAAAACATAAATCTTTTCATTTTAAAACTATTGCATTTTGATTATTTCTTCTCATAGAGTTATATGCTTGTGTTTTTTCATTGGGCGTTGGACCATTGGAGATGGAGGATTTTGGATGGGATGTTCATAAGTTTTAGGTGGTTTGAGGATGGAAGTCCTTAGATCATAGAGGGTAATCTCAACCAGAGGTTACATATGTGCAGAATGAGTGGTTAGATTTCAACAATTTTAGTGTTTTGGGTTTGCAGGTTGTCTTGTGGGGTTTTGAAGTTTCCAGAAGTGTTGGGTTGTGCGTCTATTGTGTTATTGGGATTTTTTGCGCATTTTTTGTACTTCATCATCTTAGGCTCCATAGCCCATTTGGTGCAAGTGTTGTGAAGTTATTGTGTGATTTAGTTAGTTTTGGGTGTTTTCGGCAAATGAATTTTTAGCATAGTTTGCTAGTTTGCATTTTTTTGTTGTGGGTTTGCTTTAGGAGTTTGCTGTTGTTGTTATATGTTATATCAAACCTGATTTACTGTTGTAGTATTAGGAAAATCAAGAATATTTCAGTTTGGAAGAATTTCTATGTTTTTTGGCAATTCGGGTGAAATGCACATTGTGTATTTTAGCCTATCTGCAGTGTAGTTGAAGATTGGTGTTGTGGGTTTGTTGCAGAAGTTTGTACATGTTCATTTGCTACTATAGTAGTGATATTTCTATTGTAAGCAGCCATTTCATAATTAAAATCAGAATTTTGGTTTCTTGTATAATTTGGTAAAAGTTCCTCTTGTTATTGTTCAGTATTTGCTATGATATTTTATAATTATTTGGGAGTAATTTGGATTTATAATTTTTAGATCTGATTTGGTTCTAAAATTAATGTTGAGGACATTACATTGCATTCCATGAGTTGGCATCTCATTGAGGCATATTATTAAAGAGTTCACATGCATTTTTTGTGCTTCCTCATTTTACATATATGTCTACCACAAAAGTTCAAACTATAATATTTGACCAAAATCTGCCTACCGTTATGCTTTGATGGATGTCCATTAGATGAAATTTTCTAAGGATTTTTCAACAAATCCATTTTGTGTGAAAACTATAAATCATTGCATGTCATCCAAACCACATTGCTTTGGCTTATTCTACCTTATCTAGACATTTGATTTAATGATTTTGTATTTGTATAAACTTTGTAATCATTGCATGATAGGGAACCACATTTCTTTGAGATAAACTTATTGTGCTCTAATCACTCTCTTATAGAGTTGGAATGATAATAGGGTTTTAAATTTATGCTCATTACACTTGTTTTAATATGATGAGTCTATATTATTCATTGAAACAATATATCAAATAGATCTTAAGCTTTATAATAGCCATATCAACCCTTGAATCAACATTCTATAACCAATAAAATTAGATCATATTCTCTGTGACATTCTGTCATACAAATTACATGCCATTTTTTTGGAATTTGATTCAATGAGTTTTAATTATATAAATTTTGCAATCATTGTTTGTCTTGAGCCACATTTCTTTGGAATATTTTTTCATTGGATTATATGCCTTATCTAGGCTATCAACAAGGCATCTCTTGAGGCATTATGGCAAATTATTTATGCACTCTGTGCATACATATTATCATGGCCTATGAAATCACAATTTGAGAATACTATATTTGTATATAAAATAGTATAATATGTTGAATCTATTGTATGTAGAGTATGCCATTTATTAATATGTTATATTGGTTGTACATAAAGTATGCAATTATTAATATGTTGTACCAACTATACATAGAATATGTCATTATTCCTACATACTAGATATGTATATGAAATAAAACAGAAAAGAAATAAGTTTCAGTTGTTCCTACCTTGGTATAATGATTGCACAAAAGATGCATGGTGATTATTTGTTGTTATCTCCTATTAAATATGCAATATTAGTCAACCAAATAGATGATTATAGATAATATGGGTGTGTGTGTGTGTGCGTGCACACATGTAAATACCTATGGGTATATGCATTGATTTATTACATGTTAAAGAAATTACCTGATTTAAGATAGATGATGTTTTAAGACCAACTTAGGGGCAATGTGTGACAAGGGTTTGGTGATGATATTATATTTCTGAAAAAACTTGTGAGTTATATGACCAACTTAGGGGCAAGGTATGTCGGGGGTTTGGTGATGATAGTATATTTCTAAAAAACTTATGTGTTAAGACCAACTCAGGGGTAGGTTATGCTGAGAGTATGGTGATAATATATTTTTGATAACTTGTGTGCTTCATTTATACTTTATGTTTCCATTAATATTTTATTGTCATTTATGGATGAGTCAAGCAAGAGATAGTAGCACATTGTGAACAAATGACCTGCATCTATATGCAATTTATAATTAAATGCTTTGGCCAAAGTGATGCTATAGTTGTATGCATTGTTAGTTCAATGTACTCACATGTTTTATGTTAGTCAGAAGTCATGTTAGCTAGAGGGTATCTAGGGATTGCATGACTGACTGTATGTGATGAGTATGTATATATTTGCACTTGGTTCTTAGATTTGGTTATGGTTTTATCATATATGTCATTATCTCCACCCTCATTAAAGGGTCAAGAAACTTTCAGTAGGAAGATGAGTGGGGGATTGCTTGGATTGCGGTTGGAGGAAAAGCACTCAAGTGATGCTCTCCCTCTTACATCTTACCAACCATATTGCTTGCACTTGGTCGGGATGACCACGATCATTGCACAACTATTTATAATAAATTATAAGGTCAAGGATTATGTATAACTGATGATTATTGATAGGTTTATAGGAGATCAGTCCTAATCCTAATTTGTATTTTATTATATCATTTGTAAACATGTATCATGATAAATGATCGACATCATTATCATGAATTATAGAACTTTATTGTTTAATTAAAAAATTCAAATTTGTATCATTTTTGGATAATTTCAAGTAAATTACTTGTTTAAATAGTATTATTTTTGGGGTGGCTCGTTACACTTTTAGGGTACCTAAGGGAGCTCTTGCTTTAGAGAGAAAGTTACCTATGAAGAAAATAATATTGTGGTAATAGATAATGGACCATATAGGTGAGGAGTGTCTAAGGACTCTAAAAAATAAGAATCTTCTTGAGAGGATGAATGATTTTTGTGAACAATGTGTATATAGAAAATTTAGAAACATTTTTAGTTTTATTCTAGTCCTCACAAATCTTTCAATGTGTTGGATTTAATTCATTCAGATGTCTTTGGTCCTATTAAGTTCCTTTAATTTTTAAGTCTTTGTAATATGTATCTTTTATAGATGATTATTCTAGGACATAGGTGTATTTCCTCAAGAGTACATTTAAAGTATTTAGTCAATTTAAGGAGTTTAAGGCCCTTTTGGAAAATCAAACTGATAGGAAGATTAAGGTTTTGAGGAATGGCAATGGAAATGAGTTTTATTTTGCAAATTTTGGCATATTCTATAAAGAGCAAAGGATTGAGAGACATAAGATAACTCCATATACCCCTTAATAGAATGGTGTTGCAAAAATAATTACTAGGACTTTAGTGGAGATGGCTAGGAGTATGCTTAGTGGTGTCAACTTGGAACATAAATTGTAGGTAGTAGCATTTGCTATAACTTGCTACTTGTCTAATAGGTCTCCTACGTTATTTCTTGTTGAAAAGACTCCTATATATGCATGGATAGGAAAAAAACACTCATTACAACATCTTAGAGTTTTTGGTTGTGAGGCATAAGCACATGTGCCTAGGGAGAAGCAGTCAAAGTTGGAGAATAAAGCAGTGAAATGTATCTTCATTGGCTATGGTGTTGGTGTGAAAGGGCACAAACTTTGAGACCTAAGTGACCAAGAGTGTTTATTACCCTCAAGGGAATGGGTAAGAAAAGATCATAAACAAAACATTAAAATCTATATTGGTCAAAATAATCAATGATTGAGAACAAAAAATTAGCACCTACAAATAATTGTATCCTACTCTTTGGGCATATGAGAAAAGCATCTGAATACCTACAAGGGTAACCCCATATACACTTACATTTGGATTACAAGCGGTTCTACCCTTGGAAGTAGAAATACCCACTCTTTGAGTGTCTCTACAAGGACTCCTCAACCACGAGGAATACCAAGTTGTTAGATTGACAAAACTTGACATGCTAGATGAGAAATGACTAAGATCCATATTGAGACATGAAGCATACATAACTCGTGTTAGAAAACAATACAATAAAAAGGTCATTCCCAAACAATTAAAGGTAAAATCAATTGTGCTTAGAATAAACAACCTTATTGATAAGAGAGTTAGTGAAGGTCAAAAGTTTAGACCAAATTAGATTGGTCCGTATCTAGTTAAGGAAGATGTCAACAATGACACTTATCTTTTGTGTACCATGAAAGGTGAGGAGTTTAGAAAAAAAATTGATTCATTTCACCTTAAAAATACTATATCTAAAATTAAAATAAATATGCATTGAACTCTATCCACCATGCCTCATCTTGTTTCATGGTTGCTCTTTTTCAATTTTTATTTTAATAGAAGTCTTAAATTATTGGTATATAGGCTACTTTCACTAAGTCACAAGATCCCCATGCCATAATACACCATTTATTCCCTTATATTCCTAATAATTTGGATGAGTCAATCTAAAGATTTAAATTGACCCTAGTCTTAGAAATCATTACTTCTTAATTAAATAGATAATAAGCACTCAAGCCTACAATATTCCCTAGAAGCTACATGCAAGTTTTCCCTAATTCTCCCCAGCAAGGGGGGAGTCTTAGAAGCCAGTTTGTATCCACTTGGGTGCATCTAATCCATTACTTACCTTCCCAAACCTTCAGTGACAAGCCCTCACTTCTTCCTAGTAGCATGGGGTTAGGTTAAGGGGTCTGATACTCTAATCAATTCTAAAACAAAAATAAGAAATAAGAAACTATTGCACAATGTCCATACCCTCGAGTGTAGACTCCAATTGAAGCTATGAGGGTGGAATTCACTAGAAATGGAGTAAATAAGCAAAGCATATTGACACACAAGTTAGATGAAATAACTAGGAGTCTTTCTTATCATTGAAAGGCCTTCCTTGTTGAGGACACTTTCCTCTACTCTAGACTTGACTTATTGGCCATCTCAAATCTAAGTTTAGGAGATACCTATAAATCTTGTTACTCATTGATGTCTAGTGCTAGCCTAAAGGTTAGTTCAGATTAGGATTAGTCTTTGCCCCCCTAAAAATTTATTTTCATCTTTGTCATTTTTCCCATTCCCACCTAATTTCCTAACTATATTATAAAATCCTAGTGAGTAGTCCTATCCTACACAATCTACAATCCCATAAATGCAACCATAGTGTCTATATCATATATCCACATTATACAATAAGTAAAATCATGCTATAACAAAACCATGCATGTCAAAGCAATAACTATGTAAAACCATCATATTAGCCCAAGTGCATCCATACATATCCATCGTCCATGATTACATACATCATGAAACTACAAAATACCAAAATATGAGTGTAACACATATACACATACATGAGTATCCATGAATAATTGAAAGGCTAAACTCTAAACCATCCATATGCACAAAGGGAAAGAAACACAAATGAGATCCGTTGCTTGATAATAAATAGATGGACATCAATTATGATAATCATGGGAGTCCTATAAATCAAAATGAAAATACATACATGTATACAAATCTACCCATGCAAAGGGGTAAGTCAAATACCCATAAATTAAAATTGAAAGAGCCCCCAAAAGGCCTTCAAATCATGATTGTGACCCCACCCACCTAAGGCTCCTACTCCTCTATCTCCTCCCATTATGTACTATCTCTAATCAGGTAGGTGCTCTCTCTATTGGCATGATTCTATGATCAAGTTGGTGTCCTAGCATGTAAGTGTGAGTACGATCAATGGCTATAACTTGCACTTCCTCACACTAGGCCCCTCAAAAGCTTGGTCTCTGTCTCTAGACAACCAATCCTCTCTCTAGGCCATGATCTCTTTACCACCATGAGCAAACACATCTGTACATCTACACACCACTATAGGTAGATGCATGTCAACTAGTAGTTCCTCCTTACACCCTCGGATTGTTATGGGATTTTTTTCCTCGAGAAATTAATTAAATAAATAAAGTTTGCAAAAACTTTAGAGAGTAAAATTAAATATATTTATGAAAAATAAAATAGAATAAAATAAGAATAAATGTCAAAAAGAAAGGAAAAAAAGAAGTTACTTTCGAGTTAAAATAAAGGTTAAAGAACCTTATTAATAAGTATTGTCGTATTGGAGTGTGTTTCATGGGAAGTTACAATTAAAAGGTTATTTGTAATATTATTTATGAAAGGGTGTGATAGTTGGAACCATCCTTTGGGTTATTATTTAAACTCATGAAAATAATGTAAAAAGAGGAGACACGGTGTAGTGCCCCTCATTTTGGCTTTTGACCGTTGATAGTATTTCAGTTACACTTAGATAGTTTTGAGACATGTGGATGATAGACTTATTTGTTATGCTTGCTATGCTCATTTTGGATTATGGATTACTGATGTGGTTGATGACATTTGTTATGATCATTATGATGACATTATTGATATTATAGTTATGATGTGTTTGACATGATCAGTTAATGGTTAGATGTTATCATGCTTTATGTGATTGGATGTTATCTGATTGATAGTTAGGGATGTCTATGTTTATTGTCATGCTTTCAGAGAAGGGACAGTGTAGTACTACTCATTACGAGCACCCTACTATGCTGTGACTCCTTGACTCTGTGTGTTTGATATATATATGTATATGCTCGTTTGCAACACCTCGTTTTGATGCAGGTTGCAGGTACCAGGTATCGACTCCACCTGACTTAGCAGGTCTGAGCATGCCTTTACTCCAATGGATAATGTGGATGGGAGATAGCATGGGGTTCCCTAGGTTAGTCCTTGTCTTCAGTTTGTGGTCATGGGTCTTGATGTCACTCAGGGGTTCTTGCTCTTGGGTTCTGGTCATCATTTGGTATATAGTTGTTATTGTTTGAACTTGTGGTTTCAGTCTATGTGTATTTGTTGGAAATGCATTTATTATATTAATAATAATAATATTAATAGTAAGTTAGATATAATAGTATTTATCTAGGTTGTTATTTAATAATGTGAAAATTGGTAATATTGAATAAGTGTTTAATAAAAATTAAATTAATAATTTTAATAATTGTAATAATGATATTAGTCACAAGTCATTAATATTATATTAATTGTTGAATTAGTTTATGGTTAGTTTGAAAATATTATTAGTTAATAATTTATTGTCGAGTGAGTTGTATTAAATTTCTGATTTGAAAAATCTCTCTAGAAGTAGAAAATTTATGGCATTTAATTTCATTTAATTTTAGAGAGATGGTGGGTTTCAAAAATGGATTCGGGAGTGGGAAATTATTTGGCTTTGTCTATTTTTGTATCATGCGAGTTATTTGAGGGAGGAGGATTTCTGAGAAGAGGGGAGGCAGAAATTTGGGAAAAATTTGGGGAATTTTAGAAGTGGAAGGATTTTAGAAGCTGAAGGATTTTGGAAGTTGAAGGATTTAGAAGCTGAAGGATTTTGAAGTTGAAGGATCAAATTTTGGTTATGTGTTGTATGATTGAAAGAATGTTATCTGTGTTTTTTTTTTGAAATGAATCGTTCTCTCTCCTTTGTTACTTTGAATCCGTTGGTGGTTGTTTTTGACTTCTTGTCGCCTTTCTAATTCTCGGTATCCTTGCAATTCCATTGAAGGTTTCTTTTGATCATTCATGCCTATACTTCAATACTAAAACCATTTAGATGTTACCTGGACCAAAAGAGAGTGATCTATTAAGATCATTTACCAGTTCTTTTTTTTATTTTGTTCCTTGGCTGCTCTCAGTGCCGTCATACGGCCTCACCCAGCATTAGCCTTTCAAACTTGCTTGCCAGTAAATGAAGTTATAAGACTATGCATCTGGATCGATTATCTAATGAAACCTTTATCAACTTTTTTTCCTCTGATCGACTTTTCTCAACCTTATCTCCTCTAATTCCTGCCAGCAAATGAAGTTTTATAGACTGCCCATCTGGAACGAATGAGTCAATGAAATATTTTTTTAAGAATTCTTACCTTTTCCATGGGCGCTACCATACGACGTTGCCAGGCTTTCTCTTTTAAAAAAAAATTGTTGGAGAACTCCAGTGTTGATTATCTATGGACGAGTTGTTTCTGTTTATGAAGTCTTAATTTAACTTTTATCTCTGCCTTAGTGCCATCGTACAGCCTGCATCAACCATAGCCTTCCCAAATGTTTGCCTGAAAATAGAGTTCCTTAGACTGCTAAAGAGAATCGATGCAAACAAATGAAACTTCATCATTTTTTTTGTTTTACTTCTACTAGACGCCGCTGTATGGCACCCTGGAGGCTTTGCCTTCCAAAAACTTTTGTCTGAACACCACGATTTCTGGCTGGCGTTTATATTTGTTCTTTTATTTGATTTCTCTAAAAATTTCACTCATTATCTTCAGTCTCCTGGCCATCTACCATTGATCTGTGTTTTTTGAAGTCTCTGTGAAATTCCATTCAGTTTCTCTCTTTGGCTGAATAATAAAAATTAGAATCACTTCATATATCCTCATCTAGGTCTGACTTAGTATGAGTATAGTTAAACTGATGCTCTATTTAGAAAGAGTCTATTGAAATAGTTGTTAGAGGAATAGATTATTTAAGTTCTTTAGAAAGCTCCCTTTTGAACTTCACAAATAGTTGTCAGTAAACAATTACATTGGTGAATATAGGAAAATGTTATTTGATCAATTTGATACATCTAAATGCAAGCAATTCATTAATGTAGCATTGTAGGACTATAAATATTATTATTTTAATTATTTTATTTTGTCAAAATGGAGTTGTTAAATTGATATTTTAATTATACTATTTCTAAATTTAATTCAATTGTATACTTATCTTTATTAAGAAAAGATTAATAGTTGTAAGTCATTAAAATTAAGCTTAGGATAATTCTAGGATTATAATAGATTTAATTGTAATATTAATTATTAAAATAATTAAATAATTTATAGTTGGGATGATAGATCTTGTGTTGTTCATAAGGTATTATTGTCTTAGAAGAATTATTATTTTATTAGAAAAAGAATTGATATCTAAAATAGTTTGAAAAGTATTGTAATATTTGAGCTTTGAAGCTTGGATATTATATAGTTTTCATTGTCAGTTACAATCCGATGTATATTAATGTAGAAATAGGACCATTGTACTAAAATTGGGTTTTGAGTCTTACAGTTATGTTTTGTCAAGCCTAAGTGTAAAGTGATGTTTCTAGTGGGATGTCATGTCATTTAAACCTTTAATTCTAGTATTGTGGAATGGATATTTGATTAGTGGTATTTGTGTTTTAAATTACATAGCTCCAGAGGCTAGGTCACTTAGAGTCCAATGTAACATTGTGACATGATTTAAATTGTGATGTTTTCATTTGGTATGAGGTCTTGATGTGGTTCAGGGAAAGATTGTTGTTTTGCTCCTTGAATTTGGAATTGACTTTGTACTGATTCGGTATGCAAGAGGTAGATGCCTTGTAGTGTCATTACCATGCATGTCATTTTGGTGGTTTCTGTTTGTTGGCTAGAGGTTCTAGTTGCATGTAGGGGAGTAGCTTTCATGGTGGGGCTGGTGCCCAAAGAGGCTGCCTGGATAACCCTATAGAAGTTGTAATTAAGTGATAACGTAATTATTAACCTAGGTGGGGTTGGGTAGATATACACATAACAAGATAATTATGATGCCTCACCCATGCCTTTAGCACTCTCTTAGGCTAAGGATGGGATGAGAAGGCCTAGTTGGCATGATCGACCTCCTTGTCCTCATGAGAGGATGTGTCGATTCTGCATGTGTCAGCCTATGGGGCCGGTGCCTAGAGAGAGGTTGCCAGGATAACCATAGATGGGGGCCATTTTCTAGAGAGAGATAGCCTGGATAACCCATGCTAGGACCATGCAATGACACTCTCCCTACCGCAGCTTAGTTACTTCCCATTTTGATACCTTCTATTGTTGCCTCTGGAGTAGTGTTAGCCTTTGTTGACCCATGTTTCTGTGTTGATTTTTGTATCTACTTATTGTACCTTTTTGATCTTTGACTTAGTGGAACCTCATCATTATCTCTTAGCTCGGGGGGTGGACCTCAGGGTTCCACATGGTCGGGTGGAAGAGCTTAATCCATTGGTTATTATTTAGCATTTTGGTTCATGTTCATGATAGAGGTGTTTTCCAATTCCAGACCTGGACTTGCATTCTCAGAGTTGTATTATGCTTCCAGATTTGTATAACCATGATGTATATAGTAAACTAGTGTAATCAGTCAAGAAGTCTTGTAATCATGTACTCCTGTATCTGATCGCTTTTGTACTATATTTATATCTTGTAATGAAACATGTATTCTTCTTATGTTGTATCAAATTGTATATAAACTTGTGTGATGTAATATGTTGTTAAGAATCTATATTTATATGATGTAGTTATGTCCCTAGAGATGTTAGTTGATGTTGTTATTAGTGTTATTTGATCTAGTGATTATTGCAAATAATTGTTTTAATTTTTTTTTTCTGTAATTTTATTGCCTGTTAGCCTAACTCTCTAGGGTTGCATGACGAGGCATCACACACAGGGAAAAAAAGAAAAGGAAGTGCATGAATCAGGAAGGAGAAGGATTATAGATTTGACAGACAGTGAGCATTGGAGAAGGGGCACATAATGTGTGTCCCAATCGGGGTACATCGTACACCCGTGATTATCCTGGCCAGGGCTTTTGTGTGCACTTGTGTTGAGCATGTTTTGTTGAACATGGATTTGGAGCACTTGTGTGTGTGTTTTCTGAAAAAGAGTTGAATGCTTAGGAAACACATGGTTGGTTCTGAATAAGAATTGGATTCCTCTTAGAAGTGCTCACTTGCTGAAAGGGGGTCGAATGTGTAATCCATTCTCTAGAGTGGCATTTCGGAGAACTTCTAGGATTTAAAAGATATGTATTTACCTTCTCAATTATATAATTTATTTTTGGGTTTGAATTAATATACTTTGCATAGTTCATCTTTATAAAAATCATTGTTATTTACTTGTTTATATCTTCAAATAAAAATTAATATCATTTATTTATTACATTATAATTTAGATTATATTCAGTTGTGCATTTTATTTACTTAAGAAATAATCAATCTTGCTTATTTTATAAAAATTAGCCTATTGTGGTTTTCTACGTTTTGGGAATAAAGATGAATTACATTTGGTATCAGAGCCTAATGATTAGGTTTTCTTATCTAAAGTATACTATATGCTTTCAAAATCCACATTAACCAATCCTTAATTACTCCTTAGGCATAAAATTATCTAGAACTTTTGCTCCTCTTTTTAAGCATTAAGCATTTTTTTCAAGAGTTAATATATTGTTTATAAAAAAATAGAAAATTAGATTAGGGATACATTTTGGTTTATATAAAGAGCTATTCCCATTAAAAAATAATAGTCATGAAGCAACTTATAAAATAATTGTTGTGTAGCATACTAATTTTAAACTTTATAAAAGATGGTGGTTGTTCTTTTTACTAGGGAGTAATGTTATTTTCCAAAAAAAACCCCTAAAACAAATAGGGAGAATATTATACACTTCTACATGTTTTTTTTGGATAGAAATATCACTTTGAACATTCATTCCAATCAAAGTAATCCTACATTTAAGGTAGTTCCTTTTTATATTAAGTTTGTATTTCGATTTAGATTTTTGGAGAAAAGAGAAAAAACTGTGAGTATATGATTTCATTATTTACTACTCCTTGTGTTGTTAGAAAATCTAACATATTAGAAAGGCCTTACATGGCAACATTCAAACATCATATTACAACACAAAAAAATTATATTTCTCTTTCTAATCGAATTCTTCACCACCGAGCACTAATCATAGAACAACAACAAGACCACCTATTTTTTCTTTTTTAAGGTAAGTACTATCTTAGGGGATAGCTCCCTATATTGAAAACAAAAGTCAATTACAATGCAATCGGGGTGGGGTTAAACCCATCCACCAAAACACTAATTCTCTCTAGATATTGGAAAGCAAAAGGAATGTCCATAGGAAACTAGACAATCACTAACAACTCTCTATGATTTTGCCCCAATCTGCTCCTCCTAGCCTTTTCCAGCCATCAAAGCTTCAACACTTTGCTTCTTTTTCAATGATGTCTTTGTGCCATGCCCATCTACATACTTCCATGCCCACCACCGTACAGATCGATTGGGAACCCCCATGATTTGCAAGGTTGTCTGTAGCCGAATTGGCCTCCTTAAAGATATGGGATATTGTGAAGTCCCTATTTCTCTTAGCAAAGAGCAGGCTTTGTTCACCCAATCCTTGAGTTTCCAGTTCGGGGTGTCCTTTCTAATAATAGCTTGGATGCACAGTTGAGAATCACCTTTGATGTCCACATTTTTTAGCCCAGTTTTCTGTAGAGTTCAAGCCCCATTGTCATAGCTTTGAATTCTACCTCATTGTTTGTTGCACAACTAATCTTTTTAGAGATTGCCCCCACGTACCTACCACTGTAGTCTCTAATAATACAGCTGGTGCTTGCCATACCTAGATTTCCCTTGGTGGCATTGTCGAAGTTGAGCTTAACTCTCATGGGGGTGGGCGATATCCATTTGGCTTCCTGTCTGATCTTCTTTTATTTTTGAGCTCGCCCGCAAGTCTTTTTAGGCTCTTCCACTGATGGTACATATCCTCATCCCAGTTTGAGAAGATCGTCTCAACTTTAATCTTGCATTTTGAATTTGTAGTTTCACAAATATTGTTCTCAATTAATTTACAGACCTCCACGGACCTAAATTCTTCCCCGAACACTCTCTGGTTTCTCTCTTTCCAGATTTGCCATACCAGTATTGACGGCGAGATAGTCCATAAATTTGCCCAGAGGGACTTTCTTTTGATGATGGGCCAGCTTTGCATGATCCCCATAATATCTCCTTACCGTGGTGCACACCATTTGAGGGCCAATTGTAGCCAATCCCAGCACTTACTAGCAAAAGGGCATTCCAGGAGGAGATGGTCGATGGATTCACCATCATTACAACATAAAGGGCACCTCGAAGGCCCATGAATCCCCAACACTGCAAGCCACTCTACCATAAGGATTTTTTTGTGAAGCACCGATCAAAAGGAATGCCCCAACCTTGAGGAGAACCAAGGAATGCCAACATAACCTTGCAGGCTAATCTTTGTTTGATCTAATTTCTTGTTGGATTGCATAATCAATCTTAATAGAGTATTCCCCCATCTTTGATCTACACCATATTATTTCATCTTTTTGGTTATTTAGTATAATTTGCCTTTTCGATAACTCACTTTGGAGCCTACTTTGGTTGCCTCTAGCAATGGTAAGGTTTCAACATTGATCCATTCAAATCTGACTCCCATCTCATCAATGATCTTGAACACATAATTGGCCACCTTTGCACCAACTAGCATTTGAACTCTACTCACCATCTCTGCCATACCAGTCAAATCTCTGAGTGGAGTGTGGCCATTCCAGGAATCCAACCAAAAATTTGTTGTCCTTCCATCATTAACTTTCTAGGTGAGATGATTAACAATAATATTTCTACTTTCCCATAAGAATTTCCAAATCATCGATCCTCTTGTGGAGTTGGCCATTGTGAGGATCCTACTAGGTTCAGGTTCATCTAGGTATTTTCTATGAAAGATCTTGCACCATAATTTGTTCGGGTCTCTGTACATTTTCCATGAAAGTTTGGCGCCCAACACCAAATTTTGTGCTCTCATTTTTCTCCACCTGACCCCCTACCTCCTTCGCTACACATGCCTTGTCCTAATGGATAAGTGGTATTTTCTTCTCCTCTTTCGATCCCTCCCATAGGAACTGCTTTAGGAAACTCTCCAAGTTAGATTCAATTTTGTGAGTTATTTGGTAGCAGGTCATAACGTAGATGGGGATGACTGATAAGACTGATCAGATCATTGTAATTCTTGTAGCTAGGGTTAGCCATTTGCTTTTCCAGGCCATTACTTTACTTTTGCATCTTTCCACTACCTCCTCCTAATGGTTCAACCTGCACATTCCTATAAAGATCGGTGCACCTAGATATTTGGCCAGAAGGGAAGCGACAGATAATTCGAGTAGATTTGCTATTCTTTTCTGCACTTGTTTTTTAGTATTAAAGAAAAATATTTCTAATTTTTCATTGTTCATGGCTTGTCCTGACAATCTGGTATAGTCTTCCAAAGTTTTCTTTATTGATTTGAAGCTTCCTTCATATTGGCTTCAATAAATAAAACCGTGTCATCTGTAAACTGGGCATGTGTAATAGGATCTACGTTTTCTACCACCTTAAACCCTTTCCAGTGGCCCTCCAACTTGCATTTCTTGATGGCCCATCCCAACACTTCGGCCATAATCACAAATAGAAATGGGGAGATGGGGACTCCTTGTCTCTTGTCTCAAACCATTCGTAGCTTCAAAGAAGCCACAAAGGGACCCATTAACCAAGACCAAATACTTGACTATCGAGATGCAAAATTGGACCAAATCTAGCCAATGATGATTGAAATCAAACTTGCTCATTACAACCCTTAGAAAGTCCCAATCCACCTTGTCGTAGGCCTTCTTGAAATCCAGTTTAAGCATCATTCCCTTTATTCTTTCCTTGGTCATCGTGTGAATTATATTTCATTGGTTATTATGATGTTGTCACTAATTTCCCTCCTAGGGACAAATCCATTCCGTTCTTCAGAGATTACCACATCTAAAATTAACTTGAGATGGTTGGCCAACACCTTGGAGATTATCTTGTAGATAAAATTACATAAGGAGATTGACCTGTACTCACTGAAGGACTTGCATTACACTTTCTTGGGTATGAGTGCAATGGCTGTGTTATTAAAATCTTTAACAAACTTTTTTTCGATCTCAATTCCTTAAAATCTTCCAAATTTCCTTCCCGATGAAGGGCCAACACTTCTAATAAAAGCTTGTGGGGAAGTTGTCTGGCCCAGGTGCTTTTTCTAGATTCATCTAGAATACCGTGACCCATACCTCTTCCATTGTAACTGGAGCATTCAACATTTCATTGTCTGATTCTGATATGAGCATCGAAATGTAGTCCAAGGAATTGGGGCAGAAGCGATCACTTGTACTTTGCATGTTACCCAATAGATCACAAAAGTGTTCGACCACCGTCACCTTAATCTCTGCCCCATTTGTAACTATCGAGCCATCCGACTTGATAATTTCATCAATCTTATTTTTTGACCTTCTTGCCTTCATTGATGCATGGAAAATTTTTGTATTGGAGTCTCCTGCCTTTAGCCAAACCTCTCTTGCCTTGTCCCTCTAGTAGATCTCCTCACATGCTAGTACCTCCTTGTGCTCTTTCTTTAGCTTCTGCTCTAGCTTAAAATCTTCTCTCAACATGCCATGTGCTATTACTTGATTGTTTAGATTTTCCAATTCTTTCTCTATACAAAATTTTTCTTCAAATATATTTTTGAATACCTCCTTGTTCCATTTTTTCAGCTTCACCTTTAGGTATTGTAGTTTTTTAGTCAAGCAATAATTGACCGTCCTTGACACCTTACATTCTTTCCACCAGTGTTCCAAATTTCCTAATATGTTCTCATCCCGCCACCACATATTTTTGAATTTGAATGCGTTGCTCCTAGGTTTTTCTACCGTTTTTATTTCTAGGGAAACTGGGTAGTGATCTAAGACAGACAACGAAAGGATCCTTGCGTCCACGCCCATTGACTCATTTAACCACAAGGGAGAAATAAAGAATCTATTGAGTCTCTCTAAGATATTAGAAAAACCAATGCGTCTATTAGTCCAAGTGAATACACCATTTGAGGTTTCATAGTCTATCGCTCCCACTTCTTCCATGAATGTTCTAAAATCCAGAATGTTTTTATTTATTTTATTTAGCCTGCCACTTTTTTCTCTCAATTCAAGGATAGCATTGAAGTCCCCTCCCATTATGTAGGGTAACGAATGAATGCTTTTAATTTTATCTTTAATCTCTTCCTAGATGGCCAACTTATCCTCCGTTTTGGTAGGCCCATATATATTAAATAGAATGAATTGAAAATCAAAGTAGCAGTTGCTTACCAGGATCATCATCTAGTTCAGCCGTGTTTTGATCAAGATGACAACACTGTTGTCCTTCCATAAAATCCTGAGCCCACCCGCTGAACCACATGCTTCTTGAAACAATCCCATCCAACTTTTTCAATACTTGACAAACCTATCAGCCTCTACACTTCCAATTTTGGTTTCTTGAAGAATGACAATGTCCACATTGATCTTTTCAAGATGACGCTTAACTAAGCATCCTTTGTCAGGGGCGTTTAAGCCCCTAACATTCCATGTTATGCACTTTATTGCTCTCCAAGGGAGGCTTCTCCTCCCTTGAGGATCATGAATTTTATTATACCAGTGAAGCCTTTCTCTATTGCTTCCTCTTCCCTCTTCTATTTCATGGATTTCCTTCCCTTGCCTTTCTTTGTCTTTGCTAGACCCAGAACCTTCGAAGAAGATTGGCTAATGTACCTTTGGTCTATGATTCCCAGATAGTCATGATCTGACTTGTCCTAGCCCTCCGACTCGATATCTTCCTCTGACGCATTCATCTCCACCTTGACTATTTTTCCACACATGTTTGTAGTATTTATGCAACCAGAATGACCCAAGCCTTTCTCTGATTCTTCATTCAAACCCGTACGAGGGACATCCGTTGTGTTGCCTTCTATCCTCTTCGTGCTTGTTTATGAGCCCCTTTGTTTCTCTTTGCTTTCTTTTGTGGGAGCTTGTGAACCCATCTGTTTTTGTTCCACCACCTTTTGTGGTTTTCTGTCTTGCAGATTCTCCTCCTTATTTTTATTCTTCTTTTTGGGGATCCATTTTTTAACCTATCCTTCTTTTGATTTTGCACTCTTCCTCCTTATGATCCCGTCTTCGACATCTCGAGCAAAACATCTTCTCCTCCTCAATTTCCAGCTGTTGAATCTAATGTGTTCCTTCCACACATAATTAGATCTCCTTTGGAATTTGTTTGACCGCGGTGATTCTTATTCGAGCGTATAGATACGAATCTCCTTCTACGAAATCCCCATCAATATCCATTAGTGTACCCAACGATCTTCTAATTTTCTCAAGGTAGGCTTCTGACCAGTATTCGGTAGGTAAGTTATAGAGTTGTAACCACATAGGCTTGTCATATGGGCAAAGATTAACTGGGTTGAAATTGGGTTGCCATTTCTGCATATACAATGGCCAGTCACCCATCATCCAGAGTCTTCCTTGTAGCTCTTGCTCTCTTTCCTCCGAGGATGTGAAAATGACATAGAAGAAGCCTTTAGGAAGGAATTTGATTAGCTAGTCCGACTTCCAATTCTCCGCAATCCATGCCCTAATTTTCCTTCTATCCATTCAGGGCCCAATGAATCTAGGAATTATTGTCAGGTCTTCAAGGATTTCAACATCCTCCAGGGATTCCTCCACAACATCAATTGTTTGTAAATCTTCATGGTCCTCTTGTTGGCACCCGCATGTCTTCGATCTTCCTTCTCTTCCCGATTGTATTTGTGCACTCCGATTTGCAATTTTCAACGGATCTTTGCTCTACTCCATTCACTCTTATAACCTTACCAATTGCTTATTTTTTATATAGCATAATAAAGTTTTAAAATATTAAAAAATAATTGAACATGATGAAAAAGCATATCAATAGAGAAATAAATAACACAAGAGTATTTATAAATATAAGATTAAAATTTATATGTATTATTAATATATTATGGTAATTAAAAAAAGTAGAAAACCATAGGTTAAACAAGCTAAAAGTGTAAAGTGAAATGTTTATAGCACTTGAGTTAAAATTAATAAGTGTATAAATTGCAATGAGTTTTTAGTTTCTTGGAAGGAAACTATAGTGGAGGCCTGTTTTTAACTAGTTATTAATAATTCTTTTTGCAACCAATGAGAACTAAAATAGTTTTTCTATTTAAAAAATATTTAGCTATTGCTATTGTATAGATGCAAATATTATAACAAAACATATTGATAAGGGCGATTAATGCACATCTATTAGAATAATGGCGGTAATATTGGCTTATGGAAAGGGAGTGACTGACCAATGAGTTTTTATTATCTAGTAATTATTCTATCCAAAATAAACCAATGACAAGAGAATATTTTTTAAATGTTAAACAAATATTAAATTTTTCCTAAATCTATATGCAAATATTTGTTGAATAAACCAATGACAAGAGAGCATTTTTTTAAACGTTAAACAAATATTAAATTTTTCCTAAGTCTATATGCAAATATTTTAACAAATATTATTGAAAAATCAATCATCAATCTTGTCATTGGCTTAGATTTTAAAAAATATAATATAATACTATATAAAAACAAAAATATAATATAATACTATATAAAAATATTATAATATTAGAATAATGTAATAATATAAATATATTATTATCATATTTATAATATAAACATTGTTTATTATCAATCAATAATTAATTATACTATTTCATTAATATTTAAACTAAAAAAAATTATAAAGTACACTATAAATATTACAATTTTGTTATAATATTTATATTGGCTTTACAAAAAATTATTTGTTTAACATTATTTGAATCCAATTCAAGTCTATACAACAAATATTTATTCTAAGAAGAAAATTAAGTCAAATATTATCAATTAATATTATACTATATTATAATACTATAATATCAATTAAAATAATATATCTAAGTGTTATAATAAAAATTAATAATATAATTAATATTATAACTATAAATAATAACCATTTTGTTCGTTTGACAAAAACTAAATTTGAAGTTTACCTAATGAATTAAAAAATTAAAACTAAAACACAACTATAATTACAACTAAAACACATACTATAATTACAACACTACAAGGAGGTAATGTGGCAACTTGTTTAAAAAGAGACTTATTATCGGCCATACTGTATCATTTAATCAATGATTTTTTAATTTAGAAATAATGGGGAACTAGTACTTTTATATTTGCATATCAATGATGTGTAGTTGCATATTTGTTTACTTTCATTAAACTAAAAAAAAGTTTTTCTTTGCTAATTAATTGTTAGTTCTAATAATTAGTTTTTAATGAAATATTTTCAATAAGTTAATCTAAATGATACCAAAAACTTATTATATTTTTTTACAAGAATTAATTCCCATAGTAAAATGTTATTTTTCAGATCAGATATGCTATTATGTAATTGTTTCTTACTTGATCCCTTTGGATGGTGAATCTAATGACATATATACCTGATTGGTTTTAAGAGTCATGACTATTTCAATCGATGCCGCTTTTGACAAACTTTAATCATGTTTGTTAATTTGTTTGCCACTCTATAATTTATGCTTTGTGATTTGGCCGACTTGACTTTAGGCTTACCTCCCAAAGTTACTAAAACATCAACACTCCCTCTTAGCTAGGGAGGTATAACAAAGTCTTCCTTGAGTCCTACTCAAGGGTGTCATGTCTAGTCATGGATTCTCTCAACATGATGTCCACAATGGCTGCCTCCAATTGTGGAAAACACAACTCAATCTTAGAGATGTGTAATGTACAAGGGCTTTCACCTCATATTTCTCTGTCTCAGAGAAATCTATGATACAAGGGCTTTCACCTCATATTTCTTTGTCTCAGAGAAATATACGATACAAGGGCTTTCACCTCATATTTCTCCATCTCAGAGAAATATACGATACAAGGGCTTTCACCTCATATTTCTCTGTCTCAGAGAAATATACGATACAAGGGCTTTCACCTCATATTTCTCCGTCTCAGAGAAATATACGATACAAGGGCTTTCATCTCATATTTCTTCATCTCAGAGAAATATACAATACAAGGGCTCTCAATGATGCTGTGACTCCCTCTTCATGAGAGCGTCATTCTCCACCATACCAAGCTTGTCTTGGAAGTATGTGAACTTTATTCTAGAAAAAGGCTTGGTGAGGACATCAACTGTCTGATCATCAGTGTAACTATACTTGAGTTGGATTGCTGAGTTACTCAAATTCTTCAAATTTGTCTCCATAGGTGTAGACATGGACTTACAGTCCATCATCCCAAATCTTCTCAGTATATCTATAGTGTATTTCCCTTGACTTAGAAAGACCTCATTATGTCTTTGCCATACTTCTAGTCTCAGGAAGTAATGCATAAGGCCAAGATCCTTCATCTCAAACTTAGAGGTTAACTCTTTTTTATATTTGACAATGAGGTTCTCTTCTCCAGTGAGAAATAGATCATCAACATAAAGAACCAAGATCAAGACCTCACCATCAACTATCTTGAAATAAAGGTTAGAATCTGCATCATTCTTGGAGAAACCCAAACTCATCAAGTAACTATCAATCCTTTCATACCATGCATGAGGTGCTTGTTTAAGACCGTACAAGGCCTTCTTCAATATGCATACATGAGACTCCTTCCCATGCATCACAAAACCGTTTGGCTGCTTGATATACACTTCTTCCTCAATCACACCATTAAGAAATGTAGTCTTTATGTCCATTTGATGTAACTTCCAGCCCTTTACAGAGGCAATATCAATAATCATCCTAATGGAGGTGTATCGAGCAATAGGAGCAAATGTCTTCTCATAATCTATTCCCTCCTTCTGAGATAATCCACTTGCCATGAATCTCGCTTTATGTTTCTCAATGTTGCCATCAGCTACATGATTGATTTTGTAGAGACATTTGGAAGTCACTACTGACTTCCCTTCAGGTCTCGGAACAACATCCCATACATCATTTTTAATGATGGACTGATACTCTTCTGCAATTGCATCTCTCCATACTTGTTGGTTACATGCCTCCTCAAAATTGGAAGGTTCAGACTCAATGATGTGACTCAACAATACCACATAATATGAGAACTTCTGAGGTCTCTTTCTTTCCCTAAAAGTTCTTCGAGGAGCTACATATTTTTTCGCCTCTTGTATGGTTTGTCGAGCCCATAGAGGCCTTTTCTGAACTACGACAATATCTCTAGGTCCATCAATTGGTTCTATAAGATCAACTGGATCAATAGTCTTAGTCGGTTCGTTGGACTCCCTTTGAATGTCAGGAGTATGATCAAAATCCATATCCTGTGAAGTCTCCTACTCCTCACTATCTATCTCCATGTAAGATCCTTTAGATCTTCTAAAGACTACTTCTTCCTCGAAGGAGACATCCCTGCTGATCTCAATCTATTTCTGCCCTAGAATATATATTTTGTAAGACTTTGAAGATTCACTGTATCCCACAAATATACCCTTCTTTCCTGGTCAATAGCTCAAGTGGAAATCTACCATGTATTCCAAGGCTTCAACTATGAACTTCTCATCAAGTTGATTCAAGCTCGCCTTGGAAGAAGATGCCAATTTGGTGCTTTATCCTATGGAGTGAGTGGGTGAGTCTCAAGGTGCTTACTGGGCTAATGTTGTATTCAATCAGGAAGTACACTTAAAATTTGATGCGAGTGGGCTCTTGTATTTGGTAAATACCACCAACATGATCGTTTCCAATCTCATAGACGGCAGGCCTGGAAAGGGGCAATTACTTCGTAGATTGATGCTAGAGAGTGATGAAATTCTTGCACAATATGTGTGGAACACTAGCAATGCTTCTTGGTCATCTGTATGGAAGCTTGTGAAAGATTGATGCAAAGACGTCAAGGGTTAGTGTGGACACAATGGCATTTGTCAGCTCAACAGCCAGAATAAGGCCGACTGCTCTTGTCCTCCTCACTTCAATTTTATCAACAACCAGGACCATTTTAAGGGATGCGTGCGAAGCTCATGGCCATGGCAGAGTTGTAGTGCAAGTAGCCCCATGTCATGGCTTGTCAACACAGACTGAGGGGGTGGCAACGACTATTCAGTTTTGCAGGATCTGAGTGAAATTGAATGCTAGGAGGCCTGCACAAATGATTGCATGTGTGTTAGATCGTCACATATAACAACAAAGTTTTCTGGAAGAAATGGATGCCTCTGGTCGATGGACGTCAAGGAAATGACATTACAATTGTAGCTTTTGTCAAAGGATCTGACGAAATCAACGCGTCGTCTCACTTCTTCCCTCCTCTTCCAGAATAAAGAAAGGAAAGGCAGGGAAAATCTCTTGTAGCCATTGGCATAAGCCTTCTGGCGTGCTCTAAACAAGGATTTGTATTCCACACACTGTTTTAGCCAAATCTGATCAAATTTTCCTAAACCTGCTATGATACCATGTTAATTTTTAGATCAGATATGTTGTTATGTAATTATTTCTTACTTGACCCCTTTGGATGGTGAATCTACTGCCATATATACCTGATTAGTTTTAAGAGTCACGACTATTTCAATCAATGCCACTTTTGACAAACTTTAATCATGTTTGTTAATTTGTTTGCCACTCTATAATTTATCCTTTGTGATTTGGCCGACTTGACTTTAGGCTTACCTCCCGAAGCTACCAAAACATCAACATAAAAAACTTATGATAATTTTTTAAAGCAATTAATTCCCATAATAAAAATCTAAAACAAAGGCCATTAAACTAAATAGTTATTTTATTTGTGGCTTTTAAAGATTGAAGAACCCTAACCCTGATGTTAATATTAATTTATTTAATAATTTAGCCTTGGTTTTCAAAGATTTGTTTAGCAATAATAATACAAATTAAAACAGACTATTCATGCATATTTTGGCAGAAGCTCTGTAGCTCTTGTTTTATCTAGTGATTAATCTATTTAGAGTAAATCAATCACAACATAGTATTAATTTTCATGTTGAACAAATTTTAATTTTTCTTAAGTGTACATGAGAAAATTTTAACAAAAAATATTTCTAAAACCATTTATCTGTGTTGTGATTGGCTCTATTTTGAGTAAAACAAACACTAAAATTAAGGAGAAAAATATGGTGGGAGGAAGTAGGTGCAATACTTTAATATAATATGATGTGAATATTTCATTTTGATTCATTGTATATATATTATTTATAAATTTGATATTTTAAATATTAATGAATTAATATAATTAATTATATATTAATAATAGAATGTATATTAAATTATTGATTATATAAATTAGTAGAATTACCATTATAATAATATATATTTATGTTAAATTATAGTAAAATAAATTATTACTATATATTTGTGTATAAATATTAAATATTAAATATTATACTATCTAAATATTAATATTTAATTTTTATTCATTGTATATGTTAATTATAAAATTCTTATAGTGTTGTTATTATAGTATTTGTTTAGTTGTTTTTTTTTTTTTGTTGATTTGCTATTGGTTGTATATAGTGTTTGTTTAGTTGTAATTTTTTTGTTGATTAGGTATTGGTTGTATAGACAAATTGCATTCCAATAATTGAAAAATTAATTTTTGAAGAGTGTTGAAATGTCTCGGGTAAATAAAATTGAATTCTAAAAAATAATCTAATTTTGGTAAAAATAAAATAGGATTAAAATATTTCCTTAACTATAAAACTAAACTTTACAAAGCCTATTAAATAACACAAATATTTCCTTAAAATGTAATAATACTAATACTTTTATAATTTAAAATGTATTAAAATATTATAAGTTTGAAGAATAAAATAAAAAATGTAATAACATGGCCAAAAATATTTCGTGATACTATAGGTTTTTAACTTTTGACTAAATAAAATTGAAATCTTAGATTTTTAACTCTTGAGTAAACAAGTGCCACGTAGTGGCCAGTACCTACCTTGTAGTGTTGTTATTATAGTATTTGTTTAGTTGTAATTTTTTTGTTGATTAGCTATTGGTTGTATATAGTATTTGTTTAGTTGTAATTTTTTTGTTGATTAGTATTGGTTGTATAGACAAATTGCATTCCAATAATTGAACAATTAATTTTTGAAGAGTTGAAATAACTTGGGTAAATAAAATTGAAATCTCAAAAATAATCTAATTTGGTAAAAATAAAATAGAACTAAAATATTTCCTAACTATAAAACTAAGCTTTACAAAGTCTATTAAATAACACAAATATTTCCTTAAAATGTAATATTACTAATACTTTTATAATTTAAACGCATTAAAATATTGTAAGTTTGAAGAATAAAATAAAAAATGTAATAACATGGCGAAATAATTTTTTTGATATTGTAGATTTTTAATTTTTGACTAAATAAAATTGAAATCCTAGATTTTTAACTCTTGACTAAATAAAATTGAAATCCCCAAAATAATCTAATTTCATAAAATAAATTGTGTAGACCCTAACCCTAGTTGGGTGTGGATAGATTTGAAATGTCTACCTAAGATATTAAAAAAATAAAATGTGTAGAACCCTAACCCTAGTTGGGTGTGGATAGATTTGAAATGTCTACCTGAAATATTAAAATGTAATAATATTGAATACTATTACAATTTAAAGAATAATTACATAATATAATAACAATAACATATTCATATTTACATCACTATAGTATTTTATCTTAGTCACTTAATTTTGTGTTTAAGTATAATAGTAAGTACTTTTAGAGAACATGATTTTAATTATTTTAATTAATCTAATATTGTGTGGTTTAGTAATAATTTTGGGTGCATTCATTTAATAAAAGTATGTCCATTCAGCTCCATTTAATTAGACATCAATGGTTAAGATCAAATGAATAATTAAGAAATATTTTAGTGAAATTAGGTTATTTATGTGCAGAACCCTAAAGTATAGTTATAAAACAAATTTAAACCCTAATAATTTTTTTTATAAAATAGTTCTGAAAAGAAATCAAGAAATAAAAATATGCATGCTTTGTAAAGAAAAATTTTAGTGTTATTTTATTTTACGAAATTAGGTTATTTTTGGGATTTTAATTTTTTTTACTCAAGAGTTGAAAATCTAGAGTGTCATGAAAAATACTTTTATTTTGGGGATTTCAATTTTATTTACTCAACAGTTAAAAATCTAGTGTGATGGAAAGTATTTAAATGAAGTGATGCCATATAGTTAGTAAAATCTTAAAAATATAATGCACTTTCTTATGGTATACTTTTCCCTTTTTTATTTGATTTGATAAAACCCTAATAAAATATAAAATATAGTTATAAAATATTATTAAACATAAATAAAATAATATGCAATATTACGACCATTATTGTAATGGATGCGCATTAATTGCCCTTATCATGTAAAAGTTTTCTGCCAATTAGATTAAAGAAAAATAATTTTTTAATTTGTTATAATATTTGCATCTATACAATAGCAATAGCTAAATATTTTTTAAATAGAAAAACTATTTCAGTTCCCATTGGTTGCAAAAAGAATTATTAATAATGCTGATGTATAAAATTGCACGGGTTCCAACACCAACATGGGAAGTTTCAATAATGTGAGACTTGCTACTTGAAACAACCTCCAGATTTTTAAAGAAGCTGGCTCTTCCTATTTCAATCGGGTTTTGAGTAAAGGGAAAGAGATTAAACAGGATTACAGATACAATAAGCAAATCTAATTTATGGTGATGCGCCTAAGTAAAAAGTATTCCTTCAATTTAAGCATAGTGAAACTATTCTCAAGATATAGTTATATTAAAGAGCAGATACTGCATGATCAATATAAACAGATATAATGAATACTCATCAAAGGCTTATAACCAGACAATTTTGCAAAGACACAGATGATATCAACCAAGGCACAGAACATAGTTCTTCTTATTAATCTTCTAACAACATAAAAGGCACAGAAACATGCATAGATATATCAACTTTCTTATCAAGAACAACAAAATAAAGGCAAAATGACATAAACTGGTCATAGTAAAGTCTCCGGATCCTTTATTACATCTTTTACAAATTTTCAAATTTTAAATCTTGTTCTAAAAAGTCCCCTTTCTATTACACATTTTACATATTTATAATCATAGACTTAACCCAAGATTGCCTGCAACAACCTGAATCTTCAACGGCCAAACAGAACTAAAGATTACTGAAAGTCCATGGCAGTTACGATCTTCTTAATTTGCAACGGCCGTTCTTCCTGCGCGCTCATTGGCTAGGGCGTAATAATATGTGGCACACTAACTGTATCGAGACTAAGACACATGGCCACACCCGCGCACTCAATACTCAAAAGAAATTATGACAGATGGCAGCGTCCGCATATACTTAGAAACTCTTTTGCCTTCAAAGAAATTCACATGAAACTACCACTTGTCGCACTCTAGAGCCTTGAAAATGATATGTGTCATCCCCCACTAAGCGCTTAAAACTGTGTCTTTATACCCGGGCACCTTAGCGTTGTGACATCTGTCACAACCCGCTTCACTTAGAAACTAAGACACAATATCAATGGGACCCACTGCATTCATAGCTCTTTACCCACAGAAAATAAACTGGGACATATGGCACCCTCCGCAGCGAACAAGCTAGACATGCGGCAACCTTCGCAGATACAGTTGAAACTTATGAAACTTTAAAGGATCCTTTGGAAACTGACACTTGTTGCGTTCCACTACAACTGTGAGTCAAAATGTTTCTGCTACAAGAAAATTATGAATAAAGTAAACCTTTCTCCACTATCACTACCTGACACTTCCCGCAAGCTTGAAACTATCTTTGAACTGTGGCCCACCATATATATGCCGATATCAATATAAATTCTGAAAAGGAATACACGACATCATCCATATAAAACTCAAAAGGACACACCACGCGATATCATCCACATAAAACTCAAAAGGACACATGGCGGCACTCGCAAGCATATAACAAGAAAAGAAACTTTTTGAGACTGCTTCCACTAGCTACACGTGGCACCTTCTGCAAGCTTGAAACAAAATGTAACAAAAGATGCTACCCAATACGTGGTGCAACCCGCAGCAAAAATTGATGCTTGTTCCATTGTTGTAGTTTCAACACTTGGCATGACCTGTGCATAGAAACACAGAGACAAATATAATAAGCCACTGTAACTTTAACACAACACTGCTGAAACTGAAACAAAATGTAGAGTTACTCTACAGTTCTTGGCGACCATTAGGACTTCTGAGCTTGCTTTGAAAGAACCCAAAACTGACAAAAAGATACTGTTATTGAAATAAAACTTGAATTATAGATTTTGCAATGCTGTCTGATATATAGACCATTCTGAATCTGAGAGCCCCTGTCTGCTCTGTAAATCTTGAAAAGCAAAATCAAGATTAATTATATCTTTATGGGAAAATGATTGTAAAATTTGTACCACAGCCTTTCATTGAAATTCCAGCTGGGCCATAGGTGTCAACACAGTCTCAACTTCCCCCACTATTGATGAATCACTCAGACCTTGGAAAATTGTCTGATCATTTTGTTTTGTCAGCCTTAATGTCATCTATCATCAACACTGTGTTACCATCTAGGAAAGGTGAAGGAAGTCCCAGTTGCAACAAATCTTCTATGTGTTTCTTCATATTTTTTACTCTTGCCTTCACTATATCTAAGAGATCTTGACAATTTGTACCTATAGAATTGCAACTCAAAACTTCATTGACCTTCTTAGCAGCAATCATTCTATCATCAATACCTGCTGTTGATAATGCCTCATCTGTTGTGTCATACAAATTTTTCAACAAAAGCTGAGAGGCAGAAACCCTTAATGAAACAGTAGATAAAGTGGCTTGCACATAAGTCTCTACCTTCTCACACAGCTGCTGAGCATTTAACAAAAAAGTCAAAGATGGCTTTCGCTAAATAATCTCCTCAGAGATTCTCTTCCATACTGAAATATATAGCTCTTTTACCATATTCAGAACTCCTGCATTCTGTGGTCTATTAGCCAACTCAATTGTTAGCTATTTTGTTCTCTATTGCTTAGCCATGAATTGTGCCTGAGCTACACTATTGGCATTTTGCTCCCTCAATAACTTCTGTTGCAACAGTGTTGCCTCTTGCAATTTATCCTGATACTTCTTTTTTATAGTGGCCTTCTCTTGTCTTAAAACAATCACCGCAGTCTTCTCCTGCGCCAGCTCAGTCTTTAGAGAAGCAACTTGAGCCTGTATACCCTGATGTATTTGTAAAGAAACAGTGTTCTGCAACTGTTTGTTCAAATTATCAATCTCATTTATTTTAGGTTGAATCTGCCAAGTGAGATTAGTGCTATTCACTTTCTTCTGAGCCAAATCACTCTGTCTTTTGTAACTTCTTAGACACTTTCAAGTAGTCTGTAGCTACAACAGTTGCAGTCTCATTCATCAGCTCAACCCGGTCCTATGGCCTGAAGAGAGACATATCCATGGCCACAACATTCATAGTATAATCTTGGGGTTGCATTTGCTCATTTGGTTTTACCACATTTGGGGACAAATGTGTCACTGTCAATGATTGTTGAATATGGTCAAAGAGTGACCTCATGTGAGCCACAACAGTGCTTTTGTTTTCCTTCTTTCGCTTCTTTTCCATTCTGGCCTCTCTGGCCCTTTTTGTTATATCTTCTTTAGCTTGGAAGGTGGGAGGAGATGCAATATAACCTCCAGCAAAGGGGTGACCTTGAGGTAGGCCATAAGGAATAGCAAATAATTGTTGGCTAGGGGAAACTTGGGGTGGGGTTTGTTTGGGCACAGATGGAGAAAACAATGGCAAGGTTATGGCCTGTGAGGACATGGCTGGTGCACTGGTAGTTAGGGTAGAGGTTTGTGTAAGCACAACAGAAGTGGCAAGGGACATGGAAACCTGGGTATTTGGGATTGCCACTTCTAAATGAGAAGAAAGAGACACATGAGAGAAGAGAGAAGAAGTACTTGCGTCATGGAAGAGATAACTGACACTTTTTGTTGCTGTGGTGCTGTTACTTCTTCTTCTTCCTCTGGCAGGATCAATCTCCTTATTTTCAAAGGCCTCTATTGTTTCCTCTATTTCTTCATCTTCAATATTTACAGCCACTGGTTGTTGCAAAGGGACCATTCTGGAACCCCCAGATGCCAAAGCTGTATGAGTTCCTAGAAATGGTGATAACACAACTCCTTTTTGCTTCTCTAAGGTGCTAAGAGATTGAGACCATGAAGATCTAGGATCAACAGATGACGCTTGTCCCATTTCTTGCATTCTTGGGACCTCCTCTGTTTCTTCCTCTGATTCCTCACCCTTCTTCTAAATTTTTCTTGTGTCTAGACTTGAGACTGGGGATGGATGCCACTCATCCTAGATTGACTCCCATGTCTCATCATTTTCAACATTTCTAAATGAATGTGTAATCTCAGAGATCTCTTGCCTATATTTCCAATAGGCTTCAATATTTTCTGTTCTCCATTCTTTTGCTTTTAATGATTTCCTTAGACCTGCGGTCATCTTCAGCTTAGGGTCATATTCTTTCTCTTTGACATAGAAGGTTTCCCATGGCCTAGGCCCCTCATAGGGCAAATCTGTTAGTTCTACACAGAGATCTGGGCTATCTTCTTTTAGAGACCTCCTATCCTCCTAGAATGGGCATCCTTCATGTACCATCTTGGTATGAAACTTATTATTTATTATCTAGGAAGATAGGAAACTATCTGGGTCATATTTCCATTTATCTTCTATAATAAGAAAACCAAGGGCAGCTAACTTCCTTAATAAGAGGCTCTTTGTTCCTCTAACTTCAATTATCATGTTTCCTCTGGCCCATGAAACATCATACATCTTTTTCTTTCTTTTCTCGTGGCCGAAGTCATTATCTACAACAGATACTTGATGGGTAACCTCTAAAAATATGACCCTAGGGGTCAAGACTTTAGGCAATAGCATAGGTTCTCCAATGAAACCATGGACTCTGATTATGGTAGTGTGGGCTCCAAAGAAGTAGTCACAAGGAATTGGACAGTTGGTTAGGAAATCCCTTATGCTCTGTGTCATCCTATGTTCCACAGGCTCAGGACTTAACTGGCCAAAAGTAGGGGTGACAAAAGACTCGTAAAACTCGTAGGGGTCTGAGGTATTAGATAACACATGTGTCCATGCGGACATAGGAATGGTTTTACTATAATCTGAATCTGAGTCATACATATTTAGGGGCATATGCTACATTAAAAGACTAAAATTTTGATACAACATAAGATGAAGCAGGAATGCGGAATACCTAAACACTCGTTTTGTTAAGAAATTGACAAGCTGGTTGATCATGGATGCAACAATTTGCTCCAAAAAATCTAGCCGATACTCCTGAGATTTGTCTACAGTTTTCATTCTGAAAATGATTGCCAATTACCAGTCATAAATTGTGTTGTCCTCCATTCCAAAGATGAAAGCTATCATTGAAAGAGCATCCTGGACATCAGGGTTAAATTGTGTGCGGCTAGTGGGTAGTGCAAGCAAGTGAGTATTATCTTCGCCCAGATGCATCTCTATATTAAGGAATTTCAGTGTGCTATGTAAGTTCACCCATGTGCCTTGCATCTTGGCAATAGTTGGAAATGTTGCCATTTTATCATATTGTAGGGCCAACATGTCCCTTATGGTCTTAGGCATAATATGAACTATGAAAGGACCTTGTTGAATAGAATTTGATGGTGCGTGAAATAGCTCTGCACATAATTCAATCAGTTCGGGACAAGGGTGTACATTTGGGACCAGGAACTGTGCCAGTTGAGCGGTCTATATTCTCATACCAAAAGTTTCATACTGCCCCTTGTTTGCTCGGATGAGGCACCTCTGATGTGCTCCCTCCCGGAGATTCTTGGTGTTCTTTTGAAGAAGTGTATCATATATATTATCTGCATAGTCTTTTACTTGATCTGGGTCAACAGATAATCCTACTTCAGGAACCCTTGTTCTTGGATAGAACTTCCTTGGCTGCACAGGTGCAGAAGCATATGACTTGCTATTCATCAATTTATCAGTTGACTCAAAAATTCCAAGTCCCTCTCGTGGTGACTGTGTCTCTGACATGTCTATGTCTTTGCAAGAAAATTTTAGAAAGTTTTGACATAGAAAATAAGAGCAAAACTATTAGTAGAGTTGTACTTAGCTGAAAAGTGCTTGCGGGGAATAGAACTTGGACACGATAGCGATTTAGACAAGAAGATAGAAGCAAATGACACTTTCAAGGACTTAAAACCTAGCTTATTGGGCCTTATGGAACAATAAATGACACATCCCATCATATTAATGGAATTAATGCCAAGAGATAGTTAATGTATCTTTTCGAAATCTGCATTAGACGGAGTGTCAGATATGCTATGGGAGTGGCTATCTTTCTGAAAAAGTGTGTACCTCCTTGGAATTTTGGGGATTGTTGAACAACCTTAATAAATGCAAGGGCTAAAAGAGAAGGGGCTTTGCGCTATTGACACGTGTTCATTGAACACTTATTTGAAAGGGAAAGCAGGAAAATAGAAAGCGAGAAAAGGAAACAAAATAACTAACTAACTATGATGCATGATGAGCCTCTTCTTAGGTATAATGCTTCAAGAAGATCCCATTCACTGAAATCTCTTCAGGTTCTCCATTCATGGTTTCTAGCTCAAATGAATTTTGTTGCTTGCAAGAACAAATCCTATAAGGGCTTGTCCATAATGTTTGAAATTTGCTGTGTCGACCCGGCTTAGCAGCTCTTTCATCCCACTTCAATACCAGAGAGCCAACTTCAAAAATGGGGTTAGAAGTCTTCTTGTCAAACCAATTCTTAACCATTTTATGATGTTTCATTACTGATTCATGTGCCTTTTCTCTCTTTTCTTGGACCCCCAACAGCTTAGAAAGTCTGACTTGCATTGGGCTGTTTTCCTCAATTTCTATCTGCTTCAACAACTGTAAAGCAAGAATCTCTAAACTTAGTGGCATCACTACAGGTTTACCATAAACCAACTCATAGGGAGACATTTTAGTTACTTGTTTTGGTGTGATCATGTCAGCCCACAGTGCTATATTAAGTAACTTATGCCACTCTCTCTGATAATTAGTTCCTATTCTTTTTATGAGTCTGATAAGGTTCTTGTAAGTGGACTCTGCCAAACCATTACCTTGTGGGTAATAATTGGAAGAAGTCTTCAAATATATCCCATTTCTTAAAGCAAACTTAGATAATTTAGTTCCCAAGAATGCTTTAGCATTATTTGATATGATGGTACGAGGAGGACCAAACTGAGAAGTTATGCCTTCTAAAAATTCTAGTATGACCTTTTCTGTTGCCTCTTTGAGTGGTACTACTTCACTTCACCTGGTAAAGTAGTCTATTGCTGTAAGAATCTATTTGTGTCCCATATTTGATACTGGATTGATCATGCCAATAAAATCTAAACCCCATTGAGAAAAGGGTTCATCCACAACTATGGGACTTAGAGGCATTGCTGCATTTCTCCTCTTTCCAGTATAAAACTAGCAAGCCTGACATTCCTTAACCATCTGATGGCAATCTGTAAATAGAGTGAGCTAGAAATATCAGTCTTGTGTCACTTTGATTGTAGTAGTCCTTGCTGAAAAATTTCCACCTGAGGCTCCATGATGTAATTCATGTAATATTCTTTGAGCTTCATCCTTCTCTATACATCTTAAGAGTATACCATCAGTATTCCTTCTAAATAAGATCTAATCAATTAATACAAAATGGATTCCTTGTTGCCTATAGTACCTTTTCTTATCAGGGGAGAGTTCATTTGAGAACACCCCATACTTCATGAATTGTATTCAATCTCTGACCCAAGAGTCTTGGTCAACCTCTTGGAGTTTCAACACATTTTCATTTTTTGTTTCTTTAGACACTAATCTTTCTATTTCTTGGGTCATATATTGGCACAGTCCTTTGCCTCTGACCAACTTGGTGGGTCTTATTTCTACATCATATTCTAAAATCTTTGTTATCCAATTGGCTCTTTTCTCAGTGATCTCACCCTCCATAATATATTCTCTTACACTAGGGTGAGCCACCAATATTAGAATTTTATTTCCTGTTACCAAATGTCTGAAATTTTTAAGGGCTTTTACCATGGCATATGCTTGTTTCTCCACAAAATTATATCTTGATTCATACTCCTTGAGAGTTCTAGAGAAGAAAGCCACTGGATGCTCCCCTTCCTCTTGATCATCTTTTTGAATTAAAACAACAGCAACACTGAATTCTCCCCCATACACATACATTATAAAAGGTTTAGATAAATCCAGGTTTTTGAGTACTAGGGCTATTGAAATGGCTCTCTTGACCTCTTCAAAAGATTGTCTTCCTTCTGTAGTCCATTTGAAAACCAGATCTTTTTTAAGCAACAGTGTCATTGGTCTAATTAGACCTACAAAATCAGATATAAAGTGGCTGACAAAGTTAATTTTCCCTAAAAAGGATTGAACTGCTTTCTTATTAACTAGCAAAGATAGATTCATTATAGTTGTGACCCTCTCTGGATCAATGGAAACCCCATCCTTTGACACTATGTGCCCCAAAAGTTTACCCTGAGACACAACAAAGATACATTTCTTAGGATTTAGAGAGATCCCGAACTCTTGACATTTCTTGAAAACAACCTCTAAATGGTCAAAATGATCTCTGGCATCCTTAGAAAAAATAGTTAGGTCATCTAGATAGATCAGAATGATCTTATTTATAAGTTCCCTAAACACTACATCCATTGCACGCTGAAAAGTAGATCTAGCATTCGAAAGGCCAAAGGGCATCTTAGCATATGCAAATGTTTCCCACTTTGTAGTGAACGCTGTCTTATGTTGGTCTTCATCTGCTAACCAAATCTGATTGTACCCTAAGAAACCATCAAGCAAGGAAAACCTTTCTGACCCAGCCACAGTTTGTAAAATCTGGTCCATAGAAGGCAGGGGATAATGATCTTTCAAAGATACTTTATTCAAATCCTTGAAATCTACACAGAGTCTTGTGTCACCATTCTTCTTTCTTACAGGCACTAGGTTTGACACCTAGGTTGAGTGCTTAATTGGGAAAATAATCTTTGATTCCAGAAGCTTTTGCAGCTCATCCACCATTAGGAGTTCAATTCTAGGATTCATTGTCCTTTGCTTTTGTCGGACTGGTTTTGATCCTTCAGTGAGCTCTATGGTGCGCTGGATGATATCTCTATTATAGCCATGGAGGTCTTCATAGGTCCAAGCAATCACCCTATCATATTTGTCACATAAATCAATCAACCTCTCTTTTTCCCCTTGGGTTGTAGCATTACCTATTTTTAACTTTCTTCCTTCCCTAACTTGAATTTCAGAATAATCCTCCTTATTTGCCTTAAACCTCCTTTTCTCTAACCTTCGATCTTCTAGGTCAAATAAATTCTCTAAAGTAATCAGTCCTTTAGGGAGTTTATTTGACCTTAGCCAAATAATTTGATCACCATACGCTTCCTCAATTTTGGGGTGCAACTGGTCAGCAAACTCCCCTAATTGTTGTAAAAATGAAAGTACTTGAAGATTACTGTAAAAAACTTGCCAATTTTGATCATTGTCTGGAATTGTCAGTCTTACTATAACCTTAACTAACTCATTGTTAACTAATAGATCACTTGCTGGGTCAAATTGTGAACCAATTTGTGCCATTCTATTTGCTTCTAAATTTTGGGCTCTAGGCACTACCTCAATATTGAAAGCGTCAAAGCCATCTATTAGATCCCAAATCCTGTGTCAATAGGAAATCATTCTTACATTTTTGGCTATTGCTTTCTCTTTGATTTATTTTACTACTAGTTCTGAGTCTCCTCTAACTATCAGATTCTTAATTCTTTTTTTCTTGGCCAACATGAGCCCATGCACCAAAGAGTCATATTCAACATCATTATTGGTACAGGCGAACTAAAAGTGGATGGCTCTCAGAATTTTCTCACCATTTGGGGCAGTAAGGTAAATACCTGCTCCAACACCATTCTTGCTCCTAGCCCCATCAAAATTTAAGGTCCATATTTCTGATTTTTCTTCAGATCCTCCACTTTCTAATACTTCTTTCCTTATAATATTTGAGATTTCTTGGTCTTCTTCAAAAATAACATAATTGCCTAGACCAGTAGAGTCATAGTTTCCATAGGGATCACTCTGCATCATGGTCAACAACTGATTGTTTTCTTCTTCTTGTTGGTCATGTTTAGTCCAATCACCTAATTCTTCAACAAAGACTCTCTCCTCCTTATTCATCATGGCATGGGATGCTTCTATTTTTGGGGTTGGTTCATTAGTAATGTGGTCCTTAGATAATGGCTCAGACAATACTTTCATCTTTGTCCCATACTTGGTTCTTAAGATTAGGTGTGACCAATCTAGCAACATGTAACCTCCTATTTTGGCTGTGAAATCTCTGGACAAGCATAAACCAAATACAGGGGGAATATCTATGACTACCACATCCTGATTGACAGTTATATTGGGACAAGTATATAGTTGTAACGGAAGTTGTTTGATTTTTCCTATAGTTTGAACAGACTTTCCATCCAACTGCATGACCCCTTTGGTAAGTGGCTCATACTTTATCTTTAAAGCATCTGCTATCTGTTTTGGCATTACAGTAGTACTGGCTCCAGAATCTATCATTGCATTATGCAACAATTTTTTCCCAACTATTAAAGTCAGATAAAATGGATTTGGTTTAGATTTACCTACCTCAGATGCATTGTTTCATAGAGTTGTTTGTAGAGGTGTAGTATCTTTATGTTGGATTTTCCCTTTATTGATAGCTCCTTCTTTAGCACTGGTGGATTTAGAGGCCACCTGACCTTGTAGAGCTTCTTGTAACAATGTCTTTTGCTCAGGAATAGCCAACATATCCCAAATTGAAATGTGTGTTGGAGTTCTTTTTAGCTGGTCCACCACGTTCACAGGTCCTAATGCTTGTGTCTTTAGATAGAAAGGGTACCTTGTCCTCTCTAACATCTGACCGGAGGCTACTTGATTCTGCACCAGTTGGGGCACTTCTTGCCTAGAGACTGGATTTTGATGATTTTGAAATGGAGGAGTTCCGATAATCTCATTATTTGTGACTTCAGGCTGCTCCATCATTCTCCTCTTTGATCTGGTATAATAGTTTGACTACACCAATGGTTTCTTTGAAGTGGATGCCTCATTCAAGAACACTGAATCTTCCTCTTCAATCCATGAAAATAAGGCATATTCAGGAGCTATTTCATCTTCTTGTTGTATAGACATCCCTTGCATCTAGGCAACCATTACTGCATTTTGGACACCAGGGGACTGATATGGTGGAGCATTAGATGTCAGGAATTGTCCTAATCTTCTCTGTTCTGCTATCTTTTGCTGCAAATTGCCTCTGGGATAGTCTCTAGGCATATGGGCATTGTTGCAGGGAAAGCACCAGGCATTTATGTCTTTTGCCAAGTTATTTTGTCCTGGAACTATTTCTCTGTTGGGATTATGGGGAACAGTTTGTTGAGGTGTAGGGACTGAAACCAACTGGTTTGAAGGCTGAGGATTATTTTGCCTTTGAGGGCCTTGATATTGATTTAGCTGATAAGAAGGTCTATTTCCTTGGATACCTTGGTAAGGAGGTTTTGAATAGGGAGTTTGTTTTCTCTTTAGGTTAATTCTCTCATTTAAAAAGGTCCTTAGAATGTTCTTGACATCATCCATTTCAGATGGTTGAGTAGAGGTAGTTGCCATAACAGGTTGTTGAGGTACTAGGAGTGAATACATGGACACAGGTGGAACTGCAAGATTTGGAGCCTCTTGTGATAAAGGTAGGGAGATTTCTAGGAACATGGGCATAGGAGGCCTTGGAGGCAATTTTCCAGCATCTATTAAGTTGTTTTCAGCCCTGACAACCAACTCATATGCTTCCGGTAGTGTCTGACCTCCTAGGGACTGAATCATTACTGATATATCAGAATTAAAAGATTTGAGGTAGAACACAATTGCCATACCTGATAATGGTCTTGCTGTAGCAAGAATTCTATCCCAGGTTTTTTGAAATCTTGAGTTAAAATCAGCCATGGCTTCTTGTGGTGCCCTTTTGATAGTGATTAATTGTTGCAATAGGGAAGATTTATCACCTTTCTCTTCAAATCTTGCAAAGAAAGCATCACCAAGCTGATCCCATGTAGATATTGTATTTGGAGTCAGAGATCTATACCAGTCCAGAGCCTTTCCTTTAAAAGAAGCTGCTAGCAGTCTTATGGCCACATTTTGTTCAATAATAACATGCACCGCGCACACATCAAATACATCTTGTAGATGTTCCCCAAGTGTCTTGAAATCTTCTCCACTGAACTTAGGTAGAGCATTCAAAGCATTGGCTGGAATAGGATCCCAAGTGGCTAGCGGTACCAGGAGAATGAGAGGATTGCCAGTGTTCCAATTTGCATAATTCCTTGGAGGTATAGGTGCTCCCATATTTGTTCCTTGTGTTACTACAACTTGATTCACTCTTCTTCTTGGAGTAGTAAATAATGATGGTAAAAGAATGCCATATTAGCAGCAGATTGAGCTCTTGTCGTAGGTCCACAGCTCTGGCTCCTTGTGACTCTCTAGCTCATACGATCTTGATAGGAACTTCACGAAAGGTCCCACCGGGCGTCCCAAAAACTATTGATGTATAAAATTGTGTGGGTTCCAACACCAACATGGGAAGTTTCAAGAATGTGAGACTTGCTACTTGAAACAACCTCCAGATTTTTAAAGAAGCTGGCTCTTCCTATTTCAATCGGGTTTTGAGTAAAGGGAAAGAGATTAAACAAGATTACAGATACAATAATCAAATCTAATTTATGGCAATGCGCCTGAGTAAAAAGTATTCCTTCAATTTAAGCACAATGAAACTATTCTCAAGATACAATTATATTAAAGAGTAGATACCGCATGATCAATATAAACAGATATAATGAATACTCATCAAAGGCTTATAACTAGACAATTTTGCAAAGACATGGATGATATCAACCAAGGCACATAACATAGTTCTTCTTATTAATCTTCCAGCAACATAAAAGGCACAGAAACATGCATAGATATATCAACTTTCTTATCAAGAACAACAAAATAAAGACAAAATGACATAAACTCATCACAACAAAGTCTCCGGATCCTCTATTAGATCTTTCACAAATTTTTAAATTTTAAATCTTGTTCCAAAAAGTCCCCTTTCTATTATACATTTTACATATTTATAATCATAGACTTAACCCAATATTGCCTACAACAACCTGAATCTTCAACGGCCAAACAGAACTGAAGATTACTGAAAGTCCATGGTAGTTACAATCTTCTAAATCTGCAACGGTCGTTCTTCCTGTGCACTCATTGGCTGGGGCATAATAATATGTGGCACACTAATTGTATCGAGACTAAGACACATGGCGACACCTATGTAGTCAATACTCAAAAGAAATTATGATAGATGGTAGCGTCCGCATATACTTAGAAACTCTTTTGCCTTCAAAGAAATTCACAGGAAACTGCCACTTGTCGCACTCTGCAGCCTTGAAAATGATGTGTCCTCCCCCGCTAAGTGCTTAAAACTGTGTCTTTATACCCGGGTGCCTCAACGTTGTGACATCTATCACAACCCGCTTCACTTAGAAACTGAGACATGATATCAATGGGACCCACTGCATTCATAGCTCATTACCCACATAGAAAATAAACTAGGACAGATGGCGCCCTCCGCAGCCAACAAGATAGACATGCGGCAACCTCCACAGACATAGCTGAAACTTATGAAACTTTAAAGGATCCTTCGGAAGATGACACTTGTCGTGTTCCGCTGCAACTATGAGTCAAAATGTTTCTGCTACAAGAAAATTATGAATAAAGTAAACCTTTCTCTGCTATTGCTACATGGCACTTCCCGCAAGCTTGAAACTATCTTTGAACTGTGGCCCACCATATATATGTCGATATCAATATAAATTCTGAAAGGGAACACGCGGCATCATCCGCATAAAACTCAAAAGGACACACGGCGGCACTCGCAAGCATATAGCAAGAAAAGAAACTTTTTGAGACTGCTTCTGCTAGCTACACGTGGCGCCTTCCGCAAGCTTGAAACAAAATGTAACAAAAGATGCTACCCAATACGTGGCACAACCTATAGCAAAAACTAATGCTTGTTTCGTTATTGTAGCTTCGACATTTAGCGCGACCCGCGCACAAAAAACACAAAGACACAAATATAATAAGCCACTATAAATTTAACGCAACACTACTGAAACTGAAACAAAATGTAGAGTTACTCTACAAATAACTAGTTAAGAACATGCCTGCTTATAGTTTCTTTGGCACAAGCTCATTACCTAGAGTGAATTTATTTTATGGCTAGAGAAATTTTTCAAAGCACTATAATGTTCACATACAAAAGACTATCAGCTTAAGATTTGTTATTTGAAGCATTCAAAAACCCTAAAAATTTAAATGTCAAGATTAAAAACAAAAACCAAGGCCATCAGATATTAAAGTTTGATATTTTAAAATAAACATCATAAAGTAACAACCCATGGATTGAAGATTTGATGATCAAGAAATTGTTGAGCCAATGAAGTAAATAACAACCACTGCGCCAACCCAAATCAATTGAAAAACCTGCACGAGCACGAGGGAATAGATAAAATCTAATTTAATATACTATGAATTGTAAATGAGTTAGGATTTGTTATTTGAAGCATTCAAAAACCCTAAAGATTTAAATGTCAAGATTAAAAATAAAAACCAAGGCCATCAAATATTAAAATTTGATATTTTAAAATAAACAACACAAAGTAACGACCCATGGATTGAAGATTTAATGATCAAGAAATTGTTGAGCCAATGAAGTAAATAACAACCTGCACCAACCCAAATCAATTGAAAAACCTGCACGAGCATGAGGGAATAGATAAAATCTAATTTAATATACTATGAATTGTAAATGAGTTATAGCAAAGACAATGATACTACTTTTTTCACAACACCTGTAAACCAAGATATGTCCATAAATGTACCAAAACCTGCATAACTTGGTAGATTGTTGTCATAATTTTAATTTGGGAAATGTAGGGTATTTATAAAATTTTGGGGTAAAAGCGGTTTGGGTAGTTGAGCGATAATAGTTAGGTGAACTATTTCAATTTGTTACGAATAGGTTTTGATTTAGGTTTTTAGGTTTGTAAATAATAAATTAAATTCGTTAATTTCAATTTATTATTTTTAATTAAATACAAGTAAAGTAACAAAATAGTCCTTGTCACTATTATTTTATAAAAAAATTATTAGGGTGTATATTTAATATAATAGAAAGTTGTTTCCTATGTATTAAATATTCAATGTTCATATTTTCACTTCAAATTTAAATATAAATTTTCAAAATTAAATATTAAATATTTAATAATATAATAATAATGATTAAAGAATTAATTAATGTAATAATACTAATACTTTTATAATTTAAAATGCATTAAAATATTGTAAGTTTGAAGAATAAAAAAAAATGTAATAAATTTCATAGTACTGTAGATTTTAAAGTTTTGACTAAATAAAATTGAAATCCAAGATTTTTAACTTTTGAGTAAATAAAATTGAAATCCCTAAAATAATCTAATTACATAAAATAAAATGTATAGAACCCTAAAAACTAAATTAAAATTAAATTACTTTTAACTAATGAAGCAAAAAATTAATCGCCATCCATTTAGGCATGACTTAACTAGTGGGAGACAAAATTTGTGTTCATCATTTGTTTACTTGCCACATGCTCCCCTCCCCACCCTCAAACCACAATTCTCCATTTATAGTTTTTTGTTGCACTCTTAGACAATCCATAGAGAAGAGGTCATTTTTTTGAACCAATGACAATACAGATAAATCATTTTTCAATAATTTTTTGTTAAAAATTTATCATATTGACATAGGAAAACTACAAATTTAAATCAAATTTACCCAACAAGAAAAATAATCCTTTCTTTTGATTGGTTTACAATCAATAGATTAATAACTAGATAAGTGTGAACTCATTGCAATAGTACACCCATTGCAATAGTACTGGCGTACTAAAAATGTAATAACATGGTGAAATATTTTTCATGATACTAGATTTTTAACTTCTGACTAAATAAAATTGAAATCCTAGATTTTTAACTCTTCGAGTAAATAAAATTGAGATCCCAAAATAATCTAATTTCTTAAAATAAAATGTGTAGAACCACCCTAGTTGGGTGTGGAGAGATTTGAAATGTCTGCCTAACATATTAATTTTATTGTAGTCACTTAATTTTTTGTTAAGTAATAATATAAGTACTTTTAGAGAACATGATTTTAATTATTGTAATTAATCTAATATTGTGGTTTAGTAATAATTTTTTCTAAAGATAAAAAATTGTTTATCATTTCAAATTTGTAACTATTATATTTCCATAACTAAATTTATAAGGAAAAATTTATGTGAACTCGTTTTGAAATGTCTTGGGTAAATAAAATTGAAATCTCAAAAATAATTTAATTTGGTAAAAATAAAATAACACTAGCTATAAAACTAAACTTTACAAAGCCTATTAAATAAAAATAAAAAATGTAATAACATGGCGAAATATTTTTCATGATACTATAGATTTTTAACTTTTTAGTAAATAAAATTGCAATACTAGATTTTTAAGTGTTGAGTAAATAAAATTGAAATCCCAAAATAATCTAATTTCATAAAATAAAATGTGTAGAACCCTATATTTTTAATAGTATTATTAATATTATAACTTTGTCCGTTTGACAAAAAGTAATTTTTATGTTTAGCTAATGAATCAAAAAATTAAATTCATAAAAACTGGTGATTCTTCCCTCTGATAATTATCGCCATCCATTTAGGCATGGCTTAACTAGTGGGAGACAAAATTTCTGTTCATAATTTGTTTAGTTGCCACATCCTCCCCTCAAACCAAAATTCTCTCCGCATTTATAGCTTTTTGTTGCACTCTCTGACAATCCGCAGAGAAGGGGTCATTTTTTTTTTCAGCCAATGACAATACAGATAAATCATTTTTCAATAATTTTTGTTAAAAATTTATCATGTTGACATAGGAAAAGTACAAATTTAAATCAAATTTACCCGACAAGAAAAATAATCCTATCTTTTGATTAGTTTGCAATCAATAGATTAATAACTAGATAATTGCAAACTCATTGCAATAGTACCAGCCGAAGGCAGGTACTAATAAAATTGAAATCCCAAAAATAATCTAATTTCATAAAATAAAATGTGTAGAATCCTAATCCTAGTTAGGTGTGGAGAGATTTGAAATGTCTCCCTAAAATATTAAAATGTAATAATATTGAATACTATTACAATTTAAAATGCATTAAAATATTGTAAGTTTGAAGAATAATTAAGTAATAATAGTAAGTACTTTTAGAGAACATGATTTTAATTATTTTAATTAATCTAATATTGTGGTATAGTAATAATTTTTTATAAAGATAAAGAATTGTTTATCATTTCAACTTTGTAACTATTATATTTCCATATCTAAATTTATAAGGAAAAATTTATGTGAACTCGTTTTGAAATGTCTTGGGTAAATAAAATCGAAATCTCAAAAATAATTTAATTTGGTAAAAATAAAATAGCAATAAAATATTTACTTATCTATAAAACTAAACTTTACAAAGCCTATTAAATAACACAAATATTTTGTTAACTATAAAATTAAACTTTACAAAGCCTGCATATTTGTATTATGTGGAGAGCTCTGGCCCTAGTTAAGTGTATAAAGATTTGAAATGTCTGCTTAAGATATTAAAATGTAATAATATTAATATTATGATAATTTAAAATGCATTAAAATATTGTATGTTTGAAGAATAAAATAAAAAATGTAATAACATGGCGAAATATTTTTCATAATACTTTAGATTTTTAACTTTTTAGTAAATAAAATTGAAATACTAGATTTTTAACTCTTGAGTAAATAAAATTGAAATCCCACAAAAAATTAAATTCATAAAAAATAATGATTTTTCCCTCTCATAATTATCACCATCCATTTAGGCATGACTTAACTAGTGGAGACAAAATTTGTGTTCATAATTTGTTTACTTGCTACATCCTCCTCTCAAACCAAAATTCTCTCCACCAATGACTGTGAAAAATCTATTGCAGCTACTGATTAGTAATTTCCTATCTTAAGTAGATTATTTGGCTACCGAAAAATAACTTATAGCAAACATTAATTAATAACACAGCTGTAATTTCACAGAAAAATCACGGAGACAGAAAAAAATAAAATGAACACAATATTTTGGACAAATTATCCCTGGAAAACCCCAAAGGGAAAACCAATACTGTAGATGAGGAATTTTATTAAATCAAATCAAGAGATACATAGACTGCTTGCCTCTTACTGGCCGAGCTCTGGTAATGTTCTCCTCTGGAAATTCTTCTCCCAATTTCTCCTATAGAAATTCCACTACTGCTGTCTCGAATGCTATCGCTGTGCCCTTGCTCTCACTGCAAATCAATTTGCTATTGCTACAAATTTATTTATTTGCTATCGCTGCAAATACTTTTTGGATTTGTATTCTCTAAATGCCCACTGATCCTCTTTTATAATCCTCTCATTGAAAACCAATGGCCATGATTTAATCTAAATCAATGGCTAGGATTAATTAGACTCTAAACCCTAATATCTAGAAGTCTCTCGAGAAATTAATTTTCTAGGTATAGAGAAAAATATTCCAGCTGTGTTTCCAGCCTCGTAATCACCACCCGAGACTAGAACACCTATCTAAGCTACGTTTAAAATTAACACTCCCTCTTAGCGAGGAAGGTGTTCTGCATAACACCCAACTTATCTCTGAAGAAGATGAATTTCACCTTCCCCAATGCCTTTGTCAAAATGTCTACTACCTGTTGATCTGTAGGTATATACTGTAGCTGAACAATCCTCTGCTATACACAATCCCTGATGAAATGATACCTGATGTCTATATGCTTAGACCTATCATAAAACACTGGATTCTCTGATAATCTAATGCAACTCTGATTATCACAGTGTATCACGGTAGTCTCAACCCTCTAACCAAACAAGGCTACCAGCAACTTCCGAAGCCATATAGCCTCACACATTGCCATGCTAGCTGCTATGTATTCTGCTTCTGCAGAACTCAGAGCCACGAACTTTTGCTTCCTGCTGTACCAAGAGACAACTCCTGATCCCAAACTAAAGTAGCACCCTAAAGTGCTTTTCCTGTCCACTGTACTACCTGCCCAGTCTGCATCAGTATAGCCTATCAACTTGATACCATCACCTCGAGCATATCTAATCCCATACTCGATTGTACCATGCAAATACTGCAACACATGCTTTGCCGCTGTCTAATGCACTCTCTTCGGCTCAACCATGAACTGACTAAGAGAGTTTATTGCAAAGGATATATCTGGCCTAGTGTTGACCAAATACATGAGAGATCCAATCAACATCCTGTATAAGGTGGGGTCTACATCTTTTTCCTTGGATGAGTCTACCTTCTTCCAATTCGTGATCATAGGTGTAGACATGGCTCTGCAATCTTGCATCTCAAACCTCTTCAAGATTTCAATGCAGTATTTCCCTTGTCCAAGGAAAATCTCTTCATCTATCTGCCACACTTCCATGCCTAGAAAGTAGTGCATAAGCCCCAAATCCTTCATCTCGAACTCTGCTGCAAGGTCCCTCTTGCACTCCTCTATGAGACCCAGTGAACCTGTTAAAAACAAGTCGTCCACATATAGAACAAGAATGAGCACTTCACCCCCAACCATCAAGTAGTAGAGGTTAGCATCTGCCTCACTCTTCACAAAGCCTATTCCCTGCAAGTATCTATCAATGCGCTCATACCACGCCCTGGGAGCCTGCTTGAGTCCATACAAAGCTTTCTTCAATCTGCACACGTGGGTTTCACTGCTGTGTGCTACAAAGCCCTCTGGTTGTTCTATATATACCTCTTCTAACAATTCACCATTAAGAAATGCCGTCTTGACATCCATTTGATGGATTTGCCATCCCATATGTGCTGCAAGTGAGATTACGGCTCGTATAGAAGTATACCTGGCCACTGAAGTGAATGTATCCTCATAATCTATTCCCTCCTGTTGAGAGAACCCCTTGGCCACAAACCTTGCCTTGTATTTTTCGATGCTACCATCTGCACCATGCTTAATCTTATAGATCTAGCGTGATCCAACCACTGCCTATCTGTCGGTCTAGGCACAACCTCCCACACATCGTTCTGTATTATTGAGGTATATTCCTCAACCATCGCATCTTGCCACACCTGTTGCCGTGCAGCCTCCTGATAGCTGGAAGGCTCGCTATCTACCAACTGACTAACCAATGCCACATAGTCATTATACCTGGCTGGTTGTTTCCGCTGTCTACTACTCATCCTAGGAGCTCCCACAAACTCCTGAGTATCCTTGTGTGTCTGTTGAACCTCACAGTTCCTCCTGTCAACTATAGAGGATGAAATATCAAACTCCATATTTTCTTGATGCATCCCTTGGATTTGGTGTATCTGTTTCTCCATACTCTGCGAACTCTCACCACCTGAGCCTGTGCTTGTACTAGTAACTGTACTTGTGCTTCGCTGCCCCTGTTCTGGTTGAACAATCCTTGGAGCTTCTGTTGGCTGCTCATGTTCATCATCTGCTGGCAAATCTTTGGACCTCCTATATGCCTTGTCCTCCATGAATTTGACATCATGCCTGACTATAATCCTCCTTGTCCCTGGAATAAATATCCGATATGCCTTTGAGGTCTCGCTATACCCCACAAAGTACCCTCTCTCTGTAGTCTGATCTAACTTGGAACGTGTAGCCCCTGGAATGTGACAAAATGCCAAACTCCCAAATATCCTGAAGTGACTGACATCTGGCTTCTTCCCTGAAAATGCCTCCTCTAGTGTCATCTTGCCCAATACCTTATGTGGAACCCTGTTCTGTATGTATACCGTTGTACTGCATGCTTCTGCCCATAAGTAACGTGGCATATCTTGGTCATACAACATAGCCCTTGCCGCCTCCAATATAGAACGATTCTTCCTTTCAGCAACCCCATTCTGCTGTGGGTTGTAAGGAACAGTCCACTCTCTCTTGATTCCTTCCCTGGTACAGAACTCCTGGAACTCTTTCCCTTTGTACTCGCCTCCATTGTCTGATCAAAGAACCTTTACCTTCCTGCCTGTTGAATTCTCCACAAGAGCTTTGAACTCCTGGAAGTGACTGAAGACCTCATCCTTAGTCTTCAAGAAGTATATCCAGGTCTTCCTAGAGAAATCATCAATAAAAGTAACAAAGTACTCATATCCTCTGAGAGACTTCGTTGACATTGGTCCACATATATCTGAATGTACTAGATCAAGAACCCCCTTTGATCTGGTGTCACTCCTTGGAAAAGCTGCTTTCACAAACTTCCCCAATACACATCCCTTACATACATCATCATGCTCTTTGCTCACCTCTGGAACACCTGTCATTGTCTCACAAAGCAATTTAAGTGCTCCATGATGTATATGGCCCATCCTCCTATGCCATAGCTCTCCTTGATCTCTAGGATTACTGCTGCTCATTAGTGACTTAGGAGTATCAAACTGCAACCTATAAAGTCGGCCGCTCCTAACTCTAATAGCTATAGGTGATTTCCAATCCTTATGCTTGATTAAAACATGTGCCCCTCTAAAGAGTACATTGTAGCCTTTATCCTGAAGGACAGATACAGAAATTAGATTCATGCCCAAGCCTGGCACATACAACACATCATGAATAGAAATAGGCTTGCCATTCTCCCTCTGAAATAGAACAGTCCCTCTCCCAACTGGATTACACTTGGACTTGTTCCCCATCTGAATCTGGAATCTGATGTCCTCCTCCTTGTAGCTGGAGAAGCACTCCCTAACTCCTGTCATATGAAATGATGCCCCACTGTCTATATGCCAAACACCCTGTGAGGTTGAGCTAGTTAGGCAAGCTATGAGTGCAAACTCATCCTCCATTCTGCTAGAAAGCTCATCTACACTTGCTGAAGCTGCCGTCTACTTTTTGCCTTTCTTTTCATTTTTCTTCCTTTGTGGGCAATCACTGACATAGTGGCCAAACTCGTGACAGCCATAGCATTTGATCTTAGATAAGCCCTTCTTCTTCTCACTTTTTGGATTTGATCCTTTTCCAGACCCCTTCTTCGCTTTCCCTTTTCCTGCTAGGGCAACGTTTTCCTGTTCCACCTCGCTTTTCTGACTATTACTGCTGGTTCCATTGACAAGACTTAGTCTAAGCTTCTCCTAAGTGAAGTCACTCCATAGTCGATCCCAACTCGGTAAGGTGTCTCGTCCATTAATAACTTGAACAAAGACATCCCACTACTTAGTAAACCCATTCAGGGCTATTCGTACTAGCTCATCATCCTTTGGTTTGTCTCCAACCGCTGCCAATTCATTCTTGACAAGTCTAAGTCTGGTGAGGTAACTTGTGACGTCTTCTCCCTTATTCATCTAGGTATTCCTTAACTTTTCTCTAAGAATCAGCTTCCGGTTAAGGGTAGCATTTTGGTACAGATTCATAATGGCGTCCCACATCATCTTTGCTATATCTAACTCTGCAATATGTGGAACAATATGATCCTTAACACCGTCAAGAATCAGCCTCCTCGCCTTGGCATCTTCCTTCTTATATGCTAAGAGCTGTGTTGCATCTGTAGGTACAGGTACAACAGTGGTCACATATTCCTTGATACCATTCTCTTCCAGCAATAAAGAAATTCTGGCTTTCCAAACACCAAAATTTGAGGCTCCATCCAATCTGTCCTGATCTCTTAAACCTGCTGAGGCCATCTCAAAATAAAATAATAATTTTGAAGAGGTCAAACTGGGTTTTATAAACCCTAGATTTTTTTTATTATTATTTTTCCTTTCTCCCTGTGCCTGTTCTGCCCTCAGATCCGCTCTGATACCATGTGAAAAATCTATTGCAACTACTGATTATTAATTTCCTATCTTAAGTATATTATTTGGCTGCCGAAAAATAACTTACAGCAAACATTAATTAATAACACAGCTGCAATTTCACGAAAAAATCACGGAGACAGAAAAAAATAAAATGAACACAATATTTTGGACAAATTGTCCCTGGAAAAACCCCAAAGGGAAAACCAGTACTGCAGATGAGGAATTTTATTAAATCAAATCAAGAGATACATAGACTGCTTGCCTCTTACTGGCAAAGCTCCGGCAATGTTCTCCTCTGGAAATTCTTCTCCCAATTTCTCCTATAGAAATTCCACTACTACTGTCTCGAACGCTATCGTTGCACCCTTGCTCTCACTGCAAATCAATTTGCTATTGTTGTGAATTTATTTATTTTCTATCGCTGCAAATACTTCTCGAATCTATATTCTCCAAATGCCCACTGATCCTCTTTTATAATCCTCTCATTGAAAACCAATGGCCATGATTTAATCTAAATCAATGGCTAGGATTAATTAGACTCTAAACCCTAATATCTAGAAGTCTCTCGAGAAATCAATTTTCTAGGTATAGAGAAAAATATTCTGGCTGTGTTTCCAACCTCGTAATCACCACCCGAGACTAGAACACCTGTCCAAGCTACATTTAAAATTAACAATGACAATACAAATAAATCATCATGTCTTTTGATTGGTTTACAATCAATAGATTAATAACTAGATAAATACGAACTCATTGCAATAGTACTGGCGGAAGGTAGGTACTAAATAAAACATCTGGGCTAGAGATCTATGAAACATATAATTGTTTGATTTTGACACTACTTTGTTATTGTTATATTTGATTATTATAGTAAAAACAAATATTGTCAATAAAATATTTGCCAGGAAGGAGTGGGTTGGATAAACAAGTATCTTTTTAATATTACGGGATTATTTAAAATAAATTCTTATGAATAGAGAGTTAAGAATACAAGTGTACAAAAAAATAATATTTATTTGTGGCTTTGTTTTGCCACAAGTGTTCCTTTTTGGGGTGATAGACTTCATAGTATACTTATTCCATTTTTTCTCATTTATTCTTTTATGGAATAAATATTCCATACAATTCAAGATTTAATGGCATATTATTCAAAATTTAAAGTTTTTATTAGAAAAAGTAATAAATTCTATATGAGCAAGAAAACTTCTATATTATGATGGGGCATATTATCATTTTCAAATTCATTGTTTGAATGTCCATTAATTTTTCTAATTCATAGACAGACATAATTATGGGTTTGATAAATTTTAGCTCATTGAATTAATATTTCCTTCACTATATTATTTATTTTTCCTTCATTGTAATTATAATATTGATTTAAATATCTATAAAATAATATAATTATTGCTATTTTTATAATAAAATTTATTATAACATGGTAAAATGAAATATTGATATATATTTGTGTCATCGTCATAATAACAAGTAGTGAAATGCTATAATTTCCAACGCAAACTCCAGTTCCACATCAATTTTTTTTATGGATAAGTTGTGGGATGAGGGCCCACACCCTTATATCATAATCAACCAAAAAAGAAAAAAGCTTTAGACTAGAGCCAAAAAAGACAAAGAAAGATAGAGATAAACATTCAAGGAGACTCCTGCTAAACAACAATACTCAGGAAACTGGCTTAACCAAGCTTGCACTCAACCTTTCTTTTGTTTTCGTTTGCTCCTGCTGAGGAGCGCTTCCATAGTCCATTGAGTGCCATCATCAATAGCCTCCAAAGCTTCCATCCTTAGTTTTTCTGCTTCAGATTTCCTTCTCCTGCGCTTGCCGCTCTGACCCAAGATTGGTTTTGTAAGCATACTTGTTGATTGGGAGATGGAGTGAATATCTGAGCAAGCCAAGACATCTTCTATATCCAAAGGAAATTCATGACCCTTGGGAAAAGCCACCCATAGCTCCTCATCCTCTCAAGCCATGCCATTATCCTGCAAATCTGAATCCAAATGCTCTTGAAGAGCCTGTGCTTCCACATCCACATCTGGATTGCCTGAAGTCTCAGCGTGAACGGGAATCCTGTTACTTGGGGAAACTGGGGGGTGAGGATCCAAGAACATTCCATGATTTCTCCAAACAGAGTCTGCCTCAGGAATGCCCTCCTTGTGAACCCATCTCTTGAGATTTAGGGCCCGCCACACATTGACAGATTTAGAGTGGCAACCAACAATCTTATGTCCAAGTTGATTACACCTGAAGCAATGCTCTGGAAGTCCTTCAAAATTTATATATTGTAGCCAAGAGCCCATCAAAGAGTTGATTCAGACCATATGAGGAAGTGGTCTAGAAATATCAACTAGGGCACAAACTCTAAAGAACGTCTGGGGGTAGGCCCTTCCTCAATTTTGATGAAGGTACCAATCTGATTGACCGAGGATTCAATGAGTCTTGAATTTCGCATTACCAAAGGTAGATTGTAGAGGCGCAGCTAGATCAAAATGGAAGAAATTTGAACATTTGCAGGATCAAAAAAGGGGTCCAAGGGGTCATAAAAAGACTAGATCTGCCAAAAAACCACAGACCATTATCTAGAACAAACCTGCAATCCTTAGAGCTGTGAAAGGTAACAAGAAGAAGCCATGATCCAACAATTCCACAGAGGGGGCAGTCAAGTTGTCCCAAGAACTCTTGCACCAGGAAATGAAATTATCCACCGAAGGCCTCCGCCCCAGAGATCTAAATACTAAAGCTCGCGAGCTAATGTCTGAGGAGGCCTCCTTGATGCAGTCATCTAAAATATGGAAGTCTATTGGCTCAGATGCTAGGTCCACCTTAGTATCACCCAAAACAAGGATGAGATGGACTCAGCCGCCAATGGAGGGGGTGGAGGATCTGGACCAAGAGAAGTGTTCTCCTTGATTGAGGCAGAGCGGACCGCCTTCGGAGAGACCAACCCTAGATCAGCCGATGGGTTAAGCAATAAGATTTGATCCTTGCAAAAATTATTGCAAACATGGAACGGGTTTGCTGAGTTTTTGCAAAGTTTGTAGTTCCTCTTTTCGAATTCTGCCAGCCCCGTGGGGGGAGCAACAGGAGAGCAGTGTTCAACAATGCCCATTACAAGGGGATCGAGGGCCTTCCCCGCAGACTCCACCTCTTCCTACAAGCCAAGAGATGACTTAGCTTTGCAAAGTGCGTATGACGCCCTCCTTCATTCTCCCTCAGAAATCTGCCTCGCGTGCCCATTGCCCCGCACCTTGCCTAAGTTTGCTGCTCCTCGCTGCGCTTGCTCGCACCATTATAATTTTTTTTTTTGCTTTATTAGTTATCGTTCTTCCAGTTCCACATCAATATTAAACAAATATTTAATCTAAGCAAAAAAATTTCAACTACAAAACACATACTATTACTAGTGGCACTTTTAAAAAAGTTTGTAGACATTAATGTCTTTTATATTATATTGCTTAACAATTCTTAACTATATAAGATTTAACAAAATATAATTAAAAATTTAAAAATTATTTAAAAAATAATTAAAAAATAAATAGAAAAAATCACACCTCAATATATATGTTTGAAAAAAATACAATTTAAACAAGTGCCACGTAGTGGGCAGTACCTGCCTTATTGTGTTGTTATTATAGTACTTGTTTAGTTGTAATTTTTTTTATTGATTAGCTATTGGTTGTATATAGTATTTGTTTAGTTGTAATTTTTTTGCTGATTAGGTATTGGTTGTATAGACAAATTGCATTCTAATAATTGAAAATTAATTTTTGAAGAGTGTTGAAATGTCTTGGGTAAATAAAATTGAAATTTGAAAAATAATGTAATTTGGTAAAAATAAAATAGGACTAAAATATTTCCTTAACTATAAAACTAAACTTTACAAAGCCTATTAAATAACACAAATATTTCCTTAAAATGTAATAATACTAATACTTTTATAATTTAAAATGCATTAAAATATTGTAAGTTTGAAGAATAAAATAAAAAATGTAATAACATGGCGAAATATTTTTTGTGATACTATAGATTTTAACTTTTGACTAAATAAAATTGAAATCTTAAATTTTTAACTCTTGAGCAAATAAAATTGAAATCCAAAAATAATCTAATTTCATAAAATAAAATGTGTAGAACCCTAACCCTAGTTGGGTGTGGAGAGATTTGAAATGTTTGCCTAAGATATTAAAATGTAATAATATTGAATACTATTACAATTTAAAATGCATTAAAATATTGTAAGTTTGAAGAATAATTACACAATATAATAACAATAACATATTCATATTTGTATTATGTGGAGAGCCCTGACCCTAGTTTAATGTATAGAGATTTGAAATGTCTGCTTAAGATATTAAAATGTAATAATATTAATACTATGGTAATTTAAAATGCATTAAAATATTGTATGTTTGAAGAATAAAATAAAAATGTAATAACATGGCAAAATATTTTTCATGATACTGTAGATTTTTAACTTTTTATTAAATAAAATTGAAATACTAGATTTTTAACTCTTGAGTAAATAAAATTGAAATCTCAAAAATAATCTAATTTCAATAAAATGTGTAGAACCCTATATTTTTAATAGTATTATTAATATTATAACTTTGTGCCTTTGACAAAAAGTAATTTTTACGTTTAGCTAATGAATCAAAAAATTAAATTCATACAAATTGATGATTCTTCCCTCTAATACCATCCATTTAGGCATGACTTAACTAGTGGGAGACAAAATTTGTGTTCATAATTTGTTTATTTGCCACATCCTCCCCTCAAACCAAAATTCTCTCAGCATTTATAGTTTTTTTGTTGCACTCTCAAACAATACAGATAAATCATTTTTCAATAATTTTTTGTTATAAATTTATCATGTTGACATAGGAAAAGTACAAATTTAAATCAAATTTGCCCGAGAAGAAAAATAATCCTATCTTTTGATTGGTTTACAATCAATAGATTAATAACTAGATAAGTGTGAACTCATTGCAATAGTACCAGCAGAAGGCAGGTACTAATAAATAATTTTTTTCTCACATATTAAAACAAATTAATACATTTAAATTTTTAATCAATATAAACTTGAATTTTTTTAATAAAGAGAACAATTACAGGTAATAAATATTTAAATGATATACATTCCATCATTTCTAAGATAAAGAAAGTAGAAATTTTAAGTTACATCTACCTATACATGGAACTTCCCAAAACAACTAATAATGCTTTTAAATATGATGTCGCTTAATCAACATATCAAAATAAACCAATAAAAATAAACCTGCTCTTCTTAAAATCTCATTATGTTACAGTTTGGTTTTAGAACTGGTATACATCCTCCCTATATAGCTTCCAAGCCAGAGGCTGTGAAGCCTATTTGAATGTTACAATCTATTCTTCCTATTCCTGAAAGATTTTATATATTTAGTGTTCATAATATGAGGCTAAATATAAATGTCAAATTCAAATCCTTTAAAATGTCATCTTATTTCAATCTTGATAACTTAAAAATGAGATCCAGTTAACCAAATTTTCTTTATTGGTTGCCCATTACTCAATTGGAGAACATGCTTTGAAACAAATTATTGATAGAAAATTTGGAAACATCGAATATCACTATCTTGATACCAAAATCTTTAGAAAAATCGTTACATTTAATAAAATTTGATTATAGCAGAGTGCAATGCATTTTGAAACTACAACAATCATATCGCTTTATTCTTGGATTAGGACCTCCTCAGCACACTTTAAAAAGAAAACAATGAAAGGGGCCGATGACAGAATTCCACTTCACTTTTACAAAATGAAATCCAAATAACATAACCATCCCATTTTTCAGAAAGCATATCTGTTTTGGGCCTAACAATGTTGGCCATTCAAAAAAATAGCTAGTAATATTATAAATCTCCAAGCACTTTACAGATCTCTACTTGGTTGTTACATGTACCTCTCCCATCGGGTAACTTTAGATCTTCACTTAAAATCATTTTCATCAGACTTAATAATGCCTAGAAGAGAATATGATGCCAAAACTCGAGAAAAAGAAGGTCAAGCTCATCTTTAGAATTTAAGAATTTTTGTCATATCAGATGCTTTTGGTTTTAGAAACTTATAGTCAGCAATCTTATAATGAAATATAGTCTAAATTCATAGTCTAACACAATGATTTAAGGATTTTAATGTCAACAAGAACATAAGAATGCCGATGTACATAAGCCAATGCCTTCAAGATTACAAGATTACAAAATAATACAACAATCACAAAAAATGGTTGCTACAGATTTAGAAAAAAGAAGTAGCACCAATTGAATTATGAAGCTTAGAAGATGAAGAGGTGCTTTAACAATGAAAATACTTTTAAATTTACATGCTATAAATATCCACTAGACATGTGCTTCTCAGGCAGGATGATCCAAAATGAAGCTTTGCAGCTTTCTTCTGTCATAAATTAATCACTGGATATTGAACTACCACAGCCTCAATGGTGATATAGAAATGAAGTGAAATCCTATAGGGAAGTATGATGTCCACCACTATTGGAGCATTACTTTTATATGAAATGCTTCTCTTGTCAAGATATAGATATAGATCACAATAACTGATAAAAATATGGACTATGAGCATGTCAAAGAACAGAGCATGTCTTTGATAATCCGCTTCCCTTCCAAAACGAGCACGTCCCTGGGCTTGCCAGTAAACGCGAGCATGACAATAATTGTAACCCAACTGAGCAGCATGCCCACCATCACCAGAACAATTGCAATTGCATAGAACACCATTGTTGATAAGTGAAAGATTGAACAATTGCTATTTCATATTTCTATATATAAATAGATGGTGCTGCTATATTTAGGACTATTTATAGGTGCTGCTATATTTAGGATAGTATATCGCTCATGCATAATTGCATAATGCATTTAAAAAAACATAGTGGAGTTTAGAAGAATTCACAAAAAAAAGCACAAGACAATAGGGTTACACACATAATATCTATCTTTAGTATTAAAGTTTTTCTTCATCTTCCAAACACTTAATTAAGGAAAAAAAGCAACATGAATACAAGTGAGAAAGGGATTACTTTTCAAGGTAGCTCCAATGAGATAGATAGATTATTGTAGCAATAAAACATGGCATCATCCATATTCAGATTATTGTAGCAATAAAACCCCAAAATTGATGAATCTGAGATTTGGGGGCAGTGAGTTTTTCACACTTAAAAACAGAGTCCCCTTAAGCTCCACCATGGAAGAACCCTTAAGCCTCTTACCAGTCTTTGGATTTCTATAATAGAATTGCAGAGACATTTGTTCCACTTGTTTTTCAGCTGCAAGGCGAATCCATTTGTTGATATCAACACTGTTAGGGTCATCAAGGCGGAGCAGGGCATTGCCAACTAGGGTCATCTTTTTGTTTCTCAAAATCTTGGCAACAGAAATTGAGAAATGCTACTTTCTTCCACAAGAATCGCCATCGTTGCCATTACTGCGATCTTATTTCCTTCACCCGCAGAAGAATCTCTGAAAATCTACCAAGAATGCCCTCTGTGCGAAATGTGGAGTAACAAAACACAGATTTATAACACATATATATCAAGATTCAATTCCTCTACTTTTTATGTTGTTTGTTTACCGTTGGCCGCGTCCAACAACATTTCTAACGGGAAAAAGATATAAATTCAAAAGGGAAAAAGAATGCTTCATCAAGGAGAAGAGAAGATTTGACAGAGAATCATAATTTGTAACAAATTGGCTTCTCTAACACCCGCCAACGAGGATCCCATCTATTCACATTCCCACCTCATCTATCACTTTAGGTTTTAGTTTTAGTTTTTTTTTTTTTTCAATAAACCACAAGCTTTCAAATGCTCAATATGCAGGTTATTTAGTGGGGTCTTCTGCCCAAAGTAAAACAGCTTGTACATCACAATTATCACAATACAATTAATGGGTGTTTAAATTCTTCATTATTTTAAAATGTCCTTTTTTGAAGTTTTATTGTGTTTTATCACAAGTTCTTTTCATATACTTTTTCACTTTTCTTTAGAAATTTGTTGTGATATGACAATGTGTAATATATAATTCTTTTGGATTTGAGGCAAAAATTCCTACACAGTTAAATCCTGAAACTGAAAAGTGAACTACAATCATTATGGACTGTGGAAATTTGATGTATATTAGAGATATATATCTTTTTTGAAATTTTGTTAGTTTTTATTAGATACCAAAACAATACTAATATTTGTATTTGTATTCAAGCAATTTAAGAAGAAAGAAATTTCCTTGCTATTTAGTTTAAAAATATATTTTATGTTGAGTAAGGTATCACAATTGATGATAAAGCCATATGTTGCAAAAATGATTTTTCAAATATTATTTCAAGTATATGCCATAAATTAGCTCCAATTCTTGCTAAGGATAATATTGTTTAATTTATTCTTGATTGTAAAACCCTCCTCAAGTGACATCATTGAAGGAGCAAGACTCACAACCAAGGTTCTCAAAAGGTAAATATGTTGGAGGTTTAGAGGTTGAAAGAACATTACTATAGAATACAAATGACTTATTCCAAACCTTCTTTTTAGACCAACAAACACTGCACTCTATGCAAACACCCCCACCACTATTATGTATACCATGTGTCAAAACTATCACTCCCATCCATACCCTTCAAAATATAGTTTATATTGTGTTCATATAACACAATTAAAATTCTAGGTGTTTATGAATTGTAATTATACAAATATAGAATTCTACACAACATCAACCTTTTAGAAAAACTATGTAATAAATTTTTGGTATCAACATTTTAGTCACAATCAATGATCCATGACAAAGTAATAAATAATTATCATTGTGATGATGGACCATGAAATGTGACCTTTAACATTGATCAATACTAAAAATCTATTACATAGTTTTCCTAAAATCATTAAAAGTTCATTCATATACATTTTTATTAGTACTATTGCAATGAGTTTTTCTTATCTAGTGATTAATCTATCTAGACTAAACAAATCATAAGAGAGTATTATTTTTTATGTTGGACAAATATTAATTTTTCTTAAGTCTATATGCAAAAAAATTTAACAAAAAATATTTTAAAAATCATTTATCTGTGTTGTGATTGGCTCATAATTTGAGCTCGGAGATTTGTTAATCACCATGATTTAAGGACACGTACACCCGTTTCCATTGCCATATTCATTAGCTCCCATCTGACTTGTGACTATACTAAAGTAAACTAAAAATAGCATGGTAGTTGTACCCTGGCAGCAACTCACACACACTACTATGTTTTGGTATTGGAGAAGGGAGACTCTCCTTATGGTATCCCAATGTTGAGGACTTCAAAGGCTCTTTCAAGCTTTTTGGGGATCCCAAAAATTATCCCTAGGTAGCGGAGGGGTTTGTCTCAGAAGATGGAGTGCAATTTGTAAGGGCGAGAGTTATAGGTGGCGGAACATCTATCAGTGGTGGCTTCTACAGCTGGACGAGCTCCGATTATATTTCAAAAAATGAAGTGGGATTAGAAACTTGTATATGAGTCGTATAAGCGAATTGTTTTATCAAGCCCATGGGCAAAGTAGTCATCAAAATTTAACTTCACATAAGGCATCAGTAAGGGCATCAATACTGGTTTTGAATATGGGTTATATTTATAATAAGTGCCCCCATCTTACCACCAGACCACAGCTCGATGAACTGATTATTATTCTTTTCTTGTTTGTACTTTTTGGTTCTAATTTTGTGTAAAAGTAATTTGTTTTTTTAACTTGCTTTGCCTTAAACTGGCAGTCATCTGCAACAAGAGATTCATTTGTGGCATTGGATGAACTTGGATGTGGAACCGTGACAGGTAGGATATGGGTGTTGGCAAGAAGTTGAGTCCACTTTTTGGCCAAAAAGTGGAAGTGTTTTCCCTAATTTTCAGAATTTGTCACATTTGACCTTAAAATTTGAAGCACTTAGAGATGGAATCTTAAAAAAAGTCACTAATCATAAAATGTAGTACTCGGAGTCTAGTTTCCAAATATGTAATTTATTTGAATACCCAAATGATACAAAATGATTTTCAATAGGTATTTCTAAAAACCACTGTTTAAAAGTCACTTTTTTTTTACTATACCATGCATGTGTACATCATCCATATTTTGACCTAAATAATCATATTTTTCTAAATCCTTTTGGGAAAAGATTTTTAACTCACTTAAGCCCGCTTTCCATATTTTTTTGTAATTTTTTATTGAATATTTTTTTTGTTAATTTTTTATTGGCCATATTTAGTGTTTTGAAAAATCATCGTGTACGTCACGCATAAGATGACCTAAACTTATCATTTAAAAAAAAAAAATTCAAATTGAAAAGAATTTTCTGAAGTGTACGCTTTTGTACAATTTGTTTTTCAAAAAATTATTTAAATAAAAAGTTATTAAAATACTAAAAAACCCTGACAATTTAAGTTTATGGACCTCTTTCATCAGAAATTAATTGAAAAATAGAAAAAATAATCCAATTGTAAAAAAAATTACATATTTAGAATCTACACTGTCTCATCTATAACTGGTTTTAATTTCGTCAAAAAAATCTGCAAAAAAAGTCTTCAAACATATGCCCAAAGTCATTATTTTCTTGTGACATTGACAAGACCTTCAACTTATACGTCAAACTAGGTCCAAAGCCTAGGTTCGGGTCCCCAACTCTTTTCCCGAACTGGTTAACAAAGCAAAAACTAGGCCTAAAATTCAAATTTTGCAAAACGGGATCACGTTTACTAAACGGGATCCTGTTTTGTTTATAAACGGGATCCCATTTCTTATTCTGTCAACATAATAAGAAATGAGATCACATTTACTAAACGGGATCTCATTTAGGTTTTGACCTTTTTTAATTCTTACTGTCACTATCGACTCTGCAACTTGTTCTGTACAGTTGACAGTGACATATTCATTATTTTCTGTCAACTTTTGTCTTCTACAGATTCTTCAACTTCAGATTTTATTTCAATTTTGAAGGAGGCATCATTGGGACAGTGTTTGAGTGGATTTTTGTTCAATTGCTACTTGTTTGAAGGAGGAACAAAGAAGGAAGACTTTCAAGTTTTTGACATTCATTTGTACATACTTCAGAATTTTTTAATCATGGGATCACTGTTGTCAATGAGATTTGCACCTTGTTAAACGTAAGGTTTAACAATCTATTGAAACATGGGAAGACCTCTAAAGTTGTGGGTAACTTTAAAAGCAGAGGTCAACCTCCAAAAAAGGTCAGCTTCCTATGGTTATCACCTAAAAATACTTTCTATTCTACTGCTTTGACAAGGAAAAGGGTAAAGAAGAGATTACATAAAAATGAAATCTATGACTAAGGTGATGCACCAAAACTAACTAGGACTTGCAAACACAACTTGTATACACTTGGTTTCAACAATATAACTTGACATACACAGCCCAAAATTATATGCTTTTACATAAATATTTCATAAGAAGGTTTGTATGCTCTACTCCTAGCAGGAAAAATATATTTTCACAACTAAAACGTTTGCATTTTCAACACATCCTAGGAGTAGAGCATACAAATGTTTTAGTTGTGAAAAAGATACTAAAAATGAGACAGAACTACAAGGAAATAGATAATCTCACAAGTAATTGCATCAATCAATTCGAATGCACACAATGAAGCAAAAAATTGAGAAGGTAAAATAACTTATCTTTATTGGTTTCCAAGGTAATCACTGGTATACATATCCAAAAGCAAATGAATTACAAACTCACAAAATCTAAGAAAGGATAAAAATCACAAGTCTCTCAAATCTGCATGTAAGAACTAAGTACAAAAGAGTCACAAAAGTGACTATATCCAACACTATCCAAGTGGTTCCACAATACAAGGAGCCTGAAACTAACTGGGGTCGGATGCACATAAAAAACCTAAAATCTAGGGCCTATATCCTCTCCAAAAGAGTCCACAATGCAGGAAAAAGTCCATCATGACTTAGTCTAACATGATGACTCATAAAAACCACTCCTACAAGACTCTAAAAGGCAATAAAAACCCTCCTAGATGCTCTCAAACATTCAACTCAACTAACAACTGCCTCCATGACTTAGTCAAAACACTTAGCTCAAAGCAAGACTAAAGGCTACAAACTTGGCATGTGTTTGCCAACTCCTCCACTCTGCATACAGTTATGCTCTCATTCACCCTTGCATCAAAAATAACAATAAACATCAAATGGTTTATAAATGATACCATTTATGTTTAAATGTTTTACAATCTCCATTTTACACAAGGAAAATAAAAGCACGAGTTTAAAAACACCGAAGTGTTGTCATGGCCGATGGGAAAGAAGGTAATTAAAAAATGTTTAAGGGACATGCCCCATTGTGACCTAAGGAATACATGTCAACACAAGTGTTGACCACGGGCTTAAATGAAAAAATGAAATAAAACTTAAAATAAAAACAAAAGAACCCTCGGGTTCTTAGGGTTTTGAAACCCTAAATGCCAAAAAGGCACTTTTTGCCTTCATTTCGCATTTTACAATGTTGACATTTTGCTCTCTGCCCATTTCTTCACCGCTGACACAAGGGCTTAATGCTTGAGGCTCCTGTAGATGATTCTGAGAGCATTCTCATTGGCTTTTTTGACATTTCTACTCCAATGACCGAAGGTAAGTTCAATGAGATCATTTCTTTAAGGTTGACTGCAAATTTTCATGGTTTCTGTTGCTCCTTTAAACATTGTATCTGCTATATACTTCATCTTTCTGTCTATGGCCATGATACTCAGGTATACATGACTATTTTCTTGATATAAAGATACAAAACTTGATGATTTTCTAAAGCTTTTCCTTTTACTGTACATGCTGTATATGTCTATACTTTTCTATGGCTATGACAGAGGACTTCATTTTCTACACAAACGACTATTTTTTATTCGGGTATAAGCTACAGAAAGTAGCAAAAATGTGTCATTTTTGTTGCCTTTACATTCCTCTGTCTATAACTCTTTCATGAGTATGGAGCTATTACAGTAAAAAAATAATGAAAATAAAGGTCATTTTCATTAGGGTTTCTAGATACCCTCAATCACTTTTTTGAATGGCTATAGGAATACAACACTGCTACTTCAAAATGGCTTCAAAAATGATCTCGAAAGCACTATTACTTTTCTGGAAATGGCAAAACACAGTGGATCCCCTTTTTCTGATTTTTTCCAGTTAGGGTTTCAAGAAAAACAAAAGCCCATCATTTCTGTACTGAACGGCCATGGGGAAAATAGTTGTTACTGGCTTTTCTGTAAAAATAAGGAATTTTTTGGCATGAAAATAAGGGTTTATTCAATGAGGGTTTCTACTGACAAAACCCTACAATCTATTTTGCCTGCTTCTGTATATCATGCATGAGACTTTCGCTATATCTTTGGCTATCTAGAGAAAGCATTCTAAATAAAAACATGAGGGTTTTATTTACCTTGGAAAAAATAACAACAGATGGCTTTTCTGTAATAGCTATCTCATTACCATATCATTTTGAGCATTTTACTTTATATGTTGAACTTATCAATTTTCTGGAAAATGCTCTGGCAGTAGCAATAATGTTCCTGTAACTATGCAAAAAGGACAAAAACGTAGAGATCTGAGCATTTATCTCTTCTGAGCACTCTAATAGCCACACCTATATGTCTCTTCACTATTAAATCCTCATACAAGTCCTCATGACTCTACATGATTGTTCTTCACTTTGATTCTTGACAATGCATGGTGCACCATTGTTGACTATTGCAACTTCGCATAACCAATTAGCTTGATCCTCCATGAGTAGACAAGCTTCACACTGTCTCCTTCTATCACTATATCCTATGAAGGGGTGTTCCTTTGTTCTCTTGACATGCATCCTTCCTGTTGACTACTCCTATACTTTCATGACAATGTTGATATATCCTTGCATGCAAAGTTGTGTGACAGTCCTCCTCTGACTGTTATGACTGTCAACTAGTGACTACTTTTTTCATTGCTTTGAATTTTGCTCACTATCATTAGATCTCTGCTCATTTTAACAAATCTCTAATGACTTTTACTGCTATCTTTTTTCTCATCTTTATGACTGCTCTAAAGACAGTGAGTGCTCTATCTTTACCTATCATTTTCTCACTCTAGGCTTTTGTCCTTTGTCACTGTATCTTGGAAACTTTGAGGATCTATACATGATGACTGTCCTTTGACTGGGTTTTCATGACTGTTCTCTGTGATAGTTTCTACCCTTACTACAGTTACTATGTCCTTTGATGATGCTATCAGAGCTTGCAGACCTAAATCTTCCATGATATCTTGATAGCAAGCTCATTGTTGACTGTCCCCTTTCCATGCATGCTATATGTTAGATTGATGACAGCTCTTAGATCTTTTGAAACTGCATTTTGACAAGTATAGTGATGTCCATTGCAAATGACTGTCTTCATCTTCTGGTTCCCTACAGTGTTGTTCCTCTTTTCACACAATTTGTACTCTGCATGACATTGACTCTCTTTATGCACTCTATCTTCCTTGCATCTGATGAATACACATGAAATGCTCTGTAATAACTCTGAGTTGGGCTCAACCCTTGTGGGAGCCACATTTTCCCCACTCATAAAGTAACTTAATGAATCAGACAGAAACATAATCACACCTGTATCTGCACACGAAGCAAACTTTTTAGAAAATAAATGCATACTTGGATGTGTTGACAACTTGCTTGTTCCCTAGGACATCCAAGGTATACATTTCTTTTTTAATGCATTTGAGGATCAGTTTATACATGCATAGGTACTTGTTCATGTATGGTTTGGGACCATTCATTGCTTAGAGTATTACTCTAACATCAATATCTTCTCCAGATGCAGGAACTAGGAGCAACATGACACTAGGAAGGACAAAGACAACTCAGGGCAATAGGATAACATGCCAGAACCAGAACTAGTCATTCTCAGGCAATGACTGGCCTCTAACCCTACATGCGCATTTATCTACATTTACTTATTCATGTATAGATTATTCTTCAATTTCATTGAATAAGAAAGTTAATTTCACGGCTTGTGTGAGATAATGTACATTTTACATTCAATAAAGATTATTTCTTTGTTCAGAAAAGATTTGTGTAAATCTTTCTTATATTACATACACTTGGATAAATGTAGTAATTTTATAAACATAATCTTTTAAACTATTTCATTTATACACTTGAATGTAATCTGGGAAAGATTAGATAAAATGTACCTTTTAAACTTTTAATCAAAACTCTACCTGAATGAGCTGCAGTGAAATTTAGTTAACAATCACAATGTCTTAATAAGAGGAAAGATAGGAAGGTATTGACCCCTGAAGAAATTGAAGCAAAGAGAGAGGAGGCAAAAAGATAAAGAGATAGAAGAATGAAGATTCGATCAATGAATGATGCTGAAACATCCAATTCCACAACTATTGAAGATAAAAATATTGAGGAGACCATGGATGTAGACGATGGAAATTTGCAAGAGGTGAATGTGGAAACTAATACGATTATACAAACTACTCCTGGTATGTCTTCAAATCTCCCTTTCAATGCTATGGAGAATGTTTTAATAGACACAAATCTAGGTACGTCTTTAAATCCACCTTTGAATGAAATGGAAATGGTGTTTATAGGAGATTTAAAAGAAGCTGGATATAACAATGTTGAGATCGATAATATTCATAGATATCAAGATTTGAGTCAAATTGTCGTTGAAAATGAAAATAAAAATTGTTTTGTTGTTGAAAATGAAGATAAAAATAGTTCTATTGTTGAAAATGAAAATGAAAATCCTTTTATTGAAAATGATCAAATGAAAACTGTTTTGTTGTTGAAAATGAAAATGAAAATCCTTTAATTGAAAATGAAAATGAAAACCGTTTTGTTGTTGAAAATGAAAATGAAAATCCTTTAATTGAAAATGAAAATGAAAATCCTTTTATTGAAAATGAAAATGAAAACTGTTTTGTTGTTGAAAATGAAAATGAAAATCCTTTTATTGAAAATGAAAATGAAAATCCTTTTATTGAAAATGAAAATGAAAACCGTTTTGTTGATAAAAATGAAAATCATTTTGAAGTTGAAAATGAAAATGAAAATCTAGGATGCGATGTTAAAAATAAAAATATTTTTTTAAAAATTGAAAGAGATGTTTTGGATAATCTTCCTGGTAAGATTTCTTGGAGACAAATAAGAACACATGCCAATAGATTATACAAAAAAAAAATTTATCGTAAAAAACTATCATTTCAATGTCAACTAATGATGCAATTAATGAGAATGTGGAAAATGAGAAAAGTAATGAAAAAGTTAGGCATTTTTGTTAAACCAAGAAGAAAAGATCAATCACTAAAACATGCTATGTCTACTGTTGCTAGTGCTATTGAGTCTATTGGAAATAATAGCCGATCTAAAGATAAGAATGCAACAAGACGAGCTATAACAACTGCTATAGTTAATAAAGCAACTTTGAATAAAAGAATGGTAAGCAATATTAATGAAATTCTAAAAATACATCCTAAAATCAACCAATGTTAGAGTTTTAGTGGTCGACTCCCAAGATCTGACATGAAACTGAATGTTGAAATCAAATCTTTGATTATAAAATATTGACATGATAATACTAGGGTATCATCTAATGCTAGAGATGTTTTAAAATTAAGAGTGGGGTCCAAAGTTCATGATCCTAATCCAAAACACCTATTAGATACAACACAAACTGAATTTTATAAAAAAATTTGTGGTGATTTAGTGTTACCTGGTAATATTAGAATAAGTCAAAGATCTTTTGAAAAATGTAAACCTTGGTATGTAAATATTAATAAGCAACGAATATCTTGTTGTTGTAAAACGCATGTTCAATTTTGTTATTATTATGATGTGTTTCGATGTATACATTGTACTTTACATACTAACATGATTATGCAGGAATGTGGTATTAATATGCCACCTAAAACAATAAAGGAATTTATATCAAGTTTGTTTTGTGAAAGATCTAATGGGAAATTATTTTATTTAAGTTCATGTATTTTTGGACAATGCACTAGTTGTGGCTGTAGCTAGCGTAAAAATCAGGGCAAATGCATAAACAAAAATAATGAAACCCTAACAAGCATAATGAAGTACAAGATAGCATAGATATCAAAAACACAAAGCAAATGCAAATCGAATCTCCACACTAAACTTGGCTTACCTCCATTTCTCTTCTCAATCTTGCATAGGTATGCATGATTTTGAAGGTTGAATGTTGGTTGCTCATTCCAACAACATACCAATACTTGGAACTAGTTGCATACAAATGGCTTGTGAGAGTGTTGATTTATAGGAAAGGGATGATTTGAATTGATGGTTGAGATTGAAAGTTGTTTTCAACGATGTGGACGACTAGGATTGAATAGGGTTTCCCACTCAATGAGGAGTCAAGTAGTCATGTGACAAGTGCAGGGTAGACCTAATTTAAATAAAAGATTATTTAAATTAGTTGTGCATGTGACATGTGACATGTGTTTGAATGTGATGAGAGGTGAGGGAATAATTCAAATATTTTATTTGAATTATTTGGGACATGTGAAAGGGGGATTAATTAAATAAATGAGATTTATTTAATTAATTGATTATGTGATTAGAATGGGATTATGAGTGGGATTATGACAAAATGTCATATGATGTCCCTAGTAATGTGTTGACTAGGTGATGGTCAAGACATGGACAAATTTAAGTGTCTACATTTTTCCCCTCTTTGAGATGATGTTGCAAATGTTGTGACTAAGCGAAGTAACATCATTTCAAAGAAGCTCAGGTGTGGATAGAGGAAAAGGATGATGATGCCCCCTCGAGAGGATAGGTGGGTTGGACAAACACGGGTAAGCTCTCGAAATGAAAGGGATTGGTTAAGGAGGAAAGATCAGGAAATGGATAGAAGAAATGAATGATGCATTATGCTGCAATGAAGGTGAGCAACCATGAAGTTTGATATAGCACTAGACGTTATGCACCAAGGTATAAGGACTAAGGTGACAATGTGTCTTGTGCACCCAGCATAATACAACCTTGTCTAATGTACAAGGAGGTAAACTTAGAGCATTAAAGTCCTACTGCACAAAAGGTATGCTATGACCTTAGATGCAAAGGATAATGCAAAAATCTATTCCAACATACACAAGATATGAATATTAGCTAGAAAGAGAAGGATGTGATAAAAATGTAAGATGAAATGATAACACACACAAGAAAGCAAGCAAGCATGCACAAATGATACAAAAACAAACAAGGTATTGCCCCTATCAAGTTGTAAACCAATGATTAACTGATTGATTGATTGATGATGATGGTGTTTGGTTTAGGAAATGAAACATGTCGTATAAGAAGCCTGGTCTGGTTTCAATGATGTAACATCCTGTATAAGACAATTGATATGATTGATTGATACTAGTGTTGGCCATGCGAATCAACACCATGATTTGATTAATTGATTGGTTAATTTATTTGGTTACATCAAGATTAGGATCAAGACCATTGATGTAATTGAATAATTTGGTAAGATTGATTGACTTGATTAGTATGGATTGATGATGACTTGCATTTAATTTTATTTGTTTGGATTGACTTGATATGATTTGATTGTTTTGAATAATTGATGATTGAATTGATTAAGGATGATTGATTGGAAGAATTGATTTGATTGGATGATTGATTTGATTTTATGGATTGATTTCGATGAAGGAATGATTTGGTTTGATTTGATTTGAAGAATTGGTGATTTGATTGAATTGATTGATTGGATTGGAATTGGATGAATTGATTGATTGATTTTAAAGATTTGATTGGAAGAATTGATGAGATTGATTTTGATGATTGGAATGATTTGGTTGAGTGAATGGAAGAATTGATTGATTGATTGAAGAATTGGATTGATTTTATTGGAATGATTTGGATTTGATGAATGGATTTGGAAGAATTGATTCGATTGGAATGATTTGAAGAAATGAATTGAATTGAGATTGATGTGATTTGAAGAATTGATTGAGTGATTGATTTGAAGAATTAGATTGATTTGATGATTGGATTTGAAGAATGGAATTGGAAGAATTGATTTGAAGAATTGGATTGAATTGATTGGTTTGAATGATTTTATTGCTTGGATTTTTTAATATATTTGATTTTTTTGGGTTTTGACATGTTTTGATTTTTTTGTATTTTTGAAAATATTTGATTTTTTCAGATTTTTGAATATTTTGATGTTTTTTTTGTGTTTTTTGACATGTTTTGGGATGGAATTGGATGACAATTTTGGCAGCCTTTGTGCTAGATACCAATGACAAGGGGAAACCAAGTCTAGGTGCAAGAACGTAGGTGGGATTGGATGAATGGATAAAAGGGTGGGTGAAATGATAAGTGGATGGATAAGAGGATAGGCCATAGTAGATGGGATGGATGTACGTGTAAGAGGGCAATGATGTGATCTCCAAGGACTATGTCACAAAGGAATAACATGCCCCATTCTAGGTGGAATACTTAGGATTTTATATGACAAGGCTTATGAAAATAGGATGGTGATAGGATTGTTTGAAAAGGATAAGGTATGTCAAGAGATATCCAAAACATATTTCAACATTTTGCCCGCATATCTTTATCAAGATCAAAAGAAGGGAAGATGAATGGAGTCAATATGATAGGTATATGGGTGTAATGGATAAGAATGGGATATGAAAAGGGTATGATAGGTTGGATGAGACAACGTGCCCCCAAGTGTAAGGGACATAGAAGGTCAACCTACACATGATGCTTCTTTGCTAGGTTTTCATCATGGTACTTATCCAAGGTGCCACCAAGGGTGGTTTTCACCTTTGGACAGAGGTATTTCTCTTTACTATTTTGATTTTTTCTTTTTCTTTTTTTTTTTTAATTTTTGGATGAGAGAAGGGGAATATGGATAGGAGGGACCCAAGTGTCTAGTTCCATGAAAGGTGATATTGTCCCACTAGAGATGGAAGTCTCTGCATGGACCATGTCAAATTTCATTATGCCCAAGATGTTGGTAAGGAATTTCATGAGAGTGAGATGAAGTAGGTAGATAGTGGATTATGATGTGGCTTATGTAGGAATTATGTAAAAGAATGCATGAAAAGCTTATGTAAAAGCATGGACCATAGGGAGGTGATGGGTGAAATATGTAGGATAATGGATGAAAGGTGGGAAGATTGAGGTATGGAAAGGAATCATGACCAATGGTTGCACACACCATGATAAACATTGAAGATTTTGATTTGGTGGAGGTGTAGGAAGCAATGGTGATGTTTGCTTAGGAGATAGGTGATGTAAGCATTTAGGGACCCACATAGACTTAGGATTTTTATGATTTTTTCTTGACTTGCGGGATGGAGGAATTGAGATTTTTGAATGGAATGGAATTTTTGGATGGAAGTAGATGCTTGGGATTTTTGAGATATGGATGCCTCATTTGACTTGCTTGAATTTTTCTTAGGGACCCAAACCATTTTAGTTTTTTTACTTTTCTTGTGAAGGTATAAGCTTGGATAGATTTTTGAATGTATTTTTCTTTGACTTTTTGCATTGATGTACTAAGGCATGAGGACCCTTAGAATGTTTAGATTTATAATTAGAGGCATCCAAATGTTTATTTTTGAATCCCATGGGATGGGTGGAAGATTTATGTTTAAATGATGTGTGCATTGATTGGTCATGATTAGGAAAGTAAGGGGACTTATGAATGATAGGGATATTAGGTGTTGGGAGAAGTGATGGTAAAGTGGATGGAGGGATATGAGGAGTTGGGAGTAATGGAGGTAAAGTGGATGGAGGAAGGTGTATGGTCACATGCTTTTGACATTTGTAGGATAATGGAGGTGGAATGGCAACATATGGGATATGATAGGATTTGTGATGGAAAGTGGTGGACTTAGGATGCATGGAGGAAGTACCAACATCTTGGGATTGTTTACCTTGGGTGTATATCCAAGGCCATATGAGTGTGGAGGGATTTTGACATGGATGGACTCCAAAATTCCTTGTTCATGAGGGCCTAAGCCTTTACCATGATAGTTCTTGTTTTGGAGTATGCGATGGACTATGGGACTAGTTGTAGTTTGGACACTAGAATTGAGTTCATTATTTGATGTAGAAGGTGAGGTGGACAAAGGTTGTTGTTGTCCTAAGGAAGAACACTCATGAATGAAGGTGGAAAGACCAATAGGATATGTTGGTGGATTTGAAATAGAGTCGATAGTGGATGATGATGAAGGATCATTAGAATCTTGATTATGTTGATTTAGATCCAGGGCATTTGTTTGATCTTCTATGTTTGCTTGGGAGGCATGTGTCTCATCATGGCAAGTGGATGTTTTCACATCATGGGTAAGGCTATATGGAGGAGAAGTTTCTTTTCTTTGAAGGAAGGCCATGAAACGGGGTGAATGCTTAAGTTAAGGCATCATCATAGGCCTTGATGACAATTCTTTTGGTCGGGTCAACGCAGGCCTCAGAGTACCCCAATATCATGACTAGCTTTAAAGGACATATATTTAATCTCGCTCCACCATCTACCAAGACTCATCTAATCTTATGCTGGTTAATGAAGACTTTAAGGTGTAACGGGTCGGTGTGATTAGGCTAATTTGAGGGTACATTGCGTTCAATGAAAGTGACATGGTTAGAGGTAGCCAAATGTCCTACCATGGCCTGAAATTGATTCACATTTAGGTTTGTTGAGATGGATGACTCTAGGAGTGCTTTGTCTAGAATGACCTTATGCTCCAAGGATAGGTTAAGTAATTCGAAGATGGATATTTGCCTCAAAGTCTTTTTCAAGTGATCCAAGAGATTATATTGGATCTTTGGTTGTGAATTAAATGGATTGGATGAATTAGATGGAGCGCTTTGCAGCATTATCTTGGCCGTACGAGTAGTGACGGCGCACTCGAGATGGGAATTGATAGTGATCATGGAGATGTTATCATCAAATGCGTGGATATTGTTGACGGTGTATTCATAAGTGACGTTGCCATAATTGACATGGTCATGTGGTTTGGTTCTCGAGGTGGAGGCTTTTCCTAATCCATGATTCTGCAAAGGATCAGTGAAGATGGTGTGATCGGTATTAGAGGAACCTTGTGGACTATCTACAACTATGTCTCCTTGGTCAATAAAGTCTTGTATGATGTTCTTTAGCTTATAACAATTGGATGTTTTGTGACCCTTTATTCCGTGATATTCACAAAAGTTGTTGTCATTCCATGTGGGAGTTTTAAAAGATGGGTCATATTATTTGACCTCTAGTAGTTGGATGAGGTTGTTTTGCAACAACTTCTTTGGGATTACTTCAATAGGCTCCATTAGGGGTGTATAGTTCTGCTGAGGGGGATTGTTCCTTGGAGGTGGTCTTCTTTGGTTGTTCTAAATTGCATTAGTTGTTTATTGTTACAGTTGTGGCTATGGTTGTTGTTGAACAAAAGGATGATTGTTGGGCACCGGTGGTGCCTTGAGTGTGAGAACAGGGCTGGTCCTATTGATTACCTTTGCATCCACTACCAATGTTCTTGTTTCAAGACCAAAACTTATTCTTATCGTAGGGCGGGTTTTGAGTGTTTTGGTTTTTGTTGAAGATTTTGATTGTACCCTTAGCTATGAGGGATTTCTCAATGGTTGTCCCCTTTTCAACAACTTCTCCAAAGGAAGTGCAACAATGGATTTGCAGTTGATGCATGAGTTCTTATTAAGGTTCTCCACAAAAATTGGTACCAATTGATTCTCAGGAATATGACATGGACATTTGCTAGCTAAGGTTCTCCACCTTTGGAAGAAGGAGATGAATGTTTCACCATCTTCTTGTATTGCATGGCATAAGGTGGTGACATTCACATCTGTTTCAATGTTATAAGAGAAATGAGATATGAATTTGTCTACGAGTTCGGTCCATGTCCTTATCCTTATGGGAAGGTGTGCGAACCACTCAAGTGCTTGACCTGCGAGGCTCCTTGGGAATAATCTCATCAAATATGTGTGCTCAAATGCAATCTAAAGGCATGTTGTGTGGAACTCTCGCACATGCTCTACCAGACTCCCTTTTCCCCTATACTTGTTGAAGTTAGGCACACTATAGTTAGGTGGGAAAGGTGGCATGTAAATGCTTTTGTCGAAGGGATAAGGACATAAATCTTCCATGGAATATGCTTTCTTAGTGGTAGATACTTGTATGTTTGAGAAGCGTTGCTCTAGTGACTGCATCTTGTGTGCCAATGCTTCAAAGGAGGTCAATGATGTGTCCATGGAATTTGTGGGTGCATTTTAATAAGGATTACCCATGTTTAATGTTGACATGTTTTGGGATCCCGCATTTGCAACAAGTGGGTTGGTATGTGTGTTGAAGGGAGTGTGTGACAAAGATGCATTTAGATTTTGGTTGTTCGGTATATACGTGGTATTGGGATTAATGTGTTGAAAGTGGGATGAAGCATTTGTAGTGTTTTGGTTTTGGATGTTGTTGGGATTTGTTTGGCAAAGGATGTTTTGGTCCACTTGTTGTTGCAAGGGATTTGAATGGGTATTTTGATTTGATGCACTAGTATTTTGATTGACGTTTAGGTGATACACATGTTGATGGTTTTGAGCAATATTTTGACGATTCAAGGTGTGGTTTTGAGTAGAACCAATGTTGGTGTAAGTGTTGGGTATGGTATTACTACTTTGATGATTTGGGTCTACATATTGATGACTCAAAACATTCATGTTCACATTTGGTATGGTGTTATTTTTTTGACCGAGGGGGTCCATGTTTTGATTGCCAAAGTTGTTATTTGTTTGAGGCCCAAGGTTCATGTTTGCATTTGGATTTGTATTAACTCCTCGTGTATGGGCTCATGAGGTCACTATGTGCATTTTTTGTGTTCTTTTATTTTGACCTATGTTATTCATCGAAATGAAGGGGTTCACAAAGTTCAAAGGTTGTGATGTGGCATTCACATTGTTAGTGTCAAATGGGGGAGGTACATGGGAGATTGTGGAATCTTGTGACGTTTCCCCCGTAGGAAGGGTAGCATGTTCTTGTGCCAGGTTCATGTAGCTAGTGGATGGTGTTGTTTGTCCTTGGCCTTGTGTGATATTATTTGGTGATGAGGCCATAATTGCATTGACATCTACCCCTGTGGGAAGTTTTGTACCGGTTTGTAAGAGACGCATGAGGTAGGTTTGAGCGTTAGTAGCTATCATTTCATCTAAGATACGCAATATTCTTGGATCTTAGGATGCCTCTTCAATCTCTTGTTGGGTAATGCCTTGATTGTCTTCTTGCAAGATGAGGTATGCAAAGGGATTTAGCATGTTGGAGTGAGGTTTGTGTTGCTTGTTAGACGAGGTTCCAAATCTCATTGTGCTATTGAGATGATCTAAGGATTCTCCCTTTCTCTTATTTTGCAACCGTGTCTCGACCATATAAAACTTTCTAGTTTGTCAAGAAATGGAATCGTCCTATGGGTGGAAATGCAAAGTGTTTATGCTATATTTTTAGGTATTTTCTTGAAAGATATAGAGATGTATCTAAGGTTGGAAATGCACCTATGCCAATGGAAATGACCTAATGAGGATATGTTATGTCAATGTTTTGAGATGCAACTAATGTCACTAATGAAATGAGACCACGATTATGCTAGAGGCTAATAGATATCAGTCTTCAAAAAATTTAGCTCCAAGAGGGTGCTAATGTCTACTTATGACTTTATTAAAGAACTAGTTGGATTTATCAAGACCTTGAAGTGTTGATGTAGAAGAAATGATTGATTAAGGTGAGCTCAAACTAGACTCATGAGACTCACTTGTTGTTTTGAAAGATGGACTTAAACTAGACTTGTGAGTATTAAGCCCAAATTGTGATTGATTTGAAAAACATATCAAGGTCTCTTGATCCAAGTTCATACTTATAATGTAGTCAAGTTTCGATAGTTTCTTCTTATGTTTCAACCTTAAGAAGACTAATGGGACTAGGTGTAGTTTGGACACAGTTGCAATCAGATTGGATAGGGAAGATAGGTTTTTAACAGATCCTCTAAGTGTCACAATACAGGTAGATACGTCACACAAGGGCTCAATTATAGTTTATCAGTTTGCAAATGCATCTCAGAAAGCTTTAGATGCATTTTACTACTTATCAGATGTGTTTTAGGGTGCTGCAATTGCAGTCTATTTCTCAACAAATGCATTTTAGTACCCTATAGATGTGTTTCACTGTTTATTTGGAGTCTAAAATTAGTCTTCTATGTTTGTTTGGCAGTTTGTAGGTAAAATCAAAAAACACTTCACACATAAAAGACACTCAACATTCAATTTGGCTATGACTCTTGAATTGGTGAGTGTATGTTTATGTTCGGGGGCTATCCAACCCCAAATTTCCACGGGTCTTAATCACAATTCAAAAATAATTCACACACATAAGACAATTCCTATCCCTAAGGTCATTGGCCAATGACATGACGCTTGGGCCCACAAATTGGTAACTCCTTCGACGCAAGGTAGGGACACCCTAGAGTGGGGTGTGTACACTCTTGTCTTTGTGAGAGAGGATGGATAGGTGCCTCCTAGCCTAGAAGGATGACCCAATCACCCTTTCCCCGGAAAGCTATGTATTTAACTTATGCTAAGCTGATGATTTCCATCTCATCCCAAGGGATTCCATATGGTGACTAACTTCATGGCATGGAACCCTTACAATGAGAGTGACGCCAATAAAACCCAATCATAAAGGGTGGGATTCTAACTAATTTGTCTTCTAGTTGGAACTTGGGGACTTACCACCTCACGAGCGTCTAGCAAGCCACTCAAGGCTTTAACCAATCCTACTAATGGTACTAAAAATACCTCATGTAAACGTGGGTAACTTGCACTTTTGGATTGGCACTGTATGGCAAAGGCTAATGGTAGTTTAGACCTGGCTTTCACCTAATCCTTTTATATAGAGGCCTAAGGGAAAAACCACTTTAGGTCACCAATGAGTTCTCTATATCGATGTGTCTCAAAGGTAGGCCCTATCTAAAGGGTTACAAAAGCAACACAAGTAAATGCTTTTGATCTCCAAGTTCATACAAAGATGAGAGGAGAAAGCATATACATATTACTTGGTCACACTAAACAAAAGTTCATTAACCTTTAGACATCAAATGTGTGGTGTGATTATGAAAATGTTGACAAGAGCTTTTGATTCCCAAGATCACTTAGAGTGCGAGGGAAGAGCATTGATGGCAAGTCTTGCCAGTCACCGTTTACAACTTCACTTTCAGAAATCAACCACAATGTGCAATATAGAAAAATGATAGGAAATACAATATAGAAGTGACAGGAAAATAATGAAAAAGAGATGTACTTTATTATTTAATATTGTTGTTCATTACAAAACCATATATCGGCCCTACACAGTCGGCCTCACAGAAATATAGATATTCAAAATGCAGAGACATAAACTCTTCTATTTTCTATTCGGCTATTCTCCAGTCTATTCACACTTCTCCAACATACTGTCGACCCTCCTTTAATCAGACACACGACTTCTTCGAATCTTTGAATTCTTTAGAAAATGGCCACTAACTTTCATCGATCTCTTCAAATGATTGACCTTTTTTTATCTTCTTTGCTCATCGATCTCCCTCCCTCAAGCTGCGAATGACCATATATATCTTCATCCTTTTTCAGTTTTGCAGCGAACAAATCAATTTCAACCGTCGCTGCCAAAGAAACCGTCACCTCCATAAAGAGAATGGAGACACAGAGATAATACAGATGACAACATGCGGAGGATGAAAATGTTATGCCCAGAAGCATGACCTCCATTTCTTGTAAAGATTTTTAATTAAGATTTATTGTTGTTTCTAAATTGGTCGATCCACTAAGAAGGAAAGAAAACTCATATTGAATCTTAATTGCCTTTCCAGCTAGGTCCACTCTTTATTTACATGATTTGTGGCTTTAATCTTTTAAAATTGGAGATAATTTCCAGCCACGACCTCCCCATAATAGGTAGAAATTTAATTGCTTAGAAATGGTTGACAAGAGAATAAAGAATAGCCAAGCAAAAATATCCTGTCACACAGGTGATAGGAGCGACATGAGCCTCACACCAAAATTGCAGCAAAGAACCCTGCTTTATTCACAAAGAAAAACCAAAAGATTGAAAACAAATAAAACCAAAATTGAAAGAGGCAAGATGCCCCTACATCAAACTCCCGAGTAGAAACAGATCATAAGCTCCAGCTCATGAGGTCTACAACTGAATTACCCAACTTATTGATCTCGTCTTCAGTCAGCCATGATGCATCTTCAATGGGATGATTGCACCATTTGACAAGATACTTGAAATATTCATTCTTATGGGCCTTCTTTAGTACTTATTTATCTAGAATGCATTCTATCTCTTGTGGAATAGTGATTGTCCCATCTTGCTCTTCATGAGATGAATCAATTGCTTCAACTTCTTCCGCTTTTGTATCTCCTTTGTATGGATATAAATCTGCAACATTGAAAATGGGGGATATATTCAATTCTTCAGGCAGTGATATCTCATAAGCATTGGCTGAAAACTTCATCAGTGTTTTGTAAGGACCAATCTTTTTCATATGAAGTTTATTGTATGTTCCTGTAGGAAATCTCTCCTTTCGAAGATGTGCCAATACAAGGTCTCCAATTTGAAACTATAGCTCTCTTTTCTTCTGATCAACATGCCTTTTATACTGCAGATTGCTATCTTCAATGTTAGTCTTCACCCTCTCTTGAATGTCATGAATGACTTGAGCAAATTCTTCCCCATCTACACTTCTCTTTTGCATTCCAGCAAGATCATGGAGTTCAAACACACCTCTTGGATGCATAGCATACACCACATAAAAAGGACTGAAACCTGTGCTTTTGTTTGGGGAATCATTATATGCAAATTTAGCTTCTGCTAACATAAGATCCCAACTTCCAGTTGAATTACCAACAAGACATCTCAATAAATTTCCAAGGCTTCCATTGACAACCTCAGTCTGTCCATCCATTTGTGGATGATAAGAAGAGCTAAAATTCAGATTTGTGCCCAACTTCTTCCATAGAGTCCTCTAGAAATGACCCACAAATTTTGTATCCCTGTCAGAAATAATACATCTTGGTATACCATGCAGCCTTACAACTTCTTTAAAGAATATATTTGCAATGTTAGTTGCATCACTAGTCTTCTTACATGGTATAAAATGCACCATTTTTAAAAATCTATCAACTACAACAAAGATTGAATCATTACCCCTTTGTGTGCGAGGTAAACCCAAAACAAAGTCCATACAAAATCCCAAGGCCTGGTTGGAACCAGTAATGGCTGATATAGCCTAGCATTTTGACCTCTTCCTTTAGCATGTTGGCAAGTTCTGCATCTTTCCACATAAGATCTCACATCTGCCTTCATCCTTGGCCAATGATAATGAGTGATCAGCTGCTGAAAAGTCTTATCCTGTCCAAAGTGACCAGCAAGACTACCGCTATGTTTTTCCTTCAATAAATTATCTCTCATGGAGCCTCTAGGAATACACAACTTATTTTCCTTAAACAACAAACCTTCTTGTATCATATAATCAATCCATGGTTCTTTATTCTAGAAAATAGGATCACTGCAAGCTGCAAATGCTTCTCCAAAATCTGCATCTTCTGCATACAACTCTTTAAAACTTTCAAATCCCACACTGTTATTTTTTATCTCACATAACAACAAATTCTTCCTACTTAAAGCATCAACAACTTTATTCATTTGACCACTTTTATGCTTCAAAACAAAATTAAAACTATGTATACACTCAACCCATTTAGCATGCCTCTGATTCAATTTATGTTGGTTGTTAATGAACTGCAAAGCATGATTATCTGTGTACACAATGAATTCTTTGGGCAAAGATAATGTCTCCATTTATTGAGGGACTGAACCAAAGCATAAAATTCCAAATTATAAGAAGAATACTTTCTTTTTGCATCATTTAATTTCTCACTAAAATAGGCAACTGGATTTCCCTCTTGACTTAAAACTGCCCCAATAGCCAAACCACTAGCATCACATTCTACCTGAAACACTTTATCAAAATCCGGCAAAGCAAGTATGGGCTATTCACTCACCTTCTTTTTGAGAAATCTAAAATTTTCTTCAACCTCTTTATTCCACACAAATGGTCTTTTACTTCCCTTAATAGTTTCCAATATAGGTGCTACCACATGACTAAAATTTCTTATAAACTTTCTATAAAAACTAGAAAGACCATGAAAACTTCTTACCTCCATGATACTCCTTGGTGATGGCCAATCAAGTATGACCTAAACCTTTTGCTTATCCATCTTCAATCCATCCTTTGACACCACAAAGCCCAAGTAAACTAGTTCAATTTGCAAAAACACACATTTCTTCAAATTACTCTGCAACTTTTCTTCCTGTAGTCTCTTCATAACCTGCCTCAGATGCTCAAGGTGCTCCTCTTTTGACTTGCTAAACACCAAAATATCATCCAAATATACAACCACAAATTTACCAATAAATGGTTTCAAAACCTCATTCATAAATCGCATAAAAGTACTAGGAGCATTAGACAACCCAAAAGGCATAACTAGCCATTCATACAACCCATCACTAGTTTTAAAAGTAGTTTTCCACTCATCCCCTGGTTTGATTCTAATTTGGTGATAACCACTTTTCAAATCTATCTTGGAAAAATACATTGAACCACTCAAACAATCCATTAAATCTTCAATCCTAGGTATGGGAAACCTATATCTTATGGTAATTTTATTTATTGCCCTTGAATCAGTACACATACGCCATTCTCCTCCTTTCTTTGGAACCAATACTGCAGGAACAACACAAGGGCTTAGACTTTCTCTTATCAATCCTTTCTCCAAAAGTTCTGCCACTTGCTTCCTTATCTCTTCATTCTCCATAGGTGTTAATATGTATGCAGCTTTATTTGGAAGGCTAGCACCAGGAATCAAATCCATATGATGACTTATGCTTCTAATAGGAGACAATTCATTAGGCAAATCATTTGCAACAATATCCATATTCTCATTTAACATGTCTTGTATCTCAATAGGCAAATCATCCAACTTTGTAGAAGTCATTACACATTGTGGTTTAGGAACCAAAGCAAAACTAATTTCTTCATTCTTCAAATCTTTCAAAAATTCTTTACCACTTACCATCATTACCTGATTAATGATGCTGCTGTCCTCTTCTTTCTCCTTTATGGATAACAAGGTATGCTTCACTCCATCCTTCATAATGGTATATGTATTCTCCTTTCCATCGTGGACTGAATTTCTGTCAAATTGTCATGGTCTTCCAAGCAAAACATGGCACACATCCATGGGCATTATACCACACAAAACACAATCTTTATAACTACCAGTCTGAAAATCAACAAGGGTTGCTCACTAACCAATATTTAATGGCCTTTTTGTAACCAAGTTACTTTATATGGAGTTGGGTACTTAATTCTTTTAAGATTCAACTTTTCTACCATTTCAATGGCAACAATATTATCAGTGCTTCCACTATCTATAATGAGCTTACAACATTTACCATGTGACTTACACTTTGTTCTTAACAGTGCTCTCCTTTGAATTGGCTCTTGACTTTCCTTTTGTGGCTTTAACAATGCTCTCTTAAGCATCAAGGACTCTCCTAATTCAGCTCCATCCTTGTGATGTACTAGAGATCCCACACTCTCTTGATCAACCTGAACAACTTGATTGCTTCTCTCAAATTTTGAGTGTCCTCCTTGTGATGATTTAGCACAGTCCCAACTCTTATACTGAAATTGATTGCACTTGTAACATTTTCTGGCAAATCCTCGACCTCTACCTTACGAACCACCTCTTCCATAAGATCTTCCTCCTCTATTTTGAAAACCTCCTCTCTCATTATTGACTGTTCCACTGGAACTTCCAGCCTCTTCACCTTGATGATGTTGTTGTCCCCTACCAGATTACTGTCCCCTTCCTCTAAAACCTCTTCCTCTCTTCTTTTCTTGCTGACTTTGCTTCCTTTGCAACTTCTTCTCTGCCTTTAAGGCAAGTTGGTAAGCCTCTTCCAGGCTCCTTGGGGACAAAAGGCTCATTTCATCTTGCAGACTATATCTTAGACCATTCACATAATGGGCTATCTTCTCCATGTCTTCTTCAGCATGCCCAGACCTGATTATAAGCTTGTTAAACTTTTTTGTATAATCTTTCACAAATATATCTTTTTGTTTCAAATTTTGTAATCTCTTAAAGAGATTTGCTTGATAATCACCAGGAAGAAACTTGGCCTTCAACTTCACCACCATCCTATCCCATGATTTTATCTTTTCCTTATTTCTCTTTCTTCTTTCAGTTTGGACAAAGTCCCACCACATGGCAGCATGACCTTTTAGTCTTGTGTAGGCAAACTTTACTCTTTTCTCTTTTGCTACACCCTCATATTCAAAATATTTATCCAAGTCATTAATCCAATCAATTAAGTCTTCACCATTTAGGCTTCCAACATAAGTTGGTACATCGATCTTGGGTTTGGAACCCAAACTCATGACTGACCTTATTAGTCTTTCACCAAATTCATCTCTTGGATCTGCCTATCCTTCCTCATTTCCTTCTCTCTGTGGTTCTTCTTCCTCATCACTTAAATCTTCAATATCAGGGTTTCCTCTTCTCTGTGCCCTCTCAAGGGCATCCAACCTTTCAATCAGATTCTGCATCAAATCAGGGTCACCATGGTCTCTTTGGCCTCTGTCTCAGCCTCTACCCATCCTTCTTGGAGGCATATTGACCACTTCCACTACCCAATCTCAACCTTGGCTCTGATACCAAACTGATGGCAAGTCTTGCCAGTCACCATTTACAACTTCACTTTCAGAAATCAACCACAATGCACAATACATAAAAATGATAGGAAATACAATATAGAAGCGACAGGAAAATAATGAAAAAGAGATGTGCTTTATTATTTAATATTGTTGTTCAATACAAAACCATATATTAGCCCTACACAGTCGGCCTCATAGAAATATAGATATTCAAAATGCAGAGAGACATAAACTCTTCTATCTTTTATTCGGCTATTCTCCAGTCTATTCACACTTCTCCAGCATATTGTCGACCCTCCTTTAATCAGACACATGACTTCTTTGAATCTTCAAATTCTTCAGAAAATGGCCGCTAACTTTCATTGACCTCTTCAAATGATAGACCTTTTTTTATCTTCTTTGCTCACCAATCTCCCTCCCTCAAGCTCTGAATGACCATATATATCTTCATCTGTTTTTAGTTCTATAGAGAATAAATCAATTTCAACCGCTGCTGCCAAAGAAATTGTCGCCTCCATAAAGAGAATGGAGACACAGAGATAATACAGACCACAACATGCAGAGGATGAAAACGTTATGCCCAGAAGCACGACCTCCATTTCTTGTAAATCTTTTTAATGAAGATTTATTGTTGTTTCTAAATTGGTCGATCCACCAAGAAGGAAAGAAAACTCATATTAAATCTTCTTAATTGCCTTGCCAGCTGGGTCCACTCTTTATTTGCATGATTTGTGGCTTTAATCTTTTAAAACTGGAGATAATTGCCAGCCACGACCTCCCCATAATAGGCAAAAATTTAATTGCTTAGAAATGGTCGACAAGAGAATAAAGAATAGCCAAGCAAAAATATCTTGTCACAGGGCGACAAGAGCGACAGGAGCCTCACACCAAAATTGCAGAAAAGAACCCTGCTTTATTCACCAAGACAAACCAAAAGATTAAAAACAAATAAAACCAAAATTGAAAGAGGCAAGATGCCCCTGCATCAAGCATACACTTCTTCAAAACATAAACAAAATCACAAGACAAAGAAGATAATGATGTAATTTGTTGTTCTTTTTACCCCAATGAATGTGAAAAGATGCAAGTTGTTGTTCTTTTAAAGCCAATGAGTGAAAGTAGGCAGTTTGTTGTTTTTTTTAACCCAATGAGTGAAAGTATGCAGTTTGTTGTTCTTTTTATGCCAATAAGTGTGAAAACAAATAGATTGTTGTTCTTTTTATGCCCCAATTTGAAGTGTTTCTAATTTAACCAAACACACATATGAAATGAAAGGAACCCTACAACAAATAGATCAGTGATTTCAAACAAGATTCTCCTCCAATGGATGCCACAAAGATGCAAACTAGAAATTAGCACCAGAATAAAACCTTCTAATCTACTATGCAAGCACAAAAACCAAAATGAAGATAGCTTAAGAACTCCCATTTTACAACAGTCGGATGCAGTTTAGGGTGTCTCGGATGCCGTTCAGGGTGTCTCAGATGCGTCATAGAAAATAGCAATTGCGTCACAGAATGGCACAGATGTGATTCACTGTCAGAGGGATGTGTCGTAGGGGATAGCGAATGCATCACAGAAGATGGCGACTGCGTCTTAGAAAATGGTGACTATGGCACAAAAATCCTCAGATGTATCACTTTGTGTCTACAAACTAAAAACAACATAAACCACCCAAACAGCAAATGAAAAATAACATTTCAGTGATGAATGAAAAACCCTAGGGTTGTAGAGTTCTTTCCCTGATGCCAGAAAGATGTGAAACTTTTAGACATACATAGGGCATACTCAAAATAATCAAACAAGTTTAGATAAACCCTTGAAACATAAAATCCTAATGCTTTAAAAAACCCTAATGAGATAAACAGATGAACAAAGAGTTAGTAAAGAAAGTAAAGCATCAGAAATATGACCTAACCCTGCAAGATCAAATGGGTTAGCTTGATAAAGGAAAAGAAAGAGATTATGTCCAATATAAATGTGAATACGTCACAAAATCCTCCTGATGCATTGCAGACTCCAGAGAATGCATCGTGTCATACTACGCATGCGTCACCAAGAGTGGGGGATGTGTCGCACGGACCTGTAGATGTGTTGCACTATTCCTGCAAACCCTAAAATCACAAATTTGTGAAATGTATAGATAATTCACGTCGGGTTCACCAAATGTCGCTAGGGTAAAAATTAGGGCAAATGCATAAACAACAATAATGAAACCCTAACAAGCACAATGAAGTACAAGATAGCATAGAAATTGAAAACACAAAGCAAATGCAAACTAAATCTCCACACTAAGCTTGGCTCGCCTCCATTGCTCTTCTCAATCTTGCATAGGTATGCATGATTTTGAAGGTTGAATGTTGGTTGCTCATTCCAGCAGCATAACAGTACTTGGAACTAGTTGCATACAAATGTATTGTGAGAGGGTTGATTTATAGGAAAGGGTTGATTTGAATTGATGGTTGAGATTGAAAGTTGTTTTCAATGATGTGGATGACTAGGATCAAATAGGGTTTCCCACTCCATGAGGAGTTGTAGTCATGTGACAAGTGTAGGGTAGACCTAATTTAAATAAAAGATTATTTAAATCAGTTGTGCATGTGACATGTGACATGTGTTTGAATGTGATGAGAGGTGAAAGGGGGATTAATTAAATAAATGGGATTTATTTAATTAATTGATTAAGTGATTAGGATGGGATTAGGAGTGGGATTAGGACAAAATGTCATATGATGTCCCTAGTAATGTGTCGACTAGGTGATGGTCAAGACATGGACAAATTTAAGTGTCTATAACGGAAATCTTTCTTTCTTAAGAGTTTATATGCATGAAAGTGTTGAAAATGATTTTGGACAATAATTAGTGGATGTTAAAAGATTTAAGAACATTGACTATTCTATAAAAGATGAAAAAATTGGAAAGCGTTGTGATTTAATTACAGAAAAAGTTAGTGTACATGCATTCATATCAGAATTTAAGAGTAAGATTGTACCAAAATATGTAACGTACTCTCAACATGCTCAATGGCTTGATGGAAAATTTTTTGCATGTAGAAACACATTTTCAGTTGGTACTATACTATCAATGGTTGATTTTGCGAAAAACTATACTCTAGCTCCGCAAGAGGAAATCCAATCACAATATTACAATTCAATGCAGGTGGCTATGTTTGTTCATATTGTTTATAGACATGCAGATGATAGCACGGAGGATGATAGAAAATTTTTGAGGGAGTATCATATCTTAGAGTGACAACCAGTTACACTCGTCAAAGTTTGTTCAATACTGTTTCAATATATTTTATACAAATTTAAGAGAAAGAGGAATCCAGATGACAGAACATCTCATATGATCAGATAATTGTACAGGGTTAGTTGAAGAATGCTCGAATGTTCTATTGGTTAAGTAGGGTCCACAAGGAACATAATGTCCAACATATGTGGAGTTTTTTTGAAGCTGGACATGGTAAAGAAGAACATGACGGAGCTGGTGTTTGTGTTAAAAGAATTCTTGCTAGAGAGCAATTGAAATTTGAGGATGCAGTAAAATTTAAAGATGCACATGGCATTGTGGATTGGTAAAATACAAGATTATCTACACTTGGATCAAGTGAGTACTCTACAGTTCGCTGATTATTTTGGTTGGTTGAAGAAGAGAACATTCTACCTGGACTTGATTGTGAGACAGTCAGTGGATCTACTAAATGGCATTCATTTAAGAGTTCAAATGCAAACAGATGGACTATCTGGACAAGGGAGCTTGCATGTTTTTGTAAGTTTTGTATTTCAGGAGATTGGGAAGCATGTGAGAATACATAATGGGTTGAAGAGTGGAAGTAAATATTGTTGACACCTGCACAAGCACATGATTAATATGAAACAACAATTGAAGATAATGATCAAGTGTTTTTATTAGACGATTATGACCATGTTTCAGACCTTGTACAATAACATAATTTAATTCAATTTATTTCATTTTATTTCACTTTATTACTATTTTGTAGTTCTTTTATTTATTTATATACATATGAATGCATGTATGTAGATTGGTCAAATTATAAGGACATGTGCAAGTTATTGAATCAAATTTTGTTTGCAAGACATGTGTATGTTGTTGTTGCACCTGAGGAGAATGCAGAGAAAATGGAATATTGATTGGCTCATTGTGTGAAGACTAAAAATAAGTTAATAGCACCTCAAGAATATGATGATGGCTATCATTATCCAATAGGTTCGGTGATCCCCTTAAGACATCCCCTTAAGCAAATTTTGATAACACGTCTTTGATCCCCTTAAGCAAATTTTGAGAACTTCTTTGATCCCCTTTAGCAAATTTTGAGAACTTCTTTGATGATGGCTATCATTATCCAATAGGTTTGGTGGTGATTGTTGGCACTTGGCTATGAAAATATCTAATAAGGAAGAATGGTTTGCCTACATCCGAAGATTATGAAACACATAAGAAGATTATACACTACTCACATTTTGTGGTGGCAACAAATATAAAACTAGTGAGGTATCGTGGAAGACCTGCAAATAAAGAGTTATGGACAATTTCTATGGAAGAGCATGAGACAATCATAGATGTGTTGCAAAAAAGAGAGGATGCAGATGGTACAATGGAATAAGTAAATACAGGTAAATATAGTTTTAGTTTTCTATTGTCCTTTTAAATACATTAAATACATGTTTTGATATTGCTTGTGCATTATTAGAACTTGACATTGATTTAAATTATCCTTTTATATCCTTAGGCCATCATCACAAATTCATTACATACTTTGAGACAAAAAGGAGAGTCCATGTATCGATTCAACCTAGACAACATGGAATACTTGGTAAAAATAGGTAATTATTAGTTAAAATATATTTAAATACATGTTTTGATTATATATTGATATTGCTTGGACATTAATAGTTAAAATTGATTTATTATCCTTTTTTGTATCTTTAAGCCATCATCACATTGATCTCATACTTTGAAACAAAAAAGAGAGGATGCAGATTAAACCTATACACGTGTTTGAGGCACTTGTAAATTCATGTAAAAGTTGTGTATATAGATAGTTTTATATAAATTAAAATACATGTTTTGATGATATATTGATATTGCTTGTATCATTTTGATATCAGGTGTTGTGAAGACCTACTACATTCCCCACAAGTTTAGATTTTCTTGAGATGGAATAGCCACATTTTGTAAACATTGTTTTGAGTTGGCATATATGTACATACAAAATTACACAATTACACATTTTGTACAATTTTGTAGACATGTATATACACAATTATACACTACACTTTTATATATCAAAATCAATATTCTATATATTTTGTTTGTTAAATGTGCATATTTTGCTACTTTGCATTTACTTTAAATTTGATTGTATTATTGTTAAATTTGGTTGCCTTGGGCAACTTCACCAAATTTTGAGAACTTATTGATCCCCTTAAGACATCTTGTGATGCCTCCCATGCTATGATTATGGTAGACGGATACAATGTTATGGATACATTGACATATGTTGTACTCACGCTGATGAAATTCTTGATTTCGGTTATGTTAGTTTGTATGATAGTCAGTTTGGGATCATGATGATCATTTTTGTGACACTGATGACTTATATGCTGACATTGTCCTGCATTTTAGGCAATTATGATGTTGATCTTACCATGATTGTTGTATGTTAGAATTGATTATCATGATGATTATTATGTTGTGATTATGATTATGGAATAACCCATGCTGTATGATTATGAGGATATGTTTATGTTTTATGTACATGTCATATTAATCTCTCCATGATGTGTTTGTATGATGAGGGACGAAGTCGTGTTCCTCACTTGTGAGGCCCACATGATGTCTTGATTCCCGTCATTGTCTGTACTATTTTTCCATGAGGTGAGTATGCATATGTATGCTTCATCTTTGTTATGTAGGTTGTAGGTACTAGGCATCGACTCCACCTGAATTGACAGGTCTGAGCGTGCCTTGAACCCAATGGATAAGTTGTTCCAGAGATATCTCAGGGTTCCACACCCTAAGTCATCATCCTCGATGAGGATGCGTGTCATGTTCAGTTCAACCTGTCAGTTTTGTCAGTGGTCAGTTGGTGTTGTTGAGGTTCTGTTTTGACCCTAGATAGTGGTTAGGTGATTATGTTGGCATCTAATTTTATTTAATTTAAATTGTGGATTAATGCCTTGATAAATAAATATAAATAAATTATTGTTAATGGGTATGTAAGGTTAAATTAATAATTATTATAATAATATGTTAAATAGTCAGAATGTATTCGGGTAAATAATTAATACATGGTATGTGTTAACGTGGGGTAAATGAATTACCCGTTTGCATGAGTTAATTCCAATTGAGTAATTTATAATTATTTTAACTATAGACTTAATAAATTTAATTAGTGGGAGTTGGTTGATTTTTCCCGCATTGCGATTGCTTGGGAAATGTTTTTTTTTGGGGTCTGAGTATGGCATTCTATTGGGGATTTTGGGCTAGAGATTTGGGGCATTACAATCATAACATTGAGGTAGGAAGGATTTTGGTATTGATTTCAATCAAGTTTTCAGGTATGATTTTGACTCATCTTGGAATTCGATTACTTCTGTGAGTTTTAGAGAATCGTTTCAAAACACTTTTTGTGGCACCCTGATATTTAACTGTTTAATTTCTAAATAGTTTACTTTTGTGCATACTCGAAACCATTGTCTTCCTTGGGACAATATCTCTTGTTTTCTTTTTCTTTTAAATAACTTTCATACTTTTGTATGCAGCCATGTTAAGATGAAGAAAATTGTTAAAGTGCCTTGTGCTTGTAGCCATTGTAATAACTATTTTGAGGCCATTATAACAACTAAAGTGCCAAAACTATTTTGTGTGCGTCTTGCAAACAATACATTCCATGAGATGGCATCTCATTGAGGCATCCTGTCAGCTAGTTCACATGCCTTGTCTCGGCTTCCACTTCCACGTTATGCATAAATGTCTACCAACGCACTTGCATTTACAACATCTGGTGAAAACCTAATTATGTTATGCTTTGATAGGTATTCGTACTTTGTAATCTTGGTGTTCTATGAGATGACAAGAATAGTTGTGGCTAGGGAGACTGTCTATGCAATCTTTTAACACAAATTCCTTCCCCATAATAGGTTGTGCACAGTTTGGGATTATGCTAGCTATGCATTTTCTTGAAGATTTCTAAACCCTTAAAATAGATCCAATTTTGTACAAATCCTACAACTGTGGCACGCCATGAGACCACGTTTCTTTGAGGCATTTTGCCAGTAGTTCACGTGCCTTGTCTATGCTTCTACATTTTGCGTACATGTCTACCATAGCATTTCCACTATAATATCTGACAAAAATTGCCTTCCATTATGCTATGATGGACGTCCATACCCAGTTCCAAAGCTCCCATTCTGTTACACGCAGGGAGGATGCTGGGAAAGGTAGTCAAATTTGGCTTTACACCTGCCAGTTGCATTGCTTATAAGTTTCTAAAGCCATTTCAACAAATCCATTTTGTGCATATCCTACGATCATTGCAGACTGTGAGACATATTTCTCTTAGACATTTTTTGAAGCAATTCATGTGCCTTGTCTATGCTTCCACATCTTGCACGCATGTCTACTTGGCCACTTGCAATTGCGGCATTTGACAAAAAATTCACCTTTCGTTATGTGTGTGGGATGGTTATCTTTACGCCTGCCAAATTCATTTAAGTTTAAATGTTGCTGCATTTATATTACTTAGGGTTTCATCTCTGTACATTAATGTAGATTTTATGAAATGTAGTCTATTGCTTTTAAATGTTGGTTGCTTATATTAATTAGGGTTTCATATTTGAACATTAGGGAATTAAAAATATTATGATTTACTTATTTTATCAGAAATATGAATGTAATGAGTATAACGTGTTTCCATTTCATTAATTATTGTATTTTGAATGTAAGAAATATAACATGTTTTCATTTTATTAATTATTGCATTTTTAATGTAAGAAATATAATCCGTTTCATTTTATTAATTATTGTATTTTGAATGTAAGAAGTATAATGTATTAATTATAATATTTTGAATGTAAAAGTATAATGTGTTTTCATTTTATTAATTATTATATTTTGTTTAATAGTAATAATGTCTCTCCTACATGAAGAAATAAAAAAATGCAATTTATTTAAAGGATTATAATCGGATAAGTTGGTAGTTAAGTGAATAAATGAATGGTGTATAAAATTTAGGGAATTGGTATTATTCAATTATAGAAAATTGAATGGTTGTAGATTTGATAATAACAATGCATTTATGTGTGATCAGAACCCTACAATATTGTTAACTTGCTAGGGTTTATCGTTTGTGTCGTAAATGGTGGATTAAATGTTATGCCATTGTTAAAGAGTGATGTCAAATATTTGTGTCTTTGGGAGGTTGGTTTCCAGAGGCCCAGGAGGATGTAGTTGTGAGTATGGCCCTTGTGATATTGTAACCCTAAAAGTGGTTGAATGGGTGATATGTAAAATGTAACCCTAGAATGTTGTCTCCTACTCTTGTATGAATTCATGTAATTGTGATAAATGTGCAAGATGGTTAATGCCTTGCTTTGTGTATGGCTTTATGTGGTTATGATAATGGTGCAAGATGGTTAATGCCTTGCTTTGTGTATGGTTTTATGTGGTTATGATAATGGTGCAAGATGGTCAATGCCTTGCCTTGTGTAGGGTTTACTAGTTGCAAGTAGGGGGAGTGGCTTTCAATGGGGGCCGGAACCCAAAGTGGTGTCCAGGACAACCCATTGGAGGGTTTCTTGATTTAGTGATAACCTTAATAATGAATTAGGGGGATGGGTAGAATTCACATTAATTAAGATAATGCATGCCTCACTCATGTCTCAAGTGCTCGTTTAGGCTTGAGATGAGATTAGAAGGCCTGGAATCGCAAGATCAACTACCTTGTCCTCATGAAAGGTATGTTGATTCCACATGAGTTTGTATGGGGGCCAAGGATCAGGAGAGGCTGCCAAGACAACCTAGGATGGGGGCCGGGGTCGAGGCTTAGGAAGGTCCACCGGGACAACCCATATCAAGCCATGTGATGACACTCCTCCCTATTGCAGTCTAGCACTCCCTAGTTATATTTCCTCTTTTTGTTGTGTGAGTGCCTCTGGAAGTACAGTAAGTGTGTAATTATATTGATTGTTGGCAGTATGGTGATTGGTGTCAGGTATAACCTTGTTGCTTACATTAATATACCATACTCCTGACTGTTCATGGTATGTGGGATCTTGTGTTATCTCCTAGCACGGGGGGTGGACCTCAGGGTTCCACATGGTCACGAGGTTGGTGCCTTTTCTCCATTGGGTATTCTTGCTTCATGTTCGTGAGCTTGGAGACTGATTATTGTGTTGTGGATTGCAGTTCCTGTTCCAGTTTGCGAAGGCAATCCTTTCATGTAATGTATACTGGCAGTATATCAGATTGTATTTCTTAATGTATCTTGATGTAATCTCTACCATGTGCTAAGGAAATCAATGTGGTAATTATTGTAATGATGTAATTATTATTGATGAATTCATTTTGTAGCGAGTACTGTAAAATAATGCAATTGTGATAGTAGTTAGAAGATGATCTTTAATGTTGTTTTTTAGTTGTCACATGTGGAAATGAATAATATCAATTAATGTGATGTTCATCTTTTATTTTAATGAAATGTTCTAGTAACCTTGTTTGTGAGTAGTGCAGTCGAGGAACCTTAGAGGACCTAGGATGAGTTCTCCTGTTATGTTATGCATTTCATAGTTAGCAATGCATAAAAAAAAAATTGTTCCATTTATTTGACCTAGTTAGTGTAGTTCTTTGGGGTTCCTTGGCGGGGCATTACACATCCTATTAGGACCTCTTAATACATCCAATTACTACATAAATTAAATTAACATTGACACTATCTCTATATAAAATGTGATTATTATGATGAGTAATCCTAAATTACATCAATTACGATTAAATATGAGACATGTGCTTTGAAGTATTTGATCCCCTTAAGACGTCCTATTAGGACATATCCTAAATATTTAAACTTAATTATATCATTTGTTATGATGAGTCACCCTAAAGTCTAATACTTAATTATATCAATTGTGATCCAACATGAGACATGTAGTTTGAATTCTTTGATCCCCTTAAGAAGTCCTATTAGGACCCCTTAAGACATCCTATTACGACATAAATTATATTAACATTAATAATATTTTTGTATAACTTTTGTGATTGTTAAATGATGAGTTATCCTAATTTCTACTACTTAATTATATCATTTGTTATATGATGAGTCTCCATAAAAGTCTAATACTTAATTATATCAATTGCGATTAAATATGAGACATGTACTTTGAAGTATTTGATCCCCTTAAGACGTCCTATTAGGACATATCCTAAATATTTATACTTAATTATATCATTTGTTATGATGAGCCACCCTAAATTCTAATACTTAATTATATCAATTGTGATCCAACATGAGACATGTAGTTTGAATTCTTTGATTGAATTCTTTGATCCCCTTAAGAATTCCTATTAGGACCCCTTAAAACATCTTATTACGACATAAATTATATTTGTTGCAAGTATGAGGTAAACCAGTGTTGTCATTGATGTCAACATACTCATATTGCATTGACAAGACGGATTGGATGAGCAGTGTGCTGAGGATATTGAGAAAATTAGCCTCAGTCAGGAACAGTGAAGAACAGTGATGAGAAGAAGGCAAATGTACTGTATAGGATGAGAACCGGAGGATGCGGATTAAAGGGCCTGTAGATATGAGTCTTGAGATGCTTCAGTTAAGATTTCAGAGGTCCGCATGAAGATCTGAAGGAGTTGTGGCTGTCGGTATGGAACCGGTTCCGGCAAGTGTTCAGAGGTGACAAAGGATCACAGAAAGGTCCGGTGAGGTCCGGAATTGTATTATCCTAATCTGCGGATTGGAAGGAGTGTTTGGGATGTCCTTGTGATGTGTCATCCTGATTTGTGTATGATTTGGAGGTCCGGAAGTACCTTTTGCATTATGACAGTGGCGACAGACTGTGTTCTTGAAGTTCCAGATGAGGAAGACAAGAGATTCTAGTAAGTAAAGGAAGTGCGGATGTATCCGGTCATTTAGGCAGGCTTGTGAAGGTTTTTGGATCATGTTGAGGTTGTGTTGTTGGTCCGCATTGATAGTAGATTCTGGAATTGAAGATATTCTTCCGGATGAAGTTCTTGCTCTGTTTAGCCGACCGGATGAGTTGTTCATCCTGAGAATGTTCTTGTGGTGGCTGACCGGATGTGTTATTCATCTTGCGGATACTCTTATGGTTGTTTGCCGACTTAGATGTTTGTTCCTAAGTTGATGTCTTGTATAAATAACGGTTTGTGAGTTCATTTCGAAGTGTGGATGAAGTGGATGAGTGTGGGATAGCGAAGAGAGGTGCGAAAGACAGAGCAGAGGTTTTGGGCTTAAATGGAACTGATCCAGACATAGTAGAGATGTCATTCTCCAGTTCAAGATTGTGATTCTTATCACTTTGTAGACAGTGTGTCTCCTTGTAGGCAGTGGGCCTCTTTGTGAGCAGTGTGCTCGGGCAGTGAGCCCTAATTGGCATGTGCCATTCATTCTTCTTTATTCTTCTAACAGAGAATAATTCTTGGGTTAATCACCCCATGGTTTTTCCCTTAACCGGGTTTTCCACGTCAAAATCTTGGTGTTCAATGTGTTGATGTTTATCTGCTCTTGTGTTTATGTATTATGCTTTCATGGATGATTAATTGATATGCTGTTAACTAACAACGAAGTATCAAGTGTTTGAAAGAACTAGAAGTTTTATACAACTGATTCACCCCCCCCTCTCAGTTGTATGCCTTAAATCCAACAATTGGTATCAGAGCCACGTTCCTCTGAAAGGAGCTTAACCACTTGAGGAGATCCAGGATGTCGTCATACAAGAAGGATAGTCCGAAGTTCGATGGAACCAACTTCACTCTCTGGAAAGGTCGCATGAAGTGTCACTTGGAATGTATGGGAAAAGCATACTTGGCTATGGTCTCAAAACCATATGTACCTCCACAAGGTGGTCCGACAACTCTGAATGAGATTACAGATGCTGAAAATAATTTGCGGACCAAGGAAGCCCTACTAAGCACATTGAATGATTCAGATCTCTCAAATGTTATTGACCTACCAACTGCATATGAGATCCTAACTAAACTGGAACTTCTGTATGAAGGAGATGAGTTTGTCAAAAGTGCAAGGTTGCAAAGTCTGAAAGGGAAATTTGAAAGATTGAAGATGAGAGATGATGAAAACATCACTACCTTTATGCCAAGAGTGAATGAGCTGGTATGTGGAATTAGAAATGCTGGTGGAACTCTAGATGAAAATGAGATTGTCTGCAAAATCCTAAGATCCCTTCTTGCTGCCTACAAAATCAAGGTTGCTGCCATTGATGAATTCAGAGCCCACACAACTGTCACAAGAGAACAACTAGCTGGCAAACTAGCTGCATTTGAAATGACCGAGTTTGGAGATGATCCTCCCAAGACTGAATCTGCTTTCAAAGCCAGTGCCTATGTGAAAGGCAAACAGAGATTTGATCCGGGAGAAAACTCATCAAGGAAAATGTCATGGTATGATCAAGCAAGAAGAGACATGGAAGAAGAAGAAGCAGAAACAGCTCAACTTGAAGCCCTCATTGCAAAGAGACTGCCAAGAGGATCCGGTAAGTATGAAGGAAAACTACCCTTTAAGTGTTTCAACTGCAATAAGATTGGTCATTTTGCTTCAAGATTTCTGGAAAGATCTGCAAGGTCTAATAATAACAGACAAAGGTTTCAAAAGAATTGCTATTATGTTCATGAAGAAGATGACAATGAAGGAGTAACAGATGATGAATCAGAACTAGGAAGCAAATCCGGAAATGAGTGGGTGTTTATTGCCATCAAGGAAGAAGATTCAATACTCTCTGAATCTGTCAATCACAAAGTTGTTGAAAAAGCTTTGGATGCTCAAGTGGAAGAAAAGGATGATTGGGTTATTGACAGTGGATGTTCTCACCATATGACTGGTGACAAGAATAAGTTCTTGAATTTGGAAAGGTATGAAGGAGGAATGGTAAAGTTTGGTGACAATTCTGCTGGCAGAATCAGAGGCAGGGGAACTATTTCCTTTGATGGAAAGAGCAAAACAGGTAACGTACTATATGTTGAAGGATTGAAGCACAATCTTCTCAGTGTTGGTCAGTTAGTGGACAAAGGCTATGATCTCCGGTTCAAGAATGGAAAATGCAGAATCTTTACAAGCTCCGGAACTGAAATTGCATCTGGTACTCAGACAAAAGGTAATATCTTTCATCTGGTTGGTTCAAATAAAAGTTGTTTGTTTGTTCAAATTGATCAGAGTTGGTTATGGCATAGAAGAATGTGTCATGTAAATTTTGATAACATCATCAAGATAAGCAATACTCAGGCTGTAAGAGATCTTCCAAAATTGATGAAACCTACAAATAGTTTGTGCAAAGAATGTCAGCTAGGTAAACAAAGCAGAGTCTCTTTCAAAAGCCAAGATCAGTCTTCTACCGGATTGTTGGAATTAGTACATACTGATCTCTGTGGTCCGACAAGAATCAAGAGTCTGCAAGGTGATAGATATTTCATGTTGTTAATTGATGATCATTCCCGGATGATGTGGGTTACCTTTCTAAAAGAAAAATCAGAAGCATTTGAGAAGTTCAAAATCTTCAAAGCTATGGTAGAGTATCAAACCGGATTGAAACTAAAGTGTCTAAGGTCTGATAGAGGTGGTGAATTTACATCTGGTGAGTTCATTGACTTTTGTGAGAAGCAGGGTATAAGGAGACAGTTGTCTGCTCCTAGGACTCCACAGCAGAATGGAGTAGTTGAGAGAAAGAACCGGACCATCCAGGAAGCTGCCAGGACAATGATGTTGGAAGCAAATGTTCCTCAAATGTTTTGGAAAGAAGCTATCAGCACTGCAGTCTACACTCTCAATCGAGTTCAAATCAGAAACAACACCGGTAAGACCCCCTATGAACTCTGGTTTGGCATCACTCCTACTGTGAAATATTTCAGAGTATTTGGTAGCAAGTGTTATATTAAAAGAGATGAAGATCTAGGAAAGTTTGATGCTAGAAGTGATGAAGGAATTTTCTTGGGTTACTCCACTCAAAGCAAAGCATACCGGTGTTACAATAAGAGATTGAGGAAGATGATAGAAAGCACCAATGTGAAAGTTGATGAAGGAATTGAGAAGCCTTCAAGATTTTATGAGTTTGATGAAGATGACCAAGACAATGTTCAAGGAACTCAATCCTCTCTGGTGAGACAGAGTCAGCCTGATCCGGTAAATCAGGAAGAAGAGATAGGTTTGAATGAGCCTGATCAAGAAGCAGCAGTGCAGGATACTCCCAAAATTCAAGGTATGTAAGACTGAACCACTCTGAAGATCAGATCATAGGTGACAGAAGCAAAGGTGTACAAACTAGAAGGAATGTTGCTCAAAATCAGGATGAATGTTGTCTGATTTCAAAGATTGAACCTAAAACAATAAATGAAGCCTGCAATGATGAAAACTGGACCAAAGCAATGGAAGATGAATTGATGCAAATTGAGAAAAATCATACTTGGGATCTTGTTCCCAGACCTAGAGACAGGAATGTAATTGGAACCAAGTGGGTCTTCCGGAACAAACTAAATGAAGCTGGTGAAGTAATCAGAAACAAAGCTAGATTGGTCTGCAAAGGCTACTCTCAAATAGAAGGAATTGACTTTGAAGAGACTTTTGCTCCAGTGGCAAGAATTGAAGTAGTCAGATTACTTCTTGCATTTTCTGCCTTCAAAGACTTCAAGGTATATCAGATGGATGTCAAGTCTGCCTTCCTAAATGGTGATCTGGAAGAAGAAGTCTACATTGAACAACCGGATGGATTTCAATTGTCTGATAATGATGATATGGTCTGCAAGTTGAAGAAAGCTTTGTATGGATTGAAGCAAGCCCCAAGAGCATGGTATGAAAGGTTGGATAAGCATCTTGTGCAGATTGGATTCAACAAAGGTACTGCTGACAGTAACTTATATTTCAAAATTGATCATGAAAATATTTTGATTGTTGAAGTGTTTGTGGATGATATCATTTTTGGAGGAAGAGATAGTATGTGCAAAACTTTTGCAAATCAGATGAAAAGTGAGTTTGAAATGTCTATGCTTGGTGAAATGAATTTCTTCTTGGGTCTGCAAATTACTCAAACAAAAGAAGGGATCTTCATTTCTCAGACCAAATATGTGAAAGAATTGTTAAGGAAATTTGGTATGGAAGACTCAAAGCCAATGAACACTCCTATGGCAACCGGATGTAAGTTAAGCAAAGATGATGATTCTCCAAAGGCAGATCAGACAAAGTATAGATCAATGATTGGTGGATTGTTGTATCTCACTCAAACTAGACCAGATATAATGCAGGTTGTTGGTCTTGTGGCAAGATTCCAGGCTGATCCTAGAGAATCTCATGTTATGGCAATCAAAAGAATTTTTAGGTACTTGAAAGGAACAGTTGAGTATGGTCTATGGTACCCTAGAGATCCAGATTTCTCTCTTCATGCTTACACAGATGCAGATTGGGCAGGAGATGTGGATGACCGAAAGAGCACTAGTGGTGGAGCATTCTTTTTAGGGAAGAGATTGGTTTCTTGGTTAAGCAAGAAACAAGATGCAATATCTCTGTCTACAACTGAAGCAGAATATATTGCAGCAGCAGGTAGTTGCACTCAAATCTTATGGAGGAAGCAGATGCTAAGAGACATTAAAGTTGAATATGAGGAGCCTATCACAATTTTCTATGATAATTCAAGTGCAATTAATATTTCTAAGAATCCGGTATTGCATTCTAAGACTAAGCACATATCTATCAAGTTTCACTTCTTGAGAGAACAAGTGAACAAGGAAGAAGTCAGATTGGAGTATGTTCCCTCCAAGGATCAGATTGCAGATATCTTTACTAAACCTCTTCCCAAGGACTCTTTTGAATATCTCCGGGAGAAGTTAGGGGTCATGGCCCCTCCGGTGATGAACTAGGATGCACTGATGTGCATCAGTCCGGTGGATATCACAGTCATATCTTGTGATCCGGATTAATGATGGGGAGCTGCAACTAAGGGGGAGATGGGGAGCTGCAACTAAGGGGGAGTAGCTGGTATGATTCTGATGTATGAGAATTGCAAGTATGAGCCCTTTGCCATTGATGTCAAAGGGGGAGAGAAGACATGTGAAAAACAAGTAGTTGATGATCAAAGGGGGAGCAGTAAATGGGGAGAAGACATGTCGCTGATAGGGGGAGCTGTGACAGAAAGGAGAAGTTCTTGTCTTGATGGTTTTTCACATCATATGTTGCCATCAATGACAAAGGGGGAGATTGTTGCAAGTATGAGGTAAACCAGTGTTGTCATTGATGTCAACATACTCATATTGCATTGACAAGACGGATTGGATGAGCAGTGTGCTGAGGATATTGAGAAAATTAGCCTCAGTTAGGAACAGTGAAGAACAGTGATGAGAAGAAGGCAAATGTACTGTATAGGATGAGAACCGGAGGATGCGGATTAAAGGGCCTGTAGATATGAGTCTTGAGATGCTTCAGTTAAGATTTCAGAGGTCCGCATGAAGATCTGAAGGAGTTGTGGCTGTCGGTATGGAACCGGTTCCGGCAAGTGTTCAGAGGTGACAAAGGATCACAGAAAGGTCTGATGAGGTCCAGAATTGTATTATCCTAATCTACGGATTGGAAGGAGTGTTTGGGATGTCCTTGTGATGTGTCATCCTGATTTGTGTATGATTTGGAGGTCCGAAAGTACCTTTTGCATTATGACAGTGGCGACAGACTGTGTTCTTGAAGTTCCAGATGAGGAAGACAAGAGATTCCAGTAAGTAAAGGAAGTGCGGATGTATCCGGTCATTTAGGCAGGCTTGTGAAGGTTTTTGGATCGTGTTGAGGTTGTGTTGTTGGTCCGCATTGATAGTAGATCCCGGAATTGAAGATATTCTTCCGGATGAAGTTCTTGCTCTGTTTAGCCGACCGGATGAGTTGTTCATCCTGAGAATGTTCTTGTGGTGGCCGACCGGATGTGTTATTCATCTTGCGGATACTCTTATGGTTGTTTGCCGACTTAGATGTTTGTTCCTAAGTCGATGTCTTGTATAAATAACGGTTTGTGAGTTCATTTCGAAGTGTGGATGAAGTGGATGAGTGTGGGATAGCGAAGAGAGGTGCGAAAGACAGAGCAGAGGTTTTGGGCTTAAATGGAACTGATCCGGACATAGTAGAGATGTCATTCTCCAGTTCAAGATTGTGATTCTTATCACTTTGTAGATAGTGTGTCTCCTTATAGGCAGTGGGCCTCTTTGTGAGCAGTGTGCTCGGGCAGTGAGCCCTAATTGGCATGTGCCATTCATTCTTCTTTATTCTTCTAACAGAGAATAATTCTTGGGTTAATCACCCCGTGGTTTTTCCCTTAACCAGGTTTTCCACGTCAAAATCTTGGTGTTCAATGTGTTGATGTTTATTTGCTCTTGTGTTTATGTATTATGCTTTCATGGATGATTAATTGATATGCTGTTAACTAACAACGAAGTATCAAGTGTTTGAAAGAACTAGAAGTTTTATACAACTGATTCACCCCCCCCCTCAGTTGTATGCCTTAAATCCAACAATATTAACATTAACAATTTTTTTGTATAACATTTGTGATTGTTAAATGATGTGTCATCCTAATTTCTACTACTTAATTATATCATTTGTTATATGATGAGTCTCCCTAAAGTCTAATACTTAATTATATTGAAATTGTGATTAAATATGAGACATGTACTTTGAAGTATTTGATCCCCTTAAGCAATTTTTTGAGAACTTCTTTGATCTTCTTAAGCAATTGTAGCGATTAAATATGAGACATGTACTTTGAAGTAAATATGATCCCCTTAAGTAATTTTTTTAGAACTTGTTTGATAAGTTAATGCCTTGACTATGAATCACTAAATTTGTAAAGAACAAATATTTAAATGTCCTATTAATTTCAACTTTAATTTCATATTTGTATTTAATTTCACATTAATGTCCTATTAATGTCTTGACTATGAATTTTTTGTAAAGTACAAATATGATTCCCCTATGGTCAGTGTCATCTTAAGGGGATAAAATCTAATTGTTCATGTTATATGAAATCTCATTAAGAAAACACCAATAGAACCAAAAATATCCAACCAACCAAATTCTTTATAAAATAGATCCATCCAACCAAATTCTTTATAAAATATCCATCCAAGGTCAAATTCTTTATAAAAATAAATGACCTAATTGAATACAAATGAAAAATGTGTAAGGCTCATTTATGTCTAAGGCATGTAAATGAAAAAATAAACGATTGTTAATGTGACCTGTGAAATCTCATTAATTGTCTAAGGCATGGCTTAAGGGGATCTATGAATTAAGGTCCTAGGACAAAATGATGGCTTAAGGAAATAAAATTTGGTGAAGTTACCCAAGGCAACCAAATTTCATTAAGGTCCTAGGACTTGAAATGATGGCTTTAGGGTTTAGAGTTTAGGGTTTAGGGTAATAGAATGGATTAAGGGGATCTATGAATTAAGGTCCTAGGAAAAAATGATGGCTTTAGGGTTTAGGATTTAGGGTAATAGGATGGCTTAATAGGATCTATGAAGTAAGCTCCTAGGACAAAACATTTGATGGCTTAAGGGGATAAGATTTGGTGAAGTGCAAGATAGTGCTTCTAGCTTTAACTAATTATTTTTACATCAATGTCAAACTAAATACATGGTAAATCACATGAAGCATTATCTTTCTCAACTCTATGTATTTACTATAAGTTAATATTTTAAAGGGTTATCAAATGGTTTAGGGTAATAGGATGGCTTAAGGGGAACCTATGAATTAAGGTCCTAGGACAAAATGATGGCTTTAGGGTTTAGGGTTTAGGGTAATAGTATGGCTTAAGGGGATCTATGGATTAAGGTCCTAGGACAAAATGATGGCTTTAGGGTTTGGGGTTTAGAGTAATAGGATGGCTTAAGGGGATCTATGAAGCAAGTTAGAACATAACAAGCTTTGCAATAACCACAATTTGAACTTATCATTATGTTCTATGTAATGTATAGTGCTACATTCTCCCTATATGTTTTTGCTAACTTGTGAATATTTTATTATTGTTTCAGTAGTACAAGTAATTAAATTACATAAATCTAATTATATGTGTAAATGTACAACAATAGTCCATAAAATACTGAAATTAATAAAGTCCATGAAACAATATATAAAGTCCATGAAAATACTGAAACATATATATATATATATATATATATATAGTCCACATGTGAAATACTGAAATACATAAACATGTACATATAGAGTCCATGAAATATTGAAACATATATAGATATAATCCGTGAAATACTGAAATATTGAAACATGTATAAATAGTATGTATGCACCATGTACTAAAACATATATAGAGTCCATGAAATGTACTAAAACATATATATGTCTAACTCCTATCATCCCTATAATCAAGAGACCTCTTCACTCCACGCTGAGTAGGATGATCTAAATTAGTCTAAACAAGACAAAGATTTACTTGAAATCAGATTTAAAATGTTTAGAAATGATAATTTAATTCAATTTAATTTATAAAATCATAAAAAATACCATATCAGGCTGCTCATCTCCTGTGACGACCTACTCTGCATGCTCTGCTACATGACCTGTCTCATGCTATAGAAGAAAAAGAATTTTTAACATGTGTCAACATATATTCTATTGAAATTTACGTTAAGTTCACAATGCATATTATAATTGACTTTAAATTATATAATCTAAATTTTAAATTATATCGTATGAGGTTACTCATCTCCTCTATCGTCCTGCTCTACATGTGTTGTTGTAGGTGGTATTGCATCAGCAGGATCAAATGTGTCACTAACAAGGTCCTACAAGGTCATTTATAAAGCACATGTGTACAAATTAGGTTAAAACATATATATTCACTTTTGTACCCAGTTTTTGTTTTAATCTAGATTTAAAAGACTTACATAAATTACACGTACACATAAATAATGTTTTCAACAACCTAAAATGCAGACGACTCCTGAAATTGAATTGGATCATCCAGGTGTGTTGTAATACCCATCCTCATCATTGTGTCAACCTACATAGACATATGATATAGTGAATTTAAAATACAAAAATCTAACTTGTATAGTTTTTTAAAACAATATACATACAAATGGCTCATGTGAGACACTCAACGATGGAGGAGCGCTCGAGACACCCTCTGGAGGATCTGATGTGGAAGTCGGATTAGTTCCCTGAACCAGCATAAATTTTTAATGTACATGTTGAGGACTGAATTATAAATTAAAATCAACTTATTTAAATTATTTAATATATTTTTAAAAAATTAATCACAATACCCCAAATGGGTGGCCGAGATGAACAGGTGTCAATGAAAAACAAAAATGATCAAAAGAACTCATTGTGCCTATTGCCATCATCTACACCAAACAATTTGATTGTTAAAATATTACAATTTAATTGATCTATATGTTCATTCAAAACATGTGCTTAAAATTCCTATAAATTCAACATGTATACCTATATATATACCTATGTCCTATGATCAGTGGGGTGATCCTCAGCAATTAGAAAATCAACAAATGAACCCATATCATCAGATGCTGCACATATAGCTAAAGTGGGTGCTACCTAAGGAGGTCCATAACATAATTGGTTGCAACTCGTACACATATGAGGCATCGACACATGTGGAGAGGTACTAGGACCAGCTCCACCATCTGTTCCTCCATGGTCTCGAATCCAAACAACCATCATAGAAGTATGCTCATCGAGGCTACCCGAGAGTGCATTCAATGCTCCTAATGCAGATACCACCACACGATGTTGGATGGGTGCAGGAATGGCAGTAGAAGGACAGTCAACAAGAGGTTGACCAAGCACGGGTCATTGGGGATCAACCCATGCCCCTAACCTTTGTTGTGGCATGCCGCCACCAATACCCTAGAATGATCTGAATTCAAAATAATTGGGTTTCCTATTCAAAACAAACTTTGCATATAATTTTCTCAAAAAATATAGAGGAACCTCACAATTAGCATTAGGTGGATAATCAAATACCATCCACCACCTATCCCAAAAATCTGTAGACATCCCTACATGTCTACACCACCTAATTGATATTCTTTTCTTGTTTGCTGGAATTGGATCATTGGTGATGGGGTGCCTAAACTATTGAGCTAAATCAGCTTTTGTGATTTTTAAATCCAAGATTTTCCTATAAGAGAGGCCATCAGTATAAAATTGGCACCTCTCCGCTCGCCATAATCTAAAAGTGTCCAAGTCCACATCAATGGACCTAACCGAATCTACAATGTTTTGCATCAAAGATGCAAAATGCATGAAGTGAGGTGGCATGAATTGTTCACTTCGAATGGCATTGATTTATTCTTCGATGGATGTGATATTTTCATTAATTTTGGCTCGCAAGTGAGCCTCGTCTGATCTAGGTGGGGGTGGAGGTGGGGGATTTTGAGGTGGAGATAGAGGTGGATCATGGTGTTCAGGTGATGGGGACCATAGAGGTGGCGCATTGAGGAAATCCTGAACATCAAAGTGAATATCATGATCCATGATATAAAAACTAGATGAACCTGCATTATATACATAAATATACAAACAAGTACAAAATTAACTTTCAAGAATGTATATATATATTTAAACTAGATATTATACATGTTGAGAAATTACAAGAAATATTTAAATTAAACGTACATGACTACATTTAAAAGAAAAATCAGGATCTACATACACATATGTATACATCATTCAACTTGAGCATACATAAAAATTTCAAAATTTAAGAGATTCTAGTTCTATGTAATTTTAATACATGTGTACATATACTAAAAAATAAACTGAAAACATGTACATAAAAAAGGTAAATTTTGTGGCTTTCAATTTACATACTTTAAAGTGTTTACAAGGAATAGTAAAGTTTCCCCTTAAATACTAATTTATTAAATCCTCTTGGTCCACATGTCATCTTTTCTAGGTCCATAAACCATGCTAATGGAATTATTTTGTCCATAGTTGACCAAGTTTAATATATATATCTTAAACAAGTTAGTAAAAAATTCAAGGTCATCTAACATTATACAAATCAAGATCAAATGTGAATGATAAATTTTCAACTATTATTAGTGCCTTAAGGGGATTAATGTGTAGATTTCAAGGGTCCATTAGTGCTATTATTAATGGCTTAAGGGGATTTTATGATCATCCCTTGACAATGACATGTGGTTTGTCTACTTTTGAAAAACAAATAATTGTTAATGTGATGTGAAATCTAGTTTTGTAGGGCCACATTTTGATGAACTATTTTTGTAGGTTAATTATTGGTTGTTTCAACCCCCTACCTATAATTAATTGATAGTACACTTTTCATTTTACATATCCTATTTTTTAAAATGTATTTAGGACATAATTAAACCCTAAACCATCAACCCTAAACCCTTAACCCTTACCCCTAAACTCTTAACCTTAAACCCTTTTAACCATAAACCCTTAACCTTTAACCCTTAACCCTAAACCCTAAACCCTAAACCCTTAACCCTTAACCCTTAACCCTTAACCATAAACCCTTGACCCTAAACCCTTGACCCTAAATACTAAACCCTAAACCATTAACCCTAAACCCTAAACTCTTAACCCTAAACCCTAAACCCTTAACCCTTAACCATCAACCCTCAACCCTTAACCCTTAACCCTCAACCCTAAACCATTAACCCTAAGTTCCCTAAACCGTAAACCCTAAATCCTTAACCATCTACATCCTCTTAGGACAAGCCTTAAGCAATTTTATTAAATCCCCTTAATCCATGTCATCTTTCCTAGGTCCATAAACTATGCTAATGGAATGATTTTGTCTTAAGTTGACCAAGTTTAATATATTTATCTTTTTAAACAAGTTTGTAAAAACTTCAAGCATCTAACATTATACAAATTGATCAAATATGAATGATCAATTTTCAACTATTATTAGTGGCTTAAGGGGATTAATGATTAGATTTCAAGTTGTAGGTCATCTACATCCTCTTAGATCATCCCTTGACAATGAGTAGATTTCAAGGGGATTAGTGCTATTATTAGTGGCTTAAGGGGATTTTATGATCATCCCTTGACAATGGTATGTGGTTTGTCTACCTTTGAAAAAAAAAAATTGTTAATGTGATGTGAAATCTAGTTTTGTAGGGCCACATTTTGATGAACTATTGTTGTAGGTTAATTATTGATTGTTTCAATCCCCTACCTATAATTAATTGATAGTACACTTTTCATTTTACATATCGTATTTTTTAAAATGTATTTAGGATGTAATTAATAACATATGATGGCCTCCTATTGTTAATTAATAACTATAAACTTACCATTTTATGAGATATTGATTTCTATTCATTTACGTCTAAGGCATATAAAACTTTGTGGCTTGATATAAATGAGTAGATTTCAAGTTGTACCATCTATGTATCCTCTTAGGACATGCCTTAAGCAATTTTACTTAAATCCCCTTAATCCACATGTCATCTTTCCTAGGTCCTTAAACCCTAAACCTTAAACCCTTAACCCTTAACCCTTAACCCTAAACCATAAACCATAAATCCTTAACCATATACATCCTCTTAGGACAGGTCTTAAGCAATTTTATTAAATCCCCTTAATCCATGTCATCTTTCCTAGGTCCATAAACCATGCTAATGGAATGATTTAGTCTTAAGTTGACCAAGTTTAATATATTTATCTTTTTAAACAAGTTTGTAAAAACTTCAAGCATCTAACATTATACAAATTGATCAAATGTGAATAATCAATTTTCAACTAATAATAGTGGTTTAAGGGGATTAATGAGTAGATTTCAAGTTGTAGGTCATAGATATATCCTCTTAGATCATCCCTTGAAAAAGAGTAGATTTCAAGGGGATTAATGCTATTATTAGTGGCTTAAGGGGATTTTATGATCATCCCTTGACAATGACATGTGGTTTGTCTACCTTTGAAAAATAAATAATTGTTAATGTGATGTGAAATCTAGTTTTGTAGGGCCACATTTTGATGAACTATTGTTGTAGGTTAAATATTGGTTGTAGGGCCACATTTTGAAATATAAAATTTTGCATTTATCCTATTACTATCAATGAAATACCATTTTATGAATTTGTTTGAACCATTGAGGCTTTAGGGTTTTGTTTCAATCTAGTTTAGGGTTTTCTTTTTGTGTGTTGGGTAATTGTTTATAGGTTTTAATTCAATTTATAGGTTTCAATTCAATTTAGGGTTTTTTGGTGTGTAGGGTAATTGTTTTTAGGTTTTAATTCAATTTAGGGTTTTTTTGTGTGTAGGATAATTGTTTTGAGTTTTCTTTGATATGAGGGTCAGGGCTTAAATTTGACAATCAACCTTGCTTATCAAGCAATTTTTTTTATGACAGTTATCTATTCAATAGTGCCCTTCAAATACTATGACATGCCTTAGTATAAGTAAACCATATAAAAATCAAATATATATCAATCAAAATCCTATATAAATTTTGACAATTTGTCCAAAATCTCTCCTTTCATATGATATAGTCTTTTTAAAAAATTTATTGTATTTTACAGCAAAAATGTTTAAATACAGTTATACAGAAATTTAAAACCTAATATAAAACCTAATTTATAGAATAATACAGAAATAAACTTAGAAATTAAAATTACAAATTCAAAAATTGAAGAGAATGTGGAAAAATCCATTCACTAGAGTTTCAAGTGGCCAGAAATGTTGATTTTACACTCGGGATCCCGTTCTCTATCCTATGTCTGTCGCTGTGAAATGAGGTCACAGGTGTTTTCAAAAAAAATTAATACCTTTTCGAAACGGGATCTTGTTTCTTGGTCTGAGGTTCGTGATCATGCTACGTAACGGGATCCCATCCTAGATTTTAGGCTCAGGATCCCGATCCATAACGAGATCCCGTTTTATACAAAATGGGATCCCATTTTGCTTTGCTCAATTTCGGGTTTTTGTCTAAGTCTGAAACTTCCACCTTAAGTGGACTCAAATTTATGCATTTACCCATATACTCAACTGAAAATATTTGAATTATTTCCTATTTTTGCTATGTCTATCAATTGCGATTCGCCCATATTTATTCGAGTGTAATATTTTTTTTATATTTTGGTATTTTGATAGCATCTTGCCAAGAGTATTAAAAAAAATAATGTCTGGTCATACTAGATTCCAAATGTTAGAGTTTTAAACTCAAACTGATTTAAATTCATTTGAGATGGTGATTAAATTTAACTTGTTAGAGCTGGGTGGTTCTGGTACAATTGTACTTTCTAATTTGCAACTTGTCATGGACCCTATTTTTTTCCTTTCTCTACTAACCACAACATCTTCTAGTTGTGTTTGCTGGGCTCTTAATGCTTGAACTGAAGTCAAATAAAAATCTAGTTGTTTGCTGAACAATATGATGAATTTAATTGTACCTTATTTAGTTACCAAATTTTTTCTTGAATGTTGTTGTCAATCAATTTGAGTATTAATGAGAGCCAAGTCATGTAAAATCCAATATTAATGTCTAGATTGAAGTGAAACAGAGGTCTACCTATTTATATTTGCAAAAAATTAATATTGAATCCTATTGAACTTATTTTCCATATCAAACATATTTGGAATTATTGTCACCAAATTTTAGTAAAAACACAATCAAAGTGGTTTAGGTAGAAAGTTTGATAAATCTTGCTATCATGCTGTCACTATTGACTTTTTGTAGTACTTTTGTCATCTCCAATATTTTAGTTTGCTTTCTATTTAATCACTTCACATATGAACTCAGCATGGGAATGATTGCCATTAGGTATGATGTAGCATGAAGCTTTTCTTGGTTTAGGGGACATATGGTACTTTTCCGTTCTTTCTTTTTTCTTTAAATTGATCTGTTTGTTTGTATTAAGTGGACGAATTTGATGTGAATGTACTAGAGTATTAGAGTTGAGAAACATTATAGTAACATTTTCTAGGTTTCATGCATTGGTAGAGCACTCTTAGCTTTAGAGTAGATACTGTAATTGGGTGGTGATATGAATATGAGACTATGCCAAGTGATTGTTACATGTAATTTGATAGCTTAAAAAAGACATTTTAGAAAAGGATGTGTGGAGGCCCAAAGCATCCAGAGCCTTGTAGTGTATGTGGTGTATGTAGTACAGGAACAATTGGCCTTCCAATAAAGATAACAAATACTTATCAAATAATTTTATATGCATTCATTAAATATTACTAAACAACAAAATTAAAGTTTAATGTTCCTTTATCATTTTTCATCAAATAAAATAGTATTAATATAATATAGTAATTTAATTAAATAATATTTAAATAGCTTAAATATTAATTCCATTAGTACTAGCATATATTATTTATTTCTTATTTTATTATTGGTAATATTATTATTTTACTATTATTACTATCATTATTATTTAATTATCTATTTATTAAAAAATAGAATTTGCTTAATTTCAAACTATATAATTAGTTTATTTTAATTTAATTTTACCATAGAATTTATTTTAAAATTTCCTTTACTATTATTATTAAATTATTTATTATCATTATTTTAATCACTTGCTCATTTATCTATGGAATATAATTTAAATTATAAATTTCTTTACTATTTATTCCAAATAATTAGCCATATTATTTAACTTTATATTCAATCAAATTAACACTTGTATATGTTGGTCTATACATGCTACAACTTGCACATACAATCAAGTGTCATGTTTCATGTTTGAAATCCCTTCGTAGTACAACATATCCTATAATGAGGAACCATACATTGTACAATGCATTGTCATTGTTATCCTTACTCTCCCTCCTCCATAGCCACTCACTATTCACTCCATTATAGTGTATAACCAAATAAATACTAAATCAAACTCAAATCAACTAATCAATTTATGAGGACTATTTACCAATAAATTATTTCTTCATCAATATTAAACAAATATTAAATCTAAGAAACAAATTTTGACTAAAAACATAGGTGCATGGCACTCGTTATAAATATTGACATAGGTGTATATGATTTTATATATATACTTAATATTAAAATTGATACAATATTTTAATAAAAAATATTATAGTTATGTTTAATAGGAATATGGATGTAATCCCATTGTTTGTTATGATTACAAATACATATATCATATTGTTTATATGTATGTCTATAATTTAATATATCTATATATAAACTATATATTATGTATTTATACCTCATATAATATATATTGTATATATGTGTATCTATAATTTAATATATCTATATCTAAACTATATATTATGTATTTATACTTCATATAATATTAATTTAATTTATTATATGTGATTAATATGCTATAATCTTATAATTATTAAATAATATTAAGTTAAGATGAAAATAAATTTGTTAAATATATTACAGCTAAGTGTGATCTTACAGCATCGGTGGACCCTTGTGATGTTGGTTGTTGTCATCATCTACATCTTCCGCCTCCGCACCGCCAACTCATGCGCAATAGATGTAGACATCCCACCCCGAAGGTGAATAGAGAGGGGAGATGGTCCCCTCCACCTCAGGGTTTTCTAAAAATCAACATGGATGGCTCTTCTCGCGGAAACCCTGGTCATGCTAGAATCGGTGGTGTTGGTCAAGACAACTTGGGAGATGTTCAGTTTATTTTCTCAGTGTATCAGGGTCTCCATACTAACAATCTTATGGAGGCTCAGGCAATTTTAACTGTTGTGGAGCGTGGGAGTCAATTGGGGTGGCGAAGGATCATTTGTGAGTCTGATTCCCAGGTTGTGGTGAACTTGTTGAATAGGAGGCATTCAAATAATGTCAGTTGGCATTTGGCTTTGATTGTGGACTAGATCCTTAACCTCTGTGCTTCGTTGGAATATGTTACTTTTACTCATATTCCTAGAGAATGGAATAGTGTTGCTGATTGTTTGGCTAAATGGGCTTCTGAACATATTCACGATTGGAATTTGATGGACCGTGGTGGTTTACCCCCGGATCTGTCTCAACATTTGGCTCACTTAGTGGAGCTTGATAGGGCTTTGTAACTTTCTTGCTTTGTACTTTTTCTCGTTTTAATAAATTTTTACCCCTCTTTTGTTAAAAAAAAAAAAGAACTCTACTAATATGTTAATATATATTTATCTAAAAATTATCCTCAATACATAAGAAAAGAAAGGTTATAAAGCTATTTTAATTACTTAAATTACTTATTTTACTATTTCATTTAGTATATTTACTTAAAGTAATTTAGTTGTTTATTTTTTTAACATTATTTACTCTCTTTTACTTTAAAAAATTATTTGAGTAAATAAAACCTGTTACCAAGACGGTTGCCATTGCACCAAAAGATAGACCTATTAATGCTCGATACAACCACCAGAGCTGCTAGAGTTAATGAATCTGTCTCCTGCAGGAGACGGTTAAGCACTGCATTACACAACATAAGGAGACCAAGGGTACACACCTTGCAACAATCCCCCCTAGCGCAAGCAAGGGGTTCAAACTCGTGACTCATGCTCTGATACCAATTGTTAGCAAGACGGTTGCTGTTGCACCAAAAGATCAACCTATTAATGTCCGATACAACTACCAGAGTTAATGAATCCACGGGAGGCCGTTAAGCCTTGTCATGAACTTAAGCGCTACACAACACAAGGAGACCAAGGGCGCACACCTTGCAACAAAACCAAATGTAAAGAAGATATAAGGAAACTACAATATATTGCTATACAATGTGTACTTTAGGAACTTTAAACTATTGTACGTTGTTTTCTTTATTCTTGTAGAGGGGTATATATGTAACATAGTGAGTGCAATATTAAATATTTATAACTAACTTGTATAATATGTAGATTTATTTGAGGACACTCTACATAACCTAAAATTTGACAGAGAATTAAATATTATCTTTTCTTAGAAGCATATAATAAATTTAGATTATATATGGATGAGTTGTTTGAGTGATAGCTCAATTATGGAGTTATGTTATTGTTTATATTCATATGCTAATAATATGAATATGAATATAAAATTTTGGGAGGATTTATTAGCATATTATATCTTGGTATTTTATATTGGTTATTAATATTATTTTATATATTTGAGTATAGTATAGTTGGTAAAATCTACTATATATATTTACTTAGAACAATTTTAAATACTTAGTGTTAGTAGCTAGAAATGTATTTTAGAGTTAAAGATAAAAAGACATATTAAAGAAAAAAAGATTATTTGTCCTTAGCAACCAACCTACACTTTGTAAATAAGTTGAAGACTTTACTTAAAGAACATTAGGACTAGGAACTAGTTGTGGCTATCTCTAATTCAACTCAACCTAAAAAATTGACCAATAAAAATAATTTTTCATAGATGGGACATTGTGAGTTGAAGAAAATTTGTGAACAAAGAATCTTGCTAAAGGAAGAAGAAAAAAAATGTTTTTCTAGAAACTATATGAAGTCAATTAATTGGATAGTGATAATATGTAACATATTGTTAGAAAAATTAACATCTAGATTTATTACCTAAAGTCTAACCTGGGTTATATTGCACGAGCCCATAACCCACAGGATGAAGGGTCATCTTCCCATCTTAAACTTTGGAAAATGTGATGTTTGAATGTGGTGGTTTAAATGAAACAATGCTTTTATAAATATGAAACCAAAAAATATTATTTTAGGATCTAGGTATGTATGTCAAAACTTATAGGGGGAGAGATGATCTATGATTACAAATTATATATTACTATAAACCAATTATAAAAATTTGATTTTAGCAAGTAGTTTATGGTACAAAGATGATATGTTTTATAGGAAGTTTAAATCTTCCACATGTTTCTTTTATAAATAATTTTAGAGACTTCGAGGAAATTCAAACCAAGCCTAGGTTGTTAAAGACTTATTAGTATTTTTGACAAAACAAACTAAAACATTGACTCAGACCAAATCAAGCACACAAGCATAGTCGAAGGTGTTGAACGACCAACATACTTGAGCTCTTTATTGTAACTACGATGTAATCAACTTACACATCTGGGCACATGGATATTTAAATAGAATTCTTGTTGACTAATTAGAAAAGACACAACCTATATTCCCAAGGCCAAGGCATAAGATGAACTTGTCCTAATAAAAAATTCATTACTGTTACAAAATTGTCAATTCAAATGTTACATAGTTGGTACATGTTTCTCATTATTGATTGCATATTTTGGTTGTTGTAGACTTATGACTAGAATGGGTGCACCTTAGGAACTTTAGAATGACATTTTTTATAGACTATTATTCATGTATTGTATGCTTTAATCGATGATTGTAACTAACATGTGATTTGAAGGTTCCAAGGGAGTAGACAAATTGGCAAACCTTTTTAAGATCAATTTTTAGACAATTTTTTGAGATTTGGATTTGGGGGCAAATCCAAAGACTTTGAATTTAGATAATATAATCCATTTCTTTTAGGAGTAGACATAATTAGGTAGTTGAACAATCAATCTATGCGAGTGATTTGTTAATGCCTTGTTTTTTTTAAAATACCTTATATGATTATGTGTACTACCTTTCATTTTATTGTGTTATGTTATTGGATTTGATCAACCCAATAACATTATACGTGTTCTTTGTGCAATATTATGTAGAAAGAGAGGATAGTCATGTAGTCTCGAACGCATGATTATCATCTTGGAATATATGATTATGTAAATTATATAGTAGTGAATGGTGGGTGAATGCATAGTATGCGATATGTATATTATTTACTAAGTAGTACATAAGTGACCAAATTGAAAAGTTACTAGTATACTTATATTTAAAAAATATAGCTAAAGTACGCCGAGAGATATCTTATGGAGGTGCCTATTCCACCTATGTGAGGTAAATTGATTTAGTAATTTTAAACATCATACAAGATTCTCCCTAAAATTTTAATTTAACTATTACACATTGCAATTAGATGTTTCCATTTAAAAAAGATGTGTGTCCTTTGATATGCCATTCATGTAACGTTTCTTTCTTTGATGTTAGTGGATATGTCATTCGTCCATCCGCCTTCCTATCCATCCATTCATATATTTTAAAATTATGGAATCTTATTTGCTATTTTTACTTTTGTTTACACAGAAATTATGGAATCTTTCAGCTTTTATTCTCCATCCGTGCTATGAATGTAGAAACGTCTCTCGGCGTAATTAGGGGATTTAGTGTATAGAATTGAATTAACTCCTTAATTGAAAATTCATGATCTATTTCATATAAAAGTATATATAGTTATTATTAGGTTATTGAATAGGAAAATTTCATGTTGAATCTACTTGTGATTAAATTACATTAGAAAGTGTTACTGAAAAATAACTAAAAAAATTTAAAATAGAATTATAGATGAAGTTAAGTGAAATTGAACTCATAACACGATATTAGTGCTACATCCACATTTATTTAACTAAATGATTTTGCATGTTTTGTTATTTTTCCCTGAGAAATGATTTAAATAAATAAAGTTTGTAAAAACTTTAGAGAGTAAAAATAAATAAATGAATGTATATATATATGAAAAATAAAATAGAATAAAATAAGAAGAAATGTTTAAAAAAATGAAAAAATGAAGTTACTTTCGAGTTAAAATGATGTAGGAGCACCCGGGTCGACTAGCAATCGACATCACCCAAAAATATTTTCAGGTTTGGTTTTTAGTTTTGTTTTGGTTTAGTGGTCATTGGCATTTCTTGGCATCACAAAACCTCAAATTTGGCACAAAATTGTAAGAATCAAACTTTCGTCGGTTCGCAGTTTTAACACTCCGCATGCAGTATTATAAAATTTATTTTCAAACATCCGTAAGAGCTAGAGTAGAATTCTTTTGTGGGAGGATTCTCGAAGGTACCATGTCCAATGTGCAAAAATAATCAAAGTTATATCTTTCACCATTTGGGAGAAATTAATGCTGAAAAATTATGTTGTTAAGGCTGAAAGTATGTCACCGGTTTGCGGAAAGTTTGAAATGTCAAATTTTATGAGGGCTAGAGAGAAATCCTTCTACGAAGGACCTGAGAAAGTCATAACACACCTTTGGGAAAAATTTTAGGCAAAACAGAGAAATTTCATTTTTTTCACCTGTTGGCACCCGATTCTACACTCAGAGCATCATTTTGGTTATTTGATTTGTCTGAGCATTAAGGGAAGTTTAACAACTAATCTTTAGATTTTAATTCATCATTTTTTATTATATTTTCTTTTAGAATCCAAAGAAGGCCTTTGAAATTAATTGAGGGACAGATTTTCTTGTTTGAGCATCCAAAATAAGAGGATTTAGACATTAAAAAAAACTACGAAGAAGGTCCCTAAGTCTCTTTTAAAAAGGAATTAAATAAAATAATATGAGTGAAAAGAGATGTATAATAGGGAACTGAAAGGGTGTTGGAAATGGAGGGAGTTTTGATGGAAAGCCACTTTTATTTGGTTGGTTTTTGTGCGAATAAAAATTGGGGAAGATGGAAAGCCAAGCATAGCTGATCACGGAAGTGTTTAAAAGAGAATATGATTGCCGATTTGAAATAAATTTATCAGATAGAATTGAAGAGGGATCTCAACTCAGAGATAGGTCAAATTGGTGGGAAGTGTGTGCATGTAGAGAGAGTCCGTTGAAAGGCCAAAATTTTGTAATTATAGTTGTGAATTTTAATGACTATGAATTGATAAGTCGTAGATTTATTTGTGTTAATAAAGTTGAAGAAATTCGTATGGTTGCAATCTTTTATTTGTGAAAATTTGTGAATTGTGTGTTTTGAGAGTAGCTGGGCAAGAGGAGTTTTTGTATTGTATTAAATGGTATCAGAGCCAGAGGTCTTGAGTGTGTGGGCAGAGCGTTGAACGTGAGGCAGCCTACACCACGACCTGCGGGTGGTAGTGGAAGCGGTTGTGTTGTCTGAGGAGCTCGGCAGAATTGTTGCAGGTGTACGAGGATTCCTGAGCAATTGAGAGTTGAGAGAAGATATTGAAGCTGTAGAGAGAGTTGATTGTGTGTTGCAGGTTGTAGAATGTGTGCAAAGTGTTTGTAGAAATGGCAAAAAAATAGAGTATGAGTTTGGCCTTGGGTAAGGTCTAATTTCATTTATTGAGAAGAGAGAAAGAAGGTTGGAAGAAGAAAGTTGGGCAAGAATTTAAGAACAATGTGCATAGATTTCAACAAGGATAGATGCCTTAGAAAAGAGTATAAAGATGGACAAGAATAAAGAGATGGAAAAGAAGGCAGAAAATAATATGGGTAAGGTGAAGTCCCATTATTCTTTTATGATCATTTGTTTGCAGTGTGCAGAGGAGGATGAGGAAGAAGATGAAGAGGCAATTCGTGAGGAATTGATAAGAGTGGTGGGACTAGAGACATTGAAGGTTGCAACGAAGACATGACATGAGGAAGGCACGTAGAAAAAGGGTAAAAATGAAGACATGAGCAGTAAAGAAAAAAAGAATGAAGAAGAGGAATTGATGCAGCAGTGGCTAAAGTTGGAGAGGTACAAGAAATGAGCAATGAAGAGATTATAGCAGAGGTTGTCGAGGATGAAAATAAAGAGGATGCAGTAGTGGAGAAAAAGGTTGTAGCAATTGAGGATGAAGATACATCAATGAATGGTGAAGACATGGATGATTTAATGTTGCAGATGTTGGCTATAGAAGAAGAGTGGTTTGATAAGCTTCTTGATGAGGATGAGAAGATGGATGTTGCAACAACAAAAGAGAATGAGGTAATTTATGAAAATTTTGATTTCATTTGTGATTTATCTTCCATAGTGAGAGTAGAAGAGGATGTTGTAGAAGATAAAATTACAGTTGTAGAGTTGTGTGTAGATGTTGCATGTTTGTGTATAGAGGTTGTAGAGGATGGTGCAAGTGGAACTTGGTGGATGTGGTCGGTTTGTGATGGGCTAGATCCCACAAAGGAGGAGAGGAGAGTAGAGAGTATTTGGAGGAGGTTGGGTTGTGGTGGACATGAGTCCACAGGAGGAAGGAGGAAGAAGGTGCACACTTGGTGGAGGAGGATGACAAATGTCCCGACTAAGTGCTGGAAGAGGCGGAGAAAGAAATTTTTTCTGTCTAATTCAGCGATAGAGTTCTCTATAGGTTGCATTCAACCTAAAAGAGTAGCCCCACTACTCAACTCTATTTTGTGAGTCCTACTCACAAACTTTTCCTACCCGACGTATTTGATGCAGGAGCATCTGGGTGGACTAGCAATCGACATCACCCAAAAATATTTTTAGGTTTGGTTTCTAGTTTTATTTTGGTTTGGTGGTCATTGGCATCTCTTGGCATCATAGAACTTCAAATTCGGCACGAAATTGCAAGAATCAAACTTTCGTCGGTTCACAGTTTCAACACTCCACGAGTAGTATTAGAAAATTTATTCCAAACATCTGTAAGAGCTAGAGTAGAATCCTTTGGCAGGGGAATTCTTGGAGGTACCATATTCAATTTGCAAAAAGAATCAAAGTTATATCTTTCACCGTTTTGAAGAAATTAATGCCGAAAATTTGTGTTGTTAAGGCGAAAGTGTGTCGTTGGTTTACAAAAAGTTTAAAATTTCAAAATTTATGAGGGTTGGAGAGAAATCCTTTTGCGGAGGACCTAAAGAGGCCATAACACACCTTTGGGCAAATTTTTAGGCAAAATAGAGAAATTTCAAAATTTTCACCTGCCGACACTCGATTCCGCACTCAGAGCATCATTTTGGTTATTTGATTTGGGTAGGCATTAAGGGAAGTTTAACAACTACTTTTAATTCATTCTTTTTAATTGTATTTTCTTTTAGGATCCAAATAAGGCCTTTGAAATTAATTGAGGGGTGATTTTCTTGTTTAAGCATCCAAAATAAGAGGATTTAGACATTAAAAAAAAAAACTACGAAGAAGGTGCCTAAGTCTCTTTTAAAAAGGAATTAAATAAAAGAATATGAGTGAAAGGGGAGCTGAAAGGGCATTGGAAATGGAGGGAGTTTTGATGAAAAGCCACTTTTATTTGGTTGGGCCTTTGTGTGAATAAAAATTGGGGAAGATGGAAAACCAAGCATGGCTAATCGCGGAAGTGTTTAAAAGAGAATATAATTGCCAATTTAAAATAGATTTCTCAGATAGAATTGAAGAGGGATCTCAACCCAGAGAGAGGGAAAATTGGTGGGAAGCGTGTGCATGCAGAGAGAGGACGTTGAAAGGCCAAAACTTTGTAATTATAGTTGTGAATTTTAATGACTGTGAATTGATAAGTCACAGATTTATTTGTGTTAATAAAATTGAAGAAATCCATATGGTTACAATCTTTTTTTTGTGCAAATTTGTGAATTGTGTGTTTTGAGAGTAGTTGGGCAAGAGGACTTTCTGTATTGCATTATAAAATAAGGGTTAAAGAACCTTATGAATAAGTAGACTCGTACTGGAGTGTGTTTCATGGGAAGTTACAATTAAAAGGTTATTTGTAATATTATTTATGAAAGGGTGTGATAGTTGGAACCACCCTTTGGGTTATTATTTAAACTCATGAAAATAATGTAAAAAGAGGAGACACTGGAAAAAAATAAAAGAAAGTGCGGGAATCACGAAGGAGAAAGATTACAGATTTGACAAGCAATGAGCATTGGAGAAGGGGCACACAACGTGTGTCCAACTCGGGGTACAACATACACCCAGGATTGTCCTGGCCAGGGGTTGTGTGTGCATTTGTGTTGAACATGGATTTGGAGCACTTGTGTGTGTGTGTTTTTTGAAAAAGAGATGAATGCTTGGAAAACACATGGTTGGTTCTGAATAAGAACTGGATTCCTCCTGGAAGTGCTCACTTGCTGAAAGGGGGTTGAATCTATAATCCATTCTCCAGAGTGGCATTTGGGAGAACTTCCAGGATTTAAAAAGATATGTATTTACCTTCTCAATTATATAAATTGTTTTTGGGTTTGAATTAATATATTTTGCATATTTCATCTTTATAAAAATCATTGTTACTAGTTTATATCTTTAAATAAGAATTATTAACATTTATTTATTACATTATAATTTAGATTATATTCTGCTGTGCATTTTATTTACTTAAGAAATAATCAATCTTAATTATTTTATAGAAATCAACCTATTGTGGTTTTCTACGTTCTGAGAATAAAGATGAATTACATTTGGTATCACAGCCTAATGATTGGGTTTTATTATCTAAAGTATACTATATGCTTTCAAAATCCACATTAATCAATCCTTAATTACTCCTTAGGGTATAAAATTACCCAGAATTTTTGCTCCTCTTTTTAAGCATTTTTTCAAGAGTTAATATATTGTTTATAAAACAATAGAAAATTAGATTAGGGATACATTTTGGCTTATATAAAGAGCTTTTTCCATTAAAAAACAATATTCATGAAGCAACTTATAAAATAATTGGTGTGTAGCATTACTTTTTGGTGCTACTAGGGGCCTTCATCAGGGGGATCCGCTCTCTCTTTATCTGTTTATTATTATGGCGGAGGGGCTGGGTCAATTTCTTAAATTTCGGGTTTCTCAAGGCTTGATTCATGGTTGGTAGTGGGGTTTGGGTCTGCCAACGCTTTCTCATCTCTAGTTTGTGGATGATACTTCTCTTATGGGGTTGGCTCGTATTCGGGAAGCTAAATCCTTTAGGCAAGCTTTGGATATCTACCTTGCTACTTCGAGTCAGAAAGTCAATGAGCAAAAGTCTTCTATTTTCTTTTTTAATACTTCTCAGGCTATCCAACAGCGGATTGCAGCTATTTTGCGGTTTCAAATAGGGTCCCTTCTCTTTGTCTATTTGGGTATTCCTCTTGCTGTTGGTTGTTAGCCTAGGTCCCCCTGGCAGATGTTGTTTGATAAGATGAGGTGGAAGGTTACTCATTGGACTCATCGGTGGTTGTCTATAGATGCTTTGTTCAAGTGGCCCCTATGTATTTCCTTAGGGAATTTGATACTCTCTCACGCCAATTTCTTTGGAGTGGTAACTTGTTGTCTACTAAGTGGAGCCTTGTTAAGTGGGAATATGTGTGCAGACCAAAGCAGGAGGGTGATCTTGGTTTACGCTTTGCTATTTTGAATGGGCAAGTTCTTGTTGCTAAGATTTACTGGCATTGGTGTACCAATCAGCACTAGTTATGGGCCTGTATTCTCAACCATAAATATCTTAGGGGTGTTGCTTCTTTTGAGGTTCCTTGCTATCCTCTGGAGGGGAGTGGTTATATGATTTAGCATACTTTGAAAGTGGGGGTACAATTGATTATGCGTGCGCTTTTTTGGATTTGTCATTCGGGGTCATAGGCTCTTTTTTGGTTAGATTCTTGGGATGGTCACCCATCTATTCTCTCTACTTTTCCTCACCTCCAGTCTCTTTCTGATGTTTTGACTGCGGCTGGCTAGGATATCATTGAGCATTATAAGGTTGCACAGCATTGTGGATTGGTTGTAATCTTTTGGTGGAAGCATCCTTCTGAGTGGCCACCTGGGGGGTCTAAGGAGGATAGGTGTGAGCTAGCTAAGCTTCTGACTACCCATGCTTGTAATTCTTTTAGGGGACATGATGTCTTGGCTTGGGATGGTTCTGATTTGTCCGAGAAGTACTCCATGTCTGCTGGTTATAAGCAGCTTGGTAGGCAGTTGTTTGGGGATATTGAGGTCCCTTGGTGGAAGCAAGTTTGGCACAAGTTGTCATGGCCCAAGTGCACTTTCTTCATGTGGTTAGTTGCTCAAAACTGGTGTCTTACTTAGGATAATTTATGTAAGCATGGTTTATAAGGCCCTTCAGTGTGTGTTTTGTGTCGTAATTGTGAGAGTGTCTCTCATCTCTTCTTCCAATGTTCTAATGTTAGGGAGATTTGATATTTTTGGTGAAGGGTGTGGAATACGCCATGTTGGCATGTTTCCTCGTTGGCTGAGTTTGTGGATAGGTGGGGTAGGGGCCCTGTTTCTACTTCCTTTCTTCAAGCTGCTTGGGCTCTTGGCCCATCCTTTATTATCTGGAACCTTTGGTTGGAGAGGAATTGTCGAACTTTTCAGGATGTGATGTTGGTGGCCCCTCACTTGTGGTGGAAAATTCTGCATTCTTTGGGAGAAACTGTTGCGGCTAAGTGTGATCTGACAACATCAGTGGATCCTTGTGATGTTGGTTGTTGTAATCGTCTTCTTCTTCCTCCTCAGCAACGCCAGCTCATGCGCAACAGATGTAGACATCCTACCCCGAAGGTGAATAGGGAGGGGAGATGGTCTCCTCCACCTCAAGGTGTCTTAAAAATCAACATGGATGGCTCTTCTCGAGGAAACCCTGGTCATGCTGGAATTGGTGGTGTTGGTCAGGATAGCTTTGGAGATGTTCAGTTTATCTTCTCTGTTTATAAGGGTCTTCATACTAATAATTTAATGGAGGCTCAAGCTATTTTATCGGCTGTGGAGCGTGGAAGTCAATTGGGGTGGCAAAGGATCATATGTGAGTCTGATTCCCAGGTTGTGGTGAACTTGTTGAATAGGCGGCATTTAGATGATGTTAGCTGGCATTTGGCTTTGATTGTTGATCAGATTCTCAACCTCTATGCTTCTTTGGAGTTTGTTACTTTCATTCATATTCCTAGCGAATGGAATGGTGTTGTTGATTGTTTGGCTAAATGGGCTTCTGATCATATTCATGATTGGAATTTGATGGACTGAGGTCAGTTACCCCCAGATCTGTCTCAACAGTTGGATCACTTGGTGGAGCTTGATAGGGCTATGTAATGCCCTTGCTTTGTACTACTTGTTTTAATAAAAATTTTACCCCTCCTTTATGTTAAATTTTAAACTTTGTAAAAGATAGTGGTTGTTGTTTTTACCAAGGAGTAATGTCATTTTCTAGAAAAAAATCCTAAAACAAATAGGGAGAATATTATACACTGGCTTCTACATGTTTTTTTTGGATAGAAATATCACTTCAAACATTCATTCCACATAGTAAATGTAATCCTACGTTTAAGGTAGTTCCTTTTTATATTAAGTTCATATTTGTCTTAGAAGCATGTTTAAATAACATCGATATTCTCACACCCATATATGATGGTCAATTTAGGTTTTTGGAGAAAAGAGAAAAAATTGTGAGTATATGACTTCATTATTTAATACTCCCAATCTATGCTTGTGTTGTTAGAAAATCTAACAAATTAGAAAGGCCTTACATGCCAATGTTCAAACATCATATTACAACACAAAAAGAATTATATTGAAGCCCGTGTTTCAAATTATCTCCTACATCGTTGGGCCTCTTTCTAATCGAATTCTTCACCACTGAGCACTGATCATGGAATAACAACAAGACCCCCTGCTTGTTTTTTATATAGCATAATAAAGTTGTGAAAATATTAAAGAATAATTGAACATGGTACAAAAAGCATATCAATAGAGAAATAAATAAAACAAGAGTAAATAAATATAAGATTAAAATTATATGTATTATTAATATATTATGGTAATTAAAGAAAGTAGAAAACCATTAGGTTAAATAAGTGAAAAGTGTGAAGTGAAATGGTTTATAGCATCACTTGAGTTAAAATTAATAAAGTTGGGTAAGACATATATTCTTCACTTCAGCTATACTATTGCAATACATTTTTTAATCTAGTGATTAATCTATCTAGAGAAAACTAATCAAAAGAGAGTATTATTTTTCATGTTGAACAAATTTTAATTTTTCTTAAGTCTACATGAGAAAATTTAAACAAAAAATATTCTGAAAACCATTTATTTGTGTTGTGATTGGCTCAAAATTTGAGCTTTTAAGGACGAATTTTGTGGAAATACTATTTTGAGTAAAACAAACACACTAAAATCAAGGAGAAAAATATGGTGGGAGAGAACATTATCAAGATTTTTACCAAAGATTTCCTCATTTGTTTTATGCTTTTCAAAGTTGAATAGAAACTTTATTATGTTATTAACTTTTGGATACATTGGACCATCGAGGACGGTGAATCTTATGGGGGGAGATATGTCACATCTCTAATTTTGAATATGTTTTACTTTTTTATTTGTAAGTAACTAGAAGGTAATTTTACATGACTTAATGATTTGACATTATGTGAAAATGTCAGGACAAATCAATAATCTCATGATTTTGATTTATATATTTAAAATAGACATGTGATTATATGATGTCATGATTATTTTTTCATAAGATATGTGAAGTAACTAATGATGCACTAATCCCGGTTTGGTTGATTGTAAGTTGTAATCAGGAAAACATGTTTTTCACCCTCCAAGAAAGAGAGGGAGAGCATCATCGGAGAGAAGTGAATAGATGTATGGAAATAACGGATTGGTTGCCATTTGAGTTTTGTGCCTTTGTTGTTCAGTAAACCGTCCACGAGATTGGTAAGTTGGGTTTGATCAATTAGTCTAAGTTGGTTTCGACTGAGACAATTATTGATTTGTCGACAAGAACTATTAAGTATAGGTTTTGTAGAAGTTAAGTTGGGTCAATATATGACCATTGGCCTAGAAATAATTCTCAATAGCTAAATTATTTTACTATTGAATACCCATTTGGAATCCTAATATGTTATTTTCATCTATTTTCTTTGGCAAGATAGAGAGAGGGGGAGAACACCTCAACCCCAATCTCATATCTCGTCAAAATGCTAAAGCAATGTGAGTATCCATAAACTAACACAAGAATGAAAATCACAATCAAACAAAGACTAGTATCTCTCCTTTGGTATCCATGCATCCTTCACATTTAAAGTAATTTATGTCATTGTATTCTTTCCTTTAGCAAACTTACTCCTATAGCCAATTGTAAGCCTACTAAAGTGGGGGCAAAATGTGATAACAAAATTTGCATACCTTTATCACACTTTTGTGTCCATTTTAGCCCCTTTTGTCATGTGTGTGTTTTGTGCTATGTTTTCACTTTTGTTGCCTAGCCTTTGTTGTTCCCTAGCCATGTTGTTACTATTTCCTATATTGTCCTAAGCTTTGTTTAAACTCCCTAAGTGTTGTCTTTTGTTTAATCTTTTACCCCTTCCTATGTCCTATGTCTTTATTTATGGTTATCTTTGTTGTTGACCCCTTTAGCCCTTTATTTAGCCTTAATTTGTCATTCCTAAGCTTGTTTTATGTGTGAACACCACCTTTCCCCTCCTTAAAGCATGTCTCAATGAACAAATCTTCTATGTGTACACATATCTGTAATGAACCACCCCAATCTTTTCCCAGAAATTTCACAGTATCAACAGCAATGTTAGCACAATGAATGCAACCAAATAAGAATCTTCGCACTTTTTGATCACCAAGTTCCCAAGATGGGCGAGGTGAGAGCATACAGTGTTTTAGTTGATCAGTTCAATGCCTTGCAAATAAAACCCAATTACAATCATTCGCTTATTCAGTGGGAAAACACCACTTATTTAGTGGAAGAGCGTATGAGCCACTGACATAATTTCTAAGCTTGACTCAGACCAAAATGGTCGATATGTTAGCTTGTTCATGTCAAACGGGCTAAGAGAACATGCTATAATGTTTGGCGGTGAACCATCCAAAACTTACAAAATGACATGGATTAACATCCACCGATGGTACTACCATCCGGGGTTACAAACAATAGGTTGCAACATAATGAAATATCACCATGGAATATATATAAGTTGTAAACTAAACCAAAAAACCCTGATTTGCACAATATTATAGTTGCAACCAATTTGAGCATAGAAACCCTAGGAAATCAAGAATGAAACATGCAAATATGACTATATAATACTCCAAAAATCCACAAAAGAAGCATGCAAATATGAGCATAAAGTCACCATGAATGTTCCACACAATGGTAGATTAGAAGAGAGTTTCAGTTTGTTGGTTTCTTGAATATGTTGTAGCTGATCCTTGATCTGCAACGTCCCTAATAGTCATGCACAACCTCTCATAACATCTCCAACACCATCCATTCCGCCTGCCATAACATGGGAATATCATCCATATACCAAGGTGCCATCAGACATGAAGATTTCCACTCAAAACCCCAAGCGATTCATTACCACATTCACCACGCCCTTGCTCAGCCTACACAGTAGCTGGTTTGTACGGATTATCAAGGAACTAGAAATATCTGCAATAAGATATCAAAAATGGGATAGAAATTGAACTCCCAGCATCACAAACATTAACCAAATCACATCTGAATGCTAGTCTACCATAACTCTCAAACTTTGTTATCTCCGGAATTGGTACGACCATAAAGGGTACGACCCAGCAAATAGATATCAGTAGCAATCTTCAAACAAACTCCCAAAATGATTGAAATAAACACACCAAAAATCCATTGCAATAAGATTAAACACTTTAGAATATAATAAACCAAATAAGCACAATGGCAAACTTTGTATGAGCTTGCTCCAAACCCCGCTTTTAGCACAATGGTGATTCCTATATGAAACCACACCCAATCTACAAGAGGGTTTTCATCCTCAAGAGAATATGGAAGAACACATAGGTTCAATTCAACAGCATAACAATATCAAATCCAAAGGCATAATCCTCACAATGAGCTTTCATCCTTCATTTACAGGCAATTTAGAGTTTGCAAAGGAAATTAATTTCTTTTTGAAAAAAATAAATTTCTTCCCTCACATCCATATTTTATCTTTTTCCAAAGATTTAACGCTCACTTTATGTCCCTAAGCAAATAATACATCTCAACCCCTTTCCAATGAGCTATTTATTATACTTAAGTTATCTTTTAATAATCCCAACTTTAGATAACTTAAGCAAATATATTAATTAAATGGCTTAATAACTCACCCAATTTACCGAAAATCCCAAACTTCTTAAGCAAACTGCAAAATAAATCATACCATCGCCCTCCATGATGTTTGGGATGAAGAATGATGCCCTCCGAGTGACTTTCTAAAAATAAACGGCTTCTCCAAGAAATTTGGAGAGCAATCTGAGAAGTCGAAAAAACATCTAAAAGTACCATTATAATCCTGAACACCAACTGAGCTCAATGCCATAGAAAATAATCCACTTCAAGAAGGAAATGCCACTTTATAATTAATTAAATTCCAGATAATAGTCCCAAGCTACGGAAAGCATAGAAATGCACTGATCAAACAACTCTGACCATACCAACATGTAAAAAAAGACTTGGGACAAATAAAACAGAGATTGTCAGGTGACTATCTAAAAATAACAAGTGTGACATAAAGTCTGAAAATGCTTCCGAAAGCATCACCACAAAACTCTTGACAACTCTAAGCTCAATGCCCACTTGAGATAGCTAATGACTGATTGCCAAATCACCAAAAACAATGTCAGGCTGACACTTATTAAAAATAGCAATGTTCTCTGAGGACCAAAGAGAACAAATCCAAAAAAACCCAGAAAGATTGTCGCCATGCAAGCACTTACTATTAAAAGTAAGTACAGACGAGTCCAAAATCCCTCTAGAAAGTGTCATACAGCTCCACTTGATCACCTCAACACACTGGTGACATTGAAATACTCCTCTGATCAAGTTGTCACAAACCCAAAAAGTTAAGCTCCAATTGCACTGCAAAGGAACCCGAAAATGGAGACATTACAATATCCTTAGATGGCCACCTTTCAACAAACTCTATAAAAAGGCCTACCCTTTGCCTCATTTTAACATAGGAAAAGGAAATTTTTGCATTGGTCATTAAGGTTTTCGATTTTTAGCCCATGCACAAACTATTGCATTATTTCAACTATTTCTAGAGTAAATTATCATTTAGCTCTAGCAAGGTAGTTGATTTCTGAAGGATTTAAACTAGGTAAGTTTTTCTATTTGTAGGTTTTGCATGAAAAAGAATTTTTTTTTTTAAAGTATTGTAGGTATCCTATCCTACCACTTAACAAAGATTGATCTCTCCTAAAATGGATTTACCATGGTATCTTACATACATAGTCTTCAAGAATGATAGCTCCTAATGGTGAGCAATTTATGATAACTTATGACAATTATGTGGATTTTAAGGATAGTCATGTTCTGTGTTAGATAAGTATCAGAATGGTTTGTCTTTGTGATTTATGATGATAATGAAAAATTTTATATCTTCTTAGATGGTAAATGTGAGTATGGCATTCCCTGCAGAAACATTTAAACTAATCTACCCACTCAATTTCAGTAAGGGAGAGGAAATAAAGAAAAAAAAGGGCCAGTAATTCATTTGGAAACAATCAGTATCAGTAAGATAATATGAGTTCCATTTTGATGAGGCATGACTATAAAACAATGTAAGCATATCCCATATTGCCAAAAAAGATAGAGAATTAAATTATCTTCATAACTCCAGGATAGTTTCTATCCTCCAAAACATCTGCTGTAATACATGATAGGAAGGACTCAACCTCCTTAATAATAAAATAACATATGAAAGAGTTCAAGCATTATATCTATTTTTGATGTGAAACACCTAGAAATCCATCTGTAGTACTCAGTGCACAGGGGTTGAACCTGGTTTTTCTTCTTAGCAGTGTCCTGTCTGGTGGTCAAGCTAGCCAACTGACTATATTTAATGTCCCCTATCACCACAAGAAAATTAACATTTAATCCTCAGCAACGGCACGGCATAGGTTACAATCTCTCAATGATCTGCACTGAACACAGGGGAGGAAGGATTCAACCTCCAAGCTATTATAAATCTGATCACCCTCTCTTTCCTAATAGACCACACGCATTACCCTTTCACCACATTGTCCTTCAGACTTCTCATTAATAACTTCATTGTATCAAAAAGCTTTAAATGCAAACCATACATAAGCTCAGAAACAAAAGATTGAGATATTGCAACAAAAATAACCATTAGACTGAAGCGTAACTGTATTTTTGTCTCAAAATACATATTTAGAGCACTCGTAGCCCTAGATGAAACCTCAATCTGCACAAACCCAGCAAGAAAATTTTCGAAAATTGCTCTTACCCTATGTATAATATAGCTATAAACCTTAGTGCTACTAGTCTTATGAAGCACTGATGAATGAATTGAGATCCTGAATGTGTAATAAGAAAATGTTCCTATAAAAGAAAATCCAATCTCTCGATGAATTAGCAGCCACCCGCCGTTGATCCTTATTCAAGAGTCACCTAATCAGACAGGATCCATTCTTCCATGTGAAGACTTGCATTTATGATTTCTTTGGGACATTTAACCGCTCACGGAAGTCTTCAGCCATGAGGGGAAGGCCTTCACGTAGAGTAACCTGAAAGTAGAATGGCCTGTTAGAGGCTTAAAATCAAATTTTAAAAATTATTTTTTAAAACAACCAATTAGGAGAACATGAGTGTGAACCTTGGGTTCCCATCCTAAAAGTGTTTTTGCCTTTGTTATGTCAGGCTTCCTCTTTCTAGGATCATCTGGGGTATTTTCAGTCATCTTTATACAAGCAGAAGGCTCTATAAGCTGCCAAATACAAATAACAGGAAAAATATCTTTTTGAGGACAGCATCATACAAGTGTTCTTGTATCAAAATGCCTTCTAATGAAATTGAGATGTACTCAAAAGAATACTATTTCAATCTACAAAATATGACTTGATTTAAGCATGCTACAATTTTTAGTTACAACTCTGGTTGAAATTGAAACCCAGAATACGCATGAACTGTGACAGAAATCAATCGTTACTAGTGAGGGCGAACGATAATTAATTAGGAAAAGAAAGACACCTCCTTCACGGTTTCAGCAAGTTCCAACATTGTAAATTCCCCTGTTTTAATACAAGATTTACAAATCAAATTAGGCATAAAAGACTTCAAAAAACCATATGAAATATGTAAGTATCATAAAAGCTGGCATAACCAAGACGAAATAAGAACCTGGATTCCCAATATTAATAGGTCCAGTATTAGCCCCTTCCATAAGCCTAATAAGCCCATCAACCTGTAATTTCAAAATTATTAATTAATACCAATTACTATGAAGTCGGCATTATTTTCACAAGACTGTTAAAAGAAAATTGCTCTACTTTCCATTTTTAGCATTAAACTGCATTCTTTGTTTCAAGATTTAAGAGGGTATCACAAGATCAGGGAACTGTAGCATCATCTTATAAAAGTCTAGTTTCCAACAAAATTTCTCTAACTACCAGCCAACAGAAACTGTAAATACCATGTCTGAAACATAGCAAAAACTGCGAGTCTGGGTTCCAGGAGCTTGCACTGTCAGTTCTTCACCTCTGCAAGTAAAGAAAAAAATTGAAGGCATAATTGAAAAAATGCGATCAATAACTCAATAACAGCAACATAATAAGATAAAGAACCAGATAAAAAATCTCAAGCTTGGACAGATAAGAAAGTCATGATCCTTTACACAGAAACAAAATATTTTCTCAATGAGTGACAGGTGAGATCAAAACCTAATTACCAATGCGGTCCATATCAAATTTATTCCTGGTTCTCACTCCTTGAGAAAGAGTATACTCCACAAATTAATCATTTCAATAATTGTTTATTCAATAATCAGCATCCAATAGGCATGATAATAGAGAAAAAAGCAGGGTTGCAAGGAGACGCGTCTCCCCCTACCTGGGATGCGTTTCCAGGACGGGGACACGTCTCCTATCTCCGAGACGTGCGTAGAGGCGTCCCACGTCCCAAGAGACAGATGGACACATCTCCCACACGTCTCCAGGTACCCCATGGGGGTATAAAGGGAGTCAGCACTGTTTTTAGAAAAAAAACCTACTTTCTGCCCACGTTTCATCTCTGCAACGCGTCTCCAGCTGTTTTTAGGTGACTTCTGACCCTAGCAAAGATGCCATTAGTGGTATAAGGTAGGTTTGAAGTTTTTATGGGACGTGTGTTCACAATTTCACGTTTTTTATGAGGCATTTTTTTTAATTTTCTAGGGCTTCAACTGATATTTTTTGACTGCATATTAGTATTACAATATAAAAAAAACTAGCTGGATTACAACCTACATCACTACGTATCATTTAGTATGATCACACCAAAGAAAACCACAGTCTACAGATATTACGGTATAAAAGAAAACACAACAGCCACTCAGATCCGATTTTCCTTATATACAGATATTACAGTATATAATATAGTATATACTATTTATAGATATTACGGTATAAGCAAAAGACTTGGATCGCTATAAATACAAATATTAAAATATTTGTATTTACCAGTAATAACAGACATTACTTATTTTAATATTTAGTACTTACCACTGATTGGTATTACTGGTGTTTTTTTTTTAAATGCCACGGGTATGACTGTAATATTCATCATGAAATGGAAACCAAAAACAGACTCAAACATGTTTTAAAAAAAAAAAAAAATTACTGCTATAATAATTATTATTTTTTTTGTAATAATTTTTTTGTAATTTGTTTGTCTTTCTCATTCTATTACAGATTGAGATATGTCATGTGGGGGAAAACAAGGCTTGTACCCACAGTGGAAGTATTGTGATTGTGTTCCAAGCCCGAAGGGGTCCGGTGGAACAACCACCATCACATGTAAGCTTTGTGAAACGGCATGGCAGGGTACTTCCATGAGGGTGAGGGCTCATTTCCTTTACATACCTAGAAAAGGTGTCGATCCTTGTCCAAATGAGGTAGAACGATATGACGCTCTTAGGGATCGAGAAAGGGCTGATGGGAAAGTGTGTAATTTGAGCTCTCACGCTTCAACGATAAGGGCAACTGCTGCAACTAATTAAAATATATTTAGATAGTTTATAATGGTCATCTATTGTAATATATTAGAGTGTTTCTAATTCTGTTTAAGATTAGATTTAATCTTATTAGAAATATCTACTCTCTATATATTTAGAAACATCTGATTGTACTCTATTTAAGACCGTTGCTCTTCTGTGAATAACATATCATTTTTAATATCATTCTGAATATTTTACATGGTATCAGAGCGGGAAATTGTTTTCCTGGGCTCTTCGTATTCCATATGTCGTACGGATTGTACGGCGCTGTACGGGCGACCATACCCGTTCGTTTGTTCTCTGCTCTCAATTTCATCTGTGGATTTCGTGGCCTTTCTGGTTGCTCTTGAAGGATTTCGGCGTTTTCTGTTTGAAGTCGTGACTTCTGTCGGCGTTTTGAAGGTGTCTAATTGCATTTTTTAGAGATCGCGAGTTCCAGATCTGCAGTTTTTTTTAAACCCTCGATGGCGGTCGCAATTTTTGGGTGCCTTTCCTGAGACTCAGTCGTGAATCTTCTGAGATCAAGGTTTTTTTATTTGGCAGCATTTGTTTCTCGACAGCAGGTTTGTGTTCGTTCTGCAAAATCACGTGTTTTTACGCGGGTTTTGTTCTGGATAAAGTGAACTCTCTTTTTCTGCTCGGCATCTGTTCTATCTCCATCTGCCTTCAGCGTCATTTTTGGATGTGTTTTCTATTTTTCATAACCCGTGGCTTCTTTTTCAAGTTTGTGATATTTTCCTATCATTTGTGATTTCCCTGTTGGGGTTCTTTGTTTTTTTCGCAATTTGCATCGGCAGTTTCAGATTTGATTTGGCGGTTTTCACTTTGCTATAGACACGATTTGCTGGGTATTGGGCACCGTTTTTTCCTTCAGTAGCTCACAATTCGGTGTTTGTATTCTGGGCGTCGATTTGTTTTTACCCACGCTTTCAAAGACCACTAGTTGCGATTTCTATGACCTTCACAGTGGGTCAAGGCGTTTTGCATCTATTCTGAGGGTTGCCATTTGAGATTTGTGATCACGTTTTGGTTCCTCCAGTTCTTGCTAATAAAAGTCATCCGAATCGGCTTCTCAATATTGGTCGAAGCCTTGACTTTTTTTGTAGCTGGTTTCTTTTCTGGTGGGATACAACGGAGGTTGTTTGACAGTGTTGGTTGCCGTTTAGACTCCGTTCTATTTTGGTCGCACAAGGGTTCGTGATTTCTTGCATCTGTGGTCGAGTTTTTTGGCGGGATCTTGTTCATTGTGGTGATTTCGGCTTCAAGATAGTCGTGTTCTTTGTTGTGTGCGTCGACGGATTAAAGTTTTCCACTTGGATTCGGCATCTGTTTTCTCAGCAAACTTCTTCATCGTCGGCCTTTGGATTTGTGTTTCAACACCCGTGCTCGGGTTCTATTCTCTGTTTGTGTCGTCCATCTGCGTCAGAAGGCAATCCGTTTTAGGGGGCATCTTGGTTTAGCTGATAGATTGAACATTAAGGGAGGGTATTAAAATATATTTAGATAGTTTATAATGGTCATCTATTGTAATATATTAGAGTGTTTCTAATTCCGTTTAAGATTAGATTTAATCTTATTAGAAACATCTACTCTCTATATATTTAGAAACATCTAATTGTACTCTATTTAAGAGTGTTGCTCTTCTGTGAATAATATATCATTTTTAATATCATTCTGAATATTTTACAACTTTGAATCAAAATAGAGAGTCAAAGGTGGATATGTCTTATAGAGATGTTCATGTGACAACAGAAGATGTAGCAGTAGGATATTCTTGCAAGAGACCACACATTGGCAGCTCAAACCCCATTCGAAGATTATTTGATGTGCAAGGTCGAGAAGCCGTTGATGCAGCAATTGCATGCTTCTTTTATGCAAATGGAATAGTGTTTAATGTTGCTCGCTCACCTTTATGTAAATGGAATAGTGTTTTAATGGACCACTTGGGTATGAAAAGCTTTGCACTACTCTAATTGATAAAGAAAAAGTTCGATTAGAGCAACAAACCACACCAATGAAAAGAGTGTAGTCTACAGAAGGATGTAGTATTGTGATGGATGGGTGGATAGATGCTAGAAATCGTCCACTACTTAATATCATGGTAACATGCAGCAAAGTGCCTTATTTTTTGAAGGCAACAGATTGATTAGGGCAAGAAAAAAATGTAGAGTTCCTTCATAACCAGCTATGTGACGACATTGAGGAGGTGGGTGCATCACATGTAGTCCAAGTTGTTACAAATGATGCCCTTGTTTGTAAAGCAACAGGCATGTTAGTGCATAAAAAGTATAGGCATATATTTTGGACACCATGTGTGCATTCGTTGAATAATGCACTCAAAGATATTGGCAAGTTCTAGTGGATTTCAGATCTCATTGAAAAGGGCAGAAAAACACAGAGTTCATATGTAACCATCACCACACACAAGCCATTTATCGAAAATTTGTCAAGGTGGAACTCCTCAAACCTGTTGATACACAGTTTGCTTCTTATTTTATTCCTCTTGAGCGTCTTTGTGAAGTCAAAGGAGCTTTGTGTTCCACAGTAGTTAGTGATTCATGGGCAATTTAGAGACAATCATCATCAGATACTGCAGTTGAGGTGAGAGGTATAGTCCTTGGTGACCATTTTTGGGCTAATGTTAAATTTGTTGAGGACTTTATTAAGCCCATATGTGAGGTAATCAAATTTGCCGATTAAGACAAGCCATGAGTGGGAGAAATTTATGAAGAAATAGATTCCATGTGTGAAAGAATTAAGAAATCAACAGATGCAAGAGATCTTTCTCTATATCCTTTGATAGAAGAAAATATACATGGAAAATGGAACAAACTTAACACACCCCTTCATTGTGCTGCCTATGCCTTAAATCGAGGTAATGAAGGGATTTTGGCTGCAATAAAAAATATTTATGGCCAAGGTGAGGATACTTCAATTATGAGGACTCAATGGAATAAGTTTTCACATGGGCATGGTGATTTTTCTTCTGTGGAAGCCTTATATGATATGCATGCAAAGAAAGACCCTATAGAGTGGTGGTGGAACCATGGAGGTGAAACCCCTGAATTGCAATCATTTACAATAAGATTGCTCTCACAAGTAGCCAGCTCTTCATCTTGTTAGAGGAATTGGAGTCCTTATGGTTTTATTCATTCACTGAAGAGGAACCAATTAGGGTCAAAGAAAGTAGAGAACCTAGTGTACATTCATAGCTCACTTCACCTTCTCTCTTGTGTAGAACTTGGCTACAAGGAGGGTCCTTCAGCAAAATGGGACCAAATTCACCTGATGGAGAAGTTGTAGCCTTGGTGGATGAAGTGGTTGAAGTAGATGGCCTTAGTGATTTACCCCTAGTTCTACTGCCAACAGAGGACCCTGAGCTTGAGAGTGATGAGTATTTGGAGAGCATCATTGCTGGGGACCCTAGAAATGGATAACATAGAAGTGTAGACAATAGATTTCTGATTTTTGTTTTTTGTATACGTATCAGCCTATCAGGCTATCAACATTTCTGTGTTTCAATATGTAATATCAATATGTAGTATGAACTCTCTGACATTTGTGTGTTTAGACTTTGAAGTTAATGTTAAACTTTATCAGTACTCTTGTTTTGAAAGTTCACTGTCATGATATTTTCAGTTTTAATGTTAGCATATTAATAAATTAATAAAATTATTAAATTATATTTAAAAACATGGCGTCTTCAAGTACCCACGACTCCTATTTTTCAAAAATAGATGTACTGGTACCGGTACCAGTCTCCCGTACCAGTACCAGTACCAGTACTGGTCTCCTGGCAACCTTGGAAAAAATGCATTGGTCCTGTGATTGTCAATAAAGTTTAATGCTGATAACAGTTGCTTATCTGCATGAGCAAAGATTTCTTACAAAAAGGAGATAAACTTCTACTTCCCTTTGCATAAGGCAATTTGACACATTTTTGACAATTTTTAACAAAGCAAATCAGGAAGAAGAAATGAAATACAACCTCAGGAGAATTCAGTCAGTTTGTGAGAAGCCAGTATAAGAAAACTAAGTTAGCACTGTTTCAATAATTGTGATCAAGCCAAAATGTGCTTGGCTAAATTGATGGTATAAAAGCAAAAGTGCACTAAATATCAAACAGCTTGCCTTAAAATAAATTTGCACTAAAACAACAAATACCTCAGAGCTTGGGCAATGAAATTGCTAACAACACGTCCATCATCAATGTTCATGCGTGGACCATATGTATTGAATATTCGAGCAATACGGATCTCTAAACCACAAACAAGAAAATATATATTTTTAAATGAATAGAATAAAATGTCTTGGCTCACATTAGCAACATAACCCAAAAGTATCTTCAAAATGTAGAATATGAAAGCGATAGCATTGAAGCACACCTAATCCATGCTGCCTATGATAGTCAAACATCAATGTTTCTGCAACACGCTTTCCTTCATCATAGCAACTTCTTACTCCTGTCCAAATCAAAATATATTTAGCAAAAATTAAAAACTCAATATGGAAATGTGTCTTGAAATCCAACTGTGCAAGGAGTACTTACCAATTGGGTTAACATTACCCCAATATTCCTCCTTTTGTGGATGCTCAAGAGGATCACCATAGACTTCAGAGGTTGAGGTCAGCAGAATTCTGCAGATAAGAATCCTCTTAGTTTTTAACAATCAGAGCCAGTATTAAGGATCTGTATCTACAACTTAAATGATATTCCAGAAAAGCTCACTATCAAGGCATATAAGAACTAGCCTTGCTCCAACTCGCTTAGCAAGTCCCAGCATATTCAATGTGCCAATCACGTTAGTCTTTATTGTCTGTAATCAAGCAAATCCAATGTGTACGATGCAAATTCATCAGTTATATCAGATAAACATAAATGAGGTTCAATCTTGTTAAATTCTTGCTGATGCAATTTAATTGGTCACTGTCTAGAAGACTAAAACTAAATGTAGGGAGCTATACACTTAAAATCTTACAAGGTTCAATCTGCACAATGTAGTAGCCAAGCATGGGGCAGAAGACTTATCCTTTGACTAAAAATATCACAAAGAAAGAAAACCCATTCTGACCAAACCCACTGGTCCATAATTGTTGTTGAAAAATGAATATATGTGATCTTCAAAAGCTACTTGTGTCCCAAGTATCTGGAGTTGCTGTAGGAAGTAACTGATGATAGAGAATCAACTAAGATATTGTCAAAGCTTACTGTACCTAATAGCATTCATGATGTAGAATTTCACATAAACTTGAAGATCCCTCCATAACGTAAATAGCAATGCTTATGGGAAGGGTCCAGGCCAGTTCAAGAGGGTAAGATTTCACCCCAGGTCAACTTGGTCTCCCTTGAATCATGATATTGTGAAGCTCACTTTTCATAGTTCCTCAAAGGGGGATCTAAGACAATAGAATGCTGAAGGACCTTCAAAACTAATGGTGGTTATGAATACAAATGAATTTAGAATTTTATGGTATCAAATATCAATAATTGAGCAGAGGCAGACAGTCTTATCCAAGACTCAAGTAATTAGATGGCCTTTGTGTTTTGGATGCAAGAGGATTATTATTGAGGGATCTTGAGGATAATTCTTAATAAGATGAATACTATTATTGATGGCAGGATAATGGAAATATGGAACATAGAAATAAAGCACCTAAATTCCTTGAAGTGTGCTGCAGTTTAAAAAGTTTATTCACGTAATACATGAGACAACTAAGCTGGTAGACCTAATAACTAATTTAGGACATAAGATAGAGGGGGCCAAGATGATTTGTTTAGATATGAATAAATAATAATGCATAATGAAGTAGATATGATTTTGTAGCTGACACGTTGAGAATTTTAAGGTACCTTTACCGAAATCAGATCACTCTGGAACTCCTATGAGGCCTTGCTATGATGAAAGATCATGGTTTAGCAATTTCAGATAATCGTGATTTCAGAGACATTGGTAAGATCAAATAAGATGTGCAGGGCAATTGAGGCAAATTTGGTCTTTATTCAGAATGCATCATAGTTCAAAAGTTGATTGCATTTTGCTGAGGTTGAGAAGTTCTTTTTTGCATACAAATATTATGGTGTGCGTGAAATTTGAATGCTACAAAATCAAAAAGGAAGCGGTACTCATTTAGACATCAAAGTAGGGTTATCAGGCAAAATATTAAGGCAATAAATGATCACAAACACAAAGATTTAATTAGATGAATGGAGATAGGAGGGTTTTCAAGCAAGAGAAAATGTCCAGACTCCATATATAATAAAGGCAATGTCACAAGAAATGCTTCAAAGAATTTTTTGCCTAACCTGGATAATTCACAGTTAAGAAGAATGTTTATGGCAACTGCATCTTGAATGGTCATGAAAACTCAGGATGTTGTAGCAGGTTTGAGTAGGAGATACAAAAGAGACTGGATAAAAATCATAAAGAACCTTTTTCCCAATTAGACCAGTTGGAAGCCAACTTAAATTTGACAGGTAAAGCAGCCCTGGATCCAAAGCAACATTTTCTTGGGCAAGAACTTCAGTACACAATTGAGCAGAAAGTAAAGGACTGAGCAAACTAAAATTCACATCAATGATGAAAACTAAATAAATAATTCCAGTGCCAAATAATAAAGATTGAACTAGAACACCTTCTGGATTCTTTGTCATGCAGTTGTGAGCTTACAAAAGTTTTGGATTCTAGAATCTATAGTAGATAGTGTACTTTGTAGAAAAAGCCTGCAGGATGTTCAGCGATGTATATGTCTTATATGATAAATTTAGCAAGCGGTTTTTTTTAATGAATCGCATATTTTTCTTCAGCAAAAGATTGCAATGAATGAGATATTTAAGTGGTCAAAAGAAATGAAGAAATATATAGTAAAAGGAACCATTATCTGAATTATAAACAATTAAATTCGAAGTGTATATTATATTAAAAACCTTGCCAAGACCCATACTACATACCTTCACAGGATTGTATTTGTAGAATATAGGAGATGCTGGGCAAGCTAAATGATATATCTGATCCACCTCTACCAACAAGGTCTCGGTCACATCTGTATAATCCAAAGCATTATCAACAACAGAATATCATCTGAATGTTAAGAGTTGTACATAGCCAAGGGCTTCTAAGTTCTAACTCATCATCAGTAGTACCAACATACTGGAAACACATTATGACATACCCAACCTGAATCTAGGCCTATATCTAGCACCAAAATATTTGGAAAAGGAAATCAGCGAATAACTCAAATGCTCAATAAACATAAACAGACAATATTGTTTCCATGGTCCAAAACTAGAAACCAATAACTAGCATGCAAATCACTAAGAAATTATGAGATGTCTCGTTGATGTAAATACAACATGCCATGCTGCAATAAAAATTCCTTTCTATCATGAACCTTTTTTAAATCTCGCGACTATTTCATTTCTGGATGATAGAAACAAGTAATCACTGCCAAATTACAAGCTTGCACTTTGCTTTCTCCTGTGTCAGATGAACATAACTTAGAATATCTAAGAAAAAATCGGAATCCTTAATAAGCCTATATTTGCTGAACATGTTTGTGAATATAGTGGCAAAAACTACATCTATAGCAGTTGAAGAAGCTCTGTGGCCCAAGGCTAGCAAAAGCACCAGATAGTGTCCAAAGCCTATCACATCAGAACTCCTTGTACTTTCTTTAATAACATCTGTATCAAAGGATAATTACAAACCAAAAGCTAGAAGAGCAAATCAATTCAATGGTGATTTCAAACCAAACCGAACATTAATAATTCCTTAATTTAAGCATGCCTAAAACCATACAGAGAATACCAAGACTTCCGACAACTTTTATGCAGAATGACATGTATGTCAAATTACTGCAAAAGTTCCTAATGCAGAATTTTAGAAGATATTTCCAACCTGTTTTATCTTTGCTCAACCAGTTTAAAGGAATAGATGGTGTGCTCTCATCTCGATGTACAGTGAGCTGGGTCACACTCAAATGTACGTACCACAGGTGCAGGTGGGTTGGCAGGTTTGGGTTTACCATTGAGCTTGGTCATCAGATTAAACCCTAAGAGCAGAATTGGTGTCTCACATAGTAATGGCCTTAAAAACTACCCACCTTAAAGTAGATATGCCCCAAAGTGCAGCTCGAACCTCATCTAAGATCATTCTAAATGTAGAAGAAACTAACGAACAAAATATACAAAACCTCATATCGTGAAGAATGAATATCACATTAATGAATCTCTGAATAGCATTAAGGTTTATCAAGACCACAATCTGACCCATTCATATTTTTCAAAAAGAGTCAAATCATCAAATTTGAACTTCTGCCTTCATCTGTAGTCATCCTCTGGTTGTGTCCTGCTCGAGAGAATTTGCTTGCTGTCAAGAAAGAATCTTGGTTGGGTCATCGAGACTACAATAGCTAGGTAACTTACTGGCCAGGCTTCTGCATTATGGTTTAAACCAATTTATGTGGAAATCTATACCACTCTACCGAAGTTTATGCTCCAATGGAAATGCTATACAACACTCCACCGATGTGATCTATTAGAATATAACATACTAGACCTGATCCATCCCTCACCCATTGGTTGATAGTGTAAACGCAGTGACACATGAGGATGCGTCCACGGGTCTTTTCCGGCCTTCCCCATCCCTGTCGAATTTTGGGGATGCAGGGACACCTTGGAAACGTCCCTGGAGCCATCCCTGAGCCTCTAACCACACCAGAAACATTTTGGAAACATCCAGGAGGCAAACCAGGACAGCTGGGGACATCCAGGGACATCCCTGACACCCCTCAAGGTCATTGAAAAAAATCTCATTTTGTTCTTAAAAAATAGAAAATTTCTGATTTTGTTTGTTCTCTTTTCTATTTTTTTTTTTTAAAATAATAATATGTATGGTAATGAAATTTTTTTTCTAAACACTTGTAATGTGTTGAAATATTGTCACTACCTAAACATCAGAGATCACACCTGTTTGATTCCTGGAACAGATCAAGCCCTCAAATAGGGCACAATCAAGGAAATATGTGTGTAGAACAGTAGAAGAGGATCTTATTTTGTGTGCATTGCAGTTCTGTGAAGTGTAGTAATCTGGTTTTGCCTGAACATAGGCAAATCTGAGCCTGTAGATTGATGCATTCCAATTAAGGTCCAGAAATACAGCATGCAAAAGAACAAGTCCAGAAGTTTGTCAAAGAGATTCTGAACAACAATAAAAACTGAAGGCAACTTGAGTTCACTTTTGAAACATAAAAGCAGGGACAGAGTCATCATTGCTGGTTTCCTTTCCTTTATCCGCACAAATTCTCTTCTCATCAGCCATTGAAGATTGCTGTTGAAGTTTTGTTAATTTGTGTGTCGACTCTCATGTGAATTCTCAGTTCAACTCTAATGTTATGTAATGTCGTTCTATAAATAAAATGAATATGATGAATGCCTTAGAATATGAATAATTTAAATTTCCTATATTTTTAAAATTTGCCCTATTTTTTTATTGCCATCCCCTGAGGTTCCCAAAAAAGGGCCTCTTGTACCCTGACATCCTGGAAACATGTTCCTGGATTTCCTTCCATCCCCACCTTGGAAACACCATGTAAATGAGCTTTGACCCCACCAATTGAGGGCTGTCAGACCTCAAAGGTTGAAGGTCATTTTTGCTGGTGATTCCTTATTCAGTCTAAGAAGTGATTTATCTTCATCATCTAGATGATTCATGTAGTATTAACTGGTCATCCATAAGGAATGAGCCATATTCATGTATTCCAAGTGTCTGAAAGAACAGAACAACCCATCTGAGTAGAACAACTCTAATTGCATGCAACAATAGGAACAACATTTCCATTACCCTTGTAAAGGAGTGCCATTGTTGAATTTGTACCGCAGCTTGGGAAAGGCTAAGGTCAACCACATTTAATAGCTTAATTTATTACATTTAGGCTTCTTTGGCAATTTTTTCAACTCTAATTCAAAAACTTAAAAGCTAACTTCAGAGATGAAACAGATGAATACTGAATGCTTTCAAAATTTAAACTGGATGTTTGAGAAATGAGTTGAATCAAAGAAAAAACTAAAAGCATACCATGACGAATGAGTTCAAAATTTGGGTGTCCTATCCATTTTCGGAGGTTATCTTTTGATCCAGTGAAGAAGTTATCAGCAACAATCACCTGCCCATTAGATATGGTGATAATAAAAATTGTTCACAAGTTCATTCCAAATATAAAGAACAGCAAGAACACCATACTTATACAGTAGATGCTAGAAATACAAATTTAGTTTCAAGGAAGAGAGCGAGACAACTCCAAGCTTCAAAATGCAAATGACATTAGAGACCACAATTGGCATGTTCCATAATATCATCTAAGATGATGATGACAATATCATAGCTAAGGATGTGTAGAGTCATGTTTGCAAATTTCTGTGTAGAGTCATGTTTTCAAATTTCTGTGTAGAGTCATGTTTTCAAATTTCAGCACACGAGCTTTGTCCTGTATGTAGAAAAGTAAATCATTTAAGATTTTCAAATTAAAAAGACACCTCATTGTTTCCAGCTTCCATCAACCGATCTACCAAATGAGATCCAATGAAGCCAGCTCCTCCTGTCACCAATATCCGCAGCTTTGCCTGTCATCATGAGTCCAAAAGTTACTCTTAGAATGTCTTAAGAACAAAAAGATTCAAACTTTAAACAGAGCCAACATTGACTTGTAATATACAATCAAATATTTAAATCTCATAGATGCATCATACATAGTTTCTTCTCAAAACATTTATGTTTATTAATCCTCTATCAATCAGGTCATGCCCCCACACTAAAAGATATTATAGCTATGGCTTTAACAGTACTAACACTGAACTACCATTAGAAAAGATAACAACCTTATTGTCTAATGGAGTTTGCAACCCTCAGATTTATCTCAAGTTTTCAAGTCATTTGTCTAGACCTTTTTGACATGAAGTACAGTCAACTCGCATTCATCTTTTATGATGTATCTATGCCATCAACCTTGATAACTTTGTTACAGAACTAGACATCACTTAGCATGAGTCCACAACAATTGTAACTATAAGTCTGACCCTGTAACAGACCAATGATTAATCATGACCACAACATCTCCAAAATACATATACCCTGTTGCAGATCTCTGCATCTTCACACTGCACAGTTGAAGTCACAGTCAAGGATTATCTTGTTTCATACATTGGACAACCTGTTCAGTATACAAGGACTGCTACAGACAAAGTTGGTATGCTACAGTGAACAGTCATTATACTGCTGAATACGAGTTAAGTCATAGTTGGCAGGAAATGCCACTTTCATAATGCAAAAATATATCAATCATACGGACAACTCATAGAACAATTCCATCTATTAGTATCCCAGCTAAGGTCAAACTGGAACATAACCAGTTATCTTTTTACTTGATCGTTCCTCTTTGTTAATATGTTTAACAACAGAACATGTAGTTTTGAAGGCTTCAGGAAAACTTCAATAATAAATCCCTCACCTGAATACACACATGGGTCAGGCATGTCTTTATTAACTCATGCTCATGTGTGTGTATCTGTTTAAGAACATCATAATTCCTATTCAATTACCAATGCTCGCAAAGGTTCTATAATGTCTATAATGAATGCCTGATCAACGTTATCATATGAATATTTGAAATTTCCTTATATTTTAAAATTTTCCCCATTTTTTAATAGTTGTCCCCTGCCATCCCCTAAAAATTGGCCTAAAAAAGCCCATCCCGGAAACCGTCGCCATCGGGGAAACTTGAGGGAGCATAGGTTTAGTACTGTATTCTATAGATTACTCGAAGTCGATGGTAATGCTTGCATGAAGATTAAGAAAGCAAACAATTATACATTTAATTTTATATATGTATTAAACATAATTTTTCCCTAAAGCAACACATGTACTGATTTCCCGTATGCATATAATTCAAATAAAACTAGTTTTGTACAAGCATGTGCATGCATAAGCATATATAAAAACCAAGTGATTTCCATCAACCCATAACATTTGAAAGAATTTGTAATCTCTAGCTCTTCAATATTTCTTTCTTTTTTTAATGTTTACTTACAGTAAATATTTATACATGGATTTATGTAAAATTGTAAATTGCTTACTCACTTAGAGACGTGGGGATCAGGTACAGGTGCAGGGATGGGGACGCTATTGCAAATCATGGTACAGGAGTAAATGAATTACGGTGCATCTATATGTATATACACATAGTCACCAGAAGCTGCGGGTACAGGGATGGGCTTCTCATCTCTGTACAAGAGTTTCCTGGTCTCTGTAGCACTAAATTGACTAATGTTATGTGAAAGCTAACAGCACTAATTTCTAACGCTTGCTTGATGATTAAGATAGCAGACCTATTGTCCTTTTCAAAGCCAAATATCTCAATAAAAGATTCAAATTTTTAAAACCAACAATAGCAACTTATGGAATCAAAGTTGTAAATCCAAAGAATAATGGAATGCACCACAATTCAAGAAGCATAAGACAAACTATTCCACAGAATGAGAGAATTTGCTCCTTATTTTAATAGATTGCAACTCGAGAACACAGTCCCAATAAACTATTTTCCCATCATCCAACTTTAAGTAGTTTGAAGGGAGTGATCATTCTCAACTTGGAAAGCACTAAATAACATTTTGTGAAGCAATTGTTGCGAATGTTTTTCATTCCCAATATTGTGAATATGTGATGCAATTTCAGTTTCCCGACTTAACAAGCACAATTTTTAGGACACGCTCCTCCCAGTATACAACATAGAAGAACGTTTACCAACTTTAACTCAGGGTGCACAAAACTGCAAGGAAATACCCATTCGCACAACATAAATTCTAGAAAATACTTTTCCAATTTCAAATTCTAGAGTATAATTGAATGTTTTTGACAGAAAATCAGCACCTTTCCAGTGATCTACAAATTCTATATACATAATGCATTTCTACCAGAAAGACAAGGTGCATAGCCAATGCTGATACACAACTCACATAGATATTTCAAAATCTTACTCCTAATCAAGAGCAATTCCAAGTCTCAAGGCATATGTTCAATGCAAAACTGTTACCATGTTAAAGGATTATTATAAAATGCTATCATAATTATGACATGTTATCTAACAGACCCTTAATACAGAATAATATGATCTAGCCTCAGACATTCACCATACTGAACATGATTTTAAATCATAAATACAGAAAACTTCAATCTGATCCACACACACAAAACATTTCTACCATGTAAACAAATTTCTTACCTGTGAGAATTTTGAATATCTTAAGGGAGAGGGCAATGGAGGAGGTCTATGAACTGTCTGAGAAGCATTTGCTTCTTTTCCATTTGATGAATCAGCAGCCATTGCTAACTTCCCCTATACTGTACCTGCATTTAATAAGGGAAATCATTACAGCCCATATTCCATCATTACAAATTCAATAGAATCCCTTCACTACTCTATGCCAAAACAGCAGGTCTATAAACATATCAACACCTCCACAGCAGAAAATTCGCAGCAAGTTGCACATTTTAATGGTTTCCTCAAAATCCCCCAAAACAGGGTAAATTTAACAGATTGATCTGAGTTAAATATGGTACAATTTATAGAGTGATCTGAGTTGAACAAGGGTAAAACGTTTATAGACTGGCCAGAGTAGAATATGGTTAGAATTTATACATTCTTCTAACTAAAATATGGATAAAATGATAAATCTGTAGACTCGACTGACTAGAATATGGGTAACCTTATAAAACTGATCTGAGTTGAATATATCATAAATAAGAGTACCCCCAAAACTCATAGACCCAATTTCAGCAAAAGATCATTCTTTAGCATGATATAAATAACAACCATTCACTTAGCACGATATGAAGATTAACCTTAATGTAGTAATTTATCAACACCCATTGCCTAGATTTATACATCCAACTTACCTAGGTCTACCATAATTTTACTCAATAGAAGTACTGAGATCTATCTCGATAGAGCTACATAGATTTAACTTAAGATAAAATTATGCATACACAGTTGCAACGTTGAAGCAATGCACATTAAACCTAAAACTATATCTAAAACTTTCATGTAACCACCATCAAAAGAACTGAGTTTCAATTTAATGCAACGGACTATACTCGATTGCCCTAATAGATCCGAGCTAAAATATGACAGACCGGTTATTGCAACACCTAAATACAGATTTTCTTTTTTAAAGTCTGTTACCTTGTAATTGGTTGTTCAGCTTTCTGCTCTTCCTGTTGCTAGATCTGCAGAAGGCTTGGCAATTGTTGCAGAATCGTTGGTATTTATAGTTATAATGAGATCTGGTGGATAATCACCGTCACTCGGTAACGCGTCAACTCAATTGTCGCAAAACTTTGTTAGCTACCTAAATCTCAAAGTTTTATATTATTTCTCCGAACGGTCTCTCAGGTAGTTATGTCCCACAAATGTACCTCCCGATTGTTCGCTTGAATAGAATAGAGCAGAAGGTTTGATAGTTTGATTTTTAATTTTGTGTACTGTCGATTTTATTTATTTTGATGATAAATATGTTTTTCCAAACTATCAAAATCACTAGTAATTATTATTAATTTTTTTTTTTTATGCATCAATTTGGTTGGTTTAAAATTTGAGGTCTTATGAGTGAAAAATGTGTAGGATAGAAAAAGAGTTGATTTTGTTTCTATTTTTAAAATCGTTATTTTATTTTATTTTATAATATCTTTATATTTTTCTTTTAAATTATAACTTTTTTATTTTAAAATAGTATTTTTTTTATTTTATAATACTTTTTAAATTTTTCTTTTCTACAATTTTTTTTAATATAAATGTTTACAAAAATATTTGTCATTAATTTTGAGGTATAGTTGGAAAATGTGGAGATTGAAATCATGGGTTGATTTTATTTATGTTTTTATAATAGTTTTTTAATTAGGGACAGTGGAGATGAGAGCTCTCATTTAAAATAAAAATAAAAAATAAAAAATCACAAGCAAAAAAAATAAAAGAAAAAATAAAAGAAAAAGTTGGAAAAATCACAAATTGGAAAAATTAAAAAATAAAAACATTAAAAACTAAAAACAAAAAAAAGTGAGAAAATCAAACAGACTATGGAAAAAAAAATCCCTCCCCCATATATTTTTTAATATAAATATACTAGTTTTATATTATCTTTATATTTTTCTATTTAAATTATAACGTTTATTTTTATTTGTTTAAGAATTGTTTTGTTAGTTGTACTTGTTTATAATTTTTATTTTATTATTTTATAATTTTAAAATATATAATATATATTATTTTTAATTTGAATTTAAAAATTTTATAGCATTAATAATTATATATTTATAGTTTTATAAAATCAATAAATTATTTATAAATTTTTAATTATTAAATCATTTTAATTTTTAAAATTTGATATAATATTTTAAATGTTGTACCAACTATTTCTTATTTTCATTGGCCTAATAAAATCATCATCCATTTATCTAGTTTTAAGATAGATTTGCTAATGTCATGTGCAAATCAAATTAGATAAAATCTAGTTAAGTTTAAATTCATGACAATGGCATTCCAAAGGATTTAGCTTATAGTATTTCTCGGTGTCTTCCAACACTTCTTAATATTTGCTAACTATCAAATATGTCCACCACTTGTAAATGCAACTTCATATGGCAACTCGAATATTCTACTAAGTGGAGACCTTGTTAGTTGTTTCCCCTCACTACAATAAAATGTCTTATGATTTGTATTATCAGTCAATAAATATAGTCATTAGAAATTTCACAATAGAAATTTCTCAATTATAGCTTTAATTATAATGTATTATATGTAATATGGTCATTAGAAATATCACAATTTATTGTTCACTTTCATTTATGCAAGTTTTGTTTTATGTACTAATATTAAGCCATTTATACAAGTACTTTCCCAATTTATTTTGTCTTCCTTAATATTTAACAAATATAATTTATTATAAGGAAGAAACCCAACTTTAGCTATGTTAGTCATAGTTGTGCCTAGTAGGAATCAAACTTTGGGTCAAGGTTAGACATAACAATTATAATCTTCATCAATCGAGTGAAATCGTGATACATTCAAATTGTAAGAATATGTTGATCCTGAATTGTTATCTGGAAGCTTCCTCTAAATTGCTATGTCATGGCTCACCTAGCAAGTTATGCTAGTCGTAGTTGTGCCTAGTATGAATCAAACTTTGGGTCAAGGTTAGCCATAGCAACTATAATCTTCACCAATCTAGTAAAATCATGATACATTCAAATTACAAGAATCTATGGATCCTAAATTGTTATCTAGAAGCTTCCTCTAAATCATTATGTCATGGCTCGCCTAGCAACTAGACAACAAATACTACAAAGGCAAGTACTCACAACTACGTGCACTTGTTTGAACAAATTTTGTAAAGAAATCCTTACTAAAGTATCTGCATATTCAATCTAAATGTCACTATAAGCTTTGCATTATAAAATAAAATGTTTCCCTAACTTTAAGGCTAGAATTTGGTCCTAATAGAATAGAAAATAATCTAAATAAAATGTTTCTTTGGCTCTAACTATGCATTGTAATTTATTTGGTCCTAATAAAATGGAAAATAATCTAAGGCTAGAATTTGATGGTGTGTTGTAAGTCGTATTGTACAACCTAAGTTTTTCCTTGTTATATCATTTTATAGTTTTCATTAGTAGTTGTAAAGGATAAAACACCCCTCACATGAAAATTTATCATTAATTAAATAGATGAAGCAATCAATAAATAACTAATTTAGATATATGAGTTGAGTCAAATTTTACTTGGAGTAATATCCTCAAATAAATGTAGAAAATAAATAAATACTACTTAGCTAGAATATAATCAATTGAAAATGTAGTGCAAGGTGTATGTATTTGATTTGTTAATGTAAAGGAAAATAGGAGCAATCAAGCAAATGATTTAGAATATTAAGGTTGATTGTATGTTATTTGAGGTCACTTCTCCAACTATGAATGTGATCTACAAGCCACAAATCTAAAGTTTGGTGTGTGGTTTTGATCTCTTCTGAACTCTAATATTTTCTTGTCAATTCACCTTGATGGATGGGACCTATTTAGCTAACTAGGGGTGTTTAAGAACACCCTTGTGGAGTTTTCTAGGCAAGAATTAATTTCCATTTGGTCAAATCCCTAGGATACCGATTTAATGACATTTGGAATGATTGAAAACAACATATAGCCATGTAAAGAATGTCCTAGATGATGATTGACATGGTGTCATTAGACCTTGTACATTAGTTGAAATATATCAGTTTATTAGTCGAGTTGTGTCCAAGGCTATATGCAATAGGAGGTTCAAGTATCTCATTTTAGTAGCAATTTTTTATTTTCCTTCTTCAATGATATTTGCAAACAAATTCTAAACTAGAAAGCATGGAATTTTATGTTGAGAAAAACTTTGAGTAAATAACTAAAAATCATCAACATCCTATGCTAGAGAAAACCGATGAAACTAATCTATGAAAGCATGAGAAAAAAAAAGAACTAGACTACACTTCAGAATTTTCATGAAATTGCAGAAATTTAAACCATAGAAGAACTCCGAAACTTCTCTACCACAGAACAGTAACTCTGAAATATCTTAATCAGCACTTATGGAATTTGAACTATAAATGAGTTTTAAATTTCACTTAAACAATAATCACGACATGAATCCTGCAGGTTGACACAGACTAAATACCACATTTTTAAAAGAATATAAAATAATTTTGTAACAGTAACAATGACAATAACACATTCACATAACACCAAAACAAATACTTATCTATCTCCTATCCATTCGAGTGGCTAGCTCTCTAGAATATTTGAACTAACTCAAATCATATCAAACAATAACAACATAAATCCATTCCCATCTTGCAAAATCATGTATACAAAAAACTTATTGACTTTCAGAGTAACTTAGAGAATTCTATTATCATTGTATATATCATAAAAACATGAGGTTTTCTTATATCTACTCAATATCTAAAAATCTATGGTGGCTTATCATAGCTACTTGAAAAAGTCTTCTAACAAAAAACATAAAAATTGCCTTAAAAGATTCTGACTTGCAATGAAATAAAAGAGGCTCTGAGTGGAGCTTAAATGTATCTGATGTCTTGAAATAACATAAAATAAAAGAGGATGCTATATGGATGGAGAAGCATAAAGTAACAGAAGTCTTCAACTACTGGTCTCCTTCATTTATAGTGCTTCTAACTTCCAGCGTTGTTTACTTCAGTCTTCATTAAATGGTCGCTTTCTCAAGTCTTGTTTATGAAATAACATATCTTTTCACAACACTTCATCAATGTTAGTGGTCAAAATTGAATCAAATTAAGAATAAATCCTTATACATTATTCCTCCATAAATAAACAATATTTATCATAAGATTTTAATAAATTGGCATAATTTGGGTCAACCTATCAGTAAAAGGGGGTAAATTGGGTCAAATTAGGATGAGGTTGCTTTTCCTCATCACTTTCTCCCCCACTTAAGGATGAGTACGTCCTCTTGCTTTTTGTTGTGGCTACCCTTTGGATTATTCTACCTTTATGTCTCCCTCTTTCTGTTAAGTTCTTCAAACAATGAGCTAGTATCATACACTGAATTTGATTTAGGGTCTTGATGCTCATGATATTTGATGAAACCCTTGTGCAATCTTAGTTTTGCTTTCCAAGTTTGGAGTTCCCACTGGGACTTATCTGTTGTTACAAGGACTGGAGGTGGGGGTTGGAAAAGTAGAGGAGGCTTATACCTCATACCCACCCATTTTGTTTTTAATTTTTGTAATGTCTCTACTACTGATTCTGCTCTTTTGTAAGACCATTTCAAATTTGTGGGGAGATCGTTTCTCTTCTCAAATACATAGGAATGGGAGTATACCTTTCTTCACATGTTGCCCATGCTCTATCTAACAATTTTGACCCATTTATTTAAAAATCTTCAAAACAAATTCTAAGACTTTCATTATACTTCTCCTTCATGGCATCATACTTTTTGATCATTTTGAATTGTGTCTTAAATGTGTATGATTTATGATGTTGATGCCTCATTAGAAGGCCAACAGTATTTTCCACTTGAAGATATTCCCTTGTTCTATCCTACCAATTGATCTGATTCTGCAAGTTAGATAGAAAAGATCTTAGTTGCACTTCTCCCACAAATAGGTTAATTAAAAAGTCTGTGTTTTTCTAGCAGTAAATTGTGAATAAAGAATTCACAGAATAGATTTTGTTATGCAGGGCGTGATGACTTGAAAACTTCTAGAAATTCTTTATCATTAGGATCATGAGGGAGGTTGCAAGAAATTCTTAAAAAGTTTCCATCTCGGTACTTGTTCATTTAGAATCATAGAATATAGCCTAGAAGGTTTTCTACAGACCAACAACAATTCACCAATCTTATAAGCATATGTCTTTGTTGCATATAATCTATCAAAAGATTCCTTTGGAAAAACTAATTCCTTCTTTAATCTATTATTTTCTACCCCAGCCTATCTCAAGAAATAGCATTGTTCCATCCACGTCCTTAGTAAAGGAGGAATGTGGACTCAGAACCATTCCATTTGTCTAGGCTTGGTTTGGATCCCTTTATTCTCAATTGTTGGATTAACCCTCAATTCCTGCAACTCCTCCTCCATTTCCACTGTCTAACTGATAACAACATTTAATTCCTTTTTATGCTTCTCCTAGTTTTCCTGAAAGGCTTGTAAGAATTCTGTCAAATTGTTTGTTAGTCTTCTGATTTGTGCGTCTTTATCAAACAAGGCTCTTTGTAATGACAAATTTCCTTGATCCCTTTCCTCAAACTATTTCAATTGAGTTTGTAAGTTTTCCATATTTTGCAGTTGCAAACTTATAATTTATGCCTCCTTCTGCTTCATTGTTTCATCAAGTTGAACTTGTAAGTATCCTTTTCTTGCAACTCAGTTTTTAAATTTTTAATGTTTTGTTCCCAGGAATTATTTATTTGTTGTATCTCTTGTTTCTAAATAAAAATAGATTCCTCATTTCAGTTAATATTTTGCTTCTGCATCAAAATCAGTTCATCATTTTCCTGTAGCCTACGAGTTGTAACTGTACAATTTCCTCCTTCAATTTATTTAGTTCATCTCCTAACTGATTATCTTCTACAATTTTTGTATATAATGTTTGCAAATATGGTGTCTCTATTTTAAGAATTTCCGTATTTTGATCATTTTGTGGTTCTTCACACACATTGTCGATTGGAAGTCACTACTTATTTGTTTTACGAGCTTCGAAAATAATGGTCTCTACCAATGTTGTTGGTGTATCACTTTCAATCTTATCCCCTGTTTATTCTTCCTCTCATATAGGTGGGCTAGATACTCCTATAGTTTCTTCTATAACATCTTCCTTAGGGGTTTTATTGACAACAGATTGTCTAGCTTGCCTTTTTCATTTTGAGGTAGGCATATGTTCAAACAAAGTGGGAGATTCCACATCAGTATCCAAATGCTTACTTCTCCTTAAAGTGGGAGGGTTTTGCATTTTCTGTTTGGAGTGTTGTTTCCTAGCCATTGGTGGACCAGTTTCTTATTCTTCCTCGAAGTGAATAATTTCAACAATTCCTTCATTTTTTAGAGTTTTTTCTAGAGGCTCTGAAACTTCAGATGCCCTATGATAATTGGGGTTTTTCGTAAGGTTTGGAGAAATTTCCAGTGCTACATTCTCCAAAACTTCTTGGGATTGCTGAAGTTCTAGAGTATTTTCCTTTGGAGCCCCTATGGCTACCATGGATGACTGTCCTACTTCAAAGTGTTGTATAGGTGCTAGGGTTTCAAATTTTGTAGGAATTTTTTCTATTTTCTATATGTTTTTATCCTCTTCAAAATATGATGTTTGCAAATCATGGTAATTAAACCATGGTGCTTCAACAGCCCATACCCAATCTTATACTTTTCAATCATATTGTGTAAGGAAATGAATAAAAAGGTAGAAATATTAATTCTCAGCTCAGGGTTTACTACGTCATGATGTAGGTGGGTCAACAGATGGAAAGGTTGTCCCATAATCGTGGCACATTGGCCCTCACAAGTAAGCTATTTGATGATCCAGGCAACAACGGTTTTCCAAGGTTCATTAATTGTTTTCCTATATTAATCCCCTTGTTTTGACCCCTTGGTCCTGTTACCAATTGTGGTTGAGGTTCCACTTCCTGAGTAAAAAGTTTAATCATTTTATGATAGGAGATAGCTATTTCTTCAGCTAAGTTTAATCCTTTATTCAAAAAACCAAAAATTTCATAGAGGATTTGAATGTGTTGAGAATTAAGGTATCTCAACCATTGCAATTTCCTAGCATTTATTATTTGATTGTATATTTATTTAATTGCATATATTGTATTTAATATTGGTCATCTAGTTTTCTCATTTAGTGTGAGGTGGCATGTTGATATGTCATTCCACTTGGAAGGTGACTTGGATGGTCAAGTCAACATTTGAAAATGTAGGCATCCCATTTTGAGGTGGCATTATTGCCATGTGTCGGCATCTTGTGGGTTGTGTAGACACTTAAAAATGACCTAGGCCTGCGAATGACATTTTCACACATAATTTATCTCAATTTCATATTCTGCTATTAATTAAATAATTTTTAATTATTTAATTAATTCATCTCCTCTCTTACGCTTCTAATCAAATAAATTTTATTTATTTAATTATTTGAGTTGTGTTCTTCTAAATTCCTCTATAATTAAATTATTTAATTATTATTTAATTATTCACTACTATAACGTCCATATTCCCCCTTTAATTTAAACAAATACCAATTTGTTTGAATTATCAACCTCACCCTAATTAAATTAGTCCCCACTTATTTAATTTAAACCACCTTACATTACCCTTTCCTCTAAAAAATTAAATAAATGCATACAATTTATTTAATTTTAAATCACTTCCCACCTCACCATTTCTTCTAATTTAAAATTATCTTTTGTCCTGTTGTGGTTGGAAACCCTAAATCATTCTCAGCCCTTGATCTTGGTTCCAAGTCAACTCTTCATCTCAACCCTCCATTCACATTTTCTCTTCTATAAAATCACTCTTACCCTCTCATTTTCACCTCATCACTTGCAAAATTGACTTGTGCCATTGTCAACTCTTGAGCTCTCCATCCTATTGCAAACCTGCAAGTCTAAGTGCATTAGATTAGCTAGCTTAGATAGCAACATTGGAGGATTTGCAATATTAACCTAGGGTTTCTTTCTTCCATGCTTAGTTTGTTTGATTCTAGGTTGATTTAGGGCTCCATTGAATGGTTAGGGTTTGAAATTGTTGTTTGCAGGGCTTTTGCGGTGTTTTTACCTGACTACAACTGGTGAACCTGATGTGAACGACCGTACATTCTGTGAATTTTGTGTTTTTTGAATTTGCAAGTTTGTGCGACACATAAGTTGTTCAGTGTGACACTTGCATTGCTTCATATGATGCTTGAGCTGTATGGCATGACACTTTTGTGGAGTCTGCAATGCACCTGAAGGATTCTACGACACCTGCGACTGTGTTTAGGGCAAAACTTTGTTATTCTATTTTTATGAGTCTAACCCAGTTGTTTTTGCAAGATTCTAACCTATTTCTGATGATCTGTGTGTTGTATTAACTCTTTGGTTCATACTGGTTAACTTATTGAGAATTTTTTAGCGCATTAGGGTTTTATATTTCAAGGGTTTCTATCTAGGGTTTATTGCTAACTTGTTTAAACATCTCAGTACATCTTGTTTATGCTTGAAAGTTTACTATATTTTTGGCATTCAGGAAACAACCTTATAGCCCTAGGGTTTGAAATTTTTCATTGGAACACATTTTTCATTTATTGTTAGGGTTTTTTCTGTCAAATTAATGTTTGCAGAATACAGTGTGATGCTTGTGCAGGATAGTGCGACGCTTGCGAAGGTTAGTGCGATGCTTTTGCTGCAATGCCTACGTGTCTCCATGTGACGCAGTCGCCTCTCTGTGTGATGCCGTCACCATTTTGTGTGATGCCTCTACTACACGACCTATGTGACTCTATGTGACGCTTGTGACCCTTTCTGTACCACATGTGATGTAGAGGTAAATTGGATAGGAGAAGATATACAAGAATGACAAGGTTTTATTACACCTACAAGCCCAAAATCAAAAGTCTTTACACAAAAGTGGGAACAACAGAAAGAAACTCATGGATCATCATGGAAAGGTTGGGTTGGGATGTTAGGGGACCCATTTCATCCATTGGTCAAGGCAGATTAGGCTCAGGATTGGTACTTCCTTCACAAACCTAAGAAATGGCTTATATCCCTCCAAAATGACAACAGTCCTAATAACTTTATCTACAAGTCTTCAAATGCAAATCTTAGACAACCATTAGATACCCATTATGGCCCCCTATCACATATCCCAAATTGGGCATGGCTTTTTTTGGACAGAATACCTCAACCAATAACCCCTCTCAATGACCTAGAGCCCCAATTAGGCCAAAATTACAAAGAGACTACTATAGAATGAAAGCCCAGAACTCAACCAAGGGTTTGAACACTTAGCATGCATGCCAAAATAAAGGATTTTATGGGTTTTAGACTTCTACTCTCTGTTGTTCCCAAAAATGCACCTATGGTTCCTTCAATGTGCTTTTAAACATCACCTAACACATGGTTTTGTTAGGTCTTTCAATGAAAACTTCTCCTTTGCAAGTTCTCTGCCAAAAACCACCATAATATGCTAATATAGTCCTACCACCATCCATCCCACTGATCACAAGTGGATCAAATCAGTGGAATGGCAAAAGACTGTATATTCTCCTATCAAAACCCTAGAGGAGGGTTTTACAAACCAATTCTAGAGAAAACCTTATAACTCCCTATCACCAGAGTTTCAAAACACCAAACTAAATTCAAAAGGAAGTTGACATCTTGTGCAAACTAATCAATGCATTCAAAAATGAAACCAAACTCGTACCTCTACACAGTACGGACTGTGGCAACAAGTAAATTCAGAAAAATAGTCCCTAACGAGCAATCCGAGGAGAATGGTTATATCTTTCCTTGTAATTGATGTCAAGACACCAAATCAATCTTGTTTGAAAGCTACTCCATCATACTACATTCCCCAACAACTTTGGATCCATGACACATCCGTATAGGAGCAGAGTACGGCCAGATACAGTGAAGAACATAGAAAAAAGTAGAAAACTATTGTTTATTGTTATTTCTTCCAACCACAATGTCTTCTCTCATACAATCAACATTATGGGCTTTTAAAAAGCCTTCCCCAATCACCTTTTGATGGTTAGAAGGAAGTTGAGGTTGATGGAATAGTTTAACCATCAAATTCCTCTCTGTAACTACTCCTTAGTTTAGGACAGCAACTACCATGTTTTAGCATTGCAACTAATTACAATTCTTCAACATAGTGGCATCAATGTTTATGACTTGTCAACACTTTGCCAATGTCATTAAGTATTTGGCAAGTCTACCACATTTTTATGCATGCCACAAAGGCTTACAATATGAGAAAATATATGACTGCCCCTATGTGTTTATGACTGCCTTTTACATGCCTTAGAAAGGCTTACATACATGACTGTCCCTTAGGACTTACAAGATTGCCTATTACAACATGGCACCATGGCTCTTATTACAACACAAAAAATGGTCTTCATGACCTTATTAAAACAACAAAACAAGATGATCATCAAAGTAAGACCTTAGTCTTCTTAGTGCTCCTGCACCATACTCCCCGGGTGGAAAGAGAACTCAAGTCTCTTGAGGAAGTAGATCAGCAATGGTGACACCATGCTTCAAGATGTCTTCTTCACTCATCCAAGTGACATCTTCAATAGGCAAACCACTCCATTTGACAAGAAACTATTTGTATGTCTTCTTCCTAGTCCTCTTCAAGACCTTGGTGTCAAGAATGCATTCCAACTTCAATGGCTGATTGGGTGGAAGACCTTTGACCCAATCTTCATCTCCTTCTACTATCATATCTGCCTCTGAATCTACATTAGAATCACCTTTGAAATGAAACAAATTTGAAACATTAAAGATAGGAGATATGGCCAAGCCTTGAGGAAGTTCAATCTCATAGGCATTGGGCCCAAACTTGTGCACAATCTGGCATGGTCCTATCTTCTTCATGAGGAGTTTGGTTGGTTGCCCCTTAAGAAGTCTTTCCTTCTTCAAATGTGCCATGACCAAATCCCCAACCTTGTATTGTACATCTCTCCTTCTCTCATTGGCTTTCTCCTTGTACTTGTCATTGTTCTTTTGAAGAGTTTCTTTGACATTATCATGGATGTCCTTCATGGCCAATGCAAAGTCTTCACCTTGAGCACTTTTTCTTTCCAATCCATGGAGATCTCTCAATTCAAGAATACCTCTTGGGTGAATGCTATAAATAATCTCAAATGGACTCCTTCATGTGCTTCTATTGGTGGAATCATTATAGGCAAACTCTGCTTGAGGGATGATCATATCCCATGCCTCTCCATGTTGTTTGGTAAGACACTTGAGAAGATTTCTTGAGGACCTATTCACCACCTCAGTTTGGCCATCAGTCTGAGGGTGATAGGCTGAAGTAAAGGACAATTGAGTGCCCAACTTCTTCCATAAAGTGCGTCAAAAATGGCCTACAAACTTTGGATCCCTGTCAGTCACAATGTTAAGAGGCAAACCATGGATTCTAACAATTTCTTTGAAGAACAAACCAGCAATGTGAGAAGCATCATTAGTGCATTTACATGGCAAGAAATGAGTCATCTTACTGAATCTATCCACCACAACAAATATACTATCAAAGCCTCTTTGAGTCCCAGGAAGATCCAAGACAAAATCCATGCTAATACTTTCCCATGGCCTATTAGGAATAGGAAGTGGCTGATATAGACCAGCATTAGATGAAGTACCCTTTGCCCTTTGACAAATACTACAACATTCAACAAATTTTCTGATATCTGATTGCATTTTAGGCCAAAAATAAAACCTCTTCACCTGATCCAATGTTTTATCCAATCCAAAATGACCTCCAAGTCCCCCACAATGTTTTTCATTTATGATGTTCCCTCTCATGGAACACCTAGGAACACATAGTTGGCTGCCTTTGAACAACAACCCCTGCCGCAATAAAAACTCAAAAAAATTAGAATGATAAGAGTCTGAAAATTGTGAACAAACTTCATATACCTCCTTGAAATCTTCATCATCCTAATACATGTGTTTGAGAGCATCAACCCCTACACTTTGCAACTGAATTTCTTGAACCATACACACCCTTCTACTCAATGCATCTGCCACTTTGTTAGCCTACCCCTTCTTGTGTTTGACTGAAAAAGTATAGGCTTAGAGTTGCTCAACCCATTTCATATGCCTATGATTGAGTTTCTCCTATGAATTCAGAAAACTAAGTGCATGGTTGTCAGTATAAACAATAAATTATTTTGGCAAAAGATAGTGCCTCCATTTTTTCAAAGCTTGTACCATTGCATACAATTCCAAATCATAAGTAGAGTACTTTCTCTTAGCATCATTCAATTTTTCACTAAAGAAAACAACAGGCATGCCTTCTTGACTTAGGACAGCCCCTATAGCAAGGTTACTAGCATCACATTCCACTACAAACAACTTGTTAAAGTTGGGAAAAACAAGTATGGGCTGTTGTGCTACCTTTTGTTTCAGAATTTCAAAAGAATCATTGGCTGCCTTTGTCCACAAAAACTTACATTTCTGCCCCCCTTTGATAGTATCCAAAATTGGTGCACAAATATGACTAAAACCCCTTATGAATTTCCTATAAAATGTTGCCAAACCATGAAAACTTTTCACATCACCTGATATTTTTGGAGTTGGCTATGACAATGGCTTCTACCCAAGCTTGGAATTTGACGGTCACCCCTGCCTGTCATATAAATTTTTTATGACGGTTTGGTCATTTAACTACCTTTCAATTGATGTTTCTAAAGATTGAGCAACAATAACAACACAGTCACAAAAAAACTTCAAACAATAAGACCAACAATTCCCAACCATTTCAGTAATTGAAAAGATGAAAGTGCCATAAAAAATTACAACCACCCGGTGTCATTTCAAGGTAGAAAGTCTATTTTTTTTATGGACATTGAATGCTATCAAAAGGGACATAAAGACATATAAATTCACTTCTATTGTGTAAATTGAAGTCTTAAAAAAATTATTAATTATAAATTGAAAAAAACACGAAGGATTTCTTTTTCTTGAACCAAACACTCCAATGCAATTCCCACTTACAAATTGCAATCATTCAAATGAAATTTCAAAAAGATAGAAAGCAATAAGTTTCACAAAATATTGGTTGTACCTTAAGAGCATCCCATCCACTCCATAAACCAACTTGCCCCCCTTTTGAACTCTGAGAGAACTTTGAATCACCACACTATGCTTAGGACTTGACTTGTTCAATTGTATCACTGCTAAGAACATTTCTAATTTAGCTCTAACATAAGCATCTTGGTGCGTTGATAGAAAGGTGACCTTGGCCAATTGAATGACAATGGAGGAAGTAGCAACAATTTTTTTTATCAAATAACATATTAACAAGTATAGACAAAGCAAATATTTGTTTCTAAATTGATTTTAAAAAATAAATAACAAGTATAGACAAAGCAAAATTTTGTTTCTACATTGATTTTTAAAAATAAAAAATAATAAAACAAAGCAAAGATTTGTTTCTAAATTAATTTTTAAAGATAAAAAAAATAATAAAACAAAGCAAACATTTGTTTTTAAATTGAGTTTTTAAAATTTATTGAAGATAAACATTCTTTGAAAATATTCTAATTTAATATATTTCCTATATCAATTTAAAAAATGTTCAAGATAAACATTGTAAAAGAAAACATCATTTATATTTCTATAACAAATTATTATAAAATAATATATATTATAAATAAGAATATTATATTATATTACCCTATAATAAAATTTTACGGTTTAAGAATAATTTTAAGTGTCATATATATGGTTATGTAAAAATTTAGCAAGTCAATTATATGGTCTAATATATTTTAAAGTTGTAAAATACGGTCTAAAATGCCAAAAACGGCCAAATAGACCATCAAATTCCAGGCATGCTTCTACCTTTGTTGGATCCATCTTCAAACTACCTTGTGAAATCACAAAACCAAGATAGGTGAGTTCTTCTTTCATGAAGACACTCTTTTCCATGTTGATCATCAATTGTTCATCATGCAACTTCTTCAAAACCTGATCCAAATGTTGCAAATGCTCCTCCTTAGTCCTGTTGAAAACAAGAATGTCATCCAAATATACCACAACAAATTTGCCAATGAAATCCTTCAACACTTCATTCATGAGACGCATAAAAGTACTTGGAGCATTATATAGACCAAATGGCATCACCAACCACTCATAAAGACCCTCATTTGTTTTGAATGATGTCTTCCATTCATCCCCTTGTTTGATCCTAACTTGATGATACCCACTCTTAAGATCAATCTTAGAAAAGTATCTAGCTCCTCCCAAACAGTCCATTAGGTCCTCAATCCTTGGCATAGGGAACCTATATCTTATGGTAATCTTGTTAATGGCTCTAGAATCTGTGCACAACCTCCATTTACCATCATTTTTAGGGGCTAGGAGTGTTGGGACAGCACATGGGCTAAGGCTCTTTCTCACCAATCCCTTATCCAATAATTCTTGCACTTGCTTGGCAATCTCTTCATTTTGTGAAGGTGTCATCTCGTAGGCTGCTTTGTTTGGCAAAGTAGATCTCAGTATGAAGTCAATTTGATGGCTTATGTCCCTAATAGATGGCAACTCATTAGGCATTTCTTCTACCATAATCCCCTTATACTTCTCTAGCAATTGTTGCACCTCGTTAGGAACTTCTTCCTTACTAGGATCATGCAAACTACGACTATTTTTAGGCTTCAAAATCAAAGCATACCCTTGGGTTCCTTCCTCCTTAAGGGCATCTAGAAACTCTTTACCATTCACAATCATGACACTTGACCCAACATTCTTTTCTACATGCTCATTAGGCAATGGATCCATTCTATACTTTCTACCATTCTTAGTTATGATGAAAGAATTAGTTTTACCATCATGTTGTGATTGAACATCATATTGCCATGGATGTCCTAACAGCAAATGACAAGCATCCATAGGAATTATATCACACAAAATTTTGTCCTTATATTCTCCTATCTCAAATTCAACCCATGATTGTTCATCTACCAAAACTTGTTGCCCTTTATTCAACCATGATACTTTATAAGGACTAATATGAGGAAGCCTTTTCAATTTCAATTTGTCTACCATTTCAATGGAAACCAAATTTTCAGTTGAGCTTGAATCAACAATTACCTTGCAAATCTTACCATAGGCCTTGTATGTTGTCTTGAACAATGTCTTCCTTTGAGGGGGTTCTTGTGTTTGAGGCCCCTTCAACATGGTTCTTCTCATCATCAAACTTTCTCCTTCATGGACCAGGGCTGCACTTCCAATTGGAGAGTTGACACATTGGCAATCTTCCTCTTGGATCAATTGGTTCCTTCTCTCTCCTCCACAAGAGCTTGAGGCTTTCTTTTCAGGACACTTGAAGGCTGGATGTCCCACTTGGTTGCAATTGTAGCACCTTCCCATGAAGACATTAGGACCTCTCCCTGGTCCACCAAATCTACCTCTTCCATTTGGCCTTCTTCCTCTAAAGCCTCCTCTAGAACTGGATTCTCCACTTTGCTCTTGGGAACTAGATTCCCTTTGGCTTCTTTGGGACTGATTTCTGCCCCCAAACCTGCCCCTACCTCTGAAATTTCTACCACCTCTTCGTCTATTTTGCTGCTCACCTCTCCTCTTCAACTTCTCTTCAGCCCTTAATGCCACTTGAAAGCATTTCTCTACAGTTTCAAGGGTCAATAAACTGATTTCATCCTAGATATTAAACCTCAAACCATTTAGATACCTTGCCACTTTAGCTTTTTCATCCTCCATGTACCCACAATGAAGACTGTATTTGTGAAACTCCTCAGTGTAAGTAGCCACATCCAAATCTCTTTGCTTGAGATTTTGCATCTTCTTGTAGATCTACACCTCATAGTCTGATGGAAGGAATTGGGACTTGATCCTCTCCAACATTCTACTCCATGAAGAGATCATACTCTTCCCATTCTTTACCCTCTCACCTTGGGTGTAATTCCACCATGTAAGGGTAGCACCTTTGAGTTTAGTTTTTGCAAACTTTACCCTCTTACTTTCAGGAACTTCTTTGTATTTAAAGTAATTGTTTAGAGCCTCAATCCACTCCATGACTTCATCAGCATTCATCTTCCCACTAAACATGGGAATCTCCATCTGAGCCTTCGAAGAATCCTTGCCAATTGCCTTGATGGCTTCAAGGAAATGCTTTTGATCAGTCGATACCTCTACCTCTTCTTGCTCTTCTTCTTCTGCCTCTTTCTCTTCCTCTTCATCTAAAACTTCATCTATCCTCTTCCCTATCCTCAATGCCTTCAACTCTTCTTGGAGTGCTTCCTTGACTCCACTTTTGATCTTCTCTTCCATCTCCTTGAACTTCTTGACCACTTCGGTGGTCATCCCCTTTGGAGGCATATTGCTAGCCTCTCCTTCACTCTCCTCTGCTGACATATACCAAGCCAACAACAGAACCTTTTTTCTCACTCTGATACCACTATGATGTAGAGGCAAATTGGATAGGAGAAGATAGACAAGAATGACAAAGTTCTATTACACCTACAAGCCCAAAATCAAAAGTCTTTACACAAAAGTGGGAAAATCAGAAAGAAACTCATGGATCATCATGGAAAGGTTGGGTTGGGATGTTAGGGGACCCATTCCATCCATTGGTCAACACAGATTAGACTTAGGATTGGTACTTCCTTCACAAACCTAAGAAATGGCTTGTAGCCCTCTAAAATGACAACAGTCCTAATAACTTTTGCTACAGGTCTTCAAATGCAAATCTTAGACAATCATTAGATACCCATTATGGCCCCCTATCACATATCCTAAATTGGGCATGGATTTTTTTGGATAGAATACCTCAACCAATAACCCCTCTCAATGACCTAGAGCCCCAATTAGGCCAAAATTACAAAGAGACTACTATAGAATGAAAGCCCAGAACTCAACCAAGGATTTTCACACTTAGCATGCATGCCAAAACAAAGGATTTTATGGGTTTTAGACTTCTATTCTCTGTTGTTCCCAAAAATGCACTTATGGTTCCTTCAATGTGCTTTTAAACATCACCTAACACATGGTTTTGTTAGGTCTTTCAATGAAAACTTCTCCTTTGCAAGTTCTCTGCCAAAAACCACCATAATATGCTAATATAGTCCTACCACCATCCATCCCACTAATCACAAGTGGATCAAATCAGTGGAATGGCAAAAGAATGTATATTCTCCGATTAAAACCCTAGAGGAGGGTTTTACAAACCAAATCTAGAGAAAACCTTATAACTCCCTACCACCAGAGTTTCAAAACACCAAACTAAATTCAAAAGGAAGTTGACATCTTGTGCTAACTAATCAATGCATTAAAAAATGAAACCAAACTCATACCTCTACACAGTATGGATTGTGGCAACAAGTAAATTCAGAAAAATAGTCCCTAAAGAGCAGTCCGAGGAGAATGGTTATATCTTTCCTTGTAATTGATGTCAAGACACCAAATCAATCTTGTTTGAAAGCTACTCCATCATACTACATTCCCCAACAACTTTGGATCCATGACACATCCGTACAAGAGTAGAGTACGGCCAAATACAGCGAAGAACACATAAAAAAGCAGAAAACTGTTGTTTATTGTTATTTCTTCCAACCACAATGTCTTCTATCATACAATCAACATTGTGGGCTTTTAAAAAGCCTCCCCCAATCACCTTTTGATGGTTAGAAGGTAGTTGAGGTCAATGGAATAGTTTAAACATCAAATTCCTCTCTGCAACTACTCCTTAGTTTAGGACAACAACTACCCTGTTTTAGCATTGCAACTAATTACAATTCTTCAACATAGTGGCATCGATGTTTATGACTTGTCAACACTTTGCCAATGTCATTAAGTCTTTTGGCAAGTCTATCACCTTTTGATGCATGCCACAAAGGCTTACAATATGATAAAATATATGACTGCCCCTATGTGTTTATGACTGCCTTTTACATGCCTTAGAAAGGCTTACATACATGACTGTCCCTTAGGACTTACAAGATTGCCTATTACAACATGGCACCATGGCTCTTATTACAACACAAAAAAAATGGTCTTCATGACCTTATTGAAACAACAAAACAAGATGATCATCAAAACAAGACCTTAGTCTTCTTGGTGCTCCTGCACCAACATGCGATTGGTAAAACACCAAAAAAATTTAAGTTGTCATTCGACTTTTTTCTATTTTTTCATAGTAGGTTTAGGGTTTATTCTCTGCTACTGATCTCTGGTTTGCAGCCTGTGGCATTGGAAGGAACTTTAATTCAAATCACTAACTATTTTTGCAGGCTTTTATTTTATTTCATGTATGTGTGTGGTTAATTTAGGAATATTTTGATTTGGGTTTAAAATACAACTACAAATCTATTTGCAACCTGCATATTTCACCCATTGGGATTAAAATAAACCACACTCATTTGGGATTAAAAGGAACCACAACCTTGCATATTTTCACTTATTGGTTAAAAAGAACAACAATCTTGCATTTTTCATGCATTGGGTTAAAAAGAACAACAATTCTGCATATTACACTCATTTGGTTTAAGAAGAACTTGCATTCTTAGTCATTCAAAAAGAAAAAAACAAATTGCATTTTGTTTGCCATATTTTGTGATTTTTATTTATGAAGTGGAGAAGCATATACTTTTCCCTCGCATCATTGGTGATCCCACCCCACTTGCATAAAATCACACCACACTTAAAAAAAACTAAGAACGAACCCCTTGCGAGTGTGAGCAAGTGCATGTGTATTCTCTCTCCTTGCACCTTAGTATGAGCCTCGAGATCAAAAACATGTACTTGTCTTGCTTTTGTGTAACCCTCTAGAGTGGGCCTGCTCTTGAGACACATTCGTGAGGAGAACTCATTTGTGACCCCAAGTGGTACTTTCATCTGGTCCACTATACAAATTAGGATAAGGTGAAAGCCAAGTCTAAACTGGTATCAACGCTTACCGTACGATGCTAGCTCAAAAGGAGGCATACCTTTGTGTATATGATACTCTTAGTAGGGTTAGTTAAAGCTTTAAGTAGCTTGCTAGATGCTCGTAACATGCCGGTCCCCCAAATATTCACTACGAACCTTTTGTGCTAGTGGCTAAAATCCTTCTATTTGCCAGCGCAAGAGGTCGGACCTCTGAAGCCGTCCCACATTCTCGCAGTTCAAAGTAGAGATAGTGAATTCCTTGAGATCTTTGGGTCTTTAGGAATTTGAAGTTTGGTGTACCTAAGAAGTGAGTGTCGTGTAAGGGGGAGCTAGTGCCACCAAACTTCTAAGCTATCCACATTGAATAAGTGCGGCTCAGATTTATCCGCAGTGGGAATCCAGAAAATATTGTCTTTGACTAGCCTAAGGGTGTGCTTGTCCTCAAAGTGTCTTCAAAAACTTATCACAAAAATGTCAAACAACAAAGAGTCACAACCACAAAACTAAATGCTAAGTGTTTTCATGTCTTATGTGTTTTCTAATTTACACAACAAACTGCCAAATAGACCTAAAAATTTGACTTTAGACTCCACATAGACTGTGCAACGCATCTAAAACTCAGTGAAACACATAAGAGTTTTCCTGCAATGCATAAGCAACACTGAAACACATCTGCTAGGTTCTTCAATGCCTCTGCAGGCATGTGTAATACATGCGCCTGCAAAGAAATTGAAAACCTTAGGGGAACCTTTGAAACATTATTCTCCCAACCAAATTCATTTGCAACCGTCTCAAAGACATTTTAGGCTTGCTAGTTTTTGATCTCTTTAGGATCCATTTGCAAATCATTTCATCTTCTTAGAATTAGGTTGCATACACAAACCCATTTAGAATTAGACTTCACTCCCATATTTACCATATCATTTAGGCAACCTTAGAGCCTTAGGAATTTGGCCTTAGACATCAATAGAGGATTCCAAAATTAATCTTCCTAAGTTGAAACATAAGGAGAAACTGTCGAAGTGTGACTAACTCATAAGTACAAAATTAGACTAAAAGACCTTGGCATCATTCCCATCCAATCGATCATAACGTGGGCCTAATACTCACTTGACTAGTTTAGGTCCACCTTCTGAAGTGAACTCCCTTACTCACGAGCTCGCTTTAATCAATCATTTCTCTCGCATCAAAATTCCAAGGTCTTGATAAACCCAATTAGTACTTTGAAAGTCATTAGTAGACAATAGTATCCTATTGGAGCTAAACTTTGTGAAGATTAAAATTATTAGCCTCTACTATAGTCTTGGCCATATTCCCTTAGATCATTACCCCACCTTAGTTGCATCCGCAAAACATCCCAAGAAAATACCAAAACATTATCTCCATTCCCATTTGCATAAAACACCTAGATCGCTTCCATTAGCATACACTCATTTTTAACCTTAGAAAATACCAAAAAAAAAATATGTGATGGGGAAAATTGGATTAATCAAATGAATAATAAAAACCCAAAACACCAATGGAATGTGCATGCAAAAGGAGATTTAAAATAAGAGAGAGAGAGAGATACTCACAACCTTTTACCTTGCGATTTCCATTGTTTGCCTACTCTTTCTTGATCCTTTGGTGATGAAGATGGCCCTTAGGAAGCTTGCTTCCTTGCTTCGATTCCTCAAGATGACAAGGAGAGATGGCTCATATACTTGTTTGTGTTGAAGATGAGCTTCAACACAATATTCAATGGATGATAGATGGTATGGAGATGGGTGCCAATGGCATGCTATATTTCCTGTAGCATAAGTTTACTCAAATGATGGATGATGAAATGAAGAAGAAGAGGGTTGTATTTATAGAGTTGTCTGGGAGAAGATCAATGGTTGAGAAGGAATGAGAAGATCAACAGAGGAGGATGGTTGAGGAACGTGCAACCAATAGAAGAAGGACATGTGTCATTCAAAAAGAAGCTTTGTTGAGTTAACTGCTTTCTTGATGAGGATGAGTTTTCATTTTCTTAAATTAGAATTTATTTTTCTAATTTAAGAGCAAAGTTGCTTTAAAATTGCTTTAACTCAGCTTTTGCTTTTGTATGACAAGAAGAGTTTATTTTTAGAAGATATTAAAGATTTTTAGAAGATAAGAAGGCATAATTAAATAAATAGATTTATTTAATTATTTGTAGATATTTTGGAGGAATAAATAAAATATATAAATATATTTTATTTTGTGGAGATTTAAGATTTAATTTAAATAAAATTACATTTTATTTAAATTTGGAAGAATAAAGGATTTAATAATTAAAATTATTTAATTATTTTTAGAAGAATAAAGTTGATGTAGATTAATTAAATAAATATAATTTATTTAATTAAATGAGAGGAAGTGAATCAAATAAATAAATTTATTTATTTATTTATTGATAGAGGAATATGAATATGAAATAAATATTTATTTAAGTAGAGTCATGCCATTTTTAGGTGTATACAATATATATATCCTCGTATTTTCATCCTTAAGTATCATTAGGCACCCTTAGAAAATTGCATAGTGCCTTCTCACCTTGCATTGTCACTTTATCCAAAAAATACCAAAAACGTAGCGTAGGAACATTGCATTCTCATCCTTAGGATAAGATCATTTTTTCGTCCCTCATAAACTAGTAGGTCTTATATGGTCGAGACAAGGTTGCAAAAGAAAAGAAAGGGAGAATCCTTAGAACACCCCACAAACACCATAAGGTTTTCATCCAACATGGGTAATCCCTTTGAGAACATCCTTTTGAAAGAACAAGACCAAGAAATAACGCAACAAGAAATTAAAGAAGCTTCTCAAGACCCTAGGATGTTGCGCATCTTAGATGAGATGATTCACATGAATGCCTAAAGAACTACCTCATGAAACTCTTGCAAAATGGTACTAGGCTTCCCCCTGGGGTAGATATCAACATGATTGTAGGGTCACCATCTCATAATGCCGTTCAAAGCGAAGAACAAATGACACCTTCTTCTAGGCACACCAACTCAACACAAGAAGTTGTCACTATCCCCACGGGACAAACATCACAAGATTCCACGATATCCCATGCGACATTTGATACCAACAATATGAATGTTATGTCCCAACCACTGACCTTCCCAAATCCTTTTGTCTCGATGAACATGAACCAAAACAAAAGGACATGAAGGATGCACATAATGACTTCTAGGGGACAAAACACCACATCAAATGTGAACTTGAACCTTGGACCTCAAAGTGATCTAGGTAATCCAAATATAGATCCCCTTGGTCAAAACAACACAAATGTCATGCATCAACTACAAATCCATTGTTGCACCTCCTTTAGAGAAGTGGTCAAGAAGGGGGAAGCCATCGAAAAAGCTCTTATTTCCAAAGGCACGATAAAAAAATTCAATAAAAATCAAAATACCCAAAACATGCCCTACGACAAGAGCAAGACTTGGGCTCAAAACAAAAATGTTACCAATGACGGGATGGTAGATGCTAAGGCATTTAGGTCTGGTCCCGTCATTAAGCTAAAAGCACCTCCCACAACAAACAATTAGCCGCATGTCCAACAAAAAAAACAACCGCAACCACAACAACAATCAGCCAACGCAATCCAAAATAATCAAAGGAGACCACCTCCTAGGAATAATACCCCTCGACACAATTATACACCTTTGATAGAACCAATTGAATCAATCTTGAAGAAGTTATTGCAAAACAACCTCATTCAGCTACTAGAAATTAGACAATATGACCTGACCTTTAAGCCTTCTTCATGGAATGACAATGACTTCTGCGATTATCATCAAATCAAAGGTCACAAGATATCAAACTGCTACAAATTAAAAAATATCATTCAAGACTTCATTGACAGGGGTGACATAGTTGAAGATCAACCATCCGGTTCCTCCAACACTGATCATACCATCTTCATAGACCCATTGCAAAATAAAGGATCAGGAAAAGCATCCTCATCAGGAACCAAACCACATGAGAGCATTAACTACAATACCATTGCCTATGACTACACCATCAATTGCATCTGTGCATATGATAATACCATTTCCATGATTACCATCAAGGCTCATCCAGAATGTGACGTCACTACCCACAAAGCCAAGATAACGCTGCAAAACACTCCCACCAACCCTTCCAATACATCCATTCCACAAGCCAAAGGCCAATATAACCTTTTGGATCACTTAAAAAAAACTCCAACCCAAATATCCATCTTCAAATTACTTCACCTTTCGCTTGAACACAAGGCCATTCTAGACAAAGCACTCCTAGAATCCTTCATCCCCACTGATCTAAATGTTAACCAATATCAGGCCATGGTGGGACACCTAGCCACCATTAACAATGTGACATTGATGGAACACGAATTACCACACCGATCTAACCACACTGATCCTCTACACCTCAAAGTTTTCATCAATAAGCATAAAATCTGACGAGTCTTGGTAGACGGTGTAGCGGGATTAAACATCTATCCTTTAAAGTTGGTAATAATACTAGGCTACTCTCAGGCTTGCATTGATCCAACCAAGCGAATTGTTATCAATGCATATGACGATGTTGAACGCTCTTCTAAAGGAGTAATCACCTTACACGTAAGGGTTGGACCGACCATACAAGATACTGTATTTCATGTCTTAGATATTGAGCTTCCATATAACCTCATCCTTGGTCGACCATGGATACATGCCATGAAAGTTGTCCCCTCCACATACCATCAATGCATCAAATTCCCTTATAACAGTATGGAAATCATCATCCTAGGTGATCCTGACGCCTTTCAATACTGCAATCACCTAAGAGAGGTGCCACAACATCAAGTACCTGTCAATAGGGGAATCATACCACCCACTTCATCCAATTATGTTGATCCATCCACGTTATCCAAACCCACTGCCACTTTCACTCCACCTATTAACCCAAAAATTTAAATCCAAGACAAAGGATGCAATGAATACAAGATGGCAAGTTCATACTGCATCAAAAAGTTGCCTACATCACCTAAGTCTTGAGGAAAGCCCGATCCTATTCCGTCGAAGAAAACTATTTCCGCTGCTCCCACCACATTCTCAAAGTGGGGTGAATTAAGTAAAGAGGATGTCAGTGAAGACATCTCTACATGGCTCTATAAAGAAGAAGAAGAGGTCAAACATATCAAATCACTCGTTGAGCAATATGGTAAAGGGTATGAATTTGTCAAAAAGCAAGGATATGACGGACATGGTGGGCTTGGACCCAATGGAAATGGATGAACTGAACCTCTTCAACCAACTATGAGGCCACACAATAAAGGGTTAGGATATACCTCGTGAAGAGAAAATGCTCCACGTACTAAGTTACTTCTAGGATGGGAAGTGAGTACCTCCAAGAATGTCAAGACATCAAGGGATCCTCTTGAACCTGAACCACAATCATCCCATCCCAAATTCCCCAAAGGCACCACCTAGATCAACATTTTTTGGGATCTAGATAACACCTCTATATGCACTCTTACACCCGTCTCCATGAACTTCCTTGACACCAATGATGGTTGCCTCTTGTCCATCCCAAACTTATAGATTGGGACCAGCAAACATCACCTAACTTAGATTTATTTGAGAATGACAAAGCTGTCACTAAGTTCATGGGACTTCGTGAGGGCATACCACTAGGGGATCACAAGGTTGGCTACATCATGGACTTGGATAACTCTACATACTTTGGAGAATCCACTCCACCTTCTAGTTGCAAAAGTGAAAACAAGAAAGAAAAAGAAAACAAGTCTCTGGGTGAAAACTGAAAGGTGCCCTTAGATCATACAAAAGTAAAAATAAAGGACGTATCCGAGGGTGAAAACCTCCCTGAGGCACCCAAGGATGGAGGATTGAAGGTGTTGCCTATCACACAGGAGAAATCACCACTGTTAATGATGAGACTAGAAATGTCTCATTTAAATTCATCTCTATTTTCTCTTAAAATTAGCATTAAAAGTGGATTTTAATGTAGTTTTACGAACTGTTAGCTTATTTAAAATAGAATATAGATATATATATTGGTTTGTTTCTTAGAAGTCTATTGCAATTTAATTGCAATTTAATTGCTAACATTTTCTAATATTTATTAGAAAAAAATAGAATGCAATATGTTTTAAAATGATGTAGAATTAGTCTTGAAGTATTCCAGTCTCTTTCAGCAAACCTTGAAGCATTCTAAAATCACTTTCAGAACCAATTTTGAAAGTATTCCTGCTTGATTTTAGCCAAAGGTGTTTCAACTCATTTGACTTGAACCATGGATTTGATATTCTCTCAACCTTTTATTTTCTAAAAAGTTGAAGATAAATTGTTTTGGAAAAATAATAAAAGTAGCAAAAATAAAGCTTTTTTCCCTTTAAAGGATGTGGATGTGTTGTCACTTTGTAATGAAGGAATAAAGGATGTTGTTCCTTTAGCATAGGATTAGTAGAGAGAATACAGGAATTTGTTTCCTATATAGAGAGAATAAAGGAATTTGTTTCCTTTAGCATAGGAGTAGGAGAGATATGTGTAGAGAATAAAGGGAGTTGTTCCTTTATCATAAGAATGAGAAAGACAAGCGTATTTATGCTTTCCACTAGTTTAGGGAGTTGGGTGAAGATCTTTAATGTATAAATAAACCTCTAAACTCTAAAGAAAGGAGTTGTTATTTTGGCAAATTTTTGGAATAAGAAAGCTACAATAGTTTTAGAAGTAAATTTGTAATATTTTGTTGAAGAAATAATATATATGGAGCATTGAGCACAAAATTGGGTGAATGATCTTGGTCCAATTCTAAGGGAGGAGCGGGCTGCTCATCTCGAGGAAGAGGACAACATTTGGTACTTATTTGATTGTTTGTACTATTTTAGTTTTATGCATTTCTATTTATTTTAAATGTATTAAATTAGATTTTAGTGCAAAAGCTATTTTATTTTTGTATTTTTAATTCATGGAAAAATGTTTTTATTTTATAGTTTAAATTTATGCAAGTGTGTTTAAATTTTGCATGTGTGATTTCATTAAATTAATTTAATTTTTTTTGTTTTTGTTAGAAAGAACTGTTTTTCAAAAATCTTTAAGTTCTTAATGCATACAATATGCAATAGTTTAACTTTTTTTTAAAAAAAAATTATTTTTAATTTTAATTTTAATTTATTTTTCTGTAATTTCAATTTAGCATAAGTATTTAAATCCATAGATTATATTCAATTTAGCATAACCATTTCAATTTGTAGATTAGTTTCAATTTAGCACGAGCATTTCAATTCATAGATTAATTTCAGTTCCAGTAAATTTCAATTCAGTTTGTGTTTGTAATTTTAAAAAAGTTATTTGGTAACAACAAGTAATCTTTTCTTTATGCCATAGAGAGTAGAAGAAATCAATATATTAGATAGATTTGAGCTAAAAATTATAAGCAAACAGTTTTGTAGATATTTTTCTTTTTTTATGTCAAAAATTTATTAAAAAATTTGTATAAACAAGTTCGGGGAATCTAAAAGGTTTTTATCTACAACCCCCCCCCCCGAAAAAAAAAAAGAGAAAAAAAAAGGAAAAAAAAGAATGAAAACCTCATTGTAAATTTTGATCTCTTTTGAAGATTTGATCAAGAAGCCCAAATATTTTTGTTGCATTTCAGAAAATTAAAAAAAATTGTCAAGTTTAAAGAAAAACAGTCTGTTTGGTTGAATATTTGGAGGAGAAAAACTCTAATTTTTTTTTTTTTTTTAAACAAAGGGGTAAAAACTTTATTAGAAATCAGAAAAGAGCATTACAATAATAACCAAGGGACCCAGCCCCAGAAAACAAGGCAAAAACCCCACAGCATAAACAACATCAACTATCCCCATGTATCCTCCTATCCTCCTCCAAGAACCGGTCTAAATCCAGATGCAGCTCAGGGTTAACCTGATCCCAATCCTTAACCTTCCAACCACTATCATGCTTAGAGGCCCATTTGGCCAAGCAGTCGGTAGCTCGATTCCACTCCCTCGGGATGTGAACAAAGGATGCTTCCTCCATCTGAGAGCTAACCTGAAGAATCCGTTGAACCACCAAAGCCAACTGCCAATTAATATCAGATATCTTTCGCTCATTTAAAAGATTAATCAAAATCTGTGAATCAACTTCACATATAACTTTTCTCCAGCCCAAAGCAAGGGACCTCTCAATAGCATGCAGAATTGCCAGACCCTCCATGAAGTTAATAGTCTTCACCCCCTCATGTATAGAGAACAGAAAAATCACCGACCCAGCTGAGTCCCTACCAACTCCACCAATTCCAGTAGGCCCAGGATTGCCCCTAAAAGAACCATCAGTATTGATCTTTTAAAATCCATTGGGAGGAGGTAACCACCTTCCAACCCGTTGAACCCTCTTTTTCCCATGCCTACAGTTCCTGGAATTGACAAAAGAAGAATGAATTTATTGAAGACCTAGTCTGGCCACCAACTCATTATCACCTCTCTCCAAGGGGAAAACCACATCACATTTAGCTGAAACTGACTCCTGCACCATTCCTAGCATACGAGCCAAACTTGCCGACCCACCAACTTCTGATCACGAAAAATTCGGCAGTTCCGCTCCAGCCAAATCTGCCAAAGCAGAAAGGTAGGACCCACGAACCAAACTTCCTGCAAAAAGGAAGCCATAGAAGGAGGTCTTCCCATACTATCCCAGAATTCAACCAAAGAGCACACATGAATACAAGAAAGCTTCCATACCTCCCACCACCAATGCCAAAGCTGCACAACAAAGGGGCATCGGAAGAACAAATGCGAAGAATCCTCTTCTGCTCCCCCACACAAAACACAAATTGAAGGTCCTTGAAATCCCCGTTTACGAATGTTATCCCAAGTCAAACACCTATTCCAAGCCAAAGTCCAAACAAAGCAGTTGCATTTAGGCCACGAGAGTTTATTCCACACCCTTTTCCACCAATGAACCTCAACCCCAGTTAGCTTCTGAGCCAATAACACCTGATAACCAGAAGCAACAGAGTAAACCCCCTTAGGATTATGGGTCCAAGCAAGAATATCCTCTTCCAGAAGAGAACTACAACTCCTACTATGAAGAATCTTGTGAAGCTCAGCACTATCTTCTGCAAGTCCCAAATCTGGCCACACTGCGGGATCCTTCCAATGAGCTACCTCCAACTAACCAAAAGAAGCAATAGACTTGAAGTCACTCACCCTAGCCCAGCCAACCTCGAGAAATCTTTGGCACAAAGGAAGAAGGTTGGGGAACTGAGAAGTAAGTGGAGGGAATCCATCCCAAGAATCTGACCAGAAGAGAGCTTCAGTTCTCCGTCTACAAATCCAAAATAAACCTTCCTTGATAAGCTTTGCACCCTTCTGAAGAGTATTCCAAATCATTGAACCTTTCCCCTCAAGAGGGTAACGAGGGAGATCCTATCGTGGAATCCCCGAGAAATACTTATGAGATAATATCCTGGCCCACGGCTGATCTGGTTCCACACACCATCTCCAAAATAGCTTAGCAGCTACAACCACTTTGGATAACGCAGACTGTCGAAGACCAAGACCACCAAATTGCTTTGGGCTGCACACAACATCCCACCTGACCAGGCTCCACTTGGAGGATGACAAACTTCCCGCCCATAAGAACTACCTTGCAAGAGAATCCAACTCCCTCAGAAAACCCATCGGAGCCACCTGAAGCATACATCGGTAGGTAGGAAGAGCCTGCACCACCGACTTGAGAAGCTGAACCCGCCCCGCAAAAGACAACCATCTATGGGTCCAATGATTAACTTTTACATGGAGCTTATCAATAATATTCTGCCAAGAACCCTTGGGAAGATGGCGAACAAAAATTGGGAAACCCAGATACGTCAAAGGGAGAACCCCTATCTGAAACCTCAAGATATTAGCAATTCTTCTCTGAATGGGGGTCGACGTATTGAAGAAGAATATGGATGACTTCTCCTCATTAATCAATTGTCCTAAAGAAACAAGATATATGTCCAACACCTACCCCAAGTTAGTAGCTTCCTTAACAGTAGCCATCCCCATCAAGGCAATATCATCAACAAACTATAAATGAGATTGCGGAGGCAAGTTTCCACCCCATCGCCAACCCTGAATGGTGCCAAGCTTCACCCTTCTTTTCAACAAACATCCAAGGCCTTCCACAAGAAGCAGAAAAAGATACGGAGAAAGAGGATCCCCTTGGCGCAAGCCCCTTGAGGCACAAAAAAGTTCAGAATGATCTCCATTTATCAAAACTGAGAAGGAAACAGACGTGACACAGCTCATGACCCGTTGGATCCACTCCTCACCAAAACCAAAAGAAACAAGGATCTTCTGCAAAAAAGACCATCTAACCTTGTCATAAGCCTTAGCCATATCCATCTTAATGAACATAGCCTTCTCGTGGGAGTTGTCCATGGAGTGGATGGTCTCCGTAGCAATGACAACCCCGTCAAGAATCTGTCGACCCGCCACAAATCCACTCTGTTCCTCTGAAATCAGCACTTTAAGCCACTTCTTCAATCTCTCAGCCAATAACTTAGAAATGATTTTGTAAGCCACATTGCAAAGAGAGATAGGCCAGAACTGAGATAACCTATCAGCCCCTTCACACTTGGGTATGAGAGCAAGGAAGGTGGAATTCAGAGCACGAAGCATCTACTTATTCCTCTGGGACTCAAGGACAACCGCCAGAAGATCCAACTTTATGATATCCCAGAATTCCTGAAAAAATTCAATCGGGAAACCATCGGGACCAGGAGCTTTACCCTTCTTCATCTGAAACACAATCCCCTCCAGCTCATCAAGAGAGATATCTTTCATCAGATACTCATTCACCTCCCTGGAGACCAACTGAGGAATACAAGAAAGAGCCTGTGCTTCCTCAACAGAGCCCCCTCATGAATCCTCCCTAAATAAAGTAGCAAAATACTGAGATGCCTCAGTAGAGATTTCCTAAAACGAGGCAAGACGTTCACTCCTATCATTCACCAAAAAAGGAATGGAATTACCATGCCTCCTGTCCTTCACAGAATTGAAGAAGAAGGAGGTGTTTTTATCACCTTCCTATAACCATTCAACCTGGGCCTTTTGCTTCCAATAGATTTCTTCCCGCAATTCAAATTCCTCAACCACTTTCAAAGTCTTAGCCTCCTCCCTTAGAAGATCCTCAGAGGCCCCATTCTCATGAATCAACCGCGTAATATTATTCAACTCCTCCTAGGCAGCAACCTTAGCATGAAAGATATTACCAAAACATCACCGATTCCACCTTTTAAGCTGATATTTGACAAACTGAAGAAGCTTGGAGAATGTATACATTGCCATACCAAAAGTTGGTCTACCAATCCGCCACCACTCAGCCACAAGTTCATGAAGAGTAGGATCCCATAACCACATAATCTAGAACTTGAATGAGGGAGAATGAGGCCCCCGAGCAGAGATAATACTAAGCTTAATAGGCCAATGATCAGAACCTCTCCAATCAAGAATTTCAGATCGAGTGGACCATAAGTCTCCAACCCAATAACAGGAAACCAAGAATCGATCAAGCCTCTCAGCAACACAACTCTCACCAATTCTCCTATTATTCCAAGTGAAGCGACCATTACTTGGCAAAACATCAATAAGATTTAATTCAGAAATGCTATCTCTGAATAACAGAGCAGAAGGCTCCAACCTAGGAATACCACCTCTTTTCTCAGACAACTCCACAATAGCATTAAAATCGCCAGCCATAACCCACGGATGGTAAGGAACTAAGCTACGAACAAAACGAAGATGGGACCATAGAAGTTGTTTACCCAGAAACTCAACAGGAGCATACACATTAGAGAGGAGAATACACTCACCAGTCTCATACCAAGAGGCGACTAGGGATATAGAGGATCTAGAGGACATCCACCAGAGAGGGAAAATCTTCCGAGGGTTCCAAAAGCAAGCCACCCCTCCAGAAGCACCAAGAGCCCCCATACACTGGCATTCACCATATTTCCACAACTTAGGAGCCATGGCCAACATATTATCTACAAATAATTTAGTCTCCTGAAGAAAAAGAACATCTGGAGAATGATTCCTAACCAAATCACGAACAACTTTTTGTCGAGGGCCACTGTTCAAGCCCCTTACATTCCATGAGAGAACAATCATTTCTGGGGGCATGAAAAATGTGAATCCAGAGTCTTGACTGACCCTGACTCCACCAAAGTTTCCCCAGTTAATTTAATCTTCTCCATATCCTTCTTCCTTCCCAGCTTGGAAGTCTTGTCACCAACCCCTTTCTTTAGTTCAATTTGCTGAATACCCAAAAGAGAGGAGGCCAAAGAGCTCTTCCCCACATTCTTGCCTCCTTTCAGGGGCAATGGGGAACCACCTCCACCACTCTTCAAAGCTCCAATAGAAGATTCTTGTTCAGTCTAGACAATCAATTGTTGATCCATATCCATCTGCCCAACCCCAATCTCTTGCACAACCTGCATGGCCTCCAGTGGTGGCCCATCCTGTCCTGTACCCAAAGTTCCCTGATCCAAGTTCAGCAACCCCGGATTCACTTCCCCCTGGCTGAGATCATCCAGCACCTCAAACCTATTAAAAGTTTCATCAACCTGCCTCTCCCTCAAGGTCTGCTTCTGGCCCCAATTCCTATTGCGAGCCTTGACAGGGACATAGCCATCATCTCCATTACCATCACCCGGAATAGGTTCCTTACCATTATCAGCCCTAGGTGGATTACGAGAAGGCTGAGAAGGTTGGGGCACCACAGGCTTAGCCCTAGGGCACCTACGCTGCAAGTGACCATATTCATGACAAAGATGACACCGAAAAGGTAGGGTTTCGTAATCTAGCTGTTGCACCCAAGTATATGATCCAGCACTCACTTCAATAGAATCTGGCAGTGGCTTGCTTAAATCAATTTCTACACAGATACGAGCAAAAGTCATTACCTTTTTATACTAGGTTTATTGTGAAGACCCAACAGGTTTACCGAGCATTGAAGCCACCAAATGCAACACGTCATCTCACCAACACTCAACTAGAAACCACGGCAACCGAACCCAAACTAGGATCCGACTCGGTAATGCCTCAGTCGGGTTGAAGCCAGCATGCCATGGCTTGATAAACAAACCCACCTGGTTATAAAAATAGGGGCCACCCTCGAAGACCTTATTCCGATCTGCCATGCAATCAAAAGAGACCATAAAAAAGTTGTTCGTAAGGAGCCTAATCTCCATCTCTCCCTCTGGCATCCAAGTCCGCTGAGCCTAGGATTCCAAAAATTGCAGCGAGACTCTCAAATTGATGAACTTGCAATAAAAAGAGTGCCTTGAATAGTATTCAATATCATCTGCAAGCATTTCCATCGAGATAATCAACTTCGGTCGCTCTTTGCATCTTTCCAAACACCCATTAATCTTCATTATTCGGGAACCACTAACCGATCCTAGATCATTCATCTCCATCTCTGAAGAAAACAATGTATTATCAAAAACATTCACTCCATGCGCCGAAGGCTTCGAACCAACTGCTGATCAGAAATCCAATTTGGGGCTAGCCCCAGATGTTTCCCCACCCTGCATAGCAAAAAACAAGATCCCTAGCAAGCATGCAAACCCCCAGGACACGTTTGCAAGAAATGGAAAAAGACAAGACCCCAAGGGAAGGATTAAAACCCTTCCACCCACAAGCCACCCAAACGGTAGCAAGAAGGCCTCCAAAAAAGAAAAAAACCCACCACCACCACCTTGAAAGCTTCAAAAAACCCCCCCACAACGTGGAAGCGAGCAACACACAGAGAATGAGCTAGGGCACGGTCGCCCTAGCTCGGCTTGCAGAGCACGCAAACGCCATCCTCCAAATTCTGAAAAACTCTAAATTTTTAAAACTTGTTTATATGGGAGATAAATCTCTGAGTCTAGATTCAGATCCAAGTGGAATCGTGTCATTTCAATAGCAAACAAAAAAGTTATCCCCAAAACATTGACTACTAGCAAAACTGTTATAAACATGACTGTTTTTTGCCAAATTCGACATAGTAAATAATATTTTATGAAAAATCTGTTTATAAAGGAGATAGCTCTCTGAGTCTAGATTCAGATCCAAGTGAAATCGTGTCATTTCAATATCAAATGAAAAAGTTATCCCCAAAACAATGACTACTAGTCAAAACTGTAAAAAACTGTTATAAACGTGATTGTTTTTTTTGCCAAATTTGACATAAAAATCTATTTATAGTGATGATAGGCCTATGAATCTAGTTTTTAAAACATTTCAAATCATTTGATTATGATATTGTATGAAAAAATGGAGCAAAAATACTATTTGTTGGTCTATCTTACTATTTAGAAAAAAAAAAGAAGGGCAAACCAGTGATTATTATTTTTCAAATGTGTATTTATTGAATATTACATTGAGGATTTCTAAATAAAAATCTCTTTCTTGCATGTGTCTCATTAGTTTCTACTTTCCATCCAATGCATTTATTCGTTATGACAAATTACTATTATGATTTTGGATGGTGCAAAGTTACTAATATTTTTGCAGGATCAACAAAAAAAAGTTCAGATTCATGGATGCTAATAGGGATGCAATCAACACTCCAGAACTCAAGTTTTGTTAAGTATCTCTAGAGCTCACAACTCTACAGATTTGCTTTCCAAAGCTACACCTTGAGCTGTCAGCAGAGTTATGAAAAAAAAAGTGTTAATTTTTAAAAATAAAAAATAAAAAATTTCATTGGTCTCCAGAAAATCTTCATGTATGCATCAAAAATTGTTTGAAAGCACCCGTCTAACAGTGCTTCAGGAGTGTTTTTTAGATATTTCTTTGGAGAAACTTTGTTGTTGTTGTTTAAGTTCTGAAAACATCCTTTCAATGATGCTCCAGAACTTTTGTTGTCATTCAGTTCCAAAAGCATCCTTTCAATGATGCTCAGGGACTTCGATGCTCCAGAATTTTGATGCTCCAGAATTTTAATGCTCCGGAACTTCAATGCTTAAAAAATTTGATGCTCTGGAACTTCTATTGTCATTCAGTTTTGTAAGCATCCTTTCAATTATGCTCCAGAACTTTCTTGTTGTTTGTTCCAAAAGCATCCTTTCAACGATGCTCCAGAACTTTGTTGTTGTTTGTTCCAAAAGAATCCTTTCAACGATGCTCCAGAACTTTATTCCTATTCATGCTAAGTTTTAGTAGCATCCTCCACCGATGCTCCGGAACTTTGTTCCTATTCATGCTAAGTTTCGGTAGCATCCTCCACTGATGCTCCGGAACTTCGTTCATGTTCGTGCTAAGTTTTAGTAGCATCCTCCACCGATGCTCAGGAACTTCGTTCATGTTCGTGCTAAGTTTCAGTAGCATCCTTCACTGATGCTCCAAAACTTTGTTCTTGTGTTCGATGACATTTTTCAGCGATGCTCTAGAACTTTGTTTCTGTATTCTGGCGGCATCTTTTAGTGATGCTCCAGAACTTTGTTCCTATGTTTCAACGGCATCTTTCAGTGATGCTCTAGAACTTTGTTATTGTTTGTTCTAAAAGCATCATTTCAAATGATGCTCTAGAATATTTGTTCGTTGTTGTAGAGTAGTTATGTCCTTTTGGAGCTGTCCACTATTCTGGTACTTTTATGTCCACTGTTTTGAAGTTGTCCACCGTTCCGGTGCTTTTCTGTCCACTGTTCTAGCGCTTTTCTATCCACTGTTATGAAGTTGTCCACTATTCTAGAGTTCTAGAGCTGAATCTTCTAAAGTTTTTCTAACTTTCCAGAACTGAACTTCTGAAGATTTTATGAAGTAGAAATTAGAATTAAATGGCATGAAGAAAGAAAGGATAACTTTGAAATACGACCATGGCATATTCTACTATTTTATTTTTAAATATAGCTATTAGTTTTTTTAATTACAGATAAATCCACTTTTAGGAAAGCTGATTAAAAACATAAACTACATGCACCGATTCACTTGTTGTAACTAAGAGATTTTCAGTAAAGGTGTTTTCTGAAGAAAAAAACATTAAAGTGAGAATATGATGGCATATAAAGAATCCAAATGCATAAAGGGGGGTGATGAAAAAAAAAGTTCTTATACCCTGTTAATCTTTATTGCTGTCATGATGGCACAAGCTATTTGCAGAGAGAACTGCTCACACATATTACAAAATCTCATCAAAGATTTTTGAGTTTTATTCTCCTCTGTATTAGGTTTCCAAAATATATTAAATTTTAAAATTTCATTGGGAAACGTGAAAGTTATGGCCATTTATGTCTGATAGGTTTTAAAAAAAATTCAGCTAAAGAAAGTAAATCTGGAAAGGAGAGAAATTTGTAAGAACAGATAAATTGATAAAGCTTTAGTGAGTCTTATCATGGATGAATGCCATAGAATAATCAATGCATACTTTCAAAGATGAAGGAAAAAAAGAGAGAAAGTAGAGAAAAGAATTGAGAGAGAGAGAGAGAGAGAGAGAGAGAGAGAGAGAGAGAGAGAGTAGTAGCAGCTTACAGGAGGACCTTCAAGAATTTAGGTGTAGGGGAGATGATGAGACTAGAAATGTCTCATCTAAATTTATCTCTATTTTCTCTTAAAATTAACATTAAAAGTGGATTTAAATGTAGTTTTATGAACTGTTAGCTTATTTAAAATAGAATATAGATATATATTGGTTTATTTCTTAGAAGTCTATTGCAATTTAATTGCTAACATTTTCTAATGTTTATTGGAAAAAAAATAGAATACAATATGTTTTAAAATGATGCAGAATTAGTCTTGAAGTATTCCAATCTCTTTTAGACAAACTTGAAGCATTCTAAAATCACTTCCTGAGCCAATTTTGAAAGTATTCTAGCTTGATTTCAGCCAAAGGTGTTTCAACTCATTTGGCTTGAACCATGGATTTGATATTCTCTCAACCTTTTATTTTCTAAAAAATTGAAGATAAATTGTTTTGGGAAAATAATAAAAGTAGCAAAAATAAATCCTTTTTCCCTTAAAAGGATGTGGATGTGTTGTCACTTTGTAATGAAGGAATAAAGGATGTTGTTCCTTTAGCAGAGGATTAGTAGAGAGAATAAAGGAATTTGTTTCCTGTATAGAGAGAATAAATGAATTTGTTTCCTTTAGCATAGGAGTAGGAGAGATATGTGTAGATAATAAAGGGAGTTGTTCCTTTATCATAGGAATGAGAAAGACAAGTGTATTTATGCTTTCCACTAGTTTAGGGAGTTGGGTGAAGATCTTTAATGTATAAATAAACCTCCCAACTCTAAAGAAAAGAGTTGTTATTTTGGAAAATTTTTGGAATAAAAAAGCTACAACAGTTTTAGAAGTAAATTTATAATATTTTGTTGAAGAAATAATATATATGGAGCATTGTGCACAAAATTGGGTGAATGATCTTGGTCCAATTCCAAGGGAGGAGCAGGCTACTCATCCCGAGGAAGAGGACAACATTTGGTACTTATTTGATTGTTTGTATTATTTTACTTTTATGCATTTCTATTTATTTTAAATGTATTAAATTAGATTTTAGTGCAAGAGCTATTTTATTTCTGTATTTTTAATTCATGGAAACATGTTTTGATTTTATAGTTTTAATTTATGCAAGTGTGTTTAAATTTTGCATGTGTGATTTCATTAGATTAATTTAATTTTTTTTGTTTTTGTTAGAAAGACTGTTTGCCAAAAATCTTTAAGTTCCTAATGCATACAACCTTTGGACACCACCCCAGATTGATAAATTAAATGAAGAGGATTGCAATGATCCTCATCAGTTAGTAGAGACAACTGTTGAAACCAACCTCGACACCAAAGAAGCGCCCAAGATTATTCACTTTGCCGAGTCACTCACAGAAAAGGAAAAGCCCAAATTTAGAGATTTCTTCTTGGAACGACAAGTCAATTTTGCCTGGTCGTATGCTAATATGCCTAGGCTTGACCCACAATTTGTCTTACATCACCTGCCGTTGCTACCAAACGCCAAACCAGTTAAGCAAAAACTACAAAAAATGCAGCCACAGATTGCACTCCTAGTGAAAGTAAAACTAAAAAAACTCCTTGATGTGGGCTTCATCAGGCCAATAGATTATCTAGAATGGTTATCTAATCTTGTACTAGTCATGAAACCCAATGGCCAAATTAGAATATGTGAAGACTTTCACGACTTGAACAAGGCGTATCTGAAAGATGATTTTCCATTACCAAACATAGACATCATAATTGACTTGACAACCAGATTTGAAATGCTCACATTAATGGACAACTTCTTAGGATATAATCAGATATGGATAGAACTAAAGGATCAACATAAAATAGCTTTCACATGTCCTTGGGGCATGTACTGTTTGATCATCATGCCCTTCAGTCTCAAAAATACAAGTGCTACATACCAGAGGGCAATGATTACTATATTTCATGACTATATGCATACATACATGTATGGAAGACTATGTTGACGACCTACTGGCCAAATCAAAAACACTCATCTGAATGTGTTGGATAAAATCTTCAAACAACTAGAAGAATACAAAGTTAGATTAAATCCTAAAAAATGTGTGTTTGGCGTTACATCAGGTAAATTGCTGGGCTACATTGTTTCACACTGAGGCATAGAAGTCGACCCCGCCAAAGTGAAAGCAATAATGGAAATGCCTCCACCAACAACTCTAAAATAGTTGCATAGCTTACAAGGAAAGTTACAATCCATCTGGAGGTTTATTGCACAACTCGCCGACAAATTTCAACCTTTTCAACACTTACTCCACAAAGGGGTACCTTTTGTGTGGACAAAACATTGCCAAGAAGCCTTTCAAAAGATCAAAGACTATTTGTTGTCACCACCAGTCCTCAAGTCGCTGATACCAAGAAAGCCCCTTTTATTGTACATATCAACAACCACTTCAGCACTAGGGGCATTATTAGCACAAAATGACAAGGAAGGAAAAGAAAGGGAAATCTATTATATCAGTAGAACATTAGTGGGATATGAGCTAAACTACAGTCCTATCGAGTGCACCTGCCTTGCCGTAGTTTTTGCTACCCAAAAGATGCGACATTACATGTTAAATCATAAGACAAAGCTAATTGCTAAGATTGACCCACTGAAGTACTTACTCAATAAAGCAGCTCTGACAGGACGACTGGCCAAATGGGTTATGATATTGAGTGAATTTGATATAGAATATGTCGACCAAAAAGCAATAAAAGGACAAGTGATCGCAGACCAGCTAACAAAAGTAACTACATTAGCAGATCACCCTATGGTCGTCGATTTCCCTGATGAATCAATATTCACAGTAGATGTACCCAAAATCTGGACACTATTCTTTGATGGCTCGTGTACAAATCACGGTTCAAACGCTAGTATTCTGTTTATTACTCCTCAAGGTGATGCCATCCCCAAGGCATTTCAAATCGCTTTTCCTTGCACAAATAACATAGCAGAATACGAGGCATTACTCATAGGACTTCGAATGGCTGCCAACTGGAAGATCAAAACATTACAAGTGTTTAGCGATTCATAATTAATCATCAAACAAGTCAACAATGAGTATGACACCAAAGATGAAAAGCTCATGCCTTCTAAAAGAATGGTGGACAACTTTAGGCTCTATTTTGACACAATTCTCTTTGATTAGATTCCTAGAATCTAGAATCGAGTAGCCAACGCAATGGAAACCATTGGATCTCTCCTAGACATCCCAAGTAATGTAACTCAATTCGAGTTCTTGGTGGAACAATTATTGGTCCCCGCCTTCAATATCCCAAAATTTGAGTTAGTTTGTGAAATTGTTGGTCCCATGTCACCCTGGTATAATGACATTTACACCTATTTGCATGACCACACCTTACCTGCCAACCTCTCATCCAACCAACACAAATCCTTCATCTGCCAAGCTACCAAATATGTCATCATCGGTGACACTATCTATTGCCGCGACTTTGATAACACCCTCCTAAGATGTCTTGATACTGAGGAAGAACAAACAACCCTACGCAAAGTACACAAGGGTATATGCGAATCTCACTCAAGTGGTCCTACCCTTGCTAAGAATATCATTAGATCTTGTTATTACTAGCCTACCATGGAAAAGGATGCCTATCATTTCACAAAGAAGTGCAGACAGTGCCAGATACATGGGTATCTTGTACAGCACCAACTCAGGACCTGCAGCCACTCATATACATGTATCTTGTACATGTGCCAGCTCAGAACGTGTAGCCACTCATATCTCTATGGCCTTTCTCTCAATGGGGAATTGACCTCATGGGAAAAATCCACCCTACCTCCGCTAATGGCCATAAATTCATTATCACCGCCATTGAATATTTCATAAAGTGGATTGAAGCCATTCCCATGACATACATTACTAGCAAACAAATCGCCAAGTTTATCCTCAATTACATCATATGCCAGTATGGTGTCCCACAATCCATTGTAACGGACAATGGCCGCACATTCAAAAACTAGGATGTCTGAGAACTTTGTGAAAAATTCCACATTCAACACCACTTTGCCACTCCATACTACCCCCAAGGCAATGGTCAAGCTAAGGCGTCAAACAAAACCATCATAAAAATTCTCAAAAAGTCTGTCAATGACGCTGGCCATGACTGGTATATCTAACTTAACCCTGCCCTCTGGGCTTACCGCACCAACATCTGCATGCCCACTGGAACCACCCCATATTCCCTTGTTTACAACTCTGAAGCTATCCTGCCCATAGGGGTCAAGTTGCCCTCCCTGAGAGTGTCACTACAACAGTTGGTTGATGATGAAGAATATAGAGCCTCCTGGTTACATGAATTGGAGTTGCTAGATAAAAGGAGACAAACTGCCTTAACCCATTTATAGGCATATCAGAATCACCTCCATCGTAGCTACAACAAAAGCGTTCGAGTATGACACTTTAACATTGGAGACCTTGTTCTAAAAGAAAACCCTAAAAATCAGATGGCATGGGAGAAGCCAGGAAAATTTGAGCCAAATTGGCTAGGGCCTTATGTTATCACTACAGCCTATGGGTCTAGTGTATATCAGCTAGCCACTCTTGAAGGTGAATCATTACCAGAACCCATCAACAACATGCACCTTTGGCAGTATTATACTTAAAAAAATAAAAAAATTGACAAAAAAGCAAAAAAATAGGAAAGAGAAACAATCCGTCCAAAAGTGAAAACCACTTCAATGGCGCTTTGGATAAGTACCATGGTGAAAACCTGGCAAACATGAGCCATGTGTAGTTGATCTTTGCTTTGTTTTCTACCATCACTCGATTCCACATTCCATCTTCCACAATAAACCTTGCCCACTCTGTATCATACTCCACATCCCAAAATCTGCCATGAATAACTCTGTTCCTCTCATGGCTTGGAAATAAATTAACATTTAAGGTCTTCACATTCCCCCCACCTCACCTTTGCCATAATGCTATCATTCACCTGATTGGGGGCAATTTTTTGATCCTGAAGTCAATGTTGGAGGACACCTATTTCCCAAAAATACAAAAACATCCAAATATTCTTCAAAAATACAAAAACATCCAAATATTCCTCAAAAATACAAAACATTCGAATATTCCTCAAAAATACAAAAACATTCAAATATTCCTCAAAAATACAAAAATATTCAAATATTCCTCAAAAATCCAAAAACATTCAAATATTTCCAAAAATCCAAAAACATTTAAATGTCATCAAAAACCACAAAACAATCAAATAGTCAACCAAAAAATCCCAAGCAATAAACAACGTTAGACTAGTAAATTGAACTACGACGCCTTTGAGATTTCACGTAGGCAAGGCCATCTTCGATGCGCCCTCGAGGCATTCCCCTTAGGTCCTAGGTCAAACGAAGTCCACCCTTGTCGAACTATGTCGCCTCTGAGCTTTCACATAGGCAAGGCCATCATTGATGCACCCCCGCGACACTAGGTCAGCCCCTTAGGGCCCATCACGTCAAACCATCATAATAAGTTGTCCTTTAACAAGATGAACACTTTGAGCAGACAAAACAATCAATCTTTCACAAGCTAACAAACATCCAAATAATCAAACAAGGCAATTTAACAACATCGCCACAACATGGTCATTCATCATTCCCATGCTGATGATCAAACATCACTATGACCAACCAATAAAATCCCAATCACATGAATGACAACAAGAATGGGACATGATTGAAACCAGGCTTTATGCCTTAGACGACAGGTCTCATCTTGTGGACACTATCAATCATCAGCCAACCATTTCCCAACATGCGACATTCTTAAAACTAGACCACATGTCTCATATGAGGTGCCCTAATCCTATCATCTGCCTTATACAGGTGGTCGCATTGTCGAAACCAGACTAGGCATCTTATATGACATGCTTCCTATCCTGAAACCAGACATTATCCAATCCATCATCACCAATCAGACAAACACATATACACTCAGCAAGTGATCTAAAGGATGTTGGCTTTGTCTTATCTTTCATTTGGATTGTTTTCATCGGTCTCGTTCTTATGCTTCTCAAGGCAGCCCCTAAGAGATGAAGAGAAGTGAGGATAGGGCAACATCTCTTTTTTGATTGATGTTTGCAATTTGTCCTAGCAAGACGACTGGGGAAACTAAGTTCCTTGTGTGTGACTAGGATACTACTGGGTGTGAATCAAAACATCCTATGCATTGGAATGACTAGATACTTCCATGTATCAGGACTTATACACCTAGAGTTTTTCTTCATCACATGATCCAACAAGGTGCCTTAGTGACTTAGTTGGAGCTTGACAATCCTTGTCTGTTCTGTGTCCGTCTCACAAAGGACCACACTTTGTGCCTTGGCCGTTGACATGCCATGGCCTTTTTCATCCTTTGGTACAATAAGCACCGTGATGATAAACAATAACTGCATAAAGAAATCTCAAAATCTCTCATGACAAAGTCTAAAGCTATTCTTCCAAGCCAATCTCCATTTCTTCATTCCTCTTTTCTTCTGATCCTCTTTCATCCTACTGTGACACACCAAAAATATGCATTAGATCACACCATCTGCATGCACACACGTTAATCCATCAACAGAATCCTTCTCATTATCATTATCCTCATAATAACTCATCATTATCATAATCATAAGCATTGCATTAATCACATAGAATCATCATCATTTGCATAAAACACTACATCTAGCATATAAGCATTTACCACATAAACATTTGCATCCATACATGAGCATCACATAGAAATAAAATACCATTGCATAACATCTATCACATCGACATATGCATCCAGGAGTAACATCATAAACATCATATAAGCATCATAGTATCTAGTATTGCATCATCATGAATCATAAATCCACATACATGGCATCATAATCATAAATCATCCATCACATCATGTGCATATATGAATAACAAGATCAATCAGAACGATCCATCTTATATATATATCATCAAAAATGTGTCACAGTACAATCTAAATGTATATATGTGTGTCAAAAATGGAGCTCGCGGGCTCAATCATAAAATAAGAGCATGCAGGCTCGATCAAAATACATCATGGCTATCAAAATGGCCTAACTAGCACTGTCATGACCTCTTGATCCTGTTGGCCCTATAGGAGGACCTCTGTGCTTTGATCTAGCCTTGGATCTAGATGGCCTATCATATGGCGAGGCTCATCTCTAAGAGTGCCCCACGCTGCTGTGTGACCTGCACGAATGTGATCGACTAGAACTCTAGCTTTGAAAACTAGAAGCCCTATGGTCTATTAGTACCAAGCCTTCATACAGGCTCCTATAATATTGTGCCTCCTACCCTAACCTAACCAAAGCCTATGCAAAATCTATTGATGGCTCGCCCATCGTCACCACAAGATCAATACTCCACTGCTCCACCCTCTGAGCTCTAATCACATCCATATCTCTCTCGGCCGTCCTCTAGCCAAGCTGACCCTCTATCTCCTGAATCTGCTACTGCATACCCTGCATGTTCTCCATCCGAGCCTGCATAGTTGCTACCTGGGCAGCCAAGTCCCCTCCTCGATCTCCAACATCCTCCTCCCCCTCCCCCTCATCATCCCCAACCTCCACAATAGGCACATCCTGTAATGTCTGATCCTTGATCCGCTCCTCATCCTCGTCAGCCTGCTCATCGGCCTCCTCCTCACTCTCCTCCATCTCCTCCCCACCAACACCTCCCCCACTGACATCCTCCATCGCTACATCCTCCTCTCCACCCCCCACCTACATCTCCCCCACGATAGTAGCTACCTGTGCTACTACCCCCTCTCCCTCCTAAATTAGGGCAAGTCCAACACCCCTGCCCCGTCCATCCCTCCCTCTACCACCGTCTCCTCTGCCTCAGCCTCCTTGACCCCTGTCTCCACCACCACCACCTGTTCCACCATCATCTCCTCCTCCATCACCAACGCTCCCACCACCGTCCCCTTGGCCTCTGCCTCGACCCTGACCTCTGAATCTACCCCTCGGTCCACAAACCAACCTCTCCACTAGTGCTAGCGCATCAGGATGCAGATATGGAACTAGCCTATGGGTGGCCCACCAAACATCATATGCATGAGTGGTACCTGCATCTGCAACATCATCCACTCCCCACTGCAATGGATGCAATCCAACAATCTCATCTATGGCTGTCTAAACTGGAATCATCGACCCCCAAACTGGTATTTCCCACATAACCCGAGCAAACTCTGTAATGCCCGTAGGGGTATCCCGCCGCTCTCCAAACTGTCTGAGTACTCATGATGGCAGAAGATGCTCTATAATGTGTTGCACCCGCACAGTTCAACCAATCAAATACTGAGTATGTCTACAATATAGTAATTACTCAACATCCTCTATCCACCTCGAACACTCCTTGTATGACATCCAAATAAACATGTCCATGTGATCAATGACATGTCACCAATATCTGACATCGCCCATACGTGCTTGTAACACTGCCCCAGTATAGCAGAAAACATGAGGCAACTCATCAAAAATCTACCACGCTATTGGTGGCCTACATACAGGAATATGCTCCCAAGTCCATATCATCAGTAAGGTCACCCCGCAGCTAATCGACAGCTCACCATGATAAACAACTCCATGCAACTGGTGATACAATTGTGCCAGGAGGCAGGTTGCCCATGCATACACTATAGCATCTACCATCATGCCCTCTAATATCTCCCCCCAGCCAACGGGAAATCCATGGCCACGCTGATCTGGACATACAAGGTTGCCAATACAAGTGCATATAACTACAATTAACCGATCATATCGATTTGTCAACATGTCCCAGGGAATCTCATGCTCCTCAAATCCCAAGGCTGCATCGTCATCAGTCTCAAATAATCATCGAAGTGTAGTCAATCTAGTCTCCAGACTGTATATCACCCGCTCACCATGAATACGCAACTGAAGAATCCGCTAGACATCGAGCAAAGTCACGATGGCCTCTCCTATCAGAAAATGAAATGAACTCATCTCCGAATGATATCTCTCAGCCATTGCAGTCAATAGCCCCTGGTTAGCCTGAATCTTGGGCATAAATGCAACACCATATAGTCCCATGGCATCGAGAATGTCACGCTCAGCCATCGTCAGAGAGTCTCACAACCGATATCCAGTAGGATGGCTCTCCCATGTGTAAATAGGTGGTAACCTCTCCTGCATTCACATAGACAACACACCGCATCAATTTACAAACCCTAAATTGAGCATTCATAGTCAAACAAGGGCAAAAATTAGGGCAAAATTGATTTCAGTGGCTAAATCAACACATGCGTCACACTGCTATTCACATGCATGGCATCTAAGCACAAGTGTCACACTACCCTACGCATGCGTTGCACTCTGTCTCATGCGTCGCACTGTTCAACTTATGTGTCGCACTCCGGCAGAGGCGTCACATTGCTAATCCTATGCGTCGCACCCAGTGGATGCGCATCGCCTAAGTGCAGGTATCACACCCACTAGTGCATGCATCTGCAGAAACCACATGTGTCGCACCAACACGTAGGCGTCACACGCCTGCATGCATGTGGCGAACGCAACGTTGCATGCGGCGCACAAATGTGCACCGCATGCGTGCCCTATTTTGGGCCCTAAAATCTACCCAGAAATGCAAAAATTGACAAGCTAGGGTTAGATACATACCGGTGTGCCTATCCTAGGGAGCCATCCATATGTCTGGATCCTCGATCCATGGTGCTAATGAAGTGGTATAGGCAACATTTCGGTAGGAGCTCCGCAATAAATCTACAAATCATCTCTCTACTCTCTCTGAAAATTCTCAAGCTCAAAGTGCACAAATGAGGAATATGGACCCCTTAAGGGATATTTATAAGACTTTTTGACCTAGGTGGGCCCCTTTTTTGCGAAATTGACCAACTGGTGGCTTCTTTTTGCATGCCAAGCACCTTTTTTGGTCGTTTTCTCACTTCCAGGTCACTTTGGGCATCCTGCACAACTTTTCCAAAAAAATTCCAAATTTTTTTAATTTCTTTTAAAAAATTTGAAATTTTTTCCGAAGGGGCATAAGACCATCATGCTTCACCTAAAGTACACTGGGGCATGTTTAGAGCACATTTCTCAAAATTTTCTTTGATACAACATCAGATTCGACATTGTATCAAAGAGGGGCAAAATGTAGACACTTAAAAATGACTTGGGCCTGTGAACGACATTTTCACACATAATTAATCTCAATTTCATATTCTGCTATTAATTAAATAATTTTTAATTATTGTAGTCATGATATTTCCATAGTCCATGAAGATAGATTCTTGTGTTTCTATTTTTTTTTTTTTTTTAAAATGCGCCTGGTAAACTTTTTAACATGACCGGCGATGCTGGTGCGACACACCCTCCGGCTCCACGCGAATGCTTTTGCCCGGAGTAATGAATCGGTGAGGCCACAACTGGGGGACCTCATCCCCTAGGAAGAACACTTCAAACCCATGAGCTCATTGGCCCAGCGAAGGCATAAAGCCTTGCGAGCTCGTTTGCCTAGCGGGGGTTTGAACTCTGGTGGCCGCCACTACATCCTAAGCGACTTAACCACCGAACCCTGCCATCATCGGCTGATTCTTGTGTTTCTTGAGTCAAATAAAGCAACACAGTTTTTCGAGAAACACAAGAATCAATTTTTAATTATTTAATTAATTCATCTCCTCTCTTACGCTTCTAATTAAATAAATTTTATTTATTTAATTATTTAAGTTGTGTTCTTCTAAATTCTTCTATAATTAAATAATTTAATTATTATTTAATTATTCACTACTATAATGTCCATATTCCCCCTTTAATTTAAATAAATACCCATTTATTTAAATTATCAACGTCACCCTAATTAAATTAGTCCCCACTTATTTAATTAAAACCACCTTACATTACCCTTTCCTCTAAAAAATTAAATAAATGCATACAATTTATTTAATTTTAAATCACTTACCACCTCACCATTTCTTCTAATTTAAAATTTTCTTTTATCCTCTTGTGGTTGGAAACCCTAAATCATTCTCAGCCCTTGATCTTGGCTCCAAGTCAACTCTTCATCTCAACCCTCCATTCACATTTCCTCTTCTATAAAATCACTCTTACCTTCTCATTTTCACCTCACCACTTGCAAAATTGACTTGTGCCATTGTCAACTCTTGAGCTCTCCATGCTATTTGCAGACCTACAAGTTTGAGTGCATTAGATTAGCTAGCTTAGATAGCAACATTAGAGGATTTGCACTATTAACATAGGGTTTCTTGCTTCCATGCTTAGTTTGTTTGATTCTAGGTTGATTTAGGGCTCCATTGAATAGTCAGGGTTCAAAATTGTTGTTTGCAGAGATTTTGTAGTGTTTTTACCTGACTACATGTTGTGTAAGAGGTTATGACATATGGCGGATTCTATGACATGTAAGAGCTAGAAATAGAGATTCTATAACAAGTGTGACAAGTGTCATGAAACATCTTTTCATAGAGAAGGTAGGCGCCCAAGCTTGACTATGACAAGTTGTAAGAGAATTGTTTATTAATAGTCAGTTATGATAGATTCTCTTATAGTTGTAAGTGTTGTCGTATATGATAGGTTTTATGATGATGTAAGAGCATCTGTCATACCTATTTTGGGCAAATTTGGGGTGCCCAAGTATGGGGGTTGTAAGGGATGAAAAGGAATCTTTGACAAGTATCTTTTGCATGTTTTATGGCCTTGGAATTTGGGCCATATGGATTTGGACGAGATTCTTTTGTGGCTTTCTCTAGAAGCTACCTCCATCTTTGGTATTTCTCTATATATAAAGGTGCTTGGAGTTGGAGTTGTATGGTTCATTTGTGGGTATTGTTATGCTGCCAGAATTACTCTAGTATTTAACATTTGTGAACTCCTAAAAGAACTTGCATTGCAATTGTGTTGTGATCATTTTCAGATTTGATAATACATTGTGTAGGTTTTGGAGTGAGGTTTTTCACTCGAAAGGGTTTCCCCACGTATATCTTGTGGTGTGAGCATTGTACTTATTTTTGATGTGTTGTTACCTTTTTGTTAATGTACATCTCATAATCTATAACTGTAAAAGATAAAAAACTTGCATAAACCTTTCATCATTAGATTAGTGTAGGAAGTTATTTCCATGTACCTGGATTCCTTTCAGAATGCTTACCTTAACTTTCTTTCCTTGGACAATTGAGTAATCCTGCATGAAAAAACCTACAAATTCCTTCACCAATTCCAGATGATAACCCTCGAACTTTTTGAAGAATTCTAGCCAACCTATTGCTTGGAAGATTTTAGTAATATTATGTATTACCAACAACTTGTCTTCTGAAGTTGGTACTAATTTTCTTTTAGCCCCCATTTTTATTAGAAATGAAATTGCTTAACTCAGCTCATACTTCTTATTGATGGAACGAGACACTTAGCTTGCATTCAATTGTAATTGGTGTGTGTGATGAGCAATGCAATGAACTTGGGAAATTTTAAGCAACATAACATCTCTTGATACACCATTAATTCACTATTCCGTACCCTCTTCCATCATTACTCTTTATGCATATTAAGTCATGGTGCCAACATTTCCTCCAGTTGAAGTGAAGTCACCATAGGTTTCCATTTTTGGGAAGAGAGAAATATCATGCCAATTTATTATATCTTAATAATAATTATTGCCTAATTAAGAAGGAAAGAATTTACGTACCTTATATTCATTAACTTGATGTCAATTCAACTCACTTTGTTGATGACTATGTAATGCTTCCACTTTGAGAGTGATTAATGTAGAGATGCAAATGGGTCGTTTCAATCATGACATGGGCAGATTTACTAATGGTGGTGGTGATGCATGCAAATAGAATTAATATGATGTTTTTTCTTTAAAAAGGTGGTGTCATTATCATCTTTTCAAGAAATCATTTCTTTTTATTATGGTAATGGACATTATTTCTAAGGAGTTCATTTTAATGAACCCTAGGGTATGGAAATGTTTGATGGCAAGATGCATTATGAACAAGATATAAGACACGAGTTCTAGAGTGACACAAGTAAAAGTTTGCAAGGAATGTTCCAGAGCTCAAGAAAAATTTGGACAAAGGAGACTTTTGAAAGGTGATGAGAAAAATTTGGACAAAGGAGACTTTTGAAAGGTGATAATAAAGTTCTGGAGCATCATTGAAAGGATGCATCCGGAACGAACAACAACAAAGTTTTGGAGCATCGTTGAAAGGATGCATCTGAAATGAACAACAACAAAGTTCTGAAGCATCATTGAAAGGATGCATCTTGAATGAACAACAACAAAGTTTCAAAGCATCATTGAAAGGATGCGTCTGAAATGAACAACAACAAAGTTCCAGAGCATCATTGAAAGGATGTTTCAGGATGAACAATAATAAAGTTTTGAAGAATCGTTGGAAGGATGTGTCCGTAATGAATAGCAAAAAAGTTCTAGAGCATCATTGAAAGGATGTTTCTAGAATGAACAACAACAAAGTTCTAGAGCATCATTGGAAGGATGCTTCTGGAATAAACAACAACAAAGTTCTAGAGCATCATTGAAAGGATGTGTCTAGAATGAACAACAACAAAGTTCCAGAGCATCGTTGAAAAGATTTATCCAGAACAAACAACAAAGTTCTAGAGCATCGTTGAAAGGATGCGTTTAGAATGAACAACAAATTTTTGGAGCATCCTTGAAAGGATGCATCCAAAATGAACAACAACAAAGTTCCGGAGCATCTTTGAAAGGATGTGTCTGGAACAAACAATAACAAAGTTCAGGAGCATCGTTCAAAGGATGTTTCTAGAACAAACAACAACAAAGTTTCAAAGCATTATTGGAAGGATGCTTTCAGAACAAAGAACAACAAAGTTCTAGAGCATCATTGAAAGGATGCATCTGGAATGAATAAAAACAAAGTTCTGGAGCATTGTTAAAAGGATGCATCTGGAAGGAACAACAACAAAGTTCTAGAGCATCGTTGAAAGGATGTGTCTGGAATGAACAACAACAAAGTTTTAGAGTATCGTTGAAAGGATATGTCTGGAATGAACAACAACAAAGTTTCAGAGCATCGTTGAAAGTATGCATTTGGAATGAATAACCACAAAGTTCTAGAGCGTCATTGGAAGGATGCTTCTGGAACAAACATCAACAAAGTTCTAGAGCATCATTGAAAGGATGTGTCCGAAACAAACAACAACAAAGTTCTGGAGCATCATTGAAAGGATGCATCTAAAACAAACAATAACAAAGTTCTAGAGCATCGTTGAAAGGATGCATTCGAAACGAGCAGCAACAAAGTTCCAGAGCATTGTTGAAAGGGTGTTTCTGAAGAAACTTCTAATTGAAGCTAGAGCTTTCAGGGATACTCTTGCACAACAAAAGAATCCAAAATACATGTTAGACATATACTTCAGAGAAATTACATGGTTTCAAAACATTTTTCATTTTTTCATTTATTATTATTTAGAGAAACTTATTAATCTATTCTTGCCACGGTAGGAACAACTTATTGGACACATTGGATTTCATCTTGTGTTTCTACCATTTTCATAAATTCCTCTCTATTCACAGGTTTTTTATATAGACATAATCTATGACTATTTACCAAGAGTGTTCGTGTTTCTCCATCAATGGGTTTAAGTTGCACTGCTTCATTCTGGAATGCTTCAGAGATTTCATAAGGTCCTAACTAACAAGTTCAGAGTTTTCCTTTTTGATCCTTGTATCTAGAGTCGAACAGTAATGCCCAATCACCACTGTTAAATATTTTCTCTTTTACATGTCTGTCGTGTCATGCTTTCCTTTATTGTTGCACTAGTTTAGTTTGGTGAATGGCTTCTAAACATAATTCATCAAGCTCACTAAGTTGTAGGACTTGTTCTATCTAGGATCGGTTGAGGTCTAAATCAACCTCCATTATTGTTCTGAGCGTTTGAATTTCAAATTCAATTGGAAGGATGAGTTTCTTCCCAAAAACTAACTCATAGGGTGTAAAACCGGTGGTTGATTTCCATGTAGTGTTATAAGCCTAGGCTGCTTCATGTAGGTTTCTAGCCCAGTCCTTTCTTCTTGATGAAACTATTTTTGTCAGAATATTTTTGAGCTCCCTATTCATTACTTGTACTTGACCATTTTCTTGAGGATGATAAGTAGATGACTTCTTGTGACTTTCCTGGAAATGATCAGTGAATGTTAAAAGGACCTTGATTTGTGACAATGGATCTAGGGGCTCCGAATTTGAGCAATATTTTATTATAGAGGAAATCTGCAACCTGTTCCTCTCTAGTGACCTTGAGTGCATGAACTCCTACCCATTTAGTCAAGTAATCAGTACACACAAGGATGAATTATTTACCTTGCGAGGGTGGATCTATGGGTTCGATGAAGTCCAATCCCCATTTTTCAAATGGTTCCATAATTATTTGTGGTTGGAGGGTGTTTCACTAGATGCAGTTGGTCTCCCTACTCTTTGGCATTCATCATAGTGTTGAACATAATTTTTGACATCTTTATGCATGGAGGGCCAATAATATCCAGCACCTAAGATCTTATGAGAAGTTCACTTTGATAAATAATGTCCTCCTGAAGGGTCATCATGACATGCTCTCAATATGTTGTAAGTCTCATCTAGTCTTACACATCGATGTGATATCAGATCAAGTCCACTTTTGAATAATAACCCATTTATCCATTTAAATTAAGCACTTTCTCTTATTAGACGCTTCATTTTCTTGGATGTGAAATTTAGTGCAAATTATGATGTAACTAAATAATTAGCTATATCTATGAACCAAGGTGTTTTAATGGAGATGGAAAATAATTTTTCATCTAGAAACTCATCTTGAATAGGTTCACAATCTCCATTTTCTTATCCTAGATAGAAAATCTGCTACTATGTTAAAATTTCTCGGTTTGTCAATGATAGTTACATTAAAATACTAAAGAAGCAATAACCATCTATTTATCCTTCCGCTCACCACATGTTTATTCATGAGGTATTTAATTGATGAATGATTTGTGTAAACAACTACTTTGTAACTTGTGATGTAGTGTCGAAATGTATTGATGGCATGAACCACAACTAAAATTTCCTTTTCAATAGTGGTGTAGTTTCTCTTAGTGGGGGCAAAATTATTACTTATGAAATATATAACATATTTTCCTCCACTTTCGTCTTCTTGTCCTAAGACTACTCGGATTGCATCAATCAAGGCATCTGCATAGATATAGAACATTAGGTCCCAATTGGGTCTGCACAATACATGAGTAGTAGTAAGTTTTGCTTCAATGATTTCAAATGATTTTTGACATTCCATAGTCCAAGAGAACTCTACATCTTTCTGTAGAAGAGAGAACATTGGGGCTGTGATTTTACTAAAGTTTTTTATGAATCTTTGGTAGTATTCTACATGTCCCAAAAAGCTTCAGACATTAGTTTGATATTTTGAAGATTCCAATTTTTGTATCACCATAATTTTTTAGGATCCACTTTTATTCCTTCTGTTGAGATGTGATGACCCAATACTATCCCTTGTTATACCTTTATTAAACTTTTTTCATGACTCAAGGATAGTTGGTGTTCTTCACATCATTGTAGAACCTTGTCCAAATTTTTGAGTGCTTCATCATAGGTAGACCCATACACTATGAAATCGTCCATGTACACTTCTACACACTCATTTACAAGTTCAGTAAAGATTGCTAACACAACTCTCTGAAAGGTTGTAGGAGCATACATAGTCTAAAGGGAAGGACTCGATATGCAAATGTTCCTCAAGGATAGGTGAAAGTAGTTTTGTCTGTCTTCATCCTTAACTGCTACTTGTATTTGATTATATCCACTAAATCCATCCAAGAATGAGAAATATTTCCTACCCGCTAGGTTATCCAAGACTTGGTCAATGAATGGTAATGGGAAGTAATCCCTATAGGTTGCTTTGTTAAGTTCTCTACAATCTACACATACTCTCCACTTTCCACCTTTCTTTGGAACAACCACAAGAGGTGAGACACACTTGATATCGGAGATAGGGTAAATAAAATATACTTGTAGGAGTTTTTCTATTTCTATCTTTACTATATATCGGAATGCATGATGAAGTCTATGTTGTGGTTGGCAAATTGGGTGAACATCTTCAGTGTAGATGTGGTGAGTGTAGACACTTGGGTGTATTCTTCGCATGTCCATATAGTCCCAAGAAAAAGATTTGGATCTATTCACCAACACATCGAATAATTTAATCTCATCTATTTTAGTTATCCAACTATTAATATTAAGGACGATGTTTGGAGGTAATAGTATAAGTTTCATTCATTAAAGTATTGAGTGGACAACTATGTGGTTGTATCATATGGTATGTGGTTATGTCTTTAAGAAAGTGACATGTTCTTGGAATTATATTAGCCAATGGGAAATGAAATGTTGTGAGGATGTTCTTTTTTTCATTGTGAATGGATTCTACAGCACCAGTCTGGATTAGGCTTTCTAAGGTTCCATCAGTTTCAGAGACCTCTTGATCACTTAAATTTATGGTGTTATATCCTATGTCATTTTCCAGTTCATTTTCTATCTCTTCACCATGTTTCTTGATAACCACCATTGCTAACGAAGCCAAATTTTCTTGTTTACAAAGATGACTAGGTTCATCTATCCAAAGTTTACCATTTTTATTTGCAGAAGGTCGAGGAGGGGGATATAGTGATAAGTGTTTGCTATTAAGGCCATTTGAAATTGTCATTCCTCTTGCTCTATAGTCTATTTTATCTACAATTGTGGCTAACCAAGGTCGCCCTAATATTAATGGATATCTATATTTAGGAGTGTGTGATTGAAACACCTGGAAGTCAACTAGATACTCCCAATTTTCAACTTTAACATGAATATTCTCTAGATCTCCTTTGGGAACAAATATAAACTGATCTACCATTTGTAAAATGGTAGTTGTGGGGTGCAAGTTTGTAAGTCCCATCTTCTCCATGACATCTAAAGTCATGACGTTAATTGCAACCCCTAAATCAACTAGTGCATTAGGGAGTTCTACCCCATTGATTACTATAGTTATCACAGGACTACCGTGATCACCATATTTTGGTGGAAGAATTTCCCTAAAAAGAAGATGAGCTAAATAACCATTAATCTACAGAGTGTTATTTTGCTTCTTTTTCCTTCCTGGTGTTTTTATGCATAACCGTTTAACCAATTGGTTTAATTATAGAATTTCTTTGTTTGCTTGCAACAAAGGTATCTCAAAGTTAATCCATTTAATCTCTTGGATTAGAATGGTTTCAGTTGGTGTTACTACTTTTGGATGACTATTTGAAAATACTTCCTTTTGTCGCTCCAGAAAAGGTGCTTGAGGTTTACCTTTCATGTTGAAGTCATCCTTTCAAAAGGGTGGTGAATGTTGCTTTTCCATTTTCTCTGGAGGTAGTTTCAAAGATCTATTGAGGAATTTTCTTGAGGGTTTTTTGGAGGATGATGCTAGAGTTTTAGAATAAATTTTTGGAATATCAGTGGATATGTTTTGGTTATTCTTAAGAATTTCCTTCATAGGCATGGTGATATTTTCCATTTCTTCAAAAGACATCTCCTTTTACCATCTATAATTTCAATGATGGTAGGTTGTTGAAGTGTTTTCCCTAACCTTAATTGTAAGTTACCACAATAGATAGTATTAAACTTGGCCATGTTTTCTTGCTCTGTGGAGTGTATCGGTGCAGTTTGGCGGTTGTTCTTTGGATTAGCAATTGAATGTGCTAGTAACTAGGGTTGATTTACTTGCTTAGCCTATTGATTGTTTTGAGGGGTTGGTAAAAGTTTTTTTTGTGAATTTGGCATTCATCGTGGTCTACGATATAATTGATTAACAGGTTGATTCCATTATGGTGTAGGGTTCTAAGGATATCACTGTTGTTGTGATTGATTCATCCATTGAGGGTTCATCCAAGGTTGATTTATCCATTTTGGGTGTCCCCATGGATAAGGTCCCTAGTTAGGTGGTGCTTGTGACCAAGGAGCCACCCATTGATTATTATTCCAATTATTTTAAGGTCACCAAGATGAATATGAATTTTTTCCTCCTGGTCTTTGTCCCATGTAGTTGATTTCCTCCTCTACTTGAGGAGTCATTTTTTGAAAATTTTAATCACATTGAGTATTTCACATTGGTCAGTGGGGTGGTTCTTTTCACAGCTATGACATCTGTCAATTTTATCTAGTGGACACTCCCTTAACAAATGTTATTCCTACATCTAGGACAATAGATGGATAAAGTTTCAAGATTACACATCTTAGCTTTTATTCCATCCAAGGTGGTGTTTAACTAAACAAGAATGTCAATTTTTAGGTTTGCAATTTCCTCTCTCAATTGACCAATTTCATTTGATCCTCTCATCAAGCTAGACTTCCTAATTCCCCCTTGAGTTTAAGAAAAGTTTCTGCATAATTCAGAGATTTCTGAGATGTCAAGTTTAGCTACATCTTCTTTTCCCATCAAGTCTAAACTCCTTCGAGCATCCTCATCATGGCCCTTGGGAAATATAGTTCTAAATATCTCTTGGTTCATTGTTTCCTCTCCACAGTGTTTCACTACGAAGATGAATCTGTTTCAAAAATCTTCCAGGCTTTCATCTTCTTTTTGTTTGAGCCTAAACAATTCTTCCTTTCTATCACTAACCCTACAATAATTTTGATATTTGTCCAAGAAGATAATTTCCATATCATCCCAAGAGGTGATTGATTCTGAAACTAGGCCCATGAACCATCTCATAGCAGAATCCCATAGGGTAGAAGGAAAAAGTTTCAATTTCTGGTTTCAGTTTTGTAATCGTATGTTTGACAAAGGACTTTATATTCAAAGAGAAATTGGTCTAGGTCTTCAAAATCCAATCCTCTAAAGGTTGGTAGGATAGAAGGTGAAATGTTTTTCATCGGTGCATCTTCGTCCGGGTTGAGAGCAATGGGGTAAGTGAATGTTCAAGCCGATCTCCTCCCATTTTGGTTATCATCTTGGTTGTTTGCTACTCTCCTTCCATTCTGGTTATTGAAAGGGTCATTATTGTTATCAACCATTGTATCTAAAGGAATGCATTCCTTCCTAGATTCTTGTTGTAATGGCTGAGTATCTGAGGTATTTTGAAAAGTCTCAGGTTGGTCCTCACTGACCAGTTTGTATTGAAAAAGTTCTTCGACTAAGGCTTCTACCTCCCTTGGGTCAGTGGTTGGAATGACTAGTTGGGGAGTTTTTGCTACGAATCTTTTGCATGGGCTCCTTTTCCTGACCATGTAGAAAAGGAGTTGACTATCTTTTTGGGCTACTATATAAGAGTTACCTAACTACTTTCCTAGTGATGCAATGTGGGGTCCCTGACAATGACACCAAAAAGTGACAGGGTGTTGTTATACCTTGTACTTTAGTTAAAATATATCAATTTATCGACTGGGTTGTGTCCAAGGCTATATGCAATAGGAGGTTCAAGTATCTCATTTTAATAGCATTTTTTTGATTTTCCTTCTTAAATGAGATTTGCAAACAAATTCTAAACTAGAAAGAATGAAATTTTATGCTAAGAAAAACTTCAAGTAAATAAATGAAAATCATCAACATCATGTACTAGAGAAAACTAATTGATGAAACTAATCTATGAAAGTATGAGAAAAAAAGAACTAGACTACACTTCATATTTTTCATGAAACTACATAAATTTAAACCACATAAGAACTCCAGAACTTCTCTACCACAAAACAGTGAAAATAAGCTTTAGAAATTCAAAATGTCTTAATCAACACTTATGGAATTTGAACTATAAATGAGTTTTAAATTTCACTTAAACAATAATCATGACATGAATCCTGCAGTTTGAGACAAACTAACTACCACATGTTTAAAAGAACATAAAACAATTTTGTAACAATAACACTTTGCATAACACCAAAACAAATACTTATCTATATCCTATCCATTCGAGTGGCCAGCTCTCTGAAATATTTGAACCAACTCAAATCATTTCAAATAGTAACACCATGAATCCATTCCCATCTTGCAAAAACATGTATACAGAAAACCTATTGACTTTCAGAGCAACTTAGAGAATTCTATTATCATTGTATATATCATAAAAACATGAGGTTTTCTTATATCTACTAAATATCCAGAAGTCTATGGTGGCTTATCATTGCTTCTTGAAAAAGTCTTCTAACAGAAAAACATAACAACTACCTTAAAAGATTCTAACTTGCAGTGAAATAAAAGAGGCTCTGAGTGGAGATTAAATGTATCTGATGTCTTGAAATAACAGAAAATAAAAGAGGATTTTATATGGACAGAGAATCATAAAGTAACTAAAGTCTTCAACTACTGGTCTCCTTCATTTCTGGTGCTTCACTACTTACTTTAGTCTTCATTAAATGGTCGTTTTCTCCACTCCGTTGTTCCCAAGTCTTGTTTATGAAATAACAGATCTTTTCACAACACTTCATCAACATTAGTGGACAAAATTGAATCAAATTAAGACTAAAGGCTTATACACGATTCCTTCATAAATAAACAATATCTATCATAAGATTTTAATAAATTGGCATAATTTGGGTTAACTTATTAGTAGAAAGGGGGCTAATTGGGTCAAATTAGGATGAGGTTGCTTTTACCTCATCAATGATGCAAGTAAGTAATGTAATAATTAATACTCTATTTATGGAATGATGATGCATGCATAAAATGATTCTTTGATGCATAAAATGAATTAAGCTTAGTCCTTAATTTATTTATGCTTCCTAGATGATGAGCTCTAGAATGATTCTTCGATGCATAAAATCAATTAAGGTTAGTCCTTAAATACAACTCCAAAGGTGGCAAATGAAATGTTTTGTGCTTTGAACTTTAACATATAATAGTTAGTAGGAAGGATTGGGTCAACCCCAAATTTGTGTTTGAAATTTAAAAGTTCTAGGTTCATTTCCACAAATCACAAAATTTAACTAGGTCAATCTTGTAAATTATGTGGATCTGAACCTATGAAGGGAATGGAAACATTGAAGTTCAAGACCGATTCCTAGGAATGAGTATAGATGGGATCACATCAAACTTGAGTTATGTGTCAAATTTTAACAAAAATCATGTCATTTGTAAAACTACCATTGCATAAAGGATAATCAAGTAAAAGTGTACTCAAAATGAAAAAGAAAAGTACATGGTATGTAATTTTCACATTATATTTTGCCCCCACTTTGACTTGTATGTGAACTACTATCATGGTGTTGTACTCCTCAAAATGTGACTAAGGCACAAACACAGATGAGTCAGCTTCGTTACAACACATGAACCCTCTCCATGCCTTGGGCGACCTCAAAGTCACTCTCACTCATGAAAAAAGACAGTCAAGTGTGGGTGAGATCTAAGGGTGGTTCTATTCTCATGGGAGAAGAATATCGTGGAGAGCAGTCTGCCAGTCCTAGGGCATGTTATGGATTGCAATGTGTCGAGCCCTTTTTGTGGCTGTTGTGGTTGAGATAATAATATGACCCAAAGAGTCACTAGTTATCAATCTCCTATTCAGTTTCTTTAGGTTCCACTACCTAGATGGATGCTGATTTTGATCATTGATGATCTTAGTGTGTTGTAACATATCATTAATGTCTTGAATACATTGTTGTATTTGATCTCTTTGTTGAATTATCTTGATAGCGTGTTCTTGTTCTTCTACTATTTGTTGAGTTTGTTACATGGACTAGGATGTATTTCATCTATTTCCTCAAGGATGGCCCTAACCCACTCACCTCTAATTCTTGGGCACATTCAAGTACTTGGATAATAAGAGAGAGTTGACTAGAGTTGACCTTGTGCTTGACTTGAGTTGACTTTGATCTAAAATCAAAGGCTTGGTTTTTTATGTTGAATTGTGAAGTGTTACTCGTGATGAAATAGAGGGTTTGAATATGTTTGAATCATTGCACCTTGTGATTGAATTGAGGGCTTTGTGTACTTGTTTTGTTTTGATCTTTTCTAATGTTTTTGTATTTTTGTGTTTTTGGTATGGATGCAACTAGTATGTATGCAAATCACTTTTTGATTCTTTTCTTTTTTGGAATTCAATAACAAAATGATTTAATTATCTATGAATTTAAATATGAATGCACTTTAATAATGAAATTACCTAATGCAATTTAAACTATATTTTTTGTGTTTTTCCAAAACAATTTTAGATCTAAACTATGAATTTCAAAGTACTTGGAATGAAATTAATCTATGAATTGCAATAAACTAAGTTAACAATGCTAATCTACTCAACTTGAAAGGAATCCTATCAAGGAAATTGCAATAACAAGATTACTTTTTCTAAGAGCAAATTTATGATTTAATTACTATGAAAGAATAAAGAACCTGTATCCTTTGGCGCATGAGCCTGGTGTATCCTTTATTGAGTGCACAAGAAAACTGAGAGGGGGGGGGGTGAATCAGTTGTATCAAAACTTCAAACCCTCACAAACATTCAGATCCACATTAACCTTTAAATATGTTATGATGATTAAGAATGAAAAGCAAATAACTGAAACTAAACCATAACAACACCACATCAAGAGAACACCAGATTTTATGTGGAAAACCCAAGAAGGGAAAAACCACAATGAGGATTAGCTCACAATGTAAATTAGTAACAATACTGAATTACAAAAGGCTCACTGGAGGGCTCACTGCCCAAAGGACTCACTGTCCAGAAAGAAATGCTCACTGCCAAAGGATTCACTATCTAGAAGAAAAGATAGAAGAGAAGACTCACTGCTAGGGATGAACTGCTATAATTGCATCTAACATATGCATGGAGTATAGTTCCAATGAAGCTCAATTTTCATCACAAACATCACCTTCATAGCAACACTAAAAATTGTAGACACTTTTTGCTCACTGCATCCAGTAGCTTAACACATGAAAGCTATCACTGTACTGATCAAATTCACATCATGAACATCATATTCCACATGCGCGCACACACACACAAACTCTTGACACTCATTTATACCATCATCAATATTGAAAACATTCTCCAAGGTCGGCAACACATCATAACCCATAAAATTCAAATTAGGTCTAGACCTAAACATTCCTACACCACAACTAAATCCACTCTTACATGTTATTACATGCTTCCACAATCCACGAAGCACAACCACAATTAGAGTAAACAACCAAGTCGACTAAACTTGTGTTAACACCATGATCTTTTAAGTGCACGCTTCCTCAAAACCAAAAGATGATATGTGGACCACACACCAAGCTTGAACATGATCTAGAAACATCCACAAGCACCTAAAAACCAACAAATTCCTTTGCAACATCTTTTACTTGAAGAAAGTTCACATTGAAGCACTTAACCAGCTCTATCATACATTGTCATCATCTGCAACTCAAGAAATGAATTTGCGGAGCACCAAATCATGAACCACTTGAACTGAAGAAAGATATAGACCTTATAAGCATGAATCTAGAATTGCAAAACTAGAAACAAATCTGTAGAGAAATACAGAGCAAAACATTTTCTCCTAGACACCTCTGTACAACTCATAAATACTATCCACACACTGGTGAACATAGATTTTTCTACACAATGAACTAGAGCACCAAATCTAGAATATAACATCTCTAAATACCTATAACCAACATATCCAAACTGCACAAACAGATCTTCAATAAGGAAGAAATGCAGAGAAAATCTTGATCACAGCTGTGTAGGCCAAAACACATCTTCAACACAATGTTTCCATAATTAATCAAATTTTCTCAAAAGCACTTGGAAACCCAACAACAAAAGAATATCCTCAACATCTTCAGCACCTCTACAAAGCAACCAAATCATCTTTAACAAGACAACTTAATCAAACAACAATAACGTCATTAGAAGACACAATTGACACCAATGGCAACACAAGCTTATTGACATCAATGACAACACCGATTAGCACATACTTGCAACATCCTTAAAAATCCTTTGTGTGGCAACCTTTCCTCTCCTCTACAGTAGTGTGGTACTTCTCTTGACAACAGGGATTGATGGACAATTGATTGTAACTAAAAATTAGATTTTGAAAGCAATTGGGAAGTGCCTATGAAAGCTATGAAGCACTTGGGCTTGGAAATTTGTGAGCATAACAATGCTAAATCAAGCCTTTGAAGGCTTTGGCAACAATACTAAAAGCAAACGGCACCTATGTCCTGCAAAGAGCATGAAAATGCTAAGTGGAGAGCAAAAACAAAGCTAATGAATGGCTGCAATAATGAATTTTCCTACCATGGGAAAGCTTTGAAGATTTGCAACAATGAAAACTAAAGAAATAAATAAAAAGGCTCAAAGGCCTGTGAAGAATGAAAATCTTGTGAAGATGGGAAGAACATTCTCCAACTTGAGAAATAATAGAGAGGTGAGGGGAATTTATAGCTTGGAAGGGCACACAAGAGTGGGAAATTGATTGAAGAGTTAACTCATTTGATTGAAGAGTTAACAAGCTTGATTGAGGAGTGAACTGGGTTTGATTGGGAGTGGACAAGCTTTGATAGCCTTTCATAGAAGAAGAAATGGAGTTAGCATGAGATTGATTGAGAGAAGAGTAGAATTGATTTGTGAGTTAAAATGGAGTGATTGGGAGTCCTGAATCAATTAAGAAAAGTTGATTAGTTAGGGAAGGTGACTCATGCAATCAAGGCTCAATTTGGAGCAAATTTGGGCCCAAACTGAAGAGGAAACCACGTTTGAAAACATGACAATGTCACCCCTTTTACCAATAGGGTCGTTCAGGGGTGACCCTAGGAACATGAAGACCTAGGAGTGGTTTGAAGCGCTGAGAATGACCTTGAGAGGGTGAAGAAGACATCTGGTCCCTGAAATTGGGAAAAATGATAGATTAGAGGAGATCCCCCTTTTGACAGTAGGGTCACCCAGGGGAGATCCATAAATTAAAAGGGGTGACCCAGAAAGAGGAAAAGACAGATGAAAATTGAGGGTTGGGGAAGGTGTGGGAGGTCAATTAGAGGCCTCTAGATTATTTAAATGAGTGAAATGGCTCAAGGAAATTTGAATTTCCTAGGTTATGACACTAATAGGCCATGTCAACAGGGTTGGAAAGCAAAAAAGATGAAATGTCAAAAAGGGAGAAGTGAAGGAAAAATAGGACCAAGAAGGGTTAGCCAGGGGAGGAGAAGAAAGAATGAAGGAAGGAAGTCCATCCACACGTCACCAAGCAGAATACTTACTGGGAGGTCATATTTACATGCTTAAATGTACATGTTTAGGATTACAACTCATCATAGGATTACCATGTAGGCCCATGCACTTTTTTAGTGCTTGCTTATTTGCCCCCTTGGGGATGGTATTCTACATGAAAGGTAGGTACCATTCCCGAACTAGGCCTTACCTGTTGTCAATTTCTCTCAAATGCACCTACAATAATAGGCATTAGTTTAACATTTAAAATGTTTAAAATGAGTATTGAAATTAAAGCAAGTGAACATACCATCAATTGCATTGTAAGTGTACCTAAGTGGTTTTGCTTCGCCATGGGACCTGTAAGGATGAAAGCACATAATAAGAGGGTTCAAGAGCACTACAAAATCTAAAAACTACTCTAAAATGCATTAAATGAAACTACACTACAAGAAGAGGAGAGGATAAATCTAAGAAAGAGAGGTCAAATGGTGATGAAACTATGCAAGTGAACAGTTGATGGGAAGCTATTGATGAGAGGATTGCAAATATGGCAACCAATCATTACTAACAGTTGATGGGAAGCTATTGATGAGAGGATTGCAAAGATGGCAACCAATTATTCTTATACTAACAATCAAGTATGAAAAGCATGAAAAAATCCTCTCAAAACCCTAGTTTTTGCTTTGATGATTTCTCCCAAAAGAATCCATCTTTGTCAATTTTTGTTGTTGCAATATGTTAGTTTTTCTATTTTAGTGTGTATATGCCTTTTCATTTGTCGAATTTGGATGAAATTTGTGGTTCTTGGAGTATTTTTACCATGCTAGGGCATAGGGCAGGGTTGCCCCTTTTGCCAAGGATGGTCACCCAAAGGGATCTTGTTGTCAGATAGGGTCACCCAGGGGGATTTGACCTGGTAAACTAGGTGACCTAGTCAGTTTGATTTTGACTATAGTCTTCTATCTGGTGATGTAATTAACACTTTTTTTCTCTAATTTTGACACTAAACTCATCACTTTATTACAAATTTTAGGGAATACATGCTTTTTTAATGGAATTTTGAAAATTTTTACAAATTTTTTGAGATTTTCTAAGTTTAATGGGATTTGACGTGTGGTTCTTTGTGTGTAATAGGATATGTTGATGGAATGTGAATCATGAGGAGTCTTGGTTTGCTAATTCTTATGAGGCCCTATCTTTAGAAGATCATGCTATCTTGAAGAGAGCATGATTATACATGGTATCCAAAGTTCATGTGGTTCATCCCTCATCTCATATTTATTGTGACAATCTGACCTATTGGGATGTAGATAGGAATACCTTCATGATCCCACATGGTTTCTTGGTGATCCTCATAAGGATTTTCCCACATGCTTATTTTCAACACTTCTCTTTCTATTATGGGTTTGGTATTTAACTAATGTTCTTTTTCTCTTTCTCTTTAGGTAGTGCTAAGGAGTGGAGGGATCTTGTTTAAAACACTTCACCAGATTTGGTAGCCTCTACCACCAATTACTCACAGGAGATACTACTTATGGGTGCACACTTGCCTTCCATGGCCAACCGTCACACTAACATCTTTGCTCTGACATATCACTATTGCTAGGAGGTTGTTCCTTCGAGAGTTAAGAATAATATACTTTAGGGTGAGAAGATCATTCTTTGAGAGATGGTTTGGCTGGGAATTCATAGGCCTAATTCATGAACCAATACAATGGAGCCTTCCCACTCATAGGTTACTAGTAGGGTTCCTTATTCTCACAGGACTCAAGGAGGTTTAGGAACTTGGAGGAAGGTTAGGAGTAGGAGTCCTGAGGGCTCCATTGGTCAGATTCGTCCTTGAAGTTCTATGTTATTTCTATTTTTCCACCTTGCATGGGGAGATATGTTTATCTTGAGAGAATTTTGTCTGCTATTTCTTGAGTCTCGCCTTATGTAATGACTTGTACTTGATCTTTTGATAATGTTGATGGAATTGCTCTTGTGATCTTAATTGTTGATTTACTCATCTCTTGTGCATATGGATAATTTAGAACCTTTATTATTTGATCCCTAGAACTTTTAACATTGATGCAAAAATAAATGATTATGCTATGTTTTTGGTGTTTTTTAAATGCTTTATGTATGAATATGCAAGTGCGAATGGATGCAAGATGCAATACAAACTCTACTTCCTATATCTATATTTTTTGATTGATTTTTTTAAAATTTTTTGGCATCTATGCATATGGGACAAACAATGTCATAGCTCTTTAGTAGGATTTTTGACTTAGGGGATTACAAGTTAACTTGGTATAAAGAGACTCATTGATCTTCAGGATAGAATTAGGGACTCAAGTGGGAATGTGAAGGAGATGGAATGTTCTTGATTTTGGCTTCATAAAAGGCTAAGCGTTGATCCTTATCTAGACAAAACAAATTGATAAGCTTACAACTTAAACAAGCAACAAATTTTATTAGTACCTTCTAGACTTAGATCAAAGATGACCAACAAGATAGACCTGGGCTAAAGAAAATGCTACAGAACAAAAGATGACCCTAAAGACAATTAGACTCTTGGCTTTCTTAGCTAGTGCATGTGTGTGCTTTGTAGCTTTCTTTTTACTTTCTCTGATAGATGTCACTCTCATAGCTGCAAGCTTAGATTTATCTCCACTCGAGAGTACATACATCAAAAATCTTCTCTTTTCTCTCTTTTTTATATTTTTGTTTTTTTGCTATGACTCACTTGAATCTTTTGCTTTTTCTTGGTATTTTTGGTACTTTTGACTTTTTATGCTTTGGTATTTTCTTTCCTATGATTTCTCTTTCTCTCACTCTTTTTTTATCATTCATTTTTTTATTCACTTGTATTTTTTTGATTGCTTCCTATAGAGTTATGATGCTCCTAGCATTTTTGGCTAGGAAAGATAAGGGGCTGAGCACCACCAAATTTTTCTCTATCTAGTCCAACTTCTATTCTACTAAGGAGGAATGGGGGAAGTCTACTTGCAAACTTTTATTAAGTATTGTAGGTTTGAAGACTAACTTTGCTTAGACTTAACAACTTGGATTGTTAAGATTGTGTTAAGTTTGAAGCTAAGAGCTAGGTTTTAATCAGAATCATTGGGAGGTGTATATAGGGGAATAATAATAAATGGTGGAATCATGATCATATGGGTAAGGTTCAAAGGGTCAACTTATACATAAGAAACCTTAGACATTTTACTACTTAAGACAAAAATTGAACAAGAGCATCACTCACATAAATGCATGGTGGAACAGAATGAAGAATGCAACTTTTTTATTTTTATGATTTTTATAATTGTTATGGCTTTTTTGAACTATTTTATTTTTTTTTGGATTTTTTGGTTTTATATTTTTTAATGATTTTTTATACATAATATTTCTTGAGGTGGAAGGCGTCAACCGTCTCACCAAACTCTTCACCTTCCATAGTGCACAAGAGATATGCACCATTTATGATATCTTCCTTGATTATGTATGGTCCTTTCCAGTCTTCGTGGAATTTCATTTTCTTTCTTAGGATAATTTCTCCTACTCTATATTGTCCTAAAGGATTGTTTTGTTCTTGCGAACTTGGTTCCATGACTTCTTGTGATAACGTGAGGTGAGCCAAGGCCTCAAAGGATTTTTGGTGTGAAGGAGTCTAATATAAGACTCTATCACAACTCAAGAGATCAACAAGTAAATTGAAATCATCTTGCACGTAAATTCTTACTATATCTCATTCTTGGACACTTTGTAAATATTGAAACAATTCAAAAGGGGTTTGTGGTTCTCTTTGCTCTTTTGGAGGAACAAACCTTATACTTGCCTTTCTATTCAGTTTTGGTTGCATGTCCATGGAGTATCCTACATATTGTTTAGGAAACTCAAGGATAATAGGATCCTCTTCTCCTATGGTTATTTGTAACTTGTGTTCTTGTGAAATTCACCTTCGCTAACCTCATTTTTGTCAGGGAATCTATCGACCATTTCTATTTCAATGTCATTAGATTGCACTGATGTCGAAGTGAAAGGTAATTTTGGATGTTGATGAATTATAAAGGCTTTTGACAAAACTTCTAGATATTTTTTGAGTCATTGTTAACCTCGTTGCCTTTTTCTTGATTATCATACTCTTCTTGTGTAGGAAGTGTCTGTTGGGTCCAAAAACTGTAGGTCCAAAACCCTAAAGTATGTTCTAACCTTCAAATTTAGGGGACATATTCAAGTAGGTAGTGATGGTGATAGGTTGTCATTGATGTCAAAAGTGTGTTCAGTTGATGTTGCAAAGTTGCCATAGTTGTTGTAGGACATCAGGAGGAGATAGTTGTTCATTGCGGAGTTGGTTTGGTGTAATGTAGTATTGATGGCAAAAGTGTCTTCTTGTTTAGATCAGAATCAGGATGTTGTTCAAGAAGACTTCAAAGAAGATCTCAGTTGATCAAGAGGAGTTCACATGATGGCATGGTGATGTTCACTTGGTTGCAGATGAGAAAGGAGTTGTTTTCTTTTTCAGTTGGTCATGGTTTAAGTATGTTAATGCACAAGGCAAATATGGTCTTTCCAGAATGTGCTCATCTATGTTGTTAGGAGTGCCTCAAGGCAAGGTTGTTATTGATATATTGTTGTTAATATGCTTCAAGATTGTAACAGGTTGATTACTTTATTTTGATGGTAGTCTTGGTGGTTCAGAATGTTCAATGATGTATTCAGATGATGGTTCTCGTTCATATCATGATCATGATTCAAAGGAATAGGCTTATCAAAGATTTCACATGAAGATGTTTGGTTGATGGTGTTTCAGTTGATGACCTTTCATATCATGCTAAGGATGCTTCAAGATGTCTGTATGTTTAGGAGATCATGATCATATGTGATTGGGTGATCAAGAAGTGCTTTTGATAAATCACATTTATTAATGTGGTCAAAGGTTTTTGAATAAGGTTTAAAATCATTTATTTTCTAACATAGCTCTCTCACTATTGCACTTTTGTTGTATTGAGATGTTGACCTGATATCACAGGTCTGTCACTTAATGTGACCTGTCAAAGGGAGGTATGCATGTTAGAAAAACTGGCCCCTTCACCTGCATCGGTCATCTCTTAAAAAGCTTGAGCGACAAATATAAAGAAAGTTCAAAATACATAGAACTTAGTGGGAGCCATCGATTTGTTTAAAGTGAACTTTATATTATTTATACATCCTAGTGAAGCTTCGAAAGGGAAGAAAAATTTATTTGAAGGTTTTGGTAAATGAAATCATTCGAAGGTTTTTTTGTGAAGAGTTTGTTTTATTTTTTAAAAGCCATCGAATATTTCTTAAGAACCTTTTTGAAGTCCGAAAAAAAAAAAGATAAATGGTTTCCTTTTTTTAAACTTAGAAACTTTCTTTTTAAATTTCTTTTGGTCGGTCCCTTATGACATCAATTTAAGGAGTTTTTATAAGGAGATTTTTTATTTTTGTTGCTTTTTCTAAATGAGAGAAAAATCTTTATGAAGAGATTTTTTAATGGTGATATTGGAATTAGTGAAGGTGATTTTTTTGAGAAGAAGTTTGGATATATTGAAGAAAATTTTCAAGGTAGATTGAGAGATATTTTTTTCAGATTGATTGAAGGCATCTTACAGATGATATTTTTTTCTTGGAGAGTCTTTTCATTTTGTTTCTTGCAGATTAAAAGAGAATATGAAAAGTTTTGAATAGGATTTAATTTTATAATTATCCTATTTTGTTTGGAAATGATTTTTTCAGGAAGATGAAAAGAAAATGAAAGGAGATTATCAATGAATTTTTGATATGAATTGTTTATGCAGAGAGAATGTGACAGGTCAGGAGAGGATATTTAATTTCTTGATTTTTATGTCATCTGGTGTGCCTTGAAAATGTGTGGATAAAATACAGATCAATGATGAAATAATTTGATAATATAGTTGAAATGGATGTGAATCTATACGAAAAATTGAAGACAACTTGAATGACACAGATTGAATCAAATCAAGTAGAGATTGATTAGTATGCAGAGATAATTAGGTGAATTGTTTTTTATTGAAGATGAAATGCAGAGGAAGACATTGAGAATGTATTGTGAATCAGGTAATTTGATTATACAGAGATCATGAAATTGATAAGCAGATTGGATTGAATATGATTGCAAATTCAGAGAAGACATGTTGAGTAATGGTGCAAATCAGATTGAGTGGCAATCACTTCTTGTACACTTTGCAGTTTGTTTTGTATTAGGGGTTGGTGCTCCTTGAAGTTGGTGCTTCTAAACATTGTAATCAGTGAGATTTTTGATAAAGCTAGTGAGGCAATTTTGGAGTGGTTTTTCTACCCATGGAGGGTTTTCCACTCGTGCAAATCTTGTGTCATAATCTTGTCTGTGTGTATGATTTACTCATGAGGTTTTGTTCTCTTTCTTCATTCTCAGTCATGTGCATATGTGTTTGACAAATCAATGATATCTTTCTCTCCTTGTGTTTTGAAAGTTAAAGTTTGCAAAAAGATTTGAAAATTCACACAACACTGATTCACCCCCCTCTTAGTGTTGTCCTTGATTCCTTCAATTGGTATCAAAGCCACGTTCCCTTTAGAAGCTTAATCAGCTTGGGTAGATCCTGTGAGTGGAGTTCAATGGGTAAGTGCAGAAGAAATAAGAGCAAGAAAATTGTCAAGTCTCAGACTAGTCAAAACTCTTCATCTTTATCAAATTCAAAGGTTGATATAGAATTTGTTGATATAAATGTTCCCCATTTTGAATCTAATATTGTATTAGAAGATTCCTCAGTTTGACGGTTCAAATTTTTTAGTTTGTTATGTTAGAATGTAGATTTATTTATCCTCTTTAGGATATGATGTTTTAATGTCTGTTGAGAATGGATATTCTAACTCTGCAAATAACAAAGAGGCTCTTGAATGTAGTCATATAGCTAAGAAGGTTATTTTATCTGGTTTATCTAATGATGTTTCTTGTAAATTTGTGCAGTGTGAAACAGCTCATGATGTCTAGAAAGAATTAATAAGAATTTATCAAGGTAATGATAAAGAAGAGGACAATTTGGTGTCTAATGAAAGTGACCATGAAAGAAGGCAATCACATGAAGTAGTTGAAACCCAATCATTTAGAAGAAGCTAACATCATAAGTGATGATGATCAGGATTATGATGAACAAGACTGTGAGATTGATATGGAGGGAGAGCTTATATATGCTCTAAGTGAGCTTAACAATTATAAGAAGGAGAACTAGAAATTAATGTTGCAGCTGCAACAAGAAAGAGATTTAAAAGACAAAGCTCTTACAGATCTTGAAGATGCTAGAAACCTGATTATTGACTTGAAGAATCAAGCAGGTGAATCAGACAAATTGATTGTCAATTTGAAGACAAAAGTTGAGGAAGCTAAGAGGATAGCAGATGTTTCAATATCTAACCTTGAAGTTAGAAGGATTAAGAATCTGAAATTAGAAGGTGATATTATAAATATGAGAAAAGAGCATGATGGGCTCAAGGCTTTATCTAAGAAGTATAAGGAGTTTGAAGAAAGCTCAAACAAGTTGCATGAGATGTTGGGCAAATAGAAGCATCATAATGACACTACTGGTTTAGGATTTGAAGGAGAGTGTTCAAAAGTCAGAGAGACTCCCAGAAAGAAGATTGATTTGAATGCTTCCACTGAAAACAAAATGCAAAATCAAAGAAGAAGAAATTTTAGAAGAAATGCTCCTGTAAGACAAGCATACATGTACAGGTATAATTATTCTTTTAGTGGTTATTGTTATACTTGTAATCAATTTGGACACAAATCAGTTAATTGCAGAAGGAATACTGATATTGTTTGTTACAAGTGCAATAATGTTGGACACATTCAAAGAAACTGCAAAATGAATAGAATGTATGTTCTTGCATGGAAGCTTAACATGACTACTCAAAGGTACTATTAGTCATTTGATTATGATTGTAACATAGTTTGTTATAATTGCAATACTCTTGGACACAAAGCATGGAGTTGCAGAATGTATGCTTCACCTAATTTGAAAAGGTTGAAAAGAAAATAAGGTATAAAGGTTTGGAGGAAGAAAGAACCTATGAAAGTGTGGAAGCAAAAACAAAGTCAGGACAAGAAGGATCCTAAACTTGTGCATCTTGCACAAGTTACATCATCAGTTGAATAATAGATAACATGATGTGAGGGGGAGTTGTTCTTGTTCTATCTTTTATCCCCAAGAAGTTACAGGAGGAGATCAGTTGATGTTTATCAATGAGATGAACTTGTTTTGTTTATCATGCTTGCTTGATAATGTTTGAAATGAAGTTTCTGATGTTTTTGAGTTTCAATGTATGTCAGCAATACAGGTGTTCATGATCAGTGACATGTTTAGTGGTTCATAATGTATATAAGGTGTTCAAAAGTTCTCTGCACAAAGAGTTTGATGATGTTGTGACTTGATCCTATTTGTGTATTGTTCATATCATGTTGATACTTACATGGTTGAGTTGTCATGATGCTTCAGTTAAGGTGTTCTCAAGGAACTCTCATCAGATGTTTGCATATGTTGGCTGAGGAGGTTGAAATTGGAAGAATTTAATTCTTAACAATTGTCTTTGCATTTATTTTTGCAAAGTTTTGTTGCAAAAAGAACTTGGTGTTTAGTCTTGATGGGCTGATTTGAATGATAAAGTCAAGAGGCAAGAGTTCTTGTTGATTGCAGTATGTTTCAGATGTGGTTATGTATATATTAGATTTGATAGTATGTTGTAAAAAGATGTGCAGGAACAACAGGATAGTCTTCATTTATTCAGATGGTCTTCATTCTTTTTCATGTCAAAAAGGATGTGCAAGAATAGATTGGTTGCAGGATGATAATTCATGTTGGAAGCCTGTGGCAAGGACATCTCTTTGTGATATATATTCTTCATGCTAATTTTTATTTGTGAAAAGTGTAGTCTTTACATGAAATTCAAGTTCATATAATTCATATCAAAGTAGTCAATTTGATGATCATTTCTATTACTTTGTTGAGTTATGGAGCCTTCTAGTGGTTTAGAGATAATGTCAAAAGCATGTGATAATCTGACATGTTTCTTTGATGGCTTTTCATCATTAATATGTTTCAGGGAGTTAATCAGAGGATTGAGTTGTCACTATCATGGAAGATTTGAAAAGGTCTTATCAAAAGTTGTCATCATGTCATCTTGAGTTGGGAACTGTGTGATGAGGAGTTTTCATGTTTTTGCAAAGTGTTCAAGGAGTTGGTATTTGGATGCATAGATATGTCATCTTCATCCTCACATTGGTATTATGTCAAGAAGTGATATTATGTTGAGGTTGACATACATGTTTCATTCTGTCAGGACAGTGGTCAGTGTTGGTTATTCATGTCAGTGATTAACAGTGATATTTATGAGTAGTGATTTGTTTGTGTACATCAACACAGGGGGAGCAAATAGATTTGTGTCTTTGTCATCAGATGTCAAAGAGGGGGAGAGAGAGAAATTAAATAATGAAGTTTTGGCATCAATGACAAAGGGGGAGTTTGATGGTGACAGGTTGTCATTGATGTCAAAAGTGTGTTCAGTTGATGTTGCAAAGTTGCCATAGTTATTGCAGGACATCAGGAGGAGATAGTTTTTCATTGTGGAGGTGGTTTGGTGTAATGTAGTATTGATGGAAAAAGTGTCTTCTTGTTTAGATCAGTATCAGGATGTTGTTCAAGAAGACCTCAAAGAAGATCTCAGTTGATTAAGAGGAGTTCACATGATGGCATGGTGATGTTCACTTGGTTGCAGATGAGAAAGGAGTTGTTTTCTTTTTTAGTTGGTCATGGTTTAAGTATGTTAATGCACAAGGCAAATATGGTCTTTCCAGAATGTGCTCATCTATGTTGTTAGGAGTGCCTCAAGGCAAGGTTGTTAAACTTAGAAACTTTCTTTTTAAATTTCTTTTGGTCGGTCCATTATGACATCAATTTAAGGTGTTTTTATAAGGAGATTTTTTATTTTTGTTGCTTTTTCTAAATGAGAGAAAAATATTTATGAAGAGATTTTTTAATGGTGATATTGGAATCAGTGAAGGTGATTTTTTTTGAGAAGTTTGGAGATATTGAAGAAAATTTTCAAGGCAGATTGAGAGATATTTTTTTCAGGTTGATTGAAGGCATCTTACAGATGAAAAGTCTAAAATGTTTTCTTGGAAAATATTTTTGAGGAGTTTTTTTTTCTTAAGACAAAGAAGATTTATTTTTGGCAGAGATATATTTTTCTTGTTGAAGACTTTATTTGTAGAGAAGGAGAATAAATTATTGAAGGAATATGAAAAGATTTTGCAGATGGATTTTTGTGGGAAGCTTCAAATGATTTTTTCTTGGAGAGTCTTTTCATTTTGTTTCTTGCAGATTAAAAGAGAATATGAAAAGTTTTAAATGGGATTTAATTTTATAATTATCCTATTTTGTTTGGAAATGATTTTTTTAGGAAGATGAAAAGAAAATGAAAGGAGATTATCAATGAATTTTTGATATGAATTGTTTATGCAGAGAGAATGTGAAAGGTTAGGAGAGGATATTTAATTTCTTGATTTTTATGTCATCTGGTGTGCCTTGAAAATGTGTGGATAAAATGCAGATCAATGATGAAACAATTTGATAATACAGTTGAAATGGATGTGAATCTATACAAAAAATTGAAGACAACTTGAATGACACAAATTGAATCAAATCAAGCAGAGATTGACAAGATCATCAGAAAGAAAATTGATTGCATCAGGTGAATTAGTATGCAGAGATAATCAGGTGAATTATTTTTTATTGAAGATGAAATGCTGAGGAAGACATTAAGAATGTATTGTGAATCAGGTAATTTGATTATACAGAGATCATGAAATTGATAAGTAGATTAGATTGAATATGATTGCAAATTCAGAGAAGACATGTTGAGTAATGGTGCAAATCAGATTGAGTGGCAATCACTTCTTGTACACTTTGCAGTTTGTTCTGAATTAAGGGTTGGTGCTCCTTGAATTTGGTGCTTCTAAACATTGTAATCAGTGAGATTTTTGATAAAGCCAGTGAGGCAGTTTTGGAGTGGTTTTTCTACCTGTGGAGGGTTTTCCACTCGTGCAAATCTTGTGTCATAATCTTGTCTGTGTATGATTTACTCATGAGGTTTTGTTCTCTTTCTTCATTCTCAGTCATGTGCATATGTGTTTGACAAATCAATGACATCTTTCTCTCCTTTTGTTTTGAAAGTTAAAGTTTGCAAAAAGATTTGAAAATTCACACAACACTGATTCACCCCCCCTCTCAATGTTGTCCTTGACTCCTACAGATAGAACATGGACTTATTAATAGATTAGGGATGGTTAAATGCCAACTACATGAGTGTGTAGACTCCTTTACACTTCAAGCTCAGCTATACTTAAGAGTGATATTCCTAGAGGCACAAGATATTCCTAGAATTCATAACATTGCTATAATGCCCAAATGCAATTCTAATCCCAAAACTGTCACTAGATTAAAGTAAGTTTGCTGCTAAAACCTCTGATTAAGCTAATTACTATACTATGCATATGCACCCAAAGATGACAAGATCACATCCTTAAGATGAATCCACTTAAACTTTACATACACAACATACATAGTGCATGCATACATGTACATGTTTCACCAATGATTTAAACTATTTTGAATCGCTTGAGATTTATCCCTAGTTGTTATATTGAATCATGCATAGCATGTAGAACCTATCCTAAACATTTTTCTACAATGAACAAGGCAAAGATTTGATTTAAAAGTAGTGACTAATCCATCCCCAATATGGACTAGTGCCTACTCCATTGGGCAATTGAGTCATGAACAATAAATGGAAAGAGACACATCCATCAAAATATCAACAAAATCATGAGTTGCATTCACATACAAATCTAAAATATATTTCATATGATTTATTAATCCCAAATACAACTATAATAATCCATATGTATAACAAAGGAAAGACCCATACAAAAGGTTTGCACGATTTAAATGTTTTCATACATTATCCAACTTTTGTTACATTCATGCTAGAAAATGTGGCAAAGGAGAATACAAAAATGTGATTCAATATCCCCCTAAATCATTACAAAGTATCATGGAGACATACCATAATATGAGAATATTCAATGAAGACCATTCCTACTTTCTATTGGACACATCTCTTCATTCCCAGTTTAGATGTTATGCTCTACTTGATGCCCTAAAATATCCCTTAGGTATTCCAGACTAGGCAATTGGTTCTACGACCAACCCATAAAACATCTTCTTTTCATGTATATATAGCATTTTGTTTGCATTATTACACCTAGGCGGGAAAAATCTACCCTACCAACCAACATTACTCCTTGACCAACTCCACCAACCTATACCTACTTCAATAAACATCATTAGTGACTTCAATTTGGTCAAAATCAAGCAATAATAATGGCATGGGGAAGATCAACGTTTAAAATACAATGCCCGCTGAAAAGTTTGTGTCAAGCTTTTACAACACTTTAAAATACATTAAGTATTTTAAAATATTACATTTATCACATGCTTTATAATCACATCAACTTTCATATTTGATTTTCAAATTTGATTCATCCTTTTGTCTTTTAGCACATTAGACTCTCCACAAACCTTGGAACCATCCTTCCTTTTTCCCCTTTGGTGAAACTCTCCCTTTTAGAACCTTTTTCGCAAGTTCGCAGGTTTGTGAATCTACGGAACCACCAAAAACTCATCCTCTTCATTCATTTCTTTCTTTCTCCATCTCCATATTTCTCTTCCTTGTCCTTTTTATTTGTCTTTTGCTTTTCTTTTTACCAAAATTGCCTTTAAACTTTACCTGACGTGAACCTATTTTAGCATTTCATCGAGTTCGTGAACTAGCAAACTCACCAAAACCTTCTTCATTTTCTTTTCTCTTCTAAATTATTTTTTCTTCCTTCTTATTCAATGTTTTGCCCCATTGGCGAACCTTGGAACATTAGAACTTCCTTTCGACAAGTTCACAGGTTCATGAACCCGCTAAACTATTGAAAGTTAATGCAAATGGGGCTGCAAACACTTAGAACACAAAGGGGATTTCGTATTTGGGATTTTTTATGATCAACAAGGGAATTTTAAATTCATATTTTTAGGGTTTTACACTTGAATAAATTTTGGATGGTGATCTACATTAAAATAATCTGAGATTAGATATTAGATGGTGGGCACAAAGGGGCATTTTAACTAATTCAAACACAAGTTTTGCAAGGTCAGGAATAAGAAAAAATGGGGTGCCAACACTAGCTCTAGTTGGGGATGTGTGGCAATCATGGCACAACAAGAACTAGCAATCTCTGAAAAGACCAAGAGGGAAAAACACATAGGGGAAAACAAAACAACACAAATGTATTTACAACAAAGGCGACAACAACGAATAGATATACACAACAAATTACAACCAATAACATGAAGGCATTGAGAAATAAAGGATGGCTACAAACAAAATTTAAACACATAGTAGGACAAGCCTAAGAAAAGAAATTGAAACTACTTGCCTCTATCAAAGACAAGTTGAAAGAAGGAGTCGATCTCCTTCAAACCAAATCTATACTTTTCACATCGCTGCAACAAATGAAAACTGCCACATGCGTGTATCAATCTGAAACCACCTTTCATGGAGAAAAGGCCAGCTCCATCATGAAGAACACTACTATAAGGTAACCACAAATAATAGGTTTTGGACCTATTCCAAATCATATAATATTTCTTCCCAACAACAAAGGATGAGCACAATTCAGGTCAACAACAAAAGAAGTGGATGGGAATAAACATCCATCCACACACACAACATCACTATCCCTTCTGGCCTCTTCATGTAATCTAAGGGAAAACAATAATACCTCTAGTTCACATGGTAAATAAAATTGTGCCTAAATGCACTTTTGATCCACACAAGTTCAGACACATCCTTTTGCAGATCAAAATGGAAAAAATCCATCTCTGGCATACCTTCAAATTGAAATGCAACATGTGAATCTACAATTTGACACTCGTGTTGCTTCTCTACATCCTCTTCATTTGTATTTTGGGCCCATATAAATGATTCAAATTCACACACAACACTATCATCCACATCAACAGAAACTTGTCCATCACAAAAGGAACGTTTCATAATCATAATTGTCAAGTTCTTGGGCAATAGGCGGACAACATACACAACTTTCACAAGTGTTGATACAATCTTCAATTATTGAATTATAAACATAATTCAATCCAAAATTCAAACCATCATCACACAAATTAGAACCATGAGACATCTCATATGAAGACTCAAACTCTTCAATTTGTCTCACTATTTGAAGCTCATAAAGGCAATCTATTGTGTCATATATATCGCTGCAAACAAAATGGTCACATTCTTCTTCCTTATTCATTTTGACATCATCTCCTTGTGGTTGACTTGAAGCACACTCTACATGGAGAAGACAACATACTTTGCACCACAAAAATAAGCTTTCATATGCATCCATATGATCACCATCTTCACAATCTTCAAGGGCAAATTCTTCACATTGAAAATAATGGCTGCTCCAACATCTATCTCTGATTAGTTATTATTAGGTGCATCCTCATGCAAACAAATACCAATTGCTTCATCATCACAAACATAAACAAAATAGGGCAACATATCAAACAAGAAACAAGTTTCTTGTTCACTCATTGTTTCATTTACCTATGAACAATCTACATAATTATCTTCTAAAATTGATCCATTTGACTTCTCATCCTTGCACACAACATCCTCATTATTCACTGAGCCACATACCTCAACACTAGATTGGAAATTATCATTGGATTTGTCATTGTTATCTTCAACATGATGAGTTTTCCAACTGAAGATAGGTGCATATGTTGTCCTTATCATCTGCATCACTATCATATAATGCACCATCTTCACATTCTACCCATCTGACTCCACATTCATCATAATTTGATGCTTCATTAATCTGATCATTTTTAACAATATTATTTCAACTTTCTACCACCTTCATTACTTGTAGAACTTTGGATTTCACATGCAACTTTATTACTCTTATATCCTTGCTTCCTTGCTCTACCATTGTTCTTCTTGCCTCCTTCCTTACTTGCAAAACTTTAGATCTCATGTGCAACTTCGCAACTCTTTTATATTTTCTTCTCTACTTTGCCCTTTTTCCAGCCCTTCATTGCTTGTGAAACTTCAAACCTCACATGCAACTTTACAACTTTTACATCCTTAATTTTGTGTTCTTCTAATCTCCCATGCACATGCACTATAGGATTTTGGTCTTTCCTTGAAAGTTTCAAATTGCATGCCAAGTTTTGATCCCCACTCATTTTCACTATGGACTTCCCAACCTTCTATGCAATTTACAAAACTTAAATATAACTTTACCTTAGAGTTTTGTCATTTGATCAATGTTTCTCTCTACCCCTTGTATATTTTGGCATGTCATTAATGCTATCAAATGAATGGAATGGAGACTTGTAGACCTACAAATCAAGCCTAGGTACTATTGGACTCCTCAAAGGCATGAATTCATATGTAAGGCCATGTGCTACTGATGAAATGTGCATGGGTGAATTGGATGAGATTAATGAATGCCTACACTTGAAGGCCAACAAATTGGTACCTAGTGATTTGGCTGATTGTGGAAAGGATGCTTTCTTTACCTTATGGTACCTATTAATATATCCAAGGGATATTTCTTGTGTAAATGTTTGTATTGGCAAGTTGCATATGTTGACTACAAGAGATCCCCGAGACCCCACCCAAGGAACTAGATGTAATATAAATAAAATGTTATATATACATGGATGTAATATGCCTAATAGGTTAGTGTTTTAACAACTTTCTAGTTATATGTGCCTTAGGTTGTTTAGGGCATCAATTCATGCAAGTTAGGTTTGTGAGGGAAAATATTATGATTTGTAAATCATAGGAAGTGTATTCAGTTGAAATTATATCTATAACTAAATGTATCCATGGTGGGTTGTAGTAACTTAGGGGGATCTTTAAACCTAGTTGTGGGTTCCTTCTTTCCACACTTGCTAGCATGATTATAATAGGATTTAGATGAAAGTATGACAACATTATAATTCATTATAAAAAATTTGTAATGGTATTTTATTTTTCAAATGGGTTATTGCAACTTTGAGATGGATTATTAAGCATATTTAATTATAGAAAGATTTTGTCTCTGATTTATGTGTGTATGCAAGTCTAGTTCCATTTATGGTTTGTAGGTGTGCTCTCCTTTTCCTTTCAGGATATGACTTTATAGCCCATTTCAGTAGACACTAGTCTAGGAGATGAAAAAACAAACATATTCCAATCATACTATCTTGTCCTCATCATCTTAGGGGTAGAGTTAGGTCACACCAGTCTTGTATGATCTAGTAATGCAATTCACAATGTATCTCATGTTGTTCAGAAACTAATAAATCCTTTATCGATCATAAACATATGTTGTCTTTCTTGCACATATGTGTGAAGTTAAGTGGATTGACTTATTGCAGAATAATACTACTATTATCTTTTGGTGCATATGTGAGAACATTCTCATCTTCTCATTTGGAGGTACTAATGGTCTAGTTGTAGCCAACACTGACATGAAACTTAGTGACATATTTTGGAGTTAATAGTGCATCAACTATGGTTGCTAGGACCTTGAGTTCATTCATTCATTTATCTTTAATTGTACTATCTTAAAGACCTTAGTGGACACCCTCCTTGGCCAAGCAAAGCCTAAATAGAAGGAATTACCCATGCTTATTACTTGGCCAATTCTTGTCCCTACCCAATTATAAGTTACAATCTATCTACCTTAAGTTGAAATCCTTGGCACTTAGGTACAATTTGTCTTTAGGGATTTTGGGTTTCACAACTTTTAGATTCAACAAGATCCAAGACCATGATCTCCATCACTCACACCTAGAAGAATAGGGTGAGTGTGACATAATTTATCAACCCTCATTTGACACCACCACACATCCAAAAGGATGTGGAAATGACATCCTAATCTTTGGTTCATTCACACAAGAGGGAGGACAAATGGGAGATCTAAGATCTCACCTAGACATAGACATAGACATAGACTAGGCTAGTAATTCTTACATGTAAGACATGAATCCTAACACAAAAGGATTCAAAACTCTCAAAGTACACAAAGTAGTATCCAAACCAAGATCATAGGAATTCAAGGTAGACCATATGATAAAACTTACCTTTAGAAATTTAAACAAAAAACCTCAAAAAATGCTCATTATCTACAAGTCACTTCCATTGGCTATAGATCACCCCTATTTCAAGTCCCAATTTTCTAGGTAAGTTGAAAGACATCCAAGCAACCCTCAAATCACCCTTGTTGCTAGGGAAAATCACTTCTAGCAAAACAAGTTATTCCTAGATAGTGTATAGGGCCTAAAATAGACAATAGAGTTCCCAAAAGCATTAAAATTAGTTTCAAGGTAAATGAAAGGGCCCCATATAAGATTAAAGTCACATTTAACACTCAACACTAAGTTACCACCACCCAAGACAAGATTCAAGGGCACAAAACCAAGACTTGTGAACGGATATGCCTAGACAAGCCACTAACAACCTACACTACCAAAGGTGTAAGTTTCATGTTAAAGGGTTGTTTAAAGGATTGAATCAACTAGTTTCCACATGTCTAAGGTTTAATAAAATACTTAAACATTCACATAAACCACAAGTTCAATTTTATCCAAAAGCATACCATTATCCAAAAAAATGACAACATACATCAAATCTGACAAAGCAAGAATGAGCATTACAACTCCTTGACCACAAGGAAGAATTAACAACACTTTATCATTGATACTATCTACACATAACATTCAAATGACAACATGCATAGCCGATAATATTTATTTCAACTTGAAAGATAAATTAGATCCCTCATCAATCATTCTAGGACTTATTTAACATGCTAAATCCTTCACCAGACGACATATAAAATAAACACAAATAGTAATATCAACCATGTGGAACCCTTAGGCCCACCCATTTGTACTAGGAGGCCGCCAACTAGATAGTTTTAAAACACTCATTCCAAACAAGTGGTTGGATATACACACCAATTTAAAAACATATCATACAAAAACACTAAGAAAGTAAACATGAGGGTTCTACCAACACCACATAAATGTATAAGGATGGGATACACTACTTCAATTGAATATAAAATCTAATGGTACAAAAGAGAGAGCTACTAGGACTAGAGTAGTGGAGTGTCATCATAGTGGCCTCAAGACCTTGTGAAGGTGAGGAGTGTAACCTCCCATATACTATATAAGAGACCCTCATTGACTTTAAACAACCATGACAAGTTGTGACCAATCCATATACAATCATTTCATGCCTTAAAAAATAGTATCATGTTCTTTTCATTAAGCTTATAAATGTTTTTACCTCATTTAGTTTGAATCACTTGTCTTTTTAATACTCTCTTGGGTCCTCATTGTAGGGTTATATAATCTAAATGGACAATGAGACCTAGTCATCTCCTACTGTGTGAAGACCAAAAATGATCAAAAGATGAGGGTATAGAAAATGAGGCTAAAAACCTTGACCCTCATAACCATGAGGTAAGCAATCATATTTCTATGATGAGACTTTATGTTCCACAAAATAAGAAGTTGAAACATGGTCTAAAATCAAAGGGATTGGTTTGAGGGGAAAATTCTTCTCTACATAAGGATCCTCCCTCTTTTGGGACTCTTTTAGATCCAATCACCATTGTAGTTGATGGGGCTCATGAGGTTTCTCTTAAGGAGGGGGGTTTTGTCCCCATGGTCAAGGATAAAATAGAGACCCTTTTGGTTGGCTTGCCTTGGTTGGTTTCATCTCCTCACTCTTTAGATATTTCTAAGTTTTTTGTGTAGAGGAATGAGATTTCCTAGGTGGTCAAAGGTGTATATTATCCCTCAAAGGTTTGTCCTACTACTAAGAAGGGCTTGGTTGAAGATGGAGCCTTCTCCCTGGACCATGGTTCTAATGCTACAATTTTGTTGATGGATAACAACACTATTGTGTGTGTTATACCTTGTGTAAAAAAGCAATTTTATGATGGGGAGACATGTGTGGTGCTTTTAGAAAATGATAGATATCATGTTGTGGCAAGTAAGGAGTCTTTAGATGGATCTTTTTTCAGAATAAATAGGAACTCCAAGAAGCATGCTGACATTGGCTCTGATCCCAAGAGAGGTAAACCTAATATGAAGGAAGTTCAAGTAAGGGAAAGTTTAAAGGTAATAGCCAATGGAAACCAAAGTACACTTAAGGTGGGTGCTTCCAAATTCTCCTCTAAATCCTAAAAATGAAAATTATTTCTTGAAATATTAGGGAGTTTAATATATCCCACAAGTGGGAAATTTTTAAAATAGTTTGGAGAATAAACAAGCTTGACTTGCTTCTTCTTCAGAAGGTCAAGATGCCCATGGATAGTTTTTGTAATATAAATAATAGGATATGGAATGATTTATCCTTAATTGGGGTTGACTTTGATGGCATCTTAGGAGGCATTATCACCTTGTGGAATCCTTAGATAGTTGCTGGTGTGGTCTTGGTTTCCTCTCCTCACCATCTTGCAGTCCTCTTCACCTTTAAGTGTGATAATTTATATTGGATTTTATCCAATGTCTATGCCCCTAATTCACCCCAGGATTAGAGAAGGCTTCAGAAGGATATGGTATACTTTTGGGAGCTACACAAGGATGTCAAATGGCTATTGGTGGATATTTTAACTCCCCCTTTTCACCATGAGAAAAAAAGAGGGTCTTATGAGTTCTAAGACAACATGGAGGACCTAGAAATATTTATTTCTTCTTGTGCCCTTTTGGATGTGGAATTAAGGGGATCTAACTTTACCTAGTCGAATGGGATGGTTATCTCTACAAGCCTCCAAAAAGTACCTTATTGATCTTCACCCTTCACTCAAAACAAGGTAATCTCCACCCTTCATCTTCCTTAATCCTTGTCTTATTTATTTGCACATATCCCAAGCCCCCATTTGTGAGCATCTCATTTCCCCACACAAATGGGTCAATCACAACCCTTCATCATTAAATTCCCTTAGAATCTAATCAATCCTAACCATGCAATCTAAGATCAAATCTAAACCATCCATGATATCCATAAAAAATATATAAAGCCCTCATCTCCCAAGAAATTATCATAGAACAAGGTCGAAGCAAAATTAAGGTCATGTTGCAGGACTCTTGACCAACTACATTCCTCTTCTCAACAACAACAAGTCTTGAGCACATCCAAGGCATCAAGAGAGTGTTGGTGAGAAGTATCTCATTGTTTTTCATTATTGTTTTGCACTCTTTTGGTCAATCAAAGTTGTTACTTAGATTTGAGATTAGGTTATTTGTGTTCATTGCATGGTTCCTTGTTTGTCTCTTATTTTAGTATACACATTTTGGAACGCTTAGTGGGATCACATCCCCATCTAATTTTTGTGCTTGTAAGATCTTCTAAAGTGTTTTTTGGAACGCTTAGTGGGACCACATCCCTATCACATTTTGGCCATCATTCCCAATTTGGCATCTGCACTTTATAAAATAGCACATCCACACACAACTTTAGCGTATCTACATTGCATTTTAGCATATCTACATTTTATCTACTATTTTTAATATTTTGGCATATGTGGTCTATTTAATCGCATATTCATGCCTTTTGTAGTGTATGTGTTTTGGGTTTTAACAAATGTGCTCTATTTTTTTAATATTTTGGTGTATGCACTCTATCAAATAGTATATTCTCTCCTATTGTAGCTTATTCAATCTAGTTTTTAACATATGCACTCTCTATATAACCTATTTAGTCTATAGAATAGTGTATATAATTAGATCATAGTGTATGTACTCTACTCTTTAGTGCATCTACTCTCTATTTTTGTTCTTTTTTACTATTAGCACATGCACTCTATGCAATAGTGTATCCACACTTGTCATAATGCATGCACTCTATGTAACAATGTTTGCCCTCCTATTCTATCATTTTTCTTGTTTTTTTAGATCTTTCTTGCTAACACTCATCATTGTAGGTTGTATTTTACTATTTTTCTATTGTACTAACTTCTATTATTTTAGAATTCATTTGTCCAATCTCAAAACATAGAAAAACTACTAACTTGTGCTTGTAGGTTCTATTATCAAAGACATTTTTTGAAGCATTCATGTTTTCTTTCACATTTTTTTCTTAAGGGTTAATGAACATTACTTGTTTGACTTATGTGTGAGAAGGTGTTTATACTCTTATCTTGTGCTTCAAGGCAATGTTGAAAATAAAAGGAATCCTCTTTCATATTTATCTCCACAACTTCATATTTTCATCTTAAGGGTTAATGAACATTTCTTATTTGAGTAGGTGTGTATGCTCTTCTCTCACATTTCAAGGAAACCTTGAGAATTGAAACATCCTCTTTCACATTTGTCTCTACAACTTCACATTTTAATCTTAAGGGTTAAATAACATTGTGTGTCATTCTTGTGTGTAAAGAGAGTGTATATGCTCTTCTCTCACATCATAAGGTGACCTTGAGAATCAAAAACATTCTCTTTTCACATTTTGTCTCTCAAAAGATTAGCTCCCAAATATGCTCTTTCCTCACACTGCAAGGTGATCTTGGAAAGTAGAAATGACTATCTCTTTCTTTATTTCTTTTTAGAGGGCCTAATGACTCAGATTTCATCACCAACCATTAACTGCACCCAATCAAGGAAGAGAATAAAATTACTCTATGTATAGGGTTGGAATTATTGTTTTTGGTGTAGCTTTGCTCTAGAGGACAAGGTGAAGTGAGGAGGGATTTGACCCTGATCACAAGCCTTAGACATACTCCCTAATTTCATAGAATTGGGCCTCCCGTGGTTAGTGCTCTAAGATCATGGGCCAATACTATTTATGACCAAATCTAAGTATATTTGTGAGCTCATAAGTTGAAAACTCCTTCTTGAATAATTAGGTTGTTCTTATGTTTTCCTTGTTTGCACCTTGTGTTAAACCAATCAAAACATCCAAAAAATCCCAACAAAGTCAAAAAGTAAAAAATCCTCAAAAATACAAAGTCTTCAAAATCCAACAAAGGTTACATCAAATCCAACAAATCCAAGAGCCTTGAAAAAAAATCCAAAATCCACACTCCAAGTGAATCCAAAAGTTCCAAATCCTAGGTCAACCCATCTAAGATCCTAGATCTTACAAATCTATCTCAAAAAAAAATATCAACTCCAATCTAAAATCCAAAAAGAAATCCCAAATCTTAAATTATCTAAAAATCCAACCATCCCAAATCAAATCAAATCTACTCAATCCCAAAATTAAATCATTACGGACATAGATCCCTTAAATACATCTAAATCCAAAATCAAGTTACCTAAGATCCTAGATCTTATCCAAATTAATAAAAATCAAGTCCTCATCCACAATCAAGTTACCTAAGATCCTAGATCTTACCCATCAAATTCAAACCAAAATATCAATCAAAACATCAAGTCACCCAAGGTCCTAGATCCGAATCAATCCCAAATCCAAAATCAAAATCACTCCAAAAAATAAACCCATTCCATGTTCTCACCAACCCAAAGTCCTTAAATCACAAGCATAATCTTTATGCCTCCAATCACTAGACTTCAAGCCAAATCCAAAATGGAGTTTAATGAAAACTCCCCCTTTCTCTTTGGAAAAAGGCTTATCTCAAAATTTGCATGTTGGGAAAACCTCTCACCAAGGATTCCTTGATAATGTGCACAAAACCAATAGTGTCCACAATCAAAGTGAATGCTCTCAAGAGTATAAATAATTCCTTACCTTTGACCAAAATCATGCCTTGGTTGACTAATTCATATATCACAACAAATAGCTCTTACTTCAATACCTCATCAAATCAAGAGAGAAGTTCCCCCAACTACAATTTGGATAAACTCAACAATATCATAAGCCTTAAGTCATCCTCTCAAGAATATGAAAATCCTTGGGCTAAAAGAGCAAATCAACCACATCATGACCCCACCAATTTTCACATAGACAAAACAAATAATGATGGCACTCAAGTGCCCCATATCATTGGAAACCACACATCAGATCCAATAATCCACCACATCAAGATAATCCATAACCTTCTTTGATTAATTTTTTTTGGCACACTTACTAATCCACCTAACAAATCAACCTTCCCAATCCAGTAAAAATCCCCATCCTAACCAACCTAGCCAATCAATCCCCAATATCCACAATTAAACTCAACCAAAAGATAGAACAAGTTGAACCATCCCAAACCAATCCATACCCACTCCATTTATTCCCAATCATCAAGCTTACCAATCAAACCAAAAACCTTTGAACAACTTCCTCCATCAACCTATCCAACCATCTCCAACTTTTCAACCCCATACATCAAATTTCATTCCACTTCTACCTCTTAACAACCCCTTTGACCAACAATGGAAAGACATGAAACATTCCATCAAAGGATTGCAACTAGGGACATCAAATAGAAAAAAATGCAAGTTTGAAGAACTATGTCCCTACCCTTTTGACGTGACTATATCACAAATCCACTTTACTCATCATTTTGAGTTTCCAAAACTTGACAAATACAAAGGAAAGGGTGATCCTTGAGATCATGTAAAAGAAATTTCCATGACATGCCAAGATGTAACTTATGATGATATTTAATTGCTAAGATTTTTTCCTTGTGGCTTGGGAGGTCAAGCCTTGGAATGGTTCCTACACCTTCCTCAAGGCTCCATCACCACTTTCACCAACTTGATAGAAAATTTTTTCAAACACTTTTCTTATAACGTTGGAAATGAACTCACCATGATGGACCTTTACAATACCAAGCAGTGCAATGGGGAACCTTCTCTTCCTTCCTACAATGGTGGATAAGTCTCACAAGTAGATTCCTATGGCCCATTCCTAAGAAGAAACTAGTCCATATTTTTATCACAAACTTAAACTAGGAAATGACCTTTCACCTCCAAGTGCATTGCATCACCTCATTTGATGAAATCATTGAGAAAGGGGGTGCATGTTGAAAATCCCTTATCATCAAAGGCTTGGTAAAAATCTTTTCCAAAGATTATAGTCAAATTGATAAAACTAAAATTTTCTAGGCTAAAAACAAAAATGTAGTTGATGATAGGGTCACTAACTCAAAATATGTGTAACACGTGAAACATGTGTAGAACATACAACTTACCAATGTCACTATCCCATCTATCCAAACAAAACAAAACAATAGAAAATATCAATGCACATCCTTGGGAGAATTAGGTTGCAAAAGGGCAAAGGCATGGACAATGTGTTTGATGCTTTGTTAAATTTCTAACCTCCAAGGTTGAGTAACAAGGAGGACCCTTAGGTAATATATGAGAGAAGAGGTTGAGGAATATGTCGTATCATCAAGTAAGTTGCTTTGGAGGAGGTATATGTGGCGATCAATCTTCTAGTAAATGGAAAGCTTCGATTGAGCTAATATAGCCTAATGATTGAAGTGGTCATCATTAGGAGACATATATGGCGGTATGTCCTATGGTTTAGATGGAAAGGGAGGAAGAGAATAAGAAGAACCAAAGAAGGAGAAGGCAAGCATAAACATGGTTAGTTTTAGGCAAGGATTCCTATGAGGGATAGTGGAAGAGGAAGGAATACTTGAGGAGGGAAGGTTCATGAATTTTGGTAGAGATAAATATAGAGGAGGGTTACTATATTATAGGGAATTGATAAAAAATTAGTAGAGTTATTATTTCTATGCAAAAACATAGATAGGGGGACTAACACAATATAAGGAATCTAACATAGTCACGCTTGGGTCTATATGCTACAGTTGTGCCTATTTTTACCCATAAGCAAATTTTACTAAATGATGATGGATTTTAGAAGTTAAAGGAATAATTTTCTATAAGTTAAATTATTGAATGAAAACTTATTGAATAGAAAGAAGAATATTCTTAATTACAATTTTGGGGAAGAGGAAAAAATGAAGGTTAGGGTTCATGTCAGGGTCACCAAAAATGTGGATTTGAAATAGATAACCTACTTAGTTTATTGAGGTAAATTATTTTCAGTTATCTATCTTGAAACTCCCATAGTAATCTACTACAAAAGAGTTTACTTAAAATAAGCACACACAAATAACTACATTACCAACTAAAACGTGAGTTACTTTTCATCTTACTTAGAATACTAAGGTGTACTATTTAAACTAGATTCCTAATTCAAATAGGACTAGTTGGAAAATGATAACATGAGAACTAGGTTTATGTTAATTGATGTGATTGAATCTAGTGGCATTTAAATGTATTAATGAAAAAGAGGGATGAAGGAAATTCGATGGATAGATTGTAGGAGAAAATTTGCAAGATATCTAAATGACCTAGACTTCTATTAAGGGGAGTAGGGGTTGATTATGATATCAGGAGGTTGACACACCCACGGGGATATTAATGTGATCGTGCTTGTGTCTTGCATGTAGAAAATGAAAAAAATGACATATAGGTAACAAAAAAATAATAAACTTCTAAAAATTAGGAGAAATGGTGAATGGAATTGTTATACTAATCTTATTATAAATGAATAATAAAGATAAAGGAAAAGAAGAAATAGAGAGTAAATCATTAGGCTTTGAAAATAAAGATTCTTGTTGAAATGTACAATCTTGTGAGCTAAAAAAATGTTAAGATTGTTTGGGAGCTTGTCAAGTTGGTCAAACCCCCAATTTTAGCCTTATGTCTCAATGATAGTTAATGGGAAAAGATATATGTGCTTAGGAATGTGACTGGTTAATAAATAAAATATATTTTAATTTTTCTAAATGCTTGTGGAATCAAAGGAGGTTGATAACCCAAATATAGTGCTAAATATGGATAAGATTTTATGTTAAGTATGATAAAATGGAAGAATAAAGAAGAATGAAAAGGAAAGGACACCTTGAGTCAAGGAGGACCGAAAGGGAATTCTTTCAATATACTTAAAAAAATCTAGTCTCCACAAAGAAAATACTCATCAAATGAAGCTTGGCTCAAGAGGATGGAAATCCATGAGTATAGAAGAAGGATATAAAAGAGGGAAAATGGAGGGGCTCAAAAAAGGAGTCTCAACTTTGATTGTTTCTCTCAAAGAAATAAAATAAAATAAAATAAAATAATGACATTTAAAAATACAACTCTTATGCAATGGATGTACAAAAGAAGACGCTTCAATAGATTTTTGATAAAAAGGTATACAGGATGATTATACTATGGACAATAAAATCAAAGATAACATCAAGGAATGATTTTAACAAAGAAACCTTGAAAGGGGCTCTTTTGAAAAGAAGATTTCTTGCAAATATGAAGGATGTTGATGCTAGTTGACTCTAATATCCAACAACCAGTAGTAAAATATCCACAACCTCTCATAAAATATGGAGCAAATGGTATTGCAAAATATAGTGTGTGCAGTAAAATCACTAACAAGGGAGCATGAGAGAATTTTTGGAGAGCGATTGTGAAAGAATGATCTTAGCAACTAATTCTAAAAACTTAGTATGTTGAGAAATGAAAAATGACTATTGGAACCCTTTGAGAACACTTAGTTTCTTTTTTTAAAGAGAGAGTGGAGAAGAAATTTGAAAAGGAATGAAAGGATTGGAGATATATTGGTGATAACATGGGAACTAGTGGGAAATCACAATTGGGAAGTTGTGATATTAATTCATGTCTTATAGATCATTTGAGAGTCACTAGAATATGTTGTTGTGACTCCTTTTCTAATATATACTTTTTCCTCTTTTGTAGATTCCAACATGAGGGTGAAAGATTTTGAGAGTTGGATTTTGCAAAACTATGACTGAGATATGGGAAAATAAAATTAGATGCTTAGAAGAACTTAAGATTTGACATAATAATTAGGTTTAACATAAATTGACACTTTTTAGATTGGATGCAAGGCTAATGCAATATTTTAAATGTGACCTAATACATTCTATGGGAGAAGACACTAAATTAAGTGCAACTTATAGTGTGTAAATTTTAGGGGGTATGCAATTTTCAAAACTACACTTGTGACCTTGTATCACTAATATTTCTAGTTCAAGGGTAGTTTAGTTCCCTTAAAATGCAAGTAGAATAGCTCTACAAAGAGAAACCACTTGAGTCACTACAATATGTAACTTGCTAACTTAGATCTATATTTGATCTGAACTCTGAAGTATTACATTTTATAAGTATGATACTAGTCTTAGCTAAACTGATGAAGGACATGCATCCTAAATATTGGTCTATTGGGGCCACTTCCTTTCACATTTAACATGGAAGCATGGTTGAATTCAACTAGGAGGCCAACAAAGCATTGTGCTCCAAGTTGGAAGACACTAAAAAAAGATGAGAACAACCACCATGCAGATAACTCAGTTATATGAGCAAGTCAAGTAAGAGAAGCTTACTACTAAGGTTGATAAATAGATAGTTTTTGAACTCCAAGATAGATACATAACTCTTTAGTAAAGGGTAAATAATGAGCATGTAGGGTTGTTGGAAAATCTCACCAAAAGCCTAAGAGAAAATAAATCACTCAAGGAATAGCTTAGGGAGGCCAAAGAAAGATGTAAAACCTTAAAGAGTGCCACAATGATCTAGATCATTCATGGCCTCTACATGGCTATCCAATAAAGAATCCTTGGATCCACCATGGTCATGTTTCAACATTTTGTGACAATGAGGGATATCTAATAGAGAGTTGATGAGGATCTTAAATTCCTTCCCACCTTGAGGACACAACATGCTACTTGGTGAGAGAAGGTAGATAAAATGCTTAAGATTTCATGTGCAATGTTTCATAGTAGTCCCTTGCTAGCGTAGGTATCACATATCACTTTGAGGTAGCCAAAATGTGCTACCAAGGGGTCACCTACACCACTATCATCGAGGATTTTCTAAAAATTCTTTAGATTGCTCATAATATCAAGGATAACTTTGTAGAAGTGTTTAATAAGTTAATCCACAAAGGCTTCCTCCCCTTGTGGGATTGTGCTATCAATTCCCTCTACTCCATAAAGGCCTATTGAGAAGTTTTGGCTCATGAAGCATAGGAAGAAATTGCTCTATAAGACTTAAATAGTAATCCCTTATTTGGAAGACTATTAGAATCATCCACCCTCTAATAGTTTTGGAAGAAAAGATTGATGCCACCATCAATAAATGTTGAGATTTCTCATTCTATGCCTTCTTCAATCTCATCGTTGAAATTAAGCTACTAAAGCAATTGTCTCTATCTCTAAGTGATGGATGGAAGGCTTTGGTCACCCTAGTTGATGCCCTACTATGTTGATCACATTCTTTATTCTTTATTCAAATTTGTTAAGTTCAACTCAGGTGGCTCCATTTTCAATAAAGTTTTAGCCTCCCCAAATTGCTTCTTTAATTGATGGGACCCACCCTTATTAAGTGTGCAAATGAAGGGAGCATGAGAACTCATGCCATCTAAAAGTACCTTTTTCAACATCTAGCTACTATAAGGACATCAAAAAGTTCAAGTGGTGGTGAAAGAAATTGCTCAATCTAAAATTAGGACAAAATCTAATCAATATTTGTTCATCAAAGATATACCCATTGATAGAAACAACATGGAAAGTACATTTCATTATCATATTTTTCTCAAAGCCCAAGAGTAGTTAGCATGCATCCTAGGTCTCTACTTGCCTATTTATGATAGATTGATAACAATTTAAAGTATAATGAAGAAATGGATATCTTTCCTCCTAGTCTCATGTATTCTATGAGCAAGGAGCATGAAGAAATGATTATACCAAGTTAGAAGATCTTATCCTTTTATTGACTTGGCTAGAACTATGAGAGCTCCTCCTAGATGTTTGCCCATAAAATTTAATAGTCCCCTATTTCTCCTCACCCTTATATCTCTCTCAATATATTTTTTTATCTAGTTCTTGTTGTAATAACTAAGGCCATTTCAAATAAATAGTCCACAACTGATCATGATGGTTGACAGTCCCTAACCCTTTCGATAAGAAATCAATCGATCCTCACATCTAATAACATAACCTAGGAATATACAATCCTTTATAAAGTGCCTGGACATGGTTATCTAACCCAACCAATAGTCCTCCAAGGTTGCCAATAAGTTTTGAATATGGCCACTCCTCAAATGTCATTTGGGTTTCATCACCTTGAAAACAAGCCTCACACCCTTGGATAGCTAGATCAAGTAGAATCCAATAAATTTTTTTGGCTAGGGGAAATCATTTTCATCAAGATATGGTTGGTTGATTGCTTATTTCAGCCTCCAATTCCATTTCCCTTCAGTTTGGTCCTCCCCCTTCTTGTTCTGTGGTTTCTATCTTCACAAATAAGTACCTACAACTTTGTAGAGGCTTCTCACATAGCCCATGGTGCCTCTTTGGACATGGATCTAGATAAACCAAAGATTTCTGCCACTCGAAAGGACCATTCAATGTCAAATTTCTTAAAAGAGTGGAGTAGCAGATAAGAATTTCTCATGCAAATATTTTGTATGGCCCCTATCCACGTAGGTCATTTGAGTTAAGAAGTAAGATGCTACATGATATTGTCCTAATTGTGTGACTTTGAGCCCAACAGATAATGTTTCTGGGATCTCCATCTTTCAGGAAAGATGTTTCTATAGTCACAAAAATGTAATGTGTTTTCCACATATACTCTCTTCAAGTAATCCATGCTAACATTTATGGATTTCTTGTGTCCCTTCTAATTTTTTTCTTCAAACTATGGATCCCTCTTGGGTCTATAGGGTTCCACTTCTTCAAGTCCCAAATCATTCTTGTGATCTTTGTGACTCAATATTTGTGTCATGGGTGTCATGGTGTCTATAGAGCTTTCCTCTTAGCTTTCTATGTCTTGATGCAACTTGTGACCCCTTGTTCTTGGTTTTGACTATCTTTAGCCTCCCTCTAGGAAATTGTCAATGTTGTATTCAATAGTTTGGGAGAATTCTTTGTCCATGAGTCTCCTACTCATGTGGGCCCTACTCCTTGATTAACTTCACAATCTTTTTCATCCTTTTGGTGACTTAGCAAGCTAAATTCCCTATGAGTTATTCATTATTTAATATAATGATGCAAGTAATTTCCTTTTGAAGATGCTAAGGTCATGGCAGGTCCCACTTCTTTCCTTTTCCTTTTCTCCTTTCAAAGTTTTCTCTTGACTATAGCCACACTAGCATCCCCTAGGATGTGCCATTTATTGATCTCTGGTAGCATTTGATGGTATGAATTTATTCATCACCTTCTTCATGTACTATTAGGATTGACCCCATGGTGGCCCCCCTCTAGTCTATCTCATCTCTTTAGGAACTTTTGAAGCTCCCACCATGCTAACATCTCTCTATTTATGCCAACCATAGATTTGAAAATATGATCTAATGGTTTAAAGCTTACCAAGTTCCCCTTTTTCAAATGAAGCTAAACATCCTTGAGGATCTTCATGTAGAAATTATTTCCCTTTTGGTGATAATAGCACTATTCTTCCTTCCACCAAGTCTATTGGACCCCCTAATTAATTAGTACCAATCTAATGTGCCATTTCCTACCTCATGTTTAACACACACTCTACTACTCTTATTGAGCATTGATTGTGAGATACCACCCAATATTTATTATGTTTGGATCTTATGAAAGGTCAAAGCTATGTCACACTTTTATAAAAGAAACAACCAACACTGATCAAACTTTTTAAATTGAATCACTATAAAGTGACGTATATGTTTTGAATTTTAAAATTATGTAAATTAATAAAATGTAGATTTTTTGTGTATTTTATGTTTGTATTTAAAAAAAAAATTTTAAAAATGATTTAAATGTAGTATTTTATAAAATTGACACTATAATTTAGTTGCTGATAAAATGTCAAAAAATAAGGTTGAATAAGACGTTGCACTTTATATAGTAAAATTCATTTATATTCCTTCTATTTTTTTGTGTTTTCATAACTTGAAACTTTAGTGCATGGATTAATTTTTTCCCCATTTTGATAAATATATATTTTTAAATAAATCTTGGAAGTTGCATATAATGAAAACATAATTGTTTCGATGGGACATCAACTTTTGTCTTAACTATTTATCCAAAATAGGAAAATAATTATGTCATCTCGACATGGAATCTCTCCTCTAGTGCATCATATTTTTTTCAATTTTTTTTGATAAACTTTACTATTTTTTCTTCAGAGGACAATCACCATCATATTTTGGTGTTGATGACATACTTTTAGTAAAAATTAAAAAAATATATAAACACTAATTTAAATGTTTTAAAAATTATATTTTTACAAAGTAGACTTATAGATCTACAAAAGGGTATTTTAGTTTCTTTTAAAATGATTATTTGCATGAGGAGTTGTTAGAACATCAAGTTTTTCAAATAATTTTATTTTTTGGTAAATTAGCCCCAAAGTGATGCTACATATATTTTTAGTGGATGGTTCTAGTTGGAAAAGTTGTGGCCTAGATCTAATTTAGCTAGAATGAATCTAGATAGAACATATGTTTCACCAAAATTAACTTTTAGTTGGAAATATTAAATTCATTTATGCTGATAAGTTGGCCTCAAGTGTGACACAACTTTGAAGTTTTACCCATTATAATTAATAATTTATTCTCCACCAGATTCCATCGGTTCTCTACATTCAAAGACAAAAGGTGGTCCATGCATGCACAAGAGGCCATCAAGGCTCTGATTGTTTATATCTAAAATTTCTAACCACCTGCATGTGCATTATCTCATTTATTCATTTGGTATCATCTAAAGATCATCCAATAGATATTGTGGTCCTTCTAACATCTATCCTTTCTCTCTTGTCATTCTCTATTCTTTGTAATTTTTCTTAGGCTCCTTTGGTTGTAATCGCACAAGGATTCCCCATGGTTGTATAAATATGGGCTAACCCTAATGTAAATATCTTATGGATTTCTAATATAGAATAAGGTTTTAGCTTCTATACTAAAGATTTAACTGGCCATGATCTATTATCTTGTAGTGAATGTGAGTGTGTTTAAGTATCTCTTATGTTTTGTATGCCTTGTCTTAGCGAGTTCCCCCTAGTTTGATATTATGAATGTATTTTTGTTTGTTTGCTTATTCCCCTAGATTGAAGTGAATTATTTGTATGTATTTGAATTCCCACTTGCCACATATGCCAATTAATTTCATTCTATATATGTAGGTAGGTTAGTGTAACATAAGTTGAGGCAAACCCACCATATGCATATGTTTGTTCATAAAAGGAGAGTTGGTTTTGTGTCACAAAGAAAGCTAATTGGTCACCTTTCTTTTGTACTCCTTTTCTGACCCTTCTATTTTATTTCTCTAGCCCTACATCTTTTTCTACCCCATCTCCTTTTCTAAGCCTTATCCTACTTCTATCCCTTTTCCTTTTACTAGATAGCTTAAGGTAGGCTAGTTGTTAAAGTGGTTTCTTGTTTTGCATCATTAGTAGTAGTCATTATTTTCAATAGGTTTAGTAGTAGGTGTAGAAACAAAGAGGAAGCCAAACTTCTCTAAAGGTTCTTATGTAGTTATTTGAAAGCAATTGTTGATGCATGATTTCTCTATTTTTTTGGAGCTTCTCAGGTACTGTCAAGATCACCATGCATAACTCACATTTTTATTGTATTTGGTAAGTGGTGGTTGTGGTTGTAGGATTCACACTATTAGGAGACTCAGTGCCCAAGCACGTCTATAAGAATAAAGATCCCTACATGTCTCCTCTATGTGAGAGCTTTTCCCCAACACATGTTATTAAAAATGCACCACCAACACTACCCTCAAGGAGGAGGCTTTCATCATGATAGGAAGTAGTATTTTTAGTAAAAGTTCTTGAAATATGTTGAATAGGCATCTTTTCTTTTTTTACCCATCGGTCTTGTGACTTTGGAAATGGATTTTTCTTGACACTAGAATTGTTCTAGAGTACCTAGATTGATGTGGGTTTTTACACACCAATGTTTCTATAAGTTTTGACACACCATAGGTTAGAATGGGAAAGGTTCCCCTACTTGGAAGGTGGCTAGCTTCAAGAGTCTTCATAGATTAGTTTTGTGAGGTTTGCTAGAATTCCTCGATTAGAGAGTGATTTGGCTAGTGTGATCAAGGGGCAACACAGAATATCAAGAATCATTCATGTGAAAAAGAGGTTTACTTAGTTTAATTCAATCACTATTAGCTAGCATAAACCATCCATTTCACTTTTGAACATGTTGGTGATTTTCATTTCAGCTTGTTCGACTTCCCACAAGTGATTTTTGACATTAAATTTAGATTTAAAACAATTAAAAACTTTGAAACAACAATATGTCCTTCAAATCTGCTTAATGACATTAAATTTCACTTTTGAACATATGGGTCTCTTCTTTAGAGAGGGGGAGGCAGCTGTGAAGTTACATGGTGGGTTTGATAGGGAGAAGATACTGGAGCCCTGGGGCCAAATCTGCTTAATGATCATGAAGTTCTTCATGCTGGAAGGAAGGTTTAAGGTATTTTACCATTATCACTATGCCCTTCTCAATCACTTTATGAACAAAATGGAAATTAGGTTTCCTTTTTTTCTCCAGTCCTCTTCGGAAAATTCCATTAAGTTGGCTAGAGAGCTTAGGGCTAGAAACCCTGGTCACCCTCTTGTCCCCATCCATCAGGGCCTCATTCTGAGACTATACCATTTCCATCTCACCTTGTGTCCCTTGAAGTAGATTAAGGTCAAGATGATTGAAGACCCCCAGATGTTTGTTTCTCTTGGTCCTAAAGGCAAGGTGAAAATGTGTGTCAGGACCCCTTAGACCTCTAAAATTGCCAAGGGGCCCCCGCGTATTGTGGAATGCAAGTCCCTGGCTACCCCCACCCCTGAGTCTAAAATGAAATCCCCAAGAAAAGCCAATCTTGAGCCTGGGAAGTAGAAAATTGGCCCGACCAAAAGGGAGAGACTGACGGCTGAGGAGGAAGGGGCTATGTAGGCTAAAAAAGCCAAGACCGGTACTGGTGCAGGGGCACCTAGATACTTTAATTAATTTCATGATCATTTTTATGTTTTGGTGTTGTATAAGGTCCAAGTGACCAATTGTAAGGCCTAGTGCCATGTGTGAGTCCCAAGTGACATTTGTCAATTGTAATTGCATAATGCTAAAAATAGCAATAATGCCAAAAATAGGTAGTAGTGTTTCCCAGCCGCTTGGAGTCAGTTTGGTACTACTTTGGGTGAATCTATAAAAACCAGGGAAATGAAAAAGATCAGGTATTAGGGTTTGAGGTTGTAATCAGTCATATGATATTGTGATCGAATGTAATCAGATCGCAGAGAGGAGGTTGAGTGTGATTGAACATTGTTTCAAAGAGAAATAAAGATATTCTATTCCATCATTTCGATTCCTGTTCTCTAAAATTGCAAGTTTGTTAGCTGTAGATTTCCTTTCCGTTCTGTGCTTTCCGTTGTTGCGATATTGCCATATGAAGCATTCCACTGATAAGATTTCTGTCAAAATCAGTGGAATGGCTTCTCGGTGTACATATATGTTTTTATTTCTTGTTTTTGTTTTTGTCATTTGTGTTCTGTTTGACGGTGGAGAGGATCGGATCGATTGTGCTACGCAGTAGACTAGCCTAGCATCTCCATGTGCTAGGGTCTGTGTTGGAAGTTAGGCAATTTGAGGACTTGCAGTTTTGTGAAGGCAACATCGGTGAGACATAACATTTGGAGAAGCCTTTGAAAGTTACACCGATCAAGGTGTTAGACCGATAGAATGCATATTGTGAATGCATATGGCAAATGTATATTGAGAATGTATGTGAGAATATACATTCCGTCGGATACAAAAAGTGACCGGTCGTAACGGTGAATCAAGGTGTAGTAACCGGCCATAACAAGTCATGTTATGCATATACCATAGTTTGGCATATCAGAGTGTTCGGCGTATCGGGGGAAAAGTATTTGGGCTTACCGAAGGGATGTACTTGAAAGTGACATTGGGGAGATAAGTGTATCGGTGAAATGGTTTTTGAGTTGGCCGATAGTGTTAAGTCCTACTGATAGTGGGTTCGACGGGTTCAAAAGGTTTATAAGTGTTTGCTTACACTATGTACTACGGTTTCACTATGCGCTTTGCATCATTTTGGTATCAGAGCTAGTGAAAGGTCTGCAGAAGTGTTGGCGTTGTCTATGAATGTTTATGTCAGACAAAGAAAGTGAAGAAGGGGCTAGCGATATGCCTCCAAAGGGCATGACCACTGAAGTGGTCAAGAAATTCAAGGAGATGGAGGAGATGATCAAGATTGGAGTTAAGGAAGCACTCCAGGCTGAGTTGAAGACCTTGGGAAAAGGTAGGAAATCAGACAAGGAGTCTGGTGAAGAAGAAGATGGGGAAGAGGAAACAACCCCAGAACAGACAGGTATATCTGCAGACCAGAAACAATTTCTGGAGGCCATAAAATCACTTGGTAAGGAGTCATCCGAGGCAAAAATGGAGATTCTGATGTTTAGTGGAAAGATGGACACAGAAGAAGTCATTGAATGGATCGAGGCTCTGAATAATTATTTTGAGTACAAGGAGGTACCGGAGAATAGAAGAGTCAAGTTTGCAAAGACAAAATTGAAGGGCGCTGCACTCACGTAGTGGAACTACACCCAGGGAGAAAGGGTGAAGAGTGGCAAGAGCATGATCTCATCCTAGAGTCGGATGGTAGAGAGGATCAAGGCTTAGTTCCTACCAGTGGATTATGAGGTGCAGATATACAGGGAAATGTAGAATCTCAGGAAGAAGGATATGGATGTATCCACCTATACAGAGGAATTTCACAAATTGTCTCTAAGGTGTGGACATGCTGAGGATGAGAAAGGAAGAGTTGCCAGGTATATTAATGGCCTGAAGTATAGTATACAAGATGAGATTACCATCTTGACACTAGAAACCATGGACAAATGTTTCCAAGTGGCACTGAGAGTAGAAGAGAAGTAGAAAAGAAAAGGAGAACAACAAAACAGAGGTAGAGGTGGAAGAAATTTTAGGGGCAGAAATAGCTTTGGTGGCAGAAATCAGTTCCAGAAGACTCAAGGGGAGACAGTCAGCAAGAACACAGTGGAGAATCTGGTTCCAGAGAGGGTTTCGGAGGAAGGAGACCCAATGGAAGAGCAGATTTGGTGGACTAGGCAGAGGTCCTAATGTCTTCACGGGAAGATGTTATAATTGTAACCAAATCGGGCACACAACAAGTAGGTGTTTGGAGAAAGCCTCAAGCTCTCATGGAGGAGAGAGAAGGAGCTAGCTGATTCAAGAAGAAGATTGTCAGAGTGTGAACTCACCTATGGGAAGAGAAGCTCCAGCACAAGATGGAGAGAATCTCATGATGAGAAGGATGATGCTGAAGGTACCACAGAACAAAGAACCACCGCAGAGGAAGACACTGTTCAGAACTCTGTGTAAAGTTTCTGGTAAAAGGTGTAAGGTAATTGTTGGTTCTGGTTCAACTAAAAATTTAGTTTCAGTAGAAATGGTAGAGAAATTGAATTTGAAAAGGTTACCACATGTTAGTCCATACAAAGTGTCTTGGCTGAACAAAGGGCAGCAAGTCTTGGTTGATGAACAAGCTTGGGTAGAATTTCAGATAGGGGAATATGGGGATAAACTTTTGTGTGATATAATTCCCATGGATGCATGCCATTTACTATTAGGAAAACCTTGGCAGTATGATGTACAAGCCCAGTATGATGGTAAATTCAATTCCTTTGTGATCACCAAGAATTGTAGACAATATAAGATGGATCCTTTACCAGAAGAGGGTGTAGACAAGAATGTAGGCTCAAGTATCATGTTAATGAGTGGGAAAGAGTTTCTCCATACTTTGAAAGAAGAGGGAACCCAGGGGTATGCTCTAATTTTGAAACCTAAAGACAATTCTAATTTGTTTGAAAACAACAAGGAAAAAGTCCCTAAGGAAGTGCAGGAATTGTTAGACAAATATAAGGGTATCATGGTGGAGGATATGCCCTATGTACTACCCCCCGTGAGAGACATAAGTCATCAGATTAACTTCATCCCAGGATCCACATTGCCAAATAAACCAACTTATAAAATGACACCTACTCAGAATGTAGAGATTGCTAAACAAGTACAAGAACTGTTGGATAAAGGCCCGGTGAGGAAAAGTCTTAGTCCATGTGTTGTATCCATAGTTTTAGCTCCCAAGAAGGATGGTAAATGGAGGTTATGTACTGATTCGAGAGCCATAATAAGATCACCATCAGATATAGGTTTCCTATGCCTAGAATAGAGGACCTCATGGATTGTTTGGGTGGAGCTTGGTATTTTTCTAAAATTGATCTCAAGAGTGGATACCATCAGATCAGGATTAGGCAAGGCGATGAATGGAAGACAACCTTTAAGACTAATGAAGGTCTTTATGAGTGGCTGGTGATGCCATTTGGACACTCCAATGCTCCAAGTAATTTCATGCATCTAATGAATGAGGTATTGAAGGATTTTATTGGTAAATTTGTTGTTGTCTATCTTGACGATATTCTGGTTTTCAACAGGACAAAAGAAGAACATTTGCAACATTTGGAACAGGTGTTGAAGAAGCTGCATGAGGAGAAACTAATGATCAATATGGAGAAGAGTGTCTTCATGAAGGAAGAACTCACATACCTTGGATTTGTGATATCCCAGGGCAATTTGAAAATGGATCCAGAGAAGGTAAATGCTATTCTGTCTTGGCTAGCACCCAAAACTGTCAGTGATGTAAGGAGTTTTTATGGGTTGGCAACTTTTTATAGGAAATTCATAAGAGGATTCAGTCATATTTGTGCACCCATTCTAGATATCATAAAAGGAGGACAGAAATGTAAGTTTGTTTGGAATAGAGCAGCTGATGAGTCTTTTGAGATTCTCAAACAGAAAATAGCAGAGAAACCCATTTTGGTTTTGCCTGATTTTAATAAGTTGTTTACTATGGAATGTGATGCCAATAACCTTGCCATTGGTGCTGTCTTGAGTCAGGAAGGTAGACCTGTTGCTTTCTTTAGTGAAAATCCGAATGATGCTAAACGAAAGTATTCCACATATGATCTAGAATTGTATGCAATGGTTCAAGCATTGAAAAAATGGAGACATTATCTCTTGCCCAAGGAATTCATTGTTTATACTGAAAACCATGCTTTGAGTTTTCTGAATTCGCAGGAGAAGCTAAATCACAGGCATATGAAGTGGGTCAAACAACTCCAGGTGTATACTTTCTCCATCAAACATAAGAAGGGACAAGCCAACAAGGTGGCAGATACTCTAAGCAGAAGAGTGTGCACTATATAGGAAATCCAGTTGCAAAGTGTGGGAGTGGATTCTCTCAAGAATATGTACCAGGATGATGAGGACTTCAAGGAGATATATGCAGTTTGTTCACAAGTTTCAGATTACTATCATTCTGATTTTTCTAAATTTTTGCTACAACAGGGGTTACTGTTTAAAGGCAACCAGTTGTGTGTGCCTAGATGTTCCATGAGGGAGAACATCATAAAAGAGAAACATTGCGGTAATCTTGGAGGTCCTTTTGGACTGGACAAGATGTTGGAACAAGTGAGAAGGCTTTACTTCTGGCCTAAGATGCAAACAGATGTCAGAAAATTTGTAGACAGTTGTCACATTTGTTAGAGGGCAAAAGGAACTTCATCCAATGCAGGTCTCTATCAACCACTTCCAATTCCACAAAGGCCATGGGAGTGCATCAGTATGGATTTTGTTTTGGGTCTTCCCGGGACTCAAAGAGGTTTTGATAGTGTATTTGTTGTAGTTGATAGATTCAGTAAAATGGCTCATTTTGTGCCATGCAAATGTACCAATGATGCTTCACACATTATTGGTCTGTTCTTTAAAGAAATAGTTCGAATTCATGGTTTTCCATTGAATATTGTCACTGACAGAGATCCCAAATTTGTGGGACATTTTTGGCGTACATTGTGGAAGAAATTGGGCACTCAATTATCTTTCACGTCAGCCTATCAGCCTCAAACGGATGAACAAATTGAGGTGGTGAATAGATCACTGGGTAATCTTTTGAGGTGTTTGACTAAACAGCATGGAGGAGCATGGGATATGATCATCCCACAAGCAGAGTTTGCATATAATGATTCTGTTAATAGGAGCACAGGAAAGAACCCTTTTGAAGTTGTATATGGGATTCATCCCAAGGGAATTTTGGAGCTCAGGGATCTCCAGAACATGGAGAAAAGGAGTGCACAAGGAGAAGATTTTGCAGTCAGTATGAAGGATATCCATGATGCTGTAAGAGAAACTATCCAGAAGAACATAGGGAAATACAAAGAGAGAGCTGATTAGAGGAAGAGGGACGTACAATACAAGGTTGGAGATTTGGTAATGGCATATTTGAAGAAGGAAAGACTTCCGAAGGGGCATCCCACGAAGCTTCTTATGAAGAAGATAGGTCCATGCAAGATTGTCCCCAAATTTGGACCTAATGCATACGAAATTGAACTTCCTCCAGGTTTAGCGATATCACCCATTTTCAATGTGTCAGAACTGTTTCCATTCAGGGGAGACAATGTTCCAGATTTAGATGTGACAGGAGCAGGGGATGCAGAATGGATTTCTAATTTTCCACCAAGTCAGCTAGTACAGTTGGAATGTATTTTAGACACCAAAGTTCAGAAGAAGACCAGACATAAAATCTACAAGCAGTATCTGGTCAAATGGCGTGGTTTACCTGATGAGGATGCAACCTGGATGAGCGAGGAGGACATCATCAAACATGGGGTTTCCATTTCAAACCTGGTTCCTCAAGGGACTTGAGTTCTGTTAACCCCGAGAGAATGGTGTAGGGGCACCTAGATACTTTAATTAATTTCATGTTCATTTTGATGTTTTGGTGTTGTATAAGGTCCAAGTGACCAATTGTAAGGCCTAGTGCCATGTGTGAGTCCCAAGTGACATTTGTCAATTGTAATCGCATAATGCTAAAAATAGCAATAATGCCAAAAATAGGCAGTAGTGTTTCCCAGCCGCTTGGAATTGATCTCCCAGTCGCTTGGAGTTAGTTTGGTACTACTCTGGGTGAATCTATAAAAACCAGGGAAATGAACAAGATCAGGTATTAGGGTTTGAGGTTGTAATCAGTCATATGATATTGTGATCGAATGTAATCAGATCGTAGAGAGGAGGTTGAGTGTGATTGAACATTGTTTCAAAGAGAAATAAAGATATTTTGTTCCGTCATTTCGATTCTTGTTCTCTGAAATTGCAAGTTTGTTAGTTGTAGATTTCCTTTCCGTTTTGTGCTTTCCGTTGTTGTGATATGGCCATATGAAGCATTCCACTGATAAGATTTCTATCAAAATTAGTGGAATGGCTTCTCGGTGTACATATATGTTTTTATTTCTTATTTTTGTTTTTGTCAGTTGTGTTCTGTTTGACGGTGGAGAGGATCGGATCGACTGTGCTGCACAGTAGACTAGCCTAGCATCTCCATGTGCTAGGGTTTGGGTTGGAAGTTAGGTGATTTGAGGACTTACAGTTTTGTGAAGGCAACATCGACGAGACTTAACATTCAGAGAAGCCTTTGAAAGTTACACTGATCAAGGTGTTAGACTGATAGAACGCATATTGCGAATGCATATCACAAATGTATATTGAGAATGTATGTGAGAATATACATTCTGTTGGATACAAAAAGTGACCAGTCGTAACAGTGAATCAAGGTGTAGTAACCGTCCATAACAAGTCATGTTATGCATATACCACTGTTTGGCATATCGGAGTGTTCGGCGTATTGGGGGAAAAGTATTTGGGCTCGTTAATGGATTAAATCTCGTTGAAGGGATGTGCTTGAAAGTGACATCGGGGAGATGGGTGTGTCGGTGGAATGGTTTTTGAGTTGGCCGACAGTGTTAAGTCCTGCCGATAGTGGGTTCGACGGGTTCAAAAGGTTTATAAGTGTTCGCTTGCATTGTGTACTGCGGTTTTGCTGTGTGCTCTGCATCAGGTATTGAGGAAGAAGAGATGGTGATTGGTCATGCGAAAATAATTGAATTGGACTTGGGGCCCATAAAGACTGGAAGTGGTGAAGGGGAGGATGCTGTTAAGCAATCCAGCTCGAGGGTTCGCCGGTCTAATCGCATTACTGGGAAACCTTCTGCTAACCCTCAAGGTGTTGAGATTTTCGATGACTCAGAATTTTTTAAGGAAACTATGGAGGAGGGGGAGTACGAAGCTCCAACCGAGTCTGTGCACGAGGAAGAAGGGGCAAGCCATTTTGCATCCATGAACAAGTTGGGTTCAGAGGACTTGGGTGTTGCTGCGAAGGAAACTGGTGGTTTGGATAGCAAGGGTAGCTGTTTGCTGTGTGTCACGACCGTTGAGGACATGGAGAGACTCAATCTGCAAATGAAGAAAATGTAGAAAAAATGGAAGGCCATGGCTGAATTTGCTGCCAAGGCCTTGCATTGGGCAGCGTCGATTTTTGTTGTTGTCAAGGATCTGGATGACAGAGTCAAGTAGGTGGGGATCGATAGCCTCGATGACTACAAAGACATGGTCGAGTTTTTGGCCAAGTTTGGGACTACTGACAATCCTTAGTTCTTGCTTATGTTTTCTAGTGTTTTTGGTTAATCATTTTTGTCAGCTGTTAGTGTGCTGTCAATGTACTGTTACTGGCATGTTTAAGGCCTGTTGCCCTGGGGGCTACTTTCTATAGGGTTCTGGACCCTCTTTTCTAGCTGAACTAATAAAAAATAATGTCCTTCAAAATTTAGAATTTTGTAAAGGTGGAATATGAAAGATCATTCATTCATGAAATGAAAGATTTCAATAACGTCCATGAGTCCAAAGTAGCCTATGGGATCAAGAGCAGCACACGGTCCCCCTAGATAAAAGGGCACCAAAGCCTTATAAATTTTGTAATCTCCTCTTGAGATCAGATCTTCTGCAATGAATTTTAATCAAGAAGTTTGTAGTTTTTCCAGCCTTGCCTCCTCAAAATTTTGATGATGAAAATTCAACCCAAATTTCAAGAATTTAATTTTGATTTCTAGGATAGTGAGATAGGTGTTAAAATATACAAGTTTTCATCATATGGAAGTCATAAAGTCATTTCAGATTTTTGCCTTTTGTGAATGAACTTTATCATCAAAAACCTCGAACTAACCTAATTTAACACTGACATGAAAAAATAACAAAAAGGATAAGGGAGAAGGAAAGGGTTAAAGAAAAAAGAAAAGAACTTGAACCTATCTTCAATCCTCTTACACACGATTCTACAAGTGGAAAAATTCAATATGAAACCAATCTCCACTAGACCCATTACCCACAATCCAAACATATGATAGTGTTATCTTCAAATGGATGAAAGCCACATGCATGATTATTGTCAAATTTCAATACTACACAGATGTTTTTATGTGACCACACAAAATACTTCACCATCAATGAAGCATTAATGGTTTAAAAACATGTTGAATCCATTGACATTTAGTGAATTAAATGTATAGAATTACAAAAGGAAAATAGATCAAGAGTTTGAAAATGCCATAATATGAGAACCCCCAAAAAATGGAGCAAAATTTGATGTAATATATTCAATTTGAGTTTCTATGGGTTTCCAACCCTTTTCAATGAATTGCAAATGAGTATATAAAGGCATATTTAGATGTGGAAGACAAATAGTAAGTCCCTCCAAAACTCATAAAAGACAAATTACATTGGAGTGCGAAGGGTCATTTTGACTTCTCCTTCACATTCTATTCCTTCATTGCAGTCAAAATGCGACTTGTAGATGCACGTCGCAAAACTAGTGCGCACTTCCCAAGTGTCCATACATTACAATTCAGCATAAAGATTTTCATTTAGTGCTAGCTTGATAGGTACCAAATCAAGTCCATCTTCTCATTCACCAACCTAGTCTTGGTTCCTCCATTGTTTTAACAATTTGCCATCTTTTTTCACAATCTTCATTTGATACCAAAATTTCCCATTATTTTAGCAATTCACATTCTTTGATTATATTCTTCATCTTCCATGAGCAACATTTCTTCATTCAACATGTCCATACGAAATGTATGGATACACTATAGTTAATAACAATGAAGCATCAAATTATTTTAAATAGAAATTAATAATTAATTAAATCAAATAATATTAATCAATCCCAAACGATCAACTTAATTAATGCTTTTGCACAACTTCTTCCTTGTTATAGTGCATGGTTCTTGGACTTTCTGCATAGGCAATGTCCTTGGTTGCATCTCGAATGTAATCCATTTTCCCCATTTACAATTTTTTCCACTCACCATTAGAATGTTCAGTCATGCCACTCAACATTGATGAAGGTCCTCTACCATAGAACTTCTTCCTGTTAGAGGATATTCCTGAGCAACATGTTTCTGATTAGCATTCAGTAACGGGTTTTGTAGCTTGTTTTCTATAGTTTTTATATTTTCCCCCTCGTCTGAAGAATGCATACGTATTTGGCATGGTCTCCTAATGATGTTTAAATATGCATGGATGCTTAAAAATAGAGTGAAGTCAGTTTCTGCTGTAGATTAAAATTTTCTTTCATTTCTTACCGATCAATAGAAATTGCGTATTTGCTACTCAATTTATCAGTATCTTTTTCCATCTTTTCCTTTTCAAGGATCTCATCCCGATTTTCAAGCATTTCCTGTGAAAAATACGTCTTCTCTATTGCTGTTGTGAAACCCAGCAATAAATTCACTATTGTTTAAACTCAGAAATTTGAATAACAAAAATCTAATGACTGAAACAAAGAATTAAAGCATGCACAACTCCATTCACAAAATACTGAACACAGCAGAAAATAGAGAAAACCAATCACACTTTTGACACAGTGATTTACCTTGGAAAACCCCTAACTCTGGAAAAAACCAGCATTCAACAAAAGAGATTTGATTACTACAGAAAAGAGGAACTTTACAATAACTGCCAGAACTTGGCATAAACTGATTCTGAGAATTGTCCTGGGTTAAATCTACCAAACCCACAGCAATACTGCAATCCTGGATAATGTCTCAACTCCTTCTTCTGTTCACTCCAATCTCCCTTTGTTTTGTGTTATTCCCTGCAAAAACCTTTAATCTGTCTATTTTCCAGCACACACATCAATTTCTTTTATAACCTCTCATTCACCTACGGTGGAATAAAGCAGTATTTTATCTTTAAAACAAAACAAAGTTGTTTCTAAAAGAAAATTGCCAAACTGGCAAGTGTGCAAAAAATCAGAAGGCAAAAATCAGGAAACTTATCCAACCGCTCCAGCCTGGGTGACACGGTTCCAGGCTGGAAGTAATCTTCCGAGCTACATTTTCAACATTTCCAGCCATATACCCTTGGTTGTGAAAACTCTTCTCTCTGTTGCTGATTTTATCAATCTGCAACACTGTAAGACTCCTTCAACTACCCAAGTGCCAGAAGCTTAGTATCATGCTTATATGACAATGGTGGAAAAAGAATAGGAGAGAAATTTCTTGATCCCAACCAATGCACCGTAGTAGTATAGATAACCATAGCTTCCTCTAGTATCACTTTAAGTAATTATGTATTGCATCAAGAACATCAATTTCTATTGCTTGAGGCATGTTTGTGAGGGCACAAGAAAGTATTGCAAGAACCTTGTTAGAACAATAGTGAAGTAGGGCCTCAAGGCATCTCTCTCCCCACCAAATGTTATTTGTTGTCTGTGGACTCACTTTGCTGCTACTGGCATTGTAATTAATGTGAGTAAGTCCTTAATTATCTTCATTAGAACACTTAGCACCTTCCAATATGGCACCCTCATCCACGTCATCAAATAATCCTTTTAGTAGGGGTAAAACATCCTGGGGAAATAACATCTCCATCTCTTGATTTTGACCTCGTAATAAAGAGACATCAGAGTAATTTGATTTCTTGTTGGATGCCTTCTCACCTACAATAGAAGAAATTTGTTCCACAAGAAGATTTTGAAATAGATTTCAAGCATTCCTCCTCATTACTTGACTCATTATCTGTTACTACTAGTAGCACAGATTGCAACCATTTTTAAATCACTCCATCAACCATAGTATTTTTTGCAACATGAAATCCCATTCTTGCTAAATCATCAAGAAGGCATCTCTCAGACATGACATTGATAATTTCCATTTTCCTTTTTATTTGTGTGTCAACTTATTGAATTTTGTTTCTCATTTCTGGTGTCTAATTTATTTGATTAGTAATTCTAGAACGTGTAGCGTCCATGGTAGACATATTGAAAAGTCTCAAGGCTTCTGTTACATGTTCCTCTGTTGTTATAGGTGACAATCACATCTTTGCAATGGACTCACTTATCTGAATAATAGCTTCTGATTGCCTCACATTGATAGGTATTGAAGGAGCTTCTCCACTTTCATGGGCCTGTTGATGCATTTGTTGTTTAATCCTAACATAGTTGTTTTGTAACATAGTAGCAACATCTAATAGCCTCAGCTTGCAGTTTACCTGGCAATACTCAATGAATCTTTAAGCCATCTTTCTATATCTAGGGAATTTGAATCCTTAGTGGTTTTCCCTGCATTCACATGTACTTTGATGACATGACTCGCAATAAGCTCATCTTGATCATAAATACGAACATCCTTTATAAAGAAAATAAGATCAAATCAAGAAAGCATGGTTGTTTATAAATCTATGTTGTCCTGTGCTATCCTGGAATCATCATAACATCCAGAAGGTGGATTGGTTACTATAAGAACCAAGCTACAGGAGTATTGCCTTGTGAATAGCAACTTTGTCCCCTTTCTCATGAAGTAGTCTTCTTTTTAGTTTTTAATGAATTCATTTGTAGATATCAAGAAATCATGGCATTCCATGAGACCACATTTCTTTGAGGCATTCTATCATTACATATCTTGTACATGCTTCTACATTTCTTTGATAAATTTTGTCAAACATTTCACTCGCCCTGTTTGAAACCAGAATTCTTTGAGGCATCATGTCAAATAGTTCACATGCTTTATTTGTAGTTCCACATTTTGTAATATATAGTTCTAAGGCACATGCTTAAAAATTTAAGGCATTCTCAATGAATTCATTTTATACAAATCTGCAAACCATGACATGATGATACCACATTTCTTTGAGGAACTCTATAAACAGTTCACACACCATGTCTATGGTTCCACATTTTTCATAGGTGTCACCCATTTTGGCACATGTATGAAGGATTTTGACAAAAGTTTGAAATTTGGCTTCAACATGCCAATTGCATTTGCTTAAACATTTCTAAAGCCTTTTCTTTGGATCCATTTTATGAATATCCTACAATTTGGGTATATAATATGCTATGAAAGGTTGTGGATTAGAGGTATAAATCTATGGTTTGCATTTACTTGGATGTTCCTAAAGCCTCTACAATAAATCCATTTTGTGGAGATCTTGTGAATCCTTTGTATGCACACTTAAACCTATGGCGTTTCAACTTCTACAATGACTTTTCATAATCCTTACACTGGGTTTCAGTCACAAAAAACACATTGCACTTTGTATTGCAATGTGTACTTCATTCGTGAACTTTGAGTCACACTAGCGTAGGATCCAGACTTCATTGCAATTTGCATTGAAAAGTGCAATCCGGGGCTAGTAAGCACTAAAAAGATACACAGTCTTATATGACAGTCTAATGATGATGTGGTAGTTCAACTCATGATCCTTGAAGGTGTGAATCACACTTCTCTCAACAATATCATGTATGATGATGCATCCACCAACCTCTTTATCCCCTAACCCACCTTGTTCAACTCCAATCTCAATTCCTAAACCTTACATTTTGCTTGTCAAACCTTTTCGATCCTCTTCTAGAGGGTCACCCAGGTAGCCTATCTTCAAGCTGTAGGGTCACCCAAGTGACCAACCTTAGCAAAAGGGGTGACCCACTTCTTGAAAGGGGCGACCCTATTGTTTTTGGATTTGCATAAGTTCTTCTAGTTCTGACCTTTCTTCTTGATTTTTAGTTCATTTTCCCTCACATTTTTCCATGCCAACTAATCTTTCTCTCTCTTTCTTTCCAAAAAACAATTGTTTAATTCTTATCACCTCATGAGAGTTGCCAAATTAACTTTTCTTTCTGTCTTGGTTTGTTTTAGTCTTCTTGTTTCATTCTCATCTTCTCTTCTATTCATGGAAGCTTTCCCATTTCTTCTTTAGTTAACTCATCCTTATGAGCTTATCTCTTCATCCTTTTCCTCTCATTTCTACCTATAAATACCCCTTCATTCTTCATTCTTTGGCATTCACAATTCAATTTGATTCATACACACACATTGTTTTTGCATTCTCACACAATCACAAGCTTATTCTCATGCAAGATTCTTGTAGGATATCGAGAGCCTTTTCAAATTTTGTTTTAGTTTTAGTTTGCAGAGCTTCAAAGCTTTCCCTTTAGGAGGTTGTTTTCATGTGTTCTTGTCTCACCAAGATTATGCATAGAAACCTCATTAGCATCCTTATGCTCTTCGCAAGACTTTGAGAGCCTTTTCTTTCTTTCCATTTATCAAAGATTCTAAGCCTTTTATTGCAAATCTCCTCGAATCCCTATACCTTCTAGTCATCAAGCAGAGGACCTAATTTCTGTAGAGAAGGTTACCACAAAGTTGGATCTTTGAGGACGTACACCTAGCATTGACACCTTCATATTGGACTATTGGCACCTAGGTTTTCAACCTCATATTTGCACCATCTTGTCAAATTCATCAAATTTTCCTAAGGGGTCCCTGTGCTTTTACCATGGTGCATGTTGTAGACTCCTGAAATTAGCTAAGTCTGAAATCCTGAAAACCCTGAAAAATTGGCTGTCTGAAATCTGATGGATCCTCCAAATTCTAGGTTTTGCATTTCAACTCCTATGGATTCAAAACCATTCTCAAAAGTCCTGACAATATATTTTAAAATAACTTAAAGTATAAGAAAGGTAAATAGTAAAAGGTAAATACAAACTTAAACTTAAATGTTATTTTAAAATATACTATCATGTCAGAATTTTGAGACCTGAGGGTATTTTGGGACCTGAGTGCATTTTGGGACCTGAGGGTATTTTGGGACTTAAGGGCATTTTGAGACCAGAGGGAATTTCAGGACTTGAGGCAATTTCAGGACCTTAGTGCATTTCAAAACCTGAGGACATTTTGGAACCTGAGGGAATTTCAGGACTTGAGTGCATTTTGAGACCTAAGGGCATTTCAGGACCTGGGGGCATTTCGGGACTTGAGGGCATTTCAGGACTCTGGGGCTTGATGGGACTTTTGGTCCTAGTCCAAAATCTTCTTGGACCCCTTGAATTTTCAAGGCGAATTTGGAGGTGCAAATGTTTGAATTTTTAAATAATTTTTTGAGGAAAGGGCTAAGTTTTTCATGCAGTTTAAGGTCAAACTTTCAGTTTTGACTTTCAACACTTTTGGTCCCGTAGGGATTTTGGGACCTGATAGGACTTTTGGACTTTTTCCAAAAGGGTCCAAAAGTCCTATGTCCTTCCGCCGGCCCGACACCTGCTGAAGTCCTAGAAATGCATAGAAATGCGCTAACAACTTTTGGGATCACCATTAATGCAAAATGGGTAGTTGAAATTTATGTTTTTATTGTAGTTGGTGGGGTTGTTGGGGGTTTTTCCCACCTATTTCATCCTCAGATCTGAGTTATGAAGGCTATAAATTGAAAATTGAAACTCTTTTCAAGGGTTGGCCATTTTTGGGTAAAACTTCTCTCTATAGGTGCAGAGGTCTAGAGGTAGTTAGGGCAATGACCAGTGATTAGTTTTTGTTCTTCAGGTTGTAGCTATCAGAAGTGTATGTGAAATATATTATAATCTTGATATCAGTCATTATTTTTCTCCACTTTTGTAAGTGTTCTTTCAGGAAACCTGTATCACAGTTAGGGTTTTCTCTTACCACATTTAGTAGATGATTGTAAAATCTGATTTGAATGAATGTGATAGTTCTTAATCCATTTTCAAGCTTTGTAAATGGTCATTTTAGTATTACATATGGAAGAATGTTGTATGGTGTTGGATTACTGAGTATTCTCATGGTTTGATATTGATTTTATGCATTTGAATCTTCAAATAGGCAGTCATACATTTCCTTGTAATTGTGTTCCTTTGATAAACATGAGACTCTGCAACCCAATGGATAGGCACCGGTCTGAGAAGCATGTGATCACCCAAACTCATTAAAAATCAAAACAATATATCAAGTTTTAAATGTAGTTACAATTCCATAAGCATCCTCGTTTTGTAGGGTTGCTCTCATCAACTTAAAAGGGATGTTATTAAGTGTAACAAGTGCGTTTGAGTCCAGTGATAGGGTTTGGGATTAAAACAATGATATGGGTATCATTGCAAAGTCACAAATGGGATAATATATTTTGTTAGAATAATTTCATCTTATTATCAATCTCAAAAACATAAAAACATAGACAAATTGCATTAAGAAAAGTCATTTATATTGCATACATATTTCTCTTTTCTTGGTACTTAGTTCATCGTAAATTAGAAAAAGAACAAAAAGCTTGCATACATTTAGGATTATTTGCATTTTAAAACTCATTTAAACTTAAAACCAAAATAGAGAAAAGCCCTTGATTTCATCATTAGGTATAGAGTTTCTCATCATTCAAATCCTTGATTTCATTATGAGGTCAACAAAACAAAACCACGATAAAAAACACCCATCTTCTTTTTTAAGCACTCAATGTGCCCAGGTGTGAGGGAAGATTGAATTCAAAACATCCTAGAGGAAATTAGAGAAACCATCCTTGGACATCCAAACCCAATAGAAGAAACAACCCAAGAGCAAGAAGAAATCTTAAGGCTAATCCAACAAGAAAATGAACAAAGACAAAGAGAGGAGTTACATAACCAAGAAGTAAGATTCCTTGAAGAATCGATCGATGATGAACATAAGAGGATATATGTTTTCACCTCTTCAAAACAAATGCGTTGAATAGAATTAGAGAAAATGACCCTTTGGGTCACATTAGAATCACAACCACAGTCCCTATCCAATGATTTCAATATCAACATCACAACAATAACGATCGCAACAACAATCAACAAAACACTCAAAACACAAATGTGATCAACCCAACCACCATCCCTAATGTTTTTATCCCTCAAGAACAAGAGACCCCCTTAGCTCCACTGCCACTTTACTAGCTCTTGTGATGAGAGTAGGAGTAATTGGGAGGTCACCTCTATAAGGATACAATTTATGTGCTACATCAGAGTCTGAGTCACCTTCATTGAGTCCAAGTCATATTATGAACACATTTTAATGAACCCAATGTGAAGAGAAAATCCTTTTGGGTGAATCTTTTTACATGCCTACTACTTTTTCTATATTTCCTCCTTCATTCTCTTTTTTCTTGTGTCTGTTCCATTTATTCTATTGTGTTTTCTAGTACCCTTGAATATGACAGAATCTAATAGACCTAAAGGGAATTTTCCCTCAAGTGAACCTCCCAATCCTACCTTTGAAAGATATGTGCTCCATTGGCACCAATTTCAAACTGTTTAAATTATGAAGACTCTGATCATGCATGTGGTTGTCAGGAGCCCCATAGATCCTTGACTTTCAATAATCTTTCTTTGGAATAAGATATAGTGATTCAACCTAGTCTTCCCTACCAAAACTGAAAATGATGAATTTGATCTCAAATCCATTAGCACAATCACCCCATTACAAGATATAAAAAAAAACACTCAAATGGACAACAAAGTGGACCATTTAGAGAAAAACTTACAAGAAGATTGAGAGGCATGAAAATCCCTCCACATAATGAATCAAGCAAAAAGATCAGTGACACATCAATTGTCAAGTTAGAATATTCATGAAACAAGTGAGACCACTCAAGCCCTAATGAAAAATAATCCACCACAACGTGGTGAAGCTCAAAGAACCAAGGAAGCCACACCTCGAGATCTGATAGCAACCCTAGTCCAATGGATCAAGATGCTTGAGATTGGAGGTGCCGAGCAACGTCGCCAAATTTTTTTTGAAGAAAGTCCTAGGTTGCAAGAGAATCCTTTTGTTGACAAAGTTGAATCAAACTAGGGGATAACTCAATTACCCCCTATTTAAACTTTTACTCTCACAACACTTGTAATGAGGCGTTTGTACCTCTGCAACAAAATCAAGCTTATAACATACAACCAAGTGGAATTCATACAACTTAGGGTAAGTGTACAAAGATGAGGGACCAAAAGGGGGTCTTAAGATGCCACTTTTTTTTTTGGAAATCAGGAAAGACTGATGTTGGATGAGAAATTGAAGATAGTTACACTCAAAATTTGAAGATACAACAAAAACAAGAGTCGTAAGGCTCTGAATCTAGTTTCTAAACTATTTTTTTTTTTCAAAAATGGTTGAGATTAAGGGGTTTAAAAAGGGGGAGCACACAAATTGGTTCTATTTTTTTTCAAAAAAACATAACATAGCATCTGGTGTGCCCCCCCTAAAATGTTAACTTTTTTTTAGTATTTCAAAAATTGCTTTGGTGAGAAATTGGCTAACACCATGTAGTTTATCCTTGATTTTTCTGATAATTTTTTGATGAATAATTGATTTTTTACTATTTTGTAAAGTGGACACATCCTGAAAAATAGAAAATTGAGCATGCTCCCCCCTAAATTTTTTGAAAACTAATCAAAAATTGATTTTTTTTTTAATACATGTAGAATAGAGTCTAGCTTCTAAAAATGTAATTTATTTGAAATTTCGATGAGCGGTTAAAAAAAATTCAAAAATACCAGACATTGGTTTTTGACAAATAATGGATACACTAACAAAAGAAATTAAAGATGAAATCCTTAACATACTCAAAATGTGAAAAAAATTACATGGTTAGAAAGCTAACATAGAGCTTAAGATTATGGTGCTATTTTTTCGACTTGTTATTGAAAAAAGTGCAAAGCTAATGGGGAGCACGCTCCAGATAATGTGATTTTTGTTACAATATGGAAAAATACGTCTTTGGATGTCCTAAACATAGTCCAAGCCTTTGGGTTGGAAGACCAAGGCAAATCCAAGCCTAAGGCTTGGAAATTACCAAGACAAAGCATAATGTGAGCACATTATAATGTGCTCGCGTTATACTGAAATGAAACCTCTCACTCCCTCCCCTCCTCTCTCCCTCCCCTTCCTCTCTCTTTCTCACCTCTACTTTCCTCCTCTCCCGAGTCTCTCTCTCACTCTCTACTTCCCTCCCCTCTCTACATCCTACCCTCTCTCTCACTCTCTACTTCCCTTCCCTCTCTACCTCCTACCCTCTCTCACTCTTTACTTCCCTCCCCTCTCTACCTCCCACCCTCTCTCTTAGTCTCTCCTTCCCTCCCCTCTCTACCTCCTACCCTCTCTCTTAGTCTCTACTTCCCTTCCCTCTCTACCTCCTTATACCCTGTCTCACTCTCTACTTCCCTCCCCTCTCTACCTCCTACCCTCTCTCTCACTCTCTACTTCCCTCCCATCTCTACCTCCTACTCTCTTTCTCCCTGACCTATCTACCTCCTAGTTTTCCTTTTCCTTTCCAATTTCCTTTTAGATCCCACCAAATTTTCCCTATTTTACTATTTTCTACCTCTCCTCATCATTCTTCCTATCTAATGAACTTTTGTTTTATCTTGTTTCCATTTCATCCTTCCAATTTACATCCTCATCCCTCTTTGCATGTCCTAGTTTTCTTGTTTCCATGTTCTTTGTCAATGTGAGAGAGAGAGAGAGAGAGAGAGAGAGAGAGAGAGAGAGAGAGAGAGAGAGAGAGAGAGAGAGAGAGAGAGAGAGAGAGAGAGAGAGTTTATGGTTTCTCAAGTTTAGGGGAATTATTTAGGGTTGCTTAGGTTTAGGGGCATTATTTAGAGTTTATGAGTTTAGGGGTTAGGGTTAAAGGGGAATTATTTATGGTTTAGGGGTTTAGCATGGATTATCAGGTTTAGGGTTTAGGGTTCAGGGGCATTATTTGAGGTTTATGAGTTTAGGGTTACTCAAGGGTTTAGAGTTTAGGGGTTAGGGGAATTATTTAGGGTTTAGGGTTGCTCAAGTTTAGGGTTTAGGGTTTAAGGGTTAGGGTTTAGGAGTTTAGGGTTGCTCAAGTTTAGGGTTTAGGGGTTTAGGGTTTAGGGTTTAGAGAGAGATAGAGAGAGGGGATCGATAGAGATTGGGAGAGATAGGGAGATAGAGGTTTAGGGTTGCTTGGGTTTATGGTTTAGGGGTTATGGGTTAAGGTTTAGAGGTTTAGGTTAGGGTTTAGAGAGAGAGAGGACCTATAGGGAGATATAGAGGAGACCGAGGGGAGAGATAGGGAGATAGAGGGTGGGGGACATGGCCAGAGACATAGGTAGAGAGATTGAGAGATAGAGGGATGATAAAGACATGGAGATAGGGGTTTAGGGTTGATCCGGTTTAAGGTTTAGGGGTTAGGAGATAAGGTTTAGGGGCATTATTAGGGTTTAGGGTTTATGGCTTAGGGGTTAAGGTCTAGAGGTTTAGGGTTTAGGGTTTATAGAGGTAGAGATAGGGAGATAAAGGTTTAGGTTTTAGGGTTTAGGGACATTATTTAGGGTTTAGGGGCTTAGAGAGAGAGGGAGATAGAGAGATAGAGAGGTAGGGGGATGATACATATATGGAGATTAGGTAGAGATAGGGAGATAGGGGTTTAGGGTTGCTCAGGTTTAGGGGTTTAGGGTTGCTTGGGTGTAGGGTCGCATGTCAAAAGCAGTCTCTCTATCTTGATCTCTCTCCCTCCCCTCTTTAAACACTTAAAAAACTTAAAACACTTTAAACACTTATACTTGTTTCCATGAATGAAAGCACAAAGTTTCCATGCTTTTCAAAATGCGATCGCGTTATAACACGAGTGCATTATAATGCTAGCACATTTTGGGAAGCAAAAAAATGGGAAAAAACATGTGGGATCCATAATTCAGACCCCACATGTCTGTTATTCCCTACTTTTCATGCATGCTATCAGACAAGAAAACACTTTTTCATTGTGTTTGACATTTTAAGAATCATTGTTTGATCAATCCACCACCTTTTTTTGTTTTTTCAACATAGAAGAACTGGTTTTGCATGTTTTTGGACAAAATTTGATTATTTAAACTGAAATTTTCATGTTTCATATTGTTTCAAAGCTAATTTTCATGTATTTAGATTGAATTTGATGATATATGTTTGTTTGTTTCATAAATTTCACTAATCCTATTCTAGATTTATATAGAATTCAATATTGAATACGAAGGAACTTGCCAAAAAAGATCAATTTTTAAGGATTTTGAAGCCAAATTTTGGAGGATTGGTCAACTCGAATCTTGAATTTTAAGGTATGTTCTTTATGTATTGATTTACTTCACTTTATGTTCTTTAGAACACTCACAATCACTAAAAGTGGAACTATCTAAGTTAAAAAAGTCATCATTATATGCATTAATAGAATTAGAATCATTAAAATATGATATATACTTGAATTTGTTGTATATTGAATCATTAATAGAATTTGTTGTATCTTGAATTTGAACTATGTCATCGATACCTCCCTACAACAAAGTATTATCATCATTCTCTCTAATGTAACCAGTTGTATCAACATTTAAATATAGTGCTATTGATGCTACAAATCTGATATATTTGGTTCTCATATAGTAACGAGTTGTCACTATCATCCTCTTGGTCATTTACCTCTAAAAAATAGTTTGAGTTTTGTTTATTGGACCTATACTAGATAAGTTCTTTGTTGTTTTCAAGTACCCTCTACATTTTTTGGACTGCCATCTCTAGGTTTCTCCAAGAAATCATACTAGTTAGGCTGCAATAAACTCTATATTTTAGTTTTTTTGTCATCATAAAACTCAGTCAAAGATCACCAACAACTCCGTCATCATAATTAGCCTTAAAATTACTCCTTTCTTGATGGTTTCACCCCTTGGCTATCTTGAATAGCTAATTCAAACTATAATTTATGCTCTTTACATGTAAACACATGATTTTATTCAAGTCTTGCACCATAAAGCTAGTTTTTAATGTTAGTTATTATTTTATCTCTTAACATTTCAAACATTTCTATTGAAGGCAAGGAGTCTTGATTAGTGTCTTACCACTTAGACCAATTGTCAGATCATTGCTAGTCAAACCAAGGACATTCTCCTAACTTCTGAAGATTGCACCATAGTTAGGATTACACAAAAGAGCTAAAATTTTAAGAGTTTTTTCATGGTAGAATATGAAATCAACAATCAACATGTTCTCATCTATGTCATCAAGAACATCTAGGGCCTAAACTGTCATAACACATTTGACTTCTAATCTAATCATGTCAAAATCAACAAGTTTGGAGTCATTTATTAGAAAAACATAATCATAAAAGCCCTCTTCATTTCCACTCTCAATAGTGACATATAAACCATTCAACTCATGCTCATCATTGGGACTAGGTGTGCCATCATACTCAATGTCTTCTTTATTGCCAATTGACTGATTTTTATTCATTGATTGTGATAATTCAACACTTTCAGTCCTTACAAGGGTACACCATACTTAGCTTGTTTGTCATAAAAATCATCACGCTAATTATTCATTATGCTTCTAACATCATCATTGTGTTCCTTTTCATAAAAGCCATTGGTTTTTTCTGAATCACCTTTGTGATCATTACTCCCATAACCTTGATTGACAATAGATTGCTCATTTGAGATGACTTCATACTTGTCTTCATGAGCTACTCTAACTAATTCACCACCTACAATATAAGAATTTTGGATATCCTTTAACATGCAGGTAGGTCTATTTTGACCTTGTGAGTCTCCATTTGGAATGGTTGGTCCATCACAATGTGCTTGTCATAACTCTCCTTAGTGTTAATGACTTCTTGTATCTTGTCTTGAGTAGGTTTATCCATGGGAGGTTAAGAAATCGTGTTTGAGAAGATATGTTAAGATTTAATATGAAATTAACCTAGAGATTGTGAAAAGAGTGTTTGAGAAGATATGTTAAGAAAATGTGAATTTCACTTTAATTATATATGATTATATATTTTGAGATTTGTGTATGAGATTACTTTACTCTATTGTACCAAGATGGACTAATTTATCCATGTATTATTCATGATGCATATAGAAATCATCATCATGCCAAGGAAACAAGCAAAGACTCTAACACCAGAAGAACATGAAGCTAAGAATGAGAGGAAAAGAGAAAGAATGAGGTGAATTCACAAAAGTAGGAAATTGTCAACCATACAAGAAGACATTCCACCATTTCCAATTGAAGAGGAACATGACACATCTAATGAAGCTAAGAGAGAGATGGAATTTGTGGCACAAAGGGAATGAATGCAAAACCTCCATTCAACGAGGAAATTGAATCTTGAAGTTAGAGGCACTCCATCATCCACAGGTCAAGTTGAAGGAACACCATCATTATCTTCTCAAATTGGAGGCACTCCATCTTTCACAGGTGAAGTTGAAGGTACATCTTCATTCTCTTCTCAAGTTGGTGGCACACCATCATTCATAGGTCAAGTTGAAGGTACACCATATTCTCCATCTCAACTTCAAGCCTTTTCATGTTTTCATCTCTAATTAAAGGTAAGTCATAATCCCATTTCAAGTAAATATTAAAGAAATTCTTAATGTTGAGTCAACTTTACCAATGAAAATGCCTCCTAGAATTTTGCATAGAAAGTCTAAGTTTCTAATTGATATAGATGAGAATGTTTTGAAGACCATGCAGGATAAGATTCCCAAGAGTACTTGCCAAAGATATGCCAATAAGATATGGAAATCATTCTTTGAGAACTTAAATGAAACTGGAAGATGTCAACTATTTATTGAATTGATGAGAAATCTAAAATTTAGGTCCATTATGATGATTCTTGGCCTAAGAGCATCGGATGCATCAAGTGAAAAATTAATTGTAAAGAATCTAATGAGTGCATATCAGAGTGTGGGTTCCACCTCACGCACCAAGGCTAGTAATGCCACACAACATGTCATTACACCGACAATAGTAAGCCAACAAACAAAGAAAGTTTGCCTCATTAGAAAGACAAGTCAAGCATTGAAAATAAGTAGAAAAACTCTAATAAGAGCTGTTGGAAGATGTGAAAGAGTTGAGGACCCAAACACCAATGAATTATGGGCATTCTTTGGGAGATTCCCATGGAAAGATAAAGTTATTGTTGAAGCCTTGAGATCCCTCATCGAAGAATTTTGGAAAAGTAACACAAGGGTATCTCCTAATGCAAGAGATGTTGTGAGAAGGAGAATTGGTTGTCGAAATTGTGAGCCACATCCAAAGCATTTTTTGGATGTGACTCAAACACAATTTTTCAAGAAATTTCAAGAGATGTATCCTTAAGTCAAAATTAGTGAAAGGTATTTTGAAATTGTAAAGCCTTTTTATGTCAAAATAAATCACACACACATATTGTTGTTGTAGAGTACATATTGCTTTTTCTAATCATTATGATGTTTATAGATATATATGTGTAGATTTGCATACTAACAATGTTTTACAGGAGTGTAATAGAAAGTACCCACCTAGATCTTAAAGAGATTTCATATCAAACATCTTATGCCAGAGAGTGGATGGTCAATTATTCTACAATAGATTATGTTTGGATGGCACGTGTGATCATTGTGGTGGGTTGCAACATTTGCCAAATTGTCAACATATGGAGAACACACATGCAATTGGAAATGAGCTAGTAAGTTTTGGCAAATACAAGACAATGACATATAGTCTGAAAGATGGCAAAGAAGCAAAAAGGTGTGAATTAGTCATTCAAAATATTCCAGTGTATTAGTTTATCTCTATTTTCTTAGATAATATAGTTTATGAGTATGCAAGGCATACCCATAGAGCTCAATGGTTGGACTTACAATTCAAGTTATGCAAGGACATGTTTCCACTTGGTACCATCATTTCAGTTGTTGAGTTTGCAGAGAACTACACACTATAGCTACAGAATGAGGTGTAATCATAGTATTACAACTCTACACAAGTTGCTATATTTGTGCAAATAACATTCATTCATGCAGAAGATAGTACAGAGGATGACAAGAAGATCTTGAGGGGATATCATTTTTATATCAGTGATGGTCGCACACATTCTACGGAGTTCATGCAAGGTTGCCTTTCAAATGTTCTACCATGATTTGGCTAGCAAGAGCATATCATTTTGTCAGCATATCATATGGTTAGATAATTGTGCATCACAATCCAAGAACTCGCGGATGTTCTATTGGTTGAGCACGATGCATAAGATGAATGGTGTTCAACATATGTGGAATTTTTGTGAGGTCGGGCATGGAAAGGGGGAGCATGATGGTGTAGAAGCATGTATAAAAAGAGCATTGGTATGAGAAGAGTTGAAGTACAAAGACAATGCAAAGTTGACAGATGCAAGATCTATTGTCGAATGGTGTAACACTACAATTGGTCCAGGTAATGAAGGTAAGTCTACAGTTCATAGATATTTTCTGTTGGTTGATGATACTAACATTGTAAAATATGGAGATTGTTGTACATTGACAGGATCGAGTGAACTACACTCTTTTAGAACCTCTAATGTAGGTTCATGGAGTATTCATATGCGGCGGATGGTATGCTTTTGTTCTTCATGTACAGATGAATCTTGGTATGATTGTGAGTCAAAGGAGTGGGTCGATGATTGGTGTACAAGAAGACTAAGTCTGATTGACATGTATTGATTACCGACAACACTACAAGTCACAGAGATTGAATCATTGGTTGACTTTGACCATGTTTCAGATCTAGTTCAACGAGGTATTATCATCATTCAAATTTAATAAAATTCAATATTTCATCTTATTTTGTAGTTTTTCATATATTGTTGACTATATTCATCAAACTGAATGCATGTATCAATGCAGGGCATGTTTATGCAGTTATTGCAGCTAAAGACAATGAAGGAACATATTATTATTTGTGTCGCTGTGTTGAGGCAAAAAAGAAATTAGATTCACCTGTTATAGATGGAGAAAACATCGAGTACCCTATAGGATCAGTGGTTGTTACTGGAACATGGCTTAGAAGGTACCCAGTGAAGAAGTCTGATGTGTGGTTGTTCGAGGACTTTGACACACATAGGAAGATTCTTTATTATTTTAACCTTGTTGTGGCATCAAATGTTCATTTAATCAAATATGGGGGTAGACCATTGGACATGACCTTGTGGAAGGTTCATGAGTTTGACCATGAGGCAATACTCAACACAATAAAGAGTAGAGAAGAGCTAGATGGTTCATTGGATTGAATAAGTGGAATGACAGAAAGGTATGTTATTCATCTTTGCTATCCTCATTTCACCTTCTATATTTTAGCTACTCATTTTAGCTAAATAGTGCAATTGCATTTGCATGAGGGATTTTAGTATGATGGAGGCAGGCATATTCCTTATGAAGTTGCCTTTGGACGGAAAGTAAGGTAGATTTTCATGATTATTTCATGATGATATGTTCTTTACTTACTATTTCATAATGAGTTTTAATGATGTTACTATGAGTTTTAATTCATTTTAGTGATGTTACTATTTCATAATGAGTTTTACTGAGTTTTAATGACAAACCCTCATTTGTTTCTTAACATTTGGTGTAGCGGTAAGGGCAACCTCAATTTATGCCCTACAAGACATTGGATCAAGTGAGAACACCTTTATAGTACTGAATTTTCATGTATTAGAAAGGTACTATGACTAAATTTTTACATTCGACATCCCCTGGGGCCAAATGGATGGTGCCAACACATCTAGGTGGGCAAGTAAACGCTAGGGGAGATGTATTTTTGGTGGAAAAGCCTCATGGTCATTCTCAGGTATATCAAACACATACAATCTCTCAAGAGCCCTAAAACAAAAAAATGTGTCAAACTTTGGACCAACTATTCCATCAAACTGTGACACCTAGGAACATCTTCTTTGCATGTATAAGTGGATTTCAAGTCCACCTACAAACACCTACCTCAATTTATTTTAAATCAATTTCGTTTGCCTATGGCGGCAATGAGCACATTGTTCCAAAATGCTTCAGTTTCATGTAGTGGAAAGGTGCTAGGAGTAACATTTTGCATTCCATAGCTCATGGGGTAGAACCGACTATGCCAACGCATTGGGGTGGGTGGGTAAATGCCAACGGAGGTCTCATTTTGTGTGCCTAGCATCCCAATTGTTTGGAGCAGTAGGCTATCGACAAAATCCCTTAAGATCCCTAAGACCAAAAAACTACCAAACTATGATAGAGTAGTTCTCAGAATTTTTGGCAACTAGGAACATTCCTTTTGGACCTATAGGTGCATGTGGGGTCTGTCCACAATAACAGCTCTCAATTTTTTCAACTCCAGTCCGTTTGACCATGCCGAAATCAAATGCATTCTTGTAAAATGCTTCAGTTTCATGTAGTGGAAAGGTGCTAGGAGTGAGATTTTGCATTCCACCGCTCATGGGATTGAACTGACTACACCAACACATTGGGGTGGGTGGGTAGGGGAGGTCTCATTTCGTGCACCAAGTGTCTCAGTCATTCGAGGTAGCAGGTTATTGATAAAGTCACTTAAGATCCTAAGAGCAAAAACTGCCAAACTTTAACGGAGTAGTTCCTGAAATTTGTGGCAGTTGGGAACATTTTGTTTGGACCTACAGGTGCACATGGGGTCCATCCACAATAACCTCTCTTAGTTTTGGTCAACTCAAATATGTTTGACCATGCTAAAATCAAATGCATTCTTGCAAAATGCTTCAGTTTCATGCAAGACAACCTTGCTAGGAGCCATATTTTTCATTCTACTCATTATGGAGCCAAACTGACTATACCAACACATCGAGGTGGGTGGGTAAATGCTAGGGGAGGTCTTGTTTCATGTGCCAAGCATCCCAGTCATTTTGGACTATAAGCTACTCACAAAGTTGAAAGGTACTAGGACTGAAATTTTGCATTCCATAGGTTGTGGGGCCGAACTGACTACGCAAACACGTCGGGATGGGTAGGTAAATGCTAGGGGAGGTCTCATTTCATACTCCAAGTGTCTTAGTTATTTCAGGCTGCAAGCTACCGACAAAGTGGAAAGGTGTTAGGAGTGAGATTTTACATTCCACAGCTCGTGGGGCCGAACCGACTGCACCAACATGTCGGGGTGGGTGGGTAAATTCTAGGGGAGGTCTTATTTCATGTACCAAGCATCCCAGTCATTCCAAGATGTCGATTCGGCCCCATGAGCTGTGGAACACAAAATCTCACTCCTAGCACTTTTCCACTGCATGAAACTGAAGCATTTTGCAAGAATGCATTTGATTTTGGCATGGTCAAATAGACTGGAGTTGACCAAAACTGAGAGAGGTTATTATGGACGGACCCCACATGCATATGTAGGTCCAAATAGAATGTTCCCATCTGCCATGAATTCTGAGAACTGCTCCATCATAGTTTGATAGTTTTTTGCTCTTAGGGATCTTAAGGGACTTTGTTGGTAGCCTACTGCCTCAAACGACTGGGATGCTTGGCACATGAAATGAGACCTCCCATGGCATTTACCCGCCCACCCCAACATGTTGGAGCAGTTGGTTCGACCCCATGAATTGTGGAATGCAAAATCTCACTCCTAGTACCTTTCCACTTTGCCGGTAGCTTGTAGCCTGGAACGACTGAGACACTTGGTGTATAAAACAAGACCTCCCCTATCATTTACCCACCCACCCCGACATGTTGGCATAGCCAGTTCAACCCCATGACCTGTGGAATGCAAAATTTTAGCCCTAGCACCTTTCAACTTTGCCAGTAGCTTACAACCCAAAATGACTGGGATACTTGGCACATGAAATGAGACCTCCCCTAGCATTGACCTGCCTACCCTGATGTGTTGGCATAGTCCGTTCAGCCCCATGACCTGTGGAATTCAAAATTTCAGTCCTAGCACCTTTCAACTTTGCCGGTAGCTTACAACTTGGAATGACTGGGATGCTTGGTACATGAAATGAGATCTCCCATAGCATTTACCTACCCACCCCAATGTTTTGGTGCAGTCAGTTTGGCCCCATGATGAGAAAAATGAAAAATATGGCTCTTGGCAAGGTTGTACTACATGAAACTAAAGCATTTTGCAAGAATGCATTTGATTTCAGCACGGTCAAAGGGATATGAGTTGACCAAAACTAATAGGGGTTATTGTGGATGGACCCCACATGCACTGTAGGTCCAAACAAAACATTCCCAACTGCCACGAATTTTGAGAACTACTCTGTCAAAGTTTGGTAATTTTTGCTCTTAGGATCTTAAGTGACTTTGTCGATAGCTTGCTGCCTCGAATGACTAGGAAACTTGGCACACAAAATGAGACCTCACCTAGCATTTACCCACCCACCTCGACATGATGGCACAATCGGTTTGGCCCCACGAGCAGTGGAAAGAAAAATATCACTTCTAGCACCTTTCCACTGCATGAAACATAAGCATTTTGTAAGAATGCATTTGATTTCGACACGGTCAAATAGACTAGAGTTGACCAAAACTGAGAGAGGTTATTGTGGATGGACCCCACATACACTTGTAGATCCAAACAAAATGTTCCTAGCTACCATGAATTCTAAGAAATGCTCCGTCAGAGTTTGGCAGTTTTTTGGTCTTAGGGATCTTAAATGACTTTGTTGATAGCCTGTTGCCCCGAATGACTGGGATGCTTGGCACATGAAACAAGACCTCCCCTGGCATTTATGCACCCACCCCAACACATTAGCATAGTTAGTTCAGCCCCATGATGAGCAGAACAAAAAATATGGCACCTAACAAGGTTGTGTTACATGAAAGTGAAGCATTTTGTAAGAATGCATTTGATTTTAGCACGATCAAACAGGTTTGAATTACCCAAAACTTAGAGAGATTATTGTGGATAGACCCCACATGCACCTATAGGTCTAAACAAAATATTCCCATCTTCCATGAATTCTAAGAACTGCTCCATCAAATTTTGGTAGTTTTTGCTCTTAGGATCTTAAGTGACCTTGGCAGTAGCCTGCTGCCTCAAATCACTAGAACACTTGGCACATGAAACAAGACCTCCCCTATGATGAAGAACAAATATAACCAACTCACCACTATGGGGCTTATTTCACAACAATGGGTTCAGTTGAGCAATTTCACCCAATTTCACCTATCCTCTTCACAAGGCAAACTCCCTTCTACAAGGCTCAATTTGGGTTTTTTGGAATTCCCAATCCCAAAAAGGATTCTAATAGAATTCTCCCATTTCTTATTCCCTAACACAACCTAATCCAACTCTCTCTGAGATCTTCCCTTCACCTTTTGACCAATTCCACTCTTGGCTACCCAAATCTTAGTAGCCCTCAAAACAAGTCTGTCAGACCATATCTTTTGATCTTGACCTCAAATCAAGACTATGAAAGGTTTTTTGGATACCAATTAAGGGGTTTTAAAACATATCTCAAAATTGGTGTGGGTTACTTTGTAACAAATTGCTCAAAAACTGACTGTCCCCTGTGTTTGCCTAGGCCAATTAGGCCACTTTTGCAAAGGAAGTACCCTCAAAACAACCAATTAACCCCAAAAATCAATAAATAGTCCTTAGATAGGTTACAAAACTTCCAAATCCATGTTCATACTCAGGTGTCATGACCATTTAGACAATAAACTAAGAAACCCTCACTTTTAGGCTAAATACCCAAGGGTTTATTGAAAATCCATGTTCCACACTTCAAGCCACCTTACAATCACTTAAATCATGTCACAATAGGTCTTCACATGCTACAAGAACCTTCACCCAACCTTTCACACTGTCTTTTCACCAAAACTCAACTTGTAGCCACCATTCTTGGCTCCAAATATGCATGGAAACACCTAGGGCATCACCTCCAAACACATCAAATCGCCACCCCTGCTCTTGACAAACACAAAAACACAAAACATATATCTAATTGAGCCATTCTACTAAGTTACAGTATGACACAATAGGTGGAATGGTTTATAAATCTATTTTACACTCTCAAACCCTCGAAATTCAGTTTTACACAGGCAGTTTTAGAAAAATGATGATAAAAACCACAAAACTCAATGAAAAATCCTCAAACCAAGTGCATTTGAAATTTAAAACATGACTCTATCAAATTCCTATCATTAGGTGCACATGTTTGTCTGTACAGGTCGTACAAAAAGGCTGTAACAACAATAAAAACATAAAATTGCAAGAAAAACAGGGGTTTCTTTATTATTTTCTCTTCCCAACTCCTTCAACAACCTTCTCAAACATCTACATGCATTTAAAAAAGCCTTCTCCAACTCCCCAAACCAAACATAACCAACTTTTGAACTTCCCACAAAAAAAGTGACTCTTGAAACTTTCATTTTGTCTTCTTACAAGTTTAGTAATTTTTGTATTTTTTGCACAAAATAACTCCAATAACTCAAGCCCATGACAAAATGACCTTATAAGGCCCACACAAGACTCAAACTAAATTATTAAGACTCACATTACATTAAGAATGGTCTATTTAGACCTTATTTAATTAAAAATGACTCAAAACATGATAAGACTCTCTAAACTAAACATTTAACCATATAAAACCAACTTGTTCAATTGGTGCCCCTGCACCATACACCCGACCTTGAAACTTTTCCAAGTCTTTTGGAAATTGTATTGCAACTGATCCATCTTCATCTTTATGGTCTTCATAAGTCCCTTTGACTGGTACCCTCTTGCCTTGGATCAAATACTGTACTCTTGCCTTGAACTTGCTTGCTTGTCCTTGCCAAACATCTTCACTCTTTTCACCTCTTGTCTTCATCATTGCTCTTGAATTTCTGCCTCAAATACCAATGTGTTCTTAGTCTTACCAGCCTCTGTATCAACATTAGTTGACTTCCTTTTAGCCTCCATTGCAGCTAAGGGACATAGGACTATCCCTATCACTATTCCACCATATGTTTTCAACTCATTATTGCAACTGATCCATCTTCATCTTTATGGTCTTCATAAGTCCCTTTGACTGGTACCCTCTTGCCTTGGATCAAATACTATACTCTTGCCTTGAACTTGCTTGCTTGTCCTTTCCAAACATCTTCACTCTTTTCACCTCTTGTCTTCATCATTGCTCTTGAATTTTCTACCTCAAATACCACTGTGTTCTCAGTCTTACCAGCCTCTATATCAACATTAGTTGATTTCCTTTTAGCCTCCATTGCAGCTAAGGGACATAGGACTATCCCTATCACTATTCCACTATACGTTTTCAACTCATTCTGAACCTTTTCATGGAATTCATCCTTATCTTTTGTTGTCTCAATTTTTGGCACTGGATCACCTACTTTGGTCCTCAATCTTGAACCATTCTCTAAACTTTCTGCCCCAATACTTTTTGCCTTTGTATTGGTTGCATTCACTTTGTATTTGACTTTATCAACCTCCACATATTCTTTCCCACCAAACATGATCACTCTCGCTGTCCTTGACTGATTCTCCTCATTACCTTGCAATGAAACTAATGTAAAACTATTCCCTTCATGCCTAATGTGATAGCAGTTACTTCTACAATCATACATTGCTTGCTTGTCATATTGCCATGGTCTTCTAAGCAATACATGACAACAATTCATAGGCACAACATCACAAAGCACTTTATCTTTATAGCCACCAATTTTGTATTCAACCAAGGCTTGTTCATTTACCAAAAGAGACTGATCATTGTTCAACCAAGATACCCTATATGGAGTTTCATGAGGGACTTTTACTAACTTCAGTTTGTCTACCATTTCACATGACACCATGTATTATTAGTAGATCCTAAATCTATGACTACATTGCATACCTTATCCTTGCATTTGCATGAAGTTCTAAATAGGGCTTTCCTTTGCAATGGTTCCTTCTCGTTAGAGGTCTTAAGTAGGGTCCTTCTCACCATGAGTGCATCACCAACTTTAGGAGTTGCATGAACACTAGATGAACCAGCACTTTCACATTCATCTTCTTGGACTATTTGAGTCCTCCTTTCACTTCTCCTCTCTCCACCACTTGATGTAGATCCTTGTTTCTCAAGACACTTGAATGTTGGGTGTCCAAACTCATTGCAATTATAACACCTACCTGAAAATATATTTGAACTTCTTCCACCACCAAATCTGCCTCTTGTGCCTCTAAAGCCACAACTAGAATCAACAACTTGATCTTTACCCTTGTTTGTGTCTTCTTGTCTTTCAAAGGACTGTTGTTATGTAGGGAATGCTCCTCTCCCTCTTGTATTGCTACCTCTTCCTCTAACTGATTTGTCTAGCCTCCTTTTCATCTTTTCCTCCACTCTAACTGCCATTTGATAACATTCTTCAACACTTCTAGGGTTAGCCAAAACCAATTCATCTTGTCTGTTCAATCTCAAACCACCCAAATATCTAGCAACTCTTTCATCCTCATTCTCATGATGACCAGACCTCATACTTAATTTATAAAATTCCTCAGTATATGATTTCACATCCATTTTTGTCTTAAACTTTGAAGCTTTTTAAACATTTGAACTTCATAGTCTTTGGGTAAGAACTTACCTTTGATTTTTTCCACCATCTTGTCCCATGAATAAATCTTTGACTTTCCTTGCTTTCTCCTCTTTGATTGTAGATAATCCCACCATAACAAAGCATGACCTTTCAGATTGGTCTTTGTAATCTTTACTCTTTGCTCCTCAGGAACCTCATCACATTCAAAGTGATTATCCAAAGCTGCAATCCAGTCAAGCAACTCTTCATCATTTAGACTTCCTCTATACTTTTGCACATCTATTTTCACCTTGGGTTTGTCCTCTTTTACTGCCTTCAACAATTTGGCCATTCTCTGATCCTCAAGATCTAACTCTTCTTCTACATCCTCATATCCTTCATCTTCTTCTTCCTATAACTCACTCTTCCACATCTCTTCTTTTGTTTGTCTCCAAGGCTACAATTCTTTCCTCCAACTCTTTCATCTCTAGCATGTCTATCCTTCAACTCCTGCAACTCTCTAGTAGTACCACTGTTCTTTGGAGGCATCCTTGCAACTTTGCCTTTTCACCTTCAACCTGCAACAAATTTCAACTTTTTCCCAAACAAATCAGAACCTAAGCTCTGATACCACTTTGATACAGTACAAATATCACCAACTCACCACTATGGGGCTTATTTTACAACAATGGGTTTAGTTGAGCAATTTCACCCAGTTTCACCTATCCTCTTCACAAGGCAAACTCCCTTCTACAAGGCTCAATTTGGGTTTTTTGGAATTCCCAAGCCCAACAAGGCTTCTAATGGCATTCTCCCATTTCTTAGTCCCTAACACAACCTAATCCAACTCTCTTTGAGATCTGCCCTTCACCTTTTGACCAATTCCACTCTTGGCTGCCCAAATCCTAGTGGCCCTCAAAATGGGTCTGTCAGACCATATCTTTTGATCCCGGCCTCAAATCAAGACTGTGAAAGGTTTTTTGGATACCCATTAATGGGTTTTAAAACATATCTCAAAATTGGTGTGGGTTACTTTGTAACAAATTGCTCAAAAACTGACTGTCCCCTGTGTTTGCCTAAGCCAATTAAGCCACTTTTGCAAAGGAAGTACCCTCAAAACAACCAATTAACCCCAAAACTCAATAAATAGTCCTTAGATAGGTTACAAAACTTCCAAATCCATGTTCATACTTAGGTGTCATGACCATTTAGACAATAAACTAAGAAACCCTCACTTTTAGGCTAAATACCCAAGGGTTTATTGAAAATCCATGTTCCACACTTCAAGACACCTTACAATCACTTCAATCATGTCACAATAGGTCTTCTCATGCTACAGGAACCTTCAGCCAACCTTACACATTGTCTTTTCACCAAACTCAACTTGTATCCACCATTCTTGGCTCCAAATATGCATGGAAACACCTAGGGCATCACCTCCAAACACATCAAATCGCCACCCCTGCTCCTGACAAACACAAAGACACAAAACATATATCTAATTGAGCCATTCCACTAAGTTACAACATGACACAATAGGTGGAATGGTTTATAAATCCATTTTACACTCTCAAACCCTTGAAATTCAGTTTTATATAGGCAGTTTTAGAAAGACGATGATAAAAACCACAAAACTCAATGAAAAATCCTCAAACCAAGTGCATTTGAAATTTAACTCATGCCTCTATCAAATTCCTATCATTAGGTGCACGTGTTTGTCCATACAAGTCATACAAAAGAGCTGTAACAATAGTAAAAACAAAAAATTGCAGGAAAAACAGGGGTTTCTTTATTATTTTCTCTTCCCAACTCCTTCAACAACCTTCTCAAATGTCTACATGTGTTTAAAAAAGCCTTCTCCAACTCCCCAAACTGAACATAACCAACTTTTGAACTTCCCACAAAACAAATGACTCTTGAAACTTCCATTTTGTCTTCTTACAAGTTTAGCACTTTTTGCACTTTTTGCACAAAATGACTCCAATAACTCAACCCCATGACAAAATTACCTTATGAGACCCACACAAGACTCAAAATACATTATTAAGACTCACATTACATTAAGAATGGTCTATTTAGACATTATTTAATGAAAAATGACTCAAAACATGACAAGACTCTCTAAACTAAACATGTAACCATATAAAACCAACTTGTTCAATTGGTGCCCCTACACCACCCTAGCATTTAACCACCCACCCAAATGCATTGGCATAGTCAGTTTGGCACCACAAGTAGTGGAATGTAAAATATCACTCCTAGCATCTTTCCATTGCATGAAGTTGAAGCATTTGCAAGAATACATTTGATTCGACACGGTCAAATGGGCTGGAGTTGACCAAAACTGAGAGAGGTTATTGTGAATGGACCCCACGTACACCTATAGGTCCAAACAGAATGTTCCCAACTACCACAAAGTTTGAGAGCTGTTCAATAATAGTTTGCCAGTTTTATGGTCTTAGGGATCTTAAGGGACTTTGTTGGTAGCCTGTTGCCTTGAACAACTGGGATGCTTGGAACACAAAATGATACCTCCCCTAGTATTTACCTACCTACCTCGATGGGTTGTAGCAGTCAGTTTGGCCCCACTAGCTATGGAATGCAAAATCTCACTCCTAGCACCTTTCCATTGCATGAAACTGAAGCATTTGAGAGATTATCTACGTTCGATGTATGGAAGGAAAAAATTCACTCTTGGCACCTTTCTAGTATATGAAACTAAACAAAAATCTAGTTCCCCTTTGTTCTCTTGTGCTTTGACCTTTTGGCTTGGTTGTTGTTGATCCCAATCTTACAAGCACAATGAGAGAACATCTCTCTTCTAAGAGTTCCAAATCATTGGACTTTAGTGCCAAATGAGAAGAAATCCACAAATACTATGACAAATGGGCATAAACACACTATATAAAAATACTACAACACACTAACCTCACCACTCTTTCCCTTATGCTGCCCTTTGATAAGACATCAATGCTGCGACAAAATATTGTTGTTGAAAGTTATCAAAAAACATAGGGGAGTGGACCTAATTTTTTGAGCATCCTAACTTCACACTTCTAACAGTTGTGCATTATATGTCACTTTTTTTAGTGTGATGATGTGGCATTACATGATTGGTTTCTTTTTATATGTAAATAGCACATTTCATTCAATTGTAAGTACTTATAGTCAATACTAACAACCTTAAAGTCACAACTAGTAGTGTTAAACTTTTAAAATACTAAACCTTAAATCCACAAATACTATCACAGCTATTGGAACATGCTCATCCACATGAATTTGATAAAAAACATATTTATAAGGAAGATATATAAGACAACATAGATTCTCACTTATCAAAAAATCTGATAGTCACTCTTCTTTACATTAACTCCTTGCCAACATCACAAACTTCTTGTTAAGATTACAAACACCATGATTTTTTTTGTAATGAAACTTCAACACACATTTATGGACAAGGTGTTGAGGACACATATTTCATCCTTTTGTTAGTAAAAGATAGGGTTTTCTAGATTTTCTTAAGCATTTTCAACTTATAGCAAGCATGCCATAGCTTTTCCTTCAACTAGAGTCCATTATAGGGAGTGATAATATCAAGTTTTGCTAATTTTAGCATCACTTCAGACCAAGCATCAATACAATTTAGGGTTTTATGAAAAATTTATTTCAAAAGTGAGGTTTTGGTAGTGTATGAGGGTTTGGTACAGTCATGGAGGGGTAAATGCAAGGAGATGGGGGACCAAAAAGTCACCACCATCTCCAAAAATAAAGAAAAACACGAGTGCATTATAACGCACTCGCATTTTGCTTTCAATAAAAGCAAAAAAAAAATCTGTTTTGCCCATTCGGCTGCGAGCATTTCTTTGACAACAGCAAAGAATAAAAGGAGAAACACGAGCGCGTTGAAGAAAAGCCTATTGAATCAAGTTTGATAGAGAAAACAACAAATTCACAATGCCACCTCACTGCTAAAGACATTGTCGTGCAAATTTGGAGGCTCCAGCACAGGAAGAAGGTAGGGTTTGATTGATTTTGTTAGTTTGAGAATAATTTTTTAGTTTTGCAATGTTTGATTTATTTTTATATTGCATTTACAGTTATTAGAGAAGGAGAAAACCTAAATCCAGTTGAGGAGGGTGAAAACAACCCCCAAAACCCTCCAAACCCTCAAAACCTACCTTCACCTCCTTTTCATGTAAGAGATGATCAAGAACATTACCTAGGGATAATAGAAGAAAACAAGAAACATCTTGAAACTATTATTCAAACCCTAAACAATCCAAGTGGAACCGCTGAACATAGGAGGGCACTTGCAAAATCACTACAAGAGATTGTTTCCCACATGGATATGGTGACAAAACAAATCACTGAAATCCAAGACTATAGGGAGAGGAGTCAGAAATATTATGCCGACAAGTTGTCATATGAACAAGTCAAGAAGGAAAAAATTACAAAATCTCAATTATGTGCAGAATTTATTAATCCCAAAACCGGCCAAAGATTAGAAGAAAGTTGCAAACGGTTTCCTATACATTGGTGTATGAATGAAGACATATCCCAAAACTTTTGGGATAGATGGTACATGGTCTTTGATGAGCGGCCATGCGTCAATGATGAGGTACCACAATATTTCTTGAGGAAACTCTATTACGAGTTCGTCCTCAACAAGATTCTGAATTATTTTGACATTCGTGAGTTCCAGGGTAGAGGTGGTGGATCTACCCAAGATAGACCTGGGGCTTAGCGAGATGAAGACCATGTGCCTATACCCTGAGTGAGGCCAGAACGTAGGTCACTCCCTTTGTCTTTGAAGGAGAGTGTTGAGCTAGAGACTTTACATTCATTGACTACTCTCACCCAAACTCTATCACAACATGCCGATGATTTTAGCCAGGTCAATGAGGGTGAGAGTAGTAGGCGTCATGTGTCCCCACATTTGTGCAGTATATGTGGGAACCTATGTGATTATGGGACACAGGAAGCACGCCAGGACTCTACGACATAGGGGCAACATGCTGCAACACAGGAGCAACATGATGCGACACAAGGGCAGGACATATTGGATGATCTTGTTCTCAGTGACGATCTCTTACAGCATACATTTAGTATTGACTCTCAGGTAATTTGTTACAAGTTTCATATTGATTTAGTATATTGTTATTTGAAATTTGTAATTAATTTTATATGATTATCTATATTATAAGTCAAAAATAATGTATGTAATTGTTTGCGCAATGAAATTCTAGGGTCAGAGTCTTCATCCTGCCTCCATTAGCCATCCATTGGTGGGTTATGAGATGAGAGGAGGTCCAGTCAGCAGGTGTGTAATTTATCACATAATCATAATTATTGTAGATATGTCAATGGTAATATTATTTTTTGACAATTTGATGATTTCAACAGTCACCAGCACCTCCATAGTTTCCTTGGTCCCTTGGACGCCAAACCACCACTTTTACAGAGGTAAATTTAACCATTTCTAATCATTATGCATTTTTAAAATAATATTATGTATTTATTTTGTTTGAATAATCTTGAACTTGATTTTCAGATGTTGAATACAGTGGAGACTCCTCCTCATCTGCGTGAGTCAACACAGATAGGCATTGATGCAGCCATGATGTTTGCAAATCCTTTGACTGAGGTATGAACCAATAACATGAAAATATCATAATTTTGTATTTCTTTTTTTTATCTCATGTCATTTGATGTACAAAAATTATATTTATGTTTAGTCAAATTTGCTTCTTGATTCTTCTCACAGGAGGTCACAACTCTAGTCTATCCAACTACGGATGAAGAGAGACAAGATGATGGAGAGTGATCATCGGTTGGTGGTAAGTGATCAATCACATATGTGATGTTATATATTTCATACATTTTCTATACTAATGTGCATATATTAATAGGTGCAGCTGGATGAACTTTATTCAAAGAGGTCTACTCGATGACAGAGAGAGGATGTGTCACTGACTGGCTCTCCATCTTCACAGTCAAAGAAGGGTCGCCGATTATTTCCTAAAAGTCCATAGGAAACTAGTTTTTGGCAACTTTTTTGTATGCCTAGATGGATTTGTATACATACTTTTGTATGTTAATCTGATGTATATTTTTGTATATTTACCTATATGGCTTTGTTTGGACACGCCTATATGGCTTTTTATATACACTAGATGTTATATTCATGACATTATGTATATGACAGTTTATATTAAATATTTAATATGATAATCAATTATTGTTATAGGAATTTGGTTTTACAAGTGCCAATTGTATTTTCTTGAAAGTTTATAAATCATTTTCAAATAATCCATTTTGTGCATATCTTGCAATCATTGAATTCTGTGGGATTGTGCATTTCTTTGAGGCATCATTTCAAATAGTTCACGTGCCTTGTCTATGCTTCCATACTTTCCATACATGTCTACAAGGGCAACTTTGCAAATACAATACATGTGACAAAATTCCTATATCATTTATGCTTTGATGGTTGTCCACACCATGTTCTCTAGATCCCATTATAGCATAGGCAAGGAGGAAGTTGGTTAAGGTTGTGCAATTTGGTTTTAGATGTGCAAAATTTGCGTAAATGGTTGAAATTTATTTTTGTGCATTTGCTTGAGAGTTTTTAAAGCCTTATGAAAAATCCATTTCGTGCATATCTTGCAATCACTGCATTCCATGAGACAACATTGCTTTGAGGCATTGTGTCAAATAGCTCATGTTCGTTATATATTCTTCCACACAAGTTGCATACATGTCTTGCAGGGTACTTACAACTATGACATTTGACAAAATTCCTATATGCTTTATGCTTTGATGGATGTCTATACCGTGCTCCAAACATACCATTTGTAAGGTTTTGGAATTTGTCTTTACACTTGCCAATTGCATTTTCTTGGAACTTTCTAAAGGCTTATTAGTAAATCTATTTTGTTCATATCTTGCAATCATTGTATTCCATGAGGCAAAATTTCTTTGAGGCATCATGCCAAACAGTTCACGTGCCTTGTCTATGCTTCCACACTTTGCATACATGTCTTTGAGGGCAGTTGCAACTACAACATCTAACAAAATTCCCATATGTTTTATCCTTTTGATGGATGTCCATTTTGGCATAGGCAAGGAGGATACTGGCTAAGGTTGTGGAATTTTGCTTTACACCCGCCAATCGCATTTTCTTGAAAGTTTCTAATGCCTTATCAAAAAATCCATTTTGTTCATATCTTGCAATCATTGCATTCAATGAGGTGACATTTCTTTAGGCATCATGCCAAACAGTTCATGTGCCTTGTCTATGCTTCCACACCTTGCATATATGTCTACAAGGGTGATGCAGTAGGTAAGGAGGATGACTCAACACCATGGAAACATATTTCACAATAATGGGATAAGACCCCAAACCCTTTTTCGACTAGACACGAACTCAATCAAGACTACAAACCCAACACTTGGTTCAAAACCTCAATCTCTACAAACCAACTCATGAAACACCCTTAAAATGATGAATGTGACATAAAAAGACCATTCATGTTCACCAAGAAAATAAACTTTGCATATAGGTTATTCTTCCTCATAAACTGCCCTTACAAGCTAGTAGCCCTTCAAAAAACTAATTTTTGGAACATAACTTATTGATCCATGACCTCTGACACAAAGGAGGATAGATTAGGATACCCATTTGGATGTTTTACAACATATCTCAAATGCACCATGTGTTGTTTTGGAACATTCCCTTCAAAAATGGACTGGTAATTTGCATATGAGGCCTAATTAGCCTACTTTTACAAAGCATCAACTACTATTCATGACCCCTGAACTAAAAATTGCACTCCAGAGGTTGAATTAGGTCCTATATGGACTGAATCACTCATTAGCATAATTATTCAAGACCCTTCTTTAAACATTTTTCAAAACCCTCATCACTGCACTGTTAAATAGACCAAAAATACAGAGGCTGCCTGCCTAGGGCATCATTAATTTAATTGAAAACAACCTTGGTCACTCCTGCAAGGCCTTATTACATCAAAATGGATGCACAAACACTAATTTAAACAACTATGACAACTATTAGCCATTTGGTTGCAAGAAAAGTTGCTTGACAACTTTTCTTGCAACTTGACAACTTTTGTAGCCTATGACCTCCTAAACTCCAATGACCCTTATTACATTAGGAGTGGTCTAGTATCACCTCATTACAATGCCAAAATGACTCAACACATCAAAATTCATCATTTGATTATGTTCATGAAATAGGCTAGGTGCCCCTGCACCAAAGGGCAGCTGCAATTACAGCATGCGACAAATTTCCTATATCCTTTATGCTTTGATGGATGTCGATAAGTCGTTCCAAACATTATATTTTGGTGTACAAATAGGGAAGATGTTGGCAAAGGTTGTGGAATTTAGCTTTACACATGCCAACTGCATTTACTTGAAAGTTTCTAAAGTCTTTTCAATAAATCCATTTTGTGCATATCTTGCAATCATTGAATTCCATGAGACAACATTTATTTGAGGCATCATGTCAAACAGTTCATGTTCGTCAAGTATATGCTTCCAAACTTTGCATACATGTCTTTCAGGGTAGTTACAACTACAACATTTGACAAATTCCTATATGCTTTATGCTTTGATGGATGTCTATACTGTGTTCTAAAGATACCATTTCGAAGGTTTTAGAATTTGGCTTTACACCTGCCAATTTGGTGCAGGGGCACCATATTCATGTTTTTTGCAAGTTTGGTCAAATGAGGTCTAATGATAGGTTTTTTTTTGGGTTTTTTTAGTTTATTTGGTCTAATAAGGTTATAATAGACCATGTGCAAGGTCAATAGAGTCATTTTGAGTTCATTTTATAAAAGTTGTCAACATGTATACAATGGATATACCTACACATGCATGGATACAATGGTCAATGATGATAGAAAACTATGTTAAAACTAAAAATAGATGATCACATGGATCTTTTACCTGATTTCTTAGCCTTATATGTTACTGCTACACCATTTTCAAGGTCCTGGTTGGCTGGATTAGTAAGAGGAAACCATGGAAAGGCCTTGAAAATATTTGAGTGATGCAAGAAATAGAAGCTATGATGTAGAATAATGGATGTACAAATCTCTCCCAACTCAAGATCAACCTTGTTACAACATCATATTATTGTTTTATGCATGAGGAAGGATAAAATGGGTGTAGCCCTTAAGATCCCTAAGATAGAAAAAATACCAAACTTTGACAGAGGTTTTCTCAGAATTTATGGTAGCTGGGAAGATTTTGTTTAGATCTGTAGGTGCATGTGGGGTCCTTCCACAATAAATTCTCTCAGTTTCATTCAACTCTAGTCCATTTGACTGTGCCGAAATCAAACGCATTCTTGCAAAATGCTTCAGTTTCATGTATTGGAAAGGTGCTAGGAGTCACATTTTGCATTCCATAGCTCGTGGGGCTAAATGAACTTCGCCAACGCATCAGAGTGGGAGGGTAAATACCAAGGGAGGTCTCATTTCATGTGCCAAGCATCACAGTTGTTCAGGGCAGCAGGCTACTGGCAAAGTCCCTTAAGATCCCTAAGACGAAAAAACTGCCAAACTTTGACAGAGTAGTTCTTGGAATTCATGGCAGCTGGGAATGTTCCATTTAGACCTGCAGGTGCATGTGGGGTCCATCCACAATAACCTCTCTCAGTTTCGTTCAACTCTAGTATATTTGACTATGTCAGAATCAAACACATTCTTGCAAAATGCTTCAGTTTCATGTAGTGGAAAGGTGCTAGGAGTGACATTTTGCATTTCATAGATCGTGGGGCTGAATGGACTTTACCAATGCGTTGGAGTGGGTGGGTAAATGCCAAGGGAGGTCACGTTTTGTGTGCCAAGCGCCCCAGTCATTCGAGGCAGCAGGCTACCATAAAGTCCCTTAAGATCCCTAAGATGAAAAAACTGTCAAACTTTGACGGAGCTATTCTCAGAATTCGTGGGAGATGGGAACATTTTGTTTAGACCTATAGGTGCATGTGGGGTCCATCTACAATAACCTCTCTCCGTTTTGGTCAACTCCAGTTCGTTTGACTGTGCCAGAATCAAACACATTCTTGCAAAATGCTTCAATTTCATGTAATGGAAAGGTTGCCGGGTGCCATATTTTTTTTTTGCTCATTGTGGGGCTAAATAGACTATGCTAACATGTCAGGGTGGGTGGGTAAATGGTAGGGAAGGTCTCGTTTCGTGTGCCAAGCGTCCCAGTCATTTGGGGCTGTAACCTACCGACAAAGTAGAAAGTTGCTAACACTAAAATTTTGTATTCCATAGGTCTTGGGGGCAAAATGACTACTCCAACATGTCCAGGTGGGTGGGTAAATGCTAGGGGAGGTCTCATTTCATGCACCAAGTGTGTCAGTCGTTCCGAGCTGCAAGATGTCGATAAACTTGAAAGGTGCTAGGAGTGACATTTTGCATTCCATAGCTCGTGGGGCCGAACGGACTTCACCAACATGTCAGGGTGGGTAGGTAAATGTTAGGGGAGGTCTCATTTCATGTGCCAAGTGCTACAGTCGTTCAGGGAAGCAGGCTACCGGCAAAGTCCCTTAAGATCCCTAAGACGAAAAACTACCAAACTTTGACGGGGTAGTTCTTAGAATTCATGGCAGCTAGGAACATTTGTTTGGACCTAAGGTGCATGTGAGATCCATCTACTATAACCTCTCTTAGTTTCGTTCAACTCCTGTCTGTTTGACCGTGCCAGAATCAAACACATTCTTGCAAAATGCTTCAATTTCATGCAGTGGAAATGTTGCCAGGTGCCATATTTTTTGATCTGCTCATCGTGGGGGCAAACCAACTGCGCCAAAACATTAGGGTGGGTGGATAAATGCTAGGGGAGGTCTTGTTTCATGCGCCAAGTGTCTCAGTCGTTTCAGGCTGCAAGCTATCGACAAACTCAAAAAGTGCTAGGAGTGACATTTTGCATTCCATAGCTCGTGGGGCCGAACGAACTTTGCCAACACATCGGGGTGGACAGTTAAATGCCAGGGGAGGTCTCATTTCATGTGCCAAGCACCACAGTCATTCGTGGCAGCAAGCTACCGACAAAGTCCCTTAAGATCCCTAAGATGAAAAAACTTCCAAACTTTGATGGGGCAGTTTTCAGAATTCATGGGAGCTGGGAACATTCTGTTTAGACCTACAGGTGCATGTGGGATATGTCTACAATAACCTCTCTCAATTTTGTTCAAATCCTGTCCGTTTGACTGTGCTAGAATCAAACACATTCTTGCAAAATGCTTTAGTTTCATGCAGTGGAAATGTTGCCAGGTGCCATATTTTTTGATCTACTCATTATGGGGGTGAACCGACTGTGCCAACATGTCAGGGTAGGTGGGTAAATGCCAGGGGAGGTCTCATTTCATGCGCCAAGTGTCTTAGTCATTCCAGGCTGCAAGCTACCGGCAAACTCGAAAGGTGCTAGGTGTTGGTAGCTTGCAGGCCAGAATGACTGGCATGCTTGGCACATGAAATGAGACCTTCCCTACCATTTACCCACCCACATCGACATGTTGGCATAGTCCGTTCGGCCCCACGATGAGCAGAACAAAAAATATGGCACCTGACAACCTTTCCATTACATGAAACTGAAGCATTTTACAAGAATGTGTCTGATTCTGACATGCTCAAATGGGCTAGAGTTGACCAAAACAGAGAGAGGTTATTGTAGACAGACCCCACATGCACCTGTAGGTCCAAACGAAACATTCCCATCTGTCATGAATTCTGAGAACAACTCCATCAAAGTTTTGTAGTTTTTTCGTCTTAGGGATCTTAAGGGACTTTACTGGTAGCATGCTGCCCTGAATGACTGGGGTGCTTGGCACATGAAACAAGACCTCCCTTGGCATTTAACCACCCACCCCGACGCGTTGGTGAAGTTCGTTCAACCCCACGAGCTATGGAATGCAAAATGTCACTCCTAGCGCCTTTCCACTGCATGAAACTGAAGCATTTTGCAAGAATGTGTTTGATTCCGACATGGTCAAATGGACTGAAGTTGACCAAAACTGAGAGAGGTTATTATGGAGGGACCCCACACACACTTGTAGGTCCAAACAAAATGTTCCTAGATGCCATGAATTACAAGAACTGCTCCGTCAAAGTTTGACAATTTTTTCGTCTTAGGGATCTTAAGGGACTTTGCCGGTAGCCTGCTACCCCGAATGACTGGGGTGCTTGGCACATGAAATGAGACCTCCCTTGGTATTTACCCACCCACCCTGATGTGTTGGTGAAGTCCGTTTGGCTCCACAAGCTATGGAATGCAAAATGTCACTCCTAGCACCTTTCCACTGTATGAAACTGAAGCATTTTGCAAGAATGTGTTTGATTTCGGCACGGTCAAATGGACTGGAGTTGAATGAAACTGAGAGAGGTTATTGTGGATGGACCCCATGTGCAGTTTTAGGTCCAAATAGAACATTCTCAGCTGCCAAGAATTCCAAGAACTACTCTGTTAAAGTTTAGCAATTTTTTCGTCTTAGGGATCTTAAGGGACTTTGCTAGTAGCCTGTTGCCCCGAACGACTATGACGCTTGGCACATGAAACGAGACCTCCCCTGGCATTTACTCACCCACCCTGATGCGTTGGTGAAGTTTGTTTGGCCCCATGAGCTATGGAATGCAAAATGTCACTCCTAGCACCTTTCCACTACATGAAACTCCTGTCATGAGGAAGAACCACAACCCAATCCAACTCCTGAAAGAATGACATGTTATGATGAAGAACCACAACCAAATCCAATGATCCAATGGCATGAACCAATGGCATAAGCAACTATGTCCTAACATCCAAACACTATGACATCAATCTTGATATGACATGAGTGAAACATGAGTGAATAGGATTAAGACCAATTATTAGGATCAACTTCATCCATTACTTAGATCTAACCCCATGAAGCATAACATGATGATGATGCAAACATCAAATGTATACCATAGAAAACAAATCAAATGAAACATGAGGCCTTCATTGCCCACAGTTCATACCACTGCTCAAGGATAATTTATCATATTAAATATTTAATATAAACTGTCCTATACATAATGCCATGAGCATAACATCTAGTTTACATACAAAGCCATATAGGCATGTCCAAACAAAGCCATACAAGCATATATACAAAAATATCCATGACTCATCCTCTCTCTACCGTCGAGTAGACCTCTTCGACAGTTCAACCTCATGTAGCTCCACCTGTTAATACAATCAAACAATATGCACATTACTATAACAAAATATACATGAAATATATAACATCACATATGTAATCGATTACTTACCGCCATCTAATGATCACTCTCCATCATCTTTTCTGGAGCTTCTTTGTCCATTGTTGGACAGACTGGAGTTGTGACCTCTTATGAGAAGCATCAAAAAGAAAAATTGACTAAACATAAATATATTGGAGGGAAGCAATTCTTACTACTATTTATATACAAAACAAAGTACAAGTAACCATCTAGGAAAGTTTTATGCATACTTACAAATTAATCCAACAAACCCTCTAGGTCTTCTCTACTCTTTATTGTGTCAAGTATTTCCTCATGGTCAGAGTCACGCACCTTCCATAAGGTCTTGTTCAAAGGTCTACCTCGATATTGTATCAAATGAACATTGGTTGTCATGAAAAGGTTGGAGTAATGAAGAATCTTCTGATGCATGTCAAAGTCCTCAAACAACCAAACATTAACACTCTTAAATGGGTACCTTCTAAGCCATGTTCTAGTAACAACCACTGAGCTTGTAGGGTATTCGATGTTTTCTCCATTTGTAACTGGGGCCTCCAATTTCTTTTTGGCCTCAACACAATGACACAAGTAATAATCTATTCCCTCTTCATTATCTTCATCTGCAATAACTGCATAAACATGCCCTACAATGATATGTGCAGCAAATTAGATGAAATTAGTCAACATTACAAAATACTACAAAATTTAAGATAACATTAGGAATATCAAATTTAACTATGCAAGTAGATATATTACTTAGTTGAACTAGATCTAATATGTTGTCAAAGTCAACTGACGATTCCATCTCTGTCAATTCCAGTACCATTGGGGGTTGATACGTGTCAAGTGGGCTAAAATAACTAAACTGCCATTTGTCAACCCACTCTTGTGACTCGTACTCATTCCAGGCTTGAATTGTACATGGAGAACAAAAGCACGCCATCTTCCACGTATGTATACTCCATGAACCTGCAATTGAGCTTCTGATAGAGTGTAGCTCACTTGATCCTATCAGTGTACAATAGTCCTCATATGGTGCAATGTTAGTATCATCTATTAGCCAAAAAAATCTATGAACTGAAGACTTACCTTCATTACCTAGACCCATCAAAGCATTACACCACTCGATGATTGATTTTACATCTATCAAATTTGCATTGTCTTTATACTTTAACTCTTCTCGTGCTATGGCTCTTTTGATACACGCTCCTGCACCATCATGCTCCCCCTTTGCATGCCCGACCTCACAAAAGTTCCACTTATGCTGAACACCTATAATATTATGCCTCCTACTCAACCAATAGAAATTTCGTGAGTTCTTGAATTGTGATGCATAGTTATCCAATCATATGATATGCTAACTGAATGATATGCCCCTTCTAGCCAGATCATTGTAGAACACCTAAAAACAACCTTGCACGAACTCCACGGAATGTGTGCAATCATCGCTTATATAAAAATGATACTCCCTTATGATCTTTCTATCATCCTCTATACTATCATTCGCATGAATGAATGTGATGTGCACAAATATAGAAACCTGTGCCTAGTTATAATATTGGGATTGCACCTCACACTGTGGCTGTAGACTGTAGTTCTCTGCAAAGTCGACGACTGAAACAATGCTACCATCTGGAAATGTGTCCTTGCATAACTTGAATTGCAAGTCCAACCATCGAGCTCTATGGGCATGTCTTACATACTCATACAATATGTTGTCACGAAATATAGGCATAAACTAATACACTGGAATCTTCTGAATAACATATTCACACGTCTTTGCTTCTTTACCATCTCTTGTATTGTATGCCACTATTTTATACTTGTCAAACTCTACTAGTTCATTTCCAACCGCATGTGTTCTTTCCATATGTTCACATATTGGCATACGTTGCAAGCCGCCACAATGCTGACATGTGCCATCCAAGCATAATTTCCTGTAGAATATTTGACCTTCCTCTCTATCACATAAAATTATTGATATGAAGTCTCTTGAGGTAGTTGGTGGGGCATGTATGCCACAATCCTGCAAAATATTGTTAGTATGCAAATCTAAACATATAGACTGATAAACATCAAAATGGTTAGAAAATTCAATATGTAATCTACAACAACAAGTAGTGTGTGTGTGATTTATTTTGACAAAGAAAGGTTTTAGCATTTCAAAATATCTTTGAGAAATTTTAATTTGAGGATACTTCTCTAGAAATTTACTAAAAAATTGTGTTTAAGTCATATCCAAAAAATGCTTTGGATGTGGCTCACGGTTTTGACTACCGATTCTCCTTCTCACTACATCCCTTTGATTCAGAGATACCCTTGTGTAATTCTTCCAAAAGTCTTCAATTAGTGATCTCAAAGCTTTGACAACAACTTTGTCTTTCCGTGGGAGTCTCCCAGAGAATGCCCACAATTCATTAGTGTTTGGATCCTCAACTCTTTGACGTCTTCCAATGGCTCTCAATAGAGTTTTTCTATTTATTTTCAATGCTTGACTTGTCTTTCTAATGAGGCGAGCTTTTTTTGTTTGTTGGCTTACAATTGTCGATGTAATGACATGTTGTGTGACATTACTATCCTTGGTGCGTGAGGTGGAACCCACATATGCACTCATTAGATTCTTGACAATTGATTTTTCACTTGAGGCATTCGATGTTCTTAGGCCAAGAATCTTCATAGTGGGCCTAAATTTCAGATTTCTCATTAGTTCAACAAAGAGTTGACATCTTCCAATTTCATTCAAATTCTCAAAGAATAATTTCCATATCTTATTCGCATATCTTTGGCAAGTGCACATGGGAATCTTATCCTACACGGGCTCCAATACATTCTCATCAATATCAATTAGAAACTTAGGCCTCCTATGCAAAATTCTAGGAGGCGTTTTATTTGGTAAAGTAGACTGAACAGTAGGAATTTCTTCAATATTTACTTGAGATGGGATAGATGACGTACCTTTGATTGGAGGTGAAAAGGTTGAAAATGATGTACCTTCAACTTGAGGTGCGAATGATGGCATGTCACCAACTTGAGAAGAAAATGCAGATGTGCCTTCTACTTCACCTATGAAAGATGGAGTGTCTCCAATTTGAGAAGATAATGATGGTGTTCCTTCAACTTGACCTGTGGATGATGGAGTGCCTCAAACTTGGAGATTCACTTTCCTCATTGCATAGAGGTTTTGTATTCATTCCCTTTGTGCCGCCAATTCCATCTCTCTCTTAGCTTCATTAGACGTGTCGCGTTCCTCTTCAATTGGCAATGGTGGAATGTCTTCTTGTATGGTTGACAATTTCCTACTTTCCCGAGTTCGCCTCATTCTTTCTCTTTTCCTCTCATTCTTAGCTTCACACTCTTTTGGTGTTAGAGTCTTTACTCATTTCCTTAGCATGATGATGATTTCTACAAGCATGAAGAATAAGACAATGATAATTAAAAATTTTATAATGACAATGAATAGCATAGTCAGAATGAATAACAATGTTTTACAAACTTTTGAATAAGACACCTCATATCAAGATAACTTGAACATACATAAGTCACGGAGTATGCATTTGAACACACATATAAGTCATGTAGTATACACTTGAACATACAGTCATAAATGATGCACAAACAACACTTTTAGTCTTAGATTTGATGAACTTCCAATTTTTGCCCCAACACTGTCATGCACAATCATTTAGGATAGTCATCACACTTTGTCATATAGGTTCTTCACACCTTTTTACCAATCACAAAATGCACCAAGTATACAATGGAATACACAAAGTCATGGAGTATACACTTGAACATACAAAATCATGGACTATACACTCAAATACATGCGAAGTCATAAATGATGCAGAGGAAGGGTGGAGTTCATGAAAATAGACACAAAAGTGATGCAATGTAGGGGTTCAACACAATTCAAAGGAGGCATATTTCACAACAATGGGCTCATGACTGGCTCCATGACTCAATGACAACATGGCAAACATACCATCAAATGAAGAACCAACAACTTATTGCTTTGTTTATCACTTGGTAGACCTTTTCCAAGTTAATGTAGACTAATTCAATGTATCAACACCCCTCATGCAACTTAAATGCTTCTACCATAGGTCCTTCTTTATTTGACTATCCTAATGCTAGTAGCCCTCCAAAATGGACTATCAGAACTTTTCTCTCAAGGTAGGCACTGAAACCCAAAACTATTGACACTTTTGGATACCCTTTAAGCTCATCTAAAACATATCCTAAAATGGGTATAGGTCATTTTGCAACACAAGCCCCAAAAAATGACTGTTCCATTTCCTAGAAAGGGGCAATTAGCCCTGTTTTCCAAAGCAACTCCACAAAATCCTTCTACCAAACTTCCAGACTAAATTGCAATGTTCAATACAGACCTCAAATGGTCCAAATACACCACTTTTGTCAATGGGAAATACTACAAAACCCCTAAACTACAAAAGCCTTGTTAATGCTAATTCCATGCTTGTATCATGAGGGTTTATAGAAAGTCTATGTTTCCAAGCTTATTTTGCTTTGTTGATGCCTCAAACACATTCAATTATGTCTACAGATGCTTAATCAATCACTTGGAATGATCCTCTAATTGTTTTTCCATCAAACCCTATCTCTGTACCTCCAATTTGCTCAAAACAATAGCTCTGCCAGCCTAGGGTATCATTACACATACAACAACTTCACACCCTTGCATTCTACAAACTTGTAAACAAGAAATACATCCTTTCTCAATCCAATCCACAAATTGTCAAGTGTTCACATTGGTGGAAAAGAGTCACAAACCACTTTCTTGCATTTAAACCACAGTGCAATATTTTAACAACTTTTACAATACTTGAAAAATGAACCTTAAATAACCTCCTAGGACCTAAAACATGTTCAAAATGGTCTCTTATACCTTATTATAACATCAAAACATGCCTTGACACTTCAAAACACAACTTGACACATATTTACAAGACCTAGACAAACTCAAATTGACAAATTGACAAATTGTTCTTGCACGTTCTCCATTGTTTGGGATGCTTTCAAAAACCTCAATATAGATTTGGGAGCCTATTTCAAACATTCTAAAGGTGATTCCAATAGGTATTAAACATTTAGACTCAAAAGAAAACCCTAACTGGCTTGGGTGCCAACACTTACTCAATAATTGTAAAACTAGTCCTCTTGGGACAGTCATAATAAAACTTGTCTAACCCTTGAAGAATGCTCTAAAATCCTTTGTTCAGGTTTGTAGGACCCTCTAAGACCCCTTCCCAACAAGGAATATGCACGACCAACACTTTTAGACTTAGATTTGATGAACTTCCAATTGTTAGCCCAACACTGTCATGCACAATCATTTAGGATAGTCATCACACTTTGTCAAATAATGGCCAAGAAAGCTTCAAAACTCCTTGAGCAGGTCTGAAAGACCTTCATATAAATTCTTCACACCTTTTTTCCAATCACAAAACACACCAAGTATACAATGGAATACACAAAGTCATGGAGTATACACTCGAATACATAGTCATGATATACAGTTGAATATAGGTCATAGAGTATACACTCGAATACAAATACAAAGTCATATCTAGTATACACTTGAATAACAATTCATGAAGCATACACCTGAATGGAAAGAGGATATTTAGGGTAGAAATTTAATACACTTGAATTATGGAATATGAATCTTATGAAGGAAAAAGTTGGGAAGGTTTCCAAAAGACTCTAATACTATGATAGTCATAGTGAGCTGATGTACATAAATAGTTTTGTTGCTTCAAGACTATCATGAGTATTTCCATAAAGAAAATAGGGCTGCCAAGAGACTTCAAACTATTTGAAACCATATAAGGTGTTGAGAGATCACTATGTAAAGGTATATCTCTAATACTAAGCCTCCCTTTGACCCTATCAACTCTTAAGAACATCACCTTGACTGCTCTTGACTATCTTGCCCCTTGAAGGCCATTGTTTGGACTCTTATATGAGTATTAAATCATTATTTTAGGTTTGAAAATTATGAATTGTATGGTTAATTTTTTACATATATGAGTTGTATGGAGGTGATTTTGAAGGATGACAAAATGAATGCCATCGAAGGGGACTGTAATCAACATAAATTGACTATCCTAATAGTCTTAAACCAATCCAAAAACTTTGTGATAGTCAAAAGAACATTAACCATTGAAGATAATCTTCTAGATACTCGTGACAAAAGATCAAAGACATCTTAAGTAATGCATAAATTAAAAACAACTTCATGATGGTCATGACTATGATAGTGGACTGTTATATGGACTTGTGACTGTCCTACACTCATGAAAACCTCCTTTTTAGTGTTTTATCTCCTTGTAACTCCCTTTGTATCATTTTGTGCCATGATGCTTGTATGTCCGTATATTTGTATATAGCTCTCTTCTCTAAAATTTTGTTATGTTGATGAAGTAAATACATAATCTCCATCATATTTTTTATAGATTGAGTGGTATCAAAGTGAGTTGTAACAATTTGTCAAATAGGTTGTGGTTCTCATTTCCTCCATTTTTGTAAGAAAACTATCATTTCATGCATGGTTCTATTAAATGAATTGAATTATGCATGTATTAAGGAATAAATCGGTCTATATCATCCTAGGGCAAAAATTAAGAGTCTTCCAAAATCAATTTTGGCTCCATATATACACGCGAATATGAGTATGACAAACAATTGTTCACTAAAATTATTTTATGAAGTATTTGATAATGTTTTTCTCTTGTATAGCTGAAAATAGGTGAAATGAAGGCATGAATGGCTGAAACAAGGTGGAAACATGAGGAATTTGGAGTCTCTTTGACTGAACTAACTGATATACCTAGACACATATATATCTTAGAACATAAAAACATAAAAACACAAAGACATTTAAAGACATAAAGAACATAAGAACATACATATGTGAATTAAAATGGACATAAATTGAACATACCTTAGAATTCGATATTGCAGTTTGTGTATGAGGAAAATTGAAGATTGATAAACTTAAACAAATCAAAAACCAATAACATAAAGAGAACCGATCTAAATAAAAGCCATTATAAATAAATCAATAAAACATGAAAGCTTTTACTGAGATTTGTTTTGTTCCCTTTGGATGAATGTAGATTGCTCAATAGTATTGTAAAACCATGGTTGCAACAAGCAAGTAGCGTGCTCAAAGATCAATGTTAAGAGATCGTGAAGTTGCTCAATCGATGCGATGTATGCTCAAAGCGTTGTTAAGGGGTGCCTGAGAATAAGTGATCGAAGAGAGGGGTAATGAAGGAGATGAGGGGGGTTTATATAGGTTTCAACAGAGATCGATCAATGGTCCAGATAATTCAGAAGAATCAACGGAGGAGAACAGTTGAGGAACGTGCAACGAATAAGAAGAAGACAAGTGTCACACAAAAGCTGTTTTATTTGAGTTAAACACTTTCTTTTCTAAAGATAAGACATGCTTTTCATAAATTAGGAAGTTTTTTTCTAATTTAAGAGAAATTGATAAAAACAAGGTTGAGTGAATAGATAACTCAACTTAAGATTTGCTTTTGCATGATTTGAGAGAAATTAAATAATAAATTATTTAATTGTGTGTGCATGGAGAAGAAGACTTATTTTAAGAAGATTTGAAAGATATTTGTAGATAAGAAAGCAAATTAAATAAAAAGATTTATTTAATTGTTGTGCATGATTTGGAAGAATAAATAAAATATTTGATTTATTTTATTTTTAGAGAATAAGAGGATTTTAAATAAATTTGATTTGATTTATTTAAATTTGGAAGAATAAATTTGATTTAATTAAATAATTGGGAATTATTTAATTGTAGATAAGAGGGAATTTTGTGATGAATTAATTAAATAATGGGATTTATTTAATTAATGGAGACTTGAAATCTAGAAAGAAGATAATGATCTAATTAAATAATATAAATTATTTAATGGTGGAAGAATAATAGAGGAATTTGATTTAATTAATTAAATAACGAGGATTTATTTAATTAATGTCGAAAGTATGTGATTTAGAAGAATTTGATGAAATTAATTAAATAATTAGATTATTCAATTAATGTTGAAATGCAGTGATGCTCAAGATTAGACGAAATGCAAGTAGTGCGGCGACTTGGTCATTTTAGGGTGTCTACATTTTGCCCCTCTTTGATGCAATGTAGTTTACAACGTTGCATCAAAGAAATTGATTGTTGAAGACATGATACAATTTTTGATGCCCCAATGTAGCTGGTTGCCCCAACGTATGCTAGTATAGGGTGCCCCCTCGAGAGGAAAGACAGGGAAGTGACAGAAGAACTGTGTTGACGCTTGACTAGAAGATTTTGTTGGAGACAAACGAGGTTGGGTTGATGATAGATAGAAGAAAGGAGATAGGAGAGAACATGAGAGAAAGATTGTTGATTGATCTTTGCTGGAAAACTATATAAGGCCATAGAAAAATGGATGGTGTAAATGGATGAGCTTGTTGCAATGGTTTCACAATTGTATATAAAGAGCAATCCTTATTTTTGATATAGCATGTGGATAGTTCGCCACCAAGGTATAAAAGACCAAGGTGCTGTAATATCCGAGTGTGTGGACACTGACTTTGCAAGCAAGCAGTTTGAACTTAGATCCGGTTAGACATAATATAACCTTGTTGGAATATGTGAATGAGCCATAGTCTTGAACATAGAATAAACTTTAATACATGCAAATGCAAGAAGAGTATTAAATATGTAAGATGCTAGGTCGTAACACACACAAGATAAATAGAATGCTAAGAAATATGCTAAAGATCATTCCTCAAACACCGCATACAAAAGCAATGACTATGCCCCCAATCCGTACGGCATCACAACATACCAAGATTATAGATAAATCAAGGTAGCCTTGAATAGGTAATGGATAAAGGAACAAAAGATAAACCATAACACAAATTGACTGACTTACAAAGTAAACATACAGCCAACATATTCTCTTGCCAAAGAGGTTGCTCAGGATAGATTGGATAGGAAAGATAACAGCCTTATCGTAGGAATGTTGTGTCCGTTAAAGGGGGCTATCTACCTAAAAAGACAATGTCTTGCTGCAGGAAATGCCACATGTCGCAGGAGATGCATGTGTTGGTCTCGACAATGGAACACTTTGCAAAAGACAAGCTTGTTGATCTGGTGCTTTGGTTAAGCGAGACTTAGCTGATGTTGGCAATCGGTATGCAGGACAGTAGATGACTCTGGAAGGAAGCTGCTTTGCTTCAGGTTTGTTAAGGACTTTTGCTTTGAAAGGATGCACTAGCTTGCTGCTTGAGTTAGTCAAGTCGATGCGAATGGATTTTGAAAAATGGAAGACTAGAAAGGTGACAGTGTTAATGGATTGAAACAGGTGGAGAATGATGAATCGTATGTGCCTGAGTACTGGATACATCCTTCGTATTCTAGACTGCCTGCATACCCTGTATCCATAGGATCAAGGCACATTACGGGGAAAGATAAAAAATGATAATATGTAGTTCTGGATAGAGTGATGAGATGGGTCAAGGTGGAAGGGGGAGATCTTATGTACCTGAGTACTGGATACTTCCTTTGTATTCCAAACTGCCTACATACCCATATTCATGGGATCAAGGTACCTTAAGATTGAGAAGAGATAATATGTAGTTCTGGTTATGTGATGATGTAGGAAAAGTGTTGAGAAGATAACAGCCTTATCGTAGGAGCGATGTGTCCATTAAAGGATGCTATCGGAGGAAAAGAGAAAAGATTGAAGAGCGCGTTGTGAACCACGAACAAGGCACCGATCCTAGACCCAAGTTAAGGAAAGAGTTGCCCCCATTCTAGTAGAGGAAACTGCATGGGTGACTGCCGAAGAAGACATAGAAAGACTTGACCTAGGACAAGACAGTGTTAACTGTAGACACAGATCAAGACGTGGGGTGACGATGAGGAACATTGACAAATTTCCAAGCTATACTAGATAGGGAGATGGAAATGCAAACAAAGTCAATGGTTTTATTATGGATGGATGGATGAAACTTGTTGCGAAATGGACATGGAATGAACAAGACTCGATAGACGATGGATGCTGACTCTACACATAGTGCCTGCTTGCCAGGTTTTCACTATGGTACTTATCCAAGGCACCTGTTTGCCACGTTTTCACCATAGGACGTATTTTTTTTTTTTGGAATACTTTGAGGATCAGGCATAGAACTTCTTGAGATGGACACTATTAAGTGGCTCATCTAGAGGAATGCCATCAGGTGTAGCTAAAGTATAAGCTCCTGATCCATATGCTGCTATGACAATAAAGGGGCCTAACTAGTTAGGCTCAAACTTGCCCTTTTTTTCTTGATCTGCTTGATTTCTCTGATTCTCTTTAAGGACAAGATCACCAACTTGAAACCGTCTTTCTTTGATCTTTTTGTTGTAATTACGCCAGAGGCGGTTTTGAAAGACATGGAGATGATTAAGTGCGGCAAGGTGCCTCTCATCTAGTAGTTCAAGCTCAGCTAATCTGGAAGTGCGATACTCCTCTCCGTCGATCAGGTCCTGCATGGATACTCTAAGGGATGGGATCTCGACCTCTATAGGTAGGATGGCTTCAGAGCCATAGACCAAGGCATAGGGTGTGGCACCAGTTGGTGTTCTGATACTAGTGCGGTAGGCCCATAGGGTGGGATTAAGTTGCAATTGCCAATCACGACCAGCTTCATTGACTATTTTCTTGAAGATTTTGAGAATGGTTTTATTGGAAGCCTCAGCTTGGCCGTTACTCTGCAGATAGTAGGGAGTTGAAAAGTGATGTTGGATATTGTATTGTGTGCATAAGGCATGGACATCTTGATTCTTGAATGGTCTCCCATTATCAGTGATAATGGCTTGGGGAATACCATACCGGCATATGAGGTAGTTAAGGATAAACTTGGCTATTTGCTTACCGGTGATATAGGTCATGGGAATGGCTTCAACCCACTTCGTGAAGTACTTAGTGGCGGTAATGATAAATTTATGGCCATTGGATGAGGAAGGGTGGATTTGTCCTACGAGTTAGAGACCCCATTGAGAAAAAGGCCATGGAGTAGTCACAGGTTGTAATTTATGAGCTGGTGCGTGAATCAAATCTCCATGCTGCTGGCATTGTAGACACTTCTTAGCAAACTGTGCAGCATCTTGCTCTATTGTAGGCCAGTAATAACCTGTTCTGAGTATCTTCTTAGCGAGATTAGGACCAGTAGAATGTGCGCCATAGACACCTTCGTGTATGTCTCGTAAGGTAGCTTCGGCTTCTTCTACGTTAAGACATTGTAAGAGGATACCATCAAGACTCTGACGATATAGTGTATCACCCAAAATGGTGTAACGGGAGGATCGACGGATAAAGGTTTTGCGTTGGGTGGATGATAGGTCAGGGGGAAAGGTATTGTGTTTAAGGTATTCATAAATATCTTCATACCATGGGGAATTGGGACCAACAAGTTCACAGATGATTTTAGTAACCGGAACATCGACGACTGGTATCAACAATTGCTCGATCAAGAATTCACATTTCTGTGTATTAGCAGGCATGTCAATTAGTGACCCTACAAAAGCCATAGAATCTGCAGCTTTGTTATGCTCTCTTGGAATTTGCTCAAATGTGATGCTAGAAAAGTGTGGTTTGTAGGCATCCACTAGTTGCTTGTAGGGGACCAACTTTTCATCCTTCGTTTGGTACTCGTCTGTGACTTGTCGAATGACTAGTTGTGAGTCTCCATATACCTGTAACTCTGTGATGTCCCATTGAACTACTGTATTGAGACCTATGAGGAGTGCTTCATACTTGGCGATGTTGTTGGTGCAAGGGAATGCAAGCCGATATGACTTTGGAATATAGTCATTTTGAGGTGTGATGAATAAGATGCCGGCCCCTGATCCATGCTGTGTGTAGGAACCATCAAAGTATAACTTCCACATTATTGAGTTGGAAAGCGTAAATAGATTCTCATCCGGAAAGTCTGCTACCATAGGGTGTGTATCAGTCATGGGTGCTTCTGCTAGTTGATCTGCTAGTGCTTGTCCTTTGATTGCTTTACGATTTGTATACTCAATGTCAAACTCACTAAGGATCATGACCCATTTAGCTAGTCTGCCTGTAAGAGCTTCTTTTGCAAGTAGATACTTCAAGGGATCAATTTTGGCTATAAGATTTGTGTGTTGGTTTAACATATAATGTCGCAACTTTTGGGAAGCAAACACTACTGCTAAACAAGCCCTTTCCATTGGTGAATAATTGAGTTCATATCCCACCAAGGTTTGACTTATATAATAAATTGCATGCTCTTTTCCAGATTCATCATGTTGTGCTAACAAGGCCCCTAGGGCCGAATTTGTAGTTGAGATGTATAATATCAAAGGTTTATCAGCAACTGGTGGAACCAATACAGGAGGTGTAGCCAGGTACTCTTTAAGTTGATCAAATGTTTCTTGACACTTATTGTCCCATCAAAATGAGACATCCTTTCTGAGTAAGTGTTGAAATGGTTGACATTTATCTGCTAGCTATGAGATGAAACACCTGATGGATTGCAACCTTCCCTGAAGGCTCCTTAGTGCTTTGAGATTCTTTGGTGGAGGCATCTCCACTATAGCCTTGACTTTTGTGGGGTCTACTTCGATACCTCTGCGAGATACAATGTATCCCAATAGCTTTCCTGATGTTACACCAAAGACACACTTCTTTGGATTGAGTCTTGGTATTTCTCGAGCCTGTCAAAGATCTGTCCTAGAACTTGTATGTGATCTGCCCTAGAAGATTTAGCTAGTATGTCATCAACATAGTCCTCCATGATATGATGAAAGAGGTCATGGAATATCACTGTCATTACTCTCTGATAGGTTGCTCTTGCATTCTTTAGACCAAACGGCATGACACACCAACAATAGTTGCCCCAAGGACAAGTAAAAGTTGTTTTATGTTGATCTTCTTCTGCTATCCTTATCTGATTGTAGCTTGAGAATCCATCCATGAGAGAAAGCATTTCGTGACCTGCTGTCAAGTCTACTATAATATCAATGTTCGGTAGTGGAAAGTCATCTTTGGGACATGCTTTGTTAAGATCTCTAAAATCATTGCACATGCGGATGCGCCCATTAGGTTTAGACACATGTACAATGTTTGATACCCAATCTGAATAGTCAATAGGTCGTATGAACTTTGCATCTAACAACTTCTGTATTTCCACTTTTACCAAGAGAGCTATTTGTGGGTGCATCTTTCTCAGCTTTTGCTTGATTGGCTTGACTTTTGGATCAACTGTGAGATAGTGAACAACTAGCTTAGGGTCTAGCCCTGGCATATCAGCATAGGTCCATGCAAAGTTGATGGTTCTCTGTAAGAAGAATGTGTTAAGATTCCTGTGCTCTGTTTCGGATAATGATGCTGCTAGGAATGTGGTCTTTAGATTTTGCTCTATGCCAAGGTTTATCTCTGTAGAATCTTCTACTAGGAGAGCTGACTTCTCTTGATACTTAGATGGTAGGGGAAGGTCAAATCCTCCATCCTCAAGTGCCACAGTTGGGTTTTCACCTTTGGATACATCCTTTGTTTTTACTATTTTGTGATCAAGAGGTGCCACAGTGTGGTTTTCACCTAGAGATCTCTCTTTATTTTTACTTTTGCAACTGGAGGATTTGGCATTCTCACCAAAATAAGTTGTTGGCTCTAGTTCCATTACAAAACTTGCTTTATGAATGCCAAGAGGGATACCTTCTCGAAGTCCCATGAACTCAGCTAAAGCTTCGTCATTCTGAAATACATCTATAACGGGGGACCCTTGTTGGTCCCAATCGATAAGTTCAGGGTAGACAAGTGTGACATTCTGGGTGTTTGTGGTGGAGGTTAAGGATATGGAGGATAGCATAAAAATGGAGGAATCTACAAATAGGTTGGTCATATGGAGGGAAGAGTCATCGATGATATCCTCAGTAGACGTCGAATCGGCGGGAAAAGTGTCAGCTACCTCGTCGAGGATATACTCGATGTCCAAGGCGCGCGGTACCTTCTTACCAAATCCTAATCCCTTCTTGTCTAGTTTCTTTGTCACAACAATGGGCTTCATAGTTCCTTGATTCTATTTTCCAAGGCCACCTTTGCCTTTATAGCCCATGTTTTTTACTATCCTTAAGCCATTGCCATATTGCTTGACTGGTATTGTGACTGGTTCTTTCTCCTTATAAAGCCAAGAAGAGATGTCCTCAATAGTTTCCTCTTCCAATAACTTTCCCTGTTGGAATTAGGTTAGAAATGCTGGGGGAGGAATAACTACTTTTTTGGTTACTTTGGCAATGGGAGGTTGGTCATAAGATTTTGGAGATAAAGGTATCTGCCCGACACAACAAGATTTGGAGATATCATAAGTTCCAAAGCCTATGTCACGGATGTGTGCTTTGATTTCGGGAATAGGATTAGGTTCACTTGTAGAGGGTTTTGTCAGAGTTTTAGGATCAACATATAGTGGGGATTCAAGGGCTTTTTCATTTTCAGGCACTTGGTTGCAATGCTTATAGATGCCTTGCAAGACACGATAGAATTCAAAAGGATTGGGGTCTCCTGGGATAGTGATCTCCATACCATTGAATGGGAATTTGAGGGACTGGTGGTACGTGGAGGGAACAACTTTCATTGCATGGATCCATGGGTGGCCTAGGATAACGTTGTAAGGTAGCTCAATGTCAAGGACTTGGCACCTAGTTTCCAACATAACGGGGCCCAGTTGTATAGGCAAGTGTATAATACCTTCTGAACGGCGTTCAGCATCATCATATCCCTTGATTGTAATACTTTGATCAGTGTTGACATGATCCTCCGAGTATCCCAATTGCTTAAGTAACTTTAAAGAACAAATGTTGAGACCAGCACCACCATCTATGAGTATATGTTTGATTTTGTGCTTATGGATGAGAACCTCAATATGAAGGGCATCATTGTGACAAGGATCATGGGATGGGAGATCTATCTCAGAGAAGACCACATTGTAGGGTGAAGCAATGTTACCTACTATAGCTTGGAAATCCGCGATCGCTATGTTGTTAGGAACCGAAGACTCTTGGAGGGCTTTTTCTAGCACTACTCTATGTGCAAGTGATGACCGTAGAAGGTCCAAAATAGAGATCTGTGTTGGCATTTTCCCTAAATGTTCGACAAGATTATAATCAGATTGAGTCGGAAGACTATGTGTAGGACCACGAATGGTGACACGACCACGGCGAGTGGTAACAACGCAATCCATAGATTTGCCTTTGATTGTGAGGGTAGACACTTGAATCTCTTCAAAACGACCCACAATGGAATCAAAGGAAGTGGAAGCATGATTGATACCTTTACCTCTATCCTGAGGAGGAGGTGGACCATGATGAGGGAATGGTTCCTTGTACATATCGAGATCTTTGTTCGTGTGTTGAGCTGGTGGATCTTCTTGTAGAGATATTTGATTGCCTTCAATGAGATTTTGGATTAGGTGCTTGAGTTTCATGCACGATGCGGTTCTATGCCCTTTGCTCCTATGGAATTCATAGTATTCATTTTCTCTATACCGCGCAGTTTTGTAAATAGGTTCGCCATATGGGGGAGCATCAGGTAGGGTGATGAGTCCCTTCTGTAAAATCTTTTGTAAGACTATCTCTATGGGCTCTCCCAAGGGAGTGAATTGATGCCGCGGAGGGTAATCTTATTGAGGCCGCTCTTGTTGTCATTGTTGTTGGTTTTGATAAGGTTGCCTTTGTTGTTGCTACTGTTGAGGTGGAGCTTGACTTGGTTTGGAAAGCTGCAGCGACATTTGCAAAGTTTGGACATATTTAGAATCAACAACACCATCGTTGACCACGTTTTTGTTTTTGTTCCAATATTTGGGTTTATCGCTCGATTGTTGATGAGGAGCATTGTCTTTTGTTTCTTTGAAGATTTTGACCACACCCTTAGCAATGAGGGCCTTTTCAATGTTGATTCCCTTGTATGTGATTTCGTCGAAGGTTGTAGCACTAAGAATTTGCAAATGGAAACCTAACTCTTGGTTGAGGTTCTATACAAATATGCTAAACAACTATTTCTCAGGAATCTTGAAAGGGAATTTGCTAGCCATTTGTCTCCATAGTTGAAGGAAAGAAATGAAAGTTTCACCATTTTTCTATTTATTATTGCATAGATCAGTCATGGAGATCTCATGCTTTGTGTTGTAGGAAAAATGGGTGGCAAATTTCTCTGCTAGTTCGTTGAAAGACTTGATACCCATAGGCAAGTGTGAGAACCATACTATTGCTTGACCTCCAAGACTGCGAGGAAAGAGACGCATAAGGTATGTGTCGTTATGTGAAACCTTGAAGCAAGCAAGATAGAATTCCTTGAGATGGTCTTTTGGGTCACCTTTTCCTTTGTATTTATCGAACTTAGGAATAGTAAAATTTTGAGGAAAAGGGATCATAGGTAATGACTGATCAAAGGATAAGGACACACTTCTTCTAAAGAGAAGGTCTTCTTGGTGTGGCCAAACGTAAGATCAGATAGCTGTTGTTGAACCTTCGTGATTTTTAGCTCCATTACTGTGGGAGGGGTTGGAAACATCTCCTGTTGTCCTAGAAGTGGTTGTTGTTGCCCATACAGAAGATTGTATTGTAAGCCATGAGCGTTGGTATCATAAGGGTCGTAAGATTGGTTGGGGTCGTATGCGTTGTATGTTTGGTTTAGATTGGGTTGGAATTTGATGTTTTGATTTGGAAGAGGTGAAGGTGGCACTAGGTAAGAATGTTGGCTTTGTGATGGTTGAAGAAAAGCATTGGTTGGAGGAAAGCTAAAGTGTGTAGGATTAGGTTGTGATGGCGGCACATAGCTTTGGGAAACTTGATTTTGGGAATGTTGAGAGTGGCTAGGCAACGTGTGAAAGAAATTTAGCGCTGATGAATGTAGCGGAGGAGGGACATAGGTAGATGTGATTTGTGATGGTTGAGGTTGATTGAGGATGAGAGTAGAAGAATGTTGTGGTTGGGGTTGCATGACTCTAGTTGGTTGAGAGACATGAAGGTTTGATGATATAGGAGGTGGCGTTTGTTGAGACCCTTGTTGCATGGCTACATAGTTGTTCCCCGGATTGTAATTTGGTGGGAAACCTATTCGTGAAGGAGTAACCAAAATTCCACTTGCGATTGGTGTGGACATTTTAGGAGTTTGTTGTATATTTGATTGAGCTAAGGTGGCTTGCTTAGCTAGCTCCGCTTGACATTGTAGAGTCTCCTGTTGGTGTTTGTAGATTTCCATAGGAGTCAGAAGTGGTGAAACAGCCCTCTTTCCTGTTGGGTTTTGAAAAAGGGGATTTTTAATCATTCTTCCTTGTAAGCCTTGTTCGGGTAAAGGCGTGGTCACTGTTGACATGGTTTGCACCGCTTGTATGGTGTCTAGGGTGTTGTTTGTCTCCTTGAGATTGGATAAATCAAAATCTTGAGGTAATTTGGCTCCTTGCTCTGCTAACAAGCGAAAGACATGATCCTGGTTCTCGCTAAGGATTTTGTCAAAGGCAGCTATAGCTCTAGGATCTTGTATGAATTCATCAAGATCTTGCCCATATTCTTGAGAGGATTGACCCATTTCAAAGTGTCGCTCTTCTTGAGGTGGGGCTAGATCTGCAGTATAACCTTGTGGGAAAAAATTTGGAGGCATGCCAGTGGTATAGTGAGGTGTGCTTATCAAAGGGACCCTACCTTCTTGAGGCGTGGCTTGATCAATAGTATATCCTTGTGGCACAAAATCTAGAGGCAAGCCGGTGGTATAGTGAGATGTACTTACCAAAGGGACCCTACCCTCATGAGGAGTGCTAGGGTGGTCAAGGTGCGGCATGTTGGGAGAATTGGTATATCTTTCCGTGGGTGTTCTAGGAGTAACCTTGGGAGTAATGTTGAGACAACCTGATTGCGGTGTGTGAGGAGGTGATTTGCGCTTCTTAGGGACAACTTGCTTGGACTTCATAGTTTGTTGGAGCCTAGTGGTTACCATGGAATACACTAAGATAAAAGGTAATGCTGGGATTCTGCTTGTGTTTTGAGAAAGACAAACTTTGATGCACAAGTAACTGGACCAAAGGCGCTATACTGTTTGACCAGAGGCGTAGGACTATGCAACCAAAAGCGTGCTACTGTAATACCAAAGGCGATGGACTGAGCTACCAAAGGTGAGTTACTGCTATACCAAAGGCGAGCTACTGTGACCAAAAGTGAGCTATTGTACCACCAAGGGTGAGCTGCTGTAATACCAGAGGCGCTGAAGTAGTGTTTGATGTTTTTAAAGGTAATTTTGATAGATTTGGTTATGGTTCTAATTGAATTTGTTTTTAGCAAGAGAAAACACAACAAACAAGTGGTCAAAAAAGGACTAACACAACAGATAGTGTATGTTCAAGGCTCATAGAAAAGCCCAATGTTTCCACAGGTATAAGACAATTGCAATAAATAACAAGCACTTTTTATCCCTAGAGACAAGGTTTTATTGCAGTAGATCAGCTCACAGCTTAATACTCCGTTGATAAAAATATCATTCCATAAAGGTGTCAGATATTTTGTATCTTTGCGAGAGACGATAGGTAGGGATATCTCACCCTCCCCTTGGAAAACTCAAGTAGGTCACAAGAGCTTTATGGCCAAGGGAATACTATCTCTTCTCAAGGGAGTCAATGGTGAGTATCTTAAGGGCTTAAATCAATTCCCCTTGCACTGATGATTACCGCAAGGTTCGGAGGTAGATCAGGTAGTCTCTATCTAGAATGGTTCTTAGTAATTTTAAGGGACCAACGCCTTATGAGCAATGCGACAAGCTACTAAAAGCTTTAACCAATCCTACTAAGAGTATCAAACACTTTGCTTGATGTGAAAATCATTTCCACAAAGAGCTAGTACACCTCTTTTTTAATTTGGCACCACAAGGTAAGGCTGACGTCGGTTAGGACTTGGCTTTCGCCTTATCCCTCTTATAGAGCAGTTCAAAGAAAAACTCTGCTTAGGGTCATCCCTTTTGGATGTAACGTAATCCAAAAGTAGGCCCTTCTAAAGGAAGTACTGAAATGTAAGAGCAAGCACGTCAAACAAAGGTTCAATTATCCTGTTATAAGAAAAAATAAGGTGCAACTAAATTAGGCACACACACGTTTGTAGTTGTCAATTGTCCCTTATGAAATTGAAGTGTTTGGCATTCATGTCCATTGTCCCTTAGAAAATTGAGGTGTTTTTGTATACATGTCCATTGTCCCTTAAGAAAAGTAGTATGTTCCTAAGACTTAGATTGCCGAAATGATTTGTTCAATTATCCCTTAAGAAGGCAATATGTTTGTAAGACTTAGTGAGATAAATCAAGATTTCTTCAATGCGCGTCCTGCATGAACATATTAGAAAAACTTATTTGCTCTGTGTGAGTGATAAGAAGCTACAACAAGTCACTTTAGTTCCACAAAAAACTCACAAGTTAGCAAAAAATAAATCAAATTGACTAAAAGCGCTTAACTTGTTAGGTGAAAAAATGAGCAATATGAAAAAAATCTAATAATAATGATTAGGTATAGTATATTGAATATTACGATCAGATTCTATATGAAATTCTATGCAATTTTAAAAAAATGTTTGTGAAAATTGAGTAAATTTTGCACAAGTTATGACCGTTTGAAGTTTGCAAAGAAGGGTTGACTTTGACTAAGTGTACCTAATAAATCTAATAAAATTACCTCAAAATTATTTCACCACATAAAAGTTGGGAGAACCATCTTTCCAACCCCACTGGTTTCGTGAAAATATGACTGTGTATCCACAAGATATGCTCGATTTCGTGAAACTGCTAAAAATAGGTAAAAAAAAAAGCATGGGCTAAAAATAGGGATACGGATTGAGATCTATTTTTCTCGAAATCCATGCACTTCCTGCAAAAAATAAGAGATACCCAGATAGAATTTTGATGTTTTTGACAAAACCTAGAAATCTTTTGAGCTAAAGTTACACAGATATTCCTGATTTCATGAAATTTTTAAAAATAGGCCAAAAAAAAGTAAAAAAAACATAGGCTAAAAATAAGGACATAGATTGGAATTTATTTTTCTCAAAATCCGTACACTTTCTGCAAAAAATAAGAGATACCCAAATAGGATTTTGATATTTTTGACAAAACCCAGAAATCTTTTGAGCTAAAGTTACTCCATTTGAATGCTCAATGCCTATTCTCTAAAACTAGTGAACAAAAATCTTCAAATCTTCTGCATTGTGATTGCGTTTTTCCATACCTAACTTAAAAAAAAATCAACTTTAAAAAAAAAACAAGGTTAGTGGGTCCCACCGGGTGTGCCAGAATGTGTATGAAGAAAATTGATTATGATAAACTTAAACAAATCAAAAACTAATAACATAAAGAGAACCGATCTAAATAAAAATCATTATAAATAAATCAATAAAACATGAAAGCTTTTACCGAGATTTGTATTGTTCCCTTTGGATGAATGTAGATTGCTCAATAGTATTGCAAAACCATGGTTGCAACAAGCAAGTAGTGTGCTCAAAGATCAATGTTAAGAGTGTTGATAACTGAGAGGGGGGGTGAATCAGTTATCCTAATTATTTCTTCTTTTGAACCTTCTTATCAATCAAAGCAGTATTGAATCAAGCAAACAAACATTATCATGAAATGAGAAACACATGACACAGTATTTTGACGTGGAAACCCGATTAAGGGAGAAAACCACGGGGTGATTAACCCAAAGATTATTCTCTGTTAGAAGAATAAGGAATACAAAATGGCACTTGCCAATTAGGGCTCACTGCCCGAGCACACTGCTCACAAAGAGGCCCACTGCCTACAAGGAGACACACTGTCTACAAAGTGATAAGAATCACAGTCTTGAACTGGAGAATGACATCTTTACCATGTCCGGATCAGTTCCATTTAAGCCCAGAAACATCTGCTCTGCTTTTCGCACTTCTCTTCGCTATGCCACACTCACCCACACAATCCACACTTCGAAATGAACTCACAAACCGTTATTTATACAAGACATCAACTTAGGAACAAATATCTAAGTCGGCAAACAACCATAAGAGTATCCGCAAGATGAATAACACATCCGGTCGGCCACCACAAGAACATTCGCAGGATGAACAACTCATCCGGTCGGCTAGTCGGAACAAGAACTTCATCCGGAAGAATATCTTCAATTCCGGGCTCTACCATCAATGCGGACCAACAACACAACCTCAACATGATCTAAGAACCTTCACAAGCCTACCTGAATGACCAGGTACATCCGCATTTCCTTTACTTACTGAAATCTCTTATCCTCCTTATCTGAAACTTCAAGAACACTGTTTGTCGCCACTGTCATAATGCAAGAGGTACTTCCGGACCTCCAAATCATACACAACTCGAGATGGCACATCACAAGGACATCCCAAAGACTCCTTCCAATCCGCAGATTAGGATTATACAGTTCCGGACCTCACCGGACCTTTTTGTGATCCTCTGTCACCTCTAAATACTTGCCGGAACCGGTTCTACACCGACAGCCACAACTCCTTCAGATCTTCATGCGGACCTCTGAAATCTTAACTGAAGCATCTCAAGACTCATATCTACAAACCCTTTAATCCGCATCCTCCGGTTCGCATCCTATACAGTACATTTGCCTTCTTCTCATCACTGTTCTTTACTGTTCCTGACTGAGGCTAATTTTCTCAATATCCTCATCACACTGCTCATTGAATCCTTCTTGTCAAAGCAATATGAGTATGTTGACATCAATGACAACACTGGTTTACCTCATACTTGCAACAAAGAGATCGTAAAGTTGCTCAATTGATGCGATGTATGCTCAAAACACTGTTAAGGGGTGCCTGAGAATAAGTGATCGAAGAGAGGGGTAATGAAGGAGATGAGGGGGGTTTATATAGGTTTCAACAGAGATCGATCAACGGTCCAGATAATTCAGAAGAATCAACGGAGGAGAACAGTTGAGGAATGTGCAACGAATAAGAAGACAAGTGTCACACAAAAGCTGTTTTATTTGAGTTAAACCCTTTCTTTTCTAAAGATAAGACATGCTTTTCATAAATTAGAAAGTTTTTTTCTAATTTAAGAGAAATTGATAAAAACAAGGTTGAGTGAATAGATAACTCAACTTAAGATTTACTTTTGCATGATTTGAGAGAAATTAAATAATAAATTATTTAATTGTGTGTGCATGGAGAAGAAGACTTATTTTTAGAAGATTTCAAGGATATTTGTAGATAAGAAAGCAAATTAAATAAAAAGATTTATTTAATTATTGTGCATGATTTGGAAGAATAAATAAAATATTTGATTTATTTTATTTTTAGAGAATAAGAGGATTTTAAATAAATTTGATTTGATTTATTTAAATTTGGAAGAATAAATTTGATTTAATTAAATAATTAGGAATTATTTAATTGTAGATAAGAGGGAATTTTGTGATGAATTAATTAAATAATAGGATTTATTTAATTAATGGAGACTTGAAATTTAGAAAGAAGATAATGATCTAATTAAATAATATAAATTATTTAATGGTGGAAGAATAATAGAGGAATTTGATTTAATTAATTAAATAACAAAGATTTATTTAATTAATGTCGAAAGTATGTGATTTAGAAAAATTTGATGAAATTAATTAAATAATTAGATTATTCAATTAATGTTGAAATGCAGGTGATGCTTAAGATTAGACGAAATGCAAGTAGTGCGATGACTTGGTCATTTTAGGGTGTCTACACAGTTGACCAATTCTCCAAAAGATGGCTTCAAAATCTTCAAATTCTTGTTTTTCTCAAGTTTGATTATGAATTCTATATAATTCTAGAATAGGATTACTAAAATTTATGGAAGAAACAAACATATGTCATCAAATTCAATCTATATATCAATGGTAATTAGCTTTGAAACAAAATCACAGATGAAACATGAAACTTTCAGTTTAAATAATCAAATTTTCTCCAAAAACATGAAAAATCACTTCTTGTACGTTGAAAAAATAAAAAAAGGTGGTTGATTGATATAAAAATGATTTTCAATTAGTCAAACAACATGAAAAACATTTTTTTTCCGATATACTCGTAAAAAGTAGGAATAATAGTCATGTGGGGTCTGAAACATGGATCCCACATGCTTTTTTACGGTTTTCCATGCTTCCCAAAATGCTATCGCATTATAACACGATCACATTATGGGAAGCATGATAATATAAATGTAACCTTGTATCTACATGGGAGAGTCTCTCTCTCTCTCTCTTCATTTCTCTATCCTATTTATAGAGAGGGATTGGGAGACATGGAGATAGAGAGGATAGGTGAGATAGAGACGGGGAGAGGGAGAGATGGGGATTGAGATAGAGAAAGGGGTCTATAAAGGGAGAAAGATAGAGATACATATATATAGAGGGGAGATATAGGGAGATAGATCTAGCAAGGGAGAGATAGATAGGGAAATACAAAGAGAGAGGTAGAGAGGGGTATATTAAGAGATGGGGTTATGAGGATAGATAGCTTGATAGAGAAAGAGATAAAGAGATGTCTAGAGACATAGGGAGAGAGATTTCAAGAGGTACAGGGATGGGGAGAGAGATAAAGAGGAGGAGAGAGAGGTAGCGAGGGATAGATTAAGAGATAGGGATCCATATGTCCAGAGAGATAAAGATAGGGATCCCTATTCTCCCCTCTACCTAAATCATAAACCTAAACCTCTAAACCCTAAACCCCAAACCCTAAAACCTAACCCCTAAACCCTAAAATTGAGCAACCCTAAACCCCTAAACCCTAAACCCTAAACCCTAAACTCAATAAACCCTAAACCCCTAATCCGTAAACCCTAAACCCTAACCCCTAGACCCTAAACCCTAAACCCCTAAAGCCTAAATAATTCCCCTAAACCCTTGCCCAAAACCCTAAACCCTATTTACTTGAGCAACCCTAAACTCATGTAAACCTCAAATAGTGAGGGAGGGAGAGATAGAAATGTAGAGTTAGAGAGAGGGGATTGAAATAGATCTAGCAAGATAAAGAGATAGGGAGATAGAGATATAGAGAGGTAGGTATAGTTAGAGAGAGGGATAGAGGAGATAGAGATATCTCTCCCAGGCTCGGTCTCTTCTATATCTCCCTATTCACCTCTCTACCTAAACCATAAACCTAAACCTTTAAACCTTAACTCCTAACCCCTAAACCATAAACCCTAAACCATAAATAATGTCCCTAAACCCTAACCCCTAACCCCTAAACCCTAAAAATGAGAATTCCTAAACCCCTAAATCCCAAACCGCTAAACCATAAACCCTGGAAGAAACCCTAAACCTCTATCTCCCTATCTCTCCCAATCTCTATAACGTGAAAACATGAAAACATTAAGCTTTCATTCCAACCAAATTCATTCCTAATCAATCCCAAATCATCCCTAATCCATTCAATTTCATCTCTAATCATCCCTAAACCACTTCTAATCAGCCCTAAACCACTTCACACCATCCCAAATCACATCCAAATCAATTTAACTTCATCCCTAATCATTTTCAAATCAACCTGGATTTCATCTCAAATACCATCCCTAAACTATTCCTAAATCATTCTAATCATTCCCTAATCAGCACTAAACCACTTCAAACCATCCCTAAAACCACTCTAATCATTCCCAAATCATTCCTAATCTAGTCCTTTTCACCTCTTATTATCCCTAAACCAATTCATTTCATCCCAACTCCATCCCAAATCAATCTAAGCTCCATCTCAAATGATCCCAAAAATTATCAAAATCAAACAAATACCTCACCAGGAGCCATTAGAAGATCATAGTGCCAATCTGTTAGTCATTTGCACCATTTTGTATATCGTATGTGCCAATATGCTCCTTAGTAGCACCTACCTATCAATCACAAACATCATTCTACACCTAGCTAGTCATAGGTGTCATTCTACCCTCTGCCAGCCACATGAGCCATAAGAATATCATAAGCGCCAATATGTTTGTCATTTACACCATTCTATACATCATATATACCAACCATAAACCCTAAACCCGATCAACCCTAAACCTGATCAACCCTAAACCCTTATCTCCTTCTCTCTATCATCCCTTTACCTCTCAATCTCTTTGCCTATGTCTTTGGCCATGTCCATCACCCTCTATCTCCCTATCTCTCCCTCTCTAAACTCCTAACCCCTAAACTCTAAACCTGATCAACCCTAAACCCCTATCTCCTTGTCTCTATCATCTCTCTACCTCTTAATCTCTCTGGCTATGTCTCTGGCCATGTCCCTCACCCTTTATCTCCATATCTCTCCCTCTCTAAACTCCCAACCCCTAAACCCTAAACCTGATCAACCTTAATTCTGATCAACCCTAAACCCTATCTCCTTGTCTCTATCATCCCTCTACCTCTTAATCTCTTTGCCTATGTCTCTGGCCATGTCCCTCACCCTCTATCTCACTATGTCTCCCCTCGGTCTCCTCTATATCTCCCTATTGGTCCTCTATCTCTAAACCCTAACCTAAACCTCTAAACCTTAACCCCTAACCCCTAAAACATAAATCTTAAGTTACCCTAAATGATGCCCCTAAACCCTAACCCCTAACCCCTAAACCCTAAAATTAAGCAACCCTATACCCCAAACCTCTAAACCATAAACCCTTGAATCAACTCTAAACCTCTATCTCCCTATCTTTCCCAATATCTATCAATCCCCTCATTCTCTCTCCCTCTCTAAACCCTAACCCCTAAACCCTAAACCCGAGCAACCCTAAATCCCTAACCCCTAAACCCTAAACCCTAAACCCTAAACCCTAAACCTGAGCAACCGTAAGCCCCTAAACCCTAAATAATTCCCCTAAAGCCTAACCCAAAACCCAAAACCCTAAACTTGAGCAACCCTAAACTCATAAACCATAAATAATGCCCCTAAAGGTCTAAGCAACCCTAAGCTCATAAACCCTAAATAATGACCCTAAACTCGAACAACTCTAAACCTCTCTCTCTCTCTCTCTCCCAAAACCCCTAAACCCTAATAATGCCCCCAAATCCTAACCCTTAAACCATAAACCATAAACCATAAACCTGAGCAACCCTAAACCCCTAAACCCTAAACTTAAGCAACCCTAAACTCATAAACCTGACCCACCCTCTCTGTCTCTCCAAAACAAGAAAATTAGGACTCTGTCTCTCTGTCTATGTCTTTGTCTCTGTCTCCCTATCACCAGGGATCTCTCCCCTTTCTCTCCCCTCTATCTCAATCCTCTCTCCCTTTTCCTTCCTCTCGCTCTCCCTTGTTGACAAATAACATGGAAACAAGAAAAATAGGACATGTAAAGATGGATGAGGATATAAATTGGGATGATGAAATGGAAATAAGATAATTTATGAAATTTCATTGGATGGGAAGAATGAGGAGGAGAGGTAGAGAGGGGAGGGAAGTAGAGAGTGAGAGAGAGGATAGGAGGTAGAGACATGAGAGAAGTAGAGTGTGGGAGAGGACCATAGGAGGTAGAAAGGGGAAGGAAGAAGAGAGAGAGGCTAGGAGGTAGATAGGGGAGGGAAGCAAAGACTAAGAGAGAGGGTAGGAGGTAGACAGGGGAGGGAAGTAGAAAGTGAGAGAGAGGGTAAGCGGTAGAGAGGGAGGGGGGAGAAGAGAGTGAGAGAGAAGGTAGGAGGTAGAGAGGTAAGGGAAGCAAAGACTCAGAAAGAGGGTAGGAGGTAGATAGGGGAGGGAAGTAGAGAGTGAGAGAGAGGGTAGAAGGTAGATAGGGGAGGGAAGAAGAGAGTGAGAGAGAAGGTGGGAGGTAGAGAGGGGAAGGAAGCAGAGACTCAGAGAAAGGGTAGGATGTAGAGAGGGGAGAGAAATAGAGTGAGAGAGACAATAGGAAGTGCAGATACCCTTGTAGACATGTATGTAAAGTGTGGAAGCATAGACAAGGCATGCCAATTGTATGACATAACACCTCAAAGAGATGTTCTATAATGGAATGCAATGATTGCAAGATATGCAAAAAATGGATTTGTTGAAAAGGCTTTAGAAAATTTCAAGCAAATGCAATTGGCATGTGTATTGCCAGTTATGCTCATCATAATGTGAGCACGTTATAACGCACTCGTGTTATGCTCAGCTTTGTTTGACATGTTTTTATCAGTTTTTAGCAAAATCTGGAGATAATCTGGAGCATGCTCCCCATCAGGATGACACTTTTTTCGATGAAAACTCAAAAAATACCACCATAATCTTAAGCTCTCTATTAGCTATCTAACCATATATTTTTTTTCACATTTTGAGTACGTTTAGTGTTTCATTTTGAATTTCTTTTGTTAGTGTATCTAGTTTTTGTCAAAAACCAGTGTCTAGTATTTTTGACTTTTTTTACCATTCATCGAAAATTGAAATAAGTTATATTTTTAGAAACTAGACTCCATTCTACATGAATTCAAAAAAAAAAAATTGATTTTCGATTAGTTTTCAAACATTTTAGGGGGGTGCACGCTCAAATTTCTATTTTTCAGGATGTGTCCACTTTAAAAATTACTAAAAAATCAATTATTCATTAAAAAATTATCAGAAAATTAGGGATAAACTACATGGTGTTACCTAATTTCTCACTAGAGCGATTATTGAAATACTAAAAAAAAGTTAACATTTTAGGGGGAGCACACCAGATGCTATGTTTTTTTTTTTTGAGAAAAACAGGACCAATTTGTGTGCTCCCCCTTTTTGAACCCCTTAATCTCAACCATCGTTGGAAAAAAAATAGTAGTTTAGAAACTAGATTCAGAGCACTACAACTCTTGTTTTCGTTTCATCTTTAAATTTTGAGTGTAGCTATCTTCAATTTCTCATCCAACATCAATGTTTCTTGATTTCAGAAAAAAAAGTGGCAACTTAAGACCCCATTTTGGTCCTTCATCTTTGTGCACTTACCCGGAGAGGATTATTATGCAAGTTTCAAGTTGTCTTTTATTGTCTTTTTGAGGATTTATCATGGAGAGGATTATTATGCTTATTATGACAATGATAGACTATTAAAATTGCCCCTTTCTATCTCAGACCAATCAGTATGCTATCTCAGACCACAAAACTGCCCCTTTCTATCTTAGACTAATCAACATTCTTGTCTTTTCATGACTGTCCCAGATCATTTTATTGGTCGAAGACTACCTCCTTTTCACATACACTCCATGTCTCATAATCATGAATTGAGGATTGTCTCTTTGGTTGTCACATTTTGTGACTGTTTCACATGCTAATTGTTCAATCTTAGTGATAATAAAGGATATAGGAATTTCATCAGATGTTGTAATTGCAGCTACCCTTGTAGACATGTATGCAAAGTGTGGAACCATAGACATGGCACATGGACTGTCTGATAGAACACCACAAAGAGAGGTCCTCTCATGGAATGCAATGATTGCAAGATATGCATAAAATGGATTTGTTGAAAAGACTTTAGAAACTTTCAAGCAAATGCAATTGGCAAGTGTGAAGCCAAATTCCACAACCTTTGCTAGCATCCTCCCTATCTCTACCAAATTAGGATCTTTGGAACATGGTATGGACAACCATCAAAGCATAAAGGATATTATGTAGGTTTTTGTGAAGTTGATTGTGATGATTATTATGTAGGTTTTATTTTGAATGGTGTACAAGGGTTTGGTGTCTCGAGAAGTATTATACATTTGGACTTTATCTTATGAGCATTATGGTGAAGGTCAATGGTATTGTGTTAGTCATAGTGACAAACCCTAGAGGCTTGTGCAGTGTAATATACCCATACTCAACTTCTCTCTCTCTCATGTGTAATATACCTATACTAGTTTTCTCTTGAATATTGTTGTGGTTGTTAGTTCCATGTGTATAGTCTCATTGATAAGATGTATTGTTATCAGCCCTTAAGAACAAAGTGAAAATGCTTTACTTTGATTGAATATGTGGATAGCAATTATGTATGTGCATATGAGAAAAATGTTACCTTAAAATAATTTGAAATATTTGCAAGGGCTATAGGATAGACCTATGCATTTATTGTAACTCTAAAATGATTTTAAGGAAACCCTTATTTATGGAATTGTTATTGTGTATATTTTTGCAATAATTAAGCTCAAAGTATATATGTTGCAATAATTACAAGATATGCACAAAATGGATTTGTTGATAAGGATTTAGAAACTTTCAAGCAAATGTGATTGGCAGGTGTAAATCCAAATTCCAAAACCTTAACCAACATCCTCTCTACCTATGCCAAAATGGGATCTTTGGAACACGGTATGGACATCCATCAAAGCATAAAGGATATGAGAATTTTGTCAAATCTGCTATAGTTGTAACTACCCTAGTAGACATGTATGCAAAGTGTGGAAGCATAGACAAGGCACGTGAACTATTTGACAAAACACCTCAAAGAGTGCCATCTCATGGAATGCAATAATTGCAAGATATGCACAAAATGGATTTATTAATAAGGATTTAGAAGCTTTCAAGCAAATGTAATTGAGAGGTGTAAAGCCAAAATGTGATCTTTGGAACATGGTATGGACATCCATCAAAGCATAAAGGATATGGGAATTTTGTCAGATCTTGTAGTTGCAACTATCCTAGTAGACATGTATGCAAAGTGTGGAAGCATAGACAAGATACGTGAACTGTTTGACATGATTCCTTAATGAAATGCCATCTCATGGAATGTAATGATTGCAAGATATGCAAAAAATAGATTTTTTTAATAAGGCTTTATAAACTTTCAAGAAAATACAATTGGCGGGTGTAAAGCCAAATTCCACAACCTTAGCCAGTATTCTCCTTGCCTACATGCCAAAATGGGATCTTTGGAATGCGGTATGGACATCCATCAAAGCATAAAAGATATGGAAATTTTGTTAGATGTTGTAGTTGCAACTGCCCTTGGAGACATGTATGCAAAGTGTGGAAGCATAGACAACACATGAACTGTTTGGCATGATGCCTCAAAGTAATGTCGTCACATGGAATGCAATGATTGCAAGATATGAAAAAAATGGATTTTTTGATAAGGCTTTAGAAACTTTCAAGAAAATGTAATTGGCAAGTGTAAAGACAAATTCCACAACCTTAGCCAACATCCTCCCTTCATATGCCAAAATGGGATCTTTGGAACATGGTATGGACATCCATCAAAGCATAAAGGATATGGGAATTTTATCAGACCTTGTAGTTGAAACTACCCTAGTAGACATGTATGTAAAGTGTGGAAGCATAGACAAGATACATGAACTGTTTGACATGATGCCTCAATGAAATGCCATTTCATGGAATGCAATGATTGCAATATATGCAAAAATGGATTTTTTTGACAAGGCTTTATAAACTTTCAAGAAAATGCAATTGGTGGGTGTAAAGCCAAATTCCACAACCTTAACCAATATCCTCCTTGCCTATACCAAAATGGGATCTTTGGAACATGGTATGGACATCCATCAAAGGATCAAAGATATGGGAACTTTGTTAGATGTTTTAGTTGCAACTACCCTCAGAGACATGTATGCAAAGTTTGGAAGCATAGACAAGGCACATGAACTGTTTGGCATGATGCCTCAAAGAAATGTTGCCTCATGGAATGCAATGATTGCAAGATATGAACAAAATGGATTTTTTGATAAGGCTTTAGAAACTTTCAAGAAAATGCAATTGGAGGTGTAAAGCCAAATTCCAAAACCTTAGAAATGGTATCTTTGGAACACGGTATAGACATCCATCAAAGAATAAAGGATATAGGAATTTATCAAATGTTGTAGTTGTAACTACCCTGCGAGATAGTTATGCAAATGAAAGGAAGCTAGGTGTGTGGAAATCACTTCCTACACTAATCTAATGAGGAGAGATGTATTCAAATTCAATTTTAATTCTTACAACTACAACAACATAGAACATCTAACAGAGATATTGCAACAATACACATACACACAGAAAGTAAATAGAAGAGAGAGAGAGACAAGATATACGTGGGGAAAACCCTTACAGGTGAAAAACCCCACACTCCAAAACACATCTCAAATGTATTACAGTAAACAATAACAGATTACAATACAGTTTCAGAGCCAATGCTCTTTCAGGAGTCTTCGAATGTCGAATCTAGAGATATTCCAGCAGCATAATAGTACCTATAAAACACACTACTTATCTCCCATCCAAGCACCTATTTTTATAGTGTTTACAAGGCAAGTATGGAACCTTCTAGAGATGGGCATCCATCTTGGACTCATGCCCCAAAACCCACGCCTAAGGACACTTGTCCAACATCCCATCCCAATGTGGGTGCCTTGTCCCAAGATAGGCTATGACAGATGCTCTTACGCACCTTACAACTGTCATAGAATCCATCATAACTGACAACACTTACAACTGTAAGAGAATCTGTCATACACTGACTAAAAATACCTTATTCCTCTTACAACATGTCATAACCTCCCTTGACCGCCCAAAGATGCATTTCTCTCATGCAAAGATACTCACCGACACTTGTCATTAAATAAAAGTCATTTGAGGTTTCAGGGGCCCTACCCCTCGACCCCGCCCTGTACTGCGCCAAGGAGTGCGCCAAGGGCACTGCCCCTGGACCCCGCAAGGGGCTCCGCCCCTTGACCCCATCTTGGGGGCGCTGTTCCCAAACCCCCATTAATTATTCAAGGGGGAAACCATGGTTGCCAAAATCACCAAAATTTATCCTGCTGCATTTACACAAGGTGCCGACTATGCCAACTCAATATGGGATAAATAAATACAACATTAGGAATTTGCAAAGGCTGAGACACCTTAATTCCCAACAGCAAAGTGTGGAAGCATATACAAGGAATGTGAACTGTTTGACATGATGCCTCAAAGAAATATTGTCTCATGGAATGCAATGATTGCAAGATATGCATGAAATGGATTTTTTATAAGGCTTTAAAAACTTTCAAGCAAATGCACAAAAGAAACTTTCAACCAAATGCAATTGGCATGTCTCAAACCAAATCACACAACCTTATCCAACATCCTCCTTGCCTATGCTAAAATGGGATCTAGGGAACATGGTGTGGACAACCATCAAAGCATAAAGGATATAGGAATTTTGTCACATATTGTATTTGCAGCTGCCCTGGTAGACATGTATGGAAAGTGTGGAAGCATAGACAAGGTGCATGAACTGTTTGACATGATGCCTCAAAGAAATGCATAGTCTCATGGAATGCAATGATTGCAAGATATGCACAAAATGGATTATTTGAAAATAATTTATAAACTTTCAAGCAAATACAATTGGCACGTGTAAAACCAAATTCCTTTAACGATAATTTTGATCATCATATTAAATATTTAATATAAACTATCATATACATAATGTCATGAACATAACATCTATTCTATATATAAAGCCATATAGGCATGTCCAAACAAAGCCATATAGGCATATACAAAAATATACATCAGGAACATATAAAAGTATGTATACAAATCCATCTAGGCAATAAAAAAATGTTCCAAAATCTAGTTTCCTATGAACTTCTATCAAATAATCGGCAGCCCTTGCTTGGCCGTGAAGATGGAGAGCCAATCGGTGATAGCTTTAAGGAACCCCCCTAAAAAAATAATAAAATCTTGGTGAATCCTAGCTAAGTGCTAGATAATTTTTCTAGTAAATCTTTCCTTTTTTTGAATTTTTTTTTTCTTGGTGAATCTATGCACATTATTGGAAATTGTTATAACCTCCAAGTGAATCCTAATGAATAATTGATACAATGGAAAATCCCAGCAAATAATCAGTAAAAAAATTAATTACAATGGTGAATCTTTCCTTTAAAAATTTGCATAGTTGGTCAGCATAGTCCCCCTATATATTTTTGTTTTTTGTAATGTTGAAGTAAGGGCCTGGGGGTGACAACCACTGGTGGGGTCAAGGGGTAGCACCCCTTGTGGTAGTCAAGGTGGCAGCATTAGAACTCACACAAACTAAACATTTTAAAAATATCCTACTTTAAACATCAAACTAAAAAAGAGTGATTGTGCACCTTATATTCTACCTTAATCACACATTTTTTGATTCAATTATTTGTTACCATTGATTATGACTTCAATCTGATGGTTCTTATTTAATTTTGTGAGCTATAAGCACATGTAAGTTTTAAAAGTCTTGTTGAGGCACATAATTTATTTTGGGCCTCAATAAGCCTTTTAAAAGGCATGTGCTTATAGCTCGTGAAATTAATAAGAGCCATTAGATCAAAGTCATAATCAATGGTAATGAATAAAATCCATATTAAAAGTGAAAATAACCCTAGAAGTACATAATAATTTATTAGTAATGGTGATATTTCCCCAAAAGTAATGGCGGGAAAATAATATTATTGGAAAATATGATTAAGATTTATGATTATATTATAAATTAATGGCGAATCAGCTCTAATGATGCTTCATTTACCTAGCAAAATAATTCAACTTATTAGTTTAAAAAAACAATTCTTATGGGAATTAACTAAGACTAAATTATTTTTTTGTAAAAATCGAGGTATTTAGTCCCCTTTATAAACTAAACTATTCACCATTTTTGGAGGCCCCAATTTCAACTATTCGCCAATTGGTGAGATTCACCACTAAAAAAATTTGTGCTCCCCTGGGATGGATTCGTAGCAAGAATATTCCCAAAAATGCTAGAAGGAATTGCCTTTGATTAGTACTATCACCTTCTTGTGGCTTCAATACATTCCTTTAGACAACTCATTAGTGAATTCATTGCAGCTTTTGACATGAACAAGTTAGTGAAAACAAGAATTTGAGAATTAAGCATGAAACAAGATGCTATGAATCTGTGGCACATTTCATAACATGATGGAGGCAAGTCCTCTATTCTTTAACGAGTGCCCAAACATGGACCATAGAGAACTTTGTGACTTGTCCTTACATACCCTCAATAGGAATACAAACTCGAGGAAGTGCATAAGTTACCCTATAGATCATATGAAGAAGCTCTAGAGAGTGCCCTAAGAATCAACCAAGTAGCCATAGATAGTGGGAAAAAAGCTTATGGTCCAAATAGATAGCTAATTGCTCAAAGCAACAATAGTAGAAGTAACCCATTTTCTATCAAAATCTTGAAAAAATTTACAGTGTGACAACAAATGGAGTAACTGACATGCCCCCTACGAAGTATAAGGGAAACAACAATGGACATAATGGAAGTGATTATTTCCCTCAAAATTTCAATGTTATTGATTATCCTAGAAATGGTAATCATTTCCAAAGAAATAATCAGAAACAATAAATCACATTGATAATAGATATGAGCCATATCATTGACCGTCTAAGCCAAATCAATTTTTCTCATTCCACAAAGTGAGAGTGCATAGCATAAAATCATGTTGGGAATACAATAGGTTCATCTCAAGACTACTAGAGGATCAACAACACCTATTTATTAAAATTTTCCTCAATCCACAATAGGTGACTCCTGCAAATAACAACAATTGTTGACAAATGCTTATTACCCCACAAAATGCGAACATGGAAATTTTCCAAGATCCTTTTCCTGCACATCAAAATAATGAGCTAAATACTCAAAACTTGTCAAATTTAGGACAAACCAACACTCCAAACATAGGTGAACCAAGTATGTCTTCTTAGATGGGTCAAAAAGGAGAAACAAAGATGCTGGGTGTAGTGAAATAATTCATGAAGAAAAGAAATAGAGCCTAGTGTGGTGGAAGAAATTGAATTTCATGGCAAGGCCATATCAATGTTAGATCCCACTCCACCTCCAATTGGGCCATATGACCTTATTAAAGATCTTAAAATAACTCATACAAATATCTCTTTCATAGATATCCTTAGAAATTCACCATCATATCATGTTGTCCTCCTAGAGGCTATTAGTTTAAAATGTACCTTGATCAAATTACTCCTCCACCACGCGAACAAATAAACCAAGTAGACTTAGATATGAACCCTCAAAACATCAAATTGCAAGATCCCAATTTCTTTTTTGATCTAAAACAAATTTCCACTGAGGATGAGTTAACCAAGAAGGGGGATCCATCCCTATACTTACAAGTTTGGATTTATGATAGTTGTGTATAAACAACGTTAGTTGATGATGGAGTAGTTGTAAACATTGTTCCATTTTCTCTTCTTGAAAGGATGGGATACATACATACCATCATAAAAACTTGTTGTGACACTTTACGTGGGTATGATAACTTAAAAGAGATAATGATTGGAAAGATAACACTCCTAGTTTCTCTCAAACCAAAAATCATCCCAACTGTGTTTTATGTCATTAAAAAATACATATGTTATAATTTGATTCTAGGAAGGCCCTAGATTTAGACTAGGATGAAGGTAGTTCCTTCAATTTTATTCTAGGAAGTCCAATTCCTACATTTTAGGAAGGTTATGTTGCAAAGGGAGACCTTGAACCATTAAACATGATTAAAGTTGATCCAAAAATGAAAAATATTGGTATCCAAATTAGTTATGAACTATCCACCAACAAGATTGCAATACCTGAACCAACTCCATAGTTCCTACATTTAAAAAATAAAGATGAACATGTCAAAGTCACAACTAACATAGGAATAAAAATAGTTGAAAAAGGGGAATTATCAAAACAAAGATTGATAGTTTGAAAGGAAACAACAGTAAAAATCATGGAATTACTCAAGAAAGATAGCCCTATCCAATTCCCCTTAGACTTTTTGACTATTAACATGAAAACAAAAGAAAAAGATGAAAAAGTAGCTCAACTAAATAGAACAAATCAAATGAGTGAAATTCCTCTTATAATCGAATCAAAGATGATTGATTTAGCAAGAATAGACCCTAATGTTTTCTTTGATGTGGATGAAGACTTGTTAAAAGGATATACCTCATTAATGCGACCTCTAAGTGAAACTTTGTTAAGTGAATCTTATTCTCTCCTAATGCTAGGTGATTCTTACACACCTCTTATTCCTCCTAGTGAGTCATATACTCCTCTGACATTGCTAGTGCAAATGGACTCTAAGGATTATCTTGACGCAAATTCAATTGATAATGAGTCCACAAATGATCCTGAGGTTTCATTGAGAACTTTCAGAGTGAATACTTCACAAAATCATCCTTAACCCTTAACCTCTATCTAATCAAATGATACATGGAACCACCACAAGTTCAAATTGAAATGATCAAAAGGTTCCCTAATGAAGATGATGTGAGTGAGGGAGAGTTTAAAAATAGAAAAGAAACTATGAATAATTATTAGGCAAGAATACCCTATTGTTCTTGAATTTCAAAAAATGTATATAGGGTATCCTATGGACCTATGATTGGATTCGAACGGAAAATAACCCTAAGTTTTATACCTCTAGAAAAGAAAAGGGAGCTGCAAACTCCCTTTGAGCTATTTCAGTTTTTATAGACCATTTAAGAAAGGGTTGAGGTCAAAGTTTACATGCAAGATAAATTTGACCTTCTCATTAAGCTATTGTCAAGTGATGGAGCCTTATATTGGACTCCATCTCATCAAAGCATATCAATGCCTAGCTCACCTCACAATAGCTCAATATTCACAAGCAAGCACAAGTATCCCCATAAAACAACAAGAAACAAATAGACCATTTAGAATTAAAGAGTTAGTGCTCATCAAAGGAAGCATGAAAAATAAGACTCAAGAACAAAAGAATATTCCAAGAAGATTGGAAAGGTTCTTATGCAATCAAGGAATATGTCAAAAATGACACCTATCTCTTGTGCACAATGGAAGGTGAAGGTTTTAGTGAAATGGTTAAAACCCCTCTCTTAAAGAAGTATTTTATCTAAAAAATTCCAAAATATCATAAAATCCAAAAAAAGTATAAAAATCAAAATTTTAAATTTAACATGCATTTCATTCTATCCATCTTTGAATCTATTAGTGATTTGCTCTTGTTTTATTTTCATCCTAGCAAGGAGTGTTATGATTTTCTAGTATATAAGTTATTCTTATTAAGCCTTAGAGACTCCTAAAATCATCTTATCCATTTCCCTTTTTATTCCCAACAAATTTGAAATGAAGTCATACTAAGCTTTATACTAATCCTTGTCTTAATGATCAACTAGTCCAGTCTAAACAAAGCAAATTTTCAAAACCTATAGTACCCAATAAAAGCTAACAGGTAGATCTTCCCAATTCTCCTCAACAAGCAGGGAGTATTAGGAGTTGGTTAATCTTTTTGTTATATCTAGTCCCTTACTTGACTCGCCTATTCTTTAGTGATGAGCCCTCACTTCTTATTGGTAGCACAAGGTTAGGTTAAGGGGGTCAAAATTCCAAGCCCACACTTGCCTAGTATAATCTTTAGTGATGAGCCCATGTATCTTACTAGTTGTATTAGGTTAGGCTATGGGGGTGATGACAAAAAATTAAAAAATAATTATATCTGTACTCATAAAGTGGAGACCTGAAAGGTTGAAGCTTTGGGAAGTGGCTAGAAAAAGAAAAATGAGATTATAAACTAATTGCACACACACACACACACAAACTAGACAACTAAGAGTCTAGCTTGTCTCCTAGGGTCATTGTGTTGAGGACTAAATCCTTTACCCCGGATTTGACCTATTGTCCATCTTTGGATCAAAGTCTGGCAAGCACTTATAAAGTTTGTTGATTTGTCTACATTGAAAGCTAGCCTAAATGGTTAGTATAGATAAGGATCAATATTTAGTCTTTTGTAAGAACTAAATGTAGAAATTATTCCATCTCCTTCCCCATTCCCACTTGATTCCGTAATAAATCCTATCTCAAACAGTTTAGTAGGTCATCCTATGCTAAGTCAATCTATAATCCCCTAAGTTAAAAATCCTACTAAAGAGCAATCACAGTGTTTGTTCCATATGCATATCATTCAAAAACAAAGAAAAAAAAAACATCTTCAACCTCTAAATTGATGCACGATAGAGAAGCCTAAATTTTGAGGCCTTCCAAAATGGCTAAAGACTTTGCCTCATTGTTCATTTTATTGCCCATGAAGAAAAAACCTAGTGTGACAAATTAGCCCCAGTGGGATCAAAACACCACTCCAACTCTTGCCTAGGCAAGATTGCATTGTAATGCTTCATCAAAATCTTAAGGTTTAAGAAATCTTAAACAAAATCCACAAATCAACCTTTCACTTAATTTTGGTCTCACCCACCCCTTAATCAGATATCTTGAATTTATATTTTATTAATTAAAAAATAATAATAATTTGTCTTTTCAATGGATATTCTCACCAATTTTTTCCCTTATTAGAGGGTTAAGGTATAACGCCTATCTAGTTATAAAAGGATGTCCTTTTTCTTCTTAAAATTGAAATGATGTGCAAAACGAGAGTATGATACATAGAAGCTTAGTATAGAAACACGCTAGCCTAAGGTATATCCTGGTTTTTTGCGTGAAGTCTTAAAATTCAACAAGACGTTGCGTGAGAAAACCTAATGAAAGAAATGAAAGAAACAAACTCTACGGGATTAAGAAATTTGAACTTCATATCTTTTTAAATTTATTAGTACTTTCTAGTCACACAGAAAACATGGCCACCATCTATGGATAGAGTTTATTCTTCATACGAACCTCTTCTTTTCGCAAATTGATTAACTTTCTATATTGAGGACTTATTTTTCATTCTTATTTTCTGTATTCTCATATATTATATCAATTGCCCTTCTCATTCTCTTGAATAATGTTATTATAAATAGATTCCATGCAGCAAATGAAAAAGCACTTCAGCTTTTAAATATCAGTAAAAGATTGAATCAGATGGCTTCCTTCGTTGTATTAGGACGTTTGTATGTTCTCATGAATATACTGATCTCTTCTCTTTTATTTTTCAATAGTTTAGTCTACCCAAGTCCAACAACAAGTTTCTCAGCATGTACAAATGAGAGTACTCCGTGCCTGCCAGGGAAACCTGTTACAGATTATTTCAAAACAATGAAGTTCTCAGAAGGCTATTCTAATCTCTGGGGTGCCCAGCATCAACATATCTCTCAAGACCAGTCCACTGTGACCCTTCTATTGGATAGATACTCTGGTAAGTATGATATACAATCATTTATAAGCTCTTCTAGGCCACTCATTTGTCAAATTTACTAGGCACGGCACCACTCTACTTAAATATCATCCACTTCAATGATTATACAGACAATAACAGTTTTACACATCGTTCATAGTAAAAAGTGGTAAATATTTGTCCTATTTTTATTGGCCAAAATTAACTTTGGACTGTTGAAGTGGATGATATTTAAGAATAGCGCGGCATGGTACTCATTAGGGCCTAAATTTGACGGTCAACTATGCCTGTCAAGCAAATTGTTTATGACAGTTATCCATTCAAAAGTGCCTTTAAAATACTATAAATACCTCAGTATAAGTAAAATTATATATAAACCAAATATATATCCTTATAATCTTATATAAATTTTGACAATCTATCTAAAATCTCTCCTGTCTTTTTAAAATTTTGATTGTATTTTACTACAAAATGCCTCAATACGGTCATACAACCATCAAATTTAGGCCCTGATACTACCCAATAAGCTTAACCATTAATTTATATTTAACCATTAACTTATATACCATGTTGGTTATTGCAGGTAGTGGATTCAAGTCAAAAGAGGCTTACATGTATGGTTTCTTCAATGCTGCTATAAAATTGCAGGCAGGCTACACTGCAGGAGTCCTTACTTCATTCTATGTAATAGTATTTTTCTCTTCTAATTAGATATAGAGCCTGACTAAACTATTGGGCACTGAATTTAATATCAAGTGTGATCTTCGAGTCAAGAAGTATTTGAAATAAAACAATATGCTCTTTAGGTTTGCTTTGTAGTACTTCAAAAAATCTTAACATGCACCCAATTCAATGGTCAATCATAATTTTTTTATGAACCAGTTTATGTGAATCCTCTATTTGTTGTTGCAGCTGTCAAACAGTGAGGTCTACACAGGCAAACATGACGAAGTAGACATAGAGTTTTTAGGAACAATACCAGGAGAGCCTTATACACTACAGACAAATGTATATGGAAATGGTACTGGAGATGGAGCCCATCTTATTGGCAGGGAACAACAGTTTCATCTCTGGTTCGATCCAACACAGAATTTCCACAACTATAGCATTCTCTGGACACCTCATCACATCCTGTAATTCATTTTCCCACCCATAGAACATGTCTAGTGAGTCTGAAAATAGATTTATGAGCTTAATTGTTGTAATTTTGGTGTGGTTGTTACAGATTTTTTGTAGACAGCATTCCCATAAGGTGGTTTCCGAAGGTGCAGAACCTTGGAGTGACATATCCATCGAAGCCAATGTCAGTGTACGCAACCATTTGGGATGCTTCTGCATGGGCAACTGATGCAGGGAAATATAAGGCCGATTACAGCTATGAGCCATTCTTGGGAACTTACACTGACTTCATGATCAGTGGATGTTCTGAAAGGGATATGGAGTGTTGGCATGGGTTTTTGGATACATTCATTCCTCCCAACCTGAATGGCCCTCTCAGAGATACCCTCAGATTTGTACGCAAGAATTATATGACCTATGATTACTGCCAAGATTTTCAGCGATATCCCAAAGGAATGCCTGAATGCCCACCTGCAGTGGATAAGACTCTTGATGAGTCAACCATTCTTCTATTGGGAGAAATACAATATGATAATGCAGAATACCAGTGATCTTTTATAAACACCAAGCTATAAAAAATGCAGTTGCAGTATGTATAATTTTTATGGAAGATGGAATATTTTGCAAAATAAAGTGCCCCGACCTGATTTGAAATTCTTTCATCTTTTTAGATCTTATAAATATTAGTTTCAAATATTATTTTAATGGCCAAAATTGCATACCTTGCACTTTTCTCTTTCATTTTGAACTTATTTTGATCCACTTTTTTATGTAATGATTAGTGTACAAGTGACACAGTTTTTATTAAAAACCTACACATAATTCAAATTTTACTTGATTCTATTTGCACCCAATCCCATGGATTGCTCTTGATCCTCAATTTATCATTTCCCACTTAAATTTAGATCTCTAATTTGTTGGATTAACTTAGATTAGTTGCACAATGTGTGGAAATGAGCTTCAAAATTTAAAATTTAAATTCAAACTCAGGCCCTTAGCTCCCCTTTCCAACAAGCTATTGTGTGTTGGTGTGAAGTGCGAAAGTTTCATTTGCACCCTTTAGAGTTGAATTTAAGGACTATCCTTACTTAATTTTACACACTGGGAAATTATCTAAGAGCCTCAAAACATTATTAATCGAGCATTCATAGAGCATCAATATTGTATTATCAATTTACATCAACATCTATGGCATACTACATGATTGTATATTGTTTTGAATCATTTCCACAAGCTATTAAATTAGTATCCTAGGGGTTTCACCGATTGATAAAAAATCCTTGCCTAGAAAACTCTCCAAAGGTGGTCCTAAACATTACAAAATATTATTATAGGTCCTTGCACTAAGTTCAAATCCATGGACCAAGGTCAGTTCTACACTCTTGGAAGTGAACAAGATATATTGATAGTCAATTTCTCAGTCCTAAGATAGTTGTGTGACTAATCCCAATTTTCTAGAACTTTGAAAAAATTTATTGGTGACACCGAGCACATCCAAATTATCAACATTTGGGTCAAGAGCTAAGTACATTTATTTTATTTATTTAAACTCCATGCAATTAATTTAATATCATAATCAGTCTCACCTTGTTATCCTTAGGATCATTTATTTATCAATACAAAAGTGATTATTTACCTAGGTGATATAGTAGCATCCTTGAGTTGGTGCAATCTTGCACATCTATGTTGTTTGTGTGTTGAGTAATTGTGGTGTTTCACATACCCTATGCTAGTTGGCATAGCATTATTTCTTCTACACACCTCTACTCACATAATTTGGGTGTAACCATGCACAACCTATTTCAAGCACACATCCTAGAGAGATTAGTCAATGTCAAATGTTACATGGAGTTGTTCATTTCGAATAATACTTATATCAGATAGTATAACAATAGATTTTTGATGGTCCAAGTGTTAGTTCTTAAAGGTTAGAAGAATGTCAATTATGAATTTATTAATGAATAGCCAATTGTCTTATTGCATATGACACTTAGTTGATTAGATTTCTTCCTAAGGACACATTTATGGTTGTGACCCATGTCATTCTTGTAGGACAAGATAGATTTGATTTTATGTTGGTGCTATTTAAGGTGTCATCTTGGTCATTTGGGGAGGTTGTTGGTGGATTAAGTTTTGGATAGAACATATAGACTAATTTGATTGTAGGTATAGAGAGTCTCATTTCACATTTCTTAGGGGTCGAGTAGCATATGTGATTGGGTTTCATATATTGGTGTCCACTTTGTAATTATTTCACTTTGTAATAAGTCTTTTATTTTATTGTATGATATCTAGTATTCTTCCTAGTTTTATCTTCTATTGTGTTCTATGTGTATCCATTCAACTCTCATTCAATTGTTGCACTAGTTGGTACTAGAGTGATTGTTCTAAGTCCTAAAGGTGATCTCATGAGAGTTTCATTAACTTAGGAGCTTGTGTGATGTGTTGTCACATTGCAGTGAACCATAGAAGTTGGATCACAAAGTAGGAAGAGGAGGTGAAAGGAACCATCAAGCAAATTGTATTGTATATCTAGATAATACATTGAGATCCATTCAAATATGACTCAAGGTCATTGAAATTGCATGGAGAAGAGGTTTAGTGGTGATGGAAGATATCGATGATGATGAGGAAGGTCATGATGCATAAGGTGGTGTTTTGGATGCAAATGATGTTAAGAACATCACAACAAAAAGAAGGATTTATAATTTCCTTGATGAAGTTAGAAAGAAAGTTGAGGTTTAATCTCTCAAGCTACTCAAGAAGCTTAAATCTAGGTGAAATGGTCAGCTAAATCAATGTGCTAGAGAAATAATTTGATTTCAAAGCAAACAAGGATCCAAAAGGAGTCAAGTATTCTACCACAAAGATGAAAGGGCATGCTTCCTTATGGTGAGACCTAGATCAACAGAGTCATGTACAAAAGGAGAAGTGCAAAATCTCATAATGAGATTGCATGGTAACTAAACTCAAGGGGGATTTTATGCTAACTAATTATGAACTACATCTATACAAGAAGCTCCAAAACCTATGCTAAAGGGAGATATTCACCAAAGGGAGACATTCATGAAGGATCACATGGAGGATTTTTACAAACTTTGTATTTACATTACATTCATGTGGAAGATGACATTGAGAAAGTATCTAGGTATGTGAATGGATTGCATCTCAAACCAAGGTGAGCTATGCTTCCTCACAATTAATGCCATCCAGAGGCCTAGTAACTAGTGCTCAAGTGGAGAATTTGTACCACAAAGAATAGATCACATATTAGTTTTATGGGAAAGGAAAGGAGGAGCAAGCAGAGCATACAAAGACATACTTATGCACACAAGAAGAGCACATAAACTGGTGGCATCACTTTGAGAGCAAAGAATGAGCACATATCTTATTGAGGTGGAGATATAATAATATAAGGTTAGGAAAAGGCTTTAGTGGGACTTACTTTAAATGTGAGAAAGTAGGTCATGACATGTTTGAGTGTCCATGCATCACATGAGAACAAGGTCACACAAAGAACCATGTGCATGTTGTGCAAGCTGAAGAAGCAAGGTCATTGGCTAGTGAAGTAAAAATCATAAACTTAGAGGCTAGGGAGAACTTGATGATGCATAAGGTTCTATTGAAAATTGTGCATAAGGATGATGAGCCATGATTGAGGAAGAGCCTCTTTTAAACTTGTTATGTCAGAAAATGTCCCCTTGGGGGCTTTTCCCTCTTAAGGTTTAGCTCCCAGGTCCTTAAAATGCATTTATAGCATCTTGCATGATAATTGTGAATCTTGATGAGAAAACCCTAAAGTCTTATGGCAAATAGGACCTAGGGGGTGCTATTTTGATGATCCTTGAACAAAAATGGGAGGGTAGACTTGGGCGCTAGTGCCCTAGTCCTACCCTATTTTAGGTCAGCCCTAAATTTAAATGTCAGTTTTATGACCGTTACTTAGGTCCTATGCTGACATCTCAAGTTTGAATTATGAAATTCTTAGCAGGAATGTTTGTAGTTGCATATATAAGCATGCTTAGTGTTTCATTTGTAAACTAGAAGCTGATTGTGAACTTTAGGCATACTTGTGATTTTAGAGCATCCATGATATTCATTGTTGCAGAGTAGAGTATTGTTATTGTGTTTTTGATTGCAGATTTGACTTCATCTTCTCATGTGATTGAAGAACCTTCATTTATGCAAGATCTACACTTCAAGGTGATATCTATTTGTGTTTGAATCATTTATCATTTGGATTTTGCCTCTATCCTGCAGGGATACACACTCTCATCTAACAATGATGTTCGGAAGACTTGAATGTCTCTCTGGGGCTTGACCGAGGCAAGCCTCTAAACACCACAACCCCCAACCACACTCCTTTGTGATTGCAAGTTACAGGTACCGAGTTTCATAGAGTGGAGTTGCAGAAGGAGGTTGCAGAGGATAAGGATTCAAGATCTGAGAGGAAGAAGACAAAGTTGAGCATTTTGAGACACAGGCGCTAGTGGTAGTGTCCTCCGGAGTTGTAGATACAGAAACAATCTGGACAGTGGTAATTAACATCTGAAGAGCTTCCGACACCTTGAATAACATCTGGCATTGGACTAGGGGGCTAGTGGAGGTGTCCTCTGCATCTTCCAGGGCAGAAACAAAAGATATAGTGAATATCAGTGTCGGGAGGAGATCCAAATTTTGTATAGAAAATAGTACCTTGGATAGGGGTGCTAGTGGAGGTTTCACTGACTATTCTACATTCCAAAATTTGAAAAATGGTTAGTTATTAATCTTTGTCCCACATCTTAATCTAAAAGGATTTGTTGTAATTCATCAATTTACTTACTATTTTGCATACTTAGCGTTTTAAGAGCACTTGAGCATTAGATTGAGATATTGATTGATAACATCTGAGTTTTCACATCATTCCAAGTGACATCCCAACCTATTAGGTGAATGATCTCACTTAGTAGAGATTCAACTCAGTTGATATGTCCTTGAATGTTTGTAGTGAAAGGAGGATTTACCCTTGAAACTTATCAACCCATCTTCCCCCTTTTTCTAGAAAATTTTTTGGTGAACCCATGTTTTTTGCACCTTTCTGAGTGTTGTGTGATATATTTGCATTCATTCATTTTATTCCATTCGAAAAATTACAAAAAAATTTGAAAAATTACCAAAAAAATTGAAAAATTTGAAAAAATTGGCATCTTAGGCTTGCATTTTGGCATAATTTGAATTAATTAGCATTTAATTTTATTTAATTTCTATTATTTTCATTAGACCTGATTTTAATTGTAGAAATTCATCATTTAATTATTCATTTGTATTACATTTTCATGTTCAAATTGGTGAAAATTGTTTGAAATTGTGCATTTTTCATAAAAACCTAGTTTTGCATTAGCTAGAGTTTGTAGTTAAAATCTTGTTTCATATTTTACTACCATTTTAAAACACTCATTAGGACTGATTTCTAATTTTAGTGTTGCATCATAGTGTCATTCTTGCAAAATTTCATGTCTAGGGTTCAAAAACCTTGCATTTTCACTAGATTTGGCCTTATCGTCTCTCTAGAATTGCATTATAGGCATGTTGTAAAGGATTTTTATACATTATTTGACTGATATCAGGGTTATAATCTTCTTCCCCTCCTCAAATTCTTTACACCACCCTTTCTATTAGGCTTCTACATTGAAAATTAGTGAAAATTTACATATTTTAGGTGTATTTTCACTAGGTTTTGACTTGTCATCACTCTAGATCTGCACTATAGGCATGATGTGAAAGATATTATTGCATCATTGGACTATTATTAGGCATATTATTTTCTTCCTCTCTTTAAATTCTTCACAACACCTTTTCTTTCACTCATTTGCATTGAAAAAAGTGAAAAATCAAGCATTTTTAGGTCATATTCATACATACCATTGCACTTGTTTCTTGTATGGGTGTTGAAAAACTTTAAAATATGATTTAGAATTCATTTGAAAACATACACATGGATTCTTAATACAACAATAATTCTAGGCTTCCTCCTAGGCCTTATTTGAAAAGAAGAGCCCCTGAACTTGAAATAACATTTACACTTCATGACAAAGAAATGGTAGATACTGAAGGGCCTCTTTACATTACAGTAAACATAATGGAAAGACCTATGCATGGAACACTTATAGACCCTAATTGCATGACTAATGTGGTTATAGAAGAGTTCCTTCTTAAAAATGATTTGGCACAAGATTATTACGAACCGTCGGATTTGAGAATTAAAACACATAATGGATCTTTAATGAATACATTTGGGAAGATAACCTTACTGACCAATCTTGGTATATGATAAAGCTGTGGATCAATTATTTGATGTTATCCACTTATCTGACCTCTTCTGTGTAAAACTAGGATATCCATGGGTTAAGGCTATGAATGTCGTCCCCTTAACTATTAACAAATACCTAAAATTCCCTTTGCATGGAGAAATCCGTACTATCCATCGTAATTCATATCAACCTCTGTCTAAGAACAAGAACTTCACTCTTGATTACTTTTAGCCGCAACCTGATAGAGACCCTGAGCCACGAAGAGACCAATCTTTCCTAGAATATAGACAATACAAAGCAAAACAACTAGCTAGAGTGGCCAAGCCTCCTTTACAAACAATAAGGGAAGAACACCATGCATTTGAAGATCCTCTTAGAGAAAAAGGAAAACGACAAAATGACATACGAATAAAAGAAGACTATTATGACTATGATGAAATAATTGGCATGATAGACGTGGATAAGGAAATGTTTCATAACTCACCTCATCCACGGAGAGATGGTATTTATGCCGAGGTTCCTCCCCCACCATCCTTACAAGGATTGAGAGCTATTCATCGACAACAACACATTTCATCGAGACCAATGAAATTTGAACATGGTGCTTCCTCCTCTAATGTACAAACACCTATGGAAAAACATAATAATGCCTTTGAAGAGATAAATAGTAGGACAAGAAGAAATAGACAAGCAAGAGAAAGGAGGAAGAGAAGACAAGCTTTTGCCCAACGAAATGCAACTCAACAAGAAAACATTCAACCTAACATTGAATCAAACCTAGACGAACTTAACACTAAACAATTTGAGGAACAAAAGTTGGTCTATGGTACCTTACACATAACATTCAGGATTGGGAGGAGGAGGATTTTATTGTTGATAGCCTCTAGCATGAGCCCGTCTACAAGTAAGTATTTCTAACCCTTTACCTCCATGTTGTGTTTCCTCCGTGATGTGTTATGTGTTGTTTAGGCCTCCTAGGATTGTTGGGATAGGTGTTGTACACCTTGCATAATATTGTACTATTTTATTCGGTTACCACTTGTATAAGTTGTATTATAACATTGGGTTAATTATTTTATGTGTGTGGGACATATAGAGTAATTAATTATTATTTGTATTATTTGGTTTATTGGGAAAAGTTATTACCAATAGTCAAATGTGGGGTCAAGTGGGTTTTATAAGTTAACAATTTTGTGTTACCATGGTTTTTGAGACACATGGTCTTATCCCACAAGTTGTATTTGTGTGAGCTTGGTCTATAAAAGCAAGCACATGGTTAGTGGTTTGGGTAATGTTAGCTATTTCATTGTAGGTGGAATGGAGGTTTGTGAGAGGCTATCATTGTATTGAGCTCTCTTCTGTAAGTGCATATGGTGAAGTATGACAGGTGATGTGTGGATTCATGCTTGTACACATGGAGGATGTATTGAAGGTGCTTGATGGATTCAGAGGTGTTCATGGAGGCTCATGGATTGTATTGTAATTTCATATTGCTGAATAATACATTTGATCATGGATGCTTTTGGAGGTTGGGTTTTTCCCTGCAAAGGGTTTTCCCAGGGTATATCTTGTGTTATCTTGTTGCTTGTTCTTTTGATCTTTGCATTATGGTTTGTTTCAGCATCTTGTTTCTCCTATTGGGTTATGTGGAATTGGTTTAATTAGACATGCAAATTATTAACAGTAGTATTCGAGCCATGTTTATGGTTGAGGGAGGTGTGAGCTCCTTGGATGTGTATAACCCTTATGTGTGTAGATTAGATGCAAAGTGAAAGCCATGGCAATGCATGTAAGGATTTGGGACACTACAAGGTTTTGTGCAGGTTGTATTGCAGATTGGGGTTTCTGGGTATTGGAGATTTGCTGTATATTTTGCAAATCAGGTGATTGAAAAATCATGACTGAAAAGGGTTTTCAGGTTTTGGCTTCATGAGTGTTTTGAGGAGGAATTTCTGCAGATGACCTCTTGGGACAAAACAAACATTGCCATTGAGTCTAGGAGGCCTGAGAGATGAAGATTCATATAAAATTTGACCTATTTCGGCCACAGGAGCAAAATGCAAAATTTTTTAGCTCCCCTGGTTCACCGGTATGGCCGTACCGCTGTTGCACTCTGCAAGGTATGCTAAAAAAATAAAATTATATTTAATGAAAAGAAAAATCTTTTGTTTTAAAAGATTGAAAAATTAAAAAAAAAAAACAAAAAGGGGGGGGGGGGGGGTCCGCAGACCCTCGTACCCTGTCCCTTATCCTCTGTAGTGCACAGAGGGTACTGGTGAGGGTACCGCTAGCATACGCTGGTCGGCCCCCCATCGGACCCCCCCTTCCCTTCTGTCACAGCCCTTTATGGGCTTTATAAACTTATAAAAAAATTATTATTTTTGAAAACATTTAAAAGGTTTGGTGGAGGGGAGTTTAGCCCGTATGGGCTTAAAACAAAATTTTCTATTAAAACCTTTAAAAAAAGGTGGGTGGTGATTTTTTATATGGCAACTATTAAAATATTTTTTAATTTGGACTTTATTAAAATATTTAAACCTCCTTTGAAATGCATATGGGTTTGGTGGAGTTTAAACAAAATAATTTTTTCACCCATGCTGGTCAAAGATAATGATGACACCAACCTAGTTAGCATAGTGGGACCCACCTATGCCTAGTCAGCATGATGATGTCATGCCACGTCATCATGGTACATGGGCCCACCAGGTGTTCATTTTTAGCCCTAGGAGTGCCTTTTCTTCTGAGGGGCATAACTTTCACATACGGTATCGGTTTTTCAACTTCTTATAGGCGGCAGAAAGCTCTCTCCGAACACTACATAGTAGTATAGGTTTCATGACCAGATTTTTCTGTTTGTGTTAGAATTTGGTGTCTGAAGCCTGCATTGCTCTGGTACAGTTTTATGCTCACAACTTTTGCATACGGAGTCAAATTTTTGATTTCGGATAGGCGTTGGAGAGCTCTTGCAGTGTACTACAGTTTGGATCATGTAGATTTTCAATTTGGTGTGTAGAGAGAGTGTTGTACTTATTTGATCACTTGTAGGACCCTGAGGTTCAGAGTGCATTTATGAGTGCATTCGTATGGATTTTTTGGCACAGACTTGTGGGAGTGCATGTTGCTGTGAGACCATCAACATGGTATAGCAAGTTTTCAGATTTGGTGCTTCCTGATACAAGTTTACAGGTGTTTTTCAGAGTTATGACTTTGATGGAGACAGGTATAGGCTGTCTTCTAGTTTGAGGACATGGTTGATACTCGTGTGAGACTTGGAGTCTCGTTTTAGTGGGAGTTGAGTATAGGTACAATGATGATGATGATTATGGTGTCATGGATATGCAGGTTCACTTTTGCATTGGCACGACATGATCATGTATGCGATTGACAGGTATGGGCTATGATGTTCGATTCGTGATTACAGGTGGTGTTGTTTTAGGGGAATGTTCTTATCTCCTAGATACTTTATTAGTTCCTTGACTATGGTTACTCATTTGTGGACTTGTTAGAAAATCAAATCTAGAGTTGATTTGGTGTTTGAGTCTTGGAGTCTACAGGTTATCTTCTTTGATATCTCAGTTTGCAGTTTACTAGTGTGATGATGAGTTTGCATGTTACATCTGTTTTGGATCTACGAGTTATGTAGTTTTGTTGATTAGCTACCCCTTGGCTACAGTGGGATGACTCGGATGTGGACTATCTATAACCACCAGATTGATTCAATGTTTATGCAGACTTTGTCAGTTGGCCTTGTCTGTGGTTATTTGTGCATTGGTATGATTGCTTTGGGATAAGAGGATGGATGATTAGAGTGCTTGGATAGTCGGTTGTTGGGACTTGCATCATGTTTATCATGATGTCATGGAGAGCTTGGATAGATGGTTTTATGTTAGCTTTTGACAATGATGGTTTTATCTTCTTGTTTGGAGATTTTGGTTCACTGGACCTTTTGGGAGTTGTTGATGTTACAGCGGGATTCCTTGATTGGTTTGGAGCCATCGATAATCTTCATTGAGGAGATGGTTACTTTGTTGTCATGGATAGCTTGGTATCACATTTCAGTGGGAGCTTTGGCAGCATGTTAGATTCATCATACATGATGGATGATCTTCTACAATGGATGTTGGTGTCATGGAAGAACTCATGGTTTTGAGAGTTCTTTGACATTTTCAGTTCAGGTGACAGGAGATGGTTATCTTCATATGATTGGAGATGTTGACATCTTGGTTTACCATGGAGGACTCCTTTGAGTTTTTGGTTGAGGTGTTGGTTTTATGATTTGTCAGTATGACATGTTTATCCTTGATTTAGAGATGTTGATATTATGTCATGGTTTACTCTTGATGCTAGGTCAGAGTTTTGGCATGATACAGGTTCTCTTGAGTCAGGATGTATGCATCATTGTACATTCTGTTGCATGTGATCTTCTTATGAGGAGATGGTTAGATCATGATGTCATGATGGGCTTCTTGATTATGCAGATGTGCAGTAGGAGTTTTAACAGTGGTCTTGTTTGTTCTCTTGGTATTGAGTACTTTGGTCATTTGCTTTATAGCTTCATGATGGTGCTATGTTGCATTTAGAGTTTGGCATGTATTGGTCAGTTACAGGTGCTCATGGATACTTGGAGACTTAGGTGAGGCTGGAGTTCTCTTGTGATTAGAGACACTTGTTGAGACAGTTACTCTTTGGAGGTATCAACAGATAGACCGAGGAGCCTTACACCTGGATATGGACGTGAGTTCATTATGGACTTAGAGGAGATTGTTCTTGGAGAGAGTCATTGTGGCTTGGTGCATCCTAGAGGAGCATTCTCATTCCCCACTCTTGGTCTACTCGGAAATTTATCATCTATGAGATATTGCCCATTCTTTTAGATGCATTTTACTTTATGTTTTATCTTCTCATAGATATGGATCTTGAGCTACAATTATTGGTTCTGGAGGGTTTATTTAAGGGATGTTAGTATGGTTATCTCCTTGTTCATATGGTTTGATTTATGATGTCCATTATGAGGAGTTTAGGAGATGTGATTGGGCTTATTCTTGGTTATGGAATGGTTATGATTTTGGTCTATCTTGATTAGAGAGGCTTACATCCATGTTGGTTACATGTTACAAATGTTCATTTGATCTTATGAGATTGAATGGTTGGGTGTTGTTGAAGCTTTTCACTTGGGGTTGTAGAGGAGATCATACTTGACACAATTTAGCACTTTGAGTTGTTTGTAGAAGGACATTATGATTTATAGGTTTTCTCTCTTTGTCTTATGAGTACTTTTTAGAGGATCATGTTGATATGGTTGGACTTTGGGATAGTTATGGTGACATGTTGTGAGAGAGTATGCAATAATTTATCATGCATGTGTGGATCATTGTGATTTTTCTTGATACTACATTGGCTTGTTGATTAGCCACACCTTGGTTTTGAGTGTTGATTGATAGACTTGGTATGTCTTGGATCTATTTTCAGATTTGACATTACCCATGCAGTGAGAGTTCCTGGATATACATGTTCTTCATTGATAGGTTTTGCATGGAGCTTGATATTGCAGTAAATGGGTTGGATATGTTGTTGGCATGAGTTTGTTGATGTTGTTGATACCTATGAGGTATGGATGGTTGGATGTATTAGCATATGCTGTGGGTGCTATTTCCAGTCATGTGGGTTTTTTTACCTTTGATAGCAGCTTGGAGCCTTATGTTATCACTTGGATTTGATGCTTGTGTTCTTTGGATTGGTGCATCTTCACCTTGGCATGTTCCTTTTCTTCCATAGGTGGCACATTGGAGGATGACAGGAGTTCTTGCTTGAGATGGTGGTCACTTTGCTTTGTTGCAGGTATCTTGTTCAAGCATGAGAGCATTCTGGAGATTCATGTGATTTCATGTTTTACCTATGATGATGTATTTCATGTATTGACCCTTATGCACTGTATACAACAAGTGGGAGAATGTTGGGATAGGTGTTGTACACCTTGCATAATATTGTACTATTTTATTCGGTTACCACTTGTATAAGTTGTATTGTAACATTGGGTTAATTATTTTATGTGTGTGGGACACATAGAGTAATTAATTATTATTTGTATTATTCGATTTATTGGGAAAAGTTAGTACCAATAGGCAAATGTGGGGTCAAATGGGTTTTATAAGTTAACGGTTTTGTGTTACCATGGTTTTTGGGACACATGATTTTATCCAATACCGCAAGTTGTATTTGTGTGAGCTTGGTCTATAAAAGCAAGCACATGGTTAGTGGTTTGGGTAATGTTGACTATTTCATTGTAGGTGGATTGGAGGTTTGTGAAAGGCTGTCATTGTATTGAGCTCTCTCCTGTAAGTGCATATTGTGAAGCATGGCAGGTGATGTGTGGATTCATGCTTGTACACATGGAGGATGCATTGGAGGTGCTTGATGGATTTAGAGGTGTTCATGGAGGCTCATGGATTGTATTGTAATTTCATAATACTAAATAATACATTTGAGTGTGTATGCTTTTGGATGTTGGGTTTTTCCCTGCAAAGGGTTTTCCTAGGGTATATCTTGTGCTATCTTGTTGCTTGTTCTTTTGATCTTTGCATTATGGTTTGTTTCAGCATCTTTTTTCTATTTGTATCATCATTCTTCTATATTGCCTCTCCTCTATTTTCATTGTTGTGTGTTGTGTCTGACAGACATAGCATTGTGGCTGGTGACCTAGGGGCACCCTCCTACGTGATTGTCCCTAAGACACTTGTTTCTCCTCTCTTGATTTATTGTTTACCTTCCTCTAGTGGTTCTGTCTAGCTGGCAGATGATGAAAAACATATAATATTGATACGGACCTAGTGTCCCTTCAACGAGAAATAAAAAATAGACCTATTCCATACATGACGAGGGGGTTGATATATATTATCCGACACTTGGCTAGTAGAATCACTCCGTGTGGTACTTCGATGTTGTCTTATTGCACTTACAAAACATAACAATACTGCTGCTCCATGCACTTTGATTATCATGGATGTTGCCTTGCTCAACTCTTTATGTGAATAATTACATGAATTGTTGTTTATCATGACTATATGGATGCTAACACCTTTTCTTGAAGGAAATTGTGTGTTTGTGGGAACATTTGGCGATCGTAAAGTACATGTCACCTTTGGGGGCATGGGCTTTGCGAGAGCTCGTGTACCCTTGTGTGTTTTCTCTCTACCTTAACGTGCTTGATATCAACCACCTTAAGGTGGGGGCATATATAAGGTAAGCTGTCTGATGATTTTGGTATTAATGAAGTGTGTTTGAAGCCCTCTGCGGAGGTGGGATGTTGTATCTCCGAGCGAGTGCACATCTTTATTTTCTGTATTGCAATCATTTAAGCCCTCTGCAGAGGTGGGATATCATGCATATCCTTTTTATTTAAGCCCTCTGCGGAGGTGGGGATGGTGTATTTCTCGAGGAGATTACACATCCTATCATTTTCTAAAAAGTCCTCCAAGCAGGCGGGGTGGATTTGAGACTATCCTACCCTTAAGCATGTCTTTGGTGATTGTTGTGGCAAAGCCCAATTGTCGGTGTGTTCTTGTAATGTGCTTGAAATGGCTGCGAACCTAGCAATATTATGTTTCTTCCATCACTTGTTTTTCGTGTTTTCTCCATGTCTTCCATGTGTGTGTGTATGGTGTGTTTGTTCCCAAGCATAGTTTCAAGACCAGTGGCGATGAGCTCCTCCTATGATTTGGGATTTGTATGGTGTGTTTGTTCTCAAGTGTAGTCTCAAGACTGGTGGCGATGAGCTCCTCCTACACTTTGAGATTTGTATTGCGTGTCTGTTGCCCCTTATGTAGTTTCAAGATTAGTGGTGATGAACTCCTCCTGCATTTGGGTTGTGTGTTTACTTTCCATGTACTTGCATTTGCATTTCATATATGAGAAAATGAAAAAAAGAAACAATCACTGCATTCATTGTATTCATTGTGTTTTGTGTGTCTTCAATGTTGTCTTCTCTATGTTTTTCATGACTGTAACTATCTTCTCTATGTTTTGCGTTCCTGTTACTATCTTCAATATGTTTGGCATGTCTTCGTCGTGCTTGGTGTGTTTTCTATGTTTGTTGACTGTACTTTAATGCATGTATGGGCCTTGCATTTATACATACATTAAAGTGGGGGCTAAATGTTATGTTGGAAAATGTCCCCTTGGGGGCTTTTCTCTTTTAAGGTTTAGCTCATAGGTCCTTAGAATGCATTTAGAGCATCTTGCATGATAATTGTGAATCCCAATGAGAAAACCCTAAAGTCTTATGGCAAATAGGACCTAGGGGTGCTATTTTGATGATCTCTAAACAAAAATGGGAGGGTGGACTTAGGTGCTAGCGCCCTAGTCCTACCCTATTTTGGGTGAGCCCTAAATTTAAATGTCAGATTTATGACTGTTACTTAGGTCCTATGACAACATCTCAAGTTTGAATTACAAAATTCTTAGCGATAATGTTTGTAGTTACATATATAAGCATGTTTAGTGTTTCATTTGTAAACTATAAGATGATTGTGAACTTTAGGCATACTTGTGATTTTAGAGCATCCATGATATTCATTATTGCAGAGCAAAGCATTGTTATTGTGTTTTTGGTTACAGATTTGACTTCATCTTCTCATGTGATTGAAGAGCCTTCATTTATGTGAGATCTACACTTCAAGGTGATATCTATTTGTGTTTGAATCATTTATGATTTGGATTTTGCCTCTATCTCATAGGGATACACACTCTCATCTAACAACGGTGTTTGGAAGACTTGAATGTCTCTTTGGGGCTTGACCGAGGCAAGCCTCTAAACACCACAACCCCCAACCACACTCCTTTATGATTGCAGGTTACAAGTATCAAGTTTTGTAGAGTGGAGTTGCAGAAGGAGGTTGCAGAGGATAAGGATTCAGGATCTGAAAGGAAGAAGACAGAGTTGAACATTTCAGGACATAGGCACTAGTGGCAGTGTCCTCTGGAGTTGCAAATATAGAAACAATCTGGATAGTGGTAATCAGCATCTGAAGAGCTTCTGACACCCTAAAGAACATTTGACATTGGACTAGGGCACTAGTGGAGGTGTACTCCACATCTGCCGGGGTAGAAATAAAAGATATAGTGAATATCAGTGTCAGGAGGAGATCCAAATTCTGTACAGAAAATAGTACCTTGGACAGGGGCACTAGTGGAGGTGTCCCTGACTGTTCCATATTTTGAACTTCAAAAAATGGTAATTTATTAATCTTTGTCCCTCATCTTAATCTAAAAGGATTTGTCGTAATTCTTTAATTTGCTTATTGTTTTGCATACTTAGGGTTTTAAGAGCACTTGAACATTAGATTGAGATATTGATTGATAACATCTGAGTTTCTTCATCATTCCAAGTGACAACCCAACCTATTAGGTGAATTCTCTTGCTTAGTAGAGATTCAACTCGGTTGATATGTCCTTGAACGTTTGTAGTGAAAGGAGGATTAACCCTTGAAACTTATCAACCCATCTTCCCCCTTTTTCCTACCAAACAAAACTAAGTACAATTTACATGGAAATTCATATAAGTTGATCATTTATGGATGCAACATTGACAACTTTGTATCTATAGAGATGGCATAGAAGTTAGGTTGAAGGAAATCATGCACACCACACCTTAAAAACTCTCTTTGTTGTAGAAGGTACATCAACTCATAGTGACAAATTAGTGTTAGGTTATATTCTACATTCAAGGATACATAGATGAGGCATTGTCTAATGATCTCAATGGATGCCCACCATGTTTCATTGGCAAGGTTGTGGTAGTATGATAACCATGCAATACTTGTAGATCAATGCTTCAGGATTTAATTGTGTATGTATTTTTCCCTCAACATTTCGGATCATACTCCATGATCCATCATTAGGAGAATAAAGAGCAAGAGAAGAGAAAGTGAGGTAATTTACAGAACAAGGATGCTAAAAAGTGGAGAGGGTGGTGCGGGAACCAAGGATTCCAAGGAGGATAATACAAAAAGTAAACACCTACCTCCCCAACATAGTAGACACCTAGCACAAACTCACTACAACTTACAACACAATGAAAGCCAAGGAGAAAGAACTAAGACAACCCAGAAAAAAACCAAGAAAGGAATAAAATAAAACAAAAGAAAGGAAAACTAAATGAGACAACATTGTAAAGAAGAGAGAAGCCACAAGGAGATAACTAGGGAAATAAATGAAACAAAATTAATGTAGAGGACTAGTTTACAAAAAGAGCCAAACAAGACCTCCAAAACCCTAAAGGGAACGATCAAATAAGAATAAAAGAAAAAATAAAAGCATCAATTATGCATACATGCATAGAAAAATATGGGCATACAAATTTATAATTACATTTGAATGCATATGAATATATATGATAGAGTATAAATACTATACAATAAATAAATTCAAAAAATAGAAAATTATGAAAAATATCTAAATAAGAAAAGATAAAAAAGTGATTAAAATTATAAAAATATATATCTGTATCACTAAATAAATATATTAAAATATTTAAATATAAAAACCTACCTAAGTGCATCTAAAAATATCTAAAAATTATATAAATATTGCATAGAGGAATGGATAAATATACCAAAGAATATAAATAAATATAAAAGTTTAAATTCAATAAATATATGTCTAAATAAATAAAATTTAAATATGATATCTAAAGGCCAAAAAATAATTCTAAAAATATCTAAAGAAATAAAATTGAAGATTAAAAATATAAAAATATAAAAACTAGCCAACAAACGAATATAAAAAAGAAATTCCCAAACAATAAATCAACTTAACAATAAATAGAAAGATATAATAGAAATATGTAAATAAGAAAGAATAAGTAAAAATAGAAAAAAAGAAAAACTAGAAAAAATAAAAATAAATAAATAAAACTAAAAAGGTATAAACAAAAAAGAATAAGAACAATTAAACTAGAGAATAAATGAATATAAATAAGCAACAATTTAAATATATAAATCAAATATATCAATAGATGAAAAAATAAAAATAGATAATAAGAAAATAGCTATAAAAATGAATAAATAAAGAATAAAAAATAATTAATTATATGCAATACTTGATGGGCCCAAGAAAACCTTCACCATAAAGAAGGATGAGAATAAGTTTGAGTTACTTCCCATGAAGGATGATGATGAGGAAGAATTTTCATAGAAGGGAAAGGTGTTTCTTTTGTTAGCAAAATAGTTTCTCAGGGAGGTGGGAAAATTATAGGACTATTTTTTCTTAGTAGTCAAGCCCATGAAGATGGAGAAAAAGGAGCCATAAGTCATTTGTTTCTTGAGGAGTTTGTAGTTTTGATTGGTGAGGGAATGCTAGATGGAATAATGCTAATGTGCAACATTTTACACTACATGGATTTAGTTCTAGGTTATAGTTTTGTAAACAAGGCACAACATAGAATGAATCTTTACATAAATGTGGAGAGGAGTTGAACAAGCATGTTGAAGAACTATTGTAATGAGGTTATATTAGGAAAATTATGAGTCCTTGGTAGTGCTTGCATTAATTAGGCCAAAGAAGGATGGAGAATGGAGGATGTGCACAAAACTCCCACATGATCAAGATCACCATTAACTATAGGCTCCATTACAAAGTATGGATGATTTGATTGACTGATAGAGTTGTGCACAATACTTCTTAAAGATCGACCTTAAGAGTGGATAAAATCATATTAAAATTTGACAAGTCTAGATGAATTTAATATTATATTTAGAACAAAGGACATATTGTATGAATGAATGGTGATACCAATTGGGCTAAAAAATGGCCCAAGCACATTCATGAAATTAATGAAAGAGATTGTAAATCCATTTCTAAGTTGGTTTGGTGTCATATATCTTAATGAAATTCTAGTGTTCAACAAAACAAGGGAGGAATATCTTGTGCACCTATAGCAAGTGTTGGTACAACTTAAGAGAGAAGACATGCATAAATTTGAATAAATGTATCTTCATGATGGAGGAGATGACATACTTAGGATTCATGATATCTTAAGGTGTACTATGTAGATTCTAAGAAGATCCATGCAATCATTCAGTGGTCAAAACCAAGAAGCACAATAGAGGCTAGAAGTTTCCATGGGTTCGTGAGCTTCTATCAAAAGTTCATTAGGAATTTTTGGTGGTATTTGTGCACCCTTGATGCATTTTGTGTAAAAGGGGGGGTTTGAGTGGATAACTACTATTGCCAAGAGCATTACACTCTTAAACAAGAAAGTGATGGAGGATTTTGTGTTAGCACTCCCATACTATGGAAAAGTATTCCAAGCTGACTATGATGCCAATGGAATGACAACTAGTTATATGTTGGATTATAAGAATATATCAATCACCTATTTTATCAAGAAATTGAATGAGGTTGGGCACTGATATTTTATCTACAACAAAGAATTATGTCATAGTTTAGAAATTTCACAAGTGAAGGCATTACTTGTATTGAAGGAGTTTTTGTTGTACATAATGTTGGAACATGGCTAAAAATTTTCAAAAAGTCTCAAGTTCTATGCCTCATTGTTGTCTGGGAAGTTTTTCACCCATTACTGATAACCAATTTGAGAAATCTTCAATGGGTTCACCTTAGTAAATTTTTTATGTTTATTTTACTATTTAACTTCCCCATGCCATGGCCATGTCTTATTGTTGACAAAAATCCCATAAAGTTTCGAATTTTAGCACTTCCCTTGTCTTTTTCTAGTTTTTGGGTGCAAGGTTCCAAATTCCAAGTTCTTTCAGAACCTAAAACATACCTAGTCCCAATGTCATTTGGAACCCCCATTCCCCCATATTGAATTTGGAAGGCTTGAACATGTAATCTTGGGATGATATTGAAGATTGGAGCTATGTATGTCATCTAGCATCTATGTGGCCTTTCAGTTGGGTGTTTTTCTCACTTCAAGAATTTCAAGTTTTTCATGGATCTTGGAACATTCCTGGCTCCAATGTCCTCTAGAACCCCTATTCCCCCCTATTAAATTTAGAAGGCTTAAATATTCTAGGAATATTGGGATGAGATTTAAGATTGGAGCTATGTATGTCATCCAACATATTTTGGCCCTTTTTTCTAGTGTTTTTCTCATTCGGGAATTTCATGTTTTCCATGGACCTCAAAACATTCTTGGTTCTAATGTCCTCTGGAACCCCCATCCCCCAATATTAAATTTGAAAGGATTAAAACATGGAATATTGGGATTAGAATTAATATTGGGTATATGTATGTCATCCAACATCATTTGGGCCTTTCGTTCTAGTGTTTTTCTCATTTGGTAATTTTGGGTTTTCCATGGACCTTGAAACATTCCTAGTTCCAATGTCTGGAACTTCCATTCCTCCATATTGAATTTGGAAGGCTTAAACATGGAATATCAGGATGAGATTGAAGATTGGGGCTATGTGTGTCATCTATCATCTTTTGGGCCTTTCATTTTGATGTTTTTCTCATTTGGGAATTTCAGGCTTTCCATGGACCTCAGAATATTCCTGGTAATAATATCCTTTAGAAACCTCATTCTCCCATATTGAATTTGGAAGGCTTAAACATGGAATATCAGGATGCTCGATTGAAGATTGTGGCTATGTATGTCATCCAACATATTTTTGGGCCTTTCATTCTAGTTTTGTTTCTCATTTGGGAATTTCAATTTTTCTATGGACCTAAGAACATTTAGTTCCAATGTCCTCCGGAACCCCCATTACCCCACATTGAATTTGGAAGGCTTAAACATGGGTTCTTGGTGTGTGTAGGATAAAATTGAGATTGAATAATATCAAAAACAATGAAATAACCAACAACTCAATCCTATAACATAAAGAGATCAATCTAAGCAAAATACCAATATCAATGAATAATCAAATTAAAACAAAAAAGCCTTCACCTAGATTGTGTTGTTCTCTTTGTAAGAATGTGGATTGCTCAATAACGTTGCATACCCATGGTGTTGCAACAAGTGGATTTAGATAGTGTGCTCAAAGATTTGATGTGATGTGCTCAACAATATGTAGTATGCTCAAAACGCTATAAAAATTTGCCTATAGCTTAGATGCATAAAAGATTGAAGAGGGTTTGTGATGAGATAAAGGGGGTATATATAGTTTCAATAAAGATCGATCAATGGTCTAGATAATTCAATAGAATCAATGGATGAAATAAATCTAGAATTCATGATGAATGTGCACCTGACATGTGTCACACAAAAAGATATTTTTATTGAGTTAACTAATTGATTTAAGATAAAAGACATGGAAAAGATATGATTAGATTTCATATATATATATATATATATATATATATATATATATATATATATATATATAATTTATGAGTTGGTGATAAAAATAATAATGATTAAGTCAATTAACTCAACTTTAGATTTGCTTTTTGCATGATTTGAATAAAATTAAATAATAAATTATTTAATTTTGTGTGCATGATGAACAAGATTTATTTTTAGAAGAATTAGAAGATAAAAAAGAAAATTAAATAAATAAATTTATTTAATTGTTTGTGCATGATAGAAGAATAAAATAAATTTGAAGATTTAAAATAAATTAAACAAATAAACTGATTTAATTTATTTTGCATGATGAAGGATAAGTAAAATATTTGATTTTATTTTATTTTTAGAAGAGAGATTCAATTTAAATAAATTTCAATGATTTATTTAAATTTGGAAGAATAACTGATTTAATTAAATAATTTAGAAATTATTTAATTATAGATAAGAGGATTTAAATGATAAATTAATTAAATAATTAATTTATTCAATTGATGTGGATTTGAATTTTGAAAGATGATAATGATTTAATTAAATAATTAAAATTATTTAATTTGGATGGATAAAGAGGAAATTTATTGAAATTAATTAAATAAAGAGGATTTATTTAATTAATGTTGAAAATATGTGATTTAGAGGAAATTGATGATTTTGATGAAATTAATTAAATAATTAGATTATTTAATTAACATTAAATGCATGTGATTTGGAAGAATTGATGAAATTGCAAGTGATGCGATAAAATGGTTATTTTTAGGTGTCTACATTTTGCCCCTCTTTGAGATGGTGTTGCAAAGTAACATCATTTCAAAGAAATTTAAAACATAGTGCTTGATTTGGCAGAAGAAGATTGATTCATAAGAAATTGATTGGATTAGAGATAGTGATGCCCCAATCACTCAAAGTGAGGGTGACAAGGAAAGATAATGATAAATTGATGATGATGATGATGATGATGATTATTCAAAAAAAAAAAAGGTATCGCCCCTGTCAAGTTGTAAACCAATGCTTAATTGATGATGATTGATAAAAATAGTGTCTGGTTTCAGAAATAAAACACCTCATATAAGATGCCTGGTTTGGTTTCGAGAGTGTGACAATATGTATAAGACAATTGATATGATTGATGGATTGGTTGATTGATTAATTGTTTGATTTACAACAAGATTAAGATTAAGACCAAAGGATGTGATTGGATAATTTGGCTAGATTGATTAGCTAGATTGGATAAGATGAATAATGATGATGGGGATGCCCCCTCGAGAGGAAATTTGGGTTCAAAGAACACAAGTGTGCTCTCGAAATGAAAAGTCAGGAGATAGAGAGACATGGATGAAAAGTTAGATGAAAGATGGAAGATAAATGGAAAAAGAATAGAAGAATTGATATCATAGAAAAGAGAAATGATGATTGATCGATCTTCATGAAAGCTATAGATTTTATTAGGAAGTATGGATGAGATGGATGGTATGAAGTGTTTTGAGGATGTTTAGGTGAAATGATGATATCATATGTACCTAAATACTGGATACTTCCTTTGTATTCTAGACTGCCTACATACCCATATCCACGGGATCAATGTACCTTAAGATTGAGATGAGATGATATGTAGTTCTAGATGTGTGATGAGATGGGGTGATGTTGCACTAGTTACGTGAATATTTATAAAGAGAAATCCTTATTTTGATATAGCATATGGATGTTATGCACTAGGGTAAAGAAGACCAAGGTGATCATGTATCCAATGTAGAGGACGTCAAGACTCTGCAAGCAAGCGGTTTGAACTTATATCGACTAGACATAATAGAACTTTGTTGGATATGTGAATGAGCCATAGTCTTGAAAATAAAATAAACTCCAATACATGAATGCAAGAAGAATATTAATATGTAAGATGCTAGGTTGTAACACACACAAGATAGATATGATGCTAAGTAAGATAAAAAGATCATTCCTCAAACACAACACACAAAAGCAATGACTATGCCCCCAATCTGTACTGCATCGCAACATACCAAGATATAGATAAATCAAGGTAGTCTTGAATAGGTAATGGGAAAGGAACAAAAAGATAAACCAAAAAGCAAATTGACTAACTGACAAAGTAAACATACAACCAACATATTATCTTGCCAAAGAGGTTGCTCAGGATTGATTAGATAGATTGGATAGATAGGATAGATAACAACCTTATTGTAGGAACGATATATCGGTTAAATGTTATTGATCTGTTGATAGGATAAGATGATTGATGTAGTAGATGTTGGCAATTGATATGTAGGATAGTATATGGCTCTGCAAATAGGTCTCTTCGTGTTAGGTTGGTTAAGGACTTTTGCTTTGATAGGATGCATAGTTTAGTTTATGCTTGAGTTTGTCAAGTTGGGGTGATAGAATGGATTTTGATAAATGGAAGATAAGAAAGATGGAAGTGTTGATGGATTGGGATGGAGATGATGATTTATGATTGTTTTTGGGAATTTTCTAGATTTTTTGAATGTTTTTGGGATTTTCTAGATTTTTGAATATTTTTGAGATTTTCTGGATGATTGAATGTTATGATGTTTTTGGATTTTGAAATGTTTTTGCTGACATAGGATTGCATTTGGATAGCCCTAGTACTAGATATCGATGATAAGGGAGGATTAGGTCTAGATGCTAGGAGCAAGATGGGAATAGATAAGTGAACAAAAAGATGGGTGATAGTGGTTGGAATGGATGAGGCAGTGTAATACGGATGGAAGAATTTAGGATGTGATTACCAAAGACTATGTTGCATAGGAATAACATGCCCCATTCTAGGTATAATGCTTTAGGATTTTACATTACAAAGCTTATGGCAATAGGATTGATTGGATTGGTGGGAAAGGATGAGGGATATCAAGAGATTTTTCAAAGCATGTTTCAATATTTTGCGTCTATCTTTATGAAGATCAAAAGGAGGAAAGGAGGATGAAGTGGATCAATGGGATAGGTATGCGGATATAATGGATAAGGAAGATATGATAGGAAGGATAGGTAGAAGGAATGATAGGATGGGTAGATGAGACAACATGCCCCCAAGTGTAAGGTGCATAGACAAGCAATCTACACATGATGTCTATTTGCTAGGTTTTCATCATGGTACTTATCCAAGGCACCTGTTTGCCAAGTTTTCACCATTGGATGAAGGGATTTCTCTTTACTATTTTGATCTTTTTCTTGAATTTTGACTTTGACTTTGACTTTTTTGGATGGGATGCAGGATAAGGACTCCAACGTCTGTTTCCAATAGCAAGGTAGTATGTTAGCAATTTAATGCATGTTTGCAGATGGACATGTGTATATCAAGTAGAATTATGCGCACAGATGTTGGTAGATGTGGGAAGATGGAAATGGAATGGATGGTGGATTATGATATGGATGATGGATGGAGATAGAAGGATAAATGGATGTAAGATGGATGGGAGATAGTGGATTATGGATGGAAGGATAGTGGATTATGATGTGAATGATGGATGGGTATGGAGGGATAAATGGATGATGGAGCAAAAGCATGGACCATAGAGGTGTGATGGGGGAAATATGTTGGATAAGGGATGTAAGGTGGAGGGATGGAAGTATGTGGAAATAGCATGGAATTGTGGGGAACCAAGACCAATGGTTGCACACATTGTGATAGCATTTGAAGCTTTTGACTAGGATGAGGAGTGAAGAGTAATGGAAATTGAGATAGGGGATTTGGGTATCATCGATTTAGGAGTTTAGGAACCCAAATGGACTTAGGATTTGCAGGATTTTTTAATGGGGAACAAGATTTTTGGAATTGGGGAATAGATGGAGATATGGATGCTTCTTTTGGGGTAATTTCTTGTTGCTTGCGGACCCACACCATTTTCATTTTTGCTTTGAGATGTGTGGGTGTATGCAGCTTTTGAGATGGATTTGAGATAATTGCTCATTGCTTGGGGACCCACACCATTTTCATTTTTTCTTTGAGGTGTGTGGGTGTATGCAACTTTTGAGATGGATTTGAGGTAATTTCTTGTTTCTTGGGGATCCACACCATTTTCATTTTTTCTTTGAGGTGTACTGTTGTATGTAGCTTTTGAGATGGATTTGGCTTTGATTTTGTATATTGATGCCCTACGACATGATATTATTGAGGCTTTTGCGGATATTTTGCTATATATGTGGAAGCATCCAAATTTTTATTTTTAAATCTCATGGGGTTTGGGATAGCTTCATATGTGGCCGATGAGTGCATTTGTTGGCCACGATTAGGAATCATAGGGGATTTATGGATAGAGGGATTAAAAGTGGATTCGTGGATAAATGGATAAGGGGATTGGATGTTAGGGATACTAGGTGTTGAGATAAGTGGAGGTAGATTGGATGGATGGATTTTAGGAGTTGGAAGTAGTGGAGGTAAAGTGGATGGAGGAAGGTGTATGGTCACATACTTTTGTGAATGGTATGACAATGGAGGAGGGATGGTGACATATGAGCGAGAGGTATGATAAGGTACACCAGGATATGGAGTGGAAGAATTATCTTGTGGAAGCATGGAGGTGGTACCAACATCTTTGGATTGTTTATCTTGGGATGAAAAACCAAGACCATGTGCTCAAGGATGGATTAAGACATGGAGGGGATCTAAGATACCTTGTTCATGAAGGCCTAAACCTTTGCCTTGATAATTCATGTTTTGGAACATACGATATGCAATGGGATGTTTTTTTTAGAAACAAGATGTTAGTTCATTGTTTGATGGAGAAGGTGAGATGGTGGATAGTGGTTGTTGTTCGCCTAAGGATGAACATTCATGGATGAAGGTGATAAGACCAAGAGGACAAGATAATGGTTTTTGAATGGGATTGATGGTGGATGGTGGAGGATCAACATGAGATAATGTAGGATCATGTGATGGATGACATGAGATGCTTGTATCTTGACTAACATTATGCTGAGTAGGAGATGAAGGGATAGGATCCAAGTGACTTGTTTGATTATCTATGCTTTCTTGGGGACCAAGTGTCTCATCAAGGGAAGTGGATTTTGTTCGATCATGGATAGGGCTAGATGGATGATGTATAGGAGAAGTGTGGATAACTTGTTCATGGATGTTGGTGGGATCATGGATAGGATCAAGTTGCTCATGGATAGGCTCATGATCATGGATAATATCTTGATCGTAGAAAATATAAAGGTTATGGATGGGTTGGATGGAGTTGCTTTGACCTAGATTTTGATAAAGGGTTGATGTTTCTACATGCTTTAGATTATACTATTGACATAGCTCTTGTTTTTCTTGAATGTAAGTGGAATTGGGAGACTCTTGTATAGGATTGATAGGCTCTTGATGGTCAACAATGTGAAGGTACAATGGATCTTGACTTGGACTCATGGTAGGAGACTCTTCAATAGGATTGACAAGTTGTAGACTATATGATGTATTTGGAGGACTAGACATGTTATTTGAAGGCTCTTGGATAATCTTGATAGGATTTTGGATAAGTGTTTGATGACATGGAGATGGTTGATTCATTGCTAATAGCCATTAGATCACATCCTTCATAAGAGTATGGGTAGATGGACAATGTAATGGATGGATGATAATGGTGGATGGTGTTGTAGGCTTAGGATTAGGATTAGGCTCTTGTACTGGTATATGAGTGGATGATAATGGAGGGAACACATATGATGCATAAACTAGAGTGGTGTTCCCATTGTCAAAGGTATCATAAGGACTTAAGGACACATGATTTTGGTGCAAAGGCAAACTTGCATGTTCTTGTGGTAAAGGAACTTGATAGCCTTGTAAATAGGTTTGATAATGAGTTGAAATCTTAGAATGATTTGTGTTTGGGATCTTGTATTTCCTAAATGTTTTTTGGGATTTTTGGATTTTGAAGTTTATGATGTTTTGGATTTTTGAATGGTTTGATGTTTTTGGATTTTTGTATGGGTTTGATGATGAGTTGAAATGTTGATTAAGGAGTTGGATGATCGTGGGGTGGATATTGTTGAGATTTATAAACCTCCATGGGAGTAAGGAGAGGTGCAAGTGGTTTATCTCCCATGGGTTTTGGATTGGGTATACCCTCTTGTGTAGATGATTCAAGGAGTGGTGTAGATATGGTAGACATTTTTTGGATGGGGTTTACTTGAGGTCTACCCATAGCATTAACAACCTTATGGATGGAATCTTTCTCCTTAAGAGTAGATGTATCAAAATCTCTAGGTAATTTGGCTCCTTTTTGAATAAGTAAGTGAGAGTAATGATCAAGATTTTTGGTTAATAGTTTGTCTATAGTAGCCACAGTTTTGGGATTTTGCATGGTTTCTGTAAGATTTTGGTCCTCTTCTTGAGATGATTGACCTCCTTGGAAGTTTCACTCTTCTTGAGAGGTTCCTTGATCTAAGGTATAACCATATGTAATCATATCGTGATAGTGCATTCCCGTGGGAGCATGTGGGGATTCTAAAGAGGTATTACCCTCTTGAGGCCTATTTTTGCTGTTATTTTGAATTTCAAATTGGGGATTATGAAATGGGATGTTTTGATGATCTTGTTGAGGGGGATTAGGATTTTGATATTGTTGTGGAGGAATGAGATATGTGTTTTGATTTTGTGGTGGTTGAGATGGAGGAAGATATGTGGTGTTTAGATATTAAGAGTATTGGTGTGGAAAGTATTGATGTTATTGTTAGGGTTGGGATTGTTGTTGTTCGGATTGGAATTGTTGTTGTTGGGGTTGAAATTGCTGTTGTTGAGGTTAGAATTGTTGGAGGTCGACAAGGAGTTGTTGTATTTGAGATGATCGGTGTTGTCGAAGTGATTGGACAATGGCTTGTAGTTTTTGTATGGTTTGTGGGTCTAGGGGTTGTGGCATTTGGTGAAGTGTTTGATGATGTCTTATAGTTGTGGTGCTAGGATCATGTTCTCTAGTGTTGGCATGGAGTTATACATGTGTTGTATTCTTCGTATTTCAGCTTGTTCCTCAAGATATGCCTCAAAATCTACAAGGTTCTCATGATCATTGGTGCTAGAAGGAGAGCCTCCTCGAAGTATGACCTTGGGTTTTGGATTTGACCTAGGTTTGTTGATGATTAGAACTATTTTGACAAGGATTTGTGATGATGTGGTGTGAGTTTGTTTTTGACAAAATTGGGAGGAAATGGATATGATATGGATAGAAAGAGGATGGGGAGATCAAATTGGATGAATTGGGATGATAAGCTTATATTGACCAAAGGCGTATCAAGATAGCCTAAAAGGTGAGCTTTTTGTAACAGTGTGTTTTTCAAGGTCAAAGTTGATATATTTTGGATTTAATTTTGATTGGATTTTCTTTGATAAGAGAAAACACATCAAACAAAGTGGCAAAGGATCGACACAACAGATAGTGTATGTTCTAGGCTCACGAAAAAGCCTAATGTTTTCATGGGTATAAGATAATTGCAAATAATTCAAGCACTTTTATCCCTAAAGACATGGTTTCATTGCGGTAGTTCATCTCACAACTTAGTTCTCTGTCGACCAAATGTCATTCCATAATGGTGTCATACATTTGTGTCTTTGCGAGAGACAATAGGTAGGAATATCTCACCCTCCCCTCAGAAAGCTACAAGTAGGTCACAAGAGCTTATGCTAGTTGAGGGCATACTATCTCTTCTCAAGGGAGTCAATGGTGAGTAATCTTGGGGGTTTATACTAATTTCCCTTGCACTGATGATTACCGCAACATTCAGAGGTGAAATGGGTAGTCACTATCTAGATGGTTCTTAGTAGCTTTGAGGAACCAACGCCTTGCAAGCATGTGGCAAGCTACTAAAAGCTTTGACCAATCCTACTAGGAGTATCATATACCTCCCACAATGTAAAAATTATTTTCACAAAGTGGTGGTATGCCTCTTTTCGATTTGGCACCGTAAGGAAAGGATGACGTTGGTTAGGACTTGGCTTTCGCTTTATCCCTCTTATATAGCAGTTCAAAGGAAAACTCCATGTAGGGTCATCCCTTTTGGATGAAGCGCAATCCAAAAGCAGGCCCTTCTAAAGGAATAACTAAAAGTAAAGATCGAGCACATCAAACAAAGGTTTAATTATCTCGTTATAAGAAAAATAAGGTGCAACTAGATTAGGCACACATACGTTTGTAGTTGTCAATTGTCCCTTAAGAAATTGAAGTATTTTGCATTCATGTCAATTGTCCCTTAAGAAATTGAAGTGTTTTTGCATTCATGTCCATTGTCCCTTAAGAAAGTAATTTGTTCCTAAGACTTAGATTACAAAAGATGATCCATGTCCTTTGTCCCTTAAGAAAGAAATTTGTTCCTAAGACTTAGATTGCAAAAGATGATTGTTCAATTGTCCCTTAAGAAATCAATTTGTTCCTAAGACTTAGATTGCAAAAGATGACTGTTCAATTGTCCCTTAAGAAAGCAATATGTTTTTAAGACTTAGTGTGATACTTTTGCAATTTCTTCAACACTCGTCCTACATGAACATGTTAGAAAAACTCATTTACTCTATTTGAGTAATAAGATGCTGCAACAATTAGGTTTAGTTCCACCAAAACTCAATAGTTAGCCAAAAAACAAATCAATTGACCAAAAACGCTTAACTTGTTAGGTGAAAAATGAGAAATCTAGACAAAATCTGATAATAATGATTAGGTACATCAAATTTGATATCATTATTGGATTCTACGTGAAATTTTATGCAATTTCAAAAAAAAAATGTGAAAATTAAATAAACTTTGCTCAAGTTATGACTGTTTGAAGTTTGCAAAGAAGGGTTGACTTTGACTAAGTGTACCTGACAAATCTGATAAAATTAATTGAAAATTCCTTCACCACAAAAAATTTGGGAGAACTAGCTTTCCAACGTTGTAGGTTTTGCAAAAGTCTGACTCCATATGCAAAAGATATGCCCAATTTCACGCAACTACTCTGAAAAAGCAAAAAAAAACAAGCATAGGCTAAAAATAGGGACACAGATTAGTGATTTATTTTTTTTGAAAGCTATGCATTTTCTATAAAAAAAATAAGAGATACCCAGATAGAATTTCAATGCTTTCGACAAAACCCAGAAATATTTTGAGCTAAGGTTACACCGTTTAAATTCTCAACGCCTATTCTTTCAAACTAGTGAACAAGGATTTTTAGATTTGTGTTACGATTGCATTTTTTCGTACCTAGCTTTAAAAAAATTTATTTTTTTAAGATAAAATCAAGGTTAGTAGGTCCCACCGGGCATGCCAAAATGTGTATAGGATAAAATTGAGATTGTATAATATAAAAAACAATGAAATAACCAACAACTCAATTCTATAACATAAAGAGATCGATCTAAACAAAATACCAATATCAATGAATAATCAAATTAAAACAAAAAAGGCTTCACCTAGATTGTGTTGTTCTCTTTGAAAGAATGTGGATTGCTCAATAACGTTGCATACCCATGGTGTTGCAACAAGTGGATTTAGATAATGTGCTCAAAGATTCGATGCAATGTACTCAACAATACGTAGTACGCTCAAAATGTTGTAAAAATGCCTATAGCTTAGATGCATAAAAGATTGAAAAGGGTTTGTGATGAGGGTTTGTGATGAGATAAATGAGGTATATATAGTTTCAATAAAGATTGATCAACGGTCCAGATAATTCAATAAAATCAATGGATGAGATAAATCTAGAATTCATGATGAATGTGCACCTGACATGTATCACACAAAAAGATATTTTTATTGAGTTAACTAATTGATTTAAGATAAAAGACATGGAAAAGATATGATTAGATTTCATATTAAAAATAGAAATATTTTTTTTCTAATTTATGAGTTGGTGATAAAAACAATAATGATTAAGTCAATTAACTAAACTTTAGATTTTCTTTTTGCATGATTTGAATAAAATTAAATAATAAATTATTTAATTTTGTGTGCATAATCAACAAGATTTATTTTTAGAAGAATTAGAAGATAAAAACAAATTAAATAAATAAATTTATTTAATTGTTTGTGCATGATAGAAGAATAAAATAGATTTGAAGATTTAAAATAAATTAAACAAATAAATTGATTTAATTTATTTTGCATGATGAAGGATAGATAAAATATTTGATTTTATTTTATTTTTAGAACAGAGATTCAATTTAAATAAATTTGAATGATTTATTTAAATTTGGAAGAATAATTGATTTAATTAAATAATTTAGAAATTATTTAATTATAGATAAGAGGATTTCAATGATAAATTAATTAAATAATTAATTTATTCAATTGATGTGGATTTGAATTTTGAAAGATGATAAGGATTTAATTAAATAATTAAAATTATTTAATTTGGATGGATAAAGAGGAAATTTATTGAAATTAATTAAATAAAGAGGATTTATTGAATTAATGTTGAAAATATGTGATTTAGAGGAAATTGATGATTTTGATGAAATTAATTAAATAATTAGATTATTTAATTAATATTAAATGCAGGTGATTTGGAAGAATTGATGAAATTGCAAGTGATGTGATAAAATGGTCATTTTAGGTGTCTACACTTGGGATGAGATTGAATATTATGGTTATGTGCATCCCCTATCATTTATTTGACCTTTTGTTTGGGTATTTTTCTCACTTTGGGAATTTTGGGTTTTTCATGGATTACATGTAACCATTTCCAAATGTTCCAAGGTTCTAGGTTCCTCTAGGATCCCCATTCACCTGGTCTTGGGTGCCCAAGTTCCAATGGTCCTAGTTCCTCTAAGATCCCCATTTCCCCAATGTATTTCCAAATGTTCCAAGTTCCAGAAATTTCTTTGCCCCCAAGTTCCAGGTTCCAAGTTTTGTCGAAACCTAGACCCTGATAGTGCAAAAACCCCCATTTTTTGTAAATGCGACGGAACACTCCAACTCCCAAGACCACCAATAATGATAATTTTAACCCCAGATGACATGGTAGGTGAGATCCATACACCTCAAGGCTAATATAGACCCTTCAATGATGAAATCTTTGTACCAAAGCATGGGCAAACACTCCAAATATGTAGGGTTTTCTAGTACAACCCATGTGGTTGTGATGCAGATAGGTATGGTCACCTAGTTTCATTTTCAAACATCAAATACCTCCTTCCAAGGCTTCTTGATGGATTGAATGAAGTATATAATTCATTTTTAATTCATTTTCAATGGATGGAATTTTGGTTGTAGAGAAGAAATAGAAGAAGACAAGCTTGGATATCTAAGGTTTCTTTCAATGGCTATATAAAGAGCATTTTTGTTATAATTTCATTTGAGTTTTCTCTCAAGGGTTATGAGGGAGCATTAAGAATAAATTTAAAGTGTAGATTTAACAACTTTTCAACTATCTCCATGAATATTTTGTAAATTTCTAGTATTCTAGCAATTTAGCCTAGTCACACTTGTTTATTTGAGTGTTGTTATTGATTAGTTAATAACTAGAAATTGTAAAACACTTTTCTAACTAGAAATTGTACAACACTTTGCAATGCATTTATAAGGTATCTTTTCATGACAATACATGAATTTTATAGGCTATTTATGGATTATAAAAGAATGCTTGAGTTGATGTTCTACAATTCTTTCCAACTACCTGTGTGTATTGTTGGTGTGAATAGGGTTATTACCTATCTGGTTTAACCTTTGTTGTGTAGATAATTCATATTATTTAATTATTTATTAGTTAAATAATAATCACACACATTTTCACATCTTAAGTTGACTTAGGAAGCATTCTAGTTGTCTTCTAGATGTTTCTAGTTTGTCTAGTTGTTGATAGTTGTCATCTTATCATATAGTTGTCATATGTCATAGGATTAAGACACTTGTCACATGACTACATCATCTTGTATCTCACCTTGGTCTTTATAACCAAGGCCTCATTGTACATTATGTAATCCAATACATTATTGTATCATGGCAAGATAGCATTCTTTTTGCTTGTCTCTCTTGTGTGGAAGGTTATTTAGTTTTGTAGATTTGATCCTGGTGGTTGATTGCTCCAACATGGTATCAGAGCTTTGATCCTACAAGCCCCTTCTCATTTTTTTTGTTGAGAGATTTTGCCGTCAACTTTTTACTAGTGAAACTTAGCTCAAAATGGAGTTCACCGTTGAGTTCAAATCACCCAAATCTGTAAGGATTGACTATCCAAAACTTGATTTTGGACATAGGTAATTTTTTGACTTTTTTTGGGCTTTTATATGCATTTTTGCAGAAATTTTTTGTCGAAAAGGCAAATTTTTTTAGCAGAGGGCAATTCTGCCCCCCTGCAATTTCTGCATCATTTGGCAAATTAATAGATTAGATTCAATATTTTTTGCCTATTTTGGGAGATTTGGTTCAGATCTGGTCTTTGCAGATCATTATTTTGTTGTTCTGGGTCAAAATATCTCCTGTGCAAGCCTCTGCTATTTCAGATCATGGTTATATGTGATTTGTGCTGGTCAGTATCTTCTGCTGTGGCTTTTGCTCATGATTTGTTTTGGCAGGCTAAAATCTGTCTATGAAGATCCATATAAGGCCCTTCAGAAGTCAAAACCAAGGGCTCGTGTTTTGAGGCCTGATTTTTGGGCGTTGTGATCTCAAAAAAAGGCATGGATGAGCTCGGCCTCATTGAAAGCATTTACAGTTCAAGACTCTATCGCAAGATAGCAGTGCTCAATTGAGTTGGTGATTGGCCTTCATTTTATCTATTTACATCTTTTTTATATTGCTCTCGGCCTCTACATCAAGGCAACTGTTATTTGCAGATTCTATGAGGACAGATAGTTTTCCTTCTCTATTTTTAGATCTCGGCCACAAAGCACTTAGCCCTTGCAGATTGGCGGTTGTTTAGATTTTGGTGGTTTTGTTTTATGAGTTTGGAGCCAATCAAAGATTACCCGTGGTCTTTTACTTTAAGATCGCCAACATTTACTACTTCATTGTCCAAGAAATTTCACTTTGCATTCTGTATGGTAGATGGAGGCTTGGGAAGTTACAATGATGGTGGATATTACGGTCGAAGATCTCTGTTTCAGATCTTAGTTGTTGTTTTCATTACGGCCAGAAGACCCACGACTGATAACAGTCATTCAGATCCTTTGGCGTCGATGTAGATCAGCCTGTCCCGTGGAATCAAACCGTTTGTTTATTGTTGAGCGACGTCATTTGCTTTTGCAAGCCTTGCCATTGATCAACTTTTTTCATGATCTTGATCAGATTATCATTATGATCTGGGACTGCATCAGAAACCTATTTGTAGTTCTTCACCCAATGAGACTTCTTTTTCAGCCGGCTCTCACTATCAACATTGCATAGTTTCTGATATTGTTCAGATCTACACCAGCCATGTTAAGGCCTTCATCTGCGAGGGTTGGCATCACAACGACCTTAATTGGTGATTATTTTGCATTGGTTGGTTATCATCGACCTCAAAGATAAATAGAAAACTGAGCCGTAGGAACAGAAACCCATGACTCACTTCCATTCCTTATCAGGCCGCATTTGGTGTCCTCTGTGTTGGAAGCAATCAGATCGGGATCTGTGTTTTTTGATGTCGATGATAGCATTCTATTTTGAGAGTTTGTTGCTGATTACTCCGGCGTGGCCTCATAGGCCATTGATTGACTTCATCGGCATAGAATTGGTTGATTTCTATAGTCACATTGATCCGATCTCTCTGCATTGACTGATTTCACTTTGCATTGGTTTGTTGACAACGGCCCCACTCCACACCAGTCGGGACAACGGATCCTCTCGACCTCGACCAATCGGTCTGTTTGGACACAAGATTTTAAGTCCACACGGACTATCTATCCAATCTCCTAAACTCGGTCAACTTGTCTGCCATCCTGTCTGCCTAGACAGTCTGTCCCAGAACGGGACAGTCAATTCTCAAATCAAGACAAACAATTCATATTTTTTGCAAATTTTGACAAAGAGGGAGATTTTTTCTTTCTGCCATATCTTGCAAACCAGGAGGTGGATTTTCGTGTTCTTACAATCATCGGAAAGGTGGTTCAGTGAATTTCACTGTGGTGTAGGTGATTTGTTCAGATCTCATCATTTTTTGCTAGTTTTTTCAGCTTGAAGGTACAGTTCATGCTTTTCTTGCAACTGACATAACTTTTGCATATGACGTCGAAATGTGGTGAATTTTTTTTGAAATTGCTCAGAAAATCCCAAGGAATCTGATTGTAACTTTTGTTTTTTCCCTTGACAAGCTTTTTTTTCTCAAAAATTGTAAAAATCACCGTGTGTTATAAACGGTTGATTTAAGCTTGTCGATTGTACAAATTCTTTCATTGTACTTTTCTAGGGGGTTACAATTACATTGTTAATACATTTTGCGGGGGGTGAAAGGCATGATTTAAGTGCCCTTGTGTCTTTGGTTCTGGGTGTTTTTTCTACTACACATGGCAGAAAGTGTGTCTATAAAACCACTCACTCCACATAATTATCACATATGGAAGTTAAAAATGAAACAACTGCTGCAATCTAAAGGACTTTGGCAAATGCTAGAGGATAATCCACCTGGTTTCACTAAGGAGTTTGAATGATTTGCTTATAAGAACAAATTAGATGAAGCTATGGCAATCATAGGATTGCATGTATCAGACAACTTGTTGTTTCATATTGCAGAGTGTAAAACACCTAAGCAAATTTGGGATAAGCTTGCAGAATTGTATGGTACTATCAATGAATTCTGAATCTTGCAACTTGAGGTAGAATTGACATCACTCTCCCTAGATAGTTTCCTACTATCCAAGATTTTCTAGAGAAATTCAAGATGATTTTGTCACAATTGAAAGGACGTGGGCATGATAAAACTGAAAAGGAATGTATCTTCTTCATTTTGTCAAAGTTGAAGGGCCCATTTCAGGTGTTTTCATCTACCTTCTATTGTATTATGGATGCCTTTAGGAAAGACTTTAAGATGCCTAGCTTTGAGCTATTTTGTGAGCGTCTTACTAGGGAGCAAACCAAGTTACTTCAAATGGATGCACTTTCTAGTTCTAAGAGTCAAGCCTTGATGGCCTCATCTTCCAAGGGTAAAGGTAAGAATAAGAAGAAGCCCAAGAAAGAATCTCCTTCAGGTAATGAGTCTCCCTTCAAACCAAAGCTGAAGAATGATCAGAAGCCCACTCCTCCACCTAATCCTTCCAAATTTGGTGAGTCTTCCTCCAAGACAAAGAAGAAGAAAGGTGGCACTTGTTCTTTTTCTGGCATAACAGTTCATGATGAGTCTCATTGTTTCAAGAGGTTAGAGGCTTTGGAGGAAGCTATGAAGAAGCACAAGATTTCTCTCCCCAGGCCCTCCTCTATAGGCAAAGGACATGCTCTTTCGGCACATGTCTTTCTTATATCTTCAAATAGCTGGATACTTGATTCAGGTGCTTGACATCATATGACCAATTCACTTGATCTACTTGAGACTCTTTCTGATACTAGCACTTCTCTGATTGCAGTGGGGAACTCTTCACAGATTTCAGTCATGGGGACAGGCACTGTTCAATTGCAAGATGGTTGCATTGAGGATGTTCTTTTTGTTCCTAAGATTTCTATAAATCTTCTATCCATATATCAGATTTGTCATTTTGGGGATGGGAAGAAAGATGAGTTTACTCCTCAAAATGTGGTTATTAGACAGCTACAGGATCCTGAGACAGTTATTGCTACAGGGAGAGTGGATCATGCATCTCGACTATTCAGATTTGATGGATTTGAGTCTTCATCAGGATCATCTCTTATATCACATGCTGATGCCTTGAGCCATCTTCGGCATGAGAGGTTTGGACATCTAAATTATAGTTATCTTCAGCAAATGAGCACAAAGAAGTTAGTGATTGGTCTACCTAAGATTTCTTGTAGAGAGGGAGTTTGTCCAGGATGTGTACTTGGCAAACATCATCAGGATCCCTTTCCTAAGGGTCAGGCTACTCGAGCTTCGGCACCCTTGGAGTTGGTTCATAGTGATCTCATGTCTTTCCCAACTCCTTCATTTTCAGGGGCCAAGTATGTGCTCACTTTCATTGATGATTTTTCATGACGCACATGGGTGTACTTTCTTAAGTACAAAAGTGATGTTTTTGACACATTCAGGACATACAAGGCATTTATGGAGAAGCAGTCAGGTCTTTCTCTTTGACGGATATGCATGGATAATGGGGGGGAATATGTGAACCAAGGTTTTCAGAATTTATGCAGTGAGCATGGAATTCAGCATCAGTTTTTAGTTCCTTACAGTCCTCAGCAGAATGGTGTGGCCGAGAGAAAGAACAGGACATTACAGGAGATGGCAAATTACATGCTATAGTCTAGGTCTATGGATCCCACCTTTTAGGCTGAAGCAGTCAATTGTGCCAACTATATTTAGAATCGTATGCCTCACAAGGCAGTGCAACATATGATTCCCAAGGAGGTTTAGTCCCATGTCAAGCCTAATGTATCCTTCTTTAGAGTATTTGGTAGTGAGGCTTGGGCATTCATTCCAAATGGTCACCGTAAGGCTATGGAGAAGAAAAGTCAACCTTTGATTTTTGTTGGCTATTGTGAGGATGTGAAGGCTTATAGGTTGTTTGATCCTGTCACTCAGGATGTCTACTTTCGTAGAGATGTCCATTTTGATGAGTCCTTCACACAAGTGGATTCTTCCACCACTTCTTCCTCACTACATACTTCGCCTACTTCATCATCACTTGAAGATGTTTTTCTTCTTTAGGATGATACAGATGAAGGTCCTACTCCACCACCTCCTCAAGCACCAATTTAACCCCGACGGGCCCGCACTACTCTTGAGGAGGTTGGTCCACTTGTTGGTGATCCCACAGATACTCACCGCACTCGCTCATAGACAATAGGTGTTAGTCTTTTAAGTTATGCCATTTCCTTGGATCCTCAGAAGTTTTCAGATGTCGTAGGTATTCTAGAGTGGGACAGTGCAATGGTTGAGGAGTATTCTTCTTTAATGAAGAATCATACTTGGGATCTTGTTCCTTTTCCTAAGGGAATAAAATTGGTTTGGTGCAAGAGGGTGTACCACACCAAATATGCAGCTGATGGTTCTATAGACAAGTACAAGGATCATCTTGTTGCTAAGGGATTTTCTCAGGTTGAGGGTATTGACTACTCTGAGACCTTTGCTCTTGTCGCCAAGATGGATTCCATTCATCTTGTACTTTCTCTTGCTACATCTCAAGGATGGTCAGTGTATCAGATGGATGTGAAGAGTGCCTTCTTGCATGGTGATCTTCATGAGGAGATCTACATGGAGCAGCCTCCAGGTTTTGTGCAAGACTCTTCACTTGTTTGTAGGCTTTGTCGTTCATTATATGGTCTCAAACAAGCCCCTAGGGCTTGGTATGAGAAGATGGATAGTTTCCTGCTTGCTTCCGGTTTCACATGATGCCATTCTGATCCTATAGTTTATACTCAGTGATGTGGAGATGATCTTTTGATCCTTGTGCTTTATGTGGATGATTTGATTCTCATAGGCAGTTCTACCTCCATGATCTAGAGTATTCAGCAAGCATTAATGGAGTGCTTTGATATGACTAATCTTGGTCTTTTACACTACTTCCTTGGTCTTCAGGTTCGCCAGACTACTGAGGGGATCTTCATTTTTTAGTAGAAGTATGCTCTTGATTTTCTTCAGAGATTTGGCATGGCTGATTGTAAGCCTACCCCTACACCATTTTAGTTAGGTGTTGTACTATCTACAAGTTGCACTACTCCCACAGTTGATGCTACATTGTATCAGTAGTTGGTTGGCAGTCTTTTGTACTTGACACACAGTCATCCTGATATTTCCTTTGTGGTTGGACTTGTCTCATGTTTCTCTCAGGAGCCACATGAGAGTCATTGGAAGGTAGCCAAATGTATCTTGAGGTATATTCAGGGCACATCTCACTTTGGCATTCATTACACATCAGGAGCTTCTTTGATTATGGGCTTCACTGACTTTGATTGGGCTGGTGATGTTAATGATCGGAAGTCCACTTCTAGTTTTGTTTTCTTCCTTGGTTCTGGAATGATTGCATGGTCTCGCAAGAAGTAGACATCATTGCATTATCATTGACAGAGGCTAAGTATTGAGGTGCAGTTTTGGCTAGCCAAGAGGTTCTTTGGCTTCGACAATTGATGACTGACTTTGGATTTCCTCTAGATCATCCCACTACTCTTTGGTGTGATAATCAGAGTGCCATTCACATTTCTCACAACCCCGTGGAGCATCAGCGTACTAAGCACATCGAGATCCACATGCACTTCATCAGGTAGCTCATCCAAGATGGTGTTCTCAGCTTGGAGTACTTGCCTACTGAGGAGCAGGTTGCGGACATCTTCACTAAACCTTTGGCATTGCCTCGTTATCTTCAATTGTGATCAATTCTTGGGGTGAAGGAAGTTGTCCTTGGGGGGTCTTCTTGGGGGGTCTTCTCAATATTTAAATTGTGTAAATTTAGTTGAACCAAATAAATCCCTTTATCGTGATCTAATCCATTATTTAGCATCCACTAACAAATAAAAATTTAATTCCAACAAGAATATAGTTTTACCCATTAAATAAAATTATCTCAAAATTCCCTTTATAAAATCAGAACTTAAAACAAATGAGCAAAATATTTAAAAGAGGGGAAGTTAAATTTTAAAAACAATTTTTAATTTCTCTTTTCCCTAAATTCCTCCAACATTAAAATATTATTTTCTTTAAGGCAAAAACCCTAGCCCTATTTTTGAAACTCATGCTTTTTCTCCTCTTTGTTTTCACTTTTATCTTTCTTTCTCTTTCTCTCATTTTGTTGCTCTTGTGTTTGTGTTGTGTTACAGGTTGTAATGGAGGATAAATATGAAATGCATATGATGGCATATATATATATATATATATATATATATATATATATATAGATTGATAGATTGTGTATATATTAATTTATATTCTGGTTTTCTTTTAAAAATAAATATATTTTATTTTTCTTTTACTAAAAACCCTAATCTTTTGATAGCCAGGGAGGAGTTGTGAGGAGGCTGGTGGCGACGGAGGTGAGATGTTGGTGGCAGAGGTGTGGTGGAGGCCACTGAGCAGAGGGCGTCACTGTGGAGTGTGGTGGCCACAGAGTGGTGGAGGTACGGAGAGGGGGCCGTGGAGGAGGAGCTACGACAAACTGCACAGAGGGGCGGAGTTAAAGGGGAGGTGGAGGTATTGACAAAAGAAAAGTTGAAGGAAGAAAGTTTGTTTTAAAAGTTATTTCATTTGTATGTAAATTTTAAAATTATCAAATATGAATGTTGTGGTTTCATTATGGAGACAAAATATAAAATTTGTATATTGTTGTTATGAAAGAGAAAGTTAGATGATGTTAAGTAATAGAAGTATTTACTTATTTGTATTGATTTCTTTTCTTTAGAGATGAACATATTAATCATACAATGAATATATTTTAAAATGAGTTCGTTGTCTTGTAGAAGATTTGATTTAAAAAAAAAATGGATATATATATCTTTGTGTATTGTTTATAAAGTAAATTTGTATTTGGTTGAAAAGAAAAAAAAATTATATTTATTAAAAGTATTTGAATGTATACATTAAATGTATTTAAATATAAATTGATCTCATTATTTCTGCCAAACAAAATTGACTGTATTAAATATACTCATAATATATATATATATATATATATATATATATATATATATATATATATATATATATATATATATATATAATAATGAGATCAATTTATATTTAAATACATTTAATGTATATATTGTATATATTTTATTATAGCATTAACTATGAATTTGAATTATAAATATGGGCTGCTATGTATATATATATATATATATATATATTATATTGAATGAAATTTAAATATAAGAAAATATTAATAAATATAAAATGCTGAATATAGAGAAGAGACTATTTTTTTGACAATCGCGGCTTTTACAGAGAGTAGTTTTAATGTTAATGGTGGGGGGGTTCGAACCCCCCACCACCGTGCCTTTGTGGTTTTGGGTGTGGGGAGGGGGGAAAAGCCCCCACCCACACCCCATCATATGGGATGTGGGTGGGGGCTCCGTCCCCCTCCCCACACTCCCCTCCTTCATCTCCCGCGGCCTCCGCTATTTACATCGCCGCGACCTCCCCTTTAACTCCGCCCCTCTGTGCAATCCGCCGTAACTCCTCCTTCGCAGCCCCCTCTCTGTACCTCCACCACTCTATAGCCACCACTCTACAGCCACCACACTCCACAGTGCCACCCTCTACTCAGTGGCCTCTGCCACACCTCCGCCGCCGCCGGCCTCCTCACAACTCCTCCTCCCTAGCTGTCAAAAGATTAGGGTTTTTAGTAAAAGAAAAATAAAATATATTTATTTTTAAAAGAAAACCAGAATATAAATTTATATATATATATATATATATATATATATATGCATATGCCATCATATGCATTTCATATTTATTCTCCTTTACAACCTGCAACACAACACAAACACAAGAGCAACAAAATGAGAGAAAGAGAAAGAAAGATAAAAGTGAAAACAAAGAGGAGAAAAAGAATGAGTTTCAAAAATAGGGCTAGGGTTTTTGCCATAAATAAAATAATATTTTAATGTTGGAGGAATTTAGGGCAAAGATAAATTAAAAATTCTTTTTAAAATTTAACTTCCCCTCTTTTAAATATTTTGCTCATTTGTTTTAAGTTCTGATTTTATAAAGGGAATTTTGAGATAATTTTATTTAATGGGTAAAACTATATTCTTGTTGGAATTAAATTTGTATTTGTTAGTGGATGCTAAATAATGGATTAGATCATGATAAAGTGATTTATTTGGTTCAACTAAATTTACACAATTTAAATATTGAGAGGATTTATTTTAAACAATCGGGTTAAATCTTAGATTATAGAACCGAACTCGACGAGGATGATTTAAACCTACATCACAATTTATTAAATTTCAATATTCTTTTTAATCATGATGGGGCAATTTAATTAACGAAATTAAATTAAACGTTGTTTTAAACACGACACGGAAACCTAGTAAACTTTTTAAACGAAGTTAGTAAAACCTGTTTCTCATATTTGATCTACCAAGAAATTAGGAATAATGTAAATAAGGTAGAGATAACTCTGATTGATCAAAAATGTGAAGGAGAACAAATTGATCGAGCTTTGTTGAAAAATATTTAAAATTATAGAAAACGTGAAGGAGAACAAATTGATCAGACTTTGTTGAAAAGTGTTCAATTAACTTATTCAACTGATTACCTATTCAATTAGTGAGACGTAAGTAATTTAAAACCAAATCTTTTAAACCTTTGATTAAATTAGTTTTAGTACAATAAACCCTACTCACGCCCTTGAGGCGTTATGCTACCGGATTTTTTCAGAATTTAGGGTTTAGCCAGGTTAGTGAAGTTCAACCTTGTTTGGGAATATAATATTGTTTTTTGCCGAGTATCGTCATTCAATTTTTTGTATTTTATCATCCTCTCATGCATTTGACTTTTGTTCCCTTCATTCACATAGGTTAACGTAGGGTTTTGATCATTGATCCTAACCCTATTGGTGACATTAACTGCGTCGTGATGACCCCCTAGTTGGCCTTCATTGAGATTGGTATGCGCATGTGACCGCATTAACATGTATTCAACTGTATTGTTTACGCCTTAAGCGTAACGCCACCGAGCACGCTTACGCGTGTGAGGGGGTTTCTAGGGAAGCATGGAAATTTTTTTGATATTTCGTGTCATGACCACATGACAAATGTGGACATGACACATGTGATGCGTGTCTTGACCGCATGGGAAATGTGGGCATGACAGAGGACGCTTGATCTAGGATGTGTTGTGTCCACTACTTGTGGAACAAGGGGAACTATTGTCACATCCACAGAAGATCAAGGGGGCTCAAAGGTAGCAGCTGAAATAGCATGAGAAGAAGCATCGACAAAAAAATGATCAATTCAACTTGCTTTGAATTTTTGATAAAAGAGAAACAAAGTGTCATTACAAGGCCGAATAGGCTTAACAAGATGTGACCAAAAGTAATCAATTCAAAAGTTCCCATAGATGGACAAAGGCAAGAACCCACTGTGATATACAGTATGCACTAGTCCCTTGAATGGAAATTTTATACACTTATGGATTACAGAGGGGGTTGTCTTCATGGAAGCGAGCCACGGATGTCCCAACTTCACACAAAATTAGTTCAAAGTTGAAATAATGGCAAAAGACACATCCAAGACTTTTGGTTCAACCTGGGCAGAAAGGGTCAAGAAGCCAAGAGTAGGATGAGTGGAGCCATCATGCACTCTAACTAAGATTTTTGATTGCTTGTACTTGTCTCAATATAACTCATGCACATAGAGGAATTCCTTTGTAACTACATTTTCCAAGCATACATGATCAATGAGTACTCCCCTTACGAGTTTGTCATTAATCCTAGTGGTAATGTAGAGAGGACCATCAGCTGAATGAAAAGAGGCATCATGGTGTGTAAAGGAGATGGTTGGCTTAGGTTTATCTCACTCTTGTTGAGGGTGAGCATCTATCATGGAAATTAGGTTGTCTAGGCTTTTGTCTTGGTGATCATAATTTATTAAAGTAGGCACTCTATCGATAGATGGTTCCACAACATTAGCTGAATGGCGAGGTTGTGGATTTGTGTAAATTTGCAAGTTTTGGTTTGGTGGAGCTACGGATTTATTTCCTTTGTCATCCTCACTGGCTACTTGAATAACGTTAGAGTTGATGAGGTATTTCACTTCGTACTTGAGACACATACATCACTCAGTGTCATGCCCAGGTATTCGGTGATATTGACAAAAAGCCTTCAGGTTGTATGAAGGAGATAGCTATTTACAAGTGTCAATAGGGAAAATAGGGGAATTTAGATGAGATTAAATTGTTAAGAACTACAACATTATAGAATTGAGAGATTCAGGAAGTTGAGAGAATTGTCGAGTCTTTGGTTTAAACTTATAGGGGCCGCAACAGAAGGTGCAGCAGCTGCAACTTGTGCTTGAATGTTGTTTGAAGAAGTGGAGTTAATTTTGATTATTATTATTTTTTGTAACGTTAGAAAATGTCCCCTCGGGGGCTTTTCCCTCATAAGGTTTAGCTCCCTTGTCTTTTGCATGCATTTAGGACATCTTATTTCATAATTTGGCATCCCGATGGAATGAGCCCTAAGTAACATGACAAATGGGACCTAGGAGGACCCCTTGAGCTGTACCCTACCCAAAATAAGGGGGGGACTTGGACACCCATGCCCTAGTCTTTACGTATTTAGAGGCAGCCCCAATTTTTGGGTGTCGGTTTATGACCCTTATTTGGGTCCTTTGCCGACATGGTAAGTTTGAATTACGAAAATCTTGGTGGGAATGTTTGTAGTTGTATATAAAAGCATGTTTAGGCATTCATTTGTAAACTGGATTTCAACTAGATGATTACTAGCAAGCTATACTATTCTCAAGGTGATTCAAGGCTTTCATTGTGTTGCAAGAGCAGACTTGTGTGGTTTGTGTGTTTGTATTTGCAAATTTGAGCATCCATTTCATCATGGAATGAAGAGCATCTTCCTCCCATGATATCTTCACTACAAGGTGACATTATATTGTGTTTTCATTATCAATTCCTTTGGTTTTTGTCTTTGCCTCACAAGGGCATGCACTCTCTATCTGACAATGGTGTTCAGAGACTTAAGTGTCCTCTGAGGCTTGACTGAGAACCCCCTTCCAAAGTATTATGATTGCAAGTTGCAAGTGTCACATTTGGGAAAAGTGAAGTTCCAAGAAGGATTGGCAGACATCAAGGATTCAGGATTTGAAGAGAAACAGGACACCGAAGCACTACCAGGACTTGGGCACTCACACTAGTGTCCTCCACGGACAAATTTCTGGAAACAGAAGTTACAGGGTTGATCAGTGTCGGAAGGAGGTCTGGATCCCGTGAAGAAACTAGTACCTTGGACTAGGACGCCCGCACTAGTGTCCCTGACTGTTCCACCTTAGAACCCTGAAAATAGGTACACTGTGATTTGTTGTTTCACTTCCGTCTACATGAGCTTTTTCTGTTATTCATTAGTTTATTGCCGTATTTGCATAATTAGGGTTTTAATGGTCAATTGAGCATAAGAGAAGAGAAATTGGTAATTAAATTCCCTAATCCAAGTTTCCCTACATCTCACAGTGATCTAGGGTATGATAGTGAATTGCCACTCGACCCTAGATCCTTGAATGTAAAGTGGAAAGGAGGATTTAAACATCAAAACACTAAAACATTAACAAATCCAATTTTCCACTGAACATTTTGGTGAACCCATGTTTTTGGACTTAAATTGCAACTTACTGAGTGTGTGTCTTTAGATTTGGATTGATTTCATTCATTCATATAGTCTTTCACTTTATTACATTGAGAAATTTTTTAAAAAAATAGAAAATTTTGAAAAATTCAAAAAAATTGCATTGTTTGACTTACTAAATTGCATCAATTCTTTATAAATTTTTGTAATTCATGATTTTTGTATCAGATCTGATATAAACTATAGAAAAACACAAAAATTTAAAAATTTGCATTGCATTTTCATCATTAATTTGCTAGGCTTTTGTAGAAATTTTGACAACTTTCATTAAACCTAATAATTCCAAAATCTAGGGTTAGTAGGCAAAATCTTCTTTCAGATTTTTCTACTAATTTTAGAGGCTCATTCAAATTAGAATTTTTCTTTAGTCTTGCATTTAAGTGTAAATTTGCATTTTTACATAGAAAATTTCAACAAAAACTAGCAATTTTCATGCATTTTCATTAGATTTGCATTGGCATTTTGCATATTAGAGCTTGAAAATAATTTTCAGATATGAGAGTAATTAATTTCAACCAGACTTCAAAACATTCACATAGCATTTTGTCCCAAGATCTCAAACCTGGGGCTTTAAAAACAATGATTTTCACTAAATTTGGCCTTATCGACTCTATAAACTTGCACCATAGTTGTTTTGTGAATGGTATTTTTGCATTACTTGGCTTTTATTAGGGTAATAATTTTCTACCACTCCTAAAAATCTTCACAACACCCTTTTAACAGGCTTTTGTATTGAAAATTTGGTGAAAAACTACATATTTTGACTATTTTTGCCCTAGGGTTTGACCTAGTTTGCATTCCAAGCATGTTGTGACAAATTTTATGGATTGAGTTGACTGATATAATCAGTATTAATTTCTTCATATCTTAAAATTCATTACAACACCCCCTTTTCTAAGTCTTGGAATTGAAAAACCGTGAAAAATTGCATATTTTGCTATATTTTCACTAGGGTTTTACCTTAAGTGGCACTAAAAGCATGTTTTGTTGGGTATTTTGGCACCAAGTGGCTATTATTACTAATATTATTTTCTTATCATCATAATTTTCCTCACAACACACTTTGTTATGCTCTTTTGCATTAAGTTTTGGTGAAAAAAGTGCCTATTTCAACATATTTTCACTATAGTTCGACTTGGCATTATCTTGGATTTGCATCAAGAGTGTGTTGGTAAGGATCATATTGCTTTTTTGGACTGATTTTAGACATATAATTTTCTTCCCTTGATAAAAATCCTTACAACACCCTTTTCTTTCATTCATTTGCATTGAAAAAGTACAAAAAATCAAGCATTTTAGGTCATTTTTGCATATAATGTTGTACTTGTCTTTTGCATACTTTTGGAAAACTTTTAAAATATGATATTGCATTGATTTGAAAGATTATATCATGGATACTTCCTTAGAAGAGTTGTTTTCATACATCGTAGACATTGATCATTTCTCTAAATTCACTGATAAACATCCTCAAGTTTTGGAACAAATAGCACATATTCATGATGTTGATCTCTCCATGTGCTCTACATATGAAATCCTTTGTTATATATCTGATTTTGATAGCTTCACAAACTTCATGGGAATATACCCTTGGATATTGGATGATCTCACTAAATTCATGATCAATAGCATATATACTAGTGATGACCTCAAAATGTTAGATGAAGCCTTAGACGACTTTCTGGAACATTCCCCACCGGCACCTATTGCTAAAACATGTGATGATAGCTTTGGTTTACCTTATGACCCCTCTTCCAAGGTTTTTCCTCCTCATGAGGACACTTTGAAACAAGAGGATGATTTCATTGACACATCTCTTAACATCACACCACCAAATCTTCATTTTAATGCTCACTCTAGCCAAGATGAAGCATTAGCAAATGAAGAGCCATCACCACTTTGCCATTCCAATGCTCTCCCTGGCCAAGAGGAAGAATTAGTGAATGAAGAAATCCCTTCAACAAAGAACATTCCATGGGTAGACAATGAGCTTTCATCTAACAACAATAATAACTCTATCATAATGCATGAAACCTCTATGGATCATCCTAGAAACCTTGTTCCTTTAGTTGATTGTTCATACACCTTGGATTTCACTAAGGAAGAGAAGACCTTTAATGTCCCTCCTTTGTTTGAATATTCAAGTCATTTGGACATCACTAAGGCTATAGCACTAGTGGATGAGGAGAAGTCTCACATTAAATCCTTCAAGGATGGATGTTGAGATAACTCAAAATAATTTGCTTCTCCCACCACCTAAGAGGATAGCAAATATGTGTACTAATGAACTTCAACAAGAAAAAATTCCACCTAACATTGAATCAAACCAAGAAGCATTTAAGAATGAACAAAATTATAATGACAATGGCTTGGCAATTATACCTTATGTTTGAGGGTGGGAAGCTGACTGTAAGGACCTGCTTGATCCAAACTTGAATTTTCAAAAAATTTACTTTATTAACAAGTTCTTATGAGAGATATCAAAACTTCCATTGAGTACTCAGGAAAAACTTCAGCCAAAACGGGCCATATGTTCAAAACGGAACATTCTTAAGCCAACCTAGGCTCTTCTATCCTTTGGGCAAATAGGTTCATATGGAACTAGGTCAAATGGACCTTATCGCTACATGATTCAGGTAGAACAAACAAATAGGTTCATACGGAACCAGGTCAAATGGACCTTATCACTACCTGATTCGGGTAGAACAAACAGTGGCCATAAGGCCTAGTGGTCAAATAGACTAATACTCTATCCAATACAGGATAAGTAAACACAACAGCCAACTGGGCTAAATAGGACAAGAATCATGACTCACTCGAAACCAATATAGGTTCATGAGTCACTTCTTGGGGACCACAGTCTGCCCAGACACTGTATTGAGGATGTCAACCAAGGAACACATAACATCAACTTGTACTCACCTTAGTTTACGGCAACACCGGGTACAAGTAATCCACCCCAGGGATTCTTCTGAGTACTAGGAGAATTCTTAAGTTACCTAGATAACCTTTTAACTAGAGATCAAGATTATGAAGTTGATTATTAAAGAGTACCCTATATCTGAGGGACCTGAGTACTGGGGTCATCCTTCACCGTCCAGACTGCCTACATACCCTGTATCCACGGGATCAAGGCCCTTGACAGATGCGATCTACATGACGAAAGTGAACATGTAGTTCTATCTTGCACTATGTTTATGTAACTGTGGTTGGTACACAGTTCTTCGCTGACTACCCATTCACTCAAGTGATACAGAGACAGAATTCCTAAGAAACTAGTATTGCAAACACACCTCTCGGGAGTGTTTGGCGTTTAAGTTTTCAAGTGTGAATAATTTACCTATCACGCATATTTCCCCGATGAGGTCTTCCCGTTGATCATCCTACAACAATTTTTTATAGTCTCACCTTTTTCTTTTTCTTAATCTTTTTAGTCAGGTATCCAAGGAGATTTTCCCTTCCTGTGGATTTAACTTTGACATGTTGCTTATTACTCCTTGATGATTTAGAGGGACGGTGCCCAGACGTCGTTGTTGCAGCTATGTTAGGAGTGAGGTACTTGGTTCAATGCGACAGCATTACCCGTAAACGTGCCCTAGAGGTACCGTAAATACTGAACACTGTGATTTGTTTGAGTTTGGATGTTTCTTTACAAGTTTTACCTATCTAATGACAAAGGAAAAACTTGCATAATAATAGTTGATAAAGGGAAATACTATTTTAATCATAATGCAGATAAAAGATGCTCCATCATCATGAATAGAACTAGAAAATAAACTTAATCAATTTTCATAAACATATGAGTAGAAAGATACTTATATCAACTCATAAATAGAAAGATCTTGTAAAATTTGATCTAGGTCAAATAAAAATAATCTTTAATAACTAATTCAACCACTAAATTAACATATACAATTTCAATAACCCCTTTTTAATTTATCACAATTCCAAGCATTTGTATTCAGTCATTCGAAAGCCAACAATACCCCTGTTTGATCATTTAGAAATTCACATAATCTAAGATATGATATGAAATTTAATTCACCATATACTTAATTCAATCACTTTTGATGAAACTCATATTATAAAAGATATACATATCTATCTGCCATACCCTATGTGCGTGATAATGCATATATAAGTAGTATTAATTGAGATACAATATCTTGACCCTACCAAGGTTTAAACATGATACCTAATCTTAATCATAGTAAGAAAACCCATTTGATTATTAAAGCGTACCAAGAAGTTTTTTTTTGAATAATAATCCACCACTATCGTCAAGGTAACCACTCCTCAATTATGTAAAAATTCCATCATATAAATCCAAATATAGTCTCATGTCAATAGATGCATTCGTTATGGATTTGTCTTGTATAGTTGTCTCTCAAATTATTACCCTTGTATCTCTTTATTGGCATCATGACTCTCTGTTGTGCTCTTGCATATATTTTATTTGTATATTGCCATGTTTACCCTTAGTAATTCATTTTATTTATAATAGTTTACCTTATGCCATTTATTCTATTATTTTCTTATTTACCATCCAACTAAAATATATACTCCAACTCTAAAATGCATCCATAATCCACTATGCCTTTTATTGAAATTGAAGTTATATCCGTTGAATTTATTGTTATTAATAATAATAATATTATTATTATTATTAAGATTTACTTTTTAAATTCTAAATTGTAAAATTTATGGGTGTCAGTTACACGATAGGCTTTTATATACAAGTATTATAGTGCTTGGAAAATTGCCACACAAAAATTCACCCTTGAACATTTTCTAAACTTGTTGCTTGTCCCTACGATGCAGGTGCTAGTTTATATTGCGGACTTGGATTATGCTTTTTTTTTTTTAAAGATTTAGATTTGCAAATAGCTTATGCGGAAATAGGTTCGTGAAAGTGAAAATGCTCCCACACTTACCAATGGAGATGTCATTATGTGGTAAACATAGGCTCAATCACAATGCACTTTTCCCACATTCCAATTATAATCACAAAATGTTATTGCCGTCCACTGCTCCTCTCAATCTCATAGCATTATGTAGACAACCCCCAACAAATCTGATGTTAGAGAATAACCAGAGATAACAAAAACAAATCTTGGAAATGTTCATAGCCAGATATTATAAATGATAATATTCTGGTAGACATATATACAAAATGAGGGAGCACAGACAAGGTACGTGAACTGTTTGACAATATGCCTAAAGAAATATGGTATCATGAAATGCAAGGATTGCAGGGTCGCACAAAATGGATTTTGTGAAAAGAAAATAAAAAATGTTTTAGAAACTTTCAAGCAAAATGCAATTGGCAGGCATAAAGCTACATTCCACAACCTCTGCCAGCGTCCTCTCTGCCAGTGCCAGTGTGGAGCTTTAGAACAGGGCATGGATATACATCAGAGCATAAAATGATTTCCCCAGTGCACATAATACAGGGCACATGAAAATAGTTTGACAAGATGCCTTAGAGAAAATCCATATGTTAAAAAGGCTTTAAAAACCTTCAAGCTATTGACAAGTGATAAACCTAAATCCGTAATATTGGAATTATCCTGAGGTATGCAAAATGTGGAAGTCCAGACATGGTACGTGAAACGTTTGGCAAAATCCCTTAGGCATGTCTACAGAATTGTAGAATGTGAAGTCTAATTTCCCTACTTTTTCCAGTGTATGCTAAAATGGGGCTTTGGAACAGGGCATGGGCAATTGTCAAGCATAAAGGAAAGAGGAATTTTGTCAAACGTTGTAGTTGCGACTGCCCCAGGTAGACATGATTGCAAAAAGTGAACTGTTTGACAAAATCCTTCAAAGATATGATGTCTCATGGGCTGCAGCGTTTGCAGGATGTGCACAGAATGGATTCGTTGAAATGGCTTGAAAAACTTTCAAGCAATTAATGTTGGCAGGTGTAAAACCAAATTCGTCTTCTCTGCCTGTGCCTGAGTGGGCTCTAAAATAGGGTATGGGCTACCGTCCAACATAGCGGAAGGGAAATTTTTGTCAGATGTTGTAGTTGGAAGTACTCTGATAGACTCGTATGCTACACAGGGCACAAGAGCAGTTTGACAAACTCCCTCAAAGTAAAGTAACGAATGCAGGATATGCACATAATGGATTTGATGAAAAGGCTTTAAAAACTTTCAAACGAATATAATTGGCAGACATGGATGTTCAAGTATGCAAGGAGATAGTTATCAGACAAAATAAAGTTACAATGCCACTACAAATTCTTTCATAATTGATTCAATTATCCTAAGACATATCATCAAAAAATGAATTCAAAACTAAAATTGAGCTAACATAATTTCAGAACCAAAATCTTCAAAAGAAAAGAACAACAAATGGAGAGGAGAACTCTTACAAATTTCTCCAGCATTCCCAAACCAAAGGTGAGTGTCCTTCCTCCTCACAATTCTAGGCATTTTATAGAAAATTCCATTCTCCATCTCTTTTTTTAATGATCCTCCACTCTCTTTTCTTAATGATAATGCATCCTCCACTCTCTTTGTTTAAGGATAATGCATCCTCCACTCTCTTTGTTTAATGATAATGCATCCTCCACTTTCTTTGTTTAATGATAATGCATCCTCCACTTTCTTTGTTTAATGATAATGCATCCTCCACTTTCTTTGTTTAATGATAATCCATTGTTAATTGTTTATTTTATATTTCAAATGAATATACTTTTTATGTTAGTTTTTTTTTCAAATTTAGAATGCAAAAATTGAGTTGTGACACTGACAATGATTTACTTGATGACAAGACTTAGCACGAAGATCCTACAGATAAGTACCTCTAACCCTTTATCTCTCTCGTGATGTGCTTCCCCCGTGATGTGTTATGTGTTGTTTAGACTCCTGGGATGACCTCGGATTCTCCCGTAAGATCCAGGATACCAGGAGACCACCTCTATTGTAACCTTCTTCTATTTGTATCATCATTCTTCTATATTGCCTCTCTCTGATTTCATTATTGTGTGTTGTGTCTTGCGGACATAGCATTGCGGTTGGTGACTTGGGGGCACCCTCCTACATGACTATCCATAAGACACTTATTTCTTCTCTCTTATTTATTGTTTCCTTTCCTCTAGTGTTTCCATCTAGCGGGCAGATGATGACAAACATTTACACTGATGTGGACCTAGTGTCCCTTTCGAGAGCAATAAAAAAATGGACTTAGTTCCTAATATGACGATGGGGTTGTATATCTTATTCAACACTTGGCTAGTGGAAGCACTCATGCTTTCCGCGTAGTGAATTTTATGATGTTTCTATTGCATTTACAAATCTTAACAATACTGTTGCTCTATGCACCTTTGTTTGTCTTTGAATCTAGCCTTGGCAATTCTCGATTCAGAGAGCTTCATGATATAGCCCTATAGTTATCCTCGAACTCTGAATTCATTGTATAACCTTGGCTCTTTGTGTGGTTAATCATATGCATTGATGTTGTTTATCATGATTTTGTAGACACTAACATGTTTCTTGCAGGGATGTGTTTGTGGGAACATTTGGCGATCATGAAGTACATGTCACCTCTGGGGGGCATGGGCTTTGCAAAAGTTAGTGTTCCCTTGTGTGTTTTCTTCCTGCCTTAACGTGCTTGATATCGATACATGATATCAACCACCTTAAGGTGGGGGCATATATAAGGTAAGCTGTCTGTTATAGATGTTAGCAATGTGTTTGTTCTCAGGTGCAAAGACTTGCGCGATGAGTGCATCATGCATCCTGAGTTTGTTTGCAATCAATCAATCAATCATGTAAGCCCTCTGCGGAGGCGAGATATCAAGCATATCCTTTTTCTTAAGCCCTATGCGGAGGCAGGGATGGTGTATTTCTCAGAGTAGATTACATCATCATGTTATTTTCAAAAGTCCTCTGCGGAGGCGGGGAGCAGTTCTGTGACTAACTCAACCCTTAAGCGTGTCTTCCGTGATTGTTGTAGCAAAGCCCAATTGTCAGTGTGTGCTTGTAATGTGCCTAAGATGGTGTTGGACCTAGAAATAGGTACACTCCATCACTTGTTTGCCGTGTTTTCTCCGTGTCTTCAAGTGTGTGTGTTTTGGCATGTTTGTTGCCCCATATGCAGAATAAAGACCAGCGCCTTAGGGTTGTGCTTCCTACATTTTGGGAGGCTTTGTGTGTCTTGCGTGTGTGTTGCCCCATATATACAAAGACCTGCGTGATGAGTGCATCATGTATTATGGGAGGTTTGTTTACTTTCCAGTACTTGCATCTACATTTTATATATATGAGAAAAAGAAAAGAAAAGATATCATTTATGTCTTCCATGCATTAATGTGTCTTCCATGTATTGACTATCTTCTCCATGTTCTGTATGACTGTAACTGTCTTCTCTGCGTTTTGCGTGCCTGTTACTATTTTCTATGTAATTGGTGTGTCTTCTCCGTGCTTAATGTGTATGTTGTGTTTGTGACCTTACTTTGATGCATCTATTGGCCTCACGTTTATACATACATTAAATTGGGGGCTAAATGTAACGTCAGAAAATGTCCCCTTGGGGGCTTTTCCCTCATAAGGTTTAGCTCCCGGGTCTTTTCCATGTATTAGGACAGCTTAGTTCATAGTTTGGCATCTCGATGGAATGAGCCCTAGGTAACATGACAAATGGGACCTAGGAGGACCCCTTGAGCTATACCCTACCCAAAATAGGGGGGAGGACTTGTACGCCTATGCCCTAGTCCTGCCCTATTTAGGGGTAGTGCCAATTTTTGGGTGTCAGTTTATGACCGTTATTTGGGTCCTGTGCCGACATGATAAGTTTGAATTACGAAAATCTTGGTGGGAGTGTTTGTAGTTGTATATAAAAGCATGTTTAGGCATTCATTTGTAAACTGGATTTCAACTAGATGATTACTAGCAAGCTATAGTGTTCTCAAGGTGATTCGAGGCTTTCATTGTGTTGCAAGAGTAGACCTGTGTGGTTTGTGTGTTTGTATTTACAGATTTGAGCAATCCATTTCATCATGGAATGAAGAGGATCTTCCTCCCATGATATCTTCACTACAAGGTGACATTATAATGTGTTTTCATTATCAATTCCTTTGGTTTTTTCCTCTGCCTCACAAGGGCATGCACTCTCTATCTGACAATGATGTTCAAAGACTTAAGTTCCCTCTGGGGCTTGACTGAGGCAAGCCTCTAAACACCACAACCTCCTCCCAAAGTCTTGTGATTGAAAGTTACAAGTGTCACATTTGGGAAAAGTGAAGTTGCAGGAAGGATTGGCAGACATCAAGGATTCAGGGTCCGAAGAGAAATAGGACACCAGAGCACTTCCAGGACTTGGGCACTTGCACTAGTGTCCTCCACGGACAAATTTCTGGAAACAGAAGTTACAGGGTTGATCAGCGTCGGAAGGAGGTCCGGATCCCATGAAGAAACTGGTACCTTGGACTAGGGCACCTACACCAGTGTCCCCGGTTGTTCCGCCTCTAAACCCTGAAAATAGGTACTCTGTGATTCGTTGTTTTACTTCCGTCTACAAGATCTTTTTTTTGTTATTCATCAGTTTATTGTCGTATTTGCATAATTAGGGTTTTAATGGTCAATTGAGTATAAGAGAAGAGAAATTGGTAATTAAATTCCCTAATCCAAGTTTCCCTACATCTCACAGTGATCTAGGGTATGATAGTGAATTACCACTCGACCCTAGATCCTTGAATGTAAAGTGGAAAGGAGGATTTAAACATCAAAATAGTAAAATATTAACAAATCCAATTTTCCAGTAAACAATTTTGATTCTTAAATGTTTGATAATGTGGAAAAATGACCTCAGACTGGCCAATGAGAACTCATGAGAAAGAGTCTTCATACTGTCTAACTGACAGTTGGTAATCACGAAGGGTTGTGCAAAGATGCATGAATGAAGGATAGCACATCAATAGTATTTTATCATAGATTTGTGGCTGTAGGTTTCTAATGAAGACTCATTGTACATCAACATCCGAAAGAGAATTTGGTATTTGAGAGAAGAGGGCTTGGTAATGCCCAATGAAGTCAATCACTTTCTCTTTCACTCCTTGCTTACAATGAACCAAATCGGTCAATGTGGCTTGAGGTCTAATGTTGTCTTGGAAATGTTGGAGAAATTGATTGATAAGTTGTTGGAAGAATGAATTGAATTATTAGGTAAGGAGAAAAACCAATCCAAGGTCATGTCTTTTAGCGATCGAGGAAAGAGCTTCGGTAAGATAGCATCTTTGAAATGAAATTCACTGCACAATGTTGTAAAAGTTGACACATGGTTATTAGGGTCTCCTTTCTTAGTGTACTTCTCAAAACGTGGTGCTTTAAATTTATCTAGCATTAGAGTTTTTAGGATAGCGATTGATAAAGGGCTACGAGTGTAATAGGTTGGGATTGGCCTTGACTTATGGTTGCTAATTGTTGTTGTAAAGGATTGATATTTTGCTCAAGTTGATTAATTAGAGGATCGGTAGGTGGAGTGGTTTGAGAATGGATAGAATAGGAAGGGTGTTGGAAACTTGATGGTGTTGTCATTGATATCAACCTTCAGTAGATGGTTCCTTTGGTTTCCAAGTTCTTTTGACAAAATTTGATAAAAAGGTGTGCAGAGCGACAAATGTGCTCTCAATATCATGCTCTGCATTTCTTCCCAATTGAAGATATGCTTGTACAGTTTGGAAGTGATGATAAGAGGTATTCAGAGGTGTTATACCCAGAGTTTCAGGGTCTAGATTGTGCGGAAGTAGATGTGTTTGACAAAGTGTTTGACTATGAAGAAGACTGTCTAGGAGAAATGAGATTGCTCCGCATTTCTCCGCATTGAGGTCTCTTGGTTTGTAGATCTAGGAGAGTGCTTATATTATCTATATCTATCTTCCTTTGAAATTTTCTAGTGTTGGGGTGCTCTGCAAGTTTATCTCTTGTGTTGGTGATTAGTAGAAGTGTGGTTTGATGTGCATAATGAAGACATTCTTTGTCTCTAATTGTTGCAGCAGTGTTGCAAAAGATTTTGATGATGGTAAATACTATGGGAAGATGTGTGAATGATTTGAAGTGTCTCTCTCTAGTCTGCATGATGTTTTTGGACTTGGAGAAGCGTGGATGTGGTCATTAGCTCAGGTTTGGCTAACTTGGCTTACTAGTGCCATTTGCGGAGGTACCTTGTGGATTGTGAATGTGATGAGTAGCTTGGTGATGAAAATTTGAATGTGTTTAGTGCCGACCTAATTGGTGTTTCATGTTTGAGGTTCACACGCTTCATTAGGACCAACCTAATTGAGATAGGTCTTAGTTGTAGAAGATATAAATGTAAGATGAAGTTGAGTAGAGAAATGTAGAGAAGAGGATGTGAATGTGAATCAAGGGTAGTGAGTTGTGTGCAAGATTAAAGGCTTATGACTCCGGAATGTGGTGAGCAAAAGGTGTCTACATTTTAGTGTGCCTGAAGTTGCTGGAGGTAGTAAGCCAAAGGTTGCGAATGGAAAGAAGTGGTAGTGGTGGATTTCTCCTATTGCTTTGAGATAGTGAATCTCTCTGTAACAGTCTTCTTGGTTCTTCTCTCTTCTGGGCATTGATCCCTTGGCAGTGAGCCTTTCTTTTGGCAGTGAGCCTTTCTTTTGGGTAGTGAGCCCTTGGAAGTGAGCCTTTCTTTTGGAAGTGAGTCTTTCTTCTACGCAGTGAACCTATTTGTTTTCAATGTTGCTACTCATTTATATGTGTGGTAATCTTCACCATTTTTTTTTGCTTCTTGGGTTTTCCACGTAAATCTGGTGTTCTTATGTGTGAATGTGTTTGCATTGATGCTTCATATGTTTACATTCTGCTAATGCATAATAAGAGGTTGATGTTTAGAATTGCTTTGAGGGTTTAATGTTTTAATACACAACTATTCACCCCCCTCTTAGTTGTCCTATGCATTCTGACAATTGGTATCAGAGATAAGTTCCTGGAAGAAGCTTAACTGCTTGGGGTAGATTCGGATGGTGCACTAGAAAGGTTTGGAGGTTTCAATGTTTGATGGAACAAATTATGCTTTTTGGAAGACCGGGATGGAAATCTTTCTTGTCTCACTAGGATATGGCATATGGAAGATAATTGACAAAGAGTATACTATACCTCCTAATGGTCCAAAGGATGAAGATGAGATTAAAGAATATGAGAATAATGGCAAGGCAAGAAGTGCTCTTCTGAATAGTCTCCCTGATTTTGAATTAGTGAAGGTGATGAGTTAGAAAACTACTCATGAGATCTAGAAGAAGTTGGAAAGTACCTATGAAGGAGATGGCATGGTTAAGCAAGCAAAGATGTAGATTTTAAAGACCAAGTTTGAAACCCTAAAGATGTCAAAAGATGAAAATATTGCAAGCTACATGCAGAGAGTGGATGAAGTTGTCAACTCCATCAATGGTCTTGGTGAAAAGCTAGAGGAAAGTGAAGTGGTAAAGAAGGTACTAAGAACTCTTCCAAAATCTTATAGTGCTAAAGTTTCTATTATTGAAGAAACTCAAATTTTGGATAAGTATACTAGGGATCAAATGTTTGGTAAACTAACTACTTTTGAGATAAGAGAATTTGGTCAAGATAATACAAGAAAAGAAATTGCTTTTAAGGATAGCAAGACAAAAAAGAATGTTGAATCAGATCTTGATGACTTTGATGAAGTGGAAGCAAATTTTGTGAGTAGATTGAAAAAAGGCTCTAAAAATATAGAGGTAAGTTACCCTTCAAATGTTTTAGTTGTGGAAAGATAGGTCATTATGCTTCAAAATGTCCAATCAAAATTTCAAATGACAAATACAAGGATAACAGAGGTAAATAATTCAAGAGAAGTTATTATGTTAAAGAAGATGAGAGCATATATCTAATGTTGAGTCTGACTATCTGGATGATGAAAGTAATGAATGCTTGTTCATGGATTTGCATGTTGGAAGTAATTCTGAAAGGGGTATGAAGGAAATTGCTCCAGAAACAAAGCATAATATCAAAGGAGATCTGGTAACTACTATTCATGTAAGAGGAGAGGAGAACCACTGGTTAATTGATAGTAGATATTCAAATCATATGACAGGTGATAAGAATAAGTTTGTGAAGCTTGAGAAGTTTGATGGAGCTTTTGTTAAGTTTGGAGATGATGCATCTACCAAGATATGTGGAAAAGGTTCAATCAGTTTTGATGGCAAGCACAATACAGATGATGTTCTCTATGTCAAGGGTCTCTAGCATAATCTTCTAAGTGTAGGACAAATGTGTAGCAGAGGATATAACCTTGTATTTTAGGATGGTGGCTATGAAATTAGAAAATACAATTTTGAAACTCTGGTTGCTACAAGAACAAGGAAAAAAGGAAATATATATTAACTCAAAGGTGCTAATGGTATGTGCTTCATGACTCAGTTTAATGAAAGTTGGTTATGGCATAGAAGAATGTGTCACATCAATTTTGACAGTCTAGTGAGGATCAACTCTACTCAATCTGTGAGGGATCTACCAAGAATTACAAAGCCTATCAATGCAACCTACAAGGAATGTCAAATTGGGAAGCAAACAAGGATGAATTTCAAGATCAAAGAGTATTCTACCACCGAACCTTTGGAATTGGTGCATACATATTTGTGCGGACCTACAAGAGTAGGAATCTTTCAAGGTGACAGGTATTTCATGTTGTTGATTGATGATTACTCTAGAATGTCTTGGGCAACTTTTCTCAAAGAAAAATTAGAAGCTCTAGATAGGTTTAGAGAATTCAAGGTTATGGTTGAAAATGAAATTGATTTGAAAATCAAGTGTTTGAGGTCTAACAGAGGTGGTGAGTTCACCTCCAATGAGTTTAACTAGTTTTGTGAAGATCATGGAATAAAGAGGCATTTGTCAGCCCCTAGGACTTCTCAGCAGTATAGAGTGGTGGAAAGAAAGAACATGATAGTTCAGGAAACAACAAGGTAAATGTTCAAAGAAGCAAATTTATCAGATATCTATTGGAGAAAATCTATTCACACTGCAGTCTACATACAAAATAGAGTGCAAGCAAGGGTCAACAATTCAAAGACTCCATTGAGCTATGGTATGGAAGAACTTCTACTGTAAAATATTTTAGAGTGTTTGGAAGCAAGTGCTACATTAGGAGAGATGAAGAAAATTTGGGAAATTTTGATACAAGATCAGATGAAGGAATTTTCCTTGGATATTCTTCAAAGAGCAAAGCTTACAGGTGCTACAACAAGAGACTAAAGAAATTAGTGGAAAGTGCAAATGTCAAATTGGATGAAGAACCATATCAAAGTTTAATGTTAATAGAAGGATATGAATATGATGAGATCTCTTGCAAAGAAGAAGAAAAGGAAAAGGAGAAGCAAGTTGACGAAGAAGATGCTCTAGAAAGGATTCCTAAGACCCCCAAGTATGTGTAGAAGAATCATTCTGAAGATCAAATCATTGGAGATAACAAAAAAGGTGTATTAACAAGAAGAAGTATTGCTATGGTAGATGAACATGTAAATTTGTGCTTATTGTCTAGAATAGAACCCAAAACTATGACTAAATCATGTAAAGATGAGCACTGGATCAAGGCTATGGAAGAAGAATTGATGCAGATTGAGAAGAATTAGACTTGAGAAGTTGTCCCAAGACCAGAAGTCAAAAATGTGATAGGAACTAAATGGGTCTTCTGGAACAAGTTAAATGAAAATGGAGAAGTAGTCAGAAATAAGGCTAGGCTTGTGTGTAAAGGCTACTCACAAGTGAAGGGAATAGATTATGAGGAAACATTTGCTCCAGTGGCAAGGCTAGAGGCCATGAGAATGTTCTTGGCCTTTGCAGCTCATAAGGACTTCAAATTCTATCAGATGGATGTGAAATCTGCATTCTTGAATGGAGAATTGGAAGAGGAAGTATGCATTGAACAACCAGAAGGCTTTCAGTTATCAAATGATCCAAAGATGGTCTACAGATTGAAGAAGGCATTGTATGGACTCAAACAGGCTCCCAGAGCTTGGTATGCAAGGTAGGATAGGTAATTGTTGCAACAAGGTTTCAAAAAGGGCACTGTATATAGAAATTTGTATTTCAAAATTAAAGAAAATCAAATCCTAATTGTGGAGGTATATGTTGATGATATAATCTTTCAATGAAATGAAGGTATGTGCAAGAGATTTGTAGAAGAGATGCAAAAAGAATTTGAAATGTCAATGTGTGAGGAAATGGTTTTCTTCCTTGGGTTACAAATCAGTCAATTGGAAAAAGGTATTTTCATTTCACAGTCAAAGTATGCTAAGGAAATGTTGAAGAAGTTTGGAATGGAAGACTCTAAACCAATGTGTACTCCCATGACTACTGGTTGTAAGTTAAGAAAAGATGATGAATCTCCTAAGACTGATCAGAGCAAGTATAAATCAATGATTGGTGGACTGTTATACCTGACTGATACTAGACCAGATATCATGCATGCAGTTTGCCTTATGAGTAGATTTCAAGAAGATCAAAAAGAGTCACATGTTTCAGTAGTAAAGAGGATATTAAGATACTTGAAAGCAACTTTGGAGTTTGGCCTATAGTATCCCAAGGATATCGATTTCTCCTTGAGTGCATATATGATGCAGATTGGGCAGGATGTAAAGATGATAAAAGAAGTACAAGTGGTGGTGCTTTCTTTTTGGGAAGCATACTTGTCTCATGGTTAAGTAAGAAGCAAGACTCAATTTCATTATCTACTACAGAGACATAGTACATTGCAATAGCATCTTGCTACACACATGTGTTATGGATGAAGCAAACATTGAAGGATATCAAAGTGTCATATGATAAACCTATTCCTATCTTATGTGATAATACAAGTGTTATCAACATTTCAAAGAATCTAGTAATGCATTCAAGGACAAAGCATATTTCAATCTAGTATCGCTTCCTAAGAGAGAAGGTTGTAGAGAATGAGGTGCAATTGGAGTATGTGCCTACCAAGGATCAAGTTGTAGACATCTTTACAAAGGCTCTCCCTAAGGATACTTTTGAGTATCTCCAACAGAAGTTAGGGGTTATTGCCCCTCCTTCTCTTAACTAGATGCATAAGTGTGTGCATCTGTCCAGGAAGCATTTCAAGATACATTTTTGGTCCTGGACTGATGTTGAAGGCTACCTCTTAGGGGGAGTAGGTAGTGATACTATTGGTTGGTGTAGTCAGATGGAGCATATCTTGTAACCTTAAGGGGGAGAGTGCAGAAAAGTGAGAGCAATGGAGATAGAGCAGATACTTGTTGGTGTTGAAGTTATTGCCCTTTGCCATTGATGTCAAAGGGGGAGAAAGTTAGAGTGGCTGAACAAACCATAGTACACTTGAAAGTTTGTGGAAAGTAAGAGTTGTTCCAGTTAGGGGGAGTACTACTGAGCTACTGATTGATTGCTTTAGGTCTTGATGATTTTTAAGAAAGCTGGTGTTTCCATCAATGACAAAGGGGAATATTGTTGGAAACTTGTTGGTGTTTTCATTGATGTCAACCTCCAGTAGATGGTTCACTTGGTTTCCAAGTGCTTTTGAGAAAATTTGATAAAAAGGTGTGTAGTGTGATAGAGGTACTCTCAGCGTTGTGCTTTGCATTTCTTCCCAGTTGAAGATATGCTTGTGTGGTTTGGAAGTGATGATCAAAGGTATTTAGAGGTGTTATATTTAGAGTTTCAAGTTCTAGATTGTGCGGAAGTAGAAGATGTGTTTGACAGAGTGTTTGACTATGAAGAAGACTGACTGGGAGAAATGAGATTGCTCCACATTTCTCCATATTGAGGTCTCTTGGTTTGTGGATCTGGGAGAGTTCTTATATTGTCTATATCTACCTTCCTTTGAATTTTCTAGTGTTGGGGTGCTCTGCAAGTTCATCTCTTGTGTTGGTGATCGATAGCAGTGTGTCTTGATGTACATAATGAAGACATTCTTTGTCTCTAGTGATTGTGGCAATGTTACAAAAGATTTTGATAATGGTGAATACTCTAGGAAGATGTGTGAATGTTGTGAAGTGTCTCTCTCTAGTCCACATGATGTTTTTGGACTTAGAGAAGTGTGGATGTGGTCATTAGCTCAGGTTTGGCTAACTTGGCTTACTAGCGCCATTTGTGGAGGTACCTTGTGGATTGTGAATGTGATGAGAAGCTTGGTGATGAAAATTTGAGTCCCAGTTAATCCTTGACATGGTCCACTTTCACTTCTTTCCACCGCAGAAGTGTTTAGTGCTGACCTAATTGGTGTTGCACATTTGAGGTGCACACACTTCATTAGGACCAACCTAATTGAGATAGGTCTTGGTTGTAGAAGATATAAATGCAAGATGAAGTTGAGTGGAGCAATGTAGAGAAGAGGATGTGAATGTGAATCAAAGGTAGTGAGTTATGTGTAAGCTTAAAGGCTTATGACTTTGGAATGCAGTGAGTAGAAGATGTCTACATTTTAGTGTGCCTAAAGTTGCTAGAGGCAATGAGCCAAGGGTTGTGGATGGCAAGGAGTGGCAGTGGTGGATTTCTCCCATTGCTTTGAGATAGTGAATATATTTATAACAATCTTCTTCTTTCTTCTCTCTTCTGGGCAGTGAGCCTTTCTTTTGCCAGTGAGCCTTTCTTTTGGGCAGTGAGCCCTTGGAAGTGAGCCTTTCTTTTGGCAATGAGCCTTTCTTTTGGGCAATGAGCCCTTGATAGTGAGCCTATTTGTTTTCAGTGTTTCTACTCATTTATATGTGAGCTAATCCTCACCGTGGTTTTTCCTATCTTGGGTTTTCCACATAAATCTGGTGTTCTTATGTGTGAATGTGTTTGCATTGATGCTTCATATGTTTACATTCTACTAATGCATAATAAGAGGTTGATGTTTGGAATTTATTTGAGGGTTTAATTTTTTAATACACAACTAATTCATCCCCTCTCATTTGTCCTGTACATTCTAACAAAGGGGTAGCACCATTAAGAGGTTGTGAAACTATGTGGTTGGCATTTTGGTAAGTGCGTTGAAAAGGTTGGCTAAAAATAGGTTGAGACACATTTGGATTAGAGTTTTGATAAGTAAAGTGGAGGGAAGAGGAAGATTGGACAAACCTATATTGGTGTATAGGGTTCCCACTTGTTACCCTAGAACTAGTGTTAGTATTGTTACTAGATTGTGTAGCAGTGGTGACAACAAAAGAAGTAAATGTTGAAATAGAAGATGTTGACATGGGTATCGACACCTGCATCCCCATTTGGTTTTGAAAGGACTTGTTTTTGAGGATTTCTATGTAGCTAGTTGATGTCATAATGTTATGATCCACTATGTGAGCCAGACTACCTAGAACTTCACACCTTGAGGATCATCAATTAACAATCTTTTAAGATTCTCTATGAGAGAGATGACCTCCCCAGCCAAATGTTTTGTGCCCAAGAATTGTTGGAAACTAGCTAGCTCGCCATCTAGCTTCTGAATTTGAGACTTAGGGACATGAGCTACGGAGTTATCCACCTTAAGAGAGTCATGAGAAGGTTGTGCTTTAGATATCATTGCTAAGGTGGGAATGTGATCCAAAGATGATTGCATTCCAAAACTTCCATGTGTGAATAGGTTAATAAATTCAAGTTTCGATGTCGAAACACTAGAGCTACTCAAAGCACGAGAAACCATTATAATTTGATAACTTCTTCTTACAAGGATTTTAGATTCAGAGCAATGGGTCACAAAACTCATAAAGTAACTACAAGTTTTATAACATTCAATTGTTCCTAGGAAGCAATAGATGGAGGAAAGTGATGACAAGATGGATATGTTAGAAGAAAGAAGGATTTTATTTGGTTTTTGTTTTCTAATCTAAAAGAAAAGAAAAATGTTTAAATGTTTTGTTTTCTAAATTAAACATATAAGATAAGATATGCAATAATAAGTGTCTAATCAGTTATTCAACTAATCAAACAAAACAATAAGATCTATAAGTGCAAGTGTAAGATACATCAGGTTCACCAAAATGTGATATGAGAAATAAGATCTAGCCTAATCCAATTATTTAACCTAGGTCAATCTTTCTCCACGCCATATTGGAACACAAATCAACAAAGACTTTTGTATTTCGCTATAATCCTCATGAGAGAGCCAAACTATCTAAATTATATTCCTTTGTTGCAAATAAAAAAGATTGATACCTAATTGATTAATTAACCTATGCAATGTGAAGACCTAATTGACTAACTAAGTGAAATGACAAAATACTATTACAGATTGCAAAAAATAGAAGCATAACAGAATAGAGAAGGTTAGAGTGAACCTGACACAAAAATCTGGATCTATCCAGGTAGGACACTAGCATGGGGTGCTAGGGTCCTTAGGGTTTTGTCCAGAATTGAATCTTGTTCGATGATCACTATCGTAGATCCTTTTGTCCTCCTATTGCTCATCATTGTTGGAATCTTCATCTTTGGATCTGCACACAAGGAAGAGGAAAAATGGTTGTGTTGTATAGGGTCTTGCCTTAGTCAAACCCCATGTAGATGTTCCCACCTCCACAACAACAAATTATGATGATATAGAGAGTGCATGTACGCAATGAATAAAGGAAAAACAAGTAATAAAGACTGCTATAATTGAAATAGATTTACCTTAGTATGAAATCCTAGTTGGGTTGGTGTCGCAACATAATCACAGACAAATAGTCGACAAAAGATGAAGAAGCTTTATCAAATGCTTACAAAAAGGTTAGTGCAAATAATAATCACAAGTAGAGAGCTTCAGTAAGTCAGAGGTTCATTGTAGTAGAATTCACAAGATCATGTCATGTCACATTGTCAAAGATGTCTAGATATCAAGATGTAAAGATCTCTTCAAATGAGGTAAAAAGACTTGCTTATATATGAATCAAACACCTTTTGAAGAGTCATTTTGTTTGAGGCCTAAAATCAAGGTACATCATTCAATGCACAAGGTTAATAATTAAATTCAAAACTTTTCAAATCCAATGGGGTATGACTCTAGCACAGGGCGTTAGTGTCCAGGCCTAATTTTTCCTTGAAATACCAGTTATCAAGGGACTTAGCATAGTTACTTATGTAAATAATGAAAATGTCACATTACAAATAGAGTTAATCATGCATGCTAAACAAAGGGCCAAACCTAGTGTGAAATTATGAGTGGCGATAATTTATGACACTACAGATGGATGGCTTCTAATTAGGATATAATTAGGTAATGGTCAAAGAGTCTATGTAGTACAAGACAACCTTCACACCCCTTGGCAAACATTTTTTTATGTGAGGATTCCTTTTAGACTCAAGAATGCAGGAGCCACCTTTCAAAGGGCAATGGATGTTGCATTTGAAAGGTTAATAAACAAGATCATGGTGGCCGTTTATCAGGATGATTTGACAACCCATTCTAAGGATAGAGTGGACCATTGCAAACACTTGGAGTTGATTTTCTAGTGATGCTTAGAATATGGATTTCCTTAAACCCTAGGAAGTGCACATTTGGTGTCAAGGAAGGTAAGCTTTTGGGGCATATTGTGTCCAAGGATGGTGTGAGGATTGATCTAAAAGGAGTCCAAGAAATTGACCTCATTCCTTAACCCAAAATAGTTACAATAGTGCAATCCTTCTTTGGAAAAATTAATTTTGTTAGGTTTGTTTCTATCTTTCTAAGAAGACAAAGGTAACCTCTAAGGTACTTAAGAAGGGAAAATCAACTAGTTGGGATAAGGAATCTACTTAATCCTTCATGGATATCAAGGATGCACTTAAGAAGGCATGTGTATTGGCTAGTCTTGATTATTACAAGTCTTTTCAACTATTTTATTTTGCTTATTTCTACACAATTTCTAAAATGATACTTTAGAAGAATGATGATGGATTTGAGCAACCTATTGCACTCTTTAGCAAATCATTATAGTGTTATAAATGAAGGTAAACAACTATCAACAAAAAAATGATTACTGCAACTATGCAGAACCAAAATGGAGATAGTATAAAATCATCACAAAGAGATAATGGAATAGAAGATCAAACACATAACACAATGTTTACATGGAGAAACCTTTCAAGAAAAAACTCCACACAAGAAGAGATGAACCGGTTTGTATTAAATTCAATAGAGTTTACAATACAACACTATCAATCTCCTCTTCTATCTTCAATCCAGCAATGCTTGTTTTTCCTATCTTAACTCTCTACTATACCACAACCATAATACAATATCATCATAAAAGGGTTTCTTTCTAGGGTAATAAAACACAACATAACCTCTACTATTAGATCTATGACCTAATGATGAATGGTCCAAATTTACAATGGTAATTTATATATAAAATGTGGCTTCCGGGGGCATTACCCCTAGACCCCCACCAGGGTACGCGACCCCCAAATCCTCCGCCTGGGGGATGAGCCCCCCAAACCTCAAAGGGGGGTACCCCAGCACCCCCTCGTATAACCTACATCTTTCAAGTAACAGGATGAAATATGCAGCTAAAACAAGATCGGTACTTGGTGAATACTTCTTCCTTATGAAAATTTACAAACAATATTAGGAATAATTAATTACATAGGATTTACATGGTTGATGTCACCTTAATCCTAACATTCTCCCACTTGACATCATACATTGTAAATTCATCCATAGGAAAACATAAAAAGACTAAGAACTAGGAATAAGGCCCATGGCCTCCCTACACCCTGTAAATTTTTTAGTGCTCATAGGTTTAGTAAGTGAATCTACAACGTTCTTTTGAGTGTAAACCTTCTTCAACTCAATTTGACCATTAGTAATAATTTCATGAACAAAATGGTATAGAACATCCACATGATTAGTCCATGCATGATACATGGGATTCTTGGCCAAACATATATTACATTGTGGCTATCACAACCAATCTGAATAATCCTGCAATCAAAACCAATACCTGTACACAATCTTTATAACCAAATTGCCTCCTTAGAGACATGAGTAACACCCATATACTCTACTTCAATGGTAGATAAAGAAATGGTGGGTTGCCTTTTACTCATCCAACTCACAACTCATCTAAACAAAGTAAACTCATAGCCACTAGTGGACCTTCCACTATCCAAGTCACCTGCCAAATCTGCATCAACAAAACCCTGTACATGTCCAATGTCTTATCCACATTGTTAGTACCAGAATAAACCAAGTAGTAATCAGAAGTACCATGCAAATATCTTAACACTCTCTTTGCATAATTTCAATGTTGTCTACCAGAGTTGTGAAAGGGGTTGTGCTTAAATGGAAAGGCCATAAGGTTCTCACGATGGAGATCCAAGTTCGAATCCCCCAAGTAACATATGGTTTCTATGTGGCTTCTATGTTGAATGAGTTTGAATAAGCGGATATGTTGATGGGGAGGAGGTCCCCCTTGTGACCTCCATCTCGGGGCTAGAAATAGCTCCTCTTTCCAAACAAAAAAAAATGTTGTCTATCAGGGTTAGATATAAACCTACTCAAAACTCCCACTGCTTGGGCAATATTTGGTCTAGTGCAAACCATTGCATACATCAAACTTCCTACAACACTAGCATATGGCACATCAAACATATCTTCTAAATCATCTTCATTCTTAGGACACATATCTAATTAAAGATTAGTACTAACTGATAAATGAACTTGAACTAGATTTCAATCCTTCATGCTAAATATGTGCAAAATAGTATTCACATAATTTGTGATAACCAAAGCTTTATGTTACCTCAATCCCTTTTGATATCCATTCCCAGAATATACATGGCTACCCCTAGACCCTACATGTCAAATACACCTGAAATTTGATCTTTCAACTCAATGATAATACACTTGGTGTTACTGAAAAATAACATATCATCCACATACAAGGTAATAATTAGAATATCATCATCAACATAGATTGTAGACACAGTGATCCTCTTCACTTCTAAAAAACCCAATTTCAAAACAAATGAATCAAACTTTTGGTACAACATTTTGGGGGATTGTTTTAAACCATAAAGAGATCTTTTTAACTTGTATAACCAGTGTTCTTTCTCTTTTACCTCAAAACCTATAGGTTATTGCATATAAATTTCTTCTTCTAGATCTCCATGCAAAAATGCAATCTTAACATCCATTTTCTCAACTTAAAAATCATTAGCAGCAACAATGAATAAAAGAAATCTAATAGAAGATAATTTAGCAATAGGAGAGAAAACTTCACCGAAATTGACTCCCTCTCTTTGGGAGTAGCCCTTCGATACCAGTCTAGCCTTGTACTTTTGTAATGAACCATCTGCTCCAAACTTCTTCTTGAAGACCCACTTACATCCTTTGTCCTTTCTTCCCTTGGGAAAATGTACAAGATCCTAGGTGTCACATGAGTCTAAAGCCATCATCTCCTCTTTCATGGCTAGCTACCAAGACTCACTATCATCTGTATGAATAGCTTCCCTATAGGATCTCGGTTCATCGTCAGTACTCAATAAAGAAAATACACAACAGAAATCTGGTAGGATATACCTATCAACTTGGTTCCATTGTCTTATGGATCTTCTCAAGGGTGGAGTAAGAGATTCTTCCTCATGTTCTTTTGTATGCTCAACTTCTTTTGTAACAACAGAGTCTTCCTCATATGAACTTTCACTTGAATCTGAAAGTCATCTTCTTCTTCTCCATCCCCTAATCCATCATTTTGTTCTTCCTTATGTGCATTTTCTTGTTGTAAATCAAAATGCACTATCCTCTTCTTTTCTTTTTCTTCTAGTTGTACAGGATTAGAAATAACTCTAAGTTTGCTAAAAATCACATCTCTAGAAAATATAACTTTTTTGGTTAGAGGATCCCAAAGCGTATAACCTTTTATATTCTCACCATATCTAATGAAGATGCATTTATGTGCTTTCAAATCCAACTTAGATCGCTTTTCCTTAGGCACATGAACAAAAGCCTCATAATGTTTAACCACATGTTCCCAAAGTCCCTATGTTGAACTAGTGCTCCAATACCAAATGTCATGTCCACATTTGCATGTGGACATGAAAAACCAAACCAGCAATTTTTTTTAAAAACATCATAGAATGTAAACTCTATTCGTGTGTCACATGATAACGTAATGTGCACACCCATCCACATTGCAAGTACAACATCAAGAAAAGCACACCGCACAAAGTAGGAAGAGATTTTGAATTAGATGGGTGAAGAGAACACCATTCGTACCCCCTAGTAAATGGGAGTAGCCTAATAGGGTTTGAAATCCTCTCTCTCTCTCTCTCTATATATATATATATCCATCTCTCTATCTCTCTCTCCCTTTCTATCTATCCCTAGACAAATGGATGGATAGAGATAGAGAGAGAGAGGGCGAAAGATAGATATAGAGATATAGAGAGGGGAGAGATAGGTATATAGGGAGTGAGGGTGAGATAGAGAGGGAAAGATATAGAGATAGAGAGAGAGGTAGAGAGGGATAGAGAGAGGTAGAGAAGGATAGAGAGGGAGAGAGGGAGGGAGATAGAAAGGGAGAGAGAAAGAGATCCTAGAGAGAGAGAGAGGTAAAGGTGAACACATGCATTTGTGGATAGATCATTTACCACTATACTTTTCATAGTGGGGCACCTTGAATCCTACATGTAGTTAGGTAGAAATAATGTTAATGGATAATGGATTGCAGTGATAGTAAGGGGGTAAGAGTGACTACAATGAGGAAGTGGAGAGTAAGGTGAGATGATAATAAAGATTACCCACATTTTGAAAAAGCTAATTGATTATAGGGTCTATGGTGTGTAAGGGAGTTGTAGAAGCAATAGAGATAGTAGTGCTTGTAAAGGGAAAACTTGGTAATGGAATAAAATTCATGGATTGTGAAGGCAATGGCTATGAAGCGCCAAGGTGCCCACCAAGAAAATTAAATTACAAAGGTTGAGAAGGGGGAATAAACCCATAATTATAAATGGGGTTCCTTGCCATTTTGAAAGAAGAAGGGATACCTGACCATGCCATGCAGTGCTAGTGGCCATATGCATAGATGTCGACATATGTACACTAGGAGTTGGCATAGAAATAGAAACTTGTCGATGTGTAATGTTTGAATAAGAGTATTGGCATTGCTCAATGGAAAGTATTGGGCTAGGAACATCACTATGCACAATATGAACTATCCCATGCAAGAGGTCAAGACTATCTATATAATTGGTCAACATGGTACAAAGGGCCTTGATTATGGGAATAGTGGCATTGGACGTGTTCTCAGTCTTAGTCAAATGTGTTTAGTAATTAGCTAGATGCCTATCTAGACTATTAGTATCAACCTAAGAAGCCATGCATAATGCAACTTCATGATCAAAGGTTGCTTTTATATCATGGTAAGTTATGGTTGGTGAATTTGGAAGAGTAGGAAGAACAGTTGTAGTTGGATCATAAGAAAAGTTCATGAAATCAATGGTTGTTCTAATTGGAGAAGTCATTGGTTGAGACATTCTTAGATTTTGCAAGATTCTTTGGAAAATGTTGTGTGAATAGAGAGATTGGGTCATAAAGTTCATAAAATGTGAGAATGAGCTTTACAACGCACAACCTAGAATGGTGAAGAAAAGTTTTAGAAAGTTTTTATTTTTAAGTGTTTAGAGTCTAGAGAATTCACCAAAATGTAATGAACTAAAAATGGTTCGGCTAAAAAAAGTCTAATTTGTAAACCAAATATTACCTTAGGCATTACACTAGGAATAACTAGCTCTTTTAAAAGAAACTAACTTGTCACTTCTCTAATAGAATGAAAAAATTAAACTAGATAACCCTATCATGCTTTATCCTTGTAAGACAAATGTTTACTAACAAGCCAAAACACTAATAAAAAATGAAATGAAATTGATTTATAGATTATAGAAATATAATTTCAACTAAACAAAAGAATAATTATAAATGATGGATTAAAAGGAACCTAGACAAGAAAATTGTAAGCCTCTATTAAGGATGTATGCACACGTTGTGTAGATGTCTACACATTGCACTATAATTTATACAATAGGAGCAACAAAAACTTGTAAAAATGTGTCTTTTCCTTGAAAATTATGTCCAGTTTTTACACTAGAGAAACTAGAACATGAAAATAGATCTCCGAGTAATAACAAAAATCAAATAAGAAGATTTAATCTAAATATTGCAAGAAAGGAAATAAAAATGAGGAAAGGAAGAAGAGACTATCAAACCCTCATGCGATTGAGTTTCTCCCAATTAAAAATTGTAGCTGAAAGGACAAGAAAAATATTTGGGACTATATGGGAGCTTGCTAAGAATGGTCAAGCCCCTATGTTGGCCTTTCCACCTCCATAGATAGTCAACAATAAAGAGATTGAAAAACTTGTGTACGCTCCTATCCTAAGTGCTTCTAGGAATTAGAAACAACAAAAATGATTTATAAATGATACTCTTAGGTCTAAAAACTACAACAAACTAGTGTTTATATGAAATAGAGTGATAAAAAGGATATGAAAACCCAATAATGTCAAGAACACTACAAGTATTCTATCATAATAACAGAAATGCAAAGAAGATAAGAACACTATCACCTCCAATCAAGAAGAGATGAAACCCACAATACCAAAAGCTAAAGAAGAGTCCATAGCTAGATGTAGTGTGTCTAATGCCTTGCAAAGAGTGATTGAAAGAGTTGTAGATTGACATAGAAATCCAAGGAATCACTAATTAATGCCAAAGAGATTGTTGTAGGATGTTCAAGAGATTGTTGTAGATAAATAGAGATAGAGAGATAGTCAAAAGATTACCAAATTATTCAAGATAGATTGAAAATTAGAGAGAAGACGGGAGAAATAAGAAGTCCAAGGTCAAGAGATCTATTCAGCTTCACAGTAGAGGAATTATGAAAATATGAACATGTAAGCAAGGTGATAGAAACATTTAGAAATGGTTGTTTTACAAATAATAATCTTAGGACACTAGCACATCACATGAATGTCTACATGTCTAGTATCTGAGTCACTTCAACATTTGAAGTCTCAAATCACTAGAAAACAACAAGGACAAGAAGGCAATAAATAAAAATGAATGAAAATAACCATAGGATGAATAACATGAACATGTTCTTGGCACCATGGGTGGAAAAAGGCTAGGACAAGGGATAAAATGAACCTAAAAACACACTAAGAATGGATGCCGAAGCAAGTCCAAAATGTAGCATGAAATTGCAAGGGAATGCAATTTTCTATGTTACAACTACGAGTTGGAAAAGAGAAAGGTTGAGTTGGCCAACATAAAGAATACTTTAAAGTATCTCTAAGCCCAAGTAAGAGCACAAGACCAAGAGCTACAAAAATTATATAAAGAGCTTCACTCTCAATTAATAATAGACCTAGTCGAAGTAGAAAAGAAAAAATCTACAAAAAGATAAACCTAACCCTTGAGGGATATTAGAAAGAATCTTGAAATTTGAAGAGATTAAGTAGAGGAGAGTGGTTGAGGAAACAAAACAACATAAAGAATGTCTAAGTTTATAGAATTAGAGATATCATTAAAGGGAACACTCTCATCTAGAGAGTAAATGATTCAACAATTATTGATGAAGGTGCAAAGTGCTAAATAGTCAATGAGAATCATGCCCTTAATCCAATAACTATATCCCTCTTACTAGGCAAGGATTGCACAAATAGATTTAGAGCTTAGCTTAGCATTAAAGTTTATTGACTCTGCACAAACCTAGGTTAATCCACTGCCATGTGAGAGTCACAGATTGACTCAAGCCACCAAGATCACCTGCAAAACCTAGGATTAACCTTCTACAAGAGAAAAAAGAAAAGAGGATAAATTTGCACAATATTGGATGCAATTAATGAATTAGATTAATGAATTACATGTGAGAACTTGATTTTATATTTGCAAGTTAGAAAACACTAATATGACTTAAGAATAACCAAAGACTAAAATTAGCCCTAAGTCAAATTAATAAAGTGTAATTAAATATTTAATTACACCAACAAACTCTTAGTGTAAAAGTCAAAATCAAAGTGGAAAAGGTCCTAGCCTCGCTTTCTCCAAACGTTGCACAAGCCCAAGGTTTTGTGCAAAATTTATATGGCTTGCTAGATAAGAAACTCATTGTAGAAAGGATTGATAATAGGAGATTCATGGCCACAAAGTTTAATGAGGTCTTAAAAGTAAAGACAATGCTACCCAAAAGTGTAAGGATCGGTTAGCCACTTTGGACTTGTTTATGCAAGCAATGAGAGGAAATATTGTCTCTCTCATACAGTATGGGCTTTCATCCCCATTTGGAAATCATAGTTACAAGGTTGTAAGAGAAGAAGAATTCAAGGATTTGGTCATGCAAAAAAGTAGACTAGACATCTTTTAGGGGTTGGAGATAGACACTAAGCACAGTAGAGATTGAGGTGGTCTTTCATCCTTTGGTACAACTAGAAGTCTAGGTCAAGGCTACGATCGAAGACATTTGGAATGTTTCATATAAGGATGCCATATATTTGAATAAGGTCTTTAAGAGGGAGGAAACACTGATAGAGCTAGAGTGGACACCACTCCAAACTACCCTAAAAAAGTTGTAAGTTTAATTAGTGCTAGGAACCACATTTTTTAAATTTTGCTCTTTCTCTTTCTTTTTCTCTCAACCCATGAATTTGCTTTTGGACTCTTCCTTGCAAAGAAAGGACCTTGTAATATGTCACTAGAACTATAGAGCTTTACTCTCCATGCTCACCTCAGCCAAATTAGCTTCATCTTCATAGGATTTTATTCATTTAATTCATAGCATGGCTTCTATTGGCACCTTCAAATTTTGGCTAAATTTGAAGTGCCCATGATGAAAAAATTGATTGCAACACTTAGAAATGCACTTGTGAAATCTATCCCAGTGGCCTACTTTGGAGGATCATAATTTAAAGCCTGTTCACTTTTATGCCAAATCACTTGGTAGGCACATTCACTTAGGTCATATGTAAGTATGTATGTTTGATTTCATCTTCATATGATCATATTTGACAAGGTTCTGGAGGAGTTTGTTGTCCCCACATTATTGGATCTACCAGGGTGGTCACCTTTGGAGGTCAATATTTACAAGATGGATGATTGTTATGACAAACCAATTGGTGCTTGCAATTGTCCCCATGTTAATGTGCTTCTATGTCCATATTCAAATCCCCGCCATCTTGTTTGATATTTTTCATATATCAAAAGAAAATGCAGTTTGTTGATATTGGTTTTGTGTACAGTGTCAAGTTTGTTAGAAAGCTAACTTTGAGAGTTGATGTTTCGAAGCTCGGTGATTGTCAGGAGAAGTGCATTGGTTCCATGGATTCTCCCCATATTCATACACACCCATGTTCAATTTCAGTGCTCCAAGACATGATTTGATATTTTTTCAAGGGCCAAATTGGAGAGGGTTTGAGGAGTTTTTTAGACTACACTGTGCCAAATCAACCCAGGAGCTTAACTTTGACTGTCAATATTTTGTATCTCGTAAAGAATTAAACAAATCCACTTGGCAGGCATGTTTTCATGCTAGGTACCATATTTTTGAAATTTTGCTCTTTCTCTTTCTTTTTCTCTCAACCCATGAATTTGCTTTTGGACTCTTCCTTGCAAAGAAAGGACCTTGCAATATGTCACTAGAACTATATAGCTTTACTCTCCATGCTCACCTCAACCAAATTAGCTTCATCTTCATAGGATTTTATTCATTTAATTCATAGCATGGCTTCTATTGGCACCTTCAAATTTTGGCTAAATTTGAAGTGCCCATGATGAAAAAATTGATTGCAACACTTAGAAATGCACTTGTGAAATCTATCCCAGTGGCCTACTTTGGAGGATCATAATTTAAAGTCTGTTCACTTTTATGCCAAATCACTTGGTAGGCACATTCACTTAGGTCATATGTAAGTATGTATGTTTGATTTCAGCTTCCTATGATCATATTTGACAGGGTTCTGGAGGAGTTTGTTGTCCCCACATTATTGGATCTGCCAGGGTGGTCAACTTTGGAGGTCAATATTTACAAGCTGGATGATTGTTATGACAAACCAATTGGTGCTTGCAATTGTCCCCATGTTAATGTGCTTCTATGTCCATATTCAAATCCCCGCCATCTTGTTTGATATTTTTCATATATCAAAAGAAAATGCAGTTTGCTGATATTGGTTTTGTGCACAGTGTCAAGTTTGTCAGAAAGCTAACTTTGAGAGTTGATATTTCGAAGCTCAGTAATTGTCAGGAGAAGTGCATTGGTTCCATGGATTCTCCCCATATTCATACACACCCATGTTCAATTTCAGTGCTCCAAGACATGATTTGATATTTTTTCAAGGGCCAAATTGGAGAGGGTTTGAGGAGTTTTTTAGACTGCACTGTGCCAAATCAACCCAGGAGCTTAACTTTGACTGTCAATATTTTGTATCTTGTAAAGAATTAAACAAATCCACTTGGCAGGCATGTTTTCGGGACATATGGCAACATTTTAGTTCAACCTCAGGGTCATACGAGTAATTTTGACATGTTTTTGAAGGAAATTTTGAAGGCAACTTGGCCTTTTTTTACTACAGAGGAGAAGGCTCTCCCGCACTCTCACAAAGGCCAAGCTGCTAAACCCAAAGTTAGTGCGGTATTGCGAGGAAAATATACAAAATGGTGAGAGTATGCAAAAAGAAAAAAAAATTCCCACACTCCTGCACAATCAAAGGGCATAAACCCAAAAATCATTGCAGTACTGTGGTAACTCTAATGCCTTCCCCGCATTCCTGCAATAGCAAAATTATAAACCACAAAATCATTACGGTATTGCGGTTTAAATGTGCAAAAAGGGAAATATTTTTTCTCGCATCCTTGCATAAGGTTAATAAAAATATTAAAGACTAATGCGGTTGTGCCAGAAGTAAAAAAAATTATTTGCATGGTGAAAAAGTGTGCCGGATGGCGGGTAACTAAAAACTCTCCCACATTCCTACAAAGATAAAATAAAGAAAACAAAAAATAGGTGTGGTGTTGCGGGAGTTTGCATAAACGGTGAAATATATTACAATTAAAATATGGGGGATATTTTTACATTTGAAAGGGAAAGATTTATTTAAATTTTGAGGAAGTTAAGTGGAAAAAATGTGTGGGAATGTGAATAATGTAAGTGAAGGATAAATAATATTTTATTTGCAATGAAATGTGATACATGGGAGAGGAATTTTTTTTAAATTAATCACAATGTGATCAATTTTGGGAGAAAATTTGCCATTGCAAAATATTTTCACTAAGAAGTGAAATTTTTTTTCCGAGAGAGTTAAATAAATATAAATTGGGTGAATGTAAATGTTGTCGGCAAAAGAGGGATAACAATAGTCATTTTGATTATTGTATTATAATGTATTATTGGCAAATTTATTTTTTCATGGGGATAATTTATGTAATGTAAATCAATGGGTGGGTAGTTGAAAAGTCACCTTGGAATGTAAATGGTCTGAAGCTTGTCGCTTCCTTCATTTGTTTATAAGAAGGAAACCAAGACCGGTAATGGGGGTTAGAAGAGAATAGGAGAGGGGCAGAATAGATTGGTGTACCTGTGAAGATTTGGCATGAGATTGGGCAGAAATGATTTGCTCTGAAAATGGTTTCAACTGTTTATTAATATAAATGAAAAGAAATGTGAAATTGTCTCCAAATTGTTTTCTTTTAATCATATGAATCAATTTGTCAAGTACTTATTGATTTGTCATTGCATCTTTAAATGCTTCTGTGTGATATTTTTGATGGATTCTCTCAAGTAGAGATTAAATTCTATTGAATATGTTACTATGATTCAGAGAAATCAGTTTGGATTAAGAAGTATGGTTTCATGGTTGAAATTGCTTGCACGTTTATGCAAGGCATACATGGAAATAGTGCTGAACAGTTAGAATTTAAGACCATTGGATGAGCAATAACTCATTATGACTACTTGGATACCCAACAAATAAGGCACCAAGCAGAGGTTATGCTCCAGAACAAATAAAATCATTGTACATATTTTGATTTTTTGTTTGTAGGAGTAGGGTAGTGGTTAGTACAGTTTTGAATTTTCTATTTCAGGCATCATGCCAGTTTGGAGTAGATTAAGTCGAAGAAGTTGTACAAATTTGTATAAGATTTTAATTTGCTCAATCATCACCAATCAATTTTGAGCAGTTCATATTCAGTGGTGATAAAAAGGTACACCTGCCTAGGCACAACAGAGCCTGAAGTGCAGGGAATTCCAATCATTTTGATTGATTTTGTTAGTTGGCCAAATCAGTTGTTGAACCTGATCATAAAGCCTGGCATACTTTTAGGGTTTTGCAATCTGTAGATTTGAGAACCAACAGCTTCGATAGAGATTGTGTATTTCTTTTCTTCAACATATTTATGTCCTCAATTTTGTAAGAAGCATACTTAATTACGTGGACTAGTTAATTTTTTTATTAGTGGCTTGGTGCTTTTCCTTCAAGAATTTTTGATTAGTAGTGCACGACGTTTTGAATTTCCAGATTGTTTTTTCTTAAAGGGTAAAGCAAGTTTTGAAGGGACCTTGAAACCTTGTTACAAATAGAAAAATGTCAACCAAACAAAGGTTGACCTGCAGTGAAATGGTAGAAGATTTGCAACAACAACAAAAACATAAAACAAAGAAATAGAACAAAGCACAAAAACACCAATAATTAAAGTCTATTCAAAGTTTTAGCTGCGTCTATCTCTTCCTTATAAATTTCTTATGAAGGTCAACTAATTCTTACAACTCCTTCTCCTCAACACTGGTTTTCTTTTTACTACTTCATGTCCTAGAACTAGGGCTAGTTGTAGTGCCCTTGCCATCCAACTAGGTGGTAGGGGTTTCAAATTCTTTAACTGAATTCTTAAATTTATCACTCAAGATCTTGAGCTCCATAGCACTATTTTTTATCGTGCACAAGTACTAACTTCAATGACCCTATTGAGGTTATCTTTGATAGTTTTAATGTCAAGTTCTAGAGTAGCCAATCTAGTAGTCTAATTTTTAACCTGTTGGAACTCTTCTTCCAAATTTACAATTTTTTCTTTCTAATTAGCATATTCTAAATCTAGCCTATTGACCTTAGGTATAGAATCCCACATTTTAAAAATTCTTTCCTTCTCTTCAATTGGAACCAAGATCTTTCTTTTCATCTTTCTATCCAAAATAGAGAGCTTAATATTAAGTATGATGATCTCTATAAAAAACCATTTGACAAGGTTGTGTTGTGCATCAAAGGCATCCTAAAGAGTACCCAAATTCTAAATTTGATTTAGTAATGTCCTACAAAGATTTAGAATTGGTAAGGGGCAAGGTAGAGTTCTTAGGAGGGAAGGAAAAGGGTCCTAAATATTAGGGAAGATACCACTAACTATAGGGTTAGGAAAGGCTTTCACATTCTCTTTCCCATTAACATCTACCCTATGGTCTTCACCTTTCTTAGGAGTCTCTTCAGCACTGTTACCACCCATCTTTTCCAAATCCTTCTTCATAGTAGACACATTGCAAACAAGGGCCTAGGGATTCTAGCTAGGTGAGCCCATCCTTTTCCATTTATTCTCACTAATAAGCCTATCTCCTTGGTTACAATCCTTTACATCCCTTCTCTCTTGCGACTAAAAATTCTTATCCATGGAAAGGGAATCATCAGTCTCAAAATTCATCTCTCCCTCACCCACACTATCCTCCCATATCTCATCTTGGGTAATAGGGTTGTCACCAAGTAGTCCAAAACTAGATTCTATGTAATCCACCACCCTTTTCCCTTTGTTATATTGTGAATTTCTTGAATGATGTTCAAAAAAGAAAGAATGTTTTTTTTGGAACCATTAGATCTTATTTAATATCAACAATCGATACATCATTTTTAAGTTGTCAATCTAACAATTTAAAATAATTATGCCATTGGATGAAGTTTCAACATTGGCTAAGGGGCCCCCATTATCCATGCAAATAAAAAATAGTCTTGCATCAAGAGGCCATGTGGAAAAATTTTGCCCTTGAAGAATTTTCTAGTCAAATAGATCTCTTCTATTACACCATTGGTTGGGAATATGCATGATGGAATTGGTGGGTCTCTTTTTCTATGGTCTCAAATAAGAAAAGACAATCCTTAGAACCATTTTCAATCTTGTTCAAGATCAATGGCATGTGCATGATATTAAATGTTTTAGTCTAACAACTTCATATCATTGTTCTATTGGCCCCTAAAATACACATAAGAATTCCAAAGGCCCCACTACTCAATTTGTGCATAGCTAAGTGCTAATACAAATAGTAGGACACGTGGCAGTACCATGCTTCCCCAAAGAGTTGCTAGTCTAATAGTTATTTCTCATCATGGCATTGATCATGATTGATACATCATGTCAATGTTATAGGCCCCTTTCTTTCTACCAAAAGGAATTGTGAACCAATGAAGAAGAATAGAGGGATGTACTTAGGAGACACATGGTAGGTTTTTGAAGAGAACATAACTGACAACATGAGATCATTGTGACATTGGAAGAAAAGATATGAAGAACAATCTAGTTGGCAACATCTCACACCATCCCTTTTTCACAACGAATCTTCATCCAATGACTATGGTTCCCTAAAGGAATATATTTTTGATAAAGCATAAAAGCATGTCATAGCTTTGAAATTCCTACTGAAGAGGTGCTACATCCAAAGATTGTAGAATATTTGAGGGTTATTTTAAAGCTCATGTTGATCTTTCATTACAGTAACCATTAGTTGGAAATCAATCCAAAGAGCTATCTATTTTGAATTTAAAATTTTGGCACAACCATGTAACAACTTTCATGCATGAGACAACAATTATTTTCCCTATTTTAGCATGGTGGTTCTATTTTTTCATGTGTATTTTTCTTATAAATAAGAGATTTTATCCTCATTTTGAAAGGATGTTGTATTAGGGATACTCATTCCATACAGGCTCTATAGACTTTTATTTCCTCAAGGATTCATTAATGGTACTAGCCTTTATATGTTGACTCATTTCAAGTACTATGTGAATTTGTGATTGTGCACTACCAATAAATGAATATATGAAGTCTTGATCTTTTATCCCTCTACTTTGTTCATTTGAGAGCCTTTTACATATTTAGTTATGTTTGTATATCTTCTTTAATTATGATTATACAAATATATATGTTAATAATAAACAAAAATTGATCCAATGAATAGTCCATTTTGTTCATTTAGATTAGCTATTTGATTTTCAATAATTTTTTTTACCTTTTCCCTCACTGTGATATGAGAAGAACTTTTAAAATTTTGATAAAGAGACAACTTCTAAAATCCTAGAGATTGTCCTACAAACCATGTCCCACATTTGTAGGCTTCCCATGTTGGTGCAAGTGTGTGGAAAAGGGTAGATTTAAATGTCAACAAAACTAACTTGAGAACTTGTAGATTCAATTTTGATTTTTATATACAAGACTACTCCCTCCAACTAGCAATTATGTGTCAAATTAGGCATGAAATTTGCTAACTCATGTACTAAGGTGTTGTATTTATAGATAAACCCTAATTTATTTCAAACTATCAAGATAACATCCACTAGATTCTATTATATTCCATATGATAACTATAGGAGCATTATAGAGCATCATAGTTTCATCATGTGCTTATATTAGCATCTTAAGCATTATTACATGTTCCCTTGCTATCTTTTTGTCATTTTAACCAAAATATTGATTAATAATAAGGTTTTCACCAAAGAGAAATAATCCTAGCCTAGAAAGCTCCTAAATAGCATCTACCAACACCACCTTTTTCTAGACAAAACATGCATACATCATGGTGAGTAAATTCAAGGCATCATTTTGTATGTGCATGTAAAGTTCATATTTGTGAGTAGGGTTTGGATCTGTAGGTGCAAAACTCAGTCAAAACATCAAACAAAAGATTAACTAATTTAGAGGCATTCATCTAGAATCACACAAACCTTACATGCACATTCAATTCTCCCCGATGTATGTCTTCAACTTTGTATTTGCTAAGAGATACATTCTTCAATGTACATTTAGGATATACATTTGTGATATACACATAGAATGTATACCCGACGAAACAACACGAATCTTCGCCGATCTGAACCTCTGCAAACCCTGTAGCTTCATAGACCCGTTTCTCCAACAATCTACAACATGACGATGCTAGAATCTACCAGCACCATGTGCGCGACCCTGCAAACATAAAACCCCAAACGAACAAAAGGAAAACAAAAGAATTATACAGCCATTCCACTAATTTTGAAGAAATCTAACTGGTGGAATGGATTAAGAATCCATCTCGGCCACAAAACAGCAAATCGATTGCATAGAGAAAACCTAAGGAAATCGAATGACAGAAAGATACACAAAACAAAACTTGTTTATTATGCCTTTCAAAAAATGTGCATACACAGATACTTTGTTTCACAATTGCACAACTGATTCCAACTGATTACATTCGATCTGATCTTGGGCATTTATCTACTCGCCCTCAGTAGTACTGAATTGACTCCAAGCGGCTGGAAGATCTAACAACCTCTAACTGCCTAACAACCTTTGTGATTACAGATCGACAAGTGTCCTTGGGACTTACAACATAAACCTAGATACAAACTAAAATGACATGCATTGGTCAAATAGACCTTATTACATGAATGGTCTTATAGGACCTTATTGGAAACAGCAAAATGTACATCAAACAGTTAAATGCCTCATGGAGGCCACTGTGGATTAGGTGCTCCTGCACCATACACCCCACCTTGAAAAGAACTCATGCCCCATGAGTTAATTCTTTATCTTGCCCCACCTTTATCCTCTGCTGTCTCATGTCTTCCCCTTGATCTCTAGACTACAACCTGCTTCCATGGAATCAAAGACTCATGCCCAACATTGTAGGCTCTACTCATACCTTGCCATGAGTGACTGCTTGCCACCAGACCTACCCTTTGCTTGCCATTCAGTCTTACTGTCATCTATGTTTGAACACCTGCATTGGAAACCTTGGTGAATGTTTCTTGTACTGCTGCTATGGTAGAATATGTTTGCCTTTCAACTCTTGTTGGTTCCAGAGGATAAATAATTGTCCCTACTATGATAGCATCCTTATTTTTCCAATCAACTTGTGACTGCTTGCAGACCTGCTCTTGGACCTTCTGCTGATCCATCTGATTTCCATCATCCAAAACTAAAATTACCTTCAAACTTTGCTCCTTAGCAACCCCACTCCCTGAGGTATCCTCAACATTCATTGTCTCTTCTATACTGATCTTCACAAACTCTTTCTTACCTACCAAAATGACCTTGGCTACCTTCTTTGCTGTAGCATCCTCCTGCAATGGTTTCATCACAAAAGTCCTCCCATCCTTCTTGATGGTGTAGGTGTTAACATATCCATCATACAATGCTCTCGTATCAAATTGCCATGGCCTACCCAAAAGTAGGTGACAACATTCCATGGGAAAAATGTCACATAAAACCCTATCCTGATATTCTCCAATCTAAAAATCAACATATGCTTGTTCATATACCAAAAGTGATTGACTATCACTTACCCAAGATGCTTTGTAAGGGGTTTGATGTGGAATCCTTTCCAGTTTCAACTTATCCACCATTTCCTGAGATACCATATTATCTGTTGAACCAGAATCTATTACTACCTTGCATACTTTACCTTTGCTTTTGCAATTGGTCCTGAAAAGTGTTCTCCTTTGTATCATCTCCTTGGATGTCTTCAAGAGTCTTCTCCTTAGCATCAATGCTTCTCCATCTAGAACTGGGGCTGCACTCCCCATTGAAAAATTAACACTTTCACCTACCCCCTCTTCTTGCACATATTGAACCCTCTTTTCATTCTTCCTATCACCTCCTGATGATGAACCTTGCCTTTCTGGACATTTGAATGTTGGGTGACCAATTTCATTACAATGATAACATCTCCCAGTGAAAACATTAGAACATCTACCACCTCCAAATTTGCCTCTTGTGCCTTTCCATCCACCCCTGAAATCAGACTGCTCTTGTCCTTTACTAGTATCTTCTTGATTCTCATTGGCTTGCCTTGTTGTAGGGGCTAAGCCTCTCCCCCTTATATTGCTGCCTCTTCCCCTCATGGACTTATCCTGTCTCCTTTTCATCTTCTCCTCAATCCTAATTGTCATTTGATAATAGTCTTCCACACTCCTAGGGTTAGCCAAAACTAATTCATCCTGTATGTTCAATCTCAAACTAGCCAAGTATCTAGCAACCTTTTCAACCTCATTCTCATGATGACTAGACCTCATACTCAATTTATAAAATTCCTTAGTATATGCCTTCACATCCATTTCTTTTTGTCTTAAAAACTGAATCTTTTTAAACATTTGAACTTCATAATCCTTGGGTAAAAATTTACCTTTGATTCTTGCTACCATCTTGTCCCATGAAGAAATCTTTGACTTACCCTGCTTTCTCCTCTCTGATTGTATGTAATCCCACCATACCAAGGCATGACCTCCCAATTTGGTCTTTCCAATCTTTACTTTCTGCTCCTTAGGAACTTCCTCACATTCAAAATGATTATCTAATGCAGTAATCCAATCAAGTAACTCTTCCTCATTTAAACTTCCACTATACTTTGGAACATCAATCTTTACCTTAGGTTTGTCATTCTTGACTGCCCTTAACAACTTTGCAAATCTTTGATCTTCAGGTTCCAGATCTTCATCTACATCTTCAGATTCTTCACCATCCCCTTCTTCTTCTGGTTCACTTTCTTCCACTTCTCTTCTTTTGTTTGTCTCCAAGGTTGCAAGCCTGGCTTGAAGGGCTTCTATAAGCTCTTTCATCTCCCTCATCTCTCTAGCATGCTTTTCCTTCATCTCTTGCAACTCTAGCAGTGCCAGCATTTTTCAGAGGCTTCTTGCTAACTTGTTTCTTCAACTTCTCAGTTCTTCTACTTCTGCCTTCTCAATGACAGAATCAAACACACAACTGCCCAGACCTTTTGTTGAGCTCTAATACCACAATGATGCAGAGCCAATACTCTGTCTTACAAACTGATCGGTAAGAGGTTTGTCCATGTCTTAGCAATTTACTCCCATTGGCCAAACATTCCCCATCGGCCACCTTACCTCTTATCTCCCTGACGTTCAATTCTCCCTGATGTATGTCTTCAACTTTGTATCTACCGAGAGATACATTCTTCAATGTACATTCAGGATATACATTTGCGATATACACACAGAATGTATACCCGGCAAAACAACATGAATCTTTGCCGATCTGAACCTCTGCAAACCCTGTAGCTTCACAGACCCGTTTCTTCAACAATCTAGTACATGACGATGCTAGAATCTACCAGCACCATGTACGCGACCCTGCAAACATAAAACCCCAAACAAACAAAATGAAAACAAAAGAACTGTACAGCCATTCCACCGATTTTGAAGAAATCTAACTGGTGGAATGCATTAAGAATCCATCTCGGCCACAAAACAGCAAATCGATTGCACAGAGAAAACCTAAGGAAATCAAATGACAGAAAGATACACAGAACAGAACTTGTTTATTATGCCTTTCAGAAAATGTACGTACACAGATACTTTGTTTCACAATTGCACAACTGATTACAACTGATTACATTTGATCTGATCTTGGGCATTTATTTACTCGTCCTCAGTAGTACTGAATTGACTCCAAGCGGCTAGGAGATCTAACAACCTCCAACTGCCTAACAACCTTTGTGATTATAGATTGACAAGTGTCCTTGGGACTTACAACATAAACCTAGATACAAACTAAAATGACATGCATTGGTCAAATAGACCTTATTACATGAATGGTCTTATAGGACCTTATTGGAAACAACAAAATGTACATCAAACAGTTAAATGCCTCATGGAGGCCACTGTGGATTAGGTGCTCCTGCACCACACCTACCATAGCATTACATTGATAAGCCCCATTTCTTAATTTTATTGGTTGACAACTATTTTATTTTTTCCTAATGACATTGCCCAAAATAGAAAGAAACAATATAAAAGCTATTCCAATTGATTCTAGCTTAGTTGACGAAGGCACACTGACGTCTAATTTGCCCTGCCATTCCAGTGAGAACTTGGATTTCAGACATCTGTTGAATGGAATTCTTGAAGTTCTCGAAGAAACAGTCATGGTTCAGTTGCTCATCGACAAACTTTTTGGCAACATAACTTGTGAGTAAGGCAGCATCAGACTGGAAGAGGCCCCTTTTTGCTTCAAGATTAGTAAAGTAATGGCTATCAAAGGTAAGCGAACTTTTGGGATCCATTGGTACAATGGTTGTGTTGTCAGCCAAATTAGGGCATTTGGTCTTTAAAAATTTGGCATAGGTGGGATCAAGCGAAGGGTCTGTGTCTCCTTTTCCCGTGAAGTTGTAAAGTCTGTTGCTGAAGAAATTACAATGCCCAACTCCAATTGTATGTCCACCTATTAGCAATAGCAATAACAATCTTAGTTTACAATTGACCAATAATTCAATACTTAAAGTATTTAAGAGATTGTATTTCCATAGTACATGATTGTGAATGTAAGAGTTCTTCTAAAGTAAGTTGAGTAGAATTATTGACATTGTATTTAAAAAAATTAATTTGTTACACACCAGAGAGAACAACGAGATCTTTGACATCTAGTCCTTTGCTTGCAAAAGATGATTGGAGTTGTGAGAAGTTAAAAAATGGTGTAGGGATGTTGCTTGTGGCCTCACTCTTTCGAGATATCACTCCATCCCTACGCCCTGTTCTCACATACCAAGATGGACCTCCACTCTATACATAACTTCAAAATTAACTTAATATTTATATAAGATAACAATACATCTGCATAATCAATATCAACAAAATAGTTTTGAATGTAACTATAAAACAAGAAAACATAAATAGTAAATAGGTTAATGTCATGTTTCTAGGTTATACATAAACCACAACACAACCACATGTAAATGAAACATTATCTATAAACCACATCAAATGAAAGTGTGCCTTTTTATCCACAGGGTGATATTGATGGGTGTCTATAATTAGATTATAAGCTACTTTAGTGTAATGTTATTACCCCAGCAACGACAGCATCTCGAGCAACCAGAGCGAGAATGTCAGCACAGGAAACGACGCCTGGACATATCTTCTCTATTTTTGCTTTCACAGCGTCAATTACTTCAAATCCGCGCAGGCTGAGGTTTGGAATGGCGGCTTTCTCTGCTGTGTTGTTCGCTGTGGAATTCAGAAGCACTGACCCATCGCAACCCTAATCAAACCACAGCATTAGTTTTTGTAATCTATGTGTATGAATTTATTACTTAAACAGAAAAAACAGATACGGGTAAATGGGGGAAGTAATGTGTTACTAACTCGCACAAAACAATCATGGAAATGCATCCGTAAGAGAGGAGCTGCAAGGGTGCGATCTTTGGCTATGTATTCCTTCACCACTTTCTCAACTGTCTCCTCAGCAGATGGACAACTTTCTTTATAGAAATTAATACCCAGCTCACTCCCCTCGCCCGCAAATATAATTGCAAGAAAAGCAACAACAACAAACCAGTTGCTCGCCATCTCTATCTTCTCTCTCGTTCTAACTTCTACCGATTGTATACATTACAAATTCGAACCGGGCCTTCTATTTATATCGTTTTACGTGCAAACAGCTACGGGCCTTGTATTTATTATGCAATTTTTAATTGATTAACAAAAACCCATATGACTATAAATTGCATACATCCATGTTTGACCAAAGTATATATTGCATACATTCCAAGTTCTAACTACTACTACGTCAAATGTCCAGCCCAGCGTTATATATTGCATTACATTACATTTGGCCGGTTTGATCTTATCACCCCATGGCTTCAATATCGTTATGGAGTGTATCTTTGCTTCTTTTCCCCAGTTTTCTATGAATGGTCGAAATAGTTTTTAGTATTTAAACTATTACTAAAATATTACCTACAACAACCATGTTTAAAGAAAGGGAAGCTTCGGCATTACACTTCCTAGCTGTACCCCATTCCTACTCTAAAACCACGGTAACAGTTTTTTATATATAGGTCTGAATTTTGTTTTCATAAAATTCACGTAGGCGAATATGTCATGGTGTAGCTAGCTATCACCCAGAGCTTCATCAGCTGTATATAATATTAAAAGGAAGGAAGTTGACTTTTGATTGTGATTGATATTTATAGTAATTGAGAACGCGTAAAGCTGCCTATATCAAGCAAACCAAGTAAAGAAAAGAAACATTGCTTTCCCGAGCATAACTACCGCTAATAGTTGTTCACAGTTTCAACATACTACAGTAGAGAAAACTTGTATGCTAAGAATTTTGGATTGCAGGCGAACAACTAAGATGGTGACGTATTTTGAAAAATGAACTTTACAAATATGTTTCCATTCGTTTGGAACTTTCATTACTAAGGCTAAAAGAGCTTAACCAGTCGGCACGTTGTAAAACGCTGGCTGGTCGAAATCAATTGACGGAACAGTCTGTCGACAAATGAATCGACAATTGGTGTGGTCGAGAATGTGGATGTTGTGCTGGCTGTTTACAAGGGGTGACTAAGGCTGGTGTGCATGTACTATTGGAATTACTCTTAAGAATTCATTACATAGTTAGATTAGGATTAGTTAGAAACAATTTTGGTTTTTTATTTGAATTTTCTATTAATGAATTAATACTTTCATTACTAAGGCTGGTGTACATGTACTATTACAATTATTCTTAAGAATTCATTACATAGTTAGGTTATTGGAATTACTCTTAAGAATTTGTTACATAGTTAGATTAGGATTAGTTAGAAAAAATTTGGGTTTTTTATTTGAATGTTATATTAATGAATTGATACTTTCATTACTAAGGCTGGTGTACATGTACTATTGGAATTATTCTTAAGAATTCATTATATAATTAGGTTATTGAAATTACTTTTAAGAATTCCTTACATAGTTAGATTAAGATTAGTTAGAAAAAATTTGGATTTTTGGTTTGAATTTTATATTAATGAATTAATACTTCCATTACTAAGGCTGGTGTGCATGTATTATTGGAATTATTCTTAAGAATTCATTACATAGTTAGGTTATTGGAATTACTCTTAAGAATTCGTTACATAGTTAGGTTAGGATTAGTTAGAAACAATTTGGCTTTTTTATTTGAATTTTATATTAATGAATTAATACTTTCATTACTAAGGCTGGTGTACATGTACTATTGGAATTATTCTTAGGAATTCATTACATAGTTAGGTTATTGGAATTACTCTTAAGAATTTGTTACATAGTTAGATTAGGATTAGTTAGAAACAATTTGGGTTTTTGATTTGAATTTTATATTAATGAATTAATACTTTCATTACTAAGGCTGGTGTACATGTACTATTGGAATTATTCTTAAGAATTCATTACATAGTTAGGTTATTGGAATTACTCTTAAGAAAATTCGTTACATAGTTAGATTAAGATTAGTTAGAAACAATTTGGGTTTTTGGTTTGAATTTTATATTAATGAATTAATACTTCCATTACTAAGGCTGGTGTACATGTACTATTGGAATTATTCTTAAGAATTCATTACATAGTTAGGTTAGGATTAGTCAGAAATAATTTTGGTTTTTGATTTGAATTTTATATTAATGAATTAATTCTTGATAAGTAGGAGGTATTTTCGCAATATGTCAAATTATGATTTTATTTCAGGGCTTAACTGCGTAGTTTTTGAGTCAAACACATGACCCATATTTCATGAGTAGTGGTTCACATGAACCCATCTCTCATGTTAATGAATGGTCCACTTAGCACTCATTGCATCTAGGTGATGCACACAAGGGTGAAGCATCGGGACTTCCCGGGAGGTCACCCATCCCAGTACTACTCCAAATCAAGTGTGCTTAATGAATTAATTCTTTTTGCATAAGGTTGAAACCTAAAAGTTCACTCTTAAAACATCAAATTGTGAATTGATGTTTTTGCAAATTATTTGTTGTTCTAAATGTATTTGAGATAGTTTTGTTAGGAAATTAACAAAGATTTCTCCAACACATCAATAGCACTTGGAGTGACACCTTAGGTCTAGAAACCTTGCCTATAAACTTCAACTGGATTTGGTCGACTGTTCTTGAACCAAAAAAAGCCTGCTTTAGATGGTTGCTTATCCTTTAAAAACTATGCATTGATGTTGGTGATGTCTGGTGCCCATTGTGTAATGTTCAAGACTCTGTTGTCCACATATTTGTTGATTGTCTGTTTGCTAAAAGAGTCTGGAATTTTTTTATGGGTAATATCTCTTTGTGGAGTCCCACTCCAACTGAAAACTGGAAAGAAAATTTGTGTGGTCATGTGGATGTTTTGAATATAAAATATAATACTTTTTGGCTAATATTGTCTACTGAAATTTTGCGGTTTATTTGGAAAAAAAGGAACGAGGAAAGATTCCATGGAAGAGAGAGGCAACTCACTGGGATTTTTTTAAATCTCACAAATTAAAAATTTTTTGAACAGGTGGTTGTGACAATGGAGATGTCAATCGATAAATTTAAAGAACTAATGGATACATGAACTATGTTTTATAGAGATGACATTAAGGAATCAGATTTCTGTGCTAGGAATTTGAGGAAGTTCGACCAAAGATTTTATAATACATAAATAGACTTTCAAGAGATGTATTGCAAAAAAAAATAGAGAGACCTAGCAAAGAGTGAGATAGACAAACAATTGGAGATAGTGTGCCAAAACTTCAGCACCAATTCTGAGTAGTGGAGGGATTCACCAGGCACTAGACTCTGGAAACATGAGAGACATAAGGATACATAGTTGGGCTCAAGATAGTGACAGGGGTACAAACCAATGGAATGAAATGAAAAAAGTTAAAGCAAGAGTAGAGGATTATGATATGGATGATAGCCAAGGTTATTACCTACAACTTGAAGAACAAGATGAAGTGATTACACAGCCTCAGGGTGATGTAGAGGAAGACTTGGATATGAAGGATGTCAACTCCAATCAGGGAGGACCACCAATAGAAGAACTAGAAAAGGATAATATGGAAGAGTAATTAGTATTAGAACTTCAAATGAATTTTATTGCTAAAGTACCGAGACTAAACAACAGTAAAGTGTTAGAAATCCAGGAAATATCTTGAGTTTATCTTGAGTCAATAGATCTCTCTAATATGTACTTATGTTTTGATTTGTAAAACTGTCCGTATATATTAGTGAACTAGGTTGCTTTTTGGATTGATGTTAGTTGCAGAGGTTTTTTTTTGAAGTGGTCTCCTTAACCACGATGATGTAACTCATTTTATATTTAAATACAATTAGTGCTCGATTCTCAATCCAAAAAAAAATTAACAAAGATACGTGAAAATAACAAATCATTTTGAATGATACAATTGGAAGTCTTAGAGCTGTTATGTTGTGTTTGGCTAAATAAATTCAGATTTTATGTAATTACACATGCTTTTTTGGGATGATGAACATATTTTTCACAAGTAAGCTATTGGTGACATTGTAGATATCCTTTCATATTTTGCTAGGATCCCTTGAACGGGATAACCAAACTACTTGCCTACTAAGTTATTTAAGTGTTTTTTAATCCACTGATGCATATAGAAGAATCTTGAGGTTAATATCTTCTATGTAGGGAAATAATTTTTGTTCCAACTTGTTGATGTGCCAAAACACCCATCAACACCTAGCATAGCAAGTCCCACTGGTGCTTTTAAGAATTGCTCCTTTTAAATACACAGAGGTGAACATGAATCTAAAGACTTGAAGTACACAATTCAAGGCCATAGAAAGAGATTCATTGTTATCAATTTCAAGAACAAATTTGCACTCACTATTCTTAACTTGACAGAGTGTAGGCCATTTCCCAGACTATGGGAGCTCCACTACCATAGATAAGTTTTTATTTGGATCACTAAGAACACACTATAGTAGAACACCTATTGTCACATATAGAGCTAAGAATCCTCTATTCTCTTTGTCAATTTTAATGTTTATTTCAATATACTCCAATGCTTGTTTCTAAACTCAACTCTTATATCTAAATTCTTTGTGATTGTGATTACCTTATTACATTAATTAACCTAAATACCTCTTAAAGGTTTCTCTTTATTGAATTCTCTTATTCATGTTCCTTTCATTTCTTTCAAAGGAATTAATATCTATTCATGATCTTGTTTTGAGACATTAGCAAGTTCTTTACTAGAATTGTTACAAACTTTTATCATGAGACTCACTTATGTTATACTACATTACATGTGTATCTTTTTTATATACAATTTTTTTTTTGTTTGTCTAGGAATAAGTTTCCTTTAACAAGAGAGTTTTCATGTTTAAAACCCATACATTAAAATATTTTTCTCCTTTAAACTTATGGTCTACAAGTACATGATACAAAGTCCAAGTCAAAATACATAAAAAAATGATTATCTATTCATATTTTATATTAGACTTTCTAACTAGAAACAAATTCTAACTAATTCTTACATCTAGAGGCATCCTAAAATAGTAGCAAGGGAAAGAAGCATATGATGTCATGACTATAAAAGAAAAACTCTTATCATTTATTTTAAATTTGACAACCATTTAAACATCAAAATATTAATATTTAATAATAAACATAATAGTAATAATACAATTTAATAATAAAATAGTTCTTAAGTAAAATATAAAGTAAATAAACCATTTATTTTCATTTAAAAATAATAAAAAATACAAATAAAATTTAAAATATTTAAAAGATTTATGGTATAAATAAAATAGCAAAATAATATCATATCTTTACAAAAAATTATTTAAAATAAAAAATACAGTAATACACATCCAATATGTTAGATAAACATTGTCATTTATTTGATTTTAAATATGCTAGATAAACATTGCCATTTACTTGATTTTATATTGGTTTCTTTTATTTAAGAGTCTCCTAATATCACATTAATTGAAAATATAAAAACACATAATGAAAATTTACAATAGAAAGCCTGATATGTTTTGTTGATTGTGTACAGTATTCATTTCTTTTAATATCAATCTTTATAGTTTCTTAGGAAGTTTGATTATCTTTCTTTTACGTTAAGAGAGTTAAAGAGTTTATTTGAAAGAAAGGAGTAGGTGTATAATTTTTTATATATAAATATGGGCCAATTTTTATTGTAAATGAGATGTAAAATTACTATTAACTGTTTGACTATTGAAATGGATGACGTTTAAATAGAATGTATAATCATCCCTGGAAAGAGACAAAATGTGACATGGTAAATCTCGCTATATTATATATTATATGTTGTATATGTTAAACGTGAGAGTTACAATGAGTAATTTATTTCTGTCTGCCCAATTCCAATACCACTTCCTCTTTTAGTATACGTTAAAGAGAATAAATTAGTATGAATGGGATGGTTGTGGTGGGCATTCAGGCATGGAGCCCTTGGGATATCGCTGCAAATCTTGGCAGTAGTCGTATGTCATATAATTCTTCCTAACATATTGCAGATCAACCATCTGCTCTTTGCTGAGACGCGGGGAAACCAAACAGCCATCTAAGAGCACTTTGGAACAGTAGTTATCCTTGTCATTGCATCCAATTGTTTGGAAGTTGGAGTAAGTGGAAAGGAAGGGCTCATATGTATAATTGGCTTTGTATTTTCCTCCATCTGTCGCCCATGAAGATGCATCCCAAATGGTTGCGTACACAGACATTGGCTTCGATGGATATATCACTCCAAGGCTCTTTGTTTTTGGAAACCTCCTTATGGGGATGCCGTCCACCAAAAATCTGTAATCAAAACAACAATAAGTTATAAGTTGCAGCATATTAGGTCGTAAATCTATTATCAGCTCTGGTGTGAGACTATCAAGGAGAAAAAAAAAATTACATGATTTGAGAAGGCGTCCAGAGAATGCTGTAGTTGTGGAAATCCTGAGTTGGGTCGAACCAGAGATGAAATTGTTGCTCTCTGCCGATGAAATTTCCGTCTCCCGTACCGTTGCCATAAACATTGGTCTGCAATTTGTAAGGCTCTCCAGGTATTGTTCCCAAGAACTCCATGTCTATTTCATCGTGCCATCCTTGATAAACTTGGTTGTTCGAAAGCTGATTAAATACAAAGCACCCACAACTTGCATTAAGAACTCGCATCACATTCACACTGATGAAAAACAAGAAGAATTACATTATAACCCCTGCCTTAGTAAATTTGGGTCAGCTGGAATCATAAGCGGGGCTTTGATTTTGAACAGCCGACCTTCCACTGGCCGGCCCTAATTTTTAATCAGTAGTTATGAATAATGACTCGCAAGAACCTGTCTCTAATGGGTAAAGCTTAAACAGTGGGTACGTTGTAAAACATATTTAGGGTCGAAATCCGATCTAAGGTTGAAACAGTTGAGACAGATGATTCAAACAGGTTGAACTGAACAGTCGAAATCAACCTGGGCGGAAAATTTTGAAATCAACGACGCCACAAAGTACAGGCTGTTTACCGTGAGAGGCTCTAATGACCTTAAATAATCCATTTAACACTTATTGCATCTATAGGGTTAACAGTACATACATAGAATGAGGTGATGATCCCAGCAGTATATCCCGCCTGGAGTTTAACAGCAGCGTTGAAGAAGCCGTACATGTAAGCCTCTTTTGACTTGAACCCACTACCTGCAATCCCATCACTCAATTCAATTCAATTTATAACTATTCTTAAACATCATCCACTTTTAACCCAAAAAAAAAAACATTGCTAATGGTGTCTTACCAGATGACCTATCTATTGTGAGTGTAACAGAGTAACCATCTTGTGAAATATTTTGGTGTTGGCCGCCCCACAGATTGGCATACCCTTCAGAAAACTTGGAAATTCTTAAATATTTGAGCAGGGGCACTGTTGATTTTTGAAGAATACCACCTCTGTCACCACCAACAGCTAAAACTGGCATATGATGATCCGCCATTTTTAGCATTAAAATTAGCAGCACATTCATGTTAAGACAGACGAAGGCTGACATGATACGGAATGCCATGCTGAAGCTCTGCTACAGTTTACAGTGTGCTTGGCCTGCAGATATGTTTGCATATCCATTGGTGTTGTGTATTTATACTCATCAGAAGAGAATGGCAAGCAAGCTAATCAACCAGATTCTTCATTCAATTCAAAATGGGCATTAATTTTGTTTGTAAGGCAAGCTAGTAAATGGAATAAAAATTCATACTAAGAATTGCAGACTAATTTTGTTTTTCTAATTTAAGCCTTGCTTGTATTTCAAGCGTAATCATTTAAAGCCAAGTGAGTATTACGGGAAATAATACTAGTTGAGTGGGGAAGACCCATGTTTTTACTCCTCTCAGTTGACAAGCAGGCAAAAATCTTTAGATAGAAGAATGTAAGCCTTTTTACTTAAACAATATCCCAAAAAATGATGTCTCGTTTCGTCTGTAATAATTCTAATACCGCACGTAATGCAGCTTGTTTTAAAAGTTAAATCATGATTTCGAAGTCATCACGAGTTGCTTCTTCCACACAAAGTTTCATTTTCTACACTTCCAAACAAAGTTTCATTTTCTACAAAATTAAAAAATAATGGAAAAATTTTAACATCATTCAATAGTCAAAGGATAATTTTGGCCAATAAAAATAGGATAAGTAATTTCCACTTTTTGATGTGGATGAGGTGTAAAATTGTTATTGATGTTTGACCCTTAAAGAGGATGATATTTAAGTAAAATCAAAATATAATCACATATTGATAGAATGTCCTCAATGAAAGTTAGCAAAAACTAGGCAAAAAGGTATTCTTGTTGTGGTTGCAAAAAGTTCTCCTCTTGCTTTAGACGTCTACATGATATGGGTGTTTTTAGTGGACTAAGGATACAACCATCAAATGTTTGTCATCTTCCTTATGATTTGTGAAACTTGTTTGATAGATGGTTTTTTCTTAATATGCTTCTCTAGCCTTCTTTATTATATAAGATTGTTATAAAAATAATTAAATTGCATATTATTTTTTACAAATTTTACATCACATTTTTATTGTACTTGTTTTCCTAATTTAATGTTATAGTTTTTAATTAAAGGAGTAAAAACAAGTTTTGAAGGGACCTTGAAACCTTTTACAAAAGGCAAAACATTGTGAAGAAACAACTAACCAACAACAAAAACATAGCTGAAAAGCAACAAAAAATAGAACACAAACAAAAGGAAGGACCAATATACTACATTTTTTTCAAGGTATTAGCAACTTCTAACTCTTCCAGGAAGAAACTCTCATGGAGGTCTTGATAGTCCTAAAGCTCTTTCTTTTCTCCCTCATAATTCTTCTTTCTAGTGCTCCTAGTTCTAGTGTTGGGACCGACATTATCATCTTTGGATATCACCTTGGGACCAATATCTTCAATCATCTTTTTAGCTTGTCATTGAGGCTTTTAATCTCCAAGGTGCTATTCTTAATTACCATATTTATGTTTTCTTTTTATCTTTCCCATGTCCTACTCCAAAGCCATTAGTCTAGTATCATGATTCTCCTATCCTTTCTAGAACTCCTCCTCTAAGACAATAACCTTATCCTTTTGATTAGAGAGATCATCTACCAACTTGTTCACCTAGGGTATAGCTTCCCAATTCTGGAATATCCTTGTATCCTCCATGGCTAAATCCTAGGTCTCCCCCTGCTACTTCTTAACCATAATCTCAATCTTCATATTGAGCCTATTAATCTCAATATAAAACCACTTTATGATAATTTAATATTATAGTTAATGATAATTTATTCTTTATATATGTATAAGTCACTATTTACCACTTCTAATTTACAACCTAATTCATATAAATTGTCTAAAATTTTGTCAACGACTTTCATTAATGACTTTATGCTAATTTCATACTAGTGGCTTTACAATTTAGAGGTAAAATATTGTAGTGACAATTTATTTTTTATTTGTAACTTTAAAATTATCATACCAATATTCATGGTTAAACTATGATGTGCAATGCTTTCTATTGTAACAAGCTACATATATGAGTGCAATGATGAAAATTGCATACCTTGCACTTTTCCCCTTCATTTTGAACTTACTTTTAACCTAGTTATTTGTTATGCAATGATAATGGTATAAGTGGCATGTTTTCTACTATGAGCTAGCACATAACCCAAACATTGTATGATTTCATTTGTACTCACTCCCAACAACTAGTCTTGATCCTTACTTTTCATTTTTCCTACCCTAGGTCAAATTTGTGATTTTCAAGATTGACCTAGATTGTTCTTGTGATTCTAGCAATGATCACCTAAGCTTATTATTTTCAAATTAAAATTAGAGCCAATAGAAACCTACCAACTAGTTGTTGTATGCCAACTCAAAGCATGAAACATTACACTTGCCACATTTCGAGTTGTATATAGGGACAAACCCTAGTTCATTTTAACATATGAAGTGACACCTAGAGATCATAAAATATTGCATCAAAATTCAAGGAGCATATAATTAGAACACTTATTATTACATATACTACTTACATCATCATCTAGGGCATCTCCTACATGCTCATCTATTGTTCTTTGTCATTTTTTAAAGTCATTATGATGCAATCAATGGTAGAGAGCTAACTAAATGGTGGTTTTCCCCCTCCAACAAGGCTTAACTACACACCACTAATAGTCTAATAAGGTCCCTAAGACACCAAGGAAATTAAATTTGAAGACTCTATGATGATATCCAACTCTACATAGAAATTGCACTCACCTAGTCATCAAAACAAGACCACATAGGCCAAGATTTTGTACTAATTTTGAAAATTAATTAGATGCTCTTGTTTACTAATTTTTGAAAGACCATAAACACTCTTGTAACACTCCAATTTATAGGTTTAAAATAGGAAATAATATTCTTGCAACAACTCTCAAACTTGTTTATTTTGGAAGATAATTTGTAAACAAATCATAGAATAAGATGTTGATTTTTATTACTAATGGATCACAAAATTACATCATTGTTTATGGGGAAATTTGGACAACTTTTTCCCTTAAAATAATAATCTATAATAGATTACAACACCTACAATAAGATTCAAAACATAAATCCCAACCTATGGAACATCAACACTACATAAGAAAATAGACACATAGAGTAGCTTCTACAAAAATGTAGTCTTTAACAAACACCTCCAAAACTCTGGTGTTGGTGCTCCCAACCTACAAAAAAATCTTAAAGGTCATCTCCAAGATTCAACCAACAAGAAAACTATTAGGAATCTAACCCAAACTCATTCTCCACTCTTCCTCTTATAACTTGTCCAAGTATGGTGTCTAGCATGAAGATTCTAGTTAGCTTGTCAAGAATATAGCTCCCAAATGATTCTCTCTCCACATGTGGAACCATTCTTCCAAAGTGGTAAAGGAATCAATTCAAGGAGTTAAATTGTAACTCCTCTCAACAACTCCTCCCAAATATGGTTTTATTCAATAAGGATTAACTGCAAGTCAAGAAGTTAAGTGTAACCTTCACCTAGTCAACACAATCAACACATGGCATGTAGATTCTCTCCTTAAAGTAACTCCTCCAAACATGAGTACCTCAATTAAGTTCAAATTGATTTTAATTAAGGTCCAACATGGAAATTGAATAAACATGTAAGTTTCTGACCATCACAAAAGCCCTTATGAGAAATTTTGACCCTTCAACTTCCATTAGATGCTAGAGAAAGTGAACAAGTGGCAAATGGGATCTCCAAATATTCCTACCAGTTTTGAATGTCCAAATGAGATGAAAATTTTTAAATTTGAATATTTGAATAGTATAGATTGCCTTCTACACCTAGAAACATAAGTTTAGACAACAAAAATATAAAATTATAATAAAAATATATTTTTGGTTGATGTTGATGGCATGACCCTTGAGGTGATCATGCATCAAAATCCTTAGGTAAGAGTGTGTGATAATAATACAAGCACAAATTCAATCTGAGTGGTAGAACTGCCCTTTCAATATGCATGTAAGCCTTAGCATGCTTAATTACTAAATTTAGGTTCCTTAGAAGAAACATATTCCTTTGTATCTTCCAATTTTTGACATGGAAATATCTCATCTCCACCAAATCTTGTCCTCTATTTCCCTTATAGATCCTTGTTTGCCACAATCCAACCTCCTCCTCCAACTATTTCTCCTTCACTTCCCCTCACTACAAATTTCCTTATACGTAAATTCATTTACCTCTATTTGTGTCTCATATCTATAATGCTTCTATACAACATGTGCTACATCCATAACCCATGCTAACTCAAGATCCACTTTGTGAAACATGACCTAATCATCCATTCCATTCAAGATTTTATTTAGTAATTACTCCTCATGTGAAAATACTACTCCAGGCTCAACTCAAGTAGCATGATGAAATCAAATAATTCATCCATTAGTTCTTCACTTTTCTATCCACCTTTGACTAAGATTCCCTCTTCCTTGTCTGTAACCATCTCAAGTCCTATATTTGCAAATTCTCCCATTGCACCCATTACCTTATCAAGGTACTCCACATCATGTGCATTCACATAAACTACTTTCACTTCTTCATTAAACATCCATCTCCACCACCTCCACCATCACCTTCATATCTTCCAAAGTCTACATACCTATGATACCTCTCTTTCAAGATCAATAGATAGGGAATCTATATCTTTCATCATGAGGAATCCTTCTTCTATTGCATTGTGTTTCTTCTTAGCTAACATTTTCTCATCTTTTCCTTGTTTTATCTCATCTTCTTAGCTAGGGAAGCTGGGGGAAAGTATGCTATATATTTTGTTAGCAAAAACTTGACCCCTACTGAAAGAAGTTATACCACCATTGAAAAAGAATTTTTGGTTGTTGTGTATGCTATAAATAAATTTTGCCACTACATTACTAGTTACAAAGTGACTATTTATACATATCACTTGGCAATTAAATATCTCATGAATAAACCTGTTGTGAGTGGAAGGATAATTAGATGATTTTTTCTCCTCCAAGAATTTGATGTGACCATCATTAACAAACCTGGGAAATTTAATGTGGTGGTTGATTTCCTGTCTAGAATAAATCAAGAAAATGGGGACAGTGAACCAATTTAGGATGAGTTTCCAAATGAACAATTATTTTCCATATCCTCCCAAACACCTTGATTTGCTGATATAGCTAACTACTTAGATACATTAGATTTTCAACTCAAGTTTACAACAAAATAGAGAAAACGGTTGTTCTGAGAAAGTGCACACTTCAAATGGGTAAATGGTCTATTATTCAAATGTGGACCTAATTTGATATTATGCAGATGCGTAAGACTAGATGAGACCTACAGTATTCTCTAAGCATGTCATGATGATCCTTCAGGAGGTCACTATTTAGCAAAGTGAACATCTCATAAACTTTTAGGTGATGGATATTATTGGCTTTCCATGCATAAAGATATCAAAAGATATATCCACCATTGTGATGAATGCCAAAGATTAGGAAGACCAATAGCATCTAGTGAGATGCCTCTTCAACCATAGGTTTTCATGGAGCCATTCAAAAAATGGGGTCTAGACTTCATAGGTCCCATAGACCCATCTTCACAAGGAAAAGAATACATCCTTGTATGTACTCATTATCTTACTAAGTGGGAAGAAGTTTAGGCACTTAAAGTAGCTAGAGAGGAACAGGTTGCAGATTTCCTCTATAATAAATATTTCTTAAGTTTGGAGCACCCAGATCCATTGTCACAGATCAAGGACCTCAATTTATGTCCAAAGTCCTTTTGACCTTCACTGACCACTTCTAGGTGAGTCACAAAAAGTCATGTCCTTATCATCCTCAAGTGAATGGTCAAGTAGAAGTAACCGATAGAGAACTAGAAAATATACTCACCAAGGAAATTTCATTAGGAAGAAAAGATTGGGCCAAAAAACTACATGAAGCAGTATGGGCTTATAATACTACCTGAAAATTGACCACATGCTTCACCCCCTATGAACTAGTTTTTTGCAAGAAACTCATTCTCCCTATTGAGTTTGAACTTCATACATTGAGGACAACAATGGAAGTTGGTTTAGATCTAAGACGAGCCCGAATTGAATGAGTTCTCCAACTCAACGAGTTGGATGAACTTCGTTTGGAAGCCATACAATAGACCAAACTAGTGTAGTAGCAAAGGAAAGCATGGCATGATAGACACATAAAAGAGAGGAAATTTAACAGTGGAGACTAGATGCTATTGTTTGATTCCTGATATAAGGATTTAAAAGGGAAGCTCTAGAAACATTAGTTGGGACCATATGAAATAAATGAAGTATTCAGTAATGGAGCTATGAGAATTAACCCAATTGATGGAGACACAAGGAAACTTCTAGTAAGTGGTCATAGATTACGTCTGTACCAAAAACTAGTGGATAAGGAGGAATTTATAAAAATGGTTGAAATGTGAGTAGACATTTATTGTATGAAGGAAGTCACCCCTTCTATGGAAATGTGAGGAAAGTACCCTTCTCATCTCAATAAATAAATAAATAAATAAAATTTTTAGTTTCTCCAGAAAATAGTTTAATGTATTTATGCAATTTTATATGTTTTCTCCAAAAGCACCTCTTTAACAAGTATTCTAGAAGTATTGTTTGTTTGTAGATTACCTTTGGAAATTTCTAATCTTTGTTACAGAAAATATTCTGTATTGGTAAGTTTTCTCCAGAAGCACCCATATAACAGTGCTTTGGAAGTGTTACTTTGTTTTTTCTCAGATTCTCTCTAGAGGAACCCTTTTGTTGTTGTTTGAGTTCCAGAAGCATCCTACCAATGATGCTCTGGAACCCTTTTTTTTGTTGTTTGAGTTCCAAAAGCATCCTTCCAACAATGCTCCAGAACCCTTTGTTGTTGCTAGAGTTCTAGAAGCATCCTTCCAATGATGCTCTGGAACCCTTTTGTTGTTGTTCAATTTCTGGAAGCATCCTTCCAATGATGCTCTAGAACCCTTTTGTTATTGTTCTTGGTTCCATAAGCATCCTTCCAACAATGCTCCAAAACTCTTTTGTTGATGCTTGAGTTCCAAAAGAATCCTTCCAATGATGCTCTAGAACCCTTTTGTTATTGTTTGAGTTCAGGGAGCATCCTACCAATGATGCTCTAGAACCCTTTTTGTGTTGCAAGTATGTGCTAACCGGTGTTGTCATTGATGTCAACATGATTGTGTTATCATTGGTGTCAACTGTGTCTTCTGATAATGTTGATTGTTTCTTGATTGAGTTGTCATGTTGAGGTAATTTGAATGACTTGAAGAAGTGCTGATGATGCTAGCATATTGTTCATGTTGCTAAGTTTCCAAGTGCTTTTGAGAAAATTTGCTCTCCAAAAGGAAACTGTGTTGGGGAGTATTCTATCTTGTAGGATACTATCTGAGTTTTTGCTTCACATTTCTTCTGTGTTGAAGAATAGAGTATTAGATTTGGGTATGTTTTAGAGAAGTGTTTGAAGATGCTAAATCCAAAATTTGGTGGTCCGGATCACTGTGTAGTAGAAGTTGTGCTCACCAATTTGTAGAATATATTTGACAGAGTTTCTGAGTTGTGCAAAGGTGTCTAGGAGAAAGTATTTTGCTCTGCATTTCTCCGCAGAGTGGTTTCAAGTGATGCAGTTCTGGACATATGTTTATAATGTCCTTAGCTATCTTCATCCTAAAGGATTTGTGATTTGGTGCTCCGAAAAGCAAGTTATTGAATAGCAAAACTTAGCGTTGTTATTTGTAAGTTGTCTTCAAGTGAGATTTGTTGTCTTTAAGTGAAACTTGTTGTAGCTAGATTTGTTGGCTCCCAGGTGATTTTATGTTGTTTGTGGATGTCTCTAGATCATGTTAAAGTCTTAAGCTTGATCTGTAAGCTAAGATTAAGTTCTTGGAAGCGTGTGTCTAAGTATTCTTAGTGTTTGCACAAGTTTGGGCAACTTGGGTGCTAACACTCTTTGCAGTTGTGTTTCGTGGATTGTAGAAGCATGTTGAAGCGTGTGAAGATGTATTTGGGTCCAAGCCAAGCAGTGAAGTGTTCTTCTTTCATTCATTTTCTCCGCAAGTTTGTTTAGGTCCTGACCTAATTTGAATTATGTATGTTTGCCAACCTTGGAGACTATTCCAAAGGTTGTAGATTATATTGCCGACCTTGATGTATGTTCCAAGGTTGATGATTGGTATAAATAAATGTAATAAATTTGTATTTAGTGGGTGTGGGTACAAAGATGCGAAGATGAAAGTGTTTGTGTTGTAAGGCAACGAAGGTGATATGTATTGTGCTTCAATAGAACTAAACTTAGGCATGTTGTAGATGCTATCATATCAGTTCATGGCAATGAGCCACCCCTCTTGGTAGTGAGCCACCTCTTGGCAGTGAGCCACCCCTCTTGGCAATGAGCCACCTTTTGGTAGTGAGCCACCCCTTGGCAATGAGCCAATTTGTAGTGAGCATTCTTTTGGGTAGTGAGCCTCTTTTGTTTTTCGGTATTGTTACTACATTATATTGTGAGCTAACACTCACTGTGGTTTTTCCCTTTTTAGGGTTTTCCACGTAAAAATTTGGTATCCATGTGTGTATGGTGTTGATGTGTTTAAGTTTTGATCCTACATTTCATGTTTAATCTTCATAACAAATTAAGGGGTTAAAGTAAGTGAATGTGAATGTGATTTTTGATTAAGAGAGTTTAAAATTTTTGATACAAATGATTCACCCCCCATCCTCTCATTTGTCTTGTGCCTTCAACATTTTGTTGATGTTCAAGTTCCGGAAGCATCCTTCCAATGATGCTCCAAAACACTTTTGTTGTTGTTCGAGTTCTAGGAGCATCCTTCCAATGATGCTCCAGAACCCTTTTTGTTTTAATGTTTGAGTTCCAGAAGCATCCTTCCAATGATGCTTTAGAGCCATTTTGTTGTTGTTTGAGTTCTGAAGCATCCTTTCAATGATGCTTTGAAACCCCTTTGTTTGAGTTCAAAAAGCATCCTTTCAACGATGCTCCAAAACCCCTTTATTCAAGTTCTAAAAGCATCCTTTAAATGATGCTTCAGAACCCCTTTTGTTCGTGGTTCCAATAATATCTGATTACCGATGCTCTAGAAGTTATGTTATGTTCCTTGTCCCGGAAGCATATTTTCATCAATGCTTCGATACTTGTATGATTTTACAAGACCGTTTAAGGGATATCTTCATCAACCATAATAAATGCAATTTTTATGAAAGGACAAGGATGACGTCATCTTTTGGAACCCGCACCATCACCATTAATAAGTATCACTATCACCATAATAAATGTCACCATAATCATTAATAAAGTGTCTTGACTGCAGATATAGCCATGCAATGATTGTATTCAAGTGTGTGTACACCACGTCTCCCATTACCATAATGAGTTTTGATTAACATCAGATTGGGAAAGAAAGGTATGTACATTATTTTTTCTTAAATAAGTAATAATTATATCATACAGATCAATAAGTTGGCATGAGTATTCCCTTTTTCCTAAATTAGAAACCTGTAATGACCCTCACTTAAACTGACAGAAATGCTAGAAATATGATTAAGCATGCAAGGAAATCATGATGAGGAAGTAGGAGATAATTAATGCAATGTGTCTGAAGAATATAATTCTGTTATTCACTAATTTTAAATCCAAGAAATTTTCACTAAACAACTCAAGAATTTTCCCAAATGCAATTCATTCAAGTTGTCAAAATAATTTCACCTAGGATCAGTAAAAATTACCTGTCCTTTATCATCTATTTGCAATCATGGGACCTAAGAGGAAAGCAGAGCCAACTTCAGTGGAAAAATTATTGGTAATACAAAGTGTGGCAAAGGTCTTTTAAGCAGCAAGGTGGTTAGAATTTCTGAAGGAATTTGAAGGCCATCATAAAGAATTGGTGAAGGAATTCGTGGAGAAATTTAAAATCAGCCATGCAATTGTCAGAGGAAGAAAATCAAGAACCAAACAATATCATTAGGTAGAGAAGAGAATTAGCCTACTAATGAGGCGTCACTATCATAAACCCTATGCTTTTTGAAAAGAATTTAGGAGAATCAAGAAATTTGATATTATGAAGGAGAATTATAGTGAAAGTCTCAGACTTTGTTATGAGAATTTTCAAACAAAGGATCCTTAATTAATAGATAGAGCTTGGGCAGAATGTGAAGAGAGATACACCCCTTTACCCATCCATCTAAAAAGAAGGGAGATGATTTCTCCCACTAATCTCAAATGGTCTTATAAAAGAGCACAGGGGGTGCAAAAATTGATAAAAAAGAGTTGAAAGTGAAGTGGGTGGGAATGAGATTTCAACCACCGCCACTCCTTCAGCCACCTCCTCTAGTACATGTGACTACAAACCAATTTCAATGGGAATACTAGACATGGAGACTCAAGGTACAATTGGGTAAGGGTTTTACTTGAAATCTAAGATAATGGGACATCACAGCAGGATCAATGTATGATAACAGTGCACTATTTGAAAAACACAATAGGAAAAGGGAGGTAGAGAAGTAGAATAGATTAGGTGGAGCATCACATCAAAGAGTAGGAGGATCTACTCAACCTTAGGAGGGGAGAAAATGATGAGGCAAAAATTAACCTCATCATAACCAGCCAAATTATCCTTTTCCACAGCCTGATTGAGCCTACCATGCCAATAATATTTGATTTATATGATAGATTGTTATTTATTTACTTGAAAATAATGTGTAAATACTTTACTTTCTATTTTGACTAAATTGAGTTCCTAAGCTAATAAAGTGTGGTTTCAAAAGTGTAGACTGTGGACAATAACGTTGCATTAAAAATTTACATTAAAGAAAGGGCTACCCCCAAAGTTGTTGCAGCTTTTGCTGAGAGAAGGAAATTTGACAAAATACATATTTACTCTTAACAAGTATACCTTGACTTTGTTTTCTTGTCATTTATGATGGAAGTAAGGGCATGATTATGTTCAAACTAATGGGAAAAGATATTCAATATTTTTGGGAGCATTTATTTCTTTTATTTCATCACTCTCTTCTTTATTTTGTTTAATGCTTATAGTTGTATAGAATATGTGAATGGTGGCATAGCACAGGGCTCTCCTGAATTTTGTAGGTTGGGTACACTCCTGATTACTTGTTCCTCCTCCAGACAATTTTGCGCTCTGATCCCCAGGTACTATCAATTGATATAAATATATTTTTGATGTTGAATCTGAAGATGTTTTGAAGAGAGGTCTTATTTGTTGAGTAAATTTTCCAGGGCGCTGTAAACTTTGCACTGATGATGTCTCAAATGGAGGATGGTTGTCCAGTTGATTACAATGTCATCATAGATCTCTTTATTCAGGTAATTGCTTTCTAGTTGTTGTAAATTCATATATCTTCTTCATATTGATAAAGAGCTTATGGTTTTTGATATGGAACTTTGAAGTTGAGGTGACTATTAAACTATTGCTCTCAATGTAATTTATTTTGTCATATGATTATTTCTTGTAGTGCCTGTATTTGGTGATAAAGTATATTCTTTAGAAAATACTTAGGAGCTAACTAGAAAATATTTCCATCGAAATCAGATTTAATAACTTGTCTGGGTTATATATTGTTCTCAACACATTGTCAAAGGTTGTTTTGTTGGTCAATCTGATAGAATATTGTCTAGATATTTTGTAGCCAAATTAAGCATAAGTAAAACTTCTTATGTTGAAGTATAATCATTTGTCAATATAACTTACTATCTATCTTTTTGTTTCGTATGTAAATCTATATGCAACATAACATGATCCGTGAAGCAACATCCTTTTTCTTGGATGCTTTGAAGCCTAATTTACCAGAACATGCGCATCTTCAAACTAAGGCAAGTTGTTAACATGATCATGAAGCAACTAGATTTTAAATTTTTTTAGACGTAGTTTAAAACATGCTTACGTGCAAAGTCCGGCAAAAGTGAAAATGAACTATTTATACATTGTTGGTTGTAGAAATTATTGTGATTTCAGCTTTATTGATTTTATCTATTCTGCAGGTTCTTGAGATTAATTTGGTAACTTTCTCAAATGTTGCTGATGCTATCTTGGCAAATGGAATTTTCAGTCACTATGATCATCCTTGTATTGCACAATTGTGTGAGAAAGCTAGTTTATACATTGAAGCGGCAGCCAAAACTAGACAAATCAAGGAGGTGGAATGTGTAACCAAAGAGTCAAACTTCTATGATGTTGAAAAGACAAAGAACTTTCTTATGGAAGGAAGACTGCCAAATGCTCGTCCACTGATAAATGTTTGTGATCGGTTTGGATTTATAACTCAGTTTTCTCAGTCACAACACTGAGAAACACACTTTGTAATGCATTTTTCAAAGCAAAGACACATATTTAAGTCTTGTATCTGTTGTAAGAACACCTTTTCTCTATAAAATTTTAGTATTTTGCCTCCTTGATAGCTATTTCACTATGTGCAAATGAATGATTGGTTATGTTTTTCTATGTTTTATGTTTAAACCTCAACAGCATTGTCTCATTTCCAACACTTTTAGGCAAAAACTAATGAACAAAAACAATTAAATAAACTACCAATTGACTAAATATACTACCAATTGATAGAGCAGTGAATAAATATGACTAAATATAATGATTATGCAAGTAATAAACAATGTATCAATATACTACCAGTTGACAGAAATCTGTGAACAAAAACAATTAAATAAACTACCAAATTGATCAAAATGATGATTAAAATTAATGACTAAATACACTACCAATGGATGGAAATCAGTGAATAAAAATGACTACATAGGTGACCGGTTAACAACAATCAATGACTCCTATTTTTGAAGAAAGGTGAAGTGTTGCATAGCCTGCAAGGTGGTTTCAATAGAGAGCAGCTCCCCAAACCCTAGGATGACATCTGCCATATGATCATCAAGTATTTCACACTTGAAGGTAGGTTTCGACGTTTCTTCCACACCACTTTGTTTTGATGAATCACTTTAGGCATAGCAAACACAATAGCTTTCTATTTTACCTTCTGTCTTCCCTTGAAGTTTCTGTTGAGGCAGCCATGGAGCAGCACAAGATTGATTCTAAGAAACCCCCTATTCTGCTCCACCAGGGGCTTATTTACAGGTTGTACAAGTTCCATTTAGCCCTCTGTCCTCCCACGACCATCACGGCAACCTATGGTGACAACTCCTCTGCAATGCCTAAACCTAAAATGAAACCTACTCATAGCAATCTGGTGATAATCATTGAAATCACCCCTGAGAAGTACACCCAATCCCACAAGTCCATCAAAGCCTCTTCTACCAAGAAGAAACCCATTGTACTAAATAGACCTGAGAATCCTAAGACAGCTAGTCCTAAGCCAACCAAAAGAAAACTTGTTGTCGATGAAGCTAAGGGCGACACACCCATTAAGAAAGTCAAGAAGGGGAAGGATGGAGATAGCCTCTTTGTGAATTCTAAAGATATTCCTAATTTGGAGATGCACAACTTGGTGATTGAGGTGGAGGAGTTGGTGGATGGTTGGGATGGTAGTGAAGATAAAAAATATGAGGAGTATGTTTTACCTTAGAGCAAGGTTAGGGCTTCGTCAACCAGAAGATTGACTAGATTGGCCGCAAAACCTACCCCTGTGCACAAGGAACAAGTTTATTCTGCTGAGTTGGAAGGTGGTGAAGAGAAACTTGATGGTGAGGTAAAGACCAAGAACCAGGAGGACACTGTGGTCCTGGAGACGGTGGATGAAGGCCCAAACAATTTCCTTGAACTTAATCTTCTTGGGTCAGAGACGGATACCTCAGAGAAAACCAAACAAGATACTGGCAAAAGCAAAAAGGGAAAAGAAAATTTCTATCAAAGGCAATGAGATTGTGGACATAAAAAATAGAATGACGAAGCTAGAGAACAAGTTCATGGCGCTGGTGAAGTTCACCTCTAAAGTTATGCATAGGTCTGCGACCACTCTGGCAGTGCTAGAAAATATCAAGCTTACTAAGAAGGGCATGAAGGACAAAGAACTAAAGGAGTACGAGGCTATGTACCAATTCCTGTCTGAGGATTGGGAACAACTCTATAACTAGCCTTGGGGGATTTTTTTGTTTTTATGTTTATGCTTGATGTCTATCCGTTGTTAAACTATTATATCTACATTTTTTGTTGGTGATGGTTCTTTCTGCTGGGTTGGTCTCTTTTTGCTGACTCTTTCGCGTGTCCTTGGGGATGTTTTGTATTGGGCTAGGCACCCTAGTTTTTCCCTCTTATCTTATCAAAAACAACAATCAATGACTAAATATATCAATGAATAAAAAATGACTAAGTGACTAGTTTACAACAATTAATGACTAAATTAACGACTAAATATACTACCAAATTGATCAATCAAACCAACTAATAAATGACTAAAAATGGTTTAGTCGTCAATTCGGTCGTGTTATAAATGACTAGCAATAAACTACTAATGGTCACATGACGATGTTTAGTTATTTATAAGTAGTTTTTAGTACTTTTTTTAATCATATATTGTTGTTTATGTACTAGTGAAACTGAGAAAATGCTCCAAGGAGTGCCCAGATGATGTTTTTGAACCCTGATTTGTCAGGAGGCCAACTGGAGGACACTAGTGAAGGCGCCCAAGTCTAGGGTGCTACTTTTTCATCAAATCTGGATTCTTTATGCTCTGTACTACCCTTCTGCAACTCCACTCTGCAAGATCTAACACATGTAACATGCAATCACAAGAGAGGGGTTGGGGGGTTGTGGTGTTTAGGAGCTTGCCTTAGTCAAGCCCCAGAATGGCATTCAAGCCTTCCAACATCGTTGTTAGATAGCGAGTGTGTGTCCTTGGTGGACAAAGACAAAAGCAATGACTAAATAGATTAATGAAAGCACAAATAGATATCACCTTGAAGGTAAAACCCTCATGGAAGGATAAAGCTCTTTCATGCCATGAGGAGATGGATTGATGAAGCCAAATCTACAACAAACAAACACAATAACAACACAATTCTGTTTTGCAACACAATGAAAACCTTGAATATCCTTAGCATAAGATCACAAGTTCGCATTATCCATCTAGTTTGCAAATGAAGTCCTAAACATGCTTATATATGCATTCCCACTTTAAATTTTGTAATACAAACTTAAGATGTTAGCATGGGACCTAACTAACGGTCACATAACTAACATTTGAATTTAGGACCTGCCTAAAATAGGGAAGGACTAGGGAGTGAGTGCCCAAGTCCTTAGGTCCTATTTTAGGGCAGGATTAAGCCCACAGATGACACTCAAGCCCCATTTGACATGGGTTTCAAGCCATTTTGCATCGAGAGTTAAAATAAACATGCATGATTACACTAAAAGGACCCGGGAGCTAAACTAAGGAGGGAAAAAGTCCTAGGGGACATTTTCTGATGTAATAGTTAAAAGTATGTTTATGCTTTATTGAACTTCTCTTATCATCGAGTCATGTTAGAATCTATAGTACATTTTTGAATTTAAAAAGAAAAAATATCTAATGTGTAAAATAGTTCTAGTATGTGAATATCTAATGTGTACATAATTTTTGAATTTTAAATCTAGTATACATGACTATCAGAATGTATAAGATAGTTCTTGATAAATGATAGTACAAAGATAGTTCATGGTAAAAAATGATAAAATAAAGTAGACCTAATAATTCCTTACACATGATAGACCTAATAATTCCTTAAATAGGTTCATAATCTTAATGTAGGTTCATAATGTTAATGTATTCACTTTCATGATAGACCTAATAATTCCTTTTAAATAAATTTGTATTCCCTTACATAATATTAATGTAGGTTCATGATAAACCTAATAATTCCTTACATGATAGACCTAATAATTCCTTAAATAAAGTTGTCTCTAAGTCCTGTTCATAATGTTAATGTACATTCCCTTGATTGTTGAGCTAAAATTTTCAAATGCACTTCCATTTATTTCATATAAAAGAAAAAAAACACCATTTAAAAATTTGAAAGAATATATTGAAGACAAAAAATAATGATACAATGCAGCTATAGCATGATGTTCAACATGAGTATATATACAAGTAGCTAATAGGTCCACTATTAGTTTGACAAGACTATAAAATTGATCTAACATTTACAGTATGATGAAATCTTGTAGTGACAATCATGCAAAAATCTACTTGTAGGGTACACCTACAAAAATAATGAATGTACAAGTAAATAACTATATATATAAATAACACTGAATGCCTTTCTCAACAATTGGGTAATGAAGGAGAATAGATAGAATTTTTTGCTCTACAACTAGGGTTTAGAATTTTGAATTCGTGTTGGGTAGGAATGGATGGAGACAGTTCGGGGGGGTCTCATGATTCAGTCCCCTCCCTTGACTCCAGGGGGTGTAGCTAATGGCATGGGTGGTCGGAGGGATCACGTGGCCTCAGCTTTGAAGTCAAACCCCAAGAAGTAGATGGAATCTCTTGTGGGTATTGTCAATGGTACAACCAATACTCCAAGCAACCAACTGGTGGTTTCAGAGGTGGATGGTGCTAAAGCACTTAAACTACCAGTGTAGACTATGTTGCAGGTTGTGGCATCTATGGATAACACCCTGGTGGGGAAGTTTTTTTACTTCAGGCCCAATATTGACTTGGTTCGTCATTGGATGATGACAAAGTGGTCTCTCAAGGGGAGCGTCTCAGCCAATGCTATGGCAGGAGGTATGTTTTTATTTAAATTTACCTCTCAGGAAGATATGTTGTCAGTTCTAGTTGGTGGCCCATGGCTATGACCCCAAGGCTGACCTCAATCAGTCAGCACCAGTTTGGGTTTACTTACTAGGTCTTCCTCTAGAATTTTGGGAAAAGGAAATTTTTGCCTAGATAGGTAACTCCTTCGGTAACTATGTCACTGTTGATAAGGTTACGAAGGGAAAGGCAAAACTAGTTTATGTCAGATTTTGTGTCAATGTGGACATCTTGAAGGCCCTCCCCACATCCATTATACTGGAATCCTAATTTGGTAAGTCGACGCAGAGTATTTAGTATGAGAATGCTAGGATGTTCTGTCAAAATTGCATGAAAGCTGGTCATGTCTTTACCCAGTGCCAAGCTCCGAAGCGTAACCCTCCCTTGAAGTCAAAACAAGTGATGGAGGACATGGAGGAGTACCCCTTCAAGGAGGATATCTTGAAGATAGTTGACTCTCCCCCAGCTTCTCCGGAGAAGGATACCTCTCTGGAAACTCCTATGGAAGATGCCCAAATAGATCAGCCTACACAAACTCATGAGCCTCAGGTGGAGGGGGACCTGGCAGTAGAACTGACAATTGTTGGGGAGGAGGAGAGCCAGAGGTTGATAGATACAGGGATGGGAAACCCACCCAAGATTCAGGAATCAGTTGTAACTAAGGAAGGTCTGGGAAACTTGGAAGAAGGAGAGATAGGAGTGGATCTCAGCCCACATAAGAGTACTCTATCTTTACAGAGTAGGGTTAATGGAGTCGATAGTCTTGGGGACTCTCTAAGGTTCCTTAAAACCAATACGAGGGCACTATTGAAGAATATCTCACTTTCCCCAGGAGCAAGTTCAAGCGGGAAGTTGAAAGATAAGGGAGGATGTACTGTTGTGAAGAAGAAGGGGAAAAGTAGCAGCCATAAGACAGCCGATGTGGGGGGAGATAGTAAGCTCGAAAGGCCAACCCACATGAAGACCAGACAAAAGGAGATGGAGTAGGAGATTGCTGGTGGGAAGCAGTCCACCTTGGTAGCCCCTGCTAGAAAGTTCAAGAAATGAAGATAATCTCCTAGAACATAAGAGGGTTGAACAGCCCTCATAAGCAGTTGCTTGTTAGGAATTGTGTATTCGATAATAAAGTTGATAATCTTCTTTTGCAAGAAATAAATATGTTTGAGGAAAGCTTTAAATCTGTCCTTAATTATATTTGGCCTAATGCTAAGTATGATATAAGTGAGGCTATTGGGACCTCAGGAGGAATTGTTACTCTTTGGAGACAAGACATTAATGGCAAATTCATATCTTGTTCTAAGAATCATGTGGAGGTCATTTTTTTCTCTCCTCTTGAAAGGTGGACGTTGATAAATGTTTATGCCCCCAATTCTCGCAATAGTAGAAAGGAAGTTTGGGAGAGTCTGGTAGACAAAATGAGGAAGAACAGAAGTGTCAATTGGATGGTGGCCGGAGACCTTAACTCCCCTCTTTTCCCTTCAGAAAAAATGGGGGGGTTAACTGACTATTCTGACAGCATGATGGATCTTGCAGATTTTCTTGCGAATGCAGGCCTAATGGATGTGGATCTGTCTGGACAGGCCTTCACTTGGTCAAATAGAAGACAAGGGAATAATCTGATTCAGCTTAAGTTGGATAGATTTTTAATCTCTTCCTACTGGACTATCTAGAATTCCCTTCATTTATCTATTCTTTCTAGGATTGGTTCAGACCATAGCCCTCTCCTGCTTAACTGGACTGGGAAAGGCAATAAAGGTCCTTTTCCATTTAGATTTGAAATGATGTGGGCCCTTCATCCTGATTTCAGAGATTGCTTGTTAAGTTGGTGGATGATTCCAGTTCAAGGGCCGGCAATGTTCAGGCTGGTTAAGAGATTGGCCAATGTGAGAAACATGGTGAAGGGATGGAATAGATTTACTTTCAGAAATGTCTTGAGTAGGAAGAAAATCATTATGGAAAAATTGAAAGAAGGTCAAAGAAAAATAGATCAAAGAGACATATCTAAGGATTTGCACTTGATGGAGAAGAATCTCTCAAAGGAATGGACACAGACTATTAGGGAAGAAGAGGTCTATTGGAAACAGAAATCTAGGCTTCAGTGGCTTAGAGAAGGGGATAGGAACACCTCCTTCTTCCATCAATCTACTCTAAGACACGGGAAGAGAAATACCATCAGATCTCTTAGAGATGAACAAGGGATACTGGTGGAGGAAGAGGAAATGATTGGTAACATGGCGACGGAGTCCTTTGAAACTCTACTAGCAGAGCAGTAATCAAGAGTGCTAGAGGAAGATATGAGCCCTCTTCTGGAGGTGATTCCTAATATTCTCACTGAGGAGGATAATTACTTATTGACCAAACCCATTACCCTAGAGGAGGTTAGAGTGATGGTGTTCTCCATGGGAGCTTATAAAGCCCCAGGCCCTGATGGGTTTCCCTCGGTGTTTTTTCAGATGTTTTGGGAGATTATTGGTAATGATATCCTGCTGGTAGCATAGGATTTTTTTAGGACTGGGAGACTCCTATGGTAGCTAAACAACACTTTTATAGCTCTTATCCTGAAGAAGTCTGAAGTCCAGACCATGGCTGATTTTAGACCAATTAGTTTATGTAATACGATATATAAGGTCTTCACTAAACTTTTGGTTTTCAGATTGCAGCCCCTATTGGATAAGCTCATAGCTCCTACCCAGAAAGGCTTTATCCCAGGGAGATAGATCCTGGATGTAGCAATCACCACCCATGAAATAATTCATTCTATCCAAAAAAGCAACACCCCAGGTATGATTTTCAAACTTGATGTCTTGAAAGCTTATGACAAGGTTACTTGGGACTTTCTCCTGAGAATCCTCAGGAAATTTGGTTTTAATGAAAAAATCATTAACATCATTAAAGAATGTATTTCTACAGCTAGATTTTCAATGCTTGTTAATAGTTCCCCAAAAGGTTTTTTCCCTTCTGGGAGAGGCATTAGATAAGGTGATCCTCTTTCACCTTATTTGTTTATCATGCTTGCTGAAGTTTTGGGAAGGAAAGCTTGTAATCTATTAATGTAGGGGACTCTTCGCGGGATAAAACCTGCTTCAACAGCCTAAAATTTGGCGATCCAACAATTTTTGGATGACACTACTGTGTTTGGGTCAGCTTCGATGGTGGAAGCTAGAAGGTGGAAGGATCTTTTAAAGAATTATGAGGCTGTTTTAGGTTAAAGTGTCAATTTTGACAAAAGTCATATCTATTTCTTGAATACTCAGCCAGACCTCCAACAGAAGATTATTGGAATCTTGGGTTGTTCGAGTGAAAGTCTCCTAGCTACATATTTGGGCCTCCCTCTACCCACTAACAAAGTTCCTATGGAGTTTTGGAAGGTGCTAGTGGAAATAACTCAGAGAAAATTGGCAGGATGGAAGGGTCCTCTCCTGAGCCAAGCTGGGAAGTTTCAGCTGCTCAAAGATTTTTTACAAGGGATGTCTAACTATGCGTTAAGTCTCTTCAAAATCCCTAAGAATGTGGCTGATAAGATCTAACATATCCAAAAGAAGTTTCTTTGGATGGGGGTTGAAGAGAAAATAAGAATGGCACTTGTGAGCTGGGAGAAAGTTTGTGTAACTAGAAGACAAGGGGGTCTGAGCCTTAGAAGAATTCATTTGATGAACAAGGCACTGCTAGCCAAGATCGGGTGGAACCTTATTCAGAATAGCACTGATTGGGGGGATATCATCAGCCAAATATCTCAATGGAGACTAAGGTAGAAGCTTTATTGTAAAGGAGAGCCTTCCCAAGGGCTTGATTATTTAGAATGGGACTATTAAAACTAGAGGCCTCATCTGACAAGGTCTGAGATGGAGGATTGGGGATGGTAAAGAGGTTGACTTCTGGAAAGACCGGTGGTTGAAGGATACACCCCTGATAGAGCTGGATTATGGCAGGATTGTGGGGAGGACTAGCAAGGTGCTTGGCACTAAAGTGGATGACTACATAAACACCTATGAAGGTCTCCAGAGTTGGAAAGAGATCTTAGGTTATGCCCGGGATGAAGGTGAGAAGGAAAAGATGGTCCAGCTTCAAAAAGCTTTAGGAGAGTACAGATTATCTTTTTTTGTCAAGAGGGACAAGATGGTCTGGGATAAGGATAAAAGAGGACTGTTTACTATCAAAAGTGCGTATAATCTATTGTTAAACCATGGAGATGGAGGAGTTTGGAGTAAAATCTAGTTCCCTAAACTCATCCTGAAGATTAACTTCTTTTGGTGGACTCTAATGCATAATAAGGTCTTGACCCTGGACAATCTGAAAAGGAGAGGTTTCTGTATGCCAACCAGATGTATATTGTGTGAATCTGAAGAGGAATCTTTGGCTCATCTCTTCCTTCATTGCAGTTTTGCTTGGGAGGTCTGGGGACTCACTCTCTAAAAGCTGAATGTTAATTGGTCCCTGAACAACAAGATGGAAATGTTGGTGGGGGAATGGAAGCACCCCTATAATCTAGTTCTTCCTATCTCAAAGGAACTATGGAGCCAAATACCTCCCCATTTAGCTCTAAGTTTGGGGAAGGAACATAACAATAGAATCTTCAGGGAAAAGAGCAAAACCCCTCTGGAGGTCTTTCAACGCTTTGCCAAGTTGTTAGCTGACAACATCAATTCCTGTCAATTTAAAGTTGCGGATAGTCACCCGGGGAGAGAAGAACTAAATATGATAAAGAACTAGAACTTGAACTCTTATAAAGTGGACTTGACTAAAAAGGTAGCCCGGGCTAGAACCAAATGGACTCCACCACAACAAGGGTGGATTAAGCTGAACTTTGAGGGTGCGGCTAAAGGGAACCCGGGTACTGCTAGTGGTGGTGGTATCTTAAGAACAGATACTGGAGAGTGTGTTGTTGTTTATGTTGGAGGGATTGGCATTAAAAGAAATAATGAAGTGAAAGCCATGGTTATGCTATGGGGTATTAAGCTAGCTATCTCCATGAACATCAAAAGGCTACATATTGAAGGTGACTGCCAGTTAATTGTGAATGCTGCTCTTGGTCATTCTCAGATAGGATGGAACCTTGAGGATATCATGGGGGACATCAAGATTCTTCTAAATGGTCTGGAGGCCTATAATATTTCCCATATCTACAGAGAAGGAAACGTCATGGCTGATGCCTTGGCTAATGTTGGAAGCAGGCTGGATGGATGGTGATGTTGGAGAAGTGTCTCAAGCTTGTCTCAAGAAATTCGTAACCTGATTGAGAAAGATGGTAGGAGACAGGAAATATAAGTGGTGGGTAATGGTGGTCACCCTGTGGTATCACCAAGGTGTGATATGGGCGGGAGTTCCTAATCTTGGGGAAAGCGAGATCAACAGTTCAAATTTTCAAATTAATTCTGACGGGATTGTCAAGAATCTCCTACAGAATAAGGTGGCAGGGTTGTGAATGAGTCAACCGGGTCTTATTAACAGAAGTTAGGGTAAAGGGGTCCATGAGGATATTAGAGACAGCCTTGATAATAGTACTATGAGGAGATTGATGGGAAATCTTGGTTGGCATGCCAAAAGGCGTAAGGACCTTAGTATTGGTGGAGATCCGGGGTCTGGATTTCACATTTCTAAAAGGACATGGAGTGGATAGGTGGCTGGGAGATGGAGGACAGATGTGACGGCTAAATTCATGATCCATTGTGGTTGGTTTAAGACAGAGGCTGGCGTCGCTTACCTTCACACGAGGTGGCAGCTAAATCCTTCCCCCGATGCGATGTATCTCGGTGGCAATTTTAAGGCTTGCAATAGTAATAATGGCACCGTCATCATTACTACTACTCAGCACATTTTCTATTTTAGTGGTACCTTCTGTAATTTCATGGCTATAAATTATGTTTATTTCCATATTGATCAAAACCAGTTCAGTTTCCTTAGCCATTTTCAGATCAGTAAGATGGGAGGAGATATCATGAAAATTAAACCCAGCTCGGTCGAGGAATTTAAGCAAGACCCTATTGTTTGGCATATTATTCAAGAGGGGGAGGTGGTGCCTTTTCTTGAAGGGATGACGGGGCACGATGAAAATCTGTCAAAACAGTTTGCAAAATCGTGGGATGAGGAAACCAGAGAAGTCAGGATTGGGAAGATTGGTTTCCAAATCTCTGAGGAGGTCATTGGTCAAGCTACTGGTTTACCCATGAAAGGAAAATAGCATTCGAGGTGCAACAAAGTGGCCGACTCAAAGCACATGAATCTCTTCTTCCATGAGGAGGAGGTTCCCGTGAAACTTCATGGTGGTTTTGCGAGAGAGGAGTTGCCGGAGCCGTGGAGACAAATCTATCTCATGATAATGAAGTTTTTCACACTGGAAGGGTGATTCTGAGTATACTATAACTATTACTTTTCTCTCTTAAATCATTTTAGGAACAAGGTTGAGAGTAGTTTCCCCTTCTTTTTACTTTCTTCACTAGAAAATTCCATTAAGTCAGTCAGGGAGCTTAGGGCCAAGAATGCCAACCATCCTCTCATTCTGATTCATCAAGGCCTTATTTTGAAACTGTATCATTTCCACCTTGCCCTTTGTCCACCTAAGCCTATTCAAGTAAAGATTCTGGAGGACCCTCAAACAGGTAGTTCCCATAGGGGTAAAGGTAAAATTAAAACTTGCATTGGGACTCCTATGATTAAGGGTGGCCCTAGTGCGGTGGAAGGGATTCTATTTGAGACCCCTACTTCTGCTAAAAACACTAAACAGAAGTATGTTACTCCGGTTCAGGGAAGGAAGTCTAGCCAGAGAGACATGGCGGAAGAATTGGATGAAATTCTGATGAAGAAGTAGAAGGACGAGAAGGGTCCTACCACGGAGGATTCTCCTATGAGAATTGTTGAATTGGACACTATTCTAGATATGAAGGGTTGTAGTGAAGGTGGGGAGACTGCTCTCTCGAGTATCCGCTACTCCAAAAGGATTGCTGGGAAGCTTTGATTAGTTCTCCAGGGGTGGAAGGTTCTGAGGACTCTGAATTTGTGGAGGAGACTATGGATGAAGAGGGGGAGGAGACTCTGATGGATTATGTCCATGAAGTTGAGGGCACCGGCCACTTTGCCTCGATGAATGAAAGCAACTCGAAAAGGCTAGAAGGTAAGAAGAAGGTAAGAAACATGTGAGGGAAACTATACATCAAGACAATAAAGGGGAATGTGCTCTATGTGGCAAGCATGCGGAGGATATCTAGAACCTTCAGAAAAGAATGGACTCTATGCAGAACAAATGGAAGGTCATGGTGGAGTTCGCGGCTAAAGCCTTACACCGAGCAGCTTCTATCTTCATTGCGGTGAAGGATATGGATGACAAGGTTAAACAAGTGGGCATTGATAGCCTTGGTGACTACAAAGAGATGGTGGAGTTCCTAGCCAAGTTTGGGGTGACTGACAGCCTGTAGTTTCTGGTTTCTCTTATTTTCTATTTTCTCTATCGTTTCATTGCTTTTTATTCTGTTGTTTTTGTGTTGTCAAACTACTATTTCTGGCATGTTAATGGCCAGATGCCCTTGGGGCTGCTTTGTTAAAGGGATCTGGACCCTGGTTTCCAGCTAAACTTATCAAAAACTATATATATACATGAGTTGATAAAAACTTTAGGATAAAGGGAATAATATAGAAGGTGAAATGAGAATGAAAGAATATATAAAAAACACAAAACATTTCAATGCAATATGTAACTAGATAACATGTCATATGAAAGATCTATGATTATATATATTTACCTATTGCGTTCACTTTTAGTTGAAGAAGTTACAAAATTGATCTAATTTGAATTTGTATAGTGAAAACTTGTAGTGACAATCATGCAAAAACTACTTGTAGGGTACACCTGTAAAAATAATGAATGTACAAGTAAATTAACTATATATATATACATGAGTTGATACAAATTTTAAGATAAAGGGAATATTATAGAAGGTGAAATGAGGATGAAAGAATATATGATCAAAAACACAAAACATTTCAACGCAATATGTAACTAGATAACATGACATATGAAATATATATGAGTATATATATATATATATACAATTACCTATTGTGCTCACTTTTAGTTGAAGAAGTTACAAAATTGATCTAACTTGAATTTGTATGGTGAAAACTTGTAGTGACAATCATGCAAAAAACTACTTGTAGGGTACACCTACAAAAATAATGAATGTACAAGTAAATTAACTATATATATACATGAGTCAATACAAATTTTAAGATAAAGGGAATAATATAGAAGGTGAAATGAGAATGAAAGAATATATCAAAAACACAAAACATTTCAATGCAATATGTAACTAGATAACATGTCATATGAAAGATCTATGAGTATATATATGCAATTACCTATTGCATTCACTTTTAGTTGAAGAAGTTACAAAATTGATCTAACTTGAATTTGTATGGTGAAAACTTGTAGTGACAATCATTCAAAAAACTGCTTATAGGGTACACTTGCAAAAATAATAAATGTACAAGTAAATTAACTATATATACGTGACTCGATACAAATTTTAAGATAAAGGGAATAATATAGAAGGTGAAATGAGAATGAAAGAATATATCAAAAACACAAAATATTTCAATGCAATATGTAACTAGATAACATGTCATATGAAAGATCTATGAGTATATATATACAATTACCTATTGCGTTCACTTTTAGTTGAAGAAGTTACAAAATTGATCTAAATTGAATTTGTATGGTGAAAACTTGTAGTGACAATCATGCAAAAAACTACTTGTAGGGTACACCTACAAAAATAATGAATGTACAAGTAAATTAACTATATATATACGTGATTCAATACAAATTTTAAGATAAAGGGAATAATATAGAAGGTGAAATGAGAATGAAAGAATATATGATCAAAAACACAAGACATTTCAATGCAATATGTACAACTAGATAACATGTCATATGAAAGATCTATGAGTATATATACAATTACCTATTATGTTCACTTTTAGTTGAAGAAGTTACAAATTTGATCTAACTTGAATTTGTATGGTGAAAACTTGTAGTGACAATCATGCAAAAAATTACTTGTAGGGTACACCTACAAAAATAATGAATGTACAAGTAAATTAATTATATATATACACGAGTCGATACAAATTTTAAGATAAAGGGAATAATATAGAAGGTGAAATGAGAATGAAAGAATATATCAAAAACACAAAACATTTCAATGCAATATGTAACTAGATAACATGTCATATGAAAGCTCTATGAGTGTGTGTATATATATATATATACAATTACCTATTGCGTTCACTTTTAGTTGAAGAAGTTACAACTTTGATCTAACTTGAATTTTTATGGTGAAACCTTGTAGTGACAATCATGCAAAAAACTACTTATAGGGTACACCTACAAAAATAATGAATGTACAAGTAAATTAACTATATATATACATGAAACAATACAAATTTTAAGATAAAGGGAATAATATAGAAGGTGAAATGAGAATGAAAGAATATATCAAAAACATAAAATAGTTCAATGCAATATGTAGCTAGATAACATGTCATATGAAAGATCTATGGGTATATATATACAATTACCTAATGCGTTCACTTTTAGTTGAACACTACAAAATTCATCTAACAATTTGTATGGTGAAAACTTGTAGTGACAATCATGCAAAAATCTACTTGTAGGGTACACCTACCAAAATAATGAATGTAAGTAAATTAACTATATATATACTTGAGTTGATACAAATTTAAGATAAAGGGAATAATATAGAAGGTGAAATGAGAATGAAATAATATACAAATGTTCATCGATACAATCATGTAGGATCTAGACTTGTAGGGGACCTGCAAAATAATTAATGTAAGGGGAGGTAAGAGGATGGCTTAAGGGGATATAAGAGGATGGATTAAGGGGATGTAAGAGGATGGCTTAAGCAGAGCTAAGAGGATGACTTAAGGGGATGTAAGAGGATGGCTTAAGGGGAGATACACGAGTCAATACAAATTATAAGATAAAAGGATGGCTTAAGGGAATGTAACAGGATGGCTTAAGGGAATGTAAGAGGATGGCTTAAGGGGATCTAAGAGGATGACTTAAGGGGATGTAAGAGTATGGCTTAAGGGAATGTAAGAGAGGTGGTGTAAGGGGAGATACACAAGTAAATACAAAGTATAAGATTAGCATTTTTATAATTTGAATCATGATGATTAACCTACCCACTCAAACTATGTGTCATGTGAGAAAATTAGTTTTATATTTATAGGAAATTATTTAAGGGTAGGTAAGAGGATGGCTTAAGGGGAGATAAGAGGATGACTTAATACAACTATATTAACTATTGATTAAATATATACAACTATATACATACCTATAAATTTACTCCATTGTACCATCTGCATCCTCTCTTTTTTGTAATGCATCTATAATTGACTCATGTTTTTCCATAGAAAGTGTCCATAACTCTTTATTAGCAAGTCTCCCTTGATATCTGACTAGTTTTATATTTGTTTCCACAACCAAATGTGAGTAGTGTATGATTTTATTATGTTTTTCATAATCTTCAAATGCAAGCAAACCATTCTTTCTTATTAGATATTTATGTAGCCAAGTGCCAACAACAACCACAGAACCTGTTGGATATATGTTTTGTCTCAACACATCAAGCCAACCAATACTCAGTTTCCTCTTCATTACCCTCAGGTGCAACAACAACATACACATGTCCTGCAAAAAAATTATTTAATTCAATAAAGTGCATGACATTTATATAATTCACATAAATACACATGTGCATACATATATAATTATATATATTACAAAAAAATGTAATAAAAAATATTGAATTAAAGTACCATCTTGTACAAAGTCTAAAACACGATCATAGTCATATGATGCAAACACTTGATTATCATCTTCAATTGTTGTTTCAAGTTGATCATGTGTTTCTATAGGTGTCAAGGATCTTTGCTTTCATTCTTCAACACATTTTGTATTTTCACATGCTTCCCAATCACCTGCAATACAAAATAGACAAAAACATGCAAGCTCCCTAGTCCATATAGTCCACGTGCTTACATTTGAACTCTTAAATGAATGCCATTTTGTTGATCCACTAATTGTCTCACAATCAAGTTAAGTAAGAATATTCTCTTCTTCAACTAACCAAAAGAATCATCAAATTGTAGAGTTCTCACTTGATCCCATAGATAAATTTTCATTACATTAATCCACAATTGCACGTGCATCTCTAAATTTTCTTGCATCCTCAAATTTTAGTTGCTCTCTAGCAAGAGCTCTTTTCACATATGCTCTAGCTCCACCATGTTCTCCTTTACCATGTCCAGCTTCAAAAAAACTCCACATATGTTGGATATTGTTTTCTTTGTGAGCCCTACATAGCCAATAAAATATTAAAACATTTTGAATTTCCCTATACAGTTATCTTACCATATGAGATGTTGTGCCATCTGGATTTCTCTTTCTTTTAAACTTTCATAAATTTTTTTGAAACAATATTACACAAAATCTTATGAGTGTAACCAGTTATCACTCAAATAGAAATGGTACTCCCTCAAAAAATTTCTATTATCTTCTGTACTATCATCTGCATGTCTATATATAATATGAACAAAGATGACCACCTGCACTGAATTATAATAATGAGATTGAATTTCCTCTTGTGGAGCAAGAGTATCATTTGTTGCAAAGTCAACCACTGATAGTATAGTTCCAATTGGAAATGTGTTTTTACATGTGCAAAATTGTCCATCAAGCCACCAAGCATATTGGGAGTGTTTCACATATTTGGATACAATATTATCCTTAAAATCTTTGATGAATGCATGCACACTAATTTTTTCTGTGACTAACTCGCAATGCTTTCCAATTTTTCCGTCCTTTTTAAATAATATTCAATATTCTTGAATCTTTTCACATCCATTAATTGTTGTCCAAATTCATGTGAAATATTTTAATGCATACATTCACCTAACAATAAAAAGTTTCCACATCTATTGCATTGTCTAAAAATACATACTTTTGAAAAAATAAGTATCCATTAGATGTTTCACAAAACAAACCTGCTATAAACTCCTTAATTGTTTGAGGTGGCATATTAATACCACATTCCTGTGTTATTTCGTTAGTATGCAAAGTACAACATATATATCAAAAAAAATCATAATAATAATGAAATTGCACATGAGTTTTACAACAACAAGAGATTCATTGTTTATTAATTTTCACATACCAAGATTTACATTTCTCGAATGATCTTTGACTTATGATAATATTAAATAGTACTAACACTGGATCATCTAAGAATTTTTTATATAATTAAGTTTGAGTCATGTCTAATAGATGTTTTGGATGAGGATCACGAATTTTGGACCCCACTCTTAATTTTAAAACATCTCTAACATTAGATGATACCCTTGTATTATCATGCCAATATTTTTCAATTAAAAATTTGATTTCATTATTTAATTTTATGTCAGACCTTGGGAGTCTACCACTAAAACTCTAACATTGGTTAATTGGATCATTTTCAATACTTTCTCCTCTTTGTAGCTCTTCTCAAAGTTTTAGGATTTATATTTAGAAATTCACTAGTCTTACTTATCATTCTTTTATTCGAAAATGATTTATTAACTAAAGTAGTTTTTATAGCTCTTCATGTTGCATTTCTATCTTTAGATCAACTCTTTTTTCCAATAGAATCAATAGCATTAGCAACACTAGTTATAACTTGTTTCATTGATTCATCTTTCTTTTTAGGTTTTAAAAAAAATGCCTAACTTTTTCATTACTTTTTGCAATTTCCACATTTTCATCAATTGCATCATGAGTTGACATTGAAATCCATGACTTTCTCTATAAAAAAATAGTTTATATAATCTATTTGCATGGTTTCTCGTTTGTCTCCAAGAAATCTTACCAAGAAGATTATCCAAGATATTTCTTTCAATCTTAAAAGAAACATTTTCATTTTCACTCACATAAGGGATTTCATTCTCATTTCCTCTTTCCATATTTTCAGTAGTACAATTGACATCATTGGTATATCCAGCTTCATTTAATAAACTAATATGATCAATATCATCAATAGGTGGGTTTGAAGACATACATGGATTTGTTTCTATAGTCACATTTTCCATATCATTGAAAGTTGGCTTTGAAGACATACCTGGATTTGTTTCTATAGTCACATTTTCCATATCATTGAAAGTTAGGTTTGAAGACATACATGCATTTGTTTATATAGTCACATTTTCTTCCATATTCACCATTTCCACATTTGCATCATCTACATTCATCCCATCCTTTATAGTCTCTTGAATGTTCTTCTCTTCAATAGTCATGTAACTAGATGCTTCAATATTCTTCATTTCTCAAATCATTATTCTTCTATCTCTCTAGTTTTTTTCTTCCTTCTCTCTATTTGCTTCAATTTCTTCAGGTGTCATGACCTTCCTATGTTTTTTTTTTTTTTTTTTTTTTTTATTTTTTTTTTTTTTTTATTTTTTTTTATGTTGATTTGATCCCATGATTACCAAACCCTCTTGATAAAAATAACAAATCATGATATTTAATCTATATTTAGATTGATGTACCTCTTTGAAATTTTGAAGTACAAGTAGATGTAGATCCTTTGTTCCATAAATTCTGAAGTAAAAGTAGATGTAAATAACAAAAACCCTCTTTTTTTATTTCTTTTGAAAGTATCCCCTGCACTTGATTCCACTTCAAAATTATTCATATGATTGATTTATTTAAAATTTTGAATACAATATGGCATGCCAAGAGATTCCACAGGACACCTGTAAATAAAAAATGTAGAAAATATCGTCGACCCGTACATCAGAAATGCAAGTTGCAGGTATATAGTGGTAGTAATTTTTTTTACTAATAATGGGAAATAACGGCTATATAAGAAATGGGTCTTAAACTGAACGGGTACTCGTTTTATAATAGGTACCCATTATATAACGAGTAGCTGTTATATAACAGGTGCCTGTTTTAGAATGGATACTTGTTCTTAAAAATTTGAATTGGTTGTCCATGTTTTCCCTTTTCTTTGGCTTGGTTTTGGTTTGGTTTTAGGCTCAGGAAAGGCATTGGTAGCTGACCTCTAGCCTTAGACCTGCAAGTACAAGTCTATGTTCAGAGCAAGAGGAAAGACTAACTTTAACTATATGGCTAACGACATTTTTTTGAATTTTTTTACAAAATTAAAACCCATTATAAATGACAATGTGTAGTTTTCAAATATGTAATTTTTTTTATTCGACTTATTTTTCTATTTATTAATTAATTTATGAGCAAACTGGTCCAAAAACTTGAAATGACAAGTGTTTGCATTTTTTTAATAACTTTTAATTTTTAATTTTTTTTTTAAATTATCATTAATCTACACATCATTATTTACAAAATGAAAACAAAAAAATATTTTATGATTAGTTTTTCTCAAATTATGTTGGTCATACACGAGGGGTTTTCAAAAATAGTAATTAGAGCCAATAAAAAATTAATTAAAAAAATTTTAGAAAAAAAATATAAAAAAATCTTCATCAAACTTCACTATACTAAACATCTTTCCCCAAAAGGATTTAGAAAAATACTTTTATTTAGGTCAAATTATATTGGTTGTACACGTGCATAGTATGATCCTAAAAAGTGACTTTTAAAAAGTGGTTTTTGTTCAAGCCTGTGAAAAATTAATTTGTATCATTTGGGTATTAGAATAAATTACATATTTGGAAACTAGATTCAAAATAAGTTACATTTCATATTACTATACTTTCTTAAGATTTTGTGTAAGTGATTCAAATTTTGACTCCAACTGCGAGAAATTTTAATTTTCAGGGAAAACACTTCCACTTTTTAGCCAAAAAGTGGACCCAACTTCTTGCACTAATCCCGTGCTGGTATATCAATAGTGTTAATATGTCCCTTTTGCAATTGGACTTCACCATTAAGATTTTTTTGTGTATGGAAGATTTTCTAAGATTTTTGAGCTATTTGTATTTGTCATGGAATATAGGACTTGGATCTAGATAGAATCATATTTGAACTTTTTGAACATATTCAGACCATACAAAGATGAGAAAACACCCCAACAATTTAGAGAACCATATTTTACTTCAGCACATCCTTGGTCATGGGTAGCGATTGTCAAATTAGGATAGAAGGTAAAATAGACAATTTTTTTGGTAAGACGAGACAAGCTAGATAACTGACAAGCATGCTCATACTAGACTTGCCTATGGTCACACAAAGCTAGATAAGACACGGGTCTTATATTTTCTGGAACACAAGATCCTATATTAACCTGAATGGATCTAAAGTGCACAAAATTGAAATCTTTATGCTTTTGAATATTATTTATTTCTTGTCTAGGGAAGATAGAAAGCATCTTTGTTTGAAAGGTTTTTGTAGGATCATATTCAATGGTTAACTCTATGACCTTCATACAGGGAATGACAAATTGCTTGAAACTGGATCTAGACACTAGATTTTTCAAAGGATTTGGATATAAAGCACTTTTACAATATACACTATCTTCTTTTAAAATAGGGGGCTTATAGGTACTTATAGTTCTTGGAATCACTTCCTCAAAAGTATCAATATCAATCACTTCTTCAATGTGGAGTTTAGCTTCAGTCGATTGTACAGATAGAATCTCATACATTCCTTCAAATCTTACTTTCTTTATGCACTCTACATCATTAGATGATCTAGAGAATCATTGGAATTCAGCCATCGTTTGGATGTGAGTTATGGGATAAAACCTAAGAGAACTTACAGGGGTTTTACAAAAGAGAAAAGATCACTAAGGTCAATAACAGACTAGGAATAATATTGTGAAAGGTAATAAAGGCTCAAATTTCAATGCATACAGCAAAACCATACATAAATAAATCTCTTCACTTCTCAGATTATAACTCAATTCACCTGATTCAAATGACTTATAACAGATCTTAGGTTCAATTTTTGGCTCTAATACCAATTAAACAATGATGGACCTTTAGACTAAACAGTGATGGAAGCTGATTGTCAAATGGTTATGGCTTCTGACTATTAATTGAACAAACTATTACACACATTTAGACTAAATAATGATGGAGGTTGATGGCCAAATGGTTACAATTTCTAACTATTAATTGAAAAAAATATCACACACATATTACCAAGTTATTTAAGTGTCTTTCAACCCACTAACACATAAGAAGACTCTTGAGGTTAATACCTTCCAAGTAAGGGAATGATTTTTGTTCCAACCTATTGGAATTTCAAAACACCCATCAACACCTGACATAGCAAGCCCTAATGGTGCTTTTAAGAACCACCCTTTTAGATACAAAAAGGAAAACATGAATATGAAGACTTGAAGTACACAATTCAAGTCCATAGAAAGAGATTTAGTGCTATTAATTACTAGAACAAGGTTGCACTCATTATTCTTAACTTGATAGAGTGTAGGCCATTTCCCAGTCTATTTGAGATCCACTACCATAGATCTAATAGTAGAATTTATATTTGGATCACTAAGCACACACTATAGTAGAACACTCACATATAGATCTAAGAACCTTATTCTCTTTGTTAATTTTAATGTTTACTTCAATATACTTCAATGCTTGCTTCTAAACTCAACTCTTATATTTAAATTGTTTGTAAAATTTTGATTACCTTATTACATTAATTAACCTAAATACCCCTTAAATATTTCTCTTCTTTGAATTCTCTTATGTTTGTTCCCTTCATTTCTTTCAAAGATATTAATTTCTATTCATGATCTTGTTTCTCCTATGTTAGTGAACAGATTTGTACTTCAAAAATAAATGTAGAAAATGACTCAAGATGCTCGGGAAGAAGAACAAACAGTACTAACAGTTGGAGAATTCACCATTGGATTGACACCCTTCCTCTAAATTTTAGAGGTATAGCTCCCTCCTAAGATATACGATGAATAAAAATATAGGGTGTGCTTTTAACCAGAAAGTAGGAAAGGTACATTAACATCTACCCATCACCATGAAGTAGACGTGCATGATTAATTTCAGAAAGAGATGAATGCGAATAACTGATACATAGCCCACCTATCCAACACTCACAAATTAATTTAAAGATATAGCTATATATTCTTCTTTAACACATACCAATGTAACAGAAGCAATATTGAAGACAGGTTACAAATTGACATAAGAACAATTGCAATCATAGAAGATACTAGGAGACACAAAGTTCTATAAGTAATTCTTCATTTCTTCAATATAAAAAAACTCAAAGTTTCTGCAATGCCTCTATACATAGGCTAAGCTAAGAGAAATATAACTGGAAATAAAACATATTAAACTTGCTCCCCTTCCCCTGTTCACAGACAGCCAGAAAAAAGATGCTTTTCCCTTCGAAAGTCCTTCCCTTTATAGTTTTTCAAACCCCCCCCCCCAAAAAAAAATTATAACTATTTGAAATGGTCTTTTTAAGTAATAGCTATCAAGAAAGTGACCTTAAAACAAAAACAATTATGTTACATCAAAATTGTGATTACCATCGCTAATTACAAAAGAACTTCATGCATGCAAGACAAGTGGCATTAGATTGCCCCCCAATTCCAACCATGTTTCCATAAAATGTTGGCACAACTCAGCACATTCTTCTTCTTCTTCTAGGACAAAAATCACCCTGCGGTATTTAGTATAACTAGTTTTCTCCTTCCAAGAAACTATGTGCAACTGGGAAATGATGTCAATCTGTTCCTCCTCGAGCCAATGTAAATTAGGTTGTAGGACGGGAATAGGCTCATCATCCCAAATTTCATTATTCGTAGGAAGTCCCATTCTGAAAGATGACTTGGTTGATAAGGAAGACTGAACTCAGAGAACACCGTCACCTTTCTCTATAGTCAGGTTTATTTAATTATGCCAGTAGGTAATGATGGTTTTTAACTTGTAAATGTCATGCTACCACCTTAGTGAGCTCCGTTACACTTGACATTTAAGAGGTAATTAATGCATCATTGATTTTGTACCTTGAGAAATGAGTCTTAAGATTGAGCTCGCATTTCATAACTCTTGAAAAGACATTCTCATTACATACCACATGAGTAATCAGATGAGTTGGCGATATCTTGAAAACTAGGAAACACCACCATAGAATTCATGGATACTATGAAGACGCTGATTAGTCAGGAATCAGGACAGATTCAGAACCTTGAACTTTAAGGAGGAGTTCACAAATTTTGAAAACTCCCGACAATGAGTGAGGTTGGGGCATCAGAGATCTTACGATTCTTTGAACTGTTAGAGTGACATTCAAAAACTTTGAACCTCCCTGACAAAAAGGAGAAGTCAGGAAGTTGGCAATTTCTTGAACTTAAGAACATAAGTCAGGGAAACAAAGGATTCATGAACTTGAAAAATGCCCGATGACAAAGACTCATAAAAATGTCCCTAAGTCTTCAAAACTTTTGGAAAATGACCAGATTGGGGCAAGGTGATGATTAGACCTTTAAGAGGATTGTGCATTAGTTCCTATGCACTAAACTTTGAAAAATTTCAAGTTTAAATTTTGGGGTAACAACAGGCTTTGATTGGGGATGAGGACTGTAAAGGACGAAGCAAGAAACCTAGAATCACAAGTATAGACCAATGCATTATCCATTGGGCAATAGAGTCAAAAAATATAGGGGACAAAGGAGCCAGAACAAGCCAAAAACAAGGCAAACAGGAAAGGAAACTAGACTACCAGCACAACAGAAACTCCTAATATGTACATGGCAGGAAGATCCTACCTCCAGAAACTCCAAAATGATCATGCAAATCCACTAACAGGCTGGGAGAAATAGCAGCCTCTATGAAATAATGGTTGATGAATGAAAAGCTTGCACACCAACAGCTGCCAACTTGTGAGCACCATGATTAAACTAATAAGAATGGCATCACATAAAGACTTCCTAAATGTGACTTCAAAAAGCCATTCTTCATTGTACACTTCTCCAAATGGACGACTCATATCAACATTACCCAGAACATAATTACCAGCATCTATCTAAATGACTTAATGTACTTGATTCTGTAAGCACAGAGAAACTAGCCCCCGGATTGGACAACCCACATAAACTCTGATATACTTCGTTATGTTCCTTATCATCAACTACATCAACCTCATCATCACATTTGGAGTGATCTGTCTCTTCAAATTCTTCTTTTTGATCCTGCATCTTGTATGTACCATCACAAGCAAACACAATAGGATCTTTTTCTTTGATATAATTTTGTGCAAACTTGAATGGATAACCCCCAAAAGAAAGAAAATTTTGAAGAAGAGGAATAAAACCAGAACCTTTATCTTCACCCTTTGACTGTATACGCACTAGAGAAATAGCTTCACTTTCACCTTTTTCTTCATATGCTTTCACTGCTTCTTCAAAGGAAATTTTAGCCTCCATATTGTTGTCCTCTTTTTGCAAATGGTGCATTGTGGTATGAGATTCTTCACCATGTGTATCTTCTTCACAAACAGAAGTCTTTTTGTGGCTGCAAGCAAGAAAATGTGTATCTTTCCCATCCCTATGTTCAATCTCTTGCAAGGTTTTAAGCAAAGATGGATACGCCATATTGGGTTGAAATTGCATGTTACCGTAAAAACTTTTCAAGGAGCTTACTTGTACAAGATCATCAAGTACCTGATTATTTTGAGATGTAGATGTGGAAGAGGTGAGGTATTCATTACAAACAATAACTTCTCATGGAATAATCTCATTCCCTACTGAAACAATCTCCTTTTTTACTGCAATACTAGGCTCAGCAATTCTATGATATGCTTCATCCTCTTTGTCCATAATCTCTGTATTTTTTGACTCAGGAAATGTGAAGTCTTCATTTTCAACTCACATGCATATTGGATAAAAGGAATTCAACACTTTATCTTCATGTTGTGTAACCCCATGTTGCTCCTCATTGCTTGAAAAAGTAAATGATTTTATCTCTGCAGTAGACAAGGGAGCTAAAATGGTGCAATTTGCATAACCTTCTCTACAATTTGCACTACGGGAGGATTGTTCATCTTCTACATTGCATGGGGGACTTACAGATACACCGTTATTTCCTTCACTATGCAAATAGTATGCCTCAATTCTTCTATCCATATGAGATGTAATTTCTGCAACACTTACTTCATTTCTACCAAAATGTTTGGAATCAAAAACAAAGAGATTAGATCATTCAGCAGAAGGAGATTGAATATTATGGAAACCTATAGGCTTGGAATTTTGTTTATACATAATAGGCATCCTCATAGGTTCATGAATCAAATTATCTGCAATCTGATTTACTTTCCATGGGCCACTCAATATCAAATCATCTTCTATTTTTACAGCCTCTTGTTGTGCAATTTCAACATCTTTTATTCCACTCTGCCTCAACTCAAATTGAACATCTAGATACAATGCAAAAATAAAAGTACATAGCTGGAGTTGCTTACCTGGTTGAAAGGATGCAGGAATCTTTTGGAACAGATAGTTGAATTTATCCATAAAATCTCTGATGGGTTCACCTTCTTTCTTTTGAATGTTGAGGAATTGACATAGCAAAGCAGCTTCATCAACAAGGCCTTTATATCTTCCCAAAAACTTAGTCTTCAATGAATCCCAATTAGTAATACATTTATCTTCCAAATGATGAAACCATTCTGTTGCAAGCCCAATAAAAGATTCTATAAATAGCCGAATAAAAATATCTTCTTTACTTACCCCCAAAATTCTGCATGCAACTGTGAACGCAAGAATGTGATTTTCAGCATCTTGAGACTCTTCTCCACTGAACTTCAGGAAATGCTTTCTTGATCTTTCAGGCAACAGTGAGTATACGGGCAAAGAAAGAGGCCCAAAATGATTTCCCCATGGCTGGGAGGAAACCAAGGCCATAATGCAATTCTGAAGAATAAATTAGCAACGGGTCTTTACTGGAACATAATATTCCTGAGTACATTTCATCAAACAGAGCCGCAAGCCTCCGTCCTTGGGGAGGCACCTTCAAATTTATGGGAACATTGATCTTTCACTTTCGAATCCCCAGTGGAGTCACCAAAAATCTGTTAGTGAACAGATTTGTCCTTCGAAAATAAATGCAGAAAATAACTCAAGATGCCGGGAAGAAGAACAAATAGTACTAACAATTGGAGAAGTCGCCATTGGATTGACAACCTTCCTCTAAATTTTAGAGGTATAGCTCCCTCCTAAGATATATGATGAAAAAAAATATAGGGTGTGCTTTTAACCATAAAGAAGGAAAGGTACATTAACATCTACCCATCACCATGAAGTAGACGTGCATGATTAATTTTAGAAAGAGATGAATGTGGATAAATAATACACAGCCCACCTATCTGACACTCACGAATTAATTTAAAGATACAGCTATATTCTTCCTTAGCACATACCAACGTAACAAAAGAAATATTGAAGACATGTTACAAATTGACATAAGAACAATTGTAATCATAGAAGATACTAGGAGACACAAAGTTTTGTAAGTAATTCTTCATTTCTTCAATATAACAAAACTTAAAGTTTCTGCAATGCCTCTATACATAGGCTGAGCTAAGAGAAATATAACTAGAAATAAAATAGAATAAACTTGCTCCCCTTCCCCTGTTCACAAATAGCCGAAAAAAGATGCTTTTCCCTTTGAAAGTCCTTCCCTTTATAGTTTTTCAAAATCTCCCCCAAAAAATTATAACTATTCGAAACAGTCTTTTTAAGTAACCGCTATCAAGAAAGTGGCTTTAAAATAGAAATGGTTACGTTACATCAAAATTGTGATTACCATTGCTAATTACAAAAGAACTTCATGCATGCAAGACAAGTGGCATTAGACTGCCCCCAATTCCAGGCGTATTTCCATAAAAAGTTAGCGCAACTCAACACGTTCTTCTTCTTCCTCCAAGATAAAAATCACCCTGTGGTATTCAGCATAACTAGTTTTCTCCTTCCAAGCAATTGTGTACAACTGGGAAATGATATCAATATGTTCCTCCTCGGGCCAATGTAAATCAGGTTGTAGGACGGGCATAGGCTCATCATCTCAAATTTCATTATTCGCAGGAAGTCCCATTCTGAAAGATGACTTGGCCGATAAGGAAGACTGAACTCAAAGAACACCATCACCTTTCTCTACAGTCAGGTTTATTTAATTACGCCAACAGGTAATGATGGTTTTTAACTTGTAAATGTCATGCTACCACCTTAGTGAGCTCCATTACACTTGTCATTTAAGAGGTAATTAATGCATCATTGATTTTGTACCTTGAGAAACGAGTCTTAAGATTGAGCTCGCATTTCATAACTCTTGAAAATACATTCTCATTACATACCACACGAGTAATCAAATGAGCTGGTGATATCTTGAAAACTTGGAAACACCACCATAGAATTCACGGATACTGCGAAGACACTGATTAGTCAGGAGCCAGGACAGATTCAAAACCTTGAACTTTAAGGAGGAGTTCATAAAATTTAAAAACTCCCGACAATGAGTGAGGTCAGGGCGTCAGAGATCTTACGATTCTTCAAACTGTTAGAGTGACATTCAAAAACTTTGAACCTCCTCGACAAAAAGGAGAAGTCAGGAAGTCGGCCATTTCTTGAACTTAAGAACATAAGTCGGGGAAATAAATGATTCATGAACTTGAAAAATGCCCAACGAAAAAGACTCATAAAAATGTCCCTAAGTCTTTAAAACTTTTGGAAAATGACCAGATTGGGGCAAGGCGATGATTAGACCTCTAAGAGGATTGTGCATCAGTTCCTATGCACTAAAATTTGAAAAATTTCAAGTTCAAATTTTGGGGTAACATCCTAGAGGTTAGTTGTCTTTGCTAGAATTATTACACACTTTCATCATGGGACTCACCTAGGTTATACTAACTTAAACATGTCTTTTTTATATAAAAAAAATTATTTCTCATCTAGGAATAACTTTCCTTTAACAAGAGAATTTTCATTTTTAAAACCCATACGTCAAATATTTTTCTCCTTCAATCTAATGGTTCACAAGTACATGATACAAATTCCAAGTCAAAATGCATATTAAAAATGATTGTGTATTCATATATTATATTAACCTTTCTAACTACAAAAAAAAATTAATCCCTACCTTCGATAGGGATACTTATGTTTTCACTATGTCATATTTGTTTACCTTGATAGTTGTGTGGGTAGGAAAATATATTTTTATCTCTAATATTATTTTACACTACATTTTTCATGCACTAAAAAAGGTAAAAAATGAATTTCTAATTGGACGGTGGCTTTTTTCCTTCATTAACAAAAATATTTTGCATTTGAGAAAATCTAGAAACATCTAATGGGAAAGAAGGTGAGGTAAATATTAAACCAAATTTCTAATGTTTTGGGTTATTTGTTGTAGGCAAGACACCTATTCATGTAGTTGGCTACCATTCAAGCTCATTAGATGATATGTTGTAGGAATTTCTCTTGCATGGAGGCCTTGGTATAGGGTACAAATATCCATAAAAGTATTACATACATTAAGTCCAAAGTCTACTACAATTAGGTCGTGTACTCTCCATTTTCAATGATTGTGACAAAAGGAGAGATGATGAGAGGGTTTCTAAGTTCTCCATCCACAATCACCACACCATACCTCCTACAAATGAAGAATTTGTGAAGGAAAACATGATGCAGTTGGATCAATCCTTGGGCCCTCATAACTCTATGAATATCAATAATAAGAAGAAGAAATAGAAAAAGAACATAACTATTTCTCAAGAAAAATTATTGCCTTAATAGAAGCTATTGGAAACAAATTTTCCATGGATAATTGTCAACCATCCCAACCAAGGACCTTGTGTCATTTCTTCTAAGTATTTTTAACACATGCTTAAGAGTTGAATTAAATATTATAATTTTGTGATAAATGTAGGTCTTTAAAAAAAATTAAAAATAGGTGGAGCTTCTATTTACATATCAGTAGGATGGGCTTTTGGCTTATAAAACTTTTCTTGTTGTTGGTTATTTTTAATTATTATGTTTTCAATTATAAATATATTCAGAAAATGATAGCAAAAGCCAAATATGAGGTCATTACAAAGAGATTTTCCTTAAGATGAATTGGAAGCTTATCTTTCATGCTCTGTCACAAGGTCAAATCCTAGGGTTCAAAATTTGAATGATATGTAGGGTAAATGGGCTTCCACAAGGAGTTTTATTTGCTAAATTAGGTGTCTAGCTTGGTCATTTCCTACACATAACCTTTAACAATATATAAATAATTGCATATGATTGTATGCAATCTCATGGAATATAATGGCCACGGGATATGCACAAAATGGGTTTGTCAAAAATGATTTAAAAACTTCTAAGAAAATGTAATTGGCAAGTGTAATGTTAATCTCCACAACCTTTACTAGCATCATTCTAGTCTATGAAAAAATTGGAGCTTTGGAATAGGGTATGGACATCTATCAGAAAAAAATTTGAGTGCAATCATGGTATGACACTGTGTGTTTTTGAGCATTTATTCACAAGAATCCATAAGGTTTGTAAATATGTGTTTGGATTTACACTATGGATTTAGTAATATTCTTTTTCATAAGCAACCTACTCATTGATAGCTCACTCGTCTCAAGTATCCCATAGGAAGATGATGCTAGAAGAGAAGAAAAATTGAAGTTTGTTTGCAAGTGTTGCTTCTTATAGATATATAGAAAGAAAGTTGCAGATCTCCTAGAGCCATCATCAATGAATTTATAGGAAAGAAAGTGACATATTTCTATAAATTTATTATAGACAATTCCTTTAAACATTGTGTTGGTTACTTATAATGAAGTCTAGCTTGATATCTTCTAACGCAAAGATAGATTTTGCAAAGCTAATTTTATTTTTTCAATTTAGGGTGATGCAAATAGAAAAGTTGTGGTAAAAAAAATGAATCATGCCAGAAACTACTCTCATAATGGGCTTCTGACGTAGTCGAGTATGAAGAGCCTTATCAGGCTGTCCAATCTCGCAGCAAAACTACACTAGGAACAGAAAAGAAAACACATTTCTTTATTGATATCAAAATTCAGAGATCATTACAGAAAGTTTCTTTACCGAGACTTCATTACAAAATAGAGAATTCTTTCTCTGGCCAATTTCCCCTTTCCTGGGCTCTCTCTCTCTCTCTCTCAAGTCCCCCCCCTCTCACAAACTCCACTAACTCATTTTTATGATTTTCTTAGATAATGGCTTTATTCTCAACTAATGACTATGGTTACCCTCCCGCATGTAGTCCTCACATTCTCTCCAGTATTTAATCCCTATGCGTTATAGACTATATGCAGATCATTCTCTGCTCCACTACGTGCTACAGACGGCTCTAAATATAACATTTTTATTTTAAGGATCCACTCCACTGTCCTAGCTCCAAATAGATATTATTAATATGTGCCAGGTTGTCCTTTAGTCAAACCAAATGTGCTCCAAGTGCTCCATATGATCCCGCAAAGAAGTCAACAAAGAATGGAAAAGTCAATTATCACTGGATCGATGGGACACTGAAATAAGTCCCAATGAAAGGAACTTGTCCCACCAAGAATGCCAAGACAGCAGTGATCCCACCGTTGAACCCCTTATCGCTGAGTCAGCAAGACCCGTTAGGAAGTCACGCTAAAATAGCCATGTCCCGCCGAGACTTGTGCAAAGTAGACCCCACCACAGAATGTATTTGGGAAGTCGAAGGGACTCCCAAACTAGTCATTCTGATAACCTTTGTCACGCCAAACTTTCGCTGTGTTGAAGAGACATAGATTGGAGTCTTACTGAAAAGACAAGGTCCCACCGATAGATCGGGGTATCGCTGGGACCGAGTTTAGGGTCAGGCCGATGAAGATATGTCTCACCAAAGTGGTTAAATCACATCAAGATCGGTACTCTGAAGGATATCGAGGTATTATTGGGACATCGAAAGGACTCCTGCCAATGTATAGTTCTCCTGCCGATGTTCTCTCGTCCCACCAAAAGCACCACAATCACATATTAGAATTCGAATAGAGATGGCCCCTAGCCTTGCCGATAACCACGAACTAGAACAAGCACTGTAATGTCTCTGTAAAACACACCAAAATTAGAAAAACTAAACTAGACATTTTTTTGGGCGATGTGGATAGCTTGTCCACCCAGATGCTCCTGCATCAGACACCCCAGGTAAATAAATGTTTCTGAGTTAGAGAGCTCAGGAACGTGGAAATATGCATGAGACCGTAATCCCATGCTTGTTTTTTATCCAAATCTACTCCTTGTCCATAGGAGATTTCCTTCTATCATCCCTCTATGCTTCACCATTCTTCACACTCCAGCAGTCAGCCCCATTTGTGCTAAGTTGAATTTGTGAATTACTTCTTTCCATCGGTTTACCTTGTTGCTTTCTTTCCTCTTATGATGTTGTTGTAAGAGCTTGAAGTCCAATCTATTGTTTTCTTTGGAAAACTTCCCTTTGAATGTCTTCATACCCTGGTGTCCAACCTCTTCCTCCTCCTTGATTTCTCACTTCTTGATAGTACAACAAACAGTGGAGTTGGACCTTTTTAATTCCTTTGCCTTTTCTCTGAGAGGATTCAATACATACTTCCGACCATCTTTCTGGATGATGTACACATTCTTTTTGCCATCATAAATGGCCTCTCTGTCAAATTGCCATGGCCTACCCAACAACATATGACAAGCACTCATAGACATCACATCACACAACATGTTATCCTTGTAAGATCCAATATGAAAAGTAACCAAACACTGCTCACTCACAGTCATCTCATGCCCTTCTTGCAACCATGAAGCCTTGTATGGATTAGGGTGCTTACATCTTTTCAAACCTAGCTTATCCACCATTTCCTTAGAAACTAGGTTATTCGTACTACCACTATCCACTATAACTTTGCAGCACTTACCTCCAGATTTGTACATAGTTCGAAAGAGACTCCTTTGTTGGGATGGTTCTTCTTCTGCCACCTTCAAGTTCACCAACACTCTCCTCATCATGAGAGATTCACCACCCTCAGGATCTTCACCTTTCACGAATGCTACACTCTCTGCATCCTCTTGTGTCAAATGGTTTCTTGTTGTGCTCCTCTTACTAGCTTCTTGTATTTGAGGACATTCATAAGCACGATGTCCAGTTTCCCCACACTGATAACATTTGCCCATAAAACCTCTACTGCGGCTATCATGCCCTCTTGCTGGGATATCTTTTGTCCTTGCATTGTAATCCATTTCCTGGCTTGGTCTAGGTTTGATTTCTTCTTCAATTTGGTTTCCCTTGCTACTACTCACCCGCTCTTTCTCAACTACAAATCTTCCTCAACCTTCAAAATTGTTTATTTGCCTTCTCATTACCTTCTCTTCTGCCTTCAATGCATATTGGTAAGCTTCTTCCACTAAAGTCAACTTCACCATGCTCATCTCATCCTAAATGTTATACTATAAACCATTCACATACCTGGCTACCTTCTCCTTGTCAACCTCATGCCTCCCTGATCGAATGGCTAACTTGTAAAACTCTTCCGTGTAATCTTTTATACTCATATCTTTCTACTTCAAGTTTTGCAACTGCTTGAATAATTCCAATTCATAATCACTAGGAATGAATTTACGTTTCAGTCTTGCCACCATCTGATTCCACCTTGTTATCCTAGAATCTCCATCAGTAACTCGCTCTCTTTGCAATCCCTTCCACCATAATGCAGCATGTCCCTTCAATTTTGTTTGAGCTATCTTAACCCTCTGAGGGTCTCTAATGTCTTCTAATTCAAAATATTCTTCCAGTTCACCTATCCAGTCAATTAACTCTTCTGGATTCAAAATCCCAATAAAATTAGGCACATCCACCTTCTTACTCTTCACAATTTTTGCAAGAGTTCTCGAAAATCTATCTTCTCCAGCTTCCTCAGGCTATTCTTCTTCTCTGCCCTATTCTTGTTCTTCCACTTCACTTTCTTCTCTACTTGCAGGGTCTTTGGAATCTCTAGTAACCCTTCTCACCTCATTTCTGATATCATTTCTCAGGTCTTCCCTCATCATCACTTAGAAGCATTCCAGCACTTCCTCAATTCTGGGCATTCCCCTACGTGGCGGCATCTCCAACAGTTTCAGGCTCTTTGTTATTCAGGACTCTCTTTCTCACCTACAATAGCCCACGAACCTTCTCTTCAACCATTTTCACTTCCCCTTCCACAGATCCTGGTGTATCCTCTACACGCTTAGGAAAAAAACTTGTGCTCTGATACCACTTGACGTAGTCGAGGATGAAGAGCCTTATTAGGTTGTCCAATCTCACAGCAAAACTACACTAGGGATAGAAAAGAAAACACATTTCTTTATTGATATCAAAATTCAGAGATCATTATAGAAAGTTTCTTTACCGAGATTTCATTACAAAATAGAGAATTCTTTCTTTGGCCAATTTCATCTTTCCTGGGCTCTCTCTCTCGAGTCCCCCACCCCTCTCACAAAGTCCACTAACTCATTTTTATGCTTTTCTCAGATAATGGTTGTATGCTCAACTAATGACTACGGTTACCCTCCCGCATGCAGTCCTCATGTTCTCTCCAGCATTTAATCTCTATGCGTTATAGACTATATGCAGATCATTCTTTGCTCCACTACGTGCTACAGGCGGCTACAAATATAAAATTTTTATTTTAAGGATCCACTCCACTATCCTAGCTCCAAATAGATATTATTAATATGTGCTAGGTTGTCATTTAGTCGAACCAAATGCACTCCAAGTGCTCCATACGATCCCGCAAAGAAGTCAACAAAGAATGGAAAAGTTAATTATCGCTGGATCAGGGGGACGCTGAAATAAGTCCCACTGAAAGGAACTTGTCCCACCGAGAATGCCAAGAGAGCAGTGGTCCCACCGTCGAACTCCTTATCGCTGAGTCAGCAGGACCCGCTAGGAAGTCATGCCGAAATAGCCATGTCCCACTGAGAAGTGCAAAGCAGACCCCACCACAGAATGTATTTGGGAAGTCGAAGGGACTCCCAAACTAGTCATTCTGATAACCTTTGTCACACCAAACTTTCGTTGTGTCAAAAAGACATAGATTGGAGTCTCACTGAAAAGATAAGGTCCCTCCGATAGATCAGGTTATCACTGGGATTGAGTTCAGGGTTAGGCTGATGAAGACATGTCTCTCTGAAGTGGTTAAATCACATCAAGACCGATACTCTGAAGGATATCAGGGTATCATTGGGACGCCGGAAGGACTCCCGCCGATGTATAGTTCTCCTGCCAATGTTCTCCCATCCTGCCAAAAGCACCACAATCACATATTAGAATTCAAACAGAGATGGCCCTTAGCCTTGCCGACAACCACGAACTAGAGCAAGCACTGTAATATCTCTGCAAAACACACCAAAATTAGAAAAACTAAACTAGACATTTTTTTAGGCGATGTTGATAGCTTGTCCACCTGGATACTCCTACATCAGCTTTGGAATAGGACATGGACATCTATCAAAGGATAAAGGAAGGGGATTTTTGTCAAATGTTATAGTTGCAACTTCCCTAGTAGGCATATATGTAAAATTTGCAAGGATAGACAAGGCACATGAACTTCTGGATAGAATGAGTCAAATAGATTTGTCTTTTTGGACTGCAATAATTGTAGGATATCCATGTAATGGATTTATTGAAAAGGTTTTAGAAACTTTCAAACAATTGAAAAGAGGATGTAGGTAGATGTTGTGGGTTATAGATTTAACTATGCCAATTGTATATGCTTGGAAGATATTTAGTTTAATTTTCCCAACAGATTTTACCAAAAGACTAGTGCCTACCATTTGCTATGATTTTCCCTGTCAATCTCTATTTGAGCTAATCTTTACATAGCACTAGTGTTGGTTATATCTTTTTTAGCATTATTAGAAATATAGTTCTTATTCTGGCCTTATATAGTGAGAACTTTATATTGAATTTATGTTTTCTAAGATGTTCTAGTTGCAAGTGCCTTTGTAGATATGTATGCAAAATATGCAAGCATAGACAAGGAACATGAACTATTTGACAAAGGCAACCCAACCAATAGAGAGAAACACCAAAATTGATTTCATGTCATTACATTCATAGGTATAGAGGATGCCATGATGCCTAAGAAGTCACATATGAAGTGTGAGCTAAGATAAAACCCTAGATTAGGTTGGTTAGATGCTTGATTTAATTCTATTGCATTATTTTAGCATCTTAAGTTTCATTAGATGCATATGGGAAAGCAAAATTAAATCTTAAGGCAGTCTCTTATTAAGAATGAGCTCAAAGATAGGTAAGATTACTCTTGTTATTATTATTTCAAATAATTGCATTTTATGCTATTTTTCTTTAAAGTGGGTAGGATGCTTTTAGAAAGCACAACATTGAGTAGTCAAGAAGTCTCTTTAAGTATGAGATCAAACAAATCTTAGATTGGGTTTATTATTTTACTTCATTTTATTCCATTGCATTTTTCTTTACTTTAGAATTTCATTTTGTGCATCTACAAACACACTTGTGTTTTTGCACTACATAGCACAATCATCCTTTTGATTTTATGCTAGATTCAAGGAGAACTTGTTATTAAATGAAAGTCAAGATTTGCTTGTTGTGGGAAAGATTTAGAGTTTTCCAAATTATTTAATTGCATAAAATTTTTGTTTTAAAGATTATGCATATTACTCAAACTTAACACATAGACATGTCTTTGAGGATTTTAACCCAACCCTTCAATAAGGAAGCTCCACTGATTTATCACTTGCAATTTGTATTCTTTAACACCCTTCAATAGACTTTAGACATGTATGCAAAACGTGGAAGCATAGACAAGGTAGTGAACTATTTGATAAAATGTCTCAAAAAAATGTGTAAGAGTCACACAATAGACTCAAGGATGCCCAGAACCACCTGCAACCAAAACAACCTTCCACAATAAGAGAGAAGTAACACAAATGTTATATTGCCAAAGAATGATAATGATGCATACAAGATACACAAGATCTACATTGTATCACATAATCTACAATGAGAGCCCTTGCTTATATAGGCAAGGTTGAGACCTAGGACAACATGTGATCATGACAAGTGTCTTAATCCTATGACATGAGACACAAATATTAAATGCCCTAAGTAAACTTAACTAGACAAGTGTGAATATGACCTACTGTGCAACCAGTTAGGTAATATACCCCATTCACACCAACAAAATGTGCTCTTATAGAATGCATGATTGAAGGATATGCACAAAATGGATTTTTAAAAAGGATTTACAAGCAAATGCAATTGGCAAGTGTAGAACCAAATTTCACAACTTTTGCTAGAATCTTGTCTGCCTATGCCAAAATGGGAGATAATAGGTAATATCAACATGAAATTTGATCAAAATTCCTTAGTGACTAATCCAAACATATCTCTCATAAATAAACATTTTCTTTTGACAGTTGTATTCAATTTGTATGTATGTGTAATTAAGATTTTCATTCAATGTAGATGGACATTTCTAAGGTTGGATTTGGTTAACTATATCTTTAAAATAGTGTTTGATAAATGAGACACTAGTTGACTGGCTGAGTCAGGTGGTTCTTTCTTCTTTAGAAAAAATTTGTACATTCAGTTATGGGAGAAATGGATTGCAAAAAGATGCCTGACTTTATTGTGACAAGGGATGTGATAGGTGTCAATGCAGGTGTTACTTTCTTAGCAACTAACTCTTTTCCTAAATGCAAATTATGGCCAAGTTAATTAGCATATGTGAAAATCAATATAGTATTCATTATCTTTTTCTAAATCACTTTTTGATACATGATGCTATCTTAAATGCTTATTAGTCTTCTTCACATATGGGTGCAAGGATGTTTTTTTTGTATAGATTTGAGTGGAGTAGAATGTTTTTGGATCACTAGTGGAATGCAATTGGCTTCATTCATCCACCTAGACAATCTAAGAGTGGTGACACATTTGATACCTTGAAGCATTTAATTAAGACTATGTCTCAAGATGAAAAAGACATGTTCTTGCAGTTTTAGCATGCTGTTGTTGCAAACTATTTTTAGTCTTAGGCAAGGAATATAGCTACATTGCAAACTTTGTCTATCGTATTATCTATCCAACATACTAGATGCACATTTAATCATAAATAATAATTATTTAAAATTTTAAAATATATTGATTTCTAAATTTTAACTAATTCTTACATTGAGAGGCATCCTACACTCACAATAAAAAGAGAAATAGAAGGAGAAGACCATAAAAGAAAAAATCTTACCTTACCATTAACTTTTAATTTGACAATCATTTACACATCAAAATATTAATATTTAATAATAAACACAATATTAGTGATGCCATTTAAAAATAAAATAGTTCTTTTAAGTAATATATAAAAATAAATAATTTATTTTTATTTAAAAATAATAAAAATACAAATCAAATTTATAACTTATTTTTAACTCCATTTGTGACATAAATAAAATAGAAAAATAATATCTCTACACATCCAACATACTGGATAAACATTGCCATATCCATGATTGGACATTCCTTTCTTTTATTCAAAAGTCTCCTTATATCACACTAATGAAATTTACAATAGAAAGCCTTCCTTGTAGAATATACAATTCTTTTATATTAATCTTTATAATTTCTTAGCAAGTTCGATTATCTTTCTTCTGCATCAAGGGGTGGTCTGATCATGGCAAAGTGGCATTTTTGTGGCTTAAGTTATTACTTAGGCAAGAGTTGAGGCATAAATTAGTATGGATGGGATGGTTGTGGTGGGCATTCAGGCATGGAACCATTGGGATATCGCTGGAAATCTTGGCAGTAGTCGTATATCATATAATTCTTCCTAACATATTGCAGATCAATGAGCTGCTCTTTGTTGAGATGTGGGGAAACCAAACAGCCATCCAAGAGCACTTTGGAACAGTAGTCATCCTCGGCATTGCATCCAATTGTTTGGAAGTTGGCGTAAGTGGAAAGGAAGGGCTCATATGTATAATTGGCCTTGTATTTCCCTCCATCTGTGGCCCATGCAGATGCATCCCAAATGGTTGCGTACACAGACATTGGCTTCGATGGATATATCACTCCAAGGCTCTTTGTTTTTGGAAACCTTCTTATGGGGATGCCGTCCACCAAAAATCTGTAATCAAAACAACAATAAGTTATAAGTTGCAGCATATTAGGTCGTATATCTATTGTCAGCTCTGTTGTGAGATTATCAGGGAGAAAAAAAAATTACAAGATTTGAGAAGGCGTCCAGAGAATGCTGTAGTTGTGGAAATCCTGAGTTGGGTCGAACCAGAGATGAAATTGTTGCTCTCTGCCGATGAGATTTCCATCTCCCGTACCGTTGCCATAAACATTGGTATGCAGTTTGTAAGGCTCTCCAGGTATTGTTCCCAAGAATTCTATGTCTATTTCATCGTGCCATCCTTGATAAACTTGGCTGTTCGAAAGCTGATCACAACAAAGCACCCACAACTTTTGCATTAAGAACTCGCATCACATTCACACTGATGAAAAACAAGAAGATTTACATTATAAACCGTCTTAGCAAATTTAGGTCAGCTGGAAGCATAAGCTGGGGCTGGATTTTGAACAGCCGACCCGACCTTTCACTGGCCAGGTTCTAATTTTGAATTGTAGGTTTGTCATTACATCAAAACTTGTAAGTGTTAGTGAATATTCCAAACCAGCACTTTCACCTAGACTCAGAATGGTGGTTAGTCCACAAAATTAATTCACAGAGGTGTGGCAATTAGTCCAACACCTCCCTCCAATGCAAATCAGAGGAATTGAACATGGGTTGAGGCTCTGATACCATTTGTAGGTTTGTCGTTACACCAAAACTTGCAAGTGTTAGTGAACATTCTAAACCAGCACCTTCACCTAAATCCAGAGTGATGGTTAGTCTATCACCCCCTCCAACGCAACTTGGGGGGAATTGAACCTGGGTTGAGGTTCTAATACCATTTATAGGTTTGTCGTTACATCAAAACTTGCAAATGTTAGTGAACATTCCAAACCAACGCCTTCATCTAAACTTAGAGTGACGTTAGTAGACAAGATCAATTCCTAAAAGTGTGACGGTTAATCCAACAATAATGGCTCCCACTTTAACCCTTATTGCATCGATAGGTTTAACAGTACATACATAGAATGAAGTGATGATCCCTGCAGTATATCCCGCCTGGAGTTTAACAGCAGCGTTGAAGAAGCCATACATGTAAGCCTCTTTTGATTTGAACCCGCTACCTGCAATCGACCATCATTCCATTCAATTCAATTCAATTCATATAAAATCTGCTTACTCCAAAAAAAAATGAATTACTGATGGTGTCTTACCAGATGAGCTATCTAATCTGAGTGTAACAGAGTAACCATCTTGTGAAACATTTTGGTGTTGGCCGCCCCACAGATTGGCATACCCTTCAGAAAACTTGGAAATTCTTAAATATTTGAGCAGGGGCACTGTTGACTGATCAAGAACACTCTCTTTGTCACCACCACCAGCTAAAACTGGCGTGTAATGACCCGCCATTTTTAGCATTAAAATTAGCAGCACATTCATGTTAAGCCAGACGAAGGCTGACATGATACGGAATGCCATGCTGAAGCTCTGCTATAGTTTACAGTGTGATTGGCTTGCTGATATGTTTTTCATAGCCACTGGTGTTGTGTATTTATACTCATTAGAAGAGAATGGCGAGCAAGTTAATCAATCAGATTCTTTATTAAATTCAAATTTGGCATTTATTTTGTGTGTAAGGCAAGCTAGTAGATGGAATGAAAAGTCCTGCTGAATTGCAGACTATTTCTGTTTTTTTTCTGATTTAAGCATTGCTTGTATTTTAAGCGTCATCATTTAAAGCCAAGTGAGTATTAAGGGAAATAATACTAGTTGAGTGGGGAAGACCAATGTTTTTACTCCTCTCAGTTGACAAGCAGGCCAAAATCTTAAAATAGAAGAATGTAAGCCTTTTTACTTAAACAATATCCCAACAAATGATGTCTCGTTTCGTCTGTAACAAATCTGATACCGCACGTAATGCAGCTTGTTTTAAAAGTTAATTCATGATTTCAAAGTTATCATCATGAGCTGCATCTTCCTTAAGAGTGATTCTCTACAAAATTAAATAACATTTTAAATCGTACTTTATGCTATTTGGTTTTTTTTAATTTAATGTCATAGTTAATGAGAATTTACTCTTATATAACTCTACCATTTACTACTAATTTGTACCCTCATTAAACTGAATTGTCTAAATTTTTATTTTTAACAACTTTTATTAATGATTTTACTTATGACTTTATATTATTGGCTTTACAATTTAGAGATAAAATATTGTAGTGGCAATTTATTTTTTTATTTGTAACATTAAAACCATCTTACTAATGTTTATGGTAAAATTGTGGTATAATATTTGTTGTAATAACAAAAAAAACAAGTATATTTAATTGTTGCATGTACATGAGTGTAATGATGAAAATTGCATACTTTGTACTTTTCCACTTCATTTTGGACTCACTTTAACCTAGTTATTCCTTATGCAATGACAATGGTACAAGTGGCATGTTTTCTACTAAGAGCTAGCACATAACCTAAACATTGTATAATTTCATTTGTACTCACTCCAATGGACTAGTATTGATCCTTAGTTTCCATTTTACCCTAGGTTAAATTTGTGATTTGTAGAATTGACGTAGGTTGATCTCTTTATTTCTAGAAATGATCTCTAAACTTATTATTTTCAAATTTGAATTTAGAGCCAACCTAACCCTTCCAACTAGTTGTTGTGTGCCAACTCCAAACATGAAATATTGCACTTGTCACCTTTGGACTTGTATATAGGGACTAATCCTCATTCATTTTAGCATGTGAAGTCACACCTAAAGATCATCAAAAAACACTTGTATCAAAATTCAAGGAGAATTTAATAAGAGCACTTATTACTACATCTACTACTTGCATCATCATTTAGGGAATCTCCTACATGCTTGTTGATGTAGTCATGGCCAAAGGGTCCAATGAAGGACTACCCAACCATGCAACCAAATGAACAATGCACAATGATCTTAGGGAAACAATAGATTAATCATATATTTTTTATTTATTCACAATCACAATAGTATTACAATCCACTACAATGGGCTTCCAACATGCTAGGCCTCAACCATTTAATCACAGTGAACAAAATCACAACATTAAAATATTTATCAATACAACTTCATGTCAAACTATTTTCTACTTTCTTTGTTAATTGCTAATGTTCTTCTAGGATGTTTATACATATGCTACTAGCTTTAAGAGTGATCTTAGTCAGCCACAAGGTGGGACCAAGCTTGATGCCAAATGTAGTGTGTAGTCGGCTAACCTCATAGGTGGATCTCCCAAGGAATGTAGTGAAGACAGAATGAAGGATCTTTATATGGTGCACATCATAAGCACTCTAGGGCCTAAAGTACTTTGATATTTATTCCTTTGTTATTGCAAACATCAAGAAAGTGCTACAAGCAATGAATAGTGAAACTAAGTGTAAGCTTGTCAAGCTTGGTAAGGTTTAAGAACCAAGTTATATGTGTGTGATGCTCAAGATCTTTTGAAAAGTGATTATGACATTGAAGGATTGTAGTAGAACATGTATTCCTAACTGTGAGGTGAGATATGCGAGTGTAGTGGAATGGAATAGGAACTGTGGCGATTGATTGACTAACTAAAAACCTATAAACAAATAAACAAAGTAAAGAAAATATTTTTGGTTGACACAAGATTTCTCTTACACCCTCGGATGTGTTGACATCTAAAAACTCAGTCCCCAAAATGCTCTATTTTGCCCTCATATCTCATCCAGAGAATCCTTGCAAAAAACCTAGAAAAACCCAGAAATCTTAATCTTGAAATGCATTCCTTCGCAAGGATTTTCCCATCTTCATACTTAGTCATTTTGGTATGATTATCCTGTTGACATCATCCGGATCTTAGCTAACATCCCAGATATTATCTTAATATCCTGGACCTTAGTTAAAGCCTCGATATCCCCTCATATTCAGACCTTAGTTAATATCTAGATGTTTTCTAAACATCTAGATCTTAACTAATATCTGGGTACTCTGTGAATGTCCTGCTGACGTCATCCAGATCCCCCTCCCCAAAGAAATGCATATGATGATGATGTCATTCAAACATTCCACCTTTGACATGTCATCCTGCAGTGCTAATATCCTAATGACGTCATCCAAATCCCCTCTTCAACAAAGTTCTTCATGTCGATGACATCATCAGGATGTTCAAAGGGTGGCGCATAAGGTAGCATATGGATATTAAGTTAATATCTGTATATCAAGTTAATATCCATGTGGATGACGGTTTCTCCATGCTGCGAAGGAAAATTTGATGGGTGCGTATCCAGATATCACATAGCTCGCAAACCGCCGAAGTCGACATCACATTCCTTCTATGTGACTACGAGATGAGGGCACGTGGCTGGCTTTTGAAGGAAGAATAAAGGTATATAAGAAGGGGGCCATGTGGAAGGTTTAGCTCACTTCCAAGGAGTTAAATGAGGATGGCTCACAAATTCAATACATGGCCTCGGAATGCTACCAAGTGTTGGGTAAAGAAGAGAGCCGCAGGAATAAATATCTGACGGTAGCATGGCCCCGCAGGAGGATCTTGCCTGCCGGGGAGATCCTATGTGCGGCTGAAAGATGATGACATATGGACATCTAGATGCCTATTGACTGTAACTTTGACTGCTTATATCTCCCTCGTCCTGAGGAATTTTTACATGATCCAAAAGGCAAAAGTGCTTAGAATTTCCTCCTCTTTCACTTGGTGGGCTTTTGAGGGGATATTCTTATTCCAAAATATGATCCAAATTTCATGATCTGGATTTGCCCATCCAGATATCAGGATGGTCGTCGAATGAGGAAGGATATGCAGACTTGGCTGACAAGACATCTTAGCAACTGATTTAAAGTTTTGCGAAAACTTTTCAAATGTAGATATTTGTTGCATTTATGGTTGCAAGTGACAAATCAGCAGCTCGTATTAAAGGTCAAAAATGTCTCCCATCTGCCCAGGCTCTAGATATTTTCTGCAATGAATTCTGGAAAATAAACATCCCTTCTGGCTAAGATATTTTCTGGCAGAGCCTGTAGACATCAAAAATTGACCTATGATCAATTTCCTAAGTCCTCCCTTAACATGAAATTTAATTAATTTCAATTAATTAATTAAATTTCCCTTAATCCCTAATCCACCCTTAATCCTAAGGTTTAATTAATTAAATCTTTTCACTTTCTACCATATCCCATAAATAATAAATTAAAATTAATTTATTATTTATAATCTTTCACTTTTACCATATCCCGTAAATAATAAATTAAAATTAATTTATTATTTACTTATAAACCTCTTGTTAATAATAAATTAAATTTAACTACTTTAATTTATTATTAACCTAAACCTTACCCTAAAACCTATTCATGAAAATCAAACTCGTAAAATACCTATCTTTACCCCAACCACCTTTTACTATTCAACTACTTTACCGTTTAACCATCCGAACCAACTTTTATCCAAACATTATAAAACCTATTTCATTTTCAATTATCGTCCCCTGACAAATTTACATCGGAGTTATACTAAAGTCTGAGCAACCACATTTGAATTACATTCGGTAACATCTATTTAAGTTCGTTTATCAATAGTGCTTATCGTGAATCTTTTGTTGGTGCATTTTGATATAAATTTAGGGTTTTCACGATAGTTTAAATCTTTTAATGAAATTTATATTTTTATGCATACATAGCCCATAGGGGAATTTATTGTAACCTAATTAGGTCAAGTGGAATTATAGGCTATATATGCATGAATGTAAGATGTAATAAGGGTTGGTCGTTGAACCAATTGTCTGGTCTGGAAAATGCCTCAGGAAGATTTTAGGGCATCAAGCAAACAAAAATGTCTGGGCAGTGAATGAAAGAATGTATCTGATACAGCGTAGGAAGGATTGTAACATGCATTCTCATGCATTGGTATGTCTCCATGACCTTGTTTGTAATAATTCAAGGGAATGCATTATCGCAGCTTTGTATTTTGCCTTCAGCACATTTGCTAGTGCGATTGTAATGGGATTTGATAATGTATGATAGTATTTAAATCAATAAAAGCTTTGTGTTGGGTCATTTCTCTATTGCAAGTGGGTTATTATAGTTTGGCTTTAGATAAATACGTATGTCTAGTGCATGAAGTGTAATCTGAGAAATGTATGTGAGTATATTTTAGTTTTCTATTTATGCTGGATCAGCCCTATTCTTTCCTCTTTATTATTTATGACTCAGTTGCCCAATGGAATAGGCATCGGTCCATATTGGGGATGAATCAATCATCATTTTAATCAAACTCTCATCCTATTAGCTATAGGAGGAGTAGGTTTAGTTTAGGGTTTTCTCATGTTGTTCATGGTTTTGTTTTATAACCACAGATATATTAGAAGTGAAGAAAAAGTGTTTTAATCATTTGTGAATCATGAACATGTATGTTTGCACTATGTATCTTGTGTATGAGAAGTTAAGTGGATTCATTTCAAGGAATATATTATTGTCATGATTGGATACAAATGCATAGTGCGGTAGTTAGCTTATTAGTGACAACCAGTTGTTTTAGGTCTAGTGACAGCTTTTGGGGCCTAAAAGACGAGTTGGGTTTGGTTGTCCTTTCATTTTTAGTTGTTCATTCGATGTAGAAACCAATACCTATTTAGGTATACCCCTTGGAATATCCCTCCTAGTTTTAAGCTAAGTCTGAAGTACAGAGGAGTAAACCCACTCCTATAGGTTGCCCAAAATCACCTTGAACTTGTTGATAAACCTCTTCCAATCATTTTGAACAACTATCCCCAGCCTAGATGATTTAGGAATGTTTTAGGGTTTGGGGTGGTAGTTATTTTGGGAGTCAACATTCTTTTTGGTGTCGTTGCTACGGAGGACTTGAAAGGTTGAAGATTTTGAAGACCCCTATTTGCAGCCGTTGCCGGGTGCAATTTATTATTGTGTGTAAATTTGGCATCCCGTCAACTTATGCCAACATTCTTTTTGGCGCCGTTGCCTGGACAATTTAAGGGTTCAAGAAAATTGAAGACTATGTTGGTGAACTGAATGCAGAATCAGTTTGTGGCCTTGAAGATTAGTCAGAACATAAGTTTGTTACTACTGCCCCTTGGTTGATGTTGATGGTTTGAATGCTCCATCTCAATATATAGCAGCTGGTAAATAAAGGTACATGGTTTTCTTCCTGACCTTTGAATTTTGGTGTTCCTGTCATGTTGAAGGAACAAATTTGTATGCCTCAATTTTCTACCCTGCATTGTAGGATGTTTTAGTCATGGCCAATTGGTACGAACATGGATACCCTAGGGATGTTCCTTCATGTGAGTCTTCCTATGTCTCAGACCATAGAAACTACATTGGTGTGGATTCCCATCACCATCCTAACGATGCATATTCTAATCATGGCTTTGCATGTTATACAAACCAAAACCTATATGCACCCATGCAAAATCAAAATTACTTAGCAGCTCAACAATGTGAAATTGATAAAACTAAACAGTTGCTAGAGTCCTTATGGCAGCAAGAAGAAGAAATAGAATATCAAATTAAGTTGCTAGTAGGATGCAATCCAATGCATTCCCTATTGCCCCAAGAAATCAAATTGCTCAATCCCCTACTCCTCCCTTAGATCTTGTGTATGATCAGTTGGATTTTTCATGGGTTGATTACAAAACAATGAGTATGCCAACCAAGGCCTACAAAAAATTGCCCAAGTTTGATGGGTATAATATTTGGGAAGGGGACACTCATGTTGATGAATTTTTGGAATTCATGGATACACATCAGTATGAGGATGAAGACATGTGGATGAGGTTCTTTGTTAGGTCCTTGCATCGAAAGGAAAGAGAATGGATCCAAAGTTTCCCAGGGCAGTCCTTTGCCTCATGAAATGAACTTGTGGCAGCTTTTGAAAATGAATTTGCCAAAGATCTTGACCCTGCTGATCTTGTCATAGAGCTGGAGAAAATTAAAAGACAAGAGGCAGAGCCAAGCAAGGATTTTGGTCACAAGTTTATTTTTTCTCTTTCCCATGTTCCTGAAGGTTTCAGACCTAACACTCCCGCTTGTATTGATATGTTTTTTGAAGCATATGAAACCGATTTAAGTTATGTGTGGGAGAATTTCAAAATAACGAGTATGCAATAGGCATATTTGTCCCTAGACTCCATGGAGAAAATAAGAGATGACTACATAAAAGGTTTGTTATCCACAAATGCATGTGTTTCTAGTAATGAACATGTTAATCCAAATAGTAGCAATATGGATACAGGCAATCAAATGAATGCCGCATCAAATAATGATGATTGTGTAGTCAGAAGGGTATAAGTGGAAGATAGTGCATCAAATGACAGTGATGCAGATGATAGTATGTGCACCTACCTTCAACTGGATAGCCCATCATGTGAAAATGTAAATGATTAGACCAATGGTGACTTCTAGCTAAACGTTGAGGTATGTGGCCCAGTGAACAATGAGGATGTTGTGTGCATAAGTGAGCAACAAGATGAATCAACTTGTAAAGTTGATTATGAAGACTACGCACAAGTGAATGAAATAGATAATGAGCAAGGAACTTGTTTCTTATTTGATGTATTGCCCTCCTTTATTCCTATATGTTATGAAGCAAGTAGTGTCTGTTTGCATGAAGATGATGTAGAGGCGGTTGCATCCAATGATAACTGATCAAAGACAGTTGTTGGTGTAACCATGGATTTTCAGTGTGAAGAGCTTGCCTTGGATTTTGAGGATGGTGATCATGTGGACACATATGAGAACCTATTTCTTTGGTGCAAGGTATGTTCTCTTCCTCATGTAGAGTGTGCTTCATCTCAGCCATAAGGAAATGATATAGAAATGAAGAAAGAAGAAATGTGTCATCAATCAATTTGTAGTAGCATACATGACACAATAGATTGCCAGAGTGAAATTGAAACAAAGAGACAATTGGAAGAACATGGTTCTTCAATTGAGGTGTTTCATGGTGTTGATGTGTGTGTTGAGGTTCTAAATTGCAACTTAAGTCATGATTATGATTCAAAAATTGAGAGTTGTAGCAGCACATATGAGAGTAGTGTTCGAGAGCTTGATGGAGATACAAATGAATATGAGTCTTTCCACTTTGATTTGGAATGTTTTTAGCTCTTGATTGTGTTAGTTTTGCAATAGAGGTTGAGTCCTTTATATGGGACGTTAATGTGAATGAGCAGCAAGGCATGTCAATGCTTGAATTTCAACAAATGGCAACCCAACTTGAGGATATACTAGTGATGGATACTTTCCATTTTGATTTGCATGAAGAAATGTCTTCTCTTATGGATCAATAGTGCATTCAAGCATAGTTATCTTTACCATGTGAATTGGAGGTATTCTCCTTTTCCATCAATTTGCATGAAGAGGTCAAGAGGTATGAAGATGTAGTTGATGATGGATGCTTCCTTCCATCTATTTCTTTTGATGCTAACCTAATTTTATATTCTTCACCCCTTGCTGCTGGGAACAAGTATGATATGGATATGAATAAGTCAAACACCTATTTCTCATGGTTTCCCTACAATAGTGAATTCATTGGTAGAACTGGCCTTGGCTTCATAAACATTTATTGCAAGATGGTGCATGCTAAGGGTCATTTTCAGTTGTTGCAGCTAGGTGAGAAGTGCAAATTTGGTATGAGGGAGATCAGCTCCTTCATTCAGCTTATTTTTTACAGAGGTAAGTAGTTTTGGTTATCTTGTGTAGGTTTGACATGCAAGTGCATGCAAATTTTGATTACAGTCAACTTTCATTTGTGCCCCCATGCTTATGACTGTATGTTTTGTATATACATCCTTGTTGTAAAATACTTTGTTCCCCTTTTCATTTTTTATTTTTTGGTCTGCTTAGAGATTCTGGTTTCTTTCTATGCCACTGCTTGGCACATATCCCCAACTAGACCCACTGTTGACACCTAAAAAATCAGTCCCCAAAATGCCATGTTTTGCCCTCATATCTCATCTAGAGAATCCTTGCAAACAACCCAGAAAAACCAAGAAATCCTTAATCTTCAAATGCCTTCCTCCGCAGGGATTTTCCCATCTTCATACTTAGTCATTTTGGTATGATTATTCTGGTGATGTCATCTGGATCTTAGCTAACATCCCATATATTATCTTAATATCCCGAACCTTAGTTAGAGTCTCGATATCCCCCTCATATTCAGACCTTAGTTAATATCCAAATGTTTTTTAAACATCCGTATCTTAACTAATATCCAAGTCCTTTGTGAATGTCCTACTGATGTCATCTGGATCCCCCTCCCCAAAGAAATGCATATGATGATGACATCATCCAGACATTCCGCCTTCAGCATACCATCCTGTAGTGCTAATATCCTGATGATGTCATCTAAATCCCCTCTTCAATACCACCTCTATATTGAAGAGGGGATTTAGATGACGTCATCAGGATATTAGCACTACAGGATGCCACCTCTGTCACCACCAACAGCTAAAACTGGCATATGATGATCCGCCATTTTTAGCATTAAAATTAGCAGCACATTCATGTTAAGCAAGACGAAGGCTGACATGATACGGAATGCCATGTCGAAGCTCTACTATAGTTTACAGTGTGATTGGCTTGCTGATATGTTTGCATATCCATTGGTGTTGTGTATTTATACTCATTAGAAAAGAATGGCGAGCAAGTTAATCAATCATATTTTTTATTAAATTCAAAATTGGCATTAATTTTGTGTGTAAGGCAAGCTAGTAGATGGAATGAAAAGTCCTGCTGAATTTCAGACTATTTCTATTTTTTTTTCTGATTTAAGCATTGCTTGTATTTCAAGCATCATCATTTAAAGCCAAGTGAGTATTACGGGAAACAATACTAGTTGAGTGGGGAAGACCAATGTTTTTACTCCTCTCAGTTGACAAGTAAGCCAAAATCTTTAAATAGAAGAATGTAAGCCTTTTTACTTAAACAATATCCCAACAAATGATGTCTCATTTCATCTGTAACAAATCTGATACCACACGTAATGCAGCTTGTTTTAAAAGTTAATTCATGATTTTGAAGTTATCATCATGAGCTGCATCTTCCTTAAGAGTGATACTCTACAAAATTTAAAAACATTTTAAATCATACTTTATGCTATTTGTTTTTTTTTTTTTAATTTAATGTCATAGTTAATGAGAATTTATTCTTATATAACTCACCATTTACTACTTCTAATTTGTACCCTCATTAAAATGAATTGTCTAAATTTTTATTTTTAACAACTTTTATTAATGATTTTACTTATTACTTTATATTAGTGGCTTTACAATTTAGAGGTAAAATATTGTAGTGACAATTTTTTTTTTTTAATTTGTAACATTAAAACCATCCTACTAATGTTTATAGTAAAATTATGGTATAATATTTGTTGTAATAACAAAAAAAACAAGTATATTTAATTGTTGCATGTACATGAGTGTAATGATGAAAATTGCATACTTTGTACTTTTCCACTTCATTTTGGACTCACTTTAACCTAGTTATTCCTTATGCAATGACAATGGTACAAGTGGCATGTTTTCTACTAAGAGCTAGCACATAACCTAAACATTGTATAATTTCATTTATACTCACTCCCATGGACTAGTATTGATCCTTAGTTTCCATTTTACCCTAGGTTAAATTTGTGATTTGTAGGATTGACGTAGGTTGATCTCATTATTTCTAGAAATAATCTCTAAACTTATTATTTTCAAATTTGAATTTAGAGCCAACCTAACCCTTCCAACTAGTTGTTGTGTGCCAACTCCAAACATGAAATATTGCACTCGCCACCTTTGGACTTGTATATAGGGTCTAACCCTCATTCATTTTAGCATGTGAAGTCACACCTAGAGATCATCAAAAAAAAATTGTATCAAAATTCAAGGAGAATTTAATAAGAGCACTTATTACTACATCTACTACTTGCATCATCATCTAGGGAATCTCCTACATGCTTGTTGACGTAGTCATGGCCAAAGGGTCCAATGAAGGACTACCTAAACATGCAACCAAATGAACAATGCACAACGATCTTAGGGAAACAATAGATTAATCATATATTCTTTATTTATTCACAATCACAATAGTATTACAATCCACTACAATGGGCTTCCAACATGCTAGGCCTCAACCATTTAATCACAGTGAACAAAATCACAACATTCAAAATATTTATCAATACAACTTCATGTCAAACTATTTTCTACTCTCTTTGTTGATTTCTAATGTTCTTCTAGGATGTTTATACATATGCTACTAGCTTTAAGAGTGATCTTAGTCGACCACAAGGTGGGACCAAGCTTGATGCCAAATGTAGCGTGTAGTCGGCTAACCTCATAGGTGGATCTCCCAAGGAATGTAGTGAAGACAGAATGAAGGATATTGATATGGTGCACATCATAAGCACTCTAGGGCCTAAATTACTTTGATATTTATTCCTTTGTTGTTGCAAACATCAAGAAAGTGCTACAAGTAATGAATAGTGAAACTGAGTGTAAGCTTGTCAAGCTTGGTAAGGTTTAAGAACCAAGTTATATGTGTGTGATGCTCAAGATCTTTTGAAAAGTGATTATGACATTGAAGGATTGTAGTAGAACATGTATTCCTAACTGTGAGGTGAGATATGCAAGTGTAGTGGAATGGAATAGGAACTATGGCGATTGATTGACTGACTGAAAACTTGTAAACAAACAAACAAAGTAAAGAAAATATTTTTGGTTGACGCAAGATTTCTCTTACACCCTGGGATGTGTTGACATCTAAAAACTCAGTCCCCAAAATGGTATGTTTTGCCCTCATATCTCATCTGGAGAATCCTTGCAAAAAACCTAGAAAAACCCAAAAATCCTTAATCTTGAAATGCGTTCCTTCGTAAGGATTTTCCCATCTTCATACTTAGTCATTTTGGTATGATTATCCTGGTGATGTCATCCAGATCTTAGCTAACATCCTAGATATTATCTTAATATCCCAAACCTTAGTTAAAGTCTCGATATCCCCCTCATATTCAGACCTTAGTTAATATCTAGATGTTTTCTAAACATTTGGATCTTAACTAATATTTGGGTCCTTTGTGAATGTCCTGTTGACGTCATCCAGATCCCCCTCCCCAAAGAAATGCATATGCGATGATGTCATTCAGACATTCCACCTTTAGCATGTCATCCTACAATGCTAATATCCTAATGATGTCATCCAGATCCCCTCTTCAACAAAGTTCTTCATGCCGATGACATCATCAGGATATTCAAAGGGTGGAGCATAAGGTAGCATGTGGATATTAAGCTAATATCCAGATATTAAGTTAATATGATCCATGTGGATGACGGTTTCTCCATGGTGCAAAGGTAAATTTGATGGGTGCATATCCAGATATCACATAGCCCGCAGACCGCCGAAGCCGACGTCACATTCCTTCTGTTCAACTGCGAGATGAGGACGCATGGCTAGCTTTTGAAGGAAGAATAAAGGTATATAAGAAGGGGGCCATGTGGAAGGTTTAGCTTGCTTCTGGGGAGCTAAATGAGGATGGCTCACAGATTCAATGCGCGGCCTCGGAATGCTACCAGGTGTCGGGTAAAGAAGAGAGTTGCAGGAATAAAGATCTGATGGTAGCATGGCCCCGCAGGAGGATCTTGCCTGCCAGGGAGATCCTATGCGCGGCCGCAAGATGATGACACATGGACATCCAGATACCTGTTGACTACAACTTTGACCATGGATATCTCCCTCGTCCTGAGGAATTTTTACATGATCCAAAAGGCGAAAGTGCTTAGAATTTCCTCCTCTTTCACATGAAGGGATTTTGAGGGGGTATTCTCATTCCAAAATATGATCCAAATTTCATGATCTAGATTTGCCTATCTGGATATCAGGATGGTCGCCAATTGAGGAAGGATATGCAGACTTGGCCGACAAGACATCTCAGCGACCAATTTAAAGTGTTGTAGAAAATTTTCAAATGCAGATATTTGTTGCATTTATGGTTGCAAGTGACAAATCAGCAACTCGCATTAAAGGCCAAAAATGTCTCACATCTACCTAGGCTCTAGATATTTTATGCAATGAATTTTGGCAGATGAACGTCCCTTCTAGCTAAGATATTTTCTGACAGAGCCCATAGGGGAATTTATTGTAACCTAATTAGGTCAAGTAGAATCATAGGCTATATATGCATGAATGTAAGATGTAATAAGGGTTGGTTGCTGAACCAATTGTCTAGTCTAGAAAATGCCTAAGGAATATTTTAGGGCATCAAGTAGAGAAAAATGTTTGGGCAATGAATGAAAGAATGTGTCTGATACAGTGTAGGAAGGATTGTAACATGCATTCTCATGCATTGGTACATCTCCATGACCTTGTTTGTAATAATTCAGGGGAATGCATTGTCGCAGCTTTATATTTTGCCTTCACCACATTTGTTGGTGTGATTGTAATGGGATTTGATAATGTATGACAACATTTAAATCAATACAAGCTTTGTGTTGGGTCATTTCTCTATTGCAAGTGGGTTATTATAGTTTGGCTTTGGATAAATACATATGTCTAGTGCATGAAGTGTAATATGAGAAATGTATGTGAGTATATTTTAGTTTTATGTTGATGCTGGTTTAGCCCTATTCTTTCCTCTTTATTATTTATGACTTAGTTGCCCAATGGAATAGGCACCAGTCCATATTGGGTATGAATCAATCATCATTTTAATTGAACTCTCATCCTATTAGTTGTAGAAGTAGGAGTAGGTTTAGTTTAGGGTTTTCTCATGCTGTTCATGGTTCTGTTTTATAACCACGGATATATCAGAAGTGAAGCAAAATTGTTTCAATCATTTGTGAATCATGAACATGTATGCCTGCACTATGTATCTTGTGTATGAGAAGTTAAGTGGATTCATTTCAAGGAATATAGTATTGCCATGATTGGATGCAAATGCATAGTGCGGTAGTCAGTTATATAGGGGTTATTAGTGACAACCAGTTGTTTTAGGTCTAGTGACAGCTTTTGGGGCCAAAAAGATGAGTTGGGTTTGGTTGTCCTTTAATTTTTAGTTGTTCATCTAGTGTAGAAACCAATACCTATTCAGGTATACCCCTTGGAATATCCCTCCTAGGTTTAAGCTAAGTCTAAAGTGTAAAGGAGTAAACCCACTCCTATAGGTTGCCCAAAATCACCTTGAACTTGTTGATAAACCTCTTCTAGTCATCTTGAATGACCATCCCTGGCCCAGATGATTTAGGAATGTTTTAGAGTTTGGGGTTGTAGTTATTTTGGGAGTCAACATTCTTTTTGGTGCCGTTTCCGGGGAGGACTTGAAAGGTCAAAGATTTTGAAGACCCCTGTTTGCAGCCGTTGCCAGGTGCAGTTTATTGTTGTGTGTGAGTTTGGCATCCCGTCAACTTACACCAACATTCTTTTTGGCGCCGTTGTCAGGACAATTTAAGAGTTCAAGGAAATTGAAGACTCTGTTGGTAAGCTGAACCTAGAATCAGTTTATGGCCTTGAAGATTAGTCACACTTCAAGGAATTCCTCTTTGGAAGAGGTGGCAAGTCTGCTGTTAGAACATAAGTTTGTTACTGTTGCCCCTTGGTTGTTGTTGATGGTTTGAATGCTCCATCTCAATATATAGCAGCTGGTAAATAAAGGTACATGGTTTTCTTCCTAACCTTTGAATTTTGTTGTTTCTGTCATGTTGAAGGAACAAATTTGTATGCCTCAGTTTTCTACCGTGTATTGTAGGATGTTTTAGTCATGGCCAATTGGTACGAACATGGATACCCTAGGGATGTTCCTTCATGTGAGTCTTCCTATGTCTCAGACCCTAGAAACTACATTGGTGTGGATTCCCATCACCATCTTAACGATGCATATTCTAATCATGGCTTTGCATGTTATACAAACCAAAACCTATATGCACCCATGCAAAATCAAAATTACGTAGCAACTCAACAATGTGAAATTGATAAAACTAAACAGTTGCTAGAGTCCTTATGGCAGCAAGAAGAAGAAATAGAAAATCAAATTAAGTTGCTAGAGTCTAGGATGCAATCCAATGCATTCCCTGTTTCCCCAAGAAATCAAATTGCTCAATCCCCTACTCCTCCCTTAGATCCTATGTATGATCAGTTGGATTTTTCATGGGTTGATTACAAAACAATGAGTATGCCAGCCAAGGCCTACAAAAAATTGCCAAAGTTTGATGGGTATAATATTTGGGAAGGGGACACACATGTTGATGAATTTTTGGAATTCATGGATACACATCAGTATGAGGATGAAGACATGTGGATGAGGTTCTTTGTTAGGTCCTTACATGGAAAGGCAAGAGAATGGATCCAAAGTTTCCCAGGGCAGTCCTTTGCCTCATGGAATGAACTTGTGGCAGCTTTTGAAAATGAATTTGCCAAAGGTCTTGACCCTGCTGATCTTGTCATAGAGCTAGACAAAATTAAAAGACAAGAGGCAGAGTCAAGCAAGGATTTTGGTCACAAGTTTGTTGTTGCTCTTTCCCATGTTCCTGAAGGTTTCAGACCTAACACTCCCACTTGTATTGATATGTTTTTTGAAGCATATGAAACCCATTTGAGTTATGTGTGGGAGGATTTCAAAATAACGAGTATGCAATAGGCATATTTGTCCCTAGACTCCATGGAGAAAATAAGAGATGACTACATAAAAGGTTTGTTATCCACAAATGCATGTGTTGCTGGTAATGAACATGTTAATCCAAATAGTAGCAATATGGATACAGGCAATCAAATGAATGCAACATCAAATAATGATGATTGTGTAGTCAAAGGGTAGAAGTGGAAGATAGTGCATCATATGATAGTGATGCAGATGATGAGGACAATATATGCACCTACCTTCAACTGGATAGCTCATCAAGTGAAAATGTAAATGATGAGACCAATGGTGACTTCTAGCTAAACGTTGAGGTATGTGGCCCAGTGAACAATGAGGATGTTGTGTGCATAAGTGAGCAACAAGATGAATCAACTTGTAAAGTTGATTATGAAGACTGTGCACAAGTGAATGAAATAGATAATGAGCAAGGAGCCTATTTCTTATTTGATGTATTTCCCTCTTTTATTCCTGTATGTGATGAAGCAAGTAGTGTCTGTTTGCATGAAGATGATGTAGAGGCGGTTGCATCCGATGATAACTGATCAAAGACAGTTGTTGGTGTAACCATGGATTTTCAGTGTGAAGAGCTTGTCTTGTATTTTGAGGATGGTGATCATGTGGACGCATATGAGAACCTATTTCTTTGGTACAAGGTATGTTCTCTTCCTCATGTAGAGTGTGCTTCATCTCAGCCGCAAGGAAATGATATAGAAATGAAGGAAGAAGAAATGTGTCATCAGTCAATTTGTAGTAGCATATATGACACAATAGATTGCTAGAGTGAAATTGAAACAAAGAGACAATTGGAAGAACATGGTTCTTCATTTGAGGTGTTTCATGGTGTTGATGTGTGTGTTGAGGTTCTGAATTGCAACTTAAGTCATGATTATGATTCAGAAATTGAGAGTTGTAGCAGCACATATGAGAGTAGTGTTCGAGAGCTTGATAGAGATACAAATGAATATAAGTCTTTCCACTTTCATGTGGAACATTTTTAGCTCTTGATTGTGTTAGTTTTGCAATAGAGGTTGAGTCCTTTATATGGGACGTTAATGTGAATGAGCAGCAAGGCATGTTTATGCCTGAATTTCAACAGATGGCACCCCAACTTAAGGATATACCAGTGATGGATTCTTTCCATTTTGATTTGCATGAAGAAATGTCTTCTCTTATGGATCAACAGTGCATTCAAGCACAGTTATCTTGGCCATGTGAATTGGAGGTATTCTCCTTTTCCATCAATTTACATGAAGAGGTCAGGAGGTATGAAGATGTAGTTGATGATGGAAGCTTCTTTCCATCTATTTCTTTTGATGCTGACCTAGTTTTATATTCTTAACCCCTTACTGCTGGGAACAAGCATGATATGGATATGAATAGGTCAAACACCTATTTCTCATGGTTTCCCTACATTAGTGAATTCATTAGTAGAACTGGCCTTGGCTTCATAAACATTTGTTGCAAGATGGTGCATGCTAAGGGTCATTTTCAGTTGTTACAGCTAGGTGAGAAGTGCAAATTTGGTATGAGGGAGATCAGCTCCTTCATTCAACTTATTTTTTATAGAGGCAAGTAGTTTTGGTTATCTTGTGCAGGTTTGACATGCAAGTGCATGCAAATTTTGATTACAGTCAACTTTCATTTGTGCCCCCATGCTTATGACTGTATGTTTTGTATATACGTCCTTGCTATAAAATACTTTGTTCCCCTTTTCATTTTTTATTTTTTGGTCTGCTCGGAGATTCTAGATTCTTTCTATGCCACTGCTTAGCACACGTCTCCAACCAGACCCATTGTTGACGCCTAAAAAATTAGTCCCCAAAATGCCATGTTTTACCCTCATATCTCATCTGGAGAATCCTTGCAAACAACCCAGAAAAACCAAGAAATCCTTAACCTTCAAATGCCTTCCTTCGGAGGGATTTTCCCATCTTCATACTTAGTCATTTTGGTATGATTATCCTGGTGATGTCATCTGGATCTTAGCTAACATCCCATATATTATCTTAATATCTTGAACCTTAGTTAGAGTCCCGATATCCCCCTCATATTCAGACCTTAGTTAATATCCGGATGTTTTTTAAACATCCGTATCTTAACTAATATCTAGGTCCTTTGTGAATGTCCTACTGATGTCATCTGGATCCCCCTCCCCAAAGAAATGCATATGATGATGACATCATCCAGACATTCCGCCTTTAGCATACCATCCTGTAGTGCTAATATCCTGATGACATCATCTAAATCCCCTCTTCAACAAAGTTCTTCATGCCTATGATGTCATCAGGATATTTAAAGGGTGGCACATAAGGTAGCATCCATATATTAAGTTAATATCTAGATATCAAGTTAATATCCATGTGGATGACGGTTTCTCCATGCTGCAAAGGTAAATTTGACAGGTGCATATTTGGATATCGCATAGTCCACAGATTGCTAAAGCTGACGTCACATTCCTTCTACGTGACTACGAGATGATGGTGCATGGCTAGCTTTTGAAGGAAGAATAAAGGTATATAAGAAGGAGGCCACGTGGAAGGTTTAGCTCACTTCTAGGGAGGCAAATGAGGATGGCTCACATATTCAATGTGCGGCCCCGAAATGATGCCACATGTCAGGTAAAGAAGAGAGCCGCAGGAATAAAGATCTAATGGTAGCGTGGCCCCGCAGGATGATATTGTCTACCAAGAAGATCCTATGTGCAGTCGCAAGATGATGACACATGGACATCCAGATGCCTGTTGACTACAACTTTGATCGCGGATATCTCCCTCGTCTTAAGGAATTTCTACATGATCCAAAAGGTAAAAGTGCTTAGAATTTCCTCCTCTTTCACTTGGAAAGCTTTTGAGGGGATATTCTCATTTCAAAATATGATCCAAATTTCATGATCTGGATTTTCCCATCTAGATATCAGGATGGTCACCGACTAAGGAAGGATATGCAAACTCAGACGAGAAGACATCTGATCAACCGATTTAAAGTGTTACAAAATCTTTTCAAATGCATATATTTGTTGCATTTATGGTTGCAGGTGACAAATCAGCAGCTCGCATTAAAGGCTGAAAATGTCTCCCATCTGCCCAGGCTCTAGATATTTTCTACAATGAATTTTGGTAGATGAACGTCCCTTTTGGCCAAGATATTTTCTAACAGAGCCCATAGGGGAATTTATTGTAACCTAATTAGGTCAAGTGGAATCATAGGCTATATACGCATGAATGTAATATGTAATAAGGGTTGGTCGCTGAACCAATTGTCTGATCTGGAAAATGCCTAAGGAAGATTTTAGGGCATCAAGCAGAGAAAATGTCTGGACAATGAATGAAAGAATGTGTCTGATACAGCGTAGGAAGGATTGTAACGTGCATTCTCATGCATTGGTGTCTCCACAATTGTTTGTAACAATTTAGGGGAATGCATTGTCGCAGCTTTATATTTTGCCTTCACCACATTTGCTGGTGTGATTGTAATGGAATTTGATAATGTATGACAACATTTAAATAAATACAAGCTTTGTGTTGGGTCATTTCTCTATTGCAAGTGGGTTATTATAGTTTGCCTTTGGATAAATAAGTATGTCTAGTGCATGAAGTGTAATCTAAGAAATGTATGTGAGTATATTTTAGTTTTCTGTTGATGCTGGTTCAGCCCTATTCTTTCCTCTTTATTGTTTGACTCAGTTACCCAATGGAATAGGCACCGGTCCATATTGGGGATGGATCAATCATCATTTTAATCAAACTCTCATCTTGTTAGTTGTAGGAGTAGGAGTAGGTTTAGTTTAGGGTTTTCTCATGTTGTTCATGTGGTTTTGTTTTATAACCAAGGATATATCTGAAGTGAAGCAAAAGTGTGTTAATCATTTATGAATAATGAACATGTATGCCTGCACTATGTATCTTGTGTATGAGAAGTTAAGTGGATTCATTTCAAGGAATATAGTATTTCTATGATTGGATGCAAATGCATAGTGCAGTAATTAGCTATATAGGGGTTATTAGTGACAACCGAATGTTTTAGGTCCAGTGACAACTTTTGGGGCCTAAAAAACAAGTTGGGTTTGGTTGTCCTTTCATTTTTAGTTGTTCATCTAGTGTAGAAACCAATACCTATTAGAATATACCCCTTGGAATATCCCTGCTAGGTTTAAGTTGAGCCTAAAGTGCAGAGGAGTAAACCCACTCCTATAGGTTGCCCAAAATCACCTTGAACTTGTTGATAAACCTCTTACAGTCATCTTGAACAACCATCCCCGACCTAGATGATTAGGAATGTTTTAGGATTTGAGGTTGTAGTTATTTTGGGAGTCAACAAGATGCTCCTGCATTAGACACCCAAGGTTGATGAAGAGTGAGTCCGTCACTTTCGAATGGCTAAAGGGAAACCAAGACGATCTACCATAGCCTTAGAAATATAACTTGAATCTTTTTTAGACATTCCTCTCCATTTCACCAAATACTCCTCATACTACCTATTTATAGTGCTTCTTCCAACCCTACTGCCAAAATCTCATCAATCTCCTCTTTTGTGGTCACGACATCTAACTTTGTCGTTGTACTTCCATATTACTATCCCTAGACTCCCCTTCATGATACCAATAAAGAACTACAACATTAAATAGTGGTGATATGCCCAATCCTTCTAGTAACTCTACTTCATATGCATTTCTTGAATCAAATTTCTTGACAATTTTGCAAAGGCCAAACTTCTTCATCTTCAATTTATTATATGTTTGAACTAGAAATCTTTCCTTCCTGGGATATACCATCACTTTTGCAGCCACAAACTCCCTATGTCTCATTTTCTCATCATCCTTTTGTTTATACTTACCATTCATCTCCTCCAAGTGAATTTACTTTTGCATGCACTTCCTTCATATATTCTACAAATTCTTTTGTTTCTACACTCATTTTCTCTTCATTACTAATATCTCTCAACTCTCATACATTTTTTGGATTACTACCATATGTGACTTCAAATGGTGTTTTACCTATACTCTAATTTACTAAATTATTATATGCAAACTAGATACCTACAATAGAATCATGTCCCAATTTCCTATCTTTTCTCTAACTATGCATCTCAACAAATTACCTAATCTCTTATTGATAGCTTTCTCTTGTCCATCAGTTTGAGGGTGGTATCTTGAACTAAATTTCAAATATGTCTTCATCTAGTTCCACAATGTCTTCCAAAAGTATCCAACAAACTTTGTGTCCCTATCTGAAACTATACTCCTTGGAAAATCATGCATCCTCACAACTTCCTTGAAAAATAAATCAGCTATATGTACCACATCATTGCTCTTCTTATATGGAATGAAATGTGTCATCTTATAAAATCTATCTACAAATACAAATATTCATTCATACCCTCTCTGCATTTTAGGCAGTCCTAGTACAAAATCCATACATGTATCTTCCCAAGGTCTCTCAAAAACCGGTAATGGATGATACAAACCAACATTTTGACTACTCCCTTTTGTAACTTGACAAGTCCCAAGGTGATACCATAATAGTGTGTCCCACTTGTGGACATCCTGATTTTTGCCTGAAATCACATATTTTTTAGAAAAATTAATGGTTTAAGCCTAGATATGTTTCGTCTAAAGGGATTTGATTGAAGGGGGTTAGATCAAACCCCCTTGGATAGAACCCCCTAGGCTTAAATAAAACTCCCAACAGAGTCTCCTCCGCACCTATCAAAATTCTAACAAAAAACCAATTTTGCTTCACTTTTTGGGAGATCAAATGATGTCATTTGGAAATTTTATTTTTTGAGTATGTATCCTTAGTATTACCTTTCTGAAAATTATGGTATGTAGTATGTTTTCTTTAATATTATATTTTTAATTTTTATAATGGATGTAGGTCTATTATGAACAAGTAATGACCTGTATTCAAGGCACTGGGAAAAATAACAAACATTGTTAGAAAATCTCAAAAAATGCACTACACTACACAGATGTCCTTATTTCAATGAAAAAAGAACATTTTAATTTTGATATATATGCTAAGAAAAATGTGTTATGGAATAAAATAGGTCTGAAATTTTTGTTAGTACTAATTCAAAAATTAATAATAAATAGCATATTCGATAAAAAAAAATTACCAAAAAATATCAATGCACTAGATAGTGGACTTAATCATCTAATTCCAATAAATCATGAATAAATTTCATTTGTAGTGAAATTTATGTGATAGAAATAATGTCACTCAATAAAAAATAATAGAAAAAATAAAAAATGATAGAAATAATTCTCTTAAAATATAAAAAAGATATATCTTGAATCTACATAGAAAATTCCACAACTCATTAGTTTACATCATCCTTAAATTCTTGACCATTTGTTCCCTATAATTGACACAAGTTGAAAAATACTGAAAATGTTGATTTGGGGTGTCCCATTGATGAGGTGAAAATTAACCTCATCATATATCTAACTAAATCACCTTCCTTTGCACCTTAATGAACTTATCATGCTCATATTTGGTTGATTTTATGATAGATTATTGCTTACCTAGTTAAAAATAATGTACAATATTTGTTTTCTTTTCTAAGATAAAAAAAAACTCAAATACTAATGATTATGTGGCTGCAAAAGATTATTTTTGTCAAACAAGTCCATACCGTCAGAAGAACAAGCTCCAAAAGGGAAGGAAGGAGAAGACTCCGGAAATGAGAATGCTCTGGAACAATAGTGGCACAAAAGGCATGTGTGGAAGACAACTCTAAAAAAGTCTCAAACGACATAAAATATCTCATGTTCTGAATGCTCGTCCCTGAATTTAGCACAATTGTTTCCTCTTGATCCAAAGTAGCAATGATAAATCATATCTATGTTTGAAAGTAGTTGAAAGTAATCGACAAAGGAAGACTCCTACTTGGAGTCAACTTCAGTAGTTTCTTTTATTGCTTTATTAATGGTTATAAACTGAACTCCATGTTGATTTATGATTTTAGTTGAAAAATTTTGAAGCGATGGTAATACATGCACCATAATCTTCAGGCCTTCTTTTAGCATTCAAAATATATAGCATTGTACTTTTCATTTTAACACACACAAAGACATATGGAATAGATATAATTTTTTGGTAATCATAGAGCATTTGTTGTGTACTTTTATTTCTTTCAATCTACAATTTTTGTGAGATGTTGTGAAGTTCTGAAGGTTTTATACTTCCAGAGTTGGCCACTCATTCGAAAAGGAAAGACTAAATATAAATAAGTGTGTACTTTTCAATATTTGTGAATTATGTGATATATTCAATTGATGCTATCATGAAATTCTCTATTTTTTATTATGCGTTAGAAATTTGTTTCAACCTGCAAGTTCTATAGTTTTGTTGTTTTGTTTAAAGTGGGTTCCGTAGTTTCATTGTTTTGTTTTAAAGCAAGTTTAGTAGTTCTGTTGTTTCATTGTTCTATTTAAAACTGTGTCTTGTTTATGTTCTATAGATTTAGGTCATGTTGAAAAATCATATGTTGGAAAACTACTCATTTTTGTAGTTAACAAGACTGTTCATTTATGTAGCTTACTATTCATTTTTGTAGTTAACTTTGTTTTATTACTATATTTTTGAATGGTAAAGGCTTTCCTAGTTAGGTTTCACATGCTTTCATAATTTAGTTTTCAATGCTTTCATAGATTAACTTTTAAATTCTTTTCTAGTTTAGTAATTTATTTTCACACAAATATTTTCATTAAAACAAAAAGGCCTAAAAATTATCATTTAGTTGAGGTATTTAGCTTCCTTTTGCAAATAGCCATCAGACACCACCCCAGTCGACAAACTGATAATAACAAACTAAAGTACAAGGTTTAGCAACACCTTGTCACCCATTTTGACCCAAAAGTGGGACACACTATTTTGATGTAACCTCCCACAACCTTGGACAAATTTCCTAACATCTTTATATACTAGTGGCAAAAATAGTTCTCTCAACAATGCAACTTGTCTATTTCAAAATGTCTTTCTAAACTAATGCTATGCTTCTCCTTAATCAATTTTTCTCTCATAGAACTCCTTGGAATACACAATTGACTACCCTTAAACAACATCCCATTTTTAATCAAGTAAGCTAACCATTGACTTCTATCCATGCTTACTAGCTCATTACATGATTTTCATGCTTCTGCAAAATCAGGATCAATTTCGTACAAATGTTTTAGCTCTTCAAATCCGACTACTTCTACTCTCATTTCTGTTTGCAAATTTTGTCTCCTACTCAACGCATCAATAACCTTGTTTAACTTTCCACTCCTATGTTTCAACATTAAACTATAAATTTGAATCAACCCATCCCATGTGTCACTGGTTCAACTTACCTTGGCTATTCAAACATTACAGTGCCTGATGATTAATGTACAACACAAACTCCTTTGATGTAGAATCCTTGAATGGACCACTATAACCTAAAAGATATAGAGTGAGAGAGAGTTAGGTGTAGGATCCATTCAATAGAAAAGGAGGTGTAAGATCCCTAAATGGATCACTATAACCATGCTCCCAAATGAAGAAAAGGATGGTGTAGGATCCTTGAATGGACCATTGTAACCACTAAAGGAGGAGGTGTAATGTCCTTGAATGGACCATTGTAACCATGCTCCCAATGATGAAAGATGGTGTATGATTTCCAATAAGCCATTGTAACCAAATAATCTTAATAGAAGACCCTTAATGAGTCATTGTAGCCATGGACATGTGGTGTTACAAGACCCCTAGAGATCCATTATACCCTAAACATGAAAAACATTAGTGATATAATATGGCCCCCTTAAAAGGATTGTATACATAGTGATGTAATGAATTTAAGGAGTGGAGAGAAGTAATATGTTAAAAGATATAATTGTGTAAGCTCAGTAAACATGTAATAGTGTGATAGATATCATCATGTAACTATAAGTGCCTAAAATTGTATATGCATAAATGGCAGTCTAATGATGACTCAATGGGCTAACACATGACCCATGTGGTATGAAAAATATTCTCTCAAATTTTTTAACCTTGATGGAAGTGTCTAGTCAATCCCTAGAACCTATTATGGAGTAAAATGTTTACCCTTGTTAATCAGGACCTATTTTGACACCTTTTAGAGAAATAAACAATTAAATCTTGATCTTGATGAATAAACCTGACAAAATAAACTTAGGGTGGGACTAAGCCCACTTCATTTAACACTCTCTAGAGTTTGTGGGGCTAAAGGACCAAGGCACCTAGCACCCTAGTCCCAAATGTTAGCCCCAGTCCTATTTTTGTGGTGTCAGCTTAGAACACCTCCTTGGCTTACACATGCCAGCCCCATTTGGTTTTATTCATTATTGGTGAGCGGGAATGCATATATAAGTAAGTTAGTTTATTCATTTGAACATCTAAGAAATCTAGGAACACTTGCACTCTCTCTCTCTCCTTCTTGCTAATGCTCTCTATTCTTCTCTAAAAGTTCTCTATGATGGATTATTGTTGTTGTGCTAACTTCTTGCAAGTCTTGTGAAGATCTCTCTACTTCTATGGGCTACACTAACTTCTCGAGTCAAGTTGTGATGTCACTTCAAGCATGCTAGGGTTTCCATGCTCATGGTGACTTCTTTCCTTCATGCTTTATTACAGCATTCCATTCTACTTTAGATTTGTCTCTGCCCTCCTAGGGCATGCACTCATTGATCTCTCACCATTTCTATTGTGGATGTGGAAACACCATTCACGGAGCTTGACTTAGGAAAGCTACTAAATAGAACCAAACCCTTTTCCTTCTTATTTGTATGCAAGTCGCATCCAGAAGAATCTGAAGATAACAACTGACAAGAGACAAGAATACAAGAAGGCAAAGACATTAGAACCTTAAATTTCTACAAGATCCTAAATTCTAGGTCTAGGGCACCTAGCACCCTGGTACCTCTTTACTCCTGAACTCTAGGTTCTCCTATGTCCTCTGATCCCTGTTGTCGTGTTAGATTCTTTGTATCTATTTCTAACCGTCATATATTTATAGATCTTGCTTAACTAGGTTTTCTTACTTTGCCCTAGCTTGGTTGGTTGGATTTGGTTGACACTCCTCTATACAACAAAGGGACAAAAACCCTATAGTTTGGCTCTCCTTCATGGGTAGAAGCCACTTTCTTGGTTTGTGTCTCAATGTTAACGGAAGAGGGTTTGACCTAGTTTAACCTTTTAGGCTAAGTCCCCCTTTTCCACATTACAGAACCCTCCCTCACTTTTGTCTCATGTTGTTGTCATGCCCACATTTTGCATGTGGTCACGACACACAACACACATGTCATGTCCACATTTGTCATGTGTTTATGACACGAAATATCAAAAAACTTTTCCCACTCTACTCTAGAACCCCCTCGCGCACAACATGCACGCTTGATGGTGATGATGTGTGTTTTAGCACGCAACAACGCAGGTGTGATTACCAGTTTCACACCTCTCTTGAAAAGTATCCTACCCTAGGTAAGACTACTCCAAGGATAATACAGCTAGGTCTTAGCTTGCTTAGAATAACTTCAGTGGAATGTCTAGCTGTGCCAGAAGGGGTCTTACATGCAATCTATAGATCATTAGGTTGGAATAGCAAATACACATAAACCCTTCAAGATTTCAACTGATAAACAATGTAAAATGCTGCTGAAATTCCTAATTTAACCAAGGTTTTTTTTAAGAAAATGCAAAAGGTTAGGGTTTTAGAGGAATCCTAAGTGACATTCACAATGCATAGATTTTACTTTAAGTAGATAAATGCTCTGAAACTTAACCAGTTTTCTGAGTTACCAAACTAAAATAGGTGTTACAGCACTGCAGAAAATGGTGCTATCTTCAATGGAAATCTAGAGATTTTTAGATTACATTCATTCATTAAATACCCAATGACTGGCGTAATTTAACTCATGAAATGCAATTGAACTAAGCACAATTGATAAGTCTAGACTAACTTTACACAGCTATTTACCATCAACAAATAACTAAAAGTATGGACTTAGAGTATTCATCAAATACTATCAACAAACCATAACATTATAAAGCACAACTAACTAACTATGGGAGAGCAAGAAGCGAACCATGAAAACCAAGTAAGAAACACAACACACAAATTCTCAGAAAACCTGCAGAAACTTGCTTTGTATTACTTCAAATGACAGAATGTCAACAATTCGGCATCAAATCTCTCTTACAAATGAGAGAAAAGGATGGCCCTTTTATAGGCAAGGCACCATACCAAGTTTTTCAATGGACGGTGGAGATTAACTCAACACCAATGGTCCAGATTACATGACATTTAATTAAGTATAGCAGTTTGTTACATTTTCAGATTTGCATTTGTCTTGTAGGAAAAAGACAAAAAAACAGCTTGCAAATATATCGAATCTGGACAAAATGGATACCCATTTGGTTGTACATGATGAAAAGTCAATTTTCAAGGCCTAATGAAGCCAAAATAGAGTCACAAGACGCTTGAAAACTTGAGCTGATGTGGAATCAGGGGATTCCAAGTGTTGAATGGACCAAGAGGAGTATGTGGCACATTCTTTGATGAAGACATATCCAATTGGATGCTTTATGGATCATCATTGCATGACTGGACTGTTGGAACAGCTGTATGCATGTCTTGGTGATCCAGTCCATGGTCATTTGAGTGGTGTTTTTAGGAAAATATCAAAAATATAATATTTGGTATTTTCTACATCATAGTAAATTGCATTTTCAGAGGCCTTCGAAGTGGAATGGGGGCTTGAAACTTCTCAAACTAGATAATTAGTTTATCTTTCTAATGAGTCCAAGAAGTTTAAATTCTGATAAAATAGCTAGGAGTTATGACCCTCGGACTGGATCACTAGGACATTGGACTGTATCTGCAGGAACAACAGTGATGTAGGCATGATCTTCAATGTTTTCAAGCTCCAGGGAATTATGTTCATCATCCCAGACATCATACTAACATCCTCTTGCAGGTGCAGCAGCAATTTGGTTGATAAAATGAAGTTTCTGTATTTCAGGGTCAACACTGTATATCTGTGTGTACATCCTTCCATGATGACTCCAACAAGCTCCTATGCTCTCCAAGACCTACAATTCACAATGCAAAGCATCAATTTCATCTTAACAAGTTATTTTTCATCAATTTGGATCAAAACATGTCCATTTGCAGTCATGGATCAGTCAAAAACAGTTCATTGTCAATGTTGCTTCCTTATAACCAACTCTTAAATCTAGTGATTTTCACATAATTTCCTGCATTTTTTGTCATTTTCAAGTACCCATTTGGCCTATATATTGATCTAGGAAGTTTTTGGGGTCAATAGAATCCATTTGGGAACTTTTATTTCATATTTTTCTAGCATTTTCTATAAAAAGCGGGATTTTTGGGTGTCACAGACTTTTCATGTGGAGTAGCATTAGTTGTCATTAAACGTACCAAAAATCCACAAAAACTTGATAAAATGTTCATCATGATGTGAAAAATAGATATGCATTTCAAATCCATCAATAAAATCTAATTCACTCCTTGAAAAACTTAATTTCAGGGCAAAATACCAAAAAGCGCTGATTTTGGGGTTTACCGACCTAGCGGGGATTTTGGGGCCCACCGACTAAAAGTCGATGCAATGCAATTCTAGTGTAGGTCAGAGAGGTTCATTTTTAGTTTAAAATACTTTTGCGCTACTTTTGGGTGCCACCAACTTGCGTGAGTTTGGGCTCAGACTGACTAAAAGCATCTCATATGGTCGGTTGGGGTGGATTGTAACGCAAGTCGATAAGGTCAATTTTTAGCGCAAAACATGAAAGGCTTAGTCAGCGGGGATTTTCAATGCAACTGAATAGCGCAGGTTTTAACACCGACCGACCTGCGCAACTTAAGTCGGTGGAAGGCCATTTCAGCGTAAGTCTGCGAAGTGGGTTTTTAGTGCAAAGGTCGGTAGAGGTTGTTTGTAGTGCTAAGGTCGGTAGAGGCTGTTTTTAGCACTTTTTGCAGTTGGGGTCATTTTTAGCGCTAGATTTTGAATTGGCCAGGGTGAAAGTATAATTAAAAATATATTTAAGTATAAGAAATAGAATTTCTTATACTTTAAATATTTTTAAATATACTTTCAGGATGTTTAATATAGGTTCCAGATCCATAGGATTTCATATGCAGATTCTAGAATTTTGATGTTCTACCATATTTCAGACTTAGCCATTTTTCAAGGTTTTCAAGGTTTCAGACTTAGTCAAATCAGGGCTTCAGGGCCATGTATCAGGGTGAAAGCATATGGAACCCTTAGTGAAATCTGGTGGAATTTGACATGATTTTACAACTCTAAGACCTGGAAACTAGGAACTTCAACATGAAACATCCTGCAAAAGCACTTTCAAGAGCAATATCCAGTGACACAAAATTTTAGAGCAAAGGGCAGTAACACCCAATTTTAGTGCAAAAGGCAACAAATGACTATCTTTTAAGCACAAGACCACCCAAGACACCTCCAAATCAACCATGCACAACATCAAATGACTCCAAACATGCAAAATACTCAAATCTAGAACAAATTCTGCACTCTAAGCATAAATTCAGTTTCTCATCATCATAAGGCAAATAGGTTGAGACTCCAAGCCAAAACAAAAGAGGGGGTCTCCATTTGGCAAAATGGGACGTGTGTGTGCAATGCACAACAAATGGCGACTCTGCTGGAAAATGTTCCAGAGAATTTCTAAGATAAACTTAAGTTTCAAACCCAGACTCTCTATGTTTCCCACACATTAGATGAGAAAGCATGATATCTTATCAAAGAATCAAAGACCACTAACTAGTGCAACCATCCATATCCTGAAAACCTGAGTGTGTGCAATTGTATTCATTCCCATCCCTTGGCAACTAAGTTCACCCAAGATCCTTCGTGGTAAGCTATGAAGTTGGGATCATTCTACCACCAAGAAAATGCTCTAATGCTGAGATATGATGAACCTTCAAGTAGTAATCCTTCTACAGTGATAGCTTTCTTGATAATGCCTTTGATGATCTCTGATGCTAATACTCTTCAAATAATATTCTTCATATGAGAGTCTTCAAATGATAATATTCATATTGATACTTTGTAGTGGGTCTGGTGTTGAAAAACACCTTTTATTTTTACCTAGTATAGGCTAGCAGTACTTAGTACCGTCTGCCACTCTCATTTGGATCCATAGTACTGGTGTGGGTGGTAAAATGGGAATCTAAACATTTTCACTTAACACAAGATCACCTAGACTTACTTAACTGCTTTAGGATTATTTTAAGTGTGAGAGATATATGGTTAGAAAATACTTCAAGTGCACCAACTAATGACTCATTTCCAATGAACAGACATCATACTCCCTGGTATAACAGTGGAACCCACAGCAAGACTAAGCGGAAACCTTGGCTTCTCAAAGAAATATTCCAATTACTTATCCAACAAAGAAGCACTTGCAGGGCTACACAACTGCCACCACATTCAAGAAATGGAGAATCCAAGCAAAGCAAGCACAGAAGAGAAAAGAAAAGCAAACTACTCTAACCAAAGCAAAACAAGCAGAAAGCAACAATTAACAACTAAAAACTAAAGAAAAGACAAAGCGGAAACTAAACTAGAAAAGCAGACTACTAACTAAAACCTAACTAGAAACAAGCAAGACTATGTACAAAAGCTTTGGACAGCAAGTATTAACACTCCCTCATGACTTATTTCTCAGGACATGCAGGAGTAACAGGGTGCGGGTCAGTGTCCTAAGTCTGGCAAATTCATCCTTGTACTCTGAAAAGTGGGGTAGAGGCATTCTAGGTTCATGTTCAAAGTACCCATTATGCAGGACCAGCAATTGGGGGAGTTCATTAGGGCCATAATCAATCCAGATGCAAGTTGTCTTACCTAAATCACTGTAATCAAATTGATTATTGGAACTGAGCGGAGAAAGGGAAGATACAACCTGATTTGCAGTACTGTTGATCAGAGACATGAGTTCAACACCTTGCTACATTGTACCAAATACCTTCTCATCTTCAGGGGGTTTCAGCTTGTGGTTAGCCATATCATGTTCTAGAGCACTAAATGTTGCAGCAACTTCCCAAGCAAATAGGAAGTCTAGACAACCTTCTTCAGAATGTGGATCATCTGGATGAATTCAACATGAGTTGGCTAAAGCAAAGTCTGTTATGTGTGGTGAATTCCCATGAAGTAGCATATCTTTGCTCATTGTTGACACCAACGCAATGACGTGATCAACTGATTGACATGAAAAAGCTTCCAAGCCATCACTTTGCATGATAGTTTGATTTTTATTCTTAGATTGCAGACCTTCTCTTTCATTTCTTATCATTGGATCAGCATCAACCGTGTGGAGATCCTCTTCAATGCAAGTAAAAACAAGATCAGCATGGGGAACAAATGACAAACTCCAATCTACTTCGTCCATATCAGTTACATGCTCTGGAAAAACTTCCTCTGTATCAATCAACAACCTTCCTATTTGGATTAAAGGTTGGCATTAGGTTGGCAATTCACTGTCTGCAGCAGCAACAAGGTCTCTTTCTTCTTGCATAGCTGGATTTATGATGTTAATGTTATCTTGGAGTGGTGCATTTTCCTGCTTTTCTTCATTTGACTCAGCTTGAGACCCTTCTGCAGCCATTATATCAACCTGATATGGCTGATCATGATGATTTATTGGGCTGATACAGTTAAGAACTTGATCATTGTTCTTTGGATAATATGATTGTGGCTCAAATATGTCAACTAGAACGGCTTCCTGTGTTGTTGTTCGTGACTGTTCTTCATCTAGAGGATTGATTTCTTCTTGTTCTTGCATATTTCTGATTTGAACAACCTGTTGTTCTAACTCTGAACTATCAGCAATCTGAAATAGACTACTGTTCTCCACCTCTGCAGCAGCAAATTTAGTCTTAGAACTTGATATTTTTGAAGCACTTGATTGCTAATCTGCTTCCCCAACATGATTATTCATTAAATCTAATTTTTCATCTACCTCATCCACTTCCTTAGTAGTAAAAAATTGACCCTGTACATTGTTCTGTTCGTTGTCTTGTGACTAAAAATTAGATTTTTGCCATGCTGGGACAGCATATACTGTGACTAAATAGTCTGGATCCAGTGGTTGAAAACCAAGCTTTATCCAGGTAGGGACCTCATCTTCATTAGTTGGGTGACCTGCAGACCACATGCATTACCTTCTCTCATCATCTCGACATGTATTTTGATGAACAACTTGAGGGACTTTAATTTCTCCAATGTGCAGATTGCCCTGTTGACCATGATCATTTATGAATGGAAGATTTGCAGCTCCTCGCAAGGTCTTTATCTAAAAATATGAATATGACTGTTATGCCTATATCCCACTTCAGGCTTATAAATCTCAAAGATAGGGAGCAATCCTTTTAAATGCAGATCCAACCTTTGGAGGAAGGTCAAACAATCTATTTTGTCATGCAGCTCTCTGGGATGTACAATGCAAACCTGAGGTGAACTAAAATCAATCAATGTAAATGGAGGATACTTCACTCTTATCTGCCTATCTAACACTTATTTGAAAAATGGGATATCAACTTGGAAGTTCTCTTCATGATATGATAACTGAGATGGTCCTCTGAAGAATGAAGGGATTTCATGACTGAAACCCTTATGTGAACCCATTGGATCATAATTTTCTACACATTCATTTCATTTCAGCATGTGCAGTGAACCAGTAAACTGATAACCTACATAACATCTTTGTCCAACCCTCCTTCTAGCGCCAATTCTATTCATGTGTGTTTTAGCACGCAACAACGCAGGTGTGATTGTCAGTTTCACACCTCTCTTGAAAAGTATCCTACCCTAGGTAAGACTACTCCAAGGATAATACAGCTAGGCCTTAGCTTGCTTGGAATAACTTCAGTGGAATGTCTAGTTGTGCTAGCAAGGGATCTTACATGCAATCTATAGATCTTTAGTTTGGAATAGCAGATACACATAAACCCTTCAAGATTTTAGCTGATAAACAATGTAAAATGTTGCTGAAATTCCTAATCTAACCAAGGGTTTTTTTAAGAAAATGCAAAAGGTTAGGGTTTTAGAGGAATCCTAAGTGACATTCACAATGCATAGATTTTACTTTAAGTAGACAAATGCTCTGAAACTTAACCAGTTTTCTGAGTTACCAAACTAAAATAAGTGTTACAGCACTGTAGAAAATGGTGCTATCTTTAATGGAAATCTAGAGATTTTTAGATTACATTCATTCATTAAATACCTAATGACTAGCGCAATTTAACTCACAAAATGTAATTGAACTAAGCACAACTGATAAGTCCAGACTAACTTTACACAGTTATTTACCATCAGCAAATAACTAAAAGTATGGACTTAGAGTATTCATCAAATACTATCAACAAACCATAACACTATAAAGCACAACTAACTAACTATGGGAGAGCAAGAAGCGAACCATGAAAACCAAGTAAGAAACACAACACACAAATTCTCAGAAAACCTGCAGAAACTTGCTTTGTATTACTTCAAATGGCAGAATGTCAACAATTCGGCATCAAATCTCTCTTACAAATGAGAGAAAAGGATGGCCCTTTTATAGGCAAGGCACCATACCGAGTTTTTTAATGGACAGTGGAGATTAACTCAACACCAATGGTCCAGATTACATGACATTTAATTAAGTACAGCAGTTTGTTACATTTTCGGATTTGCATTTGTCTTGTAGGAAAAAGACAAAAAATAGCTTGCAAATACATCAAATCTGGACAAAATGGATACCCATTTGGTTGTACATGATGAAAAGTCAATTTTCAAGGCCTAATGAAGCCAAAATAGAGTCACGTGACGCTTGAAAATTTGAGCTAATGTGGATTTAGGGGATTCCAAGTGTTGAATGGACCAAGAGGAGTATGTGGCACATTCTTCAATGAAGACGTATCTAATTGGATGCTTGCTGGATCATCATTGCATGACTGGACTGCTAGAACAACTGTATGCATGTCTTGGTGATCCAGTCCATGGTCATTTGAGTGGTGTTTTGGGAAAAATATCAAAAATATAATTTTTAGTATTTTCTACATCGTAGTAAATTGCATTTTTGGAGGCCTTTGGAGCAGAATGGGGCCTCGAAACTTCTCAAACTAGATAATCAGTTTATCTTTCTAACAAGTCCAAGAATTTTAAATTTTGATAAAATAGCTAGGAGTTATGACCCTCAGACTAGATCACTAGGACATTAGACTGGATCTGCAGGAACAACAGTGATGTAGGCATGATCTTCAGTGTCTTCAAGCTCCGGGGACTTATTTCCATCATCCCAGAGATCATACTAACATCCTCTTGCAGGTGCAGCAGCAATTTGGTTGATAAAATGAAGTTTCTGCATTTTTGGGTCAACACTGCATATATGTGTGTACATCCTTCTATGATGGCTCCAACAAGCTCCTATGCTCTCCAATACCTACAATTCACAATGCAAAGCATCAATTTCATCTTAACAAGTCATTTTTCATCAATTTGGATCAAAACATGTCCATTTGCAGTCATGGATTAGTCAAAAATAACTCATTGTCAATGTTGCTTCCTTATAACCAACCTCTTAAATCTAGTGATTTTCACATGATTTCTTACATTTTTTGCCATTGTCAAGTACCCATTTGGCCTATATATTAATCTAAGAAGTTTTGGGGGTCAATAGAATCCATTTGGGAACTTTTATTTCATGTTTTTCTAACATTTTCTGTAAAAAGTGAGATTTTTGGGGGTCAATGACTTTTCATGTGCAGTAGCATTAGTTATTGTTAAACGTGTCAAAAATCTACACAAAATTGGTAAAATATTCATCATGATGTGGCAAATAGATATGTAATTCAAATCCATCAAGAAAATCCAATTTGCTCCTTGAAAAACTCAATTTCAAGCCAAAATACCAAAAAGCGTTGATTTTGGGGTTTACCGACCTAGCGGGGATTTTAGGGTCCACCGACTAAAAGTCAGTGCAATACAATTCTAGTGCAGGTTGGAGAGGTTCATTTTTAGCGCAAAATGTTTTTGCGCTACTTTTGGGTGCCACCGACTTGCGCGAGTTTGGGCTCAGACCGACTAACAACATCTCATAAGGTCAGTCGGGGTGGATTGTAGCACAAGTCGGTAAGGTCAATTTTTAGCGCAAAACATAAAAGGCTTAGTCGGCAGGGATTTTCAATGCAACTAACTAGTGTGGGTTTTAGCATCGACCGACCTGTGCGACTTAAGTCGGTGGAAGGCCATTTCAGCATAAGTCTGCGAAGTGGGTTTTTAGCGCAAAGGTCGGTAGAGGTTGTTTTTAGCGCTAAGGTCGGTAGAGGCTGATTTTAGCACTTTTTGAAGTTGGGGTCATTTTTAGCGCTAAATTTTGAATTGGTCAAGGTGAAAGTATATTTAAAAATATATTTAAGAATTTCTTATACTTTAAATATTTTTAAATATACTTTCAGGATGTTTGAGATAGGTTCCAGATCCATAGGATTTCATATGTAGATTTTAGAATTTTGAGGTTCTACCAGATTTCAAACTTAGCCATTTTTCAGGGTTTTTAGGGTTTCAGACTTAGTCAAATCAAGGTTTCAGGACCATGTATCAGGGTGAAAGCATATGGACCCCTTAGTGAAATCTGGTGGAATTTGACATGATTTTGCAACTCTAAGACCTAGAAACTAGGAATTTCAACATGAAACATCCTGCAGAAGCACTTTCAAGGGCAATATCCAGTGACACAAGATTTTAGAGCAAAGGGCAATAACACCCAATTTTAGTGCAAAAGGCAACAAATGACTATCTTTTAAGCACAAAACCACCCAAGACACCTCCAAATCAACTATGCACAACATCAAATGACTCCAAACATGCAAAATACTCAAATCTGGAATAAATCCTGCACTCTAAGCACAAATTCACTTTCCCATCATCATAAGGCAAAAAGGTTGAGACTCCAAGCCAAAACAAAGGAGGGGGTCTCCATTTGGCAAAATGGGGCATGTGTGTGCAAGGCACAATAGGTGGCGTACACACAAAGGCAAAAAATGTCAATCAAGCGTCAAGGTAATGTGAACTCCTTTCGCAACCCCTGCAAAATGTAAGCCTACTAAGGGGGTTATGCGACCCAGGGAGCATCGCTAGGAGGGGTAGTTTTTCCATAATTAAAAACTAACCATAAGGTTCCTAGATGAGGTGACAAGATTTCGATATAATCTGAAATCTAACCCTAGGAAACTATTAACATAATTAAAAATAAAATAATTCCATCTAAGACTTAATTAAAATATTTGATCCTAATAAATGTGATAAGGTAAAGACATGAAATAAATTACTTAATTAATCTTTTCACTAATCTAGGGAAATTCTGGCAGCATAATGCCACCTCATTAATAATGGGAAAATATTTTTTTTTAAAAACAACCTTCACTAAAAGTCTCTTCAAAAATAAAATCAAACTAATTACACATATTAAAATTGAATTACTTCAACACATCCCCATCTACTCAAGGCAATAAAAATAATTGCATTTGCTATAAAATTGAATTAATTGAAAAATTACATTTAAACCATACTCTAGTTTAAAATAGATTTAAAAGGGTTAAAAATATTAAGTTCATTTAAAAACAATTAATCCTCACACCAAAATCTTATTAAAACAACCCACTAAATTAAATTAAAATCCTAGGGTTAAATTATATCCACTAACTCCTTTCTAAGTCACATTAACCCTAATTAATTTTAAAAGGCAATAAAAAGGTTAAAAATGCCCAAAAAGATAAATGCTTTTCATTTGCCTCCAAGTTTCAAGGAGAAGAATAGAATATGGAAAGTCACGTTCACAAAGGAGAGCTATTTTTTTTTCTTTCCATTTTCTATTTGGTCTCCTTTATGTGATTTGTTTATTTCTCTAAACCTAATCTTTTATTTTATTTATTTTCTACTCTCCTCTTCAAACCCTAAATCAATATTTTTTTTCTTTTTGTTCTTTCTAACTCTCTCTAGTTTTCTACAACAAGGTTTCAAGATTTGGCATGGAGCTCTCAGATTTTTTGTCTAAATATTTTTGTGCAGGGTTTCTGTATTTTTTTTTGCAAAGCTATATATATATAGATATATATCGGATATTGTAGGGCCGAAAGACACAGAGGAGGAGGGTTTTATATTTGCAGTGGACGGTCGAAAGGAAAAACGCAACAACAAGTTTGGGCGTCGGCAGCCGTCAACAGTAGGTTTAAAGGGAGGAAGGAGTGGCCTCCCCATCCCCCCCTCCACAGAGTTCTATGGAGGGGTGGACGGAGGGTTCGTCCCCCCCACCTTTCTCTCAGAAAAAATAGCGACAGCCATGGGTCGCCACCCTCTTTTTTTTTGCTACATTTTTTTTTTAAAATCTTCAATAAAAATAATGTTGCCCTAATTCGTTGGATTCATATACTTTCTTTTAAATGCCTCTTCTCATATATGATTTCAATTTATAATATTTGATATATATATCTGCTGGCACTCTCTCACACGGTAAATTTTATTTTATTTTGAAAAACACGGTGACCTCAATATATATATAAAACGGAGGATATATATATATATATATATATATGAACAACATGGTATGTTATCACAATAATTTTCCTTTGCAAAATAAACTTAAATGCATATTTATATATATATATATATATATATATATATATATATATATATTGTAATTAAAAAAAACATATATTCTCTTTTCTTTTCAATAAGCAATATTTTCATCTAAATGACAATTTCAAGATAGGGAGAGAGATAAGAGGAAAAATCATTTTATCATGCACAAATATCTTTCCAACCCATTATAAGAAAACAAGACAGCAATTATTTCATTTGAAATGATTTGAATACCTACATCTTTCTTTGTTTTCAAAGAGATACACAAAAAGAGATTTACCCTCACAAAGCTTGCAATCACTTTTACAAGGCCACAAAGGCCATGGCTACCAAAATGCCATATATTAAAAAATACACTATCAACATATTTCTTCAAGTCTTCCAAACACTCCAAGACCACCAAAACCTGTAAAAATCACAAGAAGGTTTCCAAATGCTTATGGGAGCTCACCTCCCAACCATAGACTTGAAAACAAGTCACCCCGAGCTTGGAGGTCACCCATATAACCGGGTTCATACCACAACAAGGATTTAACACCAAAATCACTCACACAAAACATAGATACACCCTCCCAAGGATTGCACATAACTAATCCATATAACTTGGATTTTTGGGGGTAGGAGAGTGGACTACTCTCAACTCAAGGGGAGAACCCAAAATCACAAAATCGTATAATACCCAAAATTACAAGGCCTCTTTCCTTAATATCTCAATATGTCAAAAATCCCAAGGCACTCTTGCCTTCACCAAAATTCTCAAATATTTTACAGTGTACTTCCATGGCCATCAACACCTCCAAATATAATGAGGGTGACCTCGACGAGGCTCACTCCTCTCCCACCCAAAAATAAGATGAGCTCTTCTCAATGGAGAGCTTCATCAAACACCTAAAATAAAAACCCACACAGCACATAAACCAAAACTCAAATAAACACAAGCAATCTTCACATACAATGAAAGTAAAAACATAAGGAAGGCATATAGCCTTAAGTGCTTACCTTATAAGCCCAAATTTCGCAAGAGGTTGAAGAAGAGCTCTTAAGTCTCCTTCCAATCTCCTTGCATCCAAAATCTTCCAACTCTAGCTATCTCCCCCCAAATCAATATTCAAAAGAAAACAAAAATGAAGAACCCTCTCCATCTCTCAAAGATGGAGTTTAATAGGCTAAACTAAAGAGCCTTGAGGAAGGAGAAGGTGACACATGTCACCTTCTCCTTCCTCCTCACAATCCACTACAAAACCCCAAGGGATGAGAAGGTGACACATGTCACTCTCCCATCCCACAAATCCTCACACTCTCCCACAAATGCTCTCACACCTGTGTGAGAGCATAGTGGAGAGGGGAATCCCACATGGAAGACTCTATAAGGATAAGGATAAGACACATGTCATTCTCCTATCCAACAAGGCAAACCCATTCCCTCATAGATGCTCTCACACATGTGTGAGAGCATAGGACTAAGGTCTCTCACACTTGAAGGCCTTGGAAGCTTCCCAAGCCTTCAAGATAAGGGAGACCTTATCCTACAGAAACTTGTGGAGTTGGTCATGGTGGACTCTTGACCTATTCACCACCTCAACCAACTTCAAATTTCGTCACTTAATTTCAAGGTCAAGTTAAGGTAACCAAAAGAAGGTTAAAATAAGGTTTCACATGTCCAAATTGGTCCTAGACCCTAGGGGTATGACCTAGGGTCATTATTTGAACAAAATAAACACCAAGGGGTCCATAAATTCACATAAAAAGACCCAATAAATAAATAGCACCAAAATAGTGCAACTCAAACATAACAACTTACAACACATTAATAAATCAAATAAAAAGGGTGAACCCTAATCAAAATAAACATCAATCACAGACATTACAATTTATCATGCTCCATCGCAAATGACCTTGGTCCCTGTTGGGACTAGGTTGGCTAAACATGGATATCACATAGGGTTACTGGAATGACCTCTGATTTTCCATGGGCATAGAAAATTACCTACACACTTCCACAAATGGATCAATAGCACATGTTCATCATAGCTGAAGTAGAAGGAAATGTGCACACACACACAGAGTCACATAATCACCTATATCCTCAATTATACACATGCTATCATATATTTGATTCATAATTTCACTTGCATTTTCTAAACATCAAATCAGGATCAAAACTACATAGTATTTCATTCAATTACTTATCAATTAATATTCCAATTTGCATCAAAATAAATATCACATAACATTATAACATCAAGTGAAATCTAACATGCAAGCTATAACATCATCACATCATACTCTATCTAACTAATCAAAAGCATAGATATAGTCATGAAAGTTTGAATAACAGGATCAGCAGTCCCAAATGTCCACATGTCCATCAAAATGTCCATACGATGTAAGCAAAAATAGAAGGTGAGATAAGTAGGCCTCACATCCTCCTCCCTAAGACTAAACTTCCTCCTGGAAGTTAGCAAAGAGGTGAGGATAAAGTGTCCTCAAGCTAGCAGCATCCTCCCAATTGGCTAAGACCTCATCATAGTGGTCTGACTTAACTCTGACCTAGTCCAGCTTTTAACCTCGAAGGCCCAGCGTCTAATGAGCCAATATGTGAATTAGCTCCAAAGCCAATTGCCCATCTGACTCTACATGTAAGGCACTCCAATCCAAGACATGAGCCATATCAAATATATAACGCCGCAAAACATATATATGAAACACATCGTGGATGCGCAAGAGGCTAGGTGGCAAGGATAGACGGTAAGCTAAAGGTCCTATCCACTCCAGTATCTCAAATGGACCAACAAATCTTGGTGCAAGCTTAGAGCCCTTTCGGTAATGGATTGGACTCTTATGCGGCCGCACTCTCAAGACTGAGAAGCTCTGATCCAATCTCTTGGCATCGGAATACTTCTTCTGAAGATCATGTGCCTCCTGTAATCGCTGCTTGATCAAGGTAACCTATTGCTCCATATCCTGCACTAACTCTGGTCCAATAGCAACTTTGTCCTCGATGCGGTCCCAACTCAGTGTAGTCCTGCAAGGTCTGCCATACAAGGCCTGATAAGGAGGCATACCTAATGAGCTGTGATGCACATTATTGCGGGTAAACTCAACTAGATACAGATAGTTCTCCCATCTAAACTGGTGATCCATCACATACATGCGAAGCATGTCCTCTAAAACCTAATTCACCCTCTTAGTCTACCCATATGTCTTAGGATGATACGTTGAACTAAAGTTGAGCTGAGTGACCAATGCCTCCTGTAATGCTCTCCAAAAGGCCGATGTAAAAACTAAATCTCTATCAGATATGATACGACAAGGAACTCCATGAAGTCTCACAATGTCATCCAAGAAGACCCTCACCACTGTAGGTGCATTATACATCATGCGTATCGGTGAAAAGTGTGCTACCTTGGTCAACTTGTCAACCACCACCATGATGGCATCATGGCAGCGAGATGACAAAGGTAGACCAACTATGAAATCCATGGAAATGGTGTCCCATTTCCACTCCAATATCTCATGAGGGTAAAGTAGTCCCACTGGATGCTGATGCTTGGCCTTGACCCTCTGACACTCAAGGCAACGAGCCACAAAATCTGTAATATCGCATCTCATCCCTGCCCAATGGTACAACTGTCTCAGATCAACATGCATCTTCTTCACCCCAGGATGTGCTGCATATGGTGCTCTATGAGCCTCTGATAAAACCATTGAACGAAGGTCACCTACAAGGGGAACATAGATGCACTATCGATGTCAAATAAGTCCATCTGCCTCAAGAATATCCTACAAAATTGCCCATAAAGGCCCTCTGTGACTGAATCTCTTGTTGTACCTCAAGGAACCACTTGTCCTTAGGCAGATGCTGCAATATATGTGTTGATAACTGAGAGGGGGGGTGAATCAGTTATCTTGATTACTTCTACTTTCTGATCTTCCTTAACAATTAATGCAGCATTAAATCATATAAGCAAACATAACCATGATATGGAAATAACATCAATACACATGACACAATGATTTTGACGTGGGAAACCCTGTTAAGGGAAAAAACCACGGGGTGATTAACCCAAGATTGTATTCTCTGTTAGAAGAATAAGATAGTACAAAATGGCACTTGCCAATTAGGGCTCACTGCCCGAGCACACTGCTCACAAGAGGCTTACTACCTACAATAGTTTATACAAAGAAACTAGATACTTGAACTGATGAGAAGCATCCACATATGCCAAGGTTTAGTTCTAGTTAGGTTCACTACACTGATCTGCTGCACTTCATTCTTTCTCTTCTTTGGTGCTGTTGTCCTATCACATACCGGACCTGCCTTACTACTCTTCTACTTTTCTTCACACACCACAACACACACCACACCTTCATACTGAGATCAATCTGACATATATATCTGCACCAAGGATTTTATCCACTTTCTAGTTGGCATCCAGAATACTTACTATTTTCCCAAACTCTTGGTCTGTCGGTTGAATCCTTGCTTATCAAGTGATGTGTATCAAAGAGATACTTATAGAAGTCATCAATCATGTCAGGCAATCATGAATGATACCTTAAGAAACTTGATCACAAACAATAGCTCATCTGGATTAAGATCTGATGCTCTGCCAGTTAGTTCTTCCTCTATCAACTCTGCCAAACAGGAGCCCAACACTTAGGTGCTCATATCTTTTCACTCTTTCATCACCGGAGGCTTAATCTATGGAATGTATCAGTCAAGGTACACCTCTTGACTTCCCCAAGTCCGCACTTTACTAAGATACTTCCTCTGAGAGATCTGGACCTAACTGTCGGACCTTGCCACAAGCTCTGTTCTTGCTTACCGGACCATAACACTCTTCAATCTGACTTCCGGTATAGGCACGCCATGTCCTGTGGATGTGTGGGATGAACTTTGTTGCCATCAATGACAACAATCATGAAGCTACAATGTGTCTCTTGCCAACAATCTCCCCCTTTGGCATTGATGGCAACACTTAGTGAAAAATGATTTTCATACTACACTCCCCCTTAGCTGCTGCTCTATTCTAATATACACTTTACCAGAGCTCCCCCTTAGCTGGATTCCATATTTTTCACTGTTCCTCACTCCCCCTTTGACATCAATGGCAAAGGGTAGGGTCCGCACACCAAAATTTCCCAAAAATAAATCTATACTTGGCCGCAAAAACATATATACATGTTTTACTTACATATACTTAACTATATCTGCAAAAGTGGTTTTCAACTATACTACTTCTGTTGCCCAACTCCTCTTCATCCTGTCCAAAATTGAGATGTGACCACTCAACAAGAATGCAAAAGCTTCTGCCCTCTTAAGATCTATCGGATCATTGATCCGGGCTATGGTTTGAGCATCAGTTAGAGCTTCATGCATAGCCTCTAACTTAGGGATAATGATCCCTCTAAGTTCACCCATCCAGCTTATTATGTTCTTCCTTTCTTTCTCAAGTTTCTTTATTGCATTTGTGACTGCAATAGTCTGACACTCTTGATTTACTATGGAAGAGGAGAGAGGATCAAAATTTTGAGACAAACTTAGCAATTTGTCCTCTTGCTCTTTTACTTTCTTCTCAATATCCTTGGTCACTTTAGGCCAGGATAAACAAAATTTGTAGATATCTCCGCCATCTTTGAGAGCATTTTCTAAGCTCTTTATTCCAATATCCATAACTCTCCTATCATTTTTTATTAGACCCTACACTTCAAAGAATCTTTTTCCCAAAAACTCCTTCCGAACCTTTTCTTCAGCTGACTTCTCCAAAGAGTCAAAATGTGTGCTAATTGAATTGCTAAGATTTTTTAAGTTACCAGATGTGGAGGCTAAAGAATCCTTTTGAAAGGATGGCATGATTTTCTCTAATGCACTGGATGCAATCTCAATTATCTCACAATATTCTATGTGAGATTCCAAAAGTTTTTCTTTTGCCTTTGCTGAAGTAAAGGATGCTAGCTTCATGGGTTGAACCGGGGAGAGGGAGTCAAAATTGAATGGTCCTTGAAGAAGTTTCGGTTCATCAAATTCCATTATTTCTTTGGTTAAGAAATCTTTTACTGCTTCTGTTGTGTCTCTTGCCGGAGACAGAATTTTCTCCCCTTCTGCAGCCTTACTACTATCATCTATGGCCTTCTCTGTTGGAGTTTTCTCTCCTTCTACAGCCTTACTACTATCATCTTCTTTTTCTTTCTCCTCTACTTCTTGATTAATCTTCTCTTCTACTCTTTCTTCAACTTCTTCTTTTTCCTCTAATTTTTCTTCTTCTTTAGATTTGGAGACTGCTGGGGAATTCGGATGAGAGATATTTTCTTCTTCTTGGACTTCTTCTTCCGGAATAGAGGAATCATGGTCCTTGGACTTCTCCTCACCTATTTCCTTTGTTTCTTCTGTAGTCTTTTCAATAGGATCTTTCTTTGATGCACTTTTCCCTTCAACAGTAGAAGGTTCATCACTTACGTCCTCTATAATGGGAATGTTGAATCTTTTGTATGCATTCCAGAGGATCTCTTCTATCTCTTTTGCTACTTTGTCAGTTTCTCTGAGCATAAGCTGATTCATTTTAGCTTTGCTCCAGAACTCATCCTTGCAATCTTTGAAGATCATATTCATTTGCTTCGGAGTGATTGAAGGATATAGCTAAATAGCTATCTGTTCCCGGATCTCAAGATCCTTTGCCTTAGCATTATTCTTCCTTATTTCTAATTCATTCTCTAGGCTTTTGGGAATGAGAGATATGATTTCAATAAAAACCTTATTGTAGATATTCAGATACCTGACTGTGGCTTCTTGCAGGATCTTCTAGTCAGCTTTGTTGTACTCATCATAGAACTCAGTCATTGGTTTTAGGTTCCCATCCACAGTAACTGATTTGATGATATCATTAATGCGAAGAGTGGGCTTTTCAACAAATTCCTCTGCCTTCTCTTCCTTGTCTTGACCAGTAGAGGGTTCACCGGATGTTTTCTTCTTCTTCTTCATTTTCTTGACCTCTTCATCAAATTCAGTCTCTTCATCATCCTTTTGACTGGCATAAGATCTTGTGGCCTTCGTCTTAGTTCTCTTCTCTCCTTTACCGGATGATTTTGCTTCTGGTTTTGATGCCTTTGAGCTCTTAGCAGTGGCAGATGCAGAGCTCTTAGAGGATCTGGTCCGGGAGGGGGCTTCTACCAGAGCACTTTCTAGTTCTACCTCTTCCTTTTCTTTTTTTGTCCTTTCCATCTTTTCTCTATGTGCATCAAGTGGCTCTTTTGAGATGCCATACCTTTTGGCAACATTCTCTACTTCTTTTCTCACTTTTCTCTTCATCCCCGGTTGTCTTAGTTCCACATGAATCTTTATACTCAATTCTTCAAAGGTTCCAAACCTTTCTGCCTTGGGATCCTTGGGCTGACTTAGCATGTGCTAAACATGCAGCTCTATAATTTTCTCATCCACTTCATACCCCATTGGCATGATCCACACTGTTCTTGACTCCACAGCCTCCATTAGGCACTGATCAATTTCTACCATAAAGCACACTATATCTTTGTACTTCTCAACTAGAGATTGGGGGATTCTTTCTCTAGCTTGCATCATGCATTGGAAGTTTTTGAAGTAGCCCCATAGCGTCGTGTTTTGTGCCTTGGCATCACCAAGCCCAAGCAAGTAATCTCTGATCTGAATTGCAACCGGTCTATTATTTTGGCATACCCATCCATTGGATCCGAGTAGCTCATTCATGTAGTAAAAGAATAGGTAGAGTATCAAACCACCATATTTGAAAGAATTCTTCTTATCCTTCTTTATCTTCTGCAAATTCTCCAAAAGTTGGTTCAGAAGGAGCTCACAAAGATCATAGTCTGCATTCTTCCTCAACATTTCATAAGCAGTATATATAGCAGTTCCAGATACTGAATTCTCTCTGCTGGAGTGATATATCTTATATCTAATTATCATTGATGCAAACTTGATATCTAGATCTATGATATCCTCAATTGTCATTGCTCTTTTATCAAATTTTGATCTGGTAGCCTCACTTACAATTTGATTTTTGATAGATTTGAGAGTAGGCATCCCACCGATTGAGTGTAATCCAGTTACTGCCCTAATGGCATCCTTAGTGATCTTAAACGGCCTGTTCAACCACATGAAGTTGTCATGCATTCTGCTCAAAATATACCGAACCCATTCATCTTCCAGAAAATAGGGGAAATGAATGCACTGTGCAAAATGTTTGTCTCAGATAGCCTTATATTGAGGTTTGAGATCAAAAGAGTCATCTATTAACTGATTGTGATAGATATTTGACAGCTTGAATTCTCTAAACTCTTTAATGTTCGCATGAATGTATGCCCTAATGTCTTCAACATGCAAAACCCCATGTGGAATGCTGGAAAATGCACCTAAAGGATTTGTAGGGATGTTCCTTAAATTTAAGGTGCGGCCTATAAGAAATCTTCACAACATTCAGAGTAGTCATCTTTAAAGATTCAGAGAAAGAACAAAAAATACCTCTTACGCCTTTTAGGGTTCATGGAATGAGCCAAAGAGATCACCAGCTAATTTGAATTCTGTGAATGATCCTTGAGAGAGATGAGGCAAGCTTGTTTGCAGAACTCTTCTTGTCTATTTCACTAATGCAAATGTGCAAATGAAGAGTAAACAAACCCTTTTATCACTGAGAAAACCCTAATTTCACATTGTAATAAATGCGCAACTCAAGTCATTCCAGTTGCCTTGTTCTCCTTGTTCTGAGAAAGATCTTTTTCCGGATCACTAAGATATGCTTCGAATTATACTTGGTGATTATTGACAATCTATCTTTCTTTCCTCAATCATTTAATCTATCCACAGATCAAGATTCCTCAATTTTGAATCAAACCGGATCTAACTGCAAAGACCTGCTTCTTACAGGATGACTGTGAAACTGGATCTATCTTGGAAGATTAGACTCTTCAAACCTTCTTGCAGATCTTTCATATCTTTACCAAACCTTCTTTATATGTTTCTCTAAGAATCCTTTAATCCACAACCTTTTATGTGCCAATTTTAGGCACCTAATGACTGGCTGGGGGAAAATGTTTTTCTTTTGTTACTCCCCCTAAGCCAGAGCTCATCTATTTAGTTTCTGGAAGGAATATCAGCACCAGATTCTGCTGCGGATCCATCCTCAACATTTTATGTACTCCTCTTTATCCAAATCTTATTCATCTCCCTTTGAATTTCATCCACATTCATTTTTCCTTTTCCTTTGTCTTGGTTTTGATTATGATGTACCGGACCCTTATTGTTCTGATTCTTACTTTTGTCGAATTTAGCAATATGACCGGATCTATTGCAATTGTAGCAGATAACATTTCTTTGAATATTTTACTGATATCCTCTTGATCTACACTGATTAGCCATATGTCCCATTCTATTGCATGCAAAGCATCTTCTATTGAATGAATTGTTCAAGTTTGCATATTTCTACACTCATGAGATTTGTGACCATACCTTTTGCAATTGAAACACTGTCTGGAGAAGGATGAATTACTCTGGTTCATTCTTCTTCTGTACTGATTTGCTTTATGATCAAAATTATTGCAGTTGTGGCAGTATCCATTGAAGGATGGATATCTTTGAGCATTGGGTTGCCTTATCAGAGGTCTTCTAGGCCTGTTTCTTGGATTTTCTAATCTGGAGTTCTTCTGACCGGATCCGGAGCTTTCACCTTTCTCATACCCCAAGCGTTGCTTGTCATCTACCCTCTTTTGGATTTGAAGAACTTCAAGTTGGGCAGAGCTTATCTTGAATTTCTCTTTGTATTCTTTTGTTGTTTAAAGATCCTTTTAAGAGTGTCAATCTGATTCTCAAGTTGTTCTTCATTATCCCTAGCTTCTTCAAGATCAGATTCAAGATGCCTGATTATTCTATCTATTTTGTGGCAGTCTTCTGATTTCTCTTTGAGAGATTGTCTTAGATCATCTTCAGTTTTCCTTTTCTCTTCAATTTCTTGGGTAAATTTCATAACTCCTGATTCCATTTCATGTCTTACCATAATGACCTCTTTTGATAACTTTTCACATAACTTGGTTTTCTCCTTTAGATCTTCATTTGTATTATTATCTTCACCTTGACTTGCCAATTGCTGAAGTAGATCCTTTCTCTTTTTCATAGAGATACTCAGTTTCCCTTTTAGTTCATTTATGAAATCATCACCCTGTTTGAGTCTTTCCTTCAGTTCATTGACTTCAGAGTTGGATTTCTCAAGATCATTTAGGGCAGATTGAAGTTGTTCCCTCATACCATACACATCCATTTGAATTCCCAGATCTTCCTCAAGCTGTTAGGCTCTGTTTGGAGGAACTTAGCTCTGATACCAATTGTTGATAACTGAGAGGGGGGTGAATCAGTTATCTTGATTACTTCTACTTTTTGATCTTCCTTAATAATTAATGCAGCATTAAATCATATAAGAAAACATAACCATGAAATGGAAATAACATCAATACACATGACACAATGATTTTGACGTGGAAAACCCTATTAAGGGAAAAATCACGGGGTGATTAATCCAAGATTGTATTCTCTGTTAGAAGAATAAGATAGTACAAAATGGCACTTGCCAATTAGGGCTCACTGCCCGAGCACACTACTCACAAGAGGCTTACTGCCTACGATAGTTAATACAAGGAAACTAGATACTTGAACTAATTAGAATCATCCACATATGCTGAGGTTTAGTTCCGGTTAGGTTCAATACACTGATCTGCTGCACTTCATTCTTTCTCTTCTTTGGTGTTGCTATCCTGTCACATACCGGACCTGCCTTATTGCTCTTCTGTTGTTCTTCGCACACCACAACACACACCACACCTTCATACAGAGATCAATCTGACATATATATCTGCACCAAGGATTTTATCCACTTTCTAGTCAGCATCTAGAATACTTACTATTTTCCCAAACTCTTGGTATGTCAGCTGAATCCTTGCTTATCAAGTGATGCATATCAAAGAGATGCTTATAGAAGTCATCAATCATGTCGACCAATCATGAATGATACCTTAAGAAACTTGATCACAAACAATAGCTCATCCGAATTAAGATTTGATGCTCTATCGGTCAGTTCTTCCTCTGTCAACTCTGCCAAACAGGAGCCCAACACTTAGGTGCTCATATCTTTTCACTCTTTCATCACCGAAGGCTCAATCTCTAGAATGTATCAGTCAAGGTACACCTCTTGACTTCCCCAAGTCTGCACTTTACTAAGATACTTCCTCTGAGAGATCTAGACCTTGCCACAAGCTCTGTTCTTGCTTACCGGACCATAACACTCTTCAATCTGACTTTTGGTATAGGTATGCCATGTCCTGCAGATGTGTGGGATGAACTTTGTTGCCATCAATGACAACAATCATGAAGCTATAATGTGTCTCTTGCCAACAGTACGCCCTCTCAAGTCCACACTAAAAGTCAAGGTCAGGATCTTGTGACGCCTCCAACTCAATGCATCGGCAACTACGTTCTCCTTCCCTTTGATGTAATGCACATCAAAGTCGTACTCACATAGGAACTCCATCCAAAACTGTTGGCAGGCGTTTCAATTCAGCTACGTGAAGATGTATTGTAGATGATGGTCAGAGTGTAACTTGAAATGGTATCCCAAAGGGAAGTGCCTCCATCTAACAAGAACATGAACCACTACTGCAAGCTCCAAGTCAGGAGTAGGGTAGTTCATCTCATGGGTCTTGAGCTTTCGCAACTCATACACAATCACTCAACCATCCTGCATAAGGACTGCACCTAGTCCCTCTAAAGATGCATCAGTGCATACCATGAAGTCTGTTGTTGGATCAGGTAGTGCTAAGATAGGAGCACTAGTGAGATGCTCCTTAAGGACCCCAAAGGCCCTCTCACACTGCTCTATCCACATGAATCTCTTCCCTTTCTACTAAAGGGAAGTGATAGAGTGTGCTATCCTGGAAAAGCCCTCAACAAATCGGTGATAATATCCTGCTAGCCCCATGAAGCTCCTAACCTCTATAACACTGGTCGGTGCTAGCCAATCCCTGATAGCTCTAATCTTTGATAGATCTACTGAGATACCATCACCAGATAGAATGTGACCTGAGTACTGAACCTCTAATTGAAAGAAGGCACACTTCACCAAGTTGCCATAAAGTTGTTGATCTCTCAAACACTGTAAAACCTTGTGCAAGTGCTCCTCATGCTCCTCCTTAGTTTGTGAATATATCAATATGTCATTCAGGAAAATGATCATGAACCAATCTAGGTATGTGTGAAACACCCTGTTCATGAGGCTCATGAACACTACAGGGGCGTTCATCAAACCGAAGGGCACCACGGTGAACTCATAGTGACCATAGCGAGTCTGAAAGGTGGTCTTATGAATATTCACCTCTATAATGTGCAACTGATGGTAACTAGACTTCAGGTAAATCTTAGATAACACTCTGTCTCCCTGCATCTGATCAAACAAATCGTCAATCCTAGGCAAAGGATAATGGTTCTTCACTGTCACCTTATTCAACTGCCTATAGTCCATACAAAGTTGAAGAGACCCATCCTTATTATTCACGAAGATGACCGGTGCGCCCTAAGGTAAGACGCTAGGTCAGATGTGCCCCTTCTTAAGAAACTCCTCCAACTGAAGCTTGAGCTCTATAAGCTCATGTGTAGTCATCCTGTAAGGTGCACAAGATGCAGACTCGGCACCTGGTACAAGATCAATATAAAAATCAACCTCTCTACAAAGCGGCATCCCTGAAAGCTCCAGTGGAAATACATTTGCAAACTCTCTAAGAATAGGATGATCATCAAGTAAAGCCTCTGGCTCATCCTCTGATCTATCACTAACTATAATCGCAAACATTTGGCAACCCTTCCGCATACAGCGCTTAAGATGTTTAGCGGAAATCATGCATACAGCTATGGGCTTCTAAATGCCCATAATCTCTATTGCTATGCCATGGTCATCTAGGCAACCTATCACCTTCCGGCGATAATTAATCTTGGTCCTATGAGCCGCAAGCTAGTCCATGTCTAACACCACTCCATAAGACCCTAAGGGAATGAACCTAAGGTCTACTATGGTAGTGAAGGCTCCAAGTGCTAGCTCATAGTCACGAACCACTAAATCTACTACCATCTTGTCCCCTGTGGCCAGCTCGACCTCCCACCTAACGTCCTACCTAGAGGCCACCAGCATGCAATACTCCACTAACGATGGAGAAATAAAAGAATCTGTAGCACCAGAGTCAAATAAAACAGTAATGGGAACATCCCCAATCATACTTGAAGTCTTGATAACGAAGGCCTGAAAGTCAGCCTAGCGGTTATCAATCGTTGCAAACATACGGTGGGATCTACCCACTTCTCCAACTATCTGCTCAAGACCTCCGGCGTGTGGTTGACCTCCTATTGTATAATCATATGGACACTCCCTGGCTAAGTGTCCCACGCCACCACATACATCACAAGGTCCCTAAGTCTGGATATGCACTGACTGAGTCCTGCTAGACTGTTGTGCTCCAGGTCGTCCTGTACTGCTCTATGACCCTCTAAAGGACTGTTGTGACCTAGTTGGTCCTGCAGTCGATGCTTGATGATCTACTGGTCTCTACGTAGGCCTTGCAAGTGCCATACTCGACTATGGCCACCCTGTGATCTCTGTGGTGGTCTAGACCTCTGCTGCTGATGATGATGCTATTGTTGCTACTGTGGAGGTCTAGGAGGTAAAGATGTAGAACTAAAACCACCCCTATGAGATGGTTGGGGTCTACGGAACCCCTGGTCCTGATGCTAACTATAGTCCTAAAACTGTGGTTGTGATCCGTGGCTCTACCCATAAACCTCCTCTACAATGAGCACCTTCTCGGTGGCCTCTCTCATATTCTATGGATCTACCATACGAACAGGTCCTGCTATCCCAAGATTTAAGCCCTTGATAAATTAACTAACAAGGAGCTTCTCATCCTGCAGGTACTCGGCATATCGTGACAACTCCACAAACTTGCACTCATAATGTGCAACTATAGAACCCCGCTGCTATAGATCACAGAACTCGTCTATACGGTGCTATCTGAAGTGATCTGAGAGATATCACGCCCTATAGCACTCAAGGAATGTGTTCCAAGAAAGTGTGTCCAAAGATAGACAGTGATTGCACTCCTCAGCGCGCCACCATGTCACCGCAGCGTCACGCAATAAATGGACTACAACACCTGCTTTTGTGTTGCTCCCATAGGGAAGCAACACAAAGCACCAATCTAGACTGATGAGCTAAGCCTCAACCTTAGCTCCCTCTATAGTCCCTACAAATGTAGGTGGATTTAGTCTAAGCAAATCTCTTATGGGGTCTCCATGATCGCGGCGTCCTCGAATGGGAGCATCTACCTCATCCTGTTGTCCATAACCAAAAGGGTCATAATGAATTGACTCCACTCCAATCTTATCCTCGTGGTCCCCATGATGTGGTGGTGGACTCCTATTGCACTCCCTATGGGTCGAGGCATGACCCTCAACTGAAGTCTCTGGAATCTCAACACGCGGTCCCTTTGTGACTGGTGGTAACCTCGCTAACACTACTTGCAATGCCTGAAGTATCTAGGGTCCTATATGAAGAGGTGGCTCTGGATTACTAGCTCCTCCAGACTCACTAGCACATGAGCATCCTCGTCTCGATCTAGGTGGCATCCTACACAAACAAGGTGTCTAAAATTAAAACAAAATTGCGGAATAAATATTGTGCCCTAAATGCCTAGTGTTTAAACTTGGGCTCTGATACCAAATGTCATGCCCACATTTCCCATGTGGTCATGACACACAACACATGTGTCATGTCCACATTTTTCATGTGGTCATGACACAAAATATCAAAAAACTTTTCCCACTCTACTCTAGAACCCCCTCGCATGTAACATGTGAGCTCAGTGGCATACGCGCAAAGGCAAAAAATGTCAATCAAGCATCAGGGTAATGCGAACTCCTTTCACAACCCCTATGAAATGTAAGCCTACTAAGTGGGTTATGCGAGCGAGGAGCGTCTCTAGGAGGGGTAGTTTTTCCATAATTAGAAACTAACCATAAGGTTCCTAGATGAGGTGACAAGATTTCGATATAATCTGAAATGTAACCCTAGAAAACTATTAGCATAATTAACAATAAAGTAATTCCATCTAAGACTTAATTAAAATATTCGATCCTAATAAATGCGATAAGGTAAAGACATAAAATAAATTACTTAATTAATCTTTTCACTAATCTAGGGAAATTCTAGCAGCATAACGCCACCTCATTAATAATGGGGAAATAATTATAAAAAATCAACCTTCACTAAAAGTCTTTTCAAAAATAAAATCAAACTAATTACACATATTAAAATTGAATTACTTCAACACATCCCCATCTACTCAAGGCAATAAAAATAATTGCATTTGCTATAAAATTGAATTAATTAAAAAATTACATTTAAACCATACTCTAGTTTAAAATAGATTTAAAAGGGTTAAAAAGATTAAGTTCATTTAAAACAGTTAATCCTCACACCAAAATCTTATTAAAACAACCCTCTAAATTAAATTAAAATCCTAGGGTTAAATTATATCCACTAACTCCTTTCTAGGTCACACTAACCCTAATTAATTTTAAAAGGCAATAAAAAGGTTAAAAATGCCCAAAAAGATAAATGCTTTTCATTTGCCTTCAAGTTTCAAGGAGAGAAGAATAGAATATGGAAAGTCATGTTCACAAAGGAGAGCTATTTTTTTTTTTTTCCATTTTCTATTTGGTCTCCTTTATGTGATTTGTTTATTTCTCTAAACCTAATCTTTTGTTTTATTTATTTTCTACTCTCCTCTTCAAACCCTAAATCCATATTTTTTTTCTTTTTGTTCTTTCTAACTCTCTCTGGTTTTCTACAATAGGGTTTCAAGATTTGGCATGGAGCTCTAAGATTTTTGTTTAAATGGTTTTTTGTAGGGTTGCTATTTTTTTTTTGCACAGTTATATATATATATATACATTACTATTATGATTAACAACATGAGAAAAAATATATATACATCCATTTTTTTAATAAACATAGAGGGCAAATATTATAGAGTGTATATTTATATATGTATCAGATATTACAGGGCCGAAAGACACAAAGGAGGAGGGTTTTATATTTGCAGTGGATGGTCAAAAGGAAAAATGCAACGACAAGTTTGGGGCGCCGATGGCACCGTCAACCGCAGGTTTAAAGGGAGAGAGGGGCGGCCTCCCTATGCCCCCTCCACAAAGTTCTATGGAGGGGTGGACGGGGGTCTGTCCCCCCCCACCTTTCTCTCAGAAAACCCTCTTTTTTTTGCTGCATTTTTTTTTAAATCTTCAATAAAAACAACGTTGCCCTAATTCGTTAGATTCATATACTTTCTTTTAAAGCCTCTTTTCATATATGATTTTGATTTATAATATTTGATATATATATAAATCTGCTGGCACTCTCTCACACAGTAAATTTTATTTTTTTAGAAAAAACAATGACCTCAGTATATATAAAAAGGAGGATATATATATATATATATGAACATCTACATGGTATGTTATCACAATAATTTTTCCTTTGCAAAATAAACTTAAATGCATATATATATATATATATATATATATAAGATGTAATAAAAAAAACATATATTCTCTTTTCTTTTCAACAAGTAATATTTTCATCTAAATGACAATTTCAAGATAGGGAGAGAGATAAGAGGAAAAATCATTTTAATCATGCACAAATATCTTTCCAACCCATTATAAGAAAACAAGACAGCAATTATTTCATTTGAAATAATTTGAATACCTACATCTTTCTTTGTTTTCAAAGAGATACACAAAAAGAGATTTACCCTCACAAAGCTTACAATCACTTTTACAAGGCCACAAGGGCCATGGCTACCAAAATGCCATACATTACAAAATGCACTATCAACATATTTCTTCAAGTTTTCCAAACACTACAATACCGCTAAAACCTGCAAAAATCACAAGAAGGTTTCCAAATGCCCATGGGATCTCACCTCCCAACCATAGACTTGAAAACAAGTCACCCCCGAGCTTGGAGGTCACCCATATAACCGAGTTCATACCACAACAAGGATTTAACACCAAAATCACTCATACAAAACATAGATACACCCTCCCAAGGATTGCACATAACTAATCCATATAACTTGGATTTTTGGGGGTAGGAGAGTGGACTACTCTCAACTCAAGGGGAGAACCCCAAAATCACAAGTCCTCTTGCCTTAATATCTCAATATGTTAAAAATATCAAGGCACTCTTTCCTTCACCAAAATTCTCAAATGCTTCACAATGTACTTCCATGGCCATCAACACCTCCAAATATAATGAGGGTGACCCCAAGGAGGTTCACTCCTCTCCCACCCCAAAACAAGATGAGCTCTTCTCAATGGAGAGCTTCATCGAACACTCAAAATGAAAACCCACACAACACATAAATCAAAACTCAAATAAACACAAGCAATCCTCACATACAATGAAAGTAAAAACATAAGGCATATAGCCTTGGGTGCTTACCTCATAAGCCTAAATTTGGCAAGAGGTTGAAGAAGAGCTCCTAAGTCTCCTTCCAATCTCCTTGCATCCAAAATTCTCCAACTCTAGCTATCTCCCTCCAAATCAATATTCAAAAGAAAGCAAAAATGAAGAACCCTTGTGCTTCATTGCCCTACAAAAACTTGATTTTTGTCCCTTAAGTGATGAAATTGTCCATATTGCTTCAGATTGCTTAGGGGGTTTACAAATTTCTTAGGTAACTCGAGACTTAGGTCATTCAATTGCTAGCAAAAGGGGTGATTTCACCATTTTTGTTGGCACATGAAAACTCTAAATTAGAGAAGATTGGGTAAATACAAGATTAAGTGAGCTAAGGGTAAATCAACCAACTTTTGAGATCATTGACCAAGAGAAAGTTTGAGAACAAGCCCAAATCCTACAACAAATCCAAGAAGAGAATGAAAGACAATAAGCTTTAGAGCTAGAGCTCCTTGAAGAACTATTTGAGATAGAAACCATCATCTTGATACTTTCCTTGTTAATTCCCAGCGAGAGCTCAAAACACTACAAACTACCATCTCAAACGTTCGCACAAGAATCATTACCACACCTCCTCTACAAATGCTAGAGAAAACAAACCCACACACTAGTACTATCCTATGACAACTCAACACCCCTACTCAACATCAAACTCTTCTTCCTCATGAAGAGAGTGGCCAAACAAATACCACAACTACCCTATGAATGAACCTTGTTGCCACATTCATGACACCCCTTCCTTGCAAAGAGGGTGGTCCTCTAGATACTCCCTCATTTCACTAACTTTTGCCATGTGAGCAAAAGTGATCCATCCAAATGCAAGCCATACATGAACAATGTGTTGGATCTTTCTCTCCGGATCGGCAGAGGATTTGCCAGTTCCAATGCATGGGTAGATCTGACCAACAAATACAGGAGGTTGCGTGAGCTGCCTCTCCTTCACTTCTGGTTCTATCACACCAAGGGGGGATCCTTATAGCTAAATATTTCACTTTGACTCACCCAATGACAATAAGATTTAGCTTTACAACAACAAGTAGAATACTCTCATGTGTGGACCAAGATTTGAATGATAAATCACAAGGTTGGCAACTTTCTTGGACATATCTGACTAGTTATGGATGAGAGTATGCAGGGGTCCTAATCCTACTCCTACAAACTAACAGGTTAGAAAAATGGAATGGTGGATTTTATGTTTTGGATGCAAGACAATGGGGTTTTGGATCATAACTACTACACAAGGGCAGACTGGTGCCTATCTCAGGGCAAGGAGTCAACTAGACATATACAAGTGAATGATTTGCACTGGCATTCAAGTTCCAAGGGGTTAGGACTGGTATTTGCCTTGAAACATTTTAAAAAGTCACCAACCAATTAAAACGTGCCACATAGGTGTCTTTTTGCCATCGATGACTTTTCCCTTTCTTATTTTACCTTTTTCACCTTTTGCCACTTTCGCCCAATGTATATGCAAAAGCATATACATACAATCACAAATATACAAGGCGGACCCCAAATCATTATGAATTAAATTGAAAATACATTTGGGTCCGGCTTGTATCTCCTCATTGCACTTTTCATTGTATATCGGCATATACAATGCACAATATACATTTTGCGGACACCAACCACTGTGTTAATCGGATTGGAAAGAATTTGAAATCCGAGCCTTGTATCTCCATTCCCTTGTATATAGGCATATACAAAGCATACATACAAGAAAAAACATACATACAAGCAGCGGACTTCATCTTTTATCAACCGGAATGTATGTTCATTTCAGATCCGGCTTGTATATTAGGAATGTCTGTTCGATTGTATGTGCAAACATACAATCGCAAATATATGCAATTGGCAGGCCCCACCCTTTGGTTCCTGCCCTACATGCATCTTTTCTTTGTATGCCTACGGGCCCCACCTCTTGTATATCGGCACCTTGCATGTGGTGAAAGCATATCGCATATACAACGCAACCTGTATATGAGATACAAAGCCCTTTGCATGTTTTCCTTGTATATGCATCGGCCATCGGGGAAACTTTGGAGTTGGCCGCCGATGCATCTTGTCATGCCGATGACCCTCTGCCACTGTAGCAAATGTATGTCGGCCTCTTTGTATGTTGACTTTGCATGCGCCATCCTTGTATCTCTGCAATGTACATTTCCTTTGTATGTGCGCCGATGTATACTTTCTTTGCATGTTGCCATTGTATCTACCCGTTGCATGTCTAAACATACAACACAAATATACATGCAAACCCTCACATACAAGTAGGGAATATTCCCAAAATTTGTGATATACATACAACCATTTTTGCACCTTTTGGAGCCGATTGAGCATACAAACCGTCTTGTATGCCCAAATGTACATTTGCACTTGCATGTATATACAAACGGCCTTGTATATACAAAAAACACATGCATACAATAGGTTTTTGCACTTTTCAACTGCGAAGGCCGAAAGACTTAGAATTTTTTAGGTTTTTTTGAAGAGTGCCTGCAGATGAATACTTGAAACCTGAACCAGTAGCAGGCACCAACATTGGCTCTGTCTGGGGATGCATGCCTCTTGCAAGCATGGCGAGAACCATAGATCTTTGGGATGCAAACCAGTCCCTTATCCATTGGGCAACAGAGTCGAAGTTGCACCAACCTGCATCAGAAATCACATTTTTTTAGATATACTTGGTGGCCCAAGGCCACCAAAAAGGAAAAACTAGAATTTTCCTTTGTCAAACACTTGATTTTCTTCTGATTTCTTCAAATGAAGCCTGAAACCATTTTGTTGTCTGCAGCACCCTACTTTGCACTTGATTATGTTGCTGCCCATTTCTCTTTCTTCAAATCTACAGCAAGGTTCATAAGCATCTACCATTCTCAGCAGTAGACTATCATGATCATATGAGTCACTGATGTTGCTTGGAAAAATAACAAACTCACATGAAACAAATGAATCCACATCAGAATTTTGCCCTTCTTCAAAAAATAAGAGCTTCTCTGTATTGAACAAGTAGTATTCAAGCACAAGCAACATCTCATAATCAGATTTATCTTTATAAACACTCAGGTATTCATCATCATTGTGCTCAACAATTTTATCATAAGGTCCACCTAGAATGTCTCAAGAGAAGCCATAAACAACTCTGAATGAAACCCTTCACTGAAAGCTTTGTAGTCACCCCTGCAGCCAACACTATCCCCAACCGTATGAGTACACACATCTGCAACTTGTCTATTTACATCTGAATAGTGACCCTATTTCTCCTCTTCACCAATGCACTGATAATCAATAGCAAACATTTCAACCTCTGCATTGTAGAGGTAGTCAAAATTTTCAAGGAAACATTCATATTCAGCATCCATATATATTTCATCATCTGAAAGGGTCACACATGCATCTGAATGCTGACAGTCACTAAAATATTCACTGTCATCCCTTGAATCAACATCATCTATATTCAGAGTGAAGCTCTACATATCCACTTTGTATAAATAATCAGGAATAATTGAGATATGCCTATTGCTGCAAGACACAACTTCATGTATATCTTTCATTTCATCATTTGAAGGGCATTTTGCATCTGCAGGCTTGTCTTTTAGAGGCTAAGAACAATCTTTGTCCTCACCATTATAGGATGTGCCTACATTTTCTATAACATCTTCTTCATGATTATGCATCACATCATGACTACACATATTGTTCTAAAATATATTTCCCTCTGTAAAATCATCTCTCAATGAACACACTGGGAAAGGTGAAATATATTCACTTTGATAACTATTTTGAAAACTTGTAGCCATGAAACCCACTGGCATTCCATATTTTTGATTGTATTCAATATCCATAGCAGATTTGTAGGCTTGGTGAAGTGTGACTAGTTCTTTATCTCTTAATAAATAACTCATTTTTTTATCAAATGCAGCCAAATAAATTGTCAAGCACAATGCATCATTGGGTCTCATATATTCAAGAATTTGCTTGAGCAACTTAATAAATCTAAGATTAAAGGTTGGAACCAGTTCCTCATCTTCCTTTTGAATATTCATGAAATGTATGATCAATGAGGCTAAATCAAATCTTTCACCAAACTGCTCTAGGAATGCAATTTCTAAATCTACCCATGAAGAAACTAAACACACAGGCAGGTCTAAAAACCAGACCCTAGCATCATCCTCTAATGACTGAACAAAAAGTCTTATTACTACATCTTCAGCCTCTACCTCATAATCTTCTATCAAATTACAAAAAATTTGTAGATGTTTATTTGCAGACTCAAAATTTGATCCACTATATTTCGGCAAACATTTTCTAATCTTATTGGGAATAACATTTGGGTAATCATATATTCCTTTGAAATTCAGAGCTTTATATCTTTCAATAAAGAATGGTCTTCTTTGAGAGCACAACTAGGATTGTTGCTCTATTTGAATCATTGTTTTTTGAATCCAAACAATGAATACCTGGAAATATGTTACAGCTTTGATAGGTTCAATCAACAGAGTCAACACCTCTCACAGAGAGGACAGAATATCAACAAGGCACTTTTGTTTTCTAGATTCACACTCCAGCAGAGCACCACATGGTCATTTTTGGTCTTGCTACAACAACTTTACCTGGGTCTTCTAAATCTTCAAATTGCTTAACTCCCTAGCAGAGTCGCCATTTATGTTGGATCTTTCTCTCCAGATTGGCAGAGGGTTTGCCAGTTCCAATGCACAAGTAGATCCAGCCAACAAATACGGGAGGTTGCGTGAGCTGCCTCCCCTTCACTTCTGGTTCTACCTCACCAAGGTGGGATCCCTATAGCTAAAGATTTCACTTTGACTTGCCCAATGACAATAAGATTTAGCTTTACAACAATAGGCAAAATACTCTCATGTGTGGACCAAGATTTGAATGATAAATCACAAGGTTGGCAACTTTCTTAGACATATCTGACTAGTTATGGATGAGAGTATGCAGGGGTCCTAATCCTACTCCTACAAACTAACAGGTTGGAAAAATAGAATGGTGGATTTTATGTTTTGGATGCAAGACAAGGGGGTTTTGGATCATAACTACTACACAAGGGCAGATCAGTGCCTATCTCAAGGCAAGAAGTCAACTAGACATATACAAGTGAATGATTTGTACTGGCATTCAAGTTCCAAGGGGTTAGGACTGGTATTTGCCTTACAAACACCACCCAAGAATGAGTATTTAGCTGCCTCTACTTACAAATATCCCAGCTGACATACAATATTCTTCATACTTAACCTAAAATAGTTTAATCCACTCCTTGAATGGAAGTTAGAGATCAAGCATGTGATACAGAAATCTACATCCTAGAATCTGAGAAACCCTTAGCAACCAGATTCAAAAGAAGAAAATGCATACAACAAATGGAGACAGATAGATAAGCACATGCAATAATGCATTTTTCATATAAAATGACATGAAACTGAACATATGTGCAACCTACATTCAAAATGCAACACATAAACTCCAAAAGAGATAGAGCAGCCAAGAAAATGCTTTGTCTTTCGTTATTTTTCCCCCAAAAATGCCCAAGTCTTCAACAACCCAAATGAGTAACAAAGTTTGCATTTTATAGCAAGACTGTGTACTCAACAATAATTACAAGGCATTACAAAATTCTGCTAGATACATTGCACCAAGAATGGCGCCCAAAACATTGAATGTCCAGGCAGAACAGGAAGGAAAAATAGGTGAGATCGGGGAATGTGCAGGCATCTGAAGATTTTCCCATTAAGAATGGTGGTTGGCCTGTCATTCATCGAGCAATGCTTCTACAATTTCCACCATTAATGCCAACCTACCGACGGTTCATTGGAAGCGCAGCAGTTGCGTGCTTAGAAACTTTCCGACCTAAAAATAGCTACAAATACAAGGAAAATCGCCCCAGTTGAACACTTGAATCATGGCCGTCGATTTCCCTTCCTATCGCCAAGATCTGCAGTCTTGAAACATTTTGAAAAGTCACTAGCCAATTAAAATGTGCCACGTAGGTGTCTTTTTGCCATCAATGACTTTTCCCTTTCTTATTTTGCCTTTTTTGACTTTTGCCACTTTCGCCCAATGTATATGCAAAAGCATATACATACAATCACAAATATACAAGGCGGACCCCAAATCATTATGAATTAAATTGAAAATACATTCGGGTTTGGCTTGTATCTCCTCATTGCACTTTTCATTGTATATCAGCATATACAATGCACAATATACATTCTGTAGGCACCAGCCACTGTGTTAATCAGATTGGAAAGAATTTGAAATCTGGGCCTTGTATCTCCATTCCCTTGTATATAGGCATATACAAAGCATACATACAAGCAAAAACATACATGCAAGCAGCGGACTTCATCTTTTATCAACCAGAATGTATGTTCATTTCAGATCCGGCTTGTATATTAGGAATGTCTGTTCGATTGTATGTGCAAACATACAATCGCAAATATATGCAATCGGCGGGCCCCACCCTTTGGTTCCTGCCCTGCATGCATCTTTTCTTTGTATGCCTGTGGGTCCCACCTCTTGTATATCAGCACCTTGCATGTGGCGAAAGCATATCACATATACAACACAACCTGTATATGAGATACAAAGCCCTTCGCATGTTTTCCTTGTATATGCATCGATCGTCGGGGAAACTTTGGAGTTGGCCACCGATGCATCTTGTCATGCCGATGACCCTCTGTCACTGTAGTGAATGTATGTCGGCCTCTTTGTATGTTGGCTTTGCATGCGCCATCCTTGTATCTCTGCAATGTATATTTCCTTTGTATGTGCGCCGATGTATACTTTCTTTGCATGTTGCCATTGTATCTACCCATTGCATGTCTAAACATACAACACAAATATACATGCAAACCCTCACATACAAGCAGGGAATATTCCCAGAATCTGCGATATACATACAACCATTTTTGCACCTTTTGGAGCCGATTGAACATACAAACCGTCTTGTATGCCCGAATGTACATTTGCACTTGCATGTATATACAAACGGCCTTGTATATACAAAAAACACATGCATACAATAGTTTTTTGCACTTTTCAACTACGAAGGCCGAAAGACTTAGAATTTTTTAGGATTTTTTGAAGAGTGCCTGCAGATGAATACTTGAAACCTGAACCAACAGTAGGCACCAACACAATGCATGTATTACCCCAACTTTGACTCATACACAATAGTGGTGGGTTGGATTTAGAGTGTTTGGTAACAATAATTAGATATTGTGTCAAGATGTAATTGTGATAGAGCATATAGAAAAAAATGCAATATGGTGCCCCCTAATGTTTCTCTTGAGTGTGAGGACAAAGAGGAAATAATGGTAGCTAATGTGTAGATGTGAGCATGAAAGAAGATACATGTGTCATGCGAGATATGATAGTGTAAGAGCAATAACATGGGGTAAAAGGTAAGATGTATGCATGGAGTAGTGTGGCTCATAAGTGAACCCAAAAAGTATGAAGTATCAAATTGTGTGTGGAGTAGAAACCTTTAGCTATGTGTATCTATTTGTAGCTATATCTGTAAGAGAACCTAAAAATTTAATGCCAATTTGTATTTATATCACCAAAAGTTCTATACTAATCTATAATTATAAAAATGAGACCAACATCTATATACCAACATGTACAATGAAAAGAGCCCAAAATATGTATAGCAATTTGTACTCCAAAATATGTATAGCAATCTATACCCTAAAATTTGTATAGCAATTTGTATCAATAAAAGTGAATCCAAAAAGTTGTATAACAATATGTATCAGAAAAGTGAAGCCAAAATGTATCGAGCCACCCAAATAAACAAAAACAATTAATGAATAATCTAAAATTTAAATAAGTATAAATGCTATGATTTTTAAATTTCTTTTTCGAAACATATAGATTCCACATTAAAAAATAAATATGCCAACCTTACATCATTACATGATACATGTTTGCAAATAAATAAAAATAAGACAAACCAGATTAGGACTACTGTCCTACCAATCCACTTGAGTACATCAATTATACATAATTTGACTTTTCATTACAAATTTGGTTGACCATCAGTCATAATCATCTCATTTGAGTGCAAGCAATATGGTTGTCTAGTTATAGGAGGGACAACATCATCTGAGCACTTTACCTCCAACCACAAACTTGGTAATCCCCCGCTCATCTTCCCACTAGAAGAGGCCTAACCCTTCAATGTGGGTAATAGATAGGGATGTGTGCAATAGAACCAAATCTAAGAACCAAGTGCAAATATGAATACCCATGACATGCAGTCCCTAGATACCCTCTAGCTACCATGATTTTTTACTAACATGAAACCTATGGGTATAGTGAACTGACGATGCTTACAGATATTACATCACTTTGGCCAAAGCATTCAATTATTAGTCACATAAATGTAGGTCATCTATTCATAGCACTACTATCTTTTGCTTGACTCTTTCTAACGACTATTAACTGGTGAAATGCAAGTATAGGCTAAAAAATACATTATCCTTCGATTATCGATCCCCTGGTATACCCTACCCTAAGATGGACCTACTAGTTTTCCACTATAATAGATGATCTTAAATCGATATATAATTGTCGAGTCCCAATCTCTTGGTATACCCCACCCTGAGATGGTCTTGCCTACCTAAAATATAATATGATTAATATTATAGGGTATACAAATAACCATTGTTTTCAAATCTCTTGGTATCCTTTACCCTGGAGTTAGTTCTTTTATACAAAGTATAAGAATAATTATTGTTTCCAATCTCCTAGTTTTCCCTTAAACCTTGAGATGGTTCAATGAATACAATAGTGCAAAGCATAAGAATAACTATGTTTATAACCGTGGATATACACCCACATAATATTTGACGCTAATTTGATAACATAATGTGTACCCATAATTATTGTTGATATATATACATATGTAGTTGTATAAAATGTGTGCTAATGTCATGATTCTCTTGACTTAATGATCAATGCAATGTTATTGACATATACTATTGTATACAACATGTCTATGACTCATAGAAACATCCATGAAATATAAAATTATGCTATTTCATTCTACCACAACAAAAGGTAGTATTATACAACTCCTAAAATGGATAATCATCTTTATCATGGGGGTTGATTAACCATCATTTTAAAATGATAATAGGAGGAAACAACTATTAAAAAGCATATTCATAGATCACAACAATGATACAAATTTTTAAAAAAATTGTTAGCTCATATCAAGTCAAGTTAAGGATTGTCCTTGGAACTCTTGGACTCATTCATCCATTCAATTCCTAGATGGCACTCTAATATAAGCAGAGTCATAAGAGTGACATGTATTTGGTTATACAAAGATAATAGTGGTGTTCGACCCTTACTCTGGGTCTAAAACTTATTAACAATGACGATTACAATAGACAACACACTAAATTTATATTCAGTTAATAACATGTCTAAATATTGTACAAACAATAATAATGATAGCCAAGAAGATCGAAAGATCTTAAGGTAGACAATGATGACATCTACAGTTAAGCAGATTGAATGATCTGTGATTAATGGTGATAATATTGCGGCTAAGAAGAACAAATGACATATGATTTATAGAGAAAACTAATACACAATTGTGAGTTGAGGACTACATGGTCCTCTTGCAGCCTCTATGCCACAACCAAAGATATAACTAACTTATCACATAAGATAATGTCCTTCAAGCCCTACCACCAAGGACAAAATGAAACTTATGGCTCAATCGACTCCCTAAATATAAACTAGGTTGTAGTCTTAACCAAAGATAATACCCCTAAGAGATAATGTCAAATTGATATAACCTAGAGATAATATCAAATTAATATAAACCAAAAATAATATCAAATTGATATAAATCAATATTCAAATATAGATCTCTATATTATTGTTATCTATTTGCAAGACTAAATCAAATAATAGTATTATTGCATAGATTATTCAACAGGGATGCACTTACCTATAAGTTCTCCCTTTGAACTACTTTTTTGCACCACCCTAATCTTCCCTTCTAAGCTTATGCGACGCTACTAGAGATTCTACACCTCCTTTTTCCCTTAGACAAGAGTATTTTTTCTTGTGTTATCCCTATACAAAATGAATCCATATTCCTGTCTTAGCCACGGCTAGAAGACGAATAGAATGGTCTCCCTGTAATGCCTTTCTCCTCTCTCTTTAATTCCCCACTTCTATTAGCTATTTTTAGCCTCCACCATAGGAAATACACCATAATGGCTCCCCACTTCCATTCCTAGCAAAAGTTACAATAGGCAGGGAAATAAAATGAAAATATAATAATACCATAAGCACACCATTGCTAATAATGGACTTGCAATAAGATCACGTTATAAAACAATATTAAATAATTAGATCGACTAGAACAACACTAAGCTTATGAGCAACTATACAAATAAATATTATTAGCCCTTATTGTGGTAAGGAACTAAAAACACAACTATATTATGCTATTGAAATAATAATAATTGACTTTAAAATATTGAATTGAATAATAAAATTAACTATTGCAACTATCTTTCAACAACACCTAATATGCTTCTATGCATCACATCCAATTGTTTTGCCGACTCGTGTAGATGTGTGGGGTTCTTGGATAATTTGGTTTGACTGTTGACTTATTGCCATCTATCATCCTCTCTTGGATGATACTCTCCCTTGATGTGTGGGTGGGGAAAATATTATCTTGCATCCACATCATATCCAATCAGACAATAGTTAGTCTGTGAGGAAAAATCATAGTCATAATTTTAAATAGATATTAACTACATATAATCAACTTTGATATCATGAATATTGGGTCAAGATAAATAAAGTATCAATTATCTCATTACATTGTGGTACAAAATGGAATAATAAATATTAAATTTACACTTTATATGTTCCAAATAGATAACCAAAAATGGGACGTGACACAAAATTTGCATAGCAACTTGTATTGGTAAAAATAATTTGTATTGGTAAAAGTGACATAGAAAGTATAATACTTAGTACCCACAATCTATATATTATCTAAAATAAAAAGAAACAAGATAAATGTGCTCATGAAAATGCTACTAAAAATTGAGAATAATTAAATGTTATGGCTAAGAATGTATGTCATCATGAAAAACAATATCTTGTGCAATGTACAAAGGATTAGGATGCAATTTAGAAAACATGTGTAACAAAAAAGAATATTATTTTACTATATAATGAGGGGCAAAAGGGAAAAAATGTAATTCATTTAAACATTCACCCTTGTAAGAGCACACTAGAGCATAGTCACCATACAACAGAGACAAACTCAAGGATCTTATCATGTGGCTATGGTGTGTGCACATATCATCACCGACAAGGCATTGGAGTTGGTAAGTCATAATTTTACTCAACTTTTTCAAATTTTTCAATTTTCTAGAAAATGCTTAGAATGGATAAAATTAAGGTAGGAAATTTTGCAAGGTCATTTGGGAATTTGTATCCACAGCCTTGTTTTTATGGTCTTGACCCAAAATTTGTAGTCTTAATGCATAAATTTTGACCTTTACCAATGGTTTTAACTTCAAAACCATGATATTGACCATTGAGTTTGCTATATCAAGATTTGTAATTTCAAGCGTTTTTCAACATTTGTATGCTTTGTTGTTTATCATGATGTATAATTGATGCCCAAAATTAGTTTCTATAGATGTAGGATGATATTAGTGCACGTTCAAGGGCACACAACTACATCCTTGAAACCATATGATTACTAGGGCATACGACAAATGTTGAAATCATATTATTGTAAAGGGTAGGCTTATGGTGCATTCAAGAGCTTCCCTCATTTGGATACAATCAAAGAAAGTTAACCACCTTAATAGAAATGTGGGATTCATAGACCAACATATTCATCTACCCCTCGAGGATATGATTATCACTTTGGAGGATGTATGATAGATCCTTAAGTTTTTGGTGTAAGGTAGACATGTATCATATGATTCTCTGACGATCTACTAGGTTGGCAAGGAGGCTTATACCTATTATGTTGGATGATCGAGATATATTTCCAAAGGGGTACCATTAGGGTACATTATTAAGGGAGATAGAACATATGCACAAGTGGATTCTTGTGATTTTGGTTATGTTGGTGGTACCAAACAATGACTGAGGATTTCGCTATGGTTTAAAGGACGCATCTAGAGACATGGAGGAGAACAAGACCATGTATTCTTTGGGTAGGTGTATGCTTGTTTATATGTTTCATGATATTCACTAGTTTTTTAATGGGAGTGGGAGGTGAATATTAGAAACCACTCTACTATAGGGTTGGGCATGTGAGCACATTGTGATCATGAAGCTTGTTGGGTTATCGAAGAAGATTGGAGATGATGTTCCACATGCCTTTTGATGCAACACATACTAACTTAGAAGATGGCACAAAGGGTACACATTAGAATAGAAGAGAGAGTGTGTGGATAATTTGGTCACATATGCCATCACATGATAGCCATATAGGGGGTGGGGGATGGCTTGAGGACATGTGACAGTTAGGGAGGTTTATGTTACATCCCCAACTTATGATTTAGCTTAATCTTGTTTTTGTATGGTAATCAAGAGGATTAACCATAGTTTAATGATTAGATGTTGTGGAAATATCTAATTTAATCATTGATTATGTGAATACTGACTAATGATAGTTAGATATGAAATTACATTTTCATATGAATAGTTAATTATTAAAAATTGAGAATCAGATGATGATGAACTGATCATGATTTTATGATGGTGAGTGTGAACAAGAAATGAATCTTCCTTCGAAGATGGAACCTGAGAGTAGCATCCTAGAGGAAGAGATAGATGTCAGGAAATGGGTCCAATTGACCTCTAAGTATCATAGTTTATGTCCTTATGAACCCTTGTAAGTTGGTGTGAGTCACGTCTTTTCTTTGCTAGTCGATTTCCTTTTTGTGTCGTCATGTCAAATGAGTTATCTCGACAATGTTTATCGACTTGACTAAACGACATTCTTAGAATGTCATCATGATTTGAGAGTTAGTCTCGCCAAGTGGTGGAGTACATTCTTGTTTCTCTATTTATTCCCGAACCGGGATTTTGAATCTATTATTCTTGGTATAATATGCTTTGGGTTTATAGCAAAGAAGGGGGGCTGTGCTCGACCCCTAAATTGCATTTTGATCATGTCACCATGTTGATGATGATGTCATATGACAACATCTTGGTTGTTACGAGTATCCTTATACATCATGAAGATGTATGGAAAGTTTATTAAGATATAACTATTTAAACTTTGTATCAAACCCCATGTTAATATTAATATGTTTCTGTGTTTTGTGTGTTGGCTGACATCATCCAAGGTTAGTGGAGTGATGAGATGCCTTATCGGACCACTAAGACATTTATCCTCGTTGTCCACTTGCTTATAGCAAGTAATGGACAAAGTGACTCCAAGGAAGCCGTGGGGTGGCAGAGTGGAGTAACCACCCTCCACTTCGTGGGCTCATGTGACAGTTTCACTGCATGCTCGGCATGCAAAGGAGATCAAAACTTAGTTGTAAGTTCTTTTTTTTTCATTGATTATCATTGTTATTGACAACACTCAGGATATAGAGCAAGAACAAGTTAATTTCAGCTAGCTGGAAGTCTTTGGAAGGCCACAAGAAGTTGGCATGACAGTCCTTTGCTAAGAGCCAACGATAGACCGCATCATAAACACTCACAAACTTTCTCAGGTAAGAATCAAAGCCTATAAAGACTCACATTGCTTTGAATATTAAGCAATATTAAAAACCTTGTTGAATAGGGTTGACTATGTTGATAGTCAAGTGCATTGTTTGTTATGGTTATCATTTGAGGCCCTCAGGCTGTAGCTATCAATATAATAATCTTTATTTCTCAGACCCTCAAGGTCTATGTTACAATTGTTTAATCTTGTTAATGCATTTACTTGGAGATAGACTCCATGCTCTCGAGGCCGTCATTGAAATATATTACAATTTAGTATTGATTGTATGTCTTAACTATCGCTCAAGGCCTTCAAGGTCGAGCCAATACTCATTGTAGCAAACACCATGTTGAGTGCTGATATGGAATAGCATGATAACAGTTTAATGATAACACACAAAAGCTTCTATGATGAGCTTGAGCCGATAGTGCTCATGAGATATAGTGTTTAAAACTATTTTTGTTTAGATATATGTTTGGAGGATTCGACCTGCATGTGGTCGATGCACCATCCTCGAACTATAATGATAATCTTTTTGAAGACTTTAACCTTTGAACGTGCTAAGAGCACTTAAATACATTCATGAGAACTTCATGCATAGAACTTGACTGCTATCGAAGGGTTATTAGGATAACCATAATGTAGTATATATCAACCCTTCGTTAAAGGAAGAGGACTGCAATATTAAAGTTAATAGTATCACTCAAAGGTAGCTTTGCATGCATGTCAGGTTAATTGAGAGGATTCTCCTCTTGATGCTTATAACATTATGAGATGGAGAGCTTAATCAGTCTAAGTTTTATATATTATAATGCAAATCAAAGCCATTTCTTTACTAGTGGTCGAACTCCATGAAGGGAGTATTTAACATTACAAACTCACATGGGTATATGAGTTGATGTCTATTATTAAGACCATCTTAATTGGCTAAGGCAATGTAAGCCTATGTTATTATGATCTTAAATTTAACCTATATGGTAGGTCACTTTGAAACTGTGAACCATGGGAAGACCTAGGTTGGAAAACTTGATTTGACTATTTGAAAAATGGAATAGAGTGACAAGGAGTCACAGGTTCCTTATTGCAAAAGTAACCTATTATATTTGATGTACTCCTAAGAATGGAGTCGATTGTCCTAGAATTGGACTATGAATTGAACTAAACTCACTTTTACTAGACCTAGAGAAGTCGAATTAAGCATACTGTAGGATGAGATAGCTTCTAAGTCGAGTTAGGGTGGTGGACATACGATGACATTCATTGTGTAATGTACATGTATGTAAATCTTTGACCAAAGTAATGCATCCATCTCTGCATGCATTGTCGGTCCACAGTGCTCCATATGGCATAATGTCTCTAGTAGTGTCATGCATAGTTAGAGTGGATCTATAGTTGCGTGACTGTGAAGCATTATGGACACAACACTAGATACTTAGATGGAAAACCTAATGGTTCCTTATATCTATACCTTCCATGAAGGGTAGAGCTGCTTCCAGGTAGGAAGTTGTGCGGGGGACCGTTGGTCTGTGGTTGGAGGAAAAGCACTCAGATGATGCTCTCCTTCCCAAGCATGAGACAAGCTAAGGCTTATGAAGATAGATGTCAAGATTTGCAGATGTAGTGTGTTTTTTTTATATGACTTGATAGTCAGTTATTATGTATAATTTGATATTTGATGCCTTGTGCATAGCTTTGTCCATGCATAGTGAAGGCTATTTACTAATAAGATGTAATTGGATATTGTAATTCTAAGTTTTGTTATATTCTAGTAAAGAATAACATGCTTAATTATTGTAATGAAAATGATTCATCCTTGTTTAACTATGATTTGGATAATCATGATGTATTCTAATTCTTAGTTAAGATGAATACTTATGTTAATTTATGAGCATTATGGAATGTGATGTTACATATGGTATCAGAGCTACCATTTTCAATACATGGACGTATGAGCTCACTACTTGATGATTGTTTTTATCCAACATTAACAGATGTTAATGTTTGGATGTTCTATGCTAGAATGGTAAGAATTAGAACAACACCTAGAAAGAAGGTAATGAAAAATAGACGTTACCTACGTTATCAAAAGGTCTTGAGGTAGCGAGCCTCAAGAATGAAATGACTTGAATAGACTAGTTGCTTAGTAATAGCATTGTTGACTGATGAGGAGACCTTCACTGATGCCGTAAAACGCATCAAGCAAGAGTTGAGGAAAGCAGTTAGTAATGTTGCTCCTAGCTCTAATGATGCATTAGCAGAAAGCAATCCTAAGGATTCTGATGTAACCAAGGAGGTAGTGGAAGAGTACCTGTGTGTGCATCCACCTCCTAAAATTGAAATGATAAACCTCAAAGTTGAGAAATGAACATGGGAAGTTATTCCACACTGAAAATGACTTGCAGTGGCAAGATGTGAACAAAATTTGTAATTTTGAGAAGAATTATATGTAATCCATGGAAAATTATAATGCAATTGAAAAAGAAAATTCTGGCAAATTTTTCCTTTCTTGTTAAAGATTACATAAATGAGAATAGACTTATGTTATAAATAGATTCAATGATATGAAAATTAATTCATTATTAATCTGCAAACTTCAGGAAGAAGTAGATTGTAGCAAAGTTCAGATAAGAACCAGGATGGGAGATAGCCAGGATGAAGGGCAACCTTCAGGGCACTCTGAATCTAAACTTGACCAGATCATCACCTTGCTTTAAGAAAAAGAGCAAGAGTAGGAACTCTCGAACAAGAGGTCATGGGTCGGTAAGGACCCAAGCAGGATGCCTATGATGGGGGTGATGATGAGGTACGTCATAATGACACCACCCAAAGTGAGCACAGAGAGAATAACTCTGAGGCCAGACAAGAAGTGGATAGAAGGAGCCATATGGCTTTGGAATTGTCCCGAGACATGAAAAAGGTCACGCCTCCCAAATTTGATGGATCTGTAAGCAGAGATGCTGCGGAGGCATGGCTTATGGAAATGGAAAAGTATTTTGAAATCAGAAACTATAATGAGATCACTAAAGCGGTATGGGGAGCATTCTAGCTAGCAGGTGAAGCATCCACATGGTGGATGACCAAAAAGATGGAACTAGGCTTGAGGTCTACAAGCCTTACATGGGATAGGTTTGTAGAACTCTTTAGGCAAAGATGGTTGCCTCAGTTGTTCTATGACCAGAAGCTTTTAGATTTTTAGAATCTGAAACAGGCTGATTTATCTATAAATGAATATTGAGAAAAGTTCACCCGCCTACTTAAGTATGTGTCACAGTACCAACAGGATGAGAGATTCCAAATTTAGAAGTTTATAATGGGGTTGAACGCCCAGATTGGGGGCGAGGTTGATGTTCAAGGTCCTACTACAATGGACCGGGTCTATGAAAAGGCCATCAAATAGGAACAAAAACTAAAAGCTATGTCAGCTTATAGAGAAAGGAACCAAAAGAGGTATAATTGGTTCCAATCCTCTAAGAAAAAGGGGAAAAATAGGATTTTAGTGAGAAAAATGATTAAGGGGCCAAGAATAAACAAAATGAGTCCAAAGGGGAGAAGAAAGGAAATAACTACTCAAAGAAGAATGGAGACAATTCTGGAAAACCTCAAGAGAGGCGAGGACCCCATGTGGTGGAGATCATTATGCCAACCGGTGTCCTAACAAGACATAGGGAGCACAACCAAGAGGAAACCCTCTACCATCTCAGCAAGCAGCATTCCAACAATGCATTCATACAACCTTGGACAATAGGCAAGTTGAATACAAAATAACTCCCATTGAAACAATAGGTATTTTATCTGGCTTTCCATTTCAGTTTTGATTGATACTAGTGCTACTGAATGTTTTGTTTCCCCTAAAATTGTAAGCAAAATTCCTAGAAATTAAGCTAGATTTATGGCAAACACTTGGTCAGTAGAATACGCAAATCAAACCAAGTCTCAGGTAGAGCAATGCCTGTTTGAGGCTAGGGTTGAACTTCTGAGTTTCTCCACGGAAGTAAGTCTTTATGTAGCCCCACTAGGCTCATACGATGTTATCCTTGGAATAAATTGGTTATGGAGACATCGAGCCAAAGTGGACTGTTATGCTAAAACAGTAGAATGTCTTGATGACTTTGGAAACAAAGTTTTTCTACAAGGGAACCTTAGGGAAGTCAAACTAAGACAAATTTCTGCCCTAGGTCATCCCACAATAATGGGTTACACTTTTTGGCCAAACTTGACATTGAAATCAACATTTTGAACTAAATCTTCACTTTCTGACACCTATAGCCGCTAAACCGTTAGGAATTTGAAGATGATGCAAACTAGTAATTTGTGAGATTTTGTTTGTAGATTCTAAATATATATTTTTAAAAATATTTGGAGTTAAATTGTAAATTTTTTGTGTCTCCTTTGATAACTAGTTTTTAATAGTAAACAATATTTTTTTAAAGTGATGTGTATTCTGTAGCACATAACTTTTTTTCTACAAAGGATAAAATTCTGATTCTTTTGAATTTAGATTGGTAACACCAATATATAGGGCATGCATTTGGTTTCATAATATTTTGTTGAACATTATTTTTAATTAAGTTTTAAATTCAAACCAATTATAATTTAGACATAGGCGTATTCCGTAAAACATAACTTTTTCTGTATGTATTTGTAACATCAAAAAATGTCCCCTTGGCTTTTCCCTCATAAGGTTTAGCTCCCAGGTCTCTTAGCTACATTTAGGACATTACATCATAATCTGACATCCCGATGGAATGAACCCTAGGTTTCATAAACTGACACTTCAAATTTGGGCCTGACATGGTAAGTTTGAATTTACAAAACCTTGGTGGGAATGTTTGTAGTTGCATATAAAAGCATGTTTAGGCATTCATTTGTAAACTAGATGGCTATGGTGAACTTTATGCATTCTAAAGGTGATTCAAGGCTTCCATTATGTAGCAAGAGTAGATTTGTGTTGTCTATGTGTTTGTGTTTGCAGATTTGAGCATCCATCTCCTCATGGAATGAAGAGCTTCTTCCTCCCATGAGATCTTCACTACAAGGTGATATCTATTGTGATTATTGAGCATTTATCATTTGGTTTTTGCCTCTACCTCCCTAGGCATGTACTCTCTATCTGACAATGGTGTTTGGAAGGCTTGAATCTCTCCGGGGCTTGACTGAGGCAAGCCTCTAAACACCACAACCCCCTCCCAAAGTTTTCATGATTGCAGGTTATAGGTTGGAGTTACAGATAAATTGAAGTTCCAGGAGGGCACAACAGAGTGTCAGAATTGTAGATCAATGAAAGAAACAACTACCTAGACGTGGGTGCCCGCTCATTAGTCCTCAAAGTTTCGCAATGGGAAAACCTCTGGTACACTAGATATAGGTTGCAGACTGAGTTTTCAGATCTCGACAAAAAGTAGGGCACTAGACTTGGGCACCCACTCTTTAGTCCCTGACTTTTCCGCCTTCAGGCCCTGAAAACAGATGCACAGTTATTGGATATTTTACATCTGTCTGTAGCAACATTTTCTGTTATTCGTCTGTTTACTGTCGTATTTGCATAATTAGGGTTTTAAGGTACAATTGAGCATAAGAGAAGGAAATTGACAATCAAATCATAGAAATCCAAGTTTCCCTACATCTCAGTAGTGACCTAGGGTATGATAGTACATTGCAACTTGACTCTAGGTCCTTGAATGTAAGGGTGAAAGGAGGATATACACAAAAACTAATCAAAAACCTAACATCCAAAAATCACCCTTTACATTTTGGTGAACCTGTGTTATTGGACTTATTTGCACCTTGCTGAGTGTTTTGCTTCAGATTTACAATAATTTCATTCATTCATATATAGTTATTCATCTTATTGCATTGGAAAATTTGCAAAAAAATTGAAAAATTAGAAAAATTGGAAAAAAATTGCATGCTAGGGTTTTGCATGTTGCATCAATTAATTTAAATTTCATCAAATTTCTAATTTTTGCATTAGATCTGATTTAAATTACAGAAAATTACAAAAATTCATTAGTTTGCATTGTATTTTCATCATAAAATTGCTAGGGTTTTGTTGAAAATTGTAAATTTTGCATATAACCTAGTAATTCCAAAATCTAGAGTTTGTAGGTAAATCTTGTTTCAAATTTTTCTAATAATTTTAGAGACTCATTCAAATTTTCATTTGGCTGTAGTCTTGTATTTTAGAACAAATTTGCATTTAGATTTTAAAAATTTGCATTTTTGCATAGAAAAAGTCAACAAAAACTAGCATTTTCATTGATTTTTCACTAGATTTGCATTAGCATTTTGCATGTTAGAGCTTGAAAATCATTTTCAGATCTGAATATATTTTATTTTAATCATAAATCAACTTACAAAACATTTATACATCATTTTGTGTCAAGATCTCAAACCTAGGGCTTCAAAGACATTGATTTTCACTAGATTTGGCCTTATCGACTCTCTAAATTTGCACCATAGGCGTGTTGTGAAGGATATTTTTTCATTAATTGGTTTTTATCAGGGTAATAATTTTCTTCCCCTCCTAAAAATCTTCACAACACCTTTTTAATGGGCTCTTGTATTGAAAATTTGGTGAAAAACTACACATTTTTGCTATTTTTGCCCTAGGGTTTGGCCTAGTTTGCACTCCAAGTTTGTTGTAACAAATTTTATGGATTGAGGTGATTGATATCATCAATATTATTTTCTTCACCTCCTAAAATTATTTACAACACCCTTTTTTCTAGGTCTTGGAATTGAAAAACCGTGAAAAATTACCTATTTTGCTACATTATCACTAGGGGTTAACCTTGAGTGGCACTAAAAGCATGTTGTGATGGATATTTTGGAATTAAGTGGCTGTTATTACTGATATAATTTGTTTTCCATCATAATTTTTCACACAACGCTCTTTTTCATGCTCTTTTGCATTGAGATTTGGTGAAAAATCGCATGTTTTAGTGTATTTTCACTATACTTTGACTTGTCATCGTCTTAGATTTGCATCAAGAGTGTGTTGTGAAGAATATTATTGTTGTATTAGACTGATATCAGACATATAATTTTCTTCCCCTGATCAAAATCCTTACAACACCTTTCCTTTCATACATTTACATTGAAAAAGTACAAACAATCAAGCATTTTATGTCAATTTTGCATATAGTTTTGCACTTGACTTGTGCATAACTTTTGGAAAAAAATTTAAAATCTGATTTGGCACTCATGGCCTCATCTTCTCAATGCTCTTTGGAATATCTACATGAATATGTCACAAAATTTGAAAATCTCTACAAATTTCTTAGCATGCATCCTCATGTCATTACCTATATACAAGCTATGTACAACAAGGATATATTTGTGTCCTCTTCCTTTGAAATCCTTGACTATGTATCTGATCTTAACAACTTCATATCTGTCATCAATACATACCCTTGGGTAGTAGAAGAATTGATAAAACACACTTTGAAGGAAGAGCATGACACTTCTCTTAATAGTTTGGAATTGATAGCTAAAACATATGGAGATGATATTGACAAAGACTATGAGAGTGATGATGAATTCACAAGCCACCCTACTTCTCCTACATCTGAACATTTGGATAAATGAGAAGACTAGGGATAGCTCTAGTAATTCAAATAATCCTCCCAGCCAAAATGAAGCATTAATGGAGGACATCATGACAACACAAGACTATTTTGACTATCTTGACCTATTCAGAATGATTGATGTGGATAAGGAACAGTTTCAATACCCACCTAGTCCACCAAGAGATGATATTCATGTTGAGGTCCACCCTTTGTTATCCCCTCAGGGATCGAGAGGTGATCAAAATACATTAGACAGACAAATGGACCAACCTATACCTCTTTCTAGCATTCAAATTTGGGAAGATAACGACCTCCTTGATGATTTACTTGATGATGAGACTTAGCACAAAGACCCTATAGGTAAGTATCTCTAACCCTTTATCTCTGTCATGATGTGCTTCCCCTGTGATGTGTTATGTGTTGTTTAGGCCTCCTGGGATGACCCCTGATTCTCTTGTAAGGTCTGGGATACCAAGAGACCGCCTCTGTTGTGACCTTCTTCTATTTGTATCATCATTCTTCTATATTTGCCTCTGATTTCATTGTTGTGTGTTGTGTCTTGCGGACATAGCATCGTAGTTGGTGACACTGGGGGCACCCTCCTACATGACTGTCCCTAAGACACTTGTTTCTCCTCTCTTATTTATTATTTCCCTTCCTCTAGTGTTTCTATCTAGCAGGCGGATGATGAAAAACATTTATATTGATGCGGACCTAGCGTCCCTTTCGAGAGCAATCAAAAAATGGACTTAGTTCTTAATATGACAATGGGGTTGTATCTATTATCTGATGCTTGGCTAGTGGAAGCACTCGTGCTTTCCACGTAGTGATTTTGATGGTGTTCTATCTGATTTACAAAGCATAACAATACTGCTGCTCCGTGCACTTTGTCTATCTTGAATCTTGCATGCCTCAGATTTCATATGCATTGATGTTGTTGTTTATCATGATTATGGACACTAACATGTTTCTTGCAGGGATGTGTTTGTGGGAACATTTGGCAATCGTAAAGTACATGTCACCTCTGGGGGGCATGGCCTTTGCGAAAGTCTATGTTCCCTTGTGTGTTTTCTTCCTACCTTAATGTGCTTGATATCGATGCATGATATCAACCACCTTAAGGTGGGGGCATATATATAAGGTAATTTTTTTTGTTGTAGATGTTAGCAATGTGTTTGTCCTCAGGTGTAGTTTAAAGACCTGCACGATGAGTGCATCTTGCATCTTGAGTTTTTTTGTAATCAATCAATCATATAAGCCCTCTACAGAGGCAGGATATCATACACATATCCTTTTTATCTTAAGCCCTCTGCAGAGGTGGGGATGGTGTACTTCTCATGCGCAGATTACATCATCCTATCATTTTCAAAAGTCCTCATCGGGAGGCGGGGAGCGATTCTGTGACTAACTCAACCCTTAAGCATGTCTTCAGTGATTGTTGTGGTGAAGCCCAATTGTTGATGTGTGCCTGTAATGTACCTGAGATGGTGTTGAACCTAGAAATAGGGACACTCCATCACTTGTCTGTTGTGTCTTCAAAGTGTGTGTTTTGGCATGTTTTTTGCCCCATATGCAGTTTAAAGACCTGCGCGATGAGTGCATCCTACATTTTGAGAGTTTTTGCATGTCTTGCGTGTGTGTTTCCCCATATACAGTTTAAAGAACTGCGCGAATGAGTGCATCTTGTATTATGGGAGGTTTGTTTACTTTCCCGTACTTGCATTTGCATTTCATATATATGAGAAAAAAAATCATTCTTGTCTTCTATACATTAATGTGTCTTCCATGCATTCAATGTATTCTCCGTGTTTTGCGTGACTGTAACTGTCTTCTCCGTGTTTTGCGTGCCTGTCATTGTATTCAATGTGTCTGGCGTGTCTTCTCCATTCTTGGTGTGTTTGTTGACCATACTTTAATGCATGTATTGGACTCGCGTTTATACATACATTAAAGTGGGGGCTAAATATAATGTCAGAAAATATCCCCTTGGGGGATTTTCCCTCATAAGGTTTAGCTCTCGGGTCTCTTAGCTGCATTTAGGACTTATTACATCATAATCTGACATCCCAATGGAAAGAACCCTAAGTTTCATGACAAATGGGGTCTAGGGGGACCCCTTGAGCTTAACCCTGCCCAAAATAGGGGGGAGGATATGGATGCCCGCGCCCTAGTCCTTCCCTATTTTGGGTCAAGCCCAAATTTGAAGTGTCGGTTTATGATCGTTATTTGGTCCCTAGGCTGACACAGTAAGTTTGAATTTACAAAATCTTAGCGGAAATGTTTATAGTTGCATATAAAAGCATGTTTAGGTATTCATTTGTAAACTAGATGGCTATGGTGAACTTTATGCATTCTAAAGGTGATTCAAGGCTTTCATTGTGTAGCAAGAGCATATTTGTGTTGTCTATGTGTTTATGTTTGCATATTTGAGCATCCATCTCCTCATGGAATGAAGAGCTTCTTCCTCCCATGAGATCTTCACTACAAGGTGATATCTATTGTGATTATTGAGCATTTATCATTTGGTTTTCGTCTCTGCCTACCTAGGCATGCACTCTCTATCTGACAACGGTGTTCTGAAGGCTTGAATGTATCTCTGGGACTTGACTAAGGCAAGCTTCTAAATACCACAACCCCCTCCCAAAGTTTTCATGATTGCAGGTTACAGGTTGGAGTTGCAGACAAAGTAAAGTTACACCTGAGGGTACAACAGAGTGTCAGAATTACAGATCAGTGAAAGAAATAGCTACCTGGACTTGGGCGCCCGCTCATTAGTCCTCAAAGTTTCTCAATGGGAAAACCTCTGGTACAACAGATACAGGTTGCAGATTGAGTTTTCAGATCTTGACAAAAAGTAGGGCACTAGACTTGGGCACCTGCTCTTTAGTCCCCAACTTTTCCGCCTTCAGGCCCCAAAAATAGGTGCACAGTTATTTGATATTTTACATATGTCTGTAGTAACATTTTTCGTTATTTGTCTGTTTACTGTCGTATTTGCATAATTAGGGTTTTAAGGTAGAATTGAGCATAAGAGAAGGAAATTGACAATCAAATCATAGAAATCCAAGTTTCCCTACATCTCAATAGTGACCTAGGGTATGATAGTACATTGCAACTCGACTCTAGGTCCTTAAATGTAAGGGTGAAAGGAGGATATACACACAAACTAATCAAAAAAACAACATTCAAAAATCACCCTATACAGTAGCAAAATTCAATTTTTCTTTTTTTGTTGAAACAAAGACATCAATACCTAGGGCATAGATATTTTTCAGAATTTTTTTCACTAATTTACTAATTTTCCATGTGTGTAGAACAGAGAACTTGATGTTCGGTGAAAAACCTACATTCATAAGAAATAGAAAATAAATATAATAATCAAATTAAATATATTTAAAATTATACTTTTTGGGAAGCTTATAATAAAGACTGCATACTTACAAAACATAAATTTTAAATGAATTCATATGATCCCCCAAAAGGTAAATCAAAAGTGGTTTTTTATCAACATTTTGATAGGTGTAGAGGAGACTCCATTATAGGTATGGTTTAAAACTAGCAGGGTTCTATGCAAGGGGGTTTGAATCTAAGGGGGTTTGATCAAACCCTCTTTAATTAAAATCCTTTAAATGGAGCATGTTAGTGGAAAATGTGAATAATAGCATTAAACAACTAAACAATCCAATAACTCACTGGAAATAAGACAAATGCAAGCAAACAAAAGATAATACCTTTGCAACCAAATTTACCGTGTGCTTTCCATTGTTGCCTATCTTTCTTTGATCTTGTATGATTTGGAGCTCTCAGAAGTTGTACTTCCTTGCTGTTAAGATGACAAAGATTGAACGGTTGTGATAGGAATGTGCAATGGAGATTAAACTACAATGCAACTATAATGAAGATGGATGATTGATAATGGAGACATGGTGATGATAATGGGTTGATAATGCAAATGCAATGAAGGTGATTTTGGCAAAACCACGCTGGTAGGATTCCTGTAGAGTAAGATTGCTTAAGCTTAGATGGATTATGAAATGGGTATGAGGACCTTATTTATATTGGCTAAGGGGAGACCAAATCCAAGTGTCAATAGATCCATGACTAGAGGAATTTCCTGAGATGTGTACGGTTGAGAAGACTTGAGGGAATGTGTGCGAATCAGAAGAGGACAAGTGTCTAAGCTTCTTCATGAGTTATGGGAGTTAATAGAATAGATTGAATAGTTAACTGAGATGATTGACCAGTTAACTGGGTTGATTGGGGAGTTAACTAAATGGACTAATCAGTTAAGTGAATTGATTGATTAGTGAACTCAAATGACTAATTAGTTAGCTGATTTGATTGATGAGTTAACTAATTTGACTGGAGGAGAAATAGGACATGTGGGTGAGGGAATATTATCTAATTAAATATTAAAATATTTAATTATGTGTGCAACATGGTGAGGTGGAAAGGTGAGGTAGATTTATGAAATTAGGACTTTTGAATAGAGGAATTTAGGATTATTTAATTATATGAGACATTAGAAGAATTACAGAATTTAATTAAATAAATTGATTTTTATTTAATTTTGGGATAATGAACCAATCAAATAAATTAGAATATTTATTTAATTGATAGAAGAATAAGAATTAAGATAAATATTAAAATATTTACTTAATTCAACATGAGCCAATTTTAGGTGTATACATTTTGCCCCTCTTTGATGCAATGTGATTTAACGCATTGCTTCAAAGAAATAAAAAATTTTCGTGATTGATGCATGCCCCAGTTTGCCCTTGGTACAAGTTTATGATGCTAGGATGCTCCCTCGAGAGATTGGAAAGGAGGAAACTGACAGGATGAAGGACAATCTCATGATGAGATAGGTTTGAGCAATTAGGTTGACTAGATAGACAGGTGAAGAAAATGGAGGATGTAAGATAAAATGATAACACACACAAAGAAAGCAAGAAAGTATGCACAAATGATACAAGAACAAACAAGGTATTGCCCCTGTCAAGTTGTAAACCAATGATTAATTGATAATGATTGATGACAATAGTGTTGTCTTTGCAGGGAACAATATATCCCTAGATTAACACAAAGATGCGGGAAAAATATATCCCACTGTCAATGATGATTGATTGAGTTGGTTTACGACGAGATTAGGATCAAGACCATTGATTGCGATTGGATAATTTGACAAGATTGATTAATTTGATTGGTATGGATTAAGGATTGACTTGCATTTGGATCATTGCTTGGATTGATTGGATAAGGGTTTGAATGAGTTGATGGAAGAATTGATTAGAAGAATAAACTTGGACAAATGAAAGAAAATACTTTGGATCTTAAGATACTTGGATAAATGGTATTTATGGAATGCTTATAAATGAGGTGAAATGCAAATTTGGTATGTATGGATGTGGATTATGTCATCTTCGTATACAAGTTTTTGAAGTACTTTGTTTCATCATTGAGCCTTTTTTTTAATATGTTGTAAGAAAATGCAAGTGTCTAGGGATAATTAAACCATGATGACCTGAGTATTACTTACATGGATTTTGATATAGCAAATTAATACAGGCATCTAGTCAAAATTGAATCTAGATGACCTAAGTATTTCTTGCATGCGTCAACAGACAATAATTACCCTGTTTCATGCTCAGACCTAGAACGTCCTCAATGATCTTTTGTTGATCATGTCGTTAAACCAAGTCATCACATTACTAAAGATTGATCTACAAACAGAAAATAAATAAGATAATTATGCCCCCATCATAGCTCCGAACTAGTTTTTGACATCCTTGAGTAGCATAAAAAGACATAATAACAAAAATCAAGACTCTGCAACTTAACCTTTTAATAAACACAAATTTTCTTGCCATAGTTATGTTTTCTTGCAACGAAAATAGATACAATCATCATGGTGGTTGAGGCCCATTTGTCTTGTTTATAGGTCTAGTTCTTGCGTCAAGTGTTTTGTTTGAAAATGTTTGTTTTCTATTGTTGCATGTTCTTTGGTGATGGTATCACGATCCTTATTGTTATCCTCTGAGGTGCGTGACATTCAAGAATCTAGTTCCCTAAGTAGGTCAAAAAGTTGCCCCCAGTCAAGTAAAGGATTAATTTATTGTGGATGAACTAAAAATAGACACGAAGAAATAGGCCCTAAGGGACTGACCTAGTGCCTCGGGGGCTCATCGATGATGACCTTGCCTACGTGACGATGCAGAGGCAACGTAGTTCAGGATGGACTATGTGAACCTAAGACCTAGGCGATGGGAAATGGTGTGGATGTGGATGGAAAAAAGGATGGGTAACATGGGATGGAATGGATAAGAAAGGAGCCTTGGGGGCCCATCAAAGATGGCCTTGCCTACGTGATAGCTTAGAGGTGACATAGTTCGACAATGGTTAAATGGATTGGTTCAAGACAGATGACAAGATGGACACAAGTCTAGATCGATAGCCTGATGGGAGAAGGCGGTAAGGATGAGTGAACAACAAGCCATGGTAGGTATCCTGATGTGATGGGATGGTTGCAGTATGAAGGGATGAATGAGGAACGAGGTCTCAATAGATGGAGGAAGCGGTTTATCGCAGATAGTGCCTGTTTCCAGGTTTTCACCACTTACTTTTATTTGCACAATAGTTAAAATACACATGATGCCTGTTTGCCAGGTTTTCATCATGGTATCTATCCAAGGTGCTTGTTTACTAGGTTTTTTACTAGAGGAGGATTTATTTTGTTGTTTTTCCATTTTTTTATTTTTTTTGCTATGTTTTCATTTTTTTTATTTTTTTGCTATTTTTTATTTTTTTATTATTCTGACTCCCTTGCATTGGGATCTAGGTGTAGAACTTGAGAAGATACATGTTGTTGATGGGATCATCGAAGAGTTCACCTTCTGATGTAGCCAATTGATAAGCACCGGATCCATAGGCAGTAATGATGACATAAGGACCTAGCCAGTTGGATTCAAACTTACCTTTCTTCTCTCTGTCTTGTCGATTCCTAGGATTCTCTCTGAGGACTAGGTCACCAACTTGAAATACCTGAGGTTTGACTCTGTGATTGTAACTTCTAAACATCCTTTGTTGATAAGCTTTGAGATGGTTAAATGCATGTTGTCTTCTTTCTTCGAGTAGCTCTAACTCTTGAAGTCTAGAAACTCTGTACTCTTCATCATATATGAGGCCCTTTAACGATACTCGCAAGGATGGGATCTCGACTTCAATGGGTAAGATGGCTTCAAAGCCATAGACCAAGGAGTATGGTGTTACACCTATGGGTGTGCGGATACTTGTGGGGTAGGCCCACAATGTGGGATTCAATTGGATGTGCCAATCATGAATGGCATCATTAACAGTCTTCTTCAGGATTTTTAAGATGGTTTTATTTGATGCCTCTGCCTGGCTATTTCATTGGGGGTAATATGGGGTGGAAAAGTGGTGTTGGATGTGTAATTTGTCACATAGCTCTTTGACATCCTAATTTTTGAATGGTCACCCATTATCTGTGATAATGGATAAAGGGATACCATAGCGGCAAATGATGTAGTTCAAGATGAAAGAGGCGATTTGTTTGCCCGTGACATTGGTGAGGGGTACAGCTTCAATCCACTTTGTAAAGTACTCAGTGGCAGTTATGACAAATTTATGGCCACTAGATGATGGAGGGTGTATCTTGCCCACTAAGTCGAGTCCCCATTGATAGAATGGCCAAGGAGTCATTAACAGTTGCAGCTCCTGTGCTAGTGCATGTATCAAGTTCCCGTGGATCTAGCATTTGTTGCATCTTTTTACAAAATGATATGAATCTTTTTCCATAGAAGGCCAGTAGTATCCCATACGAATGAGTTTCTTAGCCAACGGAGGACCACTAGAGTGGGTTCTGCATATACCTTCGTGTACTTTGCTCAGGGCAGTTTGATATTCCTCGCTATCGAGACACCTAAGGAGAGTACCATCTAGACCTCGTCAATATAGGGTGTTGGTGATAATGGCATAACGGGATGCTTGGCGAATGAAGGTTTGCTTTTGGTTACTTGATAGATCAGGTGGTATGGTATTCTCTTTTAGATAGGCAAATACTTTTTCGTATAGGGAAGAATCAGATCCTACAATGTGGCAAATGATGTGGGATTCAGGGGTGTCATATGCAGGATGGGACACTAGCTCTACCAAGAACTCATAATGTGATTGGTTTTCAGGGAAATCCAGGAGAGATGCAATTGTTGCCATGGCATCTGTTGCTTTATTCTCCAACCTTGGTATTTGCTCAAAAGAGATCACAACAAAGTATTCCTTGAAGTCGTCTACCATACGCTTGTATGGTATTAACTTCTCATCCTTTGTTTGATATTCATCATTCACCTGGTTTATGACGAGTTGTGAGTTGCCATACACGTGAAGTTCTGTCACTTTCTATTCCACTGCTAGCTTGATGCCGATGAGCATGGCTTCGTACTTAGCCACATTATTAGTGCATGGAAAGAGTAGCCTGTACGACTTTGGTATGGTGTCTCCATTTGGTGTGATCAACAAGATACCTGCTCTAGACCCATGTTGAGTATATGATCCATCAAAGTATAGTTTCCAAGTTGTTGTTGTGATGCTAAAGATATACTCATCTGGAAATTCAAAATTTAATGGGTTGTTACTTGTTAAAGGTGCATCTGCTAGCTGATCTGCAATCACTTGCCCCTTTATTGCTCGTCTATCTACATATTCAATGTCAAATTCACTGAGTATCATGACCCATTTTGATATTCTACATGTTAGGGTAGCTTTGTTGAGCAAGTATTTTAATGGGTCAATCTTGGCTACGAGCTTAATGGAGTGTGAGAGCATGTAATGTCTCCATTTTTGTGAAGCAAATACAATAGCAAGACATGTTCTTTCAGTTGGTGTATATTGCATCCCATAACCTACTAGTGTCCTACTAATGTAGTAGATCGCTTGTTCCTTTCCTTCATGATTTTGTTGTGCAAGCAAAGCTCCCAGAGCTATTGGTGTAGCTAAGATGTAAAGTAGCAATGGCTTGCCCTGGATCGGTGGCATCAATACAGGTGATTTCATTAGATACTCCTTTAAATGTTGAAAAGCTTGTTCGCATGAGTCATCCCACTTGAAGGGAATGTTCTTATGGAGGAGATGCATGAATGGATGACACTTATCTGCTAGTTGAGAGATGAACCTTCTGATAGATTGTAGCTTTCCCTGTAGAGACCGCAACTAACTGAGATTTTTAGGAGGCAGCATTTCCATTATGGCTTTTACCTTAGCCAGGTCTACTTCAATTCCATTGGCAGACACTATGTATCCGAGAAGCTTACTGGATGTGACTCTGAATACGCACTTCTTCAGGTTGAGGTGCACATTAAACTACTCCAATCTTGTGAAGATCTTGTCTAATACTACCAGGTGTCCTTATCTTGTGAGTGATTTCACTAAGATATCATCTACATAATCTTCCATGATTGTGTGCATCATGTCATGAAAGATTGTAGTCATTGCCCGCTGGTATTTTGCCCCCGCATTCTTTAGTCTGAATGGCATGACACACCAATAGTAGGTACCCTATGGGCACGTGAATTTTGTTTTGTGTTGATCCTCTGGTGCAATTTTGATTTGGTTATATCCAGAGAAACCATCCATTAGGGATAGCATAGTATGCCCTGTCGTGAGATCTACAATAATGTCAATGTTAGGCAAAGGGAAATCATCTTTTGGACATGCTTTATTTAGGTCTCTGAAGTCATTGCATAGGTGAATCCTTCTGTCTAGTTTGAAGACAGGCACAATGTTTGAAATTCATTCTGGGTAATCTAGGGACAGATATATAAACCCCACATCCAACAGCTTCTTCAGTTCTTCTTTTACCATGAGAGCGATATGCAGATGCATTTTTCATAGTTTTTCTTTTACTGGCTTAGCTCCTGGAGCTATTGACAAGTGATGCATTATGAGATTTGGATCTAGCCCTGGCATATCTGCATATGACCAAGCAAAGTTGATTTGTTTCCTTTTGAAGAATTTGGTGAACTCTGGTTTCTCTTGTGCTGATAAAGATTTTGCCATGTGGATTATCCTTGCATTTTCATCAGTGCCGATGCTGACCAGTTCTGTTGGTTCGATCAAGATTGCGGATCTTTCTTGATGTGTGAGATTGGGAAGAGTGTCAAGCCTTTCATCCTTTGGCGCCTCAGAGAGTTTTTCACCATTGGATATGTCTTTCATCTTTTTACTATTTTCATGATCTAACACTGCCACAGAGCAATTTTCACCGTTAGATCTATCTTTCATTTTTACATTTTTGAGACTGAAAGGCTTGGCACTCTCACCAAAATAAGCCCTGTCATTGAATTCTATGGCATAGCCAGCTCTATGGTCCCCTATAGGTATATGTTCTCTAAGTTCTAGATAGTCAATGATGGCTTCATCATTCTGAAAGGTATCTAGCTCAGGGGTGGAGTCTTGTAAATCCCAATCTATGAGTTAAGGATGTAACAATGGTAACGGGTCATCAGGTTGGTTTGGTTCATGCCTAGTGATGGTTAAGATGGAGGAATTGGTATGGTTATTGTAAGCATCGACAATGCCTACGATGGTACTCTCCACTAGTTGATCTGTCAAGGGGTACATCATTCGTTCCTCATGAAACTCACTATCATTATTATGTGAATCAAACTCTAGAGGTCTAGACAGTGAGCCTTGTCCCTCATAAGTTGTTTGGGTTGATATATACTATTGGACTACATCAATGTCTTTTTCATCACAAGATAGTTCAGAGAGACTATCCCACTCATATTCATTGGAGTCTATCTCACTCCATGTTTGTAGCCTGTGGATTTGTTCTACTAGGTTAGTAGAAGCTATTTCTTTTTGTTTTCCTTTATTCTTCTCCTTTCCTGTGGTCTTTGCTTTGCCTGTGTAGCCTAGCCCTGTAGTGTCTCAGGATTCTAGAGAAGAAGGTTGGATAGGCTCAATGATTCCATCTTTTCTCAATCCCAAGTGACTATGGCCATCATACCCCATCCTTTGCAAGATAGAAAACCCTTGACCATACTGTTCAGTTTGCAATTGGCCTTGTGGTTCATGTGAGTTGGTTTGACTACCTTCATCCTTGTATAGCCACTGTAGGATATCCTTTTCATCACTCTCATCTTCGAGGCTTCCCCATTTTACAAATGGACCTTTAGGAGTTTCTAATGACTTGGGTTTACTCATTGATGGCTTTCCATAGGATCTAGGGATATAGGTAGTTGTGCTAAGCAAAAGGATTGTGCGATTGTATATTCACCAACACCCTTGTCTTTGAGCTTGAGGTTGATTTCGGGTACCTTGGATGTGGAAGGGAGTGAAGTTGGGTCAATTTGGGATGAAGATGAGGATGAAGCATGATTGGTAGGGATGACAAGCTCAGGTTTGGATTGGATGGAGTTGCAATACTGAAATGGATTAGGGTCTCCTTGAATAATGATTTCCTAGCCATTGTGGGGAAACTTGATGCATTGATGGTAAGTTGATGGTACGGCTTACATTGCTTGTATCCAAGGTCGCCCAAGAAGGATATTATATGCTAGCCCCATATCTAGCACTTGGCATACCACATCTTTCACTATTGGTCCCACTTTGATATGTAAAACAATGGTGCCTTTTGAAGTCCTTTCCTCTTCATCATATGCCTTGATGGTAATTTTCTTTTTGGGATCAATGGCATGCTCTGAAAACCCCAATGCAAGGATAATTTTTAAAGTGCAGATATTTAAACCTGTTCCTCCATCTATTAAGACTCATCTTACTTTATGCTTGTGGATGAAGGCTTCAATGTGTAGGGATGCATTATGTCGTTGCGTGATGTACATGTCATCTCAAGAAATGAGGTGTGGTTAGGTGGCCTACCATGGCTTGGAATTGCTCTTCTGCTAGATTAGTTGGGACTGTAGTTTCCAAGAGAGCTTGTTCGAGGATGGCCTTGTGGGATGGGGATAGACACAAGAGCTCCAAAATGGAAATGTGTGCTAGTGTTTTGTGGAGTTGCTCTAAGACATTGTACTGGTTAGACGTGGATGGAGTTTTGGATGGTGTCCCTTGAAGAGTAACTTTTCCACCACAGGTGGTCACGTTACAATCGAGGTTTTTGTTTATAGTGATGACATTGATATGCGCATCACTTTCAGAAATGTGGTTAACAACGTAATCATAAGACACATTTGTATAGTTGGTGTTGTTACCCCTCTTATTGTTTTGGTTTGAAGAATCTCCCTCTTCATAGTTGGGGAGTGGATTCTTGAATGCCAAATGGTCTTCTTTGGATCCTTGTCCCTTCACTTTGACCACTTTTTGATCCACCAAGTCTTGAAGTAATTTTTTGAGGCTTTGGCAATCATTGGTCTTGTGTCCCTTGCTTCTATGATACTCACAAAAATTTGAGTCTTTCCACCAAGGAGGTTTGAATTTAGGTTCGTAATCAAGTGTCGTTGGAAGTGTTATGACATTGTTGGATATGTGCTTCTGCAGGGATGATTCCAATGATTCTCCTAAAGGTGTGAACTTTCATCGAGGAGAAAAGTTAGTGGGTCGTGACACATTATTTTGGGGCTTGTTTTGCAATGTGTTGTTTTGTGGATTGGACAAGTTGAAGATCAGTTGTTTTGGGATCACTTATTTTGCATCCACGACACCATCATTGACAATGTTTTTATTCTTGGTCCAAAACCTCGGCTTGTCTGTGTTATTATTGGAGCTAGGGGTTTCCTTGTAGATTTTGACTTGTCCTTTGGCTATCAAAGCTTTTTCAATGAGTAGTGGGTAAATGCAAGAAGTTGTGTCCACTTAAGGTGAAAGTTTCGGAGTTAGAAAAAAATCTAAAATCGGGTTAACCAAAACGGGATCCCGCTTTCGGGATCCCGAGCCAAAAGCGGGATCCCGTTTTCTAGAAACGGGATCCCATTTTGAGTTTCATAAAAAGTTAATATTTTAACCTTTATGAAATGGGATCCCGTTTCAAAACGAGATCCCGTTTCATAAAGGTTAAAATATTAACCTTTTATGAAACGAGATCCCGTTTTAAAACGGGATTTAAAATTTGAATTTTAAGCTCGGGTTTTGCTTTGTAACCCGGTTTGGGAAATGCTTTGGGGACCCGAACTTGACCTCTGGACCTGGTTTGACCTGCAACTTGAAGGTCTTTGAAGGTCCTGTCAATGTCACAACAAAATAGTGACTTTGGGCATATATCTGAAACTCTATTTTACAGAATATTTTGACAAAATTAAAACCCATTATAGATGAGATAGTGTAGATTCCAAATATATAATTTTTTTTACAATTGGATTAATTTTTCTATTTTTTAATTAATTTCTGATGAAATAGGTCCATAAACTTGAATTATCATGGTTTTTTAGTATTTTAATAACTTTTTATTAAAATATTTTTTTGTAAAAAAAATTGTAGGAAAACGTGCTTTAGACAATTCTTTTCAATTTAAAAAAAAAAATCAAAAAATGTTAAGTTTAGGTCATCTTATGCATGACGTACACGATGATTTTTTAAAAGACCAAAAATGGCCAATAAAAAATTAATTAAAAAAAAAATTCAATAAAAAATTACAAAAAAATATGGAAAACGTGCCTCAGTGAGTTACAAATCTTTTCCCAAAAGGATTTTGAAAAATATGATTATTTAGGTCAAAATATGGATGACGTACACATACATGGTATAGTAAAAAAAAAAAGTGACTTTTAAATAGTGGTTTTAAGAAACACCTATTCAAAATCAATTTCTATCATCTGGGTATTGAAAAAAATTGCATATTTGGAAACTAGACTTCAAGTACTACATTTCATATTTAGTGACTTTTTCCAAGATTCCAAATTTAAGTGCTTCAAATTTTTATGTCAAATGTGACAAATTCTAAAAATCAGGGAAAACACTTCTACTTTTTGGCCACTTAGTGGACACAACTTCTTGCACACACCCTAGCCCCATTTCAATGACCTTACTAAATGAAGTAGGACATTGGATTTGTATTTGGTAGCTAAGATCAATATTTAGGTTGTGTACAAAGATCTCAAGCATTTGTTTTTCTGGCATATGATATGGACATTTGCTGGCCAGTTGTCTCCATCTTTGCAAGAAAGTAGCGAAGGATTCTCCACCCTTTTGTTTGGTGTTACAAAGATCTAACATTGAGATTTCATGCTCAATGTTATAGGAGAAATGAGTCATAAACTTATCCACTAGCTCATTGAAAGTTCAGATGCCGGGAGGTAGGTGAGAGAACCATTCCATAGCTTGTCCTCCCAAGCTCCTTGGGAATAGTCGCATGAGATAGGTTTCATTGTGGGCGACTTCGAGACATGCTGCACTAAATTCTCTGATATGGTCTCTTGGATCACCCTTTCCTCAATATTTATCAAATTTTGGTACCTCAAATTTTGAGGGGAAAGGTATCATGATCAAGCCTTTGTCAAAAGTATATGGTGAAATGTCCTCTAGAGAGTAATGCTTTGAGGATGCTTCAATTTGAATGTCTGAGAGTTGTTGTTGCAAGACTTGGATTTGTTGAGTCAATAACTCTAGAGGGTTTGTGGTATCCTTAGTCTTGTCTGTTTTGGGAACCTCTTGTGTGATATTGGGAGTTTCCATGTCATTCGTAGAGGTGGTGTCTTTTAAGGTGGAGGTGTCAAAATCTGACAAAAGTTTGGTCCCTTGCTGTGCTAGCATAAGGAAATACTTTTCAGGGTCCATGGTTAGGGTCGTGTCCATCATCTTTTGAAATTTGGAGTCTTGTAAAGCACCAATTACTTCCTCATACGGGATTTCTTCTTCTCCATCACTGTGAGATGGAGATGGTATGTCTTTGTTCAAAGGATCCATTTCTTGCTTTTCTTTGGATTTTGATGTAGTTGCAACCATAAAAACCGTTTGATGGGGGTGAATGTTGGATGAAAATGCTTGTGAATGGACATTTTTGGTGTGGTTGAGATGACAAGAATTTTCCTAAGGTTTGAATTTTGATCTATTGTTTGCACAAACAAATGTGCTCTTGAGGTAAAAGATAGTCAAAGTAGGCAAAGTTGATCACCACTATTGATATAGACTACTTTCATCAAGATTACACTAGTGTAGTTCTGAGATGAAGGATGATATATCCTGTTATGGAACCAACTAGATATTTGTTTTGAGTTTTGGAAGATTTTAATGACACCTTAGTAGGAAACTTGGTTTGTTTTGTTTGATGTTTTTGCTTTGGATGATATGGCAAATGAAAATGTTTTTGGAAAAAGGATGTGAAACGGATTTGTATGGTTTTCATAAACAAGGTGTACGCAATAATGGGTATCCAGAACTGGTTTAAATTTTTCTCCAAAGTGTACAAAATAGCTCTCTATTTTGCATGCGTAGCTTTAGATGCACAAGAAAAATGGCCAAATGCGTAGCTATGTAGGTCAAATGCGCAGGTCTAGTTGAAATGCTCTGAATTTTGAATGCACAGTACTGTGGTTTGTATGCACCGCTCTGTGCGTCAAATGCGTAGAAGTATTGTATGCGCTGCAAAATGTCTCAAATGTATAGCATAATGGGCCAATTGCGCAACAGGATAAAATGTGCAACATAACTTGTCATATGCGCAGCAAAATTGTTTAAATGCACAAAAATGCAAGTAGTGTTGTCTTTTGTTTCAATTTTCTCGATCTTGGCTTGTTTTCACAATGTTTCTTGAAGCAAGTATGGTATTTTCGCTGATGATTTGTATCAATTAGTTGCAAGAAAACACATCAAACAAGAAGATTCCATGTTGTTTTTAAAAATTTGTGACCAAAAGCAAGCACAATCCTAAGGTTGGCAAGGATAGTATTTGATGAGTTCCAACTTGGGTTTTACCCCAGCCACTTACATAAAGGCATGACAGATAGTAACTTGGTAGCACCGGCTCCCCTCCACGGCACTCACTTCTCATGCATACCAAGTTACAGTTCCTCCGAAGAGTTGAACTTTTCTTTCTCCACACTAAATGAGTGTATGACGTTGGACGGCTCTAGAGCTTCCTCCTCCTATGTCACCAAATAAGGGTTTTTGGCATTCTAAAAATAATGGCTTTTTAATATGGACATCCATTCGGGTGGTTACACGTGCCGCAATTCGCTCCGATAAAGAGGCTTCCCAACCTGCAGAGGTTACGCTCCACAGGGTTTTGGGGGAAACATCTGTTGATGTAACATGACAACACCCGTTGTTTGCAACTTTCATCACAAACACAATTTATTTATAGTGACTTGGAGGTGGCTTGGCTTTAGCCATTATCACTTAAGGTCGTCCCACTTGGAAGGAAGGAATTCCAAGGGTCGGCCTCTCTAAAGGTTACACATGTAAAATGATAGGTTTGGCATTCTGGTCACACAAGAAAGGGGGAGCATAGGCCTATTATCATTTCCAAGCATGGAGAACAGTGGTTCTTTATCTTCCTAGTTAAAAGAAAAATAACTAAATGTGTTAACTCTACCAAGCACAAAAATTTATAACAAGATAGCAATAACTTGGAAAAGATTGTTTATTTTAACCTTCTAACAAATCTAGGTGTAGATTGTTGCTTGAAGAAATAAACAAGTGTTACTTTCCACTATTAAGCTATGTGATGGATTGTAGTGCAAGATAGTAAAAACATAAAAAAATTGTTTAGTTTTAACCCCTAGGTTGGGACTAGATGCAAGTTGTGATGCAACAAAATGATTTACTTTCCTCCTAGTTATGTCTATGTGATGATTTGCATGAACATATTAAGTTACTCTCTCCTAATTAGTTCTAAGTGGTTTAATAATGTAGCTAAAATGACTAAGTCCAACTCCTAACACCTGCAAATGAGAGTTAGTATGGAAGATTTGACAAAAACATTACAACTTTCTCTGACAAATCATATGCGCAGATTTGTAGGTCATATGCGCAACACTGCGATTCATATGCGCAGGTTTACAAAAGTGCGGCAAAATATATCAAATGCGCAGGGCTGTGCTTTATATGCGCAGAAATATCAAAAGTGCAGCAATAATGATTAAATGCACAGGACTATGCTTTGTATGCGCAAAAAGATAAAAAATGTAGCAAAATGTATCATATGTGCAGCAAAACAAGTTGGATGCACAGAAAGATTGAATGCAGTGCAGGAAAGATTAAATGTGTAGAATTGGAGGTTGTATGCGCAGGAACGACCTATCGTGACAGAACCTTCACAAAACACTCAAATCAAAGTTAAAAATGGGGCAAGGCCCCACTATGGGCGCCAGAAATGTTAGTGGAAAATGTGAACAATAGCATTAAACAACTGAACAATCCAATAACTCAATGGAAATAAGACAAATGCAAGCAAACAAAAGATAATACCTTTGCAACCAGATTTACCGTGTGCTTTCCATTGTTGCCTATCTTTCTTTGATCTTGTATGATTTGGAGCTCTCAGAATTTGTACTTCCTTTCTATTAAGATGACAAAGATTGAATGGCTGTGATAGGAATGTGTAATGGAGATTAAACTACAATGCAACTATAATGAAGATGGGTGATTGATAATGGATACATGGTGATGATAATGGATTCATAATGCAAATGCAATGAAGGTGATTTTTCCAAAGGCACGTTGGTAGGATTCCTGTAAAGTAAGATTGCTTAAGCTTAAATGGATTATGAAATGGGTATGAGGACCTTGTTTATATAGGCTGAGGGGAGACCAAATCTAAGTGTCAATATATCCATGACTAGAGGAATTTCCTGAGATATGTACAGTTGAGAAGACTTGAGGGAATGTGTGAGAATCAGAAGAGGACAAGTGTCCAAGCTCCTTCATGAGTTATGGGAGTTAACAGAATAGATTGAAGAGTTAACTGAGAAGATTGACCAATTAACTGGGTTGATTGGGGAGTTAACTGAATGGACTAATCAGTTAAGTGAATTGATTGATTAGTGAACTCAAATGACTAATTAGTTAAATGATTTGATTGATGAGTTAACTAATTTGACTGGAGGAGAAATAGGACATGTGGGTGAGGGAATATTAGCTAATTAAATATTAAAATATTTAATTATGTGTGCAACATGGTGAGGTGGAAAGGTGATGTGGAAAGGTGAGGTGGATTTATGAAATTAGGACTTTGGAATAGAGGAATTTAGGATTAATTAAATAATTTAGGATTATTTAATTATATGAGACATTAGAAGAATTAGGGAATTTAATTAAATAAATTGATTTTTATTTAATTTTGGGATAATGAACCAATCAAATAAATTAGAATATTTATTTAATTGATAGAAGAATAAGAATTAAGATAAATATTAAAATATTTACTTAATTCAACATGAGCCAATTTTAGGTGTATACAGAACCTTTCAAGGCTTAAATCATTATATTTTCTAAAAATATGTGATTTCAGCAAAAATCAGGATGTTCTAGAAAGTGTAACCCATTATTGTGGCAGCGCCCCTATGCAAATGAAAAGAGCTCAAAGAAAGGGATGCCAGGGTTTTGCTGTCAAAATGGAAAAATTAAATGAGTTTAAGGAAACCAATTTCTAAGATGATTTAATGTTTTACGAATCTCAAAAAACTCATTTATGTTGGGAAAAAGGAGTCCATAGATCAGGAGAGATCAAATATGGACAGGTATCCTTTCCTTGGAGATTTAGAGGATGTATTTCCTGATGAGCTGTCGGGATTACCTCCTAAAAGAGCCTTTGACTTCTCTATTGATATTATTCTAGGGTCAGAACCTATCTCTAAAGCCCCCTACAGAATGACCACTACCAAGCTAATGGAGCTAAAGTCTCAATTACAAGAATTGTTGGATAAGGGACTTGTTGGTTTTTTCCCAGACTGGATGCTTATTCCCAGATTTCCCTACAAGGTAGCCATCAATGATCAACAGGATCTCTTGGCCAGGGGCCAACAATGTAGGAGATAGACTCTATATTTTATCTCCTCTTCTTCTTCAGGCTCTGCAAAACCTAGGGGGGTATTCCCTACTCAACATCCATGAGGATATACATACAAGGCTAGGATGCTGACAGAAAACAAATAAGTCCTCCTGTAAGTAGACCAAAACTGTAAGATAAGAGCAAAGGGGCTAGCTTTGGGCCTATTTGCAGTTGTAGATAGAGGACTGAGGATCCTAAAACTAATTCTAATGTCCTAATGGTTGTTTTAGAGTTTGATTTTGATTTTAAGTTTGGATGCAAAGCTGGACATGGTTGTAACACAAACACAAAGCAAGATTGGTGCCTATCCAAGGCCTGGAGTCAGTAGACATACACCTGTGAATGATATGCATGAACAACTAAAACTGGATTTCAGGGGGATACATATGATACCTGCCTTACAGATATCTCCCAATACAGAGTGTTAAGCTATCTATACTTATGGCATCCCTATTACAGTATACCCTTCCCAATGTTCAATCTGAAAATAGTTTAATCTACCCCTTGAGCAGAAGTTAAAAGATCAGACATTCAACACAGGAATTCTATGTTCTAGAATCTTAGACATTCCTTGAATACCTAGACTCAGAAGAAAGATACATGCAAAATTGGAGACAGAATTAGCATAACACATGCAAGCATAGCATTATTCATATAAAATTGACCATGAAATCAGTGGATTCATGCAAAAACATACAACAGGAGATACATAAACTCACAAGTTTTGCTGCACAAAGAAACCAAATCAGCTGTATTATATTACAGAGCCAAATGTTCAACTTTCAACAACCAAAACAATGGTAACACAGTCTGCCTATATCGGCCAGAAAGTGTACCTCAAAGCAATTAATTACATGGCTTTCAAAAATCTGCCAGATACAGATCACACAGGAAGAATGGCGCTCAGAAGTTATTGCTGCAGCAGACAAGGGAGGCCTCGAGCCCTGCACCGCCATCTGGGAGTCTTCATCCATAAATCGGGCCACCTGATCATGTGTACCATTTCTCTTGCCCCTGCTACAGTCGCCATTGATGGCTCAACCACCCGCGGCCGCGTGAAAACTGTCGTTGCATTCAAAAAGAAAATTCCCGCTAAAATGCACTTTGCAGGTTTAAATGTGCAGGAAGAATAGTCCCACATGTATGGTGCGGACAGCCTTCAATAGTTTAAAAACATGGCCACAAGCATAAAAGGTGTCGAGTGTTTTGCCGTGCTCGACACACAACCCTTCGCCAAAACCCATCAGCCAAACCTATACCATTGGCCCGCTCCAAAAAAACTCCTTCCGATCTCAACAGTCACACCGACTGCTACCTTTGCATTCCCCTTCATCGGCCAGAGAAAGACCATCGGGCCAACCCTCCAAACCTTCGCCGATCTACCAAGTCTCTCCGACAGCACCTTCGCCATCGGCTAGACCAACACTGTCGGCCTAGCAAGAAACCGCTCTGCCGATATAACAACTCCTGCCGATAACACATCGGCCTGTCACTTTCATCGGTGAGACATACAAAAGTGGGCAAGCTCACCTCAGTCTATCCGATAGCAAATGTTATCCTGATGAGCACCAACCCAAGGTCTTCGGTGAGACCACCATCCGTCGGAGCAACAAAAAACTTTTCTGCCGATAATGCCGATCACTCCGATAAGACCAAAAACAAAAAACTTTGAACCATTGAACCGGTTCAAGCGGATGGTTCAATGGCGAGGTTCAACACTGAGGTTCGCTGGCGAGGTTCAAACCGAAAGTTCAAAGACACAATCGGAGCACTCAAAAAAACAAAACTTTCGCTGATGGACAAAACATGATGACCCCTTCCTCAGGAAAGATGAAGGGGTGCCAAAACTCAGAACCTTTTGGATTTTTTGGGAAGGTGCCTACATGAAAAATTGCTCGGAAACTGACAGTCAATTCAGGCACCAACAGGACTGATTAGACCCAGTGTGTCGCCCTGGGGAACACCAATTATAATTGTGAAAAAGAAAGATGGCACTTTGTGGTTATGTATAGATTACCGCATGTTGAATAAAGCAACAATTAAGAATAAACACATGTTGCCTCGCATCGATGATCTTTTTGATCAAATGAGAGGTGCAACTGTGTTTTTCAAGATTGATCTTCGGTCTAGGTATCAGCAATTGGGGTTAAAGGATGAGGAGATCCATAAAACATCCTTTGGGACAAGGTATGGGCATTATGAGTTTGTTGTCTTACCTTTTGGATTAACGAATGCACCAGTGGCATTTATGAATCTAATCAACAATGTGTTCAAGGTTTGTTTGTACAAATTTGTCCTAGTGTTTCTTGATGACATTCTAATTTATTCTAAGAATGAAGAAGAGCACCTTCAACATCTAAAGATTGTTCTTCAGAGGTTGAGAGAGCATAAATTGTATGGCAAACTCTCTAAGTGTACTTTCTTTCAAAAGGAAGTGCAGTATTTGGGCCACATAATTTCAGCTAAGGGAATAGCTGTGGACCAAGCTAAAATTAAGGCTTTGGAATGGTCGATACCAAGAAATGTTCATGAGGTCCAAAGTTTCATGGGCCTTGTAGGTTATTACAGGAAGATTGTGAAAAACTTTTCAAAAATTGCATACCCCATAACTTCCTTGCAGAGAAAAGGAAAGATATTTGAGTGGTTAGAAAAGTGCTAGGAGGCCTTTGCCCTGTTGGCACCCTCAAATTTTGCAAATTTGAAGTTCCTATCTCCTCTCAATGTATCGAGAAAGGCTAGGTTGACATGCCGCTCAATCTACCCCGAAGCCCACCTTTGCCGGTTAAAATCTTGTAACTCATAGACCATCTTGCAAATCTGTATAGTGGAAAGTTTTTTGGTGCATATGGTAACATGCCTGTTGAGTTTTGCGCTTCCAGGATGAGTTTTGATGGGCTATTTAATTCTTTTCTGACTGCAACCGAGCTAGATTTGGTGTTTCGAAAAGTTCTAAATCTCACAATTCTAACTACGACCCATTTCTCATTTTGGTGTAAAGCTTCTCCAGTTGTAGTATTTTAATGTGTTTTGGTCGCGGCAAACACATCTGGCAGGCCAGTTTACAAAGGAGGTCCCTAAAAATTTTCTACGATGTAGATTTTGAGGAAATGGGTATGTTATAAATAATTAATAATGGCCCTACGCGAATTTTCATGGCCTCAAGATATCCCGTGTGCCTGCGATGAAGATGCATCGTTTGCCCGAAAGGAGAAATTAGTCGATTGTCATTTTTCCTAAGTTGCCAAACACATTTTTAAAAGAAAATATTCACATATATTTTAATTGGTAAACATAAAGTGATAAATGTTTGAATATAAACATTATTATAATGTTTATACATTATAAAAAGGAAAGCAAAGGAAATAAAGCTAAATCGTAAGCTTATCGCAGCAACGCACAAGTTTATTGACTTCTTCCCTGCAACTGCTGCAACAGTAAGATAAGCTTCTCCCTATGCAATTCTTTGGTCAAAATCTCTCTTGGACATTCAGATTTGGTCGGCTATCCACTTGGGAGGCGTTTATGGAGCTTTCTGGGTGAGATTTGAGCAGAGAGTTTTGGTTGAATGGTTGTCTTCACGTTTTTGGTTTTTCGGCGAGATTTTGGGGGTCTATTTGAGCTCAAAATTGATGATTCATGCTCTAAATTCATCCACTGACCATTCCTATTCCCTGGGAGGTGATTTTATTATGTTTATGATAGATTTTGAGTGCCAGAATGGCTAAAATGCCCCTGTATCAAGAAAAATGACCCAGCAATTAAAAAAATGAATTGGACAAATATGGTCTATGAGGATGCAATATTTCATTCTCTGTGCTTTTGAAGGGATGGGTGCAATCCAGGACCTCATTTCGCAGCAGGACGAGGGGCCCTCAAATGTGTGGCTGTGATTGTGCGATAGGCGATGGTTTGGAGGCAAATGGTTCTAAGATTTATTTAATTTTTGTCTCCTCTAAAATGTATAATTTGTAATCGCTCCCAAGGCCCATTGGCAGTGGCTAGTAATGAAAAAACTCACCTAACCGTCGTATTGTAATTAATTTTTGGTGCCACATTCTGAAGTCTATAAAGGAACTAGTAGAATTACTTTGTAAGGTTGTTGAGAAGATTGGGAAGCTTTTGAGGAGTGAATAAAAACTCCATCTTTGATTGGTTGCCCTAGTTTTGGTGCTGTAAGTTTCATTTTCTATATGTTGTATGCATTCTCTATGACCAGTTTATCAGTTTCATATTGTGTTAAATGAATAATGTTGTGGCATGTATTTCTATTTGCTATCTCTAGTGTTATATGTGTTTCTCTTTTGAACTGAGTTAATAAGGGTATCTAAGTTCTTGAATGCACATTTGTTGTATTGCATATTTGGTTTCTTACCTTTGTTTAAGGAACAGATTCAAAGTTTTAAATCAAATATGGAGAGGAATGTTTGATAGCAAGGATGTTTATAAGAAGAGTCAATAGAAATACTCATTCTTGGGTGTTATCAAGCGAAACCCTCTGAAATTTGTATGTGTGTTCTGCTCATGGGAAATACTCTACATGTTGAAGATTGACTTTGAACCCTAAGATAGGCACCGGTTAACAATTGGACACATTTTATGATTCAAACCCTAATCTTACAACCAAAATATTAAAATGAAATCAATCCATAATCTTAAACTTTAGGATTGTAGGAGTAGGATTTTAGATACCTTGTTCTCTGACCTACAAATGAACAAACACCCAAAGCTAGCCACTTTGTAATCATCATACAGTTTTGGTCTGCATAAAAGAGAACATATATGCTTAAGTATCAATACCTAGTTGAAGTCAGGGTTTATTATATGGGTATTGAATAAAGGAATACCCCTTAGGTCCTGCAAAGCCTAAAGTGTAGACGAGACAGAGAGTCAGTCTCCTGTTTGTTGGCCACTGACCCAAGGATCCTGTGGATGAAAGATGGCTGCTTATTAGGCAAACTCAGACCATCAGTTGGGAACACCAACAGATTGGTGACTCTGTTGGGGAATCAGTGCATTATTTTTGTGGAAAGAGTCAGAAATTTGAAGAACCTGAATATTTGTTTCAGATATTGAAGGTTTCAGACCTGGAGAAGTTTTGTTGCAGCATATTTGAAGAAGTTTCAAGTGACTCTATTGTTGAGGAGAACCCAAAATGAAAGAAAGGATGTAAGGAGCTTCGTGCTGCTTGAACATTAGTCCTCTGCTAAGAGGTGGTGACTTTGTTTCAAGAACCTGGTAAAGAATACAAAGAAGTTCCAGCACTCATAAATTCCAATCAGAGGAGGGATAGCAGGTGCTGCAATTGCTCCAGGTCTTGTTGTAAGAGAGAGTTGGTGAAAACTCCAACATCATGATGCACCAATGTATGTATCCTTTCATGTCTCCAAGTATAACCATGACAGGTGATCAGCCCCATCCATATAGTCAAAGAAATTTCAGCACTGAAAGGTACAGATCTATAAATTTTAATGGCATTTGTTGTTCCCAAATGTCATACCATCTGAAATCAGAGATAAGTTACCAAAGTATGATGGTACAAAGAATGAGTCTACAAACAAACACTTGCAAGAATTCAATAATCTAATGGATGACTATGAGGTAGATCATGAGGATGTGATCATGAGGCTATTTGTTCAGTCTTTGAAAGGAAATGCAAGAGACTGGTTCTCTTATTTACCGGCATGCTCTATCTATACTTGGGATGAGTTTAAGGCAAGTTTTCTAAAGCAGTTCGGTGAGAGAATTAATGCAAGATCAGCAATCAGTAATTTTATGTGCATTCAGAAAGAAAAGGATGAGTTAGTCCCAGCATTTAACCTGAGATTTGCAAAAACATTGAGGGACATTCCTGAAGCTATTAGACCAAATGATGCAATAAGCCTGGTTGTTTATTTAGGGGCTTTTGACAAAAAAATGAGCTACCAATTGAGAGACAAAAGTCCTATGACTTTGCATCAAGCTTATGAAACTACCATGAATATTGAAAATAATTGGAAATATGGAATGTTCAAGGGCTACTTATCTACGAGTGTTTGTGACCCTAAAGCATTTTATGTTGATGAAAAGTGTAGATCAGAAAACAACAATGACTATCAAAGCAACTACATCCCTACTATCCCAAATTATGCTTCAGTCCATAATGTTAATCATGTATAGCCCCGAACAAATTGTCAGCAAGGTGCATGCAATGATGATCCTATGGTTTTGCTTCAGGCTCTTTTTGAATGAGAAGACATGAAGGAGAATCAGGGTATTCTTTATTTTCTAGAATATTGAATACCTATATGGATATCCCTATGGATCTCAGGCCTCAAGAAACTACATGCATTGATTTATTTTGTGAAACGTATGAATCGGGCTTAAGTTTATTGCTTCAGGAATTGAAGCCAAGTAGTCTTACTTAAATGGTTGATTGGATAGACATGGTAGAGAATGCTCATATTCATGATGATAAAAAGCTTCACGTTGCTAATCACACTTGTCCTATGGCTATATATGATTCAAACAATGATGCAATGTTTGCAACTGAAGAAGACATGTTCCAAACTGAGATTATTTCTCATGATGATGAGGAAAATATTGTCAAACATCCAAGAGATGTGGTATGTATTCCTGAAACTTACATTCATGAAAATTCAAATACACCATGCATACTAAACTAGTGCAAATGCATCAAGTGATAGCTTGCCATGACACATCTAATAAGGAGGAATCATGTTATCTTGATCATAGTCTTGCCTATGTTGAGGGCTGCGTTAGTAATGACCATGATATCACTGGGCCTACTCATATGCTTTCAATTCATGAAAAGGATCACGTTGATTGTTGTGTTGTTGGTCACAATAGCCTGTATGAAATGGAATTGAAAAGTCTTATCTTGGATGAAGATGACATTAGCATGCAAGATGTCAATGATGTGAGCTTGCTTTCATATGATCAGATTATACCCCATGCTGAACATCTGAATGATACATTATTACCATCATCTGGTAGTAGTCTTATGGAACCTGAGGAGTTTTTTGACTGTGCTAACTCAAATCATGTGGATATGGCAGAAATTTTAGATATGTGTGTTGAACAATCAGAGGATGAAATGAAAGATTGTATTGGCTATTGTGATTTCAAGGTTGATTGTGATTATACCTGTGAAGAAGATATTGACTGTGGTGTTTCAGATTATAGTGATGCTAAGGAAGATTTGGAACTCTGTGTGGAGGAAGCAAAAATATTTGTAGCAAAAATAAGTATAAGGCAAAACCCCTTATTTAATGAGCCTCCTTTTTCATCAGATGATATAAATAACAATCCATATTAGTGTAGAAATAATCTTATATTTGCAGATGACCAGGAGTATGAAGAATGTGAAGTGGAGCAACCCCAGAGGTCTAATGCATGCAGAAGCAATGTTGAAGCTATTCAGCCCTATGAGGATGATGATTTGAGCTTTAAAAAAAGTCTTGTTATACTTGAAGATGAGCTTCCTCTGCAGGACATTAGGATGCATGATAGAATTGGTGAGCCACCTAATTTGAAGGAACGCAACTCCTTGACAATTCAAGTTGAAGGGTTACCTATGGATGTGCATTTTCTATCATATGAAGGACAAAATTTAGATGATCACTCTATTAATGTATTTCAGTCTTTTACCTTTGATCAATGTGATCCATCAGACTCAAAGCTAGAGTATGACTGTAATATGCCAGAGAAACATCATGTTGAGGAACTCCAAGAAGGTGTTACTCATGATTTCTTAAGGTTTGATATAAATGTGGCAGGTGAAGACAATGTTACTAATGTTGTTCATCTAATGGACTATGAGTATTTTCACTTCTCTGCTCAATTTGACAAAATTTTAAGTGTCCAGGAAGCTAACCATGCAGATTATTATATCAATTGGCATGATATTTTGGACCAGTATGCTATTCTCATGTTCTATGAAAATACATCTCAATCAGGATTTAAGTGAACAAATCAGAGAGGCACAAGACAGTTTGGAGGTGACACATTCAGCAGTCTGGATGAACAGGCATTTTGGGGAAGAATTTCAAATTTTTGCTTGAAATAGTCTAATGAAAATAAGGTATTTGGTAGAGGGAAATACTGGTTTTTCATTTTTGGTGGCCCGGGGCCACCCAATGAAAATTTGTAGGTAGGTTTTTGATTACAGGTTAGAGCATTTACACTGCAGCCCAATGGATTCGACACATGGTCTACATTCTGGAGATGACTGGAATCTGGCCATGCCTACAAGAGGCATGCATCCTCAAACATGAGCCACTATTGGCAACCTCAAATTTTGCAAATTTGAAGTGCCTATCTCCTCTCGATGTGTCGATAGAGGTTAGGTTGACATGCTACTCAATCTACCCCGAAGCCCACCTTCACTGGTTAAAATCTTGCAACTTAGAGACCATCTTGCAAATCCATATGGTGGAAAGTGTTTTGGTGCATATGGTAACATGCTTGTTCAATTTCATGCTTCCAGGATGAGTTTTGATGGGCTATTCAATTCTTTTCTAACTGCAACCTAGCTAGATTTGGTGTTCCAAAAAGTTCTAAACCTCACAATTATGAACGCAACCCATTTCTCATTTTGGTCTAAAGCTTCTCCAATTCCAATTTCATTAAAATTGGAGACCATACATGATGCAGTATTTTAATGTGTTTTGGTCGCAGCAAACACATCCGACAGGCCAGTTTACAAAGGAGGTCCCTAAAAATTTTTGACGATACAGATTTTGAGGAAATGGGTATGTTCTAAATAATTAATAATGGCCCTACACAAATTTTCACGGCCTCAGGATATCCCGTGTGCCTGCAGTGAAGATGCACCGTTGCTTTGAACGAGAAATTAGCTAATTGTCAGTTTTCCTAAGTTGCCAAACGCATTTTTAAAAGAAAATATTCACATATTTTAATTGGCAACCATAATGTGATAAATGTTTGAATATAAACATTATTATAATGTTTATACATTATAAAAAGGAAAGCAAAGGAAATAAAGCTAAATCATAAGCTTATCGTAGCAATGCACAAGCTTATTGACTTCTCCCCTGAAGCTACTGCGACAGTGTGATAAGCTTCTCCCTGTGCAATTCTTTGGTCAAAATCTCTCCTGGACATTCAGATTTGGTCTTCTATCCACTTGGGAGGCGTTTATGGAGATTTCTGGGTGAGATTTGAGTAGAGAGTTTTGGCTGAATGGTTGTCTTCACGTTTTTGGTTTTTCAGCGAGATTTTGGGGGTCTATTTGAGCACAGAATTGATGATTCATGGTCTAAATTCATCCACTGACCATTCCTATTGCCTGGGAGGTGATTTTATTTATGTTTGTGATGGATTTTGAGTGCCAGAATGGCTAAAACGCCCCTGCATCAAGAAAAATGACCCAGCAATAAAAAAATGAATTGGACAAATATGGTCTGTGAGGCTTCAATATTTCATTCTCTATGCTTTTGAAGGGCTGGGTGCAATCCAGGAGCTCATTTCGCAGCAGGACGAGGGGCCCTCAAATGTGTGTCTGCAACCATGCAATAGGCGATGGTTTGGAGGCAAATGGTTCCAAGATTTATTTAATTTTTGTTTCCTCTAAAATGTATAATTTGTAATCGCTCCCAAGGCCCGTTGGCGGTGGCTAGTAATGAAAAAACTCACCTAACCATCGTATTGTAATTAATTTTTGGCGCCACATTCTGAAGTCTATAAAGGAACTGGTAGAATTACTTTGTAAGGTTGTTGAGAAGATTGGGAAGCTTTTGAGGAGTGAATAAAAACTCCATCTTTGACTAGTTGCCCTAGTTTTGGTGTTGTAAGTTTCATTTTCTGTATGTTGTATGCATTCTCTATGAGCAGTTTATCAATTTCAGATTGTGTTAAATGAATAATGTTGTGGCATGTATTTCTATTTGCTATCTCCAGTGTTATCTATGTTTCTCTTTTGAACTGAGTTACTAATGGTATCTAAGTTCTTGAATGCACATTTGTTGTATTGCATATTTGCTTTCTTACCTTTGTTTAAGGAACAGATTAAAAGTTTTAAATCAAATATGGAGAGGAATGTTTGATAGTAGGGATGTTTATAAGAAGAGTCAATAGGAATACCCATTCTTGGGTGTTATCTGTAAGGCAGATGCAAGCTAAACTCTCTGAAATTTGTATGTGTGTTATGATCATGGGAAATACTCTGCATGCTGAAGATTGACTCTGAAACCTAAGATAGGCACCGGTCAATAGTTGGACAAATTTTATGATTCAAACCCTAATCTTGCAACCAAAATATAAAAACAAAATTAATTCATAATCTTAAAATTTAGGATTTTAGGAGTAGGGTTTTAGATACCTTTTTCTCTGACCTACAAATGAACAAATGCCCAAAGCTAGCCACTTTGTAATCATCATACAGTTTTGGTTTGCATAAAAGAGAGAATATCTGCTTAAGTATTAATACCTAGTTGAAGTCAGGGTTTATTATATGGGTATTGAAGAAAGGAATACCCCCTAGGTCTTACAGAGCCTGAAGTGTAGAGGAGACAGAGAGTCAGTCTCCTGTTCATTGGCCACTGACCTGAGGATCCTGTGGATGAAAGATGGCTACTTTTTAGGGAAACTCAGACCATCAGTTGGGAACACCAACATGACCTACTGAAGGAAAAATTGACTTCAGCACCAATTTTGAAGGTACCTGACCCAGAGGGTCAATTTGTAGTTATTACCGATGCCTCAGAGGAAGGCTTAGGTGGTGTACTAGTCCAAGATGGACAAGTCATTGCATATAAATCTCAAAAACTAAAAACTTATGAACAAAACTATGCCCCACATGATTTGGAACTGGTAGCAGTCATTCATGCACTGCAAATGTGGAGACACTACTTGCCCATAAAACCCTTTGAGCTGAAAACAGACCATTAAGGGCTCAAATATCTGTTTACTCAACCACATCTTAATGCTTGTCAAAGAAGATGGTTGGAATTCATCCCATATTATGATTTTGAGTTTAAATATATTCAAGGAAAAGAAAACTGAGTGGCAAATGCCCTAAGTAGGAGAAGACACGTCTCCTCAATGATCTCCATACATTTTGATTTTAGGAATCAGGTACTACAAAAAATTAAGGGAGATGAGTTTTACGAGCAAGTAAAATAAGCACTTGTGGAAAACCCCCAGAATCTGAGATATGAAGGATTTAACCTTGAACTAGATGGGTTATTAAGGTTTAAAGGAAGGATGTATGTACCTAACTCTGTAGAGTTAAGGAATATGGTATGGAAGGAGGTTCATTTCGCACCGTATTTTAGACATCCTGGAGTAACAAAGTTACTTGCTGATATGAAACCCCTATATTTCTGGAAAGGAATGAAGAGGGATGCTGTAAATTTTGTAGCTACATGTATAGAATGCCAGAGGGTGAAGGCAGAACACCATCACCTGGCAGGACTCTTATACCCTCATGAAATTCTTGAGTGGAAATGGCAAATTATAATCATGGACTTTGTGCAAGGACTTCCTATGTCAAGGAACAAGCACAATGCTATTTTGGTTGTGGTGGATAGACTCACCAAAGTCGCTCATTTTATACCTGGGAACTTGATGGATGGGGCACTCATCATAGCCTGTAAATTTGTTCAAGAGATTTTCAAATTGCATGGCATTCCTGAGAAGATTATCTCAGATAGGGATGCACAAATTACATCGAGGTTTTGGCAAACCTTATTCTCTTCACTTGGAACCCAGTTGAATATAAGTTCTTCTTATCATCCTAAAATGGATGGCCAGACTGAGAGGGTAAACCAAGTACTAGAGGATTTATTGAGAATGTATTGCATGGACCAGCAATATAAATGGGAAGATTATCTTCCTCTGGTGGAATTTGCCTATAATAATTCCTATCATTCTGCTATTAAGATGGCTCCATTTGAAGCATTATATGGAAGAAAGTGTCAAACCCCTATAAGTTGGGACAAGCTAGAAGATAGGGTTAGCCTTGGTCCAAAAATGCTATCAAAAATGGAAGAGCAAGTCCATCTGATTAAGAAAAGGCTAGCAGAAGCCAATGATAGGCAAAAAATTTATGCATATGCTAAATGCATCAAAAGGTACTTCTCAGTGGGAGAGAAAGTCCTATTAAGGGTAAAACCTTAGAAGAGTTCCATTAAATTTGGAAAGACATCCAAACTAGCACCTAGATACGTGGGTCCCTTCAAAGTTCTTGAAGAAGTCAACCTAGTTGCATACAAAATTGTTCTACCGCCAACTCTTGTTATGATGCATAATGCTTTTCATGTTTCCTATTTGAAAAAGTTTAATGCTACAGATAATCAAATTCCTATTCTTGATTGGAATACTATACAAGTGAAGGACCTAGGGGTGGTGGTGATCAAGCCCATCAAGGTGCTCAAAACACGTAAGCTACGCTTACGTAACAAAGAGATAACATAGTGTAAGGTCCAGTGGGACCATTATGCAGACAAAAATGCCACCTAGGAAAACTATTATGACATTTATGCTAGATTTCCTCATATTTTCTGAAAAACTTTTTATTATGCTCTTAAAACATTTTCTTATTATGTTGGTTAACTTTTAAGATAATTAATCATCAGGGACAATGATTCTTATGGGGGGATATATGTTACATCCCCAACTTATGATTTAGCTTAATCTTATTTTTATATGGTAATAAGGAGGATTAACCATAGTTTAATTATTAAATGTTGTGGAAATATCTAATTTAATCATTAATTATGTGAATACTGACTAATGATAGTTAGATATGAAATTACATGTTCATATGAATATTTAATTGTTATGAATTGAGATCAGATAATGATGCACTGATCATGATTTTATGATGGTGAGTGTGAACAGGAAATGAAGCTTCCTTCAAAGGCGGAAGGAGAGTATCATCCGGGAGCAAGAGATAGATGTCAAGAAATGGGTCCAATTGCCATCTGAGTATCAAATTTTATGTCCTTATGATCCCTTGTAAGTTAGCGCGAGTCATGTCTTTTCTTTGCTAGTCGATTTCCTTTTTGTGTCGTCATGTCGATTGAGTTGTCTCAACAATGTTTATGTCGACTTGACTAAATGACATTCTTAGAATATCATTGTGAGTTGAGAGATAGTCTCGCCAAGTGGCTGAGTCCTTTCTTGTTTCTCTATTTATTCCTGAATTAGGATTTTGAATCTATTATTCTTTGTATAATATGCTTTGGGTTTATAACGAAGAAGGGGGAGTGGTGCTTGACCTCTAAATCACATTTTGATCATGTCACCATGTTGGTGATGATGTCGTATGAAAACATCTTAGTTATGAGTATCCTTATACATCATGAAGATGTATGGAAAGTTTATTAAGATATAATTATTTAAACATTGTATCGAACCACATGTTAATAGTAATATGTTTATGTGTTGGTTGACATCATCCATGATTAGTGGAGTGATGAGATGCCTTATCGGACCACTAAGACATTTATCCTCACAGTCCACTTGCTTATAGCAAGTAATGGACAAAGTGACTCCAAGGAAGACATGGGGTGGTGAAGTAGAGTAACCACCCTCCACTTCGTGGGCTCATTTGGTGGTTATACCGCATGCTCAGCATGCAAAGGAGATCAAAACTTAGTTGTAACTCTCTTTTTTTCATTGATTATCATTGCTATTGACAACACTCAGTATATAGAGCAAGAACAGGTTAATTTCAGCTAGCTGGAAGTCTTTGGAAGGCCACAAGAAGTTGGCACGACAGTCCTCTGCTAAGAGCCAATGATAGACCGCATCATAAACACTCAAACAAACTTTCTCAGGTAAGATTCGAAGCCTATAAAGACTCACATTGATTTGAATGTTAAGTAGCATTAAACCCTATTGAATAGGGTCGACTGTATCGACAGTCAAGTGCATTGTTTGTTGTGGTTATCATTTGAGGCCCTCGGGCCGTAGCTATCAATATAATAATCTTTATTTCTTAGACCATCGAGTTCTATGTTACAGTTGTTTAATCTTGTTCATGCATTTACTTTGAGATATACTCCAGGCCCTTGAGGCCATCATTGAAATATATTACAAATTAGTATTGACTGTATGTCTTAACTGTTGCTCAAGGCCTTCAAGGCCGAGCCAATACTAACTGTAGCAAACACCATGTTGAGTGCCGATATGGCATAGCATGATAATAGTTTAATGATAACACGCAAAATCTTCTATGATGAGCTCGAGCCAATAGTGCTCATGAGATATAGTGTTTAAAACTATTTTTGTTTAGATATATGTTTGGAGGATTCGGCCTACCTGTGGTTGATGCACCATCCTCGAACTATAATGATAATCTTTTTGAAGACTTTAACCTTTGAACGTGCTAAGAGCACTTAAATACATTCATGAGAACTTCATGCATAGAACTTGACTGCTATCGTATGGTTATTAGGATAACCATAATGCAATATATATCGACCCTTCGTTAAAGGAAGAGGATTGCAATATGAAATTTAATAGTATCACTCAAAGGCAGCTTTGCATGCATGTTGGGTTAATTGAGAGGATTCTCATCTTGATGCTTATAACATTATGAGATGGAAAGCTTAATCAGTCTAAGTTTTATATATTATAATGCAAATCAAAGCCATTTCTTTACTTGTGGCCGAACTCCATGAAGGGAGTATTTAACATTACAAACTCACATGGGTATATGAGTTGATGTCTATTATTAAGACCATCTTAATTGGCTACGACAATGTAAGCCTATGTTATTATGATCTTGAATTTAACCTATATGGTAGGTCACTTTGAAACTGTGAACCATGGGAAGACCTAGGTTGGAAAACTTGGTTTGACTATTTGAAAAGTGGAACAGAGTGACGAGGAGTCACAAGTTCCTTGTTGTGAAAGTAACCTATTATACTTGATGTACTCCTAAGAAAAGAGCCAATTGTCCTAGAATTGGTCTATGAATCGAACTGAACTCACTTTTACTAGACCTAGAGAGGTCTAATTAAGCATACTGAAGGATGAGACAGCTTCTAAGTTGAGTCAAGGTGGTGGACATACGACGACATTCATTGCGTAACGTACATGTATGTAAATCTTTGGCCAAAGTAATGCATCTATCTTTGCATGCATTGTCAGTCCACAATGCTCCAGATGGCATAATGTCTCCAGTAGTGTCATGAATAGTTAGAGTGTATCTATAGTTGCGTGACTGTGAGGAATTATGAAGGACACAACAGAAATACTTAGATGGCAAACCTAATGGTTCCTTATATCTATACCTTTTGTGAAGGGTAGGGCCACTTCCAGGTAGGAAGTTGTGTGGGGGACTGTCAGTCTGTGGTTGGAGGAAAAGCACTCGGATGATGCTCTCCTTCCCAAGCATGAGATAAGGCTAGGCTTATGAACACAGATGTCAAGATTTGCATATGCAATGTTTTTTATTATATGACTTGATAGTCAGTTATTATGTATAATTTGATATTTGATGCCTTGTGCATAGCTTTGTACATGCATAGTGAAGGTTATTCACTAGTGAGATGTAATTGGATATTGTAATTCTAAGTTTTGTTATATTCTGGTAAAGAATAACATGCTTAATTATTGTAATGATAATGATTCATTCTTGTTTAACTATGATTTGGATAATCAAGATGTATTCTAATTCTTAGTTAAGATGAATACTTATGTTAATTTATGAGCATTATGGAATGTGATGTTACAGTTTAGGTGGTCTCAACAGTATGGTGATAGGGATTGTCACACCTCGTTTTTAAACTAACATACTTATCTTTTTATTTCAAGAAGACATATGGATAGTCAGTGAAATTACTATGAGGAAAGTAATGTTATGTTACAATATAAAATGCATTTGAATTATGTTATTTTTATAAGAATGATTGTTTATGACATCATTAATGTCCACATGATTAAATAATGTGATGGACTAACTATCGTTGTGTGACTGAGCTGGATGCAGGAACAATGTTTACCCCATCCAAGAAGTAGAGAGAGAGTATCATCATGGAGAGGGTGCTAGATCATGTGAATACAATGATCCTTGTGCTATTTGGGAATATATACACACATTCACATTAGAAGTTAAGTCAGTTTTGGAGTAAGTCTTATTCTTTATGTGGTTGGTCACCTCAGTAATATTTTAAACTTTGTGATCATTCCATACTTGATTTATATTGTTGTCGTCATGTCGATGGCTTAATCTTCTACATCGACAGTTAGCAATGTAGTGTATACCTTTGAATGTCGAGTCGACATGAGTAATCAACTAGACAAGTCTAATTTTATCGTAAGGGTCTAAGTCGACTTTTTAAGATTCCAATGTCGATATTTATGCTTGTGAATAAGCATAATTAAAGCATTTGAAATAATGCATTAGTGACATATATAAAGTAGGTGTACTATTGTTTATTTTAAATTATTATTTTAATCTTAGTTATGGTTAAAAATAACATCTCTCTTGAGAAAGAGTAAAGTCTATGGTAGATAGACTTCCATCGTATTTCTCCCTAGATGCTTGGAGGAGTGGGAGGAGCAGTAGCTCCATACTCCCCTTTTTCAGCATGTGAGGCCGTAGATGGCTAAGGGAATAGAGGGAAGATATTTATTATGTAGTTGCATAACCGATGGTAGTGGGGAGAGAAGATAAAATAGTATTCTCTCTTGCATATAGGAAGGGGAAGAAAGTAAAGAAGCACAGTGGATCTCTATATTGGAGAAGCGAGAAGAAGGAAACAAAAGCTGAGTATCGGTTCTTCTTGTTTAGAATTATAGGTAAGCTCACCATCCATAATATACTACATAAATACTTTGATAACACAAGCTTATATCAGTGAGAAGCAAATAGATAAAGGTTTATAGATAAAACCTATTGTGTGTGCCATAAGAGGTTGAATGTTTTGCATGTTATCACAGTAGATTGTATTAAGATTTACATTACTATTGATATACCTTTGACAGAGACTTATATCTACATATTTATACCATATATTGAACATCAAACAATATTTGTGTTATCTATGAATACCTCTTAGAAGTGGAGAGTATCATATATAAAGATTATGATAAATATATGTTATCCTTTTCTATGAATAACAAACAAGCCTACAGTCTGTGACATAGTCGTATGACTATGATTGTCAAACCGAATGGCTATTATGTATATATAAACCATTTAAGGTTATTCTCAAACAAACCCTGCAGAAAACATAAAGATCGATTGTATGTATTGGTCGAACAATATTTACTAGCTAATAAGCTATGCTTTGATTTAGTAGATCTGAGTAAGGCTGAATGCTAGTATGCTTAGTTGACCTAAGTAAAGGTTAGTATAAGTAATTCAATTTTGTCTTTTCAAGTGATAAGAGTTCTTTAGTAAACTATAGCAGACCGAGAGTCTTATTTCTTTTGTGTAAAACCGAAGTAACAACACTATGTTATCATAGTATCATATCTAAGAGTCATAGCTGACTGAAAAGGTAGTTATCATTACCTTGAATGTTATTAAAAGCTTAAAGCTAGATATTAATTGATGTCTATGTTTAAAAGCACTTTATATTTCGACTTCTTATTCTGTTAATATACTAAAGAATTTAGTTTGCTATAGATGTTATCCTTTTAGGTAACTAAGAGTTATCACAAACTATCTTTATCCTAGTTTTAAAAAGGATTATTATTTATCCAAATCTACGCTAAGAAGAGCCACAAGATTGTTGTTTAATACACTCACTATGGAAATGAAAGGTCAATCATCTATAGTTATTCATTGAGAATGAGACTATTTATTATTTGGAATTTTCTTTTGAATTACAAGAGAAAATGTATCCAATATGAAGGATTATGAAGTTATTGTTTATATTCGACAAGTTAGAAGTCGAATATATTCCTAGACTAAGATAGATAGAGTCTTTAATCGTCAAACCAATGACATAATTTTGGATTCTTGCATATCATTACAAAAGAATACAAAATTTACTGATGAGCATAGAAATGGGTTGACAAGCCATTGAGTAGATGGCAGGTTGTAATAGACCCATGATTGTAAGGATGCAAAGAGGGGTTCAATGTATGCTTCTTAAGTCACCTAAGCTCTCACCCTATGCTTGTCTAGTTGACTAATAAAAAAGGGTATATTTTATGTCTTTAAGACTGATATTGAATAAACAAGTCAAAGTGTGTTGATATATAATATTATTTACTAAATTATAAAAATGTTGTCTCCAAGTCGAGAAAAGAGTGAGTGAACATACAACTTTATTTATATGAAACTTTGGCCAAAGTAATGCATAAGTCGTTGCTTGCATTGTCGATTAACTTTGTACCAGATAGTTGAACAGTCAAAGTGGGTTATACATAGCTAGAGCTAGACTACAGTTGTAAGCCCAATTGTTATTAGCTAGGACACTTCACTAGTTCTTAGATGGCATAAAGAATTAGTTGATTCTCATTATCTATACCCTCGCGAAGGGAAGGGCCACTTCCAAAAGGAATGTGTATGGGGGACCGTTGGTCTGTGGTTGGAGGAAAAGCACTAGGGTGATGCTCTCTCTCTCCTACAATTAATTGTCGAAGACTTGTCAATAGGAAACATTACTTATTATGTAAATAGAAATTGAAACATGTCATAGTTGCAAGGAAAGCAACCATTTGTATTTATACTTGATAGATATGTAAAATTTGTAAGTAGCATGTGAAGCGACCATAAATTGAAATTATCTATTGATCTTTGGAAATTACAAATATATTATTGTTGGATTTATGTTCTTAAAAAAAAGAGAGAAATGGGATTTTTCTATTATTTGGATTTATTTATTCAATATTACAGTTGGGATGTTACACATGGTATCAGAGCTACCAGGTTCAACACTCTGACCTAGGAGCTCATTGTGAGGTTTCACAAGATTGGCAAGATATGTTAATGATAAAACATTTGTTCTTGTGCCAGAATGGCAGGAAAGAGAAGGACAAGAAAGTGAGCTAAAAAAAAAAACCTAGCGATATGCCTAAGATCACTACTAAGAAAGAGCCATTTCCTGAACCAAAGATAAAAGCAATAGTGAGCTATGTAGAGGGAGCTTGGCTCATTGATTTTGAAACACTAGTTGATGCACTCAAAGGTATTCACCTAGAAAGGAGGAAACGGATTGAGGAGGCAAAAAGGTTGCCAACCCCTACTATTGTTAAGATTAGTAAACCATCCACCCACTATGACATGCCTTATTGGGTGTGGTCGGGATGCACTTGTTACGGGAAAAAAAGGTGTTGATTGAGTACTCACGAGTACATCCACCCACTAAGTTTATGTTACTCGATTATGACAGGGAGGAGGAGCTCGAGGAAATTCCTCTATCTGAAATTGATATGTAGACATTTCTTATACATGAAAAATAGAAATTTTTTGTATTTGAATAAGGATGTAAAATCCAAAAAGTGAATAAAGTAAATTTTTGGCTTTTAGAATAAGCAAATGTTTATGTGATGAATCTCTGAGTTTTTGTATTTATGAACTTGTAATTTTATGATAGTATATCAAAAAGTTCCATGTTTTGATAAATTTCTATGCAAATGTTAGGTGTGGATAAATAATGTTATGGAACATTTTGGAAACCAACTAGGAGGGAACTTAGATGGTCCAGATCCTAAAAATAATGCTATCACAAAATTAGATCAAATTTTGTTAGTTTTAAATGAAACAAAAGAATGATTGGAAACCCTGGAACGGGAAGCTAGAGGGGGAGAAACCAATCAAGAACACCACTCTGAAAGAAGAGAAGAATTCATTTTTCATGGTGAACCGAGAGTAAATAATCAAGACTTGCTAATTCAAAATGAGGCAAAAACTCGTCTTACTAGTGAGCTAGCCCGAGATATGAAGAAAGTTATACCTCCTAAGTTCGATGGAACTATGAGTGGAGATGCAGCTGAGGCTTGTTTGATAGAGATGGAAAAATATTTTGAGATAAGAAATTATTTTGAGATCGCCAAAGCTATATGGGGAGCATACTAGTTAGAAAGAGAAGCATCCACGTGGTGGATGAACAAGAAAATGGAATTAGAGTTGAGTTCCTTGAGTCTAACTTGGGATCAATTTGTGGTCATATTTAGGAAAAGGTGGTTGCCCCAACTTTACTTTGACTAGAAATTAATGGATTTCCAAAATCTACATCAAGGAGATATGATTGTCGCTAAATACTGGGAAAATTTTACCAGGTTTTTGAAGTATGTGCCACAATATTAGAAGGATGAGAGATTTAGAATAATAAAGTTTATTATGGGCTTGAATGCTCAGATTAGTGGAGAAGTGGACATCCATGGACTCACGACCATGGATCAAGTCTATGAGAAAGCCATTAAACAAGAGCAAAAGCTCAAAACTATTTCAGAATATCGAGAAAAATCTTGAAAGAAATTTAACTGGAGTCATCCTTTGACATCCTTCAAAAAGAGAAACAAAAGTCAGGAAACTAGAGAGAGAAATCATGGTAAAAGTTCCATATACAACAAAAATGGATCTAGGGATGAAAATAGGGATTTTAATCCTAAAAAGAATGATGAGAATTCCAACCGATCTTCAGGAAAGAGAGGTCCTCCTAGAGGGTGTTTTGTATGTGGAGGTGATCACTATGCTAACAAGTTGTTATGTTAGAAAAATGCACCCTTGGGGACTTTTTCCTAAAGGTTTAGCTCCCAAGTCTTTAGATTTGCATTTAGAGCATTTTGCATGATAATTCAAACTCCTAATGAGAAAACCCTTGGGTCTTGTGACAAATGGGACCTAAGGGGTGCCAATTCGATGATCATTGAGCAAAGACAGGGGGTGGACAAGGGTGCTAGCACCCTAGTCCAGCCCTATTTTGGGTCTACCCTAAATTCAAATGTCAGGTTTGTGAACATTATTTGATTTCCAGGCCGACATCATAAATTTCAAATACAAAATTCTTGGCAGGAATCTTAGTAGTTGCATATAAAAGCATGTTTAGGGCTTCATTTGCAAACTAGAATATCATTATAAAGTTTTCATGATTATGAGCTATTGGCATACTTGTGATTATCATTGTGTTGCAGAGCATAGCATTGTTATTGTGTTTGTTTTTGCAGGTTGGATCACATCTTCTCCTCATGGCATTGAAGAGCATATTCCTTCCATGAGAGCTTCATCATCAAGGTGACATCTCTTGTGTTTTATCATCATTATCATTTGGATTTTTGCCTCTGTCCCACAAGGACATGCACTCTCTCTGACAATGGTGTTCGGAAGACTTGAATGTCTCTCCAGGGCTTGACTGAGGCAAGCCTCTAAACACCACAACCCCCTCCCACACTCCTTGTGATTGCAAGTTACATGTATCAGATCTAGAGAAAGTGGAGTTGCAAGGAAGGTAGGCAGACATTAAAGATTTAGGATCTAAAAAGAAGTGGACACTGTGTGGGATTTCAAGACAAGGGCGCCATCAACCTTGTCCTCCACTATCAGATCACGAAAAATAGAAGATACAGCAGAGATCAGTGCCAGAAGGAGATCGGGAATCCACAAAAAAATTTGCCTCTTGGACTAGGGCACCATCACCATTGTCCTCGACATTTCCATTTTCTGGACTGCGAAAAAATGTGAGTTAAGGTTCTCTGCCCTTTGTCTAATTCTTGTAGCATTTGTTGTAATTCACAGATTTACTTACTATTTTGCTTGAATTAGGGTTTCAAGATCATTAAAGCATTAATTAACAACATTATGTGATAACTTCTAAATTTCCCAGCAAAAAACTAAGTGGCAACTCAAATCTAATAGTTGACTCTCCTCTCGATTGGAGAAGCACTCCAACCCTTGGAATGTTTTGTGGAAAGGAGGATTCAAACTAAAACAAAACCCCCATACAACCAAACACATCAAACCCTCCTCTCCTTTCCATATAAAACATTTTGGTGAACCCATGTTTTTGGAATTTTTGGCACCTTGCTGAGTGTTGTTTGATAGATTTGCATTCATTCATTTCATTGCATTTGAAAATCTACAAAAAAATTAACATATTTGGAAAAATTGAAAAAATTGCATTCTAGGGTTTCATTTTTGACATAGTTTGCATTCATTTAATTGCATTTAATTAATTCTCTGATTTTTATATTAGATCTGAAATTCATTATCGTTCAATTCATTATTTTCAAAATTGCATTTGAAAAAGGTACAAAACATTTGAAAAAAATGGCATATTAGACTTGCATTTTTGTAAAATTTGAATTAATTAGCATTAATTTAAATCAATTTATGTTATTTGCATTATATCTGATCCAAAATACATAAATTCATCATTTACAATTCATTTGCATTGCATTTGCATGCTTAATTTGTTAGAAATTGCTTGAAATTTTGCATTTTTCATGAAAACCTAGTTTTGCATGAGCTTTAGGGTTGTAGTTAAAATCATGTCTCAGATTTTACTACCTTGTTAAAACACTCATTAGGTCTGATCTATAATTTTAGTGTTGCATCATAGTGGCCTCCTTGTGAAATTTCATGTCTAGTGTTTGAAAACTCGCATTTTTCACTAGATGTGGCCTTGTCGTCTTACTAGATTTGCACTCCAAGCATGTTGTAAGGGATTTTATTGCACTAATTGGCTGTTATTAGCATTATTATCTACTTCCCCTTCTCAATTTCTTTGCAACACCCTTTTTTGGGGGGCTTTAGCATTGAAAAAGTGTGAAAATTTGCATATTTTTGCTATTTTTGCACTAGGGTTTGATCTAGAGTGGCACTATATGCATGTTGTAATGGATGTTTTAGAATTAGGTGGTTGTTATTGCTGTTATAATTTTCTGTCCATCATAATTTTCCTTACAACACCCATTGCCCTACTCTTTTGCATTGATATTTGGTGAAAAATCGCATATTTTGGCCTATTTTCACTAGGTTTTGGCTTATCGACTTTCTAGAGTTGCTTCAAAAGCATGTTGTAAAAGATATTTTTGCATTAGTGGACTTTTTTTAGGCATATCATGTGATGTATCATGTGATCTCCCTCTTGAAAATCTTTACAACACCCCTTCTTTCATTCGTTTGCACTAAGAAAAGTTGAAAAATCAAGTATTTTAGAGCATATTCGACATCACTTTTGCATAAGTTTTGAAGATCTTGAAAATATAATTTGAAAAGCATTTGCAACGTTACACATGCACCTTCATGTCATTTTTCTATGGTATCTTTACATGCATTTGTTAAAGATCTTGATTTTGACCAATTTTTAACCCTCATGAGCGAACATCCTACAATATTAGAAAGCTTAATTGAGTTCTTCTCCATGAGTAGAAATGTAAAAGATTAAGGTGATAGCACTTATACCATGCATTCAATACCTACTTCATGTGATGATGATATAACTTGTCCTCTGGTCATTCTTTCAAAAATGATTCTTCCCATGAGGATATGCTAGTACAAAATGATGCAATCAATGACACTTTCCCTACAACAGGAGAGACACAACTTTTGTGAGACATCATGCCTCCTACAACTACAATAGAAGAACAAATATGTCATGATTTTGAGGATTCTATTGATGTGGTAACATATGTAACTGATGAGCAAATAGACAAACTTGATAAAGAGCTAGCTGAATTTCAAGCATTTGTGGAAAATGAAATGATAGTGGACCAAGCTGTACTTGTTATTCATAATATAAGAGAATTGATAAAAGAAGGAAAAGATGATATTAATGTAATTCAAGGTTTAGCACACATTATCCAAACTAATCTTATGCCTCGATATGATCTAGACAACACTTTACCTTTCTTTCATCCCAATACTCTCCCTGACCAAGATAAAGTATTAGTGGATGAGGAAAAAATCTCAAAGAACAACTCATATTAGAAGACCACTCTATTTATGACTATGATGAAGATGACTATCTGAACTATGATGAAATAATTGGTCTAATAGAAGTGGATAAGGAAAATATTCAAGTATCACCTTGTCCACAAGGAAAAGGTATCTGCTCTAAAGTTCCTCCTCTGTTATCCCTTCAGGAATCGAGAGAGAATGAAAATATACCGAAAAGACAAATGAAAAAACTGAAGCAAGAGATTATGACAATAGAAAAGGCTGAAACAGTAGAAGACAATCCTTGTCGTTACGATAGACAAAACAAGAGAAATAAAAATTGGAAATGAGCTAGACGATTATCATCAGTTGGAAATAATAGTGGTTCTCCTCCTCACCAGCACCGAAATATTTTACATAAACAAGGAAGTGTTAAGATAACAAGTAACAGGCTAATAAGAACCACTCAAGCTTCTCACAAAACTTGATTGAATACCTCTCTAAGAGGTTCGCAAGTTCCAAAATTTAGCACGATTTCACTGACAGGTAAGTATCTCTAACCCTTTATCTCTCGTGATGTGCTTCCCCCGTAATGTGATATGTGTTGTTAGGCCTCCTAGGATGACCCTTGATTCTCTTGTAAGGTCAAGGAAACTAGGAGACTGCCTCTATCATGACCTTCTTCTATTTGTATCATCATTCTTCTATATCTCATCTCCTCTGATTTCATTGTTGTGTGTTGTGTCTTACTGACATAGCATTGCAGTTGGTGATTTGGAGGCACCCTCCTATGTGACTGTCCCTAAGGCACTTGTTCTCCTCTCTAATTTATTGTTTACCTTCCTCTAGTGTTTCCATCTAGTTGGCAAATGACAAAAAATATTTATATTGATGCGGACCTAGTGTCCCTTTCGAGAGCAATAAAAAAATGGACCTAGTCCATATATGACGATGAGGTTGTAACATTTTATCCGACACTTGGCTAGTCGAATCACTCCATGTGATTTCTCTATCTTGATGTTGATTTGATGTTATCTTATCTTGCTAACAACACTTTAACAATACTGCTACTCTGTGCACTTTGTTTATCATGAATATCGCCTTGCTTGGCTCTTTCGTGTAGTTGATCATATGCATTGTTGTTTATCATGATACTAACACTTCTCTTGCAGGGATGTGTTTGTGGGAACATTCAGCAATCGTAAAGTACATGTCACCTCTGGGGGGCATGGGCTTTGTGAGAGCTCATGTTCCCTTGTGTGTTTTCTTCCTACCTTAACATGTTTGATATCATTACGCGATTTCAACCACCTTAAGGTGAGGGCATATGTAAGGTAAGTTGTCTGCTTTAGATCATAGTAAAGCGTGTTTGAACAATCTGAAAATCAAATCAATCATTTAAGCCCTCTACGGAGGTGGGATATCGAGCATATCCTTTTATCTTAAGCCCTCGTCGTGAGGTAGGGATGGTGTATTTCTCAGAGAGATTACATTATCCTGTCATTTTCAAAAGTCCTCATCGCGAGGCGGGGAGCGGTTCTGTGACTAACTCAACCCTTAAGCGTGTTTCTGGTGGTTGTTGTGGCGAAGCCCAATCATTGGTGTGTGCCTTTAATGTGCCTGAGATGGTGATGAACCTAGCAATAGTTTCACTCCATCACTTGTCTGTCATGTTTTCTTCGTGTCTTCAACATGTGTGTGTGTGTGGCGTGCTTGTTCTCAAAGTGCAAGACCGTTGGCGATGAGCTCCTCTACACTTTGGGATTTGTTTGGCGTGTTTGTTCTTAAGGTGAAAGACCGGTGGTGAACATCTCCTCTACACCTTGGGATTTTGTATGGCATGTCTGTTCTCAAAAAGTGCAAGACCGGTGGTGAACAACTCCTCTACACTTTTTGGGATTTGTTTGTTTACTTTCCTTGTACTTGCTTTTTGCATTTCATATGGAAAAATCAAAAAGAAAATAATCAATGCATTCATTGTATTCTATGTGCTCTAAATGTCTTCAATGTTGCATTCTTCGTGTTTTGCGTGCCTGTAACTGCCTTCTCTGTGTTTTGCGTGCCTGTTATTGTCTTTAATGTGTTTGGCATGTCTTCTCCATGCCTGGCGTGTTTGCTGTGTTTGTTGACCTTACTTTAATGCATGTATTAGCCTTGCATTTAATACATACATTAAAGTGGGGGCTAAATGTTATGTCAGAAAAATGCACCCTTGGGGGCTTTTTCCTAAAGGTTTAGCTCCCAGGTCTTTAGATTTGCATTTAGAGCATTTTGCATGATAATTCAGACTCCCAATGAGAAAACCCTTGGGTCTTGTGACAAATGGGACCTAGGGGGTGCCAATTTGATGATCATTAAGCAAAGACAAGGGGTGGACAAGGGCGCTAGCGCCCTAGTCCAGCCCTATTTTGGGTCTGCCCTAAATTCAAATGTCAAGTTTGTGACCATTATTTGGTTTCCAGGCCGACATCATAAGTTTCAAATATGAAATTCTTAGCGGGAATCTTAGTAGTTGCATATAAAAGCATATTTGGGGTTTCATTTACAAACTAGAAGATCATTAGAAAGTTTTCATGATTATGAATTATTGGCATACTTGTGATTATCATTGTGTTGCAGAGCATAGCATTGTTATTGTGTTTGTTTTTGCAGGTTGGATCACATCTTCTCCTCATGGCATTGAAGAGCATCTTCCTTCCATGAGAGCTTCATCATCAAGGTGACATCTATTGTGTTTTATCATCATTATCATTTGGATTTTTGCCTCTGTCCCACCAGGACACGCACTCTCTCTGACAACGGTGTTCAGAAGACTTGAATGTCTCTTCGGGGCTTGACTGAGGCAAGCTTCTAAACACCACAACCCCCTCCCACACTCTTTGTGATTGCAGATTACAGGTATCAGATCTAGAGAAAGTGGAGTTGCAAGGAAGGTAGGCAGACATTGAAGATTCGGGATTTAAAAAGAAGTGGACATTGTGCAGGATTTCAAGACAAGGGTGCCATCAACCTTGTCCTCCACTATCGGATCATGAAAAATAGAAGATACATCAGAGATCAATACCGAAAGGAGATTGGGAATCCATAGAAAAATCTACCTCTTGGACTAGGGCGCCATCACCATTGTCCCTAACATTTCCATTTTTCGGACTGCAAAAAACAATGAGTTAAGGTTCTCTGCCTTTTGTCTAATTCCTATAGCATTTTTCATAAATCACAGATTTACTTATTGTTTTGATTAAATTAGGGTTTCAAAAGCATTAAAGCATTAATTAGCAACATTGTGTGATAACTTCTGAATTTCCCAGTAGAAAACCAAGTGGCAACTCAAATCTGATAGTTGACTCTCCTCTCGATAGGAGTACTTGGTTGAAAAGCCCTTGGAATGTTTGTGGAAAGGAGGATTCAAACTAAAACAAAAACCTCCATACAACCAAACACATCAAACCCTCCTCTCCTTTCCATATAAAACACAAGTGCCCCACAAAGAGTCAAGGGAATTCTTATCGAGGCAATCCTTTACCTTCACAGCAAATATCTTTTTAGTAAAGGATTCATCCTGCTTTAGATATTCATCAAGCTAAGTATCAGGTTACTCCTATTGAAACCACATGTACTCTTTTTAGAACCCCAATTTCTATACTTATAGATATAGGAGCAACTGAAAATTTTGTGAACCCTAGAATACTTGATAAGATGTCTAGGAAAGTTGGTTTCATGGCTAATTCATGGATAGTAGAGTTTGCAAACCAGTCAAGAGCTCAGGTAGAGAAATGTTTGTTTGAAGCTAGATTAACCTTACCTACTTTTTCCATAGAGGTCAATCTATATATAGCACCTCTAGGGCCTTGTGATGTCATTTTAGGGATGAAATGACTATCGCAACATAGGGCAAAAGTAGGTTGTCTTTCCAAAATAGTAGAATGCCTAGATGACGATGGAAATGTTGTCCTTCTCCAAGATTTTCAACAAGAAATGAAAATCAGACAAATTTTCATGATGCAATTGAAAAGAGCAAAACAGAAAGGTTGCCAGATATTTGTAGTTAAGATGGATGAAGTAAAAGAAGGGAAGGAGAAATCTAAGGAAAATTCTATAGAAGCATACCCTTATCTTCATGATTTTTTGGATGTATTTCCTGAAGACCTTCCAGGTCTGCCCCCGAAAAGGGTTTTTGATTTTGCAATAGATATTAAATTCCTGGTTTCAAACCAGTGTCCAAAGCACCTTATCGGATGACTACTACTAAGTTCATGGAGCTGAAGGCTCAACTCTAGGAACTTTTGTCAAAAAGACTGATTAGACTCAGTGTGTTGCCTTGGGGAGTGCCAGTGATCTTTGTTAAGAAGAAAGATGGCACTCTACACCTTTGTATAGATTATCATATGGTTAACAAAGCAACTATTAAGAACAAGTATCCACTACTGCGCATAGATGATCTCTTTGACCAAATGTGTGACACAATTGTATTTTCAAAGATTGACCTAAGGTCAGGTTATCATCAGTTAGGACTAAAAGAAGAAGACATTCACAAGACAGCATTTCAAACAAGGTATGGGCATTATGAATTCACAGTCTTACCTTTTGGTTTGACCAATGCCCTAGCAACATTCATGAATTTGATGAATAGTGTTTTTAGAGACTGTCTAGATAAATTTGTTCTAGTGTTTTTAGATGATATTCTAATTTATTCTCGCAATAAGGAGGAACACCTTCGGCACTTGCAGATAGTTCTGCAATGACTTAGGGAGCACAAAATTTATGTAAAGCTATCCAAATGTACCTTCTTTCAAAAAGAGGTGTAGTACTTGGGTCATATCATATCAACTAAAGGAATTGTTGTAGATCCTTCAAATATAAAGGCTATTTTGGAATGGACTACACCTAAAAATGTGCATTAAGTGTGTAGTTTTATGGGATTAGCTGGGTCTTATAGAAAGTTCCTTTTGAACTTCACCAGAATTGCCCATCCCATCACTTCCTTCCAGAGGAAAGGAAAAAGATTTGAATGGTCTGACAAGTGTGAAGAAGCTTTCAATATTCTTAAAAGGAAATTGACTTCAACACCAATTCTTAGAGTGCCAGACCTAGAGGGTCATTTTGTTGTTGTGACCGATGCTTCAAGAGAAGGGTTAGGTGGAGTGCTCATGCAAGAAGACCAAGTTGTGGCCTATGAGTCCAGGAAGTTGCGACCTTATGAACAGAATTATGCCCCTCATGATTTGGAATTAGCAGAAATTGTGCATGCTCTCCAAGTATGGAGGCATTATTTGTTGGGAAAACAATTTGAATTAAAATCTGACAATCAAGGTTTTAAGTATATCTTCACGCAACCTAACCTTAATCCCCAACAAAGAAGATGGTTAGAGCTCATCTTTGATTATGATTTTAAGATTAACTACATTAAGGGTAAATAAAATTGAGTGATTGATGCCTTGAGTCGTAGAAGGCACATAACGATGATAGTGTTAGTGCACTCTAATTTCAGAGCTCGAGTATTGAAGAATTTGACTGGAGATGAATATTATGAGCATATTTTGAAAGCTCTAACATAAAATCCTCAAGATATGAGGTATGATGGATTTTATTTTGAACTTTATGGGTTATTGAGATTTAATAATTGAATTCATGTTCCAAATTGGGGAGATTTAAGAGGAATTGTGTGGAAAGAAGTGCATTCTACACCATATTTAGGTCATCCTGGAGTGACAAAGTTATTAGTTGATGTGAAACCCTTATATTTCTAGAAGGGAATGAAGAATGATGCTGCGAGATTTATGGCAGGATGTCTAGAGTGTTAGTGCGTTAAGGCTGAACACCAACACCCGACGGGACTTTTGTATCCTCATGATATTCCTGAATGGAAATGGCAAGTAATCAGTATGGATTTTGTCCATGGATTGCCTATGTCACGCTATAAGCATGATGCTATTCTTGTAGTGGTGGATAAACTTTCTATGATAGCTCATTTTATACTCGGTAATCTTATGTAGACAAAGCACCTATTTTAGCCAAGAAATTCATGCAAGAAGTTTTTGGATTACATGGAATTCCAGAAAAGATAATTTCAGATAGAGATGCTTGGATAACTTCAAGGTTTTGGCAAACCTTGTTCTCAGCTTTGGGAACACAATTGAATATAAGCTCAACCTATCATCTAGAGATGGATAGTCAAACTGAGAGAGTTAATCAATACTGGAGGATTTGTTGAGGATGTATTGCATAGATCAGTAGTATAAGTGGGAAGAGTATCTTCCACTAGTTGGATTGGCATATAATAACTCTTACCATTCTGCAATTAAGATGGCTCCCTTCAAAGCATTGTATGGTAAGAAGTGTCGAACTCCTATAAGATGAGATAAGCTATAAGATAGGATTTACCTTGGGCTAGAAATGCTTTTAGAGATGGAAGAGCAAGTAAAGTTGATCAAGAAAAGATTGGCAGAAGCAAATGATAGACAGAAAAGCTATGTTGATGCCAAGCGAACACCCCAACATTTTTTAGTAGGAGATAAAGTTCTCTTAAGAGTTAAACCACATAAGAGCCCAATTAAGTTTGGAAAGTCTTCCAAGCTAGCACATAGATATGTTGAACCTTTTGAAGTCCTAGAAGTGGTTAATCCAGTTGCTTATAGGATAGCTCTACCACTAGCTCTTAGAAGAATACATGATATTTTCCGTGTGTCATATTTAAAGAAATATATAGCAGGATCTAATCATATAATTGATTGGAATGCTCTCCAGGTACAGGACCCAAGGGTAGTCATGATTGAGCCTCTCAAAGTGTTTGAGGTACGTAAGCTCCACCTACGTAATAGAGAGGTTACTCAGTGCAAGGTCCAGTGGGACCAGTATTCGGAGGCAAACGCTACCTAGGAGGATTACAATGATATTTATCAAAATTTTCCACATCTTTTTATATAAACATGATGTAAAAGAACATATTTGTTATATTTATTTTGTTATGGACATAATCATTGAGGATGATGATCTCTAAGGGGGGAGATATGTCACACCCTATTTTTAAACTAACATACTTATCATTTTATTTCACCAAGACAAATGGATAGTTAGTGAAATTAATATGAGGAAAGTAATGTTATGTTAGAATATAAAATGCATTTGAATTATGTTATTTTTATAAGAATGATTGTTTATGACATCATTAACGTCCACGTGATTAAATAATGTGATGACTAACTACCATTGTGTGACTTAGGTGGACGCAGGAACATTGTTTTCCCACTCCAAGAAGAGGAGAGAGAGTATCACCATGGTGAGGGTGCTAGATCGTGTCAATACAATGATCCTTGTGCTATCTGGCAATACATACACACACTCACATTAGAAGTTAAGTTAGTTTTAGAGTAAGTCTTATTCTTTATGTGGTTGGTCACCTCAGTAATATTTTAAACATTGTGATCATTCCATACTTGATTTATATTGTTTTCGTCGTGTCGATGGCTTAATCTTCTACGTTGATAGATGGCAAGGTAGTGTATATCTTTGAATGTCGATTCAACGTGAGTAATCAACCAGATAAGTCTAATTTTATTGTAAAGGTCTAAGTTGACTTTGTAAGATTACATCGTCGATAATTATGCTAGTGAATAAGCATAATTAAATCATTAGAAAGAATGCATTAGTGACATCTATAAAGTAGGTGTACTATTGTTTATTTTAAATTATTATTTTAAGCTTAGTTATGGTTAAAAATAATGTCTAGTTTGAGAAAGAGTAAAGTTTATGGTAGATAGACTTCCATCATATTTCTCCCTAGATGCTTGGAGGAGTGGGAGGAGTAGTAGCTCCATACTCCCCTTTTTTAGCATGTGAGGCTGCAAATGGATGAGAGAATAGAGGGAAGATATTAATTATGTAGTTGCATAACCGATGGTAGTGGGGAGAGAATATATTTAATAGTATTCTCTCTTGCATATAGGAAGGGGAAGAAAGTAAAGAAGCATGGTGGATCTCTGTAGTAGAGAAGCAAGAAGAAGGAAACGAAAGTTGGGCATCAGTTCTTCTTGTTTAACATTACAGGTAAGCTCACCATCCATAATATACTGCATAAATACTTTGACAACGTAAGCTTATATCAGTGAGAAGCAAATAGATAAAGGTTTATAGATAAAACCTATTGAGTGTGCCAAAAGAGGCTAAATTTTTTGCATGTTATCACAGTAGACTATATTAAGATTTACATTATTATTGATATACCTTCGATAGAGACTTATGTCTACATATTTATACCGTATATTGAATGTCAAACAAGATTTGTGTTATATATGAATACCTCTTAGAAGTGGAGAGTATCATATATAAAGATTATTATAAATATATGTTATCCTTTGCTACGAATAACAAACAAGTCTATGGTCTGTGACATAGTCGTAAGACTATGATTGTCAAGCGGAATGGCTATTATGTATATATTGTTTAGTGGAAAATTGGATTTGTTAATGTTTTAGTGTTTTGATGTTTAAATCCGCCTTTCCACTTTACATTCAAGGATCTAGGGTCGAGTGACAATTCACTATCATACCCTAGATCGCTATGAGATGTAGGGAAACTTGGATTAGGGAATTTAATTATCTTCTCTTCTCTTATGCTCAATTAACCATTAAAACTCTAATTATGCAAATACAACAATAAACTGATGAATAACAGAAAAAGATCTTGTAGACGGGAGTAAAATAGCAAATCACAGAGTACCTATTTTTGAGGCTCTGAAGCGGAACAGTCGGGGACACTGGTGCGGGCGCCCTAGTCCAAGGTACCAATTTCTGTGCGAGATCCAGGCCTCCTTCTGACACTAATCAACATTGTAACTTCTATTTCCAGAAATTTGTTTGTAGAGGACACTAGTGCGAGCACCCAAGTCCTAGAAATGCTCCAGTGTCCGGCTTCTCTTCGAATCCTGAATCCTTGATGTCTGCCAATCCTTCCTGCAACTTCACCTTTCCCAAAAGTGACACCTATAACCTGCAATCACAAGACTTTGGGAGGGGGTTGTGGTGTTTAGAGGCTTGCCTCAGTCAAGCTCTGGAGGACACTTAAGTCTCTGAACACCATTGTCAGATAGAGAGTGTGTGCCCTTGTGAGGCAAAGGCAAAAACCAAAGGAATTGATAATGAAAACATAATATAATGTCACCTTGTAGTGAAGATATCATGGGAGGAAGATGCTCTTCATTCCATGATGAAATGGATGCTCAAATATGCAAATACAAACACACAAACCACACAAGTCTACTCTTGCAACACAATGAAAGCCTTGAATCACCTTGAGAACACTTGAACATCACAATTGCCATCTAGTTTACAAATGAATGCCTAAACATGATTTTATATGCAACTACAAACACTCCCGCCAAGATTTTCATAGTTCAAATTTACCGTGTTGGCAAAGGACCCAAATAACAGTCATAAACCGACACCCAGAAATTAGGGCTGCCCCAAAATAGGGCAGGACTAGGGTGCAAGCGTCCAAGTCCTCCCCTCCTATTTTGGGCAGGGTACAGCTCAAGGGTCCTCCTAGGTCCCATTTATCATGTTACCTAGTGCTCATTCCATCGAGATGCCAAATTATGAACTAAGTTGTCCTAAATGCATGCAAAAGACCCGAGAGCTAAACCTTATAAGGGAAAAGCCCCCAAGGGGATATTTTCTAACGTTACATTTAGCCTCCACTTTAATGTATGTATAAACGCAAGGCCCATGCATGCATTAAAGTAAGGTCACAAACACAACAAACACATCAAGCACGGAGAAGACACGCCAATCACATGGAAAACAGTAATAGGCATGCAAAACACAGAGAAGACAATTACAGTCATGCAAAACACGGAGAATGCAGTAAATCCATAGAAGACACATTAATGCATGGAAGATAGAAATGATATCTTTTCTTTTCTTTTTATATATATGAAATGCAGATGTAAGTACTAGAAAGTAAACAAACCTCCCATAATACATGATGCACTCATCACGCAGGTCTTTGTATATATGGGGCAACACACACTCAAGACACACAAAACCTCCCAAAATGCAGACTGCATATGGGACACCAAACATGCCAAACAAAGCAAGCACGCCAAACACACACACTTTGAAGACATGGAGAAAACACGGCAGACAAGCGATGGAGTGTACCTATTTCTAGGTCCAACACCATCTTAGTCACATTAAAGGCACACATTGACGATTGGGCTTCACCACAACAATCGCCAAAAACACACTTAAGGGTTGAGTTAGTCACAGAACCATTCCCCGCCTTCACAAATGACTTTTGAAAATGCAACCCCACCTGCATCACAGAGACGCCTTACAGTGAAAAGGAAGCATGGCATACCACCCCACCCGCGTCATAGAGATGCCTTACAATGAAAAGGAGGTATGAGCTCAAAAGTATACAACCCCACCCACATCACAGAGAGTGAAAAGGATGTATACGCAATAGATTTTAAGGTAGATTGGTTGATTGCAAACAAACTCAGGATGCAGGAAGTACTCATCACACTAGTCTACACCTAAGGACAAGCACATTGCTAACATCTACAACAGACAGCTTACCTTATATATGCCCCCACCTTAAGGTGGTTGATATCAGTTATCGATATCAAGCACGTTAAGGTAGGAAGAAGACACACAAGGGAACACTAACTTTCGGAAAGCCCATGCCCCCCGAAGGTGACATGTACTTTACGATTGCCAAATGTTCCACAAACACATACCTGCAAGAAACATGTTAGTGTCTACAAGATAATGATAAACAACAACATCGATGCATATGATTAACCACAGAAAGAGCCCAAGGTTATACTACAAATCTAGAGTTTGAGGATAACCGTAGGGCTATATCACGAAGCTCTTTGAATCAAGTACCACCAAGGCCAGATCCAAAGACAAACAAAGGTGCATAGAGCAGCAATATTGTTAAGCTTTGTAAATGTGATAGAAACATCATGAAATTCACTACGCAGAAAGCATGAGTGCTTCCACTAGCCAAGCGTCGGATAAGATATACAACCCCATCATCATATTAGGAACTAAGTCCATTTTTTGATTGCTCTTGAAAGGGACACTAGGTTTGCATCAGTATAAATGTTTGTCATCATCCGCCAGCTGGGTGGAAACACTAGAGGAATAGAAACAATAAATAAGAGAGGAGAAGCAAGTGTCTTAGGGACAATCACGTAGGAGGGTGCACCCAGTGTCACCAACTGCAACGCTATGTCCATAAGACATAACACACAACAATGAAATCAGAGAGAGGAAATATAGAAGAATGATGATTCAAATAGAAAAAGGTCACAACAGAGGCAGTCTCCTGGTATCCTGAACCTTACGAGAGAGTCAAGGGTCATCTCAAGAGGGCTAAACAACACATAACACATCACAGGGGAAGCACATCATGAGAGAAATAAAGGGTTAGAAATACTTACCTGGTAGCACCATCGTTAAGAACATACACATTTAGGATATCTCTCATGTTGTTTTGATCTTGTTGAATTAACATTAAGTGTGGGACGACAAGAAGCTTTCTTTTCTTTAAAAGGATTATATCCAATGCCACTTGAGTAATGTGTTGAAGTGGATTCTATAGGTACTCTAATTCCTTGTTGATTTACACCACATCCCTTACCTACATAGTCGTTATGTTTGTACAAAATTTGAAATCCACGACCATATAGAGAATCAAGTTCCTTAGAAGAAGGTGAGGCCTCGTAGGTATCATAATTTGTAGTATAAGTGAGAGTATTGTATTTATTTTCAACCAAGGAGACTTTGTTTTTTTCAGATGTTTCAAAAGATCGCTTAGATGAGATCGATGCTACTTTTGATGTATTGAGGTTATTAAGTTTATATTCCCCTACATCACAAGGATTAAAATCTAATGAACCCCAATCATCACCAACAAGTGCATTTGATGGTTGAGAGTCTTACACAACATTAGTTATTGATGGATCACCTCGCATATTGTTTATGCTCATATGGTTGTAAACTAGTTTTTGTTTTTAAATATGTAAACTGTTATCTGGTTCAGGATCAGTATGAATAGTATGAAGTTTACCTTTGAATAAAAATTTGATTGAACGATGTAGAGTGGAAGGGACTGCCCCCAATGCATGAATCCAAGGTCTACCAAGAATCATGTTGTAAGATAAAGATCTAGGCATGACATGAATCAGAGTAGGCACAATCACAGGTCCCACTTGTATAGGTAAAGTTATAGTACCTATAGATTGTCGTCCAACATTGTCAAAACCACGGATACTTAACAGTTCCAGCTTGATGGCAGATGTATCAACTTTAATCTTATGTAATAAGTCTATGCCACAAACATTAAGAGCTGATCCATTATCAATCATAACTCTCTTAACCAATGTTTTGTTTATTGTGATGAAGATAACAAGAGGATCATATTGGTTTTTAACTTTGACTGATGGTAATTCCTGTGGTTGAAAGAGAATATCTATTTTTGTCACATGCATACTATCCAATACAGCTACAACATCATTTGTCTTAATAGCAGTTGGCACAATCACCTTTTGTAAAGCTTCTTGGAGCATTCCATGGTATGTAGGCGATGTTTGTATTAAATCCCAAAGAGAGATCCTAGTTGGAGTAGCATGAAGATGTTTGACAAGATCATACTCTTGACCACTTTTATGAGTAAGATGAGGTGGTACAAGGAGCATAGGTTGAGAACATGGAAGAGAGATAGGCACATGCAGTGCTTGCTTACTTTGCTTGTTATTATGGGTGTTATATGTATGAGCAATCACATTTTGTACACCCTGATTTCCCTGAGCAATTTGATTTGCATAATCGTACATGTGATCTAGGGGTCTACCTTGAACAATAATCACCATCTTTAAGCAAGAGGGTGCACTAGGTGCCCCTCAGACGATCATCTTAGGAATATTGCTACAAATTTTATTAATTAATATTGAATTAACATCGTTTCCCTCTTGGTTGCATCTAACATCCATCCCTAAAGTATTTAATGTAAGAGACCTTTTCTCATCCACTAATGCTACATCTTGTCTAGGGAGAGTAGTAGGATGAGAGGGAGGTACATCATCATCATCATCATACTCTGTGGTGGAAAAAGGCTTTTCACTCTCATCTTTCTCATGAGTGTTCGTAGAGATGAATTGAGTTAAATCTTCTAATATCAAAGGATATGATCTTACAAGTAAATTGAAGCTACTAAAATCATGTGTATAACAAAGTAATTGCAACTCATATTTAGAACAGATAGAAGCATCAATTTACCACTGATATAAGTTGTGTGTTCTAGAATATGAGGATTCTCATTAGTGAAATTAAAGAAATTTTCAAAATCTAGGATATACTCATGCAAAGATTTCAGAAATTAATAACATGAAAATGCCATAATGCAATTCAAAATCTGATTTTAACAATTTTCCAAGAGTATGCAAAAAACAAGTGCAAACTATATGCAAAAATGATCTTTAAGTGCTTGATTTTTTGTACTTTTTCGATGCAAATATATGAAACAAAGGATTTTGTAAGGGTTTTGATCAAGGGAAGAAAATTATATGTCTAATATCAGTTCAAAACATAAATATGATCCTTCTCAACACACTCTTGATGCAAATCCAAGATAATGCCAGGTCAAAATATAGTGAAAATATGTCAAAATAGGCACTTTTTTCACCAAAACTCAATGCAAAAGAGCATAACAAAGGGTTTTGTGCGGAAAATGATAATGGGAAGAAAATAATATCAGTAATAACAGCCTCTTGGTGCCAAAATACCCAACACAACACACTTTTAGTGCCATTTAAGGTAAAACCCTAGTGAAAATATAGCAAAATATGCACTTTTATGGTTTTTCAATTCCAAGATCTAGCAAAGGGGGTGTTGTAATGAATTTAAGGAGGTAAGGCAAATAAAATCAATAATATCAGTCACCTCATCCCATAAAATTGATCACAACACGCTTGGAGTGCAAACTAGGTCAAACCCTAGGGCAAAAATAGCCAAAATGTGTAGTTTTTCACCAAATTTTCACTACAAGAGCCCGATAAAAGGGTGTTGTGAAGATTATTAGGAGGGGATTAAAATTATTACCTTAATAAAATTAAATTAATGCAAAAATACCCTTCACAACACACCTATGGTGCAAGTTTATAGAGTCGATAAGGCCAAATTTAGTGAAAATCGTTGTTTTTGAAGCCCTAGGGTTGAGATCTTGGGACAAAATGCTATGTGAATGTTTTGAAGTATGATTTATGATGAAAATGAATTGTACTCAGATCTGAAAATAATTTTCAAGCCCTAATATGCAAAATGCCAATGCAAATCTAATGAAAATGCATGAAAATTGCTAGTTTTTTGTTGAAATTTTCTATGCAAAAATGTAAATATTTTGAATCTAAATGCAAATTTACACTAAAATGCAAGACTATAGACAAATAAAAATTTGAATGAGCCTCTAAAATTTGTATAAAAATCTGAAAGAAGATTTTTTCTACTAACCCTAGATTTTGGAATTACTAGGTTATATGAAAATTGTCAAATTTTCTACAAAAGCCTAGCAAATTAATGACAAAAATGCAATGCAAATTTCTAAATTTTTGTGTTTATCTATAGTTTATATCAGATCTGATGCAAAAATCATGAATTAGGAAAATTTAGAAAGAACTGATGCAGTTTAGTAAGCCAAACAATGCAATTTGTTTGAATTTTTCACATTTTTCAATTTTTTTAAATTTTTCTCAATGCAATAAAATGAATGACTATATGAATGAATGAAATCAATCCAAATCTAAAGACACACACTCAGAAAGTTGCAATTTATGTCTAAAAACATGGGTTCACCAAAATATTTAGTGAAAAATTGGATTTGTTAATGTTTTAGTGTTTTGATGTTTAAATCCGCCTTTCCACTTTACATTCAAGGATCTAGGGTCGAGTGGCAATTCGCTATCATACCCTAGATTGTTGTGAGATGTAGGAAAACTTGGATTACATAATTTAATTATCAACTTCTCTTCTCTTATGCTCAATTAACCATTAAAACCCTAATTATGCAAATACGACAATAAACTGATGAATAACAGAAAAAGTTCTTGCAGACGGGAGTAAAATAGCAAATCATAGAATACCTATTTTCGGGGCTCTAAAGTGGAACAATCGGGGACACTGGTGCAGGCACCCTAGTCCAAGGTACTAATTTTTGTGCAGGATCTGGGCCTCCTTCCAACACTGATTAGCACTATAACTTCTATTTCTAAAAATTTATCTGTGGAGGACACTAGTGCGAGCGCCCAAGTCCTGGAAATGCTCTGATGTTCAGCTTCTCTTCAGATCCTAAATCCTTGATGTCTGCCAATCTTTCTTGCAACTTCACCTTTCCCAAATGCGACACCTATAACCTGTAATCACAAGACTTTGGGAGGGGGTTGTGGTGTTTAGAGGCTTGCCTCAGTAAGGCCCTAGAGGACACTTAAGTCTCTGAACACCGTTGTCAGATAGAGAGTGCGTGCCCTTGTGAGGCAGAGGTAAAAACTAAAGGAATTGATAATGAAAACACAATATAATGTCACCTTGTAGTGAAGATATCATGGGAGGAAGATGCTCTTCATTCCATGATGAAATGGATGCTCAAATATGTAAATACAAACACACAAACCACACAAGTCTGCTCTTGCAACACAATGAAAGCCTTGAATCACCTTGAGAACACTTGAACATCACAATTGCCATATAGTTTACAAATGAATGCCTAAACATGCTTTTATATGCAACTACAAACACTCCTGCCAAGATTTTCATAATTCAAACTTACCGTGTTGGCAAAGGACTCAAATAATGGTCATAAATTGATACCCATAAATTAGGGCTGCCCCAAAATAGGGCAGGACTAGGGCGCGAGTGCCCAAGTCCTCCCCCTATTTTGGGTAGGGTACATCTCAAGGGGTCCTCCTAGGTCCCATTTGTCATGTTACCTAGGGCTCATTCCATCAGGATGCCAAATTATGAACTAAGATGTCCTAAATGCATGCAAAAGACCTGGGAGCTAAACCTTATGATGGAAAAGCCCCCAAGGGGACATTTTCTGATGTTACATATATAAACCATTTAAAGTCATTCTCAAACAAACCCTATAGAAAACATAAAGGTCGACTATATGTATTGGCTGAACAATATTTACTAGCTATGCTTTGATTTAGTCAATCTGAGTAAGGCCGAATGCTAGTATGCTTAGTTGACCTGAGTAAAGGTCGGTATAATGTTGAATGCACAAGACAACTAAGAGGGGAGGTGAATCAGTTGTATCAAAAACTTCAAACTCTCATAAACTTAAAAAATCCATATCAGTTTACTTAAACCCTTAATATGTTATGAAGGTTAAACATGAAATGCATATAACATAAACACAAACACATCAACACCATGCACAAGAGAACACCATTTTTTTACGTGGAAAACCCTAAAAGGGAAAAACCACAGTGAGGATTAGCTCACAATATAATGTAGTATCAATATTGAATTACAAAAAGGCTCACTGCCCTAAAGAATGCTCACTACCAAAAGGGGTGGCTCACTGCGAAAAGGGTGGCTCATTGCAATGAACTGATATAATAGCATCTACCACATGCCTAAGTTTAGTTCCAATGAAGCACAATGCATATCACTTTCACAGCCTCACAACACACACATACTCATCTTCATACCATCCACAATACACATGAATTCATTACATTTATTTATACCAATCATTAACCTTGCAACATACATCAAGGTCGGCAACATATTCTATAGCCTTTGGAATAGTCTCCAAGGTCAGCAAACATACACAATTCAAATTAGGTCTGGACCTAAATAATCTTACAGAGAAAACAAATGAAGGAAGACCACTTTACAGCTTACCTCGGACCTAAACACATCTTCACATGCTTCGACACACTTCCACAATCCATGAAGCATATCTGTAATTAGGGTTAACACCCAAGTCGGCCAAACTTGTGTAAACACCAAGAACACTTAGGTACATGCTTCCAAGAACACAATCATAGCTTGTGGATCAAACACATGCCTTTAACATGATTTGGAGACATCCATGAACAACATGAAATCACCTAGAAGCCAACAAATCCAGCTACAACAAATCTCACTTGAAGATAGTTCACAGACTGCTCACAACCAATATTGTCGAACTCTGCTACACAATCTCTTGCTCTCCGAAGCACCAAATCACAAATCCTTTGGAATGAAGATAGCTAAGGACCTTATAAACATATGTCCAGAACCGCACTACTTGAAACCACTCTATGGAGAAATGCAGAGCAAAATATTTTCTCCCAGACACCTCTGCACAACTCAGAAACTTTGTCAATTACAATCTTCAAACTAGTGAACATAACTTCCACTGCACAATGATCTGGACCATCAAATTCTGGATTTAGCATCTTTAAACACTTCTCTAAAACTTATCCAAATCTCACACTCTGGTCTTCAACGTAGAAGAAATGTGGAGCAAAAATTCAGACAGTATCCTGTAAGCCAAAATACTCTACAACACATTGTTTCCTCTTGGAGAGCAAATTTTCTCAAAAGCACTTGGAAACTCAGCAACATGAATAATATACCAACAACATCAGTACTTCTTCAAGTCATGTATATCACCTTAACATGATAAATCAATCAAGCAACAATTAGCAATATCAAAAGACACAGTTGACACCAATTACAACACAGGCATGTTGACATCAATGACAACACCGGTTAGCACATACTTGCATTAATCTCCCTCTTTTTCATTGATGGAAACATATGATGTGAAAAACCATCATGACACAATTCTGTTCTAATCTCATTCTCCCCCTTTCTTTTATACATCTTACTCTCCCTTTGTTTTTCACATGAACTCTCTACCCCTTTGACATCAATGGCAAAGGGTGATACACCTTCTTCAAGCCTTCTCCCCCTAAATATGATACAACACATAATTGCACTTGTTCTTAACTGCTCTAAATACTTCCCTCTAACTGCAACACTCTTCAATATCTACCTTCTCCCCCTGAGAGGTAGCCTCCATCATCAGTTCAAAAAAGAATGACTCCTAAACCACATTGGACTAAGGCACTTCCTCATGCATCTAGTTCAACATAGGAGGGGAAATAACCCCTAACATCTCCCAGAGAAACTCAAATGTATCCTTCGGAAGAGCCTTGGTGAAAATGTCAGTAATCTGATCTTTTGTAGGCACATACTCAAGCTTTACTTCTTTCTCTACAACCTTCTCTCTCAGAAAGTGATACCTAATAGATATATGTTTTGTCCTTGAATGCATCACTGGGCTCTTTGAAATGTTAATGGCACTGGTATTGTCATAGAAAATAGGAATTGGATCCTCATACTCAACTTGGATATCCTTCAGAGTTTGTCTCATCCACAACACTTGTGTATATCATGATGCTGCTACAATGTACTCTGCCTTTGTAGTAGATAATGATATTGAATCCTGCTACTTTCTTTTCCATGACACAACTTTGTCTCCAAGAAAGAACACACCACCACTTGTACTTTTCCTATCATCTACACATTCGGCCCAATCTGCATCTGTGTAGGCACTTAGGTTGAAGTCATTATTCTTAGCATACCACAAACCATGATCTGGAGTGCCCTTCAAATACCTAAATATTCTCTTTACTGCCATGACATGTGACTCTCTAGGATCTTCTTGAAATCTTGCCACAAGATAGACTGCATGCATGATATCCAGTCTGGTAGCAGTTAGGTATAGCAGTCCTCCAATCATTGCTCTATATTTGCTCTGATCAGCCTTAAGGGATTTATCATCTTTTCTGAGCTTGCAACCAGTTGTTATGGGAGTCCAAACTTCTTCAACAATTCCTTGACATACTTTGATTGTGAAATGAAAATGCCCTTATTTGTCTGATTAATTTGCAGTCCTAGAAAGAAGTTCATCTCACCACACATTGATATCTCAAATTCTTTTTGCATCTCATCTACAAGTTCTTATACATATCTTCATTTCCATCAAAGATTATATCATCTGCATATACCTCAATAATCAGGATTTGATCTTTTCTTACCTTGATATACAAGTTACTATATGCAGACCCTTTATTGAATCCTTGCTGTAACAAATACCTGTCCAATCTGGCATACCAAGATCTAGGTGCTTGCTTCAGTCCATACAATGCCTTCTTCAATTTGCATACCATGTGTGGTTTGTCTGATAACTAAAATCCATCCAATTTCTCTATAAATACTTCCTCTTCCAACTCACCATTCAAAAAAGCAAACTTTACATCCATCTGATATACTTTGAAGTCCTTATGTGCTGCATAAGCCATGAATAACCTAATAGCTTCTAGTCTTGCCACCGAAGCAAAAGTTTCCTCATAGTCTATTCCTTCAACTTGTGAGTAGCCTTTGCATACAAGTCTTGCTTTATTTCTTACCACTTCTCCATTCTCATTCAACTTATTCCTGAAAACCCACTTTGTTCCAATCACATTCTTATCTGCAGGTTTAGGGACAAGTTCCCAGGCTTTGTTCTTTTTAATTTGTATCAAATTTTCTTCCATTGCCTTGACCCAATGTTCATCTTTACATGCTTCAGAGATAGTCTTAGGTTCAACCTTTGAAATTAAATAGAGATTTACTTGTTCTTCTGTAACTCTTCTTCTTTTTAGAACTCCTTTGTTTTTGTCACCAATGATTTGATCCTCTAAGTGATTATTTTGCACATACTTGGGGGTTTTAGGAACTCTTTCTGGAGCTTCTTCTTCATCAATCTGATCTTCATTATCTTTGACTTCTTCAACTGCTTCTGTATTAGCTGACTCATCTGACTCATATTCATTAGGTTTTGAGTTTTTATGAATATCTTCATCTACCTTCACATTTGCACTTTCAATAATCTTCCTCAACCTTTTGTTGTAGCACTAGTAGACTTTATTCTTAGTAGAGTATCCAAGGAATATGCCTTCATCATATCTAGCATCAAACTTTCCCAACTCTTCATCTCTTTTGATAACTTGCATTTACTTCCAAAGACTTTGAAATACTTGATAGTAGGAGTTCTTCCATACCATAGCTCATAATGTGTCTTTGTTCCATTTGCTTTGACTTGCACTTTGTTCTAAATGTAGACAACAGTATGAATAGTTTCTTTCCAATATACTTCTAGAAGGTCGGCTTCTTTGATCATTGTTCTAGCAGCTTCCTGGACTATTCTATTCTTCCTTTCAACTACTCCATTTTGTTGAGGAGTTATGGGGCTAGACAATTGTCTCTTTATCCAATGTTCTTCACAAAAAGCATTGAATTCATTTGAAGTAAACTCACCACCTCTATTAGACCTCAGACACTTGATTCTCAAATCCTTTTCATTTTCAACCATTGCTTTAAATGCCTTGAACTTGTCTAGGGCTTCTAATTTTTCTCTAAGGAAAGTAACCCAAGTCATTCTTGAATAATCAAGTAGCATGAAATACCTATCACCTTGTAGACTTCTTGTTCTTGTAAGACCACATGGGTTTGTATGCACCAACTCCAATAGATTAGTAGAGGATTGTTGCTTGCTCTTGAAACTAATCTTTGTTTGCTTCCCAAACTGACATTCTTTGCAAATGGTATTAGCAGTCTTCACAATCTTAGGCAGGTCTCTCATAGCTTGAACAGAGCTTATTCTTACCAGATTATCAAAGTTAATATGACACATTCTCCTATGCCATAACCAACTTTCATTTGTCTGAGCCAAAAAACAACAATTTTCAATACCTTCCAAATGATAAACATTACCATGAGTCTTCTTACCAGCAATAATTATAGTTCAGGAGCTTTTCCTTATCTCACATCCATTGTCCTTAAACATCAAATTATATCCTTTGTTACACATCTATCCAACACTTAGAAAATTATGCTTTAAGCCTTTGACATAAAGAACATCATCTATATTATGCTTGCATCAAAAGTAATTGACCCTTTTCCACAAATCGTACCAGTTGCATCATCACCAAATCTAACTAGTCCTCCATCATACTTTTCTAATTTGACAAACTTACTCTTATCTCTTGTCATGTGATTTGAACATTCGTTGTCAATGACCCATTCATATTTTTATTTTATAGCATGGAATGCAGATATCTCTTTCTCTTCTTCCATACTTCCTTCCTTCACACAACTTGCAAGGTTAGTAGAAACATGTTCTTCTTTTATAGCAACAAACAAGCATTCACTAGCATTATCATCTTCAAAATTAGATTCATCATTAGTTACACCTTCATCATCTTTAACATAGCAACTTTTCCTTACCATCTTACCTCTACCTTCTTTGTCCTTGATCTTCAAAGTTCTATCAGGACATCTTGAAGCATAATGACCAATCTTACCACAACTAAAACATTTGAAAGGTAACTTACCTCTGAACTGTCCAGTTCCCTTTTTCATTTTGTTTACAAAGTTTACCTCAATCTCATCAAAGTTTTCCCCATCTGATTCCACAACATACTTATCTGATCTAACAGTATTATCTGATTTGTCTTTAAAAGCAGTCTCAACTTTCACAGGACCCTCAGTAGTCCCAAATTCTCTTATCTCAAAAGTAGTTAGTTTTCCAAGAAATTGATCTTTTGAAAGCTTACCCGTATCTAGCAATTCTTCAATCGCAGACACTTTATGACTATAAGATTTTGGAAGAGTTCTGACTATTTTATTCACAACTTCTTCATCAGACAGAGTTCCACCAAGACCTTTGATGCCGTTGACAACTTCATCAACCTTCTGCATATAGCTTGTTATGTTCTCCTCTTCAGACATCCGCATAGTTTCATATCTGGACTTCAAGTTCTGCATCTTGGCTTTCTTAACAGATTCATCACCTTCATAGATACCCTTCAATTTTTCCTAGATCTCATGAGCAGTTTCTAGATCCAACACTTTTGCCATTTCAGTATTAGATAGAGCAATTAGTGAGGCATTTCTAGCTTTCCCATTAGTCTCATAATCCCTTATTTCACTTGCAGTCGCCAGATCATGTTCAGGTATAGTGTATTTAATTTTAACCATTCTCCACACATTGTAACCAAGAGAAATCAGATAACATTGCATTCATACCTTCCAGAAGGCATAGGACCGGTTCCATCAAACTAAGGAATGTCTTTCTTGTGTGCCATCCTAGATCTACCTTAAGTTGTTAGGCTTTCTTCCAAGGAACCCTCGCTTTGATACCAATTGTTGAATGCACAAGATAAGTGAGAGGGGGGTGAATCAGTTGTATCAAAAACGTCAAACTCTCATAAAATTAAAACATCCATATTAGTTTACTTAAACCCTTAATCTGTTATGAAGGTTAAACATGAAATGCATATAATAGAAACACAAACACATCAACACCATGCATAAGAGAACACCATATTTTTACGTGGAAAACCCTAAAAGGGAAAAACCACGATGAGGATTAGCTCACAATATAATGTAGTATCAATACCGAAATACAAAGAGGCTCACTTCCCTAAAGAATGCTCACTGCAATAGGCTCACTGCTAAAAGGGGTGGCTCACTGCCGAAAGGGCTCACTGCCAAAAGGGTGGCTCATTGCCATGAACTGATATAATAGCATCTACCACATGCCTAAGTTCAGTTCTAATGAAGCACAATGCATATCACTTTCGCATCCTCACAACACACACATCCTCATCTTCGCATCATCCACAATACACATGAATTCATTACATTTATTTATACCAATCATCAACCTTACAACATAGATCAAGGTTGGCAACATATTCTATAACCTTTGGAACAGTCTCCAAGGTCAACAAACATACACAAGTCAAATTAGGTCTAGACCTAAACAATCTTGTAGAGAAAACAAATGAAGGAAGACCACTTTACAGCTTAGCTTAGACCCAAACACATCTTCACACGCTTCATCACGCTTCCACAATCCACAAAGCACATCCACAATTAGGGTTAACACCCAAGTCAGCCAAACTTGTGTTAACACCAAGAACACTTAAGCACATGCTTCCAAGAACACAATCATAGCTTGCAGATCAAACACACACCTTTAACATGATCTAGAGACATCCACAAACAATATGAAACCACCTAGAAGCCAACAAATCTCACTTGAAGACAGTTCATAGACTGCTCACAACTAACACTGTCAAACTCTGCTACACAATCTCTTTCTTTCCGGAGCACCAAATCACAAATCCTTTGGAATGAAGATAGATAAGGACCTTATAAACATATGTCCAAAACTACACTACCTGAAACCACTCTGTAGAGAAATGTGGAACAAAATACTTTCTCCCAGACACCTCTGCACAAGTCAGAAACTATCAATTATAGTCTTCAAACTGGTGAACATAACTTCCACTGCATAGTGATCTGGACCATCAAATTCTAGATTTAGCATCTTCAAACACTTCTCTAAAACATATCTAAATCTCACACTCTGGTCTTCAACACAGAAGAAATGCGGAGCAAAAACTTAGACAGTATCCTGCAAGCCAGAATGCTCTACAACACATCGTTTCCTCTTGGAGAGAAAAATTTCTCAAAAGCACTTGGAAACTCAACAACATGAACAATATACCAATAGCATCAATACTTTTTCAAGTCATGTAAATCACTTTAACATGACAACTTAATCAAGCAATAATCAACAATATCAGAAGACATGGTTGACACCAATGACAACACAAGCATGTTGACATCAATGACAATATTGGTTAGCACATACTTGCAACATATAAGTCATTCAATTTTGTATTTTCCAGTGACAAGAGTTCTTTAGTAAACTGTAGCGGACCGAGAGTCTTATTTCTTTTGTGTAAAACTGAAGTAACAACACTATGTTATCATAATATCCTATCTAAGAGTCATAGTTAACTGAAAAGGTAGGTACCATTACCTCAAATGTTATTAGAAGCTTAAAGCTAGATATTAGTCAATGTTTATGTTTAAAAGAACTTGATATTTAGACTTCTTATTCTATTAATATGGTAAAGAATTTAGTTTGCTATCGATGTTATCCTTTTAGGTAACTAAGAGTTATCACAAACTATCTTTATCCTAGCTTTAAAAAGGATTATTATTTATCCAAATCTAGGCTAAGAATAGCCACAAGATTGTCGTGTATTACACTCACTATGGCAATGAAAGGTCAATTTTCTATAGTTATTCATTGAGAATGAGACTATTTATTATTTGGAATTCTCTTTTGAATTACAAGAGAAAATGTATCCAATATGAAGGATTATGAAGTTATTGTTTTTATTCGACAAGTTAGAAGTCAAATATATTCCTATACTAAGACAGATAGGGTCTTTAATCATCAAACCAATGACATGATGTTAGAATCTTGCATATCATTATGAAAGAATACTAAATTTACTGATGAGCATGGAAATGGGTTGACAAGCCATTGAGTAGATGATAGGTCGTCATAGACCCATGATTGCAAGGATACAAAGAGGGGCTCAATGTACGCTTCTTAAGTCGCCTAAGTTCTCACCCTATTATTTTCTAGTTGACTAATAGAAAAGGGTATATTTTATGTCTTTAAGACTGATATTGAATAAACAAGTCAAAGTGTGTTGATATATAATATTATTTACTGAATTATAAGAATGTTGTCTCCAAGTCAAGAAAAGAGTGAGTGAACATACAACTTTATTTCTATGAAACTTTGGCCAAAGTAATGCAAAAGTCACTACTTGCATTGTCGGTTCACTGTACACCAGATAACTGAATAGTCAAAGTGGGTTATACATAGCTAGAGCTAGACTAGAGTTGTAAGCCTGATTGTTATTAGCTAGGACACTTCACTGATTCTCAGATGACATAAAGAATCAGTTGTTTCTCATTATCTATACCCTCACAAAGGGAAGGGCCACTTCCAGACGGAAGGTGTGTGGGGGACCATTGGTCTGTGGTTGGAGGAAAAGCACCAAGGTGATGCTCTCTCTCTCTCTCTCTCTCTCTCTCTCTCTCTCTCTCTCTCTCTCTCTCTCTCCTACAGTTGACTATCAAAGACTTGTGAACATGAAATATTACTTATTATGTAAATGGAAATTGAAATATGTTGTAGTCACAAGGAAAGCGACCATTTGTATTTATACTTGACAAATATGTAAAATTTGTAAGTCACATGTGAAGCAACCATAAATTGAAATTATCTATTGAACTTTAGAAATTGTAAATATATTATTGTTGGATTTATGTTCTTTAAAAAAAGAGAGAAATGGGATTTTTGTATTATTTGGATTTATTTATTCAATATTCTTGTTGGGATGTTACACATGGTATCATAGCTACCAAATTCGACACTTGGACCTAGGAGCTCATTGCAAGGTTTCACAAGATTGGCAAAATATGCTAATGATAAAACATTTGTTCTTGTGCCAGAATGGCAGGAAAGAGAAGGACAAGAAAGTGAGCCAAGAAAACAAAACCTAGTGATATGCCTAAGATCACTATTAAGAAATAACCATCTCCTAAACCAAAGATAAAAGAAACAGTGAGCTATGCAGAGGGAGCTTGGCTCACTAATTTTGAAACACTAGTTGATGCACTCAAACGTATTTGCATAGAAAGGAGGAAACAGATTGAGGAGGCAAAAAGGTTGCCAACCCCTACTATTGTTAAGATTAGTAAACCATATGCCCACCATGACATGCCTTATGGGTGTGGTCAGGATGCACCTATTATGGGAAAAAAGGTGTTTATTATGTACTCACGAGTACATCCACCCACTAAGTTTGTGTTACTCGATTCTGACGAGGAGGAGGAACATGAGTAAATTCCTCTGTTAGAAAGTGATATGTAGACATTTCTTATACATGAAAAATAGAAAATTTTTGTATTTGAATAAGGATATAAAAATCCATAAAGTGAATAAAGTAAAATTTTGGCTTTTAGAATAAGCAAATGTTTATGTGATGAATCTTTGAGTTTCTACATTTATGAACTTGTAAATTTATGATAGTTTATCAAAAATTTCCATGTTTTGATAAATTTCTATGCAAATGTTAGGTGTGGATAAATAATGTCATGGAACATTCTAGAAACCAACCAGGAGGGAACCCAGATGGACCTGATCCTGAAAATAATACTATGGCAAAATTAGATCAAATTTTGTCAGTTTTAAATGAAACAAAAGAAAGGTTGGAAACCTTAGAATAGGAAGTTCGAGGGGGAGAAACCAATCAAGAACACCACTCTGAAGGAAGAGAAGAATTCAGTTTTCATGGTGAACCGAGAGTAAATAATCAAGACTCACTAATTCAAAATGAGGTAAAAACTCGTCTTACTAGCAAGCTAGCCCGAGATATGAAAAAATTTATACCTCCTAAGTTTGATGGAACAATGAGTGGAGATGCAACCGAGGCTTGGCTGATAGATATGGAAAAATATTTTGAGATAAGAAATTATTCAGAGATCACCAAAGTTATATGGGGAGCATACCAGTTAGTAGGAGAAGCATCCACATGGTGGGTGAACAAGAAAATGGAATTAGGGTTGAGTTCCTTGAGTCTAACTTGGGATCAATTTGTGGTCATATTTAGGAAAAGGTGGTTGCCCCAACTTTACTTTGACTAAAAATTAATAGATTTCCAAAATTTGTGTCAGGGAGATATGACTGTCGTTGAATACTAGGAAAACTTTACCAGGTTGTTGAAGTCTGTGCCACAATATCAGAAGGATGAGAGATATAGAATAAGAAAGTTTATTATGGGCTTGAATGCTTATATTGGCAGAGAAGTGGACATCCATGGACTCATGACCATGGATCAAGTCTTTGAGAAAGCCATTAAACAAGAGCAAAAGCTCAAATCTATCTCAACATAATGAGAAAAATCTTGAAAGAAATTTAACTGGAGTAGTCCTTTGACATCCTTTAAAAAGAGAAACAAAAGTCAAGAAATCAGAGAGAGAAATCATGGTAAAAGTTCTAGATATAACAAAAATGGATCCAGGGATGAAAATAGGGATTTAATCCTAAAATGAATGATGATAATTCTAACTGATCATTAGGAAAGAGAGGTCCTCCTGGAGGATGTTTTGCATGTGGAGGTGATCACTATGCTAACAAGTGCCCCACAAAGAGTCAAGGGCATTCTTATCGAGGCAATCCTTTACCTTCACAACAAACAACTTTTCAACAAAGGATTCATCCTGCATTAGATAGTCATCAAGCTGAGTATTAGGTTACTCCTATTGAAACCACATGTACTCTTTTTGGAACCCTAATTTATATTCTTATAGATATAGGAGCAACTGAATTTTTTTAACCTATAATACTTGATAAGATGTCTAGGAAAGTTGGTTTCATGGCTAATTCATAGATAGTAGAGTTTGCAAACCAGTTAAGAGCTTGAGTAGAGCAATGTTTATTTGAAGCCAGATTAACCCTACCTACTTTTTCCATAGAGGTCAATCTATATGTAGCACCTCTAGGGTCTTATGATGTCATTTTAGGGATGAAATGGCTATTGCAACATAGGGCAAAAGTAGATTGTCTTTCCAAAATAATAAAATGCCTAGATGACCCCACCCATGGATAATATTATAGAGAGAGTAGATGACCCCACTGATGGATAATATTCTAGAAATGACATTACAACGAATGACTTCTCAAGTAGAGAATGTCAATTTGTGGGAATTGATTGAACAATTAAAGGAGAGAGTAGCCATTTATGATAGGTCTCATACTAAACTTATCATAGTCAAACATGCTTGTCCAATAGGATGAGATTCATAAGACCAATTAGGGAGGGAAGGGATGAGACAAAAGACCTGCTTCTTCTAAGCCACCTCCTTGGAGGACTTTGTATATGATGTACTATTTTTGACATGATATATAGATGATTTAGTTTTTTGTCTCATGACACATGTAATAATTGTTATATGCTTTTGATTTTCTATAAATGCTCATATGTGTGTAGATGATATATATGTAGTAATTGGAAATACACTTATGCTAATCAATGAACATTGTAAGTAATAATGTAATCTCTATCATGAGGTTGATTAATCATTGCACATGAAGAATCCCCATAATTAATTGTAATTGAATAATTAAATATAAAACATGTACTATTTGTAATCATTTAAGAAATATTGTATCTGTAGACACCTAAAATTGACCGTGTCCTTACAACACTTCTAACATCACCTAGACATCCACCTTGTGACACTTTCATCCTGTGACCTATTGATGGTTGTTTTGGCACATCAACTCAATTAGAATGAATGATCACTCTAGCTTTCCTAAAAGGTAAACTAATTACCCCAAGGTCCCTATTTCGCTGGGTCACAACAGTGTTAGAATAGCAGAGTGGACAATGTGAATGTTTGTTCAAGGGGCCTGTGCTGGTGATATGAATATGGAATGCCAATTAATCCTCTAATAGGTAGATATTCAATTAAGTGTGAATGCTAACCTACTCCTAAGTTGTAAAAAAAGGGGAAAATAGGTTTAGGGTTTAGAAGGAAAATGTAAAATAGCCTAGACAGCCTCTGCACCTAGCTTTTCACTTCATACAACAAACATTAGCGGGATCAAATTAACAAGTAATGGGTGACCAATATTCCACATAATTGTTACCACTGCAAGTGCGAGATTCTAAGGAAATGAGCAGAAGAACAATAAATTGAAAACACCATATTACACGCGTAGAATTCAAACCCTGATTCATCCACCAAACTTATGATTTATCAATGGAGTCAAAGATCCACTAAGGCAAAGTCATATTCAAGGAAAAGAAATGCAAGTACATTACCACCATAGGGTAGAAACATAGGAATTGTTCCCAAAATTGTCTTCTCATTAACTGGCAAAATTACTGGTTGATTACAAAAGAGCAGTATCCACACACCCTGTATGCATATAAAGTATGCCATTTACATGCCAAAAGACAAGTATAGATTGTGCTCACACAAGTTCTCTATGTTTCCCCCCCTTTTATAAATGTTCAAAATTCCCCTTTATGTATGAGAGTTCTCTTGTTTACATTTGCACATTTTAGCCTTAGTCGACCTCAAAGTCCCTTTATACACAAGTTACAATGCACAATACAACCCTTGTCAGCCAGAGTGGTGCCACTAAGCACAAATAGAGTCATCCTCATCAAAGAATGAATGGATGTGAAGAACAAGGATATTATGTTCCTTCTCCAAAATGACCTTTGAAGTTGGTGGTGGCCTCTTGGATGTCATTCATACTAGGTCCATTGTGATACTTGATCTTGATTTGCTGGGAGTATGACGACCTTTTGAGCTTGTCTTGAGTTCCTGCCAATTCAACCAACTACTCTTGAAGCTCAGTGAAGAGAGTCTTTACCTCATTAAGTTATCAATACCTTGTTCTATGAGCCGCTACTGAAAGATCCCCAAAAATTCCCTTATTATCCTTGCTATAGGTAGAATCACTGAAGAATCATCCTTGAGTTGACAAGGAATGAAATTGATTAAGGCCTCTACCCTGCTGGTGCCTTACTTGGCTACCTCAATCTTCTTTTGCAACTTAGATTTGCATTTCTGCAATAATTTGAATTGGAGCTTCCGAGCTTTGATTCACTCCAGTATCACTCCCAAATCTCCTTTGTCTAAAATTCCTAATTACAAAATTGTATTCAGAGGTGTAGCCTCCATGTTTTCCAAAATTGGAAGATATTCTTCCCAAACCAGGGCCTCATCATCAATGATATTCATTAGCCCATCAATAGCCTCTAGTTCATGCTCTATACTATGATACATTTTCAAAGCCTCCCTGATTGTATCCTTCCCAAGGGTCTCTAATGAGTCTTTCTAGGTCGTGGTTGTAGGTAGGATACCCAAGGGATTAGAAGTTATACTTTCCTTATTTATTGTTTTTGTTAGGGCAGGAGTAGGAGCATAGGCATTAATTGGACCCACTAAATGAGTGACATAGGCTGAGAGTTGTGCAACCTGTTTCTTCAATTCCTCCTTAGTCACCTCATCCTTTTGCATTCTGTCCAGAACTACATGTACAACATCATTTAGGGCATTTTTGTCTCCTTCTCTAGTCCTGGATCCTAATGTGACCTGCTGTATGGTGTAGTCCTTGGAGGTCATTGCAACTTCTTCTTTATCAACCAATGGAGTTGTTATGTGTGCAATCATGATTCCTTGTTCATGGTTGATATGTGTGAGAGGGTATTGGCCTTCTTGTTCTTAGGAGGTGCCCCTAATACTTGGGCTACAGTAGCCAGATCTTTCTCCTCAACATATGTTCTCTTCTCCACTGTCTTGTTTAGCCAGACTAAGAGGTTTGACTCAGTTGTTGCATCTGGTGGGGGCGAAGGAGCCTGAGGTGGAGATGGTGATCTTGTTGATGAGGGAGTCAAGATTTGTTTTTCTTTTGATTCATTAGACCCCCCATCATCTTCTTCTTCTTGTTTAGAGGGAATGTTTTCAACCAGTTCCTCCAGAATGGGCCCTTGGCTGCCCATAATCTCCTCAAATATATCTTATGTTTTATCTTCAGAATCATCTATAGGTGTTCCCTCTCAACACTGGGCACTACAGCCTGTTTGTCTTTAACTCCCTCTGGGATGTCTGCTTGGCTTTGTTCTACAACTAGAGGGGTAACTTCTTCTTTCTCTTGCCTCTCAATGACAATATCTTCCTTTTCCACCTGCTCCTCAATTGTTTAGTCAAGAGCCACTAGAATTTGGGTGATAGGAGTAGGGGAAGAAGGAGGAGGTTGAGATGAAATGGAAAGAGGAGGCGGTGTAGGTTATGGCAATGAGGTTTGTTGAGTGGGAGATGAGGGAGGTGAAGTGGAGGATGGTTTAATCCTAACCTTAGTTGCAGCTGCAGTAGCAATGAGGACAGGAGAAGAGGTGTCTGTGATGGTGGGATGAGGGGGTGATGCTACGGTGACACCCCTAGAGACAAGGCTTGAAGCTCTTATAGAGGCCCTCCTAGTCAAGGATATGATATTTTCTTCTTCTTCTTCTTTAGAATCCACATTGACTACCACTGCCTTTTGTTTTCCTTTGATTGCAACATAGTCGATCTCCTCAGCAGCCGGGGCAACAGGTGTTTGCTTCTCTACTCTTTTACCTTTCTGCTTGGTTCCTTTAGAGATTTATGGCCCTTTGGTATGCTTGGGGTTAATCATGGGATAAGGTTTCCTTATCCAAGCCTTTGTCCTCCTCAACACCTCCTTCACCCTATTTTCTATTGACATATCTTTAGTTTGATCCCATCTGATCGGGGCTAAGGGGAGATTATATACCCTTTGATTTTCATAAGAGGGGTCCAATACTGCACCATCCTCTTTCATTCCCTTTGGAACCTTGGGCAACCCTAGGCAGTCCAGCCTATTTAGCAGGTGAAGGTTGAGCTTGAAATAATCTCTTTTCCTAACCTCGTGGTCATCAACACAATTCTCCCATTGGTCCTTACGTTGTCAAATGAGCCTAATGATAGGAAGGCCAATTCTACCTTTGCATGTTTTTATTGATGATATTTTGGCAGCTGTATTCTCCTATCTTGATTGGAAACTTGAAGTTGGATTTGTGTTTACCAGCAATTAGCTTGTACACCTCGAAGATCTGCCTACACATCTCTAGTAAGATGATCTTGTCATTGGGGTATCTTGGCAGCTTGAAGGGGGCCTTGTTAAACTCCATGACTCCGATGTATGTGAAGGTTCGAAATTGGATATACCAGATTCCCCAATTTACCAACTCTCTTGTTGCTTCAACAGATAGTCTTTGATCATAATCATTTTCTAGCCCTCTGATCATAGCATATACAAATGTATCATTAATAATACAGTAGTTCTTCAGGCAGGTCATCAGTTCTAGCTAAGGAAAGTGGTTGTAAACAAGGACTTCTCCTTGTTGGAGAGAGCCCACCTGTAGTAATCCTAGAAAACTGGCCTGATAGGCCAACAAGTAGACTAAGTAGGAGGTCATGTAGAACTCCTTGGTTTTTGTGACTTCAAAAAGTTGTTCATCAAGCTTGTCACTTATGAAGGATCCCCAGTCAACCCTCTTTTAATCTATGATCTTTATGCAAAAGTGGCACATCCATGGGTACCATTTGTCAGCAGAAGGTAACCCAAATACTCTACTTAGGAGGGTAATGAACCTCCTCCCATCTTGATTGAACTCACTGTAGGGTTGGATTGAGACCATTTTCAAAGGATGTTTCCTTTATGTAACCAGGAGGTGTTGATTCATGTAGCCTGTTGTTGTGGTTGTCTTGTTGATGTAGAAGGTTAGTGTTGAATTCTTTGTGATCTTGTCATAGTCCGCATATGTGGGTAGACCAAATACTCTGTCCACCATGTTAGAGGAGATGTCTGATACTATATTCCCTGCTAGCCCAATCACTTTCTTGTTGCCAGCCTTGTACCTTAGGGCACATGCCAGTACTAGTTTAGGTGCCTGTACTAAAACTGGAAATGTAGCTACCTGAAGGAGTCCAGAGTTCTCCATGCATTATGTTTGAAAAGACTTGTTTGCTTCATTTTCAACTGCTATAGGTAACTCCAAGGATCTGAGTGACCAATTTTAGTGTCCCTAATTTTAGGGTATGTATTAGCTAGCTTGGAGGCAGGTAGATATCCTTTGAATTCTAGCTTCTTCTTTGCTACTGAAGGTGGTGGTGGTGCCTCAACCATCTTTCCTACACTCATACACACCACCAATCACTAGTGTTTGCATTCAAATAATAATGTTAGACCCTTTATAAATCAACATGAAGCACTATATTTCCTTTAGCAACATCTAAGAAATAACAAAATAGCAGTTTCTAGTAGTTAGTCAGAGTTTGGGGGTCGGGCCCTACTTGTTTTGTATGTCAAAAGGATTGGAAAAGATAAGAAGGAAAGCTCGACGCCAAAAATCTAACATTTTAGTCTTTAAAAGTGATGCTTAAGACCTAAGGCTGGAACTCTAACAAAATGCATGTAACTGGAGGTCAAGGAGTCGAGGCTCACTCTTCTAGACTTGAGAAATAGAGGAAGGGACAACACATGAGACTCGACATCCAAGTTCTTTGATATTTTATAAAGCAATCAGAGATCAGGAGGAAAGGACCATACTCTAACCAAGGAAAGGAATGAATAACTCTTACGACTTGAAGTCTAAACTTTGACGCTTTTAAAGCAATTGAGGAGCGGGGGACGGGAGTAGCTCCTCCTCACTTAAACCAAACATAATAATCCCTAACTCCCGAAGCTTGAACCCTGACAAGTTATCACAAAACTAAGGGATGGATTGGAGCTCGGGTTAGGAAAGTTACTTGGCCCCGAGGAAGGCCGAAGGTTGAAAGTCCAATCTTCGATGCTCTGACATTCGAAAGCAAACAACTTAAACTTGCAAAAAGGGGAGAGTGAAAGATTGAAAGTTTGATCCCTGACACTCCGATGACTCAAAAGCATAAGGTAAAAACAACCTCAAAAAGCATGCAAAGTAATAAAATGGATTCAACAACCTCAAAACTCAAAAAAGTAAAACCCTTCTGTAAAACACAAAGTTACGATGAAAATGACCCAAACTAACCAGATGTAGACTCTAAATGACGATCGAAAGCATGACCATAACCCTAATTATGAAATCATTTGAAGCATGTAAAACAAACGAGGAAGGAAAAAATGTAATACCAACCTAAAATATGTATGTAAACACAACGAAAGTGAGATGAAAAGATACAAAATTGGTACTCTAATGGCAGCAAACTCCAAATCCAAATGCGAAATCAGAGTAAGATATCGAAAAGATCTCAAGGCGAAGGTCAAATATGTAGAGCTCAAAGAGAAACTTGATGGTAAAAGCTTGAATAAAACAAATGAGCTCAAAATAGCAATAAAAGGGTCACTTGCATGCACGGGAGGCCGCCATTAATACGCCGCCAAAGGGTAGGTAGAGGGAAATCAATTCCCACACTATGAAACCAGCCAACGAACAAGCCGAAAGGCTAAAGTTTGATGTTGTGTGGGTGATCTACCAACTCTGCACTAGTGTCCTTAGGATTGGGCAGTCGAGGAATATTTTACAGCCACTCTGAGATGGCTAACCCTGACAAAATATCATCCATACGAGGAATGCAACAGTCCATGGATCGGGCCATTGGGGAATGTTTTACAACCACTCTGAGATGGCTAACCCTGATGAAATAGCATCCATATGAGCAATGCAACAGTCCATGGATTGGGGAATCAAAGATAGCTTTATTGTCAGGTGATCCCGATGAGGAGATTTGGTGCAACGAGAGCATGCCCAAGTCAAAGAGTAAAACATCAGAGCCTCAGGCCTCCGCCTTCTGTAATGCTAGAAGGACAAAGTCTAAAATTCTGATAGCAAAAAAAAAGAGGGCTAAGTCATGGAACATGAAATAGTTAAGACTAGAAACTCCAAAATCTTGTCCTAAGTCATAATAAGGCATGATACTTCATAAGTAGGACAAGAAGTAGAAAAGAAGAGGGGGGTCCCTATTTTGGTCACAAAAATGGGGTGCGTTGTGAGGAACACAACAGGACCCCTTCATGTCCCCTTCCATTAGTTAAATTAATTAAATAAATTATATTTATTAATTAATTTTAATCCATTTTCTCCATCACCACATTAATTTAAAAAAATTATTTATTTAACTTTCCACATCCATTTGCATTGATTAATTACATAATTTTTATTATTTAATTAATTAGTTTTATTTTCACAACTAACCTTCCATTTATCATAATTACACCCCATTCTTATCCATCCTCCACAAATAAAAAGTTTCACCTCTTAATCTTAGCTAACCACGTAAGGATATGCCCTATCCTTCCCATAATGTCTCTCATTTAATCTTGTCCATCCATACATGCTTTTTGTTAGAAATGAAAACAACACTACTTCAATGGAAATTTGATTCAATATAAATTTCTGTAATTTTTAACTGTGTGTTATTAATGGAGATTGTAACACAGAAATAAAACTATGCTTCACAGAAATGCAAAATCAGAAATATGAACACATAACACAATGTTTAATGTGGAGAAAACCCTTTCGGGTAAAAAACTCCACACAGGAAAGAGGCCCAATGTTTGTATTAATCTGAAAATGATTTACAATACAACAACACTTCAACTCTCTCCACCAGTCTTCAATCTGACAGCATTCTGACAGCACCCGAGTACCTAAAATCTGTATTGCAGCAACTAATACATGGAAAATACTTATAGAAACATTTTCTAACTCATCTTAGGTGTTCACCTTCTCTCTCCTAAGATTCTCCAACCTGTGAACATTAATTACCATCTTACAAACATCTTACACTTGTCCAAAAACAACCCTGCAAAAGTTGGGCTCCCAAGACTAAATTTGGCCTCTTATAGCATCTTATGACGCGTCATAACCGTCATAGATTCCAGCAAAAGAGTATCTTTCCAAGATAAGAAGCTTGGGCTAAATATAGCAAATATACAACTAAAATATCCATCATATGCGTCATAGAATCTCAGAATCTTATGACAACTTGCAACTATCATAGATTCACTCACCAAACATTATGACAGTTGTCATACATGCCAAAAATAGTATATTCCTCAAGGGAGCATGCCCATCCTCATTTACTATGAGTTTTTACATTTGCCAACAATAAATGTCACTCTGTAACTGCCGCCAGTAACTCCAAAATTACAACTATCAATGAGACTACCTCATTCTCTTATGGGTAATTACAAATAAAAAATAATAAATGGAATAAAATACAATATTAGAATTTACAAGGTTAATGGCACCTTATTCCAACATTCTCCCACTTGACATTATACATTGTAAATCAACCCATAGGAAAACAAATGAAAAATAATCAGGCACTAGAAACAAGGCCCATGGCCTCTTTGCACCACATGAACTTTTCTATGCTCACAGGTTTGGTCAATGAATCTGTAACATTCTCCTTAGTATCTATCTTCTTTAGCTCAATCTCTCCATTTGCAACCAATTCTTGAACAAAGTGATACTGAACATCAACATGCTTAGTTTGAGCATGATACCTGGGATTCTTGGCCAAACAGATAGCACTTTGGCTATCACAACTAATCTGAATGATTCTGCAATCAAAACCAATACCTATACACAGTCTCCTCAACCAAACTACCTCCTTAGAGACATGAATAGCAGCCATATACTCTACTTCTGTGGTGGACAAAGCAACTGTGGGCTGCCTCTTACTCATCCAACTCACTGCACCTCCAAACAGAGTAAACACATAGCCACTAGTGGACCTTCGACTATCCAAGTCACCTGCCCAATCTGCATTAACAAAAACCCTGTATGTCCAAAGATTTATCAGCACTAACAATACCACAATAAACCAAACAATGGTCAGGATTACCTGCAAGATATTTAAACACACTCTTCACATAGTTCTAATGTTGTCTACCAGGGTTAGATAAATCTGCTCAAAACTCCCACTGCTTGGGCAATATCTGGCCTAGTACAAACCATTACATACATCAAACTCCCTACAACACTAGCATATGGCACATTAGACATATCCTCAAGATCATCCTTAGTCTTTGGTCACATATCTAATGAAAGTTTAGTACCAATGGGTAAAGGAACTCTAACTAGGTTACAGTCCTACAAACTAAACCTCTGCACAATAGTATTCACATACTTACTTTGTGACAACCAAAGCTTTCTGTTAACTCTGTCCCTCCTGATCTCCATTCCCAAAATATACCTTGCAGCACCAAGATCCTTCATCTCAAATGCACCTAAAAATTGGGCGTTAAGCTCATTGACCATACCCTTAGTATTGTTGAAAAACAACATGTCATCAACATCCAAAGCAAGAACTAGTATAGAATCATCAACACAATGAATGTAAACACAATGATCCTCCTCACTTCTAACAAAACCCAATTTCAAAACAAATGAATCAAACTTTTGATACCACATTTTGGGGGACTGTTTTAGACCATAAAGAAACCTCTTTAACCTGCAAACCTAATGTTCTTTTCCTTTTACCTCAAAACCTGTAGGTTGTTGCATATAAATTTCTTCTTCAAGATCTCCATACAAAAACACAGTCTTAACATTCATTTTCTCAATCTCCCAATCATAAGTTGCAGCAATGGATAAGAGAAATCTAATAGAAGTCAATTTAGCAACAGGAGAGAATATCTCACCAAAATCAACTCCCTCTCTCTAGGAGTAGCCCTTGGCTACTAGTCTAGCCTTGTACTTCTCCAATGACCCATCTGCTCCAAATTTCTTCTTGAAGACCCACTTACAACCTGTGGCCTTTCTTCCTTTGGGCAAACGAACAAGATCTCAGGTGTTACAAGAGTCTAAAGCCATCTGCATGGCTAGCTGCCAAGACTCACTATCATCTACAGAAATAGCTTCCCTGTAGGATCTAGGTTCATCGTTAGTACTCAATAAAGCATATACACAACATAAATCTGGTGGGCTGTACCTGTCAACTGGATTTCACTGTCTTGTGGATCTCCTCAAGGGTGGAGTAAGAGACTCTACTCGTTCGTCTACATGATCATTTGCAACAACTTCTTCTGTAACAACAGACTCATCTTCATCAGAACTATCGAATCTTCTTCTTCTTCTTCACCCCCCAATCCATCATTCTGTTCTTCCTGAGGTGCATCTTGCTACTCTAAATGAAAGTGCACCTTCTTTACCTTTTCATCTTTTTCTTTTGGCTTCTCAGATTCAGAAATAGCTCTAAGTTCCCTGAACATAACATCTCTAGAAAAGATGATCCTGCAGGTTAGTGGATTCCAAAGCTTATAACCTTTGATATTATCACCATATCTAATGAATGTACACTTTTCAGCCTTTGGATCCAACTTAGATCACTTTTCCTTAGGCACATGAACAAAAGCCTCATAGCCAAAAACCCTTAAATGTGAAACAGAAGGTTTCTTACCTGTCCACACTTCATAAGGTGTCGAATCAAGAGCCTTACAAGGAGATCTATTTATCAAGTAGCAAGCAGTACACACAGCCTCTGCCCAAAAGCATTTATCCAACTATGCATCACTAAGCATACTTCTGGTCGTTTCCATAATTGTTCGGTTCATCCTTTCTGCAACACCATTCTACTATGGTGTATACAGAGTTGTCTTTTGTCTGATTATACCTGCATGCTTGCAAAACTCATCAAATTCCTTAGAGCAATATTCCCCTCCATTGTCAAATCTTAATATTTTTATCTTTAAACCTGATTGGCTCTCTACTAAGACTTTGAATTCCTTAAACTTAGTGAAAACTTCAAATTTATGCTTCATAAAACAAATCCATGTAAATCTAGATACATCATCAATGAAGGTTACAAAATAATGAGATTTTTCTGATAGATTTATTATCCACAGGTCCAAACACATCCGTATGAATAATTTCTAACTTCTCTTTTGCTCTATTGCTTCCTGAAGGAAATAATTTTCTATTTTGTTTACCAAACACACAATGTTCATAGAAATCAAAGTCATCAGAATAGGAGAAACCATCCAACAAATTTTTATTCTTAATAGTTTTTAATACATTATTGCTTGTGTGGCCCAATCTACGGCGCCACAACATACAAGTGCTTTTAGAAGCCTCAGATACATAGGAGGCATTATAAATTGTAGTGGCTTCAAGCTTGAACAGGCTTATGAATCTCTTCCCCTTCGCTACCACCAAGTTCCCTCTCACTAATCTGCAACCATGCTTGTCAAATGTCACATGCATTCCCAAATCATTCAACTTCGAAACTGAAATCAAATTTCTAGCTAATCTAGGAACATGCAAAACACCAGGGAGGGTTTTAATCCTCCCATTACTGAAACACAACAATACCTTTCCTTTCCCAACAATCATATATGTAGAGTTGTCACCAAGGTAGATATTACCTCCATCATATTCTTCATATGTGGAGAACCATTCCTTATGCGGGGTCATATGAAACGAGCATCTTGAGTCAACCAACCAATTTTCATCAAAAACATTACATGCAGAAAGTAAAACTTCTTCACCTGCATTCGAGGACTTATCCGAAGCACTCTCCCATTATTTCTTGGGGTTTCTACACTCCTTCACATGTCCCCTTTTACCGCAATTCCAACACTTAACTCTATTTTTTTTACCAGGAGTCTTGGACCGGCCCTTAGCCCCTTTCTGATCTTCTTTAGGTCTTCTTTCCTTAGACCTTCCCCTGACACTGAGAGCATCCCCTGAACTATCTAAACTCTTCTTCCTCAATTCTTGTGACAATAGCACTAAAACAAGAGCATCCAACTTCGGATCCACAAGGTTAGTAGTGATAGAAAGGATAACACTCTCCTAAGACTCGGGTAAAGAACAAAGAAGTAAGATACATTTATCTTCCTCACTAACCTCAACATCTACTGAATCAAGCTGACTCACTAACAAATTAAAAGAATTTAAATGCTCTGCAACTGATTCACCTTCTTGCATTTTCATGGAAAACAATTTTCTTTTTAAATAAAGTTTATTTACCATACTCTTGGCTTGATAGATCTCACCCAACCATTTCCACAACTTGTATGCAGTCTCTTCCTTTGCAACATTCAACAGGACAGAGTCTGAAAGACACAACCAGATGGTTCCCCGTGCCTTCTTATCCTCTTTATCCCACTCATCTTGAGAGACATTGTCAAGTTTCTTCTCTTTTTGGACAGCCATCCATTGGTTTCTTTCTTCGAACAAATCTTCCATTTTCAGCTTCCACAACTCATACCCCGTTCTGTTGAACTTCTTAATGTCCAATCGAGAGGTTGATGCAATGGTGGATGCAGCCATAATAACAACACACGATCTGCAAAACAAACACAACCAAATCTCCCACTGCAGCTACAACTTCCACACTACCACCCAAGAGTCAAAGCTGGCCAGGCTCTGATACCAAATGTTAGAAATGAAAGCAACACTACTTCAATGGAAATCTGATTCAATATAAATTTCTGCAATCTTTAACTATGTGTTATTAATGGAGATTGTAACACAGAAACAAAACTATGCTTCGCATAAATGCAAAATCAAAAATATGAACACAACACAGTGTTTAACGTGGAGAAAACCCTTTCAGGTAAAAAACTCCACATAGGAAAGAGGCCCAATGTTTGTATTAATCTAAAAATGATTTACAATACAACAACACTTCAACTCTCTCCACCAGTCTTCAATTTGACAACATTCCAGCAGCACCTGAGTACCTAAACTCTATATTGCAGCAACTAATAAATGGAAAATAATTATAGAAACATTTTCTAACTCATCTTAGGCATTCACCTTCTCTCTCCTAAGATTCTCCAACATGTAAACATTAATTACTATCTTACAAGCATCTTACACTTGTCCAAAAACAACCATGCAAAGGTTGGGCTCCCAAGACTAAATCTAGCCTTTTACAACATCTTATGACATGTCATAACTATCATAGATTCTAGCAAAAGAGTATCTTTCCAAGATAGGAAGCTTGGGCTAAATATAACAAATATACAACTAACATATCCGTCATATGTGCCATAGAATCTCAAAATCTTATGACAACTTGCAGCTGTCATAGATTCACTCACCAAACATTATGACAGTTGTCATACATGCCAAAAATAGTATATTCCTCAAGGGAGCACGCCTATCCTCATTTACTATGAGTTTTTACATTTGCCAACAGTAAATGTCACTCTATAACTGTCGCCAATAATTCTGAAATTACAACTGTCAATGAGACTACCTCATTCCCTTATGGGTAATTACAAATAACAAATAATAAATGGAATAAAATACAATATTGGAATTTACAAGGTTAATGGCACCTTATTCCAACACTTTTAATCACAACCATCCATCATCAATCCATGTCTCAATCCATGTCTCATGAAATCCTAGCCATCCATCCTATCATACAAGTGCATATAAAATGTACCTTCAATCAAGCCATTTCTCTCTAAGGTGAATGACTAACCAGAACATCATAGAAGAATGTAAAGTTATGCTGCTAGAGTGAGCAACTAACAATCAAATCATTATCAAGAGCAAATCAAGTGGAGCTAGGGTGCACTCTACTTTCACTCTAGAGGAGCAAGGTGATTTGAGGTGAAGGTATTGTGTTTATTGCATTATATTTGTGCTATTTACCTCTTATCATTTTCTTGTCTTTAATATCTAAGAGATGTAACACTGAAGCCCAAATCTACAGATATGATAGACACTGAATACTCTTTATTTTTTTGTGTTCGTTCATTCCTTTTATAGCATCTAGCAACAAATATCTAACACCTTCATTTCCTTTTCTCTCCATTAACTAAATTGGCTCAAGAATACCATTCTCATGAAGACATAACAACTATAACAAGATATAGGAAGGATATCATCACTAGGCATAACAACATCACAAGTAAGCAATAGTGTGATAACATAATCATATAAAGTATCATCCCTAGATGTGCCATATGAATATATGGCTATATCATAAGCATAATGAGATAGGAAGCAAATGTGGCTAGAGGGACATAAAAGACATCCATAATGAAAATCCAACAAAGAAAGTGTAGGATGGATTCAAACTCTAACTGATATAATTTAGATCTAAAATGCAAAATGAAAGAAATTAAAACTATCAGATCTAAAACAACATGGTAGAAGGATAAAACCTCGAGGTCAAACCCTAGGGTGTGTAGGAAATTTTGGGTTTACCAAAATGAAGAGGATGGAACACACTTTCTAATAAATATTTAGGTTAATACATGCAACAATCAAACAATCAAATGATTAATCAACTAATCAAAAACAATCAAACAATTAATCAATTAACCTAGATAAAAGAGCTGAGTCGATAAACCACTTAAACATGTACTAAAATTGACAAAGAAGGAGATAAGTGCTTAGCTTCGTGCATGATAATAAATATTTTGCTGTAGCATGCCCTTTGTAATTAAACTTATAATTTTACTATCAAATTTGCATTAGTTAAGCTTTAACATATTAGAAAATTAGTTCTCTTGTGTCTAGATTCAATGCTACATGGGTGACCCTAATCTTTGAATTTGTGGCCTTGAACTTATGTGCGACCTTAAACCTAATATTCATAACCTTGAACTTAAGATTTTGGCCCTATATTCAGTATCCCTAATCCTCAGAAATTTGTTTGTCTATGTATATCTAGACCTGGTGTTGGTAAAACCACCAGTAGAACCTACTATAAAGAGGGGGAATCCACATCTTATGTTGATGGTAGTCGGGCCTTGTACATCGACTCTGTTGGTTCTTCCAACCGATTAGGTCCAAAACCCCCTAAAGACTAGCCACTTTCTTATGCTCACGGATTTGGGGTCAGTGGCCAACAAATAGGATTACAACTCATAAGAGTTGAAAAATCCTCCGCACTTTTGGTTCTGTAGGACCAAGGCGAGTGTACCTATACAACATTCATGGGATATATCTAGGATTTTACTGAATGTTGTATTATAGTATTTACTGTTCTCAATAACAATATGCCCAAGAAATGAATGATTCCTTTTTTTAGGAATTGCATGTAGAAGATATCAATTAAATGCAAATAAAGATTAAACAAAGGAATGAAAAATACACAGAAATAATAACAGCGAGAGACAATTTTCAACGCGGTTCACCCAAACTCGGGCTACATCCACCTATAGAGAGTCCAATATTATTATCCAGCAAATCGAACCGATTACAACAAGCAATCCTTGCAACTCAATACCACTGCAAATGCTACAATACAATATCGAAATCCCACCCACAGCATACATCCCAGCTACTTATAACAAGCTTTTTGGAAGCTTCTAGAATTCGGGTTTTACAATGTCATTTTTCTTTTGTCAGTTAACAAAAAATTAACAACTAACTCCGAACGGGAAAAAAAAAGAGGGAAAAAAATCTCCCACTTACTTGCATGTCTACAATACTTGCATGATCAGTCACCACATACCAACAATCTCCCACTTGGAGACTGATCAAGCTCCACACCAAACAATCTCCCACTTGGAGACTGATCCTGGACGACACTGCTATGCGTGCAGCTCCCACTGGAAATAAGCACCCTGGACTTTGTTATTCTAATTTTATTATTTTCAATCTTGAAGACCAATCAAAGCTGAAGAGGAGCTCAGCTTCTCCCTTGTCACCACCTTCATAAACATATCCACTGGATTTTCATCTATATGTACCTTTTCTAGTCTTAATCGTCCATCCTCCAACACTGACCAGATGAAGTGATACCTCAGCTGTATGTGTTTGGTCTTTGAATGCAAGGCATAATTCTTTGCAAGATGTATGGCACTCTGGTTGTCCATAAACAAATAACTATTAGCCTATTGTTTGCCCAATTCTTCCATAAAAAATTGCAGCCATATCATCTCCTTGCTTGCCTCTGTTGCAGCTACATATTCTGCCTCTATAGTGGATAAAACAACCACCTTTTGCAACCTTGAGATCCAACTCACCGTTGTCCCACCTACAGTAAAGACATAACCTGTAGTACTCCACCTGGTATCAATATCCCCTGCCAAATCTGAGTCCACATAGCCTGCTAAATCAATATTATAGCCCCCAAAATATAAATGTTTATTGGATGTGCCTCTCAAATACCTGAGAATCTATTTTACTACATGCCAATGCTCAAATCTGGGATTACTCATATACCTACTTACAACTCCTACAGCATGTGCAATATCCAGTCTCGTGCATACCATGGTGTACATTAAACTTCCTCCAACTGAAGCATATGGTACCTTGGACATTTGGTCTGCCTCCTCTAGTGTCTTTGGACACATCTCCTTAGTCAATTTCAAATGATTGGGCAAAGGTGTGCTGATAGCTTTTGCATTCTGCATATGAAATCTCTACAACATCTTTTCAACATAATCAGCCTGAGATAGAGTCAATTTCCTGTTCTGCCTATCTCTGCAAATTTTCATACCAAGGATTTGTTTTGCTGCCCCCAAATCCTTCATAGCAAATGATTGTGCTAACTATTTTTTTAACTCTCTTATGTGATCCATGTTAGACCCTACTACAATCATGTCATCAACATATAAACATAAAATAATGTAGCTGTCATTATCCAACCTCTTGAAATAAACACAATGGTTAGAATTACATCGGCTATAGCTTTGCTCAGCCATAAAACTATCAAATTTCAAATACCATTGACGAGGTGCTTGTTTCAAGCCATATAAACTCTTCTTCAATCTGTACACCAATTTCTCCTTACCTTTGACCTCAAATCCCTGTGGTTGTTCCATATATATCTCCTCCTCCAAATCACCATGGAGAAAGGCAGTTTTCACATCTAGTTGTTCCAAATGAAAATCTTTAGTAGCCACAATACTTAAAACAATATGAATAGAAGTCATCTTAACAACCAGAGAAAAAATCTTCTCAAAATCAATACCTTTTTTCTGTGCAAATCCTTTTACAACTTACCTAGCTTTAAATCTTTTCTTACCTCCATCTTCCTCTTTCAGCCTATAAACCCATTTGTTTGGTAAAGGCTTTTTACCTACAGACAACTTACATAATTCCCAAGTTTGATTTTTTAGCAAGGAGTCCATTTGATCTTTTTTTGCAAGCTCCCACTGAACCTTTGTATCCACCTGCATAGCTTCATCATTCCCTTTTGGTTCACCAGCATCTGTTAAAAAAATATATTACAAAGAGGGAGAAAACCTTTCAGGAGGTCTACTTAGCCTTGTTGACTGTTTAACATTCACTAGATTTTGTGATATTTCTTGTTGTTGTTGCGGAGCATGAGGAACCACTGGAACATCATTATCTGGAGTATCATCCAACACCACATAATCCTTTTCTTTCTTCTCATGCTGCTACAACTGATCTTTGTACAACACCTTCTCATTGAATACAACATCCCTGCTTCTCACAATTTTTAGATTTTCAACATCCCAAAGCCTATAACCAAATTCATCAATGCCATATCCAATGAAGATACACTTTTTTGATTTTGCATCTATCTTGGTTCTATTTTTAAAATCTACATGTGCAAATGCTTCACATCTAAAGGTTTTGAGAAAAGAATAATTCACCTTCTTACCTGTCCATGCTTCCTCTAGAATACCATAGCCCAAAGGAACTGAAGGACCTCTATTAATTAAATATACAACGGTATTAACAGCCTCTACCCACATGTTTAAAGGCATCCCAACATGCAATATCATGCTCCTTACATGCACCATTATTGTCCTATTCATGTGCTCAGCAACTCCATTTTCTTATGGAGTCCTTGGAACCATTTTCTGCCTGCGAATTCCATTAATGGAACATTAATCCTCAAATTATTTGTTGCAATACTCACCACCATTATCAAATCTGAGACATTTTAATCTTTTACCTGTCTCATTCTCAACCAAGCTTCTCCATTTCTTAAATGTTTCAAATACATTAGATTTCTGCCTAAAGAAATAAATCCAAACCTTCCTAGTTGCATCATCTATGAATGTAACATAATACCGAGAGTCACCGAGAGAGGATATCTAAGCCGGTCCCCATACATCTGCATGCACAAGATCCAACTTTTCATCTTTCTTTTGCTTCCCATCCTTGAGAAAAATAAATCTCTTTTGTTTGCCATACACACAACTTTCACAGAAATCTATATTAATACATTTCAGACCTGGTAAAACTTTCTTAAAATGAAGTACCTTCATACCTTTTTCACCAAGTCTGTTATGCCACAATGTTGTCTCAGAACCTATAGCAACTATTTCAGTCTCTTCTTGCGAACTCGCAACAACTGTTCTTGAACCTGTTTGTTTTTTCTTTGCAACAACTAAAGTAGAAGGAACAGTATGACCTGTATAAAGATATAAGATGCCTACTTTCACACCTTTTGCTACTATTAAGGCACCTCTTGAAATCTTCCAATTTTTATTATTAAAAGTAACTATGCAAACTTCATCACTTAGCTGCCCTGCTGAAATTAAATTCCTACTTAGCCTTGGAACGTGCCTTACCTTTTGTAGTAGCCAATGATTCCATTCTGCAACTTAATTTTAATTCTTCTCTTTCCAACAATCTGACAGGGTTCATTATCTCCCAAATAAACTAGCCCAAAATCCCCTTGGACATAATCAAGAAAATAACTTATATGGGGTGTAGCATGAAATGAGGCCCCTTAATCTAAAACCCATGAATCATCAGCATTATCTAGGGAAAGAATCAAAGCATCATCTTCAGATTTATTACATACCACATTTGCCTCCTTATTGCCTTCTTGTTTGTCTCCTTCTTTATTCTTCTGAGACCAGCAATCTTTCTTCAGATGACCTAGTTTCCCATAGTAACAGCAATCCTTCTGTCCTCTGGATAGGGACCTCTTGTCCTTTGATTTTCCTCGTGACTTCCCATGACCGCTAGAACCTTTTCCTCTCTCCTTTGATCTGCCCCTGCTTTCTCCATTCCAAACACTACCTGATGTGGACCCTCCTAAGCTTTTTCGTCACATTTCCTTGCTAAGGATAACACCAACAACATCATCAAATTTCAAAGTATTTAAACCAGAGACAAAGTTACAGCCATTACCAAGCTATTCCAACTTTCTGGCAAAGAACATAAAACTAAGAGAGCCCTCAGCTCTTCATCAAAATTCACTTTTACAAAAGTTAAATGATTGGTAATTAAATTATAACTCATTTAAATGATCTGTCACAGATCCACCTTCAATCATTTTCATATTAAACAAATGCTTCATGAGAAATACCTTATTTGAGGTTGAGGGTTTTTCATACAATTTAGCCAAAGCTTTCATCAGTTCATTTGTTGTCTTCGCTTATGTTATATTGAATGCCACAGATGGTGCCAGGCACAACCGAATGGTTCCCAGTGCCTTTTTGTCCAGAAGATCCCAATCCTCATCAGTCATTGCTGCTAGTTTCTTGGCTATTCCTTCCAACGGCCTCCATAAATCCTTTTGATAGAGGTAATCCTCCATCTGCATCTTCCATAACTGATAGTTCTGCCCATTAAATTTATCTACATTCAATTTACCCTCGTCCGCCATTGCTCCCACTTAACTGTGAGACTCCCACTCAACCATGAGACCTTTCTACAGACGATAATCGAACACAACCCGCTCTGATACCACTTGTTAGGAATTGCATGCAGAAGATATCAATTAAATGCAAATAAAGATTAAACAAAGGAATGAAAAATACACATAAATAATAACAGTGAGACAATTTTTAACATGGTTCACCCAAACTTAGGCTACATCCACCAACAAAGAGTCCAATATTATTATCCAGCAAATTGAACCGATTACAACTAGCAATCCTTGCAACTCAATACCGCTGCAAATGCTACAATACAATATCAAAATCCCACCCACAACATACATCCCAACCGCTTATAACAAGCTTTTTGGAAGCTTCTAGAATTAGGGTTTTACAATGTCATTTTTCTTTTGTTGGTTAACAAAAAAATTAACAACTGACTCCAAACGGGGAAAAATCTCCCACTTACTTGCATGTGTATAGTACTTGCATGATTAGCCGCCACATACCAACATTCTCCCACTTGGAGATTGATCAGGCTCCCACACCAATCACCTTTAGGACTGGCTTAGTCCCTTGGTCATACAATTCAAATCATGGCTGAGAACAAAATATTCACTTGAAACTACTTTCGTAAAAGACAAAGAAATAGAGACATGTTGATTAAGTTTTGGGAGGGGTCAAAATCAACAAATTAACCTAGTGAGAGACCAGTGTGTTAATCCAATGGGAAACAGAGTCAAATTGTATGAAACCTTTGTATCATTCAAGCAACATTATCTCATAGTTGAAGGACTAATGGAATTAATACCTTATATCAATGCCTCCTTGACATGGAAATACAGAAAAATCCTTTTAAATTGTGAGACAAACAACAATTAACTGAACATTTCTCAAGCATTTATATCTCCCCTTGAGAGAAAGCAAGAAAAACATGCACTATGCAATGGATTGTAGAGATGGACTGAAATGTCCTTGATAATTAGAAATCATATTAACTCCATCAAATGTTACACATAAAGAATTCAATAGCCAATGTATCCCTGTATTAATTTGAAATAACAATACTCTACAGATTTGAACACATATTAAGAAGCAATTCCATTCTATTTACAATGGATCAAAATACAGAACACCCCACTGTTCATAACCTGAGACTCCGAACCTCTCCTCTTTTCAACATGGCCCTGATTCCCATTTATAAGAACATGGGAGCAAACAAGCTATAGGCCATGTACAAATGTTGAATTTTCATTTGATAGACCTCCCCATTCCACTATCAAAATATGCCAAATGGCATCATTGCCGCATAACATGACAAATCGCATCCCACTCTCCATATAGGTCCCTAGCAGCATGGCGGTTACATCAGAAAACTAAATTATTTCCCAGAGAGGGAATACTAACTGCCTTATCACTTACCAGTCCCACTCCTGTTTGGAGAAGACAAGATGTTATAATAGGATGGTCAACCATTCGCATGGCTGACCAATTGTATGCCGAGCTCGGCTACCCTTAACAAGAGCACTACTGCAATTAACAAAATCCTCAGCAGCTTCCAAAAGGTAGCACCAACCATGCTTTGCCACATACCAAGCATAGGGAGATTACTTCCCATCTTTCAACAAGAAATCTCCTCCTACACCAATGCTCAGGCTGCATGTGGAAATCACACACAACATCCCCCAGTGGTGACGAACCTTCGTCCAAACCAGGCAAAGTTGCAGTCATGACCTGCTTCCCTACTTTCGCCAACTTCACCGGAGAGGGCAGCACTCCTTCCATTGTTGCCTAAGCATTATTGGAAGACTCGATGCTGCTAGAGGAAGAGAGGAACAAGTGCTGTTTCTTTGCCTCTTCCCCCTGTCAAGCACATCTGCGTAGCATTGATCGACTATAGTTGCCAGGCAAGAGAGCAAACTCCTCATCTGGGTGGAGATAAGGGACAACATGGAAAGGAAAAGGCAATTGTGCCTATTAGCCAACCTCATGATTCTTCCCCGAACCACCCATGCCTCAAGATAATGCTTCAAGCTCTTTAACTTTGAAATCACAGAGAACTAGCCAAGAGAAGAGGGATGCACTCTAACAAGCTTGAGGTGGTAGACACATTTTGGTAGGGCAGGATGAGAGTCGCATAGCTTTTCTGAATAAGGCAATATGTCGTCCAAATGAAGGAGGCTGCCTATTTGTAATAAAATACCGCCATCTGTGCTTTTCATCTCCTGCTATATCGAGGTTATCTAGACTCTGTCAGTAGTACAACAGTTTTGCCTTCAATGGGAAATTTTGGGAATTCTACGATAGTCATCTGATATGGATATGGAGGTGCTTGCCCTTAATCCCTCCTAGGCTTGGTAAGTATGAGCTTGGTCACAGTACTTGCTTTTATCATCGAAGAAAGATCAGAGTTGGTTTTTCGATCTCCACACATACTTACTACCAAGCCACTCACATATATTCCTTATTCAATTCTCATATTGAATGGTGATCTTGCCAAATCCTTATGAAAATGACTTGATGCCTGAAAAGAACGATCACCATGTACAATGGCGGCACAAAAAGTGCCAAGACCCTACAATCACTATCGCAACACGCCTAGCCTATCACTTCGCATGCTTCAAACCAGCAATCTGATCTCATTGTTTACCGTGCTTCTCCATCCTATCAATTCGTTCAACCTCAGCCATTGGATCTGCCTTACAAACCAAATCAACGACTCCCACAGATAGTCGGCATGCAAATAGGAAGTGATCTATTAGTTTTCAAATCTCGATCGTGGATCAACATTGGTCAAAGCCCTTAGCAGAAATTCAAAAATGCTCTGGCTGCCCAAAAAACATCATGATCACCTATGCCACAATTGTATCGTACTCCCCGCACAGAGCTGTTCAGGGCCTTAGCAAAAACTCTGCCCTCGGTGAAATGTACGTATTAGTTACACATCAGAGCCCTTAACACACCTTTTGCTGCTTTGTAGGAGCCTCAGCATAGTCTCACCGAGGGTAAGCCTCTTAGCGGACAAGTGGCTTGGGTGCCACGTGGTCATCGTGTTAGAATTCATGACGTTGTCGAAGCTTAGCATAGAGTCCGGCGAAGAAGATGCTTCCGCCAATGCAACCATGTCAGAATTTGAAATCGGCACATGCGAAAAGGCTCTTATTTAAAAGAGAGGTTAAGCTAGGTCGAATGGCTAAGGGGGACATATGGCATATATAGTTGTGGAAATTAAAACATCACGAAAAGTATGGGATATGGTAACCATTGAGATCAAGGGGTAGCATGCAATCCTAGGCGCGAGGGCCGGTAAACCAATGGCAGAAGGAGACTCAAAACAACTTAAGGAACCGGGAGAGAGCCATAGTCGGTCAACAAAGAATTAGAATGACAAATGACCCAGGCTGACACGGCAAGACATCAAGCTTAAGGATCCAATGGGGGGTCTAGCAGGCCTAGAGGAGTATTTCAAAAGCTGAAGCATGTATCAAAATGTAGGTCCAAACAGACTCAATGATGTTTTAGCAAGTTCAAATACACACCAAGTAGAACGCAAATGACCATGTATTTGTCCTTGTGTATGTAGATGCTCATGTAATGCTTTAGATTTTCAATTGCAAGTGCTTTGTAATGACAATGTGATATGAGCTAATGATGATTTACATGACTTGGGGCTTTGTCTTTTAATACAACACCCTAACATCCAAATTCAAATATTTCATGCATGAGTCGATGCATAACAACTAGTTGAGATGAAATTGACTTGGGCCCATGATTAAGTTTGAATTTAGAAACTAAAGGTGAAGGCCAGGCTTGCCATCTTGAATGAGGTTCAAGGTCATATAGGTGGTCTTGACCTAGAATTGGAAAAATGCAAATTAACGATGAAATTCAGATCTAGGAGAATGAAGACTTAGATTTAATTATGATTTACAAAGGTCAAAGGGAGTCCAAAGCGGGCAAGGAACTTTCCACTTCTACATACACAATTTTTTAACTAGCAGTTGCACGGAGTTTTCGCGCAATGGATCTGCCGATAGGCTATTAGTAATGGAAGAAATAAATTGTGAAATGAAATATAGAAATAAAATTTCATACTTATATTGTAATATGAGACAATGACAATGGTGTTTTACTTTTTGCAATGTCTAAGAAACATTTTTTAATTTACATTTAAAATATATAGTATTTACAGTAAATTTTCCTTATATGAATAGGAGTAATACAAGGTTTATAGAATTTGGGTTTTCATTAGTAACATAAGTGTTCTCTTGTATTATAGTATTTAGGGTAGTATCAAATGCACGTGTATTAAAGGATAAAACATTAGTATGATGTTGTTGATGATCACATAAGGTAGAGATATTTTCATATTTTTAATGCAATAAAATCCATTTGAATTTGTAGTGAGTTCTCCATGGTGGTGTGACAAAGTATGCTGAAAATATCAGTAAAGAAACACAATGCTCGGTGTTAGTAACCACATCAAGCATAGAAGGATGCAAAAAACATGGATCATTTAGTTTTTTTCCTCAAAAAGACATTTTTAATATTACCAATTGCTTAACTGCTAACATTACATATTGACCATCTTACAATACTTAATGCTATAGCCAATATAATCTCTTAGAGCTCATCTTAAGCCAAGCAATTGGAATTGCATAAATAATAATAAATAAGAGACATAATCACTCAAAAATATACTATACAGGAATAAATACAATTATATTAGAGACTATATATTATATATAAAATAAATATAAATAAGTTATAAATACTAAATATTAGCAATATCAATGTTAGAAATTAACCAAATTGTTGGTTAATATAATTATTGGTTTTCATTATGGTTTATTAGTACTTATGTGTTTCTTTTGTTTAATTTTTTGTTACTATTATTCCTTTGTACCTATAACTTTAAGAGGAGGGCATTTGTATGCTTCCTTTGGATTCATGTCTTGGAGTAGATTATTAGCCCCATGTTTGTCAAAGAGTGGAAAACAATCTTGAAACTTGATTGTATAGTGAAATCATTATTCTTTGAATGTTTAATACTACAGAGCTAATTCAACTTCGAAGAGATCAATTTCTGTCGCTGCTCTTAAAAGAATAATAAGAAAACAATACTTTATAGTCAATCAAATAAGAATGTCTCACGTAGAAAATATGTTCATATGTGAAAATAATATTCACTTGGCAAGAGAATCAAGTATTCTCCGTATTATTTGTAACTAAAGCAGGTGTTTGAGTTTTTAGTTTAAAATATACGAAAAATAAAATATAAAAAACTCTAAAACAAAAAAAAATAGAACATTTTGATTGACTACACAACTAGAATAAATTATACACTTCCAATAGTCTTCCATTTAGTAAACTTCCATTTATACACAATTAAAATAAATTATACACTTCCAATAGAGTTTTCTTGTCAACAAAATATTTGGAGACTTAATACTATAGAGCTAATTCAACTTTGAAGAGACTAGTTTAATAACAAGAAAGCTTAAGAAAAAAATAAGTGCAAGTACAAATGGGAAGCAGCGTCAGCTGTTCCTAGCTGTTGTTGCTCTTAAAAAAAGAAGTATTAAACCATGCCTTTATAGTCAATTAAAGAAGAATACCTTTTGTAGAAAATGTGTTCATTTGTGAAAATAATTTTCACCTGGCAGATAATCAAGTATTCTCCACATAATTTGTAAGCAAAGTAGGTGTTTGAGTTTGCATTTTAAATTCTAAGAAAAATAAAATTAAAAAACTCTAAAACCAAAAAAATAGAACATTTTGATTGACTATACAACTAAAATAAATTACACACTTCCAATAGCTTTCCATTTAATAAATTATTTTATATAGTAAACCTAACCAAGTCAATAAATTTAAACATAATCAAAATAACATTTACATTTAAAAATTTTATTATTAAGGATTCCTCAATATGAATGTGTGCAATATATCCTAGCTTAGTTACATCCTAAAACACAACCAATACAAAAAATGTAAAATAATTAAAGAAAACATAAAGGTGAAATTGAATGGGGAAAAATAAAAAGAAATAATGTTCTTGCCCCAAAATGATGCATGTCAAGCTAACGACATATCCCTTTGTGATCTGATATATATCGTTACCTACTAAGAACCTATCCCCTTGATGATTAGAAATAAATTAAAAACTATGAGAAGAACTAAATTTTTTTTAGCTTATATAGTATTTCTGCATATGTTAGGCCCATTGAAAGTCCATTTGGAATCAATTATAGCTGAATCCATAAATCTAGACCTAACATCAATGGACACTTTTATGAGTTTGCTCAATACAAATCTATGCAATCATTTGGCATCAAGTTCACTTCCCCAATTAAAAACTACATCTTCCACCTTTTGTACATTTGCCTCCTTTTGGGCCACGTTATAATGAAATGGGTACACTTTAATAGAAATAAATAGATTCATTCTTGTGTGAAAATCCTTTCCTTTCTTGCTTAGCACCTCCTAGCAAACACACTCCCCAGGTAAGTCTATATTTTACTATGGTTTTTTCCCTATATGTACAAAGTTGTTCTTTGGTCTAGGTAAATATGTATTTTATCGTGGTTAATCACAATGTTTGAACTGCTTTGGTTTGTTAACTTTAATTTTGGAGACCATCAAGTTCTTTTAGTATCGTTGTGGTTGTTTAAAATTCCACACTGCCCTAGTTTACTGCAACTTAATCAATGGTATGTTTTGGTGCATCAAGACATGACTGGACCTACATTTTTAGTCTCTTATGAGTTTTGTTAGCTTCTTGAGGAATTTTTATTTATGAATTCAAACAAGCACAATGCTCCTATTGTCTGAATGAATGTGAAAATGAATGGGGAAAAATAAAAAGAAATAATGTTCTTGCCTCAAAATGATACATGTAATAATATAATATAATGCATCACTACGTCCTATTAGTTATCATACTAAATACATCAATCAACATTGAGAAAATAAAACATGGGATACCTCAGATTAAATTTATACTTAAATTACTATTATATTGCATAATAAATAGCTTTAATTCTTTATTTTATTTTAATTGTTTTTTATAAATTAGTTTATATTAAATTCTAAAATAATATTATTTTTTCCAAACTCAATTTTAATATTATATTTTTCTTAAAAATAAAACACCAATAAATATACAAAATAATATAATAAATATATATTAATGTAAATTTTTTCATTTGAATTATTTTATTTTAATAACTTGTTAAGTTCTTTGATAAATTTCTTGAGGACTTTTGGTCTTCTAAGAAGGTTTAGATTCTTCAATTGTATTGGAAGTTAACTTTGAACTTCTGTTGGTTTCAAAATTACTATAGGGTATGCCATTACTTGTGACAACTTGTTTGATAGGATTTGGAGAGGATTTTATCATATCCTTGAACCCTTGATTAAACTTGACATCCCTACTTGTCAACACATCCTCCACACTAGGATCATACAACCTATATTGTTTCCTATGATCATCATAGATGACAAGGATACACTTAACACTCTTACTATCAAATTTATTTTGTCTAATCTTATTAGGTATCTGGGAAACTACTTCACATCCAATCACCCTAAAATATTTAACATTTGGTTTCTCGCCACTCCATGCTTCCTTGGTATTTTGTAAACAAGTTGTAGTAGATCTATTCAAGACATGTGAGTTTCCATATTGACAACCTCAAACCAAAGAAACAAAGGAAGATCCTTAGATTGTAACATGCATCATGCCATTTCCACTAAGGTCCTATTCTTTCTTTCAACACCACCATTTTGTCGAGGAGTATGTCTGTTAGACATTTCTATCTTGATCCAATGATGTTCACAAAAAATATTCCTCTATTTCATATGAATTTTCATGGATTGCAATGCATTCAAGTGTAACTTGATAGAATAATAAAACCTTCACTTTTTACTGATTTGGACTTCAATAAATTATAAATTTGTTACTTTCATAACCAAGTTCCTACCCAAATTGAAGAGGCTACCAAAAGGAAGTATTGAAAATTATGGACATTATTTTTATTTTGATTCTATATATAGAGAGTAATTTAAAATAGGCAGAGAGTACGAGTATTGAATATTATGGCCATTATTATTATTTTGTTTCTATGAAATAGATATAGGGAGGGAGAGAATGATATAGATAAACACTGTCCATGAAAAAATGACAAAAAAAATAGTATTGATTTTGAGGAAGTTTGTATGGATTTAAACTCAATACTTGGTGAAAGTATGGGTTATACACATAGAGAGAGAGAGAGAGAGAGAGAGAGAGAGAGAGAGAGAGAGAGAGAGAGAGAGAGAGAGAGAGAGAGAGAGAGAGAGAGAGAGAGAGAGAGAGAGAGAGAGAGAGAGAGAGAGAGAGAGAGAGAGAGAGAGAGAGAGAGAGAGAGAGAGAGAGAGAGAGAGAGATGCTAACAATCCAAATAGAGCACGTGTCCATGGGGAGCTACACTGAAGGCATCATGTCATTTGCATGGGAGGAGGAGACAAAGAGATATATATGATAGAGAGATAGAGAGGAAAATAGATGAGAGCGATTTTGAAGACATGCTTTTAGATAAAAAGTGAGATAGATGAGATAGAGATAAAGGGATATAGAGGGAATGAGGGAAAGAGATATAGAGAAAGGAATAGAGAGAAAATATAAATTGTGAAGATAGTAATATTTTTTATGGTATACTTTATATCTATGTAAGTTTTAATTTTTGTTAATTTTTTTTCCCAATTTTAGAATTGAACTACAAATGTTTTTTGAAGAAGACACAACTAATAGGCAAGTAGTAAAAATCAGTTTTCACGTTAACTTCACACACTTACCTTCAATCACTTGCATATAAATTTAGGTTAGTTTCAATGAAATAAATAAAATAAAATAAATCAAGGGAAATGAAACAATAAGAAATTTGCAAAGTGATTATAGTTGAAACAATAGTGAATTTTAAAGCGAAACAATGCCAACTATGTTCTAAGACAAGTAGGATTTTATTCATTAAGAAAATATATTTTATCTTTTGAGCAATTAATTTAATATGATAATTATAATTGATCTAGTTTTGCTTGGTGACATTTGGTGATCATAAGATTACAAAACTAAGGTTAACTGTGTAAACATAGTGGAAAAAAAGTATTACGTTGTGTGATACACTTGGGCCTATGGTCAAGCATTGTAATGGAAAACCCTACATTAGAGATTAGGCTATCTGGGCTTGCCCATTGCCACTGCTAGTAGTTTTTTATATCTCAGGGGCTTTAAAATGTGGTAAATATTAGTTATATTTCTATTGGTCAAAATTCAACTTTAATTATTAACCTTTAATTCTATCAAATTTAGTGAGAACTTAAAACTTTAAATCCATTATAATATATATTTTTGCAAATTATATTTTTATTCAGTTAAATGCTACATTCATTTGTGTTAACAAATAGAAAGAAATGAAGTGTTAGACAAGCCTTTACAAATGTAAATAAAACTAACTCTTCAAATTAAAAAAACTAAAACTATAAAAAAAAATTTAAGTAACATATAAAGATATAATATTTATTATAAAGTAAAAACTAAACCAAAAAATTACCCAAATAAATAACTCCTAAATAAAGAGTTATTTTGTTTTGTTTGCTTAAAAGTTATTTTATAATTATTTAATTTAATTTTAATTTTATAGACATTAAATAATAATCTAATTAGTATTGTAAATTTATTATCATATTCAATGTTCTATACAAAATTTTAAATATTTGATCAATACTAATATAATATAATTTTTATTCAAACTATTTAATTCAAATATATTATTAATATACATAAATATAAAATACATTTTTAAAATATATTATTAATAAATATAAAATACATTTTATAATATTCTATAAATATTATATATTATTTTATATTTATAAATATAATTTATATATTATTATATTCAAACTATTTAGATCAAATATATTATTAATATACATAATGATAATGTATTATATATTATTTAATATTTATAGATATAATTAATATATTATAAAATACTATTTATAAATATATTCAAACTATTTAGTTCAAATATATTATTAATATACATAAATATAAAATACATTTTTAAAATCTATTATTAATAAATATAAAATACATTTTATAATATTCATATTGATAATAGATTATATATTATTTTATATTTATAAATATAATATAATATTCATATAAAATACTATTTATAAATATATATTTATTCATATCAACAAATAAAACCCATCTCATAAGCTAACAAATATTGATTAAAGAGAAAAGGAATGCATAGTACCAAACGCAAAAGGCATTTTGAACAATAAAAGTACCAAATACACGTATATGCCCTTGCCATGTAATCAACTATAGATGTTGAAAGGTAATGTATTTTGTGATAAAAAGATTTAGTGACGATACTACTTGATACTACTTATAACTAAGACATTTAAACGACATGAGACTACTTCTAACATGAATTTTTGCCCGGTGTGAGAACAACCAACTAGTTTAGAATTTCCCTACTAGCGTGAGACAATTTTAGGACCTCGACAAAAATGTCCCACATATAAGTCTATCCGCTAATTACTTAATCTAATCCACTCTACTCCACCTCAATTTAATATAATAAAACCTAATAATTACATTAATTAATTTAATCTAAATTACATAATAACTAATTATTACATTTAATTAATTGACCAAAATAACCACTAAGATAATTCTTACCTTTCCTCTGCAAAGCTTTGGGTCCAATTTAATTTATTATTTAGTTTTAATATTACCATCCGTGATAGAGGCTAATAAAACAAACGCGGAAAACTGTAAAACTTGTAACGAATGTGTTACCGGCAGGTAGACTCTGCTAGGTTTTGGATACATCGTGAAGGATATTACCACATAAATAAATCAAAGTTTAAGGTAGTTACAAATGGCGCGATCAAGGCGAAAATACAGAAAATCAAGACCCAAAGTCCAGGTTGGCCTACCCAAGCTCAAGCCTCATGTTTTCAAGCCTGCGTTTACAGTTCCAGATAAGCTCAGGGCAGTTACAAGGTAGTTATTGATTGCAATTTTTTCTTCTTCATAAATTTTCTGTTTCAAGCTAAAGACTTCATATTTGGCGACAAAAATCTTATCAAAGAAATGGCCGGTTGATTCTTGATTTGGGTGTTTTTTTTTTGTGTTTGCTGTAGCGGACAGTGGGATGAGGAGGGCAGCGTTTTGCAAAACTATCGGTCTTTTGGGGTGGTTTCAAATCCAAATTTGCTAGGTGCGCTCAGCCGTTCTAAGCGGGTTATTGAGAGCGAGAGTTTGCAGCAGCCTTCTGCGCCTGAGCCCATTCAGGTCGATGCCAATGGAGAAATTAAGGATCCCGAGTTTCAAGTCATTGACAGTGGCAGCGATTTGGAAGAGGATGGTATTTTCCTTAAACCCTAAACCCTATAGTAAACGATATAGGACTTTCGTATGGTTGGAAGTTCTGTTTTTTCAAAGCTCCGATGGTTAGGTCCTAAACCCGAAAGGGCATTACCATGCAAGAAGTAGTTGATAATTTGTCTTAAACCCTAAACCCAACGATAATTTATAAGGGCATTTGCTTGTTTGTGAGCGGTTTTCTGCAACCCCAACTGCTTAAATCTAAAATCCCCGAAACACGGATAGATGGGAGTTGATGCTAAAGAGTATATTTGAAAAAGACGATTGTCTGGTTCAAAGCTGTTTTCTTTAACCTTGATTGCTAGAACTCAAAACCCTAAGTAATTGATATAGAGCATTAATTTTTTTTTTTGATCTGTAAGCCTTGGAGGTCACAAGGGGGACCTCCTCCCCCATCAACATATCCACTTAACCAACTTAATCAACTTAGAAGCCACATAGAAACCGCATGTTACTTGGGAGATTCGAATTTGGATCTCCATCGTGAGAACCTTATCACCTTTGCCATTTAAGCACAACCCCGTTCACATATAGAGCATTGATTTTTAATCATATGTGAAATGGTGTATTTAGTCTGGATGTAAACCATTAAAACTTGATCTTATGCTCAGGAGTCTTGTTGTTTTGAACAGACATTAAATTAGGTCTTGCAAGTCCTCTTGCTTAGCATGCAGAGGTGAAGACGCTATTGGAATTTTGTGGCCTTCGGTGACTGTGGACTACCTTTTCCTAGAGAGATTAGTCACAGCGTTTCACATAATCAATGTTCCTAAGCTTTGAATTGTTATCCTAGTAAGTGTAGGTAACATTTGAACCCTGACTCTCACCAGCTCAAAAGCAAAATTATAAAGAAAAATATTGAACTTCTGTTCAATCTGTGACATTGGAGGACACTTCCACAGTTTGTATTTATGTATCATATCTGTTCCAGTGGATGGTATCCGTACATCAGAATGGTCTATTCAGTTAGATAAGTCTATAATAAACTGCATTGCATACGTAATGTTGCTTTTGTGATTTACTTGGGTTTGTCCCTCTTGTATAAAATGGTTGCTTGGCAGGACATTAAAAACAACTGGGTGTTAAATATTAAGCCTGAGGGTCCATTCAGAGGTTTACTCCTGCTGCCAGTATGTGCTAATGCATGTGCAACCTCATGCATTAGATAAGTGTGTGCGTAAGTATGTAATATATTTTAAGCAGTGTTCCAAGGAGTCTGTAGGATGGCAAGATGTGCGGACAAGGGAAGAGAGTTTTGGGGATGACAAGTTTTTTCCTTAAAATTTGGGGGATGGTGATGCAGATGTGGATCAAGAACCCAATTAAGGGTTGTTGATCCAAGCATCTCACATGAACACAAAAAAGAATAATTTGAAAAGAAAGTAGTATTGTATAGATTGAACAGCTACTTATTCAATATTAAAACAACTGCCAGGCTTCACCCTCAAACAGGTGCATTACAGATTCAACATCCAGGGTTTACAAGAATATAAGCGACCAAAACAAACAGTGATGACTGAATAAAACTCTCCTATAGACAGATACCTTCACAATGAACCATTCTGGAATATGACAGTATCAAATATTTCATAACTCGGCTACAGAGGCTTCACATCAACTATTCAAGACTGAATTGAATGCAGCCTGCTACACAATATCTATGACTGATAAAAGGACGTGACCTACTTCATACTTGAAAAACCAAAAATTGGACTTCTATGACTCTATACAAACTTTCACACTCAGATATTTCAACTTCTATGACTTTCCTATCAGACTCATAACAGAATCAACAAACTTTTCCCTCAGAAATCATTCTCTAAAGGTATTGGAATCTTTTCCTTGCCCAACCAAACCGCCTCGATCAGCATAATATAATATAAGGAATTCTATTTTTGACATGGAGGAAATGGTAACCGCCAAGGACATGCATACAAAGGCATTGTAACCGTCGATTCAGAAAAGAACATGTCAAAACCATATTATAAGGGGATCGTCAACCTCAAACTGCCAGTGTTTACATGTCAATGCTATATTTGCCAGCTGCCCCACTGCTCGCCTTTATTCTTCATTCGCTGCCAATAATCCACAAGGATTTTAATGATGTCACCAGCAAGGAAAGAGGTTGAGTATGCTCCTGCATCAGATGGTGGGGGATGGCTATTAAATTAAGATATAAAAATTAATATTTGAAAAATTAACTACAAAATATAGTGAAAAGGACTTCACTGCTAGACTTTGTAGGAGGCTATACTGAGTGTGAACAATCTGAGGAAATTCTAGCACTGTTTCTTTAGTTGCTGTTTGTAAAGGTGATAAATCCAGAAGCAAAATCATACACAGTTGAATCCAGAAGCACTCTCACATGATAAAACCTGTTGTGATTCGTCATCTGAAAAACGAGTACCGGGATCCAGCATTATCATCAAACAAATAAAAATAGATACACCAATGCCAGAATTTTTTTGACTAGGTTGTTTTATAATATCAGTCAGGAGCTTCAGAATGCTCCCAAGTAAGGGATTACTAGAGAATAGAACTTGACAAAGAGGTCTAAAACAAGTTGCAGTGCCAATGTACATGTGTGAAACCCAAGCATCTTTGCTAAGATCATTATATATGCTTTCTAAATCATTTGATTTTAACCATATTAGCATTATCTGAAATTGAGATTGATTCAGCAAAACAAAAGTATAAATGGAATTCAATTACTTGGAATTTAATATGGTGTGGGCCAAAACAATTTTTATTTCTTTTTAAAACAGAATGACAGCCATCAAGAGGCAGCGGCCCTTGTAGGGTCTGGGGGTAGCGCCCTTTGCATGTTCCTTGTTGCAATATAGGGCAGGGTCAAGGGCTGGAGCCCTTGCCATCAAAGCCCAAATCAAAGTCTTTGAGGCCACAAGGACCTTCATAGTGCATTCACCTTTTTTTTTTTGGAGTTTTAAAAGTTAAATGACTGTTTTTTATAGTCCACATGGGACTTCCTCTTCCTCTTCCTCTCTTACACTTTTTGTGATTGCAATAGTGTATGAGCTAGCATATTTATAAGTTTTTTAGGGCAAGGGGCCTTGATAAGCTCCACTTTTAGGTTTAGGTTTATGGTGTTAGGTATTTTTAATTCTTTTGAAAAAGTTACATAAATGTTTTTTACATGAGGATGTGGGGATGCCTTGTCATCACTAGGACAATTAGGTGACGTTTGCATGTCTCCTGGTCCCCCCAAGGTCTATAGGGCGCCCTCCCCAAAGGGGAGCTTCCCTAGGAATGTCCTTTCCAAAGGGGAACGTCCCTAGAGATGTCCCCTACTTTGTAGGGCCATCTTGGGGATGAACTCCTTTGGGTATGGTGCTTAGGGGGACGACGAGGGAATGTTTTATCACTATTTTGTGCCCCCCTGGACATCCTCACTTTGTGAGACAAGAGTTTTTCCTTGGAGAGGTTTCCTCAAGGAACGTTGATTTTAAGGGATCAAGCGGATGGCATGCACACTAGGTAAGGGTATAAGTTGAAGAAAATGACTAGTGAGTTAAAATAAAAAGCATTATGGATCTAACTCGACAATAGTTTTCTTTTTTCCTTTTTAGTGTACTTTACAAAGTTACTCCAACATAAGTTGAACCAATTGATTCGTAATTTCGTCAAAGAGTTCAGCAAAACTAAGAATCACTGAAATTTACTCTATGCTCTGATTAGAATGTTCTTAAATTATCCTATAAGTGAGTTTGATTGTGCAAACAAAAATGGGCAATATCCAAATGAACACACATTTACAAATAACACTTAGATTTTACCCTGGAAACCTCCAAATGGAGGAAAAACCACTTGGTAGTGGCGAATAGCTCGTTTATATGATTATATTAACAAGACAACAAGTTATAGTGAGTCAATACAACAATATAGTTGTTCCTTGCTCATTGTGAAGCTTCCTCTATATAATAATTGAGTTCTCCTTGTGCAAATTGTATACAATCCAATGCTCCAACATCATGAAAGAAGTTAGGTCCAATCTGAATGCATTCTCTCCAGTTGCCTCTAAGATGGTGAACGGTCCATACTCTAGAGTTTTGGTCTTCTTGGCTTGTCTTTGTAACCACTTTTTGCCCAAGGACGACCACACCTTATCTCCCAGCTTGAGATGATGTTCCATGCCATGCTGGTCATGCCTTGATTTGTACTTCAGCTGAGACCTCTATAGTTGTTCTTTTATCTTGAGTTCGATTTGGCAAATCCTGTCATGCCCCCTCCAAGGAAAAGGAATAATTCTTAAACAAAAGAATCGAAAGGCGCCTCAGCCATAATAAGACAAAACAGTAACCATTGGCGCTAGAAGACAAAGGCGTAACAAATTAAATAGAATCAAGGGAATCGCAAGACATTAAGGAGCTCTGCCCTTATAATTAATATTATACAACAAAGTGGGGCTTAAATAAAGATTTCGGTGGTTAGGAAAGACCACAGCCTTATGAGAAGTCATGTCTCTTGAAAATGTAAAATATAAAAGGGAGATCAGCGAAGAAGAATTAGGCAAGCAAGGAAAAATATAATCAATCAAGTCTCATTCAAGTCTACAGCAGTTGAAGAGTGAATGAACATTATTTATTTAAAGGAAAGATCAGCAAAGGAGAATTAAAGCAATCAGCAATAAGAATATTAATTACAGCAGCAAAGAGAAATTACTTATTCAAACATAAACTATTGAACTCCATTCAAACATTAACTTGTCAATCCATCAAGAAATATCAATCAGCATTAATCATGCAAATTTATCATACAATCAGTTTTGAATGTGAGGAAGTGTCTTGCAAGTAGGAGTTCGAAGGACGTAACCCTTTTATGCTCTGGGGCTAGGAGTTGGAAGGATGAAACTCTTTCATGCTCTGGGGCTAGGAGTTGGAAGGTACGGGGACCCTTTCATGCTCTTAGCAAGTTAATTTCCAAAGAATTCACGATTTGATTAATTTTGAGGATTGTGTTATGATTTGTTGATCTGATTATTATCTTGAATTTCTGATGTTTCATAAAGTTTTTATCATTTTGAAGTAAATATTATTGTTTAAGGCAAAGAAATCAAGTATATTCCAAAAGGGACATCACAAATCCTCTCAACAACTTCTTTCCTCTTGCCACTTCTGAATCCTATCCTTTTTGCTCTTCTTGCTGTCCTAGTCCAACATCAAGTGGATCGGTAGGTAAATACCCTAACATGTTTCAGAAGGTGACTGATTAATACTAATAGATGAATGGATTGCTGTAATGTCCCCTTTTTGGCTTGTTCTCGATTTTGGTAGATTAGCCTATTATTTGGCCCTCGTAGGCTAATGCAGATGGTTAGAGGGTCCTGTTTGGCAGTTATCTGAGTGTTTTCTTCTCCAGAGCTTAGTTTGGTTCAGGATTGGCCTTTGTTTGGTGATTCAGGACTCAGTTTCACACACTTACTATTTATAGTAAGTCACTTTGTCAGTGGAGTCTAGTGTTACTATTTATAGTAAGGTACCTGGACGTATCATGGATGCAGTGTTGATCCTCGGGTTCAGTTGGTTTGGCAAGTTAATGAGTATTTATGGAGTTATTATCAATTAAGTGACTTCAATGATAATAAAATATTATAAAGGGATATTATAAAGTTTTTAAGTTCACTTTATGACCAATGGGGCCATGACCCTCTTTTAAGTCACTTAAAAGTACAATTAATGATTCATTAAAAGGGTGGCCCATTTATGAGGATTTATTCTAATGTTATAAAGTGCACATGAAATATATTAAATATCATTTAAATGATTTAAAAGAGACTTCTAGAGGGGATCGACCTACTTGGAAAAAATATATATTGGCTCATCAAAAGCACAAAAGCATTCATTCAATCATTTGATACTTTTGCTTTTTGGTGTGATGGCTGTGAAGAGAAGAAGTGCTAGGGTTTCTGCACTATTTGGTCATTGAGAACGAAAACTCTCTTTGATTTTTGCATTCCCGAGGTGGTGAAAGATCTTTTGAAGGATTGCTTAACTGTTGGCTTCATTCAGAGGTCAAGTTTGTGCTTAATGGGAGAAGAGATTTCAGAAGTTTACAGGGGTTTGAAGATTAATCATTTGAAAAACTGAGATATACGCTGCTGTTACATTTCCAGCTGTTAGAGCTTTCTTCATTTGGCACGTGGAAATCATATTGGTGCAGATTTAGAGTATTTATCTCTAGAACTAGCAGGGATTTTTAAATAGCTGATTGAAGACTCCATTTTCAGTGGCGTGAGGATTATTCTCTCCACTGTATGACTGCTGCAAACTTCATATTTTATTCTGGCATCCATTTTCAGAGGGTTTCAAGGCATGTTTACATGTGAGTTCATGCATTGTAACTCCTAGATTTTCTGGGTATTGTTGTTTTAGATAATAGGGGTTATTTTATGAACTGGGTTGTCAATATATTGTGAAAATACTGAGTATTTAAGATGGTATAAAATTCTGGAATTTTCAGCTGTGTATTTCCAATGCAATTTCAGTTTTGAGTTAAAAAAAAATTATTATTGCAACATCTCTTGTTTTGTGGCATTATTTGTTGTATCGAACATTGCCAATATATCACGAGCATTTATCAAAACAAACCAAACAAGGTAGAAAATTTGTGTTTGCAAGTGTCCACCTGGGGTGGGACATTTCAATTGCTCTATTGTATGAATGCTGTATGTATGGCAAAGATTCCTCTCATGCCTTTGGGAACCTGCTGTTATATCTTTTAATGATCTGCACCAAATGTCCTATTTACAATCTCCATTTGTTCATATGTTTGGGGATGAAAAGCAATACTTTTTTGAGTTTGGTATCAATTTTCTCCCACATAGTGGATGGAAACTTGCCAACAAACCAAGTATCCCTGCCTGAAATAATGGATCTGGTCAACCCTCTAATGCCCCCTTCCCTATGGGCCGATCTCCCCAAAAAAGATAGCCGACGCTCCTTGAGAGAATTTAAAATTAAAGATTCAAATTATTCCTAGCATGGCCGACCTCTCTTGAGATGGGGCGCCTCATTTCATAAAAGACAAATACTTGAAAAGCATTTAAAGACAAAAAAAAAGCAATCATTATTAATGAGAAGAGGTGCAATTTCAAACATGCCTGGGCAACGATTATTATGAAGGACAGCAATTAAGATATTGAAGAGTTATGATTTATTTTTATCAAGAGAAGCCAGTGTTATGAAAGGCTACAATTTGACAAATAGACACATCTATTCATAAGAGGATGCCTTGTTTGATAAATTATAAAGAATGTAATATCATCAGATTTAGAGGGGAGAGCAGACCGGAAATAAATATTGAAGGTTTACATGCAGATTCGTAAATGAAAGCCTTACAATAGTATCCATGCGAATTTGTGCAGACTTAGAGCAGATTTAAAGAAGTTTATATGAGAGATGAAGTGGATAAGAAACATATATGAAGACTTATGAAGCGTATTTGATCAGACTTGTGAAGCATATTGGAACAGATCAGCAGAGACAGTATGCAGTAATTAATTTATGAATAAGTTTGATTTCTCTTATATGCATATTTCATATTCTTGCTACTCAGAAATAGATTATATATGTATTTATGTATGTCTTTATCCTATAATCAATCAAATGTAAGGTTGAAGGAAGCAAGTTATGAGGATGCTGTTTATGAGCCTCGCATGCTAAGCACGCCACACCAAGGGTGGAATCGTCTTAGTTGGATGTTCCTGCCGCTTGGGGCCAATTGGTGAGTTGTCTGGGACACTCGTGCTCTTGGGCTTGGGTGGGTTGAGTAGTTTACAAGCACCTCTTTCAAGGCTTTCCTTTCAAGCCAAACTATGACTGGTTGTTAGAATGGATTTAAAGAGTTTCAAAGAGGGACGGATAAGGTAACATGGATAGGGAAAGCATGTGCAAGTTTATCCGCCAAGTATGCCAACCCAAGGGTGGAATTGTCTTAGTTTGGATGTTCCTGCCGCTTAGGCCAAGGGGTGGGTTGTCTTAGTTTGGATACTCGTGCTCTTGGGCTTGGTATGGATAGCTTTTAGTGGACTTATCATGTTTCTCATCCAAGTCCTATTATGATTAAACTTCCACTATGCATTATGGCTGATTTTCTATCATGCACCATAGATATTGTGTAGTTTATATAGATTTGAAATAGTTATATATCTTACATGGTTTAAATAGATAATATATTATATATGTTTTGATCATATGAATTATATTCCCAATATTATCTAACATGATTGCAGGACCTAAACCAAGATTTATCTTGCTTAAAGCATCTAATTGGTAAGTTCTAAACCCTAACTATATTAAACTTGTGATTCTAGGGCAAGATTTAGGGCAATCCCAAAAGGGGACATTACAAACCCATAGTGCACCCAAACATTGACAAAGAACAAATCTGCCGTCTTTGTCCTTGTGATAGTCTTTTTGCAGGGGGGTTAGAATGCACACATTGTTAAATCTATCAACAATAATAAAGAGATAATTATTCCCATGCTTGCTCATTGGTGGCCTACTTGTGAAATCCATAGAAATGCTTTCCCATGGTCTAGTAGGCACAAGTAGATGAGTGTACAATCCTTCCTTTCTAACTTTGGATTTACTAGTGCAACACAACTTGCAACTTCTAATAAATATTGCTACTTCTACTTGCATTTTAGCTCCCAAGACACATAGCTTTGCGAATGAGCTGCTGTCGTAGCAACACCAATCTGACCTGCAACTTTGGAGGTATGTGCCTCCTTCATGAGTAGAAACCTATGCGCCACACAACTTACCCAACTTATAGAGAAGCCCATCCTTGAGGTAAAGTCCTCTTCATTCTTGGCAACTTGTCCTTGTAGTTGTCTATACTTCTCCCCAAAATTTGAGTCTTGTTTATATTCTTCTCCATAGGCCTTTCTTTTGTTAAAGTTTCATGTTGAACCGTCGTGGTGAGAGCTAATATGGGCCTAGATAACATATTTGTCACAATGTTGGTACTTCCTTTCTTGTACTTGATCACCAAATGGGACTGTTGCAAAAATCCTATGCACTATGCTATCTTGCTTGTTGTAACTTGTTTTGGGCTTGCAAATACTATAATGACATATGGTCAGCATGCACAATAGTCTCTTTTCCAAGCAAATAGTGTCTCCATTTCTTAATGGCTTGAACTATGCATATAACTACCTATCATATATTGGGTATCCCCTTACCATTTAAGGTAAAACTTTGAATGATAACGAAAAGATTTACAACCTTGTAGCAAGATGACACTCATGGCATATTCACTAGCATGGGTTTCAACATCAAAGCGCAACTGCAAGTTATGTAGAGCTAACATCAAAGCATGTCAAATCTTATTCTTCAACAATTCAAATGACTGATCAGGTACCTTACCCCACTGAAAGTTCTTACCCATGGCTACAATTGAGTGCAAGGGATAGAAGTTCTTACCCATCATACTCTGCCTCATGTTGTTGTGCCCCACCAAAGTCTAGAGAGGCGGACATATCCCACTTGTTTGCATGTGTTAACACAATTGCTCCTTGGCTTTGCAACAATGCAAGAACTTATTTGGCGGTTTTACAAACTTCATATGTATTGTTGCATGCCCTTGCAATGTCCTACCTTGTTCTTCGAACCCACAACCCTGCGCTACTCCATATCCTGTGGACTTGAAGCCTCTCCCTACAGCATGTGTACTTGCCTCCCAAGCCTATGACCCCGCTACACTTATACTTCTTGGGCTTGCCCACCTCCTTGACAACTTTGCACGCATTTTGCTCGTGTGGCTCCCAAGCCTGCAGGTGCACAGTGCACTCATTTTGTGGGCCCTATCCATGACTTTGCAAGTTGTGAAATGTAAATTTGTCTCCATGCCCTGCAACTTAGTCGTTTCCATGGAAGTGAACGTCTTGACCTGATGCATGTATAGGCAAGCTATAAATGCTCTTACAGGGATGTGATAGGGCCTGGGTGATCTTGGAAAACTGCAAATACATACTGGTTGCTATTCTTATGACTATTTGTGATCTCAATTGTGTCCTCAATTGCCTCATTGCAGGGATTTGCTATAAATGCATACCCAATGAATTGGAAGCAAAAACTTCCACATTTTGGGGCCTGCATTAGTGTGCTGAATGCTTGGGGCAGATCTAATATGCCTGCAAGTACAAGGAAACCTCATGGGCATGGATTCACATATAGGTCCTGTGGTTAATGTTGCAACATGACAAGAGTGATTTGAGACATGTATGCATGGGGAAAATTAACATTGTAAACCTGTGACCTGATTGCTTACTTACATGACTCCAGAAGTTTCCATCCCCTACTCAAGTACTTCTATCTGATCCTAGGCGGATTTATTTCCTCAGGCAAGTACTCTTCTTCACTTGCTAGTGTGTGCTATTTTGACATGATTTCAGTTGACTACAAACTGCAAATTGCACGTGTCTATGCCATGTTGCTGACAAAAGTCCAGATGCTATATATATTGAAGTTTGAAAGAGAGACAAGGTGGTTGTTGGTTGGCTACAAGAGAGGAATATTGAAGGACTACAAAAAGGTGTCCCTGTTCTGTAATACACCTGGGGTATAAAAAACTACATTTTTGAGTTTCAGCTCCACCAGCAAATGTATATTATAATCCATTGAAGCAGATGATAATGAATATACGATTGTCATTGTTGTGAATGTCTCCATGAACTTCTAAGATATCTTTAGGAACTTGTTTTCCTCCCATCACCTTTACTAACTTGACTGTTATGCATGATTAGTTAATCAACATAGAGGTTGTAAAACCCTTGTGAAGCTTTCTCAAAAAAAAATTTCATCATAATATGGGGAATATGTTGGTTTGTTCATGGATCTTTGAAGAGCTGTAATATCAAGGTGATGTGTTTGGCCCAGGTTATGTGTGTGAATGCAAACCTGAGTCCCTGCTGTCCTCATTTCCATTGTGTTGCAGGACTTTTGCATTCCATGTGCATTTGTTTTCTTGACCCGCAATTCAACTCGGTCACCCAATCAGGATCAAGGCACCAATCTGTAGAACTCTAGCCTCCCACCACATATACATTTTCAAATGCAAAGCATAAAATCATTCACGTTAGATTTACGATTAGGTGTGTCCCAACTCGAGAAGTCCATTATATCCACAAGAACATATCACAAAGGGAGCTTAAGGTAGAAAGATCATCACATGGCTTTGCATTGTTGTTTCTCTTGCAAGTGTGTATGAAGGTTGTTCTTATTTTCACATATCATAGGGGATAAAAGTTTGCATACCGTAAGTTGCATATACACTTTGCATATCTACTTTGAAGAGAATTTATGTTATAAACATTGTTTCTCTTAGTTTTTGGGACAGGGGGACGAGTTTCTGGGGACGGCCAAAATTTTCTCAAATTTTGGGGACGGTAGGGTATAGAATAATATATTTTAATAAAAATATAAAGGTTAAAAAACTAAAAAGAGATGCAAGTAGCCTAAACTAAATGTTGAACAATGCCAAGACCCAATTCAAATTGTTGAATCATGATTCATACATCAAAATGACAAAATGTAATACTAATAATTAATATTTGAATATCAATGATCATTCATGAACCATCATACTTCATACTCATAGTAGCTGAAAATCAGAATCCATTTCAAATTGAAATATTTAAGTAATTTATAAGTTGGAAGTACCAAGTGAGTCTCATTATACAAGTGACAAGCATAAAATGACAAAATTAAATTGCCCAAAATAATATCTAGAGCTGTTTTTGTTTGAGCAAAAAGTTCAAAAATTAGAATCATCATCATTTGCAGCTGCATATGTAGGAAACTCCTCATCATTGGAATTGTCGGAAGGAAGTGGATGTATTTCCTCCAACCTCATTTGCACAGTGTGGTCATCATCAAGTTGTCGTGGCTCCTTGGGCTCTACATCTCACCTTTGCGTTGGGCTTTGCCTATATTTAGGTGTCTTGCAATCAATTAGATGCAAGGCATTGTGCATTGCAACAAACTTTTCCACTCTCGTAGAGGTAAGTTTGTTCCTCTTTAGAGAGTGGATAAAGCTATATGTGGACCAATTCCTCTCAGCAGCAGAGGAACTAGAAACTTGTGAGAGAAGACGAATGGCAAGTGTGCGCAATGGTCCTGGAGGTCCATAGATTGTCCACCGATTGGCTTGGCCCGTGCCAAAGTGCACCTGCCAATCCTTGTCGAAGTCTTGTAGCCATTTAGTTTTGTGAACTTAATTCAGTCAACTCTGATCAATGAAGCTTCCTTTGAACCATACATTTTTTTGAAGGCTTTCACGAGGCCATTCCTCACCTCATAATCGTTAATAGGAAGAATTCTACCAACTCTTCTCACATACCATTTTGGATTCAAAGCATATGCAGTCATGTGTAGAGGGGTGTTCAGATTCAAAGCATATGCAGTCATGTGTAGAGGGGTGTTCAACTTCTCCCACCTTTTCTAGATGATGGGGTGAATATGCTCATTGTACAACTCTAGGGTGGGGTCTTTCACACAAATGGCAGCCTTCATTTGGCCAAGTTTGCAATCAATGCATTTGTACATCTCCCCAAGACTAGGACTATCAGAATCCTCAAATTTGATGACAGTGAAAACAAGTTGTACAAAAGATGTGATGTATCTCACATCAACCAAAAACTATCATTGATTAGAGTCTCCTTCACCCTCTTCCCCTGCTTAGTCTTTGACTCCTTCCACCTGTTCCAATCCTGTGTCATAAGACTCATAACCATAAGTGGCAATGGCTCTTGCAACTCAAGCATCCTCTCTACTAGAATGAAATAGGAAGCAAATCGAGTCTCAATTGGTTTGAGGAATTCTTTCTTTGCATAGGTCCGAAACAATGCCAATGAAGTATGGTGGTTGCAAATGAAAATTTGTACCTCCTTTGCATGCCCCACCGCCTGTTTCGCCCACCCTATCATTCCAATGTCTTTGAGTGCATTGTTTATAGCATGCACAGACAAGGGGTCATATAGATGTGCTTATATGTAGATTGAATCAACATACTTGCTGCCCTACAAACATTTGCTGCATCAATAATCACTTGCACTACATTTTGATGACCGACCTTCTTAAAGGAGGATTTGATACTGAAACTTAGCAGCTTTGCGTTTTCTTGGAAGGAGGATTTGATACTGAAACTTAGCAGCTTTGCGTTTTCTTGAGAAATCAATTGCTCGCAAGAAGTAAGGTCCAACAATGCTTGAAACTATAATGTTGATGAGTGGACGGTGTCTAACATCCGTCCACCCATCCATGATTATGCTGCAACCATGTGTCACCCATTTGGCCTTCCTCTCCTCCAACAAGTTAACCTTGGAATTACTTTTTTCCAAGAGAGTGGTTCTCAATCTGGTCTTGCTGGGACCCACATAACCAGGATCAGCTTTGCTTATATTCTCAAGCATCCCCTTGTACAAAGGAGATCGAGCAACATGGAAAGGAATGTTGTTGCCAAAGTAGAAATTGGCAATGGCCTCATCTGCAGCCTCCCTTCCTTGCACATTGAACATATCTATGATTGGGTTCGGTGAGGATGAATCTGTAGCTTTTCATTTCCCTCTTGACTCCATTGCACTCACCCCAAATGACGAATATGAAGGTGGCATACCTGAACCATGGTGTACTAGAAATTGATGGTGTAGTGATTTCCTTGAAAATAATTTGATCATCTTAGCCTTCTTTTCAAGTGTGAGCTTCCCACAAGCCCCAACTCCTTTACCAAGGATATGAAAAAAACGTGCATTGGTCCTCATTATACTGTGATTCCAACCATCTGGGCAAATGTTGCATTTCCATTTTCAATTTTCGCTTGAATTAGGTGCTTTATTTGTGTCCACTATTGTTGCAAACTGCTGTAAAGGATTTTTGTTGCTAAACGGCCCTTTGGCAAATCGTGACAACAACTCTATAGGGCAATCAGATTTTGATACACTCGCAGCCATAGTTGAACTGTTTATGGTTCTGCTTGGAGTTTGCGTTTGGCTGCTCACAACCGATTCCTCATCAATTTCATTCTCCAAATCAAAATCAGCATTAACACGTGATGTATCCATCTTCACTCAGGAAATCTGAAACCTGATGCAATATAAAAGAATGTTTTAAGTTTTAAGTTCTAAACTTTTAACAAGATGAAGGTAAAATAAAAAATGTTTTCATATGTTCTTTACCTAGGTACAGAACTATGTTTGACGATGTATTGTGCAATGTTGAGTTTCAGTGGATCACAACTGCATGTAACCATCTATCTACTGACAACGAGAACTCCATGATATGCTATAATGTATTTTAAACAAAACCTTTATATGCTTCTTTTATGTAATGCCCGGAAATTATTGAGGACAAAACCTTCATATATACATAATACAATTGAGCGTACATGTATGGTTGCAACAATCTCTTGTGTTCATCTCTTTGTTTTTGTAATTGTGCTTAGTACCTAATTGCTGACATACAAAGATTAGGTTAAGTGCGTAGCTTACCCCTCAGTTTTTCGGATGAGTTGTGTGTAGGGAAAACTTTCGTTTTTATTTTTATTTATACCCTTTCCAAAAGTTAGATTCACTGAATGGTAAAATTATTCTTACATTGAACAATGTGAACCATTTTTTTTTAGATATTGGAATGTAACTGTAGGTTGCTAATACTCTTGAATCAAATAGTTTAAAGCTATCCTGTTCATACACCCTTCAATTTGGAATATTTTTTTGTATGTGAGAAACCCTCTTTTGAATTGACATCCATGTTTGATGCATACTATGGCATTATTTCAAAACAATTTGAAGTGATTTAACAGGTAGCGATGATGTCACTCTTAAAATTAACAACACATGATATTCTTCAGAGTGCTGTCCTGACTAGCTAAGAATAAGTTTGTAGGGTCAGATGGTGGATGCCAATCATACTAGGTTGTGGCTTTTCATACTGGAAATGTGCCTTAAAGGAGAGTGAAGGTTTGGCTTCAGAATTTGAGCATTGTTGCATCAAACTGGGATTATATGCACTATCAAATTTCATCTCTGCGTGGAGGGATTTGAGTTGAAATACTATCAATCTAAATGCACATCCTTTAACCATCAGGGTATTTCACTCTTTCTAGATCATAAAATGTTTATATCCTCTTGTTTTTTTCACTTCTTGGCGAGAGTGAGGTCACCATGCATGGGCCCAAAGGCTCTCAGCATTATTGCCAGGTTTTGTGCAGTGTTGTCATGTATTCACAGCATAGTTATCAGGGGGTTCTATTGCAATTTGTTAATGTTAAAAGTAACCATAGATAATTACTAGGAAACCTGCAATCCCAGGGTGCAAAAATTAGTAATTCGGTTCTTACTTATACTCAATGTGGTGGACTTCAATGATCTGTGCACGAGGTATTCATAACAATTACTCCAAATCAACGAGACCCCACATCCCAGATGTAAGAACTGGCAATACCATGTTTCACTAGCTGGAGTTGCTGTTTGTGTTGTTAACATTTTAAATTTCCATAGCTGAATACCCTATAGTGCCATTCTCAATCTACCTAGATCGTATAGGAAACTTTAAAGTGATTTGTTTTAGTTAAGCATTATGAGATCACCCAATTAATTTTATTAAAACATACTAAAACTCCAAATTATAGTCGCTATCTAAACAAAAAGTGCATTGTACTTTGAAGCATAGTAGTTAAAATCTTTAATAAATCATGATAAATCACCAATCAGCCTGGTCTGCAATCCAATCATTGACAAATTTTTCCTTTGCTTGCTGGTGCAATTCCTGAGGCAGCTATTTTTTCTTCTGATTGTGGGCATGATTCCTGGGGCCAGTTTAGTTGCAAAGGGACTGGAATTTTCATCTGTTTTTTTTCAATTTGCTTATTAAATATTTGTTTTTTGAATTTTCCATCAAAACCTCATTTTTACATTGTAGATTTGGATTTTGCCTAAGTAACCAAACATTGGATTGAAGGGCACACTTGAAGGCATTCATTCTTCAGTGAATATCCGTTCCATTCTCATTTAGTTAGAGACTAATTATTGCTTCATGGCCTCAATGCCCGCATTTTTTGAAGGGTTTGGAACTTGGTTAAAAGCAATAAAATTATGAAAAATGGCATGCGCTATGAAGGTTTATGTGGGCTCAAAGGCCTTAATTTGGGCTTGCTGGCAACCCTTTCCCTGGATCCTTGCTCCGGTTTTAACAAGCCAAAAAAAATTGTTTTGAACTTGTGCTGGATGGAAAAGCAGTGCTTTCTTTTGTTTAACATGAAATTTAAAAATGACGTTTTTTTTTCTCAATTCTTGAGTGTTTATAATTTCCCAACTTTTTCCGGATTAAATCCCATTAATTGAATTACAATTTGATCTTTTGGTTTGCTGAGTCAATCCCGTTGAAGTGCTTGACGTAACTGGGCCACTTAATTTTATACTTTATAGTAGTCAGATTTTAGGCTGGAGGATGAAACTGCAACTTAAGAAGTCTGATTCTTAAGTTATAAGCTTTATAGAATTAATAATCTTGACTGGATGACTGGATCTACAGCCTTATAATTGACATGTATGAAACTATCAAAAATATGTTACTTGGTTAAGTAGGATGAGATTTTTTATTTTTATATGTATGATCTGAAAGTTCTATCATGAAAATGGTTTTACTTGTATTGGTAGCCTGTTAATTCCTTTGCTGTCCCACTTCAGCTTTTTTTCAGTTGTTTTGTTAAGCCGTGGATAACTTTAAAGTGAAATGCAATGCTTACAAATTGTCGGTTTGTTGCCTTCTTAAGCTTTATGTTGTCTTTGATAAATACTTTGTTTATACTTTTGTCTCCAGATTTAAAATCTGCACTCGGAAAGAGACGAAGGGATGGAAAAACTGCACCTTTACAGACACTTACGACCATGCAACGTGTGTATGTTAGTAGGCTGATCTCAAAGTATGGTAATGACTACAAGGTATACTGTTAGAATACAAAATGTCCTGGACATGGAGTGCTTGTGGTTTTTAATGATTTGGCTTACTATTTTGTTTCCTTCCTCCAGTAAGTTTTATTTTGTTAATGATTTTATATTTTTGCAGGCCATGTCAAGGGACATGAAGCTAAATGCCATGCAACACTCACCTGCAGCTCTCCAGAAATTGTGCAAAAGATTTCATGCTAATCAAAAGTTGTATGTTCCTTAAGCAGTGAACATACCACAACGCAAATATTTGAGATTTATATTCATTTTATTTGGTGTTGGCTTCTCAGAATGCTATCAATTGATGATTAACCACTTTATTGAGACATGGCTGTCAGTAAAGTCCATCTTCGGTTTATTTAGAGGCACAACCTCTTTTTTGTGCTTACCTTCAACTGATTATAAAGTCAGAAGTTAGATTTTTGGGGGCATCATAGGTGAGTCTAGCAACCCCAATTGCTATGGTTGTATTGTGTAAATTAATTTTCAATTTGATTCCAATTGTATTGGTAGGATATCAGAGAAACATATGGTGTAATTTGAAATATGTACTGTGAGATGCGAAAGTGCCGAGTCTTCGAAAACTGAGATCTTCATGATAGGTTTCAATATGGTTTTCCAATTTCTTAACTCATCAATTAACAAGAAGATTTAGGATTCAGTGTCTGGATCGCTACATTTTTGTTATTTTTTAGTCATCTTAGCATGCATCGCTAGTAAGCTATTTGTCAGTTTACAGTTGAAACAAGCTGAAGTTTCAACGAGGATTTGAAAATATCTTTTACTAGGTGAAATTTATTGCATGCGATTATTAATATGTATAAGTAGGTAGTGAAAATCTGTTGAAAGAAACTTGACATTTATAACTAGATAATAATCTTTTTAATGAGGATCTATTTGTGAACCCATTAAGTGCTTGCAATATTGTAGAGGGGCTGACCAAAAGCCATATAAGTTCTACAAAGCTTGCAATCTCCTCTGGGGCTGCAGGCTTTACATTGTTCAAAGATTAGCCCAAAGCTGGGCAAATGACTGTAACATCTAATAAATAGTTAGTTACAGAGTTGATGCCACATCAAGTATTTGACAGCTGTTGATGTGTTTGAGTTTATGTAAGGGTGTGATTGGGGTTAACCCGTCTTTATATTGTGGGAAGGATCTTGTTGACATCTATATCTGACATACTAATAAAAATTTAATAGGACAACTGGCAACCCCGTTTAAGTTTTTGATTGTTTCAGACAGGCTGATCAAAGGAGCTATAACTTTTATGAGGTTTGTGAGGCAAACAGATTGACCTAAGGTGTGCAAATGAGTCGAAGCATTTGATATGGGCCATGCAAGGAACAGCACTCATCCCAAATGCTTTCAAGCATTGAATGTGCATACAGAAGTAGCACCCTATTACGCATTTCACAGTTCTAAAACTTGCGAAGGTGCCACTGCAGCCAAGTTACTTGTCCACTTATGGACAAGTTTTGGTAATTTGCAGGCCGGAACGTGTGGCGAGCCCATGCTGAAAACTTGCCCAATGCCGAGTTAATAAATTTAAGTATTTTTTTTTAATTTGCTAAGTTTTGCCTGAGTTTTTGCTTAGTTTTTGTGGAGTCAAGGAGTCAGTCAAAATTGGGTCTGCCGAGTTTTGCTGAGTCGTGAGTTTTAAGACTTGACTAATTTCACATGGTGCATGTGCATGTGAATTTTGTGCGTGCATATGGATGAGGTGTGAGTTGGGTTGACCTATATCTGTGCCTATAAATAAGGTGTGAGCGGGGTTTACCTATTTCCATGCTCATTCAGTGTGAGTGAGATAGATTGATTAGTGTTAAAAGCATGAGGTATTTCCTCTTTTGTGTATCCTCTTGAATGAGAGACTAATGTACACATCCATGTTGATATCGAAGGATGATGACAATGAAAAAGAAAACAAATTGATTTAAAGGTATGCATATGGATGAGGTCTGAGTTGGGTTGACCTATATGTGTGCCTATAAATAAGGTGTGAGCAGGGTTTACCTATTTCCATGCTCATTCAGTGCGAGTGAGATAGATTGATTAGTGTTAAAAGTATGAGGTATTTCCTCTTTTGTTTAACCTCTTGAATGAGAGACTAATGTACACATCCATGTTGAATTCGAAGGATGATGACAATGAAAAAGAACCAACACATTAGTAATGTCATTTTGTTTTAAGGTATGGGAAGTATACTTTTGTATGATGGCAAGTTTCATTTTTACACTTGGTCGAAATGACTAAGTAGCATGATTTTCACCTGCAAATGGATTTTGTGGTTTATTATCAAATACAATGATTTTCTTAGATGATCAAGCCATTTTTGACACTTGACCCAAATAGGTTGAACTAAAAGTCACATTGTGTTTTCATTTGCATTTTTATGATCATAATCTCTTAGGACATCATGTTAGATAGAAATTATGTCATTCAGAAAGACTTATGGTGATAATGTATGTCTCTTTAATAAGAATGGTTATGTGAGATTATGAGTTTCATAAGAGAGAGTGTACCTTGGTTAAGCAATATTTGTAAATATTTAGGTTCCATTGTTTGGTTCACAAAATTTCAATGTGATTTAGCTTAATATCATTGCATTTATTGGCATTCTCACAGGGTTCAAGAAGATCACACATCCAACGCAATTTTTGTAATCTGTGAGCATATTAATAAGAAAAAAGATTAATTACCAGTTTGAATCAATAAGTATGTAAATATTACGGCTTTCAAATTGTTTCTTTATACACGCTTTCTTCCTGAAGCTTATAGGATTCGAAAACGTTTTTTAGGAGCTTGACCAGGTTTTTTAAATTTAAAATTTATGTGAGATTTTTAAGCATTTCGTAAAACACGTTGTACTTTGGTTAATCACCGGTTCACATTATTTCAAACTAATTTAGCTTAATATCATTGTAATTATTCTTGACGTTCTCATAGGGTTCAACAGGATCATACATTCAGTGAAATATTTGAAAAATTTCTTTTTGAAACTTTTAGGATCTAAACCTTGTACCTTAACAGTATTGCAGTCAACTTTTTCAGTAGCTTGGCTTGGCTCTATAAGTTAATATTTTATGTGAGATTACACGGCATTTTATGAGATTACATGGCATTTCATGAGACACTTAACATTTTTGCTAATCAACATCTATTAATTACGCCAAAGGCATTCCCTTTGTGAAGTGGACTGGGCTGGCTTCAAGATTGATGGCGCAGGGACGGGGAACGGTGCAAGACGATTGAAATCATCTTGCCGGTTCATTTTTCTGTTGTCAGAAAAACGATTTACCACTCGCCATGTCCGTTTGTTCGCCGGTTTTTTCTGCAGTTTCGTAGTTTGAAAGGCGATTTCCGCCGATCAATAGTTTCAAAGACTGTTTACATGTCTTTTGTGTCAAATATTATTTGTCTCACGCTGGAAAAGTGTCTAAACTCATCGGTTTTTCTCACGCTGGAAAAAAACGTGTCAAACGCTGAAGGGGAGCGCGAACAGAAAACAAACGGATGGCCTTCCGAGGAATCGATCCAAGGCTGTGGAGACAATCTTCGGTTTTTTTTTTTTTGGGTATTTGCATCAGTTCTTTGTAACTAAAATCTGTTTGCTACAATTTCAAAAAGCATAGAAAAATTGAAACCCCAGTGCTGCCTTTTTAAAAAATATGCAGAAATTTATTTCAATACAAGATATTTGCATTAACTATTCCTTTAATGCTTTAGATAAAAGGGATTTTTAAAGAAAGATCAGGGGGTGATTTATAATTTTTAACTAAAACGCGGGTTCAATCTTATAGAGAATATAAAGAGGGCGGCCACACGCCACACAAAAAAACTGGGATGCAAGGATATAGATGGAAGAGATCACGGAACCCTTTTGTTATACGATTACATCTCTAAATAGATTTTCATTAAACTCTTCATAAGACTAGCAGTTGCATGGAGTTTTCATGCAACGGATTGCCAATAGGCTATTAGTAATGGAAGCAATAAATTATGGAATAAAATATAGAAATAAAAATTCATACTTATATCGTAAGATGAGACAATGACAATGGTGTTTTGTTTTTTACAATGTATAATAAGCATTTTTAATTTATATTTAAAATATATGGTATTTACAGTAAATGTTCCTTGTATGAATAAAAGTAATAAAAGGTTTATAGAATTTGGGTTTTCATCACTAACATAGGGGTTCTCTTGTTTTATAGTATTTAGGATAGTATCAAATGCATGTGTATTGAAGGATAAAACATTAGTATGATGTTGTAGATGATTAGAGATATTTTCATATGAGTAAAATAAACACAATGCTTGGTGTTAGTAACCACATCAAGAATAGAAGGTTGCAAAGAATATGGATTACTTCGTTTTTTCCTCAAAAAGACATTTTTAATATTACCAATTGCTTAACTGCTAACATTACATATTGACCATTTTATAATACTAAATGCTATAGCTAATACAATCTTCTAGAGTTCATTTTAATAATAAATAATAGATCAACAACACAATCAATCAAAAATATACTATACAAGAATAAATACAATTATATTAGAGACTATATGATGCAGGAGTATCATGCTTCTTTCTAGTTTTTGGTTTTATTTGCTCTTTTGATGTTTTGGTTTTCTTTTGTTTGCTATAATAAAACAGGGTTCTTGTCTTTTGCATTTTGTTCTTTGGAAGATCCTGTCACTATGCAAGTATTGAACTCCCTGTCACCCGAGCAGCATGAACTTGTTTCAAAAGGGAGGCCTTTTTTTGTCGTCGTTATTTTGCTAATCCGGCTGTGTCATTTGTCATTTCTATTGAAGACAATTATAAGAGTTCGGAGGAAGTCGAAAGACCTTAGGCAGGCGGCTAGAAGACAGATGTAAGCAAACACAGATATTCCTCTGGGATGGTGGCCAAACAAGTTGGGACATGAATGTGAATCATTCTCCTTTATGGAAGAGTCGTCAGGAGGAAATGAAAAGGCATTCATTCGTTGCAGAAAAGCATCATCGAAAAGAAGGCCGATAAAAAAAAAATAGGAGGCCAAATAAAAAAGATGCAGTGATGATTACATAAGAAGACTCCTAATTGCTGTAGAAAATGAAACGACAGCTGGGAATCGGGTGCGCAGAGCAAAATATGAATTGACATCATTTGTGGAGAGAAGGGGGTGAAAAACGACAGGGGAGGATAGAATATAGAGGGAAGATTAGGGGTTTAAACTGTTCTTGGGGAAGGCACTTAGAAAAGGCCGATTGTTGCAAGCCATTAGATAGACTTTGTAATGCTTTGATTATGTAATAGAATACTGAGGATTGAGTTTTACTTTCTGTCTGCGTGATTTTCAATGTTATTAAGAATCTGCATTACATTCTTCCTATCTTTTTGGATAATTGTTGAGTAATTTCCTGTCATTAATTATGAATCTTTGTTTTGTTTGAAGTCATTGTGAAGTTGTGTGAATCTGTGACTAGCAAGGCTCCATCAGATTGGTATCAGAGCCTGAAGAGATTGGGCATTGGTAACTGGTCAAGATGCCTCTAAGAAGAATGGGCAGAGGAGGCTGAGGTCATTGTAGAAGAGACCATGGTGACCCTGAGTTGTTGCAGAATTTGGTTGCAAGGATGGAAGCCCTAGAGAGAGTGCAGAGGAGAGGAAACCATGATGTTGAAGATATAAGTGATGAGGAAGAACAACAAAGAGAAGAGAATGAGGAAGGACAAGTGGATCAAGAAGAAGAATTTGGTGAAAGACTGCTGAAGTCAGTCATGAGTTTGAGTTCTAAACCCAAGATAGAGGTGCCAACGTATGCCGAAGTCTCAATGGTGAAGATTTGATCGATTGGATCAATGACTTGGATAAGTATTTTGAATATGAGGGTGTAGCAGATGAGAGAAGAGTAAAGTTTGCCTACACCAGATTGAAGGGCCATGCTGCAATGTGGTGGGACTTTGTCCAAACTGAGAGGAGAAGGAGAAATAAGGAGAAGATCAACTCTTGGGATGGAATGGTGGCCAAGTTGAAGGCCAAATTGCTGTCAAGTGATTATCAAGCAAATCTCTTTAAGAGACTGCAGAATCTGAAGCAGAAGGATATGTCTGTGAAAGATTATACTGAGGAATTTTATAAGTTAGTAATCAAATTTGGACATGCTGAGGAATATGTGGAGAAAATAGCCCGATATGTAAATGGTCTCAAGTACAATTTGCAAGACAAAATAAGCCTTTTGTCCCCCAGGAGCCTAGAAGAGGCTTATCAACTTGCTCTTAAGGTAGAGGAGAAGTTGCAAAGGAAACAAAGTCAGCAAGAGAAGAAGAGAGGAAGAGGTTTTAGAGGAAGGGCACAACAAACAAATAGGGGACAACAACATCATCAAGGAGAAGAGGCTGGAAGTTCCAGTGGGACAACCAATAATGATAGAGGTGGTTATCAAAACAAAGGAGGAAGGTCTTATGGAAGAGGAGGTTCACATGGTAGAGGAAGATGATTTGCCAGAAAATGTTTCAAGTGCAACCAATATGGGCACAAGAGTTGGGAATGTTTTGAATCATCACAAGGAGGAGATTCAAAATTTGAGAGAAGCAATCAAGTTGTACACGCTGATCAAGAGAGTGTGGGATCACTAGTACACCACAAGGATGAAGCAGAATCAGGCGAGTCTTTAATGCTTAAGAGGGTGTTGTTGAAGCCACAAAATGAAAGTCGAGATCTAATTCAAAGGAGAGCATTGTTCAAAACCAAGTGTAAGTCACAAGGTAAATGTTGTAAGCTCATTATAGGTAGTGGTAGCACTGATAATATTTTGCAACTGAGATGGTAGAAAAGTTGAATCTTAAAAGGATTAAACACTACTCCATATAAAGTGACTTGGTTACAAAAAGGCCATCAACTATTGGTTAGTGAGCAGGCCTATGTTGATTTTCAGATTGACAGTTATAAAGATTGTGTTTTGTGTGATATAATGCCCATGGATGTGTGCCATATTTTACTTTAAAGACCGTGGCAATTTGATAGGAAATCGGTGCATGATGGAAAGGAGAATACTTATACCATTGAGAAGGATGGAGAGAAGCATACCTTGTTGCCCATAAAGGAGAAAGACGAGGACAACATCAGCAGCACTAGTAAGGTAATGATGGTAAGTGGTAAAGAGTTTTTAAGTGATTTGAAAAATGAAGAAATTGGTTATGCTTTGGTTCCTAAACCTAGGTGTGTAATGACTTCTACAAAGTTAGAGGATTTGCCTATTGAAATACAAGACATTTTGAATGAGAATATGGACATTGTTGCAAATGATTTGCCTAATGAATTACCTCCTATTAGAAGTATTAGCCATCATATGGTTTTGATTCCGGGTGCTAGCCTTCCAAACAAGGCTGCATATAAGTTAACACCTATGGAAAATGAGGAGATAATGAAGCAAGTGGAGGATCTTTTGAAGAAGGGATTAATAAGGGAAAGTCTAAGCCCTTGTGTTGTTCCTGTAGTGTTGGTTCCAAAGAAAGGAGGGGAATAGCGTATGTGTACTGATTCAAGGGCAATAAAAAAATCACAATAAGATATAGGTTTCCCATACCTAGAATTGAAGATTTAATGGATTGTTTGAGTGGCTCCATGTATTTTTTTACGATAGATTTGAAAAGTGGCTATCACCAAATAAAAATTAGACTGGGGGATGAATGGAAAACAACCTTTAAGACTAGTGATGGGTTGTATGAATGGCTGGTTATGCCTTTTGGATTGTCTAATGCCCCTAGTACTTTTATGCGGTTAATGAATGATGTTTTGAAACCATTTATTAGTAAATTTATGGTCGTATATTTGGATGACATTTTGGCATTTAGCAAGTCCAAAGAGGAGCATATAGAGCATTTGAGGCAGGTTATGAGGAGGCTACATGAAGAAAAGTTGCAGATCAATTTGAAGAAGTGTGTGTTTATGCAGACCGAGCTGGTTTACTTGGGCTTTGTGGTGTCAAAAGATGGGTTGAAGATGGATAAGGAGAAGGTTCAGGCCATACTTGATTGGCCATCACCAAGAAGTGTCATGGAGGTAAGGAGTTTTCATGGTCTTTCCAGTTTTTATAGAAAGTTTATAAAGAATTTCAGTCATGTTGTAGCACCTATCTTGGAGACTATTAAGGGGAATAAAAGACCATTTGTTTGGACCAAGGAGGCTGGAGAAAATTTCAGATTTCTCAAGAAGGTAAGTGAACAACCCATACTTGCTTTGCCTGATTTTAATAAAGTGTTTCAAGTAGAGTGTGATGCTAGTGGGTTAGCTATTGGGGCAGTCCTAAGTCAAGATGGAAAACTAGTTGCATATTTTAGTGAGAAATTAAATGAGACAAAAAGAAAGTATTCTTCTTATGATTTGGAGTTTTATGCTTTGGTTCAGTCCCTTAAGAAATGGAGACATTATCTATTGCCTAAGGAGTTCATTGTGTATACGGATAACCATGCTTTGCAGTTTATTAAAAGCCAACATAAATTGAATCAAAGGCATGCTAAATGGGTTGAGTACATTCAAAGTTTTAACTTTGTTTTGAAGCATAAAAGTGGTCAAATGAATAAAGTTGTTGATGCCTTAAGTAGGAAGCATTTATTGTTGTAAGATACAAACTAATAGTGTGGGGTTTGAAAGTTTGAAAGAGTTGTATGTAGAGGTTGCAGATTTTGGAGAAGCATTTGCAGCGTGCAATGATCCTATTTGCCAGAATAGAGAGCAATGGACAGATTACATGATTTAAGAAAGTTGGTTGTTTAAGGAAAACAAGTTGTGTATCCCTAGAGGCTCCAGGAGAGATAATTTGTTGAAGGAAAAACATAGTGGTAGTCTTGCTGGTCACTTTGGGCAGGATAAAACTTTTCTACAGCTAAGCACTCATTATTATTGACCAAAGATGAAGGCAAATGTCAAAATATATGTAGAAAGATGCAGAATTTATCAACATGCTAATGGAAGAAGTCAAAATGCAAGGCTCTATCAACCATTACCAGTTTCAACCAGACCTTGGGGATTCAGTGAGTATGGATTTCATGTTGGGTTTGCCTCGTACACAAAGCGGTAATGATTCAATCTTTATTATAGTAGATATATTTTTCAAAATGGTGCATTTCATACCATGTAAGAAGACTAGTGATGCCACTAACATTGCCAATTTCTTCTTTAAAGAAGTTGTAAGGCTGCATGGTATTCCAAGAAGCATAATTTTTGACAGGGATACTAAGTTTGTGGGTCATTTTTGGAGGACTCTATGGAGGAAATTAGGCACAAATCTGAATTTTAGTTCTGCTTATCATCCACAAACGGATGGCCAGACCGAGGTTGTCAATAGAAGCCTTGGCAATTTGTTAAGATGTCTTGTTGGTAGTTCACCTGGAAGTTGGGATCTCATGTTGGCCCAAGCTGAATTTGCATATAATGATTCCTCAAATACGAGCACAAGTTTCAGTCCTTTCTATGTGGTGTATGGTATGCATCCAAGAGGTGTATTTGAACTTCGTGATCTTACTAGAATGGAGAAGAGGAGTGCAGATGGGGAAGAATTTGCTCAAGTCATTCATGACATTCAAGATAAGGTGAAGCATAACATTGAGGACAGCAATCTACAATACAAAAAACATGCTGATCAAAATAAGAGAGAGTTGCAGTTTCAGGTTGGAGACCTTGTATTGGCACATCTTAGAAATGAGAGATTTCCTACAGGAACATACAATAAACTTCAGATGAAGAAGATTGGTCCATGCCAAATCCTTAGGAATTTTTCTGCCAATGCATATGAGATATCACTGCTTGCATATCTGAATATATCTCCCATTTTCAATGTAGCAGATTTATATCCATACAAGGGGGATATAGAGGCAGATGAAGCTGAAACAACCAATCCAACTTATGGAGAGCAATTTGGAACAATCATTGCTCCACCATAGATAGAATGCATTCTAGAAAAACAATTGCTGAAGAAGACCCGTAAGCATGAGTATTTCAAATATCTCGTCAAATGGAACAATCATCCCATTGAAGATGCTTCATGGCTCATAGAGGATAAGATTATTAAGCAGGGTCATTCAGTAGCAGACCTCATAAGTAGGAGCTCATGAAATTCTTTCCGTCTAGGGAGTTTGATGCAGGGGCATCATGCTTCTTTCTAGTTTTTGGTTTTATTTGCTCTTTTGATGTTTTAATTTTCTTTTGTTTGCTGTAATAAAATAGGGTTCTTGTCTTCTGCATTTTGTTCTTTGGAAGATCCTATCACTATGCAAGTATTGAACTTCCTGTCACCCGAGCGACATGAACTTGTTTCAAAAGGGAGGCCTTTTTTCAGTTGTCGTTATTCTCCTAATCCGGCTGTGTCATTTGTCATTTTTGTTGAAGACAATTATAAGAATTCGGAGGAAGTCGAAAGACCTCTAGCAGGGGGCTGGAAGACAGATGTAAGCAAACATAGATATGCCTCTGCGACAGTGGCCAAACAAGTTGGGATAGGAATGTGAATCGTTCTCCTTTCTGGAAGAGTCGTCAGGAAGAAATGAAAAGGCATTCATTCGCTGCAGAAAAACATCATCGAAAAAGAAGGCCGATGGTTAAAAAAAGAAGAGAAGGAGGCCAAATAAAAAAGAGGCAGCAACGGTTATAGAAGAAGACTCCCGATTGCTGTAGAAAATGAAACGACAGCTGGGAATTGGGTGCGCACAACAGAATACGAATCGACATCATCTGTGGAGAGAAGGGGGTGAAAAGCGACAGGGGAGGATAGAATATAGAGGGAAGATTAGGAGTTTAAACTGTTTTTGGGGAAGGCACTTAGAAAAGGCCGATTGTTGCAGGCCATTAGATAGACTTTGTAATACTTTGATTATGTAATAGAATATTGAGGATTGAGTTTTACTTTCTGTCTGCGTGATTTTCAATGTTATTAAGAATTTGCATTACATTCTTCCTGTCTTTTTAGATAATTGTTGAGAAATTACCTATCATTAATTCTGAATCTTTGTTTTGTTTGAAGTCATTGTGAAGTTATGTGAATCTGTGACTAGTAAGGCTCCATCACTATATAGTATATATAAAATAAATATAATTAAGTTATAAATACTAAATGTTAGCAGTATCAATTACGACACAAATTAACCAAATTTGAGCATAATTGTTGGTTTTTCATTATAGTTTCTTAGTATTTGTGTTTCTTTTGTTTAGTTTTTTGTTACTATTATTATTTTGTACCTATAACTTTATGAGGAGGGCATTTGTACATTTTCTTTGAATTTATATGTTTTGGAGTAGATTCTTAGCCCCATATTTGTCAAAGAGTGGAAAACATTATTGAAACTTTAATTGTATAGTGAAATCAATATTCTTCTCTGGAAAGTGCCATTTTGAAAAGTGTTAGGAAGGTGGAGACCACATTGCATTATATGGTTGACCATGCTTATTTTCTAGTGTATTTGTCTAGTTGCCTCCATTGTTTTGAGAGTGTCTTAAAATGTAATTGATAGCCTCTAAGTAATTAATTAGTGTGTACGAAAAAAATTTATGCAAACAATATTTGACTCATTTTTATTCTAAATAATGAAATGCATCCAATTAGTTAGCATGACTAATCTCTCTTTGTGTGTGTATTCATCTGTCTCTCTGTCTATCCCCTTCTCTCTTCCTTTGCTTCTCTTTCTCTCTTCCTCTCTCTTTCATTCTCTCTATCTCTCTCTTCACTTCTCTATTCCTCTCTCTGTGTATCCCTTTATCTCTTTGTCTCTCCCCTTCTCTCTTCCTTTACCTCTCTTTCTCTCTCTTTCATTCTCTCTATCTCTATATCTCTTTCTATATCTCTCTTCCTCTATCCTCCTCTGTCTTTATCTCACTTCCTCTCTCCCTCCATCTTTCTATATCTCTTTCTCTAGCCTCCTCTATGTCTCTCTATCACTTTTACATAATTTACATTACATAAGATATGCTATATACTTAAAAATACAACTATATTAGATATTATATATTATATAAAATAAATATGATTAAACTATAAATAAATATTTAATATAAATAACGGTTTTATAATATAATAGTATTTTTAAAATATATTAAATAATTTACATTATACAAAATATATTATACAATAATAAATACAATAATATTAGAGACTATATATTATATATAAAATAAATATAATTAAGTTATAAATATTAAATATCTCTCTCTCTATTCGTCTATCGCTATGCATTATGTCTCTTTGGGCGGGTGCAAAAAGTTGGGGGGCCAAAAAGTGGCCAACTTTTAAAATTTTTTTAGACATAACGCGAGCGCGTTATGGTTTGATATATTAAAAAAAATAGCATTTCATTTCATTATTTTATAGCAATTTACAAGAAACCCGCGGCTTGAAGAGAGAATAGAGCGCGCTCGTGTTATCCAACATCCAATCGTCAGCTATTTCTCGCTGATTTATCATCAAAATGCTGCCACGACGTCAGGGAAATCGAAGAAGTAAGTTTTATTTACTTTCTTGTGTGAATTTGTTGCTAAATAGGTAGGTTAAAATTGTTTTTGATGTAAATTTCTTAAATTTATAGGAGTTGATAGTGCACCTCCTCCTCCTCCTGAAAATCCACAAAATCCTCCATCACCTGAACATCAAATACCTGTTGAAGAAGAACCCCAACCACAAACACCTCCATTTATTCTTGAATATGCCCCTGGAACTCAAGAAAATATAATGGGGCAAATTGAAAACAATAAGAAACAAATTGAGGATATAATTGCAAGGTTGAAAGAACCTGCAACTTCAACCTTGCATAGATCTACGCTTGCTCAATCCCTTGAATATATGTTATCAAATGTAGATTCAATTAGCAAGCAAATCACTAGTTGGACAAAAAAGAGGAGAGAATTTAGAGAGTATTATGCAGACAAGTTGTCATATGAACAAGTTAAAAATGAACAAATTATGAAATTGGACTTGTGTTCTATTTTCACAAACCCACGAACAAATGAATCTCTACCCCTTACATGCAAGAGGTTCCCTATCCATTGGTGCAACAACCAAGCGATAAGGGACAATTTTGTGCCGAGGTGGTGGATGGTTTTTGACCATCCTCCATGCAACAATAATGAGGTCCCGCAATATTTTTTGAGGAAACTCTACTGCGAGTTTGTCAAAAATAAAGTGCCAAATTATTTTGATATGTGGGAGTTCCAGGGTAGAGGTGGGGGGTCAACACAAGATAGACCAGGGAACGTGTTGACCCACAGTGGCTAGCGAGACGAGCACTCGCCAGACCAGCCCATGAGCACGTTTATATCCCTTCCATTGTGAAGGAGAGTGTTGAGGTTGAGACACTTTAGTCCATTAGTGCCTTGGCTCAGAGCATCATACAACATGCTAGTCCTGCAGCACAACATGGGCCGGGGGAGAGTTCGAGTAGGGTTCCACCCCATACTTGTCGGGCTTGCAGGTCAACATGTGGTTAGACCCCACAGATAGTCATGACGCAGGTGCGCAAGCTACATTTGCAGCTGGGCAGATGGTGATGACATATGCCCTCCTGAGCGAGACTTTTAGGCTTGATACTCAGGTAAATCTTAGCAAGTTCATTGAATTGAATTTATTAAATTTTATTTTTGAAATGCAAGATTAACTAATTTAGTTTGATGATTTTAATAAAATTTTAGGGTCATAGCATTGATGCAATTTTCAGTGGTTCTCCACCTGCATATTACACTACATCATCTACTGTCGGGGTATGTAACTAGTAAACAATTATAAATATTACATGTGAATAGCATCGTTATATGAATGGTATTCTAATATCTAATTTTAGATGTTGAATAGGTTAATATTGGAGATTTCACGGCAACACCTGCCAGTGGTTGTCGACTTCAAACCTTCACGGAGGTAATAAAATAAATAGTTTAATGAATGAATTGTACTTACTAATTTTTGTATTTTATATTCATATCGTTGGTTACATTTCATTGCACATTTTTCAAACTCAAAGAATTACTACACATTGCATAACTAATAACTAGATGTTTTATTTTCAGATGATGCAGGTTGTGGAGACACCTCCCGATGTTCATAAGGCAATGGAACATAGTGCGTCCTTTGCGATTCATAGCTCTATGCCATTGACAAGGGTATGAGACAAATTAGTAAATTTCAATTTACATTCATTGTTATAGTTGTTTATTTTTAAAAAATCAAATGATTATTGATTTGAAGTTTAATTTCTATCTGGATAGTTTCTATAGGACATGACATCACCACAGCCTAATCCTGCTACTAAGGCAAATGAGGAGACAGATTATATGGTAGCGGTAAGTGATTATTTTGTTAAATGTTTTATTTTTATAACATGTAATTTCTATATATTAATGTCTATACTTTTTATTGTAAAAACTACAGATCCATGAAAAACTAAATAGAAGTATCCCTTAAGGTTCGTAGTAGACTACCCTCATACGCATCTCCATCCCTAGAAGATCAAAGGCTGCCCATGATCTATTTTCTTCACCAGACAGAGGGGAATGATTTTTTTATTGTGTTCTTTTGTTGTATGCCTATATGACATTTGTGGACATATATTTTGTATTGCATATAGTTGACATTGTATGCCTATATGGCATTCTTGTAAGCCTATATGGCTATTTTGTATATATGTTATATTTATATCCATAGATATTGATGTATGCCTATATGGATATTTGGTTAATACAAATCTTTTTTTTATTGATGGCATCCGTATTTGCATTATAAATCCATGTTTGAATGGATATTTGTAGATGATTACTTCAAATATTTAAAGTCCAATTGTATTACATAGGATGTTTGTTGATCCAATAAGCCAGCTATTGTTATTCAACTATCACCTAAACCTCATTCTGGAACTAAAAGATAAAAGTTGTATTTAAAATAAAAATGAATCATCATGTTGAATAGAAAATATTCATATTCTTTATGAGTTTCTCAATTGAAAATATTCAAATGAGTATGTTGATCCATATTCTTTATGAGTTGGTCAATTGAAAATATTTCTTAATTTCTTGTTATTATACCATATTGGGATGCAAAGAGTATATTTGTTTTTTTGAATAAGATAGTCAAAATCATATGCTTATGAGCACATGATGACCATTGCGATTATTAAATGTAATTCCTCTTGCATATAAGGCGAGGTTATGAGAGTACATTGAGTCTTACCTAATTTTAGTATGCAACATAACATTGGGGCTATAGGCTTCCATAAGTCATCAACAATCAAGGTTCAAGGTTGTCATTGAAGTCAAAGGGTCAAGGTTGTTTGTCATTGATGTCAAGGTTGATGCCATGATGTTGATAAGGTGATACAGTGATTCAAGGTAGGTGATGGTCATGAGGTGCATGATGTTGTGAATATAGTTTTCATGATAAGGTCTCTCAGTTCATGTTGATGCTGCACAAGACAAACATGGTTCATATGATGCAAGGTTCATGTTCATGGTGGATGTGGTTTTGTTCATGCAAGGTTTTGTTGTGAATATGGTTTTTATGACAAGGTCTATCTTGGAAGGTTGATATGATGCAAGGTTCATGTTCATGGTGGATGTGGTTTTGTTCATGCAATAAGAAGTCAGAGAAGACACAAGCTTTCATAATCATAATTCAATGTCATCATCAAGGAGAGTTATATTTATCAAGGGAAGTCATGAGTTTGATTCAAATGTGAATTTGTTCATGTCTTAGAACCCTAAGCCTATGATAAGTGTCATACTCTAATGTCTTTCTTCTGATGTCCCCGAGGTCTCAGAAATGTCCTAGATATCTCTTGATGAAAGTTAGAATGTTTAAGTCTTTCTTATTGATAGTTAGGGCTTGCATATTGGGCATTAAACTCTAAAAAGAATCTACTTTTCTTAAGACTTTAAAACCCTCAATTGCTTGTCGTGTGTAAAGTGCACTTTTGTTTTAATTTAATATTGACTTATAATCACAGGTTACTATCACTTAAGTCAACCTACTAAAGGGTCTTTAAGTAATTAGTTCACCAGCCCTTCAACCTAACTCAACCGGCCTCTCTGGTAAACTCTCATAAGCTCGAGTGCCATATCATAATCAAAGGTCATATTTAATTGATATGAGGGCGGGAAAAAGGATTCGAAGGTCAGTATTTAAAAGGAATTTGGAATACAAACGATCATCTCTATGCCCTTGAATTTGATGGGCATGCCTTTATAAAAGGCTAAAAGACAACTTTATGCAGGATATCATGGTATTTGTAGTGTTTAAAGATTGAAGACTAGTTAGTGTTTGTAGCTCAGACTGTTTTGGCATGTTTGGGTGCGAAACATGACCATGCCTAGCCTAAATGTACCCATCCAGATGCGTTGGAACTGTCGGTTTGGCCACATGAGGAGAAGAACAAAAGTTACACCCCTTTGCAAGTTTACACTGCCTCCTTCTGACAATTTTTGGGGCAGTAGAAAACCTTTCACCACGGGAAAACACCTCAGAGATATAAAAAAATGAGAGAGGTTATTGTAGAGGGACTCTATGTAATTGTGTTGCCTTAGACATAATGTATCTAAGTGACATAGTTTTTGAGTAACATCTCATCAAAGATTGCTGCCTTTTTGCACTTTGGACTCTTCAGAGATATTGCCGGTATAATGTAGCTCAGACTGTTTCGGCATCTTTGGGTGAAAAACAAGACCATTCCTAGCCTAAATGTACCCATCCAGATGCGTTGGAACAGTTAGTTTGGTCGCATCAAGAGTAGGACGAAAGTTTCACCCCTTTGCAACTTTACACTACCCCCTGACGATTTTTGGGGCAGCAGAAAATCTTTCACCATGGGAAAATGCCTTAGAGATATAAAAAACTAAGAGAATTTATTGTAGAGGAACTCTACATGATCACGTTGCCTCAGACGAATGTTTCTAAGTGACACGGTTTCTGAGTAACAACTCGTCAAAGATTGCTACCTTTTTACACTTTGGCCTTTTCAAGGATATCACTAGTATAATGTAGCTTAGACTGTTTCGACATGTTTGGGTGCAAAATAGGACCATCCCTAACCTAAACGTACATATCTAGACGCGTTGGAACTGTCGGTTTGGCTACATGAGGAGAAGAACAAAAGTTACACCCCTTTGTGACTTTACACTGCCTCCTGATGATTTTTGGGGTAGTAGAAAACCTTTCACCATGGGCAAACACCTCAAAGATATAAAAAATTGAGAGAGGTTATTGTAGAGGCACCCTACATGATCGCGTTGCCTCAGATGAAATGTATTTAAGTGACATGGTTTTTGAGTAACATCTTGTCAAAGATTGCTACCTTTTTGCACTTTGGACTCTTCAGGGATATCGTCGGTACAATGTAGTTCAGACTATTTCGACATGTTTGGGTAAAAATAGGACCATGCCTAGCCTAAATATACCCATCCAAATGCATTGGAATAGTCAGTTTGGTCGCATCAGGAGCAGAACGAAAGTTACAGCCCTTTGCGACTTTACACTACCTCTTTCTGACAATTTTTGGGGCAGCAAAAAATTTTTCAGCACGAGAAAATGCCTCAGAGATATAAAAAACTGAGAGAGGTTATTGTAGAGGAACCCTACGTGATCGCGTTGCCTTAAACAAAATGTTTCTAAGTGACACGGTTTCTGAGTAATAGCTCGTCAAAGATTGCTACCTTTTTGCACTTTGGACTCTTCAGGGATATCGCCAAGTACAATGTAGCTCAGACTATTTCAGCATGTTTGGGTGCAAAATAGGACCATGCCTAGTCTAAACGTACCCATCCAGATGCATTGGAACTGTCATTTTGGCCACATGAGGAGAAGAAAAAAAGTTACACCCCTTTGCAACTTTACACTGCCTCCTTCTGATGATTTTTGGGGCAGCAGAAAACCTTTCACCACGGGCAAATGCCTCAGAGATATAAAAACTAGGAGAGGTTATGGTAGAGGGACCCTACATGATCATGTTTCCTCAGATGGAATGTCTCTAAGTGACACTGTTTCTGAGTAACATCTCGTTAAAGATTGCTACCTTTTTGCACTTTGGACTCTTCAGGGATATCGCCAGTACAATGTAGCTCGGACTGTTTTGGCATGTTTGGGTGAAAAAAAGGACCATGCCTAGCCTAAATGTACCCATCTGGATGCGTTGGAACAGTCAGTTTGGTCGCATCAGGAGCAAGACGAAAGTTACACCCCTTTGCAACTTTACACTACCTCCTTCTGATGATTTTTGGGGCAGCACAAAACCTTTCACCACGGGAAAACACCTCAGAGATATAAAAAACTAAGAGAGGTTATTGTAGAGGAAACCTACGTGATCGCGTTCCCTTAGACAAAATATTTCTAAGTGACATAGTTTCTGAGTAACAACTCATTAAAAATTACTACCTTTTTGCACTTTGGACTCTTCAGGGATATCGCCAGTATAATGTAGCTCAGACTGTTTCGACATGTTTGGGTACAAAATAGGACCATGCCTAGCCTAAACATACCCATCTGGATGTGTTGGAACTGTCAGTTTGGTCGCATCAAGAGCAGGACACCAAAAATGTAAAAATGCAAAAGTTGCTTTGTGTAACTTGACAACATTGACACTTTTTTGCAACAAGACTCAAAGACTCAAACTAACCACAAATGACTCAAAAACATATGAAATAGTCTTAGAAGACCTTATTACATACAATTGTCTCAATCAAAATAAAATTTCACTTTTTGACCCCTCTTGAAGGCATGATAACCTGGGTGCCCCTGCACCTAGTCTTTATACCTTATCGTAGTCTAGACCTAAGTCACCTAGACACCCAGATTATAGTTCTACCTAAGAAACCTATTATAGTAGACCTAGTTGACATATAGTACCTACCTAAGACACTTAGATTAAATTATAGAAGACACCTACCTAGAAGACGCCTAGATCATTCTAGATTATACCTTATTCTAGTCTCTAGACAAGTAGTTGATATATAATATCTACCTAAGACACCTAGATTTTATACATTACTCTCAAGATCAAATTCATCCATCACTTAGGTCTAACCCCATGAAGCATAACATGATGATGTAAAAATGTGTATATGTGTAAAAATGCAACAGCAAATAAAAAAAGACAAACCTATGTAAACTTACAAATTAATGTGCATACTTACAACTCAATGTAACATGACTTTACAAAATCAATGTGAATACTTACAAATTAATCCAATGAACCATCCGGGTCTACTCTACTCTTTATTGTGTCAAGTATTGCCTCATGGTCAAATTCACGCACCTTCCACAAGGTCTTGTTCAAAGGTCTACCCTGATATTGTATCAAATGAACATTGGATGCCACGACAAGGTTCGAGTAATGAAGAATCTTCTGATGCATGTCAAAGTCCTGAAACAACCAAATATTAACACTCTTATGTGGGTACCTTCTAAGCCATGTTCAAGTAACAACCACTGAGCCTGTAGGGTATTCGATATTTTCTCCATCTGTAACTGGGGCCTCCAACCCTAAACCCTATACCCTATCCCTAAAGCCTCTCTCATTTTATTAGATCTTTCCCCTCACCTCTCTATCTAATCCCTAAACCCTAATCCCTCAACCCTCAACCCTAATCCCTAATCCCTAAACCCTAAATGCTATCCCTATTCCTAAACCCTCAACAGGCTCAATACTATACCTTAAACCCTAATCTCTTATCTCTAAAACCTACAACCCTATCCCTAATCCCTATACCCTTGACACTCTATTTTAACCCTAATCCCTCAACCCTCAACCCTATCCCTAAACCCTCAACCCTCAAACCTCAACCCTCAAACCTCAACGTCAAACCCTAATCCCTCAACCCTAAAGCCTATCCCTAAACCCTCAACACTATACCTTAAACCCTAATCCCTCAACCCTCAACCCTAAACCCTATATCTAAACCCTAATCCCTCAACCCTAATCCCTTATCCCTAAACCCTAAATGCTATCCCTATTCCCAAACCCTCAATGGGCTCAATACTATACCTTAAACCCTAATCCCTTATCCCTAAACCCTCCAACCCTATCCCTAATTCCTATACCTTCGACACTCTACTTTAACCCTAACCCCTTGACCCTCAACCCTATCCCTAAATCCTCAACCCTCAACCCTTAACCCTTAATCCTCAACATCAAACCCTAATCCCTCAACCCTTAACCCTAATCCCTCAACCCTAAACCCTATCCCTAAACCCTCAACACTATACCTTAAACCTTAATCCCTCAACCCTAAACCCTATCCCTAAAGCCTCTCTCATTTTATTATATCTTTCCCATTACCTCTCTATCTCTCACCTTTATTTCCCCTCACCTCTCTACCTATCAGTAAACCCTAAACCCTATCATTGAACCCTCTACCCTTGACACTATACGTTAAACCATAATCCCTTAACCCTCAGCCCTAAAGCCTTAACTCTCAATCCTTAAACCTTCAACCCTAAACCCTATCCCTAATGCCTCTACCCTAAACACTATCCCTATTCCTAAACCCTCAACCCTCAACCCTCGACACTATACCTTAAACCCTAATCCCTATCCCTCAACCCTTAACCCTTAAAACTTAAACCCTAAAACCTATCCCTACACCCTCAACACTCGACACTATATCTTAAACCCTAATCCCTTAACCCTCATCCCTAAAGCCTCAATCCTCAATCCTCAATCCTTAAACTCTAAACCATATCCCTAATCCCTCTACCCTCGACACTCTACTTTAACCCTAATCCCTTGACCATCAACCCTATCCCTCAACCCTCAACCCTCAACCCTCAACTCTCAACATTAAACCCTAATCCATCAACCTTAAACCCTAATCCCTCAACCCTAAACCCTATCCCTAAACCCTCAACCCTCAACACTATACCTTAAACCCTAATCCCTATCCCTCAACCCTTAACCCTTAAAACTTAAACCCTAAAACCTATTCCTACACCCTCAACACTTGACACTATATCTTAAGCCTTAAACCCTAAACCCTCATCCCTAAAGCCTCAACCCTAAAGCCTCAACCCTTAATCCTTAAACCTTCAACCCTAAACCCTATCCCTAATCCATCTACCCTCAACACTCTAGAACCCTAATCCCTTGACCATCAACCCTATCCCTAAACCCTCAACCCTCAACCCTCAACCCTCAACTCTCAACATTAAACCCTAATCCGTCAACCCTAAACCCTATCATTAAACCCTCAACCCTCAACACTATACCTTAAACCCTAATCCCTATCCCTCAACCCTTAAAACTTAAACCCTAAATCCTATCACTACACCCTCAACACTCGACACTATAACTTAAGTCTTAAACCCTAAACCCTCATCCCTAAAGCCTCAACCCTCAATCCTTAAACCTTCAACCCTAAACCCTATCCCTAATCCCTCTACCCTCGACACTCTAGAACCCTAATCCCTTGACCATCAACCCTATCCCTCAACCCTCAACTCTCAACATTAAAACCTAATCCGTCAACCATAAACCCTAATCCCTTAACCCTAAACCCTATCCCTAAACCCTCAACCCTCAACACTATACCTTAAACCCTAATCCCTCAACCCTAAAACCTAATCCCTTAACCCTCAACCCTAAACCCTATCACTAAACCCTCAACCCTTGACACTATACCTTAAACCCGAATCCCTAATCCCTCAACCCTCAACCCTAATCCTTCAACCCTCAACCCTAATCCCTCATCCCTAAACCCTAAACCCTATCACTCAACCCTTAACCCTTAAAAATTAAACCCTAAAACCTATCCCTAAACCCTTGACATTCAACACTATATCTTGAACCCTAATCCCTTAACACTCAGCCCTAAAGCCTCAACCCTTAATTATCCTTAAACCTTAAACCCTAAACCCTATCCCTAATCCCGCTACCCTCAAGAATCTACTTTAACTCTAATCTCTTGACCATCAGCCCTATCCCTAAACCCTCAACCCTCAACCCTCAACTCTCAACATTAAACCCTAATCCATCAATCCTTAACCCTAACCCCTCAACCCTAAACCCTATTCCTAAACCCTCACCCTCAACACTATTCCTTAAACCCTAATCCATCAATCCTAAACCCTAATACCTCAACCCTAAACCCTATCCCTAAACCCTCAACCCTCAACACTATTCCTTAAACCCTAATCCCTCAACCCTAAACCCTAAACCCTATCCCTAAACCCTCAACCCTCAGCACTATACCTTAAACCTTAATCCCTCAACCCTCAACCCTCAACTCTAATCCCTCATCCCTAAACCCTAAATGCTGTCCCTATTCCTAAACCCTCAACCCAAGACACTATACCTTAAACCCTAATCCCTTACCACTAAACCTTAAACCCTATCCCTCAACCCTCAACCCTTAAACCTTAAACCCTAAAACCTATCCCTAAACCCTAAACCCTCAACCATATACTTAAGCCCTAATCCCTCAATCCTTAACCCTATACCTTAAACCCTGAAGCCTACACCCACAAACCCTCATCCCTATAACATATAACCTCACCCTTATATCCTAAACCCCGAATATTGTGCCTCAACCCTATACTTAAATTAAACCTAAACCATATGTGCTCTCAACCCAAGTCACCCTATGCCTTATATACACTCAATCCATATTGTAAACCCTAAACCCAATATCCTTAACCCTAATCCCCACGCCTTACACACTTAATCTTATACACTCAACAACCTGAATATTAACCCTCAACTGTAACCCTCAACCCTCTAATCTCTACCCTCTACCCTCTACCCTCTACCTATTACTTAAGCCCTAATCCCTCAACCCTCAACCCTAAAAACTATACAGGCTCATGTCCTTATATACCCTAAACCCAAAACACTTACATACATACATACATACATACATGCATACATATAGACATACATACATACAAACATGCATACATATATACATACATACAAGCATGCATACATGTACATACATACAAGCATGCATACATACCTACAAGCATACATATATACATATATACATCTATGAAACATACTTATGAAACTTGAACATAAATCATTCAAAGGAAGACATAACGCGAACGCGTTATAACGCGGTCACGTTATGTCGAACTAAGAAAACACTGACAAACATGCAAAAAAGGGAAAAAAGCACAACATAATGTGCTCGCGTTAAATTGTGATTTGGGAATCCCAAGCCTTAGGCTTGGGATTTGCTTTGGATTTCCAACCCAAAGACTTGGAGTGCCTTCTCAACATCCACAGACGTGTTTTTGCAAATTCTACAAGATTTCACATAATTTTGTTCGTGCTAACCCTCAGATTTGCACGTGTTTCAAGGTCGAACAAATCAAACACCTGGGTAATGTTAGGCTTTATCTTAGCTATTTAACGATGTAATTTTTTTCACATTTTGACAATGTTAAGCCTTTCATTTTTAATTCTTTTGTTTGTGTCTGTTTTTGGGCAAAAACCACTGTTTGGTCTTTTTTTCATTGTAAATTAACCATTCATTGAAATTTCAAAAAAATTACGTATTTAGAAACTAGACTCCATTCTACACATTAGAAAAAAATGATTTTCAATTAGTTTTCAAAATTTATAGGGGTAGCACGACCAAATTTCTATTTTTTAGGATGTGTCCACTTTGAAAATTAGTAAAAAATCAAATATTCATCAAAAAATTATCAGAAAAATAAGGCATAAACTACATGCTGTTAGCTAATTTATCACTGAAGCGATTTTAAAAATACCAAAAAAAAGTTAACCTTTTGAGGGAGCCACAAAACATGCTATGTTATGTTTTTTTGACAGAAACAACACCAATTTCTGTGGCTCCCTTTTTTGAACCCCTTAATCTATACCATTTTCAAAAAACAATAGTAGTTTAGAAAGTAGACTCGGAGCACTACGAACATTATTTTGGTTGCATCTCCAAATTTTGAGTGTAACTATGCTCAATTTCTCATCCAAGGCCAACATTTCCTGATTTCAGAAAAAAAGTGGCCACTTAAGAGCCCTTTTTGGCCCCCCATCTTCTTGCACTTACCCCTCTCTCTATATATATTCATCTCTCTTTGTCTCTCCTTAATATATATATTAATTAAATAATAAATATTAAATATGTTTAGTTTATCCTTCTCAAGATAGAAGACATTTGAGTGATGAAAACATAAAATAAAGGGATGTTTAATGTGGAGATGTACTTTTGCATATGTCAAAGCAAAGTTCACACTACCACTTGAAAAGAGGGGATTGAGAATGCCACTATTGTCCAATGAATATCATTTTTCTCAATTATTTCTTTGTTCAAGGTGCAATCTCCTTTTAGCATAAAGTAGATTGATATATATTAGCAGTATCAATTATGACACAAATTAACTAAATTTGAGCATAATTGTTGGTTTTTCACTATGGCTTCTTAGTATTTATGTGTTTCTTTTATTTAATTTTTTGTTACTATTATTCTTTTGGACCTATAAATTTAAGAGGACGAAATTTGTACATTTCCTTTGGATTCATATTTTTTGGAGTAGATACTTAGCCCCATGTTTGTCAAAGAGTGGAAAGTATTATTGAAACTTTTAATTGTATAGTGAAATCATTATTCTTCTCTAAGTAGCGTCATTTTGAAAAGTGATAGGAAGGTGGAGACCACATTGTGTTATATGGCTGACCATGCTTGTTTTCTAGTGTATTTGCCTAGTTGCCACTATTGTTTTGAGAGTGTCTTAAAATGTAATTGATAGTCTCTAAGTAATTTTAGCATGTATGAAAAATATTTATGCAAACAATATCGACTCATTTTTATTCTAAATGATGAAATGAATCCAATTACTTAGCATCTCTGTGTGTGTATTCATCTATCTCTCTGTCTATCCCATTCTCTCTTCCTTTACCTCTCTTCTCTCTTCCTCTCTTTCATTCTCTCTATGTCTCTCCACTTCTCTATTCCTCTCTCTATGTATCCCTTTAGATCTTTGTCTCTCCCCTTCTCTCTTCCTTTACCTCTCTTTCTTTCTTCCTCTTTCTTTCATTCTCTCTATCTCTGTCTTGCTTTCTATCTCTCTCTTCCTCTATCCTCCTCCATGTCTTTATCTCACTTTCTCTCTCCCTCCCTCTTTGTATATTTCTCTTTCTCTAGCCTCCTCTATGTCTCTCTATCTTATTTCTGAATAATTTACATTATATAAAATATGCTAAATAATAACAAATATAACTATATTAAATATTATATATTATATATAAAATAAATATGATTAAATTATAAATAAATATTTAATATAAATAAATGATTTTATAATATAATATTATTTTTTAAATATATTAAATAATTTACATTATATAAAATATACTAAACAAGAATAAATACAATTATATTAGAGATTATATATTATATAAAATAAAAATAATTAAATAATAAATATTAAATATGTTTAGTCTAAATATACCATTTTACATTATATTATACTTATAAATATATGAATATAATATATATATATTTGATATGTTATATAATATTTATTAAAAAAAGTATTGAATTTGTTTCTTTATTTCTCATTTGTAGTGGATCCAAAATACAAAATATAATTTTGTGTAAAACAAAAATTAAATTTATGTTTTAAACTACTACTTAAATAAACAAAGCTAGTTAGTTGGGTAATTTGAATTAGAGCTTTTATCATCTCACATGAAATATCGGAATTCATCTATATATATTTTTTGAAATGTGTTTTATTTCTCTACACCTATGTAGTGCAAGTTACCATTATTTCTACCATTATCATAAACCACATGTTCTAAAGCAACTTCAAGTAGTCTTAGGAAATAATTCCCTTGATGCAAGTCATATATAAGCTTTGTAAATTTAAAATGGAGGCATGTGATGTAGAGGTAAGGTAAGAGTAGTTTGAAATTCACTCAAGTGCACTTAACTTCATTCCACAAGGTTTACAAAGGTGTTTGTGATAATAAAGCCTACACAAGGCTAATACAGAGATTTTATCCAGCCTAGGACCACTATCAAGTGTCCTCCTCGCAGGCTGTCCAACTCTCACCTTGGAGAGTTACTATTCAATCCCTTCTTTCTACACAACCACCTTGGTTTGATTCACAATTTCCTACCCACACCTCTACCAACATGAACAACAACACAAATCAACATATACTGACTTATGACATGCATGAAACTGACCCAAACTCTCATTCCACTCCTCATACAATAGTGGACAGCAAGTTTCTGTATGACTGTCTTTTGACAGTGACAAGGAAGCTTCTATCATGTACCTTTATGAAGAAAACTAGTGTTGATTCCCTTACTCACAATAACCTTCGCATGCATCTATTGAGGACAGCACCAACAAGAGTTTCTCTGACAAAAAGGCTATAAACTATATAGGATTGTTCACCAAATGGCTGTTTTACAGCAGAGTTAAAGAGGAAACTCTTCTCTTGAGCATAAACAAAGATTTAAACCTTCAACACCCTTCCAAAACCTTAGATGACCATCAATGCTTAATGCATACTCAACATTTGATGTGAGAGAACAACCAACTACTTGTGTGCAGGCCAACACTGTATTTAAAAGGGCAGAGGACAGTAAATTGGATGTTGATTGTCCTATGACAGTCTTAGAATGACAGTTTACCTTGTAGCCTATAAGGACAACAAACTAGCATTCTTCTACCATGGAAGGTCCAAACACCACTTACATTCATCACAGACAGGGTCTACTTGAAATCTCTGACCTAACACCACACCAAGGTAATTTCTCTGACAGAAAAGTACGGCTGTTGACAGTCCTCAAGAAAACAGAGATAGAAATGAAGGTTATCTTGCAAGCAAAGAGAAGTTTGACACCATGCAATTCCTTCAAAAAACCTCAAATGACCTTCATTACTTGGTATATGAACCAAACACCAATAATAAGATGTTTACCATTCACTAAACCTTCAGGCCGTACTGTACCCACGTGCATAACAACAAGCTATTTTTCTGTCAACCATTGTTGTTTGCTTTCTAAAGGATAGTCTAGCTTGGAATTAAAAGAAAGAGATGTATCAAGATTCCTTGTCTGAATAGTAGGCTCTTATGCAGGTCTATATCCCTCCTAAATCCCAAGGAACAACTCCATTTTATCAGCCCTATGACTGTTTCTTTAACTTTTGCTGTCCAATGCCTCTTCTTCACTAACTAGTCATTGTTTTGACTAGTTAGGATAATGCCAAACACCTGGAGAAGGAGTCTTCCACCTGCACAACATGGAAAAGAGCAAAATCTAATCTAATCTTCCCCATCCTACTGAAAATGGTTGAATTCTTAGAGGATGGAGGAAGAATTCACCATTTCTTGTCACAAAACCTAGCTAAGAGGGTTTCAGAATAGCTTATATAAACTAGATATTTTCTCCCTTCAAATAAAATGTCAACAACTCTAAATATATGTAAATGTAAGCTACTTTACAGTATTAACAGATTTTAAAACATTTCAACTCACAAGAATCCGTACAAAGTCGTACAGAGAGCTGTTTCTAATAAAAAATGCAGAAAACTATTTTTTTCTCCTTAAAAAACTCCTTCTTTTCATATATTTTCATATATTTTTGGCATGTTTACAAACTCCAGTATTATAGGAACTTTCCCAACGGTTGCTCTTCCTTCTCAGTCTGTACAACTGCCCAAGAAAGGCAGGAAACTGAAGGAAAAAGCAGAATTAATAAAACAATAAGTTTTATCTTAATAAAACCAAGTTTTCTAAAAGAACTTCCTATGAAATAGGCCTTAGTTCACTCTATTTTAGACTAGTCAAACAAATGACTAAGTCTTTTATTTCAACACATCAAAAATGGCTTCTAAGCCCTTAGATAAAACCAAAATTAACAAGGTCATCAAATATTATATTTGAAAAATAATTGTAAATTGAAGCTCCTGCACCAGCATGCGAGATGCAGTTAATAAGGTATTTAAAAAAAAGCTTTGATGCACTCATTTTTATATTCTAAATATAATCCGCGTTTAAAGAAGAAAATCCAAACACTAATGTTTTTGATTTTACATATCAACGTCATTCCTAAGATCTTCTCAAACTACTCAGATTAAATTGTAGTCGCTAAAGTTAATCGTTAAGGTTTTCCTATATGGCATCCAATGTACAAAATCAATTTTAATCAAATTTTTATAGTCTCACTGAGTGGATTCTAGAGGCTTTCAAGTTTTAAATCTTTCCTCTGTGCTTTCTTGGAACCGAAATGAATCTCAATATTTTTAAATGCTTTTCCCATCCATTTGTTTTTATTACATTGAATTTGTTTTGTCCTCAATTTTGGAGTTCCTTAATTTTTTTTAACACTTGTTCTTCCCTAGAGTCCCTAAGATGAAAACTATTTACTTTAGCCTATCTTTCCAAGTGATGTACGATTTTCAACTGACATGTATTCTTGTTGTTAACTTGTGTCATCCCAATTGGTCATTATTAGCAAGTTGGATGTATAGTTGGCAACTCTAACATATTTGGCCTTTTTCGCATTTATCACTTAATTTAAAAGTTATTTTCAATAATTACAAATATTTAAACATCATGGAACAGTCAAACTCATTCTATAAGTCACATTTTCGACCCTAATAAAGAGATCTATAGAATATCTGCACTGGATTGAAGAATCACACTATTGAAATGAGGAAATAAATAAATTAAAAAATAGTCATATCATATTATAGGGTTGATTTGATGTTTGACACGTGGGTCCCTCAATGTCCTTTATCTCTTACCAAGCACGTGAACTTTGAAATATTTCAATGCGTCGCATTTATTTAAATTTTCTATACTTATCTTATTTCAATATCTTTGTGTACAAGTTATATATAAATAAAAAATTTAAATGTTAAATTATCATAAATTTTAAATTTTAATAAAAATCTAATCCTTGAGAAATATTACCATCCACTCTAATATTTAAAATATTATATTTCCTAAACTATATACCTTTTATTAGAAAGGTTTTTTTGTTTGTTGTACTAACATTTGATAGAACGTGCTATGTTTTAAACTATCTAATGCTTAAAATTAAAGTGGCGAGTCAATGTATTTAACAAGGGAGAAAATAAAAACCGATAATGCTCACAATTGAGCCCGGAAGGAAACCACGAATGGAAAAAAACCCAGCAACCAACAAAGGGTGAAAACAAAAAAATGGTGATTGTGATGTTTACAGTGACTTAAAAAATGGTGGTGATTTTTGATGAGGCTAACAATTTACCGGGAGCAAAAGCTCCCACATATAAGCCTATCGGATAATAAATTTCAAATTACTTACATACACAAACCTTCTATAAAACTACACTATAAGAAGTATTCCCTAAATAGCATATAGAATTTTTCACACCCATATACAGGATAAAAACTTAAAACTCTTTGATTGACCTTTAATGTTAGGGATAGTATGTTTCATAGTCCACAATGTTGATAAAAGTCACACATTTTTCTTGAATTTGAATTTATTGATCAGAGACTCTGAAGTTCAAGTAAAGATAATAACAAGATTATTAACATCCAAATGATATTAACTTAGTCCACTGTACACCATCGTGGATCTTTAGCACATAAAATGCATAATTAGTCGATAGTCATAAATTGGACAAGTGCATTAGTCACAATATTTATACATGAACTCACAAACCAGAGGAACCCCATGTTAGAGTCATTGTGATTTCCTACCATAGATTTACAGCCAAGAAAATACATGATGTACAAGAAAACCAATTAAAATAATCCCATCTTCTACACTTAGCAAGTTAGCCATATGGACAGATTAAGAGGGGCTTCACTCCTTTAAAGAGGATTTAGGAGAAGCCAAATGAGAAGCAATGGCATAATGATACATCAAGTCATGAAAAATTGAAGTAGATCGAAGGGTTTTCCTCAATAGTTTGGCCTTCTCTGGAGTGAAACTTGTTGATATTTGATGCTCAACAAATCATGCAACTGCCAGTTAACTGGGGTACAATGAGTGAGCACTTATTTTAGAAGATAGTTTAAGTTTGCTTTTCTAGAATCAATTGCATGACTGGATTTTGCCCCATGCGTTGTTTTTCCTGCCAGTTATAGCTATAGTTTGCTTTTAGTTTTTGCATCAGTTGATACACTTGGATTTCACTGTCTTGCTGGTAGTGCAGTGGATTATGCATGAACAATGCATTGTTGTTATTTAGTTTTTCTCAAGCTATTTTTTAGATGCTACGATTTGTGCAGCAATGTAGTTTTTTTATAAAAGCATCATCAATAAAGACATTTATTAAGCCTGCAAAATACAGAGAGTGCTCTGTTCTGCCCCATTTTTCTGAGTTATTTATTTTATTTCTTCTGCTACTATTTTTCATAACTCGTGGGTGCAAGGATTAGATTTGGTTTCAGATTCTACATTTGGTATCAGAGCAGGTATTTTATTTTGGGTTAAAAATATAGTGGTTGGAATTTTGCCAAAGGTTTATCATGTTGAATTCTAACTCCTTGCCCATTCCAGAATTTGATGGAAATGAATATGATTATTGGTGCATCAAGATGATGACTTTTTTGACAAGAAAAGATTTGTGGGAGATTGTTGAAGTAGGTTATACAAAGCCAACTGATTGGAATGCCCTCACAACCAATAATAAGATAGCTAAGAAGGAGGCTAAAAAGATGAATGCTCAAGCATTATGCTACATTCAAATAACTCTAGATAAGAGCTTATTTCAAGAATTGTAGGTGCAAAGACAACCAAAGATGCCTAGAAGACTCTACAAGAAGCTTACCAAGGCAGTGACCAAGTCAAGGTTGTCAAGCTGCAGACATTGAAGAGAGACTTCGAGAATTTAAAGATGCAAGAGGCTGAAAGTGTGAGTGAATATTGTGTCAGAGTTAAAGATGTGGTCAATAAGATGGCTACACTTGGAGAAATTGTGAACAATGAGCCTTTGATCAAAAAGGTGTTGAGAACTCTCACACCAAGATGGAATCATGTTGCCATAATCATAGAAGAAAGCAAAGATTTGACAACCCTTTAGTTTGATCATCTAGTTGGATCTCTTATGTCTCATGAAGAGAGATTAAGAGATTCATTTGAAAGTGATGAGAAAGCTTTTTCTTCAAAATTGCAGATTGCACATAGAGATGGTGCTAGTAGTAAAAGCAACCAAGGACAAGCCCAAGAATGGAATCTAAATTATTCAAGAGGAAATAGAGGAAGAGGTAGAGGCAGATTTGATAAAAGAAATGTGCAATGTTACCATTGTAACAGGTATGGCCACTTTGAAAGAGAGTGCAGATTAAAAGAAGGTAATAATGTTCATTATGCTTAAGAGGGTGATGAGGCTCCTCCAAATAATTTATTTTTATCTTATGACAAAGCTGAAAATTATATTAAAGATGTTTGGTATTTAGATTCTGGATGTTCTAACCATATGTTAGGAAATGAAAAGTTGTTTTCAACAATGGATGAAAGTTTCAAATCCAAGATCCAGCTTGGTGATGACAAAACATTGGAGGTTGCTGCAAAAGGAGCTATGGAAGTCCATACAAATAAAGGCATGAAGAGTGTTAAAAACATTTATTACACTTCACGGTTAAAGCATAATTTGTTGAGTGTTGGACAATTGTGTGAGAAGAATTATAAAGTTGTATTTGAAAATCGGCAATGTATAATTTATGATAAGAATCAGGGCAATAGAGTGGTTACAGTTGTGCCTATGACAAAGAATAGGATGTTCCCATTGAAGTTTGGTGAACATAATAGTAGCCTTGCTAATATGGCATATGAGGATACAAGTTGGTTGTGGCATCTCAGGTGTGGGCATTTAAATTTTCACAGTTTGAAGATTCTAACATCACAAGCATTAGTTTTTGGTTTGCCCAGGGTTGAAGAGAACAAGGAGATTTGTGAAGGATATGCTAAAGGCAAGCATGCAAGGGAAAAGTTTTCAAAGGGCAATGCATGGAGGGCCCATTACCCACTTTAGCTGATTCATTTAGATATTTGTGGTCCTATGCAAACAAAGAGTTTGAGTGAGTCATCATATTTTATCACTTTTATTGATGATTACTCATGAATGTGTTGGGTTTATTTTTTGAAGACTAAGGATGAAGCCCTTAAAACATTCAAGAGGTTTAGAGCCCTTGTGGAAAAGGAAAAGGGGTGTAGTATCAAGTGCTTGAGGATAGATCGTGGAGGAGAATTTTGTTCAAGAGCCTTTCAAGATTATTGTGATATGCATGGCATCAGAAGGCAACTCACCACTGCTTACACACCTCAACAAAATGGTGTAGCTGAAAGGAAGAATCGTACAGTGGTGGAGATGGCACAGAGTATGCTACAAACAAAGGGATTAAGCAATTCTTTTTGGGGAGATGCAGTTGAGCAGATATATATTCTCAATTGAAGTCCCACTAGTGCACTTGAGCAGATGACTCTGTATGAAGCTTGGTATGAGAAAAAGCCAAAGGTTAATCATTTCAAAGTTTTTGGTTGTTTAGCCTATGTTTATGTTCTTGATCAAAAGAGACAAAAGTTAGATCCCAAAGTGAGTCATGTATTTTTGTGGGATATAGTGAGGAAAGTAAAGCTTAATGGTTATATAATCCTCTCACTAATAGGCTTATTGTGTCATGAGATGTGATTTTTGATGAAGGGGGAGTTTATGGTCATAAAAAAGGCCATATGGAGAAGTCAAAATCTGTTTTAAATGATCTTATTATTGATGATATTGATCATGAGCAACCCACTAACATTTCAGTTCCAAGAGCTACAAATCCACCAATTAGCCCCTCATCAATTCAAAGTTCAAGTCCAGTTGCAAGTCCAAGTTCTACAAGGAAGGTAAGAAGATTGAGTGACATCTATTAGAGGTGTACACAAACTCATGAAGAGAATCCTATTGGTGAGATGGTAAACTTTGCTTTACATTCACAGGTAGTTTTTAAACCTTTCGAGTTTACAAAGCTTCCACATTACAAGGAAAAGAATTCTACTAAATGGGTCTACAAGACAAAGTACATCAGTGATGATAGTCTTCAAAGGCAGAAGGTAAAGTTAGTTAGAAAAAGCTTCACTGAGAATGATTATCTTGTGAGTCCACTTCACATCAAGGGGGAGTATGTTGATATTTGATGCTCAGAAAATCATGTAACTACCAGTTAACTGGAGTGCAGGGAGTGAGCGCTTATTTTAGGAGATAGTTTAAGTTTGCTTTTATAGAATAAATTGCATGACTGGCTTTTGCCCCATGTGCTATTTTTCTAGCCAGTTATAGCTATAGTTTGCTTTTAGTTTTGCATCAGTTGATACACTTGGATTTCACCATCTTGTTGGTAGTGCAGTGGATCAAGCATGAACAATGCATGGTTGTTATTTATTTTTTCTCAAGCTATTTTTAGATGTTGCGATCTGTTTAGCAATGTAGTTTTTTATAAAAGTATCATCAATAAAGACATTAATTAAGCCTACAAAATATAGAGAGTGCTCTGTTCTGCCCCATTTTTCTGAGTTATTTATTTTATTTCTTTTGCTATTATTTTTCATAACTCGTGGGTGCAGGGATTGGATTTGGTTTCAGATTCTACAAAACTCACAGTCACAAACTTAGATCGTCTCCTTATTGAATTCTCCTCTTCACTACTCTTGCTCTCATTTTCTGTGGCCTTTCTTGTCTTTTGCACAACAAAGGATTTGATAGATTCATTGTTGCTGTCCTCCTCAGCCCATTTTCATTAGAAAACCACATAAAGAGAGGAATCCACCATCTTGATTGCAACCCCTTGCTAAAAAAATAAATTTTATCTTCACTATTTTCTTTGCCTCACCCTTCATCTTCTGATCCTTTGAATTTGGGTAAATACACTCACTCTTAGAGTTGATTTCCAAAATTCCAGCTGTGAGGGACTTTTGAACCAAGTGCTTTCACTGCCACTTTCCCTTGAGCTCAACATGGGGTAGAGAAATTTAGAGTCGTGTTTATTAAAATCAAACTATATAAAAAATAAACAATCTCAAACTTAACACAATTTTCTGCAGGAAAAAAAAAAACATACTAATTAACCTTAATACACTTTGGAAATATCTCTTTGAGAATATTCATAAAATTTGAAGAAACGAATTGGGTTCTTGTGCGGTCACTCTTAGAAACACATGATCACCAACCGAGAATTGTCAATCCAATCTCTTGGCATCAACATACTTCTTTTGCCTATCCTAGATAGTCAACAACTACTCTCTGATTTGAATCCCTTTCTACTCCATGTCTTGAAGCATCTCAAGGCCAAGAACAACTTTATCTTCAAGCTATCTCAACTCAAGGGAGTACAACATGGATGCCCATACAAGGCCTAGAATGGTGACATACCATGAGAACTATGGCACCCATTGTTATAAGCAAACTCAACCAAGTACAAATAGTCATACCACTAGGGTTGTTGGTCCATTATGTACATGCAAAGCATATCCTCTAACACTTGATTCACTCTTCCCATCTAGCCATTTATTTCAGGGTGATAGACAAAGCTAAAATTAGGTTGGGTGCCCAATGCATATTGCAAGGATATCAACAACAATGATGTGAAAATGGTATCATAGTCAAATGATCCTATGAGACACTCCATACAAGCATACAATTTCCTCCATAAAGGTATGTGTCATAGACATGACACTATAGGATGCCTTCATGGATGAAAATGGGCAACCTTGGTCAACTTGTCTATTGTCACCATGATGGCATCATTATGACGAGAAGAGACAAGCAAACCAACAATAAAATCTATGGAAATTGTGTCCTATTTCCATTCAAGAACATCGTGCAACTATAGGAGACCTACTGGTTGTTGATGTTATGCTTTCACTCTTTGACACTCAAGGCACCTAGCAACAAAATTAGTGACATCACACATCATTCCCACCCAATAGACAAGTAATGGAGGTTGGCATGTGTCATGCCCAAACCTGTAACACTAGAGCATATACCTCAAACATGGATTAATATCACACTTTTAATCCAATTGTTAGCTATAACGTCAAAACATAAAAGACCTTAACAAAAAAAATTTAAATTGATATTCCATAAATACAATCAACATTTAATAATATTAGACATTAACATAGGTTAATATCATTCATCCTAATGAAAACCATGATTTACACTTTTCTTTTACAAGTATACACAACTACATAAATCTCCATACGATCAACCATTTACAACGTGAGGTAAACTTTCTTAGCTCCAATATCCTGCATAGGTAATAGTTCTAAATCTGCACATCTCAATAAAATCATTAGTTTCACAAAATTGATAAATAACATATCAGATATCAATGCATGAACCTAAAGGCCCTAAGGGGCCGACCTAATGCCTCGGGGGCTCATCCATGATGGCCTTGCCTACGTACGCGCAAAGGCTTCGTAGTTCGGGGTAACTTGTATTGCAACAGTTAAGGTTGGGTTAGATACATAGATCCATGAAAACAATAGTACCAATTTAATTACTAGATTCAAGATAAGAATTCAAAGCTCTCTTTTATGAGACAAGGATGGGTACAACTTAAAAGGACAAAGTTTCCTTAATATATGTTGGTTTATAACTAGGTCAACACAACATAACAAAATACATCTAACCAACTAATTTTAACCTTGTCGAAGTATCAACCAATAGATATAATAAGGTTCCATATGACAAGTGGCATAGTGCGGCTCAAGGAGTAATCATGGAAACTTAGGTAGAAGGTCGACCAACTGTCAAACCTATTCGGTGTATTCTAAGGGTCAACCAGTAGAGAATAAGCCTATCCTTTCATTTTGCATAAATATGAATCTCTATCCTCTCATTAGGCAAAACTTACATTGACAACTCTTTGAAAGTTCATAGGTAATTTAAGAACAAGACTATAGTAGATTTTACCATAACATAGGAAACATTAAACATTTGAAATCTCAATTAAGATATCTTCACAATATCATCACATGGGTGCAAAGGAGGACATTATAAACAATTAGTCTATTAGCAACAGGGGAGTATAAATAGGTTTTCACAAAACACTCACCAAATCTATTATTATTTATTACAATTTCATCTACATAATAATATAGAAGATAAAATTCATATTTTCTTCATATAAATATAAAACACATTCTTTTATATAAAACAAGATAAATTCTTTATATAAATATAAGATAAATTCTTTTAATCACAAGATAATTTATTTTCATATTTTCTTTAAATAAATAAGATCATCTTTTAATCAATCTATATAAGACAAAATAATTTAAGAGGATGTAATTATAAAAGATACCGTTCTTAAAAAGAAAATCAAAGAGATTTTCTGAATAGGAAGATTTAAGATCTAGCTTTTATTTTCAAATGTTTAAAAGAGATTAAACAAGACTGAAAATAATAACTTCTATCTGAAATTACTTAAATTTTGCAATATCAAAACCTAACAAGTCATTATATAAAATATAATGGTGGGAAGAAAAGCCATCCATCCCAAATATAATAGAGTAAGTTAACTGGCCAAATTTCCCTTTAAATGCATTTAATTTAGATACCAAATAATGAATACACTACAATTTTTTTTAAACAAAAAAAAAATAAAAAAAATGAAAAAGTTGTTTAGTAAAAATGTCATAACTATTTCATTTCTCAATGAAATTAAAAAAAAATTAAAATGTTGCGGAAAACTAAAAGAAAGGGGAATAAAACCCAGAAGTGAATTAAAGACTTTCTTTAAGATGTAAGAGAAGTTTTTACTGCAATCAACCTTATCAAGTTGCAGAATTAACCTACAGACAAACATTTATCAAGCATGGTTTATTTTTTTAATGCTTATTATCATATCTACTTTCACATTTCTCACAAGTTTCATTTAACAAACACCTTCCTGCAAATATCTAATGGAGATTTTATCATAAAGAAACCATTATAAATCTTGAGTTGGCAAGAGAAACGCTACAGTAGAGAAAGAAATCAAGACAAGTGCACAACAATGCCTACCTATAAAAATCACATAATACAGACAAAACTTCACAAGATAAAATCTCATGCGAAAGAAAGGATTATTGGATTAATACAAACAGATTTTAGTGAAAAATCTCTCATTATCTCCATTAAAAGTTTAACCATTTAGCTCTCAACTAAAACTTAAAAATCAGAGAACCAACACATTTTATTAACATGATCTCTTGATCAAATTCTATAGCTCTTGGAAAAAAACATGGAGATGTGGCACAAAATGAGGTAAAATTTGGTCAAAAGCTTATATTTCTAAACCACATGAATTAAAGGAGAAAAGGTAAAAATAAATACAACATGAAGCATATTTTCATAGAAACCAGTAAATAAGACTTATCCATTCTATTAAATGCTCACAAATTATATCTTAATAAGAATGTCTAAGTTTATATATATACTTTAAAAAAAACCATTCCACCATTAACACCCATACATCTGACAATTTCTAAAATAATTAATAATTATACAACAAATTCTTTTCAAAGTGTAAATATAACAGCATACCATTCTAGGCGCAGTGATAAAGATAGTGATGAAGCATACAGTGCTAACTACACCTTCACCAATATCCATAACTATACTCACAGATTAAGGGCGGAATATAGTTTAACATTTGATTACATTTTTTCTCATAGTAAAAAAAATAATGAAGGAAACACATACCTGCAATAATCTTTTCAATGGCCACTGGCAAGGCTCATAAATTCTTTATTTTTTTGTGAATGATGAATGGATGCATTTAGATGGCAGAGCTATGGAAATTAATGTACCTTCAAAACACTTGATAGCCAATTCCCTCAAATATGCATTTCGTACCTCCTTTATTGCCTTCTTTAAGTTCCATTTCGATTCGCTCTCGAATTGGCACCCCCAAAACAAGAAAAAATCCATCAACAAACTTTTTAGAAGCTTCATAAAATAGAATTTACCCGTATAAAGCCACTTTCTACGGCCTTAAGAGATAAGTTTTCCTGTAACTTCTTTTTTAAAAAAAATAGAACAATTCTAATCTCATACGTAGGATGAGGATCATATAAAAAGAAATTTCATCCTCTTAAAAAATTTAATTCTTTATTATAATAATAATATATTTTTTTTCTTTATTTAAGTAAAAACAACTAAATAAAGGATGTTTTAATTAATCCTTTATTTCTTTTATTTTAAAATATATATATTTTTGAAATAAATCATTTTATTCCAAGTTTTAGAATTTTTAAATTTAAATAACTTAATTTATAAGTTAATTTAAATTTTATTGTTTTAGAAACAAAATATGAAATATTGGTTAATAATTATAAGGTACCATTTGAAATTATTTAATTAATCAGTCATGTATAATATAGGTTTTATAGACCTCTATAATGACTGGACAATTAAGTCTAAAATGTTAAAAGTAAGATAAGGGATCATTGAAAGTAAGATAAGAGATCACGCTCCTCTACAACCCATAACACTTGTGAAACAATTTAAAGTGTTAGGATTCAAACATAAATCAAATCACTTAAGCTTATTACATTAGTTAAGACCACAAACTTCTTATGTATCTCCATACCTACAACGATTTAGATTACTTTAGCCCAATATCTAACTCCGTTTTATCCACAGTAGCACTGACTAAACCAATACTGGCATTTTATGTCCTACAAACAGATAATCAAAATAGTTCATACCTTAACTGTGAATTTACCTCCACTATCAAAATATTAACCTGGATTTTGTTTTCGACCCCTTTTGATCTTTACTAATACTCGGTTCTCTCCTTCATCCTCATCTAAATAAAGTGTTGACTTCTGTTATTCAAAGATTTTCTTTAAAAGAGCAAGTGAGTTTTGATAATCAAACAAACAATCCCAAACATACTTATGTCGAGATCCAAAACATTTCAATTGTTATATGCTACATACTTTGATGGAAAGATGTGATCAATAACATACCTTAACTCTCCTATCACAAGAATACAAGTCTTTCGTTATAAAAATCTAGTTCCCTAGTTATGTCATGTGAAGTAGGTTAGGTGACCTTACAACATGCATCTTTTTCACACTAAGATGCATTGCATTAGGAGCACGATGTACCTCAATCATCAGTACCAAGTGAAGGTCACTAGAAACCATGACATAAATACAACCATGATGTCTCAATAGTTTGTTGGGCTCTAGAGAATGACCAAAATATTTCCCCCCAAGGGTCCTCTAGGACTCTATCTCCACTCTAAGCTCCTGATACCATGGATCTTTTGGTAGCATTTCTAAAATATGCCCTTGCAGATCCATGCTCACGGTCAAAATCGAGACCTCATGTTGCCTCCTACTCGAAGCATCAACAACCACATTCTCCTTTCCCTTGATGTACTAAACACCAAAGTCATATTTGCAAAAAAATTTCATCAATCGATGTTGACATGCATTCAAGTTCAACTACATAAAGATGTACTGTAAATTGAGATGATCAATATGAAGCTCGAACCAATGGCCAAAAAGGAAAATTTTCCACCACATAAGCACATGGACAACAACTACATACTCAAATACGACGATACTGAAGAAACAATGATTTTTTTTTAAATAGTAATAATCAAGAGTGATTATTACATTTTTTATGCATTGTAAACAAAATAATCCATATTTCGTTTATTTCTTAAATTGATCTATAGAGAGTTGTCTTACAATGCTTCTTCGGCATTCACTAAAGTTGTATAATTTTATTTCCAAACTCTATGGAATGCACTCCAAGCTCTCTGGATTGAATCTGCATCTTACACGTTCAAAAATTTGCCCAACATTTTCATTTAATCTGGTACTACGTATATTTAACCGATTTTTATTTGTTCTTTTGAAGTGAAGTACTTTTACCCTTACAAGAATTAGTCAAATGCCATAGGAAATGAAGCAAAGGAAGTGTTATTCATCAGGACTCATATCATGTCTGAGAAGACATTAAAAGCATGCAAGAGCTCAACAATGATGAAAGAGAAGTAAAATGACCACTAGGGGAAAAGACCCAGTAGGTGTGATAGTTCCAATGGTTGAGATAGTATTTGTGCATTTAAGGCCTAATATTTTTAAAAGTTTATTACTAGTAGTTGTGACTTTAAGGTTGTTAGTGTTACTATAAGTACTAATAATTAAATGAAATGTGCCCTTTAGATTTAAAAACAACCAATCATGTGATGCCACATTAGCCCACCAACAAAACACGACTCAATGTACACCTATTAGTCCACCCTTTTTTGGGGGGAACTATTTGACACCTCAACAAAAAGCATGCTGATGTGGCATTGTATTTGATGATGTGACCCTGAAACCTTAGTTATAAGCAAGGACCTTACCAAATAAGGTACTGTAAAATTTTTGGAGTGATTCAAAATTGCCACGTATGATTTAATTGAGAAGCATGAAGTAGGGTGTTGGGTCCTCTCCCCTAGCAGAGAAAAAAAAATTGGCTTTCAAACGGGAGATTATTTCAAGAAAGAACCCAATTTCTATATGCTTTTGTTAAACTAAAACGGAATGCGGGGAAATAAATAGGAGAAAATAGCCCCTCAGGATAGAACAATCCACCACCCCACAAACCCAATTGGATTCCACTCCATTCAAAAAGTTCAAATTCTTCTTCTCTGTATTTCATTTCTCTTAATCATTTGCTGCTTTAGTTCGGCAGCGCTGATTAAAAACTCTTTGATTGAACTTTAATGTTAGGGATAGTATGTTTCATAGTCCACAATGTTGATAAAAGTCGCACATTTTTCTTGAATCTAAATTTAAATTTATCAGAGACTTTGAAGTTTAAGTAAAGATAATAACAAGATTATCACCATCCAAATGATATTAACTTAGTCCACTGTACACCATCGTGGGTCTTCAGCACATAAAATGCATAATCAGTCGATAGTCATAAATTGGACAGTGCATTAGTCACAATATTTATACTTGAACCTACAAACCAAAGGAAACCCATGTTAGAGTCATTGTGATTTCCTACCATAGATTTATAGCTAAGAAAATACATGATGTACAAGATGTTGGGCACGTGGCTCTGTGTGAAGCCCAAATGTAACTGGTTTGTCTTCATCTGCAAACTCTGATATATTCCTCTTGTAACCGCTCTTTCTGTAACTGCCATTTCTTGGCATGAGGTTGAATATATTTCAAAATGGCCTGGTGGTGGATTAGTATTAGATGAAGATCTGTAGAAGGTGATATGCATGTGAAGTGCTGCTGAACATATTTTTAAGGAGAATCCCTTATTTGTGGATGTAGCCATTTTATATGGTGAACCACATTATTTGCTGAGTGTCCTCTGTATCTTTCTTCTGCTTATGTCCGTGTTCTATTTTTCTTTCAATCTCTTTGTTTTTCTTTTCTGTGTTTTTAGATTTACAATTAGTATCAGAGCTTTGTGTGAAGCTCAGTCTAGGAAATACCCTCTGAGGACTTTTTTGAATCTGTAAAGAAATCAAAATGGATGATACAGAAAAATGGAAAATAGAGAAATTTATAGGCCAAAACTTTGGTCTTTGGAAAGTGCATATGGAGTCTCTTCTTATCAAACAGGACTTGTCACTCACCTTACTGGGGAAAGCCAAAGGACAAGGTTCTATGAAAGATGAAGACTGGGAAAAACTAGATATGAAAGCGAGGGCAACTATATTTCTCTCATTGTCCAACAATGTATTATTTAATGTCTCAACTGAGAGTACTACGAAAGAGCTTTGGGAAAAGCTCACCAGCATGTATGCGATTGCTTTGGCTTTGAATAAGGTATTTATTATGAAGAAATTATATAACCTAAAAATGAAAGAAGGTGGGGTTATGTCAAATCATCTAAATGAATTTAACACCTTAATTACTCAATTAACTTTGGTGGGTATAAAGTTAGATCTTGAGATTAAAGCAATTTTGCTGTTGTGTTTCTTACCAAATAGATGAGAAGGCGTTGTGATGGCTGTGAGCACTTCTGTAGTAGCCAAAAGTACATTAGTTTTTGATGACGTTGCAACCACTCTTCTCAGTGAAGACATGAGAAGAAAAAATTAGGAACCCTCATCCAGCGATGCTCTAACAGTTGTAAGTACAAGCAATAGGGGAAGAAGCCAAGACAGAGGTAGATACAACAACCGAAGAAGGTCACAATTTGATCCGCGATCGAAGTCTAGGGGTAGAACCGATGCGTGTTGGTTTTGTGGAAAACCCAAACACAATAAGAAGAATTGCTGGAACTACAAGAAAGCTCAAGGAAAAGTGAGCACAAATAATGAAGCAAACACTACATGTGATGGTGTTTTGGTCTTATCACCTAGTGACACAAATGTAGATTTGTGGGTCCTTGATTTCAGTGCCTCATTTCATGCCACTTCATGCCGTAAAGTTTTTACAAATTTTCATGAAGGCACATTCGGTAAGGTGTTTCTTGATGACAATAAAGAATGTGACATCTTAGGTAAAGGTGATATAATATTGAATCTGAAAAATGGAGACAAACTAACTTTGACGGATGTTAGATATGTACCCATGTTAAAAAAGAATTTAATTTCTATTAGTCAGCTTATAGCCAATGGCTGCAATGTTAAATTTTCTCTTGATTCATGGAAAATTACAAAGGGGCTTTTAGTAATGGAAAGAGGAAAGAAGCAAGGTAATCTCTATATTTTGGAATGTTTTGCTAAAGTGGGAGCTGCCTTACCGGCTATGGACAGTGGGTCTGAAATATGGCACAAAAGGCTCGGTCATATGAGCCAAAAAGGACTTCAAGTTATGCTTCAGCGCAATCAGCTTCTAGGCCTCACCTCCATTGATTTAGAATTATGTGAACATTGCCTTTTTGGCAAACAATGCCGGACCAGTTTCTTGAGAACGGGGCATGACAAGAAAACTACTCCGTTGGAACTTGTTCATTCCGACGTATTCGGTCTGACTTAGGTAACTTCTTTTGGTGGAGCTAATTATTTTGTAACCTTTCTAGATGACTGCACTTGAAAAATCTAGATTTATATGTTGAATAGAAAATCTGAGGTATTTTCAAAATTTAAGATTTTTAAGGCTGTTGTTGAAAATCAGCTTGGGCATACAATTAAATGCCTACTAACAGACAATGGTGGAGAATATTGCTCTGCGGAGTTTGATTCATTTTGTGCAGACCATGGTATTCGACGGATAAAGACTGTCCCTTATACACCTCAGGAGAATGGTGCAGCTGAGAGGCTCAATCACACAATACTTGAGAGAGCTAGATGCATGCTCTCCAATGCCGGATTGGGAAAAGAGTTTTGGGTAGAGGCATGTAATACTGCAGTGTATCTAATCAATCGAGCTCCATCGTCTAGGCTAGATTTTAACATACTTGAGGAGACATGGCTTGGAAAATGAATTTCCTATCATCATTTGCAGGTGTTTGGCTATGTAGCTTTTGTTCACATTTTGAAAGAGTAGAGAACTAAGTTAGATTTCAATTCAAAAAGGTGTGTTTTTCTCAGCTATGGTGAAGATCAATTTGGCTTTTGTCTTTGGGATCCCATTGCAAAGACCATAATCCATAGCCGCGATGTTGTGTTTAATGAGAAGAATTTTCCAGGTTTACAACCTTGCAATTCACCTCCGCTGGAATATGTTGATGTGGACTTGTTTGATAATGGAAAGGTAAAGCAACCTACCATTACTTTCTCTCAGCCACTAGTTACATCTATACATTCTTACACCATAGGAGCTCCTATTTCTACCACTACTCTACCTTCAGTTGGATGCACTTTACCCACACAACCTTCTCTATGTGATACGTAGCCTATGGCAGCGATTGTTCCAATGCATTCTCTTAGTCTTGGCGTCCCTTATGGAAATGTGGTGCAAGTGCCAATGCATATTAATAACTCAGAGCTGTTTGAACAATCAACACAACCTTTGTTTCATAAATCGCTACCTTCACCAAGTATTACGTTGCCTTCACCAAGCATTATGCTGCCTTCACCAGCTGCTAAACTCCATACATTGCCTTCTATAGATCCTTTAAATCACTCTACACTACCTTTTGATTGCTCAACATAGCCACTCCCCTCCAATACCCTGCCTCCACTACATCAAACACAGCATAGAGGAGAGTCAGTCACCACGTCTTTACAAGGTGAGTCTTCAGACCTATACAAAGGTCACTCTTCTACACAGATAGGAGATATGTTGCAGGGCAGTGTGACTGAACCAAGCACTATAGGTGCACAAAGTAATATATAGAGATAGGGGAGCTTTCCTCAGGGTCCTCTACAATCAGAGGTTGATGATGTTCAAAACTTACTACAGAGGCTAAATCTGGACTCAAATATATAGCCATAGCAAGGTCTAAAATTGAGGAGGTCTACTCGTGAGAAGAAGAGACCTGTGAAATACGAAGACTATGAGTTATTGCTCTCTGATTATGCAAGGCTGGCAACATATAAACAAGCCTGCAAGCATGAAAATGCACACAATTGGATGGCAGCCATGAACGAAGAAATGGAGTCATTGAGAGTTAATAACACTTGGGATTTGGTTCATCTTCCGCCAAATCAAAAGCCTCTCAAGAACAAATGGGTTTATCATTTGAAAGATGAAGATGGAGGAAGTAAAAGGTATAGGGCCAGATTAGTCGTCAAGGGGTTTGATTAGCAAAAAGGTATTGATTTTACTAAAATTTTTTCTCCAGTTGTCAAAATGGACACAATTCATGTTGTATTGGGTTTGGTAGCTGTCTGGGATTTAGAACTTGAGCAACTTGATGTGAAAACAACGTTCCGACATGGAGACATTGATGAGGATTTGTACATGGAGCAGCCTGAAGGCTTTGCTCAACCAGGTAAGGAGCATTTATTTTGTAAGTTGAAGCGGATTTTGTATGGGCTGAAGCAAGCTCCAAGACAATGGTATTTAAAATTTGACTGCTTCATGACTGATAACAACTTTATTCTGTGTGAATCAGATCCTTGTGTTTACTACAAGAAGCTAAATACTGGTGAGTTTTTCATCCTTTTGCTCTATGTTGACGATATGTTAGTAGCTGGTACTAGCGTTAAGATTATTGCTTAGTTGAAGCAACAATTGACTCTTCATTTTGCCATGAAAGACCTTGGACAAGCCAAAATAATACTTGGGATGTACATAGTTAGAAACGGAAATAAAAGAGAACTTAGGTTGTCCCAAGCAAACTACATTGCCAAAGTGTTGGATAGATTTAATACGTCTCATGCCAAACTGGTATCTACTCCTTTGGCTGATCATTTCCACCTATCTTCAGCTATGTCTCTGAAAAATCAGGAAGATGAAGAACAAATGAGGTCTGTTCCATATACATCTGCAGTTGGCAGTATAATGTATGCAATGGTATGTACTCATCTAGACATTGCGCAAGCAGTCACAGTTGTGAGCAGATTCATGAGTCATCCGGGCAAATTACACTGGTACACAGTTTAGTGGATTCTATGATACTTGAAAGGTACCTCACACTATTGTTTATGTTTTGGAGGTACTGACATTCAGCTTCATGGTTATGTTGATTCAGATATGGCCAGAGATTTAGATAAACGCCGATCTACCACTGGTTACGCATTTACATTTGCTGGGGCAGCCATTAGTTGGGTTTCTTGGTTGCAACAACTTGTAGCTTTGTCATCCACTGAGGCCGAATACATTGCGTTCATGGAAGGAGCAAAAGAAATAATATGGCTCAAGCATTTGTTGATAGAATTGGGCTGTTTGAAAATAGTTTTTCCATTGTATTGTGATAGCAATAGTGCTATTCACTTGGCTAGGAATTCAGCGTTCCACAATCGAACCAAGTATATTGACCTTCGATACCACTTTATCCGCCATGTTATTGATGAAGGCAAGTTGTAGGTCACAAAAATTGACACAAAAATCAATCCGGTGGATGCATTAACAAAGGTTGTTCCTTGAGAGAAGTTCAAGTTCTGTAGAGCTTCTCTCGGTCTTGTTCTGATGTGATAATGATCATACGGGGGGGGTTTCTCTGAGTAGCTCTTTTATCAGTCCCATTAGCCTTCAAGTGGGAGATTGTTGGGCACATGGCTCTGTGTGAAGCCCAAAATGTAACCGGTCTGTCTTCATCTGCAAACTCTGATATATTCCTCTTATAACCGCTCTTTCTGTAACTGCCATTTCTTGGCATGAGGTCGAATATATTTCAAATTGACCTGGCGGTGGATTAGTATTAGATGAAGATCTGTAAACGATGATATGCATGTGAAGTGCTGCTGAACATTTTTTTAAGGAGAATCCCTTATTTGTGGATGTAGCCATTTTATATGGTGAACCACGTTAATTGCTTAGTGTCCTCTATATCTTTCTTCTACTTATGTCTGTGTTCTATTTTTCTTTCAATCTCTTTGTTTTTCTTTTCTGTGTTTTTAGATTTACACAATAAAACCAATTAAAATAATCCCATCTTCTACACATAGCAAGTTAGCCATATGGATAGATTAAGAGGGGCTTCACTCCTTTAAAGAGGATTAAGGAGAAGCCAAATGAGAAGCAATGGCAGAATGATACATCAAGTCATGAAAACTTGAAGTAGATCGAAGGGTTTTCCTTAGTAGTTTGGCCTTCTCTAGAGTGAAACTCACTACTACAAACTTAGATCATCTCCTTACTGAATTCTCCTCTTCACTACTCTTGCTCTCATTTTCTATGGCCTTTCTTGTCTTCTGCACAACAGAGGATTCAATGGATTTGTTGTTGCTGCCCTCCTTAGCCCATTTTCATCAGCAGACCACCTAAAGAGAGGAATCCACCATCTTGATTGCAGCCCCTTGCTAAAAAAATCAAATTTTATCTTCACTATTTTCTTTGCCCCGCCCTTCATCTTCTGATCCTTTGAATTTGAGCAAATACACTCACTCTTAGAGTTGATTTCCAAAATTCTAGTGGCAAGGGACTTCTAAACCAAGTGCTTTCACTGCCACTTTCCTCTGAGCTCAACATGGAGTAGAGAAATTTACAACCGTGTTTATTAAAATCAAACTATATAAAAAAATAAACAATCTCAAACTTAACACAATTTTCTGCAGCAAAAAAAATACTAATTAACCATAATTACACTTTGGAAATATCTCTTTGAGAATATTCATAAAATTTGAATAAACGAATTGGGCTCTTGTGCGGTTACTCTCAAAAACACATGATCACCAACCGAGAAGTGTCAATCCATCTCTTGGCATCAACATACTTCTTTTGCCTATCCTAGGTAGTTAACAACTACTCTCTGATTTGAACCCCTTGCTACTCCGTATCTTGAAGCATCTCAAGGCCAAGAACAACTTTATCTTCAAGCTATCTCAACTCAAGGGAGTACAACATGGATGCCCATACAAGGCCTAGAATGGTGACATACTAAGAGAACTATGGCACCCATTGTTATAAGCAAACTTGACCAAGTACAAATAGTCATTCCACTAGGGTTGTTGGTCCATTATGTACATGCAAGATACTCTAACACCTAATTCACTCTTCCCATCTAGCCATTTATTTTAGGGTGATAGACAAAGCTAAAATTAAGTTGGGCACCCGATGCATGTTGCAAGGATATCCACAACAATGACGTGAAAATGGTATCACAGTCAAATGATCCTACGAGACACTCCATGCAAGCATACAATTTCCTCCATAAAGGTATGTGCCAAAGACATGACACTATAGGATGCCTTCATGGATGAAAAATGGGCAACCTTGGTCAACTTGTCTATTGTCACCATGATGGCATCATTATGACGAGAAGAGATAGGCAAACCAACAATAAAATCTATGGAAATTGTGTCCCTTTTCCATTCAAGAACATCGTGCAACTATAGGAGACCTATTGGGTGTTGATGTTATGCTTTCACTCTTTGACACTCAAGGCACCTAGCAACAAAATTAGTGACATCACACATCATTCCCACCCAATAGAACAAGTAATGGAGGTTGGCATGCATCTTCTTCACACTAAGATGCATTGCATTAGGAGCACGATGTACCTCAGTCATCAGTACCAAGTGAAGGTCACCAGAAACCATGACATAAATATAACCATGATGTCTCAATAGTTTGTTGGGCTCTAGAGAATGACCAGAATACTTCCCCCCAAGGGTCCTCTAGGACTCTATCTCCACTCTAAGCTCCTGATACCATGGATCTTTTGGTAGCGTTTCCAAAATATGCCCTTGTAGATCTGTGCTCAAGATCAAAATTGAGACCCCATGTTGCCTCCTAGTCTGAAGCATCAACTACCACATTCTCCTTTCCCTTGATGTACTAAACACCAAAGTCATATTTGCACAAAAATTCCATCGATCGATGTTGACATGCATTCAAGTTCGACTACATAAAGATGCACTGTAAATTGAGATGATCAATACGAAGCTCGAACTAATGGCCAAAAAGGAAATTTTTCCACCACATAAGCACATGGACAACAACTACATACTCAAATACGATGATACTAAAGAAACAATGATTTTTTTAAAATAGTAATAACCAAGAGTGATTATTACATTTTTTATGCATTGTAAACAAAATAATCCATATTATCTTTATTTCTTAAATTGATCTATAGAGAGTTGTGTCTTACAATGCTTCTTTGGCATTCACTAAAGTTGCACAATTTTCTTTCCAAACTCTATGGAATGCACTCCAAGCTCTCTGGATTGAATCTGCACCTTACACGTTAAAAAAATTGCCCAACATGTTCATCTAATCTAGTACCACATATATTTAACCCATTTTTATTTGTTCTTTTGAAGTGAAGTACTTTTACCCTTACAAGAATTAGTCAAATGCCACAGGAAATGAAGCAAAGAAAGCCTTATTCATTAGGACTAATAACACGTCCAAGAAGACATTAAAAATGTGCAAGAGCACAACAAGGATGAAAGAGAAGTAAAATGACTGCTAGGGGAAAAGACCCAATAGGTGAGATACTTCCAATAGCTGAGATAGTATTTGTGCATTTAAGGCCTAATATTTTTAAAAGTTTATTACTAGTTGTTGTGACTTTAAGGTTGTTAGTGTCAATATAAGTACTAATAATTGAATGAAATGTGCCCTTTAGATTTAAAAACAACCAATCATGTGATGCCACATCAGCCCACTAACAAAACATGACTCAATGTACACCTATTGGTCCACCCTTTTTTGAAGGGAACTATTTGACACCTCAACAAAAAGCATGCTGATGTGGCATCATATTTGATGATGTGGCCTGAAACCTTAGTTATAAGCAAGGACCTTGCCAAGTAAGCTACTGTAAAATTGTTGGAGTGATTCAAAATTGCCACGTATGATTTAATTGAGAAGCATGAAGTTAAGGTGTTGGGTACTCTCCCCTAGCAGAGAAAACATAAATTGGCTTTCAAACAGGAGAATATTTCATGAAAGAATCCAATTTTTGTATGCTTTTGTGAAACTAAAATAGAATGCGGGGAAATAAATAGGAGAAGATAGCCCCACAAGATACAACTCAATCCACTACCCCACAAACCGAATTAGATTCTAGTTTCCACTCCATTCAAAAAGTTCAAATTCTTCTTCTTTGTATTTCATTTCTCTTAATTGTTTGCTGCTTTAGTTTGGCAGCCCCATTAAAAATGGCAAGCATCTGATAGACCCATTTTTCATTCTGTTGAAACATTACTGTAGGTAATTATAAGTTTTGCATTGGTAGACAATGTTGTAAATGATAAATTATTGTTATGCACTTTGGACAAGGTTGTTGATGAGCAGAAACTTCGAGTATGGTCTGAAGCCATCGACTCTAAAGGGAATAGAGATCATAGGGTCGAATTCACTACACTTCTCACAGAACATAGGCTTCGAGGAATACATCTCGTCTGGGTATAAACAAGATGGAATCGCTGTTACGAATAGGAAATTGTATGCTCAAAATCGTGACTCCGGTTGCCTTGGGCTATCGGGTCAAATTTCAGCATGCACATGGACCCTTTCCCTCCTTTCCACAGGGTGATTTGCCACATCAATCTCGCTCATGTGGAAGTAGCCATTTGAGAGGAGGCAAGACACGACGGGGGTCTAGCTCCTTGGAGAGCTAGACTTTGCGGAGAGGGGTTAGCAAGTACTGTGGCCTTTGTTGTTGTTTTCTTAGTTGTATGTCTCGTTTGATTGAAGTTGTAGTTGAGATAATCCTATGACCTGAAGGGTTAGTGGTTTCTCTTCTCCTGTTAGGGTTTCTTAGATTCCACCTCTGTGTGGGTAGGCGGTTCTGTTCGTTTATGTCCTCATCTTTCTATGCATTGAACAAGTTCTTGTTGTATCTGGCGTTGTCTAGTTTCTTCTAACAATAAGAGGATGAGTGGGTCTCCTTGTGGTAGAACAGATGTTTCTTATTGTGGTCTTGGATGGATCTCTTCGATCTCGTCACAAACAGCCCTCACCCACTCTCCTCTCACTCCTAGGCACATTCGAGATCCAAGATGGAGGAAGTTGTGTGATTGCTAACCTTAACTAGATTTAGGGTTTTGACCTAGGGTTTAGTTGACCTAGGGTTTGACTTTGTTTTGATTAGTTTTTACCTCGTGATGGTATCGAGGGTTTGATTGGATCGTTTAACTATGGTTACCTCATGATGGTATCGAGGGTTTGCAATTTTCTCTGTTCTAGGGTTTCTATATGCATGTAAGCTAAATGATATGCAAAACATTTTTTTGTGCTTTTTTAGTATTTTGGAAACGAAAAGTGCTTTTAATCTATAAAAGGGAAATATGTATGCAATCTTATATGATTTTTCTAATGCAAAGTTAACCTATGTTTTTTGGGTTTTTGATGATTTTGAAGTAATCTAATCTAAAGAAAAGGGAAAATGCTTCTTCTAATAATCTAGATCTAGAAATATGAAAGCAACTAATCTAACGTGCAAGATCTAATTATCAAGGAAAAAGCAATGTTTTACTGTTCCCAAGAGCAAATTTGATTTTCTAATTACTATTAATTAAACAAAACAATGAAAGAACTTGAGAGAAACAAAGATTTGTGTGACTCCACTACCCTTAGAAATCCTTGACAATGACAACCTCAAGTCCTTTTGTGGCAGCGGGAGATCCTCTTGACGACAAAATGACACAAAGAAGCAAAAAGAAGCTTTGATGAAGCTTGAATGAGCTCAATGAGAGCTTTGGTCGAGCACAATGGCATAGAATGAAGCATCGTAACGTTGCTTGGTTGAACAAATAAAGAAAAAGGCACCTTCGTCTTGTGAGAGCATTTGAATGCTAAGTTGGAGAGCAAAAACTGGCAAGAGTTGTGTGCACAATGGATTTGCCTCTCTTTGTACTTGAGGGAGGGGGTATTTATAGGTTTAGAAGAAGGGACTGATTAAGAAGTTAACTCATTTGATTGATGAGTTAACAAGGATGATTGGGGAGTTAACAAGGTTGATTACCTAGTGAACTCAGCTAACTATGGAGTGATAAATCAATTATAGCTTATCACTGGAGAGGAAATGGAGGTGAGGGAATGCATGAGATTGATTGAAGAGTTAATTTGAGATCAAATAGAGATAATTATGCATGTGTGGGTGCATGAAATAGTTAACTCTATATTAGGCATAAAAAATCATGCAAACTAGAAGAAAAACGGGCGAAAATGGAGTAAAAACGAGTGAGAAACTTGAGTTTTTCCGCGGCTGTGAAAACGACAGGATCGCCCGGGGGAGATCTGGGATGGACAGGGTCAGATGCAAAAAATTAGGTTGGGAGATGCAAGAAGAGAAGAAAAGGAGGGGTTTTGCCTCAAGAAATAGGCCAGTCATTTGCAAGAATCCAAATCTCCACTTGCATCTGTAGGATCTCTCGAGGGAGATCTAGAAATAATATGGGGAGATTTGGATTGGTTGAGCAGAACTAAAAACTGAAAGTGGGAGATGGATAGGGGGACTTCTAGAAGGCTTCTAGAGGTGCATAGGATGAAAAATATAGGGGAAAGGTGAAAAATCACCTATAAGACACTTACAAGGCTTAGGAGCAAGGTCGAAAGCTCAAAAAATGCAAGTCGACAAGTGTCGCAACAAGTGTCGAAAAGCGTCGCAAACAGGGAGAGAGAGAAATCGACAAAGAGGAAACAACACAAGACAAGAAAGAGGACACGTCATCTAGAGGTTTGCTGCTTAAAGGACATTATTTCATGTTTACATGTACGTGACAAGGATTTGAATCATCATAGGGGTCCTCATGGAGGCTGTGCGTGATTTTTTTGCTTACATATTTGCCCGCTCGGGGACAGTAATCTACATGAAGGGTAGGTACCGTTCCGGAACTAGACCTTACCTGTTGTCAATTTTTCCACAATTTGTACCTGCAATAACTAGTATTAGTCTGACATTTAAATATATCAAAATGAATAATGAAAACTAAAATGATGAACTTACAATGGATCATTTGAGTTCAACTAGTTGCTTGTCTTTGTCGGTTTTGACCTGTAGGGATGAGAGTATGCAAAACAATGCATGAAACATATGCATAAAAGAAAAGAACTAATCTAAAAATGCATAAATGAAACTAAGCTAAGGGCAAACAAAGCAAGCCAGATTGTGAGATCATAGCGAAATGGCAATGGAATTGTTCGTGTGAGCAGTCGTTAGAAAGGTATCATCGAGGAGATCGCGAAGATGGCCGCCTCTTCTTCAGCCATGGAGAATCGGGTATGTAATTAGTGAAAAAACCTTCTCTAAACCCTAGTTTGATTTTTTTTGAAAAATCTCTTGAAATTGTCTGTTTTTGATGATCTTCTCTGTTGCATTGCGTTTGTCTCATCATTTAGAGCAAGATTGTTTTTTCATTTTCTAAAATCGGTCAAAAAATGAGGTTTTTAGAGTAGTTTTTGGTTGAGGTATCCTCCTCTAGGGTCTCCCCTTTTGTTAGGCAGGATCACCCGGGGGAGATCCTATCTGACAGCAGGGTCGCCTGGGGGGGATCCTGCAAAACAACAGGGTTGCCCAGGGGCAACCCTGTTGGGCTGAATTTGACTGAATTTTCATGTTGTTTAACTCTTGTTTCACTATGATCTGACATGTTTTGGTTCTATATCTGCCTATTTATTGCAATTTTGAAGGTTTATATGCTTTTTTTGTGTAAGGTTTTCCGTAGTTTTACAATTTTTAGGGATTTTTAGAGTTTACAATATCTAATCTAAAGTTCTCGTCTAATTTTGCAAGGCATGCGTATTCGATGGAATGCCTGCTAAGAGCAGGGATGGCTCTTAGGGATGTTTACTTCATTGAGTACTAAGGATCATGCTATTCTGAAGAGGGCAGGTCTAGCTAGAGTTTGCCATGTTTCTGTGATTCATCCTGTTTCTCATATATGCTGTGATATTTTGACTTACTGGGATACAGACAAAAACACATTCAGGTTCCCACAAATCTTTGGAGAGTGGACTATCACTCTTTATGATGTGTATCGCATACTTGGGGTTCTTGTGAGAGGAAAACCTTTGGCTCTTCCTGTTAGTGAGTCCTATAAGGACAAGGCTTCTTGGGCTACATTTATGGGGGTTAACTACCCTAGGAATAAGACAGGAGTTCATCTTACTTCTGTGCCACAACTTTGCATCCTACTCTTGAGGAGGTTCCTGATTGGGTTGATTGCATCGAGGCTATCGGGAGACAAGGCCTCGGCTCGTCTGAGATGGTGTTGGGCACTCATCATTTGTGAGATTGAGGAGGGCACGCTTTATGCTTGGGGACCAGACATCTTGGCCATGGTTTACAGAGACTTCTATCAGATTTCTCAGTGAGGGTCTCTAGCTTTTAGCCACTCTTCCTTGATCATGACATGGATATTTGAGCATCTAAAGCCCTACCAGAAGCTCATTCCACTTCCAGATAGACACTTATTGAGAGCAGTGAGGTGGATGCATGTTGGTCACTTTGATGCTTCTTTACCCACTATTGCTACTTTTACCGATGAGGACATGATCTTTGATCCTTATCGTGACATGGAGGGATCTTGGGCCCGAGATGGTGAGATCAAAGAGTATTGTCACGAGGTATCCGAGATAACAGACTATAATGGTCTGGTTGAGGCCCATCAGGTTGATTGTGTCTTACATTAGTTTGGCAAGGATATCCTCGAGGACTTGTCCCTAGTGTCTACTTGGTACCAGACTATCTAGGAGATGGGTGAGATTGGGTAGAGGATAGTTAATTGGACTCCTTTGACTCCAGTAGTCTTCATTACTAGAGTTTCAAGATGAGGACAGAGAGGAAGGAGAGGAGCTCCTTGCTGATCTCTGATTGTGACTGTGGACTTAGAGTCCACTGACAAGGACTACGTTCTAGATGGTGATGATTCATCAGATGAGGTCCTTCCCAAGGATGAGGATTTTGATGATTCAAATGATGTTCCTGATATCCCTGAGGCTCCTCCTGTTGTTCGTCGACCTCCTCACTTAGATGAGGTGATACGTCAGTTTGACCCTGATTGGTAGCCTAGTGATCCACGTAAATTTAGTCTATTTGCTTTTTATACTCTTGTCCTTTCTCTTTTATGAGGAACTGACTTGATCTTCTTTCGATTTGCTATTTCAGGCAATGTCAGAGAGTGGAGGGACTTTGTTTGTGAGATTAATGTTGGATTAGCCTCTCCCTTAACTAGGAGGACTTGTGATCATCTTTTAGATGATCCTGGTGGGCCCCCTGCTGCGGGGTGACACACTGACATTTTTGGTCCTGTATACCATGGATGCTAGATAAATACAAAGTTGAAGACCCAGGTTGACATGTACTTAAGGGTGAGAATCAAGTACTTCGAGAGATGGCTTGCCTTAATTTTGGATGACGTGATGCTAGTATGGTAGGCCTTCATAGTCACATGCTCACAGTAGAGCATGTCACTCTTATAGGTCTCATGGAGCGACGAGTGGTATTCGTAGATGGAGGAGCCAAAGTATTGAGGGTTCCGTTGGAGGGAACTGCCCTTGACCTCCTTTCTTGAAATTGTGCCCCCTTACTTGGGGAGCCTCTACTGCTTTCAAGAGCATTTTGTCCTAGCTCTTTGATCCCGTTGTATATGCAAACTTCAAATGTATCTATGAAAGTTTATCCTTTTATGGCTTTCTCCTATCGAATTTGTACTCATCTCTTGTGCATGTTTCGAGGTTTGAGAACTTTTTGATTATTTTTGCCCTTTTCAACTCTTTTAACAATGCAAGTATGATAACAATGACACATTTTTGTAGTTTTTCATTATATATATATATATATATATATATATGAGATACAGTCCACGATATGATAATATGATAATGAAAGAACATAAGAAATGCTGCAAATGAGACTTTTACTCTTACCGAATGTCATGAGATATGACATTTGACTTTATTGCTTTGAGACTTTTTTTTTGATTTTTGGCATGAATGCAATGTGGAACAAACAATGTGACTACTCTTAAATATAATTTCAATTCAGGTGATTGCGAGTTGTCCTGATATAAGAAACCTATTCAAGGCTATAAGATGGGATTTAGGAAAACTCAAGTGGGGAGTGAGAATGAATATGGAGCATTTCTGATTTCTAGACTTTGCTAAAGGCTAAACACTGATCATTATCTAGATAAGACAAATTGATAAGCTTTCAACTTTAGACAAGCACCAAATTTTATTGGTGTTCGTTAGACTTAGATCATAGATGGAAAGCAAGGTAGACCCAAGGTAAAGGATAAATGGGAAAGAACAAGGGTCCTTAGATAGCAGATGATCCTAGAGACTACTAGACTCTCGGCTTTTCTTAGCTAGTGCATGTGTGTGCTTTGTACCTCTCTTTCTTTGTTAGAATGTCACCCTTGAGTCTTTGAGCTTAGACTGATCTCCACCCAAGAGTACAGACATTCAACAATCTTCTCTCTTTCACTCTTTTTTTATTTGTATCTCTCTTTTTTTTCTTTTTGCTTTTCTTTTGTATTTTTCTCACTTGATTTTTCTCATTTTTTTTGTATTTTGACTTTTCAAGAAATGAATGCTTTTTGGAACCTTTGCTATGCAGTAATTTGATCTCTCAATTCTCACTTTTCAAAACTCTTATTTTCAACACTCTTATTTTGATCACTCATTTTTTATTCACTTGGATCTTAGATTGCTTCCTTCAGAGTTTTTATCTTTCTGACGTTTTTGGCCAAGAAAGATAAGGGGCTGAGTGCCAAATAAAGTTTTTGTAATCTGGTTGGACTTTGCTACTACTAGGGAAGAATTGGGAAGGTCTACTTGCAAGCTTCCTTTGAACATTGTAGGTTTGAATACTGGCCTTGTGTAAACCTAACATCTTGACTCATAAGACTAGGACCAGTGTAAAACTAAGAGCTAGGTTTTGATTAGAATTTCTAGGAATGAAGAGAGGATAATGGCAATTCGTGAAAAATGGGGAATCTCTAGGTCTTGAAAGGATGATGTATATCTAGGCAACCTTAGACTCCTTACTAAAAAAAAATAGTAAAAGAGCGAGTCACTGACAGTAATGAAAGATGAACATAATGATACAGAAATGCAAGAAACAAATTGTTTTTGACATTTTTTTGATTTTATAATTTTTTTGTATTTTTATGTTTTATGATTTTTTTGGTTTTTAGACATATTATTTCTTGAGGTGAAAGGCGTTGATAGTTTCGCCAAATTCCTCTCCTTCCATTGTGCACAAGAGATAGGCACTATTTCCAACATCTTCTTTAACCATGTAAGGACCTTTCCAATCTTCCGAAAAAGCTCTTTTTTGTCTTCTTTTCTTATTTCTCGTGCTACCCCTTCTTAAGAAAAGTTCTCCTATTCTATAGGGTTTGTCATTTGAATCTATTGCTACCAACTCGGTGGCCTCTCTTGGCAATGTGAGATGAAGTAAGTCTTGAAAGGCATGTTGATGAGAGGGAGTCCAATATAGGACTTCGTTGCAATTCAATAGTTCTGCTAATAGGTCGAATTGTTCTTACATGTAGTTCTTCACCTCTTGTCTCTCTTGGATTCTTTGCAAGAATTGGAACAATTCAAAGAGGAGTTTGTGGCTCCCTTTTCTCATCAGGAGGGACAAAGCTTATGCTTGTCCTCCCATTTGGTTCTGGTCTCAAGTCCATGGCATATTTGATATAACTTTTTGGGAGTTCGAAAATGACAGGGTCATCAGCACCAACTATCACTCTCATCTTCCACTCCCTGTGAAAGATACCTTTGCTTTCTTTGTCTTCATCAGGAAGTCTCTCAACCATTTCTATTTGTACCTGAGGTGCTTCCCATTCACCAAGTTCATTTGATTGAACCGAGGCAGAAGTGGTTGGTTTTTCTTGTGGTTTAGATACCATAAACATCCTAGGTAACATCCCTATAGCATTGGTCGATTCATTATCTATGGAATGTGCCTCTTCCATGGGTATCATTGGTTGATGCGAATCTTCTATTGGTGTGAGAGGCTCATAAGATTCTGTTTCTTTTGGTGTATCGGGGACACATGATTCACTTAACGGGGACAATGGTGTGTAACCTTCCGTCATGTCTTCCTTTGCATCTGAGAAAGCATGTGGGTCTACATTTCTTAGATCTAATTTAGTGGTTTGAAACACTGGTCCTTCAGTTCTATGAGGCTTCTCCCCTATGCAAGGGAAGAGTTTTAGGCTTCCTGGATGTCGATCATGAGTATCTCTAGGGGAAATTGGAGTGGTCCATCTCGCTTGATCAACTCCATGATCTCAATAGTCTTATCTTTGGGAACCATTTCCTTTTGCTCTAGAAATGGCTTGTTCTCTAAAGTTTTGATCTCTGTAGCATTTATGGTCTTTTCTGGGATTTCCATTCATTTGATACATATTGACTGAGGTGTAGGATTCATGATGGTTAACTTGTTGGTAGGGAGTTCGTAGGCTATCGGGATACCTATGCGTTTGTTTGGCGTGTTTGATTTTAACATACTAAAAGGTTCTGGATCTCCCTTTGCAACGTATACTTTCCCTAAGTGTAAGAATCGAGCTTCTTGAAACAAAGTGGATGGCACAACCTTCATTTTGTGTATCCATGGCCTTCCAAGAATCAAGTTATATCCTGTGTCCTTATCGATGACATAAAAAGTGGTTGGAATGGTTTTGGGCCCCAAAGTTACTGGAAGGGTAATTTTGCATATGGTGGCAGCTTTTAGATTATCATATCCGCTTAGAGTATCTCATGAGGTGGTGATATTGGTGTGTCCATAGCCCATCCTCTCTAGAAGGGATAAAGGAACTATATTCACTACGGCCCCATCGTTGATTAATGTTCATTTGATGCATGTATCATAGATCCACACTTGAAGATATAGTGCTGGGTACCCTTTTTTTGTTAACTCTACCTCGGAAGGCATCTGTTGTAAGTCAAAGAAAAACCCTAGATCTTTAAGTTCTGAGTTTGATGGGCTGAGATCGTAGTCCATGTGATTGACTTGTTCACTAGGTGGTGGTGTAATTTGGTCGAGGTATTTTAGACCTATTGCTTTTAGTAACGCGGAGCGATGTGAAGGGGAGTTCCTGAGTAAATCAATGAATGAAATGTGTGCATATGTTTTCTTTAAGTCTTCTATGAGCTCATAAGGTCTGAATTGAGATGGTATTGGTTCCACTACCGAAATGATGCTTTCATATGCTTTTATTTACTCATTTTCATCCTCATGGTCTTCCTCTTCTCCTTCATTATGCATGATCTCGACTAATCCCATCATCCTAGCTTCTCCTTTTTGTTCCAGTTGTGGTGGGATTTTAGGGTTACCACTTTGTGCCGTTTTGTTTTGGTTTGTCATTTCTGTATCTTTGTGCACAGGGAACGGGTCCTGATAAATTCCAATGTTTGCATTTTGTGGTGCTATTGGAGCTTGATTTTGTCTTGTATCTTTGTTATCCGGGGTGACCTCCTGTGGGTTTAAGAACATTTCTATGAACAAATGTTGTTGGTCTTCCAGTAGTCTTTCTAAGAATCTGTTATATTCCCTACAAGATTCTATGCTATGCCCCCTTGTTCTATGAAAAGAACAAAATTGGTTGAACTCATATGGGGGTCTCTCGTATCTTCCATCATTTCCGTTCCCATTTTTGTTGCGGTTCCAACTTTGGTAGTTGTCTTGAGGGTAGTACCCGTTGTTTCTAGGTCGATCTATGGCATTTATGTTAGGAGGATAGTAATCTCTCCCATTGTAATCATCTTTTATCTTCTTGATTGGGGGTTGATCCGTCACCCCATATGTGGTTGCACTCCTATTGTTTTTAAGGATTTTAACGATAGAGGTATTGTTTCTCGTGTCTTCCTTTATTAGCTTTCTGTTTGAACCATAGACTTTTCTACCACGGTCGATGGTAGCTTGGTCAATCCTCAAAGCACTTTCCAATGCCTCTTTGTAGGATTTGTAAGGCAATTTTTGAACATATTCTCTCATGTCTTTGTTAAGGGCATGCAAAAAGAGATCGTACAGTTCTTGATGATCCATGTTTGGAGCACTAGTTGAAGAATAGAGGACTTACCTCCATCGGGTGACAAAGTGTGCTATGGATTCATTTGGTTCTTGTTTCATTGTGAGGAATTCTCTGATCCCTATTTTAATGAGTTTGTTCATGTTGAATGCCATGCCAAACTCTCTAATTAATTGTCTGAATGAATGGATTTAAGCTTCTGGGAGATGATAATACCAATCCAAAGCAATGCCTTCAAGAGTCTTTAGAAATATTTTTGGTACAACCCCATCCCAAGGGAGGAGTTCTCTTATGGCCGTGGTGTAGGCTTTAATGTGTGGATTCAGATCTCCTTCTCCTTTGAACTTCGGGAGATCTGGCAATGGCCGAGGTAATTGCATGCTTCTTATGTTTTGGTCCAAAGGTTCTTTCAAATATTCAAGATACATTCCTAAAAAGGCACCTTGAGATTATGGGGTTGATAGTAATAACCTCATGGGTGGGTTTTGATAACCCATTGTTGGATTTGTTGGATTGTTCTAAATAGGAGGATTCCCATTCAGATATGTGTCATTACTAGCATTTCACGAATAATAACTGAGGTAGGGGGATTTTGTGATTCCTCTTGGTCATGTTCATGAGACTTATGCCTTATTTCTAGAGTAGCTTGCTCTACTTCCAAAATTTTGATTCTTTGCACTAGAGTTGCAATTAAATCTGCAGGAGTGGCAACTCTAGGTGTTTCTTCATTTCTAGGGTGTTCTCTTCGAATCTTTTCATGGTGATGTGCCTCCTTGCGTGCGGTGTTTTCTTTTTGTTCTTCTTGTAAGGCAATTCTTAATGCCTCTTGAGCGTCTTTGGCTTCTTGTAGGTATTTTTCTAACCGTTTAACTTCCTCATCAAGATGAGTACTCGATGTGCTTGTGGAAAGTTGTTCGGGTCGATGTATTTTTGACCTTATCCTTCTAGCTTTATGTGGCGCATTTGGTATGGCCAGGTTGTTTTCCCAAGATGGGTTGTTGAAAGATAGAGAATGCCTAGATTCTCTTTGATCTTGTTCATAATCAGAATCTTCGTAGTCATAACAATTGGTGATTGGCGCATCAGGATGTAGAGACACATACCTATCGAAGGAAGGAGTTTCTAGTTCTCTTAAGGGATTGTTCCCTTGGTTTAGGTTAGGTTCTGTCATATTTGGGGGTGCCATAGACACCACAAAATAAATGGAATGGATGATGGCATAAATGATAGAAGCTAAAGCAGCTAAAGTGACTATGAAGAAAGGTGTGAAAATATTTTGAAGCTTTTGTCAAATGTTTTGAAATTCTTGAAATGGAAATGCAAACTACAAAACCAAAAGATTCTGCACTTCATGTCAGGTTCACCAAAATATGTACGCTCAAAATCGTGATTCCGATTGCTTGGGGATGTTAGGTTGGATTTCAGCATGCACATGGACCCTTTCCCACCTTGCCACGAGGTGATCCGCCACGTCACTCTCACTCACGTGGAAGTAGCCAGTCGAGAGGAGGCAAGACATGATGGGGGTCTGGCTCATTGGAGAGTTGGACTTTACGGAGAGGGGTCAGCAAGTACTGTGGCCTTTATTGTGTGCTTAGTTGTATGTCTTGTTCGATTGAAGTTGTAGTTGAGATAACCCTATGACCTGAAGGGTCACTAGTTTCTCTTCTCCTGTTAGGGTTTCTTAGATTCCACCTCTGTGTGGGTAGGCAGTTCTGTTCATTTATGTCCTCTTGTCTTTCTATGTATTGAACAATTTCTTGTTATATTTGGCATTGTCTAGTTTCTTCTAACAATAAGAGGATGAGTGGGCCTCCTTGACAGAAAGGAAGCAAGGTATGCAGAAAACACTTCCTACACTGATCTAATGAGGAAAGATTTATGCAAATTTTGCTTTTATAGTTAAAAATTAAGATGCATATTAATAGAAAGATAATAACAACTTCCAAATGCAAACACAAAACTCACAACACAAGATATACGTGGGGAAAACCCTTTCAGGTAAAAAACCCCACACTCTAAAGCTGCCCAATATATTATTCAGGAATCACAAAGATTACAATATACTTTCAGAGAAAGCTTTTACAGGAGTATATCCAACCAGAGATCCAATCTAGGTAATTCGACATCTATAAGATTCTTACATACAACCTCCATTTCAAGTTCTTGATATATAGGAGATACAATATAGTACACTGCCAATGGTAATTACAAAACCATGAGCTAAAACCACCCAAAAAGTGGCTCCCAAATTATCTCCAATCAAAGATGCCTTGTGATGTGCCAAACCACACACCAACATGTGTAATTCTCTCCTTTACAGCTCTTTTATGTGTCCAACACATTTTTACATTTCCCAAAATAAAAGGTCCAACTTCTGGAGGCCATAACTTTTGATCCGGGTGTCCGATTGATGAACCGTTTAATGCATCAGAAAGATTGTGAAGATATATATATCACCCCATAACAAGATATGTTGGTTATCCCAATTTTCAAGATGTTTAGAGAAGTTTCAATTCCGGTAATTAAGTTCAAAGACTTTTTCTGGTAGTTTCAAAAAATAGAAACTTTAATATTTCACGATCTAGATGTGATCTTGAGATGAAACTCACCCGAGATGTTCACTTAGTTGTTCTGCACCTTCTGGGAAAAATTTTAGGTCAATCTAAGCTTAATCAAAGAACTTACTGAAAATAGTAAGTCTCGCTATTTTTAGCTCTCTTGGAAACTTTTGGAAACTTTGAAAGTTCTAGACCATTATCCAAGATAAAGGGTATTCAAAAATACCAAAACTGGGAAGAATAGTAATCTTTCAAAGTTGCAAGGTTGAGACACTTTTTTTAACATTCTCCCACTTGTCGAACACCTTGCAAGAGAAAAAGGAGTATCAACACCATGATTTAATTACTAGGGGTTGTGAGGCCCATAGACTCTGAACACCATTTGAACTTCTCTGTGCTAATAGGTTTTGTTAAGGAATATGCAACATTCATCAAAGTTTCAACTTTTTCCAAGTTTACCTTCCCATCCTCTACCATGTCACGAACAAAATGGTATTAGACATCAATATGCTTAGTCCTTGCGTGGAAAGTAGGATTCTTCACCAAACATATGGAATTATGACTGCCACAACAAATAGTAATATTCCCTGCATCAAACCCAACATTAGAACACAATCTCTTAAGCCAAATGGCTTCTTTACAAGCATGAGTTGCTACCATGTACTCAGCTTCAATAGTGGACAAAGTGACCACAGGTTGCCGCTTACTCATCCAACTAATAACACCACCAAACATAGTGAACACATAAGCACTGGTGGATCTCCTGCTGTCAATGTCACCTGCCCAATCTGAATCCACAAATCCATGAATACAAAGTGAATGTCGGGGTCCTGTAGGATAACCATGATAACATAAGGAATACTCAGAAGTACCCCACAAATATCTGAACACTTTCTTCACTGCATCCTAATGTACCCATCCAAGATTAGCTATAAATTGACTAAGGATTCCCACTACTTGGACAATGTCTGGTCTTGTACAAACCATCACATACATTGAACTACCAACTGCACTAGTATAAGGAACTCTGCTCATATCCTCTGTCTCAGAAGGAGACTTTGGAGAATCTTCAACAGATAACTTTGTCCCCATTGTAACAGGAACAGTCAAAGGTCTGCAATCCATCATGCTAAATCTCTCCAACACAGTTTTAACATACTTACTCTGGCCTAACCAAAGTTTTCTATTTGCTCTATCTCTTCTGATTTCCATTCCCAGAATGTATCGAGCTGCCCCTAGATTTTTCATCTCAAACTATGATGACAACTGAGACTTCAAATCATAAATCAAACTTTTAGCATTCCCAATGAGTAACATATCATCGACATACAATGCAATAATGAGAATGCGATCATTGTCAAACTTGTAATAAACACAATGATCTGATTTCAATCTTTGATATCCAATACTCAACACAAAGGCATCAAACTTCTGGTACCACATCCTAGGAGACTATTTCAAACCATACAAAGACTTTTTCAACTTGCAAACCAGATTTTATTTACCTTTCACCATGTAGTGCTCTGGTTGTGACATATAGATTTCCTCCTCCAAGTCACCATGAAGGAATGTTGTCTTCACATCCATCTATTCCACTTCTAGATCATATGCTGCTGCAAGAAATAACAGGAACTGAATAGATGTCAGCTTTGCAATGGGAGAGAAAATCTCACCATAGTCAATTCCCTCCACTTGAGAATACCCCTTCACAACCAATATAGCCTTATATTTCTCAACACTGCCATCTACACCAGATTTCTTTTTGAACACCCATTTGCATCCAACAGGTTTTCGTCCTTCAAACAAGGGTACTAAGTCCCAAGGATTATTCTTTTTCAAAGAAGCCATCTCCTCTTCCATGGCCTCCTTCCTGGAACCTGCATCTTTCATACCCATAGCCTCTTTTACAGTTCTAGGCTCATCAGTGTTAGAAATCAAAGCAAAGATACAACTAGAATCATGCAATGAGTAACAAAACCTATCAATTTGATGCCCTATCTGCATGGACCTCCTGAAAGGTTGATGCTGAGGTTCTTCATCTTTTTCTAAACTTTCAAAGCTACTAGAGCTCTCCTCATTATCAGGTCCAATAGATGTTTTTGGTTCAACTTTCTCAGGGGTGGAAGGGAGATGAACCACATCATCTTTCTTCTCTTCTTTCTCTGGCTGCAAGACAATAGAAGAAGGATTGAGCTCTCTAAAGATCACACTTCTACTATATAGAATTCTCTCAGCTACTGGATCCCAAAGCTTGTACCCTTTCACACCGATGCCATAACCGATGAAGATACACTTTACAGCCTTGTTCTCCAACTTACACCTCTTCTCCTTAGGCACATGTGCATATGCCTCACAACCAAATACTTGAATGTGTCTTAATGAAGGCTTTTTACCAGACCATTCCTCCATAGGTGTCTTATCAACGAGCGTTGATTTAGGAGACCTGTTAACTAGGTAACAAGCGGTAGCAACAACTTCGGCCCAAAACTTTTGTTCAAGACCAGCTCCACTTAGCATACTCCTTTCCCTCTCCATTAATGTTCTATTCATCCTCTCTACAACTCCATTTTGCTGAGGGGTATATGGAGTTGTCTTGTGCCTCTCATTCCCCTGTTCTTTACAAAACTTGTCAAAATATGCTGAACAGAACTCACCACCGTTGTCAGTCCTCAAACACTTAATCTTTCTATCCTTTTGATTCTCTACAAGAGCTTTGAACTCTTTGAATCTATTAAAGACTTCAGATTTACTTCTAAGGAAGTACACCATGTCCTTCTACTGCAATCGTCAATAAATGAAAGAAAGTAAATAGATTTTGAAATCGAAGGAACATTAATAGGACCAAACACATCAGAATGAATCAAGTCCAACACCTTAGAAGATTTGTGAGAATTGGAATAAAATAAACACAGTTTTGTTTTCCATTAATGCAATGTTCATAGAAATCAAACTCAAGGTTACTATCATTCATACCCTCAACAAGATTTTTATTCTTTAGGGTCCTCAAACCCTTTTCACCAATGTGACCAAGCCTTTGGTGCCATAACATTGTCTTCTCAGCTGGAAGTTTCATCTTCATAGAATGAGCACCCTTAGGTACCCAGAAAGCACGACCATCAGAAGTAGATGCAACAGTCTTTTTCGCTATTGGTTCCAATGGTGAGGATGAAGACTCTGAAGCTCTCTTCTTGAAAACAGAGGCACTATTGCACTGAACTATGCATGCATCAAGATGAAACAGAGTGCTAGTCCAAACACCCTTAGCCAACACCATAGATCCTCTAGTCATCTTGCATCCTCCATTTGAGAAAACAACTTGCACACCCACATCATTCAATTTACTTACAGAAAGAAGGTTCCGTGTCAAATGAGGGATATGCAGAACACCATTGATTCCCTTTACTTGTCCATTAGGGAATCGAATCAAGACTCTTCCATGGCCAACAATATCCAGGTGAGAATCATCACCCAAGTACACCTTTCCACCATCATATTCTTCATACTTCAAAAACCAGCCTCGATGCGAGGTCATGTGAAAAGATGCACCAGAGTCAATAAGCCACACATCCTTAGATGCATGCTTTTCCAAGTCAGTGACAAATGCTTCTCCTTCATCCTGAGAGGACTTGTCAGAATTTGAATCCTAATTCTTCTTATTTTTCTTTTTCTCCTCCTTACACTCCTTGCGAAAGTGACCAGGTTTGCCACAATTCCAACACAGGGCCTTGGACTTTCCAGAAGACTTAGATCTCCCACAGGATTTGGATCTTCCTTTTTCTTCCTTCTTCTTATCCTTTTTTCTTTCCCTTCTCTTTAGATCTACCACAAACCGCAAGAGCCTCCTTAGCTGATTCAGAAGACTTTCTCCGCATCTCTTCAGACAACAACAAAGAAACCACTTCATCCATCTTGAAGGTGGTAGTGGTACTCTGAATGGCCATAACAAGGTGGTCCCATGAATCTGGTAAGGAACAAAGTAATGTCATACATCGATCCTCGTCCTCCATCTTCACACCAACAGAAGTCAACTCGGCAACAAGCATATTAAATGTATTCAAGTGATTAGCAACAAATCCTCCATCTTCCATCCTTAGAGAATACAATTTCTTTCATAGGAATAACTTGTTCACCAACCTGATTTAGCCTGATAAACATCTCCAAGCTTCTTCCAAAGTTCCTTTGCAGTCTTCTCTTCATGGATATTCATGAGCACTGAATCAACCAAACAGAGTCTTATCGAACCCTTAGCTTTTTGATCTTTGAGATCCCAGTCTTCTTAAGACATTTCTATTTGTTTTGTACCAGATACAGATTCCCATAAATCTTGATCTACAAGCATATCCTCCATTTTGAGTTTCTGCAACTCAAAATTACTGCCATTAAACTTCTCTATCTCAAACCTCCTAGATGTGCTCACCATCTCTTACCTACAACAAAGATTTCAAAATCCTCTACACAAGCTCCCACTCAAACAAAGATCAACTCAAAAAACCCTCTACCCAACAACTAGAACCAAAGGTGATTAGGCTTTGATTCCAACTGAAAGGAAGCAAGGTATGCAGAAAATGCTTCCTACACTGATCTAACGAGGAAATATTTATGCAAATTTTTCTTTTATAGTTACAGATTAAGATGCATGTTAACAGAAAGATAACAACAACTTCCAAATGCAAACACAAAACTCACAACACAAGATATAAGTGGGGAAAACCCTTTCAAGTAAAAAACCCCACACTCCAAAGCCGCCCAACATATTATTCAGGAATCACAAAGATTACAATATACTTGCAGAAAAAGATTTTATAGGAGTATATCCAACCAGAGATCTAATCTAGGTAATTTGACATCTATAATATTCTTACATACAACCTCCATCTCAAGTTCCTGATATATAGGAGATACAATACAGTACACCGCCAATGGTAATTACAAAACCATGAGCTAAAACCACCCAAAAAGTGGCTCCCAAATTATCTCCAATCAAAGATGCCTTGTGATGTGCCAAACCACACACAAACACATGTAATTCTCCCCTTTACAACTCTTTTATGTGTCCAACACGTTTTTACACTTCCTAAAACAGAAGGTCCAACTTTTGGAGGCCATAACTTTTGATTCGGGTGTCCGATTGACGAACCGTTTAATGCGTCAGAAAGATCGTGAAGATCTATCTATCACCCCATAACAAGATACATTGGTTATCCTAATTTTTAGGATGTTTAGAGAAGTTTTGATTCTGGTAATTTAGTTCAAAGACTTTTTTTGGCAGTTTCAAAAAATAGAAACGTTAATATCTCGCGATCCAGCTATGATCTTGAGATGAAACTTACCCGAGATGTTTAGTTAGTTGTTTCGCACCTTCTAGGAAAAAAATTAGGTCAATCTAAGATCAATCGAAGAACTTACTAAAAATAGTAAGTCTTTCTATTTTTAGCTCTCTTGGAAAACTTTGAAAGTTCCAGACCATTATCCAAGATAAAGGGTATTCAAAAATACCAAAACTGGGAAGAATAGTAATCTTTGAAAGTTGCAAGGTTGAGATACTTTTCTTAACACTCCTTGTGGTAGAACAAATGTTTCTTGTTGTGATCTTGGATGGATCTCTTCAATCTCGTCTGGGACAACCCTCACCCACTCTCCTCTCACTTCTAGGCACATTCGAGAGCCAAGATGGAGGAAGCTGTGTGATTGCTAACCTTAACTAGATTTAGGGTTTTGACCTAGGGTTTAGTTGACCTAGGGTTTGACTTTGTTTTGATTGGATTTTACCTCGTGATGTTATCAAGGGTTTGATTGAATTGTTTATCTATGGTTACCTCGTGATGGTATCAAGGGTTTGCAATTTTCTCTGTTCTAGGGTTTCTATATGCATGCAAGCTAAATGATATGCAAAAACATTTTTTTGTGCTTTTTTAGTATTTTGGAAATGAAAAGTTCTTTTAATCTATAAAAGGGAAATATGTATTCAATCTTATATGATTTTTCTAATGCAAAGTTAACTTATGTTTTTTGGGTTTTCGATGATTTTGAAGTAATCTAATCTAAAGAAAAGGGAAAATGCTTCTTCTAATAATCTAGATCTAGATATATGAAAGCAACTAATCTAACATGCAAGATCTAATTATCAAGGAAAAACCAATGTTTTACTGTTCCCAAGAGTAAATTTGATTTTCTAATTACTATTAATTAAACAAAACATTGAAGGAACCTGAGATAAACAAAGATTTGTGTGACTCCACTACCCTCAGAAATCCTTGATAATGGCAACCTCAAGTCCTTTTGTGGCAGCGGGAGATCCTCTTGACAACAAAATGACACAAAGAAGTAAAAACAAGCTTTGATGAAACTTGAATGAGCTCAATGAGAGCTTTGGTTGAGCACAATGGCATAGAATGAAGCACGGTAATGTTGCTTGGTTGAACAAATAAAGCAAAAGGCGGGCCTTCATCCTGTGAGAGCATTTGAATGCTAAGTTGAAGAGAAAAAATTGGCAAGAGCTATGTGCACAATGAATTTGCCTCTCTTTGTGCTTGAGGGAGGGGGTATTTATAGGTTTAGAAGAAGGGATTGATTGAGAAGTTAACTCATTTGATTGATGAGTTAACAAGGATGATTGGGGACTTAACAAGGTTGATTACCTAGTGAACTCAGCTAACTATGGAGTGATAAATCAATTATAGCTTATCACTAGAGAGGAAATGGAGGTGAGAGAATGCATGAGATTGATTGAAGAGTTAATTTGAAATCAAATAGAGCTAATTATGCATGTGTGGGTCCATGAAATAGTTAACTCTTTATTAGGCATAAAAAATATGCAAACTGGAAGAAAAATGGGCAAAAATGGAGCAAAAACGAGTGAGAAACTTGAGTTTTCTGTGGCTATGAAAATAGTAGGGTCACCCCTTTTACCAATAGGGTCACCTGGGGGAGATCTGGGCTGGACAGGGTCAGATGCAGAAAAATAGGTTGGGAGATGCAAGAAGAGAAGAAAAGGAGGGGTTCTACCTCAAGAAATAGGTTAGTCATCTGCAAGAATCCAAATCTCCACTTGTGTCTGTAAGATCTCCCAGGGGAGATCTAGAAATAATAGGGGGAGATTTGGATTGGTTGAGCAAAACTAAAAACTAAAAGCAGGAGATGGATAGGGGGGACTTCTAGAGGTGCATAGGATGAAAAACATAGGGGAAAGGGGAAAACTCACCTACAAGACACTTACAAGGCTTAGGAGCAAGGTTGAAAGCTCAGAAAATGCAAGTCGATAAGTGTCGCAACAAGTGTCAAAAAGCATCACAAACGGGGAGAGAGAGAAATCGATAAAGAGGAAACAACACAAGACAAGAAAGATGACACACCATCAAGAGGTTTGCTTCTTAACATACATTATTTCATGCTTATATGTATGTGACAAGGATTTGAATCATCATAGGGGTCCTTGAGTGGAGGTTGTGCGTGATTTTGGTGCTTACAGAAATAGCCTGCTCGATGAAGCGCACGAAAACGAACCAAGGGCAAAAATGAAAAGACAAAAAAAAAATGGTGACATTTCCTGGCGCGTCCGATAATTTACCAGGAGAAAATCTCGCACATATAAGCCTATCAGCTAAAAAATGAGCTTTTGTTTAGGCCATTAGCACTAATATTTTTGATTAATAATTTAAATATAATATAATTATATAGTAATTAGTAATCATTTTTATTCAATTTATATTGTTATAATTTGTTTATAATTTAATTTGTATGATCAAATTATGGATTGTCAATTTGGTGAAATTGAAGTTATAAGTTGTAGGACTTCAATTTTAAAATTCAATTGTTACATGTTAAAACTAATATAGTATGAAAGAAAGATGTATACACACACACATACAAAGAGATGGAAGAGGGGAGAGAGAGATACAGATGAAGGGATGGAGAGAGAGGTGTCGTTTAAACCGTTGTGAATTTCATTTGCCGTTTGCACATTTTACTTTGTTCAAAGAGCGAGATTTGCACATTTACTCCGTTCAAAGAGCAAAAGATTTAGAATATTAACATGACTTGCTAAAAAGATGAATTGAGTAATGACTTAAAACATTGGCAACACAACCATTCTTCAAATGAACCAAGATGATTGAAACCCCTTTTAAAATTGAACACAATCAAGAGTCCCTCAAGAACCTAGTGGCTCAATTTAAATTAATGATGCAATACTTTCAACATGACCCTACAATATGTGACTTGGCCAAGTGTGACCAAACAAACCCAAAGCTTAAAATGTCACACTTAAAATGACAAGTACATGAATGCAAAGTCCTTGGACTAAATCACTCCCAAATAGACTAACTAAGAACTTCAATGATTGAACATATGACCGGGGATAGTATGAACCCAAGATCAAATGATATGCCATATTTATACAACTCAAACTTATCATGAATCATGCACATATGAACAACTCATCCTTTAATCAAATGAGGCACATAAGACTAAAAGGACTAAGGGGCAAGCATTTTAGAGTAAATTACCAAAGCAAGGAAACTAAAATTGTCAAACAATAAATCAAATAACAAAATATACCAATCAATCATTATGTGCACAAAGTGTCGAGGTATAATAAATGCATCAATTACACAATACAAGAATTTTGAAAGACTATATCTACAACTCGACACTCATGATAACATGGTGCAACTATTAGGTTATGGTACTTTTACAATGTAAAAAGTGGAGCTTGGTATGGGTTGGTCCAGATCATCTACCTCCATTGGAGCCTTATAAAATGGAACTTTTATAAAAAAAGAGACAGATATAGAGGACTAGAGAAAAAGAGATAGACTGGGATAGAGAGATAGAGATAAGAGATATAAAGGGAAAAAGAGATAAAGAAAAGAGTGTGACTTTCAAATAATTATTTCATGCCACCAATCTAAACATGACATGTGTCTATTGGGAACTACACTCAAGGAAACACATCATTTGCTTAAGAACCTAATAATTCACCTTTAAGACCTCTTTAGTGTACCCATTACACACTAAAGTGTAGATTTCTCTAACAATAGCAACATTTCATTTCCAAGCTTCATTGATTCATAAATGGCATGACCAATACAATTGGAAAGAGTGCCACTTATTGAACTAGATTTAAAATGGACATTTGTAGCATCTTAGAAGTCCACCAAATGGAAAGAACGCTTAACACCGAATATTGTTTGAGTCTCCCCTCATTTCATCACCATCCTAGTAGTAAATGATCAATGTTTTCAAGAATGCTATTCCAACTATTCAAAAATATTCACAATGATATTGGTTCATTACAACAATATATTACAACCCATTGGGGAAGAATTTCAAACAACTACCATCCATGGAATTTGCACTATACATCTCTAGATCCATTGACAAACACTAATGATGAAACTCCTTTTGACTAGGGAAATACAATGCAAGAAGATAGACTGATGTATGTACCTAGGTCTACCATTTCAACTGGATGGCTTTGACATGCTTGGGAAACAAGAAGAGGACCCAAATTTTTTTTACTTGCATACTAGATTTTACCCACTATTCAAAAACAATTTACTTGCACGCATGTCAACATATTTAATTTACTCCATTTATTTTCTAATACAAGAAAACAACACATATCACTACATTCTTTCAATGTTCAAATGATAGTACCCTTAACCAATCCTCTTCTTGTTTCCCACGCATGTTGAGCCCATCTAGTGGAAATGGTGGGCCTAGGTATAAACTTGGCATTCATTAGGACTATCTTTTTGCATTGCATGTCCCTAGTCAAAAGGATCTAGAGATGCACGGTGCAAATTCGATGGATGTAAGTTGTTTCAAATTCTATCCCAAAGGGCTTTACTATCTTGTTCTAATGAACCAATATCATTGTGAATGTTTTTGAATGGATGGTATAGTCGTAATTAATTCCAACAAAATGCTTTAAAACATTTATCATCTACTACTGGGATGGTGGTGAAATGAAGGGAGACTTGAAATGTATTGGTCATGCCATGTATGAATAAATGAAGCTTGGATATGGGATGTTGATATTGTTAGAGATAGCACTTTAGTGTGTAATGGGTACACTAAAGAGTTCTTAAAGGTGAATTATTCAGTCCTTAAGAAACATAAGTGTAATTCTCAATGGACACATGTTATCTCTAGATTATTGGCATGAAACAACTAATTCAAAGTCCCCCTTTGTTTTCTTTATCATTGGATTGTTGGCATGAAAAGTACCATTTCATGAGGGTCCAGTGGAGCTAGATGATCTAGACCAACCCATACCAAGCTCCACTTTTTACATTGTACAAGTACCATAGGTTGATCTTTAATGTAGGGTTTTCCATTATAATGCTTGATTGTAGCCCCAAGTCTATCAAACAATGAAACACCTTTTTCCACTATGTTTATTCAGTTAAGCTTAGTTTTGTAATCCCATGGTGGCTAATGATTTTGTGTTTTAGGAAATTTGTCTCTTTAATTTTCATGGGTGGTAAAGGTAAATTTTGAAAATAATTATTCATATGAAGGTTATGTATGTAGTCACATTCTCTACTTAAAACTGAAAGGTACTTTGAACTCACAAATTTTAGTTCAACATCATACATAAATAAGGATATGGTTTTCTCATACACCCTTTGGTACATACTGTATTCATATCAAAAGTAAAAGTATGGTGGGCCTTGTTCAAACTCTTTAAGCTTCCACTATCAACACACAAGGTTATCTAGAACTCCAAATCCGACCAATCCTTTAACATGGTTTGGTAAACCAAAATTTATATTTATATTTTCTACAGACAAACCTTTGGAAGACATAATTTTTTAAGCTTGATCTTATGAAATGGTTTCTTGTTATGGGTTTTGTGCAAACAAATTTGCTCCATATAATCAAAATAATGTCCATAATTTTCAATACTTATATTTGGTTTCCTCTTCAATTTGGGGGAACATGAGTATGAAAACAATAAATTACTAATCTATTTAAGTGAAAACAAGTACAAAATAAAGAATTTGTTACCAAAATACCATATGGATATATATTGGCAACATCCATACCAGTAATTAGTCCCATGTCAATTGTGCAAACAAATTTGCTACATAGAAACAAAATAACAATAATGTCCATAATTTTCAATACTTGTTTTTGGTAGCCTCTTCAATTTGGGGGGCGAACTTGGCTATGAGAAATAAGGAATTTATAATATATTGAAGTCCAGATTAGTACAAAATGAAGGTTTCATTATTCTTTCAAGTTACACTTGCATGCATTGCATGCCTTACATAATTCACAATATGTGGAAATTCATAGAAAATAGAGGAATGCTTGTCCTCTAGCCCATCAATCCTCCAATTTAATTAATCATTTCATCAAATCTTTTTCCCCCCCTCTCTCTCTTTATATATATGCCTCTTTATCTCTCCACCTCTTTGTCTATATCTCTTTGTCTCCCTCTCTATGTCTCTATTTCTCTTTATCTCTCCATCCCCTATCTCTATCCCTATCTCTATCTTGAGTTGATTCACATATCACAATTTGGTTGAAGCCAATGCAGTTGTCAAGCTTATAATAGATTGAGAAAATCCACTAATGTTGTAGCCTATGTGTTAACACTTTAATAGATAAGAGGGTTGTTAAAGATGACTTTTCTTGCAATTTCTATGAGCAAGTATGTGTTTAGGCTGGATATTCTCAATAATTGTTAGAGATTGATTTTCTTGGAAGGTCCAAGGGGCTTTGTAATGACATGTAAGAGATGTTCCTTTTCTTTTCAAACATGTTTGTAGGGTACACTGTGTATGTCATTGCACATGATTGAGTAGCTCAATAAGGCAAGGGTCATCAAGGATAGATCAATGCAAAGTATAATTTCTCAATTTAGCACTTCAGGGGTTCTAAGCAGAGACGTATCTATCAATGTAGTCAAGCATTAAAATTAATAAATATATTCTTAGTATATTATGTCAACATATTTAATTTGTACTCCATTTATATTCTAATGCAATACAACAACACATATCACTACATTCTTTCAATGTTCAAATTATGGATGGACAACAACCATTCACCAACAACAACCATTGTAGAACAACACACATCATTACATGATTTCAACAAACCAAAATGCACCAAAAAATATGAAAATATTCTCTATACTCTTCTTTTTCAGAATACTAAAATTACAAACAAATAATAAATTCCTCTTTACTACTATTACAAATACACCCCCTTATTAATTGAAATTAGCAACTCAATTTTACAAACTATGTATACTTTAAATTTCACATATGAAAAACAATGTTTGCTTTTCTCCACACAAAACTCCTTTCCACATCCATTCTCCGCATACCCATTGCACACTAAGGTTCGATTGCTAGTATTTAGTTTCCATTATTAGGTGGTTAAACACCATCGTAGTTCTCAAAATTTAAAGCTGATTTAACTTGACATAATTTTATTTGATCTTGAGATTCTCATAAGGTTCAACAAAACCATCATCCGATCTAATATTTGGAATCTGTGAGCATGTTAACAAGAATTTCTGTCTAAAGACCAATATTAAATGATAAATTAGATTTGATAATTTAAATTTTGGGTTTCACAATTGCATCATTCTTCTTAAAAGTTAGAACTGAAAATAATATTTAAAAATTGAATCATAAGTATCTGATAAACAAAGACTATTATCTCTATTGCTTAAATTTTGTGTCTGAATGATTGGACCATTGTTTTTGGAAGTTACTAAAAAGAGATCCTGTTTGGTTGGAAAAGTTTCCTGCTAAATAATAATCGAGAATCTTTACACGATCTTCACTAAAGTAGTACCTCTATTAAACTAGAGGAAAATGCGTGACTCATTTAAAAAGCTAATGCACTTAAAAAACTAGAGGGAAATGAATTGTGACAATTAAAGGGAAGCCAAGGTCACAATTAAAAAGTGTGTAACAATGAATTTGATTGCTTCTACATATAAGTATAATATGGAAGTTACATATTTTAATTGATTATACACGGGTTGTTAATGTGTACTACCACCTCATTAAAACTTAGCTCAGAGAAAAGGAAAGCAGCCAAAACTAGCAAAATATAATAAAATCGTTCCATATTGTGATTATTGGATTGATTCAAAAGCAGTAATGGTAACATGTTTTGAAACAACCCCTACCACATTGCAAAATTTAAAATGTAGTGGCAACTATAACTCCCACTAAATAACATATGCACTTTTATGGCATGAATTCCACACAACACATCAATCTAACTAGTACTTACAAATAACTGTATAACAGCAATAACAAAGAAAAACTTATTTGGACATTGCCAATTACATTATCATGTGTTTAAGCTGCACTTTCATGTTAACTTATCCTTTAATTTTCCTTTTCACCATTCATCAAAGGGTTGAGTAATTGTTTCACTCTTCTACAATTAATTTCTTTTCAAATATTTCTACAATCATCTTCACCTCAACATCATAAAGAATGTATAATGATTTTAATATTTTTATACATTATGGAACCCATATTAATTCTACAAATATCACGATCTAGATTAGTTCTTGATGCATATTGTTTCTCAACTTCTTTGACCTCATTGAGAATGTCTTCTACATCTTAAACACATCATCCATACCCATTTCCATTTACACATCATTTTTGTTGCAGGAATTTGAGCTACAATGACAAGGTATAGGGACTCCACAAGATGGGGTTTTTGGATTTTTATTTATACACATGTAAACAAGAGATCCAAAATGGTGTGAGATAGCAAACACGACAAAGTTAGGTGGGACTAGAGAAAATAGTAGAGGAATGTCTGCAATTGATTTTGTTCAACTATAGCTGAACTTGTTATGATGGGACATAATCTAGTTGATAGGTTTGATGTAGTTGAACATGTCCCATATAGGATAAAATGAAAGAACTAAAATGTCATCTAAAGACTTGAAATTTTTTTCCATCTTCTTCAATGTGTCAAAGACATTACTTTTCTTCTTAGTCAACTCATGTACTCTTCTAATATAAATACACTCATTGGGGTATGTACATGTTGGTTCTTCCTTTTGGAGGGATTCCTCCTTGGGATGAAATAAAAGATTTTTTGAGGTAAATTCCCTTTAGAAAGTTGCATTTCAATCATGACAACCTTAGGGTTCTTGGTAATTAAAGGTAGAGGTCCAATGGCATGTTTCTTGAAGATTGTGTAATTGCATGTAGTCATTGAAGTTACTAAATTAGGTGCCTCTAAGAGATTGGTAGAAGAAAGACATTCTTAGAAGGCCCTCAAAGGGAGAAAGCTTGTACAAATTATTTTTTAGTGGATTTGTTTGTTGGAGTTTTGCCCACTTTGGTTTTCTCTAGGGTAAATCTCGATCTATTTTATGCTTGTACTTGTGATTTTTTAACAACTCATTTATTCCATGACGTTACACATTTTAACAACTAAAACACATTGGGTTTGAACAATGGGAATGCTCGTCTCTAGTGATTTTAGCTCTCCATGTTGCTCTATTTTAACATAGAACTTATAGGTACACATATTCAATTACTAGATCATTTAACCTAAAAATAGATTCAATGCAATAAAGATTTAAGTGTGTACCTACAAAATTATAGATCTCAATATATAATTTATAGTAGTAGAGGAGGAGATAATATTACATGTGCTGAATAATGTTAACTACATACATCCTATGAATAAATAATCAATCTTAGAACCATGGTTCATGAATGTGGTGCAAAATTCCTAGAGGGCTACAATAATCATACACGCACATGTATATAAAATATTAAATTTCAATATACTATATATATGCATGCATGTACATATAAAATATTAGTTTAATATTTTATATATACATGTAGATTTAAAACTTAATAATAATTAAGGGACAAATAAGTTTTAGGGTTTAGGAGTCTAGGGTATATATAAGAAACTCTCACAAGTCTTTAATTGTAACTATGAGGTAAAAGAAAGAAGTTGGGTCCACGAAGAGGGAAAGTTTTAGCCAAAAAATATCTCACAGGAAACGTGTATACGTTATTGAAAAACGTGTACGCACTTAGCTACGGGTACCCGATGCTAAATCCAAATGCGTATGCATTATGCTTCGAGTACGCACTAAGGAATGCGTACACGTTTTATAATGCATATGCATTTCTTAAAGGTATTCAAACGGGCAAATAGATAATGCGTACACATTATAATGCGTACGTGTTTTATAATGCATATGCGTTTCTTAAAGGTATTCAAATGGGCAAATAGATAACGCGTATGCATTATATAATGCATACGTGTTTAGTATTAAGAACACGTATACATTTTATAACGCGTACATGTTTTTCAAATTTTGAGGCTCGGGAAAGGCTTGGCAACCCGACCCTTAGCCTTTGACCTGCAACTAAAAAACAAAGGCAGGTTCAAGATAAATGCCCAACTTTGGCAATATAGATGATGGACTTTTTTTTTGAATTAATCTATAAAATTAAAACCCATTATAGAACACGATGTCTAGTTTTCAAATATATAATTTTTGTTAAGATTGGATTATGCTTTTTATTTTTTAATTAATTTCTAAGCAAATTAGTCCATAAACTTGAAATATCAAGCTTTTTTAATTTTTTAATTAACTTTTTTTGGTTAATTTTTTGTAAAAAAAAATTATATGACATCAATCTTCAGACAATTATCTACACAATTTTTTTTTAAAAAATGTTTAGTTTAGGTCCAATTATGCTGTCCATACACATTGATTTTAAAAAACAACAATTAGGGCCAATAAAAATTCAAGAAAAATAAACATTTAGAAAAAAATTACAAAAAAAATCCTCATCAATCTTCATATTGTTAGATATCTTTTCCAAAAAGGAATTAGAAAAATACTTTTATTTAGGTCAAAAAGTGGTGTTCGTACACGTGCATGGTATGGTAAAAAAAATGACTTTTAAAAAGTGGTTTTTATACATGCCTCTCAAAATTTAATTTCTATCATCTGGTTATTTGAATAAATTACATATTTGGAAACTAGATTCAAAATACTAAATTTCAGCAGATACCTCACGGGTATTCTCTAAACGGTAGGTAGGGGCCTCCTCCCTCCGTTCCTGTAAGATAGGCCCATGTCAACTGCCCACTGCCACGTGGTGACACCCTATTCTCCCACCCTAAAGGTGTCCATGGCCTCCTTATCAGACTTTTTATACATGCCTATCAAAATTTAATTTCCATCATCTGGGTATTTGAACAAATTACATATTTGGAAACTAGATTCAAAATATTAAATTTCATATTACTTGCTTTTTCTAAGATTCATTGTGTAAGTACTTCAAATTTTTAGTCCAAGTGTGAGAAATTCTAAAAAACAACAAAAGCACTTCCACTTTTTGAACTTTTTATGGACCCAACTTCTTGCATCAGCCCTATAATAATTTATTTGTAATTATAATATTTAAGGAACTTAGGGGTTAGTGTTTAGGGTTTAAGACTTAAAGGAAATTTAGGACTAGAGATGTTTCGAGGATAGTCAAATTACATGTGTGTCTCCATTGGGGCAGGGTCCTAGATAGGACCTAGGGTTTAGATCATAGATTCACTTGGCAAGTAAGGTACAAAAATATAGTAGAAAATAATTTGATTAGTTAATTTAGTGGAAAAAAATTAGCCAAAACATCTAATCATATATTTAGCTCAATAATATTTAGGGTTTAGGATTTATGGTTTCTAGGGTAAATAGGGTTTAGGGTTTAGTTAAGTAGACTTAGGGAACATAGTGGTTTTAGTAGAGGACTTAAGAATGGTAATAGAATGTGCAACATTTAAATAAATGAATATATTTAAAAAATACTTGAATTGAAAAAATTACTTCAATTGAAAACAATTTGATCTTATTGATCCTAATCTTATCTAGAAGATGATTTAATTGATTTTTTTTTATAATTTATATAAAATATACATACCTTCTCTTTGAGCATAATATCTTTGCATCCTTTCTTCACATAGTTTTTGTTCCCTTTCCATTGAATGATATCGTGTAGTCTTATTTTGCCTTGTCCTTTTATTTCCTATCTTCTTCATGGATTTGCAAAATATGATCTTGATAATTTTATTGCCAATTCCACGTTCCAAATTTGTAAAGCACTAGAAAAAAATTGACCTTTCAAATAGACTTAGTAAAATTTCCTTTATTTTTTGATATTAAAATAATAAAATAACCTTGTATATATACATGTAATTCGAATACATACATTTTTTAAATGTCAGCTAAATTAGCCTTCGTTCAAAGGTTGACTGCTAAAAATCTACAAACATATTTTTATTTAGTGACCTTCATTCGAAGATATTTAAATATTATTTTCTAGTTTAGTTTTTTGGAATGTACCTTCGAACGAAGGTACCTACAAACGAAGGTAAAATCTTCATTCGTAGGTACCTTCGTTTGAAGGTCCTTCAAATGAAGGTGCTTACCTAGACACTTTTTGTGTCTGCTTCAAAACTTCCTCAGAAAATCTAGTTTCAAACCTCAAGTTGGACCTTCAAATGTAATTTACTTGACAAGATAATTTGCAAGATCGTAGTCCTTGAAACGAGATTTCCAACAAGTATAATTTTGATATATTTTCATTTTATTTGTATTTAATTTTTAATTTTTATTGAACATAGGTTTTTCATCAAACATCAAGTTCTTCATTACACATAGGTGGAAAAATAGTGAAACATTGAAAAAAAATTCTAAAAAATACCTTTGCACTAGGTATTGATGTCCTTGTTGCACCAAAAAAATTGAATTTTGATATATACACAACATGTTATGCTTGATGGCATACACCTATGTCCAAATTATAGTTACCCTAACTTTAAAAATCAATTAAAAAAATATGTAACAAAAAATTAAGAAAAAATATCCATGCACTAAATATTGATGTTAAAAACCTATATTTAAAAATTAGAATTTTATCCTTTATAGAAAAAAAGTTATGCTTGACGACATAAACATTACTTTCATAAAATGTTGTTTACTATTAAAAACTAGTTATTAAAGGAGACGTTGAAAGATTCACAATTTATTTCAAAATTAAAAAAAATATATTTAAAATTTGCACACAAATTGCCACAAATCACTAGTTCACATCATCTTCTAATTCTTAACGGTTTAGAAACTATAGGTCTTAGAAAGTGAGGATTTAGTTAAAAATACTGATATCAATGTCCATCTTAGCCAAAAAGTGGGACTCATTATTGTGGGATTACCCTCCAACTAGTGATTAGTGTCAACTTGAGCATGAAATTGGTAAACTCATGTGCTAGGGTGTTGTATCTATAAATAAACCCTAATTTATTTTAAAGTTCTATCAAGATAACATCCAATAACTTCTATTCTATTTTGTATGATCACTCTAGGAGAATTATAGAGCATCAAAGTTTCATCATGTGCTTATGTCATCATCTTAGGCATTACTACATGTCCCCTTTCTATCTTTGATCATTTTCACCAAATTATTGAATTGATAATAAGGGTTTGACCAACATAGAACAATTGTAGCCTAGTAAGCTCCTAAATAGAATCTACCAAGACCACCTCTTTCTAGATAGAACATGCATACATCATTGTGAGTAGATCTAGGGCATCATTTTATATGAAGATAATTTAAATTGCATACAAAATTTATATTTGTTAGTAGGGTTTATTTTTGTAGGTGCAAAACTTGATCAGAGCATTTGATAAAAGATTAACTAATTTATAGGCATTCATTTAACATCACACAAGGCTTTAACAAAAGAGAAAATTGATTACTCATGTTTGGCATGATAAGATCTTCATAGAGTTTTGAGCTAAGTGTTGTTCCTTTATCCATTTAAATACAAGCATTAATTTTCATACCTTAATAAATTCTAACCCACTAATATCTAATGTCACTTTATTACTTGTGTTAAGTGATTTCATTACACTAGCTTATTTGGAACGATTATTTATATTCCTCCTAAATTCCACACTCTAAATAATGAAAACTATTATTAACCTCTACATTAAAAATCAATTTCAAAAGTTGTCACTCTTGGAAATAGCACCCCACCTACCTTAGCATTACATTGATAAGCTCCATATAAAATTTCTTAATTTTATTGGTTTATAGTTACTTTTATTTTCCACTAATGACATTACCTAAAATAGAAATAAAGAATAGAAGCTACTCTAATTGATATGAGCTTAGTTGAAGAAGGCACATTGACATCTAATTTTCCCTTCGATTCCAGTTAGAACTTGGATTTTAGACATCTATTGAATGGAATTCTTGAGGTTCTCAAAGAAATAGTCCCGATTCACTTGCTCATGAAAAAGACCTTTGTCAACATAATTTGTGAGTATGGTAGCATCAGACTAGAAGAGGCCCATATTTTCTTCAAGATTAGTAAAGTAATGGCTATCAAAGGTAAAGGAGCTTTTGGGAACCACTGGTACAATGGTTGTGTTGTCTACCAAACTAGTGCATCTTGTCTTTAAAGATTGGGCATAGGTGGCATTGAGGGAAGGGTCTGTGTCTCCTTTTCCTATGAAGTTGTAAAGTCTGTTGCTGAAGAAATTGCATAGACCAACTCCAATTGTATGTCCACCTATTCATAGTAGCAATAATCATAATATAATAATCTTAGTTTATGATTAGCTAATAATTCAGTACTTAAAATATTTAAGAGACATTTTTTTTCCACAGTACATGATTTTGAATATAAGAGTGCTTCTAGATTAAGCTTTGTAGAATTTTTGACATCATATTTAAAATATTTTATTTATTACTCACCAGAGAGAACGACAAGGTCTTTGATGTCTAGTCCTTTTCTTGCAAAAGATGCTTGAAGTTGTGAGAAGTTAAAAAATGGTGTGGGGATGTTGCTCAAGGCCTCACTCTCTTGAGATATCACTCCATCCCTACATATTGCTCTCACATACTAGTATGGACCTCCACTCTATACATAACTTTAACATTAACTTAATGTTATATAATATAACAATAAATAAACATAATTAATATCAACAAAATAATTAAATCGAGCTATAGTGTGAAAAAGGACAAATAATAAATAGTTCTAATGACATGTGTTAGAAACCATAAATCGACTAAGCATTCGTTGGTCACATAATTGAGTGAAAGCAATTACGAATTGTAATGATTAAACAATGAACAAGAGGTAACATATATAGTTGGGAGAGGTGAAGAGATTGAGTTGAATTAGGAGTCGACTTCAACACTCCTCACACCAAGTGTTGAATGAGTGTCAACACATAGCTTGGAGAGTCCAATACAACTCACCAAGTTTGACACCTAGCACCTAAGGTGGCTTAAAGCCATGTGCTTAAATATATTACTTAGAATAAGTAATATAAGGTATAGTTTAGCACTAACACCCCCCCTTAAGCACAGCTTAGGTGAGTTCAAAAAGAGATGGCCCATGGATACAAGTCCTGGTGAGTTACCCATGTACAATAAAGAGAAATGGGTCTCGGCTACTAGACTGGTGAGGTACCCATTTACAAAGAAATCTCTCAAAAAATGGAGTAAGATAGAAAACCCAGTGGGAAAAAACTATCCTCCAAAAAGAGAAAAGATGCATGAATTTGGAAGCTTCTTGTGTACCGATGTCGATGCTGAACTGCGACTGATGACTCCATAGATGCTAGTATCACGAGTATTCAAGAACATTAACCAAATTTGAGATGTGATCTGATGCAAGATTCATGTTCATTTACCATAGACTCTCGATTGTGAGATATGAACCGATGAGAATCTGTTGCAAGATTATGGATCATTTACCATAGGCTCTCAAAAAATGTTTGAAGGATCATTTGATCCACCTTCTTTTAGTTGCAACCTCATTAAGTTAATTTAGGTGACATAATCCTCTATAATATTTAGAGTTATACTTATGAGGCGACTTCTTTTGTTTGATGACCTTCCCTTGGGTGTTTTCAAGGTCACAATGTGAACAAAGATTCTTGTTGAAGTCGATCACACATTTAAAACTATGTAGATGAGTTGTAATTGCAAACTTAAAAGTACGGAAAGAGAAAATAGAGAAACTAACTCGATGATACGCCCCCTTACTTTGTTCCCCCTATTTTGCGACACTTTATATATTAGTGCATGTCTAACCCTTTTTGTTAGATTACCCCCAAATTTATGACACTTTATAAATTTCTTAGTGCATTAAACAATAATTACCTATTTCTAACACTAGAAAATGAAGATGTCTTTTGATGGTTAAAAAAAAGTTAACATATAGTTATTGATAAGGTAACAATAATGCTATAAATGCTAACTAACTAACTTTATCATGCAACAAATTATGAATAACAGTAGCCTTGTAAAGAGGCTGATTGAGCCCTGAATAGGACTCTGCCATCGTAGCCCGAATTGAGGGCGTAGAGGTCAGAAGAAGAGGCCTTCGTGGATGAGTAAGGACGTGGGCGGTGGAGAACAAACCGCAACCAGAGACCTACAAACTGGCTGATGTGTGAAGTTGTTGACCAGTCTAGAAGATTGTGATGCAGCAAACATAACACTACGACCTCATAACACAAGAAAACCAAGTGTAAAACTAGTGACGTAGCAGGTGCAAACAAAGGCGAAGACCATTACCTCAGGTGCAAACTAAGATGAGCTCCAAATAGTGACTGCAGAAGCGTGTTCAGGCCAACAACAAACAACAATGTTTGTATAACTCTCACCTTATCATCATTACTTCCACCCATTGCAGACTCATGAAAAGTTGGAATCATGACTGTAACAAGAACAACGTCAAGGAGCAAGGCATTGAGGCCTTTAAGCGCACTATGGGTGACTGCTTGGGCGCCCTTGCAGATCGCTAGTTAGAATAAGAGCATTTCAGCCTTCCAAGGCTCACAGAAACCATGAATCGATGCTGAATAGAGACATCTCCTTTTGTGTGATCACAGAGACTCTTGATGAGATGCAGGCTTGGTGCACCAGGCCAGAGTTCCCCATGGCAGGGATATTCCCATGAAGTCACGAGGTCTTTTATGTAGAGCACGGCTTGTTTTTGTAGGCCGTGAGCCTTCTTGTGAGGCCCTTATCTGCAGGCCGTCGACCTTCAAAAATGATCGGCCTTGGTCACCATGGCTCATTCGAGCCATAAGACACCTTTTCTGCATGCTTTGGTGTGGCCAGATTACAGAAGAATATGACAACATTCAATGGCATAGCCTGGCATTTGACTAGGGTGTCGACCTCTAAATTAGCAACTATGAATAACTAGAATTCATGACTCCAAGATGAACCAACATCATTTTAGTTCAGCTCTGATACAATATTAGAAACCATAAATCGACTAAGCATTAGCTAGTCACATAATGGAGTGAAAGCAATTAGGAATTGCAATGATTAAACAATGAATAAGAGGTGACATATATAGGTGAGAGGTGAAGAGGTTGAGTTGACTTAGGAGTCGAATTCAACACTCCTCTCACCAAGTGTCAAATGAGTGTCGACACATAGCTTGGAGAGTCCAATACAACTCTCCAAGTTTGACACCTAGCACCTAAGGTGGCTTAAATCCATGTGCTTAAATATATTACTTAGAATAAGTAATATAAGGTATAGTTTAACACTAACAACATGTTTCTACTTTAACTACTCGACAAAGTTTGAAAATTTTAGAGGTAAAAAAAAACAATTCTTGTTATAAGAGAAGAGCTAAACTCTGGCGATGAACCATTTGTTATTTGGAGTTGTATGAAAGCTATTAGATTAGCACATAACAATCACATGTAAATGAAAGTGTGCCTTTTTATCCATAGGGTGATATTGATGGGTTTCTATAATTAGATTATAAGCTAATTTAGGGTAATGTTATTACCCCAACAATGACAGCATCTCGGGCAGCAAGAGCGAGAATGTCAGCACAAGAAATGACGCCTGGAGATATCAATGTCAATGTTATAGGCCCGTTTCTTGCTACCAAAAAGACTTGCGAACCAATGAAGAACAGAGTGATGTACTTAGGAGACACATGGTAGGTTTGCTCTCATTTTGAAGAGAACAAAACTGACGACATGAAATCATTGTGACATTGGAAGAAAAGATATGAAGGGCAATCTAGTTGGCAACATCTCGCACCATCCCTTTTCACAAGGAATCTCCATCCAACGACTATGGTTCAATTAAGGAAAATATTTTTGATAAAGCATAAAAGCATGTCGTAGTTCTAAAATTCCTATTGAAGAGGTGCTATATCCAAAGATTGCAGAATATTTGAGGGTTATTTTAAAGTTCATGTTTATCTTCCATTACAACAACCATTAGTTGGAAATCAATCCAAAGAGCTATCTATTTCGAATTTAAAATTTTGGCACAACCATGTAATAATTTTCATGCATGCAACAATAGTTGTTTTCCCTATTTTTAGCATGGTAGTTTTGGTTTTTCCTTGTGTTTTTTTTCTTATAAATAAGAGCTTTTATGCTCATTTCAAAAGGAGATTGTATTAGGATACTCATTCCATAGGGGCTCTATAGACTTTTATTTCCTAAAGTATTTGTTAATGGCAATAGCCTTCATATGTTGACTCATTTCAAGTACCATGTGGATTTGTGATTGTGCACTATCAACAAATGAATATATGAAGTCGTGATCTTTAATCCCTCTACTTTGTTCATTTGAGAGCATTTTACATTTTTAGTTATGTTTGTATACCTTTATTAATTATGATTATGTAAATATATGTTGTTAATAAACAAAAATTGATCCAATGAATAGTTCATTTAGATTAGCTGTTTGATTTCCAATAATTTTTTTCCCTTTTCCTTTTTCCCTCACCATGATATGAGAAGAACTTATTAAAAATTTGATGACAATACAAATTCTAAAATCCTAGAGGTTGTTCTACAAACCATGTCCCACATTTGTAGACTTCCCATGTTGATGTAAGTGTGTGTGAAAGTGCAGATTTAAATATCCATAGAACTAACTTGAGAACTTGGAAATTCAATTTTAATTTTTATATACAAAACTACTCCCTCCCACTAGCAATTATGTGCCAACTTAGGTATGAAATTTGTTAACTCATGTACTAAGGTGTTGTATTTATACATAAACCCTAATCTATTTCAAACTATCAAGATAACATCCACTAGATTCTATTATATTCAATATGATCACTATAAGAACATTATAGAGCATCATAGTTTCATCATATGCTTACATTAGCATCTTAAGCATTATTGCATGTTCCCTTGCTATCTTTTGTCATTTTCACCAAACTATTGAATTAATAATAAGGTTTTGACCAAAGGGAAATAATCCTAGCCTTGCAAGCTCCTAAATAGCATCTACCAACACCACATTTTTCTAGAAAGAAACTGTGTACATCATGGTGAGTAAATTGAAGGCATCATTTTGTATAAAGATAATTTCTACATGGAAGGTTCATATTTGTGATAGGGTTTGGATCTTTAGTTGTAAAACTCGGTCAAAACATCAAACAAAAGATTAACTAGTTTAGAGGCATTCATCTAACATTACAAAAGGCTTTAACAGATTAACAAATTGATTCCTCATGTTTGGGATGACAAGATCTTCATCAAGTTTTAAGTTAAGTACCATTATTTTATTTATTTAATTTCAAGCATTTATTTTTCTACCTTAATTAATTCCAACTCATTAATATCTAATGTTACTTTATTACTTATATTGAGTGATTACTTTGCACTAGCTATATTTGGAACGATTATTTATTTTCCTCCTAAATTCCACACTCTAAATAATGAAAACCTGTATTAATCTATTAAGAATCAATTTCAAAAGTTTCCACACTTGTAATTAGCACCCCACCTAATAGAGAATCACATTTATAAGCCCCATTTAAAATTTCTTAATTTTATTGGTCAACAACTATTTTTATTTTTTTGCTAATGACATTGCCCAAAATAGAAAGAAACAATATAAAAGTCATTCCAATTGATATGAGCTTAGTTGATGAAGGCACATTGACGTCTAATTTGCCCTGCCATTCCAGTGAGAACTTGGACTTCTGACATCTTTTGAATAGAATTCTTGAAGTTCTCAAAGAAACAGTCTTGATTCACTTGCTCATCAACAAACTCTTTGGCAACATAATTTGTGAGTAAGGCAGCATCAGACTGGAAGAGGCCCCTTTTTGCTTCAAGATTAGTAAAGTAATGGCTATCAAAGGTAAGTGAGCTATTGGGATCCATTGGTACAGTGGTTGTGTTGTCAGCCAAACTAGGGCATTTGGTCTTTAAAAATTGGGCATAAGTGGGGTCAAGCGAAGGGTCGATGCCTCCTTTTCCCGTGAAGTTGTAAAGTCTGTTGCTGAAGAAATTACAAAGACCAACTCCAATTGTATGTCCACCTATTAACAATAGCAATAACAATCTTAGTTTATGATTGACCAATAATTCAATACTTAAAATATTAAGAGATTGTATTTCCATAGTACATGATTGTGAATGTAAGAGTGCTTCTAAAGTGAGTTGTGTAGAATTATTCGCATTGTATTTAAAATATTTAATTTGGTACACACCAGATAGAATAACGAGATCTTTGATATCTAGTCCTTTGCTTGCAAAAGATGCTTGGAGTTGTGAGAAGTTAAAAAATGGTGTGGGGATGTTGCTCAAGGCCTCACTTTCTCGAGATATCACTCCATCTCTACGGCCTGTTCTCACGTGCCAAGATGGACCTCCACTCTATACACATAATTAACATCAACAAAATAATTTTGAATGTAACTATAGAAGAAGAAAACATAAATAGTAAATAGGTTAATGTAATGTTTCTAGTTTATCCATAAACCACACAACAACCACATGTAAATGAAACATTATCTATAAACCACATCAAATGAAAGTGTGCCTTTTTATCCACAGGGTGATATTGATGGGTTGCTGTAATTAGATTATAAGCTACTTTAGGGTAATGTTATTACCCCAGCAACGACAGCATCTCGGGCAACCAGAGCGACAATGTCAGCACAGGAAACGACGCCTGGACATATCTTCTCTATTTCTGCTTTCGCAGCGTCAATTACTTCAAATCCGCGCAGGCTGAGGTTTGGAAGGGCGGCTTTCTCTGCTGTGTTGTTTGCTGTGGAATTCAGAAGCACTGACCCATCGCAACCCTAATCAAACCACAACATTAGTTTTTGTAATCTATGTGTATGAATTAATTAGTTAAACGGACAAAATCAGATACGCATAAATGGGGAAAGTAATGAATTACTGACTCGCACAAAACAATCATGAAACTGCATCCGTAAGAGAGGAGCTGCAAGGGTGCGATCCATTGCTATGTATTTCTCCACTACTTGCTGAACTGTGTCCTCAGCAGATGGACAACTTTGGCTATAGAAATTAATACTCAGTTCATCGGCCTCGCCCGCAAATATAATTGCAAGAAAAGCAACAACAACAACAAACCAGGTGCTCGCCATCTCTATCTTCTATCTCGTTCTACCGATTGTATACATTACAAATTCGAATCGGGCCTTCTATTTATATCGTTTTACATGCAAACAGCTATTTATTATGCAATTATTAATTGATTAACATAAACCTATATAACTATTAATTGCATACAGCCCTGTTTGACCAAAGTATATATTCACATTCCAACTACTACTTCGTCAAATATATTACATTTGGCCTGGTTTGATCTCATCACCTGGACCGTTCTTTCGTCGCTTCAAATATCGTTATGGAGTTCCTGGCACGTTCCGGTTTTTCCCCAGTTTTCTATGAATAGTAAGGGCAGTCCAAATTCTTTGTAATATTTAAACTAATACTAAAATATTACCTACAATCAACCATGTTTAAAGAAAGGGAAGCTTTGTCGATAAGGGCATGGTTCGGTGGTTAAGTCGTTTGGTTGTAGTGGCGGCTACCGGAGTTCAAACTCCCGCTGGGCCAACGAGCTCGCAAGGCGTTATGCCTTCGCTGGGCCAACGAGCTCGCAGGTTTAAAGTGTTCTTTCTTGGGGACACCCCGTGTTGTGGCCTCACCGGTTCAAAGCTAAGGGCAAAAGCGTTGTGTGGAGCCGGAGGGCTACCAGCGTCACCGGTCACGTTAAAAAGTTTACTAGGTACATTTAAAAAAGAAAAGAAAAGAAAGGGAAGCTTCGTCATTTACACTTGTTAACTGTGCCCCATTATCCCTCTTTGTCCATGTCAAACGGAAAACCAGGCGAAGATGTATGGTCTACCTACTCTTTGGAAAATCAGACTTTCGTCTCTAAAATCACTGTTTACGGCAATTAACAGTTTTTATATATATAGCTCTGGATTTTGTTTTCTGAGAATGCACGTAGGCGAATATGTCATGGTGTAGCTACCACCCAGAGCTTGATCAGCTGTCTGTAATGTTAAAAAGAAGCTAGTTGACTTTTGATTGTGATAGTTGTTTATAATAATTGAGAACGCGTCAAGTTGGGTACATCAAGCAATCCACGTAAATAAAAGAAACATTGCTTTCCTGAGCTTTCCACAGTCTTCAACATACTACAGTAGAGGAATTAACTTGTATGCTAAGAATTTTGTAATTTAGGCAAACAACTAAGGTGACGTATTTTGAAAAATAAACTTTCCATTAATTTGAAACTTTCATTACTAGGCCGGTGAGCGTGTACTATTGGAATTACTCTACGAATTCATCACTCCAACGAGGTCAATTAAAATGTTATAAAATTAGCAGACTCTACCTATTGCTTTAGAGTATTTCAAAAGTTTAGAATAAAAAATTGAATAGTTTTTCCTTTTATAATTAGTTGATGAGTATGTTTCTTTGTCTTTTTTAAGTTTGTAGGACAACTTCAAAATCTTTACACATCAGCTTGAAATTATATCAAAGTCTAATTTACCAACTACCTAATAACAATGACTATCCTACATTCTAGATACACATTTCACTGTATTTATTAATTAATTGAAATTTAAAATCATGTTATATTTTGAATTTTAGTTAATTTATGAATATAGTCAAATGTGCATCAGAATGTTGGATAGCGAATATGTGACCTAACTAATATCATTAACATTAGTATAATATTTATAGTATTAATACATATAGAATAAAACACTTTTACAACACATGGATTATAGATGTCAAATAATTCTTTGATTTATAAGAGGGAAAGTCAAATAATCTAGAACATCTCTAAATCTAACTCACCCCAAGCTACTACATAACTTGAATCTCTTATTTCCTAGTACTGATCAATCAATTTGTGTCCACACTTGTATACATTCTCCTAATGCATGACCCTTCCACATTCCCGTGTGAGCAACACCTACTAATCATGTACATATAGTGGCTCATGTTACTGCCTTTTATAGTCTAAAGATCTATTGCCTCTACCTGACACTTCCTAATATGATTGTTCTAAAATTTATTGCAACATGACTTTGACCATCTTGATACAAATTTGATCGTATTTATTAATTAATTGAAATTCAAAATCATGTTATATTTTGAATTTTAGTTAATTAATGAATATGGTCAAATGTGCATTAGAATGTTGGATAGAGAATACATGACCCAACTAATATCATTAACATTAGTATAATATTTATAGTATTAATACATATAGAACAAAACACTTTTATAACACATGGATTATAGAGGTCAAATAATTCTCTGATTTATAAGGGGGAAAGTCAAATAGTCTAGAACATCTCTAAATCTAACTCACCCCAAGCTACTACATAAATTGAATCTCTTATTTCCTAGTGCTGATCAATTTGTGTCGACACTTGTATACATTCTTCTAATGCATGACCAGGCTTCCACATTCCCGTGTGAGCAACACCTACTAATCATGTACATATAGTAGTCCATGTCACTGCCTTTAATAGTCTAAAGATCTATTGCCTCTACCTGACACTTCCTAATATGATTGTTCTAAAATTTATTGCAAAATGAATTTGACCATCTATACCAAATGTAGTATGAGCACGATTTGTTATTAGCCAACTATAATGACTAAATTGTCCTTGTGATTCTCATTTATCCATGACCCTTGATATGCTTTGCATACACGCCCCATCTTTTTACTTAACAGTTGGGGACCCGCTCTCTTTTATTTTTCCTTTTTCTCTAATTTTCTTAGGTGTTGTTTGTGTCTTGATCCATTTTGGGTCTTTTGATTTTTCCTTTGCTTTGACTTTGGGCATTTTCCACTTTGTTTTAAGGCATTTCTTTGATGTTCTGGGGTTTTCCAAAACCTTGAGATCTTGGGTCCTGAATAATCTCTCGACCCACCTTCTTGTACTGGAAGTTCAGACTTCTAGAAGTCTTTCAAACTTTGGAACTTTGTTCCATATCCCTATCAATTTCTAGTTTCCACTAAGGTTCCTTTTTATTTCCTTTGTCTTTCGTCAGACTTTTGAAGTTCCAGGGAACTTGAGATCCCTGGGACTAGATTCTAAAGTCCACAGTTACTCTAGATTCTTAGTTCCCTTGACACTAAACATACTAATGGCACACATATCAATCTAATGCGGCCCTATAAAATTGATTTTCACATTTTCCTTCGTACTTTGCTTTCAGAATTTTGAAAATTTGAGCTCTTTGCACAACCCAATATCATTTCTTGCTTAGCCTATCGGATTTGCTATTGTATTTACATGATTTGTGATGAATTTCATTCCTAGGGATTCGAAGCTTCGTGGAACTAACCTTATGTAAATTTAGACTTTTGCTATTTTCTTTGTTTAATCTTTCTTTGTTCTTTTGAAATTCCTTTTGATTGCTTGTTAGTTCCTTTTTGTTTTCTCTTTTTCTATCTCATTTTTTTACTTATCTTCCCTCATCTTGGTTTTGTTTGGAATCATGACTTAGGGTTTGATTAGTTTAGGAATCAATCAGGCCTAGGATTAGGTTAAATTTGCCCCTTCTATAGGATAGGTTGTTTTGGGATTAATTTTTCTTCAGGATCCATGCCCATGTTTCTAGTTTGCTGAGGGTATTCTTTGAAAGTCCCAAGTTCTATGGTCCATTTGGATTCCACATTCCTACATCATTGTTAGTCAAAAATCAAATGATTCAAAATTCTAGGTTTTATGTGCACCTTAGAACCATTTCCTAAAGTCCATGATTCTCCTGCCTTCTCGATTTATCATTTTATGAGAGAAAAGACATCTTTCAGATTTTTAGGTTCCTATAGGATGTTTGCACCTTGTCCTAAGTAATGAAGAGTTTATGATTTTATTGATATTTATTCGATGGCAGTAAACACTTATATAAGAAAGGGAGATAGTTGGAGATAGTTGTAACTGGCGGCTAACTGAGTAACTGCAGCATAACTACCATCAATAACTGAGTAGCCGCAAACGTAAACAATGTAATGCTAACATTCCCCCCTTATTACATTGTTCCTACAATAGTACCAATGGACCCCCCTGAATGCTAAAAAACTCAACAAAGCTGATTACATAATATGAATACATATTTTGTAGAAGATCTTCTCCCAAAGAACAAATCTTGAACCAAGTGAGGCTCCATCATGCTATCTCATCTACCCTTGGAAAGGCGTAGCTTCGAGCTATGTTCTTGAGCTCTTTAGTCCCAAGCTCTCAAATCACAGATTATTAAATTATTCGACAATGGACCCCAAGAGATACGACAGATCTCTGCCATGTTGTCTAGTGACCACGAAAAGGTATAATTCAAGATCATATACTCTTTGAAGCTCGCTGGACAACAATCCATATTGAGCTCAACACCAAACCCCAAACCTATCTCCGAAACAAAATCTTCACAAAACATACATTCTTCAAATTTGTCAGCTCCGTCAGCATCAACAAAGAAAAACAAAACAACCAAAACAAAAAATGCTTCTCATGCAAAGCATCATCTCAAAGCGAGAAGATAACTTGAGATGATGGAAAATCCTCCATCCTCTGATGCTGCTTGCCTCCAATATGACCCTGTTACACTTTAACCAATTGATGTCTTAGATGAGTCTCTGGAGGTCTCATCAAGAATAGAAAAGATAGCCTCGAAAGCATAAGCGATCTTTGACATATGTGCATTCATGATTAAAAATGATAATGCCAATTTGAACCAATGATAGACCCATACATTAATCAACCTTATACCTCCATAAACACACCTTTATTTTCATGACTAACCAGAAAGAAGATTTTCTTTCCTCCCTCAAGAAAGGTATCTAAAACTCAGACAATGTTCAGTGGATATAAAATGACTAGAATACCCCTTTTTTACACCATGATTTATACCCTTCCTTTTGAGACAACCTATTCAACATCATTCGATTGAATTTGGTGATGAATGGACAATTAGGGAATTAGATCTTCAAATTCTTAACTAAATGTCATGCCACTCTTTGGAATGTTTGCACCTTTATACTAATCTTCAAATGTATTTTTCAATCTCCATATTGCTTTTTCAAAGAGAATAATATATCTCGTGCCCTAAAAATAAACATTAAAAGGGAGATATTAATGTTATCACAACATTGTTTCTTCCATGGTTTGCAGCCTGCTCCTTCAAACTTCTATCGCTGGCTAGAAAATACCATGCACTAGCAAATAATTTGTACTCCTTCTAGTCCAACGCTAACACAATAGATCAAACATTGTCTGTTGAATGAATTCTCTTTGAATACATCTTCACTTATCCACGCAACAACACATGCTAATCTTAAAGATAAAATTCAACTAAAAACATTTCCATCTCAACAAATCTCAATGTACATTATCATATGTAAAGTTCAGCCAATTATTAAACTCAAAGTAGTTGCACTCAACTCAAAATGCCTCTTCAAAAATTCAAAATGCATCACCAATTGAAAAATGGCTCGTGAACAATTCAAAGGTTTCAACCCATCCAAACAAAATAAATAACAAATATTTTCATACCAAAAGCTTGGCTGATCCTTTCACACTAGGAAAGATGATGAACACGAGTTGTCTCTTAAATCATTTGATACGTTGTTTTCATTCCTAGAAACAACCTGCAACAAATACGTGGTCTTTGTGTTTTATCATGCTGCAAACTTAATGAACTCTATTCTGTCATACACATGTTTGGTTCTTCTCATAGCATTGGTGATCTTTTCCTCCACATCACAGGAACCGTCTTCATGATCATGCCTAGCACATCGCTATGATTCGAGAAGATTGAATTTCTACAACGGCTTCATGATTAACCGCTCTGATACCAAATAATGAAGAGTTTATGATTTTATTGATATTTATTCGGTGGCAGTAAACACTTATATAAGAAAGGGAGATAGTTGGAGATAGTTGTAACTGACGGCTAACTGAGTAACTACAGCATAACTACCATCAGTAACTGAGTAACCGCAAACGTAAACAATGTAATGCTAACACTAAGATCCCTGATCCTCCCAATTTCTTGAGTCTCACTACTAATGATTCCATGGTCTTGATATTTGCGATCCCTTTGGATCCCTAGATTCTAATACTTAGTACATTATTAGACTTGGAACTCTGGGGTCACCAAGCACTTTAGCACTTAATCCTGACATACATGATCCTTTCAAATCTCTAGATTCTGCCAAACAGTAAAACTCTTCAAAATTTTAGGTTTCCTTTGCACTTAGGCACGAGGTTCCAAATCATTGTGTCCTCCTAGAACCCAATAACCTGATTGAGACCAAAATACTTAGAATTTCACCAATCTAATGGATTTTATTGTTATAAATGAACTAATATAAGATTTTCTTAGTTGTGTAGGTACTCCTAAATGACTGATAAGTTGGAAAACTATCTACCACAATGAAGTACCAATACCAAGGAGCTCCAAAGGCATCAAAATTCACATTAGACCTCGAGAACATCATTGATATGGAACTAGGCCACGCCAGCCTAGAACAATTTAAAAAATGATATCTTTGGAGATAATCCTACACTAAGGGTGATGATCCTAGTAGGATATAGATTGACACATGTAGCAGGGTTCTCCATAGTAGTGAAATGCCTTGAATTGATAATAGCTTGTCCATAGGATTATCATCCAGTAGATAGGAGGCCCTATGATGCAGAGGGAAATATAATCCTAGATATCACCCCTATCATGATCAGAATGACCTTTTCTCTCCTACATCATGCAAATGTATCAATGTTGACGAAGGAAGAAGTGCAAGCTACATTTGAGGACCATCAAGTTGATAACTCCAAAACACTTGAATATGTATTAGATACAAAAGGAAATAAAATTAGTAGCTAAGATTCTGAACAATTTGACTAGGTTAGATTTCTAGTCTGAGATTGGGGATATGATCACCTTGTTGAATGAAGCCTAGGTTTAGACTGATTCAAGATTGTACTCACAATGGATGTTTCAATACATCAACATCATACTCAAAAACAAAATATTCCTTTATTGGGGGTAAATTATAAGTAATTAACTACATGTCTAGCTCACCGTAGTTATTAATGAAAAGAGTTAATGATACATTTTTATATGCTATCATCAAGAAACTGATAGGAGACATCAATGAAATGATGTTAGTCCAAGAAATGACACTAATAAAGGGATGGGGACAATAGTTTATCTATTTTCATAGGTTAACTTACATCAAAATTTCAAGATTCAACAATACACCCTATCTCTTGCCAATGTACTATAGTGACAAGCTGATCTTGTTAGAATTCTCTAGGAAAATGCCTGAAGTACATTTGAAGTTGCAAGGAAATCATAAGCTTGGTGTAACATCCCAACTAGAATATTAAATTAATAAACAATAAATGCTTGCTTCATTTGATATCAATGTAGATTACATCCATGTATATATATTATGTGGGGAGTTGGTTATATGATCAGAGTTGATGGTTATAGGAAACCAAACCTAACTACCCATAACTGGTAGTTAACAATGTAATACCAATGTATTACGCTAACATTCCCCCCCTTATTACATTGTTCCTGCAATAGTACCAAGGGACCCCCCTTAATGCTAAAATACTCAACAAAGCTGATTACATAGTATGAATACATATTTTCTAGAAGATCTTCTCCCAAAGAGCAAATCCTGAACCAAGTGGGGCTCCATCATGCTGTCTCATCTACCCTTAGAAAGGCGTAGCTTCGAGCTGTGTTCTTGAGCTCTTTAGTCCCAAGCTCTCAAATCATAGAGTCTTGAATTATTCGACAATGAACCCTAAGAGATACGACAGATCTCTGCCATTATCTAGTGACCGCGAAAGGGCATAATTCAAGATCATATACTCTTTGAAGCTCGTTGGACAACAATCCATATTGAGCTCAACAGTAAATCCCAAACTTGTCTGCAAAACAAAATCTTCACAAAACATACATTCTTCAAATCTGTCAGCATCAACAAAGAAAAGCAAAACAACCAAAACCAAAAATGCTTCTCATGCAAAGCATCATCACAAAGCGAGAAGATGACTTGAGATGATGGAAAATCCTCCATCCTCCAATGCCACCTACCTCCAATATGACTTTGCTTACCCTCTATCCATTTGCTTTAGACTCTTCAATAGGACAAGCATGCAAGTCTCTCAAATTTCTATCAATGATATCATGGATGGCATCAGAACCACAAACATAGTGTGTGGCCATTTTCAAATGTTAAAAATAATGATGTCAATTTTTATCAGTGATGGACTCATACCTCCAAACCTTATTTTCCTTAAAACTCCTTATACCTTCTATATAATTAGTATGATGCAAAACAAATTTCAAACCATAGACATCTTACAAAGGAACCAAACTTCTTACAAAATCCCTTATTTCTCCAATTAATAGCTCACCTTTATAATTCAGAAATATGATCTCAATCATTAAACCTTAAACTCAAATCTACATAATCTTTGACTGTCGCTGCCTCTGTCACTTACAAGATTTCTATACCCTTTGCTCGATCAAGTTTCATCCATGACTTCATGAGAACAATTAACAATGTCTCCTATTACAATTACTCTAAGTGATTCCTTCTTAGCATATCAACTAATCGTTCTATTCGCACAGTCTTCCTATCCTTTAAATCATGCTCCAAGAATTGAATCTACTTTGTTATGCTGTTGAAAACACTCCTCAAACTCTTCCTCTTCTCTTTGTGGTGTGCAGTGAGTGATTTTACAACAGTAGCGTATCAATTTCTATGCTAAGTATCCTCATAACAAATATCTTATGCATATGAAATCTCCATAAAAAATGGCAGTCTTCTAATTTCCATGCTTTCCTTATGTAGATAAAATTAGTAGAAACTCTATTTGATACACCTCTATTTAATATGCATTCCACATTTTTCAAATGCTTGGCCAGTTCTTCTATGTTGGCAAAGGCATTTTATATCTAAAACCTAATTGGAATGGAAACCATTTAATATATATACGAAAGTAAAAGCATTCATTACTAATTGGAGTCTGAATAATGTTGTTAATGAATTTGTATGTGGCATTCAACTCATAGGCACATACTGTTTTAAGGGTTCCGCATGCTTCTATGGAGACTATGTGTTGGAGGAGATTATGGAAAAGCTTTTGGTAGATCAAGTAACTCTAAGACTATGGCATGCTCCAATGCCACCAAAACATTCTCCACACTAAGTTCTCCCATCAAATGGACGCAGCAAACTGATGGCTTCCTTACATTGCACAAGGTCGGCTAGATGCTCTGATACCAAATAATAAATAGTAAATGCTTGCTTCATTCGATATCAATGCATATTACATCCATGCATATATATTATGTGGGGAGTTGGTTATATGATCAGAGTTGACGATTATATGAAACCAAACCTAACTACCCATAACCAGTAGTTAACAATGTAATACCAATGTATTATGCTAACATAAATAACCTTAAACATAAATAAACCTTAAACACAAATAATGCAAAAATCTCATTTTTTTTTATATAACAAAATCCAATACTATTACATTTGCAATTTCTAAGTACAATACATAATTTCAAAAGATGGTTGCTTCACATGCGACTAAAAAATTTCACATTTTTTTATCATGAACATATAACAGATGGTCGCATTCCTTGTGACTTACAATATTTATCAATTTAATTTACATAAGTAATGTTTCCTGTTCACAAGTCTTTGATAGTCAACTGTAGGAGAGAGAGAGAGAGAGAGAGAGAGAGAGAGAGAGAGAGAGAGAGAGAGAGAGAGAGAGCATCACCCTATTACTTTTCCTCCAACCACAGACCGGTGGTCCCCCACACACCTTCCTTTTGGAAGTGGCCCTTCCCTTCGTGAGGGTGTAGATGATGAGAATCAATTGATTCTTTATACCATATGAGAACTAGTGAAGTTTCCTAGCTAATAACAATCAAGATTACAACTCTAGTCTAGCTATAGCTATGTATAACCCATTTTGACTATTCAGCTATCTGGTACACAGTGAACCGACAATGCAAGAAGTGACTTTTGCATTACTTTGGACAAAGTTTCATATAAATAAAGTCGTATGTTCACTTACTCTTTTATCAACTTGGAGACAACATTCTTATAATTCAATATATAACATATATATGACAACACTCTTTGACTTGTTTATACAATATCAGTCGTAAAGACATACAATATTCCCTTATCTACTAGTCAACTAGACAAGTATAGGGTGAGAGCTTAGGTGACTTATGAAACATACATTGAGTCCCTCTTTGCATACTTTCAATCATGGGTCTATGACATCCTGTCATCTAATCAATGGCTTGTCTACCTATTTTCATGCTCATCAGTATTCTTCTATAATAATATACAATATTTTGACATTTAAGTCATTTGGTTTAATGATTAAAGACTCTATCTGTCTTAATCTAGGAATTTATTTGTCTTCAAATTTATCGAAGAAAAGTAATAACTTTATAATCTTTCATATTGGATACATTTCCTCTTGTAATTAAAAAGAAAATTCTAATAATAAATATTCTCTTTCTAAAAGAATATCTATAGAAAATTTAACCTTTCAATTCAATAATGAGTGTAATACTCAACATTCTTGTAGCTATTCTCGGTCTAGATTAAATAATATAAACCCTTTCCAAAACTAGGATAAGATAGTTTAAGATATCTTAGTTACCTATAGAATAACATTTATAGACAACTTATATTTCTTTTACATATATGCAGAAATAGAAGTCTAATATCAAGTGCTTCTACACAAAGATATCGACTAAATTCCTAGCTTTTAATCTTTAATAACATGTTCTCTACCTTTTCAATTAGCTATTGCTTATAAGTAGAATACTATGATAGTATAATGATATTGTTTTGGTCTTTCACAAAGAGCAATGAGACTCTCACTTTGCTACAATACTTTTAGTTCTAAATAAAATAAATTTGGATGATTTAAAATGACCTTTTCTCAGGTCTCTAAGTACAACTGCCTTCAACCTATTTCAAGTCGATTAAACCAAAGCATGACTTATATATAGCATTTTCCCTTTATACACACTCGTCCATAAAGTTTCTACTAAGTTTGTTATACAAATATAACCTTGTATGGTTTTCTTAAGTATCATAATAGCTATCGACTTTGACAACATAGTCATTTGACTATTTCGCAATCGATACTCTTGTATATCATTAATAGTAATGAATAACATGTATATAATATATACGATACTCTTATCCAAGAGATATCAATATGTAATTCCATTATTAATAACAACTATTATTTGGCACCAATGGCAGGACCTCAAGGCATTAGTGGTCTACAGAAAATTAGTAGGGTTTTTGAAGGTGGTGTCTTGATGGAAGGTCATCTTGTTGACGGGAAGCAGACAGAGGACCCAGCTGCCAGTGTAGTTTAGGATAGGACATGAGGAGAAGGTAATCCCTTGGAACTAGGAGGTATGTCAATAGGGGAGAAATCCAAGGTAGAAAACCACGAGTTGAGTAAGGAGGGTCAGAAGGAAATGGACAACCCAACAGTGATTCTATTTTTCAAGAAGCAGAACAACTAAACATTGGACTGCGCTTTTCAAAATTCATCCCAAAGGTAAAGGTACCTCAGAGTTAACCCATCTCTCTTTAGATCCTTTATCAGGTGAGTGCTCTCTTTCTATTCCTGATAGTATAGTTGAGAAAGGGGCCTCTCGTATGGAAATGACCCTTGTAGGTAAATTTCTAGGCCCTAGACTGAACATAGAGCTGGTTAGGTCTTGGGGTTCTAAAAAATGGAGAAATAAAGGGCAAGTTGACATTGCAGATTTAGCCAAAGGATTCTTCTCTTTCTCCTTCTTGTGTGAAGAAGACCTTTGTAAAGTTCTAGTAGGAGGGCCTTGGCTTTTTGGAAAATCTACCCTAGCATTGAAGAAGTGGGAACCAAGGGTTGACGCTTCTAAAAGCTCCTTCAATGTAGCCCCAGTTTGGGTTCAGTTACATGGCCTTCCCCTAAAATTCTAGGATGAAGAAGTTTTTAAGGGAATTCAAGCAACTCCTAACCATTGATTCCATGACGAATAATAGAAGGCTATAGAACTTTTATGCCAGAATCTGTGTGTGGAATAGAATGTAAATCTGCACACATCTATCAAGCTGATTTCTAAATTTGGGGCTCGTGGGTTCAATCGATGGAGTTTGAATCCATTCCTTTTGCTTGCTTCCAATGTAAGAAGGCCGATCATTGGGTGAATTAGTGCCCTCTCAAATTCAAGAAAGCCATGCATAATTTTTGGAGGGAGAAAAAAGACTCTTGAACTATCTTGTCTGTGAAGGAAACCCTAAATGCTAATGCTCTAGGGCTAGATTCTTTGGTCATTATTGATTTGGGTCTCAATGGGTATTAAGATAGAAGTAGGGATGCAAAACTAGTAAAGGATGTATCAGGCTCAGGGGATGAGGAAGAGATACAGGAGGATAGCAGCAGGGATGTAGAACTACAAAAGGTCATCTTCAGTTTAGGGGATGAGGAAGAGAATCAGGAGGAAGGTTTGGGTCCTCTTGATCAACGTCTTGAGGAGTTGGCCTAGGAAATTGGTAGAAAGTTAGAGGTTTCTCCTTGGGTTAATGCATCTCCCTTAGAGGGGTTGGACAAAGCCTCTCGGGTCCCTCCTTTCCCAGATAATGGGTGGAAGGAATGCATTATTGACTGCACTGAGGAACCCTTTATCCTAGTTAAGGGGAAGAAGAAGAAATCTTTGGTTGCCAACCAAAGGATGACTACCGGGAATAAAATTAAAGCTGATTGTGGTTTAGCACACAAAACCCAGGGAAGGCTATCTCTAACTAAAATTAAGGAAAGAGAAATCAAAAAAGACATTGCTAGAGGAGTACAAAAAACTTTGTTTGAAATGTGCCCAGGAAGCACCCCCAACTAGTTAACATGAAGATCATATCCTCGAATATCAGGGGGATGAATACCTCTCACAAACAAGACCTCATGATGAATATGGTGAGAGATCATAAACCAAACATTTTTCTGGTTTGAGAAATGAAAATGCAAGTTGATAAGTTGATGTTGATGAAGAACAAATTGTTTACTTGGATTGTGGCTTCCAAGGCTCTAATTCTGAGGAAGCTTCCAGAGGGATTGCCACTTTCTAGAATACTTCCTATGTTAAAGGAGAGGCTATCTTGGAGGATCCTAATCACGTCTCCACTTGTTTTATCCATATAAGGGATGGTTCCTCCTGAATTATCTCTAATGTTTATGCCTTGAACATAAAGAATGCAAGGAAAGAACTGTGGAACAAGCTGGACAAGTTTAAGAACAAATATACTGAAGTGAGATGGTTAGTGATGGGTGACTTCTGTTGAACACACCAAGATACTGAGAGGGCCTGGGTGAATCAGTATCTAAATAATTTTCAATTTTAATAACTTCAACTTATTCAGAGCAGATTAAAACTTAATCATCACAGCATGAACATGAAAGATTAACACAATGCACATCAACACATGACACCAGATATATGTGGAAAACCCTAGAAGGGAAAAACCACGGTGAGGATTATCTCACAATATATGAATCTCAAATAACAACTTTGTTATAGGGCTACAACCCAAGGAGGCGTCTACTTGCTGAAGAACTTTGATTTACGGTCACTCCCAAGGAAGCTTCTACTCCCTGAGGACTTTGTTTTAGGATCACTCCCAAGGAAGCTTCTAATCCCTGAAGACTTTATTTTAGGGTCACTCCTAAGGAGGCTACTATTCCCTGAATTGAGAAAACACTTATAAAAGATTACAATATGACAGTCTTTCTACTGTCTAAAAATTGACATTGAAACTCACACTTTTGATGATTGCATTGAACTACCTCTTCACACTTTCCTCTAATGATCTAATCAGTTAGGTACACTCTATACTTGATCATTATCACAAATATGTCTTCAAGATGAATCTAGATAGCATCAAAAACTTCTTCTCTTTCTCCTTCAGTCACACATCAATAATGCATTCATTCTACTTATTATCTTCTTGCGAATCTTTTCAATCAAATTGCAATCACACCTCTCCTCACTCAATTTGATTCACTATTTATACATGATATTACATTGATTACATTTCTTGTTGGCTATATACAACATGAAAAATACATTTACAGTTTAGCCAGACAACACACAATATGAAACATGTAGAAGATAAGTCATAAGTGAAACCACACGTTACACCAGTAGAAGAACCATGCTTTGCAGACCCCAACACTTGCTTAACTAGGTCCAAAACATCCTTCACAACTTCAAAAAACTAAGGAATTACATCTGTATACTCTACTCATTTAGAAATAGGATAGATTTAAGGAAAACACATGAAGACTTGAAGTATAATGACCACATCAACTTGAAAACCTTGTGCAGTACAGGAAACAAGAAAGATCTTTGTGAAACTTTTCAAGATGAGTCCACATATCTCATACAACATCCTCAAACACTCCTTTGTCACCAGACATCAAATAATTATGCCGCACAGCTTCAATCATTAACTCTGAGAACAATCTATCATCTAAAACACATTACAACATGCTATCATTTCAAAAACTAAACTACAGACCACCAAGGACCTTGAAACTTCAAGGAATCATGTAATACACATCCATATACATGTCCTCAAAATGTAAGGGAAATCATTCATTTTTAGAGGAATGTAGAGCATTCCAACAGGCCTTCAATACTAGCATACTCTTGCCAGAACACATGCCGGTACTCTATCATGCATAAGTTTCACATCAGAAGGAAAAATGATTTGAAAACATCCTGAATATAATTCTAGAACTGCATGGCTATATCTACAAATGCAGAGGAATGTAGAGCATTCCACTATCCTACATAGAACATCTTCACAGAAACTGTTGTCTCTCAGATTTGCACCCTTGCTGAGTTGTAGAACTTGGCAATCTGGAGAAACATGGGATCTTCCCAGGTCTGTGGGTCACCTGTGATGGAAAGAACCTCCGGAGAAGGCCGGCTTCCTGCTGATACTCCACCTAAACTACTTATACTAAGGTCTTTGTAGAGAAAAGAGTAAGAAAGATTACATGAAAATGAAACCTACTGTCTAAGGTGATGCACCAAAAGATCATCAGGAAACACACATGAAATGACACACTTCAGAACCAGTAATAATAAGAACCCTCACAGAACCTAGCAAAATTCATAACCCTTGCATCAATGTTTTGTAAGAAGGCTAAATAACAACAGTCTTGTAATGGAGGAAGAGGTTTTCTCACTACCCACAAGCTGATTGTTATCCTTTGCACATCTCACAACCTGCAAAAATTATAAAAGAAACCCCTGCATAAAGGCACCAACATGAAAGACAGCTTCAAGGACAGAGAAACATCACCAGAATCTGTACTAACACTGAGGACACACAATATCAGAAGAAATAGGAAGGTATGAACTGCTTATTACTGCCAAAAGAGTGTTACAACACTGTATATCTCTGAAAAATGTGTTACAAAACTGTTCACCTCTGCAAAAGAACTCTAAAAATTACAATATACAGGATAGTGAATAGCCAGAACCACTGAAAAATGAATAAGGAAGAAGGATATATACTTCCTAAACAGCTGCAAATAGATAGACATCCACCACCTCCATTCTCGTGCATCTCATAAATGCCCACAAAATATCTCCCTAAAATCCTCCAAAAAGGCTTCCTAAGGCATAAATGGTCAAGGGATGTCATCTGCAATCATAAAGGCACCTGAAAATGTCATAAAATGCCTTTAAATGCCCTCTGCAGTTTCCTAACATACGTTAGATCTGTGTCATAAGTCCTGCAGTATCATAAATAACTAAAAAATATCTCAATAAAAGACATAATTACTCATTTTCTGCATCTAATAAATATTTAACTAAGAGGTTTATAACTCCACCACCTTAGTAAATGTTTTTACAATTTATAATCAAGACCTATGCAGAAAAATGGCACTATGACATAACAAGGATGTCCATATCTCCTAGAAAAAATAACACGACACATCACATCATCTCGCATCATGCCTATACACAGTTTGAAGCAATATATTTTCAATGGCCCTTATACCTCCATATGCATCACCATGCCATTATTTTGCTTTCAAACCACATTGTTATTCCTGGCAACATCAAGTCTGACATACATCATTATTCACCTTATATCTCCTAGCCGACATTGCCATTCTCTTGCACACCACCTTGTGAATCCCCTATGATGCCTTGGCGAATTTCTACTCTTTACCATGTCTTTTAAGACATAAGGCACTCCCTATACATTTGCTTGCCTTTGAAAAGAAAATACGAGGCATAGAAGATGCCACGACCACATACATTTTCACTTATGTTATGTGAAAGAAAGAAAAGAGGGCTTCCCACGTTGCCACATGAAATGAATGCTTTCACAAAACAAAACATAAAGGAAAAACCTAAAAGGGAATAGGTTAGTTGACCTCTTTGCAAACCTAATATTCATTTCATTTGCATTTGCTTCTTTGGCCGTTCGACCTAGCCGCCGCCACCTGAGAGGGTTTGAAGGCGAAATCTTCATTTCGTGGTTGTTTCGTAGCAGATGTTGGTCAATTTTGAGCTGATTTCTGAAGGTAAGTGGCAGTTTTGTATGTTGCAACTCCTTTGAAGTCATTTTTTAGGCATTTCATGCAATTTTGATTGTAAAATGATGCATTTTTTCTGGCGTTTTTACTGTGCTCGCATTTTTATGGATTTTACGGCCGCGATTTGCTGAATCTTGATGCATCTTTTTGGCATTTTCTTCCATGGCCGACCTTCTGCATTGTTTGCTGGCTGTGTTGTTACTGTGAGGCTGCTGAATGAAGCAAAAAAAAAACATGAGTTTCCACAGTCAAAAATAAAGAACAGAGGTAAATCTGCCATTCCCTGAACTTCCTCAAATTTCTAAGTTTCACTTTGCTGTATTTCGCTGATATGAGGTCGTGATTTTGAACATTTACGGAGCCTTTTTTCATTTGAAATGACTGGAAACTTAGTATTTTCTGTATACATGCACCATTGGTCTGTGCATTTGCAACTTGAAACACTGTATTTTCTATTTCTGTTGTCTTGACAGAGAGTTCAACTTCTATATTTTCTTATTTGCTGTTCAAACTTGCTGAAAATCATTGTATTTTCTGACGGTTATAACTCCATTCAACTGCCTTTTGGGTGATTTGAGCATAAGTTTGAAAAAGAATAACAACAAACCCTTGCATTCTTTATTTTCTGCTGTTTTTACTATTCACGGGTTTAGACAAAAACTTGGAAAACATCTATGAGTGCTGGCAACTGTCTTGATTGATTATGATGGCTATAACTACCTTGAAACTCCCTTTTTGTTGTTAACAAATTTTGTGGCATTTGAACTTTTAAGAAAATTGTATTTTCTGAGTTATTCGCTGCCGGAAGACAGTATCGGACACTTTCTGAGTATTTCATGCATCTTTTAGCTGTATTTGAACTCCAGTTTTGACAAAAAGATTCATTAAAAAAATAGCAAGTATACCTACTGTTCGAAAACTGTATTTCTTTCTGAAACATGGAAATCAAACATTTGCATTTTCCTGCTATTTTCTGCATCTGTTGCTGTTTCATTGACAGACTGATTTTCATTACCAGTTTCCTCATCATCTTTAAGATCGTCATAAGCCATCTGACCAAAATTCATGTCCGTGCCAACTCCATTTTCTTCATCTTTGCAAATTGCTACCCCTTTTGTATACTCCTATAAACTTTAAAAGAGAAGTGCATGTTCTTCTTTGCAAATTGCTACCAAAACTACCAAAAGAGACCTTCATTTTTCCACTGTATTTGCTGTTAGCAGGCACAAACATGAACAAATTTGCATTTTTTGTTGGCTGTGTGCTGTTTCTGTTTTCTGGTGCTTGCAGGCTCCTAAGACACTTCACCAATATCCTTATCAATGACTTCAGATTATCCTAAGAGTGGTCTCATTATGGTTGCATGAGCTTCGTACCTTTGATAGTTTCACTTGTCTTTCTTTGAAGAACACTCTCCAGGTCATTGCATCCTCTAAGACTTTATGATTGCATCTTATGTGAGGTATTGTGTCAACACTGTCTCATACAACTTTGTAGGGCTATCTTTTCTCACTGTCTTAGACTTCTTATTTCACATCTTTGTCCTTTTGCTGCTATATGACTGTTGTTTCATCATACTCTACTGTTCTGAATGAGTGATAAGGTGCATTCATGTGACTGCTGTTCTAAAATGTTGTTGGCTGTTCTCACCATGACATTCAGCTATTTCGATGATCTTAACTGGCATTCTTTACCTTGCTGTCCTATCTTTGACTTTTGACTGTTGGCTGTCCTCTGTGGTTTGCTGTCCTGCATTTTACTGTTAGCTCTTGACAGTTGTGTCTATTTTTCTGAGTTGTTACTGAGCTGGGCTCGACCCTTGTGGGAGCCACATTTCTTTCACTTATAATGTAACTGAATGAGTCAAATGGAACATAATGACATCTATCTCTGCACATGAAACAAACTATTAGAAAATAAAATGCAGCGTTGCAGTCGATATTCTTGATTTTTTTTTAAAAGCCTTTGTGATGCTAAATGGTTCAGTGCATTTGAAAACGCAAATTGTACGTTTATGTGTGCATATCATGTGATGTATGATGCCCCGCCATTGCTCTAACATCATTTTTTTTAAAATTTTACGCAGATGACGGGGTAGCAAGGAGATAGCGGCTGGATGGGAGGGCAAGCCGATGATCAAGGACAACACAAGACGCGGCAACAGTCTGAAGGCTTGTCATTCAGGCAATGACGAGTCACCCTACCTCACATGCTATTTGCTTTTTGGTCTTTCATAAATGTACAGTTTGTCCTTTTCATTTTGCAATTGAATCAGTTAGTCTCACGGCTTGTGTGAGACCCTATACACTTATTTCTTCAATATATATTGTTGGTTTTTTTAAAGATTTGTACAATCTCTTAAGCTCTGAAATATATCTGAATGCAACAATACAACTTCATATCAATTTGCATCAAATGTGCTTGGGTTTAACACAACAGTAATAAAATGTACTTTTCTTTTCCTCCAAAAAAAAACTGGAAAGCTCTGCTTGATTTAGCTAGTAGTGAAAACTAGGTAACATCTTTGGCGACATCTGCTATATGTTTGCTTGCTAAACATCAGACCAGTTGCCTGAAGCTTATCCATTAGGCATAGAGTCACACACGCTTGACAAAAAAACTGGAAAACACTTCCTTTGCGAACTGCTGTGAATTATTACAGCTCTATGAGGACAGGGATGGTGTGTGACAGTGAATAGATGCATTTACTGTTTCACATGATGGCTGTCCTTTCATACAGCTGTAGTACATTACAATAGTTTCAAACCCTTCCCAACCAGACTGAAGAAAACTGACAACTGTGCGGAAACGCACTTAGGGAAAAGAAAACTGCAACTAATCTATGGTGCAGCAGCACTTATTCAACAACTGAAACTTCATGAAATATGTACAACCAAGTCTAGGTCCTACCTCAGAAGCAATGTTTGAGGTGAATCCCATTGACTAGGATTGGCTCGACGTCACCATCCAACTTAGATAGCTGGAAAGCGTTATGCTGTTTGCATTCTGAAATAATGTATGGCCCACTCCAAAAAGCGTCAAACTTGGAGTGCTTCCCAGGTTTGCTTTTCAGCACATCCCATTTCAGCACTATGTCACCCTCTTGGAATGTTCTCGGAGAAGCCCTTTTGTCGAAAGACCTTTTCATTTGGGCTTGATGATGCTCTATGTTTCTCATAGCATCATTTCTGGTTTCTTCAAGCTCAACCAGTTGAGCTAGCCTTACCGTCATAGGGCCTTCCTCTAGCATGTCCAGCTGGTTTACCAAATCAAGCGCTGGTAACTCAAGTGTAATAGGAAGCCTAGCTTCCTTGCCATACACTAACATGAAAGGCAAATGTCTTGTCGACCGTTTGGTAGTGATTCTATCAGCCCACAGTGCTGATTTTAACTGTGTGTGCCAAGATCTCTGGCTTCCCTCCATGGTCTTCTTGATGATCCTGATCAGGTTCTTGTTTGTAGATTCCGCTTGGCCATTGCCTTGCGGATAGTAATTTGAGGACGTATTGAGATAAATGCCATTCCTCACAGCCCAATTAGAAATTCTAGAACCAATGAAAGCAAGGGCATTATCTGAAATGATGGACTCAGGCACCCCAAATTTGATGACCAGCTCCTCATAAAAATTCAAAACAGCAGACTCATTAGCTTCCTTAAGTGCGACTGCTTCAGTCCACTTAGTGAAATAATTAGTGGCTGTAAGAACCCACTTATGGCCAGCACTGGATGAAGGGTTTATAACCCCAATAAAGTCTAAACCCCACCTCATAAAGGGCTGCTCCACCTGAATTGTCTGTAAAGGCAAGGCTGCCAGTTTTTCTTTTTTGGCAAACAGAGCACATTCCTTGCATTTTCTAACCCATAAGTGTGCATCTTTGAACAAACTGGGCCAATAAAAGCCACCTTTCATTACCTTAAGAGCTGTTGCTCTAGGTGAGAAATGGCCTCCAGCTGACCCTCGATGAAACTCATGCAAAACCCTCTCCACTTGGTTAGATCCAATGCACCTCAGCAATACTCCATTAAAATCCTTCCTAAACAGCAAGTCATTAATGAGCACATAAGGTATGGACTGCAGTCTGAAATACCTTCGTTTGGCTCTATCCAAACCTTGAGGACACTCACTGGTCTGCAGGAAATGAACCATTTCTTGCACCCAATCAGCAACAGGAGCTAAAAAAACTGTTTGTTCTTGATCTTGCATTGATAGAACAACCTCTAGATCATGGTCCTCTTTGCTGGTTACACCATCAGCAAGCTGTTTGCATAGCCCTTTTCCTCCAACCAGCTTGGTAACCTTAATGTCCACGTCATACTCCATGACCTTAGTCACCCAACCAGCCCTCTTATCACTGAGATCTCTACTTAGCAGAAATTCTTTCACGCTTGAATGAGCAACCATTAAGTTAATCTTGTTATTTGATAACATATGTTTAAACTTTTTCAAACTTCTTATAACAGCAAGTACATGCTTCTCAACAAAAGTGTACCTCAGCTCATAGTCCTTCAACGCCTGGCTGAAAAAAGCTAAAGGCTATTCCATTTCTTGCTCATTTTTTTGTACCAACATGGCTGAAACAGAATCAATGTTACCATATGCATACAAGGTAAAATCCTTAGAAAAATCAGGATTCAGCAGTGTAGGTGCAGCAGCCAAAGACTCCTTGATAAGTTCAAAACTCTGTTTTCCGTCTTTAGTCTAGCTGAAAGACATGTTCTTTCTCAACATAGCAGTCAATGGGTTTAATAAATCAGCAATGTCAGGGATGAATCTCCTGACGAAGTTGATCCTACCAATGAAACTCTGCAGACCCTTCTTGTGTGCTGGTAAAGGTAGAGCCAAAATTGCGCTTATTCTCTCAGGGTCAATGGTGATACCTTGCTTCGACACCACATAACCAAGTAATCTGCCCTCATGGACAGCAAACACACATTTTTTGGGATTAAGTGATATCCCAAACTCCCTACACCTTTCAAAAATCTGTCTTAGGTGATTGAGATGATCCTTGGCCTCCTTAGAGAAAACTGTAATGTCGTCCAAGTAGACTAGGACGATCTTATACATCAGCCCCTGAAAGGCCATATCCATTGCCTTTTGAAAGGTTGCTCCAGCATTGGACAAACCGAAAGGCATCTTTTTGTAAGCCATCGTCCCCCACTTTGTGGTGAAGGCTGTTTTGTATTGGTCCTCCTCCTTGACTAAAATCTGATTGTAACCAGAATAGCCGTCCAGCAAGGAAAACCTTTCTGATCCTGACACTACCTGGAGTATCTGCTCCATGGAAGGTAAAGGATGACGGTCCTTCAGAGAAGCTCTATTTAAGTCACGGAAGTCCACACATAGCCTTATCTCCCCGTTTTTCTTCCTAACCGGCACAAGGTTGGAAACCCATGAGGTGTGCTTTATAGGAAAAATTATGCAGCTCTCAATCAGCTTATTCAGTTCCATCTTCATGAGAGGCTCTAATTTAGGATTCAAAGGCCTCTGTTTCTGCCTTACCGGCTTAGCATCAGGTTCCAACTCAATAGTGTGTTGAGCAAGATGGGGGTCAAACCCCTTTAAATCGCCATATTCCCATGCAAAAATGTCACTAAATTCTTGGAATAGCTGAATAAATGCATGTCTTTCCTTTGCTGTACATACCTTGCCTATTTTAAGGAGTTTGCCCTTAAAAATCTCAAATTCTTCATAATGGTCTTGCTGGACCTGTAGGCTAGACCTGGGTTTTACAGCTTCATCATCAGTGTTAAAGATGGATTCCAAGGTGACCAAACCTTTTGGCATCTTGTTATTTCTCAGCTGAATGATTTGGTCACCATACTGGTGATGTAGCTTCCCCTGATTTGCATGAGAAAATTCAGCCTCCTCTCTTAAGAAGTTTACAATTTGCTGATCACTATCAAATACCTACCAGTGTATGTTATTATCTGGCACAGCGGGCCTAACAACAATTTTGATATGCTATTTTTTCTTACCACTACTGATTTCTTTGGGAACGTCAAATTCTGCCCCTACAGCAGCCAACCTATCGGCGTGTTTATTCTGATTTTTGGGTATGGAGATCAAATTGAAAGCATCAAAACCTTCCAAAAGGTCCCATACTCTGTGCTTGTAAGACTTGAGCAGGTCATTTTTTGTGACATTGAGCTTTCTGACCTGATTTACAACCAATTCGCTGTCCCCATAAACTTTCAGATAGCTAATCCCCTTTTGTCTGGCCCATTCTAGGCCTTGAATCAGAGCCTCATATTCAGCCACGTTGTTAGTGCAGCTGAAACAGAATCTGAATGCTGAATAGTACTTCTCAGCCTTAGGGGAAACAAGCATGCATCCACCTCTGGCACCATTTCTACTCCTTGAGCCGTCAAAAAATAGCTCCCAGACTTCATTTTCTTGCTGCTCATTCTGCTGTTCTGCACTTTTTTCAATGTTGGGCAGAAACAAATCAGCCTCGTGCATCATATACACCCCCAAACCAACATCGTCTAGGTGTTCACATGGTTCAACCACTTGAGTCTGGTCTGCCCATTCATCAAGAAGGACCTCTGGTATGCCTTCAATCAGCGTATTGCCTTCTTGAACAGTAGGCTGTTCTGTTTCTGATTCGCTTACAACCAAGTTGGCATTGACGGGGCGTGTAGTGTGGGGCTCAATATGGTCTTTGGCAATGGGCTCCGACTTGATAGTCACCTTAGTGCCGTACCTAGTTCTGAACAGCATATGAGACCAGTCTGAGGAGAGGTAACCTCTTATCTTTGCTGTAAAATCCCTTGATAAGCAAATGGCAAAATAAGGCGGCAAGTCAATAACATATATGTCCTGCGGGATAGAAAAATTTGGGCAGGCATGCAGAGTTAGACTTAGTCCTTTGATGACACCGACTGTGTTAACAACGGTTCCATCTAGCTAAACAACTCCCTTTTCTAATGGCTCATATTCAATGCCCAGCCTATCAACAATTTGTTTGGGCATGACGAAACTGCTAGCACCTGAGTCTATCATGCAGTTATGAACTAGATGATCCCCTATGATCAAAGATACGTAAAAGGGCGGGGGTTTGACTTCTGAAGCTTGCTGTTCTACATTTTTCTCAAGGTTATTCATCAAAACAGCCTTGGATTTACCTACATTAGACTCTTGAGATAACTTTAAATTCGACAAGGCTGATTGTAGCAGGTCTTTTTGGCCAGGGATACTCAGGGAATCCCACATAGTCATAGATACATTTATTTTCTTCATATGTTCAAGTATATTGAAAGCAGGTGTACCTGTTTTAGCTTGGTTTTTGGGGGTAGCCACGTCATCTTGGGCACAAGCTGGCTGAACTGATGGATTAAGCTGTCCCTTGCCTATCACAGGCTGATCCTTTGATAGGACTTGAGTTCTTTCAGCCTTTGATGGGTTAGAAACACCTTGATTGACGTTTGGCACTTGATACCCATGAATTTGGACTTTATCAGCTTGCTGGCCCTCATCAATAGCCCTTTTCTTGCTGCGCGTATTATCTGCAATTGAAGCACCAACCTGGTTTATACCGCAGAATTCTTCTCCCTGCCAGTTTAGGAGTGTTGTTTCATGTGCCTGTTCTCCTTGCTGCTGAACAGTAGGTTCTACAGGCACATTAGATTGCACTGTTGGACTGTTCTGAACCATTAGAGCTTGGTTAATTACCCCATTGGCACATGTATTCTGATTATGGGGCTGGTTACAAGGAAAGCACCAGTCATATTCTTGGGCAAAATTGTTTTGTATGGGCACAACCTCCTTTGAAGAACTGACAGCATTTGGATTGTAGGCCTGATAAGGTCTAGAGTTGAAGGCTGGCCTTGGACCTTGATTAACAGGCTGATAAGATGGCTTATTTTGCTGATTTTATTGATAAGTGGATTGGAAAGGGGGCTGATAAGGTCTGAAATTTTGACCTTGCTGCCTCTTGAGGCTCACAATCTCATTACCAAAAGACTGCAGCAGTCCTTTGATTTCCTGTAATTCAAAAGACTGATTTTGGACAGCGTTTTCTGACTTATTTGGCTGTGCATTAGGTGCTGGTAATGCTGGCACAGTAGGTATAACAGCTATAGGAGGCACATGTATTGGCATTGGCAGCTGGATAGCTGGAAAAATTGGCAAAGGCGGTCTAGGGGCAATTTTACCAGCCTGTATTAGACTGTTTTCAGCTCTTATGGCTATGGCATAAGCCTGAGGTAAGGATTTCCTCCCATAGATTGGATCATAATAGAAATATCACTGTTTAAGGCTCTTAAATAATATAAGAAGGCATGGTCAGCTGTAGGCCTTACCGTTGGTGGGATTCTATCCCACGTTTTCTGAAAACGGTGATTGAAGTCTGACATAACTTTGTGAGGAGCTCTTTTTATTGTGGACAGCTGCTCCACCAATGACAAATGATCTGATTTGTCTTCAAAGAAACTGCACAACTCGGCTCCTAGACCATCCCATGAATCTATGGAGTTCACCGGCAAGCTTCTGAACCATTGCAAAGCCTTGCCTTTGAGAGAAGCTGCCAATAACCTGATTGCGACATTCTCTTCTATCACATGATGGACAGCACATAGGTTTGCAACATCTTTTATGTGTTCAACTGGAGTGGTCTGATCTTCACCATTAAAATATGGTAAACTTTTCAAGGTAGCAACCGGAATAGCATCATGCTGAGTTAAATTCAGGGGGCTGCCCTGGTTGAATGCAACAAAAGGCTGATTTCTGACTGCAGGAATCATTGTAGCGGGGATTCTTGTAACAGTATGAATTCCAATAGCAGGAGGAGTAGACTTGGCTCTTCTTGAATAGACACGAGTTGTCTTAGATTTCTCAGCGGTTATCCCTCTTCTCCTAGGTGGGGATAATTGTAAATATTCAAAAGATGAAGAACTGCTTCTGGTTTGTATCCTTCTCATAAGCAGAAATATACTGATTTGCTGAACCAAAGCTTAGAGTCGCCAGATATGCAGGTTTTTAACCTCTTACAGGTCTGAAAATCACTGGCCTGCACATCAAAACCAGCAATAACTGAAGTATTTGAACTGTTTCTAATTCCACAGTCCCACCGGGCATGCCAAAAACTGTTGTCTCTCAGATTTGCACCCTTGCTGAGTTGTAGAACTTGGCAATCTGGAGAAACATGGGATCTTCCCAGGTCTGTGGGTCACCTGTGATGGAAAGAACCTCCGGAGAAGGCCGGCTTCCTGCTGATACTCCACCTAAACTACTTATACTAAGGTCTTTGCAGAGAAAAGAGTAAGAAAGATTACATGAAAATGAAACCTACTGTCTAAGGTGATGCACCAAAAGATCATCAGGAAACACACATGAAATGACACACTTCAGAACCAGTAATAATAAGAACCCTCACACAACCTAGCAAAATTTATAACCCTTGCATCAATGTTTTGTAAGAAGGCTAAATAACAGCAGTCTTGTAATGGAGGAAGAGGTTTTCTCACTACCCACAAGCTGATTGTTATCCTTTGCACATCTCACAACCTGCAAAAATTATAAAAGAAACCCCTGCATAAAGGCACCAACATGAAAGACAGCTTCAAGGACAGAGAAACATCACCAGAATCTGTACTAACACTGAGGACACACAATATCAGAAGAAATAGGAAGGTATGAACTGCTTATTACTGCCAAAAGAGTGTTACAACACTGTATATCTCTGAAAAATGTGTTACAAAACTGTTCACCTCTGCAAAAAAACTCTGAAAATTACAATATACAGGATAGTGAATAGCCAGAACCACTGAAAAATGAATAAGGAAGAAGGATATATACTTCCTAAACAGCTGCAAATAGATAGACATCCACCACCTCCATTCCCGTGCATCTCATAAATGCCCACAAAATATCTCCCTAAAATCCTCCAAAAAGGCTTCCTAAGGCATAAATGGTCAAGGGATGCCATCTGCAATCATAAAGGCACCTAAAAATGTCATAAAATGCCTTTAAATGCCCTCTGCAGTTTCCTGACATACGTCAGATCTGTGTCATAAGTCCTACAGTATCATAAATAACTGAAAAATATCTCAATAAAAGACATAATTACTCATTTTCTGCATCTAATAAACATTTAACTAAGAGGTTTATAACTCCACCACCTTAGTAAATGTTTTTACAATTTATAATCAAGACCTATGCAGAAAAATGGCACTATGACATAACAAGGATGTCCATATCTCCTAGAAAAAATAACACGACACATCACATCATCTCGCATCATGCCTATACACAGTTTGAAGCAATATATTTTCAATGGCCCTTATACCTCCATATGCATCACCATGCCATTATTTTGCTTTCAAACCACATTGTTATTCCTGGCAACATCAAGTCTGACATACATCATTATTCACCTTATATCTCCTAGCCGACATTGCCATTCTCTTGCACACCACCTTGTGAATCCCCTATGATGCCTTGGCGAATTTCTACTCTTTACCATGCCTTTTAAGACATAAGGCACTCCCTATACATTTGCTTGCCTTTGAAAAGAAAATACGAGGCATAGAAGATGCCACGACCACATACATTTTCACTTATGTTATGTGAAAGAAAGAAAAGAGGGCTTCCCACGTTGCCACATGAAATGAATGCTTTCACAAAACAAAACATAAAGGAAAAACCTAAAAGGGAATAGGTTAGTCGACCTCTTTGCAAACCTAATATTCATTTCATTTGCATTTGCTTCTTTGGCCGTTCGACCTAGCCGCCGCCACCTGAGAGGGTTTGAAGGCGAAATCTTCATTTCGTGGTTGTTTCGTAGCAGATGTTGGTCAATTTTGAGCTGATTTCTGAAGGTAAGTGGTAGTTTTGTATGTTACAACTCCTTTGAAGTCATTTTTTAGGCATTTCATGCAGTTTTGACTGTAAAATGATGCATTTTTTCTGGCGTTTTTGCTGTGCTCGCATTTTTATGGCTTTTACGGCCGCGATTTGCTGAATCTTGATGCATCTTTTTGGCATTTTCTTCCATGGCCGACCTTCTGCATTGTTTGCTGGCTGTGTTGTTACTGTGAGGCCGCTGAATGAAGCAAAAAAAAAACATGAGTTTCCACAGTCAAAAACAAAGAACAGAGGTAAATCCGCCATTCCCTGAACTTCCTCAAATTTCTGAGTTTCACTTTGCTGTATTTCGCTGATATGAGGTCGCGATTTTGAACATTTACAGAGCCTTTTTCATTTGAAATGACTGGAAACTTAGTATTTTCTGTATACATGCACCATTGGTCTGTGCATTTGCAACTTGAAACACTGTATTTTCTGTTTCTGTTGTCTTGACAGAGAGTTCAACTTCTATATTTTCTTATTTGCTGTTCAAACTTGCTGAAAATCATTGTATTTTCTGATGGTTATAACTCCATTCAACTGCCTTTTGGGTGATTTGAGCATAAGTTTGAAAAAGAATAACAACAAACCCTTGCATTCTTTATTTTCTGTTGTTTTTACTATTCACGGGTTTAGACAAAAACTTGGAAAACATCTATGAGTGCTGGCAACTGTTTTGATTGATTCTGATGGCTGTAACTACCTTGAAACTCCCTTTTTGTTGTTAACAAATTCTGTGGCATTTGAACTTTTAAGAAAATTGCATTTTCTGAGTTATTCGCTGCCGGAAGACAGTATCGGACACTTTCTGAGTATTTCATGCATCTTTTAGCTGTATTTGAACTCCAGTTTTGACAAAAAGCTTCATAAAAAAATAGCAAGTATACCTACTGTTCGAAAACTGTATTTCTTTCTGAAACATGGAGCTCAAACATTTGCATTTTCTTGCTATTTTCTGCATCTGTTGCTGTTTCATTGACAGACTGATTTTCATTACCAGTTTCCTCATCATCTTTAAGATCGTCATAAGCCATCTAACCAAAATTCATGTCCGTGCCAACTCCATTTTCTTCATCTTTGCAAATTGCTACCCCTTTTGTATACTCCTATAAACTTTAAAAGAGAAGTGCATGTTCTTCTTTGCAAATTGCTACCAAAACTACCAAAAGAGACCTTCATTTTTCCACTGTATTTGCTGTTAGCAGGCACAAACATGAACAAATTTGCATTTTTTGTTGGTTGTGTGCTGTTTCTGTTTTCTGGTGCTTGCAGGCTCCTAAGATACTTCACCAATATCCTTATCAATGACTTCAGATTATCCTAAGAGTGGTCTCATTATGGTTGCATGAGCTTCGTACCTTTGATAGTTTCACTTATCTTGCTTTGAAGAACACTCTCCAGGTCATTGCATCCTCTAAGACTTTATGATTGCATCTTATGTGAGGTATTGTGTCAACACTATCTCATACAACTTTGTAGGGCTATCTTTTCTCACTGTCTTAGACTTCTTATGTCGCATCTTTGTCCTTTTGCTGCTATATGACTGTTGTTTCATCATACTCTGCTGTTCTGAATGAGTGATAAGGTGCATTCATGTGACTGCTGTTCTAAAATGTTGTTGGCTGTTCTCACCATGACATTCAGCTATTTCGATGATCTTAACTGGCATTCTTTACCTTGCTGTCCTGTCTTTGACTTTTGACTGTTGGCTGTCCTCTGTGGTTTGCTGTCCTGCATTTTACTGTTAGCTCTTGACAGTTGTGTCTATTTTTCTGAGTTGTTACTGAGCTGGGCTCAACCCTTGTGGGAGCCACATTTCTTTCACTCATAACGTAACTGAATGAGTCAAATAGAACATAATGACATCTGTCTCTGCACATGAAACAAACTGTTAGAAAATAAAATGCAGCCTTGCAGTCGATATTCTTGATTTTTTTTAAAAGCCTTTGTGATGCTAAATGGTTTAGTGCATTTGAAAACGCAAATTGTACATTTATGTGTGCATATCATGTGATGTATGATGCCCCGCCATTGCTCTAACATCATTTTTTAAAAAAATTTACGTAGATGACGGGGTAGCAAGGAGATAGCGGCTGGATGGGAGGGCAAGCCGATGATCAAGGACAACACAAGACGTGGCAACAGTCTGAAGGCTCGTCATTCAGGCAATGATGAGTCACCCTACCTCACATGCTATTTGCTTTTTGGTCTTTCATAAATGTACAGTTTGTCCTTTTCATTTTGCAATTGAATCAGTTAGTCTCACGGCTTGTGTGAGACCCTATACACTTATTTCTTCAATATATATTGTTGGTTTTTTCAAAGATTTGTACAATCTCTTAAGCTCTGAAATATATCTGAATGCAACAATACAACTTCATATCAATTTTCATCAAATGTGCTTGGGTTTAACACAACAGCAATAAAATGTACTTTTCTTTTCCTCCAAAAAAAAACTGGAAATCTCTGCTTGATTTAGCTAGTAGTGAAAACTAGGTAACAGAAACAACACTGTCTTCAATCAGTCAATAATAAAACACTCTTTCAATAATGCAATCATCATGGAACTTGGAACATACATACTTCAGGCCATTAGTAGCATTAGTAATGCATTTGATCATCTTCATGCTTCTAATTCCTATATTAATATGAACTATATCTTCTCCCTTCTCTTGTTGTATGGGACATGACATCCAACCATGAACACCATCACACCACCATGATATTGTTGACATCAATGACAACCCTAGGAACCATATGTGTAACAATATCCCCCTTTGGTATTGGTGGCAATACATCTCTGCTTCTCTCCCCTTTTGACATCAAGGACAAAGGGAAACCACTACCTTAATCAGAGACCACATGACTTCTTCCTGTAGCAAACAAACTCCCCCTAACATTAGCAATGACTACCTGCTCCCCTTGAGAGGTAGCCACCATCAGTCCAGGGACAAGATATAACATGAAATCCCCCTGGATAGATGCACCACTATGCATCTAGCAAGAAGAAGGATGGGCAATTACCCCTAACATCTGCTGGAGATCCTCAAAAGTATGCTTTGCTAAAGCCTTTGTGAAAATATCTGTTATTTGATCCTTTGTTGGAACATATTCCAACTTCACTTCCTTATTTGCAATCTTCTCTCTTAAAAAGTGATACCTGATTGCTATATGCTTGGTTATAGAATGCATCACTGGATTCTTGGAAATATTGATAGCACTTGTATTTTCACACAAGATAGGAATAGGCTCATCATATAATACCTTGATATCCTTCAGGGTTTGCTTCATCCTTAACACTTGTGTACAATAGGATGCTACTGCAATGTAATCTACCTTTGTAGTAGATAGGGACACTGAATCTTGCTTCTTGCTCTACCGTGAAACTAATATGCTTCCTAGAAAGAAAGTGCCAGCTCTTGTACTTCTTCTATCATCAACACAACCATCCCAATCAACATCAGTGTAAGCACTTAAATCAAATTCATTAGCTCTTAGATATCATAGGCCATAGTATGGAGTTCCTTTCAAGTATCTGAATATCCTTTTCACTACCTTCTCATGTGTTTGCTTTGGATTGGCTTGATATCTAGAAACCACACATACTACATGCATAATATCAGGTCTAGAAGTAGTCAAGTATAGTAGTGCTCCAATCATAGAACTATAGATAGTCTGATCCACCTCCAAAGACTCATCATCTTTTCTCAAGTGACATCCAATGACCATGGTAGTAGTCACTAGTTTTGAATCCTCCATACCAAACTTCTTCAACAACTCTTTGACATACTTGAGAAATAAAGATACCACCACCTAGATGAGAAATTTGAAGTCCAAGGAAGAAAGACATTTCACCAATCATAGACATCTCAAACTCTTTTTGCATCTCCTTTGCAAACCTCTTACACATATCATCATCTCCACCAAAGATGATGTCATCAACATATACTGCAACTATCAATATCATGTCTCCTTCCTTGATTTAAAGATTGCTATCTGTAGTACCTTTCTTGAAGCCCTGTTGAAGTAAGTACTTGTCCAACCTAGCATACCAAGCTCTAGGTGCTTTCTTGAGACCATACAGATCCTTCTTGAGTTTGCACACCATGTCCGGATCTTCTGATATCTGGAAACCATCTGGTTGTTTAATATAAACCTCTTCCTCTAGGTCACCATTCAAAAATTCTAACTTAACATCCATCTGATATACCTTGAAGTTCTTATGAGCAGTAAAGTAAGGAACATTCTGATTGCCTCCATCCTTGCTACCAGAGCAAAAGTCTCCTCAAAATCAATACCTTCAACTTGTGTGTATCCTTTGCATACCAGTCTTGCCTTGTTCCTTACAACTTCACCTTTATCATTCAATTTGTTCTAGAACACCCATTTTGATCCTATAACATTCTTATTTGTTGGTTTGGGAACCAATTACCATGTCTGATTCTTCTCAATCTAATCCAATTCTTCTTCCATGGCTTTTATCCATCCATCATCTTTACTAGCATTAGAAAAGTTTTTGGGTTTCACCTTTGATAACAAACACATGTTTACTTGCTCATGTGTCTTAGCAAGTCTTCTCCTTGTCTGCACACCTTCATCCTTATCTCCAATAATTTGATCTACTGAGTGGTTCTTCTAAATATACTTTGTTGGAGTCTTCGATATCTACTCTGGTTCTTGTTCCTTTTCTTCTTTCACTTCTTCTTCCTCATCTACAATGCATGGAGAAATATTAGATTTAGAGTCCTTTGATTCATGTGAGATATGATACAGGTCTTCATCTACCTTGACATTTGTGCTTTCAATCATCTTCCCCAACCTTTTGTTGTAGCATCTATAAGCCTTGCTTCTAGTTGAGTAGCCAAGAAAGATTCCTTCATCACTTCTTGAATCAAACTTTCCAAGGTCTTATTCATCTCTCATGATATAACATTTGCTCCCAAAGATCCTAAAGTATCTAACTGTGGGAGGTCTTCCATACCATAGCTCATAAGGGGTCTTAGTGCTGTTGACCCTCAGTTTTATTCTATTAATTAGATAGATAGTGATGCAGAGGCATCCACACTAAAACCTTAACACACAGCATGGATGTCCGCAACCCCTCATCATCATCATCATCATCATCATCATGTTTTCCTTAACACTGTCAGCATCATCATATTTACTGTCGCCGACCGATATCCTCCTGATGACAAGCCTTCGCTCTTTCGCATGTCAACAGCATCATCATATTCGACTATCGGCAGCATCATCATATTCGGCAAGCGCGAACATCCTCCTGACGTCCACTGTTCATCTCACCGCCAAACGCTTTCTTCACTATCTTCAGCATCATGATGTTCAACATCATGTTCATCAGCAGGATAAAGAACATCCAGTTCCTCCCATTTATCTTGATGATGACAAACCTTAACTCCACGCACCATCCCCTCGATGCTTACGTCACCCCGATATCCTGATGACGTATATCCTGATGACGATGACGTCACATGTAGCTCCTCAATATCCTCCTGCTCCGAAATATCCTGATGACGTATATCCTGATGATGATGACGTCATATCCTGCTGTTGGCCAAACTTAACTTTTTTTTCGGCCCGCGATCAACCTGATCTTCTACCTGATGCCGATACGCTCCTCCTCGACAACTCCTGATGATGATCACCCCGACGCACTTTCACTTCATGCAATCGATAGCCTCATGCTCATCTCCACTTATCCGGATGACGATGCCCGAAGCGACTGCAGGATATACACCAAATTATCCTGATGATGTCGTTTGACAAATTTCCAGCCTTAGCGGATTTTCACCCGTTCTGATCCGCTGAACCTCCAGGGATGACCCGATCCACTTTCAGGGTGATCTTCCAGACTCTATCAGCTTGACCTAGCACATACCCATGCTAGGGTCTTCAACGTCTCTCGACGGCGATCCTGCACACCTGCATGCAAACAAACAAACTAACTCCTAACCTACTATACATAACCATTCCACCGATCCGACGAATCAACCGGTGGAATGGATCAATAAATCTATGAAACCACCAAACCAGCAGATCGATCAAACAATGGAATTCAACAGAGGATGAACACAAACAGGATCACTTTATTTGATTTCAAAAGATGCAAATACAATGATCAGTCTCTCTCTCTATCTCACTCTCTGCAACCTAGCTCGATCGATATATCCAATACCAACCGATCCTCATGCTTAAATAGATTTTCCTGCGAGTACTACTGACCCGGCTCCAAGCGGCTGGGAAATCTCTCCAGGCGGCTGGGAGATCCAACCAGACCTACAGCATGACAGCTGTTCTAACAAACTTCCTAAAAATAGTAAAAGCATGGTCAGCATGATCTTAGTATGGTCAACATGACCTTATTACATGGATTTGGTCTTATCAGACCTTCTTGGAAACATTAACAAGACTCAAATTAACTAACTACCTCATGAAGGCCAGTTGTCAGGTAGGTGCTCCTGCACCATACACTATGATGCAGAGGCATCCACACTAAAACCTTAACACACAGCATGGATGTCCGCAACCCCTCATCATCATCATCATCATCATCATGTTTTCCTTAACACTGTCAGCATCATCATATTTACTGTCGCCGACCGATATCCTCCTAATGACAAGCCTTCGCTCTTTCGCATGTCAACAGCATCATCATATTCGACTATCGGCAGCATCATCATATTCGGCAAGCACGAACATCCTCCTGACGTCCACTGTTCATCTCACCGCCAAACGCTTTCTTCACTATCTTCAGCATCATGATGTTCAACATCATGTTCATCAGCAGGATAAAGAACATTCGGTTCCTCCCATTTATCCTGATGATGACAAACCTTAACTCCATGCACCGTCCCCTCGATGCTTACGTCACCCCGATATCCTGATGACGTATATCCTGATGACGATGACGTCACATGCAGCTCCTCAATATCCTGCTGCTCTGAAATATCCTGATGACGTATATCCTGATGATGATGACGTCATATCCTGCTGTTGGCCAAACTTAACTTTTTTTTTGGCCCGTGATCAACCTAATCTTCTACCTGATGCCGATACGCTCCTCCTCGGCAACTCCTGATGATGATCACCCCGACGCACTTTCACTTCATGCAATCGATAGCCTCATGCTCATCTCCACTTATCCAGATGACGATGCCCGAAGCGACTGCAGGATATACACCAAATTATCCTGATGATGCCGTTTGACAAATTTCCAGCCTTAGCGGATTTTCACCCATTCTGATCCGCCGAACCTCCAGGGATGACTCGATCCACTTTCAGGGTGATCTTCCAGACTCTATCAGCTCGACCTAGCACATACCCATGCTAGGGTCTTCAACGTCTCTCGACGGCGATCCTGCACACCTGCATGCAAACAAACAAACTAACTCCTAACCTACTGTACATAACCATTCCACCGATCTGACGAATCAACCGGTGGAATGGATCAATAAATCTATGAAACCACCAAACCAGTAGATCGATCAAACAATGGAATTCAACAGAGGATGAACACAAACAGGATCACTTTATTTGATTTCAAAAGATGCAAATACAATGATCAGTCTCTCTCTCTATCTCACTCTCTGCAACCTAGCTCAATCGATATATCCAATACCAACCGATCCTCATGCTTAAATAGATTTTCCTGCGAGTACTACTGACCCGGCTCCAAGCGGCTGGGAAATCTCTCCAGGCGGCTGGGAGATCCAACCGGACCTACAGCATGACAGCTGTTCTAACAAACTTCCTAAAAATAGTAAAAGCATGGTCAGCATGATCTTAGTATGGTCAGCATGACCTTATTACATGGATTTGGTCTTATCAGACCTTCTTGGAAACATTAACAAGACTCAAATTAACTAACTGCCTCATGAAGGCCAGTTGTCAGGTAGGTGCTCCTGCACCATACTCCCCAACAGAGAAGAACTCATGTCCCATGAGTTTGGGTTGTGGAAGTCCTCCTCCTTCACCCTTTATCATGTCAGTATCCTGACCTGTTCCAGCTTTATCCTCTGCTGGCTCTTGGCTGCTCCAAGACTTCTGAACTGTAACTTGCTTTCTGGCAAGTAAATCCTCATGCCTGTCAATGTAGGCCTTTCTCTCACATACCCTGTGTTTGTCAGATTGTCTGACCAGAATCTCTATCTGAACTGCCTCTTGAACTTCTGTAGTGTTCAACTCTATCTTTCTGTCAACCTTTATAGGACAAGCAATAGTCCCAACTATGACAACATCCTTGTCATTCCTCTCAACTGGTTGCTGTTTGCAAACCTATTTTTGCACCTGCTGCTGACCTCTGTCAGTCAAAACTAAAACTTTCTTCAACCTGTTGTCCTTAACAACTCCTTTCCCTGCAGTGTCCTCAACTGCCTTTATGCCTGCTCCTCTAGGCATCTGCACAAACTCCTTCTTTCCCATTAAAATGATTTTGGCTGCCCCCTGTACTGCAGCATCTACCTGCAATGGCATCAGCAGAATAGTCTTCCCATCTTTCTTGATGGTATAGGTATTAGCATACCCATCATACAGTACCCTCCTATCAAATTGCCATGGTCTACCCAATAGTAGGTGACAACATTCCATGGGCAAAATATCACACAAAACTCTATCATGATATGCTCCAATCTGAAAATCCACATATGCCTGTTCATAGACAAAAAGTGATTGACTATCACTCACCCAAGATGCCTTGTAAGGGTGCTGATGTGGAATCCTTTCCAAATTCAGTTTATCCACCATTTCCTGAGATACCATGTTGTCTGTTGAACTAGTATCAATGACAACCTTACATACTTTACCTTTGCTCTTGCATATGGTCTTGAAAAGAGCTCTTCTTTGCATCAGATCCTTTGATGCCTGCAAACTAATTCTCCTTAGCATTAATGCTTCTCCCTCCTCAGGATATGCATAATAGTCAGGCTCCTTATCTCTTTGATTAGTGTTTGAACTCTGCACACTTTGCTCTACTTTCTCTTCTTGTACAAGTTGTACTCTCTTGTCATTTGTTCTATCATTTCTGGATGATGAACCTTTGTTTTCTGGACATTTGAAAGATGGATGACCAAACTCACCACAGGTGTAACATTTTCCTGAAAATGTAGTAGAACCTCTACCACCTCCAAATCTGCCTCTATTACCTTTCCATCCACCTCTGAAATCAGACTGTCCTTGTCTTTTACCAGTGTCTTCTTGACCCTCATTGGTTTGCCTTTGTGTAGGGGCTGATCCTCTTCCCCTCATATTGTTTCCTCTTCCTCTCATGGACTTATCCTGTCCCCTATTCATCTTTTCTTCAATCCTGATTGCCATTTGATAACAATCCTCCACATTCTTAGGGTTAGCTAAAACTAACTCATCCTATATGTTCAATCTCAAACCAGCCAAGTACCTAGCCACCTTTTCTACCTCATTCTCATGATGACCAGATCTCATACTCAGCTTATAAAACTCCTCAGTATATGCCTTCACATCCCTTTCCTTCTGCCTTAAAAATTGCAGCTTCTTAAACATCTAAATTTCATAATCCCTTGGCAAGATTTTACCTTTGATCCTTGCTACCATCTTATCCCATGAAGTGATCTTTGACTTCCCTTGTTTCCTTCTCTCAGATTGGACATAATCCCACCATACCAAAGCATGACCTCCTAACTTGGTCTTTGCAATCTTTACCTTCTGATCCTCAGCAACATCTTCACATTCAAAGTGATTATCCAGTGCAGCAATCCAATCCAGTAACTCATCTTCATTCAAACTTCCATTATACTTGGAAACATCAACCTTTACCTTAGGTTTCTCACTCTGTACTGCCTTTAACAGTTTTGCAAGTCTCTGGTCTTCAGCATCCAGATCTTCAGCTACCTCTTCATACTCTTCAACAGCATTTTCATCTTCTTCAGACTCACTGTCTGCTACTTCCCTCTTTTTGTTCTTTTCCAGGGCTGCAAGCCTGGCTTGAAGTGCTTCAGCAAGCTCCTTCATCTTCCTCATCTCTCTGGCATGTTTCTCCTTCATCTCCTGCAATTCCCTTGCAGTACCACTACTTTTAGGAGGCATTTTGTCAACCTCTCAATCAACACACAACACACAATCAACTCTACCTCTGCCCTTTCGGTGACAGAATCAACACACAACAGCCCAGACCTTTTGCTGAGCTCTGATACCACTATGATGCAGAGGCATCCACACTAAAACCTTAACACACAGCATGGATGTCCGCAACCCCTCATCATCATCATCATCATCATCATGTTTTCCTTATCACTGTTAGCATCATCATATTTACTGTCGCCAACCGATATCCTCCTGATGACAAGCCTTCGCTCTTTCGCATGTCAACAGCATCATCATATTCGACTATCGGCAGCATCATCATATTTAGCAAGCGCGAACATCCTCCTGACGTCCACTGTTCATCTCACCGCCAAACACTTTCTTCACTATCTTTAGCATCATGATGTTCAACATCATGTTCATCAGCAGGATAAAGAACATCCGGTTCCTCCCATTTATCCTGATGATGACAAACCTTAACTCCACGCACCGTCCCCTCGATGCTTACGTCACCCCGATATCCTGATGATGTATATCCTAATGACGATGACGTCACATGCAGCTCCTCAATATCCTGCTGCTCTGAAATATCCTGATGACGTATATCCTGATGATGATGACGTCATATCCTGCTGTTGGCCAAACTTAACTTTTTTTTCGGCCCGCGATCAACCTGATCTTCTACCTGATGCCGATACGCTCCTCCTCGGCAACTCCTGATGATGATCACCCCGACGCACTTTCACTTCATGCAATCGATAGCCTCATGCTCATCTCCACTTATCCGGATGACGATGCCCGAAGCGACTGCAGGATATACACCAAATTATCCTGATGATGCCGTTTGACAAATTTCCAGCCTTAGCGGATTTTCACCCGTTCTGATCCGCCGAACCTCCAGGGATGACCTGATCCACTTTCAGGGTGATCTTCCAGACTCTATCAGCTCGACCTAGCACATACCCATGCTAGGGTCTTCAACGTCTCTCGACGGCGATCCTGCACACCTGCATGCAAACAAACAAACTAACTCCTAACCTACTGTACATAACCATTCCACCGATCCGACGAATCAACCGGTGGAATGGATCAATAAATCCATGAAACCACCAAACCAGCAGATCGATCAAACAATGGAATTCAACAAAGGATGAACACAAACAGGATCACTTTATTTGATTTCAAAAGATGCAAATACAATGATCAGTCTCTCTCTCTATCTCACTCTCTGCAACCTAGCTCGATCGATATATCCAATACCAACCGATCCTCATGCTTAAATAGATTTTCCTGCGAGTACTACTGATCCGGCTCCAAGCGGCTGGGAAATCTCTCCAGGCAGCTGGGAGATCCAACCGGACCTACAGCATGACAGCTGTTCTAACAAACTTCCTAAAAATAGTAAAAGCATGGTCAGCATGATCTTAGTATGGTCAGCATGACCTTATTACATGGATTTGGTCTTATCAGACCTTCTTGGAAACATTAACAAGACTCAAATTAACTAACTGCCTCATGAAGGCCAGTTGTCAGGTAGGTGCTCCTGCACCAGATAGCAGTATGAACTACATCCTTCCAGTACATATTAGGCAGATCTACATCTTTCAACATTTCCCTAGACATCTCTTGCACAATCCTATTCCTTCTTTCCACTACCCCATTTTGTTGAGGGGTCCTAGGAGCTAACAGATGTCTCCTAATACCAATATCTTCACAAAACTTTTCAAATTCATTTGAAGTAAACTTAGCTCCTTTATCAGACCTCAAATATTTAATCTTGGCATCAACTTCATTCTCAACCATAGCTTTGAACACTTTAAATTTATCAGGGGCATCTGATTCTTCTCTTAATAAAATAACCCAAGTCATTCTAGAATAATCATCAATAAGCAACATGAAATACCTCTCACCTTATTGACTCTTTACTCTGGTGGGGCCACATAGATTAGTGTGAATAAGCTACAATGGTTTTGAAGAAGAATAATCCTTTCTTTTGAAGTTTGACTTTGTTTGCTTTCCCATTTGGCATTCCCTGCATACTGCATTTGTAGGCTTGATTATCTTAGGCATATCTCTCACTGCATGAGTGGAACTGATCTTTACCATATTGTCAAAATTGTTGTGTCCCATTCTCTTGTGCCATAATCAACACTCACTGGATTGAGCCAACAAACATGTTCTTCCATTTACCTCCTTCAGATGATAGATTTCACCATATTTCTTGATACCTTCTACAACTATTTTTCCAGATCCTGCCTTCCTGATTTCATAGCCATTGGCATGAAAGGTGAGATTGGTGTAGGAACACCCAATTCAAATTATGTAAAAGTGGTAATTTGGAGTCAAATTATGTCATGTATAGTGATGTTAGGGTTGTGTCTTGATGTAATTAGTCATATTTTGTTAGAATAAGGTCGATTAGAGACCATTTGTGATGTATTGTGGTTATCTAGGGTCTTAGTTTAGAATATTGTCAAAATTGTCAAAATTAGTTACACAAAATGTTGTCAATTTGGTCTTGTAGAGGAAGTTGAAGAGTCATTTGATTCAAAAGTTAGTTATGACTATTAGGATTCCATGAGAATATGTTTTAAAAGGCCTCAAAAACTTGGAGGCAAGGTGTGGAAGAACATTTTTGTAAGGGGATTAAAATTTTGATGAAATACATTGATGAAAGTGTCACTGTTTCGAAATCAGAACTGTTTCCTTGACTTGCAACACATTTTTTGATATTGTACGAGAAAATTGTGCATGCTATCTTTTTGGGTTTTGTAGAATGGTGAATCATCTTTTATTTAAGACTAATTTTATGAAATTCCACCCATTTTTTTGCATTTTAGAATAAAATCACTGAAGACTGGTTTGAAACCCTGCCTAGGGTTATCTGTTTTGGTAAAAATGTCATAACTTTTTATTCCACTATTGGATCTTTATGAAAATTTGAGGAAAGTTATGTAATTATATTATATTTAGTCTCACTAAAGTGATTGGCTTAATTATATGTTATTAAAAAGTTATTAATGACTGTTCCAAGGAATTATGAGTAGGACAGTGAATTGATGTTTTGTGGTTGAAGATATGTTTGATTTTGGTCAAGTTGTGAATGTTAAAGGATTTGGAACCCCTTGTACTGCTTCAAATTGGTATCATAGCATAGAGATTAGATCTCCTGAAAGTTGAAGGTCAAATATTGAAGAAAAAGACAGTTAGAAGGTGAAAAGACAAGGTGGATTCAAAAGTCAACATGGCAAAGGAAAAGATTGAAGAGAAGGAGATGATGCAAAGAAATGCTATTTTCAGAACCAAATGCAACTGTAATGGTAAGGTATGAAAGGTGATAGTGGATTCAGGTAGTTTAGGCAATATGGTATCACAAGAGATTATTGACAAATTGAATTTGGTAAGAATTCATCATGAGAATCCTTATTATGTTTCTTGGTTGAATAGTGAACATTCTCTTTTGATTAAGGAGTAGGCTTGGGTTGAATTCAATATAGGTTGTTATAAAGATAGGATTCTTTGTGATGTGGTACCTATGAGTGTGTGCCACTTGATATTAGGGATACCATGGCAATATCAGAGGTATGCCCTATATGATGGAAGGCAGAATACATACCAGATTGAGAGGATGGGGTGTCTTACACATTGACTCCATTGATGGAAACTGAAAAAGGACAGAGTAAAGAAACAAGAGTGATTATGTGTGGAAGGAAAGAAGTTGTGCAAGTAGATGTTGAAGCCACTTCAGGGCTTGAAGATGACAAGGCAAAAATATTGATAGATGATGCAATGGTAGTAAGAAAAGAGGAAGAGAATATGGTGGTGAAATCTGAGATAGAAGAGACTAAGGAAGAATTCCTTGTGAGGGAGCAAGATGAGTCAGTAAAGCATGCTGAGATTGTGCAAATGAGTTGTCCATGGATGGGACAAGAAGTATGTGAACCAGATAGTGCAAAGGTTTGTGGATTAGATGAGATAGAGAAAAATGAGGTAAGTGAGAGTGAGTTGCCAGAGGAAAGGCAAGAATGGCCTAGAGAAGTCATAGTGGGAGAGGTAGTATGTCCACTGATTGGACAAGAGGTTGGAAGGCAGTTACAATCTGCCATGACAGAGGTTCGTAATTTTGATTGCATAGAGGTTCCAAGAATAGATAACCTGAAGGTAGATGTGAAGACTGAAAGTGAAGTAAACATGAGTGTTTGGTCAAAGCAAATGGAAGAGTTCAAGCATGCAGTAGAGATAATGAGGAAGAGAGTCCAATGGACAAAAGGTAAATGTTTTTTTACAGGTGCAGAGACAAGTACACCATCAGTTCTTGGTAAGAGGAAGGTTAGAGGACAGTTTGGGAAGAAGCAATGGTAGGTGGTGAACAAGTTCAAGGTCACTTTTGGTGCAAATTTCCAATATTTGACATAATGGAAGGGATTACCAGGTGCAAGAATGTGGGGAGAGAAAGAGGACAAGAAGGTTCAAGTAGAGGAATGGTGTAGCAAAGTCTTCAAGGGAATTGAATTTTTTTTGACAGGGAGTTTGGTGCAGGAGCACCCAATTCAAATTATGCAAAAGTGGTCATTTGGAGTCAAGTTGTGTCATGTATAGTGATGTTAGGGTTGTGTATTGATGTAATTAGTCATATTTTGTTAGAATAAGGTCTATTAGAGACCATTTGTGATGTATTGTGGTTATCTAGGGTCTTAGTTTAGAATATTGTCAAAATTAGTTACACAAAATGTTGTCAATTTGGTCTTGTAGAGGAAGTTGAAGAGTCATTTGATTCAAAAGTTGGTTATGAATGTTAGGATTCCATTAGAATTTGTTTTAAAAGGCCTCAAAAACATGGAGGCAAGGTGTGGAAGAACATTTTTGTAAGGGGATTGAAATTTTGATGAAATACATTGATGAAAGTGTCACTGTTCTGAAATCTGAACTGTTTCCTTGACTTGAAGCACATTTTTAGATACTGTATAGGAAAATTGTGCATGATATCTTTCTGGGTTTTGTAGAATGGTGAATAATCTTTTATTCAAGACTAATTTTATGAAATTCCACCCATTTTTGTGCATTTTAGAAGCAAATAATTGAAGACTGGTCTGAAACCCTGCCTAGGGTTATCTGTTTTGGTAAAAATGTCATCACTTTTTATTCCACTGTTGGATCTTTATGAAAATTTGAGGAAAGTTCTATAATTATATTATCTTTAATCTAACCAAAAAAATTGGATTAATTATATGTTATTCAAAAGTTATTAATGACTGTTCCAAGGAATAATGAGTAGGACAACGAATTGATGTTTTGTGATTGAAGATATGTTTGAGTTTGGTCAAGTTGTGAATGTTAAAGGATTTAGAACCCCCTGTACTGCATTAGAGATTATACCCCTTTCTGTACATCTAACTGACACTGAGAAGATTGTGTTTTAGTCCTTTGACATAGAGGACATCCTCAGTCTTGTTCTTCCCATCTATAGTTATAGCACCTTTTCCACAAATATATGTTGACTCATCACCACCAAACTTAACAACACCACCATCCCACTTTTCAAGGTTGATAAAATTATCCTTTTCACTATTCATATGATTTGAGCATCCACTATCAATTACCCAAGCCTTGGCTTCTTCTCTTGCATGAAAGGTAGTCCGTACAACCATTGATCTTTCATTGTTCTATTCTGCTTGCAAGGCATCTATCTTTTCACATTTCCCAACATCATCCTTTTTATCACTAACACTCAAGGCCGTGAAAAGTGTTTCATCATTTGAATCATCATGATCCTCGTCTTCTAAAGAATAATTACTTTCTATGGAATACAAAGTTCTCTTGAACTTGTCTCTTCTGTTACTAACCCTTGATTCTTTGAAAGGACATTTAGAAGAAAAATGACCAACCTTTCCACATTTAAAACATTTGAAGGGTAACTTACCTTTGTATTTTCTAGTGCCTTTCTTTAGTCTTCTCACCAAATTTTCTTCAACTTCATCAGAGCTTTCATCTTCAACAACAAATTCTTTCTTTGGAGCATCACTGCCAAACTCTCTCATTTCAAAGGCAGTAAGGGAACCAAATAATTTGTCTATAGTGTATGTATCCAAGTCTACATTCTCCTCAATGGAAGATACCTTATGGCTGTAAGATTTGGGAAGAGATCTCAGGACCTTTTCCATAACCTCATCTTCTTTCACTTCTCCACCAAGACCTTTAATGCCATTGACCACTTCATTCACCCGGAGCATATATCCAACAATGTCTTCATCCTTTGACATTTTTAGGTTCTCAAATTTTCTCTTGAAGATCTACATCTTGGCCCTCTTTACTTTCTTATCTCCTTCATAAATGGTTTTGAGTTTATCCCAAACTTCTTGAGAAAAACTGCAACTCATTACCTTTGAAATCTCTGAATCAGCTAACCCACTCATGATAGTAAACTTTGCCTTGGCATTGTTATCATACAAGTTTCTTAACTTCATATGCATCAATAGGAATAGTAGTAGGAACTGTGTAGCTAGTCTTGATAGAGTCCCAAACACCGCACCCTAGAGAATTGATATAAGCTTCCATCCTTAGCTTCCAAAATGCATAATTTGTCCCATCAAACCTAGGTATCTTGCTGGATCCATTTTGTCCCATCTTGAACCTTACTTAAGTGGTTAAGCTTCCCTTAGACGAACTTGGATCTGATACCAATTGTTGAACACACCAAGATACTAAGAGGGGGGTGAATCAATATCAAAATAATTTTTAATTTTAACAACTTCAACTTATCTAGAGTAGATTAAAACTTAATCATCACAACATGAACGTGAAAGATTAACACAATACACATCAACACATGACACCAGATATATGTGGAAAACCCTAGAAGGGAAAAACCACGGTGAGGATTAACTCACAATATATGAATCTCAAATAACAACTTTGTTTTAGGGCTACAACCCAAGGAAGCTTCTACTCCCTAAAGAAATTTGATTTAGGGTCACTCCCAAGGAAGCTTCTACTCCCTAAAGACTTTGTTTTAGGGTCACTCCCAAGGAAGATTCTACTCCCTAAAGACTTTGGTTTAGGGTCACTCCCAAGGAAGCTACTACTACCTAAATTGAGAACACACTTACAAAAGATTACAGTATGACAGTCTTTCTATTGTCTAAAAATTGACATTGAAACTCACACTTTTGATGATTGCACTTGTGCCTCTTCACACCTTCTTCTGATGATTTGATCAATTAGGCACACTCTATACTTGATCACTATCACAAATATGTTTTTAAGATGAATCTGGACATCATCAACAACTTCTTCTCTTTCTCCTTCAGTCACACATCAACAATGCATTCATTCTGCTTATTTATCTGCTTGCAAACCTTTTCAATCAACTTGCAATCACACCTCTCCTCACTCAATTTGATTCACTATTTATACATGATATTACATTGATTACATTGCTTGTCAGCTAGATACAACATGAAAAATACATTTACAAGTTGGCCAGACAACACACAATATGAAACGTGTAGAAGATAGGTCCTAAGTGAAACCACATGGTACACCAGCAAAAGATCCATGCCTTATGGACCCCAAAACATCCTTCACAACTTCAAACACCAAGGAATTACATCTGCACACTCTGCTCATTTGGAAATAGGACAACTTTAAGGAAAACACATGAAGACTTGAAGTATAATGTCCACATCGACTTGAAAACCTTGTACAATATATCCTAAAACAAGAAAGATCTTCATGAAACTTTTCCAGATGAGTCCACATAACTCATACAACATCCCCAAATACTCCTTGCCACCACACATCAAATAATTGTGCCGCACAACATCAATTATTAACTCTGAGAATAATTTGTCATCTAGAACACACTACAACATGTCATTTGAAAAACTAAGCTGCAAACCACCAAGAACCTTGAAACTACAAGGAATCATGTAATACACATCTATAAACATGTCCTCAAAACCACAAGGGCAATCATTCATTTATGGAGGAATGCAAAGAATTCCAACATGCCTTCAACACTAGCATACTCTTACTAGAACACATGCGGCTACTCTATCATGAATAACTTTCACATCGAAAGGAAAAATGATATGAAAACTTGGAATTATCACCTTCACAGCATCTTGAACACAATTCTAGAACTACATGGCCATATCTATAAATGCGGAGGAATGCAGAGCATTCCACTGTCCTTCGCAAAACATCTTCACAGAAACAACACTATCTTCAATCAATCAACAACAAAACACTGTTTCGATAATGCAATCATCATGGAAATTGGAACATACATACTTCATGCCATTAGTAGCATCAACAATGCATCTGATCATCTTCATGCTTCTAATTCCCATATTAATATGAACTATATCTTCTGTCTTCTCTTGTTGGATGGGACATGACATCCAACCATGAACACCATCACACCACCATGATAATGTTGACATCAACGAGAACCTAGTTATAGTGTTGACATCAATGAAAACCCTAGGAACCATATGTGTAACAATCAACATCTTTCTTAATGAAAATGAAAAATACGAAGGTTCCCAATCTTTAGAGGAGAGTAGAATGGATCTGAGAGAATTTATTGATAATTAGGCGCTATTTGATGTGGCACTTCAAGGAGTTGAGTGATGCAGAGTGCCAGAAGAAGCGAATGAAGATTTGACTATATCTTCATTATCGGCAAGAGGTCTCCCAAGTTCTCACCGATATCCCCTAGCGGTTAGTTGCCTATCGACAACACCTCATACTATCAGACCACGAGAAATTTCTTAGGCCGATATACTCCGTCACTCCGATGACCAATCTTCGTCGGCCAGACTTCCTCCTTCGGCGAAGCTTCTTTCACCTACACCGACACCTTGTCTCTCGCCGATATCATCAGGCACATCGGCCAGATCCTCCGCTTCGGTGAGACTCTAGTTCACGGCCCCGATGGTTCATCTCATTCCGATGAGTCTCTATCGGCGGGACTCTAACGGTCACCATGACTTCTTTGGCTTCCCCTGACAAGGTTCCTCACGCCGATACTCTTTATCGGCGATACTCTGAGGATGTCTCACCGATCGGTGAAACTGTATACCGTCGGCTAAGTGTATTTTCCTTAGCCTGATATCGTTTCTCTCACCGATGCGAATAACAATGGTATGTGTCTCCGACACTATACCAATCTTCGACAAGACGGAGAGCCTTTCACGCCGATGGATCTCCAACTGTTCTGAGGCGCCGAACTAGAATTCCTTTCGACCGAACAATGGAATTTGGCCGTTTCATATATCAAACCCTCGATCACTTGTAGCAATCTGATCCCACATCAAAACTATCCAATTTCACTCCAATTTCCTGACTAGCCACATGACGATGTCTAGTCAAACTTGACTGAGTTCGCTGGCTTCCTGGGTAAGAATTCAACAACAACAAACGTGAAAAGTCTTTCCCCCATCACACTGATACTATACAGGGCTTCAGTGGACAGAGGAAAGGGCCTCCATGTATGAATCAAAACCCTACTCCTAGGTTACGAACCAGCCACTATGGAATCGTGGGTTTTACACCGTCTGCATACTATAGAGTCACTATGGATTGACAGATAGCATCCGGTTAGGGTTCCATTTACAAAATCAGGATAAAGATATCAAATCACTAAGAACAACCAAGAAAATCAACACAGATCATACCCAGACTTGTATTTATTCAGTTATCAAAAAGAACTTGTTGTAATACACACTTCTCTCTCTGCTCCGTGTGACATACAACCTGCCTCTAAAGAAGATGTAGAGACAGCAGTTATCCCCCTCCAACCGTGCAAACTGATTTTCAAATCAGTTAGCCGTTGGGTTACCCTTCATACAAGCAAAACTACATGTGTGCCTTGCACAATTACATTCATGGGACCAAATTGACCCTTATTACAAAATGAAATGGCTTAAGAGCCTTATGCGAAAACAAAAGAAAAGATGACCCTGCACTACAGGGAATGTGCTCCTGCACCATACTCCCCTTGCAGGAAAAACTCAAGTCCCTTGAGTTGCTAACTGCTGAAGTGTCTTCCCATGCTTTAGAATATCTGCTTCACTCATCCAGGTTGCCTCTGAATTAGGAAGATCCTGCCACTTGACCAAGTAGTCTTTGTATACCCCTTGTCTTGTCTTCTTGACAATTTTGGAATCCAAAATGCATTCCAATTGCAAAGGTTTACTTGGAGGTAAATCTCTGATCCAGTCTTCATCTTCAATCACAGCATCTGAGCCATCTTCAGCATGTAATGGAGGTCTAAAAGGGAACAGGTCTACAACATTGAAAATGGGAGAGATACCAAGGCCAGATGGTAATTCTATCTCATATGCATTTGGACCAAATTTATGCACTACCTTACAAGGTCCTATCTTCTTCATCAACAATTTGGTTGGTTGCCCCTTAGGTAATCTTTCCTTTCTGAGGTAGGCCATCACCAAATCTCCTACCTTGAACTGTACCTCCCTTCGCTTCAGATCTGCCCTATCCTTGTACTTGGAGATAGTTTTCTCCAACTGAAGCTTGACCTGATCATGTACTGTTTTCATGGTAGCAGCAAAGTCTTCTCCTAGAGCACTCCTTTTATCCCATCCTTGGAGGTCTTTGAGTTCAAGTGGTCCTCTTGGGTGGAAACCATAAACTATTTCAAAAGGGCTTTTCCCAGTACTTCTGTTTCTTGAATCATTATAAGCATATTCAGCTTGACTGATCACTAAATCCCATGCCAATCCATGCTGTTTGGTAAGGCATCTCAAAAGGTTTCCCAAGGACCTATTAACAACCTCAGTCTGACCATCAGTTTGGGGATGGTAGGCTGATGAAAAAGACAACTGAGTGCCCAATTTTCTCCATAGGGTCCTCCAAAAATGACCAACAAATTTGGAGTCTCTATCAGTAACAATTGATAGGGGTAAACCATGAATTCTGACCACCTCTCTGAAAAAGAGACCAGCAATATGAGATGCATCATTTGTGCATTTGCATGGCACAAAATGAGCCATCTTACTGAATCTATCCACAATGACAAAAACACTGTCTACACCCCTTGCTGTCCTAGGAAGACCAAGCACAAAGTCCATACTAATGCTTTCCCAAGGTCTGGTGGGAATGGGCAGTGGTTGGTACAAACCAGCATTAGAAGACATACCTTTGGCCTTTTGACATATGGTACAGCTTGCAACATATCTCCTCACATCTGTCTGTACCTTGGGCCAATAATAGAACCTGGTGACTTGTTCCAAAGTCTTGTCCAACCCAAAATGTCCTCCTAAGGCTCCATTGTGCTTCTCCTTGATGATATTGTCCCTCATTAAACATTTAAGAACACACAACAAACTACCTTTAAATAGGAGCCCTTCTTGCAGCACAAAATTAGAATACTCACCATGAAAAGTGTTAGCCAAACTTGCACACACTTCATAGGCAGCCTTGAAATCTGCATCATCCTTGTACAACTCCTTCAGACATTCTAGACCCATATGTTCCATTTGTACTTCCTGTATGACCAGTATCCTTCTACTCAAAGCATCTGTCACTTTGTTGGCAACACCTTTCTTATGCTTAATAGTGAAGGTATAGGCCTGCAATTGTTCCATCCACTTGACGTGCCTATGATTCAACTTTTCTTGACTATTTAGGAAGCTAAGAGCATGGTTGTTAGTAAAAACAATGAACTCTTTTGGTAGTAAATAATGTCTCCATTTTTTCAGAGCTTGCACCATTGCATACAACTCTAGGTCATAGGTAGAATACCTCTGTTTGGCCTCATTCAACTTCTCTGAAAAGAATGCTACTGGATGTCCTTCCTGACTAAGAACAGCACCTATAGCCTGTTGGCTTGCATCACATTCCACAACAAATACTTTGTCAAAATCAGGGAGTACCAACGTAGGTAACTCGGCCACTTTCTGTTTCAACAGTTCAAAACTATCATCTGCTTGTTTTGTCCATTGAAATTTACACTTCACTCCACCCTTGATGGTATTGAGAATAGGAGCACTTATGTGACTGAACCCTTTAATGAACTTCCTGTAAAAAGTTGCCAAACCATGAAAACTTCTTACATCTCCCACTGTCTTAGGAGTAGGCCAATTGAGAATAGCCTCAACTTTTGTAGGATCCATTTTCAAACAGCCATTGGAAATCACAAATCCAAGATACACTAGTTCAGTTTTCATAAAATCACATTTATCCAAGTTGATCATCAACTTACTCTCATGCAATTTCTTTAACACCTGTCCAAGATGCTTCACATGCTCTTCTTTGGTCCTGCTGAAAATCAATATGTCATCAAGATAAACAATAACAAATTTTCCAATAAATTCTACAAGTACCTCATTCAACAACCGCATGAATGTGCTTGGAGCATTACTGAGACCAAATGGCATGACAAGCCACTCATAGAGACCTTCATTTGCTTTGAAAGCAGTCTTCCATTCATCTCCCTGCCTTATTCTGATCTGGTGATAACCAGATTTCAAATCAATCTTGGAATAGTAACATGAACCACCAAGATAGTCCAACAGATCCTTAATTCTTGGCATAGGAAACCTATACCTTATGGTGATCTTATTGATAGCCCTTGAATCAGTGCATAATCTCCATTTGCCATCTTTCTTAGGAGCAAGTACACTAGGGACTGCACATGGACTAAGACTTTTCCTAATCAAACCTTTCTCCAAAAGTTCTTGAATCTGTCTACCTACTTCTTCATTCTGCTGTGGTGTCAACTTGTAGGCAGCTTTGTTGGGTAATGTGGCTCCAGGAATCAAGTCAATCTGATGACTTATGTCCCTCATAGGTGGTAAGGAGTTAGGAGTATCCTCTACCACAAGGTCTTGGTACTTATCCAGTAATTGTTGCACTTCCAATGGAATCTCCTTCTGCTGTTTGCTTTGCTGATTGGATACAGGCTTCATCATCAGTGCATACCCTTGGGTATCCTTCTCCTTCATGAGTTGTAGGAACTCTTTGCCACTCACTAACATGACACTGTTGTCATTTCTCTTCTCTCCAACCTGCTCTGGTAAGGGATCCATCTGAAACTTCTTACCATTCTTGGTGATCATATATGTATTCTTTTCACCATCATGCTGTGCCTTCACATCATACTGCCAAGGTCGTCCAAGAAGAAGGTGACAAGCATCCATAGGAATAATTTCACATAGCACCTTATCCCTATAATCACCTAGTTCAAACTCTACCCAAGTTTGTTCTTCCACCAAATAGTTCTGATTCTTATTCAACCAAGATATTTTGTGAGGATTAAGATGGGGTAATCTTTTTAGTTTACACTTTTCTACCATTTCAGTAGACACTACATTTTCAGTAGAACCTGAATCAACAATGATTTTACAGAGCTTACCATATGCTATTCCTTGGGTTCTGAAGAGATTCTTCCTTTGTGGGGGCTCCTGCTTCAATGGCATCTTCACGAGGGTCCTCTTAATCATCATATTCTCTCCTTCAAGTACTGGTGCAGCACTACCAATTGGTGAGTTTACACTCTGACAATCATCCTCCTGCAATAGTTGGTTCCTTCTCCCACCATCATGAGAGCTAGATGCCTTCTCAGGGCACTTACTTGCAGTGTGGCCTACTTGATTGCAGTTGTAACATCTTCCAGTGAAGACTCCACGTCCTCTGCCTGCACCACCACCTCTACCTCTGCCATTAGGTCTTCTCCAACCTCTGAAACCACCACCTTTTTGTTCTGTATCAGAACGTGATTCTTGTTGACTTGAACTTTCACCTTTGTTTGGCTGTCCTCTGCATAAATTACCTCTTCCTCTATTGTTCCTGCCACCTCTTCCTCTGTTATTTTGATCACCTTTCCTTTTCAGTTTATCCTCTGCCCTAGAGGCTAACTGAAAACATTCATCCACAGTCTTGGGAACCACCATACTGAACTCATCCTGTATATTGTACCTCAGTCCATCCAGGTATCTGGCCACCATCTCTTTTTCTTCTTCTCTGTGATTGGCTCTCATGCTCAATCTGTGGAATTCTTCAGTGTATGTAGCCACGTCCATATCTTTCTGCCTAAGATGATTAAACTTTCTGATAGTCTGCAGATCATAATCACATGGTAGAAATTTGGCTCTCAGCATGGCCACCATTCTGCTCCACTTGGTGATTGGACTCTTTCCAACCTTCTCCCTTTCACATTGAGTGTAGTTCCACCAAACCAATGCAGAACCTCTCAGTCTGGTCTTTGCAAACTTTACTTTCTTACTGTCACTATACTCTTTGAAGTCAAAGTAATTACTTATGGCTTCAATCCAGTCCACAAGAGTATCTCCATCTAGTTTCCCATTGAACGTGGGAACATCCATTTTCAGATCACCACTATCTCCATGACCCTTGAGTGCGTTCAGAAATGCCTTTTGATCAACAGTCATACCTTCTCCTTGAGGATTCTCCCCAGTTTCTCCTTCTTCATCCTCCTCTGACTCAGAAGTGCTTCCATCCTTCTCTTTGGATCTTTCTTCCTTCAGTCTCTCTTCGAGCATTTCTTCCACCATCTTCTGGATGGCTGCTTTACTCATCGTCTTGGGAGGCATTGTGCTAGCCTCTGTTTCTATCTCCAATTCTTCGTCTGACATACACGGCTGTGATTCAGAATATTGGCTCTGATACCAATTTGATGCAGAGTGCCAGAAGAAGCGAATGAAGATTTGACTATATCTTCATTATCGGCAAGAGGTCTCCCAAGTTCTCACCGATATCCCCATAGCGGTTAGTTGCCTATCGGCAACACCTCATACTATAGGACCACGAGAAATTTCTTAGGCCGATATACTCCGTCACTCCGATGACCAATCTTCGTCGGCCAGACTTCCTCCTTCGGCGAAGCTTCTTTCACCTACACCGACACCTTGTCTCTCGCCGATATCATCAGGACATCGGCCAGATCCTCCGCTTCGGTGAGACTCCAGTTCGCGGCCCCGATGGTTCATCTCATTCCGATGAGTCTCTATCGGCGGGACTCTAACGGTCGCCGTGACTTCTTCAGCTTCCCCTGACAAGGTTCCTCACGCCAATACTCTTTATCGGCGATACTCTGAGGATGTCTCACCGATCGGTGAAACTGTATACCGTCGGCTAAGTGTATTTTCCTTAGCCCGATATTGTTTCTCTCATCGATGCGAATAACAATGGTATGTGTCTCTGACACTATACCAATCTTCGACAAGACGGAGAGCCTTTCACGCCGATGGATCTCCAACTGTTCTGAGGCGCCGAACTAGAATTCCTTTCGACCGAACAATGGAATTTGGTCGTTTCATATATCAAACCCTCGATCACTTGTAGCAATCTGATCCCACATCAAAACTATCCAATTTCACTCCGATTTCCCGACTAGCCACATGACGATGTCTAGTCGAACTTGACTGAGTTCGCTGGCTTCCTGGGTAAGAATTCAACAACAACAAACGTGAAAAGTCTTTCCCCCATCACACTGATACTATACAGGGCTTCAGTGGATAGAGGAAAGGGCCTCCATGTATGAATCAAAACCCTACTCCTAGGTTACGAACCAGCCACTGTGGAACCGTGGGTTTTACACCGTCTGCACACTATAGAGTCACTATGGATTGACAGATAGCATCCGGTTAGGGTTCCATTTACAAAATCAAGATAAAGATATCAAATCACTAAGAACAACCAAGAAAATCAACACAGATCATACCTAGAACTCTCTTTATTCAGTTATCAAAAAGAACTTGTTGTAATACACACTTCTCTCTCTGCTCCGTGTGACATACAACCTGCCTCTAAAGAAGATGTAGAGACAGCAGTTATCCCCCTCCAACTGTGCAAACTGATTTTCAAATCAGTTAGCCATTGGGTTACCCTTCATACAAGCAAAACTACATGTGTGCCTTGCGCAATTACATTCATGGGACCAAATTGACCCTTATTACAAAATGAAATGGCTTAAGAGCCTTATGCGAAAACAAAAGAAAAGATGACCCTGCACTACAGGGAATGTGCTCCTACACCATTGAGTTCACTTGGTCAAACTGGAGAGTTGGGAAAGAATTAATACAGGTGAAACTGGATTAGGCCATTATCTCATTGGATTAGTTTTAGGAGTATTTTGTCTCCTTAACAACCTAGACTAGGATAGGGTCGGATCATTGCCCTATCTCTTTCTTGGCTGATAAAATTAGAAAGAAGAAAAGGTTTCAGTTCAGATTTGAAAAGATGTGGCTTAAACATACGGACTTACAACAAAAAATAAGGGAATGGTGGCAGATCTCGGTTCAAGGTTTAGCTATGTTTAGAGTGACTAAGAAGTTAACCAATGTCTAGACCAACATTTAGAAATGGAACAAAAGTTCCTTTGGGCATATTTTCAAGAATAAGTAGTTAGTCAAAAGTAAACTCGACACTATTCAATAACAAATAAGGATGGAAGTCATGGGTAGAGAGTTATAGAATCAAGAAAATGATCTCTTAGCTAATCTTCATGATATTATTTCTAAAGAGGAAGAGTTCTGGAAACAAAGGTCTAGGGTGGTTTGGCTCAAAAGTGGGGATCATAACATGAAAATTTTCCATTTAGAAACCCTAAAGCACAAAACAACTAATAGAATAAGAATCATCTAGACTAATGGTAACAAAATTAAGATGAGAAGGGACTCCAAGAGGTTACAATGGGCTTTTACTCATGATTTCTTAAAGAGGATCCCCCCAAGATCTTGAAGAGAGTGTGTTGGAGGTCATACCCAAAATCCTCTCGATGGAGGATAACAAAAGGTTAACCTGCAGTCCTATGGAGAAAGAAGTTTTTCTGGCTATCTTCTCCTACAAAGGAAATAAGGCCCCTAGCTTGGATGGTTTTCCCCCCTTCTTGTTTTAGGTGTTTTGGAGTATTATGTCCAAAGGCATGATGTAAGCTATGAGAGAATTATTTGGCAGCATGAGATTGCTCAAAGAGTTGAATACCACATTCATTGCTCTTATTCCTAAGAAACCTAGAGCCAATTCCTTTTTTGACTTCAGGATTATTAGACTATGTAACTCTCTTTATAAAATCTTTTCAAAGGTTCTTACTTCCAAGTTCCTTGTTATTCTTTCAAAGATCATTTCTTACAAACAAAGTGGTTTTATCCCAGGAAGGCTGATTCTAGACTCCATCATCACGGTTCATGAGAATATCCATTCATTAATGGAGAACAATAAAGAAGGGTTTTTCCTCAAGCTAGACCTCATGAAGGCTTATGACAAAGTGAACTAGAGGTTTTTATTGAAGGTTTTATCTAAATTTGGCTTCAACCAAAATTTTTTGGATCTAGTGTCTCAGATGATTGCCTTGCCCAAATTTTTGGTGTTGGTCAATAGTACCTCTTCCAATTTTTCAATTCTTCCTAGGGGATTAGACAAGGATATCTGATCTCTCCCTTCTTATTTATTATAATGGCTGAGGTGCTAAGCCACAACATCTCTAAAGTTGTATCCTCAGGGACCCTTCAAGGAGTTAGTCCTTCATCAGTTGGTCATCCTTGTTCTCATCAGTAGTTTGTCAATGATACCATCATCATGGGAGAGGAATCACTTGCTGAAGCTAGAATTTTAAACAAATCTTGTTTAGATATGAAGAAGCCCTGGGATAGAAGATAAGCTTACCAAAGAGCACATTTGTCTTTATGAACATCCCTAAGTAGAGACAAGAAAAAATTGCCAAAATTCTTAATTGTAAAGTGGAACTTTTCTCCTCTACTTACCTCAGTTTACCTTTGTATGAAAAAAGGTTTTGGAAGCCTTTTGGTTGGGACTGGTGTATTGCTTCCATGCAAAACTGGCTAGCTGGAAGGGGGCTCTTTTAAGTCAAGCAAGAAAGATTCAATTAATAAAAGCTACTCTGTAGAATATGCTGGTTTATGCTATGAGCCTCTTTAAAATACTAGGGAAATACATGGAGAAGATTGAGCTAATCCAGAGGAATTTATTATGGATTGGCATGGAAGAGAAGAATAAAATATCTTTGGTGGCTTGGGACCTCGTCTGTAAGCCTAGGAAACATGGGGGACTCAGAATTAGGAAGATCAAAGAATTCAATCAAGCTTTAATGGCTAAGATATCCTGGAGATTGATCAGGGAGAGGAATGAATGGACTGATATAGTGAACCATAAATACCTCATTAGGTTCCGTAACTTCCACAAAGTCTTAGAAGTCAATAAGGAGACTCTTCTAGCTAGCTCTAACATTTGGAAAAATATTTTTGATAGTAGAAACTTAATAAGAGAGGGCATTAAGTGGAGGGTTAGGAATGGTAATTCTATTCCATTCTGGGAGGATCTTTGGTATGGGGACATGGAGTTATCTAATTTGGAGTGGACTAGACCTGTCAGGGAGCTATGCATCAAAATTGTGGGTCAACGGGTGGTGGATTAAATGATGCATGGTAGGTGGAAGAATCCCTCTGAGATGAATCCCATTATTAACAACCTTTATGTCTTCCTCTCCCATTTCCGCCTACCCTGTTCATAGATAGAGGATGAGCTAGTTTGGAAATCTTCCCCTTCAGGTAACTTATTGATGGAGTCTAGTTTTGAGTTGATGCTTCATGCTCAGGCCACCATACCTTTTTAGACCAACCTTTGGATTCTGGATCTGATTCTGAAAATTAATATCTTTTTCTGGCTTTTGGCTTAGGACAAAATTTTAACCATTGACAATTTGTGCAAACATGATTTTTCCATTCCTAATAGGTGTTTTTTATGTTTGAATCAATTGGAGTTAGCGATCCACCTGATGATCGGGTCTGACTTCTTGAGAGACATCTGGGTAAGATTCTCTCTTTGGAAATTGGAATGGGTCTTTCGTGTACGAAAATAAGAGCATCTCAGAATGTATTTCTAAGAACAGTGGTGTCTTTGACAGATTTAAATTCAATCAATCTCTTCAAAAAAACACGCACAACTATGCCACAAAGCGGAATCAGACATAGTTCATTTCCAACATTAACCCTTAGAGGAAATACAAAAAACAAGATCTAATTTCAACAACAGAAACATTAAACATGAAAGACATAACAAAAACACATATTTACGTGGGGAAAACCCTTACGGGTAAAAAACCCCACACTCCAAAAAGCCCAGATCGCCATTGTATTATTCAATAATAGAAAATATAGTTACAATACAAATCTGACACTAAGCCTTTCATGGAGATTTACATCTTGCTCCATCTAGAAGAATAACTAACAACATAAGCTTGGACAAAGTTCTCCTCATAGCACTCAAGTTAGTCCTTCATACTGTTATCATGCCACAAATTACATACAGTACATGACATCACCCTACACCCGAACTCTGTTCTTTCTCCTCTTACTGTTAACACTCCTCTGTTATAATGCGTTTAACATGTCACATTACAGAAGAGAACATTCAGTTCAACTACCTTAGACCGTTACAACTACCAAAAGGTTGACAGTTCATTTTTAACCATTCGCAACCATTCGTATTTATGAGGACTAAATAGTCCCACATGCATCAATTAAAAAACACAGCAATAGTATATATTCATGAACACACGGTAAGTTTATCGTCAATGCTTCTGCTACCGATGACCCCAGCCAGTCAAACATCAATGAACCATTGGAGAGACCAAGGCCTTCGATTAGACTTCACCCTTCTTCACTGACAAAGTTCCTTCTACTGATGCCAAACTCCATCGGACAGACCAAGCTCATCGGAGTAAGAATTCCACTAAAGACCGATAGCGTTAGTCCTACCGATACCAAAACCTCCATTGGTAACACACATAACAGTCAGAGTGACATCTCAACACTACACCGATCGAAGAGATCTTTCCAACGCCAACCTTCAATAGCTCATCGGAGTAACACAAGGCAATCAGAGAACAAACCTAAGACCATGCTGATAGTGAAAGTCAGCCCAATAGAGTATACCAATAGTCCTTCATTGATAAGACCCCACACATCGGAAGTAGTCTCCCAAGATGCTTTGATAATAATAAGTCTCACCGATCTGATAGAACCTTGAACCCTTGAATCGGTCGGTGAGACTTCAGACCATCGATAGGAAACATCGAAGTAGCACCGATAGAGCTTGTCAGGTCTATATCCAACTATTGGAGTAACACAACACACCGTCTCTCCGATGCAAAGAACAAACCACTGTGAACAATGTGATTGCTGAGACAAAGCACAGCTCTTGCTGATGCCTGTAATCTGAGTCACAAGTACTCAACATTTCCTAACTCCTTACAGGACTTGGTTGCCCAGTGGCATGCACCTTGCCTGAATTTTGCACTTAGATTCCTAAGGGCCCTCACTCTCCCCCATGTTGCGTGGGGAGTTTGGAAAGAGAGAAATAATAGGATGTTCTGTGCTTGTTGATGGTGTGATGGTGAAAATTATGAGGGCTATAAAAGAAAAACTTCACTCAAGGTATGATGGACAAAAACTGGACTAGGCTGAAGGATCACACTTGAAATTATGATAAGCAGGTGTCTTCTAATTGGTGCTTAATGATTGATATCTCTATCTCGTTTAAGAAGATTAAGAAGGCTAAAGATTAGGTTAAATGGAAGACCCCACCTTTAGGGTGGGTCAAGGTGAACTTTGACAGGGTGGACAAAGGGAATCCCAGGCCGACTAGAAGTGGGGGAGTGTTAAGAGATGATAAAGGTAGGTTTATTTCAGCTGTGGCTCTCCCGTTGGGCATCTAGTCTAATCACTATGTCGAAGATGTGGCAGCATTCCATAGCATCAAGCTAGCCTACGAGAAAGGTTATAAAAAGGTCTAGGTTGAAGGGGACTCACTAAATATCATAAATTGCCTAAAGGAAATCCAAGTCCCAAGTTGGACCATTCAAATGTTAATAAAGGACTCTAGTCAAATGTTAAATTCTTTTGAAAATTCATTAATTTCCCATAGATTTCGGAAAGGAAATGGGTTTCCTGACGTAATGGACAATGAGGGAGTGATTTCCCATGATATTAAATGGTGGGAAAAGCTATTAGACATGCCAAGAGAGGTGAAATCTATTATGATTAATGAAGGAAATTATGACAACTTCAACATTATTTTTGAGAGTTACTCTGATGATAACTCTGTAGTAGCTCATACGCTTTTTGGGTAGGCCGAAGACCCTTCTGGTTAAAATAGGCAAAGCTCCATTGCTTTTGTAGAAGTTGGAGAATTTTGAAAGAGACAACCTAAGAGCAACTAAATGGGAGGAGACAAGAATAGGATGGAGCCTTGCTCTTGCGATGGGGTCCGTAGGAGGCCCCATTTGTGGAAAATCATGATGGATGGGGGGCTTGTCCCCCTTATGGAGAAATTACATGGGTTAGACCTGATTGCTACAAATATGTTTACAAAATGGTGGCGGGGCAAAAAAGTTAAGGCCTATGGGATAAAGACTAAGATTACAGAAGATTTCATAGCTGGCATTACTGGCTTGTTAGTGAATGGGACAAAAGTTTTTAAGGATCATAAAGCGGGAGAGGAAGCATTGAAATCCTTTTTCAAAGGAAATGAGAGGAACCTTCTTGTCAAGTTCAACTTGGGAGGCTATGAGAGGAAGTCCATCAAGCCTATCTAGGGAGAAGTGGCAGAGGTTATCATGCACTACATTACCCTTGAAGGTAGGTTTACTACTGTTTATAGTTATCATTTCATGCTCCTAAATCACTTCAGACATAAAATGGTTGTTTCTTTCCCATATTATCTTTTATCATCTATGGAATTTTCCATAAAATAAAACTATAGAAACCCTAGGTTACCTATTCTACATGATGGCTTAATTCTTCTCATCATGGAGCACATAAAAACCCTAGTACCTAGTGTGGAGATAAAGGGGAGTTATATGAAGAAGGGAAAGAATCCCATTGTGGACCACTCTGTTTCCATGGATGGTGATATTGGGGAAGAATAAGAGGACCCAAATTGGGCTGGGGAAGAGGTTTCTATGGAGGTTCTCTCCACTCCACTATCCTCTAAGGAAGAGGAGGGGGAAATGTCCAAAAAGAGAAAAAAGAATAGTGATAAGAGAACCCCAAGAAAATAGAGTAGAAAAGAGGACTCCTGGTCCATGGGCTTTGCCTTTGGGGATAAAGGAGATGAAGGGTATATGGAGGAGAAGGGGGTTAAACAAAAGAAAGAAAAGAAGAAAGTAAGTAGAGTTAGGAGGAAATTGATGTCTCTGTTGAAAAGAATACTGGTGGGAAAGGGAAGAAAGGTAAAAAGATGAAGTTTAAAATGGGGATGGATGAGAATCCTAAAGAGGACAGGTCAAGGGCATAGTGACTAAAGATCCTAGGATTGGTATGCTGTTTCCTCAAATTCTAGACCCATGTAGTAATCTCCCCAGGAAATTTTCTTTCCTTTTGTCTTTAGCTACAAACAAGGAGGAGCTCTCTGAGGCTTTGGGGATGGTGAGGGAAGTAGTTGATATTCAACATAGGTTAATTAAGTGTTTTTTCATAGAGATAAACATGATTAATATTCGGCTCACTTTTATACAACAAAGGCTGGGGAGGGGTGTTGAAATTGATGATAGGTTGGACGAGGAGATTCAATTGTCCTGGAAAGCCATCTTGAAGGTTGGACCTGGTTACTCATAGCTAGAAACATGACACCCACTTGAACAATGTGGAAACCAAAGTGAAAGATATTAAGAAAAATTTGGAAAGGATGTTGGAGATCAACAAATGCACCATCCAAAAAAACACAGAAGGAATAATAATCCTCACCAAAAATCTGAAGGAGTTGAAGGAAGAGCACATGGTAGGAATGGGGGGGGAGAAGGATGTTGAGGGTAAGATACATAAAACAAGGAACAAAGGAAAATAGGGTAAGAGCAATGAACAGGGGGGCTTGAGCTCTAGGACCCATGGAAGAAAAAGGAAATCATTCCAAGAGGAGAAGGAAAAACTTTTGGGCTTCGCAAAACTTCATGAAGAATTTTATAAATAGGAATTGGTTGCTGTTGAAACTCTTAAAAATATGTGACCTTGCTGATGGGATCTAGAACTAGAAGGCTGGCTATATGGTGTGCTATTGTCTGTTTGTTGGTAGTATCTATAATAGGTTTAATATTTAGGCCTATTTTTTTTCTTGAGGTGTTTTTTGTCTTTGGGTTGCTATCCTACTATGTTATATCTTTGTGGTAGCGTCTAGTTGTAGGGTTTCAGGGCCCCTTCAAAACTCGTTTTACCCCTTTTATTAAAAACAACTATTATTCAACATGGGATAGTTTATATCATATAGAGATAATAAGGATGCATAAAACTATCTTCCTTGTCTACCGGTTATATGGTAAGAATATATAGAGAAATACCTCTATCGAGGTCGATTAACAACAAGGTTAAACTAACACTAAGTTCTTTGATTTCTTACTTTCCATTTGGCGGTTAAACAATACAACTTCATTCTATCCTTACTTGCAGATATCAACAGTCTACATAAACATTGTTTCGACATATTATATGGGATAAAATATGCTTACCTGTAGGGTTTAATAGGAAGAACATTATCCATAGTTGCGTTCCTCCCAAAACTTGATTTTTAATCTCTCCTTCCTTCTACATTGTGCTTCCCAGCATGAAAGAATACTTTCTAAATCCTCCTCACACTTAGTTATGCACAACACAATTAATACATCCCACGACTCTGCTTAGTCATCCATGGCCTTGCATGCAAAAATAAGGGTAGTATGGAGCTACTGCACCTCCCCCACTTCCCAAGCATCTAGGAAGAGTACGTTGGGTGATAAAGAATTTACCTTTTTTACTAGACATTATACTTAGACCGAAACTAAGTCTTAAAAGAATAATTAAAAATAAACAAAAGTACACCTACCATATAGATGTCACTTAATGCATTCCTTCACATGCTCTAATTATGCTTATTTTCAAGCACAATTATCAACAATGGAGACTCACAAAGTCGACTTAGTCCTAATCGACAAAATTGGATTTGTTTGGTCGATTACTTATGTCAACTTGACATTCATAGGTATACACTACCTTAATATATATTGATGGAGAAGATTTAGCCATCGACTTTGACGACAAAAAAATTAACAAGTATAAAATGATCTCAATGCTAGAAAAATATTTCTAAGATGACCAAAGACATAGAGATTAAGACTTAATCCAAAATTGGCTTATCCTCTAATAAGTATGTGTGTGTTCATTTCCAAATGGCATAAGGATCATTGTATTCACACAATCTAGCATCAACTCCATGGTGATACTCTCTCTCCTCATCTTGGGGGGGGGAACACTATTCTTGCATCCACCTCAGTCACACAATGGTAGTTAGTCCATTACATCATTTAACCATGTGTTTAGTAATAACATCAGAAACAATTATTCTTTGTAAATAAACTAATATAAATCAAATGCATTTTCTATCATTACTTTAATCATAATATTTTCTGTGACTAATTATCTCTCTTCTCAAAAATAAAAATGATAAGTATTTTTGTTTAAAAATGGGGTGTGACACCTGGGGTGTAGTACCCATTTGACTTGGGCTTCTATTCATGCCCCTCCATTAATGCTACCAAGTCCACTAATGATGAGATGGAGGTAATGGTCAAATTTTGATCCAAATGGAAGAATTAAGAAGTTACTTGGGATTGTCACAGATCATGAGCCTTATTTGGAGGATTTTTGGGCCAATTGTAATGATGAATTTGAAGTGAGAAAGAGAGGTTATTATAGGCTAACTGCCTATCAAAAAATTCCTTCAAAGTTAGAAAGGATGTTCCTCCAAAATTGTCAGATGATGATAATGTATTGAATTCCACTTATGACCTTAAAAGGGTGGATGATGATCCCCTACCTAAGATAAATTGATCTTTGAAAGAAAACTTGTCCAATGAATCTACCAGCCAAACATTTTTGGATTTTAGCACTACTTGGTTGGATACTAAAATTGCTCAATTGGACAAGACCAAAGGTAAAGGGAGAAAAGATCAAAGGCCAAGAACTAAAGAGCTAGCTTCCTCATGATGTAAAGTATATAAGAAGGGAAAGAAAGATACCGGGAGAATTAGAAGAGTTGTTGGAGATGTAACACCAGAACAAGTTCAAGAAGCCTTTCACAAAGCAAAAATTATTTATCATATTGCAGAGGCAGGAGTTATAGCTGGCCTAGGTGTAACTCCTTTGGTACAAGTTCTTCCAACAAGGATGGCAATGGGTCAATTTCCAGGTCAAGGAGCAAAAGAATAACAACAATATGTTCAAGAGCCTCTGAAAGAGGTAACTAAACCACCAATGCAGATAGTCCCTATTCCTGCAAGCATTAAGAAAGGACTATAGCAGGGGCACCAAAAGAGTGAGTAGAGAAGGTGATATATGAAGAAGTTGATATAATGTATCCTCCACCAATTGCTTTTACTATTGAGATTCATGAAGATTCCCTTAAGAAGCATTCAACTTCTTCTCCAAAATAGAGTCTAGAAGAAGAAATCCCTGAGAAAGAAGAGATAAGAGAAAAATTTGAAGGGAATGTTCAAGATCCACAAGAGCCACCAGTTAAAAATTTGGCTCTTGATAAGGAAGTTGATCAGGAGGGGATTGATAAAGAAGCTTCAATTCCCCAAAAGGATCTCCAAGAAGAAATGACAAAGAAAGAAGTGGATAGGATGGAGAAAGATAAGGAAGCCTCTACAACACAAGAGTACTTCTAACAAGAAATTATGATAGAGGAATTACCTGAAGAAGAGGATGTGCATGAAGAAATGGATCAAGATAAGTCTATCTCCACAGAGCTACCACAACAAGAAGAACAAATGGATACACAGGATAGAGAAGAGGAAATATTGATTCCTATGGAGCAAGAAGAGTTGATAGAAAAAATAAAAAGGAAATTACTCCTATTGATAAACCTTTACTTGATGTTTTTACATAGGAGGAAATAAATAAGGAAATTCCTCAACAAGAGGCTCATTCAAAATAAGAGACCTTGGATCTTCAAGAAGAATAGGATTAAGGGAAAGATATAGACCAAGGGGACGAACAAGTTTCTTAGGAAGATCCTACTTTCCCTACTTGGTTAAAGATAAAATTGGAGAAAAGGCAAAAATTAGTGGGCAAGCCATTGAATTTACAAGCCATGATAGTTCAAGTTGAAAAGGGGAGAACCCCAAGGAAATGTAGAACCCTCTGTACTATAAGGACTAATAAATTGGGTGATAAGAAAGAAGAAATAGTGCCACCCTTGGTGGACAAAGATGATAGAGATATCTCTATCTCTGATTATGAAATATCTAGCATGAATTTGGGAAGGTAGACAAGGGCAAAAGGAATTGCTTCCCTAGGATCTGCAGTTGACATAGTTGTCTCCAAGATGAACAAAAATAAACAAAAAAAGAGGACCTGAAACTGCAACTAAAACAAATGAAGACTTTTATCAAGGAGCTCATCACTTCCATATCCCAACAAAAGGTAATATCTTCATATGCACCAATTTTGATGATAAAATGGGAAATTGATTCTTTACAGTTAATAAAGAAAAGATAAAATGCTATCAGTGGATAATAAGGTCTTGGACCAAGGTTGCATGTATTATCAGCAAGCCTATCAATTAGAAAACCAAATAGATTCTTTCATAAATAACTTTAGTGTAGAAGAAGATAAAAATGAATTAAATCTTAGGCGTTTGAAGGAATTGAATAAATTGACCCCATCAGAATTGAAATCTAAAGACATCCTCCAGGACGAAGAGCTTGGTTTTGTTAAAAATTGTATTAATATACTTAACTTTAGGATAGATGTAATGATTGAATATAAACCTAGAGTATTTTGCAAGCACCAAAGGACATGTATCAAGCTTTGGGAAAATTTGGATTTTGTAAATGATGTCATATGTCCTAAATTTCATTTGAAAGACAAGCAAAAGATGGATACAATAGCAGTTACAAAAGAGGCCCTAAGGAAGAAAATAGAAGATGAATTGAATGGTTCCTTAGATTTTGATAAGACTACTGCAGGGTATGTGCAAGGAAATGGGGGACCAAAAGGGGGTCAAAAGTGGCCACTTTTTTATGAAATTAGTAAAAACTAAACTTCGATGAGAAATTGAAGATAGCCATGCTCAAAATTAGAAGATGTGATAGGAACAAGATTTGTAGTGCTCAGAATCTAGTTTCTAAACTACTATTTTTTTTATAAAAATGGTGGAGATTAAGAGGTTCAAATAGGGGGAGCACACAAAGTGCTCTTGTTTTTGTTAGAAAAATATAACATAGTGTTTGGTGTGCCCACCCCTAAAATGTTGACTTTTTAAAGTATTTCAAAAATCTATTTAGTGGAAAATTAGCTAACATCATGTAATTTATGCCTGGTTATTCTATTAATTTTAAATGAATATATGACTTTTTATGAATTTTCAAAGTGGACACATCTTGAAAACTAAAAATCTGAGCATGCTTCCCCCCTAGTTTTTTTGAAAACTAATAAAAAATCATTTATTTTTAATGTGTATAGAATTGAGTCTTGAATCTAAAAATGTAATTTGTTTCAAATTTCAATAAACACATAAAAAGTGACACCAAGAATACTAGACATAGGTTTTCTACAAAAAAGAAAACATTAGCAAAAGAAATTCAAGATCGAAACCTTAATATTATCAAAGTTTTTAAAAAATACATGGTTAGAAAGCTAATAAAAAATTGAAGTCATCTTGACATTTTTTTATATTGACATTGAAAAATGTATAAACCTGATGGAGAGAACGCTTGGGATTTGGTTGATTTTCTAAGTTTTATTGAAAACATGTCCTTGACATCCAAAGTTATGTCCAACCCTTTGGGTTGGATGCCCAAGGAAAATCCAACCCTTAGGGTTGGAATTTCCCAAAGCAGTCAAAATTGTGCTCATGTTATAACACCAACACACTATAATGCACTCATGTTTTAGCGTAGTTAACATTCTTTGTATGATAAAAGATGTCCTACTTCTTTCACTCTAGAGTAGGCTCATCTCTAGGTTAGGTTAGGGCTATATACATGAAATAAACATTTAAGTATAAGTAACATTTACATATGGACATTTACTTCTTTATACTTTAAGTTATATTTCATGTATATAGTTTTAGGATGTTTGATAATAGTTTTGGATCTCTATGAGTTATAATGCAGATTCTAAGTTTTGGAGGATCGTATAATTTTTTAGACTTAGTCAAATTTTAGTAATCAGTAGGATCCTACCATCTTGAAGTTGTCTAAGGGTAGTTGTAACTATTCAAAAGCATCATCAAGCCTCTCCTTAGAAATATGATGACCTATTCTTATGCAAGAGACTTGGCAAGGAACTTTGCAAGAAAAATACTAAGTCAAGTTCAAGAATGTGGTAGTCCTCTAAGAATTTTCCAGGAGATTTTCAAGATTGAAGACAAGGTCACCTTCTTTAGAGAAAATCATGGAGATAAATAAGCCATGGTTGTTGCTACTACACCCAAAGAGAGTGCCTAGTCAACAGAGGATAAGTGATGCATTCAAGAGGCATTCAAGAGGCTTTTACCCCTTGACCCCATGAGGGAGAATTGCCACCTCAACCCTGTTGGCATAATAGTCATAGTAACAATGGTATTACATTATTAAATTTGCATTTATAGGTTAGTTTATGCATATTAAATAAATGTTAGTAAATAAAGCAATAGTTAGTTTGTTAGTTTGTGGGAGTTACATTCCTGTATGGAGGTTATGTAGGTAGTTATCAAATAGTTAAAGAGAAGAGGCTTTTATAAAGCCAATGTAATGCAATGTGAAAATTATCTAAAGAAATCATCAATATATTATTTTTATGTTATTTTGCTGTGCATCATGGTTTGATTAGTTGTCTCTGTATTTGTGCTCACCATTTCAATATGGTATCAGAGCATTGATTATATCTCTGTGCCTGTGATAGAAAAATGGTCTTGAAGAAGACAATTATGTCTGTAATGTAGAGAGAAGTTTGCTTCGGATGATGCATCTACTAGAAGAACTATTGAAGTGAAGGCTACCTTTGGAGAGAGTATTATCTTCTTTGTTTTCTATTTTATTTTGGTGTTGAACTTCTAAGTGTTGCACACTATTAAAGTATTGGAATTTTTGAAACGATGTGCAATGTTTGGAAGACTAAATTTGACTGAGTTGTGACATTATTTTTAAATCATGGAGTGTTGAATTTTGATGCTGGCTGCTACAATTTTCAGATTTAAACATAATTTTTTTAATTGCTGCATTAACTATTGTCAAGCATTGAACATTCCTCTGAAGCATTGAAGATTTGATGAGGCATTTGTCAAAGGCATCTGGCATTCATTCTGAGGTATTTTGAAAGACCACATAGGGGGTTAAAACAAGTTTATTTACATGAATTCCAAGCACAAAAGTTTGGTGAAAGCAACTAAAGTGTCTGCCCATATGAAAGAATGAAACAATGTCTTGTGAATACTATTATTGCAGCATATAGAAGACATTCCTCGGGTGAGTTTAAAAATTGACTGAAATTTATTAATGTTATGCTTTATGAAATGTGAGCCAATGTGAAAAAGAAAAAGATGTGTTGATGGGTAAAAGACATACGTGAGAAGTAAAAGAAGCATTTATAAGTTTATCTTTCATGAAGTTTAAAACAAACATTGAAAAGTTTTCACCTTTCTTGGGAGAAAGTTAAAAAAAAGGTTTTAAAAAGGGAGAGATTTTTCATCTTTTAAAGAGTATTATTTTAAAAAGAAAGAAAAGTGGGGAGACATAAGTAGTAGAATTTTTATGAAGATATTTAATTTTATGGAAGGGAGACATAAGTAGTTTCCCTTTTTTAAGGGCATTTAAAATATTTAAAGAATTTATTTTTTTGCTTTTGGAGTAATAAGGTGGAAAACATTGGAGTTATAAGGATATATTTGTGTTTACACTATATTGTAAAAGGTTCACTTTTGGTGGAATCCAACACCTTGTTCATTTTATTTTATCATGGCTACATCAAACATTGCTTATGCTCTCGGGGCCATTTATACTACACATGATAGGGTTTTCAAAGGCTCATATGTAACATCAGGCGGATAAAGTGTAACCACATCAAATTGGAGGAAGGTGGCATCAGAGGATGGAGGTTTTTCCATCATCTCAAGTTAGGTTCTCGCTTTGTGATGATGCTTTGCATGAGAAGCATTTTTAGTTTTGGTTATTTTGCTTTTCTTTGTTGATGTTGACAGATTTGAAGAATGTATGTTTTGTGAAGATTTTGTTTTGGAGATAGGTTTGGGATTTGTTGTTGAGCTAAATATGGATTGTTGGTCAGTGAGCTTTAGAGTATATGATTGAGAATTATACCCTTTCACGGTCACTAGACAATGATAGAGATCTGTCGTATCTCTTAGGGATTGTTGTCAAATAATTCAAGACTCTATGATTTGAGAGTTTAGGACTAAAGAGCTCAAGAACATAGCTCAAAGCTACACGTTTTTGAGGGTAGACGAGACAATATGATGGAGCCCTACTTGGTTCAAGATTTGTTCTTTGGGAGAAGATCTTCTATAAAATATGTATTCATATTATGTAATCAACGTTGTTAAGTATATTAGCATTCAAGGGGGGTCCCTTGGTACTATTACAAGAACAATGTAATAAGGAGGGAATGTTGGCATAATAGTCATAGTAACAATGGTAACAACATTCAAGATTTTGGGGAGTTGGATATCTCCACTCTGGGGAGCACCAGATTGATTTGACCAGTATGATAGGAAATGCTCTGTGTGTGATTTTGAAGAAAAATAAGGAAACAACCCTTACATGTATGAAAAGTAGAGAGGAGAATTAGGGGATTTGAATAACAAGAAGCTAAAAAGGAAAGATAAATAACCAGGTTCAAAATCGCTCTACAACTAGGGTTTCAAACTTTGAATTTGTGCTGGGCAGGAATGGAAGGAGACAGTTTAGAGGGGGCCTGTGATTTAGTCCCCACTCTTGATTCCAGGGGGTGCAGTTGATGGCATGGGCGGTCAGAGGGATCACATGGCCTCAGCTTCGAAGTCAAACCCCAAGAAGTGGACATAAGCTCTTGTGGGTATTGTCAATGGTACAACCAATACTTTGAGCAGCCAACTGGTGGTTTTAGAGGTGGATGGTGCTAAAGAACTTAAACTATCGGTGCAGACAGTGTTGCAGGTTGTGGCATCTATGGATAACAACCTAGTGGGGAAGTTTTTTGGCTTCAGGCCCAATATTGACTTGGTTCGTCACTAGATGACAACAAAGTGGTCCCTCAAGGGGAGTGTTTCAACCAGTGCTATGGCAAGAGGTATGTTTTTGTTTAAATTTACCTCTTAGGAAGACATGCTGTCAAATCTAGCTGGTGGACCATGGCTATACGGGAAGCATTCCCTTTCCCTATGCAAATGGAAGCCTAGTTTTGACCCCAAGGTTGACCTCAATGAGTCGGCTCCAGTATGGGTTTGCTTACCAGGTCTTCCTCTGGAATTTTGGGATGAGGAAATTTTTGCCTAGATAGGCAACTCCTTTGGTAACTATGTCACTATTGATAAGGTTATGAAGGCAAGGGCAAGACTGGTTTATGCCAGATTCTGTGTCAATGTGGACATCTTGAAGGTTCTCCCCACTTCCATTATACTAGAATCCTAGTTTGGTAAGTGGATGCAATGTATTCAGTATGAGAATGCTAGGATGTTCTGCCAAAATTGTATGAAAGATGGTCATGTCTTTACCCAGTGCCGAGCTCTGAAGCGTAACCCTCCCTTGAAGTTAAAACAAGTGATGGTGGACACGGAGGAGTACCCCTTCAAGGAGGATATCTTGAAGATAGTTGACTCTCCCCCGGCTTCTCCGGAGAAGGTTACCATTCTAGAAACTCCTATGGAAGACACCCAAATAGATCAGCCTACACCAACCTCCCATCATGAGCCTCAAGCTTCTCCATTGCAGGGGGAGGAGAACTTGGCAGTAGAACTGATAGTTGTTAGGGAGGAGGAGTGTCATAGATTGATAGATACATGGATGGGAAACCCACCCAAGCTTCAGGAATCAACTGTAACTAAGTAAGGTCTGGGAAACTTGGAAGATGGCTAGATAGGAGTGGATCTCAGCCCACAGAAGAGTGCTCTATCTTTACAAAGTAGGGTTAATGGAGTTGGTAGTCCTGAGGACCCTATGAGGTTCCTTAAAACCAATACGAGGGTACTATTGAAGAATATCTCACTTTCCCCGGGAGCAAGTTCAAGCAGGAAGTTGGAAGATAAGGGAGGATGGACTGTTGTGAAGAAGAAGGGGAAAAGTAGCAGCCATAAGACAACTGATGTGGGGGGAGATCTAGTAAGCTTAGAAGGCCAACCCACATGAAGACCAAACAAAGGGAGATGGAGCAGGAGATTTCTAGTGGGAAGCAGTCCACCTTGGTGGCCCCCGCTAGAAAGATCAAGAAATGAAGATAATCTCTTGGAACATAAGAGGGTTGAACATCCCTCATAAGTAGTTGCTTGTTAGGAACTATGTTTTCAATAATAAAGTTGATATTCTTCTTTTGTAGGAAATAAAAATGTCTAAGGAAAGCTTCAAATCTATCCTTAACTATATTTGGCCCAATGCTAAGTATGCTTTAAGTGAGGCTACTGGGGCCTCAGGAGGCATTGTTACTCTTTGGAGACAAGACATTAATGGCGAATTCATATCTTGTTCTAAGAATCATGTGGAGGTCGCCTTTTGCTCTCCTCTTGAAAGGTGGACATTGATAAATGTTTATGTCCCCAATACTCGCAGTAGCTGAAAGGAAGTTTGGGAGAGTCTGGTAGACAAATAAGGAAAAAAAAAGTGTCAATTGGATGGTGGTGGGAGACCTTACCTCCCCTCTTTTCCCTTCAGAAAAAATGGGGGGGTTGACGGACTATTCTGATAGGGGTAAGTGCAAAAAGATGGGGGGACAAAAAGTGGCCAAATTGTTTTCAAAAAAATTTAATACATAACGCGAGTGCATTATAACGCGAGTGCATTATAACGTGAGCACATTATAATGTGAGCGCGTTATGAACTATTATAAATAAAAAAAAAGTTTTTCATTTCATTTTATTTCAATTTTTCTCCTCTATACCTGCAGCCTGCAAACCCTAGGAAACGCGCTCGCATTTTGGAAAAGATAATTCAACACCAAAATCTTGCTAATTCATTGTCAAAATGTCGCCACGACGTCAAGCACACCAAAGGAGTGAGTTTTATTTATTTATTTGTTTGAATTTGTTTCTAAATAGGTAGGTTTGAGTTGATTTTTGATGTATATTTTGTTAATTGTCAGGAAATGTTAATGCACCTCCTCTCCTCCTCCTCCTCAAAATCCACAAAATCCTAAGGAGGAAATACCTGTGAAACAACAACCTCCTCCGTCCATTCGTCGACATGCCCCTGGAACACAAGAAAATATAATGGGGCAAATTGAAAAAAACAAAAAATAAATTGAAGATATAATTGCAAGGTTGAAAGATCCTTCCACTTCAACCTTGCATAGGTCCATGCTTGCTAAAACTCTTGAATATATGTTATCAAATGTAGATTCAATTAGCAAGCAATATCTAGTTGGATGGATAAAAGGAGAGAGTTTAGAGACTATTATGCAGACAAGCTGTCATACCAAGATGTGAAAAAATTACAAATTACAAAATTAGACTTGTGTTCAATTTTCACAAACCCACAAATAAATCAACCTCCACCCATTGCATGCAAGAGGTTCCCTATCCATTGGTGCAACAACCAAGCGATAAGGGACAATTTTGGGAAGAGGTGGTGGATGGTTTTTGACAATCCTCCATGCAATAATAATGAGGTCCCGCAATACTTTTTGAGGAAACTCTACTGTGAGTTTATCCTCAATAAAGTGCCAAACTATTTTGATATGCAGGACTTCCAGGGTAGAGGTGGGGGGTCAACACAAGATAGACTAGGGGCACATGTTGACCCACAATGGGCAGTGAGACGAGTAATTAGCAAACAAGCCCATGAGCATGTTTCTATCACTTCCATTGTGAAGGAGAATGTTGAGGTTGATACACTTCAATCCATTAGTGCCTTGACCTAGAACATCATAGCGCATGCCAGTCCTACAACATAGAGTGGGTTGGGAGATAGTGCAAGGAGTAGGGTCCCACCCCATACTTGTCAGACTTGCGGGTCAGCCTGTGGTTATGACCCCATGGATAGTCAGGACACAGGTGCATAGGCTACATCTGTAGTTGAGCAGATGGTGATGACAGATACCCTCCTGAGTGAGACTTTCAGTGTTGATACTCAGGTAAATATTAGCAAGTTTATTGAATTTAATTTATTAAATTTTATTTTTGAAATGCAAGATTAACTAATTTAGTTTGATGATTTTAATAAAATTTTAGGGTCATAGCGTTGATGTAGTTTTTAGTGGTTCTCCACCTACATATTACACTAGATCATCTATTGTTGGGGTATGTAACTGGTAAACAATTATAAATATTACATGTGAATAGCATCGTTATATGAATGGTATTCTAATATCTAATTTTAGATGTTGAATAGGTTAATATTGGAGATTTCATGGCAACACCTGCCAATGGTGGTGGACTTCGAAGCTTCATGGAGGTAATAAAATAAATAGTTTAATGAATGAATTGTACTTACTAGATTTTTGTATGTGACTTGTGTGCTTTATTGTGTGTACTTCCATGTTTAGATGAACATGTGTGTATGTTAGGAGCCATGATTTGCATCACTATTATAGTTTTCATAATTGAATAATGTTGTTTTATTTCCAAATAATGCAGGCTGTGGAGACACCTCCCAATATTCATAGGGCAATGGAGCATGGCGTGACCTCTGCGATTTATAGCTCCATGGCATTGACAGGGGTATGAGGCAGATTAGTAAATTTCAATTTACATTCATTGTTATAGTTGTTTATTTTTGAAAAATCAAAAGATTATTGATTTGAAGTTTAATTTCTATCTAGATGGTTTCTATAGGACATGACATCACCACGGTCTATTCCTGCTACTGAGGCAAGTGAGGAGACAGATTATATGGTAGTGGTAAGTGATTATTTTGTTAAATGTTTTTTTTTATAACATGTAATTTATATATACTAATGTTTATACTTTTTATTGTAATAGCTAAAGATGCAGGAAGAACTAAATAGGAGGAGTAGCCCTTCGGTTCATAGTAGACCACCCACATGCGCGTCTCCATCCCCTAGAAGATCAAAGTCTTCCCGTGATCTATTCTCTTCACCAGCCAGAGGGGAATGACTTTTTATTGTGTTCCTTTGTTGTATGCCTATATGGCATTTGTGGACATATATTTTGTATTGTATATAGTTGACATTGTACACCTATATGGCATTCTTGTAAGCCTATATGGCTATTTTGTATATATGTTATACTTATATCGACAGATATTGATGTATGCCTATATGGATATTTGGTTAATACAAATCTTTTTTATTGATGGCGTCCATACTTACATTATAAATCCACGTTTGAATGGATATTTGTAGATGGCTACTTCAAATATTTAAAGTCCAGTTGTATTACATAGGATGTTTGTTGATCCAATAAGCTAGCTATTGTTTTTCAAGTATCACCTAAACCTCATTTTAGAACTAAAAAGATAAAAAGTGTATTTAAAAAAAATGAATCATCATGTTGAACAGAAAATATTAATATTCTTTATGAATTGCTTAATTGAAAATATTCAAATGAGTATGCTGATCCATATTCTTTATGTGTTGGTCAATTGAAAATATTTCTTAATTTTTTGATATTATACCATATTGGGATGCAAAGAGTATGTTTGTTATTTTGAATAAGATAGTCAAAATCATATGCTTATGAGCACCTGATGACCATTGTGGTTATTAAATGTAATTCCTCTTGCATATAAGGTGAGGTTATGAGATTACATTAAGTCTTACCAAATTTTAGTATGCAACATAACATTGGGCTATAGGCTTCCATAAGTCATACCTTGGGGATTTTTAGTTTTAGGCACAAATTTTCTTTAAGACTTTAGGTGCATTTCTCTACTTGCACAACCTCAAAACTCCACCTAGAACTCAAGGCTCATTTCATCATCCAAACAACCTCAAAATTGTGCCTTGATATTGAAAGGATGTTTCAAAGTATAAAGGATGGCGCCTTAAAGGAGGCAATTCATCTTGATTATCAAAGTTGATCAAATACGTCAAACTGAGCATCACACCTCTAGGCACATTTTTGCCTCTCTCTAAACTATCCATTTTGGCACCTTGATGTAAAGTGAAGTCTAAACTTAGTGAAGATTGCGCCTAGAAAGATATCACCTTGGATATGCGGCTAGAGTCATCCTAGATCATCCATTTGCACCTAAGGGTCAATATAACATAATATAACTTAGGAAGACTTTGAAAATTGTCAAAAGAAGCCTAGGCACCTTTTCTTGTCTCCACCATCCATTTTGGGTGCCTAGAGGAAAATGAACTTCAAATCACTTCCAACTGTAGCGCCTAGTGTTAGAACCTTCAAAATGACTAAATCTTACCAAAGGAAGTCTAGGTGCCTATTGTCATTTGGATCATCATGAATGAGCACCTAAGTGGAAGGCGAATAAGCATCTTGTATGGAGGCGCACTTTTGTGTCTAACTAACCTCATTTTGGCACCTTGAAGGAAGATGTTCTAAATCCTAAGATCTAGCGCCTAAGTGTAAAATGGTCTCCTATAGGTTTGAACAAGTGATTGAAGCCATCAAATTGCCAAGAAATGAGCTAAGTATACTAAGGCACCTTTTCTTGTCTAAACTATCCATTTTGGTGCCTAGGAGGAAGGAGATTCAACATCATGAATGAAGGTGCCCTTTTCCATCAAAACACCTCACATTGGCACCTAGACACGTTGGAACTATCAGTTTGGCCAAGGAGAAGAACAAAAGTTACACCCTTTTGCAACTTTACACTGCCTCCTGATGATTTTTGGGGCAACAGAAAACCTTTCACCACGGGAAAACATCTTAGAGATATAAAAACTGAGTGAGGTTATTGTAGAGGCACTCTACGTGATCGCGTTGCCTCAGATAGAATGTTTCTAAGTAATAGTTTTTGAGTAACATCTCATCAAAGATTGCTGCCTTTTTGCACTTTGGACTCTTCAGGGATATCGTTGGTAGAATGTAGCTCGGATTGTTTCGACATGTTTGGGTGAAAAATAGGACCATGCCTAGTGTAAATGTACTCATTCAGACGTGTTGGAATAGTTAGTTTGGTTGCATCAGGAGCATGACGAAAGTTACACCCCTTTGCAACTTTACACTGCCTCCTTCTGACGATTTTTAGAGTAGTAGAAAACTTTTCACCACGGGTAAATACCTCATAGATATAAAAAATGAGAGAGGTTATTATAGAGGCACTCTACGTGATCGTGTTTCCTTAGAGAAAATATTTCTAAGTGACACAGTTTTTGAGTAACATCTCGTCAAAGATTGCTGCCTTTTTGCACTTTGGACTCTTTAGGGATATTGTCGGTACAATGTAGCTCGGACTGTTTCGAAATGTTTGGGTGAAAAATAGGACTATGCCTAGTGTAAATGCACCCATCCGAACACATTGGAATAGTCAGTTTGGTCGCATCAAGAGTAGGATGAAAGTTACACCCCTTTGCAACTTTACACTGCCTCCTTCTGATGATTTTTGGGGCAGCAGAAAACCTTTCACCACGGGCAAATGCCTCAGAGATATAAAAAATTGAGAGAGGTTATTGTAGAGGCACTCTACATGATCGTGTTGCATTAGATGAAATGTTTCTAAGTGAGACAATTTTTGAGTAACATCTCGTCAAAGATTATTACCTTTTTGCACTTTGGACTCTTCAGGGATATCGTCGGTACAATGTAGTTCGGACTGTTTCGACATGTTTGGGTGAAAAATATGACCATACCTAATGTAAATGTACCCATCTAGACGTATTGGAATAGTCATTTTGGTCACATCAGGAGAAGGACAAAAGTTACACCCCTTTGCAACTTTACACTGCCTCCTTCTAACGATTTTTGGGGCAGTAGAAAACTTTTCACCATGGGCAAATGCCTCAGAGATATAAAAAATCAAGAGAGGTTATTGTAGAGGCACTCTATGTGATCATGTTTTATTAGATGGAATGTTTCTAAGTGACATGGTTTTCAAGTAACATCTTGTCAAAGATTGCTACCTTTTTGCACTTTGGACTCTTCAGGGATATCGTCGGTACAATGTAGCTTAGACTGTTTCGACATGTTTGGGTGAAAAATAGGACCATGTCTAGCATAAACGTACCCATCCAGATGCGTTGGAACTATTAGTTTGGTCACACAAGGAGAAGAACAAAAGTTACACCCCTTTGCAACTTTACACTGCCTCCTTCTGACGATTTTTGGGGCAGCAAAAAACCTTTCACCACGAGAAAATGCCTTAGAGATATAAAAAAATGAGAGAGGTTATTGTAGAGGCACTCCACATGATCGTGTTTCCTCTGACAGAATGTTTCTAAGTGACACAGTTTTTGAGTAACATCTCGTCAAAGATTGCTACCTTTTTGGACTTTGGACTCTTCAGGGATATCATCGGTACAATGTAGCTCAGACTGTTTCGACATGTTTGGGTCAAAAATAGAACAATACCTAACCTAAACGTAGCCATACTGAGGCGTTGGAACTATCAGTTTGGTCGCATCAGGAGCAGGACACCAAAAATGCATAACATGATGATGTAAAAATGTGTATATGTGTAAAAATGCAGCAGGAAATAAAAAAAGACAAACCTTACAAATTAATTTGCATACTTACAACTCAATGTAACATGACTTTACAAAATTAATGTGAATACTTACAAATTAATCCAATGAACCATCTGGGTCTGCTCTACTCTTTATTGTGTCAAGTATTGCTTCATGGTCAGACTCACAGACCTTCCACAAGATTTTGTTCAAAGGTCTACCCTGATACTTTATCAAATGAACATTGGATGCCATGACAAGGTTCAAGTAATGAATCTTCCGATGCATGTCAAAGTCCTGAAACAACCAAACATTAACACTCTTATGTGGGTACCTTCTAAGCCATGTTCAAGTAATAACCATTGAGCCTGTAGGGTATTCGATATTTTCTCCATCTGTAATTGGGGCCGCCAATTTCTTTTTGGCCTCAACACAATGACATAAGTAATAATCTGTTCCCTTTTCATTATCTTCATCTACAATAACTGCATATATGTGCCCTACATTGATATGTGTAGCAAATTATATGAAATTAGTCAACATTACAAAAACACTACAAAGTAAGATGACATTACCTGGTTGAACTAGATGAAATTAGATGCATATACGTGCTCTATATTACCTGGTTGAACTAAATCTGATATGTGGTCAAAGTCAACTGATGATTCCATCTGTGTTAGTTCCAGTGCCATCAAGGGTCATTATGTGTCAAGTGGGCTAAGATAACTTAACTGCCATTTGTCAACCCACTCCTTTGACTCGCACTCATCCCAGGCTTGAATTGTATAGGAAGAACAAAAGCATGACATCTTTTGCGTATGGATACTCCATGAATCTACAATTGAGCTTCTAAAAGAGTGCATCTCATTTGATCCTGTTAGTGTAGAACAGTCCTCATATGGTGCAATGTTAGTATCATCTATCAATAAAAAAAAACTACGAACTGAAGACTTACCTTCATTACCTGGACCCATGGAAGCATTACACCACTCGACAATCTATTTTACATCGGTCAACTTTGCATTGTATTTATACTTTAACTCTTTTGATGCTATGGCTTTTTTGATACATGCTCCTGCACCAGCATGCTCCCCCTTTCCATGCCCGACCTCACAAAAGTTCCACATATGCTAAATACCTATAAAATTATACCTCCTACTCAGCCAATAGAAATTCTGTGAGTTCTTGAATTGTGATGCACAATTATCTGACCATATGATATGTTGACTGAACGATATGCCCCTTCTAGCCAAATCATTGTAGAACACCTGAAAGCAACCTTGCATGAACTCCGTAGAATGCGTGCGATCATCACTAATATAGAAATTATACTCCCTTATGATCTTTCTGTCATCCTCTGTACTATCATTCGCATGAATGAATGTGATGTGCACAAAAATAGAAACCGTTGTGGAGTTGTAATATTGTGATTGTACCTCATGTTGTGGCTATAGACTGTAGTTCTTTGCAAAGTCGACGACTGAAAAAATGCTACCAACCGGAAATGTGTCCTTGAATAACTTGAATTGCAAGTCCAACCATCGAGATCTATGGGCATGTCTTGCATACTCATACACTATGTTGTCACAAAATATATGCATAAACTGATACACTAGAATCTTTTCAATAACCAATTCACACCTCTTTGCTTCTTTACCATCTTTTGTATTGTATGCCACTATTTTATACTTGCCAAACTCTACTAGTTCATTTCCAACCGTATGTGTTCTTTCCATATGTTCACATATTGGCGAATGTTGCAAGCCACCGCAATGATGACATGTGCCATCCAAGCATAATTTATTATAGAATATTTGACCTTCCTCTCTTTCACATAAAATTCTTGATATGAAGTCTCTTGAAGATGTTGGTGGGGCACGTATGGCACAACCCTGCAAAACATTGTTAGTATGCATATCTAAACATATAGACCTATAAACATCAAAATGGTTAGAAAATTCAATATGTAATCTACAACAACAAGTAGTGTGTGTGTGATTTATCTTGACATAGAAAAGTTTTAGCATTTCAAAATATCTTTGACAAATTTTAATTTGAGGATACTTCTCTAGAAATTTACCATAAAACTATGTTTGAGTCTCATCCAAAAAATGCTTTGGATGTGGCTCACAGTTCTAACTACTGATTCTCCTTCTTACCACATCCCTTTGATTCAGAGATACCCTTGTGTAATTCTTCCAAAAGTCTTCAATTAGTGATCTCAATGCTTCAACAATTGGTTTATCTTTTCGTGGTAGTCTCCCCGAGAACGCCCATAATTCATTGGCATTAGTGTTCTCAATTCTTTGGCGTCTTCCAACGGCTCTTGATAAAGTTTTCCTATTAATTCTCAATTCTTGACTCATCTTTCTAATGAGATGAGCTTTCCTCATTTGACTACTTACTATAGTTGATGTAATCAGACGCTGTGTTGCATTACTATCTTTTGTGCGTGAGGTGTTACCCACACTCTCATACACACTCATTAGATTCTTGACAATAGATTTTTCACTTGAAGCCTTTGATGTTCTCAACCTAAGAATCTTCATGATGGACCTATACTTTATACTTTGCATCATTTCAATGAATAGTTGACATATTGTAGTCTCATTTAACTTTTCAAAGAACAATCTCCAAATCTTATGAGCATATCTTCTACAAGTGCGTTTTGGAATCTTACCTTCCATTGGCTACAAAATATTCTCATCAATATCAATCAAATACTTTGGCTTTCTATGCAAAATTCTAGGTGGTGTTAAGTTAGGTAAATTCATCTCAACATTAAGAATTTCATCAATATTTAAATGAGATGGGCTAGATGGCATACCTTCGATCAAAGATGGAATAGATGACATACCTTGAGGTTGAGGTGGGAATGATGGCGTACCTCCTTCATCACATGTGAGTGATGATGTACTCTCAACTTGAGTTGTGGTAGATGGTGTCCCTAAATGTTGACTTGTAGTAGAGGATGTGTCTCCAACTATGGTATTCAAATCTCTCGTAGCACGAAGTTTTTGCATTCATTCTCTTTGTGCCGCCAACACCATATCTCTTTGTGATGGTTGTGGTTCCTCTTTAATTGGCATGTCTTCATTTATCATGTCCAATTTCCTCTTCTCACGAAGTTCCCTCATAGCCACTACTTTCTTTGCATTCTTAGCTTCTATCTCTTCCTGTGTTGGTTTAATTCTTGATCATTTTCTCGGCATGATAGAGAATTTATCTGTAGCATGATAAAGAGACCAATATTAGTTCGTAAGAAATGAATACAAGATAATAGTGGGATTGTATTTTTATTATATTGTAAGGATTTATTCTTGTATAGTTTGACATCATGGTATGTTAAGGTTTGTTTATTACACATAATTATTAAAGAGCCCAAGTGTAGAAAATATACATGGCATCATGTGAGATTGTAGGTTGCTTTCTTGATTGGGAATGTGTCTATTTTAAACATGTATGATAAAGCATGATAAAGTAATTCAAATAGAATTAAGGAAAATGTAAAGAACATGCATGTAAAGACTTGACATACCTAAAAAATGAAGATTCGAATGGAGAGAGTACCCAATTATGTAGTGTTTTTTTTTTCTTGCATCAAACTCCTCAACAATTTGAGTTTTTCACCAATTGCTTCCTTTTCAATGTTAAATTGAGTAACACTCAAATATAATTACTAACAACAATACTATTAACCAATCTATAATGTTAAATTCCTAAAATTGAATCACAATTAACATTGCAACACTACAAAAATTGAAACTTTAATAGATATATATCAAACTCGATGTGAAAACTATGTTATTTCTTCCTTCTCAAGTTGGCAAAGCAGAAAGGTGGTGGAAATTTCATGCAAAGGTGGTAGAATGTGTAAAATGTGCATGTGAACTTCCCAATAGCATGAAAGCACTTCTCTTTTGTTGGAGCACGTGCATAATCAGAATGCAAATAGAGCATGTGGGCCTGGATCATGAGGGTTAACACTTTTTTACCATTTCTATAGCAGGAAAAAATGCGAGCGCGTTATAACGCACTCGCGTTTTGTCCTGCTATAGATTGATCCATAAATATTTATACCTATCTCACCTTCGATAGCACCTTTACAATATCTCACCTCTAGTTCCATTAGCTCATGTTCTATATCTCACTTATCTCTCCCCCTCACCTCTCTACCTATCCCCTCTCTATGTCTCTCAGTCGCTCCTTGTCTACCTTAACCCTAATCCCTCGACCCTCAACCCTATCCCTAAATCCTTGACCCTCAAACCTCAACCCTCAACGTCAAAACCTAATCCCTCAACCCTTAACTCTAATCCCTTGACCCTCAACCCTATCCCTAAAACCTAAACCCTAAAGCCTCAACCCTCAACCCTCAACGTCAAATCCTAATCCCTTAACCCTTCACTCTAATCCCTCAACCCTATCCCTAAACCTTCAAAACTATACCTTAAACCCTAATCCCTCAACCCTCAACCCTAATCCGTCATCCCTCAAATCTAATCCCTCATCCCTAAACCCTAAAGGCTATCCCTATTCTGAAACCCTCAACAGGATCAATACTATACCTTAAACCCTAATCCCTTATCCCTAAACCCTCCAACCCTATCCCTAATCCTTATACCCTTGACACTCTACTTTAACCCTAATCCCTCGACCCTCAACCCTATCCCGAAACCCTTAATCCTTGAACCTTAATGTACTCAACCCTCAATGTTAAACCCTAATCGCTCAACCCTTAACTCTGATCCCTCAACCCTCAACCTTATCCCTAAACCCTAAACCCTAAAGCCTCAACCCTCAAACCTCAACATCAAATCCTAATCCCTCAACCCTTCACTCTAATCCCTCAACCCTAAACCCTATCCCTAAACCCTCAACACTATACCTTAAACCCTAATCTCTCAACCCTCAACCCTAAACCTTATGCCTAGACCCTAATCCCTCAATCATCAACCCTAATCCGTCATTCCTCAACTCTAATCCCTCATCCCTAAACCCTAAATGCTATCCCTATTACTAAACCCTCAATGGGCTCGATACTATACCTTAAACCCTAATCCCTTATCCCTAAACCCTCCAACCCTATCCCTAATCCTTATACCCTCTACACTCTACTTTAACCCTAATCCCTTGACCCTCAACCCTATCCCAAAACCCTTAACTCTCGAACCTCAATGTACTCAACCCTCAATGTCAAACCCTAATCCCTCAACCCTTAACTCTGATCCCTCGACCGTCAACCCTATCCCTAAACCCTAAACCCTAAAGCCTCAACGCTCAACCCTCAATGTCAAATCCTAATCACTCAACCCTTCACTCTAATCCATCAACCCTAAACCCTATCCCTAAACCCTCAACACTATACCTTAAACCCTAATCCTTCAACCCTTAACCCTAAACCTTATCCCTAAACCCTAATCCCTCAACCCTCAACCCTAATCCCTCATCCCTCAACTCCAATCCCTCATCCCTAAACCCTAAATGCTATCCCTATTCCTAAACCCTCAACGGGATTGATACTATACCTTAAACCCTAATCCCTTGTCACTAAACCCTCCAACCCTATCCCTAATCCTTATACCCTCGACACTCTACTTTAACCCTAATCCCTCGACCCTCAACCCTATCCTAAAACCCTTAACCCTCGAACCTCAATGTACTCAACCCTCAACGTCAAACCCTAATCCCTCAACCCTTAACTCTGATCCCTTGACCCTCAACCCTATCCCTAAACCCTAAACCCTAAAACCTCAAGCCTCAACCCTCAACATCAAATCCTAATCCCTCAACCCTTCACTCTAATCCCTCAACCCTAAACCCTATCCCTAATACCTTAAACCCTAATCCCTTAACCCTCAACCCTAAATATTATCCCTAAACCCCAATCCCTCAACCCTCAACCTTAATCCATCATCCCTCAACTCTAATCCCTCATCCCTAAACCCTCAACGGGCTTGATACTATACCTTAAACCCTAATCCCTTATCCCTAAACCCTCCAACCCTATCCCTAATCCTTATAGCCTCGACACTCTACTTTAACCTTAATCCCTTGACCCTCAACCCTATCCTAAAACCCTTAACCCTCAAACCTCAATCCACTCAACCCTCAACGTCAAACCCTAATCCCTCAACCCTTAACTTTGATCCCTCGACCCTCAACCCTATCCCTAAACCCTAAACCCTAAACCCTCAACCCTTAACCCTCAACGTCAAATCCTAATCCCTGAACCCTTCACTCTAATCCCTCAACCCTAAACCCTATCCCTCAACCCTCAACACTATACCTTAAACCCTAATCGCTCAACCCTCAACCCTAAACCTTATCCCTAAACCTTAATCCCTCAACCCTCAACCCTAATCCCTCATCCCTCAACTCTAATCCCTCATCCCTAAACTCTAAATGCTATCCCTATTCCTAAACCCTCAACGAGCTCAATAATATACCTTAAACCCTAATCCTTTATCCCTAAACCCTCTAACGCTATCCCTAATCCTTATACCCTCGACACTCTACTTTAACCCTAATCCCTTGACCCTCAACCCTATCCCAAAACCCTTAACCCTTGAACCTCAATGTACTCAACCCTCAATGTCAAACCCTAATCCCTCAACCCTTAACTCTGATCCCTCGACCCTCAACCCTATCCCTAAACCCTAAACCTTAAAGCCTCAACCCTCAACCCTCAACGTCAAATCCTAATCCCTCAACCCTTCACTCTAATCCCTTAACCCTAAATCCTATACCTAAACCCTCAACACTATACCTTAAACCCTAATACCTCAAACTTCAACCCTAAACCTTATCCCTAAAACCTAATCCCTCAACCCTCAACCCTCAACCCTAATCCCTCATCTCTTAACTCTAATCCCTCATCCCTAAACCCTAAATGCTATCCCTATTCCTAGACCTCAATAGGCTCGATACTATACCTTAAACCCTAATCGCTTATCCCTAAACCCTCCAACCCTATCCCTAATCCTTATACCCTCTACACTCAACTTTAACCCTAATCCCTCGACCCTCAACCCTATCTCGAAACCCTTGACCCTTGAACCTCAATGTACTCAACCCTCAACATCAAACCCTAATCCCTTAACCCTTAACTCTGATCCCTCGACCCTTAACCCTTAAAACTTGAACCCTAAAACCTATCCCTACACTCTTGACACTCGACACTATTTCTTAAACCCTAATTCCTTAACCCTCATCCCTAAAGCCTCAACCCTAAATCCTTAAACCTTAAACCCTAAACCCTATCCCTATCCCTATACCCTTGACACTCTTCTTTAACCCTAATCCCTTGACCATTAACCCTATCCCTCAACCCTCAACCCTCAACTCTCAACATTAAACCCTAATTCATCAACCCTAAACCCTAATTCCTCAAACCTAAACCCTATCCCTAAACCATCAACCCTCAACACTATACCTTAAACCCTAATCCCTATCTGTCAACCCTTAACCCTTAAAACTTAAACCCTATCCCTACACCCTCAACACTTGACACTATATCTTAAGCCTTAAACCCTCATCCCTAAAGCCTCAACCCTCAATCCTTAAACCTTCAACCCTAAACCCTATCCTTGATCCCTCGACATTAAATGCTAATCCATCAACCCTAAACCCTAATCCATCAACCCTAAACCCTATCCCTAAACCCTCAACCCTCAACACTATACCTTAAACCCTAAACACTATTCCTATTCCTAAACCCTCAACCCTCGACACTACCTTAAACCCTAATCTCTTATCCCTAAACCCTAAACCCTATCCCTCAACCCTTAACCCTTAAAAATTAAACCCTAAAACCTATCCATAAACCCTCAACGCTCAACACTATATTTTAAACCCCAATCCCTTAACCCTCAACCCTAAAGCCTCAACCCTCAATCGTTAAACCTTGAACCCTAAACCCTATCCCTAATCCCTCTACCCTCAACACTCTACTTTAACCCTAATCCCTTGACCATCAACCCTATCCCTAAACCCTCAACCCTCAACCCTCAACCCTCAACTCTCAACATTAAACCCTAATCCGTCAACCCTAAATCCTAATCCCTCAACCCTAAACCCTATCCCTAAACCCTTAACCCTCAACACTATACCTTAAACCATAATCCCTCAACCCTCAACCCTAAACCCTAAACCCTATCTCTAAACCCAACAAAATTGCTTTGCCTTATGTTAGGTTGTTAAACCCATCATTTTTGACACTCTTCTCTTAAAGATATTTGAGTTGCAAGAATATGTCAGAAAAATGGCTATGAACTTTTTTAATGTTAGTAATGTTATATGGCATGTTTTTCTGGCCCATCTAGGGTTCATTATGCTAATAGGTGTACACACTATGAGAAAAGCTTTGCGTATGGTACATCCGTAGTGAGTAATTAGCAGTTGAAATCAGAAGGATGATCATTATGAGAAAAGATTTGCATTGGGGTACATCTATGTTTCTTGCTATCCACCCCGCACTTAGGGGAGGTATATTGTTATGAAATAGGAAAATAATCTCCCATTATTTAATGGCTCTATCCACAAGAACTACTAAACTATACCTTGAACCCTAATCCCTCAACCCTAAAATTTCAACCCTAAACCCTATCCCTAATCCCTCTACCCTCAAAACTCTACCTTAACCCTAATCCCTCGTCCCTTAACCCTAAACGCTATCCCTAAAGCCTCAACCCTAAAGCCTAATCCCTCAAGGTCCTAAACTCTAATACCTTATCCCTAAACTATAAATCCTATCCCTAAATGCTCAACCCTCAACCTTAAACCTTAATCACTCAATCCTTATCCACCCCTCTCCTCCCCTATCTGGCTCACTCCCATCTCTATCCTCATCTACCCTCGACACTATACATACATACATATAGGCATACATAGATACATATATACATATAGGCATACATAGATACATACATACATATAGGCATACATACATACATACATACATACATACATACATACATATAGGCATACATACATACATACAAGATTAATAACCTCGAACATAAAAAAAATCAAGGGGAACATAACGTGAGCGCGTTATAACGTGCTCACATTATTTCAAACATGACAAACAACACAAACTTTTGCAGAAAAGGGAAAATGCAAAGCAAACAATAACGCGAGCGCGTTATAATGTGCTCACGTTATGTTTTGCTTTGGGAATCCTAAGCCTTGGGCTTAGGATTTGCTTTTGATTTCCAACCCAAAGGCTTGGAGTGCCTTTTCAACATCCATAGACATGTTTTTCCACATTCTTCAAGATTTCCCATAATTTCGTTCGTGCTAACCCTCAGATTTGCACTTGTTTCAAGGTCAAACAAATCAAACACCTGGGTAATGTTAGGCTTTCTCTTAGCTATTTGATGATGTGATTTTTTCACATTTTAACAATGTTAAGCCTTTCATCTTTAATTTCTTTTGTTTGTGTGTCCGTTTTTGGGCAAAAACCACTGTTTGGTCTTTTTTTCATTGTAAATTAACTATTCATTGAAATTTCAAAAAAATTACATATTTAGAAACTAGACTCCATTCTACACATATTAAAAAAAGAAAAAAATGATTTTCAATTAGTTTTCAAAATTTATAGGGGTAGCACGGCCAAAATTCTATTTTTTAGGATGTGTCCACTTTGAAAATTAGTAAAAAATCAAATATTCATCAAAAAAATTATCAAAAAAATAGGCATAAACTACATGCTATTAGCTAATTTCTCACTGAAGCAATTTTAAAAATACCAAAAAAAAGTTGACCTTTTGAGGGAGCCACAAAACATGCTATGTTATGTTTTTTTGATAGAAACAACACCAATTTCTGTGGCTCCCTCTTTTGAACCCCTTAATCTATGCCATTTTCAAAAAAAAATAGTAGTTTAGAAAGTAGACTCGGAGCACTACGAACATTATTTTGGTTGCATCTCCAAATTTTGAGTGTAACTATGCTCAATTTCTTATCCAAGGCCAACATTTCCTGATGTCAGAAAAAAAGTGGCCACTTAAGACCCCTTTTTGGCACCCCATCTTCTTGCACTTACCCATAGCATGATGGATCTTGTAGATTTTCTTGGAAATGCAGGCCTAGTGGATGTGGATCTGTCAGGACAGGCCTTCACTTGGTCAAACATAAGACAAGGGAATAATCTGATTCAGGTTAAGTCAGACAGATTTTTAATCTCTTCATACTAGACTATCCTAAATTCTCTTCATTTATCTACTCTCCCTAGGATCGGTTCAGACCATAGCCCTCTCCTGCTTAACTGGATTGGGAAAGGCAATAAAGGCCCTTTTATGTTTAGATTTGAAATGATGTGGGCCCTCCATCCTGATTTCAAAGATTGCCTATTAAGCTGGTGGATGATTCTGGTTCAAGGGTTGGCTATGTTCAGGATGGTTAAGAGATTGACCAATGTGAGAAACAAGGTGAAGGGCCAGAATAGATTTACTTTTGGAAATGTTTTGAGTAGGAAGAAAAGCATTATGGAAAAATTAAAAGAAGCTCAAAGCAAAATAGATTAGGGAGACATACCTGAGGATCTACACTTGATGGAGAAGAATCTCTCCAAGGAATGGACTCAGACTACTGGGGAAGAAGAGGTCTATTGGAAACAAAAATCTAGGGTCCAGTGGCTTAGAGAAGGGGATAGGAACACCTCCTTCTTCCATCAATCTACTTTAAGGCACATGAAGAGAAATACCATCAGAGCTCTTAGAGATGAACAAGGGAGACTGGTGGAGGAGGAGGAAGAGATTGGCAACATGGCGATGGAGTACTTTGAGACTTTGTTGGTAGAGAAGCAATCAAGAGTGTTGGAGAAAGATATGAGCCCTCTTCTGGAGGTGATTCCTAATGTTCTCTTTGAGGAGGATAATTACTTATTGACCAAACCCATTACCTCAGAGGAGGTTAGAGTGGCGGTGTTCTCCATGGGAGCTTATAAAGCCCCAGGCCCTGATGGGTTTCCCTTGGCATTTTTTAAGATATTTTGGGAGATTGTTGGTAATGATGTCCTTCTGGCAGCACAGGATTTATTTAGGACAAGGAGACTCCTACGACAACTGAATAGAACCTTTATAGCTCTTATCCTGAAGAAGTCTGAAGTCTAGACCATGGCTGATTTTAGACCAATCAGTCTTTGTAATATGATATATAAGGTCTTCACTAAACTTTTGGTGTTTAGATTGCAGCCCCTACTGGATAAACTCATAGCCCCTACTCAGAAAGGCTTTGTCTCAGGGAGACAGATCCTAGATGCATCAATCACCAACCATGAAATAATTCATTCTATCCAAAAAAGCAACACCCCAGGTATGATTTTCAAACTTGATATCTCGAAAGCTTATGACAGGGTCAGGTGGGACTTTCTCCTGAGAATTCTTAGGAAATTTGGTTTCAATGAAAAAATCATTAACAACATTAAAGGATGTATTTCTACAGCTAGATTCTTGGTGCTTGTTAATGGTTCCCCAAAAGGTTTTTTCCCTTCTGGGAGAGGCATTAGACAAGGTGACCCTCTTTCACCCTATTTGTTTATCATGCTTGCGGAAGTGCTGGGAAGGAAAGCTTGTAATCTGTTAATGCAGGGGACTCTTTGCGAGATAAAACCTACTTCAACAGCCCAAAATTTGGTGATTCAACAATTTGTGGATGACATAATTTTATTTGGGTTGGCTTCGGTGGTGGAAGCTAGATGGTGGAAAGATATTTTAAAGAATTATGAGGCAGTCTCAAGTGAGAGTGTAAATTTTGAAAAAAGTCATATCTATTTCTTGAATACTCGGCCAGACCTCCAACAAAAGATCACTAGAATCTTGGGTTGTTCAAGTGAAAGTCTCCCGGCTATGTATTTGGGCCTCCCTCTAACCACTAATAAAGTTCCTATGGAGTTTTGGAAGGGGATGGTGGAAGGAACTCAGAGAAAACTGGCAGGATGGAAGGGTACTCTCCTGAGCCAAGATGGAAAGTTTCAGCTTCTCAAAGCTTCTTTACAGGGGATGCCTAACTATGTGTTAAGTCTCTTCAAAATCCCTAAGAATGTGGCTGATAAAATAGAATAGATCTAGAAGAAGTTTCTCTAGACAGGGGTTGAAGAGAAAAAAAGAATGGCCCTTGTGAGCTTGGAAACATTTGTGTGACTAGAAGACAAGGGGATTTGGGCCTTAGAAGAATTCATTTGATGAACAAGGCATTGCTAGCCAAGATTGGGTGGAACCTTATTCAGAACAACACTGATTGAGAGGATATCATGAGGGCCAAATATCTCAATGGAGACCAAGGTAGAAGTTTTATTGTAAAGGAGAGCCTTCCTAAGGGCTCAATTATTTGGAATGGGACTATTAAAACTAGAGGCCTCATCCGACAAGATCTGAGATGGAGGATTGGGGATGGTAAAGAGGTCAAGTTCTAGAAAGACTGGTGGTTAAAGGATACACCCTTGACAGAGTTGGATTATGGTAGGATTGTGGCGAGGACTAGCGAGGTGATTGGCACTAATGTGGCTGACTACATAAGCACCTGTGAAGGTCTCCAGAGTTAGAAAGAGATCTTAGGTTATGCCCGGGATGAAGGTGAGAAGGAAAAGATGGTTCAGCTGCAAAAAGATTTAGAAGAGTACATATTATCTTTTTTTGCCAAGAGGGACAAGATGGTCTGGGATAAGGATAAAAGAGGGTTGTTTACTATCAAAAGTGCATATAACCTACTGTTAAACCTTGGAGATGGAGGAGTTTGGAGCAAAATCTAGTTCTCTAAACTCATTTCGAAGATTAACTTCTTTTGGTGGACTTTAATGCACAATAAAGTCTTGACCTTGGACAATTTGAAAAGGAGAGGTTTCTGTATGCCAACCAGATGTATACTGTGTGAATTTGAGGAGGAATCTTCAGCTCATCTCTTCCTTCATTGTAGTTTTGCTTGGGAGGTCTGGGGACTCACTCTCCAAAAGATGAATGTTAATTGGATCCTGAACGCCAAAATGGAAATGTTGGTGGAGGAATGGAAGCACACCTATAATCTGGCTCTTCCTATTTCAAAAGAACTCTGGAACCAAATACCTCCTCATTTAGCTTGGAGTTTGTGGAAGGAATGAAACAATAGAATCTTTAGGGAAAAGAGTAGAACCCCTCTAGAGGTCTTCCAATGCTTTGTTAAGTGTTAGCTGATAACATCAATTCCTGTCAGTTTAAAGCTGCGGATAGCCACCTATGGGGAGAAGAATTAAACATGATAAAGAACTGGAACCTAAACTCTTATAAAGTGGACATGACTAAGAAGTTAGCTCGGGCTAGAACCAGATGGACTACACTGCAACAAGGGTGGGTCAAGCTGAACTTTGATGGTGTGGCTAAAGGGAACCCACTTATTGCTAGAGGTGGTGGTATCTTAAGAACGGATGTTGGAGAGTGTGTTGCTGCTTATGCTGAGGGATTGGCATTAAAAGAAATAATGAAGCAGAAGCCACGGCTATGCTATGGGGTATTAAGCTAACTATCTCCATGAACATCAAAAGGCTACATATTGAAGGTGACTCCCAGTTAATTGTGAATGCTGCCCTTGGTTGGTCTCAGATAGGATGGAACCTTGAGGATATCATGGAGGACATCAAGATTCTACTAAATGGTCTAGAGGTTTATAAGATTTCTCATATCTACAAAGAAGGAAACGCTGTGGCTAATGCCTTGGCTAATGTTGGAAGTGGGCAAGATGGATGGTGATGTTGGAGAAGCGTCTCATGCTTGTCTCAAGAAATTCGTAATTTGATTGAGCAAGATGGTAGGAGACAGGAAATATAAGTGTTAGGTAATGGTGGTAACCCTGTGGTATCACCAAGGTGTGAAATGGGTGTGGGTTCTTGGTCTTAGGGAAAGTGGGATCAACAATTCAAAATTTCAAATTAATTCTGGAAGGATTGTCAAGAATCTTTTGTAGAATAAGGTGGCAGGGTTGTGGATGAGTCAACTAGGTCATATTATCAGAAGGTGGGGTAAAGGGGTCCATGGGGATATTGGAGATGGCTTTGATAATAGTACTTTGAGGAGATTGATGGGAAAAATTAGTTGGCGTGCCAAAAGGCGCAAGGACCTTGGTATTGGCAAAGATCCGGGGTATGGATTTCACATTTCTAAAAGGACATGGAGTGGATAGGTGGCTGGGAGATGGGAGATGAATGTGATGGCTAAATTCATGATCCATCGTGGTTGGTTTAACATAGAGGCTAGTGTCGCTTACCTTCAGATGAGGTGGCAGCTAAATCCTTCCCCCGATGCGACGTATCTCAGTGGCAATTTTAAGGCTTGCAATAATAATAATGGTACCGTCATCATTACTACAACTTAGCACATTTGCTATTTTAGCGGTACCTTTCCCAATTTCAAGGCTGTGAATTGTGTTTATTTCCATATTGATAAAAACTAGTTCAGTTTCCTTAGCCATTTTTAGACCAGTAAGATGGGAGGAGATATCATGAAAATTGAACCCAGCTTGGCCAAGGAATTTAAGTAGGACCCTATTGTTTGGCATATTATTCAAGAGGGGGAGGTGGTGTCTTTCCTTGAAGGGATGATGGGGAATGATGAAAATCTATCTAAACAGTTTGTAGAGTCGTGGGATGAGGAAACCAGAGAAGTCAGAATTAGGAAGATTGGTTTCCAAATCTCTGAGGAGGTCATTGGTTAAGCTACTAGTTTACCCACGAAAGGCAAAAAGCATTCAAGGCGCAGTAAAGTGGCCAAACCGGAGCACATGAATCTTTTCTTTTGTGAGGGGGAGGTTCCTGTGAAACTTCATGGTGGTTTTGCGAGAGAGGAGTTGCTGGAGCCATGGAGACAAATCTGTCTCATGATAATGAAGTTTTTCACACTGGAAGGGTGATTCCGGGTATACTATAACTATCACTTTGCTCTCCTAAATCATTTTAGGAACAAGGTTGAGATTAGTTTCCCCTTCTTTTTACTCTCTTTGCTAGAAAATTCCATTAAGTCTCTTAGGGAGCTTAGAGCCAAGAATGCCAACCATCCTCTCATCCTGATTCATCAAGGCCTTATTTTGAAACTGTATCATTTTCACCTTGCCCTTTGTCTGCCTAAGCCTATTCAAGTTAAGATTTTGGAGGACCCTCAAACTGGTAGTTCCCACAGGGGTAAGGGTAAAGCTAAAACTTGCATTAGGACTCCTATGATTAAGGGCGGCCCTAGTGTGGTGGAAGGGATTCTGTTTGAGACCCCTGCTTCTGCTAAAAACACTAAATAGAAGCATGTTACTTCAGTTTAGGGAAGGAAGTCTGGAAAGAGAGACAGGGTGGAGGAAATGGATGAAATTCTAATGAAGAAGCAGAAGGAAGGGAAGGGTACTACCACGGAGGATGCTCCTATGAAAATTATTGAATTGGACACTATTCTAGAAACTAAGGGTTGTAGTGAAGGTGGGGAGACTGCTCTCCTGAGTATCTGCCGCTCCAAAAGGATTGCTGGGACACCACTGATTAGTTCTCCTGGGGTGGAAGGTTTTGAGGATTCTAAATTTGTGGAGACTATGGATGAAGAGGGGGAGGAGACTCCAACTGATTCTGTTCATGAAGTTGAGGGCACTAGCCAATTTGCCTCGATGAATGAAAGCAACTCGAAAAGCTTGGAATGTAAGAAGGTCACTATTGGTAAGAAACATGTGAGGGGAACCATGCATCAAGACAACAAGGGGGACTGTACCCTGTGTGGCAAGATTGCAGAGGATATCCAGAACCTTCAGAAAAGAATGGACTCTATGCAAAACAAATGGAAGGTCATGGTGGAGTTCGCGGCTAAAGCTTTACACTAGGCGGGTTCCATCTTTGTTGTAGTGAAGGATATGGATGACAAGGTTAAACAAGTGGGTATTGACAGCCTTGGCAACTACAAGGAGATGGTGGAGTTCCTAGCCAAGTTTGGGGTGACTGACATCCCGTAGTTTCTTGTTTCTCCTATTTTCTATTTTCTCTGTTGTTTCGTAGATTTTTGTTCTGTTGTTTGGTCTACTGTTTCTGTGTTGTCAAGCTGCCATTTCTAGCATATTAATGGCTTGATGCCCTTGGGGCTACTTTGTTAAAGGGATCTGGACCCTGGTTTCCAGTTGAACTTATAAAAACAATGGTATTACATTGTTAAATTTGCATTTATAGGTTAGTTTATGTATATTAAATAAATGTTAGTAAATAAAGCAATATTTAGTTTGTTAGTTTGTGGGAGTTACATTCCCATATGGAGGTTATGTAGGTAGTTATCAAATATTTAAAGGGAAGAGGCTTTTATAAAGCCAATGTAATGCAATGTGAAAATTATCCGAAGAAATCATCAATATAATATTTTAATGTTATTTTGTTGTGCATCATGGTTTTATTAGTTGTCTCTGTATTTGTGCTCACCATTTCAATATGGTATCAGAGTATTGATTATATCTCTATGCCTGTGATAGAAAAATGGTCTTAAAGAAGACAGTTATGTCTGCAACGTAGAGAGAAGTTTGTTGAGGATGATGTGTCTACTAGGAGAACTATTGAAGTGAAGGCTGCTTGTGGAGAGAGTATTATCTTCTTTGTTTGCTATTTTATTTTGGTGTTAAACTTCTAAGTGCTACACACTATTAAAGTATTGGAATTTTCAAAAGGATGTGCAATGTTTGGAAGACTAAATTTGACTGAGTTGTGCCATTATTTTTAAATCATGGAGTGTTGAATTTTGATGCTGGCCGCTACAATTTTCAGATTTAAATGTTGGTTAAGCATTGAACATTCCTCTGAAGCGTTGAAGATTTGATGAGGCATTTGTCAAAGGCATTTGGCATTCATTCTGAGGCATTTTGAAAGACTATGTAGGGAGTTAAAACAAGTTTATTTACATGAATGCAAAGCATATAAGTTTGGTGAAAGTAGCTAAAGTGTTTGCCCATATGAAAGAATGAAACAATGTCTTGTGAATACTATTATTGTAGCATATAGAAGACATTCCTCGTGTGAGTTTAAAAATTGACTAAAATTTATTAATGTTATGCTTTATGAAATGTGAGCCAATGTGAAAAAGAAAAAGATGTGTTGATAGGTAAAAGACATACGTGAGAAGTAAAATAAGAATTTATAAGTTTATGTTTCATGAAGTTTAAAACAAACATTGAAAAGTTTTCACCTTTCTTGGGAGAAAGTTAAAAAAAAAAACAAAAAGTTGTTAAAAAGGGAGAGATTTTTCATCTTTTAAAGAGTATTATTTTAAAAAGAAAGAAAAGTGGGGAGACATAAGTAGTAGAATTTTTATGAAGATTATTAGTGTGCACATTTCATTTGGCTTCATTTGGCTCTCATTTGGCCTTATTTGGAAGCCTCATTTTATGCACATGGCATAAGACACCTCAGTTGGGTGTGTGGTAGTTAGTAAGAGTCCATCAAACTCTTTCACTCCACTTAGCTCACCACATCTACTTGAGATCTCCTTAAGTTATGTGATTGACTCCCATTAACTCAAGGTACTCAAGGCTATATGTACTCATCTATTTGCCTAATCAATTTACTCAGATTTGATGCTAGCTTACAACTTTTGTTGATCTTAGGTTCTCATATGGTATCAGAGTGCAGGTCATCGGTTTGAGTCCCTCAAGCCCTCAACCCTTCATCTACGTAAGCTCAACTTAATGACATGGTACATAGTGGGCACGAATCCCACATGGTACGTGGTTGTATCCGGATCCATTGTGTGGGGGGCTATTGGCGTAGCGACTTTATCAATGATGAGATCCCTCTCCACCACAAGTACATGCTTTTGGTGTGATGGCAAAAATCTACATGGTATCAGAGCCTCATTAAGCTGTTGCTAGTTCATCTGGGAGGCATGAATCTGGAACAAGAGTTTGTTGTTGGTCAATACCATTGAACAACCCATCATAGAAGGTCAATTTCATTCCAAGAGGAGATCTTTCTAACTTGTGAGGCATCTTTGGAGTGGAAGGGTGATCTGCATAGTGGAAAGACTTTTCAGAGGCTGTGGTGCAGTTTGGAAGCCTAACGACCTGGTTGGAAAGCCAAACGGCCTGCACAAGGGATCTCAATGTGACTGTTGCGAGTACTCTGTCTGATGGCAACCAAGTCACTGCTCATTGCAAAGCTAGAATACCCTCATAAACGTGCACCCTACCCCTACATAGCCACACACTAGTCAGCTCCTGCCATGCTCATGCCTAGGTCCGATGCCCTCCATGCACAGAGGGATTGATGTTGAGGTTGTGCTTCTATCACAAATTATGACGTGTACTCTCCACAATGGTAGATGCTAGGCAGAGCCCCCTTCCTTATGCAATGAAGGTGCTCTCCCTAGGTCATCAGCCTTCTTGATCACCGAGTGTTCTTCAAAGGCATTTTCTAGTGTTCGAGGTGAAACAAAGGATTTCATCATCATTTTATGCCTTGATTTAAAGGGTTGTGAGTCTCAAAGAGTAGGTCGTGCTCAAACAAACGAGCCTTTGCACTTCTCTGCCTTTTGTGAGACACTAAAGTGTTGCCCAAGTCATTGTTCAAAGGAGAGAGGTCACAATTTGTGGCAGGGCAAGTGGAGTTCGCCCTCACAGAGGATCGATGCCCCTCTTGTACAGGCTCGACGCCTTGCGTGGAGAGTTGGTTGTGGACACCGAGAAGGATCGTGGCTGGGTGGATACACACCTGGAGCATAAGGAATCATTCTCATACACAGAGAGACCAGAATCCTTTCACTCTCATCTATAGAGGAATCTACTACTCCATCTGTTCTTAGCCTTTCCAATGACCTTTCTATCTAATTCAATGTGCTTTCCTACCTGGAATCACTCTTAGTTGGAGTGAATGCTCGATTGGGATATTTGCTCATGCTTAGCTGTCATGTGTTTTAATGGTAGAGTCTTCATCGCTGTTGTCCTCAACTTTGTTGTGGGATATTTCTTCTTCAAAAGCAAGGAGGACGCTGTCAAAGGCACATCAGAGGGCTTTCCTAGCTGGATAGCCTCTTTTTCCAACCTCTATGCCCTCAAATTAGGGTATGATGGTAGATTCCTATTAAATCACCCCCTTTTCAAGGCTTCTTTTATTCATATTTTGTTGCATGATAAAATAGTTAGTGTTTATAGCATTATTGTTAGATAACAATAACTATATGTTAACCCTTTTTTGTAACCGTCAAAGGCATTTTTATTCTTTTAGTGTTATAAATAGTTAATTATTGTCTAATTCACTAAGAAATTTATGAAGTGCCACACAAATTTGGGGGTAAATCAAGCAATGGGGTTAGACATGCACTAATTTATAAAGTGCCGCAAAGTAGGAGGATCAAATTAATGGGGGTATTATTGAGTTATTTTTTCATTCTGTACTTGTAAGTTGTAAAATACATCTCATAGTTTAATAAGTGTGATATCAAATTAACTCTAAGTACTTCTATTGTGACCTTGAAAACATCCAAGGGAAGGTCATCAAGAAAATAAGTCATGAGCTAAAGACCTCATAGTATAAGTCTAAATGACTCTAATACTATAGAGGATTATGTCACCTAATTTAACTCAATGAGGTTGCAACTAAAAGAAGCTGGGATTGAGAAATAGGTGGATCGAATGATCCTTCAAACATTTTTTGAGAGCTTATGGTAAATGATCCATAATCTTCCAATGGATCCACATCGGTTCATATCTCACATCGAGATCCTATGGAAAATGAACTGAATCTTGCATCAGATCACATCTCAAATTTGGTTAATTTTCTTGAATACTCATGATACTATAATCTATGGAGTCACCAGTCGTAGCTCAACATCGACATCGGTACACAAGGAGCTTCTAGATTCATGCATATTTTTTCTCTTTTGGGGGGTAGTTTTTTCCCATTAGGTTTTCTACTGTTCTCCACTTATGAGAGTTTTATTTGTACATGAGTACCTCACCAGGCCTTGTTGCCGAGACCCATCTTTTACAACCACCTATGTTGTGCTTAAGGGGGGTATTAGTGTGCACATTTCATTTGGATTTTATTTGGCCTTATTTGGAAGCCTCATTTTATGTACATGGCATAAGACACCTTAGCTGGGTGTGTGGCAGTTAGGAAGAGTCCATCAAACTCTTTCACTCCACTTAGCTTGCCACATCTACTTGAGTAACCCATAACTTAAGGAGATCTCAAGTAGATGTGGCAAGCTAAGTGGAGTGAAAGAGTTTGATGGACTCTTCCTAACTGCCACACACCCAGCTGAGGTGTCTTATGCCATGTGCATAAAATGAGGCTTCCAAATAAGGCCAAATGAAAGCCAAATGAAGCCAAATGAAATGTGTACACTAATACCCCCCCTTAAATACAACTTAGGTGGGTGTAAAAGATGGATCCCAGCAACAAGGCCTGGTGAGGTACCCATGTACACATAAAACTCTCATAAGTGGAGAAAGGTAGAAAACCTAATGGGAAAAAACTACCCCCCAAAAGAGAAAAAATATGCATGAATCTGGGAGCTCCTTGTATATCGATGTCGATGCCGAACTACGATTGGTGACTCCATAGATGATAGTATCATGAGTATTTAGGAATCAATTTACTCAGATTTGATGCTAGCTTACAGCTTTGTTGATCTTAGGTTCTCATAAAGATATTTAATTTTATGGAAGGGAGACATAGGTAGTTTCCCTTTGTTAAGGGCATTTAAAATATTTAAAGAATTTATTTTTTGCTTTTGGAGTAATAAGGTGGAAAACATTGGAGTTATAAGGATATATTTGTGTTTACACTATATTGTAAAAGGTGGACTTTTGGTGGAATCCAACACCTTGTTCATTTTATTTTATCATGGCTACATCAGACATTGCTTGTGCTCTTGGGGCCATTTATACTACACCTAATAGAGTTTTCAAAGGCTCATATGTAACATCAGGCAGATAAAGTGTAACCACATCAAATTGGAGGAAGGCGATATCAGAGGATGGAGGATTTTCCCTCATCTCAAGTTAGTTTCTTACTTTGAGATGATGCTTTGCATGAGAAGCATTTTTGGTTTTGGTTGTTTTGCTTTTCTTTGTTGATGCTGACGGATTTTAAGAATGTATGTTTTGTGAAGATTTTGTTTTAGAGACAAGTTTGGGATTTGGTGTTGAGCTCAAAATGGATTGTTGTCCAGTGATCTTTAGAGTATATGATCAAGAATTATACCCTTTCGTGGTCACTAGACAATGATAGAGATCTGTCGTATCTCTTAGGGATTGTTGTTGAATAATTCAAGACTGTGATTTGAGAGTTCAGGACTAAAGAGCTCAAGAAAACAGCTCGAAGCTACACCTTTCCGAGGGTAGACGAGAAAGCATGATGGAGCTCCGCTTGGTTTAGGATTTGTTCTTTGGGAGAAGATCTTCTATAAAATATGTATTCATATTATGTAATCAACTTTGTTAAGTATATTAGCATTTAGGGGGGGTCCCTTAGTACTATTGTAGGAATGTTGGGTGAATATTTTGTCGTTTAGCTAACTAATAACAAAATGGTTATATAAACCATAGTGTGATGAGATAAATCTCTCCTCTCAGTAAGGGGAGGTTCCCTTTTAACTATTACAAACTTATTTACACTAAATACTAACTTTGGGGGTGTGTTACATTCATTTTTTTCTCTTCTTTCAGAAAAGATGTTTACAATGTTTCATGGTAATATTTAATAATGCTTCTACACTTAAACAATAATCAACAATATTTTGGTAAGTTGAAGTACAAAGTCTTTCAACTTACTTCACAAAAAAGATTCATGAACCAAGTGAATAATATCAAGTACAAAGTCTTCAAATTATCCCCAGAAAGATTTTAAAAGTAACCATATCACCAGTTGGAGCACAAAGTCTGTCAACTAACAACACCACTGATCCACGTGAATGTGATTGAAAATCATAGCACAAAGTCTACAAGTTCTCAACAAATTTCATATACAAAGCGAACAACTACAAGCTCAAAGTCTTTATAATCCTTCACCAAGAAATGCTTTCAACATACATAGATTCAAGGAAATAATATAACACAAAGTTTATACAACATATCTTGAATGTCCTCCAATCGTAATAACCAAGCACCACTTTATCCAATCATTCAACAAGAGAAATCAATAAAAATGCCATATGTACATCCTCACTCATACAAATTCGATTCAACACAAAGTTTGATATCAAAACTCACCTTCTTTATTGATTGGAATTGATCATACAATTTGAACACAAAGTCTCAAAGTTGAGTCTCAATTTGGGTAGCACTTTGTTGCATAAGATTAAAAGATACCTATTGCAATAGAGGCCCTCTTTATTTGTAGGGAGAGGCCTTGAGAAAATTTAGGAAACCTATAACTACTTTGACTTATTCAACAAAAGAGTCCTATTTGACTTGGGACTTCCTTTGTCTCACATGTAATTACATTTTGGAAAAATAAATGTGAATATGTCCAAAACAAAATATAAATTGCATATATGAAAATGAAAATAAACTAAGGCACGAAGAAGAATATTAGTTGCCACCATCATTCTTCTTCAGGGAATTATGGTACATGTCCTTTACTGCTTCCATCTCATAAATGTCTGGTCCAAGTGTATTGTCTGAACAACATGAGTTTCGACGATTGTATCTTTCACCATCTTTATTTCCTTCTTCGGTGATAGGTTATTCATTTGGAAAATGAGCACCTTTAGATGATGTGATGACCTCGGCAGTTCGTAGAAGAAACTGTAACAAAAAGTCATGATCTTGCAGTTAGGGGAAAAATGGCAATTTGGGAAACTACATGTCGATGATCATGATCACAAGGATAAGCTTGAAAGGGCTAAAGCATGCATAAGTCAAGAAATTAGGTGAAAGTGGGCCAAAGATAACAATTTGAAAAATTCTCAAGTGTTAGAAAAAATTTCGGAGAGTGAGACATGCACGGGCGGTTAAAAAGGCCGCTCTTGCATGTGAGGGTAAGTGCATGGGTGGCGATTTTTGCCGCCCCTACATGCTCAAGGAAAATGCTTGTATTCATGCTTGGACGACGATTTTTGCTGCCCTTGCATGTAAGGGTAATTTTGCATTGTGTAAGAGCGGGTAAAAATGTCGCTTGTGCATTGGTGGAAGCTTGAGCAAACATTGAAGTGTCAGAGCAGTTATTTCCACCGCTATTACATGAAGGTCCAAACTCAACAAACTTATGTAGGGGTGAAGAATTTTGCCACCCTTACACAAGATAGATCTCACAAAAGGAAGATACCAGCGGTAATTTTTGCCGCTTTTACATCTTATGTTTTAAATGAGTTTTATGTAGGGGCAGCGAAAAATGCCGCCCTTACATCGGGTATCACAAACAAAAAAATAAAGGCAAGGTTTTTTTACCACCCCCACACATACCTTGCATAAATGTGTGTCGGTGGTGATTTTTCCCGCCTCTACATGTAATATGACTAATATGCACGGGTGGCGAATTTCGCCACCCCTACATCTGAGACAATCAATACGAACATGCACGAGTGGTGGAAATGACTGTCGATGCATGTTGATGAAACAAAATATATGCACAAATGGCATAAATGACCGCCAGTGCATGTATACTCTGAAAAATGACTAACACCTTAAAAAGTCAGAATCGATATTCTAACAAGCTTACAACCTAGTCAATTTCATGGACTTAAAAAAATCAATCGAGGGGAATGTCATAAGTTGTTCCAAGGCATCAAATGACTTCGCATGAGGTCAAGAAGACTTACCTCGATTTACAAACTTAGAGTGTAGGCTACAAAACAGATAGGTTTCATAGGGGTCATCCTACAAAATGAGCACAACTGATTTTGAGGACAACAAGGAACAATGTAATAAGGGGGGAATGTTGGAATAATAGTCATAGTAACAATGGTATTACATTGTTAAATTTGCATTTATAGGTTAGTTTATGCATATTAAATAAATGTTAATAAATAAAGCAATAGTTAGTTTGTTAGTTTGTGGGAGTTACATTCCTGTATGGAGGTTATGTAGGTAGTTATCAAATAGTTAAAGGGAAGAGGCTTTTATAAAGCCAATGTAATGCAATGTGAAAATTATCTGAAGAAATCATCAATATATTATTTTTATGTTATTTTGTTGTGCATCATGGTTTGATTAGTTTTCTCTGTATTTGTGCTCACCATTTCAATAAACCCCCATAAGAAGCACTACCCCTTAAACTCATTGATTGTTGCCACCCCTTGCTATCTCTCTCCCTCCCCATCCATATCTTTCTATATCTCTCTCCCTCTCTATCTGCCCCACTTTCTATATTTACCTCTCTCTAACTTTATCTCTCTTTCTCTCCCTCTATCTCTTTTTATCTCTCCCCCCTCTCTCCCTCTCCCTCTCTATCTCTCTATGACTACCTCTATCTATTTCTATATTTGCCCCCTCTCTCCCTCTCTCTCCCTCTATCTTTCTATGTCTCACTCTTTCCATCTCTCTATGTCTCCCTCTCTCTCTATACATATATCTTTCCCTCTCTAATGCTATCTCTCCATCTCTTTCTATCTCTATCCCCCTCTCTCTCTATCTCTACCCCCGCTCTCTCTATCTCTATCTCTATCTCTATCTCTATCTCTATCTCTATCTCTATCTCTATCTCTATCTCTATCTCTATCTCTATCTTTATATCTCTCCCTCCCTCTCTATCTCTCTCCCCCTCTTTCTATATCTCTCTGTATCTCCCCCTCTTCATCTATCTCTTTATATTTCTCTCTCACTATCTCTATGTCTCTCCCCCTCCCCCTCCATCTCTTTCTATCTCTCTTACTATCTCTTTATATATCTCTCTCTGCCTCTCTGTCTCTATCTCTGTGATGTAGAGGCAAGTGAGATAGGAGGAGGACAAACTTGACAAGGTTCAACTACACCAATAGGTGCAAAAACAAAGCCCTTCATGGAAAAGTGGGAACAACAGAAAGGAATCCTTGGTTCATTATGGAAAGGTTGATTTGGGGTGCCAAAGGACTCATCCCACCCATTGGTTAAGGAAGATCACTCTCAAGATCAACACTTGCTTCACAAACCTTCAACATGGCTTGTAGCCCTAAAAACAGAGAACAGTCCTAATAATTTTTTACACAGACATCCAAATTCAAATCTCAGACATGTAAAAGATACCCATTATGCCTCCTCCCCACAACATACTCTAGAATGGGTTTGGGTTGTTTTGCAAAGTTTGCCCTAACCAATAACCCTCCTAGTGGTTTTTAACCCTAAATAGGCCTATTCTGTGAAGCAAGTACCCTTAGAAAGTAACTTGACACCCTCTTGACCATTTGATCATGTCAATGGCCTCCAAAAAACACAATATTCAACCCTCCTTTGTGGTTTTGACCAACTGTCCCCAAAAACCATATCACTATAACTTTTGGCAGTCACCTAGCACATGGTTTTGCTAAGTGTAGTCAATGGAAACTCAAGGATAATAGTCCTCTACCCAACATGTCCTTGCAATGCATTAAAATGGACCCTAGGAGACTCATTCCACTGATCATAGAGTTTGATGGATCAGTGGAATGGAAGAAACATCTCAAAAATGCTGTTAGAACCCTAATTGAGGGTTTCCAAACCACTTACAAAGAAAAGGGGAATATAGTGCTATAAATGAATGTCAAGAGCCCAAACAACTTGCAAATGGAAAATAACTCACCACCCTAACTCTCCATCATAAGCACCAGTCACCACTTGGCTGTACAGGTACGGAACATGTAGGAAAATAACAAAATTCTGAAGGAAATAGTAGGTTTTGTGAGTAGTTTGATATCAAAGGTTATAAAATGCCTTAACCTTTATGCCATGAGTACAAATTGATCTTGTTTGGTAGTTACTTCATCACACTCCACTTCCAACCAATCAAGGTCTCATGGTAGAATCGTACCACACAGGAGTACGGGCCAATACACAGGAAATTTAGAGATTACATAGGAAAACAGAGAACTGTATTGTATTGTTTCAAAAACTCCTTCACACCCCTTACAATCTTCATGTATAAGGCATTAAAAGCCTTCTCCAATAGTTTAGATTGGTTTTCAAGGCTTTTGGGGTCGATGGAAGGTTTGAAACCACCAAACTGCCTTTGCAACTATCTCTTTTTGGACAACAATGAATGATTTGTGCATAACAATGCTTCCAAACAAATTTACAAGTAGTTAGGCCTTGAACAAGGCACTAAACCTCTTGACATCCTTCTAGACTTCTTGACAGCATTTGAAGCTTCTTGCCATGCCTTGACAATGCTCACAAAACAAGAAAACTTATATGATTGTCCCCTAGGAGCAAGACTTACAATATGACAACAATTTATAGTCATTTGGACATAGTCCTTTACAATCATGGCATCCAAGCCTTATTACATCATGGAGATGGTCTCAAGGACCTTATGAAACTAGCAAACAAATGGAGATTAAAAAAAACATAAGTCTCTTGGTGCTCCTGCACCATACTCCCCGGGTGAAAGGAGAACTCAAGTCTCTTGAGGGAGTAGATCAGCAATGGTGACACCAAGTTTCAGGATGTCCTCTTTAGTCATCCAAGTGGCATCTTCAATAGGCAAGCCACTCCACTTGACAAGAAATTGCTTGTAGGTCTTTTTCCATGTCTTCTTCAAGACCTTGGTGTCAAGAATGCATTCCAACTTCAATGGCTAATTAGCTGGAAGACCTTTGATCCAATCTTCATTTGCTGCTATTGTCATATCTGCCTCTGGATCAGCATTAGAATCACCTTTGAAAGGGAACAAATCAGAAACATTGAAGATAGGAGATATGGCCAAGCCTTGAGGAAGTTCAATCTCATAGGCATTGGGTCCAAACTTGTGCACAATCCGGCATGGTCCTATCTTCTTCATGAGGAGTTTGGTTGGCTGCCCCTTAGGAAGTCTTTCCTTCTTCAAATGTGCCATGACCAAATCTCCAACCTTGTATTGCACATCTCTCCTTCTTTCATTTGCTTTCTCCTTGTACTTGGCATTGTTCTTTTGAAGAGTTTCTTTGACATTATCATGAATGTCCTTCATGGCCAATGCAAAGTCTTCACCTTGAGCAATTTTTCTTTCCAATCCATGGAGATCTCTCAACTCAAGAACACTTCTTGGATAAAGACCATAAACAATCTCAAATGGACTTCTTCTTGTGCTTCTATTGGTGGAATCATTATAGGCAAACTCTACTTGAGGGATGATCATATCCCATGCCTCTCCATGCTGCTTGGTAAGACACTTGAGAAGGTTTCCCAAGGACCTATTTACCAACTCAGTTTGGCCATCAGTCTGAGGGTGATAGGCTGAAGTAAAGGACAATTGAGTGCCCAACTTCTTCCACAAAGTGCGCCAAAAATGGCCTACAAACTTTGGATCCCTGGCAGTCACAATGTTAAGAGGCAAACCATGGATTCTAACAATTTCTTTGAAGAACAAACCAGTAATGTGAGAAGCATCATTAGTGCATTTACATGGCAAGAAATGAGCCATCTTACTGAATCTATCCACCACAACAATTATACTATCAAAGCCTCTTTGAGTTCTAGGAAGACCCAACACAAAATCCATGCTAATACTTTCCCATGGCCTATTAGGAATAGGAAGTGGCTGATATAGTCCAGCATTAGATGAAGTACCCTTTGCCCTTTGACAAATACTACAACATTCAACAAATTTTCTGATATCTTATTGCATTCTAGGCCAAAAATAAAACCTCTTCACCTGATCCAATGTTTTATCCAACCTGAAATGACCTCCAAGTCCACCACAATGTTTTTCCTTTATGATGTTCTCCCTCATGGAACATTTAGGAACGCATAGTTGGCTGCCCTTGAACAACAACCCCTGCTGCAACAAAAACTCAGAAAAATTAGAATGATAAGAGTCTGAAAATTGTGAACAAACTTCATATACCTCCTTGAAATCTTCATCATCTTGATACATGTGTTTGAGAGTATCAACCCCTACACTTTACAACTGAATTTCTTAAACCATACACACCCTCCAACTCAATGCATCTGCCACTTTGTTAGCCTGCCCCTTCTTGTGTTTGATTGAAAAGGTATAGGCTTGGAGTTGCTCAACCCATTTCATATGTCTATGATTGAGTTTCTCCTAAGAATTCAAAAAATTAAGTGCATGGTTGTCAGTATAAACAATAAATTCTTTTGGCAAAAGATAGTGCCTCCATTTTTTCAAAGCTTGCACCATTGCATACAATTCCAAATCATAAGTAGAGTACTTTCTCTTAGCATCATTCAATTTTTCACTAAAGAAAGCAACAGGTCTGCCCTCTTGACTTAGGACAGCCCCAATAGCAAGATTGCTAGCATCACATTCTATCACAAACAACTTATTAAAATCAAGCAAAACAAGTATGGGCTATTGTGCTACCTTTTGTTTTAGAATTTCAAAAGAATCATTGATTGCCTTTGTCCATAAAAACTTACATTTCTGCCCCCCTTTTATTGTATCCAAAATTGGTGCCCAAATATGACTAAAACCCCTTATAAATTTCCTATAAAATGTTGCCAAACCATGGAAACTTTTCACATCACCTTCTATTTTTGGAGTTGGCCATGTCAAAATGGCTTCTACCTTTGTTGGATCCATCTTCAAACTACCCTGTGAAATCACAAAACCAAGATAGATGAGTTCTTCCTTCATGAAGACACTCTTTTCCATGTTGATCATCAATTGCTCATCATGCAACTTCCTCAAAACTTAATCCAAATGTTACAAATGCTCCTCCTTAGTCCTGCTGAAAACAAGAATGTCATCCAAATATACCACAACAAATTTGCCAATGAAATCCTTCAACACTTCATTCATGAGACGCATAAAAGTACTTGGAGCATTAGATAGACCAAATGGCATCACCAACCACTCATAAAGACCCTCATTTATTTTGAATGCTATCTTCCATTTATCCCCTTGTTTGATTCTAATTTGATGATACCCACTCTTAAGGTCTATCTTGGAAAAGTATCTAGCTCCACCCAAACAGTCCATTAGGTCCTCAATCCTTGGCATAGGGAATCTATATCTTATGGTAATATTGTTAATGGCTCTAGAATCCATGCACAACCTTCATTTACCATCCTTTTTAGGGGCTAGGACTGTTGGGACAGCACATGGGCTAAGACTCTTTCTCACCAATCCTTTATCCAACAATTCTTGTACTTGCTTGGCAATCTCTTCATTTTGTGAAGGTGTCATCTTGTAGGCTGCTTTGTTTGGCATAGTAGATCCTGGTATGAATTCAATTTGATGGATTATGTCCATAATAGGTGGCAACTCATTGGGCATTTCTTCTACCATAATCCCCTTATACTTTTCTAGCAATTGTTGCACCTCATAGGGAACTTCTTCCTTACTAGGATCATGCAAACTAGGACTATTTTTAGGCTTCAAAATCAAAGCATACCCTTGGGTTCCTTCCTCCTTAAGGGCATCTAGAAACTCTTTCCCACTCACAATCATGACACTTGAACCAACATTCTTTTCTACATGCTCATCAGGTAATGGATCCATTCTATACTTTTTGCCATTCTTAGTTATGATGAAAGAATTAGTTTTACCATCATGTTGTGATTAAACATCATATTTCCATGGACGTCCTAACAACAAATGACAAGCATCCATAGGAATCACATCACATAAAATTTTGTCCTTATATTCTCCTATCTCAAATTCAACCATGATTGTTCATCTACCAAAACTTGTTGTCCCTGATTCAACCGTGATACTTTATAAGGACTAACATGAGGAAGCCTTTTCAATTTCAATTTGTTTACCATTTTAATGGAAACCAAATTTTTAGTTGAGCCTGAATCAACAATTTCCTTGCAAATCTTACCATAGGCTTTGCATGTTGTCCTAAACAATGTCTTCCTTTGAGGGGGTTCTTGAGTTTGAGGCACCTTCAACATGGTTCTTCTCATCATCAAACTTTCTCCTTCATGGACCGGGGCTTCACTTCCAATTGGAGAGTTGACACTTTGGCAATCTTCCTCTTGGATCAATTGGTTCCTTCTCTCTCCTCCATGAGAGCTTGAGGTTTGCTTTTCAAGACATTTGAACGCTGTATGTCCCACTTGGTTGCAATTGTAGCACCTTCCTGTGAAGACATTAGGACCTCTTCTTGGTCCACCAAATCTATGTCTCCCATTAGGCCTTCTTCCTCTAAAGCCTCCTCTAGAACCGGATTCTCCACTTTGCTCTTGGGAACTAGATTCCCCTTGGCTTCTTTGGGACTGATTTCTGCCCCTAAAACTGGCCCTACCTCTGAAATTTCTGCCACCTCTTCCTCTACTTTGCTGCTCACCTTTCCTCTTCAACTTCTCTTTAGCCCTCAGTGCCACTTGAAAGCACTTCTCCATGGTTTCAAGGGTCAACAAACTGATTTCATCTTGGATATTGAATCTCAGACCATTTAGATAACTTGCCACCTTTGCTTTTTCATCCTTCATGTACCCACAACGAAGAGTGTATTTGTGAAACTCCTCAGTGTAAGTAGCCACATCCAAATCTCTTTGCTTGAGATTTTGCATCCTCTTGTAGATCTGCACCTCATATTCTAATGGAAGGAATTGGGACTTGATCCTCTCCAACATTCTGCTCCATGAAAAGATCATACTCTTCCCATTCTTTACCCTCTCACCTTGGGTGTAATTCCACCATGTAAGGGCAGCACCCTTGAGTTTAGTTTTTGCAAACTTAACCCTCTTACTTTCAGGAACTTCTTTATACTCAAAATAGTTGTTTAAAGCCTCAATCCACTCCATGACTTCATCAACATTTATCTTCACACTAAATATAGGAATCTCCATCTTAGGCTTCAAAGAATCCTTGCCAATTGCCTTGATGGCTTCAAGGAAATGCCTTTGATCAGCTGGTACTTCTGCCTCTTCTTATTCTTCTTCTTCTTCCTCTTTCTCTTCCTCTTCATTTGAACCTTCATCTATCCTCTTCCCTATCCTCAATGCCTTCAACTCTGCTTGGAGTGCTTCCTTGACTCCACTTTTTATCTTCTCTTCCATCTCCTTGAACTTCTTGACCACTTTGGTGGTCATCCCCTTTGGAGGCATATTGGTAGCCTCTCCTTCACTCTCCTCTGCTAACATATACCAGGACAACAACATAACCTTTTATGGTTTTGATACCACTATGATGTAGAGGTAAGTGAGATAGGAGGAGGACAAACTTGACAAGGTTCAACTACACCAATAAGCCCAAAAACAAAGCCCTTCATGGAAAAGTGGGAAAAATAGAAAGGAATCCTTGGTTCATTATGGAAAGGTTGATTTGGAGTGCCAAAGGACTCATCCCACCCATTGGTTAAGGCAGATCACCCTCAGGATCAACACTTGCTTCACAAACCTTCAAAATGGCTTGTAGCCCTAAAAACAGAGAACAATCCTAATAATTTTTTACATAGACATCCAAATGCAAATATCAGACATGTAAAAGGTACCCATTATGCCTCCCCACAACATACTCCAGAATGGGTTTGGGTTGTTTTGCAAAGTTTGCCCTAACCAATAACCCTCCTAGTGGTTTTTAGCCCTAAATAGGCCTATTCTATGAAGCAAGTACCCTCAGACAATAACTTGACACCCTCTTGACCATTTGAACATGTCAATGGCCTCCAAAAAACATAATATTCAACCCTCCTTTGTGGTTTTGACCAACTATCCCCAAAAACCATATCACTGTAACTTCTGGCAGTCACTTAGCACATGGTTTTGCTAAGTGCAGTCAATGGAAACTCAAGGATAACAGTTCTCTACCCAACATGTCCTTGCAATGCATTAAAATGGACCCTCAGAGACTCATTCCACTAATCATAGAGTTTGATGGATCAATGGAATGGAAGAAACATCTTAAAAATGCTGTCAGAACCCTAATTGAGGGTTTCCAAACCACTTACAAAGAAAAGGAGAATACAGTGCTATAAATGAATGTCAAGAGCCCAAACAACTTGCAAATGGAAGATAACTCACCACCCTAACTCTCCATCATAAGCAGCAGTCACCACTTGGCCGTATAGGTACGGAGCATGCAGGAAAACAACAAAATTCTGAAGGAAATAACAAGTTTTGTGAGCAATTTGATATCACAGGTTATAAAATGCCTTAACCTTTATGCCATGAGTCCAAACTAATCTTGTTTGGTAGTTACTTCATCACACTCCACTTCCAACCAATCAAGGTCTCATGATAGAATCGTACCACATAGGAGTATGAGCCAATACACGGGAAATTCAGAGATTACACAGGAAAACAGAGAACTGTATTGTATTGTTTCAAAAACTCCTTCACACCCCTTACAATCTTCATGTCTAAGGCATTAAAATCCTTTCCAATAGTTTAGATTGGTTGTCAAGGTAGTTGGGGTTGATGGAAGGTTTGAAACCACCAAACTGCCTTTGCAACTGTCTCTTTTTGGACAACAACGAATGATTTGTGCATAACAATGCTTCCAAACAAATTTACAAGTAGTTAGGCCTTGAACAAGGCACTAAACCTCTTGTCATCCTTCTTGACAGCATTTGAATCTTCTTGCCATGCCTTGACAATGCTCACAAAACAAGAAAACTTATATGACTGTCCCCTAGGAGTAAGACTTACAACATGACAACAGTTTATAGTCATTTGGACATAGTCCTTTACAATCATGGCATCCAAGCCTTATTACATCATGGAGATGGTCTCAAGGACCTTATGAAACTAGCAAACAAATGGAGATTAAAAACAAAACATAAGTCTCTTGGTGCTCCTGCACCACTCTGTCTCTCCCCCTCCCTTTCTCTCTTTCTTTATGCCTCTCTCTCTCACACACTCTCTTCCCCTCTATCTCTCTCTATCTGCCCCACTTTCTATATTTTCCTCTCTCTCTCTCTCTCTCTATAAATTTCTCTCACTATCTGTATGTGTCTCTCTCTCTCTCTCTCTCTCTCTCTCTCTCTCTCTCGCTCTCTCCCTCCCTCCCTCCCTCCCTCCCTCTCCCTCTCTCTCTCTATCAAGCTATATCTTTCCCTCTCTATCTCTCCCTCACTCTTTATCTCCCTATCTCTCTCTATCTCTATCTCTATCTATATCTCTATCTCTATCTATCCCTTTGTCTATCTTAGCTCCCTCCCCCCCTCTCCATGTCTCTATCTCTATTTCTATCTATCCCTTTGTCTAGAGAGAGAGAGAGAGTAATGTGTTAAACTCATGCTTGTATAATTCTCATTTATATTTATTTTATATTTTGTTCATAATGAATAGTATCCTAAGATCCTAATTTCTAACAAGTAGGATTTTGGCTTTGGACATGACCAATTATATTTTAAACAACATTCCCATATGTCATGAGCCATCCTTATGAGATTTGAAACCCTAACCTTGAAGATACCTTTTATGAGCTCCTCAATTTCCTTCCTTGCCTTGGTTGCCATTCCTCTTTTTTCATCCTACAAGGCCTTTACATATTGTATCTTTTGACATATTCCCACAATAAGAGGTACTAGGAAGAGCACTTACTAGTCTTGAGCTCAAATATTAGATTTGAGCTAAATATCTTTTTGAGCTTGGCCTTCTCCTCTCCAAGCTCTTGGTTCAACATATATATGATTCTATTCATTTTTTAAAAATTTTAATCATGTGATTTGTCGCATGGGTTATCTATCTTTTCAAATCATTTTGTTTTGTCTAAAGGACTCTCATTGGGTTAACTTTTTCATTCAAAACCCTTTGTTTCAAACTTCTAAATCAAACCTACACTGCACAAATTCTCCACAGGGTCCAAACCTCGAAAACCTTTCTTATCAAACTTTCCTATAAAAAAACATCTTGCACAATCTAAGCCAAGCTCTGAATCCTGAGCTCTTTACGCTTCGGCTTATGAGCTACAATTTGCAGGATATGCAAACTCGTGTCGAGACCTCAGACTCCACGGTAGGTGTGAATTAAAAGTCCAAATGTGTCAGTTTTCTTTATAACTCCGTGGCTCCTCATTTCCTTCATCCGTCTTGTTCCTTCTGTATTTCCACACGATCTTGGGCATTCATGAGCATTTCAATGTCCACGTGACTTCCTTGATGGTTGGAATTCTAGATTTCACTAGTAGATTTATTGATCTCATGCGTTCTTCATCAGATTTTATGTTTTCTAGGTTTTTATTCTTTGGCTTTCTCCTTGCTCTTTCTTTTTCATTTTAACATTACGAATGCACTATGGTTTGTCAATTTTGCATTTTATTTTATAGTCTTCTGATCTTAAATGCATTTTTCGGATGTGAATCATGGTTAGAAGGGCATTTTACTATTTCGATTACATCATTTCAAAAAACATAAGAACCCTAGGTAGGGTTTTGCAACATTGGGTTCTGAGATGTCGGGGGCTTTGCCCTAAACTGTAGAAGTGCAAATTTGAAAGCTAGTCCCAAATCTCTAAAATTAACCTTAGCAATCTGTTAAAACATTTTTGTAAATGTGCCAGATGATCATAATCCTGAGTATCTTCTTAGAATTTTTTTTATCAAAACATGCATATGTGCGAGTGTAAGTTAGCTTTGAAGTCTGAGGCTTGCGCCATATAGGGTTTACGAATTTAATTTGCATATGTGCAAAAATGAGAAACAATCCTGAACCTCAAGTTTTCATTAGATTGGACTTTTAAGTCAAAATTATGCTTCCTGCAAACTATCAAGTGAGCTCTAAATTCCAACGCCATGTCAATTCGGGCTACGAGATTGAAATTACACCTTCGCAATATGTGATTCGAGGTTCATCTTTTTTTTTTCAGAAACAAAGAATGGATTCATAAACAAATTATTTTATATGTTTTCCCCAAGGGAGCTCATCGATCACGCTCTGGAAGAGCTGCAGATCAAACTAGTAGGACATATCTAGGGGTAGAAAATGTTCACCAAAGACCCCTAATGGAAATCTTGAGGATGATACAGTTGAAGGCGGCAATAGTAACTCTGGTAAGAAGGAAAGCAAGAGGAAATATGAGTGTGCAGTAGGTGTGGGTAAGCTGGAAAAACTAGCTGTTGTGAGCCCAAATGATGCTAAATACATATACTATTTGGTTTCTGATGTTGCAAACAAGTTTGAGTTGTTAACTCAAGTTCGTTCAAACTTGTTCTAGTACAGGGGCTAATATACTGAACTCAGATGTTGGAGACGGAACTATCTTCTAGAAAGGCCAAATGAAGGTTGTGTCATGACTGGTGATCAACTGTAATACAAAAATTATGGTTAGAAAGAAAAGGTAGAAGAAATAGCTTCTGGGACATAACACCCAAAAAGTTGTGTGCCGAGACTTCGTAAATATCAAAATGCCCTAGAAGAGCTAGAACCCTTAGTAAATCTTGGAGTGGTCTCCACAACTCAAAATGGACTAAAAATTGAAACTATACAAAAACCAATTTTAAGAGTAAGTCTTTCTTCGACGCTCATGAAGAATTGGTAACCTCTTTCGAATTTCTTTCAATGCAATTGTCATTGATGTGCCTTCAAGATTTTTCCCAATAATGAAGTGACTTTAGCCTTTTCAAATTGTTAATTGAATATTCAAATTGCTATCTATCAACTTGAATTTATTGTGGACACGTGCAAGTGGCTATTTAGTAGTTTAATTATTCAATGAGCATAAAGAATTCACTAATTCTAAGCGGAAAATGATAACATGCACTTAAGAAAACCAAACAAACTCTTGCCACTAAAGATACTTGATGGACCTAACTGTAGAACAAAAATTCCTAACATTTGGAAGAATACGGTATTTGATCAGTATACCTACAACCATTCAAATCTGAATGCTTTGTTCATCCAAATTGTATAGTGATGACTCCAATGATCTATCTAAGTTGTTAGGGATAATACAAAGAGCAATTCTAGCATAAAGTAAATCAATTGAAATCACTTAAACTTAAATTTCATGGTCAAATAATGAGTGAAATAGCTCACCGTAGCTTAATTTTTATGCATTTTTTTGGTTAGTAAGAGCTCAGCATCTTACTCTTTTATTATATATTTATCACATAATGATATCTTTATATGGCCATATCTTTTTTCACTCTGCTTAAACATCATCCATTTCAATGGTCAAACAATCAATAGAAATTTTATTCTTCATTCACAACAAAAAGTGGTAAATATTTGTCATCTCTTCCAATTCCTTGCATCTATTGTATGCACCCAATTGAAGGAGTGCATACAATGTCACTAACATTTCTTTGATGAGTGTGGTTTTATAAGTAGCTTATGATCACTTCTATTCTAGATTGAATCACAATGATTTTTCTTTTCTAGGTAAAATCGTATTTCCATTCCAAGTGGAACCCCTTATCGTTTTCTTTTTTTATTATAAAAATTATAAGGAACTATGTTTGATACCTATTTTGAAACTTTAATAGATGTTACTCATTAGAATTTACTATTTTTTAGGTTTAAGATGGAGCACTCCCTATAGGGAAAATATACCAAATTGATATCATTATCTATATTCCCTTTTATGGATTTTTAAATATTGATTTTCATTTTTACTTCTTATTATACATATAATTCATCTTAATAGAAGTTAGCATGCAAATCAACATGGAAAGAAAATGTAATAGTGAATTGAAAATTCTACATTTTTCCTTTATGTTTTGGGTTAATTTTCACTAGATTGTCCTGAATACAATGACTAGTGCACAAATGGTTTGTTTCAACATAAAAGGTTAGCAAATAGCCTAATAATTTCTTCTACAAACATTCCCAAGGACTAGTCACAATTCTTAGTTATCCATCCATTATCTTAGGTCAAATTTGTGTATATGGAACTAACTTGAGAATTCGCAAATTCAATTTTAATTTTTCTACACGAGACTACTAGATCAAACTAGTGATTATGTATCAAATTGAGGATGAAATTTATTAACTCATGTGCTAGGGTGTTGTATTTATAGACAAAACCTAATTTATTTCAAACTATCAAGATAACATCCAATAACTTCTATTCTATTCCATATGATCGCTATAGTCTAGCATCATAGAGCATTAGAGTCTCATCGTGCTTATGTCAACATCTATTATTGCATGTTCCCTTGCTATCATTGATCATTTTCACCAAAATATTGAATTGATAATAAGGGTTTGACCAAAGGAGAACAATCGTAGCATATCAAGCTCCTAAATAGAATATACAACATCACCTCTTTCTAGATAGAACATGCATACATCATGAACTGAGTAGATCTAAGGCATCATTTTGAAAATGAAGATAAGTATTACATGCAAGGTTTATATTTATTAGTAGGGTTTAGATTTATAGGTGGGAAACTTGATTAGAGCATTAGATAAAAGATTAACTAATTTAGAGGCATTCATATAACATCACACAAGGCTTTAACAAAATAGAAAATTGATTTTGCACATCTAGCATGATAAGATCTTCATAGAGTTTTTAGCTAAGTACCATTTTTTTATTCATTTAAATACAACCATTAATTTTCATACGTTAATCAATTCCAACTCATTAATAACTAATGTCACTTTATTACTTGTGTTGAGAGATTGCTTTACACTAGCTTATTTTGGAATGATTATTTATTTCCTCCTAAATTCCATACTTTAAATAATGAAAAACATTATTAACCTCTATTGAAAATCAGTTTCAAAAGTTGTCACACTTGTAAATATCACCCCACCAACCTTTACATTACATTGATAAGCTCTATCTAATTTTTTTTAAAAATTATTGGTTGGCAACTATTTTATTTTCCACTAATGGCATTGCCCAAAATAGAAATAAAGAATAGAAGCTATTCCAATTGATACAAGCTTAGTTGACGAAGGCACACTGACGCCTAATTTGTCCTGCTGTTCCAGTGAGAACTTGGATTTCATTCATTTGTTGCATAGAATTCTTGAAGTTCTCGAAGAAAATGTCTTGATTCACTTGCTCATCAACAAACTCTTTAGCCGCATAATTTGTGAGTAGGGCAGCATCAGACTGGAAGAGGCCCATATTTTCTTCAAGATTAGTAAAATACTGGCTATCAAAGGTAAAGGAGCTTTTGGGAACCATTGTTACAGTGGTTGTGTTGTCTGCCAAACTAGTACATTTTGTCTTTAAAAATTGGGCATAGGTGGAGTTGAGGGAAGGGTCTGTGTCTCCTTTTCCTGTGAAGTTGTAAAGTCTGTTGCTGAAGAAATTGCATAGGCCAACTCCAATTGTATGTCCACCTATTCATAGTAGCAATAATCATAATATAACAATGTTGGTTTATGATTAGGTAATAATTCAATACTTTAAATGTTTAAGAGACATTTTTTTCATAGTGCATGATTCTAAACATAAGAGTTCTTCTAGACTAATCTTTACAGAAATTTTGACATTATCTTTAAAATATTTGATTTGTTACTCACCAGAGAGAACAACGAGGTCTTTGATGTCTAGACCTTTGCTTGCAAAAGATGCTTGGAGTTGCGAGAAGTTAAAAAATGGTTGAGGAATGTTGCTCAAGGCCTCACTCTCCAGAGATATCACTCCATCCCTACGCCCTGTTCTCACATCCCAGTATGGGCCTCCACTCTATACATAACTTTTAACTTTAACTTAGTATTTATAAACATGCTTAAAATCAAAAAAATAATTCAAATTAGCTATAGAGTGAAAAAGGATAGATAGCAAATAGGTTGATGTCATGTTTCTAGGTTATCACACTTTACAAAGGTTTAGAATAAAAAGCAAAAGTCCGTGACACTCTCGGCTATTCTTAAACATCATCCACTTTAACAGTCAAAGGTCAATTTTGGCCAATAAAAATAGGACAAAAATTTACCACTTTTTGTTGTGGATGAGGTGTAAAATTCCTATTGACTATTTGACCATTAAAGTGGATGATGTTTAAGTAGAGTGGACGCTCTCATGCTAACTAACAAATATATGAGAGGCATAATGCTTATTTAAATGCATATAACCATCAAACGTATTAAGACCATATGGAGAATAGAAGAGCTTTAACTCTGGGGATGAACCATTTGGTATTGGGAGTTGTATGAGAGCTATTAGAATAGCTCATAACAACATGATGTAAATGAAACATCATAAATGAAAGTGTGCCTTTTTATCCATAGATAGATATTGATGAGTCTCTATAATTAGATTATAAGCTAATTTAGGGTAATGTTATTACCCCAACAACGACAGCATCTCGAGCAACCAGAGCGAGAATATCAGCACAGGAAACGATGCCTGGACATATCGTCTCTATTTCTGCTTTCGCAGCGTCAATTACTTCAAATCCACGCAGGCTGAGGTTTGGAATGGCGGCCTTCTCTGCTGTGTTGTTTGCTGTGGAATTCAGAAGCACTGACCCATCGCAACCCTAATCAAACCACAACATTAGTTTTTGTAATCTATGTGTATGAATTAATTAGTTAAACGGACAAAATCAGATACGGATAAATGTGTTACTGACTCGCACAAAACAATCATGAAACTGCATCCGCAAGAGAGGAGCTGCAAGGGTGCGATCCATTGCTATGTAATTCTCCACCACTTGCTCAACTATGTCCTCAGCAGATGGACAACTTTGGTTATAGAAATTAATACTCAGCTCATCCCCCTCGACTGCAAATATAATTGCAAGAAAAGCAACAACAACAAACGAGGCGCTCGACATCTCTATCTTCTCTCTCGTTCTACCGATTGTCGACGGTACAAATTCGAATCGGGCCTTCTATTTATATCGTTTTACATGCAAACAGCTACGGGCCTTGTATTGATTACGCAACTATTGATTGATTAACAAAAACCCACGCGTGAATACATCCGTGTTTGACCAAAGTATAGATCCACATTCCAACTACTACTTTGTCAAATGTCCCCCACAGCGTTATATATTATATTACATTTGGCCCGGTTTTATATCATTTGTACCATTTTTTCGGGAAGAGCTTAATCAGCCGGCTGTTCTTAAATATCATCCAGTTCAACAGTTAAAGGTTAATTTTGGCCAATAAAAATAGGACAAATATTTATCACTTTTTGTTGTGAGTGAGGTGTAAAATTGATATGGCCGTTTGACCATTGAAGTGGATGATATTTAAGTAGAGTGTAACCGGCCTACACCAGCCGTAAACAGTCGGTGAGTTGTGCCGACTGGCTGTACAGCATTTCAATGACTGACCAGTCGACTCCACCTACACAGTCGACAACCTTGATCGCAGCCGTACAGGTCACAGTCGCTGAATCACCTGCCAAGTGGAGGCCGTATGGAAGTTGATCAGCCTATAAGCTCTTCCATCAGCCTGTGCGTTGTAAAACGGTCTGTCGGTCGAAATCAATCGACGGAACAGATTCGACAAATGAATCTACATTTGCATTGGTCAAGAATGTGGAGGCAGATCGAATGAAACAATCTGTGCAAAGAGTCAGACAAATTCAGAAGTCGAAAATTTTGGCAAACAGTCAACACACAACTTCAAATATCGTTATGGAGTGTATCTTTGCTTCTTTTAATAAACGTTCCGGTTTTAACCTAGTATAAGGACTGAGTGAAAATTCTTTGTAGTATTTAAACCTGCACCTGGAGAAAGGAAGCTTCGTAATTTACACTTGTTAACTGTAACCCATTATCCCTCTTTGTCCATGTCAAACGGAGAACCAGGCGAAGTCGTGTGGTCTAGCTAGCCGTCATGCTTGATCACCTGCATCAGCATGTAATATTAAAAATAAGGTAGTTGACTTTTGATTGTGATTGTTGTTTATAATAATTGAGAACGCGTAAAGTTGGGTATATCAAGCAATCTACGTAAAGAAAAGAAACATTGTTTTCATGAGCATAACTACCGCTACTAGTTCTTCACAGACTAAACATACTACAGTTAAGACTAAACATACTACAGGAGAGGAAACTTGTATGCTAAGAATTCTGGAATGGAGGCCAACAACTAAGATGATGACGTATTTTGAAAAATAAACTTTCCATTAATTTGAAACTTTCATTACGAAGGCAGGTGAGCGTGTATTATTGGAATTACTCTAAGAATTCGTCACTCCAACAAGATTACTAAAAATGTTATAAAATTATCAGACTCTCGTGTTTTAAAGTATTTCAAAATTTTAGAATAAAAAATTGAATTTTTTTTCCTTTTCTTAAAATTTGCAGGACAATTTCAAAATATTTAAACATCAGCCTGAACCTATATCAAAGTCTAATTTACCAACTACCCAACTAATATCATAACGGGGATATATATATATATATAACTTTTACAGCATAGGATTATAACTAATTTTTTTGATTTATAAGGGGAAAAGTCAAATGGTCTAGAATAATTTTAAATCTAATTCACCCCAAGTTGTTATGATATATCACTTTTACAGCATAGGATTATAGAGGTCAACTAATTTTTTGATTTATAAGGGGAAAAGTCAAATGGTCTAGAACAATTCTAAATTTAACTCACCCCAAGTTGTTATGTAAACTCAATCTCTTATTTCCTAGTACTAATCAATCTGTGTCAACACTTGTACACATTCTTCCAATGCATGACCCTTTTCTCCACATACCTCTATGAGCAACACCTACTAATCATGTACATATAGTAGCCTATGCCACTACCTTCTACAGTCTAATGATCCATTCCCTCTACCTAACACTTCTTGATATGATCATATTAAAATTCAACACAACATGACTTTGACCATCTATACCACATGCAGTATGAGAAAGGTATGCCATTACCCAACTATAATGACAAATTGTCCTTACAATTCTTATTTAGCCATGACCCTCAAGTGCATTCACAACTGCTGCCCAATTACCCAACCATACACTCATTAAAGTTGACCATAGGTTGCTTGACATGTCTAGCATATGCAACACCCGTCAAAGTTATAATGACTTGTCACTCAAGCATGAGAACCTACCTTCCTCCCCTATCACTCAAGATGCAAGAAACATTAAAACATTCCACTAGACTACTACTCCTCATCAAAGCTAAAGAGACAAAAAACCTAAAATAGGAACATGATACTACAAACACAACACTAAACATAAAAGGAAAAACTATAGACATACAAAATTGAAAATATAGAAAGTTGTTGTTTCTATAAAGACATGTCTATCAAGAAGTACACCCAATCTATCAGTAAGAAGTGTTAAAATATAAATAAATTAAGTTATGATAACCCCATATATATAATATTGAAAATATAGAAAGTTGTTGTTTCTATAAAGATATGTCTATCAAGAAGTACATCCAATCTATCAGTAAGAAGTGTTAAAATATAAATAAATTAAGTTATGATAACCTGGACCCCATAAATATATATTAAAATGTGAAGTATGGGTAGAAAGAGAGTTCAACTATACAAAGTTTTAGCAGGTAGTAGATAGCTTGTTGTGAACAAAAAGCTATACAAGTACCAGGATTTGAAAAAGCATACACGAGAATGATGTGTATAAACAAAAAAACATCCAAGCTTGTAGAGAACATTCACTCGGGGTAGGAATCACATAATTCAGCTAGTGGTGGTAGAGTTGCAGATGGAATAGGTGGAATAGGATCCATAGCTGGTAGAGGTGGAGCCTGGTTAGGTGTGTACATCCTCAAGAATTGACTAGTAGCATAGATGTCTTTGGCTTTGGCAGCAAGCCTGGGAAAAAAATGGAAACGATGTGCCTCTAAAGCACTATTCAATGTGTTAGCACAACCAGACCTTAAGCCTTTTTGCATGGCATGGAATACACATGCAGTTGTCGGTGAGGAGTGTAGCATCTTGATTGGAAATAGACCACTAACAAGCACTTCACTGGAAAGCATGTCATAGTCCTCGAAAGCACACTTCAACCTATCTATAGTGATCAAATATTCGTGCACATAGCCAAAGCCCACCATTTCTATGAGTTTTGCATCTTGAACTAGGTCCATGATGTTAGAGAGAAATATAGATGCCAGACTTGACAACATCAACACATGGGAGTACGCTCTAAGTAGGGGTTATCCAATGATGGCTCTGATTGTGAACTCGATGTGTGGGTAGTCAATGTCGAAAAAATGCCCGAGCTTGCCATGTCATAAGTGTTGGAGGAATCCAGTAATTTCTCCACTATTTTGATTGTCTATGACATAGGCTAAATATAGTTTATGTTTATTTTGCATGTTCTTTTCTACAACAGTTTTGTAACAGCTCTATAGGATTAAATACATTCCACATGCATGCTCTTTTTAAAAGATTCTTGTAACTGAAAAGACCTCTATATATTGAGGCATGTTGTAAGAATTTGTAGGATTCTCAATCAATTGATTTATGAATGTTGTAGTATTCCAGGTTTGGGTAAAATTATGTGTATGTATATTTTATATTTCTGAATATATTTTGTGTCTGTATTTTCTGCACCTCTTTCAAATTGGTATCAGAGCCTTAAGGGAATGAATCTGCTAGCCAAAGGGAGATAAATTGCTGCATAGGAAGTTTTTTGTATTTTGCAAAATGAATCAATTTTCTCCAGCAAATCGGAACGAATCATGGCATCAAGTAGCAATTTTTTGCAGCCTTCATTTTTTTTGGTAAGAATTATGAATATTGGGCCATTAAGATGAAAACATTGTTTTGTTCACAAGGTGTTTGGAATTTGATAGAAAATGATTTTGTAGAACCACGGGATCAAGTAGCGTATCAGGCATTAACTAGAAATCAAAGAGGTGAACTTGAAGCAAAATAAGAGAAGGATGCAAAATCTCTATTCTTAATCCAACAATTAGTTGATGAGTCTATCTTTCCAAGGGTTGTGGAAGCAACTAGGTCTAAGAAAGCTTGGGAGATCTTACAGACAACCTATCAAGGTACCACTAAGGTGAAAGTAGCTAAACTACAATCTCTTAGGAGAAATTTTGAGAACTTACAAATGAATAATTTAGAGTCTATAGATCATTTTATGAATCAAGTTATAAATATTGTGAATCAAATTAGATCTAATGGAGAAGCTATGTCAGATCAAAAGATTGTAGAAAAAATTCTCAGGAGTTTGCCTAGCAAATTTGATGCAGTAGTTGTAACAATTGAAGAATCTAAAGATTTGGCATAGTTATCAGTAGATGAATTAATGGAATTTTTGTTAACACATGAGTCTAGAATGAATAGAAATAATAATACTTCCTTTGAGAATGCTTTCAAGTCTCAGGAATCATCTAGCAGAGGAAGAGGAAGGTCAAGTTTTAGAGGAAGAGGCAGAGGTGGAAGGAGTAATTCAGACCAAGGTGATAGAAATAATCAAAGATAAAGGAATAAACAAGCAAATCAGTACTACAACAGTAGAGGATGTGGCAACAATCATTTTCAGAAGCATTCACAGAGGTTTGATCAATCTAATATTCAGTGTTTTTATTGCAAAAAATATGGACATTATGCATATGAGTGTAGAAAAAAACAAGGGGATGCGAGTAAACATAATACTAATTACATAGATGAATCTAATTCTAGAAGTTTATTTATCACTTTCCATGTTGCTCAAGAAAGTACTAAGGATATTTGGTTTTTAGATAGTGGGTGCAGTAATTATATGACAGGGAATAAGGAATTATTTGTTAGTCTGGATGATTCTATTAAATCTAAAGTGAAATTGGGGAATGATACTAAAGTACCTATAAAGGGAAAAGGGGTAATAAATGTTTTGGCAGAGAATGGTGAAAGAAGATTTATTTTTGATGTTTATTTTGTGCCTAATTTAAAATATAATCTTATTAGTGTTGGACAATTAATACAAAAAGGTTACAGGGTATCTTTTAAGGATAATGTTTGCACTATATTGGATAGATTTCCAAGTGACAGGTTGATAGCAAAAGTGGAGATGACAAGGTATCAGATGTTCTCCCTCTGTATTCAGTGCATCCAAGGAGATGAGGAAGCAAATTTCAAGACTGTGCATCTAGACCAATCATGGTTATGACATTTAAGGTATGGACATTTTTATTTTGGAGGTTTGAGTTTGCTACAAAAGAAGAATATGGTGAAAGGTTTGCCACCCATAGAACAACCAACTAGTTCATGTGAGAGTTGTATTTTATCAAAACAACATAGAGAGAGTTTTCCAAGTGGATTATCATATAGAGCAAGGGCATTATTGGAGCTAGTTCATAGTGATTTGTGTGGACCAATGTAAACTCCATCACTTGGAGGTAGCATCTATTTTCTAACCTTCATTGATGATTTCAGCAGGAAGACTTGGATATATTTTCTCAAGTAGAAGGTTGAAGCCTTTGGAAAGTTCAAAGAATTCAAAGCTATGGTGGAAAAGCAAAGTGGCCATTATATCAAGGTATTGAGATCAGATAGAGGAGGTGAATATGTTTCTAATGAATTTTTAGATTTTTGAAGACATTATGGAATCAAAAGGTAGCGTACTATAAGGTACACACTACAACAAAATGGTATAGCAAAAAGAAAGAATAGAACAATCATGGAGATAGTTAGAAGCATGTTGAAAGCCAAACATTTGCCAAATGAATATTGGACTGAAGCAGTAGCATGTGCAGTGTATATTTGAAACAGAAGTCCAACAAAAAGTGTCAAGGATCAAATTCTACAAGAAGCTTGGAGTGGTAAGAAACATAGTGTAATGTATCATTTTAAATTTTTTGGTTTTATTGCATATTCTCTTGTGCCATCAGAAATAAGAAGGAAACTTGATGATAGAGGTGAGAAATGTATTTTTATTGGATATAGTGAGGAGTCAAAAGCTTATAAGTTGTTTAACCCCATTACAAAGAAAGTGATTGTTAGCAGAGATGTAGAATTTAAAGAAGAAGAAGCATGGGATGGAAGCACTGATAAAACAGTCACAATTGGAGCATCAATACCTCTGAATGATGAAGAATATGAACATCAAGGAAATCAGCCAAATACACAAGCATTAGCACCAAGTACTCCTACAAGAACTCCAAGGAATGTTGAACAAGGTGAAATCTCTTCTCCCAATATACAAATTGATCCTACTTTGGCCCAACTAAGAGATCAATATTAAAGAACAAAAACAAGAAGCTTGAAGGAGATTTATGAGAAAGGTGAAGAAAGAGAAGGTAACTTAGATTTACATTCAAATTTTTCTTTATTCACTTATGATCCTGTATGTTTTGAAGAAGCGATTAAGGAGGACCATTGGATCAAAGCTATGAATGATGAAATGGAGTCTATTGAGAGAAATAAAACATGGGAGCTAGTTGATTTACCTTAAGGTAAGGATTGTATAGGAGTTAAATGGGTTTATAAAACCAAATTTAATGCAAAAGGTAAAATTGAAAAGCAAAAGGCAAGGTTGGTAGTAAAAGGTTATGCACAACAAGGAATTGATTATAATGAAACATTTTCTCCAGTTGCTAGACTTGATACTATTAGAATGATTTTAGCATTAGATACACAAAATAAATGGAAAGTTTATCAAATGGATGCTAAATCGGCTTTCTTGAATGGTTTTCTAGAAGAAGAAGTATATGTGAAACAACCACCAGGTTATGAAGTGCATTGTAACATCCCGCTACATAACCCCGAAGGGTAAGAGACAAAAGAGGATAAGATAATTTTTTTTTCACATAAGTAGACAACATACATAGATTCAGTTGCCAATTCGATAGATCGATAGCATTCATGGCCAAGTATGGCTGAATGCGCAACCCGAAAGAGAGGTCTAATTCACTCTCCAAAGGAAACATAAAAACAACTACGTTCATTTTAAACACCAAATCAAATGTTCCTAATCCCATATCTAACTATAACCATGAATCCACAATCAACATAGTACAAGTGGATCTGATACCCACACCAGAATCCGTAAACCAAGTAATAAACATCTCATTTCTTCTCATTAATTTCAATGATTACAACTTCTCTCTTAATAGAGTACCATTACATAACTGCTTATACAATTACAATGATATAATCTAGATTATGATACAAGTACAATAACATAGTCTTGAATATGATACAAGGACTGAATGGGTACAATAATTGAATGAAGTGATGGAGAGAGAGAACATCTCCAACTGGTGCTCCAAAACCTGTTTGTTGGTCCCAAATGGTGGTGGCAATGCCTCCCAACCATGTGGACTCATAAGAGACCACCCCACCGTGCTCAGAGAGAGTCACAAGGCCCAAACAAAAGAACAACAACAAGGGGATACAAGATGGTCAACACTCACATCAATACGGAGCAGACAAGGAAAAATGCATACAACTAAAGTCATAACATAATTGTAGTCATCCAAGTCATAGGTCGGGTACTACTCATGATTGCTAAGGTGCTAGATACTAGAGTGTAATCATATGGAGTGTCATAATGCGTGCTTGAAGGGATGTCACCACATGGAACCAAGTACTCCTCTCATGCAGATGAGGAGACTCAATCGTGCCTGAATCCATGCCCTGCAGACGGATGACTCGACACCCCGCAGACGAATAGGCCTTCTTGTCGCATCCTTAGCCTTTACAAGCGCTCAAGGCCATGCACGAGGTCTAATTATCTTATTAGTGTTTTTACCCCAATGTTTTAATTTTAGTTATCACTTGTTACTGTAACTCTACTACTAGTTCCCTTGGAAGCCACTTATGGGCCTTGGGCCCGTAGAGAGCCACTCCAAATGACCACTCTAATGCCTAGACCTTGTTCATCTTGTTTGACTAAACGAGGAATCCAAAAAGACTAAAACACTGAAGTATAAATTAGAAATAGAAAAATGTGATCTACAAGACCAAAACTCTCGATGGATAGTGTAATTTGATGAAAACAACCTTTTTCCAGTTAGATCAGTTGTGTAATAACTCCAGTGACCCCAATTTGGTCACGATTCACAAAGGTATGGATGAATAATAGAAAAAGCACGGCAGGAGGCATTGCAAGTCTTCTCACAACCTATTTTTGCATATTGTCTACCACTTTTAACATAATGAAAATAGGAATGTTTAAGATAATAACAAAATGGAGATCTTAATTTTCCCTTCTCCATTGGTTTCCCCTTTTTTGTTTTTACTCTCCAAGATAGATGTTCTTAATTAGAAATTATGTAACCAAATTTCAATGCACAAACACAGCTTAATAAAACTAAGGGATTTTAGTTCCATAACATTCTTTCACTCAAGGTCGATGGTATCCACAAGGATGGTGATTCAGCAGACTGCACAAAATGATCAAAACAAAAGATTAATTGATTTGTGTTTAAGAAGAGTTGTAATGAAATTATCAAATATCAAAGGGTTTCATGGGACTTAGATCTCTTCATATTCTATCATTGCATCGTAGATTTAGTATGGCAGCCTTCATCTTATTCTCTATAAGATCAAACCCCTATTTACTCCCAAAAATTATAAATCAGAAAACATAATACATTTCTTGAAAACCCATTAATCAAAACTACAGGAAATAACTCTGTAGATTCAAAACCAAATTCAAGGGCAGAGGCAAGAAAACATCTTGAATTGAAATAACTTTTGACGTATTATTTTGTTTTTTAAAGGCAATGATGGGGTTTCAATTTTTGTATGCTTACTAAAATAGCAGCAAACATATATTAAATTTTGTGGATAGTAATGGGGTTTTGATTTCTATGTGCTTCATAAAATCTCAGCAAACATATTTGAGTTTCTTTATGTTAGAAATGATGTTTCAGTTTTTCTGAGTTTAATGAAAATAGAAGCAAACATATTAAGTTTTTATGCTGGAACAATAGAGACAGAGGTAAATACCTCTACACCGAATCACACCAGATGGTTTTCTTTGTGTTGGGAAAACAAAGACTGATGCAAATACCTTCCAAACCAATCGCACCCCCTTGTAGAATCAGGTCGTACTCTCCCTCAGTGCACCTCCCAAACTTGCAATTTGATATGCTTGCCTCAGCCTTTGGAGCACCTCGCAAACTTGCAATTTTATATGCTTTCCTGAGCATTTTCTTTTTCCCTATGTGCTTCCCTCTTTTTTTATGTATTTTGTCCTTTGCTTACCATATCCCAAAACTCTCCCGAGATCATGGTTTTTTTCTTCCTTCACAAATAGAGACCCTTTCTTTTGCAAGCCTTTTCTTTTTCTTCCTTCGATCTGTGTTTCGATGTGCTCATCCAGCCAGGACGAAAACCCCCATTTGCTCACCCACCACACAAGATATTTTCACTGCATTTATTCTTTTCCAACCTTATATTTTTTGCCAAAATAGCCCGTCCTCTTCTCTGTAAAGACTAACATCCTTGACTTCCTACCTACGTTGCCTTAGATATTTTTTACAATCCCATTTTCACCTACTTCCCAGACTTAACTTCTACACCAACTTTCCTGCTAGCTCACCATGCAACGGCCCCCACAAAGCAAAATTTGGTCAAAAATAGGTTGTTACATCCTACCCCCCTATGACTAGGTTTACTCCTGGAAGCCTGCAACCGCTAAGATGCATCCAAAGCACACACTAGACCAAGAACCTTGATACAATCAAAGGAAGCCAAGGAGAAAAGTCTCAACAAATGGACTAGCAAACTACACATGACCATATGGTAATCTGGACAGTAAGACCACAACACGGGAACACTACACTAACTGGGTGTAGTGGGCTAGGGTAGGGTATAGGGCCTGTGACTATCTCTAGTAACCACCATCAGCGATAATAAGAGTACGCTTAGGCCTGTGAATCCAGGTGGAGTCTATACTTAGTACCTGCAACACTCCATGCACACGTCAAGGTACCTGTGCATATATACACATCATATAGCCGAAGAAACATCAATCATGTAAGCATGAAATCCATCATAAGTAATAATAATGTCCACATCATAATAGTATCGCGATTGCACATCACCGGTGCCAATACAAAATAATAACAAGATGCATAATCCAAAAAAAAAAAATAGTCATCCAAGTCCATCAAGATAAGAAAAACATAATACGAACACGGGGGTCATTACATCCCCTAGAAACCTGCAAAAAGATATGGATAAAGGTCTCTCATCCTCACCACTTCTTCCCAAGATGTTGAGGACTCACCATCGGGATCCCATTGGACCTTACCTGCTCTATGTCCTGACCCCTAAGGGTCAACCTCTGATGCTGAAGGATGCGTACAGGTTCCAAAGAAAGCTACCCATTTGTCTCGACTTGCAAAGCAGTCCAATCAAGAACATGGGTCACATCAGGAATATACTATCTAATAAATGAAACATGGATCACATCATAGTGTTGGTAAGAGACACTCTGTGGCTTCATAAGTGTTGTCATTGATGGCAACAAAGTCCATCCCACACATCCATAGGACATGGTATGTCTATACCGGAAGTCGGATTGAAGAGTATCTTGGTCCAGTGAGCAAGAACAGAGCATGCAGCAAGGTCCGACAATCAGGTCTGGATCTTTGAGAGGAAGTATCTTAGTAAAGTGCGGACTTGAGGAAGTCAAGAGGAGTACCATGATTGATACATTCTAGGGATTGAGCTCCGGTGATGAAAGAGTGAAGAGATATGAGTACCTAAGTATTGGGTTCCTGTTTGGCAGAGTAGTCTGAGGAAGAACTGACCGATAGAGCATCAGACCTTAATCTGGATGAGATATTGATGATGATCAAGTTTCTTGAGGTATCATTCATGATTGGCCGACATGATTGATGACTTCTATAACTATCTTTTTGATACGCATAACTCAGTAAGCATAGATTCAGCCGATAGACCAGAGTTTGGTAATATCTTGAGTTTTCTGGATGCTGACTAGAAAGATGATTGAAATCATTGATGCGGATATATATACCAGATTGATTTTGGTATGAAGGTGTGGGTAATATAGTGTAGAGTGCGAAGAAAACTAGAGAGTAGTGTGGAAGTTGCATTACAGGTCTGGTATGTGACAGGACAACAACACCAAAGAAGAGGAAGAATGAAGTGCAGTAGATCAGTGTATTGAGCCTAACTGGAACCAAACCTCAGCATATGCGGATGCCTCTCATCAGTTCAATCACCTGGTTACTTTCTTTGTACCTTGTAGATAGTGAGTCTCTTGTAGGCAGTGGGCCTCGTGTGAGCAGTGTGCTCGGGCAGTGAGCCCTAATTGGCAAGTGCCATTTTGTACTTCTATTCTTTTAATAGAGAATACAATCTTGGGTTAGTCACCTCGTGGTTTTTCCCTTAATAGGGTTTTCCACGTCAAAATCATTATGTTATGTGTATTGATCTTATTTCTGCTTTTATAGTTATGCATGCTTATGTGATTTGATGCTGCATTAGTTGTTAAAGAAGGATAGAAAGTTAAAGTAATTAAGATAACTGATTCACCCCCCCTCTCAGTTATCAACAATTGGTATCAGAGCCAAGTTCCTTCTAACAGAGCCTAATAGCTTGAGGAAGATCTGGGAATCTCAATGGATATGTATGGTATGAGGGAACAACTTCAGTCTGCCCTAGATGATCTTGATCAATCTCACTCTGAAGTTAATGACTTGAGGGAAAGACTCAAACAAGCTGATGATTTCATAAATGAACTCAAAGAAAAACTAAGTATCTCAATGAAGAAAAGAAAGGAACTTCTTCAACAATTAGCAAGTCAAAATGAAGCCAATGATACTAATGAAGATCTGAATGAGAAAACCAAGTTATGTGAGAAGTTATCAAAAGAGGTCATTATGGTAAGACATGAAATGGAATCAGGAGTTATGAAATTCACCCAAGAAATTGAAGAGAAAAGAAAAAGTGAAGATAATCTAAAACAATCTCTCAAGGAGAAGTCAGAAGACTGCCACAAAATAGATAGAATAATCAGGCATCTAGAATCTGATCTTGAAGAAGCTAGAGACAATGAAGAACAACTTGAGAATTAGATAGATACTCTTAAAAGGGATCTTCAAACAACAAATGAATACAAAGAGAAATTCAAGATAAGCTTTTCTTAACTTGAAGTTCTTCTTGAAAGCCAAAAAAGGGTAGATGACAAGCAAGGCTTGGGGTATGAAAAAGGGGAAAGCTCTGGATCCGGTCAGAAGAACTCTGGATCAAAAAATCTAAGAAACAGGCCTAGAAGACCTCTGGTAAGACAACCAAATGCTCAAAGATATCCATCCTTCAATGGATACTGCCACAATTGCAATAACTTTGGTCATAAAACAAATCAGTGTAGAAGAAGAATGAATCAGACTAATTCATTTTTCTTCGGACAGTGTTTTAACTGTAAAAGGTATGGTCCCAAATCTCAAGAATGTAGAAATATGCAAATGAACAATTCATTCAATGGTAGATGTTTTACATGTAATAGAATGGGACATATGGCTAATCAATGCAGATCTAGAGGATATCAGTCAAATTTGCAAAGAAATGTTGTTTGCTACAATTGCAATAGATCCGGCCATACTACCAAATTTTGTAGAAGTAAGAATCAGGATAAAAGGGGTCCAGTGCATCATAATCAAAATCAAGACAAAGGAAAAGGAAAAGTGAATGTGGATGAAATTCAAAGGGAGATGAATAAGATTTGGGTAAAGAGAAGTACATAAAATGTTGGGAATGGATCCGCACCAGAATTTGTTGCTGATATTCCTTCCGAAAACTAAATAAGATGACCTCTGGCTCAGGGGGAGTCTAAAAGAAAAACAAATTCCTCCAGCTAGTTAATTGGTGCCTAAAATTGGCACATAGAAAGTTGCGGATTAAAGGGTTCTCAGAGAAATGTCTAAATAAGCCTTGATAAAGATATGGAAGATCTGCAAGAAGTTTAGAAAAGGTTAATCTTCCAAGATTGATCCGGTTTAACAGTCATCCAGTAAGAAGCAGGATTCTCATAGTTAGATCTGGTATGATTCAAAATTGAGGAATCTTGATCTGTGGATAGATGAAATGATTGGAGAAAGGAAGATAGATTGTCAATAATCACCGAGAATAACTCTATGTGCATCTCAGTGATCCAGAAAAGATCTTTCTCAGAACAAGGAGAACAAGACAATCGGAATGACTTAAGTTGCACATTTATTGGAATATGAATTAGGGTTTGTGTAGAAATATAAGTGTTCTCTTATTAAACATCTACACATTTACATTCGAGAAGAAGACAAAAGGAGCTCTGTAATAAAATTATCTCAAACCTCTCAAAGATAAACCGCAAAAGTCGATTCATCCAACAATTCGATCCGGCTCATATCATGAACCCTAGAAGTGTAAAAGGTATTTTCTGCTCTTGATTATCTCTCTCTAAATCTTTGAAAGATGGCTACTCTAAATGTTGTGAAGATCACTGATAGGCCACACCCAAAATTAAAAAACATCCCTATAAATCCCCAGAAGTTGATCCCCTAGGCTCATTTTCTAGCATTCCGCATGGAGTCTTGCATGTAGAAGATGTTAGGGTTTACATACATGCAAACATTGAAGAATTTGGGGAATCCAAGCTGATAGATATCTACCACAAGGAACTGATAGATGAATCATTTGAACTCAAACCTTAGTACAAGGCCATCCGGGATAAGCATTTTAGACATTGCATTCATTTCCCCTATTTTGCTGAAGATGATTGGGTCTGGTATGTTCTGAGAAAAATGCATGACAACTTTATGTGGTTGATGAGGCCATTCAAGATAACCAAGGATGCAATTAGGGCGGTGACTAGATTGCACTCATCCGGTGGGTTACCTGTTCTTAAATCGGTCAAAAACCAAACTGTGAGTGAGGCTACCAAGTCAAAATTTGACAAGAGAGCAATGATAATAGAAGATATCAAGTTTGCCTCCATGATAATTGGTTACAAGATATATCACTCCAGCAGGGAAAATTCAGTACCCGGAACTGCAATTTACACTGCTTATCAGATGCTAAGAGAAAATGCTGACTATGATCTTTGTGAGCTTCTCCTAAACCAACTGTTAGAGAATATGCAGAAAATAAAGAAGGATAAAAAGAATTCATTCAAGTATGGTGGCTTGATACTTTGCCTATTCTTCTACTATATGAATGAGCTACCCAGAATTAGTGGCTGGATATGGCAAAATGACAGACTGGTTGCCATTCAAATCAGAAATTACATGCATGGGCTTGGTGATGCCAAGGCTCAAAATACAACTCTCTGGGGATACTTCAAAACCTTCCAAGGCATGATGCAGGCCAGAGAGAGAATCCCCCAATCCCAAATTGAAAAATACAAAGATACAGTGTGCTTCATGGTAGACACTGATCAATGCCTAATGGAAGCAGTGGAACCGAGAACAATGTGGATCATGCCAATGGGCTATGAGGTGGATGAGAAAATTTTGGAACTGCATATCCAACACCTACTAAGTCAGCCTAAGGACACCAAGGTAGAAAGGTTTGGAACCTTCCAAGAGTTGAGTGTAAAAGTTCATGTTGAATTAAGACAGCCTGAGATCAAGAGAAAAGTGAGAAGGGAAGTAGAAGAATTCGCCAAGAGGCATGGAATATCAAAGGAGGCACTCGATGCCAATAGAGAGAAGATGGAAAGGGCAGAGAAAGAAAGGCAAGAAATAGAAAAAGAAAGTGCTCCGGTGTAAGCCCCCTCCCAGATCAGATCCTCCAAAAGATCTGCACTTGCCACCTCTAAGAGCCAAAAGGCATCAAAATCGGAAGCCCAGACATCTGGAAAGGGAGAGAAGAGAACAAAGAAAAAGGCAATAAGGTCCTATACAAGTAAGAAGGATGATGAAGAAACATAATCTGATGAGGAGATCAAGAAAATGAAGAAGAAGAAGAAAACATCCGGTGAACCTTCTACTGGTCATAACAAGGAAGAAGAGGCAGAAGAATTCGTTGAAAGGCCTACTCTCTGCATTGATGATATCATCAAATCAGTCACTGTGGATGGGAACCTAAAACCAATGATTGAATTTTATGATGATTATAGTGAAGCTAATCAGAAGATCCTGCAAGAAGCCATAGTCAGGTATCTAAACATCTATAACAAAGCATTCATTGAAATCATCCCCTTAATTCCCAAAAGCCTAGAAAAAGAACTTGAAATAAGAAAAAACAATGCTAAGGCAAAGGACCTGGAGATCTGGGAACAGATAGCCATTCAACTCTATCCTTCCATCACTCTTAAGAAAATGAACATGATCTTCAAAGATTGCAAGGATGAGTTCCAGAGCAAAGCCAGAATGAACTAGCTTATGCTTGGAGAAACTGACAAAGTGGCAAAAGAAACAGAAGAGATCTTCTGGAATGCCTTTAAAAGATTCAATATTCCTGTTATAGAGGACTTAGGTGATGAACCTTCTATCATGGATGATGAAGGACTAAGTACATCAAAAGAAAATCCTATAGAGAAAACTATAGAAGAATCAAAGGAGATAGGTGAGGAGAAAACTAAGGATCTGGATTCATCTGCTCTGGAAGAGGAAGTCCATGAAGAAGTAAATATCTCTCATCCGGATTCCCTAGCAGACTCCAGATCTAAAGGAGAAGAAAGAATAGAGGAGAAAATAAGTCAAGAAGAAGAGGTAAAGGGAAGAGAAGAAGATCAAACAGAGAAGACTCTAGAAGATAGTTTTGAGGCTGAAGAAGGGAAGAAAACTCTGTCTCTAGCAAGAGACACTGTAGAAGCAGTCAAAGACTTTCTAACAAAAGAAATGACAGAATTAGATGAACTAGAGCTACTTCAAGGACCATTCAACTATAATTCCCTCTCCCCAGTTCAAACAATGAAGATAGCATCCTTTGCTCAAGCAAAGACAAAAGAAAAACTTCTGAAGTCTCACATGGAAGACTGTGACCTGATAGAAATTGCATCTGGTGTATTGGAGAAGATCATGCCATCCTTCCAGAAGGATCTTTTAGCCTCCTCATCCGTAATCTGAAATCTCTTGTAAATTCTGTTAATACACATTTTGATTCCTTAGAGAAGTCAGCTGAAGAAAAAGTCTGGAAGGAGTTTTTGGGAAAAAGATTCTCTGAAGTACAAGGGCTAATAACAAATGATAGGAGAAATATGGATATTGGGATAAAGAGCTTAGAAAATGCTCTTAAAGATGATAGAGAAATGTATAAATTTTGTCTATCCTAGTCTAAAGTGACAAAGGATATTGAGAAGAAAGTGAAAGAACAAGAGGGTAAACTATCAAGTTTATCTCAAAATTTTGACCCTCTCACCACATCCATAATAAACCAAGAATGTCAGACTATTGCCATTCTAAATGAACTAAAGAAACTTGAAAAGGAAAGGAAGAATATAATAAGTAGGATGGGTGAAATTAGAGGGATCATTATCCCTAAGTTAGAGGCCATGCATGAGGCTCTAACTGATGCTCAGACCATAGCCTGGACCAGTGATCTGACATATCTAAAGAGGGCAGAAGCTTTTGCATTCCTGTTGAGTGGTCACATCTCAATTTTGGATGGGATGAAGCAGAGTTGGGCAACAGAATTTGTCTAGTTGAAGACAACTTTTGCAGATATACTTCAGTATATGTAAATATAACATGTATATATACTTATGCGGTTAAGTATAGTTGGATTTTTGGGAATTTTGGTGTGCGGATTCTACCCTTTGCCATTGATGTCAAAGGGGGAGTGAGTAGCAGTGAAAAATGTGGAATCTAGCTAAGGGGGAGTTCCAGAAAAGTGTACATTAGAACAGAGCATTAGTCAAGGGGGAGTGTAGAGTGACATTTAGTGATTTTTCGCTAAGTGTTGCCATCAATGCCAAAGGGGGAGATTGTTGGCAAGAGACACTATGTGGCTTCATGAGTGTTGTCATTGATGGCAACAAAGTCCATCCCACACATCCGCAGGACATGGTATGTCTATACCAGAATTCAGATTGAAGAGTATCTTGGTCTGGTGAGCAAGAACAGAGCATGCAGCAAGGTCTGACAATTAGGTCCGGATCTCTCAGAGGAAGTATCTAAGTAAACTACAGACTTGGTGAAGTCAAGAGGAGTACCATGACTGATACATTCCATGGATTGAGCCTCCGGTGATGAAAGAGTGAAGAGATATGAGCACCTAAGTATTGGGTTCCTGTTTGGCAGAGTAGACTAAGGAAGAACTGACCGGCAGAGCATCAGACCTTAATCCGGATGAGATATTGATGATGATCAAGTTTCTTGAGGTATCATTCATGATTGGCCAACATGATTGATGACTTCTATTACTATCTTTTTGATACACATCACTCAGTAAGCATAGATTCAGCCAACAGACCAGAGTTTGGTAATATCTTGAGTTTTCCAGATGCCGACTAGAAAGATGATTGAAATCATTGATGCGGATATGTATACCAGATTGATTTCAGTATGAAGGTGTGGGTGATATAGTGTAGAGTGCGAAGAAAACCAGAGAGTAGTGTGGAAGCTGCATTATAGGTCCGGTATGTGACAGGACAACAGCACCAAAGAATAGGAAGAATGAAGTGCAGTAGATCAGTGTATTAAGCCTAACCGGAACTGAACCTTAGCCTATGTGGATGCCTCTCATCAGTTCAATCACCTGGTTACTTTCTTTGTACCTTGTAGATAGTGAGTCTCTTGTAGGTAGTGAGCCTCTTGTGAGCAGTGTGCTCGGGCAGTGAGCCCTAATTGGCAAGTGCCATTTTGTACTTCTATTCTTTTAACAGAGAATACAATCTTGGGTTAGTCACCCCGTGGTTTTTCCCTTAACAGGGTTTTCCATGTCAAAATCATTGTGTTATGTGTATTGATCTTATTTCTGCTTTCATAGTTATGCATGCTTATGTGATTTGATGCTGCATTAGTTGTTAAAGAAGGACAGAAAGTTAAAGTAATTAAGATAACTAGTTCACCCCCCCTCTTAGTTATCAACACATAGATACGTGATAGACTCGATGGCAGTGCAAGGTGATAAGCAACGGGACCAATCCTCTCAAGGATCTCAAAAGGTCCAACAAAACAAGGTGCCAAGTTTGAGCCTTTCCCATAATGGATGGGGCTCTTCTGCAGATGAACTCTTAGAAACACACGGTCACCCACTGAGAAGTAGCAATCCAACCTACGGGCATCAGCATACTTCCTCTGCTGATCCTGAGCTGTAGCCAACTACTCTCTGATCTGCACTAACTATTGCTCCATATTATGAAGCATCTCTGGACCCAAAAGAACTTGGTCCTCTAAGCGATCCCAACTCAACATAGTGCGACATGGGCTACCATACAAGGCCTAGAAGGGAGACATACCAAGAGAACTGTGGTACCCATTGTTATAAGCAAACTCAACCAGGTACAAGTAGTCCCCCCAAAGAGATTACTGATCGATAATGTACATCCGAAGCATATTATCAAAGACCTGATTAACCCGCTCCATATGTCTGTCAATCTCGGGATGGTATGCAGAGCTGAAATTATGATGAGCTCCCAAAGGATGCTGAAGAGAAGTCCACAAAGTTGAAGTGAACACTGGATCACGATCGAAAATGATCATACAAGGAATACCATGCAGACGCATGATATCCTCCATAGACACTCGAGCTACGAATACTGTAGTGTAGGAAGACCTCATAGGTGAGAAGTGTGCCACCTTGGACAACTTGTCCACTGTAACCATAATAGCATCATGATGACACGAATACATAGGTAGCCCCGCTATAAAATCTAGAGATATCATATCCCACTTCCATCTAGGGATGGAATGAGGTTGCAATAGTCCTACTGGGTGCTGGTGCTCTTCCTTCACCCACTGACACTCAAGACACTGAGCCACAAAATTGGCAATATCTCACCGCAAACCTTCCCAATGATACAACTGTCAAAGATCGGCATGCATCTTCGTGACACCCGAATGAGCTAAATAGGTTGCATGATGGGCCTCTGATAAAATCAAGGAATGAAGATCACCAGAATCTAGAACATAAATATGACCAAGATGTCACAAAAGTTCATCAAATTTGAGAGAGAAACCTACAAACCTGCCCTCAAGGACTCTCCCAGACTCAATCTCCGCTCTCACCTCTTGATACCAAGTATTACTTGGAAGTGACTCCAAAATATGGCTCTGCAAATACAATTGAAGAGATAAAACTAAAATCTCATGTCTCCTCCCGCTCAAGGCATCTGTGACAACATTCTCCTTACCCTGAATGTAGCAAACCTTGAAGTCATACTCACAGAGGAATTCCATGCAATGGTGCTTTCGACCATTCAAATTCAGCTAAGTGAAGATATACTACAAACTGCGATGATCACTATGCAACTCAAACCGATGTCCCAAGAGTAAATGTCTCCAACGTTCGCATAAGTGTATGGATGACAGCCGCTAAATCCAAATTGTGGGTGGGGTAGTTTAGCTCATGGTCCTTGAGCTTACGGGACTCATATGCAATCACTCGTCCCTCCTACATAAGAACTGCCCCCACACCCTCAAATGAAGCATCGATGCACACTACAAAATCACCTATAGGATCTAGCACTACCAGGATAGGTGCACTAGTCAGCCGCTCCTTAAGAGCTTGAAAAGTTGACTCACACTGATCTGACCACACAAACTTCTTCCCTTTCCGCTGAAGAGAAGTGATGGGATGGGCTACCTGAGAGAAATCTCTCACAAGTCGGTGATAGTAACTTCCCAATCCCATGAAACTATGAACCTCAACCGCATTCATTGGCACTGGCCAATCCACAATGGCCTAAATCTTAGAAGGATCCACTAAGATACCCTCTCCTGAGATGATGTGGCCCAAATATCTCACCTCAGTTTGGAAGAACTCACACTTGGCCAAATTGCCAAACAACTGATTATCCCACAAGCATTACAACACTTGTCGCAAATAGCCTTCATGCTCCTCCATAGTCCTTGAATAAATCAAAATAGCATCAAGGAACATGAGAACAAACCAGTCAAGATAGGTGCAAAACACACCATTCATCAAACTGATGAAAATTGATGGAGCATTGGTCAACCCGAAAGGGACGACCCTAAACTCATAATGTCCATAACATATACAAAATGTTGTCCGATAAATATTTGCCTCATGAATGCGAAGTTAATGGTATCTTGACTTCGGATTTATCTTGGAGAACACCTTGGCTCCCCTCATTTGATCGAACAAATCATCTATCCAAGGCAACAAGTATCGATTCTTCATCGTCACTTTATTCAACTGGCGATAATCAATGCACAAGAGAAGAGATCCATCCTTCTTCACGAAGATGACAGGCACTCCCCAAGGGGATACACTAGGATGAATGAAACCCTTCTCTAGTAACTCCTCTAACTGCAACCACAACTCACTCAACTCCTGAGTAGTCATGCGATACGATGCTCGAGAAATAGGCTCCGCACCAGGAATGAGATCAATATGGAAGTCTATGTCATGCTTAGGCGGCATACCTAGAATATCACTCGGAAAGACATCTGCAAACTCCTATAGAATATGATGATCATCAAGAGATACTTCCTGAATCCCACCCTTGGCAAAATCACTAATTGAAATAGCGAACATCTGACAACCTTTCCACATGGCATGCTTTAGCTGCATAGCTGAAATCACACCGAGGGAAATGGGTCTCTGAACCCCAACTAACTCAACACACTCTCCAACATCATCAACACACTGAACCGACTTACGCGGACAATCTATACTGGCTAGGTGGGTCTCCAACCAATCCATGCCTAAAATAATCCCGTAGGACCCCAAAGGCAACACACGGAGATCCACTGTGGTAATGAAGGTGCCCAAATCCAACAGACAACCATGAACAAGGGAGTCTATAGCCACCTTGGATCCAGTAGCTAACTCAACCTGATTACCTTGATTGACATTACGCCGAATGCTTTGTCGAAGAACAGTGGCTATACCTCTAACTTTGCCTTTGGCTCTACCCCTAGGAGGCATCCTAAAGGAAACAAAGAACACATTAGAATAGGTCATCACAAGGATGACCTGTACACCATACTAAGGCATGAAAGAATAACAACAAGACTATGAAACAATATAACAAGCTCACACCACATACACCAAGCACAACAAAACATAGAAGGCTCAAGTATGCCAGAGCTCTGAGTGTTTAAACATGGGCTCTGATACCAGATGTAACATCTCGCTACATAACCCCAAAGGGTAAGAGCCAAAAGAGGACAAGATAATTTTTTTTTGACATAAGTAGACAACATACATAGATTCAGTTGCCAATTTGATCGATCGATAGAATTCATGGCCAAGTATGGTTGAATGCACAACCCAAAAGAGAGGTCTAATTCACTCTCCAGAGGAAACACAAAAACAACTACGTTCATTTTAAACACCAAATCAAATGTTCCTAATCCCATATCTAACTATAAACATGAATCCAGAATCAACATAGAACAAGTGGATCCGATACCCACACCAGAATCCATAAACCAAGTAATAAACATCTCATTTCTTCTCATTAATTTCAATGATTACAACTTCTCTCTTAATAGAGTACCATTACATAACTGCATATACAATTACAATGATATAATCTAGAATGTGATACAAGTACAATAACATAGTCTTGAATATGATACAAGGACCGAATGGGTACAATAACTGAACGAAGTGATGGAGAGAGAGAACCTCTCCACTTGGTGCTCCAAAACCTATTCACCGGTCCCTAATGGTGGTGGCAACGCCTGCCAACTATGTGGACTCATAAGAGACCACCTCACCGTGCTCGGAGATAGTCACAAGGCCCAAACAGAAGAACAACAAGGGGATACAAGATGGCCAACATTCACATCAATCACGGAGTAGACATGGAGAACAATGCATACAACCAAAGTCATAACATAGGTGTACTCATCCAAGTCATAGGTCAGGTACTACTCACAATTGCTAAGGTGCTAGATACTAGAGTGTAATCATATGGAGTGTCATCATGCATGCTCGAAGGCATGGCACCACACGGAACCAAGTACTCCTCTCATGCAGATGAGGAGACTCAATCGTGCCTGAATCCACACCCCACAGACAGATGACTCGATGCCCCGCAGACGGATAGGCCTTTTCGTTGCATCCTTAGCCTTTACAAACGCTCAAGGCCATGCATGAGGTCTAATTATCTTATTAGTGTTTTTACCCCAATGTTTTAATTTTAGTTATCACTTGTTACTGTAACTCTACTACTAGTTCCCCTGGCAGCCACTTACGGGCCCCGGGCTCGTAGAGAGCCACTCCAAATGACCACTCTAATGCCTAGACCTTGTTCATCTCGTTTGACTAAACGAGGAATCCAAAAAGACTAAAACACTAAAGTATAAATTAGAAATAGAAAAATGTGATCTACAAGACCAAAACTCTCGATGGACAGTGTAATTTGATGAAAATGACCTTTTGCCAGTTAGATCAGTTGTGAATAACTCCAGTGACCCCAATTTGGTCATGATTCACAAAGGTATGGATGGATAATAGAAAAAGCACGGCAAGAGGCATTGCAAGTCTTCTCACAACCTATTTTTGCATATTGTCTACCACTTTTAACGTAACAAAAATAGGAATGTTTAAGATAATAACAAAATGGAGATCTTAATTTTCCCTTCTCCAGTGGTTTCCCCTTTTTTTTTACTCTCCAAGACAGATGTTCTTAATTAGAAATTATGTAACCAAATTTCAATGCACAAACACAACTCAATAAAACTAAGGTATTTTAGTTCCATAACATTCTTTCACTCAAGGTCGATGGTATCCACAAGGCTGGTGATTCAGCAGACTGCCCAAAATGATCAAAACAAAAGACCAATCAATTTGTGTTTAAGAAGAGTTGTAATGAAATTCTTGAATATGAAAGGGTTTCATGGGACTTAGATCTCTTCATATTCTATCATTGCACGTCCCAAATTTAGTATGGCAGCCTTCATCTTATTCTCTATAAGATCAAACCCCTATTTACTCCCAAAAACTATAAATCATAAAAAAAATACATTTCTTGAAAACCCATTAATCAAAACTAAGGGAAATATCTCTGCAGATTCAAAACCAAATTCAAGGGCAGAGGCAAGAAAACATCTTGAATCAAAATAACTTTTGGCATATTATTTTGTTTTTTAAAGGCAACAATGGGGTTTTAGTTTTTCTGTGCTTACTAAAATAGCAACAAACATATATTAAATTTTGTGGACAGTAATGGGGTTTTGATTTCTATGTGCTTCATAAAATCTCAGCAAACATATTTTAGTTTGTTTATGGCAGAAATGATGTTTTCATTTTTCTAAGTTTAATGTTTAAACAAAAGCAAATATATTAAGTTTTTATGCTAGAACAATATAGACAGAGGCAAATACCTCTACACCGAATCACACCAGATGGTTTTCTTTGTGTTGGGAAAACAAAGACTGATGCAAATACCTTCCAAACCAATCGCACCCCCCTGTAGAATCAGTTCACACTCTCCCTCAATGTACCTCCCAAACTTGCAATTTGATATGCTTGCCTCATCCTTTGGAGCACCTCCCAAACTTGCAATTTTATATGCTTGCCTGAGCATTTTCTTTTTCCCTATGCGCTTCCCTCTTTTTTTCTGTATTCTGTCCTCTATTTACCATATCCCAAAACTCTCCTGAGATCGTGGTTTTTTTCTTCCTTCACAAATAGAGACCCTTTCTTTTGCAAGCCTTTTCTTTTTCTTCCTTCGATTTGCATTCTGATGTGCTCATCCATCCAGGACCAAAACCCCCATTTTCTCACCCACCACACAAGATATTTTCACTGCATTTATTCTTTTCTAACCTTATCTTTTCTGCCAAAACAACCTTTCCTCTTCTCTGCGAAGACTGACATCCTTGACTTCCTACCTATGCTGCCTTAGATATTTTCTGCAATCCCATTTTCACCTACTTCCCAGACTTAACTTCTACACCAACTTTCCTGCTAGCTCACCATGCAACGGCCCCCTCAAAGCAAAATTCGGTCAAAAATAGGTTGTTACTTGCATGGACATGAAGACAAGGTCTATAAATTGAAGAAGGCTCTTTATGGTCTCAAACAAGCACCAAGAGCATGGTATAGCAGGATTGATTCATATATGATGAACAATGGTTTCAGCAGAAGCAATAATGAGTCCACATTGTACACAAAGATCAACAAAGAAGGTCAGGTTTTAATTGTGTGTTTATATGTTGATGATTTAATTTTCACTAGAAATTTGTCTATAGACATATTTAAATCAGTAATGAAGAAAAAAATTGAGATGACAAATTTAGGATTGATGAAGTATTTTTTGGGCATTGAAGTAAATTAATCAGATAAGGGAATTTTTATTTGTCAGTCTAAATATGCAAAGGATGTGTTTAGGTTTAAAAAGATGAATTGTAATTCAGCACCAACACCAGTTGCAATAGGTACTAAAATCAACAAGGAAGACAAGGGGCCTAATGTTGATGCTACAATATTCAAAAGATTAGTTGGAAGTTTGATGTATCTTACAGCTACAAGACCAAATTTATTGTATGGAGTTTCTCTAATCTCAAGATTCATGGAGTCACCAAAACAATCACATTGACAAGTTGGAAAGAGGCTATTGAAAAATGTTGTTGGAACAATTGGATATGGAATTTTATATTTCACAATTAATGATTTTCGTTTGATTGGCTTTATTGACAGTGATTTTGCAGGTAGTATTGATGATAGGAAGAGTACTTCTGGTTATGTCTTTCATTGTGGAACATGTGTAATCTCATGGGCATAAAAGAAGCAACCCATAGTGACACTTTCATCAGCTGAAGCAGAGTATGTTGCAGCCACATCAGCAGCATGTCAAGTTGTTTGGATGAGGAGAGTATTAACAGATTTATTTCAACCAAAGGAGGAGTCAACACCAATCTTTTGTGACAACAAATTAGCATTATCAAAAAATCATGTTTCCACAAAAGGAGTAAGCATATTGATACAAGATATTATTTTATCAAAGAGTTGGTGAACAATGGAGAAATCAATTTGGAGTTTTGTAGATCTGAAGGTCAATTAACATATATTTTTACCAAGGCTTTAGCAAAGAAGACTTTTAAATATTTAAGACAAAATTTGGGCATTGTAAATGTTGATTCAATTAGTGGTAGAAATTAAGGGGGTGTGTTGGAGGAATCTAGTAATTCTTCCACTATTTTGATTGTCTGTTACATAGGCTAAATATAGTTTATAATTATTTTGCATGTTCTTTTCTACAACAGTTTTGTAACAACTCTGTAGGATTAAATGCATTCCACATGCAAATTCTTTTTAGAACATTCTTGTAACTGAAAAGACCTTTATATATTGAGGCATCTTGTAAGAGTTTGTAGGATTCTCAATCAATTGATTTATGAATGCTGTAGCATTCTAGGTTTGGGTAAAATTCTGTGTATGTATATTTTATATTTCTGAATATATTTTTTTGCCTGTATTTTCTGCACCTCTTTCAATAAGGACCCCACTCCATTGGTTCCCATTTCAAGGGTGGAAGAAAGACGTGCAGGTTTTTTATCCAATTTTCCATGAGTGTTGCAAAAAAATTAGACCTACAAAAGAGAAATGAAATCGATAAAACAAGGAAAGGTCTAAAAAAGGAAGTGGAATAAGGATGTCATTCGAGATGGAGTAAATATGGACGGAAGGCCCAACTCAAGGTGCAAAAGGCAGTGGCACAAATTAAATGATTCATTCAGGACATCCCCCATATGGTGCGATCCAACAAGATTCTCAACATAGCTCGACGCACCGTACCACACTAAAATTTATGGGTATGATGTTGGAAGATGTACCATCAGTCCTTAACATGTGATATATTGATGTGGGTATGTATCTATTTTAATTTAAGCCCCCTGAATCAACATAGATAATAAATGATAATTAAAATATCTTCTGCTACTGATGAGATTTTTGGGACCGGATTGTTGGGTGTGATGCGACTAGCTACCAATGGTGAAGGATGAAATGGTAGGAACTCTGACGTCCTGTATGATGTGGGAGTCCGTGTTGGCCATCCTTTCTCCTAGCACTGAATTTGACTAGTAACATTTTATGCTAAATGTAAAATCTCACTGGTAGCTATCTGGGTGACTCTCCTGTGAGAAAAAATCATTCTTATCTATGGGTTAGATAAGGTTTGAGGTTTTTCCAAATCTATCAAATGTTGAAGGGAGGGGGGTTGATTTTGCAAGCCAGTGTCAAAGACTCTGATTGCTTGTCATTGATCTATAGCCATGTTCACTAAGAAATCAATAGATCTATTCACCTCCTGATAATAGTGATAGCATTCGTATGATTCCAATGTGTCTAAAGTGCTCTAGATTGATTGAAATATATACTTCAATTTCTAGTTTGATACCTTCCTACTTCTCAAGGTGTTGATTATTATCATGCAGTCCCCTTCTATCCAAATCTACCGTAATTTGTATTTCTTAGCAAGTTCCAAGCCATGTAACAAATGTTAATGCTTTAGCTTCATCATTTGAACCACGAGGAAGTTTGACTCTCTTTGTAGCTAGAAGATCTATTGCCATAAGTTTCCTTGATTATGCACCTTGTGCCAGATAGGCCACGATTACCTCGAGAAGCTCCATCAAAGTTTAATTTTGTGAATGAGATTTTTGAGGAATCCATTTTACTTTGCCTCTATCAACCTTGCATGTGCTATTCAAAATTGAGTCGCGAGAAGGGGGAAGGCAAATTTGATGCTAGTTTTTGAGACGATCATTATCCTAACTTGTGAATTTATTTTTTTGGATCTAGGCACCTTGTTACCTATGGCATAACTACATCCGAAACTACTCTTTCTATTTTTTCTAACACCTTGGAAACTAGAGAGGGGAATCTTCTAAAAAATTATAGTTGCATTCCAACCATATGTGCCAAATAACTAAATATGGACTTACCTCCTAGATGCATGCAAATGTTGAGTCTGTAAAGTGGGTAGGCCAACTTTTAATGTATTGAATAAGACACTTTGGGAATGAGGTTTCCCAACTTATCTTTCTACATAACCATTTCCAACATTTATTACTGAACGAACAATTTAGAAGAAGGTGATCCACATCTTCTTCTTCACCATATAATACACATTTGAATGTAGAGGAAATTCCCATTTATCTAGTCTATTACCTATCAAAATTTTATTGTGGAGAGCCAGCCATGCAAATGCTCCTACTTTTGGGAGTCAAACATCATTGCAGCACAATTTATATGGCCACTATGTCTTATTCACTTCTAAGAGAAGTTTATATCCTTGATTAATAGTATAATTCCTTGACTTAGCTACAACCCAGTTTATCTCATGAACATTCTCTAAAAGTAAGATAACTCTTTGTGATAAGATCCTTGACAAAAGTTCCTTCTGGTTCTTGGGAAAGTTGTATCCTTCAAAATTCTTCCATTTTACTTTGACAATAGGATCTTTATCAATGATTTCCTAGTATTTATTGACTTTATTCTCTCATGCCTATTTTAGAAAGTCCTTGGCCTCATTTAAACCATTTCTTGAGGATAATGCAGGATGTCCATTCCAAGAATCCTCCTAGAATAGTACCTTCTCCCCATAGTGGAAAACCTATGTTAGTTATGGTAGAATGACTTCTCTTCCTTAAATTTAGAAATTCCACATTTTTTATCCCACTAGAGGATTTGCTTCTATGAAAATTCTTTCTCTATTAATTCTATCTAAATATTTGGCTTGCATTATCCTTGCCCATTTTGCATTTTATTTACTGTACATGTTCCATGCCAATTTGGCCCCAAGAGCTAAATTTTGTAATTTCATGTTTAAGACACCTACTCCTCCATTGATTTTAGATTTATAAAGCTTTTCTCATAATATGAGTGCTATTATTTTCTTTTTTGAACTTCCCTACCATAGAAAACACCTCACAAGTTTTTCTAATTCTGACACCACACCTTTTGGCATCTTAAGAATTGACATCAAGTATGTGGGAATGTCTGCTAGGACATCTTTTACCATTATTAGTCTTCTAGCCATTGTTAGCCACCTACCTTTCCATGAGGAGATTTTGTTTTTGATAAAATTATAGATGCACTTCCATAATCCCTTCTTACATGTTCTAACAAATAGGGGAATACCTAAATATTTGCTTAGGAGTGCTGTCATTTTGAATCCTAATATTTTCGCAACCCATCTTTGCACAGATGTAGGAGTGAAGGAAAGACACACTTTTGACTTGGAGGCATTAATGGAATGTCTTGATAGGTCATAGTATGAAGTGATTGTGGCTCTGATTGATTTGGCTTCTACAGATGATGCTTTACCAAAAAGCATTGTCATCTGCAAATAGTGCATGTGTAAAAGGTTCATGCATTAATGGTATTTGTATGCCTTTCTAATTATTTATTTGATTGTTTTCCTTTAAAGCCCAAATCAATGCTTTTTTCCATGAGAATGAATAGATAGGGGGATAGGGGATCCACTTGCCTTAATCCTTGCATGGAGTTGAAAGATCCGACTATATTTCCATTCACTAAAACTAATAATCTAACACTTGAAATACATAATTGAATCCATTACCACTCTTTGGAGAAACCTAACCTCATGAGAACTTAGAGTAGGAATTCCTAATTGACCTTATCATATATACTTCCACCATGTCTAGTTTGATTACCATTGCTAGGATTTTGTGCACATGGATGGAGTGAATTATTTCATGTGTTATAATTGCTCCTTCTAAGGTCTCATGCCCTGACATGAATCCACCTTGTTCTTTCCAAATAATTGACATAATTGTGGCTGCTAGTCTTATGATGATTGCTTTGGATATTATCTTGTATATGGTGTTATAAAGAGAGATTGGTCTAAAATCTTTGAAAGATGAGGGATTTTTAATTTTTGGGATTAGAGCTATGAGGGAAGCATTCAAATCTTTCAATATGTTTTTATGTTTCCTAGCTTCTTCCATCGCTAGTACCACATTTCTTCAAATCAAACTCCAACATTTTTGAAAAATATACCTGTAAAACCATTTGGTCCTAGAGCTTTGTCACCTGACATTGAAAATACAACTACTTGAATTTCCTCTAGAGTAACTTCCTTCATTAAACTCTTGTTTTTCTCATCTGACACTATCTTTGGAATGTTTTGAATTATGGTGGAGGCTTGAGCAGGTGTGGGAACCTCTTTGTAGGCTAACAATCTCTTGAAGTAGTTGATGGCTTCCTACTATATATCTATTGGTTTTGTTATTGATGAACCATCTGTAGCTCTGATATTGTAGATAAAATTAGATGTCCATCAAACTTTGGTTGAAATACGAAAGAATTGTGCATTTTTGTCTCCTTCCCTCAACCATATTTCTATTGAAGTTTGTCACCAAAATATTTCTCCTCTTAGTAGTATCTCCTGAAGTTCTTCTTTAAGACTCTTTTCTATGGTATAAATTTGAGAATTCATACCAAAATCTATGATGTGTGTAGATAACATAGATAGTTGCATTTTTATTCTTTCTTTTTCCTTGAATAGGGTGTGTGCAAAAAGATGGGGGGCCAAAAAGTGGCCAAAACCACTTTTTGGTCTAAACAAAACATAATACAAGTGCATTATATCACACTCACATTATAACGTGCTCACATTTTAAACTGCTAAATATAAAAAACAAACACAGACCGTGACCCCTCATTTTCACTCAACACATCATTGAGAGTTTGAAAATGCGACTAGGGTTATTGCATGACCATGTTTTGAGGAAATTGGAGAATAACTAACTCAAACACGATGTTGCCATGACATTTCCACACTCCAGGATGTTGTGCATGAGCACCACGGGGTCAACAAGCTGACCAAGGTAAGATTCCATATTTTTTCTAAATTTGAAAATGAATCATTTGTTTCTTAATGTTTTGATTTAATTTTTGTTTTTAATTTTCAGCCAATGAACCTCATAAAAAACCCCTAAACCCTAATTCACAAAATAGAGAGTATGATGAGATTCCAATTGAAGAGGGGCATAAAACAACCCTCCTTAAACTCCTCCTTGAATTCCTTGGCATCCTCGTGAGACAAAAGCACTTTTTAGGGAAACTAAGGAGAAAAAAAGACAACTTGAAAGATTAGTTGAAACATTAAAAAATCAAATGCAATCAATCCTCACTAAAGATCCCTTGCTACATCCTTAGAGTTGATTGTTTCTCACATCAATTTCGTGACAAACCAAATCAACAAATGGGAAGATTATAGGGAGAGTTGTTGGCAATACTATGTAACCAAATTATCACACAAATAGGTGAAAGACAAAAAATTGAAATCTAGTCTATGTGCCCTATTTGTTGATCCTATCTAAGTAATATGCCATTGCACCAGAGTTGAAAAAGATTCCCTATTCATTGGTGTGTACACGAAGGAATATCGTAAAACTTTTGGGATAGGTTGTGGATGGTGTTTGACGGTCCACCATGCAATAATAAGGAGGTCCCATAGTATTTTTTGAGGAAACTCTATTGCAAGTTTATCCTTAATGAGATTCCAAACTATTTTGACATGCAAAATTTTAAGGGAAGAGGTGATATCTTTGTATAGGATAGGGAGGGGCACATCGTCCCCAAAACTATTTAGTGAGACCCTAAGTGAGGCCATCTTTTCAGCATATCACACTCCCTTCTACTTTGAAGGAGAGTGTTGAGGTGGAGATGCTACATTTTATTAGTTCCCTCACTCAATCTTTACTACAACATGGTAGCCATATTTCATAGGCTGGTGAGGGTGAGACTTGTAGGCATCATCGGTCTCCACATATTTTTTGTTCATGTGGAGCTTTATGTGATTATGGGTCTGAGAATGCTCCCAATACAGACATTGGAGAGGATGCTGCACACCTTTAGGACTATGCCACACAGGGACATGATTAGGTGTTAGAAATGAGGATCAAATGGAAGGATACAAGTATCAACGTGAGTCACGAGAGCTTAACAATTACACACTCCTACAATACCAAAACACAACAATATGCAAATCAATAATGAGATGATCTATTAGCTCACATGAACAAGTACATATAGGCACAAGTCTCCTAAGAATAGACATGCCGAAAATAGGAAAGAAAGCTTGAGAATAGTAGCACGGCCTAAAAATAGGCATGTAACTACTTAACTCAAGATAAGTGAGCCTAGACACTTGTTTTAAACATAGACATGCTAATTAAAGCACTAATACTCCTAATCCTTGCATGTGTCAAAAATAGAAAAGCACAAAAGACAAAAGAATAAAAATAGCCCTATCCTAAGTGAGCTTAATATACACTAACATCCCCCTTAAGAAAAGCTTAGGTGAGGAAATGAAGATGGGTCCCAACAACTAGGCCTGATTAGGTAACCATGTATAATGCAATACAATGCAATCTCTCATAAAGTGGAGAAAGGAAGAAAACCCTGTGGGAATAAAATTCCCTCCAAAAGAGAGGAAAGAAAATGAAGGAGACTACGAAGCATTCTCAAAGATGATAACTCTACATGAAGCTTGAAACCATGTCACTTTGACTATGATAGTGCAGATATGACCCCCCTCATAAGAGAGTAAAAGAGACTATGTATCCCCGCCACACTAAAGTAGCCCCTATGCCAAAAGAGAATGCATGTGTATGAATGCTAAAAATGATCCATTTGTGGCAAATGATGTTTCTCCCCTGAAGAAGAAACAACTGGACAATGGTGAATGCTCAAAGAAGCGAGGTGAGGTGGTAAGTTTCATGATGTACCCTATCTCATAATACTCCTCAAATGTCATCATACTGATGTCAAAATGTGTCACAATCAAATTAGGAGGCTCGGGCCTAACTAAAATAAGTGACATCTCAAAATCATGTGAAGACTGATGAAGAATAGGATCTAAAGAACTGATGTATGAAAGTGGAATGTCAATGCATGCCATACGGCTACAAAGCAAATCCCATGAGATGTCCTGCAAAGAATCACTGGAAGCCCTCAGTGAAGCCTCTCTGAACTCTGTAGTAGTAGTAGGTGCAAGATAACTATCATCAAACAGTAAGATTAGATCCTCCAAGGTGTCATCAAGATCTGATATGTGAGACTCTACAAACAACCAAGATATGTCTAGTAGAAGTGTGTCAATTTGAAGAAATTCAAAGAGGAGAAATTGTTAGTGAATTTGAAGAAATTTAGTTTTATGAAAGAAGAATTGGTGTAATTGGGGTTTGTTGTTTCTGGTGATGGTCTAAAAATGGATCTGAAAAAGGTCAAGGCAATTGTGGATTGTCCTTCACCTCGAAGTATGTTTGAAGCCAAAAGTTTTTATGGCTTGGTGATCTTCTATAGGAAGTGAACATCCATAATCTTAGTGGGATTTGTGCACCTATCACTTAAACAATGAAGGGTACTAGGAAATAATTTTTTTGGACAGCTGGAATAGAGAAAAGTTATAAATTGTTGAAGATAAAAGTGACTGAACAACTAGTGTTGGCACTCCTAGATTTTCGAAAAGTTTTTCAAGTTGACTATGATGCAAGTGGGACAACGATTGGAGGATTCTTAATTAAAGAAGGAAGACCAATTGCATACTTTAGTGAGAAGTTGAATGAGGTAAAAAGGAAATATTTTGTATATGATCAAGAATTTTATGCAATTGTGTTAGTATGCACAAGACAACTGAGAGGGGGGGGGCTAAATTAGTTGTGTATTAAAACTTTAAACCCTCAAAGCAATTCCAAACATCAATGTCTTATCATACATTAAAAAAATGTAAACATATGAAGTATTAATGCAAACACATCCAAACACATAAGAACACCTGATTTACGTGGAAACCCCAAGAAGGGAAAAACCATGGTGAGGATTAAATCACATATATATGAATAGCAACATTGAATACAAATAGGCTCATTGCCAAGGGCTCACTTCCCAGAAGAAAGGCTCACTAACCAGAAGGACTCACTGTCCAGAAGAGAGAAGAATAGAAGAAAACTGTTATAGAGAGATTCACTATCTCAAGGCAATAGGAGAAATCCACCACTGCAACTTCTAGCCATCTGCAACCTTTGGCTCACTGTATCCAGCAACTTCAAGCACATTGAAATGTAGACACCTTCTACTCACTGCATCTGGGAGTCATAAGAACCTAAGCTCAAACTCAACTCACTACCCTTGATTCACATTTGTAATATCTTCTGTACTTTGTTGCACACAACTTCATCTTGCATATATACCATCCACAACCTAAAATAATCTTAATTAGGTCAGTCGCAATGAAATGTGTGCACCTCAAACATGCAACACCAGATAGGTTGGCACTAAACACTTCCGCAGTGGAAAGAAGTGAAATTAGCCATGCCAAGGGTTAAGTAAGACTCAAATCTATATCACCACGCTGCTCATCACATCCATAATCCATGAGGTACCTCTATAAGTAGTGTTATGTAATGTCCCCTTTTTTTAGCTGATGTTGTTTGCGGATGGTTTAGCCTATTCCCGACCCTCGTAGGCTAATGCACATGGTTAGGGGGTCTTCTTGAGGCAGTCACCTGGTCGATGGTTGGTTTCCTGGATTCAGTTGGATGGGAAAAATAAGGGAGATAATAATTAAATTAATTATTTGTAAGGTTATTAAATAAATAAATATTATAAAGTGACCTTATATTTAATTAATTTAATAAAGTGACTTAAATAAATATTATTACATAAAGTCACTAAAATAAAATAATATTATTTTTCTAGAAGCTTCTTGAAGTGGGATTGAAAAAGTATAAAGGAAGAGGCAAGGCAAGCTTCTAGGCATCCGATTATTGACATTTGCATTTGATGAGTTTTGTGGAGCCAAGGGTTTCTGCATATTTGGTCTTTGGGAACAGAAACTCTCATATATTAGCATAACTGAGGTGGTGAAATATCCTCTGAAGGGTTGCAAATTGGAAGGGATACTTCAGTCCTTTCATTTGTGCTTAAATCTGCAGTATTAACTAGGGGTTTGGAGGTATCAATTTACATTTCAGAAGTTTTCTATTGGCTGCTACAGTGTTTGCTACAGTGTTTTTGCTACAGTACGCTACAGTGTTTTTGCTACAGTGATTTGCTACAGTAGCGCTACAGTGACGCTACAGTGCGCGCTACAGTGCATGCTACACAGTACGCTACAGTGTTGCTACAGTGTCGTGAACAGTAACGCTACAGTACGGGGCAGCTAGGAGAGGGTTTCAATTTGGGTTTGGAAGGGACTCCTTTCCTTGGTTGATGAGAAGGCTAGGTGCTACACTTGAGAGGCACGATTGGGGCTTGAGAGGGACGTTTATGAGCTGTTTTGAGGCTGCCATTCCTTCATCTTCGTCATCGATTCACAGCAACTTACATTTTCAGGTTCTTTCATGAGTTAGCATCTTTATATCAGCATTGTTTCATAGTTGTCATTTTAGGAGTTGCATAAAATTGTAGAGCCAAGAGTCTTGGCCATTCATATCAGCATTGTATTAAACTATATATCTCAATAAAGGAGTGATAAGTTGTAGGCCATCTATTTGATGTAATGTGCATATTAATATCCATCATGATTAGCATAATAGTATGCATGCCAAGTGTTTGACAAAATGTCAATTGGCTGTAGGTGTGCATTTCATATCTAATTTTCATGTATATGCATCAAAAATACCAAAAGAGAAGTCATATATGTATTTAGATTAATGCTTAGACATTATAGTTTGGATTTATGAGCATTTAGAATACTCAGCTATCATTATCAAGCAAAAATATCAGATTGAAAACACAGACTAGCAAGCATTGGGTTTACATCAGAAGTGTTTGACAATATTCCTTGAGCCTCTAATCAGCAAAATAAGGTCTGAAATAGCAAGGGATATTACAGTGGTATCAGAGATTTTGTCCTGCCATCCTGTTGGGTAGATTGGACATTGAATCAGCTAGTTAATCATGGTTACTTCAAGTACTCAGAAGCAGTGGGACATGAATATGGAGAAGCTTAAACAAAGTTTGAATAAGTTGGATGAAAACCAAAAGAGGATGAATGAATTGTTTTCACACCCTGCAAACATAGACAAAGCAGCTCGGTTTATGGCATCCATTTTTAAGGCGTCTACATCACAAAACAAAAGGGAGGAACAAAAGGTCTCTATAGGTGAAGTATCTAGAAACCTCTGTAATGAATTTTTAGCAGATAGTGACCAGCATACAGCTGATCCTATGGAGAACAGAATGGACAAAGGTGATGAGCAGGAGATGCCTTCTTTTGGGTTACATGTTTCATCTTCTCTTCAGGAGGACAGCAATGGTATGGATTCTTTTAATAATTCCTTTGGGGCTGATGTTAAATGCACTCATGAAAATTCAGTAGGAAAAGTAACAGGTGAAGTGTGGACCAGTAGTATTGAGCTTGGGTCTATTTCAGTTGATCTTCACCTAGTTGATGTTATAGAAGGTAGAGAGGAAGAAACAGTGGATCCTACAGGACAGGGTTGCATGAGTCTCCTAGTTGGTGACATGGAGGTTATGATTGGGGACTCTTTCGATAGTCCTAAGAGTGATCTTACCTCTTTGCATGAGGTTAGCGATTCATCATCCATTGAGTCTATTTTTTGGAGGGATGATGAGGAGTTTGGGTTGGGAACTACTGCTACTCTAGTTCCAAACCAGCATGAGGACACTTTAGAAGAATATTTTGATGAGAGTCAAGCTCTCCATTGGCAGCCCACAACTTCAACTAACGAATTTTCCTTGGTCCCTAAGTCTGATTTGGAGAACCAACTAAAGGTTGGTGAAGATAAGATTGTTACAGCACTGTCACATTTTGATCATTCCTACAAGATGGTGGAAATTCATCTATGGAAGGTCCAACTAGAGGGGAGACATAGAGGTGTTGAAGAGGCTTCATCAATCTTTGATTTGCAAGCATTTAAGACAGCCATGGAGATTATGAAAAATAACTATTTAACTCTTCTTTCCGATAGAGATCACCTACTTGAATTGGGTGTCATATATTCAGATGCATTGAAGAGAAAAGAGGAAGAGGTTGATCAACTCACCACGGAGCTAGTGAAGACTAGAAAATCTTTGGAAGACTCTCAAATGGCTCTCCTTATGTCAGAAAATCAGATTGAGGAGTTGAATGTGGAGTTGAGTTTGGCTCATGCTTCACCAAAGAAATCAGAAAATCAGTCTTCTATTGTAGCCTCTTTGGATGGGCAAGAATCTTGTGTTGTGCATATGATTGAGGGACAAGGAAATGAGGGAAAAGAAGAGCAAGTGATGGGTGAAGACAAACCAGTTACATTAGAGAAGCTACATGAAGATAAGGTTTCTTGTGATGCTTCATTTGGTGAGTCTAGCATTGCTTCATCCTATCATGGTAAAGAATCAGATGGTGCTTCTATGAATATTATTCATACATATGAAAGTCCATTGAAGGTCCAAGATATTAAGGTGGATGTGAAAGTTGATCCTTTGCTTAGTGGAGCAGCCACTAGTGTTTTGAATACATGTGATGAAGGAGACATTTTACAATGGCATGATGTCATCACTGATTTGTTTGAGGACAGCAGCACTATGTCCCATCATTCTCGTGAGATAGGAGCTTGTGATCATGAGAAAGCTAATGATATGATATCACACATTGATGGCAGCCCTACACCATTTGGTAGACATGAAGATATCAAGGATGAGAGGACTGATTTTGTATATTTTGGCATTGAAGAGGTAAAGAAGTCCAAAAAGATTAACGAAGAATGGCTGCAAAAAGCCAAAGAGGCTAGATTAGTGGCTACCAATGCAAGACAGCATCTTCAAAAAGTGAAAGAAAAGATCAATCTCATCAACATAGCAAGACAAAAAAGGATAGATAACATGGGAAGACTCTTTATTCAACTACGGGATGAATCTGAAAATACACTTGATTCCCCTAAGGTTAGTTCCATGTTAGGTGATAAAAAGCAGGACTATGATGGTCAACTATTGATGGAGGTTGGTGCTTTTTACCATGACTACATAGTGAGGAGAGTTCATCACCTTTCTTTTAGTTCACATGCAAAGGATTGGTTGATGCATCGATGTGGATTGACGGGGGGCTTATACAATCCATTGTGGGATGAAGAGTTGTCATCTATAGAAGATGGAAGTAGAGCTTGCAAGTACCCAACTCAGTTGTGTATGAGGAATTACTTGCAGGGACAGCAGTCAGTTATCCATCATGCTATTATGTATTCGACAAGGTTTGCTACTTCTATGTCACATAGATTTCACATAGATACATGGTTACAGGATGATTATGGGAGTAGTAGGTATGATGGCTTGGTTAGTCAGCACGTCCATAGGAATTGGGCAGAGGATAGAGGTTGTGCTTTCATGCTTGCTAGGCAGTTGTATGGTGCACTCATGAGGGAAGAGGCACAGATATCCACTTCTGTTGATGCTAAGAGGGATCAACCCTCCACATTTGCATTGATTAGTGCAACTAGCTTAATGAGTTGGTGTCAGGAGCACTCTTCTTCTAGCTTTGGCAGTTGGAGTATTGTGGGGACACCAACATTTGCAGATGAGTTAGGAGATACTCATCTTTTCCGACAGTTGTTTGGGTCCATAACCCACAGGTCTCAGTATCAGGGAGCAGCCTCTTGGCAGATTAGTGATTCAGTTGCATACAGTATGGTGCAGCAGGTGCCACCAGTTGTCATTGGTAGTGGATTGTTGATTCTATTTTGGGATCCTGGTGGTGACGTGTTTGATTCATCACTCTATTTTGGTCCTGATGAGGTGTTCTACCACTCTTGGTGTTATGTCAGTGGTTTATGTAGAATGGTACAGTGGAAGTCAACAGGTGCGCTTTGTGACGGACTTCTAGTTTGGCACTGGGACCCAGGGATTGACATCAGAAGTGATATGTTTATTTCAGCTACAGAATTGCACAGTTTGCTGAGTTTTGGCAGGTTCTATGGCTGCAGCTATTTTCAGCGAGATTCTGATGCAGTTCCTTACAGATTCATGTGGGATCTAGGCATTAGTTATGGGATACTCTCCAGTATGTTGAGGAATCCTTTGTGTGCATCAGGGTTCCAATCAGGGTTCACTGTTGAGTTTTGTAGCATGTATATGAGGGTGATTACTTGTAGTTGCACTTTTGATCTTTATGTACATGATCTGTTTCAGATGCATAGCTCAGTTGCGTATATGCTAGATAGTGTGTATGACAGCTTAGCTTGCACAGTTATGGGAAGCAAGCATTGTCAGTATTCAGAGTTGCTTCCACTTAATGCTTATGCTCTTGCGACATCTGGCATTGGTGTTGATTTAATTCAGCAGGTTCAGTTAGTTGTGCTAGTGCTGGTGTTACAGGAGCTCTTTGGTGACATCAGGGACATTACACGGATCCTCCCTTGGGATCCAGGTGGGGAGAATTATCTTTGTAGCCAAGATTGCTTGGGGACAAGCAATTTCAAGGAGGGCGGACTGTAATGTCCCCTTTTTTTAGCTGATGTTGTTTGCGGATGGTTTAGCCTATTCCTGACCCTCGTAGGCTAATGCACATGGTTAGGGGGTCTTCTTGAGGTAGTCACCTGGTCGATGGTTGGTTTCCTGGATTCAGTTGGATGGGAAAAATAAGGGAGATAATAATTAAATTAATTATTTGTAAGGTTATTAAATAAATAAATATTATAAAGTGACCTTATATTTAATTAATTTAATAAAGTGACTTAAATAAATATTATTACATAAAGTCACTAAAATAAAATAATATTATTTTTCTAGAAGCTTCTTGAAGTGGAATTGAAAAAGTATAAAGGAAGAGGCAAGGCAAGCTTCTAGGCATCCGATTATTGACATTTGCATTTGATGAGTTTTGTGGAGCCAAGGGTTTCTGCATATTTGGTCTTTGGGAACGGAAACTCCCATAGATTAGCATAACTGAGGTGGTGAAATATCCTCTGAAGGGTTGCAAATTGGAAGGGATACTTCAGTCTTTTCATTTGTGCTTAAATCTGCAGTATTAACCAGGGGTTTGGAGGTATCAATTTACATTTCAGAAGTTTTCTATTGGCTGCTACAGTGTTTGCTACAGTGTTTTTGCTACAGTACGCTACAGTGTTTTGCTACAGTGATTTGCTACATTAGCGCTACAATGACGCTACAGTGCGCGCTACAGTGCATGCTACAGTGATTTGCTACAGTGCGCGCTACAGTGATTTGCTACAGTACGCTACAGTGTTGCTACAGTGCCGTGAATAGTAATGCTACAGTACGGGGCAGCTAGGAGAGGGTTTCAATTTGGGTTTGGAAGGGACTCCTTTCCTTGGTTGATGAGAAGGCTGGGTGCTACACTTGAGAGGCACGATTGGGGCTTGAGAGGGACGTTTATGAGCTATTTTGAGGCTGCCATTCCTTCATCTTCGTCATTGATTCACAGCAAATTACATTTCCAGGTTCTTTCATGAGTTAGCATCTTTATATCAGCATTGTTTCATAGTTGTCATTTTAGGAGTTGCATAAAATTGTAGAGCCAAGAGTCTTGGCCATTCATATCAGCATTGTATTAAACTATATATCTCAATAAAGGAGTGATAAGTTGTAGGCCATCTATTTGATGTAATGTGCATATTAATATCCATCATGATTAGCATAATAGTATGCATGCCAAGTGTTTGACAAAATGTCAATTGGCTGTAGGTGTGCATTTCATATCTAATTTTCATGTATATGCATCAAAAATACCAAAAGAGAAGTCATATATGTATTTAGATTAATGCTTAGACATTATAGTTTGGATTTATGAGCATTTAGAATACTCAGCTATCATTATCAAGCAAAAATATCAGACTGAAAACACAGACTAGCAAGCATTGGGTTTACATCAGAAGTGTTTGACAATATTTCTTGAGCCTCTAATCAGCAAAATAAGGTCTGAAATAGCAAGGGATATTACACGTTAGCAAGCCAGGTCAGCCAAACCTAAGCTAACAGCCACATCCATGCTTCTTGAAGTCCAAACATATCATGCTGACCATAGAGAGACACTCCACAACATCCACACACCTTTCTAAAACATTCAACACCATTATAATCTTCTGCAACACTACCATAACCACCTGAAACAAAGAATGTCTTCATTATGCACATCAGGATACACTACCATTGAACACCAACACAAGAACTAAACTTACAGAGCAATCCATCACTAGAAACTTCAAGGGAAGGTAGATATAGACTTTATAAGCATATTCTTAGATCCATAGGACAAGAAGCCTCAATGCAGAGAAATGCAGAGCAATCTCATTTCTCCCAGACAGTCTTCTACACAGGTAAACACTCTATCAAACACATCTTCCACTGTCGCATGATCCAAAACCTGAAACTTTGGATATAACACCTCTAAACACCTTTGATAAATACTTCCAAACTACATAAGCATATCTTCAACTAAGAAGAAATACGGAGCACAACACTGAGCACATCTCTGTCACACTACACACCTTTTTATTTGAATTTTCTCAAAAGCACTTGGAAACCAAGTGAACTACTTTTTAGAGGTTGACATCAATGACAATACCAACAAGTTTCCAACAATCTCCTCCTTTGTCATTGATGGCAACACCAACTTTCTGAAAAACCATCAAGACCTAAAGTAATCAATTAGCAGCTCAATAGTACCCCCTTGACTAGAACAACTCTTACTCTTCACACAATTTCTTGCACAATGGTTTTTAAACCACCTTAATTCTCCCCCCCTTTGATATTAATGGAAAAGGGCCACACCTTCAACACCACCAAGCACTTGCTTTCTCTCCACTACTTTCACTTTTTTGCACTCTCCCCCTTAGGGTCATAAGATATGCTCTATCTAACTGCACCAATCCAACAGTAATATCACTATGTACTCCCCCTAAGAGGTAGCTTCTAACATCAGTCTAGGACAAAGAATGTATCTTGAAATGCTTCTTAGACAGATGCAGACACTTATGCATGTAATTAAAAATAGGAGCTGTAATAACCCCTAACTTCTGTTGGAGATACTCAAAATTATCTTTAGGAAGAGCCTTTGAAAATATATCTACAATTTTGTCCTTAGTGGGCACATACTCCAATTTCACCTCACTCTTTGCAACATTCTCTCTTAAGAAGTGATACCAGATTGAAATATGTTTTGTTCTTGAATGCATTACCAGATTCTTTAAAATGTTGATAGAACTTGTATTATCACATAATATAGATGTCACCAATTTTTCACCTACAGCTCAAATTGGTAGAGTTGAAATAGGCATTGGATCAACAAACATCAGAAATATGCAAGAGAGCCTGAAAATCAAACATCACAAGAGCATTAAATTTCATTATTTTATCAAACATGTTTGTTCACTATGTAGGTATAGGTGAAATCTTGTTGCTGATTCATTTTTGATGATATTTCATCATGTGGTGAAAAAATGGGCTCCCACAAGGGTTGAGCTCAACATGCTGGCCCCAAGTCTTAAGAGGAATGTAGAAACAGTCTGAAAGAGCAACAATATCACATAAAGACCTTGCAAAAATAAGGATATCAGTCACGTGTTTCAGCCATATATCAAAAACTGCGATCTAGGTTTTTGATATTTTTGGTCAGAAATTATAAGACAAGAATATGAAAAAATATTTTGAATTTCTCACCAACCCAGTTTGTAGTTTTTGAGGAACAATTAGAGGTACAAGACCCAACAAAATAAAGATAGAAGTCATGTGTTTCAGTCATATCTCAAAAAATATGATCTGGGTTTTTTAGATTTTTGGAAAAAAATTATAAGCGTATAACATGGACAAAACAATTTAAATTTCTCACCAACCCAGTTCGTAAGTTTTGAGTAATACTCACAATAGCAGCACCCAAACTGGAGTAAAAAATGTTAAGTGCTAAATAAAGAAACAAAATGCAAAAAGGTCGTGGCTTTCACTATAAGGCATTTTTTTTACCTTTGATTTTTTACATAAATCAAATACCTTGGTTATTTTTAGGTATTTCTAAATACCTTTGCATATATTTTGTAAACTTTGCATATATTTAGAATTTTGCAAGTTGTAAAAGCCATGGTGGGCCATCTTTCTATTTTGCAAATTTGAATGTGCAAATAAATGTAAGGCACTATTAAAGTAATATTTTATAAATTACTTTAATAGATGTCAAATAAATACAGAAAATAAATAGCAAGTGCACTCAATAAGGAAAGTCCAGTTCACTTGCCTTCTTTTTACTTAAGTTCCCATTATGCAAAAAGGAAAGGGGTGAACTGAAACTTCTATTTCTAATTTTCAGTGCCTTTGGTATCCTTTTTGGGTAGATAGCTGGCTGGTTTTTTAGAAAGCCTTTTGGCTATATATATGAGAATAAAAACACAGGATAGGTAGTTTAGATTATTGTTTCTTCTCTCTTGTTCACCTATAGAGAGCTCAAGTAAACACTTTTTTGTAAGGACCCGACTCATCCTTAATCAAATAACACTAAACTCTAAATTTGAAAATACCGATGAATACAAATTTTTATCTGGAAGATGTAGGAAATGTGAAATTCTTCTAAGAAGTGCTTAATGCATGATATAGAAATGTGATGAAACTTGAATTTAGTTTCCTAGAATCATCAAGTTCTTAAAAGATCACCAATTTTAAATCTAGTGAAGAGAGAGTAGATTACGAGAGAAGGTACATTATGAAAGATAACCTATAAGAACAATGGATCACACATACCTTAAGTTCTTCATTATGTCCTGCATTTACTTCTAATAACTTGCCTGCTCCCCAGAGATTGTATCCTTATCATTTGCACAAAACTAACTAGACAGTCTTTTGTTAACACAACTCAGAAATCACTACACAGAATCTATAAAAGAATAACCTACATCTAGGGGACCTGAGTACTGGGGGCATCCTTCGCCATCCAGACAGTCTACATACCCTATATCCACGGGATCGAGGCCCCCTATTTCGGATGTGACTAACGCGGGGAATGCGAATATGTAGTTCTATTTTTCACTATGTTTGGTGTAACTGTGAGCAGGTACCCAGCCCTTTCTAGGGTTATTCCCTGCTCCAGACAGTTCTTCGTCGGCTGCCACCCACTTGGCGAAATAGGGATGGAAGTTAGTCCACTACCACAAACACCTAAATGGGTGTTTGTCAGTTAGTCCTAGTGTGGAGGAATCCCTATCAGGTGTCTGCCCAAGAAATCTAGTTTGCTTCCTCAAGCCAAATTAGGTAATTTCATGACTAAGTTCATTCCTGGTTCCCTAGTGCTTTCTGATCACTAAGATTCACGAAGACGAGGTGAGAGCATATGGCAGATAATATTTTTGATTCAAACTAGTTACCCTATTTACAAGTCATTTCTGATTTAGACTCCCGTTGCTAGTAAGCCTCACGTGCTAATCATCATACAATTATTTCGATAGACTCATCCTTTCCTTTTAGTTAATCTTCTTAATGAGATATCCGAGGAGAATTTCCTTTCCTACGGATTTAACTTGACATGTCCCTTATTACTCCCCGACAATTTAGAGGGACGGTGCCTAGACGTCATTGTTGCAGCTATGTTAGGCACGAGGTACTTGGTTCAACGCGACGGCATTACCCGTAAATGTGACATAGAGGTACCATAAATACCGAACACTGTGATTTGTTTGAGTTTGGATGTTTATTTAGAAGGTTTACCTCTCTAGTAGAAAAGAAAAACTTTTATGATAACTTAAAAGGAAATGAGAAGAAATAAACTTCTTTGCTTGCATGTAAAGAATAAGATTAGGTATAAACAATTGTACACATAATGCCAGAAGATACTAATTCACTTCACATTACTCGTAACATAAACCAGAAAATTTACTTAAGCTTTCAATCTAAGATGATATGATAATTACTTGGTCTAACATCAAGTAAAATTTATTCAAAATAAAACAATAATCGGTAGTCGCATATCAAATTAATCTTTGTTTCAAATGTAAGGTACTAAATCCTTTTCTTGCATAATCGTTTCAAACTTATATATTTATATATATGGAACTAGATTAAGGCTTGTAATCTAACAAGATAAGTTATCCAACAAGAGTTTAACTTAACTTCTTTAGTTGAGATTATCAATTCCTAACCATGATAAATAATGTTGACTTCTAATTCAAAGGTCAAAATGAGGGGTTCATCGGTCACATTTTGAGATTAGGGGAAATTATTTTAAAAAAAACTAAATTTTCATTTTGTACTTTCTAAAAGCATTTAAGATTAACAATTGTTTAAAGAATTATTGCAAATCCATCTTTGATTCTCACTATAGGCTTCTACTAAGTATTTGACCCAACCCTTGATGTTGAAATCTATTCCCAAGGAACAAAAGTTTATGTATTTACTCGATGATATAATATAGCGTTCCAAGGATATTGGTCCCTTATAATACTTTATGAAGCAGACGTACACATACAATGTTATTGAGTTGATCAATTCAAATAACAAGGTACAATAACAAAATATGGTATAACGAATCTCTCGAGGTATCTTAAGCAACAATATAAGAAGGAAGGAACTTCATAGAGAAATATTAGGTTTAGTATTTATTTCTTTTAAGTAACTATATTAATTGAATTTTAATTTAATTCAAGGATGAAGATTTGTTTAATTATTTTTTTTATAAAAAACTCTTTAAACTTGTATATACTAATAACTAATTTTTGTGGGACTTCCATATCAAAATATATTTACAGATTTTCTCTCTCTTATCTAATCCTAAGAGAATTTTGTTTGGTTCTCACATCTTATAAAAGTATTATTCTAATCCAACCCACTCCTTCAAACAATGTCATACAATCCAAAGTTTACAATATGAAAATGATCCTAAGAGGTATGGGTTATGGGCCCATAATGCAACTTAAAATTGACTTGTGTAAGAAATAAGGATGTTAGTTCTAAAAACTAGTTTCTCCAAAATGGATACAATTTACCAAATGGAAACTAGCATGGATAGACAAACTTTACCATTGCAAATAATAATTCACTAATTATATTTTGAAGAAAACTTCCCTGTATAATAGGGTACTAATTGAATAGAAAAGTTAAATGTAATACTACTAATGATGTCATCTCTTATTGAGATGTCATGATGTATAAATTAGTCTTCTTAGAGATTCATGAATCATCCAACTATTGAACTTACATGAGTCAATTATAAAGGTTACCCTTAATATGATCATGATTTTGGATTAAATAGACTATGCATAGGAAACTTCTTCACTAATTTATACATACTAGACTCATTCATTATAATAAAATCCCAAGGGATAGAGAATGCAATATACACTTGGGCTCCTTGAAAACTCTGATCAAGGTTCCCAGCTCTAACAAACATCTCTTCAGTCATGTGCCTATGCTATACTATTTAAAACTTTATGGAACAATGCAATCTCTGGCTATGAACAACACTTGTTCCAAAAGATGTGGAATGATGTCAGTGAGGTCTCCCTTAAACAGGAGCAAACGAGATCCTCTTCCTTTGAGACTACCATCTAAGTCATCAAGGCGCTCCAATAAAAAAAATGAATTTTGTTGATATCCACACGAGCAACCCAAGAGAAGGAGCACTGGGGTCTAGTTCCAAAAACCATGGATCCAAAACAAACATTGGGTATACATTTTTAGCATCCTGGCATGCCTATTCTAGAGTAGGGTTGTCATGGATTCTTGGCCCCTTTCTAAACAATATCAAAGAATTCCCTTCCATTGGTTTCTGTTTAGCAAAACCAGAACGACTACAGGTATGAAGAAGCCAAGGAAGCTTGTATGCTCTTGTGGGTCTGAACACTACAGAGTTGAACATGACCAAAACTCACAATGGTGTTCATTTCTTCTAGGGATGATCAAAAGATAATAAGATGGGGGCAATGGAATGATGGTACCACCATAGGTTCTCCTTGGGTATATGCATTGGAAGCATAATTGAATTGCATTCGTCACCATTTTGGGTGAGGAGGTTTGTGGGTACGTGCACTGTTTGACAAAATGCCTGAAAGAAATGTAATCCAAATGAATAGAATGATTTCAGGCTATGTACAAAATGGATTTGTTAAAAAAATATGGTAGAAACAATCAAGCAAATGCAATCCGCAAGTCTAAAATCAGACTTCGTAGCTTTGCCAACATCCTCACAACCTGTGTGAAAATGGGAGCTTTTGAACAGGGTACAGATACCCATCAAAACTTAATGGAAGGAGGAATTTTGTCAAATGTTGTAGTTGCGACTACCCTGGTAGACATGTATGCAAAGCATGGAAGCATAGACAAGCACATGAGCTCTTTGACTGGACGCCTCACATGATTGTAGGGTATTCACAAAATGGATTTGGTGGAAAGACTTTTGAAACCTTTCAAGAAAATGTAATTTAGAAGACATAAACCCAGATTCCACAACCTATGCTAGCGTTCTTCTTGCCTATGTTAAATTGATGCTTGGAAACAGGGTATGGACATCCATAACAGCAGAACAGAAGGGGGATTTTTGACAAATCTTATAGTTGGAAATATTTTGGTAGACATATATAAAAAAATGAGGAATCATAGACAAATCACATGAACTATTTGATAGAATACGTCAAATAGATGTCATCTTATGAAATATAATGATTCTGGGATAAACACAAAATGGGAATGCTCTCAAAATGAAACTCTCCATAACACATCCTAACATTGTAAACTTTGCTTATGTCCTAGGTGCATGTAGCATGCAGGTTTAGTGGATGAGAGCTGTACATACTTCAATCATATGAGTAACCCTTATTGCATTACAACTACAGTTGATGGTTATGTGCGGTGTGGTTGACCTTCTTCACAGTGCTGGTGATCTTAAGGATGCCCTAAAATTTATCATTAAGATGCCAATTAAACCTATGGTGGTTGTGTGGGTGTGTTTTCTGGATGCTCGTAGATCTCACATGAATATAGGCTTAGGAGTATTTATAGTGATGCTGCATGCTACAACGACCAACATCTATGCAGAAGTGGGTGGATGCATTGAGGTTCAAATGGTAAGGAGATTGGTGAATGATAGAGGAATTAAAAGGATCCCTTGATGTGATTAGATTTAAGGCCATACATTAATACACATTTTTCATGTAGGAGACTGACCACATCCATAGACAATGGAGATGCAAGCAAAGTTGGAGAAGTTGGCTTGGAAAGATGAAGGCAACAGGGTATTTTCTAGATTCAAGACATTTACTTAATGAAAATGCTCTGGTAGCTATATACACATACTGTTTGATAGAATGCCTTAAAGAGAGATCAACAATTGTGGTATATGCACAAAACGGTTCTGTTAAAAAGGCTTTTGAAATTTTCAAGCAATTGACGTTGGCAGGTGGGCGTAAGGCTAAATTTACAACCTTTGCCAGTATTCCCTTAGATGCCTTCGAATAGGGTATGGACAAAAAGCTATTCGGAAGGGAAAATTTTCATTAGAGTTTATAGTTGGAAATCCTCTAATACACATGTATGCAGGACGTGAAAGTCTAGACAGGGTAGAGCAATTTGACAAAATGACTTAAAGAAATCTGATCTGCAGGGTACGTTCAAAATCAGTTTCATGAAAAGACCTTAGAAACTTTTAAGCAATTGCAACTGGCGAGTGTAAAGCCAGATTCTGTCATTGTCCACCCTGCCTATGCCTGTGTGGCTCTAGAATAGGGTATGGATAGCCGTTCAAGCAAAAAGGAAAAGGGGTGGGTTTATTTCAAACAAAGTAGTTACATATGCCACGTTCATTCACAAAACTTACACACAGTTTGCATATTTCAATCATCCTAAACATTCATCAAAATGAATTTAAAATCTAAAATTAACAAGCATTCAAGAACCAAACTTTCAAAAGAAAGAAAACAAAATGAGGGGAGAAGAACTCTTATAGTTTTCTCCAGCACTCCCAAACTAGGGATGAGTGTCTCTTCCTAAAAATTCCATCCAATTTATAGAAAACTTGATCCATTTGGAGGAACTCCAAGTCTTGAGTCAAGTCTTCCAATTAATTGCCCTCTCCCTCTTTTCCAATTTGCCATTTAATTCTTGTGGAAAAGGACTCTCCAATTTTCCACTAGTCATAAATTTAAGGAGAAAAATGACTCATCTCATAAATTGGAGTCTTGACTTGAGAATGAGGGGGAAAGTTCCACATTTATTGCCCTTTCTAGAAGTGTCCTCATTTTTAGAATTTTAAATTGGGACTATATTTTGTTTTTATTATTTAATTTTATTGGCTTTTATATTATTACAATAGTATTCCAATTCGAATTCAAAATTCAAATGTGGGTTGTGGCATCCTTCTCCCCTAAATTTATGCATCGTCCTGATGCATAAGGTCAAAACATATATATAAGTCCATAGAAATAAGCATCGTTTACTATTAGTATGCTTGCCTACCTTCATAGTCTATCCTACAACAAAGTAGTCTATCATAGAGTACCATCTACATATAATTGTTTGTATCATCTAAACATCATTGAAGTTATAGTTCGTAATTAAAATTCTACTAGGTTCGAAAATGATAAAGTATCCATGTATTATCATGAAAATGTGAGTTTAAGAAACTACTTTAATTTTTTAAACCTGATTGAGTATATCATTGCAACTTGTCCTCAAGTTGAGAATGTTGATTATTCTAGTATACTCGTTCATTTGAATTTTTCTGTGTCTAGAATAAACACTTGCAGAGGTTGTTAGACATATCATGTTATGATGTTAATCATGGTGTTGTTTAGCCATGCTTCTAAGATTTTCATGTTGGTATGTAGCAATTCATCACAAAGTACTTGTTTTTTCAATGCAAATTAAAGTAATAAATGATCATAAGTTACCAAAGATGCCATTTTAAATCATTACTTCATCATGTAAGCAACTCCCCCATAATTATCTTTAGGAGCCTTTTAAGTGTAATAATAAGTGAATAAAATTAAGGAATAAATCTAACTTGCAAGAGTGTCATCATTAAGAACCTTATTATCATAGCTAGCTAATATAATTTTTTCATGATTTATATCATGGAACGGTGTTATCAAATGTGTGTCATTCCACATGTGAACTGATTAAGGTAAAACATCTCCTATGCTCATGGATTTGTTATGAGAATGGTATATTCAAGGGCAAATGAAGTGAAAGTATTCCAAAATAGATTCAATGTCAAGGGGTCAAATTATTATCATATCAACTGCGAGAATCAAAATATTATTACTTTCTAACATCTCTTCAGGAGATTCCTTTCCATCTAAGAAGGCTCTTACCTTAGTCCGTAATAAAGATATGTACACTTGCTCCTCACTTTGGTTCCCGACTATTTTCTGTCATAGAGAGTAAAATATTCATAGATATAATCAATCCTATCCAAAGTCGCCATCAAATAATTTTCTTTCTTTATACTGTGTTATCTTCTCAATCCACCTTCAAGTTAGTTTCTCTCATGCATAAGAGGGTCACATTTATTGTTCTCGTTTCCTTTCAATCATACTTGACCATAATAAAAATCCTACCATACTCAAGGTCCAACTGTTGGATCTTATTATTCATATGCTTAATTTTCTCTCATTTTAAAACCTACTTTTCTATTATTACAATGCTTGCGATTCACTTTAAAATTCCATCGTCAAAGATAAATCAACTTTTTAAGTGCGACAAATAAAAATTTAGGTTCATAGATTCTCGCTTGGTAATCCATCATTATCAAAATTTTTAGTTACATTTGAAGTTTACTCCAACATGTGCTAGAATCCAAGAGTAATGATGCACTACTATAGATTAGAAGAATTATATTCTCTTAGTCAATCTGAGTACTCAGGAAATAGCCAATCCGGGCTAAAGTGTCCAAAACAGGACATACTGAAATAAAGCTAATTGGGCTCTTCTGTCCTTTGGGCAAACTGGTAAATGCAGTTCAGTCACACTATTATCTTCACTTTCATTTTCTAAACAAACTTCTACAGCATCACGAAACATCACAAAGTTTAGGCTTAGATTTCAAGTTTTCATTTTCTTCTCTGCATGCTACAAGTGACTTTTCCAACTAATTAACATGTTCCTTAAATCCTGTTATTTCACTCTTTTGTAAACTGTTCTCCCTTTTCAATTCTTTCAAACCTTCTTTTGTTCCTCTATTCCAACTCTTCAAGTCTTCAATATCTTTAAACAATGTCAACTCCGCTTCCAGTTCCTCATTTTTTTCTTTTTGCATTTTTTAGTTCTTCTTTAAGGACATCATATTTGTCTTCTCCTAGTTCCTATATCAACAACTTTGAATTACACCTTTTGATTTCACACAATTCTCCAAAATAATGGCCAAATGACCTAGACTGGTCAAACGGATCAAAATTTTATCCAATAGGTAAACACAACAACCATACGGGCTAAATAGGACAGGAATCATTATGCTCTGGCCAGAGACTTTTGACTCCTTCGGGATCAATATGAGTCCATGAGTCACTTCCTGGAGACCATAGTACCTGCCCAAGAACTGTGCTGAGGATATCAACCAGGGATACACAATATCAACTTGTACACACCTCAGTTTTGGCAAAGCTGGGTACAAGTAATCCACCCTAGGGATTCTTCTGAGTACTAGTGACTTCCATTATTCTGGTATTGTATAAACATTATACACATCAACACTCAAGTGAAAGGTAACAATTATAGCGATCATGCATGCTGATTTATCAAAAAGTTTTCCAAACTTTCCATCCATCTCTCTTCACAACTGTCACATCAATTGGTGCCACCTTAGGGCTTGTTATCTAAAAGTAGTGCTAGCATCCCAAAATTGATAGTAGCTTCCCAAAATAGAAGTCCATGAATGTCATTAGTTTCTAAAAAGTCAATAGCTGTCTCTAGTACTCATCATATAGTCTCACCTCCAAGGAAAACCAATATCATTGATATCTTAGTGCCAAGTAACCGAGAAATAAAGATGGTTTTCAGGGCCCTCTCAAGAACCCCTCCGCACATTTCCTAATACATTGCTTGCATTTGTTTAAGGTGTTATCCTCCAAGAGGGAGGTATGCAAGAAATAGACACATAGATCTAGGGGGATGGATGGATTATGACTGCCCCATACCAGTCCCATCTGTAACCCCATCCTCACAATAGAATCTCCCTAGGCCACCTACTCTCCCATACAACCTGCGAGGGCCCTACCTATATATGGCAGTTTTACAGAAGTCACATTACTCCACACATGCCAGCAGTTGTAAAATTAAAAATGCCTCAAATCAAGAAGGATTAAGTGAAACAAGTCAATAAGTTAAATCTTCAATTAAAATAAAACAAAACAAGAAGAAGTGAAGATCAAAGATAGCAACTATTGCAACATCCCAAGTTCAACAAAGAACATGTCCTTGAGGCAAAAGGACCATCTCAAAATTTAAATAAAAAAATAAAACACTGCGGCTTAACACTTAAGTAAAATCTTTAACACAAGAATAAATAATGCTACAATCTCATAAAATTTGCACATTACAAGCACCATGTAGCCTTACAACAAGACCACCTAAGGGGAGTATGGAAACTGGGTGGACTTCTATCACTCAAATAGCTAAATCGTATAGTGGTCTCAAACCACATAGAGAACAATGATAATCGCCATGTCACATTAAGCATTCCCCACACAACCTGAAACAACCTTATTATACTTCTATATCGAAAATTCACATGAATAGTCACATGCCCCTATACAACCCAGGGCATGCCATTCTAAAAAGATTATGATATGCCACAAGAGGAATTAGCCACAGAATATGATATCTACTTCACAAGTCTTACAGTTGTCATGTACCCAACTACTATTGTCTCATTACACATACCATTACTGTCATTAAGCCATCCACTTTTCCCTCTAGTGAGGGTTTACTTACAACCTTATCATTTCTTTTTCTTTTCATGTTTCTATCAATGTTTATCATTAACTGGATTATCATTAGATCGCAAGAGGGGGAATACTATTAGCCTTATGTCTTAATTCTGACCATGTTTAGGTTAGCAGATCTTCAGGCCTAGTGTCTGAACCAAAATCTCTGATACCACATGTAAGGACCCGACTCATCCTTAATCAAATAACACTAAACTCTAAATTCAAAAATACCGATGAATAAAATTTTTTATCTGGCAGATGTAGGAAATGTGAAATTCTACTAAGAAGTGCTTAATGCATGAAATAGAAATGAGATGAAACTTGAATTTAGTTTCCTAGAATCATCAATTTCTTAAAAGATCACCAATTTTAAATCTAGTGAAGAAAGAGTAGATTACGAGAGAAGGTACATTATGCAAGATAACCTATAAGAACAATGGATCACACATACCTTAAGTTTTTCATTACGTCCTGCATTTACTTCTGACAACTTGCCTTCTCCCCAGAGACTGTATCCTTATCATCTACACAAAACTAACTAGACAATCTTTTGTTAACACGACTCAGAAATCACTACACATAATCTATAAAAGAATACCCTACATCCATGGGACGTGAGTACTGGGGACATCCTTCACCATCCAGACTGCCTACCTACCCTGTATCCACGGGATCAAGGCCCCCTCCTTCAGATGTGACTAATGTGGGGAATACGAATATGTAGTTCTATTTTGCACTATGTTTGGTGTAACTGTGAGCGGGTACCCAGCCCTTTCTAGGGTTATTCCCTGCTCCAGATAGTTCTTCGTCAGCTGCCACCCACTCGGTGAAACAAGGACGGAAGTTAGTCCACTACCACAAACACCTAAATGGGTGTTTGTTAGTTAGTCCTAGTGTGGAGGAATCCCTATCAGTTGTCTGCCCAAGAAATCTAGTTTGCTTCCTCAAGCCAAATTAGGTAATTTCATGACTAAGTTCATTCTTGATTCCCTAGTGCTTTCTAATCACTAAGATTTGCAAAGACGAGGTGAGAGCATATGGCAGATAGGATTTCTTATTCGAACTAGCTACCCTATTTACAAGTCATTTCTGATTTAGACTCGCGTTGCTAGTAAGCCTCACGTGCTAATCATCATACAATTATTTCAATAGACTCATCCTTTCCTTTTAGTTAATCTTCTTAATGAGATATCCGAGGAGGTTTTCCCTTCCTACGGATTTAACTTGACATGTCCCTTATTACTCCCCAACGATTTAGAGGGACGGTGCCCAGATGTCATTGTTGTAGCTATGTTAGGCACAAGGTACTTGGTAGAACGCGACGACATTACCCATAAACGTGACACAGAGGTACCGTAAATACCGAACACTGCGATTTGTTTGAGTTTGGATGTTTATTTAGAAGGTTTACCTATCTAGTAGAAAAGAAAAACTTATATGATAACTTAAAAGGAAATGAGAAGAAATAAACTTCTTTTCTTGCATGTAAAGAATAAGATTAGGTATAAACAATTGTACACATAATACCAAAAGATACTAATGCACTTCACATTACTCGTAACAAAAACTGGAAAAGATACTTAAGCTTTCAATCTAAGATGATATGATAATTACTTGGTCTAACATCAAGTAAACTTTATTCAAAATAAAACAATAATCGGTAGTCGCATATCAAATTAATCTTTGTTTCAAATGTAAGGTACTAATTCCTTTTCTTGCATTATTGTTTCAAACTTATATATTTATATATATGGAACTAGATTAAGGCTTGTAATCTAACAAGATAAGTTATCCAACAAGAGTTTAACTTAACTTCTTTAGTTGAGATTATCAATTCCTAACCATGATAAATAATGTTGACTTCTAATTCAAAGGTCAAAATGAGGGGTTCATCGGTCGCATTTTGAGATTAGGGAAAATTGTTTCAAAAAAACTAAATTTTCATTTTGTACTTTCTAAAGCATTTAAGATTAACAATTGTTTAAAGAATTATTGCAAATCCATATTTGATTCTCACTATAGGCTTCTACTAAGTATTTGACCCAACCCTTGATGTTGAAATCTATTCCCAAGGAACAAAAGTTTATGTATTTACTCAATGATATAACATAGCGTTCCAAGGATATTGGTCCCTTATAATACCTTATGAAGTAGACGTACACATACGATGTTATTGAGTTGATCAATTCAAATAACAAGGCACAATAACAAAATATGGTATAATGAATCCCTCGAGGTATCTTAAGAAACAATATAAGAAGGAAGGAACTTCATAGAGAAATATTAGGTTTAGTATTTCTTTCTTTTAAGTAACTATATTAATTGGATTTTAATTTAATTCAAGGATGAAGATTTGTTTAATTATTTTTTGTATAAAAAACTCTTTAAACTTGTATATACTAATAACTAATTTTTTGTGGGACTTCCATATCAAAATATATTTAGAGATTTTCTCTCTCTTGTCTAATCCTAAGAAAATTTTGTTTGGTTTTCACATCTTATAAAAGTATTATTCTAATCCAACCCACTCCTTCAAACAATGTCATACAATCCAAAGTTTACAATATGAAAATGATCCTAAGAGGTATGGGTTATGGGCCCATAATGCAACTTAAAATTGACTTGTGTAAGAAATAAGGATGTTAGTTCTAAAAACTAGTTTCTCCAAAATGGATACAATTTACCAAATGGAAATTAGCATGGATAAACAAACTTTACCATTACGAATATTAATTCACTAATTACATTTTGAAGAAAACTTCCTTGTATAATAAGGTACAAATTGAATAGAAAAGTTAAAAGTAATACTACTAATGATGTCATCTCTTTATTGAGATCTCGTGATGTATAAATTAGCCTTCTTAGAGATTCATGAGTCATCCAACTATTGAACTTACATGAGTCAGTTATAAAGGTTACCCTTAATATGATCGTGATTTTGGATTAAATAGACTCTGCATAGAAAACTTCTTCACTAATTTATACATACTAGACTCATTCATTATAATAAAAGCCCAAGGGATAGAGAATTCAATATACACTTGGGCTCCTTGAAAACTCTGATCAAGGCTCCCAGCTCTAACAAACATCTCTTCAATCATGTGCCTATGCCATACTGTCTAAAACTTTCTGGAACAATGCAATCTCTGGCTATGAACAACACTTGTTCCAAAAGCTGTGGAATGACGTCAGTGAGGTCTCCCTTAAATAGGAGTAAACGAGATCCTCTTCCTTTGAGACTACCATCTAAGTCATCAAGGTACTCCAATAAAAAAACTGAATTTTTTTGATATCCACATGAGCAACCCAAGAGAAGGAGCACTGGGGTCTGGTTCCAAAAACCATGGATCCAAAACAAACATTGGGTATACATTTTTAGCATCCTAGCATGCATATTCTAGAGCATGGTTGTCATGGATTCTCAGCCCCTTTCTAAACAATATCAAAGAATTCCCTTCCATTGGTTTCTGCTTAGAAAAAATGGAATGACTACAGGTATGAAGAAGCCAAGAAATCTTGTATGCTCTTGTGGGTCTGAACACTACAGAGTTGAACATGCACCAAAAATCAGAATGGTGTTCATTTCTTCTAGGGACGATCAAAAGATAATAAGATGGGGGCAATGGAATGATGGTACCACCATAGGTTCTCCCTGGGTATATGCATGGGAAGCATAATTGAATTGCATTTGTCACCATTTGGGGTGAGGAGGTTTGTGGGTATGTGCACTATTTGACAAAATGCCTCAAAAAAATGTAATCCAAATGAATAGAATGATTTCAGGCTATGTACAAAATGGATTTGTTAAAAAAATATGGTAGAAACAATCAAGCAAATGCAATCGGCAAGTCTAAAATTAGACTTTGTAGCCTTTGCCAACATCCTCACAGCCTGTGTGAAAATGGGAGCTTTTGAACAGGGTACAGATACCCATCAAAACTTAATGGAAGGAGGAATTTTGTCAAATGTCTTAGTTACGACTACCCTGGTAGAGATGTATGCAAAGCATGGAAGCATAGACAAGCACGTGAGCTCTTTGACTGGATGCCTCACATGATTGCAGGGTATTCACAAAATGGATTTGGTGGAAAGACTTTTGAAACCTTTCAAGAAAATGTAATTTGGCAGACATAAAGCCAGATTCCACAACCTATTCCAGCGTTCTTCTTGCCTATGTTAAATTGATGCTTGGAAATATGGTATGGACATCCATAATAGCAGAACAAAAGGGGGATTTTTGACAGATCTTATATTTGGAAATATTCTGGTAGACATATATACAAAAATGAGGACTCACAGACAAATCGCATGAACTGTTTGACAGAATACGTCAAATAGATGTCATCTTATGAAATATAATGATTCTTGGATAAGCACAAACTGGGAATGCTCTCAAAATGAAACTCTCCATAACACATCCTAACATTGTAAGCTTTGCTTGTGTCCTAGGTGCATGTAGCATGCAGGTTTAGTGGATGAGAGCTGTACATACTTCAATCATATGAATAACCCTTATTGCATTACAACTACAGTTGATGGTTATGTGCGGTGTGGTTGACCTTCTTCACAGTGCTGGTGATCTTAAGGATGCCCTAAAATTTATCATTAAGATGCCAATTAAACCTGTGGTGGTTGTGTGGGTGTGTTTTCTGGATGCTCATAGATCTCACATGAATATAGGCTTAGGAGTATTTACAGTGATGCTGCATGCTACATCGACCAACATCTATGCAGAAGTGGGTGGGTGCATTGAGGTTCAAATGGTAAGGAGATTGGTGAATGATAGAGGAATTAAAAGGATCCCTAGATGTGATTAGATTTAAGGCCATACATTAATACACATTTTTCATGTAGGAGACTGACCACATCCATAGACAATGGAGATGTAAGCAAAGTTGGAGAAGTTGGCTTGGAAAGATGAAGGCAACAGGGTATTTTCCATATTCGAGACATTTACTTAATGAAAATGCTCTGGTAGCTATATACGCAAATTGTTTGATAGAATTCCTTAAAGAGAGATCAACAATTGTGGTATATGCACAAAACAGTTCTGTTAAAAAGGCTTTTGAAATTTTCAAGCAATCGACGTTGGCAGATGGGTGTAAGGCTAAATTTACAACCTTTGCCAGCATTCCCCTTAGATGCCTTCGAATAGGTTATGGACATAAAGCTATTCAGAAGGGAAAATTTTTATCAGAGATTATAGTTGGAAATCCTCTAATACACATGTATGCAGGACGTGAAAGTCTAGACAGGCCAGAGCAATTTGACAAAATGACTTAAAGAAATCTGATCTGCAGGGTACGTTCAAAATGGGTTTCATGAAAAGACCTAGGAAACTTTTAAGCAATTGCAACTAGCGAGTGTAAAGCCAGATTCTATTACTGTCCACCCTGCCTATGCCTATGTGGCTCTAGAACAGGGTATGGATAGTTGTTCAAGCAAAAAGGAAAGGGGGTGGGTTTATTTCAAATGAAGCAGTTACATATGCCACGTTCATTCACAAAACTTACACATAGTTTGCATATTTCAATCATCCTAAACATTCATCAAAATAAATTTAAAATCTAAAATTAACAAGCATTCAAGAACCAAACTTTCAAAAGAAAGAAAACAAAATGAGGGGAGGAGAACTCTTACGGTTTTCTCCAGCACTCCCAAACCAGAGATGAGTGTCTCTTCCTAAAAAATCCATCAAATTTATAGAAAACTTGACCCATTTGGAGGAACTCCAAGTCTTGAGTCAAGTCTTCCAATTAATTGCCCTCTCCTTCTTTTCCAATTTGCCATTTAATTCTTGTGGAAAAGGACTCTCCAATTTTCCACTAGTCATAAATTTAAGGAGAAAAATGACTCATCACATAAATTGGAGTCTTGACTTGAGAATGAGGGGGAAAGTTCCTCATTTATTGCCCTTTCTAGAAGTGTCCTCATTTTTAGAATTTTAAATTGGGACTATATTTTGTTTTTATTATTTAATTTTATTGGCTTTTATATTATTACAATAGTATTCCAATTCGAATTCAAAATTCAAATGTGGGTTGTGACATTTTTGTACTCATTTCTACTCCTTTCAATTTCAATAGAGCAACAGTGTTCTCCTTTTTCATACTTTCTACTTCTTTTTTGCAGTAAATGATCTGATATTCAATTGTGATTCAGTTTCAAGTCCTTTTCTATGTCTCGTTATTGCAAGTTTGAGTGTGAAAGCTTTATGTGATGCAGGTTGCATGTCATGTTTGAACTAGATTGAAGCTGTGATAAGACTTCAGTTTGTCCTTCATGCAAACTTCTAACTTCTCAAACCTTCATACAAATCACTTATGTATTGCATTAAATCTAGTGAAATTGTGAGGGTTAAAAGGCTTTGCAAGGCTAATTGTGGGTCAAGATAAAATTCTGGTAAAATATCCTTAGGTTTTAGAATTTAATTTTTAGTTATCTTCTTAACCCTTTCCAAAGAAAGTCTTTTAGATTAGCTTATTTACTAGGGGAACCAGCCCGCTCTGGAGATTCATTCTCATCATAAGTTACCCACATCTTGAGAACGTTTCGATGTTTCATCAGGATAGTTAAGTTTAACTTGGCTAGGGTGCAATCCTAATTGACAACAGTTTTTGGCACGCCCAGTGGGGCTCTGAAGAGAGTTTTAGTCCACTAAAGCACAATTTTCCTTTGCTATTTGGTATGCACAGCAAGGTTTTCAGCCTTTCAAAGGTAAAAACAACATACTTGGTGACTCAAATCTCTAATTTTCAAGCAGATCTAGTGAACAACACATGCAAAGAATTACATACTAAAGGATCGGGTATTTTCTTTGGCATTATCAGCCTTTGGAGGCAAAATCATCAAACACCATGGTGACTCTAAGCATATATTAGTTGGTTTTAGCAGCCCAAGAATCTACAATGAACCAGGTTGGTGGTGTCTTTCTTAATGTTCATATTATGACTGCCATATGATTCTTGCCTACTATGCAAAATGACCAGACTGTATCCTTTTGTTGCATTTGATGCAAGCAGCCCATTAGACATTGCTCAGCATGATGACATTCCTATTGTAGCCCTCAAAGGTCTCCCATACTTTACAGGAGAAGATCAGACCACTGCTATTGAGCACATTCGAGATGTGTCGACATTGTGCTTGGTGCATAATATCACTGAAGAGAATGTAGCACTTAGACTACTAGCGGCCTCATTGAAAGGAAAATCTTTGAGATGGTTTAGAAGTCTTACAGTGAACTCCATAAGAACATGGGATCAGCTAGGTGATGGTTTGCATAAATAGTTTGAGGACAAATCTGATCATCTGTCTTTGCTGGAATAGTTAAGTACTATCAAGAGGGCTCCACATGAGCACATGTCTGATTTTAATTACTGCTTCTAGAGGACTTGGGATAGGATTCCAACGACGGTAAGGCCTTCACCTCATCATGCATTTTTGTACTTGCTTAAGGCTGTAAATAGCGAGATATATGTGATGATTCAGTCTCTGGGTGGAATTACACTACCTAATGCTTATGACATAGCTATTAGAGTAGAAAAATGTCTCATACAAGCTAGTAAAATAGCCCCAAGGCCTCATATGCCAATTTTTTCTAAGGTACAACCACCTATACCTATGTCATTACCCCCTATAGCTGTTGCTCCACCTGTTCCTGCCATAGGATATCGAGATACAACCCAAGATCCTGTTGTTCCAGCTCATTCTCAAGAGCTTCAAGAGGTTAGAAATATGCTGAAAGCTGTTGGGAATGATTTAGTGAGTATTAAGAAACAAGTTGGCCAAGATCCTAGGACCTACCAAGCCCCATATTAGTCTAATCAATCAAATAGGCCACCTAATTTTCAAGGTCAGAGAAGAAATTTTAATCCTAGACCCTTTTAGTCTTATAATCCTAATGCTACTAGCTTTTCAAGGAGTCTTGTGCTTGTCCAAAATGATATGGCACAGGAATGTGATTGGGGTTATCCATGCAATCATCCACATAACCAAGCTATGTGTACGAATGGGATGAGAAATTGAGCTCTAATGATTCAGAATAGTTATGCTGGTTCATAAAGTGTGTTAAAAGAAGATCTAGAACATTAGAGTTGTCATCCTGAATATGACCAGCATGATGTAGTACTAATGAATTGGAAAGGGGAGGATTTTTGTAGGGTTAATCATACACAACAAGCTAATAAAAAGCAAGAAAGGGGTGGTGAAAAGGAAGAGGTCAAAAGATGTGATGAGTTGTTGGTTGAGGACAGTAAACATAATGATGAAGCCTTGGATCAGCAAGAGGAGTGCAAAGATAAGCCTTTTTTGGAGTCTACAAAACTTATTGAGTGCAGCCATGAGGTTAAAATCAGTCCTCTTTTATCAAAAATCCAAGAGGAATGTGATGAAGATTCATTTTGGGATGATCTTGAGTCCTATATGTCAAACTTAGATGGAAAACAAGATCAGGCTGGACATATTTTTGCGAAAGAAGTAGAGGTTGAATCTCAAGAGCTAGCTAATTTGTTTGATAAACTTCTTGAATTTGTAGATGAGAATCAAGATAACACATGCATACTAACATCAATGCCTAGTTTTGAGCAACAGAGTGATGAAACTCATCTGGATTCAGTACAAGATTATGAGTTTGATGAGAACATTTTCTCTAGTATCATAGAAGATTTTTGCTCTAACATTGATGATAATTTGATGCCATGTGAACCAACAGTATGTGATCATCCTGTCTAGGTCAAAGAGGCAAGCATTCCTTCATTTCGTTCATGTGAGCTAATTTTTTCAAATCAGGTTGGAATTGCAAGTGACAACAGGACAACAGATCCTAAGCAAGAAACCAGTAATATGAGTAGGAAGTTCATCCTTTCTAAAGGATGCCCAATCAGGGATTTAGCTGGTAAAGAGATAAAAGAGGAGACACAAGTTACTGTTATGCCCAAAGAGGAGATTGCAGCCCTAGAACAACAGAACCAGATCATCTATTCACCCCATAAGAGCAGTATCTATGATCAGGTTCAGATGGTGAGTGGGTTTGTTTTTGTTCTTCAGAGAGTTTTACAACATTCTATAAGGTATGTTCTTATGGATCATATCTTATCAGTAATAAATCATAACCTTGCAAAACATCCTATGTTGGTTAGAAAGGGGAGTTATTTTACGAAGCTAGTTAATGGGTTTGTTTGACCAGCTTCTTTGGCTGGTTAGAGTAGGTTAGGGTAGTGTTTGCTACCAATAAGTTCTCAGGGCACATTTGTTTCAGTTATTTTTCTTTCCCTAAGTGCTGTTGCACATTTTTCTAGCCACTAGGGCCCTTTAGTTTGCTTTCATTTTGGTTCTGATTAGTTTTCTACTGTTGTTTGGAGTAGTTTGCAATTTATTTTCATAGTTTTTTGAGTTTGGGAAGGGGCATAATTTGACTCCATTCCCAATGGATTATTTAAGGCAACTGGTCTATGTGCTTAGCAGGCAAGCATTCAGCAGAAATCACCAGAAATGTTACCAAATTTTCACCTACAGCTCAAATTGGTAGAGCTAAAATAGGCATTGGATCAACAAACATCAGGAATATGCAAGAGAGCTTGAAAATCAAGCATAACAAGAGCATTAAATTTTATTGTTTTATCTAACATGTTTGTTCATTGTGCAGGTATAGGTGAAATCTTGTTGCTGATTCATTTCTGATGATATTTTAGCATGTGAAAAAATGGGCTCCCATAAGGGTTGAGCTCAGCATGTTGCCCCCAAGTCTTAAGAGGAATGTAGAAACAGTCTGAAAGAGTAGTAATATCACATAAAGACCCTGCAAAATAAGGATATCAGTCACGTGTTTCAGTCATATATCAAAAACTACGATTTGGGGTTTTGAGATTTAGAAGACAAGAAGATGAGAAAACCCTTTAAATTTCTCACCAACCAAGTTTGTAGTTTTTGAGGAACAATCAGAGGCACAAGAACTAACAAAATAAAGATATTAGTCGCGTGTTTTAGTCATATCTCAAAAAGTTTGATCTGGGTTTTTGAGATTTTTGGATAAAAATTAGAAAACTATAAAAAGAAAAGAACACTTTAAATTTCTCACCAACCCAGTTCACAGTTTTTGAGTAATGATCACAATGACAACGCCTAAACTGGAGTAAAAAATGTTAAGTGCCAAATAAAGAAACAAAATGCAAAAAGGCTGTGGCTTTTGCTATAAGACATTTTTTTTGCCTTTGATTTTTTACATAAATCAAATACCTTGGTTATTTTTAGGTATTTGTAAATACTTTGCATATATTTAGAATTTTTTAAGTTGTAAAAGTCAAGGTGGGTCCTCTTTCTATTTTGCAAATTTGAGGCTGCAAATAAATGTAAGGCACTATTAAAGTAATATTTTATAAATTACTTTAATAGATGTCAAATAAATGTAGAAAATAAATAGCAAGTGCACTCAATAAGGAAAGTCTAGTTCACTTGCCTTCTTTTATCTTAAGTTCCCATTATGCAAAAAGGAAAGGGGTGAACTAAAACTTCTATTTCTAATTTTCAGTGACTTTGGTTTCTTTTTTGGGTAGACAGTTGGCTAGTTTTTTAGAAAGCCTTTTGGCTATATATATGGGGAGAAAAACTTAGGTTAGGTAGTTCAGATTATTGTTTCTTCTCTCTTGTTCTCCTGCAAAGAGCTTGTAAACACTTTTTATACTCATTTCTACTCCTTTTAGTTTCAATAGAGCAACATTGTTCTCCTTTTTCATACTTTCTACTTCTTTTTGCAATAAATGATCTGATATTCAATTGTGATTCAGTTTCGAGTCCTTTTCTATGTTTCGTTATTGCAAGTTTGAGTGTGAAAGCTTTACGTGATGCAAGTTGTATGTCGTGTTTGAATTGGTTAGTTGGATTGAAGTTGTGATAAGATTTCAGTTTGTCCTTCATGCATACTTCTAACTTCTCAAACCTTCATACAAATCACTTATGTATTGCATTAAATCCAGTGAAATTGTGAGGATTAAAAGGCTTTGCGAGGCTAATTGTGGGCCAAGATAAAATTCTAGTAAAATATCCTTAGGTTTTAGAATTTAATTTTTAGTTATCTTCTTAACCCTTTCCAAAGAAAGTCTTTTAGATTAGGTTATTTACTAGGGGAACTAGCCCACTCTGGAGATTCGTTCTCATCATAAGTTACCCACATCTTGAGAATGTTTTGATGTTTTAGCAAGATAGTTAAGTTTAACTTGGCTAGGGTGCAATCCTGATTGACAACAGTTTTTGGCACGCCCAGTGGGGCTCTGAATAGAGTTTCAGTCCACTAAAGTGCAATTTTCCTTTGCTGTTTGGTATGCACAACAAGGTTTTCAGCCTTTCAGAGGTAAAAACAACATACTTGGTGACTCAAATATCTAATTTTCAAGCAGATCTAGTGAACAACACATGCAAAGAATTACATACTAAAGGATCAGGTGTTTTCTTCGATATTATCAACCTTTGGAGGCAAAATCATCAAACACCATGGCGACTCTAAGCATGTATCAGCTGGTTTGAGCAGCCCAAGAATCTACAATGAACTAGGTTGGTGGTGTCTTTCTTAATGTTCATATTATGACTGCCATATGATTCTTGCCTACTATGCAAAATGGCCAAACTGTATCCTTTTGTTGCATTTAATGCGAGCAGCCCATTAGACATTGCTCAGCATGATGACATTCCTGTTGTAGCCCTCAAAGGTCTGCCATACTTTACAGGAGAAGATCAGACCACTACTATTGAGCACATTCGAGATGTGTCGACATTATGCTCGGTGCATAATATCACTGAAGAGAATGTAGCACTTAGACTACTAGCGGCCTCACTGAAAGGAAAAGACTTTTAGATTAGGTTATTTACTAGGGGAACCAACCCACTCTGGAGATTTGTTCTCATCATAAGTTACCCACAGCTTGAGAATGTTTCCATGTTTCAGCAGGATAGTTAAGTTTAACTTGGCTAGGGTGCAATCCTGATTGACAACAATAGGAATAAGTTCATCATATGACACTTTGATATCCTTCAATGCCTGCTTCATCCATAAGACCTATGTGTAGCTCAAGATGCTGCTGCAATGTATTCTGCCTCTGTAGTAGATAATGACACTGAGTCCTGCTTCTTACTTAACCAAGATACAAGTTTGCTTCCAAGGAATAAAGCACCACCACTTGTACTTCTTCCATCATCTGTACATCCTACCCAATCTACTTCTCAATAAGCACTCAAAGAGAAATCAATATCCTTGGGATACCATAAGCCAAAATATGGAGTGCCTTTCAAGTATCTAAATATCCTTTTTACTACTGAAACATGTGACTCTCTAGTATCTGATTGAAATCTAGCCACAAGGCAAACTGCATACATGATATCTAGTCTAGTAGCAGTTAGGTATAATAGTCCACCAATCATTGATCTGTATTTTCTCTACTCATCGTTAGGATATTCATCATCTTTTCTTAACTTGCAATCAATAGTCATGGGAGTACATACTGGTTTGGAGTCTTCCATTCCAAACTTCTTCAACATTTCCTTAGCATACTTTGACTGTGAAATGAAAATACCTTTTTCTGATTGACTGATTTGTAACCCAAGGAAGAAGTTTATTTCCCCACACATTAACATTTCAAACTCTTTCTACATCTCTTCTATAAATCTCTTGCACATACCTTCATTTCCTCTAAAGTTTATATCATCAACATATACTTCCACAATCATAATTTGATCTTCTTCAACTTTGAAGTACAGATTACTATTTGCAGTGCCCTTTTTGAATCCTTACTGCAACAGGTACCTATCCAACCTTGCATACCAAGCTGTAGGAGCTTGTTTGAGTCTATACAGTGCCTTTTTCAATTTACAGACCATATTTGGATCATCTAATAACTGAAAGCCTTTCGATTGTTCAATGTATACTTCCTCTTCCAATTATCCATTCAAGAATGTAGGTTTCACATCCATCTGATAGACTTTGAAGTCCTTGTGAGATGTAAAGGCCAAGAACATTCTAATGGCCTCCAATCTTGCCACTAGAGCAAATGTTTCCTCATAATCTATTCCTTCCACTTGTGAGTAGCCTTTACACACAAGTCTAGTCTTGTTTCTGACTACTTCTCCATTCTCATTCAATTTGTTCTAGAAGACCCATTTCTAGTTCCTATCACATTTTTGTCTGCTGGTCTTGGGACAACTTCCCAAGTCTGATTCTTCTCAATCTGCATTAGTTCTTCTTCAATCACTATTTTGGGTTCTATTTTAGGCAACAAACACAAATTTACCTGTTCATTGCCATATGAATTATACTTCTTGTTAACACACCTTTGTTCTTATCTCCAATGATCCGATCTTCAGAATGATTCTTCTGCACATACTTGGGAGTCTTAAGAACTCTTTCCAAAGCATCTTCTTCATTAATTTGCATCTCCTTTTCCTTTTCTTCTTCATTTTCTTCTTCTCTACAAGGGAGCTCATTAGATTCATATTCTTCTATCAATACTGAGCTTTGATGTGGTTCCTCATCCACTTTGACATTTGCAACTTTCAACTAGCTTCTTTAGCCTCTTGTTGTAACAACCGTATGCCTTTCTCTTTGTGGAATATCCAAGGAAGATTCCTTCATCTGATCTTGTATCAAACTTTCCCAAGTTTTCTTCATCTCTCATAATGTAGCACTTGCTTCCAAACACTCTAAAATATTTGACAGTAGGAGTTCTTCCATACCACAGTTCATATGGAGTCTTTAAACTGTTGACCCTTGCTTGCACTCTATTTTGTATGTAGACTACAATGTGAATAGCTTCTCTCCAATAGATATCCAGTAGATTTGCTTCTTTCAACATTGTCCTTGCTACTTCCTAAACTATCCTATTCTTTCTTTCCACAACTCCATTTTGCTAAGGAGTCCTAGGGGTTGACAAATGCCTCTTTATTCCATGATCTTCACAAAAGCAATTAAACTCATTGGAGGTGAACTCACCGCCTCTGTCAGACCTCATACACTTGATTTTCAGATCAATTTCATTTGCAACCATAACCTTGAATGCTTTAAAATTATCTAGAGCTTTTGATTTTTCTTTGAGAATAGTTACCCAAGTCATTGTAGAGTAGTCATCAATCAACAACATGAATTACCTATCACCTTGAAAGCTTCTTACTCTTGTAGGTCTGCACTGTAGATCTGTATGCACCAACTCTAGAGATCTGGTGGTAGAATACTCCTTGATCTTGAAATTCTTCCTTGTCTGCTTCCCACTCTGACATTCCTTACAGGTTGTGTTGATAGGCTTTATAATTCTTGGCAGATCTGTCACAACTTGAGTAGAGATGATCCTTACCAAGCTATCAAAATTGGTGTGAAGCATTCTTCTATGCCATAGCCAACTTTCATTAAATTGAGTCATGAAACACATACCATTAGCACCTTTGAGCTAATATATTTTCCTTTTGTCCTTGCTCCTGTAGCAACCAGAGCTCTGGAGCTTTCTTTTTTGATTTCACAACCACTATCCTGAAACACAAGGTTATATCCTTTGTTACACATTTGCCCTACACTTAGAAGATTATGATGGAGACCTTTGACATAAAGAACATCATCTGTATTGTTTTTTCAATAAAAATTGATTGAACCTTTTCCACAATTCTTAGCAGATGTATCATCTCCAAACTTAACAAAACCTCTATCAAACTTCTCAAGATTAACAAACTTATTATTATCACTTGCCATATGATTTGAACACCCACTATCAGTTAACTAGTCATTCTCCTCTTCTCTCACATGAAAAGTAGTTACCAATGCTGCTTTGATGTTGTGCCTTGTTTTCGGAGCAATTTCCTTTATGCATCTTTTAGAGTTAGTAGAATTAGTTACAACATTCAATGCCATGAATAAGGATTCATCACTTTCATCATATGGATAGTTAGACTCATCATCAAATATACTATCATTTTCTTTAACATAATAACTCCTCTTGAATGATTTTCCTTTGTTATCCTTGTATTTGTCACTTGAAATCTTGACTGTCAAACATTTTTGAAGCATAATGGCCTATCTTTCCACAGTTAAAGCATTTGAAAGGTAACTTACCTTTGTATTTTCCAAAGCCCTTTTTCAATCTACTCACAAAATTTTCTTCTACTTCATCAAAATCATCTGGATCTGACTTGTCATTCTTTTCTATCTTGCTGGCTTTAAAAGTAGTTTCTTTTCTTGAATCATCTTGACCAAATTCTCTTATCTCAAAAATAGTTAAAGTGCCAAACATTTGATCCCTAGAATAATTATCCAAATTTTGAGTCTCTTCAATAGTAGAGAATTTAGCACTATAAGATTTTGGGAGAGTTCTTAGTACCTTCTTTACCACTTCACTTTCCTCTAGCTTCCCACCTAGACCATTGATGGAATTGACAATCTCATCAACTCTTTACATGTAGCTTACAATATTTTCATCCTCTGATATCATTAGGGTTTCAAACTTGGCCTTCAAAATCTACATCTTTACTTTCTTGACCTTGTCATCTCCTTCATAGGTACTTTCCATCTTCTTCTAGATCTCATGAGCAATCTTGTAGCTCATTACCTTCACTAATTCAAAATTAGAAAGACTATTTAGAAGAGCACACCTTGACTTGCCATTGATCTCATAGTCTTTAATCTCATCTTCATCCTTTAGACCATTGGTAGGTATAGTATATTTTTTCTTGACTAACATCCATACACTATATCCTAATGAGATAAGAAAGATTTCCATCCTAGTCTTCCAAAAAACATAATTTGTTCCATTAAACACTGGAACCTCAATACCTTTCCTATGCGCCATCCAGATCTACCCCAAGAGGTTAAGATTCTTCAAGGGAACTAGCTTTGATACAAATTGTTAGTATGCATAGAACAACTAAGAGGGAGGGTGAATCAATTGTGTATTAAAACTTTAAACCCTCAAAGCAATTCCAAACATCAATCTCTTATCATGCATTAACAGAATGTAAACATATGAAGTATTAATGCAAACACATCCAAACACATAAGAACACCAAATTTACATGGAAAACCCAAGAAGGGAAAAACCACGGTGAGGATTAACTCAAATATATGAATAGCAACACTGAATACAAATAGGCTCACTACCCAGAAGAAAGGCTCACTGCCAAAGGCTCACTACCCAGAAGGACTCACTATCGAGAAGAGAGAAGAATAGAAGAAAAGTATTACAGAGAGATTCACTATCTCAAGGCAACGGAAGAAATCTACCATTGCAACTTCTTACCATCCTCAACCTTTGGCTCACTGCATCCAACAACTTCAAGCACACTGAAATGTAGACACCTTCTTCTCATTGCATCTGGGACTCATAAGCATTTAAGCTCACACTCAATTCACTACGCTTGATTCACATTCACAATATCTTCTCTACTTTGCTCCACACAACTTCATCTTTCATATATACCATCCACAACCTAAAACAATCTTAATTAGGTCGATCCTAATGAAATGTGTGCACCTCAAATGTGCAACACCAGATAGGTTGGCACTAAACACTTCCATAGTGGAAAGAAGTGAAAGTAGACCATGCCAAGGGTTAGGACTCAAATCTATATCTCCAAGCTGCTCATCACATCAACAATCCATGAGGTACCTCCACAAGTAGCGTTAGCAAGACAGGTCAGCCAAACCTAAGCTAGCAACCACATCCATGCTTCTTGAAGTCCAAACATATCATGTAGACCACAGCGAGACACTCCACAACATCCACACACCTTTCCATAACATTCAACACCATCAGAATCTTCTGCAACACTACCGTAACCACCTAAAACAAATAATGTCTTCATTATGCACATCAGGATGTACTACCACTGAACACCAACACAAGAACTAAACTTACAGAGAAACCCATCACTAGAAACTTCAAGGGAATGTAGATATAGAATTTATAAGCACATTTGCAGATCCACAGGACAAGAAGCCTCAATGCGGAAAAATGTGGAGCAATCTCATTTCTCCCAAATAGTCTTCTACATAGGCAAACACTCTGTCAAACACATCTTCCACTGTTACATGATCCAAAACTTGAAACTTTGGCTATAACACTTCTGAACACCTCTAATCAATACTTCCAAACCACACAAGTATATCTTCAACTAGGAAGAAATGCAAAGGACAACACTGAGCACATCTCTATCACACTGCACACCTTTTTATTCAAATTTTATCGAAAGCACTTGTAAACCAAGTGAACTACTTTCTAGAGGTTGACATCAATGACAACACTAGCAAGTTTCCAACAAATTATACATGCACTCAAGAAGTGGAGACATTATATTCTACCAAAGGAGTTTTTATTGTATACTGATTATCATGCTTTGTAATTCATAAAGAACTAGGGTAAGTTGAATGAGAGACACTTGAAATGGGTTGAATTTCTGTAGAGTTATTGTTTTGTTTTGAAACATAGGAGTAGAAAGTCTAATCGGGTAGCTGATGCATTGAGTCGGAGATGTTTGTTGTTGAATGAATTAAGAGTGAATGTAGTTGGTTTTGATTCTATGTGGGAATTGTATGAAGAGGATGTTGATTTCAAAGAGGCATGGGCTTCTTGTATGAATCTAACAGAGAAGGATAGAATTCCATGGTTGGAGTATTTTATTTAGGAAGGTTTGTTGTTCAAAGGAAAAAGATTGCGTATACCTCAAGGGTCAATGAGGGATAATTTGATGAGAGAAAAGCATAGTGGTGGATTGAGTGGACACTTTGGTGTTGATTTAAAACATTGGCACAATTGAATGAAGTTTATTTTTGGCTTGGTATGGTTGTAGATGTGAAGAAATTGGTGCAAGGTTGTAGAGTTTGTCAACATGCTAAGGGAGAAAGGAAGAATACAGGTTTGTATCAACCATTACCTATACCGGAGAGACTGTGGGAACATGGATAAGTATGGATTTTGTTTTGGGATTGCCTCAAACACAAAGAGGTAATGATTCTATTTTTATTGTTATTGATAGATTTTTAAAAATGGATCATTTTATTCCATGTTAAAAGAGTAATGATGCTTCCCACATAGCTACATTATTTTCAAGGAGGTAGTTAGGCTACATGGTTTGCCTAAGAGTATTGTTTTAGATCGTAATGTGAAGTTTGTTGGCCATTTTTGGCGTAACTTGCGGAAGAAATTGGGTACACAGTTGGGTTTTAGTTCATTGTACCATCCTCAGATTGATGGTCAAACTGAAGTTGTCAATAGAAGTTTGGGTAATTTGTTGAGATGTTTGGTAGGTGATAAACCAAACCATTGGGACTTGGTATTGGCTTAGGTATAGTTTTCCTATAAAAATTCAGTTAATATGAGTGTAAGGAAAAGTCCTTTTCATATTGTCTATGGGTCTAGCTCGAGAGATGTTGATGAGTTAATGGATAGTGCTGATTTGCATAGGAAGAGTGTAGTAGCTGAATATTTTTCTTAGTACATTCATGATTTGCATAAGGAAGTGAAAGAAACTTTGGAAAAGAGTGCCACTAGATATAAGGAGCATGCTGATATGCACAGGAGAGAGTAGGAGTTTTAGGTTGGTGATTTGGTATTGGTGCATCTACAGAAGGAGAGGATCCCATAGGGAACATATAATAAATTAAAATAGAAAATGATAGGGCCTTGTAAGGTGTTGATAAATTTTTCATCCAATGCTTATGAGATTGAACTTCCAATAGGTATTGATATTTCTCCCATCTTCAATGTTGTAGATTTGTACATATATTATGAAGGAGAGTCAAGTACACAAGGGAATTCAAATTCAGATTTTTAGGATGTACATGAGTGGATTCATCAATTGCCTGAGAAGAAATTTGAATAGGTAGATAGGGTGATTGATTCTTGAGTGGCCAAAAGAACAAGGGGAAATGAATACATGGAGTATCTTGTTTGTTGGAAGGATAGGCCAGGAAATGAAGCCTCTTGGATGCAAGTTTTAGAATTAGTTAAGTATGGGATACCCATTCCAAACTTACCTAAATGTTCATGAGTTGTAGCCTCATGGAACCTTTCACTTACCTAGTGTGTCTGATGCAGGAGCATATAGGTTCATGAGTGATCCTACATTGCTAACTTTTTTTATGTTTTTAAGTTTTTTTGTTGTTTTTTTTCTATTGTGTTGTAGTGGTTTTACCCAAGAGAAAATTTCCATGAATTTTGGCTAAGTTAAGTGCATTTTGGGCCATGTTTTAAACTTCTAATTGGTAGCTTTCATAGTTCACGAACTGCTTGGTTCACCGAGATCAATTTGTGTCGATGCCTTTTCGCCAATTGACTACTTTGAGGAATACTTCTTTGTTATCAGTGAAGAAATAAGTTTGGAAACTTGTTTTTGCATCATCAAGCATTTGTATCACCCAAAACGAAGGTTCATGAACCCTTTGTTCCACCAATGATTCATACTACTGACAAATATTTTTCAAAGGAAGTTCAAAGTTTCTTGAACCGCATGTGTTAGTGTTATGGGTGAATCCATGTGGTCACATGTGTCATTATTTTATTGCTTCACATTCCTTTAGTTTTTTTGCATGCCCATGTTTATTAGTCTGACCCAAGTTCATGAGGTTGTGCGGTGTTGACATGTGTCACACTGTGATAGTGTCTCAAGCACATTGTTGGTAAATGAGTCCTTTCCACTTGGCATTGTCTTATTGCATTTCATGAATCCTTCATTTTGTGAGCTTCATAAAGTGCCTTTGAGAAGTGTTTGTGAAATGTGGTGTCTAAAGTTTGTGGACCTACTGGGTTTGACACATGGCAATGTCTTATTACATCACGTGAATCCTTCATTTCACGAGCTTCATAAAGTGCCTTCTAGAAGTGTTTGCAAAATGCAATGTTTGAAGATTGTGGACCTACCGATGTTGACATGTGGCATTTTTTATTGCATTGCATGATTTCCATCTTTCACAAGTTTCATAAAGTGTCTACAGAGAGTGGTTGCGATGTGCGATATGTGATGAAATTTAAGTCCATATTCACTGTAATACATTGTAAGGTGGATGTGACATCAAATGTTTCATTGGAGATATCGACTATTAAGTTTCCATAACTAAAATATGGCAACTGTTCAACTTCTACCTAGAAATATATAAATTGATTCAGTGTTCTTTGTTTGGGGGTTCGACCATCCTGGAAGATAATGTGATGAATGATTGATTATACTTTCAAAAGAAGATTGTACCCTTGGATCATTCCATTACTACAAATAATAAAACATTTAATTCTATTTTATGAATTCTTGTGTGTGTGTATGTTGATTTGCTACTCATCCTGATTGTCTGATAAGGCACTCAGGGTTTGTCCTATACCAGGTTTTGATGAAGGGTAATGATTTGGAAGGAGGATGTGAGTGGAGGAGAAGGAGATTGGGGGGAAATATTGAAGAGAAAAGAAGGATAGAATTACAGTTTTATATTTTGAAAGGATTCTGTTGAACAAACTTTCTCCTCTACATTTTAATAGGGTCATGATTATTTTTAACTCCAATGAATATCATCTATTTGAGATATTTGATGGACATCCTTTACCCTATTTTAAAGTTCACATTACCATGACTATGGGAGAATGCTTAAATGGACTACATGGATAAGCTGTGCATCCACCAAATGCATTTACTTGAAATTTTTTATTAAGTCCCCCAACCAAATCTATTTATATGTATTTTACCTTTCAATTGATCTACACAGTGTGTAAATTGTAACTAATACATAATGTGAGAGCACATCTCTTTGAGGTCTTTTGACAAGTAGTTCTCAAACCTTTCTATTCTTATTTACTTTATCTACATGGTTGCTAGGGCCATAGTATTTATCTATGCTTATTAATTTTGCATACATTGCTACTAAGGCTTAGGAAACTACAGCATCTCTTGAAATAACTTTATCTTGGTGTTTTAATTTATGTCCATACTTTATTTCAATTATAAATCAGCTTGAAATTTGTAGTTGTTGCTTACCATGAAAGTCTTTATTTTGAGGCATTTTATCTAATAGTTCACGTGTTGTGCATAGGATTTCACCTTCTTAAGACTCTTTATCCAACATCTCATAAAATTTGTCTATATTTATGTGTTTTACATACATGTCTAAGGCTCTTGTAACTACAACATCTAGTAGAATTTCTCTATCCTTTATATTTGTTATAGATTCAACCTATTCATATGTTTATAAATATTTATCATTAATTGTTAATATCTACAATAATGTTAATCATCATTTGGCCTCATAATAGTGAAGTTGAATAATAATCTTTGTATAAAAATAAAGAGCAACAAAATAAATAAAATAAAATAAAAATAATTTTTAAAAAAAAAAGTAAAAAAAAAAAAAAAATTAATTAAAAAAATAAAAATAAAGAGAAACTTGTTTATTTTAATATAGTTTTTGATTAAAGGGATAAAATGAGTTTTGAAGGGACCCCGAAACCTTACAAGCAAAAGATGCCCCAAAGATTATACATGGTAGGATAGCAGCCAAACATCAAAAAACATAGAAGAAAGAAAAAGAGCCTAGATATAGTAATAAACTATACTAACAAAAAACATACTATAGCCCACCGTCCACCCATCCGCCTAGTACCCATCAATATGATCACATACTCTTAAGAGTTTTTACAGTAGCTAGTTCTTGCTTGTAAAATTCTTCGTGAAGTTTAGCAAAGCCGAGTAGCTCATCCATTTCCTCCTGGAAAGTATTCTTTTTATTGCCTTTGGTTCTGGATCTTGGACCCCCTGCTTAGTACTCTTGCCCTATTTTCCTTTGTTACCAGTATTTTGTTGCTTACCTTCAGCATTTGTTTCTTCCCCCTTACCAATCATGTGTTCCTCCTTCAGCTCCTTAAGCTTCTCTATAAGAATCTGAATGCCTTCCACGCTATTTTGTATGGTGCAATTACTAATTTCAAGAATTCTTTGCAGGTTTTTCTTTTGAATTTTAGCTCAAGCGGGTATCATGATCCAGGCTATGAGACACCGGATCCTTCTCTAGTTGGTTGACCTTCAGAATGACCTCCCAGGACATCTAAATTTTCTTATCCGTTTTATCATCTATCTCAACTCCCCTCCCCATCCTTTGCTGAATTGTAGTTAACTTGATATTGATCATATTTATCTTGATAAAAAACCATTTAGTTAACCTGTGTTGGTCAGTAACAACCTCCTTTACCATATCCAGAGCATTAGATAGTTCTTCCCTATTCGAGGCAGAAGACACAAGGAACTGAATGTTCTTGGGGAGCTTACTATAGGGATCTAGAATAGGGAGAAAAGGGACACCAATCTTAGGATTCTCCATAAACAAACCCTTGACATTCTCACATTCAGGGTTCTCAGCCCTCCCCATTTTCAACTTTAGTTTGTGAATTTTCTTGCCTCTCTCAGCAGTGTTCTTCTCAAGGTTCTCCATATTATCCTGGCTCTACTTGCCCTTCTTCTTTTTACCCTTCTTCTGATTACCCCCTTCTCCGTTAATCCTTCATCTCTAGTTCCCTCCCTAGTATAATCAGTAGACCAAGAGTTTTCCCCTATTTTGCCCTGTTGGGTTGAAGTTTTCTTCTCACAAGTTCTCTTACATTTTTTAAGGTTACCCTTCTCCTCTACTTCAGAGGAATGAGGAGTGGAGAGAACCTCCACAAAGTCATCCTCCCTAGCCCAATCAGGGTTTGTGTCATCTCCCCTAGTCTCACCTTTCGTGGATGTAGAATAATCAACAATGGGGACTTTGCCTTTTTTCTTAGCACTTCCCTTCACCTCTGCTGTAGAAGCCATGACTTTAATATGCCCCATGAAGAGCAAAATTAAACCCTCATTCATAATAGGCATCCTAGGGTTTCTCTAATGTGTTATAGAAAATTCCATGGAAGATAACAAGTAAAATGGAAAAGAAACAACTAAATAATGCCTGAAATGGTTTAGAAGTATGAAGTGATAATTGTAAACAATAGTGAACCTACTTTCCAGGGTCGCATAACTCATGAGAATCTTAGTAACTCCCCCAAATGGGTAACTTGGTAGATTTTCTCTCATAACTGCCAGTGTTGAATTTAACTAGCACATTCCTCTCGTTGCCTTTGAAGAAAGCTTTCATCCCTTCTTCTTCCAGTTTCCTATCCCTAAAGAACTTCCTTCCCTCCATAGACGCCTAGCTATAAACTCTTCTGAGATTTTAGTTTCAATGCTATATGCTCTCACTTTACTTCCTCGCCACCCTTTAGCAAACATATTAATAGCTATAGGATCCAAGTCGTGTAACTTCTCCAAGGGGGAAAAGCCCCCCTTCCTGCATGATTTTCCATAGATGGGGCCACCTGCGAACCCCATCATAGGAACAAGGCTTAATCCTATTTCTGTCTCCTCCCATATCCGTCTCTTTTCTAATGTCTCTCTTAGAAGACTCCAGCATTTGCTTAAGATAAACCACTTTCCCTTTTCTAACTAACAAGGTGTTTTCCTACCTAGAAAGCGTGCAAGGAACTGGAGAGTAATCATGAGATTAAGTCTTCGATACAATGTTTTAATTATTATGATTACCTTTATTAATCACAATTTTTTTTGCTTACTTGGCATTTCTGAGAGGCTTTCATACCTTATGATGTTATGGGAAGTCACCCCCTCATTGCCAATCACGTCAGCCAACCCATTTCCTTGAAAAATATGGGATACTAAAACATTCTCAAAGGATTTTATCATATTAATAGAATACTTTATAATGTCTATGTTAATATAGTTGTTCATAATTACAATCATCATTTTGAACCCCTGTTCATAGTTATTAACAATAATATAAACATTGTTCATGATTATGGACAACATTATAGGGTTAAATATCAATTCATTATTAAAGCTATTGTAATTTTGGACAACAATAATAACCATTGGGGAATTGGATATATGCCATAGTTGGCTGTATATAACATTACTTCTTATGTAGAGTGGTTTACACTCATTACTTTAATTATCTAAAAGTGTGAACAATGATAATAACCATAGTAGTATTAAGATTTTTGCCACTATGGGTTGTGCATTATGTTATTAATTGTGTAGGGAGTTTTATAGACATTATTTTGGTTGTTCTTGACTATGGACAATGATAATAACTACATTACAGTTGATTATTTTTTATACTAATGACCGTACAATTCACCAATAACTATAAATTTTTTTTAGCTTTGTTACAGAGGCTATTTATGATTGTATCCAACTTTGTTGTATGAATGTACAAGTATATGAGTGCAAAAAATGCATGCACATAGAACTTGATTAGCATTTGTTCTATTTACTCATGAATAATATGTGTGAATATGACTCTTTATGACTATATATCCAATATTCAGAGTTATGTATGATTATCATAATTGATTGACTTAATCGAACAGCCATGCATCGGGTTGATCCTACATAAGGTGAGAAGAAACATTAAGGCAATCAGGTATATGAGTCTTCAATTAAGTCATATGGTCACTTTATTTAAAATTACATTTATAAAATAGTAGAATTCTAGAGTACAAATAGTAAACTCGAATGATTCTGACTCAAGGACAAGGTAGATTGGAGTTTAAGACTGGTTATGATAATTTAGAAATGTATATCCTGAATTGCATCTTTTATTTCTAATACAAATTAATCATGATCTTATATTGAGTCAACATGGGACAGTAATGTGTGAACATATGACCCACATATCTATGAAACAAAATGTCAATAAATAAATGCTTTGGTCAAAGTAGTGTAATAGCTAAATGCATTATCGGTTCACAGTACTTTGAAGTTTGCATACTAGTTGGATGTCATACTTAGCTAGAGGGCATCTAGGGTTGTATGATAGATTGCATGGAATTGTGTTAGTACTCTTTACACTTGGTTCTTAGAATGGTCAAGGTATTTTCTAGATACCATTATTTGTTACTTTTGTTGAAGGGTTGGACCACTTCTAGTAAGAAGATGTGTGGGGACCATCAATCCATGGTTGGAGGTAAAGCGTTCAGATGATGCTCTCCCTCCATACATCTCGACAGATGCCATGGAGCTTGTACTCGGTAATAGTATATATGAACATGCTATTATATCTATCAGAGTTTGAATGTATAATTGTATGAGAAACTTAAATGTAATCAATAATGATAGTCTTATAGATGATTTATATATCTTGTACTAGTTTTAAATCATTGTAATGGTTGCTTGTTGAAGATAATATACATTAATAGATTCCCTTTCATTGTCATACTATGGGATGTAATAGTGTTAACATTAAAGAAAAAGAATATTATATATATTCTTTTGAAATTATTTGTGTTTTTGAAATTTCTATAATAAATCATCTATAAGAAATTTATTTTCATAGTAAGTGTTAGGTTGTTACACCCAGGGCCTAAATTTGATGGTCATATAGTTATATTTAGACATTTTTGCTGTAAAATATAGTCAAATTTTTAAAAAGATTGTATCATATGAAAAGTGAAATTTTGGATAGACTATCAAAATTTATATAGAATTGTGATGATATATATATTTGGCTTATATATACTTTTACTTAGTACTTTAAGGGCATCTTTGAATGGATAACTATCATCAAAAAAACTTCTTGACACGCAAGGTCAACCATCAAATTTGATGGTCGTATAGTTATATTTAGACATTTTTGCTGTAAAATATAATCAAATTTTTAAAAAGATTGTATCATATAAAAGGGAAGATTTTAGACTATCAAAATTTATATAGAATTGTGATGATATATATATTTGGCTTATATATACTTTTACTTAATACTTTAAGAACATATTTGAATGATAACTATCATTAAAAAAAATTTCTTGACACGCAAGGTCGACCATCAAATTTAGGCCTGGTTACACATGACCCGCTATTTCTAATGTTCAAAGCATGCCCAAAATATTTGTTATGTGATGACAATTACAAGCAATAATTGACTTACCATGGCAATCATTTATTTATTTATATTTATACTATGAATACGCATTATAACAAATATATTGGCGTATGTGGAAAGGAGCAATATAAAAGGCTATTAGTTTCAGCATACGAAAATTGGTGAATATTGTGCAATGACCTAAAATGCTGGCCGAGATGGGCATTCAGGTCTGGGAAAATATTGGCAGTAGTCATACACCATGTAATGCTTTTGCACATATTCCAATATACTCCTCTGCTTTCTGTTGAGGTCCGGGAAAACCAAGCAACCATCCAACAGCACTTGAGAACAGTTGGTGTAAGTAGAGAGGAAGGGTTCGTAGGTATAATTGGCCTTGTATTTTCCATCATCTGTGGCCCATGAAGATGCATCCCAAATGGTTGCGTACACAGACATTGGTTTCGATGGATATATCACTCCAAGCATCTCCGTCTTTGGAAATCTCCTTATGGGGATACCGTCCACCAAAAATCTATCACACCAACAAAAGTTATAGCCTTAGCGTCTTCATGGAATTGGACATGTTCAAGAAAACAACGGTTGTTGTCTTAAGAGAAGGGAAAACTTAATAATTGTGGAAATCCTGAGTTGGGTCGAACCAGAGATGAAACCGCTGCTCTCTGCCGATTATATGAGGCAAATCTCCGGTGCCATTTCCATAAATATTGGTCTGCAGTGTATATGGCTCTCCTGGTATTGTTCCCAAAAACTCTATGTCTATCTCGTCGTGCCATCCTTCATAAACTTGGTTGTTTGACAGCTGAGAATGACGTTACAATCCAACACACTAAATTTTCATTAATGTATTATACACCCAAAAAATTTCAGTGTAAGAAAATGGCATGAATATATTTATCAAATCGTACATAGAATGAAGTGAGGACTCCTGCAGTATAGCCAGCCTGCAGTTTGACGGCAGCGTTAAAGAAGCCATACATGTAAGCCTCTTTTGACTTGAACCCGCTACCTGTAATCACCAATGTCCTGATTGAATATAAATCATTTACTGTAAAATATGCAACCATGGGAGATAGAAAAGAGCGTCTTACCGGTTGATTTGTCCAATGTGAGAGTAACAGAAGAGTCATCCGGAGAAACATCTTGGTTTTGGGCGCCATACAAATTTTCATAGCCTTCAGAAAACCTCATAGTTCTTAAATAATTCACCAACGGTACAGTGGGTTCTTGAAGAAGAAACTTACTGTTATTATCATCATCAGCCGCAAAGATTGGTGCAATAAGGATTAGCAATGCTAATGAAAAGGCCGACATGAATTGGAAAGCCATATAGAAGTTGGAGACTGTGTATACTTATTAATGGGCTTCAGATGGCTTGGTGTTTTGTTTAAGCGTTATGTATATATAGGTGGTGGTAGAGAATGGGGAAATCGTGAAGCAGTAGTTGATTCAGTTGGTGTGCAAAATACGACAGCAAATGGGACCAAAATTTCAACGAAAAGGCAGATAGTGTGCTACTTCAATAATGGTTTGTGCTTTACCCAGCGGTGCCATCACATATCGTTGTTCTGGATCAAACTTTTCCTGTCTTTCATACTTAACAAGGGCTACTACCGCTTATGCCGCACTAAAAATCCGAAACATATAAATACGTAATGATATTCTTCCTCGTTTTTCTTCCGTTTACCTGGAAGGACTCTGCAAATTTACTCTCTCATATTCAACCCAAGCAGATTTTTTCAATATCTGGTCTGTGAGAAATCGAACATGGTTATGTTTGGCATGTTGGACAAAGGTACTCACGATTTTCATGCTATAAACTTTGCTTCTTACTCAAGTTTGATGAAAAAGTACAGAGAAAGGAAGGTAGATTTAGATCTCATTTACTAAAATGAGGAAACTACCTAGAAGAATAATTGCTTCGCTAGATTGTAAGAAGGTTTTGAGTTTCACAGTCCTAACTTTATATGTTCAAACTTTTCCTTTTGTCATTTTATTCTATCAATGCACTCTTTACCATTTTTTCTAAAATATATTATCGAGGGCCAAAACTTAAATTTGAATTTTGAATGTTTAAAGGTCACTTTTGCTTTTGTGTCTCTGACTTTACCACTTAGTTTTGTGATTACATAAATGAATATGGGTAAGGAATGGATGAACTGTTGTTTAGGGATGTGTGTACTTGAAATAAGTGCATATCATGTTATTTTCCAACTTTCATATTAAATTCCACTAATATATTAGTCATTGCATTAAGGACAACCCATCCAAACTGAATCCAAAATGGAAGGGAAAAGTGGAGGATATGCCATTTTCACCATTAGATTTTGTTCTGACTTTGATTTGTATGTGAATTTATATCAAGATGCATGACAAACCAAGAAAATTAGTCAACATGAAAGTGCATAGTTAAACACTCATAAAAATGATATAGAAAAGGAAGTTGATTATGTGTACTCTCCTTGCAATGAGTTCTCTATCTTGAAGCTCACAAAATAGAAAAAGGATTTTGAAAGACTAGAATTTGTTAAGCATTTGAAAATAAGCATAACTAAAATTTACTTGAACTATCTATGGGAAAAAAAAAAGTATTTGTGCAAGAGCTATTACAAAAGAGTAATAAAAGAATGGTATGCAATTAGAAAATTTCCTAGCGAAAGTGATATAATTCAATATGGAATGGGCGTGAATATGAGGTAGTCACCTTAACCATACACACCAAAGGAATTCTAGAGACATTATATGCCCCCAGTAATTGGTTACATATAAAGGATACAAGGAATTGGAGTAAAAGATGAAAATATATAAAAAGATATCATCATAAGAAAAACAATAGTCATGTAAAAGAGTAAAGATATCATTGTGTCATAGAAATGTAACAAGACAATAAGATAAGATGTAATAATGTATAGCATCTATAAAGAGGGGAAATAAGGTTCACCCACTATTTCTGTTAATGAGGGTAATAAATAACTTATAATATTGGGTCATAACATGATTGTGTGTCCCACTTGTAGAAATAGGGAAGAAAAATGAGTTTTTGAAGATAAAAATCATTGACCACCTTCAAATGAAGAGTTTTATTTGAATGAAGGTCATTCATTTGAAGGTAAAATATCTACCAGATGTAAATAGGGTTCAAATGAAGTAGGGGTTGGTTTGATGGAAGGTTTTTCTCCCATTTCCTATAGGTCTTTTAAATGTTGCATGTTTAAAATCCCTATAGGAATAGATCTTCAATTGCAGGTATCTTCAAATGAAGGACCTTTGATTGAATCTCCCTCATTTGAAGGTCCTTATGTTGCCCTCCTCCTTTTACCTTAAAATGAAGGACCTTTGATTGACACTCCTTCATTTGAAGGTCCTTATGTTTCCCTCCTCCTTTTGCTCACCTTGTTTTCAAAAAAAATATTTTGCTTCAAACTAATGCTTTGACCTATAAGCACTAAAAAGACACATAGGCCTAGGCATAATAGTCTAATGATACTATAGAGGTCCTAATCATATCCACGTAGGTGTGAATTATACTCCTCCAATTAGTTTCACTCTAGTTGAAATGCCTCATTGTGTTTTCCCTCCTTAACTATTCTTTCCAAACCCTCCCAACTAAGTTCCCAAACTTTAAAATTACCTAACAGAGCCTTTCAAATCCTCTTCCAAAGGGTCACCCCTTTGAACTTCTAGGTCACCTAGATGACCCATCTATAATGATTTTTCATGCTACACTCAACTTTAAGGGGTGACATGGAACCTAGACCCAAGGATCAAGCCGATCCAAGTAAAATGATAACCCCATGACTAAACCAAGGACAAGAAAAAGATAACTGATAGTAATGGACCATATCTTCTACACTTCAAGCTCTAAAGGACTCAAGAGTGTAATCCTAATGTGGGTCTTAAAAATAATAAAGATCTCTCACTACTACAAAGAGAAAACCATGTCTAACTTAAACAATGCACAAACTAAATTTATTGTCACTAACTCATATTGTGTTGGTTTCATACAAATTTGTAGCTACAAACCCTAGACATGTTTATTATTAACACATTAATAGATGTATGAGAAAAGGAGTTAATATTTAACATGTGTAGGCTTGATCATTTGTACCTTTAAAAGCATTATGAATAAATAGTTATAAAAAATGACTTATCTTCATTTCAAGTAGGCAAAGGGATGATTAATTTTTAAGAATTTACGCTTATACTTTACATCTTTTAGGTGCATGAAGACAAGGGGGTAAACCCACAATAGTGAGTCCCACTTGTGGGACATTAGGTTTTTGAATTGGAGAGGGAAAGAGCTTTAATAAATAATTTAATTCAAGGTATTTCTTTGAAAAAAGGTACCTTCATTCAAAGGTAAAGAAAAAATCACATTCGATTGAAGGGAACCTTCACTTAAAGGTATTATTTTATTGATTTTGAAACAATAAAATAGTACCTTTGAATGAACATGACCATTGTCTGAAGCTATTTTTTTTTTTAATTTTTAAAAGAAATGTTAAGACAAGCTAAATGTTTTTCACATCGCATTTCATTTAGTCTTTGCCTAATTGAAAAGAGTAGACCTTCACTTTTGATCCTAAGTGACTTAGATGGCTCTGGTCACTCAAACTAGGTGAATGTGCCCCTATTATATCATGTGGGATTCAAACGAAGATTGTGATAGTCTTGTTGCTAATGTGGATAGGTAGCAGACTAAATACATCAATAATTTGCCCCTATTTTCCTAGGTATTTCTTAAAACTAGATTGCTTCTTTCTATTTAAACTTCATTTGTATTTGATAAATTGTAAACTCTATGAGCTATATTGTAACTGGTAAATTGTACATTTTAAATACTAATTTTTGAATTATAAACCCTAAAATGTGTAACTAAAACCCTAAAATGTGTATTTCAAACCCTATTTTCTATATTATAAACCCTGAAATGTGTATTTAAAATGCTAATTTATAAATTGTAAAAACTAATTTAATGTGTATTTGGAACCTAAAATGTGTGTTTGAAACCTAAAATGTGTATTTGAAACCCTAAATTCTATATCATAAACCCTACAATTTATGTATTATAAACCCTAAATTCTATGTATTTTAAACCCTAATTTTTTTATTGTAAACTCTAAATGTGTAGTTACAACTTGAAACTCATTTCAAATGAATTAATACTCCCTTGAAATATAGAATGGTCATAAAGAGTTAACAAAGAAAAGTAGATTCATTCACTTGCTGAAACCAAACAATTAATTAATGATCAAGCCCAAGCAACAAACTAACTTAAGAATTAGGGATTGTCTTCCTAGACCTACACCAATTAGTTTGGGGTGTTTAGAGTACGTTTAGAACTCTTAGAAAAGAAACCAGTCTCAACCATAAAAAGCAATTAGTCTTAAGCATGAGAAGGATTAGGTTGCAACTGTGTTTAACACAATTTATATGCAAATATATGATCCTCTAAGTAGCCTTAATGAGTGACCTTTTTGTGTAGTTTAAATGGATCTTTGTCTTGTCTTATAAACTACAAAAATGCACATGACAACCATGTGAATTAGATAATGATTGTAGCTAAGGAAAAAGGTTCCTAATGATACAAACAACACCTAAGGATTGACCTAGTCTAAATTCAAATCATGATGAAGTCCTACAACTAATATATTTACCTATTTAATTAGATGTCCTAAGATTACTACCACTACTTGATTATTGATAGATTCATTTAGTAGCCTTAACTTTACACTATCTTTTTAATGGTTGATCTTATAACATAATTACATAAGTTAAGAATGAATTGTAGAGATCAAGAGAAGTCTTAGATCCTTTGGCATTGGATGAGACAAGAGTTAAACAAGAAATTAATAGCATGAGATCTATAGACTAGATATGGACACTTCATCCTCCAATCACATGTTTAATTCTCTAAGTGATTAAGTGGGTCAATCACTCATTAATGTGGGGAGATAGAATTGGGTTTGACAATTTAATTTAAAGGACCTAGCCCTTGGTTATAGGGAAATTGGATCATTTTTTTGGAGATAACCAAGATTAACTATAAAAACTAAGAATACTTCCACAAACAATATTGCATGTATAATAATCCTAAAACGATATTTAAAAAAGTTAAATCAAATGTAGATAAGAGCCTTTCTTAAATCGACAAGGTAGAGGAGGAAGGAAGGAGCCTTTCTTAAGTGCAACTTAGGGAGAATACAAAGATGATGATGGATCCCAAATACTAGACCATGTTAGGTACCCATGTACAAATAAATTTCTCAAAAGAGGAGAAAAGGACAAAAACCTGTGGGAAAATCCCCTCCAAAAGAGAAATGATACAAATAGAATGTACAAGTGACGAAGAAGAAGATAGAAGAAGGACTCATCATAACCCCCAAGAACTACTTCTATAAGAAAAGTACATGAAATTTTCCCTCGAAGGAGAGAAATAGAGAGACTAGAGAGCCCCCATAGATTGATAGATCCTACAGTGCTGAGTGATGCTTGATGAAGAATGCTGAAAGTGATCTTGGAAAGATAAACAAAATTTATTCCTTGTGGAAGAAAGAGAATTGTAGGATGGTACTCGTGATCTTCCCAAGTGTGAAGATCAAAGTATGTCTCTAAATTATGAACATAATTCAGAGACACCAATGAAATCTCTCAAAGTTGCATAGAAACCACTGGTGGAATCAGAATAGGATTAGGAGATGTATGAATGACATCCTCGTGCAAGGAAGTTGAAGAAGCCTTTTGTGAAGTGACAAGAGATGGTGGAGGTGATGGATGGACTGTCTGAAGAACATGAAGGTTCAACTAAACAAATTATTCCTTTGATGGAGTATCCACATTATATGTAAGAGTGTTAACTAGAGTGGAAATATCATCAGGTGTAAAGTGAGAAATTTTGTAAACATGAGAAAAGTTGTCAACTTCTCCAACAATGAATGGTTTTGAAGTGAATTAAACTCTTTCCTGTGATATTGTTGGTAATTTGATAGATTGAAATAAGGTTGTGTGACAATTCTAGAACAAAGAGGACATTAGTAAAGTGTCATGTGCCTATATCAACTATGCCTTTCTCGCAAACAACCATATATGTGATGTTTTCCATCAGTATCATTGAAGTAGTTGTAGGATCAAACTTTGAGAATAGAATTTTCTAGTTATTTTCCCTTAGTGCTTTCAGAACATTTGAGAACAAATGCCATTAGCTCTTTGCCCTTAGATTTTTTTGAGGTTGATGGAGAAGAAGAAAGACAAGCCTTGAGTTCAGAATTTTCAAGTTCTTTTTTTGAATGATTGTCCTATACTCATCTTTTTTATTTTTAAAATATGTGTTTTCTTCATGCCCATTTCTCTTACAATAAGAGAAAGTAGGCTTCTCCTTACTTTTTCCTTTTGATGATGACTCAGATGGAGTTTGTGATTTTGATCCTTTGCCTTTGTCTTGATCTTTAGATTTTTTTTTTGCCTTGAAACTTGAAGGCGATGATACAACAAGAAAATGTGTTGATGGAGACTTCAAAACACTAATTTGAATTAACTTATATTGTTCTTGTATTAGATTAACTACAAATTTTGCTAATGTAGGCATAATGAAGTTTGTACCAAGTGCACTCTTTGTCGTATGAAATGCTGAAACAAACATAGAATACTATTGACCAAGTTTTGATAGAATACCTAGGATCAATTGTTCTTCCTTCTTTTCAATGCCACATTGTTTGAGTTGAAATATTAAAATATTCATCTTGGTGAAGAAATCCTGAATTGTGGTGAAATCTTATAGATTAAGACTGATTAATTCATTCTCTAGCTTGTATCCTTTCATAACATCTTGTTTGCCAAATAAACTTTCTAACTTGTTTGCCAAAGAATGCGGGTCAGTTGTGTGACCACAAGAGTAGAGACCACTACTAGGTGGAGAGAATCGAGATATGCATCCACATAAACCTTTGATCTACAAAAAAATAACCTTGAAGCATCCAATGGAAACTTCAAACTAGTGGCTCAGCTAAAACATTAACATGCATCCATACATTATCTTCCCTATTTCTCCTTAAAAATGAAATATCTCCAATATTACACAAAATAATGTATCACCAATGTAACATTAAACCTTATTTATCCTTAAAACTCTAGTCACCATAACATGTGCATTATAAATATAAATCTCTCACTTATCTTCACCACATAAGATAAGAGGCCTTTATAAATCTTCTTGTATCTCCAAGAACAAACAATTTTACAAACATTTTACACCACCTTTCACAAAACTGTTGAAAATTATCGTCACCACAACAATTCCAAATCCTCTCACTACACAAGAGAACAAAGAAACACAACAATAAATAATACTCACCATAAAATAAGGCTCTTCTTAGAGAAACCACTAATCACCAAAAATATTTCCCATCTGAAAAACCACCCATACCAGTTCAAGGAAATAAAACAAAGAAATACCCCTATATCATTGTTTCTTTCCCTTTCTTATTTAAAATAAAAGCACATAATTTTCATGGGCCCTCTTATACTTTCATACCCCTATTTTCTATTGTGAAAAGAATACTAAATAATGGAAACATTAGTAGAACAATTTAAAAGCATACCACATTTTCAACGTACATAGGAAGACTTTTAATGACTTAAAATTATTGGATCATCCTCACAAAACTTCATTGCATCTTCAATGCAACATTCATATTCACATGGGGTCAATTTTGTGCATTTTTACTTTACCTTCAAAACTCCTTTTTCCACTTTGAAATGAAACCGCACCTTACATGGCTGGAAAATTAATTAATATAGTCTTGAACGCTTCACAACATGTACTGTCTAGTTGAAAGAAGATACATATGCTCAAACTAGAGGAGGATCAACTATTCCTTTCCTATTTTGCTCAAACAATGCCGACACATAACTTATGTCCCTCCTATTTCTCCTATGCTACATGTGATTGTAAGCACCAAAATCACACACAACCTCCACGAGGACCCCATGATGACTCATAATCCTTGTCATGTACATGTAAGCATGAAATAACTGTTGTAGGTAGGTGTAATCGATGTTGTCATTGATGTCAACAAGCTTGAGTTGTCATTAGTGTCAACTGTGTCATTGTATGAGTTGCCTTTGGTGCAAGAGTATGAGTAGTTTATGTTGAGTGGATGTTGTCTTTGATATGAGGCTATTGCAATGGTATGGGTTATTTGGTCAAGTTACTTTGATGAAGATAATGTGGTTTCTTTGAAGAGGTGCTGAAAATGTTAGGAATATGTTTCTATTGGTTAGCTTCCAAGTGCTTTTGAGAAAATTTGATTATGAAAGGAAACAATGTGTTGAAGTGGTTTCTTGCCTTATAGAGTAGCGTTCTAGTTTTGCTCCACATTTCCTCCATCTTGAAGATCTATCTTTGCAATTTGGATATGTTGTTCAGAGGTGTGAAGAGTTGTTATATTCTAAATTTGGTGCTCTGGTTCATTGTGTAGAGGAAGTTGTGTTCACCAGTGTGTGGACTATGTTTTTGAGTGTTGTAGAGGTGTCTGGGAGAAATGTCTTTTCTTCGCATTTCTCTGCAAAATGATTTTAAGTGTTGCAGTTTTGGATTTGTGCTTATAAGGTTCCTATCTTTCTTCACTCAAGGTTGTTCATGATTTGGTGATCCGAAAGAGGACTTATCGAGTTGCAGTGTATGACAAAGACATTTGAGTTTGTTGGATAAATAGGATAAGGTTGTGTGAGAGGTGAAAGTTGTTGCAAAGGAATTTTTTGGTTTTCAGGATGTTTCAAGATGTTTGTGGAATACACTAGATTGTGTTAAAGCCTTGCATGTGGTTTGCAAGTTGGTTTTGGGTTCGAGGAAGCGTGTACTTAAGAGTTCATTGTGTTAACACGGGTTTGGCCGTGTGAGGCCTACCTTTACCTCACCTTATATTTTTCCTTACGATACTTATTTGATGGATTTTATGATGGACATGTAGACATTTGGGGATTGCTGATCCCATATTTAGACTTTCATTACTATATCTTTCTTTAATTAGTTAGATGTTTTATGCTTTATGGATTTTTAGATCTTATGTTAGATTTCATTTAAGGATATGATGTTAAAATGTTATGTTGAATTAGATGCTATTGTTATGTTTATTGATGATATAACTTACATTATGTGATCCTGATTATACTTGTGAATCGTGAATGATTTGAGAATCATGAAAATGTTAGCATGTGGTTATTATTGATGTTATATGAACTTATGTGAATATGTGTGTTATATGTAGTTCACGCCCATGGAAAATTGGAGGTCGAACAATAACCATATGTTATATCCTTGTTAAGCCGACCTAGTCCCTAAGATGGACTAAAGTCATTTGTGTTTGAGAATGACGATTATTTTGTATTTGATTTATGATATTTTGTAAAGTTGACGCCTTTTTAATTTATCTCCTTGAAGTGTTGTAAATTGTAATGTTGGGTTTGCACAAATTTTAGTGTTAAATGTTTTGAGCCCTTTTCATGTGATTTTATGTGTTCCCTAGTGTTAATAATAGTCAAATAATGACCCTAGGTCATACCCCTAGGGTATAGGACCATTTTTATCATGTTTAAACTTGTTTTAAACCATGTATGGTCACCCAAACTTGGCCCTTGAGTCAAGTGACGAGTTTGGGAGATGTGACAGGAGGTTGGCATGTCACCATCTCACCTAACCTAACATCACTCACTTAGGGTAAGGTTACCCTTGCCTCAAGTGCTTTAGAAGCTTCTTCAATCTTCTCATATGTGTGAGGCCCATTCCCTATGCTCTCAGACATGTGTGAGAGCATATGTGGGGAAGAGTGTAGCATAGTTGAATGAGAAGTTTCCTTTGTGTGTTCACTTCTCCCTATGCTCTCACACATGTGTGAGAGCATTTATGGGAGAGTGCGTAGCTTTGTAGAATGGGGAGTTGACAAGTGTCACCTCCCCATTCTTGTGGGGTGTGAGGAGGGTTATGTGGATGGAGGAGAGGATGACAAGTGTCACCTTCTCATCCATTAGAGCTTATGAGCAAGCCTATTTATCTCTCTCTTTGAGAAGAGATGAGGGTTCTTTATTTTTTCATTTTTATGTTTGTATTGCGAAGTAGAGGACTTGAGGAGACTTGAAGGATTTGGGAAGGACTTGTGGAAAGGTCTTCACGAACATCCTCTACTATTGAAGCTTGAGAGGTATGCTCTCTAGGCTTCAAGCCTATTTTCACTTGCTTTTGCTTATGCATTATGTATGATTGATGATTGCATTTTTATGTTATTTTAGTTTTGTGTATGTGGGTTTTTAAAGGGTTGTGTTGGTGAGCTCTCCATGTGAGAGAGCTCACCTTTTTCATGGGTGAGAGAGGTGTGAACCTCCTCGGTTTCCCCTCATTGTTTTCGTGTAGTTTTTATGGCCATGGGCCTCATATGGATGTTTTGGGAAGTATGGTTTTTATGGCATTAGTGCCTTGTATTGAAATATGAGAAGTTTATTGCAAGAGACCAAAGGATTATGAGTATTATCATTATTTGAGTGTTGAGTTTTCTTGAGTTGAGAGTAGTCCACTCTCTCACCCCCTTAAACTCATTTTCAAAATGGGTTAGTTTGTATTTTTCCTTGGAAGGGAGTTATTGTGTTTGGTGTGAGTGTTTTGTAACCCATGTGGTATGATCCTTGGTTATTGAAAGGCCTCCTATCTTGGGGGTGGCCTACTTATAGGCCTAGGTTGGGAGGAGAGCTTCCCATGGGCATGATGAACTATTTTGTGTGTTTTGTAGGTTCATTTGGTGGCTATGGAGGAGTTTGGATTTGGGAAGAAAACTTGAGCTTTGTGGCTTTTGTATTTTGTAAAAAATGAAGGCCTATTTTGGGCTTGCAATAATTTTGCTTTTGTTGGAGAGTTGAGCGCTCATAAGGGTTGTAGTCTTCTTTTAAAAAAAAAAAAATGGGTAAAACTTTATTGAATCAGAAAAGCATTACAAAGCTAAAGAAAAAACACCCATTAGGGGCACAACCAAAACCAAGAATTAAGTAACACCCAAAAAGCTCCTCATATCCTCCATAACCCAATCTTCAAGAACAAGGGCCAAATCACCAGGGAGGTTGCCCTAATCATCCACATTCCAAGTCCCCATCTAGTCATACGCCCACCTTCTAGAGATTGTGGGACCAATTTCTCCACCATCTTTAGGCAAATAATACATTTTGGTATGCATTGACTATGTAACTAAATGGGCAGAGGTTCAGGCATTGCAATTTACAAGAGAAGAAAAAGTTGCTGATTTCCTTTATAACAAAATCTTCTTAAGGTTTGGAGCCCCAAGATCAATAGTTTCAGACAAAGGACCCGAATTCACTTCTTAGGTAATCAAAGCATTCATAGATCTATATCAAGTTAAACATAGGAAATCTTCACCTTACCACCCCCAAGCTAATGGACATGTGGAAGTGACTAATAGGGAACTAAAAAATATCCTGACAAGGATAGTGGCCATGAATAGAAAGGATTGGGCTAGCAGGTTACCTGAAGTAGTTGGGCTTACAATATCACTTGGAAGTCCACAACCAAGTTCTCACCATATGAATTGGTTTATGGGAAGAAACCTATTCTTTCTATAGAATTCAAGTTGCAGACACTAAAAACTTCGTTACATATTGGCCTATCATTGTCTATAGCACAGCATAACAAAATCCTTCAACTCAATGAGTTGGATGAAATCCAGACAGAAGCTATACAACAAACATAACTTGTTCAATATCAAAGGAAACAATGACATGATCAACACATCAAAAGGATGACATTTCAGTAGGGTGATTGGGTTCTGCTATATGATTCTAAGTTTAAGGAGTTTAAAGGGAAGTTACAAACTCAATGGATGGGCCCTTATCAAATAAAGGAAGTTTATGAAAATGGAACGGTTTTGCTAGCACCCATTGATAGAAGTGAAGATTCATTCTTAGTAAATGGCCATAGAATTTGACTCTATACAAGGCCATCAACGAAGGAGTAATTTACCAAGGACTTGTGCTTGGTGATGTTGATAACTGAGGGGGGGTGAATCATTTATCTTAATTACTTCTACTTTCTGATCTTCCTTAACAATTAATTTAGTATTAAATCATATAAGAAAACATAGCCATGAAATGGAAATAACATCAATACATATGACACAATGATTTTGACGTGGAAAACCCTATTAAGGGAAAAAACCACGGGGTGATTAACCCAAGATTGTATTCTCTGTTAGAAGAATAAGATAGTACAAAATGGCACTTGCCAATTAGGGATCACTGCCCGAGCACACTGCTCACAAGAGGCTCACTGCCTACAAGTTATAAAGAAAGTAACAAGATACTTGAACTGATAAGAAGCATCCACATATGTTGGAGTTCAATTCTAGTTTGGCTCAGTATATTGATCTACTGCACTTCATCCTTTCTCTTCTTCTGTGCTGCTGTCCTTTCACATACCGGACCTGCCTTACTGCTTCTATACTGCTCTTCTACTTTTTTACACACACCACAACACCTTCACATCTAAATCCATCTGGTATATATATCCGCAAAAAGGATTTCATCCTCTTTCTAGTCGGCATCCGGAATAGTCAATATTTTCCCAAACTCTAGTCTGTCAGTAGAATCCTTGCTTACCAAGTGATGCAAATCAAGGAGATACTTATAGAAGTCATCTAACATGTCGGCTAATCATGGATGATACCTTAAGAACCTTGATCACCATCAATATCTCATCTAGAATAATTTTGATGCTCTGTCGGTCAGTTCTTCCTTTGTCTACTCTGCCAAACCAGACCCCAATACTTAGATGCTCATATCTCTTCACTCTTTCATCACCGGAGGCTCAATCCTTGGAATCTATTAGTCAAGGTATTCCTCTTGACGTCCCCAAGTCCATACTTTACAAAGATACTTCCTCTAACAGATCCAGACCTGACTGTCGGACCTTGCTGCATGCTCTGTGCTTGCTTACCGGACCAAAGTATTCTTCAATTTGACTTCCGGTAAATATACACCATGTCCTACAGATGTGTGGAGTGGTCTTTGTTTCATCAATGACAACACTAATGAAGCCACACAGTGTCTCTTGCCAACAATCTCCCCCTTTGGCATTGATGGCAACACTTAGTGAAAAATGACTAAGTGTCACACTACACTCCCCCTTGGCTGATGCTTTGTTCTAATGTACATTTTTCCAGAGCTCCCCCTTAGCTGGATTCCACATTTTTCACTGCTCCTCACTCCCCCTTTGACATCAATGGCAAAGGGTAGAATCCACACACCAACAATCCTAAAAAAATCAACTATACTTAGCCACATAAGTATAAATACATGATACACTTACATATATTGAAGTATATCTGCAAAAGATGTCTTCAATTGGGCAAATTCTGTTGCCCAACTCTGCTTCATCTTGTCCAAAATTGAGATGTGACCACTCAATAGGAATGCAAAAGCTTCTGCCCTCTTAAGATCTGTCTGATCATTGGTTCGGGTTGTGGTCTGGGAATCAATTAGGGCCGCATGCATGACCTTTAATTTTGGGATAATCATCCCTCTAATTTCACCCATCCTGCTTAATATGTTCTTCCTCTCCTTCTCAAGCTTCGTAATCTCATTCATGACTACAATAGTTTGACATTCCTGGTTTATTATGGATATAGTGAGAGGATCAAAATTCTGAGAGAGGCTTGACAATTTATCCTCTTGTTCTTTCACTTTCTTCACAATATCCTTTGTTACTTTAGTCCAGGATATACAAAATTTATATACTTCTCCTCCATCCTTAAGAGCATTTTATAAGCTCTTTATCCCAATATCCATATTTCTCCTATCATTGGTTATAAAGCCTTGTAACTCAGAGAATCTCTTATCCAAAAACTCTTTCCGGACCTTCATCTCAGCTGATTTCTCTAAAGATTCAAAATGAGTGCTGACAGAACTAACAAGAGACTTGAGATTACTGGATGAAGAAGCTGAGGAATCCTTTTGAAAGGATGGCATGATCTTTTCAAGCACACTGGATACAATTTCTAGCAGCTCACAGTCTTCCATGTGAGACTTTAGAAGTTTCTCTTTAGCCTTTGCTTGGGCAAAGGATGCTATCTTCATTGTTTGAACCGGAGAGAGAGAATCAAAGTCAACTAGTCCTTGAAGTAACTCCGGTTTATCAATCTCCATCATTTCTTTAGTCAAGAAATCCTTGATAGTTTCTGCAGTGTCTCTTGCCAGAGACAAAGTTTTCTTTCCTTCTGCACTATCACTTGTGTTCTTCTCAGCTTGACCTTCTTCTCTTCCCTTCACTTCTTCTTCTTTCTCCTCTATTCTTTCTTCTCCTTTGGATCCAGAGACTGCTGGAGAATCTAGATTTACTTCTCCTTGGACTTCCTCTTCTGGAACAGAGGAATCTAAGTCCTTAGCTTTTTCTTCACTAGTCTCCTTTGCCTCTTCTGCTACTGTCTTAGTGGATTCTTCTTTATCATTCATGGCAGAGGTTTCATCATCTAAGTCTTCTATAATGGGAATGTTCAATCTTTTGTATGCATTCCAGAGGATCTCTTCTGTCTCTTTTGCTATTTTGTCAGTTTCTCCAAGCATAAGCTGATTCATTCTAGCTTTGCTTCAGAACTCATCCTTGCAATCTTTGAAGATCATATTCATTTGCTTCTGAGTGATTGAAGGAAAGAGATGAATGGCTATCTGTTCTCGAATCTCAAGATCCTTTGCCTTAGCATTATTCTTTCTTATTTCTATTTCCTTCTCTAGGCTTTTGGGAATGAGAGATATGATTTCAATAAAAGCCTTATTATAGATATTCAAATATCTGACTGTAGCTTCTTGCAAGATCTTTTGGTTAGCTTCATTATAATCATCATAGAATTCAGTCATTATTTTTAGGTTTCCATCCACAGTGACTGATTTGACTACATCATCAATGGACAGAGTGGGCTTTCAACAAATTCTTCTGCCATCTCTTCCATGTCTTGATCTGTAGAAGATTCACCGGATCCTTTCTTCTTCTTCTTCTTCATTTTCTTTACCTCCTCATCTGACTCAGTTTCTTCATCATCCTTCTGACTGATGTAAGACCTTGTGGCCTTTGTCTTAGTTCTTTTCTCTACTTTACCAGATGATTTTGCCTCCGGTTTAGATGCCTTTGAGCTTTTAACAGTTGCAGGTGCAGAGCTCTTAGAATATCTAGTCTGGGAGGGGGCTTTTACCAGAGCACTTTCTTTTTCTGCTTCTTCCTTTTCTTTTTCTGCTTTTTCCATCTTTTCTTTGTGGGCATCAAGTTCCTCTTTTGAGATTCCATGCCTCTTGGCAACTTCTTCAACTTCCCTTCTCACTTTCCTCTTGATTTCAGGCTATCTAAGTTCCACATGAACTTTTACACTCAGCTCTTGGAAGGTTCCAAACCTTTCTGCCTTAGGGTCTTTGGGCTGGCTCGACAGATGTTGGATATGCAACTCTACAATTTTCTCATCTACTTCATACTCCATTGGCATGATCCAGACTATCCTTGGCTCCACTGCCTCCATTAGGCATTGATCAGTGTCAACCATGAAACACACTGTATCTTTGTACTTCTCAACCAATGATTGGGGAATTCTTTCTCTGGTTTGCATCATATTTTGAAAGTTCTTGAAGTAACCCCACAGAGCTGTATTTCTTGCCTTAGCATCCTCAAGCCCATGCAAGTAATCTCTGATTTGAATTGCAATAGGTTTGTCATTTTGCCATACCCAACCACTTGATCAGGGCAACTCATTCATAGTGTAGAAAAACAAACACAATATCAGTCCACCATACTTAAAAGAGTTCTTTTTGTCCTTCTTGATCTTCTGTAATTTTTCCATCAGTTGGCTTAGAAGGAGTTCACAGAGATCATAATCTACATTCTTTCTCAACATTTCATAAGCAGTATACAGAGCAGTTCTGGATGCTGAATTCTCCCTGCTGGAGTGATATATCTTATAGCCAATTATCATAGATGCAAACTTGATATCCGAATCAGTGATATCTTCTATGGTCATTGCTCTCTTATCAAATTTTGATCCGGTGGCCTCACTCACAGTTTGGTTTTTGATAGATTTGAGAATAGGTAACCCTCCGGAAGAGTGTAAACTAGTTACTTCCCTAATTGTATCCTTGGTGATCTTGAATGGTCTATTCAACCATAAGAAGTTATCATGCACTCTGCTCAACACATACCGGACCCACTCATCTTCTTCAAAATAGGGGAAATGGATGTACTGACCGAAATGTTTATCCCGGATGGCCTTATACTGAGGTTTTAGTTCAAAAGATTCATCTATTAGTTCCTTGTGGTAGATGTCCATCAGCTTGGATTCACCAAAATCTTCAATGTTTGCGTGAATGTAAACCCTAACGTCTTCTACATAAAAAACCCCATGTGGAATGCTAGAAAATGCCCCTAAGGGATCAACTTCTAGGGATTTATATGGATGTTTCTTGAATTTAGGATGTGGCCTATCAGTGATCCTTACAACATTCAGTGTAGCCATCTTCAAAAGATTTACAGAGAGATATTCAACAATGGAAAATACCTTTTACATTTCTAGGGTTCGCTGAATGAGCCAGATTAATTTGCTGGATGAATTGACTTCAACGGTTGATCTTTGAGAATTTGAAACAATTTGTTGCAGAGCTCCTTTTCTCTTCTTCTTGAATGCAAATGTGCAAATGACAAATGAATGAACCTTTTTATTTCTGGGAAAACCCTAATTTCATATTACAATAAATGTGCAACTCAAGTCATTCTGGTTGCCTTGTTCTCCTTGTTCTGAGAAAGATCTTTTTCTGGATCACTGAGATATGATTCAAATTATACTTGGTGATTATTGACAATCTATCTTTCTTTCCTCAATCATTTAATCTCTCTGCAGATTAAGATTCCTCAGTTTTGAATCAAGCTAGATCTAACTGTGAGAATCCTGCTTTAACCGGATGACAGTCAAACCGAATCTATCTTGGAAGATTAGACTCTTCAAAACCTTCTTGTGGATCTTTCATATCTTTACCAAACCTTCTTAGATGTTTCTCTAAGAATCCTTTAATCCACAACCTTTCATGTGCCAATTTTGGGCACCTAATGACTGGCTAGGGGAAAATGTTTTTCTTTTGTTACTCCCCCTGAGCTAGAGCTCATCTATTTAGTTTTCGGAAGGAATATCAACACTAGATTATGGTGTAGATCCATCCTCAACATTTTCTGTACTCCTCTTTACCCAAATCTTGTTCATCTCCCTTTTAATTTCATCCGCATTCATTTTTCCTTTTCCTTTGTCTTGGTTTTGATTATGATGTACCGGACCCTTATTGTTTTGATTCTTACTTCTGCAGAATTTGGCAATATGACCGGATCTATTGCAATTGAAGCAAACACCATTTATTTGCATATTTGACTGATATCCTCTTGATCTACACTGATTATCCATATGTCCCATTCTATTGCATGCAAGGCATCTTCTATTGAATGAATTGTTTATTTGCATATTTCTACACTCATGAGATTTGTGACCATACCTTTTGCAATTAAAACACTGTCCAGAGAAGGATGAATCAGACTGGTTCATTCTTCTTCTGTAATGATTTGCTTTATGACCAAAATTATTGTAGTTGTGGCAGTATCCATTGAAGGATGTATATCTTTGAGCATTTGGTTGCCTTACCAGAGGTCTTCTAGGCCCGTTTCTTAGATTTTCTGATCTGGAGTTCTTCTGACTGGATCTGGAGCTTTCACCTTTCTCATATCCCAAGCCTTTCTTGTCATCTACCCTCTTTTGGCTTTGAAGAAGAACTTCAAGTTGGGCAGAGCTTATCTTGAATTTCTCTTTGTATTCATTTGCTGTTTGAAGATCCTTTTTAAGAGTGTCAATCTGATTCTCAAGTTATTCTTCATTATCCCTAGCTTCTTCAAGATTAGATTCAAGATGCCTGATTATTCTATCCATTTTGTGGCAGTCTTCTAATTTCTCTTTGAGAGATTGTCTGAAATCATCTTCAATTTTTCTTTTCTCTTCAATGTCTTGGGTAAATTTCATAACTCCTGATTCCATTTCATGTCTTACCATAATGACCTCTTTTGATAACTTTTCACATAACTTGGTTTTCTCCTTCAGATCTTCATTTGTACCATTTTCTTCATTTTGACTTGCCAATTGCTGAAGTAGATCCTTTCCCTTTTTCATAGAGATACTCAGTTTCCCTTTTAGTTCATTTATGAAATCATCAGCTTGTTTGAGTCTTTCCTTCAGTTCATTGACTTCAGAGTTGGATTGCTCAAGATCATCTAGGGCAGACTGAAGTTGTTCCCTCATACCATACATATCCATTTGAATTCCCAGATCTTCCTCAAGCTGTTAGGCTCTGTTTGGAGGAACTTGGCTCTGATACCAATTGTTGATAACTGAGAGGGGGGGTGAATTAGTTATCTTAATTACTTCTACTTTCTGATCTTCCTTGACAATTAATGCAGTATTAAATCATATAAGCAAACGTAACTATGAAATGGAAATAACATCAATACACATGACACAATGATTTTGACGTGGAAAACCTTGTTAAGGGAAAAAACCATGGGGTGATTAACCCAAGATTGTATTCTCTTTTAGAAGAATAAGATAGTACAAAATGGCACTTGCCAATTAGGGCTCACTGCTCGAGCACACTGCTCACAAGAGGCTCACTGCCTACAAGTTATAAAGAAAGTAACAAGATACTTGAACTGATAAGAAGCATCCACATATGCTGGAATTTAGTTCCAGTTAGGCTTAGTATACTGATCTACTGCACTTCATCCTTTCTCTTCTTCTGTACTACTGTCCTTTCACATACCGGACCTGCCTTACTGCTTTTGTACTGCTCTTCTACTTTTTATGCACACCACAACACCTTCACATCTAAATCCATCTGGTATATATATCCGCAGAAAGGATTTCATCCTCTTTCTAGTTGGCATCTAGAATAGTCAATATTTTCCCAAACTCTATTCTGTCGGTAGAATCCTTGCTTACCAAGTGATGTGAATCAAGGAGATACTTATAGAAGTCATCTAACATGTCGGCCAATCATGGATGATACCTTAAGAACCTTGATCACCATCAATATCTCATCCAGAATAATTCTGATGCTCTGTCGGTCAGTTCTTCCTCTGTCTACTCTGCCAAACCGGACCCCAATACTTAGATGCTCATATCTCTTCACTCTTTCATCACTAGAGGCTCAATCCCTAGAATCTATTAGTCAAGGTATTCCTCTTGATTTCCCCAAGTCCGTACTTTACAAAGATACTTCCTCTAAGAGATCCGTACTTGACTGTTGGACCTTGCTGCATGCTCTGTTCTTGCTTACTAGACCAAAGTATTCTTCAATCTGACTTCCGGTAAAGATACACCATGTCCTGCGGATGTGTGGAGTGGTCTTTGTTGCCATCAATGACAACACCAATGAAGCCACATAGTGTTTCTTGCCAACAGGGGATAGGGGTCACAACCTCTGTCACAGATTGAAATATTCAAGGACAAAAAAAAGGTTGAAAATTAGGAAATGACAGCGTTTTAAAAAAAAAGGTTGAAAACCAGCAAATGGCAGCGTTTTTCAAAAAATAAAAATAAAAATGAGGAAGATGGAAAACCAGTAAATGGACGTCTTTCTCAACCAGGGGGATTGAAAACCAGTAAATGGCAGTTCCCTTCTTCTTGCAGGATTTCAGTAATTGATCTACAGAGCCAATCAGGCACCAGGAGCCACTAAGACACATCTCTGTCGCAATCTAGGAGCACCTCCGGTGCTTCACCAATAAGGAATCATTTTAAGGAATAAAAGATGGAGGGGACCTACCTCTCCAGGTATCAAAGTGTGGACATCATTTGATGACGTCAACATGACTCATCCTCCACTTTTTGAAATAAACAATGGTGAGGTCAGCACACACATTGTTAGCAATCAAAAAGACAATTGCTACCGCATGGGCAAGTCATCACATATATCTCTCCTGATGTCACTTGACATCATGTCATTTCCAAATCCACTCAATAGGAAGGATTTTAGGCCACATGACAATGAAGTTGCTGATGCCAGTCTAAGCCATGCAGGGGCTGCTCACTTGCTAGGTCATATCAAACCTCATCAAAGTCACGACGTATCAACTAAGTACATCGGCCCATCATCATGAAAAGTGATCCAGGTAATTTTTTCAAGTTAAGTTAATTATTACGGTCTTATCATTTCTATTTTTAGGCGCAGTTACTTCGACACATGTCCCTGCCATTATTTCTCTTTTTATCATACATGCTGCGTTAATTGCTATGTTGTCGGCCTTTCTCTAGAGTGTCATATCACTCGCTGCCATTATGACTAAACAATCACTTCATAACTAATTTCAAACCACCTTCCCATAATATAAGTAGTTGTAATTAATGAATATCAAACCCAGTTCAAAAATTGCAAAATTTCCCAAAACCTCAGAGGTAATCTTCAAGTTTTACTGCCACAGTCTTTCATATGGTAGAAAGAAAAAAGGGAAAAAGACTACACAGGAAATTAAGGGAAGGTTCAACCAGAGGAGGTGAAATAAGACAAGAAGATGGGGGTGAAAAATAAGTCAGAGCTAGAGAGTGTAACAGGTCTGCTGCAAGACCAAGCTGCAGCGGACATCTTAAGGAATGCTGGGTGGTTGGAATTTTTGGAGAAGTTTGAAGGATTTCAGGAGCACATTGTAGATGATTTTCTGTGCAACTTGAGGAATAATCAAACCATAGTGAGAGGGATTCAAATCAATGTCTCATCCATCATTATCAACCATATTTTAGGGCTATCGGAACAAGGTGAGAGGTTCTACCATCTAAAAACCCTGTACATTGATTTGATTAAAAATTTCTGTGAAGAAGGTGAACCTAAAATACAATTATATTTAAGCAAAAATGAAGTCAAAGGAATTATTAGGACCTCACTTCCACAACCATGGCAATCTCTAGCTATGTGGTTAATGAAATATTTTACATGTGATGGGCAATTCTCTATAGGTTTAGGACCAATCATGAAAATGTTAATTTTTCTAAGGCATGGGCATGCCCATCCAGAATTTAGCATAATTATCTCAAACTTTCTATATTCTACTATTATAGCCTTGGCAGACAAGTATCAATGGGGGAAGGGTCCCATTAAAAACCACAACCTCATTTTCTTGATTGTAAAACATCATTTCCTGTCCCAAGCTGATGGAGAGGCTTTATGGCAGGCATTTTTAGAAAACAAATCACATGACAGGACACCGGGCAGAACTTAGGGTATAGATGAGACTTCCACTACTTAGCAAGATGAGGAAGCAATGCATCCTACCTCCTCCCCAGCTACTGAAAAATGCAAGAGCAAGAAACAAACAATGGAGGAAACACCAGCTTCTACCCCTGTTACTAACAACAAAAGAAAAAGGGAAAGAAGTTTTGGGAGAAGCCTCAACTGCCACAGAACAGCTGAAAGAACCTATTATAGAGCAACTCTTCCATATGACCCGCTTGGCAAAATGAAGGATAACCTTGGTTGAGGAGTCCATTCCAACCAAGCAAACAAGGGAAGCTGTCATTATGGAAGAGGGAATTACATTGGCCTCTACCCAGACTTCTAGCCATAGAAAGCAAAGGAAAGGAACAGAGCAGAGTAAGAAAGAAAAAAGAACTCCAAAGACACCTGAGTCCAGCAAACATTATAGGGCCAAGGAAGAATCTGACGATTCAGATGAAGTCCCTCTGATTAGGAAAAGCAAACAAAGAAAGGTAGTTAAGGAAACTTCCCCAGAGTCACTTGTTCATCGAAGGTCTCAGACTCTAGAGCCACATCATTCCCAAGATTTGGAGATAGTAGACAAAGAAACCTTCACTATTTCTTTAGACTCTAAGGGTAATGCACCTTCTTCATAGACTCAAGCCCTACTGATGCTATAGAGAAGCCAGAGAAAGAGACAGCCTACTTAGGCTGAACAGGATACAGCTCTCTTAGCTGAGGTCCTCATGGGCTTCCAAACTTCCATGGTTAAGGCTAGACCTTCATCAGACCCAACATTTGTAGATGTAAGCCAAGAGGAAGTTCAGGTTAAGGAGACTTTAGGGGAAGATGAGAAGGAAAAAGAAGATGCAATTGACAATGTGGAGCAAAACATTGAAACCCCTGATGAGGAACCGATAGAAGAGGGAGAAATAGGGAGTTACTCTCACCCCTCTAATCAAGAGGATATAGAGGTTCCAAGAGAACAACCACTGTTAGAGGAAATTGATAATCTAAAAAGATTGTTGTGGGGGAAAAACTTAATCATCACTAACCTCAAAAAGGTCATGAAAGAGAAATAAATGGAACAAAAGTAGATAATTGAAGGGCTGCAAGTAGAACTCAAGGACAAACAAAAGATAATTCAGGAGAAAGAGGTGGAAATAAGAGAAAAAGAAGAGGAAGCAGCACAAAATATCAGAGAAAAAGAAGAGGAAGAAGCACAAAATATTTCTGATATTGTGAAAACTAGAGACAATAGTCTCACATTAATTGCAACACTCATTGAAAAGACACAAGGTCAACCCAAATAGTTAACATGGGCCAATAACAAGATAGAATATCAAGAAGAATACATTCATGAGATGATCAGCCTAGCTACAACCATGGAATAGGGGATTCAAATAGACCCATACCTAGGGGCGGTTCTAATAGATATTCCTAAGGCCCTATTTCATTGGGCAAGAAGATGTTAGGAATATGAGGAAAGCCAAATCAATGTCCAAATTGATGGACCAATACAAACAATATTGGATAGGTGGCCATTTCAGACCTCCTCTCATTATTGAGCCTCTGCCTATATGGGTAGAACAGATGGAAAATGCTAGATTTCAAGAATGGATTAGGGAGGTTGAGCAGTTCAAGGGGAATGGCAATACAAACAACACTACTTGGCCTATATATGCAAATAACTTCAATTTGAGATAGAATATTCTACCTAAATAAGTCTAGGTTATGAAGAGCAGGAGGGCCTGTTAACCTTCAAGTTTAGGGGGAATGATGAGTGCTAGGTAGCACCCAAAATAATATACCCTTTTTACCTCTCTTTTCCATCCTTCTTATTCTGTTGCCCTGGTAATTGCACCATAGTAGACTGATAAGGTTTGTCCTAATTACATTAATGAGAGATGAATTACCAAAAGTCACGTGATTTTTGATTAAAGGACTAATGTGTAGCAAATTAATGGAAATATGCAGAAAATTCTCTCTTTTTGTGTCTACAGGTGCAGTTGTATGGACAAGGGTAATTTTGAGCATCTTCGGAGATGGTCCTAACAGTCTCCAGAGCTGACATGAGGGATACTACACCAATCTCCAATGTTTTTCCAATATGATTGGAGATATTTTGAAATAGGAGGACCAAGGGTGGATCATCTTTGGAGCTGGACAGAAGTCATAAGATCATCTCTAGAGCTGCAGACAAAAGTACACACTTTCAGAGTCCTCCTTAATACAATGCAGAGTTTCTAGCACCGCTATCAGTCAACACTTTTGTGGGCAATTGGAGTGCTTCGGGGATTACTTAGCCAACACCTGAATGATCGGGTGAAGACTCTAGTTGACTACTAGAGGTCTAATTCCTCTTTTATTGAATTTGTATGAGTTCCTAAAAGACTTATTAAATACCTATATTTGTAGGGCCTCGTTGCCCAGTTGTATTTAAACTAAGACTCTAGATTTAGTGGGACTGTTGTACCACTAAAGTCTATTTCAGTTGCATGATTTTACTCTGCAGTTAAACAATTGATAGAATAAGAGATTGATGCTATCTCATAGATGAACTGATAGTTAGAGTAGAGAGATATCTCATCACTTGATTTGATAAATAGATATATAAGGTAGAAGCACGATAGGATGATTATCATTGAATTGTTGTAATCTCAATTTTTCTAGATTGGATATATTTTCTAAATACAAAGCATACTGATGAAATTAGAATGAAGAGAGATTGTGATACTTTATTCCCATACTGATTTATTTCTTTAGTCTTCAGTCCTAAGGATGAGGAGCAAGGGCCCACTCCCGCCATTCAAGATAGGAGGCTAGTATTTGTTTGTTCATTATCTTGTTTCAGATTCTACTTAGAAAAATAGTTATTGCTTTCACATAGATAAATGTATGTTTCAGATGTGTAGATTAGAATAGGTCAATATTAGCAACATTTTGTTTCAACTTTACTTCCAATACTTTCAGAATTTACTTTCATAGCAGATAAATCAGCAATATTAATTTCTAGAGAAAATAAGATTAGCAGAATTAGTTAAATAGATTGGTAACTATAGGATCCCTAATTGCAGATAACCAAGGACATAGCTCTGGACTTGACACATGAAAACATGATTAAATGCCAAGGACCAACGACCCTTGTCACCAACCTTTCCATAATTAAAACATTTAAAGGGTAACTTACCTTTGTATTTGCCAATACCTTTCTTCAGTCTTCTCACAAAATTTTCGTCAACTTCATCAGAGCTTTCATCTTCAACAACAACTTCTTTCTTTGGAGTATCACTGCCAAACTCTCTCATTTCAAAGGTAGTAAGGGAACCAAATAATTTGTCTATAGTGTATGTATCCAGGTTTGCATTCTCTTGAATGCCAGATACCTTATGACTGTAAGATTTGGGAAGAGATCTCAGGACCTTTTTCACAACCTCATCTTCTTTCACTTCTCCACCAAGACCTTTAATGCCATTGAACACTTCATTCATTGGGAGCATATATCCAACAATGTCTTCATCCTCTGACATTTTTAGGTTCTCAAATTTACTCTTGAAGATCTGCATCTTGGCTTTCTTTCTTTCTTATCTCCTTCATAAATGGTTTTAATTTTATACCAAACTTCTTGAGAAAAACTGCAACTCATTACCTTTGAAAGCTCTAAATTAGCTAACCCACTCACAATAGCAAACTTTTCCTTGGCATTGTTATCATACTTCTTAACTTCATCTACATCTATAGGAATAGTAGCAGGAATTGTGTAACCAGTCTTGATAGAGTCCCAAACACCGAACCATACAAAATTGATATAAGCTTCCATCCTTAGCTTCCAAAAAGCATAATTTGTCCCATCAAACCTAGGTATCTTGTTGGATCCATTTTGTGCCATCTTGGACCTTCCTCAAGCGGTTAAGCTTCCCTTAGAGGAACTTGGATCTGATACCAATTTTTGAACACACCTAGATACTAAGAGGGGGGTGAATCAGTATCAAAATAATTTTCAAAGTTAACAACTTTAACTTATCCGGAGTAGATTAAAACTTAATCATCACAACATGAACATGAAAGATTAACACAATGCACATCAACACATGATGCCAGATATATGTGGAAAACCCTAGAAGGGAAAAACCACGGTGATGATTAACTCACAATATATATGAAGCTCAAATAACAACTTTGTTTTAGGGATACAACCTAAGGAAGCTTCTACTCTATGAAGAACTTTGATCTAGGGTCACTCTCAAGGAAGCTTCTACTCCATGAAGACTTTGTTTTAGGATCACTCCCAAGGAAGATTCTACTCCCTAAAGACTTTGGTTTAGGGTCACTCCTAAGGAATCTACTACTCCCTGAATTCAGAACACACTTACAAAAGATTACAGTATGACAATCTTTCTATTGTCTAAAAATTGACATTGAAACTCACACTTTTGATGATTGCACTTCTGCCTCTTCACACTTTCTTCTAATGATCTGATCAGCTAGGCACACTCTATAATTGATCACTATCATTAATATGTCTTCAAGATGAATCTGGATAGAATCAACAACTTCTTCCCTTTCTCCTTTAGTCACACATCAACAATGCATTCATTCTATCTATTATCTACTTGTAAACCTTTTCAATCAACTTGCAATCACACCTCTCCTCACTCAATTTGATTCACTATTTATACATGATATTACACTAATTGCATTGCTTGTCGGCTAGATACAACATGAAAAATACATTTACGAGTAGGCCAGACAACACATAATATGAAATGTGTAGAAGATATGTCCTAAGTGAAACCACACATTACACCAGTAGAAGATCCATGCCTTTTGGACCCCAACACTTGCTTAACCAAGTCCAAAAAATCCTTCACAACTTCAAACACCAAGGAATTACATCCGTAGACTCCACTCATTTGGAAATAGGACAGCTTTAAGGAAAACACATGAAGACTTGAAGTATAATGTCCACATCAACTTGAAAACCTTGTATAGTATAAGAAACAAGAAAGATCTTTGTGAAAATTTTCCAGATGAGGCCACATAACTCATACAACATCCCCAAATACTTGTTTTCCATCACACATCCAATAATTGTGCCACACAACATCAATCACTAACTCTAAGAACAATCTGTCATCCGGAACACACTGCAACATGCTTTCATTTGAAAAACTAAGCTGCGAACCACCAAGAACCTTGAAGCTGCAAGGAATCATGTAATACACATCCATAAACATGTCCTCAAAACCACAAGGGCAATCATTCATTTATAGAGGAAAGTAGAGCTTTCTAACAGGCCTTCAACACTAGCATACTCTTTCTAGAACACAAGCGGCTCCTCTATCATGCATAACTTTCACATCAGAAAGGAAAATGATATGAAAACTTGGAATTATCACCTTCATAGCATCTTGAACACAATTCTAGAACCACATGGCCATATTTGCAAATGCAGAGGAATGCAGAGCATTCCAATGTCCTACACAGAACATCTTCACAGAAACAACACTGTCTTCAATCAGTCAACAAAAAAACACTCTTCCGGTAATGTAATCATCATGGAAATTGGAACATACATACTTCAGGCCATCAGTAGCATAAAAAATGCATTTGATCATCTTCGTGCTTCTAATTCCCATATTAATATAAACTATATCTTCTACCTTCTCTTGTTGGATGGGACATGACATCCAACCATGAACACCATCACACCACCATGATAGTGTTGACATCAACAATAACCTAGTGATAGTGTTGACATCAATGACAACCCTAGGAACCATATATGTAACAATCAACACACTCCTTAATGAAAATGAAAACAACGGAGGTTCCCAATCTTCAGAGGAGAGTAGAATGGATCTGAGAGATTTTATTGATAATCAGGCCCTATTTGATGTGGCACTTCAAGGAGCTAAGTTCACTTGGTCAAACTGGATAGTCGAGGAAGACTTAATATAGGTGAAACTAGATTGGGCCATTATCTCATTGGATTGGTTTCAGGAGTATTTTGTCTCCTTAACAACCTAGACTAGGATAGGGTCGGATCACTGCCCTATCTCTTTCTTGGCTGATAAAATTGGAAAGAAGAAAAGGTTTTAGTTTAGATTTGAAAAGATGTGGCTTAAACATCCGAACTTACAGTAGAAAATAAGGGAATGGTGGTAGATCTCGGTTCAAGGTTTAGCTATGTTTAGAGTGACTAAGAAGTTAGCCAATGTCTAGACCAACATTCATAAATGGAACAAAAGTTCCTTTGGGCATATTTTCAAGAATAAGTAGTTAGTCAAAAGTAAACTTGACACTATTCAATAACAAATAAGGATGGAAGTCATGGGTAGAGAGTTACAGAATTAAGAAAATGATCTCTTATCTAATCTTCATGATATTATTTCTAAAGAGGAAGAGTTCTGGAAACAAAGGTCTAGGGCAGTTTGGCTCAAAAGTGGGGATCAGAACACGAAATTTTTCCATTTATCAACCCTAAAGCATAGAAAAACTAATAAAATAAGAATAACCCAGACTAATGGCAACAAAATTAAAGATGAGAAGGGACTCCAAGAGGCTCCAAATGGATTTTACTCAGGGTTGCTTAAAGAGGATCCCCCCAAGATCTTGAAGAGAGTGTGCTGGAGGTCATACCCAAAATCGTCTCGATGGAGGACAACAAAAGGTTAACCAGCAGTCCTATAAAGAAAAAAGTTCACCTGACTATCCTCTCCTACAAAGGAAATAAGGCCCTTGGCCTGGATGGTTTTCCCCCCTTCTTGTTTTAGGTGTTTTGGAGTATTGTGGCCAAAGACATGATGGAAGCTATGAGAGAATTCTTTGGCAGCAGGAGATTGCTCAAGAATTTGAATACCACATTCATCGCTCTTATTCCTAAGAAGCCTGGAGCCAATTCCTTTTTTGACTTTAGGATTATTAGCCTATGTAACTCTCTGTATAAAATATTTTTGAAGGTTCTTACTTGTAGGCTTTGGGTTATTCTTTCGAAGATCATTTCTTACCAACAAAGTCATTTTATGATGGGAAGGCTAATTCTAGACTCCATCATCACGGTTCATGAGAATATCCATTTGTTAATGGAGAACAATAAAGAAGGGTTTTTCCTCAAGTTGGACCTCATGAAGGCTTATGACAGAGTGAACTGGAGGTTCTTATTGAGGGTTTTATCTAAATTTGGCTTCAACCAAAAGTTTCTAGATTTGGTGTCTCAGATGATTGCCTTGCCCAAATTTTCTGTGTTGGTCAATAGTACCTCTTGCAATTTTTTCAATTCTTCCCAAGGGATTAGATAGGGGGATTGATCTCTCCCTTCCTATTTATTATAATGGTTGAGGTGCTAGGCCACAACATCTCTAAAGTTGTATCCTCAGGGACCCTTCAGGGAGTCAGTCCTTCATTAGTTGGTCATTCTTGTTCTCATCAGCAGTTCGTCGTTGATACCATCATCATGGGAGAGGAATCAGTTGCTAAAGCTAGAATTTTCAAATAAATCTTGTTTAGATATGAAGAAGCCTTGGGATAGAAGATAAGATTACCAAAGAGCACATTTGTCTTTACGAACACCCCTAAGCAGAGACAAGAAAAAATTGCCAAAATTCTTAATTGTAAAGTGGAACTTTTCTCCTCTACTCACCTCAGTTTACGTCTATATGAAAAAAAGGTTTCAAAATCCTTTTGGTTGGGACTGGTGGATCACTTCGATGCAAACTAGCTGGCTGGAAGGGGGCTCTTTTAAGTCAAGCAGGAAAGATTCAATTAATAAAAGCTACTCTGTAGAATATGCTGGTTTATGCTATGAGCCTCTTCAAAATGCCAGGGAAATACATGGAGAAGATTGAGCTGATCCAGAGGAAATTCTTATGGATTGGCATGGAAGAGAATAAGAAAATATCTTTGGTGGCTTGGGACCTCATTTATAGGCCTAGGAAATAGGGGGGACTCAGAATTAGGAAGATCAAAGAATTCAATCAAGATTTAATGGCTAAGATAGCCTAGAGACTGATCAGGGAGAGGAACAAATGGATTGATATAGTGAACCATAAATACCTCACTAGGTCCCATAACTTCCATGAAGTCTTAGAAGTTGATAAGGAGACTCTTCTAGCTGGCTCTAACATTTGGAAAAATATTATTGTTAGTAGAAACTTAATAAGAGGGGGCATTAAGTGGAAGGTTAGGAATGGTAATTCTATTCAATTCTGGGAGGATCTTCAGTATGGGGACACAAAGTTATCTAATTTGGTGTAGGCCAAACCTATCAGGGAGCTATGCATTAGAACTGTGGGTCAATGGGTGGTGGATTACATGATGCATGGTAGGTGGAAGAATCCCTTTGAGATGAATCCCATTATTAACAATCTTCAGGTCTTCCTCTCGCATTTCCACTTGCCTTGATTGCAAATAGAGGATGAGCTAGTTTGGAAATCTTCCCCTTCAGGTAACTTATTGATGGAGTTTGGTTTTGAGTTGATGCTTCATGCATTGGCCACCATACCTTTTTGGACCAACCTTTGGATTTTAGATCTCATTCTAAAAATTAATATTTTTTTCTGGCTTATGGCTTAGAACAAAATTTTAACCATTGACAACTTGTGCAAACATGATTTTTCCATTCCTAATAGGTGTGCTTTATGTTTGATTCAATTGGAGTTAGCGATCCACCTAATGATCAGGTGTGACTTCTCAAGAGACATATGGGGTAAGATTCTCTCTTTGGAACTTGGAATGGGTCTTTCCTAACTCCTTACAGGACTTGGTTGCCCAGTGGAAAGCACCTTCCCCAAATTCTACACTTAGATTTCTATGGTCCCTCACTCTCCCCCATGTTGTGTGGGGAGTTTGGAAAGAGAGAAATAATAGGATCTTCCATGAGACTTCAGTGCTTGTTGATGGTATGATGGTGAAAATTATGAGGGCTATAAAGCAAAACTTCACTCAAGGTATGATGGACAAAATCTAGACTAGGCCGAAGGATCTCACTTCAAATTATGATAAGCAAGTATCTTCTAATTGGTGCTTAACGGTTGATATCTCTATTCTATTTAAGAAGATTAAGAAGGCTAAAGATTAGGTTAAATGGAAGACCCCACCTTTAGGGTGGGTAAGGTGAACTTTGACAGGGCAAAAAAAGGGAATCCTGGGCCGATTGGAAGTGGGGGAGTGTTAAGAGATGATAAAGGTAGGTTTATTTTGGTTGTGGTGCTCCCGTTGGGAATCCAATCTAATCACTACGTCGAAGCTATGGCAACCTACCATAGCATTAAGCTAGCGTACGAGAAAGGTTATAAAAAGGCCTAGGTCAAAGGGGACTCACTAAATATCATAAATTGCCTAAAGGAAATCCAAGTCCCAAGTTGGACCATTCAAATGTGATAAAGGACTCTATTCAAATGTTAAATTATTTTGAAAATTCATTGATTTCCCATATACTTTGAGAAGGAAATGGGTTTCCTGACGTAATGGCCAATGATGGAGTGATTTCCCATGATATCAAATGGTGGGAAAAGCTATCAGACATGCCAAGTGAGGTGAAATCTATTATGATTAATGAAGGAATTTATGACAACTTCAACATTATTTCTAAGAGTTAAACTGATGATAACTCTATAGTAGCTTGCACACTTTCTAGGTAGGCCGAAGACCCTTCTGGTTAAAGTAGGAAAAATTCCATTGCTTTTGCATAAGTTGGAGAATTTTGAAAGAGACAACCTAAGAGCAACTAAATGGGAGGAGACAAGAACGGGATGGAGCCTTGCTCTTGTGATGGGGTCTGTAGGAGGCCCCATTTGTGGAAAATCATGATGGATGGGAGGCTTGTCCCCCTAATGGAGAAATTACATAGGTCAGACCTGATTGCTACAAATATGTTTACAAAAGGGTGGCGGGACAAAAAAGTTAAGGCCTATGGGATAAAGACTGAGATTATAGAAGATTTCATAACTGGCATTACTGGCCTGTCGGTGAATGGGAGAAAAGGTTTTAAGGATCGTAAAGCAGGAGAGGAAGTGTTGAAAGCCTTTTTCAAAGGAAACAAGAGGAACCATCTTGTCAAGTTCAACTTGGGAGGCTATGAGAGGAAGTCCATCAAGTCTATTTGGGAAGAAGTGGGAGAGCTTATCATGCGCTACATTACCCTTAAAGGTAGGTTTACTACTGTTTATAGTTATCATTTCATGCTCCTGAATCACTTTAGACATAAAATGGTTGTTTCTTTCCCATATTATCTTTTATCATCTCTAGAATTTGCCATAAAAGAAAACTAGAGAAACCCTAGGTTACCTATTCTGCATGATGGCTTACTTCTGCTCATCATGGAGCACATAAAAACCCTGGTACCTAGTGTGGAGATAAAGGGGAGTTTTGTGAAGAAGGGAAAGAATCCCATTGTGGACTACTCTATTTCCATGAATGGCGATACTGAGGAAGAATAAGAGGACCCAGATTGGATTGGGGAATAGGTTTCTATGGAGGTTCTCTCCACTCCGCTATCCTCTAAGGTAGAGGAGGGGAAATGTCCAAAAAGAGAAAAAAGAATAGTGATAAGATAACCCCGAGAAAACAAAGTAGAAAAGAGGACTCTTGGTCCACGGGCTCTACCATTGGGGATAAAGGAGATGAAGCCCGTATATGGAGGAGAAGGGGATTAAACAGAAGAAAGAAAAGAAGAAGAAAGGTAAGAAAAGTTAGGAGGAAATTGATGTCTCTGTTGAAAAAAATACTGGTGAGAAAGGGAAGAAAGGTAAAAAGATGAAGTTCAAAATGGGGATGGATGAGAATCCTAAAGAGGATAGGTCAAGGGCATAGTGACTAAAGATCCTGGGATTGGCATGTTATTTCCTCAAATTCCAGACCCATGCAGTAATCTCTCTAGGAATTTTTCTTTCCTTTTGTGTTTAGCTACAAACAAGGAGGAGCTCTCTGAGGCTTTGGGGACAGTGAGGGAAGTAGTTGACATTCAACACAGGTCAATTAAGTGTTTTTTCATAGAGATAAACATGATTAATATTTGACTCACTTCTATACAACAAAGGATGGGGAGTGGTGTTGAAATTGATGATAGGTTGGATGAGGAGATTCAATTGTCTTAGGAAGCCATCCTGAAGGTTGGACTTGGTTACTCACAACTAGAAACATGACACCCACTTGAACAATGTGGAAACCGAAGTGAAAGATATATTAAGAAAAATTTGGAAAGGATGTTGGAGATCAGCAAATACACCATGTAGAACAACGTAGAAGGAATAATAATCCTCACCAAAAAGATAAAGGAGATGAAGGAAGAACACATGGAAGGAATGGGGGCGGAGAAGGATGCTAAGGGTAAGATACATAAAATAGGGAACAAAGGAAAATAGGGTAAGAGCAATGAATAGGGGGCCTGAGCTCTAGGACTCGTGAAAGAAAAAATAAATAATTATATTCCAAGAGGAGAAGGAAAATATTTTGGTCTTCCCAAAACTTCATGAAGAATTTTATAAATAGAAATTGGCTACTGTTGAAACTCTTAAAAATATGTGACCTTGCTAACAGGATTTGGAAGGCTAGCTGTATGGTGTGCTATTGTTTGTTTGCTGGTAGTATCTATAATAGGTTTAATATTTAGGCCTATTTTTTTTCTTTAGGTGTTTTTTGTCTTTGGGTTGCTGTCCTACTATGTTATATCTTTAGGGTAGCATCTGGTTGTAGGGTTTTGAGGCCCCTTCAAAACCTGTTTTACCCCTTTTATTAAAAACAACTGTTATTCGACATGGGATAGTTTATATCATATAGAGATAATAAGGATGCATAAAACTATCTTCCTTGTCTACCAGTTATACAATAAGAATATATAGAGAAATACCTCTGTCAAGGTTGATTAACAACAAGGTTAAACTAACACTAAGTTCTTTGATATCTTACTTTCCATTTGGCAATTATACAATACTTCATTCTATCCTCACTTGCAAATATCAATAGTCTACATAAACATTGTTTCGACATATTATATGGGATAAAATATGCTTATCTATAGGGTTTAACAGGTAGAACATTATCCACAGTTGCGTTCCTTACTCCCAAAACTTGAGTTTCAATCCCTCCTTCCTTCTACATTGTGCTTCCCAGCATGAAAGAATACATTCTAAATCCTCCTCACACTTAGTTATGCACAACACAATTAATACATCCTACTACTCTCCCTAGTCATCTGTGGCCTTGCATGAAAAAATAAGGGGAGTATGGAGCTACTGCTCCTCCCCCACTTCCCAAGCATCTAGGCAGAGTATGTTGGGTGATAAAGAATTTACCTTTTTTACTAGACATTATACTTAGACCAAAACTAAGTCTCAAAAGAATAATTAAAAATAAACAAAAGTACACCTACCATATAGATGTCACTTAATGCATTCCTTCAAATGCTCTAATTATGCTTATTTTCAAGCACAATTATCAACAATGGAGACTCACAAAGTTGACTTAGTCCTAATTGACAAAATTGGACTTGTCTGGTTGATTACTTATGTCGACTCGACATTCACAGGTATACACTACCTTACTATCTATTGATGGAGAAGATTTAGCCATCGACTTTGACAACAACAAAAATTAACAAGTATAAAATGATCTCAATGCTAAAAATATTTCTAAGATGACTAAAGACATAGAGATTAAGACTTAATCCAAATATGGAAATTAAGACTTAATCCAAAATTGGCTTATCCTCTAATAAGTATGTGTGTGTGCATTCCCAAATGGCATTTAAGGATCATTGTATTCACATGATTTAGCATCCTCTCCATGGTGATACTATCTCTCCTCATCTTGGAGGGGGAAAAACACTATTCCTACATCTACCTTAGCCATACAATGGTAGTTAGTCCATTACATTATTTAACCATGTGCTTAATAATAACATCAGAAACAATTATTCTTTGCATATAAACTAATATAAATCAAATGCATTATCTATAATTACTTTAATCATAATATTTTCTTTGACTAATTATTTCTCTTCTCAAAAATAAAAATGATAAGTATTTTTGTTTATAAACGGGGTGTGACACCTGGGGTGCAGTACCCATTTGACTTGGACTTCTATTCATGCCCCTCCATTAATGCTGCCAAGGCCACTGATGATGAGATGGAGGTAATGGTCAAATTTTGATCCAAATGGCAGAATTAAGAAGTTACTTGGTATTGTCATAGATCATGACCCTTATTTGGAGGATTTTTGGGCCAATTGTAAAGATGAATCTGAAGTGAGAAAGAGAGGTTATTATATGCTAACTGCCTATCAAAAAATTCCTTCAAAGTTAGAAGGATGTTCCTCCAGAATTGTCAGATGATGATAATGTATTGAATTCTACTTATGACCTTAAAAGGGTGGATGATGATCCCCTACCTAAGATAAATCGATCTTTGAAAGAAAACTTGTCCAATGAATCTACCAGCCAAACATTTTTGGATTTTAGCACTGCTTGGTTGGATACTAAAATTGCTCAATTGGACAAGACCAAAGGTAAAGGGAGAAAAGATAAAAGGCCAAAAATGAAAGAGCTAGCTTCCTCATGATGTAAAATATATAAGAAGGGAAAGAAAGATACAAGGAGATTTAGAATATTTGTTGGCGATGTAACACCGAAACAACTTCAAGAAGCCTTTCGTAAAGAAAATATTATTTATTATACTGCAGAGGTAGGAGTTATAGCTGGCCTAGGTGTAACTCCTTTAGTGCAAGTTCTTCCAACAAGGATGGCAATGGGTCAATTTCTAGGTCAAGGAGCAAAAGAATTACAACAAGATGTTCAAGAGCCTCTAAAAGAGGCAACTAAACCACCAATGCAGATAGTCCCTATTCCTGCTCATCATGAAAGAACTATAGCAGGGGTACTAGAAGAGCGAGTAGAGAAGGTGATATATGAAGAAGATGATATAATGTATCCTCCACCAATTGCTCCTACTATTGAGATTCATGAAGATTCCCTTGAGAAGCATGCAACTTCTTCTCCAAAATAGAGTCTAGAAGAAGAAATCCCTGAGCAAGAAGAGATAAGAGAAACATTTGAAGGGAATGTTCAAGATCCACAAGAGTCACCAGTTAAAAATTTGGCTCTTCACAAGGAAGTTGATAAGGAGGAGATTGATAAAGAAACTTCAATTCCCTAAAAGGATCTCCAAGAAGAAATGATAGAGAAAGAAGTGAATAGGATGGAGATAGATAAGGAAGCCTCTACAACACAAGAGCACTTCCAACAAGAATTAATGATAGAGGAATTCCCTGAAGAAGAGGATGTGCATGAAGAAATGGATCAAGATAAGTCTATCTCCACAAAGCCACCACAACAAGAAGAACAAATGGATATACATAGCATAGAGAAGAGGAAATCTTGACTCCTAGGGAGAAAGAAGAGTTGATAGAAAAAAATAGAAAGGAAATTACTCCTATTGATAAACCTTTACTCGATGTTTCTACAGAGGAGGAAATAAATAAGGAAATTCCTCAACAAGAGGCTCATCCAAAAGAAGAGACCCCGGATCTTCAAGAAGAATAGGATTAAGCGAAAGAGATAGACCAAGGGGATGAATAAGTTTATTAGGAAGATCCTACTTTCCCCACTTGGTTAAAGATAAACTTGGAAAAAAGGCAAAAATTAGTGGGCAAACCATTGAATCTACAAGCCATGACAGTTCAAGTGGAAAAGGAGAGAACCCCAAGGAAATGTAGAACCCTCTCTACTATAAGGACAAATAAATTGGGTGATAGGATAGAAGAAATAGCGACACCCTTGGTGGACAAAGATGATAGAGATATCTCTATCTCTGATTATGAAATATCTAGCGTGAATTTGGGTAGGTAGACAAGGGCAGAAGGAATTGCTTCCCTAGGATCTGCAGTTGACATAGTTGTCTCCAAGATGAACAAAGACAAAAAAAAGGAGGACTTGAAACTATAACTAAGACAAATGAAGACTTTTATCAAGGAGCTCATCACCTCCGTATCCCAACATAAGACCTAATATCTTCATATGCACCAATTTTTATTATAAAATGGGAAATTGATTCTTTACAGTTAATAAAGAAAAGATAAAATGCTATCAGTGGATAATAAGGTCTTGGACCAAGGCTACATGTATTATCAACAAGCCTATCAGTTATAAAAACAAATAGATTCTTTCATAAATAACTTTAGTGTAGAAGAAGATAAAAATGAACTAAATCTTAGGTGTTTGAAGGAATTGAATAAATTAACCCCATCAAAATTGAAATCTAAAGACATCCTCTAGGACAAAGAGCTAGGTTTTGTTAACAAGTGTATTAATATACTTAACATTAGGATAGATGTAATGATTGAATATAAACCTAGTAATTTGCAAGACCCAAAGGACATGTATCAAGCTTTGGGAAATTTTGAAGATTTTTTAAAGGATGTCGTATGTCCTAAATTTCATTTGAAAGACAAGCAAAAGTTGGATACAATAGAAGTTGCAAAAGAGGCCCTAAGGAAGAAAATAGAAGATGAATTGAATGGCTCCTTAGATTTTGATAAGACTAGTCCAGGGTATGTGCATGGAAATGGGGGACTAAAAGGGGGTCAAAAGTGGCCACTTTTTTATGAAATCAGTAAAAAATAAACATGGATGAGAAATTGAAGATAGTCATGCTCAAAATTAGAAGGTGTGATAGGAACAAGATTTGTAGTGCTCAGAATCTAGTTTCTAAACTACTAATTTTTTTTTTAAATAAAAATGGTAGGGAATAAGAGGTTCAAATGGGGAGAGCACACAAAGTGCTCTTGTTTTTGTTAGAAAAATATAACATAGTGTCTGGTGTGCCCACCCCTAAAATGTTGACTTTTTTTAATTATTTCAAAAACCGCTTTAGTGGAAAATTAGCTAACATCATGTAATTTATGCCTGATTATTCTATTAATTTTTAAATGAATATATGACTTTTTATGAATTTTCAAAGTGGACACATCCTAAAAAATAAAAATCTGAGTGTGCTCCCCCCTAATTTTTTTGAAAACTAATCGAAAAATCAATCTTTTTAAAAGTGTATAGAATTGAGTCTTGAATCTAAAAATGTAATTTGTTTCAAATTTCAATAAACATGTAAAAACTGACACCAAGAATACTAGACATAGGTTTTCTACAAAAAAGAACACATTAGCAAAAGAAATTCAAGATTGAAACCTTAGTATTATTAGAGTTTTGAAAAACAAACACGGTTAGAAAGATAATAAAAAATTAAGTCATCCTGACTTTTTTTTATATTGACATTGAAAAATGTGTAAACCTGATGGATAGAACGCTTGGGATTTGGTTGATTTTCTAAGTTTTGTTGAAAACACATCCTTGACATCCAAAGTTATGTCCAACCCTTTGGGTTAGATGCCCAAGGAAAATCCAACCCTTAGGGTTGGAACTTCCCAAAGCAGTCAAAATCGTGCTAGCACACTATAATGCGCTCGTGTTTTAGTGTAGTTAACATGCTTTGTATGATAACAAATCGTCCAACTTCTTTCACTCTAGAGTAGGCTCATGTCAAGGTTAGGTTAGGGCTATATGCATGAAATAAACATTTAAGTATAAGTGGCATTTACATAGGGACATTTACTTCCTTATACTTTACGTTATATTTCATGTATATAGTTTCAGGATGTTTGATAATAGTTTCAGATCTCTATGAGTTATAATGCAGATTCTAGGTTTTGGAGGATTGTCTAATTTTTTAGACTTAGTCAAATTTTAGTAATCAATAGGATCCTATCATCTTACAGTTGTTTATGGGTGGTTGTAACTATTCAAAAGCATCATCAAGCCTCTCCTTAGAAATAGGATGACCTATTCTTATGCAAGAGACTTGGCAAGGAACTTTGCAAGAAAAATACTAAGTCAAGTTCAAGAATGTGGTAGTCCTCTAAGAATTTTCCAAGAGATTTTTAAGATTGAAGACTAGGTCACCTTCTTTAGAGAAAATCATGGAGATAAATAAGCCATGATTGTTGCTACTACACCCAAAGAGATAGTCAAGAGAGGTTAAGTGATGCATTCAAGAGGCATTCAAGACGCTTTGCCCCCTCGACCCCTACAAGGGGTGTTGCCCCTTGACCCCATGAGGGAGAACTACCACCTCAACCCTCGTAAGAAGCACTACCCGTTAAACTCGTTGATTTCTGCCACCCCTTGCTATCTCACTCCATCCCCATCCATCTCTTTCTCTCTCTCTCTCTCCCTCTCTATCTACCCCACTTTCTATATTTCCCTCTCTCTAACTTTATCTCTCCCTCTCTCCCTCTCTCTCTTTCTATCTCTCCCCCCTCTCCCTCTCCCTCTCCCTCCCCCTCTCTATCTCTCTATGCCTACCTCCCTCTATTTGTTTCTATCTCTGCCCCCTCTCTCCCTCTCTATCTTTCTATGTCTCACTCTCTCTATACATATATATCTTTCCCTCTCTCTCTCTCTCTCACACACACACACACACACACACACACACACTCTCTCTCTCTCTCTCTCTCTCTCTCTCTCTCTCTGCCCCACTTTCTATATTTTCCCAACTCTATCTCTCCATCTTTCCCTCTATCTCTTTCTATCTCTCCCCCTCTCTCCCTCTCCCTCTCCCTCTCCCTCTCTCTATTTTTCCCTCTCCCCTACCTCTTTCTATGTCTCTCTCTCTCTCTCTAACTTTATATCTCTATCTCTCTTTATCTTTCCCTCTCTCTAATGCTATCTCTATCTATCTCCATGTCTCCCTCTCTCTATCTCTTTCTATCTTTATCCCCTTGTCTCTATATTTATGCCTCTCCCTCTTTATCTCTCTATCTCTCTATCCTCTCTCTATCTCTATCTCTACCCCCATCTCTCTCTCTCTCTCTCTCTCTCTATATATATATATATATATATATCTTTATAAATCTCTCTCTCTCTCTCTCTCTCTCTCTCTCTCTATTTATATATCTCCCTTTGCCTCTCTCCCCTCCCTTTCTCTCTTTCTCTCTCCCTTTCTATCTCCCTCCCTATCTCCTTCTCTCCCTCCCCCCTCTCTCTATCGAGCTATATCTTCCCCCCTCTATCTCTCCCTCACTCTTTATCTCCCTATCTCTCCCCTCTCTATCTCTATCTTTATCTCTATCTCTATCTTCCTCTATCTATCCCTTTGTCTATCTTTGCTCCCTCTCTCTCCCCCTCCCCATGTCTCTATCTCTATCTATCCCTTTGTCTAGAGAGAGAGAGATAGATAGAAACACAGAGAGAGAGAGAGAGAGAGAGAGAGAGAGAGAGAGAGAGAGAGAGAGAGAGAGAGAGAGAGAGAGAGAGAGAGAGAGAGAGATGTGTTAAACTCATGCTTGTATAATTCTAATTTATATTTATTTTATATTTTGTTCATAATGACTAGTATCCTAAGATTCTAATTTCTAACAAGTAGGATTTTGACTTTGGACATGATCAATTATCTTTTAAACAACATTCCTATATGTCATGAGCCATCCTTATGAGATTTGAAACCCTAAACTTGAAGATACCTTTTATGAGCTCCTCAATTTCCTTCCTTGCCTTGGCTACCATTGCTTTTTTTCATCCTACAAGACCTTCACATATTGTATCTTTTGACATATTCCCACCATAAGAGGTACTAGGAAGAGCAATTACTAGTCTTTGAGCTCAAATATTAGATTTGAGCTAAATATCTTTTTGAGCTTGGCCTTCTCCTCTCCAAGCTATTGGTTCAACACATTTATGATTCTATTCATTTTTTAAAAATTCTAATCATGTGATTTGTCGCATGGGTTATCTATCTTTTCAAATCATTTTGTTTTGTCTAAAGGGCTCTCATTAGGTTAACGTTTTCATTCTAGCCCTTTGTTTCAAACTTCTAAGTCAAACCTACACCTGCACAAATTCTCCACAGGGTCCAAACCTCGAAAACCTTTCTTATCAAACTTTCCTATAAAAAAAACATCTTGGAAAATGTAAGGCAAGCTCTGAATCCCTAGCTCTTTACGCTTCGGCTTGTGAGCTCCAATGTGCAGGATATGCAAACTCGTGTCGAGACCTCAAACTCCAAGGTAGGTGTGAATTAAAAGCCCAAATGTGCCAGTTTTCTTTATAACTCCTCATTTCCTTCATCCGTCTTGTTCCTTCTGTACACATGATCTTGGGCATTCATGAGCATTTCAATGTCCACGTGACTTCCTTGATGGTTGGAATTCTAGATTTCACCAGTAGATTTATTGATCTCATGCGTTCTTCATCAGATTTTATGTTTTCTAGGTTTTTATTCTTTGGCTTTCTCCTTGCTCTTTCTTTTTCATTTTGACATTACGAATGCACTAGGGTTTGTCAATTTTACATTTTATTTTAGTCTTTTGATCTTAAATGCATTTTTCGAGTGGGAATCATGGTTAAAAAGGCATTTTACTATTCGATTACATCATTTCAAAAAACATAAGAACCCTAGTTCGGGTTCTGCATCCTTGGTTTTGCAACATTGAGTTCTGAGATATCGGGGAGTTTGCTCTAGACTGTAGAAGTGCAAATTTGAAAGCTAGTCCCAAATCTCTAAAATTAACCTTAGCAAACTGTTAAAACATTTTTGTAAATGTGCCAGATGATCATAATCCTGAGTTCTAATCTTCTTAGAAATTTTTAATCAAACATGCATATGTGCGAGTCTAAGTTAGCTCTGAAGTCTGAGGCTTGTGCCATATTGGGTTTACGAATTGAATTTGTATATGTGCAAAAATGAGAAACAATCCTGAACCTCAAGTTTTCATTAGATTGGACTTTTTTAAGTCAAAATTATGCCTCCTGCAAACTATCAAGTGAGCTCTAAATTCCAACGCCATGTCAATTCGGGCTACGAGATTGAAATTACACCTTCGCAATATGTGATTCGAGATTCATCCTTTTTCAGAAACAAAGAATGGATATTTATGTCTCACATGTATGTCATAAACAAGTTATTTTATGTGTTTTCCCCAGGGGATCTCATCGATCACGCTCTGCAAGAGCTGCAGATCAAACTAGGAGGACAAATCTAGGGGGTAGAAAATGTTCACCAAAGACCCCTAATGGAAATTGCGAGGATGATACAGTTGAAGGCGGCAATTGTAACTCTGCTAAGAAGGAAAACAAGAGGAAATATGAGTGTGCGGTAGATGTGGGTAAGCTGTAAAAACTAGCTGTTGTGAGCCCAAATGATGCTAAATACATATATTCTTTGGTTTTTGATGTTGCAAACAATCTCCTTTTTGTTTTCCTTCTCAGCATACTCATGGAGAAAGAAAGGATATGCAAAATGTGGAAGCATAGACAAGGCATGTGAACTGTTTGACAGAATGCCTCAAAGAAACGTGCTCTCACGGAATGCTCTGATTGCAGGATATTCACAAAATGGATTCGTTGATAAGGCTTTAGAAACTTTCAAGCAAATGCAATTGGCAGGCGTAAAGCCAGACTCATACAACCTTTGCCAGCATTCTCCCAGCCTGTGCCAAATGGGAGCTTTGGAACAGGGTATGGACATCCGTCAAAGCATAAAGGATAGAGGAATTTTGTCAGATGTAGTAGTTGCAACTGCTCTGGTAGACATGTATGCAAAATGTGGAAGCATAGACAAGGCATGTGAACTGTTTGACAAAATGCCTCAAAGAAATGTGGTCTCATGATTGGAGGATATGCATAAAATGGATTTGTTGACAAGCCATTAGAAACTTTCCAAGCAAATGAAATTGGCAGTTGTAAAGCCAGCATCCTCCCCGCCTGTGCCAAAATGGGAGCTTTGGAAGAGGGTATGGGCATCAAATCAAAGCATAATGGAAGGGGGAATTTTGTGAAATATTATAGCTGGAAATGCTTTAGTAGACATGTATGGAAAATGTGGAAGCATAGACAGGGCACGTGAACTGTTTGACAAAATGCTTCAAAGAAATGTGGTCTCATGGAATGAGATGATTGAAACATATGCATAAAATGGATTTTGCAAGGATGCTCTTAAAATCTTTGAATTAATGAAGCACTCTAGAACATATCCTAACATTATAAGATTTGCTTGTGTTCTATGTGCATGCAACCATGCAAGTTTACTGGATAAGGACTGTACATACTTCAATCACGCGAGTAACCCTTATTACATTACATCGACAATTGATCATTATGTCTACATGGTTGACCTTCTTGCTCGTGCTAGCTATTTTTTGGACACCCTAAACTTTATTGTTAAGATGGTAGTTAAACTTGTGGTGGTTGTGTGGATGTGTTTTCTTGGTGTCTGTAGATCACATATGAATATAGGCTTAGGAGTATTTACATAAAAAATGTTGTGACTTATGTTCTTCTCTCAAACATGTATGCAGAAGTGGGCAGGTGGTGTAATGTTCAAATGGTAAGGAGATTGATGAAAGATAAAGCAATTAAAGAGATCCCTAGATGTAGTTGGATTGAAGGCCATAAAATGGTATGTGCTTTTTGTGTAGGAGACAAATCGCATCTACAGACATAGGAGATCTATGCAAAGTTGGAGAAATTGGCTTGGGACATGAAGGTAGTAGGGTATTTTCCAAATTCAAGACATTTACTTAGTGATGTGGAAAATGAAGAAAAATAATTATTTCTCTACCACCATAGTGAAAAGTTGGCAATTGTTTTTGGTTTCTTAGACATGCCCCCTAGACCAACTATTAGAGTTGTGAAGAACCTTCCAATATGTGTTGATTGCACACAACAACAAAATTTATATCCAAAATTGTTGCAAGAGAAATTGTTGTGAGAGATGCGATATGTTTCCATCATTTTAAACAAGGAGAATGTTCTTGTGGAGATGATTGGTGATGCTAAATGACGTGATCTAAAAATTAGGTTCTCACTATAAAAATGTGTACCATGTTAGATCCGCACTAATAATGAAGGAACAAGGTATTATTTTTAGTTTCTAGAAAGTTTTTTTGGTTTTGAGTATTTGGCAATCTAGAATATGATGTTGGCTTTGTAAAATTAGATACATAGAGTGCAATGGAGATCACTACTTATACTCATTGTCGAGGTATCTGTCATAGACTTATTTTATGATAGCATGGACATTTAATTGAATTGTTTTCATAAAACCTACATATGTATGAATGAAAAGCTAAAAGGAGGTGGTGGAGAAAGACAAAGGAAAAAGGTGAGGAACACTTCAAGTAAGTGGAAAGGTGCTTGACCAACAAGAAATGGGAGACAAGGGCTCACAATTACCCTTGCCATTTTGTATAGTTCTTTTGTTTTGATTAATTGTATTATCTTTTTCCTATGTTAGGTTAACCATTTAATTGCACATTCTAGATTCGATATGTAATTGTATATAAGTGTATGTAGATTTTGTGTCATTAATGGTTAGATATTTCTAATGTTATTTCACATCTATTTGCTTGGTGAAATAACTAATAAATTTGTGAATTCATAGATATTTTTTAATTTAATTTGATTTCAATCTATTTGGTTTTAATTAGAAATAAACTCTAGTATAATTTATAACGAAGAAGTAAAATAAAATTACAAGTGTCATAACTAGTGCTTATGCATGGTACTTGAAAAACTATCATAATAAGGTTTATAGATTGATGTTAGAGAGAAGAGACTAATATTTGTAATGTAAAAAAATTATGATTTATATTGCATTGTAATTGCACATTTGTGGTATTACAAAATTGTGCATGATGAGATTTAAAAATTAATAATAATGAGATGAGGGTTTCAAGGTTGTTAGGAGAGAGATAAATATGGTACTTCATAAGTATTTGGAGTGATAATTGGACTTAAAATAAGAGGAACTCAAAATGATGAGGGGAATTTTAGAGAAACACAATGTGAGACATCATAGGTTTGAAATGAATATTATAATTATATTCATAATATGGTCAAATTGGCTACATTAAATTCACTTATGGTAAACCTAACAAATGACACTAAAGTTAAATTCCATTTGGTAAGCTAGGAATTGAATGATTATGCATTAGCCACATACCTAGCAAATGGTAATGAAGACTAAATTCTATATGCCACATCTAATGTTTGTTTACAATCCTTAATCACAACTATATTAAGAATCTTGAATCTAGTACTTGATTCATGTCAACATTTCATAATGGGGGATTCATTTCATAATGTCCAAAGACCTACATGAGTTGTGGCTAATAATTTTTTTTAGTTGATTTTAAAATGGAATGTTATCATAAACATACACGTTTGTATACAATGAAGGCAAGAAAAATAGTTTTTTGGAAAGAATCTAGAATGATGAACTTTAATTCCTTATCTCATGCAAATGCATTTGACAACTTTATGGTTATAAGAGAACATATAATTTTAAGTTATAAGTCTTTATAATAGTGTTTTTAATGTTTACAATAAAATAAGAGAATTTGTTATGAAGTACCAAAGATTCTTATGAAATCTTAAATCACTTTGTAACTATCATTAATAGTATCACACTTGAGGTCCCAAGGTACATCTAAAACTATAAATGAATATTTTTGTGTAAAAAACATTATAACAATAGGGAACATTTGACTTGAAGAAACTCCATTGTCATTAAAAATAAAAATAATTATAAAATAATCCCATAGATTGCATTTGGTGAAGCAAAGTCCTCAATAAATGAAAGGTGCTACATTCTTCCTCCTAAAACTTGGTACTACCACATCTATTTGAATTGATTTATTCATAATCCCCAATGATGGATTTGTTCTTGACAATTTATTTAGATGGCTTCTTCCTTAGAATTTACTAGTTCCCATCCCACTTTTAGGTTCCTTTTTTCTCATTCCAGTGCTATCCAACTATAAAAATTGTTAGTTTCCTTGGCAACATTTGATCTCTTATTTCATGTTGAATGAAGAGTTTCTTTTGTAATAGATTTTATTATTTCAATTTCCATTTTGTTGGGTTCTCTCTACTCCCAACACCCTTGCTCTTTTTCCTCCATCTCAAAGCTTAGTAACTCATCTATGAACTGCTCTTGTCCTTTTATCATCTTCTCTCTTCTTCTTCCTCACAGTTGAAGTTAAATCTGTGAAACCACAATGATTAACAATTATTGCCTATTGACACACTACAAAACATTATCTTTCTTACTACTTGCATCAACAGAGTAGTTGCACATGATCAGTCCCTAATCAATCTCAAAATTACACCTAAAATTTTATCCTTAATGGACCATTAGGCCCTTAGTTTTAAATGATGCTTTGATACCACATGTGATAACCCATTGGACTTGGGAAAAATTAGACTATTTTTTAAATTGAACTTCTTAAGCTTTTACTTGCATTATATAAACGAATGTAGTCTTACAACATCAATAAATCCCTATGAAAAGTCATCTAAAAATTTTCTTGGATAGACATACTTGGATTCTTGGGTTTGAAATTAAATTGAGCCTAGGCATTCATTTTTAGGTCTAAAAAAGTCCTTATTTTATCTTAACGAAGGGAGACAGTTGAGAGACAAGCCTTAAGACAAGATTTAGTTTGGGTCGAACCATCAAATTTCAATAGACTTAGTATGAGAATACATGTCCAACTCCAATTGGTACATTCTCATGTTCATGAAATCCCAAGCATCTTCGACATACTTTAATTATGCTTATGGATGTGAAAGCATTTTAGGTGTCTAGGTATAAAATTTTAATAGCCTTAGATTTGTGGGCTCAGTGGATGTGAGAGTCCTATTAAACATTACATAATTGTAAGTCAGTTCTAGAATCCTAAGGTTGTATTCTAAAGTACTCCAAAGAGGACACGTGTTTTCTTAGGGTTAACTTTGATACAAACACATGGCATGTATCCAATTGTTAGGTTTCTTTCTTGACTCTCGACATCTTAGGCACTAACATATTATCAATCCTAATTTATTTGGGAGCTTGGTTTTGGAACTCAAAGGATTTATCTCCAGAGTTCCATAGACCTATGTCACCTACTAATTTTGATAGAGTAATGAGTAGGGTTTTTTCTAGACTTAGAACTCTTGCAAAGGCTTCTTTCCTCTTGGGGACATGGTCCAATAGATATTTACTCTAAGACATATGTAGTCAAGAATTTTCTTCAAGAATTGATGGTCGAGAGTTATTCAGACTTGGCAACAAAAATAGGCTTCAATATTACAAAGGAAGCAAGTCTCAAAGCATAACCTTGGTAGAGCAATTCTCACGAAGGGACTCTAAGATTTATTATAATTATTTCAAGCAACAACCTCCCATTCTTAAATTATTTAAACTTTAGATCGTTGAATCTTGCAAAGAGCCATAAGATAGTGGTTTTAGTCTAGGCTATTAGAATTTATCTCAGAGAGTTTTGCTAATACTTTCTTTGATGATTTATCCATGGGTTTTACATAGTTAGCTCTTAATAAATTTTGACCATCCACAGGACTTGATTTATAGCTAGGGAATATGCTCAATTTGTGATATAAGAGAATTACTTGCCAAATTTGGGAATCCCAATTAAACAACCTCTATACTTTAGCCTCTAACTATCCATAGCTCTAGTTGTCTAAATCATTCACTCTAGGTCAATTACACTTAGGTATTTAGGTTCATCCACTAAAACATTATAGAATCATGTCACATGTCTTACAAATCAACCTAAATAATAATATAAAGTAATACTTCAATAGGAAGGTATCAAGCCTTAGAGTGTTCATAATAAGATTTACCAAATGACAACAAAATACTATAATATCCTAATAAAAATGAACATGTACTCATTAAGCCTTCTAGGAAGCTCATACAAGCCTTAAGTAATTTATATCACACACTAGAATCATAGTATTAAAAAACTAACTCTATCTCTTAGGTTATGGGTCAAATTTTGCACAAGTAGTTTACACAAAGTATAATAATATTTAACTATTAACATATCCTATACAGTTCTCTAGACTTGACAACTTAATGCCTTAAGACAAATTAATAATAAGTTTATTGATCCTTAACCAAGAAAATATCCCATATCTACTAGGATTACTATCATTTGGATTTTTGATTCACCAAAATATCTAGTCTTATTTTAAGTATGAATGACCATAGAGTTATTCTCTTAGTAAAATGGAAGTTATATAGCTGCATTGAGGCCTAATGGTTGATCAACAATTTAGTCCATAGATTCTTCCTTGTCACTGTATCATATGTAGGCTGTGCTACAATATATCAAACTCATACATGCGAGGATCCCAACTTAGACATGAGACCATGAGACTCATGAATTCACAAACATAGAATGACATATTCACACAATAACCACATTGAGGACCCTAGCCTAGACATAGATAGTCACAATTTAATAACATCACAAGTCACACAAACATAATGCACATCCACAAAATATTATTTCACTAGTTTGAACCTAAGCATATACCTCATCTAAACCTTCCTCAACTCCCTTAATCTCATGTGATTTTCACTAGTCTGTGCATTGAATAATACCATCCATGAGTGATGATAGATTTAACAACAACCTTCTTCCAATGATTTCTTCTATTGGTTATATATTCTTTTGAGTCTCTTCTCTCTTAGACACTATTGACTAATTATGGTAATTTTAGAATACTCATCCAAAATGTTTCTATTATTAGGAAATCATTTCATCCATTGAGACTCTGTTGTGCCTTGCATACATGCCCCATTTTATCAAATGTAGACCCCCTTTTTCTTTGTTCTACTTGAGGTTTCACTTAGTCTTTGTGAGTTTATTTGAGGAAATGATGAGTTTGCAATGTCAATCATGTCCATATGAGCATTAAATTGGCACAAATAAGGTAAAATCATGTTCGAGTCCTTAGGAAGTTAAGTCAAGTCTGGAAAAATCCTTTTGCCATCAAATTCTAAGGCTCCAAAGGCTTTTGCATTAAAAAATTAAGTTACTGTACCTAGCACTAAAATCCAGTGACACAGGAAATCAGTGCTAGCATTTAATAAACAAATTTGCACTAAAAATTCAAGGCATTGCACTTCGCGCTAGAATCCACCTCCACCGCATAGCAGCACTAGTGCTAAAAACAACCTGTACTAGACCTGCGGGGAAAAGACACTATACTGCACACATGCGGCAGGCATTAAAAACCCTGCTAAGGCAGTAGGGACCTAAAACCCCACTAAGTTAGTAGACCTTCAAATCTTTGTTGAGCTTTAAAACTCCTAATTGCGTGCCACACTGTCTTCATACTCCACATAAATGGTGGATTGATCCATGGTATAAAAGGTTTCAGACTCGTTATTCCAACTCATTCTACATTCAACTACTTACTAGGGGCTCTGCAAAATAGCTATAGCTGATTCAAAAATCTTGACCTATCAATTGAAAGCAAGTTGACACAGAAATGATCGTCCATTTCTGTAGTTCTACTAAAATCCGATTAGAGCCTTTTATCCCTAGTTTTTGCAGTAAAGGATTCTTTTTAGTCTAGGGTTTAAATCACTTTGCTTTGATATTAATACCTTTGAATCCCTTCATTTGTTTCTGAGAATATTGCTTGTGAATCGTAGAAGCTATAATATAGGTTGAACTATTCTTTAATGGGCATTATTTGATTTATTAGGGTTTTCTTTCATGGACTAGATGTTTATTTCATAGTAAGAGTTGCTTTGTAGTATCATTTTGGGATTTAAGGAGAGAAGGGTTTAAATTTTTGGAAATTCATCTCAAAGGAAAACCTTAGGTTCGAAAGATGCTTCATAGAACACCCTTTACTAAATTTTTCCCACAGAACATCTCCCAAACCAAAACCTTTGTAGAACCTAGGTCTTTGTGCTAAAACATGACATCATCACCTTTACGCTAAAAGTAAGTTCAACCGAACATTTCTAGTGCACCGAGATTTCCCTGCCTGGCTTTCTAAAGTACTTAGCACTAAAAACAAGCTATACTAAATTTGTACTAATAGTAAAGGGCATAAACCCTGCTCATTCGGTCTCCTCAATTTTCTCTGCTAAAGTCCTTATAAGTAGTTAGTGCCAAATTTGTAATCAATGAGATTTGCGCTAAAAACAACCCCAACAGGATATATCATGTTGATGTCAAATTCCATGCTATCTGATTACATCAAAAATCCCCATTAGACATTATTTACGAGCTTTGCGCTAAAAGAGGCACCCATTGCACATATGCACCACCATCCAAAAACCCTGCTGAAGGTATTGTTGACCTATTTTCCTCTGTCCAGAGTTAAATAGTTCACCTTGTATATTCCTTGAATATCCTTTAGAAAATGACCCTACAAAGCTTAAATCTTTCAATTACCCATGCTCTGCCTTGCCAAAAATCCCAAACACTTGCCTGGAGAATCCTTGTAGAAAACCCAGAAAAACTTAGAAATCCTTAAGCTTCAAGTGTCTTCCATCATAGGGATTTCTCAGTTTTATACTTAGACATTTTTCATGTATATGATGATGACATCATCCTTGTTTTGGGGTTTTCTGTCATTCGGTCGAATTGTATCTCATATACAATTTTTCCTTGTATCTTGGTCATGTACAATGTTACTTACATTAGGTTCGTTGTAGGTTATGTTGTATGTATCTCCGTTTGTATATTGCATATACAATGTAATATACAAGAAGCTTATACAAAATATGAGGTCCACTTTTGTATATCGGGCAATTGTATCTCATATACAATTGCATATACAAAAGCATATGCAAGGACAAGTACAAAAAAAGGATGTACAAGGATACATCGGCGGGATGCAAAAAGGTGATACAAAAGGTATGTCCGTTCTTTGTATGTATATGCGATTGTATCATCCCACATACAATCCTATATTCAATGGCATATACAATCCTAAGATACAATCTCAGACCCGAAAGAATATGCAATTTGGTTTAGAAAGGCAGATACGGTTGTATGCATCTTTGTATGTATGTTCACATTGTATATTTGTAGATACAAATGGTAGATACAAGGTCATATACAAAGTCACATGAAAAGGTTAGATGCAATGTTTGTATGGACAAGTGATTGTATGTAGTTTTGTTTGTATACTCGCATTGTATATGCGATATACAAAAGGTGATGCAAAAGGAAATACATACAATCTAGACATGACTGGGGAATTGTATGTGGCAGATAAAATATTGGGGTCCGTAGTTGTATATCGCATGTACAAGGTCAAAAAAGTGCAACATACAAGAAGGTAAGATAGAAAGCTGGACCCGATGTTAATTTCAATTTTGCTTCATAAAAATGTTGGGTCTGCCTTTGTATGTACATACGATTGTATCGCATATACAAAGTCATATGCAAAAGCAAAGATACAAGATCAGACCTATTTCAATGATCCAATATGGTTGATAATCCTTTGAGTTCTGCAATTGTATGTACATGCGATTGTATCACATATACAAAGTCACATACAAAGGATTTTCGGTGAGACAAGCCTTATCGGTGGCTCAGTTTGAGGTCTCTCCGATGACCGATAAAGATGCAAATGTTCAGTGATGGGTCCCATTTCAGCTCAACAGCCAATTAGATAGTGCCACGTGTCAGGCAGATTCAAAGGCAGATTCAGAGGCTGATCCAAAATCTGATTCAAAGGCACATACAATCGCATATACAAAAATTGAATATGCAAAAGGCGAAAGGAAAGAAATTGCATAAATGCATAAAGTGAACCTAGTAGTGTAAAGTGCATATACAATTGCATATGCAAAGTGATATACAAGTGCAGGGTGCAGTTGACCGCAACTTTGACCGTGGATATCTCCCTCATTCTGGTGAATTTCAACATGCTGTAAAAGGCAAAAGTGCTTATTTTTCCCTCCTCTTTCATCTAGCAGGCTTTTGAGGGGAATATTCTCACTTTCAGAATTTGATGCAAATCTGCAAGCTCGACTGACTGGATGATTCAACGACTGATTTGACGTGTGCAGAGGCTGATATTTTCACAGTAACTCCGGTTGGTGAGCTTTGTGGGTGTATTCATGGTGGATGGTTAAATTCTTCAATGCACATGGGTTCCTCTAGCTCACTGGTAGATATCCTCGTGGCCTGCAACGACTTTTGTGCTCCTCACTTCATGTTTTGCCCTCTTTTGCGTGGGGGCAACCATTTCTCAGGTTACAGACCTACCAGTGACATGGTTCCTGTCGTTTCATCATGCCCTTGCCTTTGCATCCCTGTTCCTACATTGATGAATACATTCTGCATTCCTAGGATCCTGTACAACTGTTTCAACGTCCCTAGCACAGGAATTTGATATAAATGACATTGTAACTTCAATTTTAAGGGGGTTCTTTTTCAAATACATTCTTGAGTTAGTGATTTTTTCTGAATCCTACTCAGTTTGAGTATATTTTTTTTGTAACTCTTTGGGCATATGAAATACAAAGAATACCTGGGATACCACTGAAACTCAGATTTTGCCTTCTTGTGTTGAAGTATTAGGTGTTATTAAATGTTTGGACAGGTCATTTGTGAGGTAATTTGTTTCTTTGTGACTATCTTATGTTTTTAATACCCTTTTTATGTAGAAGCTATGTTTATGCAGGTTGCAAACTATGTCTTAAAGTGTTATAAGACTTAAAATTGTGAAGTTTAGCTTCCTTTTTTGAAGATTTTAATGTAGTTAGGCCTCTTTGTGAAGTGTTTTTGCAAACATACAGTGATAGGTTGTGCAAGTTTTTTTTTTTTAAATTTTCAATTGTCTGTGGCCAAGTGTATGCAGGTCTGAATTTCATTTTACCTTATCAAGTTTTGGTGAATCACCCTTATTTTAAAGTTTTCCAGTTTTATCTTTCATTTTTAAAAGCATTCCTTCTCCTTTTTCCTCTGCAAATCCAGTAGATTTTAGGTGATAACCAGCTAGGAAGCCGACCTTCTCCAAAGGTTCTTTCCAACTCAGGTGACCCACAGACCTGGAAAGATCCCATGTTTCTCCAGATTGCCAAGTTTTACAGCTTAGCAAGGGTGCAAATCTGAGAGACAACAGGTATCAAATGAAGTTAACTCTAAATCAACTTCCAACAGGGTCGATGCTAGAAACTAGTTCTACTGCACATGTCCTGTTACACCCAAAAATCCACAGAATCTGGTTATCATCTAATTCTCCACTCACTTACTATTATACACGTTGCACTAATATGTTTGCCTCCCAACCTGCGCTAAAATTTGATCCTGCTGCACATATCTAGTACATCCTAAAATCCCCACTTTATCTTGTAGGGCATTAAAACCCTGCTAGCCTCCTCCACAGTGCATTAAAATCCCACTAGCCTCCTCCACTTCAAAATCATCTAGAAGTTTTTGAGAGGGGCCAAGGATCTTCGGTAAGTGAGACCCAATGTTAGGCTCTTCCATAGGCATGCTAGAGCCAGGACTATGGAAGAGCCTAGATGACTGCAATCATACTTACCCTATTCTCTATCACCCATGTTCATCCCCTAATTCAATACCATATTAGAAGCCTTTGATATGTTATTCTTTATGTTTTGCTGTCAATCTCTAGCTACTTGACCAGGATATAAACTGACTACAAAGACTTGACTAAAGACTGGAACTTCAGATTGATCTCTCCTCCACATTTCTTGCTAACAGTTATTTTCAGGAAGCTTAGGAAATTAAAAAATGATGAACAACATCATGTAAAGCCTAACAAAATACTACATTTTGATATTAAGGTTAAACCATAGAAAGATACATGTGTAGAACAACCACAAGAAGATGCACATGCAGAACAACATGATGGATAGGAAGGGGATGAAGAAGGCTCATAAGAGAGTTCTGAAGAGGAACAATTAGAGCATCTTGTTACACCTCTAAGAAGATCCACTAGAATTTGGAAAATGTCTTGTTGCATCTTGTTTCCTCCTTTTCCACATAATTATGTAAATGTCTTGAATTTGGAAAATACCATGTTGCCTTCATCTCCCAAGCCAATTTCTCCAACTTTGCATAGATCTCCTATGTCTATGGATGTGATCTGTCTCCTAAACAAAAAGCACATACCATTTTATGGCCTTCAATCTAACTACATCCAAAGATCTTTTTAATTGCTTTATCTTTCATCAATCTCCTTACCATTTGAACCTTACACCACCTACCCACTTTTGCATATATGTTTGAGAGAACATAAGTCCACATTTTTTTTGTAAATACTCCTATGCCTATATTCATATGTGATATGTAGGCACCAAGAAAACACATCCACACAACCACCACATGTTTAACTAGTATCTTAACAATAAAGTTGAGGGTCTCCTCAACATAGCTAGCACAAGAAAGAAGGTCAACCATGCAGATATAATGATCAATTTTAGGTGTAATGTAATAAGGGTTACTCATATGATTGAAGTATGTACAATCCTTATCCAACATGGTTGCATGCACATAGAACTAATGTTAGGATTTGTTCTAAAGTGCTTCATTAATTCAAATATTTTAAGAGCATCCTTGTAAAATCCATTTTATGCATATGTTTCAATCATCTCATTCCATGAGACCACATTTCTTTGAAGCATTTTGTCAAACAATTCCTATGCTTCCACATTTTCCATACATGTCTAATATAGCATTTCTAACTATAATATTTCACAAAATTCCCCCTTCCCCTTCCATTATAATTTGATTTGATGCCCTTACCCTCTTCCAAAGCTTCCATTTTGGTACAGGTGGGGACGATGCTTGATTTACAACTGCCAATTTCATTTTCTTGAAAGTTTCTAATGGCTTGTCAAGAAATCCATTTTATGCATATCCTCCAATCATGGCATTCTATGAGACCACATTTCTTTGAGGTATTTTTTCAAACAGTTTGCATGCCTTGTCTATGCTTCCACATTTTGCATACATGTCTACCAGAGCAGTTGCAAGTACCACATCTGACAAAAATCCTCTATCCTTTATGCTTTGATGGATGTCCATACCTTGTTCCAAAGCTCCCATTTTGCACAGGCTGGGAGGATGCTGGCAAAGGTTGTAGATTCTGGCTTTATGCCTACCAATTGCATTTGCTTGAAAGTTTCTAAAGCCTTTTCAACGAACCCGTTTTGTTAATATCCTGCAATCAGGATATTCCATGAGAGCACGATTCTTTGAGGCATTCTATCAAATAGTTCACATGCCTTGTCTATGCTTCCACGTTTTGGATATCCTTTCTTTCTCCATGAGTATGCTGAAAAGGAAAACAAAAAGGAGATTGCAAGTTCGAAACAATACAGCTAGTTCCTCCTCTTTCCTGCCATTCATTTCTCGGTACCTAAATTCTTCCAAATTCAAAAGAACAAGAAATGAGGTTGCATTTTTTTAAAAAAATTAAACAAAATACTTAAGTATGCCACTTCTCTAGTACTCATAGGCTAGGAGGATGCTGACAAAGGTTGCGGAGTTTGGCTTTACACCTGCCATTGCATTTTCTTGAAAGTTTCTGAAGCTTTTTCAACAAACCCATTTCGTGCATATCCTGCAATTGTGGCATTCCAATGAGACCACATTTCTTTGAGGCAGCTCGATATTTTGTAGATCACCAGCAGGGACAAGTCTGCTATAGTACAGTATCATCCCATGATCCATCTCTTAAAAATAGGAGGAGAAAGTGTTTTCATGTGTTCAATTTGTTGGGTACGTGGCTTGTATGAAGCCCACATGTAACATCAGTCTTTTCTTTATCTGGTAACTACTGTATCCTTTGACCATAACGGTTGTCCAGCTACTACCATTTCTTGGTTGGCATCTGAAAATTCCTACAACGACTATTTTTGGTTGAGAGTTTGGTGTTTGAGATAGTTTTAGTCTATTGTTTTTATCTATATAGCCAGAGTACTGGATGTAATGTAAGATACCAAGAACATAGTTTAATCAAGATGGAGAATCCCCTGCTTAAGGGTGGACGTAGTCTATAAGACGAACCACTGTAAAAATCTCTGTGTCCTCACCTATGTGTGTATTTATTTATTTCATTCACTGCTATTTTTCTTTCATTTTTTTGTTGTCTTTCAATTTTTACAATTGGTATCAGAGCTTTTGGTGAAGCACCTCAGTGGTGAAGCTGGTGAAGTATTTTTGGAAGCATGGATGAAGCAGATATGGAAGAGAGTCCCAACTGGGATGATTGGGTTCAAGCTCTCATGTCTATGTTCCATGGCCATAAAGAGAGTCATGATGAAGTGGGAGCTATTCATCAGATGTTTTTGGATGAATTAAATGATGAAGCTGATTCTATTATTGACAAGTTTCTTGGTATGTTGGAACCTGCAAGTGACATAGAGAAGATGCAAGTAATAAAAATGAATGGTTATAGTACTCGGTGTGTAGAGAAAAAGGTTAGATTTGATTTGCCAATGGAAATGGATGATTTGCATGTTTTGGTAGAGGCTGAGAATCAGGATGCTTTGGGTGATGAGGATGTGATTTCGCAGTCTCACACGTACGATGTGCTACTAGAGTATTACTCATCGATGGTGCTGATTGTGGAAAAGGATATTGGTTACTTGATGCATTTGTTGCATTTGTTGATTTCCTTGGTGGTTTGTGCGAATGGAGGGGTTTTACACATTGTCAATGTGTGCCGTAGTGTGGCCACAGAGTTGCAGAATTTGTGGATGGTTGATGAAATTAAGAGCCAAGGGGGATTTAAATCCATGTTCCTATTCTTGGAAAAAGCCTGCAAGATCATGTAGAAGAGCGACCTCGAGAAACCTAAAATCAAGGACATATTGAATGTGGATGTTTTGCAGGTGCTGGGGAATGAGAAGGGCTTGCTTAGCGAAGATGTGGGTGGTTTGAATGCTGAGGTGCAGCCCACACACCCCCAAGAGAGGAGCGCTACAGAGTGTGAGGAATTTTTTGTCTTTGAGAAGGTTGATGGTGTGGCTTGCTGAGCCCACTGTGAGGGTGAGATTGATTGAGCATGTCCATTGTTTGGAGGTTGTTAAAACTGATGTGCTTTGGAGGAGATTCATTCATAATTTTCTTTAACAGAATTTTGCAAACCTAAAATCTTCGTTGCGGCTGATGTAACTATAGGAGTGGAAATTCTTTTGTTGTTCCCATTGGTCTTCAAGTGGGAGATTGTTGGGTACGTGGTTTGTATGAAGCCCACATGTAATGGAAGTCTTTTCTTTATCTGGTAACTACTGCATCCTATGACCATAATAGTTGTCCAACTACTGCCATTTCTTGGTTGGCATCTAAAAATTCCTGCGACGACTATTTTTGGTTGAGAGTTTGGTGTTTGAGATAGTTTTAGTCTATTATTTTTATCTATATAGCTGGAGTGCTAGATGCAATGTAAGATACTAAGAACAGAGTTTAATAAAGATGGAGAATCCCCTGCTTATGAGTGGACATAGTCTATAAGATGAACCACTGGAAAAATCTCTGTGTGTTCTCATGTGTGTGTCTTTATTTATTTCATTCACTGCTATTTTTCTTTCATTTTTCTGCTGTCTTTCAATTTTATGGTGAACCACGTTAAAATTCTGAGGTCCTCTTTTATGTGAATGGTTTACTTATTTTGTTGTTTTCTTTTAATCTTCTTTCATTTGCTCTGTGTATTCTGCTATTAACAATTGGTATTAGAGCTTGGTGGAGAAGCTCAGTGCTGAAGCGATTCCTTGGAGATCACTGAAGAATTTTTAGAGCTATGGACAAAGCAGATATGGAAGAGAGTCCCAACTGGGATGATTGGGTTCAAGCTCTCATGTCTATGTGCCATGGCCATGAAGAGAGTCATGATGAAGTGGAAGCTATTCATCAGATGTTTTTGGATGAATTAATTGATGACGCTGATTCTATTATTGACGATTTTCTTGGCATGATGGAATCTGGGAGTGACATGGAGCAGATGCAAGAAATAAAAGGTGTTGTGGTTCAGTCTAAAGTGAGGAAAAAGGTTAGATTTGATGATGCTGCCATCTATTTGGTTGCTGTAGAGGATTTGTATGTTTTGGTAGATGTTGAGAATCAGGATGCTTTGGGTGATGAGGATGTGATTTTGCAGTATCACACACACGATGTGCTAGCAGAGCATTGCTTGTTGATGGTGCCAGATGTGGAGGCCAGAGAAGTAAAGCCAGCTAAGGTGGTGGAAGAAGTTAAGGCAGTGCTCGAGGAACAAGATGCTTTGGTAGAGTCAGTGGAAGAAGTTGAGTCGGAGGAGGTTTACCTCAAGGGTGTGCCTTTACTTGAAGAGGATGGGCAGAGTGTTATGAGCACCACCAAGGTAAAGGATATTGGTTACCTGATGCATTTGTTGTAATTGTTGATTTCCTGGGTAGTTTGTGTGAATGAGAAGGGCTTTCTTAGCGAAGACGTGGGTGGTTTGAATGACGAGATGCTAGCCACGCACCCCCAAGAGAGGAGCACTATAGAGGAGGGAAAGAGTGTGAGGAATTCTTTCACTTTTACAGAGAGCTTGTATTTTGTGTGGGATGTTGCCAATCCTAGCTATGATAACTATCGTAACGTTGACACTGATACACGATTTTGGTTGATGGAGCCTCCTGTAGAAGAGTCACAATAGTAGAAAGTGGCAGTAGAGAAGCTTAAAACTGACGTGGTTTGGAGGAGGTTCATCCGAATCTTTCTTGAACAGAATCTGACAAAGCTAAAAGCTTCATTGTGGCTGATAGATTTAACAACAACCTTCTTCCAATGACTTCTTCTATTGGTTATATATTCTTTTGAGTCTCTTCTCTGTTAGACACTATTGACTAATTATGGTAATTTTAGAATACTCATCCAAAATGTTTCTATTATTAGGAAATCATTTCATCCATTGAGACTCTGTTGTACCTTGCACACATGCCCCATTTTATCAAATGTAGACCCCCTTTTTCTTTGCTCTACTTGAGGTTTCACTTAGTCTTTGCCAGTTCCTTTGAGGAAATGATGAGTTTGCAATGTCAATCATGTCCATATGAGCATTAAATTGGCACAAATAAGGTAAAATCATGTTCGAGTCCTTAGGAAGTTAAGTCAAGTGTGGAAAAATCCTTTTGCCATCAAATTCTAAGGCTCCAAAGGCTTTTGCGTTAAAAACATAAGTTACTGTACCTAGCACTAAAATCCAGTGACACTGGAAATCAGTGCTAGCATTTAATAAACAAATTTGCACTAAAAATTCAAGGCATTGCACTTCGTGCTAGAATCCACCTACATCGCATAGCAGTGCTAGTGCTAAAAATAACCTGTACTGGACCTGCGGGGAAAAGACACTGTACTACACACATGCGGCAGGCATCAAAAATCCTACTAAGTCGGTAGGGACCTAAAACCCCGCTAAGTCAGTAGACCTTCAAATCTTCATTGACCTTTAAAACTATGAATTGTGTGCCACACTATCTTCGTACTCCACATTAATGGTGGATTGATCCTCGGTATAAAAGGTTTCAGACTCATTATTCCAACTCATTTTGCATTCAAATACTTACTAGGGGCTCTGCAAAATAGCTATAGCTGATTCAAAAATGTTGCCCTATCAATTGAAAGCAAGTTGACACAGAAATGATCATCCATTTCCATAGTTCTATTAAAATTAGGTTAGAGCCTTTTATCCCTAGTTTTTGCAGTAAAGGATTCTTTTTAGTCTAGGGTTTAAATCACTTTGCTTTGATATTAATAGCTTTGAATCCCTTCATTTGTTTCCAAGAATATTGCTTGTGAATCGTAGAAGCTATAATATAGGTTGAACTGTTCTTTAATGGGCATTATTTGATTTATCAGGGTTTTCTTTCATGGACTAGATGTTTATTTCATAGTAAGAGTTGCTTTGTAGTATCATTTTGGGATTTAAGGAGAGCAGGGTTTAAATTTTTGGAAATTCGTCTCAAAGGAAAACCTTACGTTCGAAAGATGCTTCATAGAACACCCTTTAATAAAATTTTCCCACAGAACATCTCCCAAACTAAAATCCTTTGTAGAACCTAGGTCTTTGCACTAAAACATGACATCATCACCTTTGCGCTAAAAGTAAGTTCAACCGAACATTTCTAGTGCACCAGGATTTCCCTGCCTGGATTTCTAAAGTACTTAGCACTAAAAACAAGCTATACTGAATTTGCACTAATAGTAAAGGGCATAAACCCCGCTCATCTGGTCTCCTCAATTTTCTCTGCTAAAGTCCTTATAAGTAGCTAGTGCCAAATTTGTAATCAATGAGATTTGCGCTAAAAACAACCCCAATAGGATATATCATGTTGATGTCAAAATCCATGCTATCTAATTACATCAAAAATCCCCGTTAGACATTATTTACGAGCTTTGCCATAAAAGAGGCACCCATTGCACATATGCACCACCATCCAAAAACCCTGCCAAAGGTATTGTTGACCTATTTTCCTCTGTCCAGAGTTAAATAGTTCACCTTATATATTCCTTGAATATCCTTTAGAAAATGACTCTACAAAGCTTAAATCCTTCAATTACCCATGCTCTACCTTGCCAAAAATCCCAAACACTTGCCTGGAGAATCCTTGTAGAAAACCCAGAAAAACTCAGAAATCCTTAAGCTTCAAGTGTCTTCCATCGCAGGGATTTCTCAGTTTTATACTTAGACATTTTTCATGTATATGATGATGACATCATCCTTGTTTTGGGGTTTTCTGTCATTTGGTCGAATTGTATCTCAGATACAATTTTTCCTTGTATCTTGGTCATGTACAATGTTACTTACATCGGGTTTGTTGTAGGTTATGTTGTATGTATCTCCATTTGTATATTGCATATACAATGCAATATACAAGAAGCTTATACAAAATATGAGGTTCGCTTTTGTATATCGGGCAATTGTATCTCATATACAATTGCATATACAAAAGCATATGCAAGGACAGGTACCAAAATAAGGATGTACAAGGATACATCGGCGGGATGCAAAAAGGTGATACAAAAGGTATGTCCGTTCTTTGTATGTATATGCGATTGTATCATCCCACATACAATCCTATATACAATGGCATATACAATCCTGTGATACAATCTCGGACCCAAAAGAGTATGCAATTTGGTTTAGAAAGGTAGATACAGTTGTATGCATCTTTGTATCTATGTTCGCATTATATATTTGTAGATACAAAGGGCGGATACAAGGTCATATACAAAGTCACATGCAAAGGTCAGATGCAATCTTTGTATGTACAAGTGATTGTATGCAGTTTTGTTTGTATACTCAGATTGTATATGCGATATACAAAAGGTGATGCAAAAGGAAATACATACAATCCAGATGTGACCGGGGAATTGTATGTGGTGGATAAAATATTGGGGTCCGTAGTTGTATATTGCATGTACAAGGTCGAAAAAGTGCAACATACAAGAAGGTAAGATACAAAGCCGGACCCAATGTTAATTTCAATTTTGCTTCATAAAAATGCTAGGGTCCGCCTTTGTATGTACATGCGATTGTATCACATATACAAAGTCATATGCAAAAGCAAAGATACAAGATCGGACCTATTTCAATGATCCAATATGGTTGATAATCCTTTGAGTTTCACAATTGTATGTACATGCGATTGTATCACATATACAAAGTCACATACAAAGGATTTTTGGCAAGACAAGCCTTATTGGCAGCTTAGTTTGAGGTCTCTTCGATGGCTGATAAAGATGCAAATGTTTAGTGATAGGTCCCAGGTTCAGCTCAGTGGCCAATTAGATAGTGCCATGTGTCAAGCAGATTTAGAGGCCGATCCAAAGGCTGATTCAAAGGCACATACAATCGCATATACAAAAATTGAATATGCAAAAGATGAAAGGAAATAAATTGCATAAATGCATAAAGTGAACCTAGCAGTGTAAAGTGCATATACAATTGCATATGCAAAGCGATATACAAGTGCAGGGTGCAGTTGACCACAACTTTGACCATGGATATCTCCCTCATTCTGGTGAATTTCAACATGCTTCAAAAGGCAAAAGTGCTTATTTTTGCATCCTCTTTCATTTGGTAGGTTTTTAAGGGGAATATTCTCACTTTTAGAATTTGATGCAAATCTGTAGGCTCGACCGACTGGACGTTTCAACGATTGATTTGGCATGTGCAGAGGCTGATATTTTCACAGTAACTCCGGTTGGTGAGCTTTGTGGGTGCATTCATGGTGGATGGTCACATTCTTCAATGCACATGGGTTCCTCTAGCTCGCTGGTAGATATCCTCGTGGCTTGCAATGACTTTTGTGTTCCTCACTTCATGTTTTGCCCTCTTTTGCGTGGGGGCAACCATTTCTCAGGTTGCAGACCTACCAGTGACATGGTTCCTGTCATTTCACCATGCCCCTGCCTTTGCATCCCTATTCCTGCATTGATGAATACATTCTGCATTCCTAGGATCCTGTGCAACTGTTTCAACGTCCCTAACATAGGAATTTGATATAAATGACATTGTAACTTCAATTTTAAGGGGGTTCTTTTTCATATACATTCTTGAGTTAGTGATTTTTTCTGAATCCTACTCAGTTTGAGTATGTTTTTTTTGTAACTCTTTGGGCATATGAAATACAGAGAATACCTTGGATACCACTGAAAGTTAGATTTTGCCTTCTTGTGTTGAATTATTGGGTGTTATTAAATGTTTGGACAGGTCATTTGTGAGGTAATTTGTTTCCTTGTGACTATCTTATGTTTTTAATACCCTTTTTATGCAGAAGCTATGTTTATGCAGGTTGCAAATTGTGTCTTAGAGTGTTATAAGACTTAAAATTGTGAAGTTTAGCTTCCTTTTTTGAAGATTTTAATGCAGTTAGGCCTCTTTGTGAAGTGTTTTTGCAAACGTACAATGATAGGTTGTGTAAGTTTTTTTTTTTTAAATTTTCAATTGTCTATGGCCAAGTGTATGCAGGTCTGAATTTCATTTTACCTTATCAAGTTTTGGTGAATCACCCTTATTTTCAAGTTTTCCAGTCTTATCTTTCATTTTTAAAAGCATTCCTTCTCCTTTTCCTCTGCAAATCTAGTAGATTTTAGGTGATAACTAGCTAGGAAGCCAACCTTCTCCAAAGGTTCTTTCCAACTCAGGTTACCCACAGACCTGGAAAGATCCCATGTTTCTCTAGATTGTCAAGTTTTACAACATAGCAAGGGTGCAAATCTGAGAGACAACAGGTATCAAATGAAGTTAACTCTAAATCAACTTCCAACAGGATTGGTGCTAAAAATGAGTTCGACTGCACAAGTCCTGTTATACCCAAAAATTTGTGAAATTTGGTTATCATCGAATTCCCCACTCACTTACTATTATACACCTTGCACTAATATGCTTGCCTCCCAACCTGCACTAAAATTTGATCTTGCTACACACATCTAGTACATCCTAAAATCCCCACTTTATCCTGTAGGCATTAAAACCCTGCTAGCCTCGTCCACATTGCATTAAAATCCCGCTAGCCTCCTCCACTTCAAAATCATCTAGAAGTTTCTAAGAGGGGTCAGGGATCTTCAGGAAGTGAGACCTAATGTTAGGCTCTTCCATAGGTAGGCTAGAGCCAGGACTATGGAAGAGCCTGGATGACTGCAATCAAACTTACCCTATTCTCTATCACCCATGTTCATCCCCTAATTCAATACCATATTAGAAGCCTCTGTTATGTTATTCTTTATGTTTTGCTATCAATCTCTAGCTATTTGACTGGGGTATAAACTGACTACAAAGGCTTGACTAAAGACTAGAACTTCAGATTGATCTCTCCTCCACATTTCTTGCTAACAATTATTTTCAGGGAGCTTAGGAAATTAAAAAATGATGAACAACATCATGTAAAGGCTAATAAAATACTACATTTTGATATTAAGTTTAAACCATAGAAAGATACATGTGTAGAACAACCACAAGAAGATGCACATGCAGAACAACATGATGGATAGGAAGGGGATGAAGAAGGCTCATAAGAGAGATCTAAAGAGGAACAATTAGAGCATCTTGTTACACCTCTAAGAAGATCCATTAGAATTTGGAAAATGTCTTGTTGCATCTTGTTTCCTCCTTTTCCACATAATGATGTAAATGTCTTGAATTTGGAAAATACCATGTTGCCTTCATCTCCCAAGCCAATTTCTCCAACTTTGCATATATCTCCTATGTCTATGGATGTGATCTGTCTCCTAAACAAAAAGCACATACCATTTTATGGCCTTCAATCCAACTACATCCAAAGATCTTTTTAATTGCTTTATCTTTCATCAATCTCCTTACCATTTGAACCTTACACCACCTATCCACTTCTGCATATATGTTTGAGAGAACATAAGTCCACATTTTTTTTGTAAATACTCCTATGCCTATATTCATATGTTATCTGCAGGCACCAAGAAAACACATCCACACAACCACCATAGGTTTAACTAGCATCTTAACAATAAAGTTTAAGGTGTCCTCAACATATTTAGCATGAGAAAGAAGGTCAACCATGCAGACATAACAATCAATTATAGGTGTAATGTAATAAGGGTTACTCATATGATTGAAGTATGTACAATCCTTATCCAAGATGGTTGTATGCATATAGAGCTAATGTTAGGATATGTTCTAAAGTGCTTCATTAATTCAAAGATTTTAAGAGCATCCTTGTAAAATCCATTTTATGCATATGTTTCAATCATCTCATTCCATGAGACCACATCTCTTTGAAGCATTTTGTCAAACAGTTCCTATGCTTCCACATTTTCCATACATGTCTACTAGAGCATTTCTAACTATAATATTTCACAAAATTCCCCCTTCCATTATACTTTGATTTGATGCCCATACCCTCTTCCAAAGCTTCCATTTTGGCACAGGTGGGGAGGATGCTTGATTTACAATTGCCAATTTCATTTGCTTGAAAGTTTCTAATGGCTTGTCAAGAAATCCATTTTATGCATATCCTCCAATCATGGCATTCTATGAGACCACATTTCTTTGAGGCATTTTTTCAAATAGTTCACATGCCTTGTCTATGCTTCCACATTTTGCATACATGTCTACCAAAGCAGTTGCAAGTACCACATCTGACAAAAATCCTCTATCCTTTATGCTTTGATGGATGTCCATACCTTGTTCCAAAGCTCCCATTTTGCATAGGCTGGGAGGATGCTGGCAAAGGTTGTAGATTCTGGCTTTATGCCTGCCAATTGCATTTGATTGAAAGTTTCTAAAGCCTTTTCAACGAACCCATTTTGTTAATATCCTGCAATCAGGACATTCCATGAGAGCACATTTCTTTGAGGCATTCTGTCAAATAGTTCACATGCCTTGTCTATGCTTCGACATTTTGAATATCCTTTCTTTCTTCATGAGTATGCTAAGAAGGAAAACAAAAAGGAGGTTACAAGTTTGAAACAGTACAGCCAGTTCCTCCTCCTGCTTGCCATTCATTTCTTGGTACCTAAATTCTTCCAAATTCAAAAGAACAAGAAGTGAGGTTGCATTTTTTATTTAAATTAAACAAAATACTTAAGTATGCCACTTATCTAGTACTGACAGACAGGGAGGATGCTGACAAAGGTTGTGGAGTCTGGATTTACACCTACCATTGCATTTTCTTGAAAGTTTCTAAAGCTTTTTAAACAAACCCATTTCGTGCATATCTTGCAATCGTGGCATTCCAATGAGACCACATTTCTTTGAGGCAGCTCAACATTTTATAGATCACTAGTGGGGAAAAGTTTGCTATCCTGCAGTATCATCCCATGATCCATCTTTGAAAAATATGAGGAGAAAGTGCTTTCATGCGTTCAATTTGTTGGGTACGTGGCTTGTATGAAGCCCACATGTAACATTAGTTTTTTCTTTATTTGGTAACTACTGTATCCTTTGACCGTAACGGTTGTCCAGCTACTGCCATTTCATGGTTGGCATCTGAAAATTCCTGTGATGACTATTTTTGGTTAAGAGTTTGGTGTTTGAGATAGTTTTAGTCTATTGTTTTTATCTATATAGCCAGAGTGCTGGATGCAATGTAAGATACCAAGAACAGAGTTTGATAAAGATGGAGAATCCCCTGCTTAAGAGTGGACGTAGTCTATAAGACGAACCACTGTAAAATCTCTGTGTGTCTTTATTTATTTCATTCACTACTATTTTTCTTTCATTTTTTGTTGTCTTTCAATTTTTACAATTGGTATTAGAGCTTTGGTGAAGTAGCTTAGTGGTGAAGCTGGTGAAGTATTTTTTGGAAGAATGGATGAAGCAGATATGGAAGAGAGTCCCAACTGGGATGATTGGGTTCAAGCTCTCATGTCTATGTGCCATGGCCATGAAGAGAGTCATGATGAAGTGGGAGCTATTCATTAGATGTTTTTGGATGAATTAAATGATGAAGGTAATTCTATATTGACTAGTTTCTTGGTATGTTGGAACCTACAAGTGACATAGAGCAGATGCAAGTAATAAAAAGAAATGGTTATAGTACTCGGTGTGTAGAGAAAAAGGTTAGATTTGATTTGCCAATGGAAATGGATGATTTGCATGTTTTGGTAGAGGCTGAGAATCAGGATGCTTTGGGTGATGATGATGTGATTTCACAGTCTCACACACATGATGTGCTACTAGAGTATTACTTGTCTATGGTGCCGACTGTGGAAAAGGATATTGGTTACTTGATGCATTTGTTGCATTTGTTGATTTCCTTGGCGGTTTGTGCAAATGGAGGGGTTTTATACCTTGTCAATGTGTGTCGTAGTGCAGCCACAGAGTTGCAAAATTTGTGGATGGTTGATGAAATTAAGAGCCAAGAGGGATTTAAATCCATGTTCCTATTCTTGGAAAAAACCTCCAAGATCATGTAGAAGAGGGACCTCGAGAACCCTAAAATCGAGGTCATATTGAATGTAGAGGTTTTGCAGACGCTGGGGAATGAGAAGGGCTTTCTTAGCGAAGATGTGGGTGGTTTGAATGCCGAGATGCAGCCCACGCGCCCCCAAGAGAGGAGCAGTGCAAAGGAGGGGAAGAGTGTGAGGAATTTTTTGTCTTTGAGAAGATTGATGGTGTGGCTTGCTGATCCCACTGTGAGGGTGAGATTGATTAAGCATGTCCATCATTTGGAGGTTATTAAAACTGACGTGCTTTGGAGGAGATTCATTCATAATCTTCTTGAAAAAAATTTTACAAACCTAAAATCTTCGTTGCGGCTGATGTAACTGTAGGAGTGGAAATTCTTTTGCTGTTCCCATTGGTCTTCAAGTGGGAGATTGTTGGGTACGTGGCTTGTATGAAGTCCACATGTAACAGAAGTCTTTTCTTTATCTGGTAACTACTGCATCCTCTGACCATAACGGTTGTCTAGCTACTGCCATTTCTTGGTTGGCATCTGAAAATTCTTGCAACGACTATTTTTGGTTGAGAGTTTGGTGTTTGAGATAGTTTTAGTCTATTGTTTTTATCTATATAGCCAGAGTGCTAGATGTAATGTAAGATACTAAGAACAGAGTTTAATAAAGATGGAGAATCCCATGCTTACGAGTGGACGTAGCCTATAAGATGAACCACTGTAAAAATCTCTGTGTGTTCTCATTTCTGTGTGTCTTTATTTATTTCATTCACTGCTATTTTTCTTTCATTTTTCTGTCTTTCAATTTTATGGTGAACCACGTTAAAATTCTGAGTTCCTCTTTTATGTGAATGGTTTACTTATTCTGTTGTTTTCTTTTAATCTTCTTTCATTTTCTCTATGTATTCTGCTATTAACAATTGGTATCAGAGCTTGGTGGAGACGCTGACTGCTGAAGTGGTTCCTTGGAGATCCCTGAAGAATTTTTAGAGCTATGGATGAAGTAGATATGGAAGAGAGTCCCAACTAGGATGATTGGGTTCAAGCTCTCATGTCTATGTGCCATGGCCATGAAGAGAGTCATGATGAAGTGGAAGCTATTCATCAGATGTTTTTGGATGAATTAATTTATGAAGCTGATTCTATTATTGACGAGTTTCTTGGCATGATGGAATCTGGGAGTGACATGGAGCAGATGCAAGAAATAAAAGGTGTTGTGGCTTAGTCTAAAGTGAGGAAAAAGGTTAGATTTGATGATGCTCCCGTCTATTTGGTTGCTGTAGAGGATTTGCATGTTTTGGTAGAGGCTGAGAATCAAGATGCTTTGGGTGATGAGGATGTGATTTCATAGTATCACATTTACAATGTGCTAGCAGAGCATTGCTCATCGATGGTGCCAGATGTGGAGGCCAAAGAACTAAAGCTGGTTGAGGCGGTGGAAGAAGTTAAGGTAGTGCCCGAGGAACAAGTCACTTCAGTAGAGTCGGTGGAAGAAGTTGAGTTGGAGGAGGTTTACTTCTGGGGTGTGCCTTTACTTGAAGAGGATGGGCAGAGTGTTATGAGCACAACCAATGTAAAGGATATTGGTTACCTGATGCATTTGTTGTATTTGTTGATTTCCTAGGCAGTTTGTGTGAATGAGAAGGGATTTCTTAGCAAAGACATGGGTGGTTTGAATGCCGAGATGCTGCCCACGCACCCCCAAGAGAGGAGCACTATAGAGGAGGGGAAGAGTGTGACGAATTCTTTCACTTTTACAGAGAGCTTGTATTTTGTGTGGGATGCTGCCAATCCTAGCTATGATAACTATCGTAATGTTGACATTGATATGTCATTTTGGTTGATGGAGCCTCTTGTAGAAGAGCCACAATAGTAGAAAGTGGCAACAGAGAAGCTTAAAACTGATGTGCTTTGGAAATGAAGGGGATATCTCTGAGCAACTCTCTTTCCGGTGTGACTTGCCTTCAAGTGGGAGATTGTTGGCTATGTCTGAAGCCAAGTCAAGTGTAATGGTTGGAGTTTTCTGCAAATTCTCTTCTTGTTTACAACTGTCATCTGTGTAACTACCATTTTCTTGGCATATATTATTTTTCTGGTCAACCATTCTTCTTCCTGGTTAGGTGGTTGGTAGTGGTAATAAGTGTGAGAATTTTGCTCTTTTGGATGACGGCTTTGAGAGCTGTTGCTGCTCAGATTGTAATATGGATGAAGTGATAAATAAAGTGCAGAATCACTTGTTTGTTGTGGACGTATCCATTAGACATGGTGAACCACGTTAAAATTTTGAGTTCCTCTTTTATGTGAATGGTTTACTTATTCTGTTGTTTTCTTTTAATCTTCTTTCATTTTCTCTGTGTATTCTGCTATTAACACAATTAATTGATTAGCGGGAGAAATAGTTTCAAATTTACAGTAACTGCTAGTGGTGAACACAACGGAAAAGGGAAATGGGAGAGTGGGCTCCACATTGCCACGTCTGATAGTCAGCACTTAGAGTGTGATGTTTAAGCCCAGCCATTCAAGCTTGTCCATACTTGTTCCAGTAAAAGGACTAATATACTGTACTCAGATGTTGAAGACAAAACTATTTTGTAGAGAGGTGAGTGGTGATCAACTGTAATACAAAAATTATGGATAGAAAGAAAATGTAGAAGAAATAACTTCTGGCAATATAACCCAAAAAGTTGTGGGCTGAGACTGGGTAATTATCAAAATGCCCTAGAAGAGTTAGAACCCTTAGTAAATCTTGGAGTGGTCTCCACAACTCAAAATGGACTAAAATTAGAAACTATACAAAAACCCATTTTAAGAGCAAGTCTTTCTTCGACGCTCATGAAGAATTGGTAACCTTTCAAATTTCTTTAAATGCAATTGTCATTGATGTGCGTTAATGATTTTTCCCAATAATGAAGTGACTTTAGCCTTTCAAATTATTAATTGAATATTCAAATTGCTATCTATCAACTTGAATCTATTGCGGACACATGCAAGTGACTATTTATTAGTTTAATTATTCAACGAGCATAAAGAATTCACTAATTCTAAGGGGAAAATGATAACATGCACTTAAGAAAACCAAACAAACTCTTGCCACTAAAGATACTTGATGGACCTAAGTGTAGTACAAAAATTCCTAACATTTGGAAGAATACAATATTTGATCAATATACCTACAACCATTCAAACTTGAACGCTTTGTTTATCCAAATTGTATAGTGATGACTCTAATGAAATATCTAAGTTGTTAGGGATAATACGGAGAGCAATTTGAAATCATTTAAACTTAAATTTTATGGTCAAATATTGAGTGAAATAACTCACCATAGCTTAATGTTTATGCATTTCTTCGTTAGTAAGAGCTCTGCAATCATGTCTTACTCTTTAATTATATATTTATCACATAATGATATCTTTATATGACCATATATTTTTTCACTTAGCTTAAACATAATCCATTTCAAAGGTCAAACAATCAATAGGAATTTTACTCCTCATCCACAACAAAAAAGTGGTAGATATATGTCCTCTCTTCCAATTGCTTACATCTATTGTATGCACCCAATTGAAGGTGTGCATACAATGTCACTAACATTTCTTTGATGAGTGTGGTTTTTGTGAGTAGCTTATGATCACTTCTATTCTAGATTGAATCACAATGATTTTTCCTTTCTAGGTAAAATCGTATTTCCATTCCAAGTGGAACCCCTTATTGTTTTCTTTTTTTATTGTAAAAATTATAAGGAACTATGTTTGATACCTATTTTAAAACTTTAATAGATGTTACTCATTAGAATTTACTATTTGTTAGCTTTTAAGATGGAGCACTCCCTATAGGGAAAATATACCAAATTGTTATCATTATCTATATTCCCTTTTATGGATTTCTAAATATTGATTTTCATTTTTACTTCTTGTCTTACATATGATTCATCTTAATATAAGTTAGCATGCAAATGAAAATGGAAAGAAAATGTAATAGTGAATTGAAAATTCTACATTTTTCCTTTATGTTTTGGGTTAATTTTCACTAGATTGTCTTTAATATAATGACTAGTGCACAAATGGTTTGTTTCAACATAGAAGGTTAGCAAATAGCCTAATAATTTCTTCTACAAACATTCCCAAGGACTAGTCACAATTCTTAGTTATCCATCCATTATCTTAGGTCAAATTTGTGTGTATGGAACTAACATGAGAACTTCCAAATTCAATTTTAATTTTTCTACACAGGACTGCTAGATCAAACTAGTGATTATGTATCAAATTGAGGATGAAATTTATTAACTCATGTGCTAGGGTGTAGTATTTACAGATAAAACCTAATTTATTTCAAACTATCAAGATAACATCCAATAACTTCTATTCTATTCCATATGATCGCTATAGGAGCATCATAGGGCATTAGAGTCTCATCGTGCTTATGTCAACATCTATTATTGCATGTTCCCTTGCTATCTTTAATCATTTTCACCAAAATATTGAATTGATAATAAGGGTTTGACCAAAGGAGAACAATTGTAGCATATCAAGATCTTAAATAGAATATACCAACACCGCCTCTTTCTAGATAGAACATGCATACATCATGAACTAAGTAGATCTAAGGCTTCATTTTGAAAATGAAGATAATTTTTACATGCAAGGTTTATATTTATTAGTAGGGTTTAGATTTATAGGTGTGAAACTTGATTAGAGCATCAGATAAAAGATTAACTAATTTAGAGGCATTCATATAACATCACACAAGGCTTTAACAAAATGGAAAATTGATTTTGCACATCTAGCATGATAAGATCTTAATAGAGTTTAGTTTTTAGCTAAGTACCATTTTTTATTCATTTAAATACAACCATTAATTTTCACACCTTAATCAATTCCAACTCATTAATATCTAATGTCACTTTATTACTTGTGTTGAGAGATTGCTTTACACTAGCTTATTTGGAATGATTACTTATTTTCCTCCTAAATTCCACACTTTAAATAATGAAAAACATTATTAACCTCTATTGAAGATCAGTTTCAAAAGTTGTCACACTTGTAAATAGCACCCCACCAACCTTAGCATTACATTGATAAGCTCTCTCTAAATTTAAAAAAAAAATTATTGGTTGACAACCATTTTATTTTTCACTAATGGCATTGCTCAAAATAGAAATAAAGAATGGAAGCTATTCCAATTGATACAAGCTTAGTTGACGAAGGCAGACTGACGCCTAATTTGTCCTGCCATTCCAGTGAGAACTTGGATTTCATTCATCTGTTCCATGGAATTCTTGAAGTTCTCGAAGAAAATGTCTTGATTCACTTGCTCATCAACAAACTCTTTAGCCGCATAATTTGTGAGTAGGGCAGCATCAGACTGGAAGATGCCCATATTTTCTTCAAGATTAGTAAAGTAATGGCTATCAAAGGTAAAGGAGCTTTTGGGAACCATTGTTACAGTGGTTGTGTTGTCTGCCAAACTAGTGCATTTTGTCTTTAAGAATTGGGCATAGGTGGAGTTGAGGGAAGGGTCTGTGTCTCCTTTTCCTGTGAAGTTGTAAAGTCTGTTGCTGAAGAAATTGCATAGACCAACTCCAATTGTATGTCCACCTATTCATGGTAGCATTAATCATAATATAACATTGTTAGTTTATGATTCTAAGCTAATAATTCAATACTTTAAATGTTTAAGAGACATTTTGTTTCCATAGTACATGATTCTAAGCATAAGAGTTCTTCTAGATTAATCTCTATAGAATTTTTGACATTATATTTAAAATATTTGATTTGTTACTCACCAGAGAGAACGACGAGGTCTTTGATGTCTAGTCCTTTGCTTGCAAAAGATGCTTGGAGTTGCGAGAAGTTAAAAAATGGTGAAGGAATGTTGCTCAAGGCCTCACTCTCCAGAGATATCACTCCATCCCTACGCCCTGTTCTCACATCCCAGTATGGGCCTCCACTCTATACATAACTTTTAACTTTAACTTAGTATTTATAAACATGCTTAAAATCAAAAAAATAATTCAAATTAGCTATAGAGTGAAAAAGGATAGATAGCAAATAGGTTGATGTCATGTTTCTAGGTTATAACACTTTAGAAAGGTTTAGAATAAAAAGCAAAAGTCCCTAACACTCTCGGCTATTCTTAAACATCATCCACTTTAACAGTCAAAGGTCAATTTTGGCCAATAAAAATAGGACAAATATTTACCACTTTTTGTTGTAGATGAGGTGTAAAATTCCTATTGACTATTTGACCATTGAAATGGATGATGTTTAAGTAGAGTGGACGCTCTCATGCTAACTAACAAATATATGAGAGGCATATTGCTTATTTAAATGCATATTACCATTAAACGTATCAAACGTATCAAGATATGGAGAATAGAAGAACTTTTAACTCCGGGGATGAACCATTTGGCATTGGGAGTTGTATGAAAGCTATTAGAATAGCTCGTAACAACATGATGTAAATGAAACATCATAAATGAAAGTGTGCCTTTTTATCCATAGATAGATATTGATGAGTCTCTATAATTAGATTATAAGCTAATTTAGGGTAATGTTATTACCCCAACAACGACAGCATCTCGAGCAACCAGAGCGAGAATATCAGCACAGGAAACGACGCCTGGACATATCGTCTCTATTTCTGCTTTCGCAGCGTCAATTACTTCAAATCCGCGCAGGCTGAGGTTTGGAATGGCGGCTTTCTCTGCTGTGTTGTTTGCTGTGGAATTCAGAAGCACTGACCCATCGCAACCCTAATCAAACCACAACACAGCATTAGTTTTTGTAATCTATGTGTATGAATTAAGTAGTTAAACGGATAAAATCAGATACAGATAAGTGGGGGAAGTACTACTGACTCGCACAAAACAATCATGAACTGCATCCGCAAGAGAGGAGCTGCAAGGGTGCGATCCATTGCCATGTATTTCTCCACCACTTGCGCAACTATGTCCTCAGCAGATGGACAACTTTGGCTATAGAAATTAATACTCAGCTCATCCCCCTCGCCCGCAAATATAATTGCAAGAAAAGCAACAACAACAAACCACACTCTCGCCATCTCTGTCTTCTCTCTCGTTCTACCGATTGTCGATTTTACAAATTCGAATCGGGCCTTCTATTTATATCGTTTTGCAGGCAAACAGCTACGGGAATTGTATTTATTACGCAACAATTGATTGATTAACAAAAACCCACGCTTGAATACATCCGTGTTTGACCAAAGTATAGATCCATATTCCAACTACTACTTTGTCAAATGTTCCACACAGCGTTATATATTACATTACATTAAAAAATTTTACCAGGTGCATTTAATAAAAAAGAAAAGAAAGGGAAGCTTCATCATTTACACTTGTTAACTGTAACCCATTATCCCTCTTTGTCCATGTCAAACGGAGAACCAGGCGAAGTCGTGTGGTCTAGCTAGCCGTCATGCTTGATCACCTGCATCAGCATGCAATATTAAAAATAAGGTAGTTGACTTTTGATTGTGATTGTTGTTTATAATAATTGAGAACGCGTAAAGTTGGGTATATCAAGCAATCTACGTAAAGAAAAGAAACATTGTTTTCATGAGCATAACTACCGCTACTAGTTCTTCACAGACTAAACATACTACAGTTAAGACTAAACATACTACAGGAGAGGAAACTTGTATGCTAAGAATTTTGGAATGGAGGCCAACAACTAAGATGATGACGTATTTTGAAAAATAAACTTTCCATTAATTTGAAACTTTCATTACGAAGGCAGGCGAGCGTGTATTATTGGAATTACTCTAAGAATTCGTCACTCCAACAAGATTACTAAAAATGTTATAAAATTATCAGACTCTCGTGTTTTAAAGTATTTCAAAATTTTAGAATAAAAAATTGATTTTTTTTTTCCTTTTCTTAAAATTTGCAGGTTAATTTCAAAATATTTAAACATCAGCCTGAACCTATATCAAAGTCTAATTTACCAACTACCCAACTAATATCATAAGGGATATATATATAAAATGACCAATTGTCGTTAGGATTCTTATTTAGCCATGACCCTCAAGTGCATTCACAACTGCTGCCCAATTACCCAACCATACGCTCATTGAAGTTGACCATAGGGTGCTTGACATGTCTTGCATATGCAACACCCGTCAGAGATATAATGACTTGTCACTCAATCATGACAACTTACCTTCCTCCCCTATTACTCAAGATGCAAGAAACAATAAAACATCCCACTAGACTACTACTCCTCATCAAAGCTAAAGAGACAAAAAACCTAAAATAGGAACATGATACTACAAACACAACACTAAACATAAAAGGCAAAACTATAGACATACAAAAATTGAAAATATAGAAAGGTGTTGTTTCTATAAAGACATGTCTATCAAGAAGTACACCCAATCTATTAGTAAGAAGTGTTAAAATATAAATAAATTAAGTTATGATAACCCCATATATATATATTGAAAATATAGAAAGTTGTTGTTTCTATAAAGATATGTCTATCAAGAAGTACACCCAATTGTAGCAATTGAAGAATCTAAAGATTTGGCATAGTTATCAGTAGATGAATTAATGGGATTTTTGTTAACACATGAGTCTAGAATGAATAGAAATAATAATACTTCCTTTGAGAATGCTTTCAAGTCTTAGGAATCATCTGGTAGAGGAAGAGGCAGAGGTGGAAGGAGTAATTCAGACCAAGGTGACATGAATAATCAAGGAGAAAGGAATAAACAAGCAAATTAGTACTACAACAATAGAGGACGTGGCAACAATCATTTTCAAAAGCATTCACAGAGGTTTGATTAATCTAATATTCAATGTTTTTATTGCAAAAAATATGGGCATTATGCATATGAGTGTAGGAAGAAACAAGGGGATGTGAGTAAACATAATGCTAATTACATAGATGAATCTAATTCTGGAAGTTTATTTATCACTTGCCATGTTGTAAAAGAAAGTACTAAGGATATTTGGTTTTTAGATAGTGGGTGCAACAATTATATGACAGGGAATAAGGAATTGTTTGTTAGTCTGGATGATTCTATTAAATCTAAAGTGAAATTGGGGAGTGATACTAAAGTACCTGTAAAGGGAAAAGGGGTAATAAATGTTTTGGCAAAGAATGGTGAAAGAAGATTTATTTCTGATGTTTATTTTGTGCCTGATTTAAAACATAATCTTATGAGTGTTGGACAATTAATACAAAAAGGTTACAGGGTATCTTTTAAGGACAATGTTTGCACTATATTGGATAGATTTCCAAGTGACAGGTTGATAGTAAAAGTGGAGATGACAAGGAATCAGATGTTCTCCATCCGTATTCAGTGGATCCAAGGAGATGAGGAAGCAAATTTCAAGACTGTGCATCTAGACCAATCATGGTTATGGCATTTGAGGTATGGACATTTATATTTTGGAGGTTTGAGTTTGATACAAAAGAAGAATATGGTGAAAGGTTTTGCCACCCATAGAACAACCAACTAGTTCATGTGAGAGTTGCATTTTATCAAAACAACATGGAGAGAGTTTTCCAAGTGGAGAATTCTCATATAGAGCAAGGGATTATTGGAGCTAGTTCATAGAGATTTGTGTGGACCAATGTAAACTCCATCACTTGGAGGTAGTATCTATTTTGTAACCTTCATTGATGATTTCAGTAGGAAGAATTGGATATATTTTCTCAAGTAGAAGGTTGAAGCCTTTGGAAAGTTCAAAGAATTCAAAGCTATGGTGGAAAAGTAAAGTGGCCATTATATCAAGGTATTGAGATTAGATAGAGGAGGTGAATATATTTCTAATGAATTTTTAGATTTTTGAAGACATTATGGAATCAAAAGGCAGCTTACTGCAAAGTACACACCACAACAAAATGGTGTAGCAGAAAGAAATAATAGAACAATCATGGAGATGGTTAGAAGCATGTTGAAAGCCAAACATTTGCCAAATGAATATTGGGCTGAAGCAGTAGCATGTGTAGTGTATATTTTAAATAGAAGTCCAACAAAAAGTGTTGAGGATCAAATTCCACATAAAGCTTGGAGTGGTAAGAAACATAGTGTACATCATTTTAAAATTTTTGGTTTTATTGCATATTCTCTTGTGCCATTAGAATTAAGAAGGAAAATTGATGATAGAGGTGAGAAATGTATTTTTATTGGATATAGTGAGGAGTCAAAAGATTATAAGTTGTTTAACCCCATTACAAAGAAAGTGATTGTTAGCAGAGATGTAGAATTTAAAGAAGAAGAAGCATGGGATGGAAGCACTGATAAAATAGTCACAATTGGAGCATCAATACCTTTGAATGATGAAGAATATGAAGATCAAGGAAACCAGCCAAATACACAATCATTAGCACCAAGTACTCCTACAAGAACTCCAAGGAATGTTGAACAAGGTGAAATCTCTTCTCCCAATATACAAAGTGATCCTACTTTGGCCCAACTAAGAGATCAATATAAATGAACAAAAATAAGAAGCTTGAAGGAGATTTATGAGAAAGGTGAAGAAAGAGAAGGTAACTTAGATTTACATTCAAATTTTACTTTATTCACTTATGATTCTGTATGTTTTGAAGAAGCGGTTAAGGAGGACCATTGGATCAAAGCTATGAATGATTAAATGGAGTCTACTGAGAGAAATAAAACATGGGAGCTAGTTGATTTACTTGAAGATAAGGTTTGTATAGGAGTTAAATGAGTTTATAAAACCAAATTTAATGCAGAAGGTAAAATTGAAAAGCATAAAGTAAGGTTAGTAGTAAAAGGTTATGCACAACAACAAGGAATTGATTATAATGAAACATTTGCTCCAATTGCTAGACTTGATACTATTAGAATGATTTTAGCATTAGCTACACAAAATAAACAGAAAGTTATCAAATGGATGCCAAATTAGCTTTCTTGAATGGTTTTCTAGAAGAAGTATATGTGAAACAACCACTAGGTTCTGAAGTGCATGGACATGAAGACAAGGTCTATAAATTGAAGAAGGCTCTTTATGGTCTCAAACAAGCACCAAGAGCATGGTATAGCATGATTGATTCATATATGATGAACAATGGTTTCAGCAGAAGTAATAATGAGCCCACATTGTACACAAAGATCAAGAAAGAAGGTCAGGTTTTGATTGTGTGTTTATATGTTGATGATTTAATTTTCACTAGAAATTTGTCTATAGACATATTTAAATCAGCAATGAAGAAAGAATTTGAGATGACAGATTTAGGATTGATGAAGTATTTTTTGGGCATTGAAGTAATTCAATCAATAGATAAGGGAATTTTTATTTGTTAGTCTAAATATGCAAAGGATGTGTTAAGGAGGTTTAAAATGATGAATTGTAATTCAGCACCAACTTCAGTTGCAACAGGTACTAAAATCAGCAAGGAAGACAAAGGGTGTAATGTTGATGCTACAATATTCAAAAGATTAGTTGGAAGTTTGATGTATCTTACAGGTACAAGACCACATTTATTGTATGGAGTTTCTCTAGTCTCAATATTCATGGAGTCACCAAAATAGTCACATTGGCAAGTTGGAAAGAGGATATTGAAATATGTTGTTGGAACAATTGGATATGGAATTTTATATTTCACAACTAATGATTTTGGTTTGATTGACTTTACTGACAGTGATTTTGGTAGTATTGATGATAGGAAGAGTACTTCTGGTTATGTCTTTCATTGTGGAACTTGTGTAATCTCATGGGCATCAAAGAAGCAACCCATAGTGACACTTTCATTAGCTGAAGCAGAGTATGTTGCAGCCACATCAACATCATGTCAAGTTGTTTGGTTGAGGAGAGTATTAACAGATTTATTTCAACCAAAGGAGGAGTCACCACCAATCTTTTGTGACAACAAATCAACAATAGCATTATCAAAAAATCATGTTTTCCACAAAAGGAGCAAGCATATTGATACAAGATATCATTTTATCAAAGAGTTGGTGAACAATGGAGAAATCAATTTGGAGTTTTGTAGATTTGAAGGTCAATTAATAGATATGTTTACCAAGGCTTTAGCAAAGGAGACTTTGAATATTTAAGACAAAATTTGGGCATTGTAAATGTTGATTTAATTAGTGGTAGAAATTAGGGGGGTGTGTTGGAGGAATCTAGTAATTTCTCCACTATTTTGGTTGTCTGTTACATAGGCTAAATATAGTTTATATTTATTTCAAGCATGTTCTTTTCTGTAACAGTTTTGTAACAGCTCTGTAGGATTAAATGCATTCGACATGCAGGGTCTTTTTAAAAGATTCTTGTAACTAAAAAGACCTCTATATATTGAGGCATCTTGTAAGAGTTTGTAGGATTCTCAATCAATTGATTTATGAATGCTGTAGCAGTCCAGGTTTGGGTAAAATTATGTGTATGTATATTTTATATTTCTGAATATATTTTTTGTTTGTATTTTCTGCACCTCTTTCAATAAGGACCCCACTCCATTGGTTCCCATTTGAAGGGTGGAAGAAAGTCGTGTAGGTTTTTTATCCAATTTTCCATGAGTGTTGCAAAAACACTAGACCTACAAAAGAGAAATGAAATCGATAAAACAAGGAAAGGTCTAAAAAAAGAAGTGGAATAAGGATGTCATTCGAGATGGAAAATATGGACGGAAGGCCCAACTCAAGGTGCAAAAGGCAGTGACACAGATTAAATGATTCATTTAGGACATCCCCCATATGGTGCAATCCAACAAGATTCTCAACATAGCTCAACGCACTGTACCACACTAAAATTTATGGGTATGATGTTGGAAGATGTACCATCAGTCCTTAACATGTGATATATTGATGTGGGTATGTATCTATTTTAATTTAAGACCACTGAATCAACATTGATAATAAATGATAATTAAAATATCTTCTGCTACTGACGAGATTTTTGGGACCGGATTGTTGGGTGTGATGCGACTGAAGATTTTTAAACAAACAATATGACAATAGATTTAAAATAAACAAATAAAACAACCATACAAGATATATGTAGACACAGAGAATAAACTTTTTATTGCTATTGAAAAACTAGAGAGCTACAGCTCTTTATTACAATGTATTTATTTGCAAAGGAACCTAAATGGAAAAAATAGAAAAAGACAAACTAATGATAGCATGTTTCTACATGCATTATCATGCAACAAACAATTCCTAAAAACAACTAACAACTACACAGACTTTAAAAAAGAAACTAGAAAATAGAAACTGCACATCTGGCTGTGCCACATCAGTTATCCAACATAGTCCCCCTTGATGTGGAGAGGAGTCACAATATGATCTCGAAGCATAAAAAACTGACCTTTTGCAACTGCCTTGGTGAAAATGTCTACAAGCTGTTCTATAGTCTTGATATACCTGAGTTCTACTTCTTTCTTTTGCACCAAATCTCTGATAAAATGATATTTCAGATCAAAATGTTTAGTTCTACTATGATGCACGAGATTTTTTGCCAATTTGATTGTGCTCATATTATCACAAAAGAGAACTGTAGATTGAACTTGTTTTTCTCCAATCTCTTCAAGAATTTTTCTGAGCCATAATGCTTGAGTACCTGCAAAGGTGATTGCAACATATTTTGCCTCTGTGGAAGAAAGAAAAACTATACTTTGTTTCTTTGAACTCCAAGAGACCAAACCAGAACCAAAAGTAAAACAATTACCAGAGGTAGACTTTCGGTCATCCACACTACCTCCCCAATTAGAATCACTAAAACCAACTAGATTAAATCCTTTAGAACTGTAGTAATGAATGCCAAAAGCAAGAGTTCCTTTCACATACCTCAAAATTCTTTTAGCAGACTGCATATGTAAGTTAGAGGGTTCTATCATATACCTTGAAACAAGAGAAACTGCATAAGCAATATCAGGCCTTGTGTGGGTTAGAAACATTAGACTGCCAACCACACTTCTATAAGCTATCCCATCAACTCTTTCAGCACCATCCTCTTTACACAATACAACTCCCTGAGAAATTGGAGTGGAGACTGGTTTACAATCAACCATACCAAACTTCTTCAACATATCCTTGGCATATTTTGTTTGACAAAGAAAAATTCCATCCTTACTTTGATAAACCTCCATGCCTAGAAAATATTGCATAAGGCCTAAATCTTTCATTTCAAACTCATTCATCATAGCATGCTTGAATTCATCCTTCATCTTAGAACTACTACCCATATACAACAAATCATCAACATATAAACTCACAATAAGAATATCATTACCTTCTTGTTTGTAGTAGAGGGTAGGTTCACTCTTACTTCTCTTGAAGCCATTTTGCTGAAAATACCCATCAATCCTAGCATACCAAGCTCTTGGTGCTTGCTTAAGGCCATATAAGGCCTTCTTCAGCTTGTAGACATGATGTTCTTTTCCTTGCACCTCAAAACCTTGTGGCTGTTCCACATAAATTTCTTCATCTAAGTACCCATTCAGGAAGGTACTTTTCACATCCATGTGATGAATGCTCCATTTCTTTTGGGCTACAAGGGAAATCAACATTCTAATAGTCTCTTGTCGTGCTATGGGTGCAAAGGTTTCTTCATAATCAAGGCCATACCTCTATGTGAAGCCTTTAGCAACTAATCTTGCTTTGTGTCTTTCAACACTCCCATCACTATGGTACTTAGTCTTGTAGACCCATTTAGTGCCAATCTTTTTCTTGTCATGAGGAAGCTCTGTAAGCTCCCAAGTAGCATTCCTATGAATAGCATCCATCTCTTCTTGCATTGCTTGCACCCAAACTTCATTAACACATGCATCTTCATAACTTGATGGTTCAAAAAAAGATTGTGAGAATAAAGCAAAATTTATCGTTTCACCTATAGGATTCTCTTCATGTGCTTGGATTGTACTTCTTTGATAGACATCACTTAAGCTTCTTACCTTCCTTGTAGGACTTGGACTTGAATTTGGACTTGTACTTGAAACTGAAGAACTAGATGAGGGGCTATTTGGTGGATGTATAGCACTTGGAACGGAAGTATTAGCTGGCTGCTCATGATCAATATCAGAAATAATACCACCATTCAAAACAGATTTAGACTTCTCAACATGGTCTTTTTGATGACCATAAACTCCCCCTTCATCAAAAATCACATCTCTTGAAACAAGAATGCTATTAGTGTGAGGGTTATACAACCTATAAGCCTTACTGTGCTCACTATATCCAACAAAAATGCATGACTCACTTTTGGGATCTAATTTTTGCCTCTTTTGATCAGCCACATGAATATAGGTTAAACAACCAAAAACTCTAAAATGATTAACATTAGGCTTTTTTCATACTAGGCTTCCTAAGGAGTCATCATGTCAAGTGCTCTAGTAGGACTTTGATTGAGAATGTACACTAATGTAGCAACTGCATCAACCCAACAAGAATTGTCTAATCCTTTGGTATGTAGCATACTCCTTGCCATTTCCACTGTACGATTTGTCCTTTTAGCTACCCCATTTTGTTGAGGTGTGTAAGCAGTGGTGAGTTGCCTTTTGATGCCATTCACATCAGAATAATTCCTAAAATCTCTTGAGCAAAATTCTCCTCCATGATCTGTCCTTAAGCATTTGATCTTACAACCCTTTTCATTTTCCACAAGGGCTTTAAACCTTTTGAATGTATCAAAGGCTTCATCCTTGGCCTTCAAAAAATAAACCCAACACTTACGTGAGTAATCATCAATAAAAGTAATGAAATATGATGACTTACACAAACTCTTTGTCTGCATAGGACCACAAATATCTGAGTGAACCAATTGAAGTGGGTAATGGGCCCTCCATGCATTGCCTTTTGGAAATGACTCTCTTGCATGTTTTCCTTTAGCACAACCTTCACAAACTTCCTTGTGTTCTTGAACCTTAGGCAAACCATAAACTAAAGCTTTTGAAGTGAGAAACATCAAACTATGAAAATTCAAATGTCCATATCTAAGATGCCATAGCCAACTCTTATCCTCATATGCCATATTGGCAAGATGGCTGCTATGTTCACCAAACTTCAATTGGAACATCCTATTCTTTGACATAGGCACTACTGTAACCAACCTATTGCCTTGATTTTTATCATAAATTGTACATTGCTGATTTTCAAATACCACCTTATAATTCTTCTCACACAACTGCCGAACACTCAATAAATTATTTTTTAATTGTGGAGTGTAGTAAATATCAGTCACACATTTCTTACCTTCTTTTGTATTCACCTCCATAGCACCTTTAGCTGCAACCTCCAAGGACTTCTCATCACCAAGCTTAATTTTAGATTTGAAACTTTTATCCATTGTAGAAAAAATCTCATTATTTCCTAACATGTGGTTAGAACAACTTGAATCTAAATACCAGACTTCTTTAGAACTATTTTCAGCTTTGTCATATGATAAGAATAAATTACTAGGAGAAGCCTCATCATTCTCATTAGCAAAATTAGCACTTCTATTGTTATTACCTTCTTTTAATTTGCATTCCTTTTCAAAGTGACCATACCTATTACAATGATAACATTGAACGTTTCTTTTATCAAATCTGCCTCTACCTCTTCCTCTTGGACCACCTCTTCCTCTTCTATTTCCTCTTGAAGAATTCTGATTTTGACCTCTACCTTGGCCTTGATTATTTTTTGTGCTTGTGCTAGCATTTTCATTCTTTGTAATTTGTACTTTGGAAGCAAAAGCCTTCTCATTACTTTCTCCAGATGAATCTCTCAATCTTTCTTCATGAGACACATGAGAGATCCAACAAGTTGATCAAACTGAAGAGCAGTCAAATCCTTGCTTTCTTCAATGATGATGGTAACATTGTTCCACCTTGGTGTTAGAGACCTCAACACCTTTTTGATCACAACTTCATTGTCCATAGTTTCTCCAAGAGTAGCCATCTTATTAACCACATCTTTTACTCTTACACAATAATCACTCACATTTTCACTTTCTTGCATCTTCAAATTCTCAAATTCTCTTTTTAATGTCTGCAACTTCACAACTTTGACTTGATCACTACCTTGGTAAGCTTCTTTTAGAGTCTTCCAGGCATCTTTAACTATTTGTGCACCTGCAATTCTTGGAAATAGGCTCTTATCGAGAGCTATTTGAATGTGAAATAAAGCCTATGCATTCTTCTTCTTAGCTTCCTTCTTAGTTGTTCTATCATTGGCTATAAGAACATTCCAATCATCTGGCTCTTCATATCTTGTTTCTACACCCATAAATCTTTACCTATCAAAAAAGTTGTCATCTTGATGCACCAATAATCATAATCAGATCTATTAAATTCTGGGATTGGCAAAGAGTTAGAATTTGACATGATAAATTTTCTAACAAATTAACCTGCTCTGATACCAAATGAATATTTTTAAACAAACAATATAACAACAGATTTAAAATGAACAAACAAAAAAACCGTACAAGATATATATGCAGACACAAAGAATAAACTTTTTATTGCTATTGAAAAACTAGAGAGCTACAGCTCTTTTTGACAATGTATTTATTTGCAAAGGAACCTAAATGGAAAAAAATAGAAAAAGACAAACTAATGATAGCATGTTTCTACATGCATTATCATGCAACAAACAATTCCTAAAAACAACTAACAACTACACAAACTTTAAAAAAGAAACTAGAAAATAGAAACTGCACATCTGGCTGTGCCACATCAGTTATCCAATAGCGACTGGCTACTAATGGTGAAGGATGAAGTGGTAGGAACTCTGATGCCCTGTATGATGTGGAAGTCCGTGTTGGCCATCCTTTTTCCTAGCACTGAATTTGACTAGTAGCATTTTATGCTAAATGTAAAATCTCACTGGTAGCTATCTGGGTGACTCTCCTGTGAGAACAAATCATTCTTATCCATGGGTTAAGGTTTGAGGTTTTTCCAAATCTATCAAATGTTGAAGGGAGGGGGGTTGATTTTGCAAGCCAGTGTCAAAGACTCTGATTGCTTGTCATTGATCTATAGCCATGTTCACTAAGAAATCAATAGATCTATTCACCTCCTGATAATAGTGATAGCATTCGTATGATTCCAATGTGTCTAAAGTGCTCTAGATTGATTGAAATATATACTTCAATTTCTAGTTGGATACCTTCCTACTTCTCAAGGTGTTGATTATTATTATGCAGTTCCCTTCTATCTAAATCTACCATAATTTGTATTTCTTAGCAAGTTGCAAGCCATGCAACAATGTTAATGCTTCAGCTTCATCATTTGAACCATGAGGAAGTTTGACTCTCTTTGTAGCTAGAAGATCTATTGCCATAAGTTTCCTTGATTATGTACCTTGTGCTAGATAGGCCATGATTACCTCAAGAAGCTCCATCAAAGTTTAATTTTGTGAATGGGATTTTTGAGGAATCCATTTTACTTTGCCTCTATCAACCTTGCATGTGCTATTCAAAATTGAGTCACGAGAAGGCGGAAGGTGAATTTGATGCCAGTTTTTGAGAAGATCATTATCCTAACTTGTGAATTTATTTTTTTGGGTCTAGGCACCTTGTTACCTTTGGCATAACTACATCCAAAACTGCTCTTTCTATTTTTCCTAACACCTTGGAAACTAGAGAGGGGAATCTTCTAAAAAATTGTAGTTGCATTCCAACCATATGTGCCAAATAACTAAATATGGACTTATCTCCTAGATGCATGCAAATGTTGAGTCTGTAAAGTGGGTAGGCCAGCTTTTAATGTATTGAATAAGACACTTTGGGAATGAGGTTTCCCAACTTATCTTTGTACATAACCATTTCCAACATCTATTACTGAATGAACAATTTAGAAGAAGGTGATCCACATCTTCTTCTTCTTCACCATATAATACACATTTGAATGTAGAGGAAATTCCCAATTTATCTAGTCTATTACCTATCAAAATTTTATTGTGGAGAGCCAGCCATGCAAATGCTCCTACTTTTGGGAGTCAAGCATCATTACAGCACAATTTATATGGTCACTCTGTCTTATTCACTTCTAAGATAAGTTTATATCCTTGATTAATAGTATAATTCCCTAACTTAGCTACAACCCAGTTTATCTCATGAACATTCTCTAAAAGTATGATAACTCTTTGTGATAAGATCCTTGACAAAAGTTCCTTCTGGTTCTTGGGAAAGTTGTATCCTTCAAAATTCTTCCATTTTACTTTGACAATAGGATCTTTATCGATGATTTCCTAGTATTTATTGACCTTATTCTCCCATGCCTATTTTAGAAACTCCTTGGCCTCATTTAAACCATTTCTTGAGGATAATGGAGGATGTCCATTCCAAGAATCCTCCTAGAATAGTGGCTTCTCCCCATAGTGGAAAACCCATGTTAGTTATGGTAGAATGACTTCTATTCCTTGAATTTAGAAATTCCACATTTTTTATCCCGCTAGAGGATTTGCTACTATGAAAATTCTTTCTCTATTAATGCTATCTAAATACTTGGCTTGCATTATCCTTGCCCATTTTGCATTTTATTTACTGTACATGTTCCATGCCAATTTGGCCCCAAGAGCTAAATTTTGTAATTCCATGTTTAAGACACCTGCTCCTCCATTGATTTTAGATTTATAAATCTTTTCTCATAATATGAGTGCTATTCTTTTCTTTTTTGAACTTCCCTACCATAGAAAACACCTCACAAGTTTTTCTAATTCTAACACCACACCTTTTGGCATCTTAAGAATTGACATCAAGTATGTGGGAATGTTTGCTAGGACATCTTTTACCATTGTTAGTCTTCCAGCCATTGTTAGCCACCTACCTCTCCATGAGGAGATTTTGTTTTTGATAAAATTATAGATGCACTTCCATAATCCCTTCTTACATGTTCTAACAAATAGGGGAATACCTAAATATTTGCTTAGGAGTGTTGTCATTTTGAATCCTAATATTTTCACAACCCATCTTTGCACAGATGTAGGAGTGAAGGAAAGACACACTTTTGACTTGGAGGCATTAATGGAATGTCTTGATAGGTCATAATATGAAGTGATTGTGGCTCTGATTGATTTGGCTTCTACAGATGATGTTTACCAAAAAGCATTGTCATCTGCAAATAGTGCATGTGTAAAAGGTTCATGCATCAATGGTATTTGTATGCCTTTCTAATTATTTATTTGATTGTTTTCTTTTAAAGCCCAAATCAATGCTTTTTTCCATGAGAATGAATAGATAGGGGGATAGGGGATCCACTTGCCTTAATCCTTGCATGGAGTTGAAAGATCTGACTATATTTCTATTCACTAAAACCAATAATCTGACACTTGAAATACATGATTGAATCCATTACCACTCTTTGGAGAAACCTAACCTCATGAGAAATTAGAGTAGGAATTCCTAATTGACCTTATCATATATGCTTCTGCCATGTCTAGTTTGATTACCATTGCTAGGATTTTGTGCACATGGATAGAGTGAATTATTTCATGTGTTATAATTGCTCCTTCTAAGGTCTTATGCCCTGACATGAATCCACCTTGTTCTTTCTAGATAACTGACATAATTGTGGCTGCTAGTCTTATGATGATTGCTTTGGATATTATCTTGTATATGGTGTTATAAAGAGAGATTGGTCTGAAATCTTTGAAAGATGAGGGATTTTTAATTTTTGGGATTAGAGCTATGATGGAAGCATTCAAATCTTTCAATATGTTTTTATGTTTCCTAGCTTCTTCCATCACTAGTACCACATCTCTTCAAATGAAACTCCAACATTTTTGAAAAACATACCTGTAAAACCATCTGGTCCTAGAGCTTTGTCACCTAACATTGAAAATACAATTGCTTGAATTTCCTCTAGAGTAACTTCCTTCATTAAACTCTTGTTTTTCTCATCTGACACTATCTTTGGAATGTTTTGAATTATGGTGGAGGCTTGAGCAGGCGTGGGAACCTCTTTGTAGGCTAACAATCTCTTGAAGTAGTTGATGGCTTCCTACTATATATCTATTGGTTTTGTGATTGATGAACCATCTGTAGCTCTATAATTGTAGATAAAATTAGATGTCCATTAAACTTTGGTTGAAATATGAATGAATTGTGCATTTTTGTCTCCTTCCCTCAACCATATTTCTATTGAAGTTTGTCACCAAAATATTTCTCCTCTTAGTAGTATCTCCTGAAGTTCTTCTTTAAGACTCTTTTCTATGGTATAAATTTGGGAATTCATACCAAAATCTATGATGTGTGTAGATAACATAGATAGTTGCATTTTTATTCTTTCTTTTTCCTTGAATAGGGTGTGTGCAAAAAGATGGGGGGCCAAAAAGTGGCCAAAACCACTTTTTGGTCTAAACAAAACATAACGCAAGTGCATTATATCACACTCACATTATAATGTGCTCACATTTTAAACTGCTAAATATAAAAAACAAACACAGACCATGACCCCTCATTTTCACTCAACAATTCATTGAGAGTTTGAAAGTGTGACTAGGGTTATTGCATGACCATGTTTTGAGGAAATTGGAGAATAACTAACTCAAACACGATGTTGCCATGACATTTCCACACTCCAGGATGTTGTGCATGAGCACCACGGGGTCAACAAGATGACCAAGGTAAGCTTCCATGTTTTTTCTAAATTTTAAAATGAATCATTTGTTTCTCAATGTTTTGATTTAATTTTTGTTTTTAATTTTCAGCTAATAAACCTCATGAAAAAACCCTAAACCCTAATTCACAAAATAGAGAGGATGATGAGATTCCAATTAAAGAGGGGCATAAAACAACCCTCCTTAGACTCCTCCTTGAATTCCTTGGCATCCTCGTGAGACAAAAGCACTTTTTAGGGAAAATTGAGGAGAAAAAAGAAAACTTGAAAGATTAATAGAAACATTAAAAAATCCAAATGCAATCAATCCTCACTAAAAATCCCTCGCTACATGCTTAGAGTTGATTGTTTCTCACATCGATTTTGTAACAAACCAAATCAACAAATGGGAAGATTATAGGGAGAGTTGTCGACAATACTATGTAACCAAATTATCACACAAATAGGTGAAAGACAAAAAATTGAAATCCGGTCTATGTGCCCTATTTGTTGATCCTATCTAAGTAATGAGCCATTGCATGAGAGTTGCAAAAGAGTCCCCATTCATTGGTGTATACACGAAGGAATATCTCAAAACTTTTGGTATAGGTTGTGGATGGTGTTTGATAGTCCACCATGCAATAATAATGAGGTCCCATAGTATTTTTTGAGGAAACTCTATTGCAAGTTTATCCTTAATGAGATTCCAAACTATTTTGACATGCAAAATTTTAAGGGAAGAGGTGATATCTTTGTATAGGATAGGGAGGGGCACATCGTGCCCAAAACTATTTAGTGAGACCCTTAGTGAGGCCATCTTTTTAGCATATCACACTCCCTTCTACTTTGAAGGAGAGTGTTGAGGTGGAGATGCTACATTTTATTAGTTCCCTCACTCAATCTTTACTACAACATGGTAGCCATATTTCATAGGTTGGTGAGGGTGAGACTTGTAGGTATCATCGGTCTCCACATATTTTTTGTTCATGTGGAGCTTTATGTGATTATGGGTTTGAGAATGCTCCCAATATAGACATTGGAGAGGATGCTGCACACTTTTAGGACTTTGCCACATAGGGACATGATTAGGTGTTAGAAATGAAGATCAAATGGAAGGATACAAGTATCGGTGTCAGCCACGAGAGCTTAACAATCGCACACTCCTACAATACCAAAACACAAAAATATGCAAATCAATAACGAGATGATCTATTAGCTCACATGAACAAGTACATATAGGCACAAGTCTCCTAAGAATAGACATGCCAAAAATATGAAAGAAAGCTTGAGAATAGTAGCACGGCCTAAAAATAGGCATGTAACTACTTAACTCAAGATAAGTGAGCCTCGACACTTGTTTTAAACATAGACATGCTAATTAAAGCACTAAGACTCCTAATCCTGGCATGTGTCAAAAATGGAAAAGCACAAAAGCCAAAAGACTAAAAATAGCCCTATCCTAAGTGAGCTTAATATACACTAACACCCCCTTAGGAAAAGCTTAGGTGAGGAAATGAAGATAGGTCCCAACAACTAGGCTTGATTGGGTAACCATGTATAATGCAATACAATGCAATCTCTCATAAAGCGGAGAAAGGAAGAAAATCCTGTGGGAAAACAATTCCCTCCAAAAGAGAGGAAAGAAAATGAAGGAGACTAGGAAGCATTCTCGAAGATGATAACTCTGTATAAAGCTTGAAACCATGTCACTTTGACTATGATAGTGCAGATATGACCCCCCTCATAAGAGAGTAAAAGAGACTATGTATCCTCACCACACTAAAGTAGCTCCTATGCCAAAAGAGAATGCATGTGTATGAATGCTAAAAATGGTCTATTTGTGGCAAATGATGTTTCTCCCCTGAAGAAGAAACAACTGGACAATGGTGAATGCTCAAAGAAGTGAGGTGAGGTGGTAAGTTTCATGATGTACCCTATCTCATAATACTCCTGAAATGTCATCATACTGATTACAAAATGTGTCACAATCAAATCAAGAGGCTTAGGCCTAACTAAAATAAGTGACATCTCAAAATCATGTGAAGACTGATGAAGGATAGGATCTGAAGAATTGATGTATGAAAGTGGAATGTTAATGCATGCCATACGTCTACAAAGCAAATCCCATGAGATGTCCTACAAAGAATCACTGGAAGCCCTCGGTGAAGCCTCTCTGAACTCTATAGTAGTAGCAGGTGCAAGATAACTATCATCAAATAGTAAGATGAGATCCTCCAAGGTGTCATCAAGATCTGATATGTGAGACTCTAAAAACAACCAAGATATGTCCAGTAGAAGTGTGTCAATTTGAAGAAATTAAAAGAGGAGAAATTGTTAGTCAATTTGAAGAAATTTAGTTTTATGAAAGAAGAATTGGTGTAATTGGGGTTTGTTGTTTCCATTGATGGTCTAAAAATAGATCCAGAAAAGGTCAAGGCAATTGTGGATTGTCCTTCACCCCGAAGTATGTTTGAAGCCAGAAGTTTTTATGGCTTGGTGATCTTCTATAGGAAGTGAACATCCATAATCTTAGTGGGATTTGTGCACCTATCACTTAAACAATGAAGGCTAGTAGGAAATAATTTTTTTGGACAGCTGCAACACAGAAAAGTTATAAATTGTTGAAGATAAAAGTGACTAAACAACTAGTGTTGGCACTTCTAGATTTTGGAAAAGTTTTTCAAGTTGACTATGATGCAAGTGGGACAATGATTGGAGGAGTCTTAATTAAAGAAGGAAGACCAATTGTATACTTTAGTGAGAATTTGAATGAGGTAAAAAGGAAATATTTTGTATATGATCAAGAATTTTATGCAAATGTGTTAGTATGCACAAGACAACTAAGAGGGGGGGTAAATTAGTTGTGTATTAAAACTTTAAACCCTCAAAGCAATTCCAAACATCAATGTCTTATCATGCATTAACAAAATGTAAACATATGAAATATTAATGCAAACACATCCAAACACATAAGAACACCAGATTTACATGGAAACCCCAAGAAGGGAAAAACCATGGTGAGGATTAAATCACATATATATAAATAGCAACATTGAATAGAAATAGGCTCATTGCCAAGGGCTCACTTCCCAGAAGAAAGGCTCACTGACCAGAAGGACTCATTGTCTAGAAGAGAGAAGAATAGAAGAAAACTGTTATATAGAGATTCACTATCTCAAGGCAATAGGAGAAATCCACCACTGCAACTTCTTTCCATCTGCAACCTTTGGCTCACTATATCCAGCAACTTCAATCACATTGAAATGTAGACACCTTCTGATCACTGCATCTAGGAGTCATAAGCATTTAAACTCACACTCAACTCACTACCCTTGATTCACATTCGTAATATCTTCTATACTTTGCTGCACACAACTTCATCTTGCATATATACCATCCAGAACCTAAAATAATCTTAATTAGGTCGGTCGTAATGAAATGTGTGCACCTCAAACGTGCAACACCAGATAGGTTGGCACTAAACACTTCTGCGATGGAAGGAAGTGAAATTAGACCATGCCAAGGGTTAACTAGGACTCAAATCTATATCACCAAGCTACTCATCGCATCCGCAATCCATGAGGTACCTTTGCAAGTAGCGTTAGCAAGCCAGGTCGGCCAAGCCTGAGCTAACAACCACATCCATGCTTCTTGAAGTCCAAACATATCATGTCAACCATAGAGAGACACTCCACAACATCCACACACCTTTCCATAACATTCAAGACCATTAGAATCTTCTGTAACACTGCCATAACCACCTAAAACAAAGAATGTCTTCATTATGCACATCAGGATACACTACCATTGAACACCAACACAAGAACTAAACTTACAGAGCAATCCATCACTAGAAACTTCAAGGGAAGGTAGATATAGACTTTATAAGCACATTATTAGATCCATAGGATAAGAAGCCTCAATGTGGAGAAATGCAGAGCAAACTCATTTCTCTCAGACAGTCTTCTACACAGGTAAACACTCTATCAAACACATCTTCCACTGTCGCATGATCCTAAACCTGAAACTTTGGATATAACACCTCTGAACACCTCTGATCAATACTTCCAAACTACATAAGCATATCTTCAACTAAGAAGAAATGTGGAGCACAACACTGAGCACATATCTGTCACACTACACACCTTTTTATTTGAATTTTCTCAAAAGCACTTGGAAACGAAGTGAACTACTTTTTAGAGGTTGACATCAATGACAATACCAACAAGTTTCCAACAATCTCCCCCTTTGTCATTGATGGCAACACCAACTTTCTGAAAAACCATCAAGACCTAAAGTAATCAATTTGTAGCTCAGTAGTACCCCCTTGACTAGAACAACTCATACTCTTCACACAATTTCTTGCACAATAGTTTTTAAACCACCTTAATTCTCCCCCCCTTTGACATCAATGGAAAAGGGCCACACTTGCAACACCACCAAGCACATGCTTTCTCTCCACTACTTTCACTTTTCGACACTCTCCCCCTTAGGGTCATAAGATATGATCCATCTGACTGCACCAATCCAACAGTAATATCACTATGTACTCCCCCTAAGAGGTAGCTTCTAACATCAGTCTAGGACAAAGAATGTATCTTGAAATGCTTCTTGGACATATGCAGACACTTATGCATCTAATTAAAAATAGGAGGGGTAATAACCCCTAACTTCTGTCAGAGATACTCAAAAGTATCTTTAGGAAGATCCTTTGAAAATATATCTACAATTTGGTACTTAGTGGGCACATACTCCAATTTCACCTCACTCTTTGCAATCTTCTCTCTTAAGAAGTAATACCGGATTGAAATATGTTTTGTTCTTGAATGCATTACTAGATTCTTTGAAATGTTGATAGAACTTGTATTATCACATAATATAGATGTTACCAATTTTTCACCTACAACTCAAATTGGTAGAGTTGAAATAGGCATTGGATCAACAAACATCAGAAATATGCAAGAGAGCCTAAAAATCAAACATCACAAGAGCATTAAATTTCATTGTTTTATCTAACATGTTTGTTCACTATGCAGGGATAGGTGAAATCTTGTTGCTGATTCATTTATGATGATATTTCATCATGTGGTGAAAAAATGGGCTCCCACAAGGGTTGAGGTCAGCATGCTGCCCCCAAGTCTTAAGAGGAATGTAGAAATAGTCTAAAAGAGCAACAATATCACAGAAAGACCCTACAAAATAAGGATATCAGTCATGTGTTTCAGTCATATATCAAAAACTGAGATCTGGGATTTTTATATTTTTGGTTAGAAATTAGAAGACAAGAAGATGAAAAAATTCTTTAAATTTCTCACCAACATAGTTTTTAGTTTTCAAGGAACAATTAGAGGTACAAGACCCAACAAAATAAAGATAGTAGTCATGTGTTTCAGTCATATCTCAAAAAATATGATCTGGGTTTTTTAGATGTTTGGAAAAAAATTAGAAGCCTATAACACGAGAAAACCCTTTAAATTTCTCACCAACCTAGTTCGTAGTTTTTTGAGTAATACTCGCAATAGCAGCACCCAAATTGGAGTAAAAAATGTTAAGTGCCAAATAAAGAAACAAAATGCAAAAAGGTCATGGCTTTCACTATAAGGCATTGTTTTTGCTTTTGATTTTTTACATAAATCAAATACCATGGTTATTTTTAGGTATTTCTAAATACCTTTGCATATATTTTGTAAACTTTGCATATATTTAGAATTTTACAAGTTGTAAAAGCCAAGGTGGGCCATCTTTCTATTTTGCAAATTTGAAGTTGCAAATAAATGTAAGACACTATAAAAGTAATATTTTATAAATTACTTTAATAGATTTCAAATAAATTCAGAAAATAAATAGCAAGTACACTCAATAAGGAAAGTCCAGTTCACTTGCCTTCTTTTCGCTTAAGTTCCCATTATGTAAAAAGGAAAGGGGTGAATTGAAACTTCTATTTCTAATTTTCAGTGACTTTAGTTTCCTTTTTGGGTAGACAACTAGCTAGTTTTTTAGAAAGCCTTTTGGCTATATATGAGGAGAAAAACTCAGTTTAGGTAGTTCAGATTATTGTTTCTTCTCTCTTGTTCACCTGTAGAGAGCTTGTAAACACTTTTTGTACTCATTTCTACTCGTTTCAATTTCAATAGAGCAGCAGTGTTCTCCTTTTTCATACTTTCTACTTCTTTTTACAGTAAATGATATGATATTCAATTGTGATTCAGTTCTGAGTCCTTTTCTATGTGTCGTTATTGCAAGTTTGAGTGTGAAAGCTTTATGTGATGTAGGTTGTATGTCGTGTTTGAACTGGTTAGTTGGATTGAAGTTGTGATAAGACTTCAGTTTGTCCTTCATGCAAACTTCTAACTTCTCAAACCTTCATACAAATCACTTATGTATTGCATTAAATCTAGTGAAATTGTGAGGATTAAAAGGATTTGTGAGGCTAATTGTGGGTCAACATAAAATTCTAGTAAAATATCATTAGGTTTTAGAATTTAATTTTCAGTTATCTTCTTAACCCTTTCCTCAGAAAGTCTTTTAGATTAGGTGATTTACTAGGGGAACCAACCCGCTCTGGAGATTCGTTCTCATCATAAGTTACCTACAGCTTGAGAATGTTTCGATGTTTCAGCAGGATAGTTAAGTTTAACTTGGCTAGGGTAGAATCTTGATTGACAACAATTTTTGGCATGACCGGTGGGGCTTCGAATAGAGTTTCAGTCCACTAAAGCACATTTTTCCTTTGTTGTTTGGTATGCACAACAAGGTTTTCAGCCTTTCAGAATAAAAATAACATACTTGGTGACTCAAATCTCTAATTTTTAAGCAGATCTAGTGAACAACACATGAAAAGAATTACATACTAAAGGATCAGATGTTTTCTTCAGTATTATCAGCCTTTGGAGGCAAAATCGTCAAACACCATGGTGACTCTAAGCATATATTAGCTGGTTTTAGCAGTCCAAGAATCTATAATGAAACAGGTTGGTGGTGTCTTTCTTAATGTTCATATTATGACTGCCATATGATTCTTGCCTACTATGCAAAATGGCCAGACCGTATCCTTTTGTTGCATTTAATGGGAGCAACCCATTAGACATTGCTCAGCATGTTGACATTCCTGTTGCAGCCCTCAAAGGTCTACCATACTTTATAGGAGAAGATCATACCACTGCTATTGAGCACATTTGAGATGTGTCGACATTGTGCTCAGTGCATAATATCACTGAAGAGAATGTAGCACTTAGACTACTAGTAGCCTCACTGAAAGGAAAAGCTTTGCGATGGTTTAGAAGTCTTATAGTGAACTCCATAAGAACATGGGATTAGCTGGGTGATGGTTTGCATAAATAGTTTGAGGACAAATCTGATCATTTGTCTTTACTAGAACAATTAAATACTATCAAGAGGGTTCCACATGAGAACATGTCTGATTTTAATTACCGCTTCTAGAGGACTTGGAATAGGATTCCAACGACGGTAAGGCCTTCACCTCATCATCATTACGCCCTATAGCTACTGCTCCACCTGTTCTTGCCATAAGATATCGAGCTACAGCCCAAGATCTTGTTCTTCTAGCTCATTCTCAAGAGTTTCAAGAGGTTAGAAATATGCTAAAAGCTGTTGGGAATGATTTAGTGAGTATTAAGAAACAAGTTGGCCAAGATCCTAGGACCTACCAGGCCCCATATCAGTCTAATCAATCAAATAGGCCACCTAATTTTCAATGTCAGAGAAGAAATTTTAATCCTAGACCCTTTTAGTCTTATATTCCTAATGCTGCTAGCTCTTCAAGGAGTCTTGTGCCTGTTTAAAATGATATGGCACAGTAATGTGATTGGGGTTATCCATGCAATCAGCTGCATAACCAAGCTATGTGTATGAGTGGGATGAGAAATTGAGCTCTAATGATTTAGAATAGTTATGCTGGTTCAGAAAGTGTGTTAAAAGAATATCTAGAATATTAGAGTTCTCATCCTGAATATAGCCAACATGATGTAGTACTAATGAATTGGCAAGGGGATGATTTTTGCAGGGTTAATCATACACAACAAGTTGATAAAAAGTAAGAAAGGGGTGGTGAAAAGGAAGAGGTCAAAAGATGTGATGAGTTGCTGGTTGAGGACAGTAAACGTAATGATGAAGCCTTGGATCAGCAAGAGGATTGCAAATGTAAGCCTTTTGTGGAGTCTACAAAACTTGTTGAGTGCAGCCATGAGGTTAAAATCAGTCATATTTTATCAAAAATCCAAGAGGAATGTGATGAAGATTCATTTTGGGATGATCTTGAGTCCTTTATGTCAAACTTAGATGGAAAACAAGATCAAGCTGGACATATTTTTGTGAAAGAAGTAGAGGTTGAATCTCAAGAGCTAGCTAATTTGTTTGATAAAGTTCCCGAATTTGTAGATGAGAATCAAGATAACACATGCATACTAACATCAATGCCTAGTTTTGAGAAATAGAGTGATGAAACTCATCTGAATTTAGTACAAGATTATGAGTTTGATGAGAACATTTTCTCTAGTATCATAGAAGATTTTTGCTCTAACATTGATTATAATTTGATGCCATGTGAACCAACAGTATGTGATCAGCGTGTCCAGGTCAAAGAGGCAAGCATTCCTTCATTTCATTCATGTGAGCTAATTTTTTCAAATCAGGTTGGAATTGCAAGTGACAACAGGACAATAGATCCTAAGCAAGAAACTCGTAATATGAGTAGGAAGTTCATCCTTTCTAAAGGATTCCCAATTAGGGATTTAGCTGGCAAAGAGCTAAAAGAGGAGACACAAATTACTGTTGTACCCAAAGACGAGATTGCAGCCCTAGAACAACAGAACCAGATCATCTATTCACCCCATAAGAGCAGTATCTATGATCAAGTTCAGATGGTGAGTGGGTTTGTTTTTGTTCTTTAGAGAGTTTTACAACATACTATAAGGTATGTTCTTATGGATCATATCTTATCAGTAATAAATCATAACCTTGCAAAACATCCTATGTTGGTTAGAAAGGGGAGTTATTTTACGAAGCCAGTTAATGGGTTTGTTTGACCAGCTTCTTTGGCTGGTTAGAGTAGGTTAGGGTAGTGTTGCTACCAATAAGTGCTCAGGACACATTTGTTTTAGTTATTTTTCTTTCCCTAAGTGTTGTTGCACATTTTCTCTGGCTACCAGGGCCCTTTAGTTTGCTTTCATTTTGGTTCTGATTGGTTTTCTGCTGTTGTTTGGAGTAGTTTGTAGTTTAGTTTCATGGTTTTCTTAGTTTGGGAAGGGGCAGAATTTGACTCCATTCCCAATGGATTATTTAAGGCAACTGGTCTATATGCTTAGTAGGCAAGCATTCAGTAGAAATCTCAAGAAATGTTACCAATTTTTCACCTACAGCTCAAATTGGTAGAGTTGAAATAGGCATTGGATCAGTTCAAACATCAGGAATATGCAAGAGAGCCTAAAAATCAAGCATCACAAGAGCATTAAATTTCATTGTTTTATCTAACATGTTTGTTCATTATGCAGGTATAGGTGAAATCTTGTTGCTGATTCATTTATGATGATATTTCAGCATGTGGTGAAAAAATGGGCTCCCACAAGGGTTGAGCTCAACATGTTGCCCCTAGGAGGAATGTAGAAACAGTCTGAAAGAGCAGTAATATCACATAAAGACTCTGCAAAATAAGGATATCAGTCATGTGTTTCAGTCATATATCAAAAACTACGATCTGGGTTTTTGAGATTTTTGGAAAGAAATTAGAAAACAAGAATAGGAAAAAACCCTTTAAATTTCTCACCAACTAAGTTTATAGTTTTTGAGGAATAATCAGAGGCACAAGAACTAGCAAAATAAAGATAGCAGTCACGTGTTTCAGTCATATCTCAAAATGTTCGATCTGGGTTTTTGAGATTTTTGGACAAAAATTAGAAGACTATAAAAAGAAAAAAACCATTTAAATTTCTCACCAATCCAATTCACAGTTTTTGACTAATACTCACAATGGCAGCGCCCAAACTGAAGTAAAAAATGTTAAGTGCCAAATAAAGAAACAAAATGCAAAAAGGCCGTGGATTTTGCTATAAGGCATTTTTTTTGCCTTTGATTTTTTACATAAATCAAATACCTTGGTTATTTTTATGTATTTCTAAATACTTTGCATATATTTAGAATTTTGCAAGTTGTAAAAGTCAAGGTGGGCTGACAAGGTGTCATTGTACCTCATCATTTAATTATATTTCAAATATCAAAATCCAGGGCTGTGTCCTCGACGGTCTACAAATAGGGATTCTACAGTTACCAATTTTCTCTAGCTAATTCTAATGGCTTTTACTAATTTAAAGAGATTTATATATCTGCTTATGAAATGAATTCAAAGAATACTGGAAATAGAATTGAATAGTAAATTACTCAAAGCAAATCTACAACTGCAACATGCATCTATCTATCAAAATCAGTAAGTATTCTATAAAGCAAAATTTGAAACAACAAAACTGTGGTACTAGCCTTCTATTTTGGTGGTGAGAGTGGGCTCTTGCTTCACACCCTTAGGGCTGAAGGCTACAATAAAGAATCAATACTAGAGAATAAGATCACAACTAGATTTGGTCCAATTCCATTCACTCTGCATTCATCAAAATATTGATATCTTAATTGAAATTACACAAAAATAATCCTTTTTTTTGTTGCTTCAGTAAATATATATATCAAATGAGTGATGACATATCACTCATCTTATCTACCAGTTCTTCTATGAGATGACATCCATCTCTTTATTATACTAGCTGTCTAACTATGAAAAATAATCATGCAATAAGAATAGAATGAGTGGAACAGAAGTCCACTCTGAATTCTAAGTTTGAGATTTAATACATTTGGGTAGCAAGGCCTTGAAAATATGGATATTAAATCAATTTCATCGGTAACTCATGCAAAAACTTAAAAGAGATAAAAACTCTCAGCAGTTAACTAAAGATGACCCTTAATTACTCAGGTGATGATTTGAGTAATAAAAAGGGGGGGGTATCATGATCTCTGCTGAAAGTGCCTGGTGGACAACTATCTTGGAAACTTACCCTGTTCTGAAGAGGTACCAGAGATGTATGTCTCTGTCTGTAGCTTTGGAGATATGTCTGTTGCTCTGGAGATATAATTGCGGCCTTCTTGCTTAGCTCTGGAGATGCTTTTCCTCTTACTTCAAAACTTCTACTGTCATGAGATTCTAGTATATTCTCTAGAGATATTTAGGGCTACCTCCGGAGATATACAAAATTGCCATCCTGAGCATCTACACCTATTGATTCAAAAAGAGAAGTTTTTCTGCATATTTCCATCAATTCCATGCACATTAGTCCTTTAATCAGAAATCATGATCCTAAGTGATTTATCTTTAGTTAATCATTATTTAGAACAACCTTGCTAGCCTATTCAGGTGCAGACATCAAGAAGTTGGGATCAGAAAGGAGAAAAAGAGAGGTAAAAAGATGTATTTTATGGGTGCTAATTGGCACTCATCATGGGCCCTCTTTCTATTTTGCAAATTTGAAGCTGCAAATAAATGTAAGGCACTATTAAAGTAATATTTTATAAATTACTTTAATAGATGTCAAATAAATGCAGAAAATAAATAGCAAGTGCACTCAATAAGGCAAGTCCAGTTCACTTGCCTTCTTTTCTCTTAAGTTCCCATTATGCAAAAATGAAAGGGGTGAACTGAAACTTCTATTTCTAATTTTCAGTGACTTTGGTTTCCTTTTTGAGTAGACAACTGGCTGATTTTTTAGAAAGCCTTTTGGCTATATATATGAGGAGAAAAACTTAGGTTAGGTAGTTCAAATTATTGTTTCTTCTATCTTGCTCATCTGCAAAGAGCTTGTAAACACTTTTTGTACTCATTTCTACTCCTTTCAGTTTCAATAGAGCAACAGTGTTCTCCTTTTTCATACTTTCTGCTTCTTTTTGCAGTAAATGATCTGATATTCAATTGTGATTTAGTTCTGAGTCCTTTTCTATATCTTGTTATTCAAGGTTTGAGTGTGAAAGCTTTATGTGATGTAGGTTGTATGTCGTGTTTGAATTGGTTAGTTGGATTGAAGCTGTGATAAGATTTTGGTTTGTCCTTCATGCAAACTTCTAACTTCTCAAACCTCCATACAAATCACTTATGTATTGCATTAAATCTAGTGAAATTGTGAGGATTAAAAGACTTTGCGAGGCTAATTGTGGGCCAAGATAAAATTCTAGTAAAATATACTTAGGTTTTAGAATTTAATTTTTAGTTATCTTCTTAACCCTTTCCTCAGAAAGTCTTTTAGATTAGGTGATTTACTAAGGGAACTAGTCCACTCTGGAGATTCATTCTCATCATAAGTTACCCATAGCTTGAGAATGTTTCCATGTTTCAGCAGAATAGTTAAGTTTAACTTGGCTAGGGTGCAATCCTTATTGACAACAATAGGAATAGGTTCATCATATGACACTTTGATATCCTTCAATGCCTTCTTCATCCATAAGACCTATGTGCAACTCAAGATGCTGCTGCAATGTATTCTACCTCTGCAGTAGATAATGACACTGAGTCCTGCTTCTTACTTAACCAAGATACAAATTTGCTTCCAAGGAATAAAGCACCACCACTTATACTTCTTCCATCATCTATACATCCTACCTAATCTGCTTCTCAATATGCACTCAAAGAGAAATCAGTATCCTTGGGATACCATAAGCCAAAATCTGGAGTGCCTTTCAAGTATCTAAATATCCTTTTTACTGCTGAAACATGTGACTAGTATTTGATTGAAATCTAGCCACAAGGAAAACTACATGCTTGATGTCCAGTCTAGTAGTAGTTAGGTATAACAATCCACCAATCATTGATCTATATTTTCTCTACTCATCCTTATGATATTCATCATCTTTTCTTAACTTACAACCAATAGTCATGGAAGTACATACTGGTTTGGAGTCTTCCATTCCAAGCTTCTTCAACATTTCCTTAGCATACTCTGATTGTGAAATGAAAATACCTTTTTTTGATTGACTGATTTGTAACACAAGGAAGAAGTTCATTTCCCCACACATTGACATTTCAAACTCTTTCTACATCTCTTCTATAAATCTTTTGCACCTACTTTCATTTCCTCCAAAGTTTATATCATCAACATATACTTCCAATATCATTTTTTGATCTTCAACATTGAAGTACATATTGCTATTTGCAGTGCCCTTTTTGAATCCTTACTGCAACAGGTACCTATCCAACCTTGCATACCAAGCTCTAGGAGCTTGTTTGAGTCTACACAATGCCTTCTTCAATTTGCAGACCATATTTGGATCATCTAATAACTGAAAGCCTTTCGATTGTTCAATGTATACTTCCTCTTCCAATTCTCCATTGAAGAATGTAGATTTCACATCCATCTGATAGACTTTGAAGTCCTTATGAGATGCAAAGGCCAAGAACATTCTAATGGCCTCCAATCTTGCCACTGGAGCAAATGTTTCCTCATAATCTATTCCTTCCAGTTGTGAGTAGCCTTTACACACAAGCCTAGTCTTATTTCTGACTACTTCTCCATTCTCATTCAATTTGTTCTACAAGACCCATTTCGAGTTCCTATCACATTTTTGTCTACTAGTCTTGGAACAACTTCCCAAGTCTGATTCTTCTCAATCTACATAAGTTCCTCTTCAATCACTGTTTTGGGTTCTATTTTAGACAACAAACACAAATTTACCTGTTCATCTGCCATAGAAATTTTACTTCTTGTTAACACACCTTTGTTCTTATCTCCAATGATCTGATCTTCAGAATGGTTCTTCTGCACATACTTGGGAGTCTTAAGAACTCTTTCCAGAGCATCTTCTTCATTAATTTGCATCTCCTTTTCCTTTTCTTTTTCACTTTCTTCTTCTCTGCAAGGGGGCTCATTAGATTCATATTCTTCTATCAATACTAAGCTTTGATGTGGTTCCTCATCCACTTTGACATTTGTAACTTTCAGCCAACTTCTTTAGCCTCTTGTTGTAAGAACCGTAGGCCTTTCTCTTTGTGGAATATCCAAGGAAGATTCCTTCATCTGATCTTGTATCAAACTTTCCCAAGTTTTCTTCATCTCTCATAATGTAGCACTTGCTTCCAAACACTCTAAAATATTTGACAGTAGGAGTTCTTCCATACCACAGTTCATATGGAGTCTTTAATCTGTTGACCCTTGCTTGCACTCTATTTTGTATGTAGTCTACAGTGTGAATAGCTTCTCTCCAATAGATATCAGGTAGATTTTCTTCTTTCAATATTGTCCTTGCTACTTCCTAAACTATCCTATTCTTTCTTTCCACAACTCCATTCTGCTAAGGAGTCCTAGGGGTTGACAAATGCCTCTTTATTCCATGATCTTCACAAAAGCAATTAAACTCATTGGAGGTGAACTTACCACCTCTATCAGACCTCATACAGTTGATTTTCAGATCAATTTCATTTTCAACCATAACCTTCAATGCTTTAAAATTATCTAGAGCTTCTAATTTTTCTTTGAGAATAGTTACCCAAGTCATTCTAGAGTAGTCATCAATCAACAACATGAAATACCTGTCACCTTGAAAGCTTCTTACTCTTGTAGGTCTACACAGATCTGTATGCACCAATTGCAGAGATTCAGTGGTAGAATACTCTTTGATCTTGAAATTCTTCCTTGTTTGCTTCCCAATCTGACATTCCTTACAGGTTGTGTTGATAGGCTTTGTAATTCTTGGCAGATCTGTCACAACTTGAGTAGAGATGATCCTTACCAAGCTATCAAAATTGATGTGACACATTCTTCTATGCCATAGCCAACTTTCATTAAATTGAGTCATGAAACACATACCATTAGCACCTTTGAGCTGATATATTTTCCTTTTGTCCTTGTTCCTGTAGCAACTAGAGCTCTGGAGCTTTCTTTTTTGATTTCACAACCACCATCTTGAAACACAAGGTTATATCCTTTGTTACACATTTTCCCTACACTTAGAAGATTATGATGGAGACCTTTGACATAAAGAACATCATTTCCATTGTTTTTTCCATCAAAATTGATTGAACCTTTTCCACAAATCTTAGCAAATGCATCATCTCCAAACTTAACAAAACCTCCATCAAACTTCTCAAGATTAACAAAATTATTATTGTCAGTTGTCATATGATTTGAACACCCACTATCAGTTAACCAGTCATTCTCCTCTTCTCTCGCATGAAAAGTAGCTACCAAAGCTACTTTGATGTTGTGCCTTATTTCTTGAGCAATTTCCTTTTCAGATTTAGTAGAATTAGTTACAACATTCAATGCCATGAATAAGGATTCATCACTTTCATCATACGGATAGTCAGACTCATCATCAAATATGCTATCATTTTCTTTAACATAATAATTCCTCTTGAATGATTTGCCTTTGTTATCCTTGTATTTGTCACTTGAAATCTTGACCGTCAAACATTTTGAAGCATAATGACCTATCTTTCCACAGTTAAAGCATTTGAAAGGTAACTTACCTTTGTATTTTCCAAAGCCCTTTTTCAATCTACTCACAAAATTTTCTTCTACTTCATCAAAATCATCTAGATCTGACTTGTCATTCTTTTCTGTCTTGCTGGCTTTAAAAGTAGTTTCTTTTCTTGAATCATCTTGACCAAATTCTCTTATCTCAAAAATAGTTAAAGTGCCAAACATTTGATCCCTAGAATAATTATCCAAATTTTGAGTCTCTTCAATAGTAGAAAATTTAGCACTATAAGATTTTGGAAGAGTTCTTAGTACCTTCTTTACCACTTCACTTTCCTCCAGCTTCCCACCTAGACCATTGATGGAATTGACAATCTCATCAACTCTTTGCATGTAGCTTGCAATATTTTCATCCTCTTATATCATTAGGGTTTCAAACTTGGCCTTCAAAATCTACATCTTTACTTACTTGACCTTGTCATCTCCTTCATAGGTACTTTCCATCTTCTTCTCGATCTCATGAGCAATCTTGTAGCTCATTACCTTCACTAATTCAGAATCAGAAAGACTATTCAGAAGAGCACGCCTTGACTTGCCATTGATCTCATAGTCTTTAATCTCATCTTCATCCTTTAGACCATTGGTAGGTACATTATATTTTTTCTTGACTAACATCCATACACTATATCCTAATGAGATAAGAAAGATTTCCATCCTAGTCTTCCAAAAACATAATTTGTTCCATTAAACACTGGAACCTCAATACCTTTCCTATGCGCCATCTAGATCTACCCCAAGAGGTTAAGATTCTTCAAGGGAACTAGTTTTGATACCAATTGTTAGTATGCACAGAACAACTAAGAGGGAGGGTGAATCAATTATGTATTAAAACCTTAAATCCTCAAAGCATTTCTAAACATGAATCTCTTATCATGCATTAATAGAATGTAAACATATGAAGTATTAATGCAAACACATCCAAACACATAAGAACACTAGATTTACATGGAAAACCCAAGAAGGGAAAAACCGCAGTGAGGATTAACTCACATATATGAATAGAAACACTGAATACAAATAGGCTCACTACCTAGAAGAAAGGCTCATTGCCAAGGGCTCACTAGCCAGAAGGACTCACTGTCAAGAAGAGAGAAGAATAGAAAAAAACTGTTATAGAGAGATTCACTATCTCAAGGCAATAGGAGAACTCCACCATTGCAACTTCTTACCATCCACAACCTTTGGCTCACTGCATCCAGCAACTTCAAGCACATAGAAATGTAGACACCTTCTACTCATTGCATCTGGGAGTCATAAGCATTTATGTTCACACTCAATTCACTACCCTTGATTCACATTCACAATATCTTCTCTAATTTGCTCCACACAACTTCATCTTGCCTATATACCATCCACAACCTAAAACAATCTTAATTAGGTCGGTCCTAATGAAACGTGTGCACCTCAAACGTACAACACCAAATAGGTTGGCACTAAACACTTCCATGGTGGAAAGAAGTGAAAGTAGACCATGCCAAGGGTTAGGACTCAAATCTATATCACCAAGTTGCTCATCACATCAACAATCCATGAGGTACCTCCACAAGTAGCGTTAGCAAGCCAGGTTAGCCAAACCTGAGCTAACAACCACATCCATGCTTCTTGAAGTCCAAACATATCATATAGACCATAGAGAGACACTCCACAACATCCACACACCTTTCCATAACATTCAACACCATCAGAATCTTCTATAACACTACTGTAACCACCTAAAACAAATAATGTCTTCATTATGCACATCAGGATGCACTACCACTAAACACCAACACAAGAACTGGACTTACAGAGCAACCCATCACTAGAAACTTCAAGGGAATGTAGATATAGAATTTATAAGCACATTTCCAGATCCACAGGACAAGAAGCCTCAATGCGGAGAAATGTGGAGCAATCTCATTTCTCCCAGATAGTCTTCTACACAAGAAAACACTCTGTCAAACACATCTTCCACTGTTACATGATCCAGAACTTGAAACTCTGGCTATAACACCTCTGAACACCTTTGATCAATACTTCCAAACTGCACAAGCATATCTTCAACTAGGAAGATATGCGAAGCACAACACTAAGCACATCTTTGTCACACTGCACACCTTTTTATTCAAATTTTCTTGAAAGCACTTGGAAACCAAGTGAACTACTTTCTAGAGGTTGACATCAATGACAACACTAGAAAGTTTCCAACAAATTATACATGCACTCAAGAAGTGTAGACATTATATTCTACCAAAGGAGTTTTTATTGTATACTGATTATCATGCTTTACAGTCCATAAAGAACTAGGGTAAGTTGAATGAGAGACACTTGAAATGGGTTGAATTTCTGCAGAGTTATTCTTTTGTTTTGAAACATAGGAGTACAAAGTCTAATCAGGTAGCTGATGCATTGAGTCAGAGATGTTTGTTGTTGAATGAATTGAGAGTGAATGTAGTTGGTTTTGATTCTATGTGGGAATTGTATGAAGAGGATGTTGATTTCAAAGAGGCATGGGCTTCTTGTATGAATCCAACAAAGAAGGATAGAATGCCATGGCTGGAGTATTTTATTTAGGAAGGTTTGTTGTTCAAAGGAAAAAGATTACGTATACCTCAAGGGTCAATGAGGGATAATTTGATGAGAGAAAAGCATAGTGGTGGATTGAGTGGACACTTTGGTGTTGATTTAAAACATTGGTACAATTGAATGAAGTTTATTTTTGGCTTGGTATGGTTGTAGATGTGAAGAAATTGGTGCAAGGTTGTAGAGTTTGTCAACATGCTAAGGGAGTAAGGTAGATTACAGGTTTGTAGCAACCATTGCCTATACTGGAGAGATTGTGGGAACATGTATAAGTATGGATTTTGTTTTCGGATTGCCTCAAACACAAAGAGGTAATGATTCTATTTTTATTGGTATTGATAGATTTTTAAAAATGGATCATTCTATTCCATGTCAAAAGAGTAATGATGCTTCCCACATAGCTACATTATTTTCAAGGAGGTAGTTAGGCTGCATGGTTTGCCTAAGAGTATTGTTTTAGATCATAATGTGAAGTTTGTTGGCCATTTTTGGCGTAACTTGTGGAAGAAATAAGGTACATAGCTGGGTTTTAGTTCAGTGTACCATCCTCAGAATGATGGTCAAATTGAAGTTGTCAATAGAAATTTGGGTAATTTGTTGAGATGTTTGGTAGGTGATAAACCAAACCATTGGGACTTGGTATTGGCTTAGGTAAAGTTTTCCAATAAAAATTTAGTCAATAGGAGTGTAAGGAAAAGTCCTTTTCATATTGTCTATGGGTATAGCTCAAGAGATGTTGATGAGTTAATGGATAGTGCTAATTTGCATAGGAAGAGTGTAGTAGCTGAATATTTTTCTAAGGACATTCATGATTTGCATAAGGAAGTGAAAGAAACTTTGGAGAAGAGTGCCACTAGATATAAGCAGCATGCTAATATGCACAGGAGAGAGTAGGAGTTTTAGGTTGGTGATTTGTTATTGGCGCATCTGCAGAAGGAGAGGTTCCCATAGGGAACATATAATAAATTGAAATGGAAAATTATAGGGCCTTGTAAGGTGTTGAGAAAGTTTTCATCCAATGCTTATGAGATTGAACTTCCAATAGGTATTGATATTTCTCCCATCTTCAATGTTGTAGATTTGTACATATATTATGAAGGAGAGTCAAGTACACAAGGGAATTCAAATTCAGATTTTTAGGATGTACATGAGTGGATTCTGTTGATAACTGAGAGGGGGGGTGAATCAGTTATCCTAATAATTTTAACTTTCTGTGCTTTCTTAACAGTTAATGTAACATCAGATCAAATAAGCAAGCATAATCATGAAATGGAAATAACACCACTGACACAATGATTTTGACGTGGAAACCCTGTTAAGGGAAAAAACCACGGGGTGATTAACCCAAGATATTATTCTCTGTTAGAAGAATAGAAGATACAAAAATGGCACTTGCCAATTAGGGCTCACTTCCTGAGCACACTGCTCACAAGAGGCTCACTGCCTACAAAAGACTTACTGTATACACGAAGAAAACTTGAAATGATGAGAAGCATCCACACATGCTGAAGTTCAGTTCCGGTTAAGCTTAATAGACTGATTTGCTGCACTTCATTCTTGCTCTCCTTAAGTGCTGCTGTCCTCTTACATTCTGAACCTATTTTACTGCCTATTATCCTATTCTCCTTTTATTCGCACTTCCACTTCTTACACAACACACCTTCACATCTAAATCCATCTTGTATATATATCCGCACAAGTGATTTCAACATTTTTCTAGTCGGCATCCGGAATAGTCAATATTATCTCAAACTTTAGTCTGTCGGCTGAATCCTTGCTTCCAAGTGAAGCGGATCAAAAAGAAACTTATAGAAGTCATCTAATAAGTTGGTCATCATGAAAGATACCTTAGGAATCTTTATCACCATCAACATCTCATACGGAATAACTTCTGATGCTCTGCCTATCAGTTCTTCCACTGTCTGTTCTATCAAACTGGACCCTAATACTTGAATCCTTATATCTCTTTACTCTTTCATCACCAGAGGCTCAATTCCTAGAATCTATCAGTCAAGGTACTCCTCTTGACTTCCCCAATTCTGCACTTTCCAAAGATACTTCCTTTGAGTGATCCAGACCTGACTGTCGAACCTTTCCACATACTCTATTCTTGCTTACCAGACCACAACATTCTTCAATCTGACTTCTGGTATAGACAAACCATGTCCTGTAGATGTGTGGGATGAACTTTGTTGCCATCAATGACAACATTCATGAATCCATATAGTGTCTCTTGCCAACAATCTCCCCCTTTGGCATTGATGGAAACAGTTAGTGAAAAATGACTAAGTGTCACACTATACTCCCCCTTGGCTGATGCTCAGTCTCTATGTATATTTTCTGGAGCTCCCCCTTAGCTGGATTCAACATTTTTCACTAGTCATCACTCCCCCTTTGACATCAATGGCAAAGGGTGGTGTTTGCACACCAAAATTTGCAAAAAGTTAACTTAGTCGCATAAGTATATTATCCAGTTGCACTCTACATATACTTTAGTATGTCTGCAAAAGTGTTTTTCAATTGTACAACTTTGGTTGCCCAAGTCAGCTTCATCCTGTCCAAAATTGATATGTGACCACTCAATAGGAATACAAAAACTTCAGCCTTCTTCAGATCTGTTGGATCATTTGTCTTGGCGGTGGTTTGAGCATCACTTAGGGCCTCATGCATGGCCTCCAACTTAGGAATGATTATTCTTCTAAGGAATGTTTTTCTTTTCTTTCTCTAGCTTCTTAATTTCATCCAAGACTGCAATGGTCTGACATTCTTGATTTACTATGGATGAGGTAAATGGATCAAAATTTTGAGAAAGTTTTGTTAGTTGGATTTCTTGTTCTTTCATTTTCTTCTCAATCTCCATTGTTGCTTTGGACCATGATAGACAAAATTTATATATTTCCCGGCCATCTTTAAGAGCATTTTCTAAGCTCTTTATCCCTATATCTATATTTCTTCTATCATTTGATATTAGGCTTAGTACTTCAGAGAATCTTTTATCCAAAAACTCTTTCCAGACCTTTTCCTCAGCTGATTTCTCTAAGGACTCAAAATGAGTGTTGACTGAACTAACAAGAGATTTAAGATTACCTAATGAGGATGCTTAGTGATCCTTCTGAAAAGATGGCATGATCTTTTCTAAAATGCCAGATGCAGCTTCTATTAGCTCATAATCTTCCATGTGAGACTTCAGGAGTTTTTCTTTTGCCTTTGCATTGGCAAATGAAGCTATCTTCATTGTTTGAACCGGGGAGAGAGAGTCAAAGTTAAATGGACCTTGAAGTAACTCCATTTCATCAATCTCCAACATTTCTTTTTTCAAGAAGTCCTTGATAGTTTCTGCAGTGTCTCTTGCCAGAGATAGAGATTTCTTCTCTTCTGCACTATCACTTATGTTCTTCTCAGCTTGACTTTCTTCTCTTTCTTTCGCTTCTTCTTCTTTCTCCTCTATTCTTTCTTCTCCTTTAGATCCAGAGACTGTAGGGGAAACCAGAGGAGAGATATTTGTTTATTCATGAGCCACCTCTTCCGGAGTAGAGGATTCTAAGCCCTTGTCTTTACCTTCACCGGAGTCCATTACTTCTTCTGTCATTGCCTCAGTAGATTCTTTTTCAACACATGTAGCTGAGGGATCAACACCCAAGTCCTCTATAATAGGAAGGTTGAATCTTGAGTATGCCTTCCGCAGGATTTCTTCTGTTTCTTTTGCCACTTTATCAGTCTCTCCAAGCATAAGCTGATTCATTCTAGTCTTACTCTGGAACTCATCCTTGCAATCTTTGAAGATCATATCCATTTGTTTTGGAGTAATTGAAGGGTAGAGCTTAATAGCTATCTATTCTCTGATTTCTAAGTCTTTTGCCTTAGCATTTTCTTTTCTCATTTCAAGTTTCTTTTCCAAACTTTTAGGAATTAGAGAAATTATTTCAATCAAGGCTTTATTGTATATGTTCAAGTACTTAACTGTGGCTTCCTCCAAGATTTTTCTATCTGCATCATTATATGCATCATAGAATTCTATTATTAGTTGCAGGTTTCCATCCATAGTAACAGCTTTGACTACATCATCTGGGAACAGAGTGGGCTTTTCAACAAATTCTTCTACCTCTACCACCTTATCTACACCGGATACTTTCTTCTTCTTCTTCATCTTCTTGATTTCTTCATCGGATTCTATTTCTTCTTCATCTTTCTGACTAATATAAGACCTTGTGGCCTTTGTCTTAGTTCTTTTCTCTGCTTTACCGGATGATTTAGCTTCTGGTTTTGATGTTGTTAAGCTCTTGTCAGTGGTAGGAGCGGACCTCTTAGAGGATCTTGTCCGGGTGGGGGCTTCTATCAGACCACTTTCCTTTTCAGCACCTTCCTTCTCTTTCTCTGCTCTTTCCATCTTCTCCCTATTTGCATCAAGTGCCTCTTTTGAGATGCCAAAGCTTTTGGCAATGTTTTCTACTTCTTTTCTTACCTTTCTTTTCATCTCTGGTTGCCTTAGCTCAATATGGATCTTCACACTTAATTCTTCAAAGGTTCCAAACCTTTCTGCCTTGGGATCCTTTGGTTTACTAAGCATGTGTTGAACATGCAGCTCTATGATTTTCTCATCCACCTCATACCCCATTGGCATGATCCACACTGTTCTTAGTTCCACTACCTCCATTAGGCATTGATCAGTCTCTACCATAAAGCATACTGTGTCTTTGTATTTCTCAACTAGAGATTGGGGAATTCTCTCTCTAGCTTGCATCATGTTCTGAAAGTTTTTAAAGAAACCCCAGAGAGCTGTGTTTTGTGCTTTGTCATCACCAAGTCCATGCAAATAATCCCTGATTTGTATGGCAACCATTCTATCATTCTGCCACACCCATCCACTAGATCCGGGTAGCTCATTCATAAAGTAGAAGAATAGACAGAGTATTAGACCACCAAATTTGAAGGAATTCTTCTTGTCCTTCTTTATCTTTTGTAGGTTCTCCAAGAGTTGGTTTAGAAGGAGCTCACAAAGGTCATAGTCTACATTTTTTCTCAACATTTCATAGGCAGTATAGATAGCAATTCTAGGTACTGAATTCTCCCTGCTAGAATGATATATCTTGTAGCCAATGATCATGGATGCAAACTTGACATCTGGATCAGTGATGTCATCTACTGTCATTGCTCTTTTATCAAACCTAGATCCAGTAGCCTCACTTACAGTCAGATTCTTGATCGATTTGAGAATAGGTATACCACCAGATGAGTGCAAACCAGTAACTGCCCTAATGGCATCTTTTGTGATCTTGAATGGTCCATTCAACCACATGAAGTTGTCATGTATTCTACTCAAGACATACCGAACCCATTCATCCTTAGCAAAGCAAGGGAAATGTATACATTGTGCAAAGTGCTTCTCCCGGAGCGCCTTGTATTGGGGTTTGAGCTCAAATGAATCATCTATTAACTATTTGTGGTAGATATCCCTCAATTTGGACTCTCTGAATTCTTCAATGTTTGCATGAATGTAAACCCTAATATCTTTTGTATGCAAGACACCATGCGGAACACTAGAAAAAGCTCCTAGGGGATCTACTTCCAAGGATTTGTAGGGATGTTTCTTGAATTTGCGGCAAGGCCTATCAGTGATCTTCACAATATTCGGAGTGGACATCTTTTAAAAATATTTGTAGAGAGATATTTTAAGAATGGAAAATACCTTTTGCGCCTTTCGGTTTCACGGAGTTAGCCGGATCGATTTCTGGATGAATTGACTTCTGCAAATGATCTTTGATGAGCTAGAGGAATTTTGTTGCAGAGCTTCTCTTTTCGTTTCTTCTTGAATGCAGAATGAACAAATGCTTAATGAGAAAACCCTTATATTGCTCCGCTAACCCTAATGTCAAGTTGCAATAAATGCTTGACCTAAGTCATTCCGGTTTGCCTTATTCAGATGACTTGAAGAACCAGATCAATCTTGATCTTAAACATCTTGCAGATCTTCCAAATCTTAACCATAGTTTATTTGGATGTTTCTTTTATGAACCCTTTAATCTGCAACTCTTCTTGTGCCAATTCTGACACCAATTGACTGGCTGAGGGAACAAGGTTTTCTTTGTGTCTCCCCCTGAGCTAGAGCTCACTTTTTAATTTCTGGAAGGAATATCAGCACCAGATTCTGGTGTGGATCCATCCCCTACATTTTCTATACTTTTCTTCACCCAAATCTTGTTCATCTCACTTTGAACTTCATCCGCATTCACTTTTTGTTTTCCCTTATCTTGATTTTGATTATGATATACCAGACCTCTTTTGTCCTGATTGTTGCTTCTACAGAACTTTGCAATATGACCGGATCTATTGCAAATTTGGCAAACAACATTTCTTTGCATATTTGATTGATATCCTCTTGATCTGCATTGATTAGCCATGTGACCCATTCTATTGCACGCAAAGCATCTACCATTGAATGAATTGTTCATTTGCATATTTCTGCATTCATGAGATTTGTGACCATACCTTTTGCAGTTAAAACACTGTCCGGAGAAGGATGTATTAGTCTGATTTATTCTCTTTTTGCACTGATTAGCTCTATGACCAATGTTATTGCAGTTGTGGCAATATCCATTGAAGGATGGATATCTTTGAGCATTAGGCTGCCTTACCGGAGGTCTTCTAGGCCTGCTCCTTGGATTTTTTGATCTAAGAATCTTCTGACCAGATCCGGAGCTTTCTCCTTTCTCATATCCCAAACCACACTTGTCATCTACCCTCTTTTGACTTTCAAGAAGAACTTCAAGTTGAGCAGAACTTATCTTGAATTTCTCTTTATATTCATTTGCTGTTTGAAGATCCCTTTTAAGAGAGACAATTTGATCCTCAAGTTTTTCTTCATTATCTTTAGCATCTTCAAGATCAGATTCAAGATGTCTGATAATTCTATCCATCTTGTGGCAATCTTCTGATTTCTCCTTGAGAGATTGTCTTAGATCATCTTTAGTTTTTCTTTTCTCTTCAACCTCTTGGGTAAACTTCATAACTCCTAATTCCATTTCATGTCTTACCATAATGATTTCTTTTGATAACTTTTCACATAACTTGGTTTTCTCCTTCAGATCTCCATTTGTATCATTGGCTTCACCTTGACTTGCCAATTGCTGAAGTAGCTGCTTTCTCTTTTTCATAGAGAGACTTAATTTGTCTTTTAGTTCTTTTATGAAATCATCAGCCTGTTTGAGTCTTTCCTTTAATTCATTGACTTCAGAGTTTGACTACTCAAGATCATCAAGGGCAATCTTGAGTTGCTCCCTTATACCATATACATCCATTTGAATTCCCAGATCTTCCTCAAGCTGTTAGGCTCTGATACTAATTGTTGATAACTAAGAGGGGGGTGAATCAGTTATCCTAATAATTTTAACTTTCAGTGCTTTCTTAATAGTTAATGTAACATCAAATCAAATAAGTAAGCATAATCATGAAATGGAAATAACACCAATGACACAATGATTTTGACGTGGAAACCCTGTTAAGGGAAAAAACCACGGGGTGATTAAACCAAGATATTATTCTCTGTTAGAAGAATAGAAGATACAAAAATGGCACTTGCCAATTAGGGCTCATTGCCTGAGCACACTGCTCATAAGAGGCTCACTACCTACAAAATACTTACTGTATACACGAAGAAAACTTGAACTGATGAGAAGCATCCACACATGCTGAAGTTCAGTTCCAGTTAAGCTTAATAGACTGATTTGCTGCACTTCATTCTTGCTCTCCTTAAGTGCTGCTGTCCTCTTACATTCCGAACCTATTTTACTACCTGTTATCCTATTCTGCTTTTATTCGCACTTCCACTTCTTACACAACACACCTTCACATCTAAATCTGTCTTGTATATATATCCACACAAGTGATTTCAACATTTTTCTAGTCGGCATCCGGAATAGTCAATATTATCTCAAACTTTAGTCTGTCAGCTGAATCCTTGCTTCCAAGTGAAGTGGATCAAAAAGAAACTTATAGAAGTCATCTAATAAGTTGGCCAATCATGAAAGATACCTTAGGAATCTTTATCACCATCAATATCTCATCCGGAATAACTTCTGATGCTCTACCTATCAGCTCTTCCTCTGTCTGTTCTATCAAACTGGACCCTAATACTTGAATGCTTATATCTCTTTACTCTTTCATCACCGAAGGCTCAATTCCTAGAATCTATCAATCAAGGTACTCCTCTTGACTTCCCCAAGTCTGTACTTTCCAAAGATACTTCCTCTGAGTGATCCGGACCTGACTGTTGAACCTTTCCACATACTCTGTTCTTGCTTACCAGACCACGACATTCTTCAATCTGACTTCCAGTATAGACACACCATGTCCTGCGGATGTGTGGGATGAACTTTGTTGCCATCAATGACAACATTCATGAATCCATGTAGTGTCTCTTGCCAACAAATTCATTAATTGCCTGAGAAGAAATTTGAATAGGTAGATAGGGTGATTGATTCCTGAGAGGCCAAAAGAACAAGGGGAAATGAATACATGTAGTATCTTGTCCGTTGGAAGGATAGGACAGCAAATGAAGCCTCTTGGATGCAAGTTTCAGAATTAGTTAAGTATGGGATACACATTCGAAACTTACCTAAATGTTCATGAGTTGTAGCCTCATGGAACCTTTCACTTACCTAGTGTGTCTGATGCAGGAGCATATAGGTTCATGAGTGATCCTACATCGCCATTTTTTTTTATGTTTGTAATTTTTTTTGTTATTTTTTTTCTATTGTGTTGTAGTGGTTTTACCCAAGAGAAATTTTCCATGAATTTTGGCTAAGTTAAGTGCATTTTGGGCCATGTTTTAAACTTCTGATTGGTAGCTTTCATAGTTCATGAACCGCTTGGTTCACCGACATCAATTCATGTCGATGCCTTTTCGCCAATTGACTGCTTTGAGGAATACTTCTTTGTTATCAGTGAAGAAAGAAGTTTGGTAACTTGTTTTTGCATTGTCAAGCCTTTGTATCACCCAAAATGAAGGTTCATGAACCCTTTGGTCCACTGATGATTCATACTGCTAATAAAGATTTTTCAAAGGGAGTTCAAAGTTTCTTGAACCGCATGTGTTAGTGTTATGGGTGAATCCATGTGGTCACATGTGTCATTATTTTATTGCTTCACATTCCTTTAGTTTTTTTGCATGTCCATGTTTATTAGTCTGACCCAAATTCATGAGGTTGCGTGGTGTTGACACATGTCACATTGCGATAGTGTCTCAAGCACATTGTTGGTAAATGAGTCCTTTCCACTTGGCATCGTCTTATTGCATTGCATGAATCCTTCATTTTGTGAGCTTCATAAAGTGCCTTCAAGAAGCGTTTGCGAAATGTGGTGTCTAAAGTTTGTGGACCTACCGGGTTTAAAACATGGCAATGTCTTATTACATCATGTGAATCCTTCATTTCATGAGCTTCATAAAGTGCCTTCTGGAAGTGTTTGAAGATTGTAGACCTACTGATGTTGACATGTGGCATTATTTTATTGCATTGCATGATTTTCATCTTTCACAAGTTTCATAAAGTGTCTACAGAGAGTGGTTGCGATATGCGATATGTGATGAAATTTAAGTCCATATTCACTATAATACATTGTAAGGTGGATGTGACATCAAATGTTTCATTGGAGATATCAACTATTAAGTTTCCATAACTGAAATATGGCAATTGTTCAACTTCTACGTAGAAATATATAAATTGATTCAATGTTCTTTGTTTGGGGGTTCGACCATCTTGGAAGATAATGTGATGAATGATTGTACTTTCTAAAGAAGATTGTACCTATGGATAATTCCATTATTACAAATAATAAAACATTTAATTCTATTTTATGAATTCTTGTGTGTGTGTGTATGTTGATTTTCTACTCATCCTGATTGTCTCATAAGGCACTTAGGGTTTGTCCCACACCAGGTTTTGATTAAGGGTAATGATTTGGAAGGAGGATGTGAGTGGAGGAGAAGGAGATTGGCGGGAAATATTGAATAGAAAAGAAGGATAGAATTACAGTTCTATATTTTGAAAGGCTTCTATTGAACAATCTTTCTCCTCTACATTTTAATAGGGTCGTGATTATTTTTAACTCCAATGAATATCATCTATTTGAGATATTTGATGGACATCCTTCACCCTATTTTAAAGTTCACATTACCATGACTAAGGGAGAATGCTTAAATGGACTACATGGATACGTTGTGCATCCACCAAATGCGTTTACTTGAAATTTTTTATTAATTCCCCCAACCAAATCTATTTATATGTATTTACCTTTCAATTGATCTACATAGTGTGTAAATTGTAACTAATACATAATGTGAGAGCACATCTCTTTGAGGCCTTTTGACAAGTAGTTCTCAAACCTTTCTATTCTTATTTACTCTGGCTACATGGTTGCTAGGGCCATAGTATTTATCTATGCTTATTAATTTTGCATACATTGCTACTAAGGCTTAGGAAACTACAACAATTCTTGAAATAACTTTATCTTGGTGTTTTGATTTATGTCCATACTTTATTTCAATTATAAATCAGCTTGAAATTTGTAGTTGTTTCTTACCATGAAAGTCTTTATTTTGAGGCATTTTATCTAATAGTTCACGTGTTGTGTATAGGATTTCACCTTCTTAAGACTCTTTATCCAACATCTCATAAGATTTCTCTATATTTATGTGTTTTACATACATGTCTAAGGCTGTTGCAACTACAACATCTAGTAGAATTTCTCTATCCTTTATATTTGTTATAGATTCAACCTATTCATATGTTTATAAATATTTATCATTAAGTGTTAATATCTACAATAATGTTAATCATCATTTGGCCTCATAATAGTGAAGTTGAATAATAATCTTTGTATAAAAATAAAGAGCAACAAAATAAATAAAATAAAATAAATAAATAAATAAATAAATATATATATATATATATATATATATATATATATATATATATATATATATATATATATATATTTAAAATAAAAAAATAAAAAAATAAAATAAATAAATAAATAAATAAATAAATTAAAAAAATAAAAAAATAAAAATGAAGAGAAACTTGTTTATGTTAATATAGTTTTTGATTAAAGGGGTAAAATGAGTTTTGAAGGGACCCCGAAACCTTACAACCAAAAGATGCCCCAAAGATTATACATGGTAGGATAGTAGCCAAACATCAAAAAACATAGAAGAAAGAAAAAGAGCCTAGATATAGTAATAAACTATACTAACAAAAAACATACTATAGCCCACCGTCCACCCATCCGCCTAGTACCCATCAGCATGATCACATACTCTTAAGAGTTTTTACGGTAGCCAGCTCTTGCTTGTAAAATTCTTTGTGAAGTTTAGCAAAGCCGAGTAGCTCATCCGTTTCCTCCTGGAAAGTATTATTTTTATTGCCTCTGATTCTGGAACTTGGACCCCCTATTCAGTGCTCTTGCCCTATTTTCCTTTGTTACCAGTATTCTGTTGCTTACCTTCAGCATCTGTTTCTTCCCCCTTACCAATCATGTGTTCCTCCTTTAGCTCCTTAAGCTTCTCTATAAGAATATGAATGCCTTCCACGCTATTTTGTATGGTGCACTTACTAATTTCAATCATTCTTTGCAGGTTTTTCTTTTGAATTTTAGCTCAAGTGGGTATCATGATCCTGACTATGAGACACGAGATCCTTCTCCAGTTGGTTGACCTTCGGAATGACCTCCCAGGACATCTGAATTTTCTTATCCATTTTATCATCTATCTCCACTCCCCTCGCCATCCTTTGCTGAATTACAGTTAACTTGATATTGATCCTATTTATCTTGATAAAAAACCATTTAGTTAACCTGTGTTGGTTAGTAACAACCTCCTTTACCATATCCAGAGCATTAGATAGCTCTTCCCTATCCGAGGCAGAAGACACAAGGAACTGAATCTTCTCGGGGAGCTTACTATAGGGATCTGGAATAGGGAGAAAAGGGACACCAATCTTAGGATCCTCCATAAACAAACCGTTAACATTCTCACATTCAGGGTTCTCAGCCCTCCCCATTTTCAACTTTAGTTTGTGAATTTTCTTGCCTCTCTCACCAGTGTTGTTCTTCTCAAGGTTCTCCATATCATCCTGGCTCTACTTGCCCTTCTTCTTTTTACCCTTCTTTTGATTACCCCCTTCTCCATTAATCCTTCATCTCTAGTTCCCTCCCCGGTATAATCAGTAGACCAAGAGTTTTCCCCTATTTTACCCTGTTGGGTTGGAGTTTTCTTCTCACAAGTTCTCTTACATTTTTTAAGGTTACCCTTCTCCTCTGCTTTAGAGGAATGAGGAGTGGAGAGAACCTCCACAAAGTCAACCTCCCTAGCCCAATCAGGGTTTGTATCATCTCCCCTAGTGTCACTTTTCATGGATACAAAATAATCAACAATGGGGACTTTGCAATTTTTATTAGCACTTCCCTTCACCTTATTTGTAGGAGCCATGTCTTTAATATGCCCCATGATGAGAAAAATTAAACCCTCATTCATAACAGGCATCCTAGGGTTTCTCTAATGTTCTTTTATAGAAAATTCCATGGAAGATAACAAGTAGAATGGAAAAGAAACAAGTAAACAATGCTTGAAATGGTTTAGAAGTATGAAGTGATAATTGTAAATAGTAGTGAACCTACCTTCCAGGGTCACATAACTCATGAGAATCTCAGCAACTCCCCCAAAGGGGTAACTTGGTAGATTTTCTCTCATAATTGCCAGTGTTGAATTTAACTAGCGCATTCCTCTCGTTGCCTTTGAAGAAAGCTTTCATCCCTTCTCCCACTTTCCTGTCCCTAAAGAACTTCCTTCCCTCCATAGACGCCCAACTATAAACTCTTCTGAGATTTCAATTTCAATGCCATATGCTCTCACTTTACTTCATCGCCACCCTTTAGCAAACATATTAACAGCTACAAGATCCAAGTCATGCAACTTCTCCAAGGGGGACAAGCCCCCCTTCCTACATGATTTTCCATAGATGGGGCTGCTTGCGGACCCCATCATAGGAACAAGGCTTAATCCTATTTCTGTCTCCTCCCATATCCATCTCTTTTCTAATGTCTCTCTTAGAAGACTCTAGCGTTTGCTTAAGACAAACCACTTTCCCTTTTCTAACTAACAAGGTGTTTTCCTACACAAAAAGCATGCGAGGAACTAGAGAGTAATCATGAGATCAACTCTTGGATACAATGTTTTAATTATTACGATTGCCTTCATTAATCACAATTTTTTTTTCCTTACTTGGCATTTCTGAGAGGCTTTCATACCTTATGATGTCACGGGAAGTCACCCCGTAATTGGCAATCACGTCAGCCAACCCATTTCCTTCCCAAAAAATATGGGATACTAAAACATTCTCAAAGGATTTTATCATATTAATAGAATACTTTATAATGTTTATGTTAATATAGTTGTTCATAATTACAATCATCATTTTAAACCCCTGTTCATAATTATTAACAACAATAAAAACATTTTTCATGATTATGGACAACATTATAGGTTTAAAAATCAATTCATTATGAAAGCTATTGTAATTTTGGACAACAATAATAACCATTGGGGAATTGGATATATGCCATAGTTGGCTGTATATAACATTACTTCTTATGTAGAGTGGTTTACACTCATTACTTTAATTATCTAAAATTGTGAACAATGGTTAGAGTGGTTTACACTCATTACTTTAATTATCTAAAATTGTGAACAATGATAATAACTATTGTAGTATTGAGATTTTGCCACTATGGGTTGTGCATTATGTTATTAATTGTGTAGGGAGTTTTATAGACATTATTTTGGTTGTTCTTGACTATGGACAATGATAATAACTACCTTACAATTGATTATTTTTTATACTAATGACCGTACAATTCACCAATAACTATGAAAAATAATTTAGCTTTGTTACAGAGGCTATTTATGATTGTATCCAACTTTGTTGTATGAATGTACAAGTATATGAGTGCAAAAAATGCATGCACATAGAACTTGATTAGCATTTGTTCTATTTACTCATGAATAATATGTGTGAATATGACTCTTTATGACTATATATCCAATATTCAGAGTTATGTATGATTATAATTATTGAATGACTTAATTGAACAACCATGCATCAGGTTGATCCTACATAAGGTGAGAAGAAACATTACGACAATTAGGTATATGAGTCTTCAATTAAGTCATATGGCCACTTTATTTAAAATTATGTCTATAAAATAGTAGAATTCTAGAGTACAAATAGTAAACTCGAATGATTCTAACTCAGGGACAAGGCAGACTAGAGTTTAAGACCGGTTATGATAATTTAGAAATGTATATCCTGAATTACATCTTTTATATCTAATAAAAATTAATCATGATCTTATATTGAGTCAACATGGGATAGTAATGTGTGAACATATGACCCACATATCTATGAAACAAAATGTCAATAAATAAATGCTTTGGTCAAAGTAGTGTAATAGCTAAATACATTATCGGTTCACAGTACTTTGAAGTTTGCATATTAGTTGGATGTCATACTTAGCTAGAGGGCATCTAGGGTTGTATGATAGATTGCATGGAATTGTGTTAGTACTCTTTACACTTGGTTCTCAGAATGGTCAAGGTATTTTCCAGATACCATTATTTGTTACTTTTGTTGAAGGGTCGAACCACTTCTAGTAAGAAAATGTGTGGGGACCATCAATCCATGGTTGGAGGTAAAGCATTCAGATGATGCTCTCCCTCCATACATCTCGACATATGCCATGGAGCTTGTACTTGGTGATAGTATATATGAACATGCTATTATATCTATCAGAGTTCGAATGTATAATTGTATGAGAAACTTGAATGTAATCAATAATGATAGTCTTATAGATGATTTATATATCTTGTACTAGTTTTAAATCATTGTAATGGTTGCTTGTTGAAGATAATATACATTAATAGATTCCCTTTCTTTGTCATACTATGGGATGTAATGGTGTTAACATTAAAGAAAAAGAATATTATATATATTCTTTTGAAATTTTTGTGTTTTTGAAATTTCTATAATTGACTAAGTCAAACATGCAATTTATTTTCATAGTATGTGCTAGGTTGTTACACCTAGGGCCTAAATTTGATGGTCATATAGTTATATTTAGACATTTTTGCTGTAAAATATAGTCAAATTTTTAAAAAGATTGTATCATATGAAAAGTGAAATTTTGGATAGACTATCAAAATTTATATAGAATTGTGATGATATATATATTTGGGTTATATATACTTTTACTTAGTACTTTAAGGGCATCTTTGAATGGATAACTATCATTAAAAAAACTTCTTGACACACAAGGTCAACCATCAAATTTGATGGTCGTATAGTTATATTTAGACATTTTTGCTGTAAAATATAATCAATTTTTAAAAAAGATTGTATCATATAAAAAGTGAGATTTTAGATAGACTATCAAAATTTATATAAAATTGTGATAATATATATATTTAGCTTATATATACTTTTACTTAATAATTTAAGAGCATCTGTGAATGATAACTATCATTAAAAAAATTTCTTAACATGCAAGGTCAACCATCAAATTTAGGCCTGGTTACACATGACCCGCTATATCTAATGTTCAAAGCATGCCCAAAATACTTGTTATGTGATGACAATTACAAGCAATAATTGACTTACCATGGCAATCATTTATTTTTTATTTATATTTATACTATGAATACGCATTATAACAAATATATTGGCGTATGTGGAAAGGAGCAATATAAAAGGCTATTAGTTTCAGCATACGAAAATTGGTGAATATTGTGCAATGACCTAAAATGCTGGCCGAGATGGGCATTCAGGTCTGGGAAAATATTGGCAGTAGTCATACACCATGTAATGCTTTTGCACATATTCCAATATACTCCTCTGCTTTCTGTTGAGGTCCAGGAAAACCAAGCAACCATCCAACAGCACTTGAGAATAGTAATTGTCCTTTTCATTGCATCCAATTGTTTGGAAGTTAGTGTAAGTGGAGAGAAAGGGTTTGTAGGTATAATTGGCCTTGTATTTTCCATCATCTGTGGCCCATGAAGATGCTGTTAAGGATTAAGATTGTTTAGAAAATTGCAGAATGATTCTAGAGCCTTCCACAACTAGAACATTCCTGGAGCTGTTCTAGAAAAGAATATTGTAAGATATGTTCTAGAAAAGAACATTCCAGGTTTAAGAGTTTTCTAGAAAGTTAGAAGCTTCCAGATTTCAAAGGTTCTATAGCTATATATATGTGATTGGAGAGAGCTATTGGGTAGAGCGTTTGCATGGTTGCTAGATATAGCATCCGGATAGCTGTTAGATACAGCATCTGGATTGCTGCTAGATACATGGTATTTGGATGTAATGCAAGTTAGATAAATATATATTTCTGAGTTATTCAACTCTATTTTGCTCTGCCTCGTTTGTGTTTATTGCTGTTATGTTTTGCCCTGTCTTTTTGTGTTTATTGGGCCTGTTCTCACATGGTATCAGAGCGGGGTTATGGGTTCGAATCCCCTTGGGTAATGCTGAGGGGATTGTTGAAAAAAAAAAGATTCAGCTAGAGGATCAGCCCAAGTTCACCTAGAGTTTCAACCAGGTTTAGCTAGAATGTTTTCCAGGTTCAGCTAGAGGACTATCAAGAGGTTTAGCTAGAATGTTTTCCGGTTCAGCTAGAGGTTCAGTTAGAAGTGTATTGCTGGAGTGATTTGTTTGCAGGGCAGAGATATTGCTGGAGTGATTTGTTTGCAGGGCTACTGCTGGAAATGCAAGTTGGAACAAGCTAGAGGTATTATTGGTAGTGATGATGGAGAAGATGACTTTTCAGCTAGACAAAAGATAATGAGTGTTGAAGGCTTAAAGTTTCAATCTCATATGAGCAAGTTAGAGGAAAGAAAGAATGGGAGCAAGCCATGAAAGAGGATTATGATCGAAGAATGCTTGGTATGCTAGAGGTGAACATTAAGGGGGGATAGTAATATAATGTTTCTCTCTCATTTGTATTTTTTCTGTATTATTCTAGCCAATCTTAAGGGGGGATGTTAAGGATTAAGATTGTCTGAAAAATTACAGAATGATTCTAGAGCCTTCCACAACTAGAACATTCCTGGAGCTATTCTAGAAAAGAATATTGTAAGATATGTTTTAGAAAAGAACATTCCAGGTTTAAGAGTTTTCTAGAAAGTTAGAAGCTTCTAAATTTCAAAGGTTCTATAGCTATATATATGTGATTGGAGAGAGCTGTTGGGTAGAGCCTTTGGATGGTTGCTGGATATAGCATCTGGATAGCTGTTAGATACAACATCTGGATTGCTGCTAGATACATGGCATTTGGATGTAATGCAAGTTAGATGAATATATATTTCTGAGTTATTCAACTCTATTTTGCCCTGCCTCTTTTATGTTTATTGTTGTTATGTTTTGCCCTGTCTTTTGGTGTTTATTGGGCATGTTCTCACAGATGCGTCCCAAATGGTTGCGTACACAGACATTGGTTTCGACGGGTATATCAATCCAAGCATCTTCGTCTTTGGAAACCTCCTTATGGGGATGCCGTCCACCAAAAATCTATCACACCAACAAAAGTTACAGAAAAAAATCTATCAAACCTCCTTAGCGTCTTCATGGAATTGGACATGTTCAAGAAAACAACGGTTTTTGTCTTAAGAGAAGAGGAAACTTACAGAATTTGTCGAGGTGTCCAGAGAATTGAATAATTGTGGAAATCCTGAGTTGGGTCAAACCAGACATGAAACCGCTGCTCTCTGCCGATTATATGAGGCAAATCTCCGGTGCCATTTCCGTAAATATTGGTCTGCAGTGTATATAGCTCTCCTGGTATTGTTCCCAAAAACTCTATGTCTATCTCGTCATGCCATCCTTCATAAACTTGGTTGTTTGACAACTGAGAATTACGTTACAATCCACCACACTCAAATTCATTAATGCGCTATACACCCAAAAATTGAACAGTGTAAGAAAATGGCATGAATAGATTTAACAAAGCGTACATAGAATGAAGTGAGGACTCCTGCAGCATAGCCAGCCTGCAGTTTGACGGCAGCGTTAAAGAAGCCATACATGTAAGCCTCTTTTGACTTGAACCCGCTACCTGTAATCATCAATGTCCTGATTGAATATAATTCATTTACTGTAAAATATGCAACCATGGGAGATAGAAAAGAGCGTCTTACCGGTTGATTTGTCTAATGTGAGAGTAACAGAAGAGTCATCCGGAGAAACATCTTGGTTTTGGGCGCCATACAAATTTTCATAGCCTTCAGAAACCCTCATAGTTCTTAAATAATTCACCAACGGTACAGTGGGTTCTTGAAGAAGAAACTTACTGTTATTATCATCATCAGCCGCAAAGATTGGTGCAATAAGGATTAGCAATGCTAATGAAAAGGCCGACATGAATTGGAAAGCCAAATAGAAGTTGGAGACTGTGTATACTTATTAATGGGCTTCAGATGGCTTGGTGTTTTGTTTAAGCGTTATGTATATATAGGTGGTGGTAGAGAATGGGGAAATCGTGAAGCAGTAGTTGATTCAGTTGGTGTGCAAAATACGACAGCAAATTGGACCAAAATTTCAACGAAAAGGCAGATAGTGTGCTACTTCAATAATGGTTTGTGCTTTACCCAGCGGTGCCATCACATATCGTTGTTCTGGATCAAACTTTTCCTGTCTTTCATACTTAACAAGGGCTACTACCGCTTATGCCGCACTAAAAATCCGAAACATATAAATACGTAATGATATTCTTCCTCGTTTTTCTTCCGTTTACCTGGAAGGACTCTGCAAATTTACTCTCTCATATTCAACCCAAGCAGATTTTTTCAATATCTGGTCTGTGAGAAATCGAACATGGTTATGTTTGGCATGTTGGACAAAGGTACTCACGATTTTCATGCTATAAACTTTGCTTCTTACTCAAGTTTGATGAAAAAGTACAGAGAAAGGAAGGTAGATTTAGATCTCATTTACTAAAATGAGGAAAGTACCTAGAAGAACAATTGCTTCGCTAGATTGTAAGAAGATTTTGAGTTTCACGGTCCTAACTTTATATGTTCAAACTTTTCCTTTTGTCATTTTATTCTATCAATGCACTCTTTACCATTTTTTCTAAAATATATTATCGAGGGCTAAAACTTAAATTTGAATTTTGAATGTTTAAAGGTCACTTTTGCTTTTGTGTCTTTGACTTTACCACTTAGTTTTGTGATTACATAAATGAATATGGGTAAGGAATGGATGAACTGTTGTTTAGGGATGTGTGTAGTTGAAATAAGTGCATATCATGTTATTTTCCAACTTTCATATTAAATTCCACTAATATATTAGTCATTGCATTAAGGACAACCTATCCAAACTGAATCTAAAATGGAAGGGAAAAGTGGAGGATATGCCATTTTCACCATTAGATTTTGTTCTGAATTTGATTTGTATGTGAAGTTATATCAAGATGCATGACAAACCAAGAAAATTAGTCAACATGAAAGTGCATATTTAAACACTCATAAAAATGATATAGAAAAGGAAGTTGATTATGTGTACTCTCCTTGCAATGAGTTCTCTATCTTGAAACTCACAAAATAGAAAAAGGATTTTGAAAGATTAGAATTTGTTAAGCATTTGAAAATAAGCATAACTAAAATTTACTTGAACAATCTATGGGAAAAAAAAAAGTATTTGTGCAAGAGCTATTACAAAAGAGTAATAAAAGAATGGTATGCAATTAGAAAATTTCCTAGCGAAAGTGATATGATTCCATATGGAATGGCCGTGAATACGAGGTAGTCACCTTAACCATACACACCAAAGGAATTCTAGTGACATTATATGCCCCCAGTAATTGGTTACATATAAATGATACAAGGAACTGTAGTAAAAGATGAAAATATATAAAAAGATATCATCATAAGAAAAACAATAGTCATGTAAAAGAGTAAAGATATCATTGTGTCATAGAAATGTAACAAGACAATAAGATAAGATGTAATAATGTCTAGCATCTATAAAGAGGGGAAATAAGGTTCACCCACTATTTCTGTCAATGAGGGTAATAAATAACTTATAATATTGGGTCATAACATGATTGTGTGTCCCACTTGTAGAAATAGGGAAGAAAAATGAGTTTTTGAAGATAAAAATCATTGACCACCTTCAAATGAAGAGTTTTCTTTGAATGAAGGTCATTCATTTGAACGTAAAATATCTGCCAGATGTAAATAGGGTTCAAATGAAGTAGGGGTTGGTTTGATGGAAGGTTTTTCTCCCATTTCCTATAGGTCTTTTAAATGTTGCATGTTTAAAATCCCTATAGGAATAGATCTTCAATTGCAGGTATCTTGAAATGAAGGACCTTTGATTGAATCTCCCTCATTTGAAGGTCCTTATGTTGCCCTCCTCCTTTTACCTTAAAATGAAGGACCTTTGATTGACACTCCTTCATTTGAAGGTCCTTATGTTGCCCTTCTCCTTTTGCTCACCTTGTTTTCAAAAAAAATATTTTGCTTCAAACTGATGCTTCGACCTATAAGCACTAAAAAGACACATAGGCCTAGGCATAATAGTTTGATGATGATATAGAGGTCCTAATCATATCCACATAGGTGTGAATTACACTCCTCCAATTAGTTTCACTCTAGTTGAAATGTCTCATTGTGTTTTCCCTCCTTAACTATTCTTTCCAAACCCTCCCAACTAAGTTCCTAAACTTTCAAATTACCTAACAAAGCCTTTCAAATCCTCTTCCAAAGGGTCACCCCTTTGAACTTCTAGGTCACCTAGATGACCCATCTATTATGATTTTTATGTTACACTCAACTTTAAGGGGTGACATAGAACCTAGACCCAAGGATCAAGCCGATCCAAGTAAAATGATAACCCCATGACTAAACCAAGGACAAGAAAAAGATAACTAATAGTAATGGACCATATCTTCTACACTTCAAGCTCTAAAGGACTCAAGAGTGTAATCCTAATGTGGGTCTTAAAAATAATAAAGATCTCTCACTACTACAAAGAGAAAACCATGTCTAACTTAAACAATGCACAAACTAAATTTATTGTCACTAACTCATATTGTGTTGGTTTCATACAAATTTGTAGCTACAAACCCTAGACATGTTTATTATTAACACATTAATGGATGTATGAGAAAAGGAGTTAATATTTAACATGTGTAGGCTTGATCATTTGTACCTTTAAAAGCATTATGAATAAATAAGTTATAAAAAATGATTTATCTTCATTTCAAGTAGGCAAAGGGATGATTAATTTTTAAGAATTTAAGCTTATACTTTACATCTTTTAGGTGCATGAAGACAAGGGGTTAAACCCACAATAGTGAGTCCCACTTGTGGGACATTATGTTTTTGAATTGGAGAGGGAAAGAGCTTTAATAAATACCTTAATTCAAGGTATTTCTTTGAAAAAAGGTACCTTCATTTGAAGGTAAAGAAAAAAATCACATTCGATTGAAGGGAACCTTCACTTGAAGGTATTATTTTATTGATTTTGAAACAATAAAATAGTACATTTGAATGAACATGACCATTGTTTGAAGCTATTATTTTTTTAAAAATTTTTAAAAGAAATGTTAAGACAAGCTAAATGTTTTTCACATCGCAATTCATTTAGTCTTTGCCTAAATGAAAAGAATAGACCTTCACTTTTGATCCTAAGTGACTTAGATGGCTCTGGTCACTCAAACTAGGTGAATGTGCCCCTATTATATCATGTGGGATTCAAATGAAGATTGTGATAGTCTTGTTGCTAATGTGGATAGGTAGAAGACTATATACATCAATAATTTGCCCCTATTTTCCTAGGTATTTCTTAAAACTAGATTGCTTCTTTCTATTTAAACTTCATTTGTATTTGATAAATTGTAAACTCTATGAGCTATATTGTAACTGGTAAATTGTACATTTTAAATACTAATTTTTGATTTATAAACCCTAAAATGTGTATCTAAAACCCTAAAATGTGTATTTCAAACCCTATTTTCTATATTATAAACCCTGAAATGTGTATTTAAAACCCTAATTTATAAATTGTAAAAACTAATTTAATGTGTAGTTGGAACCTAAAATGTGTGTTTGAAACCTAAAATGTGTATTTGAAACCATAAATTCTATATCATACACCCTACAATTTATGTATTATAAACCCTGAATTCTATGTATTTTAAACCCTAATTTTTGTATTGTAAACTCTAAATGTGTATTTACAACTTGAAACTCATTTCAAATGAATTAATACTCCCTTGAAATATAGAATGGTCATAAAGAGTTAACAAAGAAAAGTAGATTCATTCGCTTGCTGAAACCAAACAATTAATTAATGATCAAGCCCAAGCAACAAACTAACTTAAGAATTAGGGATTGTCTTCCTAGACCTACACCAATTAGTTTGGGGTGTTTAGAGTACGTTTAGAACTCTTATAAAAAAACCAGTCTCAACCATAAAAAGCAATTAGTCTTAAGCATGAGAAGGATTAGGTTGCAACTGTGTTCAACACACTTTATATGCAAATATATGATCCTCTAAGTAGCCTTAATGAGTGACCTTTTTGTGTAGTTTAAATGGATCTTTGTCTTGTCTTATAAACTACAAAAATGCACATGACAACCATGTGAATTATATAATGATTGTAGCTAAGGAAAAAGGTTCCTAATGATACAAACAATACCTAAGGATTGACCTAGTCTAAATTCAAATCATGATGAAGTCCTACAACTAATATATTTACCTATTTACTTAGATGTCTTAAGATTACTACCACTACTTGATTATTGATAGATTCATTTAGTAGCCTTAACTTTACACTATCTTTTTAATGGTTGATCTTATAACATAATTACATAAGTTAAGAATGAATTGTAGAGATCAAGAGAAGTCTTAGATCCTTTGGCATTGGATGAGACAAGAGTTAAACAAGAAATTAATAGAATGAGATCTATAGACTAGATATGGACACTTCATCCTCCAATCACATGTTTAATTCTCTAAGTGATTAAGTGGGTCAATCACTCATTAATGTGGGGAGATAGAATTGGGTTTGACAATTTAATTTAAAGGACCTAGCCCTTGGTTATAGGGAAATTGGATCATTTTTTTTGAGATAACCAAGATTAACTATAAAAACTAAGAATACTTCCATAAACAATATTGCATGTATAATAATCCTAAAATGATATTTAAAAAAGTTAAATCAAATGTAGATAAGAGCCTTTCCTAAATCGACAAGGTAGAGGAGGAAGGAAGGAGCCTTTCTTAAGTGCAACTTAGGGAGAATACAAAGATGATGATGGATCCCAAATACTAGACCATGTTAGGTACCCATGTACAAATAAATTTCTCAAAAGAGGAGAAAAGGACAAAAACCTATGGGAAAATCCCCTCCAAAAGAGAAATGATACAAATAGAATGTACAAGTGGCGAAGAAGAAGATAGAAGAAGGACTCATCATAACCCCCAAGAACTACTTATATAAGAAAAGTACATGAAATTTTCCCTCGAAGGAGAGAAATAGAGAGACTAGAGAGCCCCCATAGATTGATAGATCCTGCAGTGCTGAGTGATGCTTGATGAAGAATGCTAAAAGTGATCTTGGAAAGATAAACAAAATTTATTCCTTGTGGAAGAAAGAGAATTGTAGAATGGTACTCGTGATATTCCCAAGTGTGAAGATCAAAGTATGTCTCTAAATTATGAACATAATTCAGAGACACCAATGAAATCTCTCAAAGTTGCATAGAAACCACTGGTGGAATTAGAATAGGATTAGGAGATGTATGAATGACACCCTCGTGCAAGGAAGTTGAAGAAGCCTTCTGTGAAGTGACAAGAGATGGTGGAGGTGATGGCTGGACTATCTGAAGAACATGAAGGTTCAACTAAACAAAGTATTCCTCTGATGGAGTATCCACATTGTATGTAAGAGTGTGAACTAGAGTGGAAATATCATTAGGTGAAAAGTGAGAAATTTTGTAAACATGAGAAAAGTTGTCAACTTCTCCAACAATGAATGGTTTTGAAGTGAATTAAACTCTTTCCTATGATATTGTTGGTAATTTGATAGATTGAAATAAGGTTGTGTGACAATTCTAGAACAAAGAGGACATTAGTAAAGTGTCATGTGCCTATATCAACTATGCCTTTCTCGCAAACAACCATATATGTGATGTTTTCCATCAGTATCTTTGAAGTAGTTGTAGGATCAAATTTTGAGAATAGAATTTTCAAGTTATTTTCCCTTAGTACTTTCAGAACATTTGAGAACAAATGCCATTAGCTCTTTGCCCTTAGATTTTTCTGAGGTTGATGGAGAAGAAGAAAGACAAGCCTTGAGTTCAGAATTTTCAAGTTCTTTTTTTGAATGATTGTCCTGTACTCATCTTTTTTCTTTTTAAAATATGTGTTTTCTTCATGCCCATTTCTCTTACAATAAGAGAAAGTAGGCTTCTCCTTACTTTTTCCTTTTGATGATGACTCAGATGGAGTTTGTGATTTTGATCCTTTGCCTTTGTCTTGATCTTTAGATTTTTTTTTGCCTTGAAACATGAAGGCAATGATACAACAAGAGAATGTGTTGATAGAGACTTCAAAACACCAATTTGAATTAACTTATCTTGTTCTTGTATTAGATTAGCTACAAATTTTGCTAATGTAGGCATAATGAAGTTTGTACCAAGTGCACTCTTTGTCGTATGAAATGCTGAAACAAACATAGAATACTATTGAACAAGTTTTGATAGAATACCTAGGATCAATTGTTCTTCCTTCTTTTCAATGCCACATTATTTGAGTTGAAATATTAAAATATTCATCTTGGTGAAGAAATCCTGAATTGTAGTGAAATCTTGTAGATTAAGAATGATTAATTCATTCTCTAGCTTGTGTCCTTTCATAACATCTTGTTTGCCAAATAAACTTTCTAACGTTGTCCATACTTTGTTAGGTATTGTGGTAGGTTGAATATGAAAAATAAGATCATGAGAGATAGATACACAAAGAGTACCATATTCTTCATCCATGTGATTATACCACTTACATTTTTTTGATGTTAAATTTGGTTGAACTTCTGAACCCATTGTGACACGATAGAGACTTGTCTTCTTTAGTTGAATTTCCATTTTATGCTTCCATTCATGGAAGATAAATGGAGTGAGAAGTAAATCCATATTGTGAAGAAGGAGAACATAGGACAACCCCCCTAAAGTTATACTATTTGTAGAACCACCCCAGAAAAAATAGACAAGAGTTGTTTACAATTTTTGCACTAGGAAAGCCAAAATCAATTTTTTATAAAAGATGGTGATTTTTATAATTTTTATAGAAATGGCATATCCTAGGCTGAAAAATTAGTGCATAATTAGATTCCTTGTGTTTTTCTAGTAATTTAAAAAAAAAAGAAAAATTTTGATGTTCTATGCAAAAGTTGATCCCTGTTCAGCTTTTAGCTTACACTTAGCTTCAGGGATTAAAAATAGTTTAAAAAGTGCAAATTTTTTTGGTTAGACTTCACTCAAGTGAAGTACATGAAAACACCTTTTTGTTGATTACAAATATGTGAAAAAATGATAAACAATTTTCAAGATATGACATTTTGAAAAAAATTGCCTATGTAGGCCAATTAGAGGAGCCAAAGGGTGCTTGATGACCTAGTGGCTGCCTGATGGAGCCCTGGTGGCTAGCCAGTGGGGCACTGGTGGAGCCCAAAATTAGGTCTGTGAGGCCAAAAAACTGGACATTTAGGCCAAATTAGGGGCCAAGGTGGTGTGAGACATGGGTGACCATATTTGAGGCTGAATGGGCCTAGACCAGGTTGCAAGTCCTAAATATAGGCCTAGTGGGTCGTTGAAGGATCCTGAGTGGCTAAATTTTGTTTCCAAGGGGCTGAATGGTCCTGTAAGGCTTTGAGGACTAGATTCAAGTTTGTTGTAGATGCCTAGGTGACCATAAAAGATCTCAGAGGCCATGGAAAGAATGTGGGTCAGTTGTGTGACCACAAGAGTAGAGACCACTACTAGGTGGAGAGAATCGAGATAAGAATCCACATAAACCTTTGATCTACAAAAAAATAACCTTGAAGCATCCAATGGAAACTTCAAACTAGTGGCTCAGCTAAAACATTAACATGCATCCATACATTATCTTCCCTATTTCTCCTTAAAAATGAAATATCTCCAATATTACACAAAATAATGTATCACCAATGTAACGTTAAACCTTATTTATCCTTAAAACTCTAGTCACCATAACATGTGCATTATAAATATAAATCTCTCACTTATCTTCACCACATAAGATAAGAGGCCTTTATAAATCTTCTTATATCTTCAAGAACAAACAATTTTACAAACATTTCACACCACCTTTCACAAAACTATTGAAAATTATCGTCACCACAACAATTCCAAATCCTCTCACTACACAAGAGAACAAAGAAACACAACAATAAATAATACTCACCATAAAATAAGGCTCTGCTTAGAGAAACCACTAATCACCAAAATATTTCCCATCTGAAAAACCACCCATACCAGTTCAAGGAAATAAAACAAAGAAATACCCCTATATCATTGTTTCTTTCCCTTTCTTATTTAAAATAAAAGCACAGAATTTTCATGGGCCCTCTTATACTTTCATACCCCTATTTGCTATTGTGAAAAGAATACTAAATAATGGAAACATTAGTAGAACAATTTAAAAGCATACCACATTTTCAATGTACATAGAAAGACTTTTAATAAATTAAAATTACTGGATCATCCTCACAAAACTTCATTGCATCTTCAATGCAACATTCATATTCACATGGGGTCAATTTTGTGCATTTTTACTTTACCTTCAAAACTCCTTTTTCCACTTTGAAATGAAACCGCACCTTACATGGCTGGAAAATTAATTAATATAGTCGTCAACGCTTCACAACATGTACGGTCTAGTTGAAAGAAGATATAGATGCTCAAACTAGAGGAGGATCAACTTTTCCTTTCCTATTTTGCTCAAACAATGCCGACACATAACTTATGTCCCTCCTATTTCTTCTGTGCTATATGTGATTGTAAGCACCAAAATCATGCACAACCTCCACGAGGACCCCATGATGACTCATAATCCTTGTCATGTACATGTATGGATGAAATAATTGTTGCAAGTATGTGTAATCGATGTTGTCATTAATGTCAACAAGATTGTGTTGTCATTAGTGTCAACTGTGTCATTTGTATGAGTTGCCTTTAGTGCAAGAGTATGAGTAGTTTATGTTGAGTGGATGTTGTCTTTGATATGAGGCTATTGCAATGGTATGGGTTATTGGTTCAAGTTACTTTGATGAAGATAATGTGGTTTCTTTGAAGAGGTGCTGAAAATGTTAGGAATATGTTTCTATTGGTTAGCTTCCAAGTGCTTTTGAGAAAATTTGATTATGAAAGGAAACAATGTGTTGAAGTGGTTTCTTGCCTTATAAAGTAGCATTCTAGTTTTGCTCCACATTTCCTCCATGTTGAAGATCTATCTTTGCAATTTGGTTATGTTGTTCAGAGGTGTGAAGAGTTGTTATATTCTAAGTTTGGTGCTCTGGTTCATTGTGTAGAGGAAGTTGTGTTCAGCAGTGTGTGGACTATGTTTCTGAGTGTTATAGAGGTGTCTGGGAGAAATGTCTTTTCTTTGCATTTCTCCGCAAAATGATTTTAAGTGTTGCAGTTTTGGATTTGTGCTTATAAGGTTCCTATCTTTCTTCAATCAAGGTTGTTCATGATTTGGTGATCCAAAAGAGGACTTATTGAGTTGCAGTGTATGACAAAGACATTTGAGTTTGCTGGATAAATAGGATAAGGTTGTGTGAGGTGAAAGTTGTTGCAAAGGAATTTTTTGGTTTTCAGGATGTTTCAAGATGTTTGTGGAATACACTAGATTGTGTTAAAGCCTTGCATGTGGTTTGCGAGTTGGTTTTGGGTTCGACGAAGCATGTACTTAAGAGTGCATTGTGTTAACACAAGTTTGGCCGTGTGAGGCCTACCTTTACCTCACCTTATATTTTTCCTTACGATACTTATTTGATGGATTTTATGATGGACATGTAGACATTTGGGGATTGCTGATCCCGTATTTAGACTTTCATTACTATATCTTTCTTTAATTAGTTAGATGGTTTATGCTTTATGGATTTTTAGATCTTATGTTAGATTTCATTTAAGGATATGATGTTTAAATGTTATGTTGAATTAGATGCTATTGGTATGTTTATTGATGATATAACTTACATTATGTGATCTTGATTATACTTGTGAATTGTGAATGATTTGAGAATCATGAAAATGTTAGCATGTGGTTATTATTAATGTTATATGAACTTATGTGAATATATGTGTTATATGTAGTTCACTTTACTTTGGCTATATGTACCATGCACTATTAATGTGTTTGTAGAAGTGTACAGGTAATTTTCCATACCCATGGAAAATCAGAGGTCGAACAATAACCATATGTTATATCCTTGTTAAGCTGACCTAGTCCCTAAGATGGACTAAAGTCATTTGTGTTTGAGAATGATGATTATTTTGTATTTGATTTATGATATTTTGTAAGGTTGATGCCTTTTTAATTTATCTCCTTGAAGTGTTGTAAATTGTAATGTTGGGTTTGCACAAATTTTAGTGTTAAATGTTTTGAGCCCTTTTCATGTGATTTTATGTGTTCCCTAGTGTTAATAATGGTCAAATAATGACCCTAGGTCATACTCCTAGGGTATAGGACCATTTTTAGCATGTTTAAACTTGTTTTAAACCATGTATGGTCACCCAAACTTGGCCCTTGAGTCAAGTGACGAGTTTGGGAGATGTGACAGGTGGTTGGCATGTCACCATCTCACCTAACCTAACATCACTCACTTAGGGTAGGGTTACCCTTGTCTCAAGTGCTTTAGAAGCTTCTTCAATCTTCTCATATGTGTGAGGACCGTCCCCTATGCTCTCACACATGTGTGAGAGCATATGTGGGGAAGAGTGTAGCATAGTTGAATGAGAAGTTTCCTTTGTGTGTTCACTTCTCCCTATGCTCTCACACATGTGTGAGAGCATTTATGGGAGAGTGCCTAGCTTTGTAGAATGGGGAGTTGACAAGTGTCACCTCCCCATTCTTGTGGGGTGTGAGGAGGGTTATGTGGATGGAGGAGAGGATGACAAGTGTCACCTTCTCATCCATTAGAGCTTATGAGAAAGCCTATTTATCTCTCTTTGAGAAGAGATGAGGGTTCTTTATTTTTTCATTTTTATGTTTGTATTGTGAAGTAGAGGACTTGAGGAGACTTGAAGGATTTGGGAAGGACTTGTGGAAAGGTCTTCACCAACATCCTCTACTATTGAAGCTTGAGAGGTATGCTCTCTAGGCTTCAAGCCTATTTTCACTTGCTTTTGCTTATGCATTATGTATGATTGATGATTGCATTGTTATGTTATTTTAGTTTTGTGTATGTGGGTTTTTAAAGGGTTGTGTTGGTGAGCTCTCCATGTGAGAGAGCTCACCTTTTTCATGGGTGAGAGAGATGTGAACCTCCTCGGTTTCCCCTCATTGTTTTCATGTAGTTTTTATGGCCATGGGCCTCATATGGATGTTTTGGGAAGTATAGTTTTTATGGCATGAGTGCCTTGTACTAAAATATGAGAATTATCAGTATTTGAGTGTTGGGTTTTCTTTAGTTGAGAGTAGTCCACTCTCTCACCCCCTTAAACTCATTTTCAAAATGGGTTAGTTTGCATTTTGCCTTGGAAGGGAGTTATTGTGTTTGGTGTGAGTGTTTTGTAACCCATGTGGTATGATCCTTGGTTATTGAAAGGCCTCCTATCTTGGGGGTGGCCTACTTATAGGCCTAGGTTGGGAGGAGAGCTTCCCATGGGCATGGTGAACTATTTTGTGTGTTTTGTAGGTTCATTTGGTGGCTATGGAGGAGTTTAGATTTGGGAAGAAAACTTGAGCTTCGTGGCTTTTGTATTTTGTAAAAAATGAAGGCCTATTTTGGGCTTGCAATAAGTTTGCTTTTGTTGGAGAATTGAGCGCTCATAAGGGTTGTAGTCTTCTTTTTTTAAAAAAAAAATGGGTAAAACTTTATTGAATCAGAAAAGCATTACAAAGCTAAAAAAAAAACACCCATTAGGGGCACAACCAAAACCAAGAGTTAAGTAACACCCAAAAAGCTCCTCATATCCTCCATAACCTAATATTCAAGAACAAGGGCCAAATCACCAAGGAGGTTGCCCTAATCATCCACATTCCAAATCCCCATCTAGTCATACACCCACCTTCTAGAGTTTGTGGAACCAATTTCTCCACCATCTTTAGGCAAACAATACATTTTGGTATGCATTGACTATGTAACTAAATGGGCAGAGGTTCAGGCATTGCAATTTACAAGAGAAGAAAAAGTTGCTGATTTCCTCTATAACAAAATCTTCTTAAGGTTTGGAGCCCCAAGATCAATAGTTTCAGACAAAGGACCCCAATTCACTTCTCAGGTAATCAAAGCATTCACAGATCTATATCAAGTTAAACACAGGAAATCTTCACCTTACCACCCCCAAGCTAATGGACATGTGGAAGTGACTAATAGGGAACTAAAAAAATATCCTGACAAGGATAGTGGCCATGAATAGAAAGGATTGGGCTAGCAGGTTACCTGAAGTAGTTGGGCTTACAATACCACTTGGAAGTCCACAACCAAGTTCTCACGATATGAATTAGTTTATGGGAAGAAACCTATTCTTTCTATAGAATTCGAGTTGCAGACACTAAAAACTTCATTATATATTGGCCTACCATTCTCTATTGCATAGCATAACAAAATCCTTCAACTCAATGAGTTGGATGAAATCCGGACAGAAGCCATACAACAAACATAACTTGTTCAATATCAAAGGAAACAATGGCATGATCAACACATCAAAAGGATGACATTTCAGTAGGGTGATTGGGTTCTGCTATATGGTTCTAAGTTTAAGGAGTTTAAAGGGAAGTTACAAACTCAATGGATGGGCCCTTATCAAATAAGGGAAGTTTATGAAAATGGAATGGTTTTGCTAGCACCCATTAATAGAAGTGAAGATTCATTCTTAGTAAATGGCCATAGAATTTGACTCTATACAAGGCCATCAACGAAGGAGTAATTTACCAAGGACTTTTGCTTGGTGATGTTGATAACTGAGAGGGGGGGGATGAATCATTTATCTTAATTACTTCTACTTTCTAATCTTCCTTGACAATTAATTTAGTATTAAATCATATAAGAAAACATAACCATGAAATGGAAATAACATCAATACACATGACACAATGATTTTGACATGGAAAACCCTGTTAAGGGAAAAAACCACGGGGTGATTAACCCAAGATTGTATTCTCTGTTAGAAGAATAAGATAGTACAAAATGGCACTTGCCAATTAGGGATCACTACCTGAGCACAATGCTCACAAGAGGCTCACTGCCTACAAGTTATAAAGAAAGTAACAAGATACTTGAACTGATAAGAAGCATCCACATATGCTGGAGTTCAGTTCTGGTTAGGCTCAGTATATTGATCTACTGCACTTCATCCTTTCTCTTCTTCTGTGTTGTTGTCCTTTCACATACCGGACCTGGCTTACTGCCTCTGTACTGCTCTTCTACTTTTTTACGCACACCACAACACCTTCACATCTAAATCCATTTGGTATATATATCCACAGAAAGGATTTCATCCTCTTTCGAGTCAGCATCTGGAATAGTCAATATTTTCCCAAACTCTAGTCTGTCAGTAGAATCCTTGCTTACCAAGTGATCAAATCAAGGAGATAATTATAGAAGTCATCTAACATGTCAGCCAATCATTGATGATACCTTAAGATCCTTGATCACCATCAATATCTCATTTAGAATAATTCTGATGCTCTGTCGGTCAGTTCTTCCTCTGTCTACTCTGCCAAACCGGACCCCAATACTTAGATGCTCATATCTCTTCACTCTTTCATCACCGAAGGCTCAATCCTTGGAATCTATTAGTCAATGTATTCCTCTTGACTTCCCCAAGTCCGCACTTTACAAAGATACTTCCTCTAAGAGATCCAGACCTGACTGTCAGACCTTGCTGCATGCTCTGTTCTTGCTTACGGGACCAAAGTATTCTTCAATCTGACTTCTGGTAAATATACACCATGTCCTACGGATGTGTGGAGTGGTCTTTGTTTCCATCAATCACAACATCAATGAAGCCACATAGTGTCTCTTGCCAACAATCTCCCCCTTTGGCATTGATGGTAACACTTAGTGAAAAATGACTAAGTGTCACACTACACTCCCCCTTGGCTGATGCTTTGTTCTAATGTAAATTTTTTCAAAGCTCCCCCTTAGCTGGATTCCACATTTTTCACTGCTCCTCACTCCCCCTTTGACATCAATGGCAAAGGGTAGAATCCGCACACCAATAATCTTAAAAAAATCAACTATTCTTAGCCGCATAAGTATAAATACATGATACACTTACATATATTGAAGTATATCTGCAAAAGATGTCTTCAACTGGGCAAATTATGTTGCCCAACTCTGCTTCATCCTATCCAAAATTGAGATGTGACCACTCAACAGGAATGCAAAAGCTTCTGCCCTCTTAAGATCTGTCGGATCATTGGTTCGAGCTGTGGTCTAGGCATCAGTTAGGGCCTCATGCATGACCTCTAATTTAGGGATAATCATCCCTCTAAGTTCACCCATCCTGCTTAATATGTTCTTCCTCTCCTTCTCAAGCTTCTTAATCTCATTCATGACTACAATAGTTTGACATTCCTGGTTTATTATGGATATAGTGAGAGGATCAAAATTCTGAGAGAGGCTTGACAGTTTATCCTCTTGTTCTTTCACTTTCTTCTCAATATCCTTTGTTACTTTAGTCCAGGATATACAAAATTTACATACTTCTCCTCCATCCTTAAGAGCATTTTATAAGCTCTTTATCCCAATATCCATATTTCTCCTATCATTGGTTATAAAGCCTTGTAACTCAGAGAATCTCTTATCCAAAAACTCTTTTCGGACCTTCACCTCAGCTGATTTCTCTAAAGATTCAAAATGAGTGCTGACAGAACTAACTTGAGATTACTGGATGAAGAAGCTGAGGAATCCTTCTGAAAGGATGGCATGATCTTTTCAAGCACACCGGATACAATTTCTAGCAGCTCATAGTCTTCCATGTGAGACTTTAGAAGTTTCTCTTTAGCCTTTGCTTGGGCAAAGGATGCTATCTTCATTGTTTGAACCGGGGAGAGAGAATCAAAGTCAACTAGTCCTTGAAGTAACTCTGGTTCATTGATCTCCATCATTTCTTTAGTCAAGAAATCCTTAATAGTTTTTGCAGTGTCTCTTGCCGAAGACAAAGTTTTCTTTCCTTCTGCACTGTCACTTGTGTTCTTCTTAGCTTGACCTTCTTCTCTTCCCTTCACTTCTTCTTTCTCCTCTATTCTTTCTTCTCCTTTGGATCCAGAGACTGCTGGAGAATCCAGATTTACTTCTCCTTGGACTTCCTCTTCTAGAGTAGAGGAATCTAAGTCCTTAGCTTTTTCTTCACTAGTCTCCTTTGCCTCTTATGCTACTGTCTTAGTGGATTCTTCTTTGTCATTCATGGCAGAGGTTTCATCATCTACGTCTTCTACAATGGGAATGTTGAATCTTTTGTATGCATTACAGAGGATCTCTTCTGTCTCTTTTGCTATTTTGTCAGTTTCTCCAAGCATAAGATGATTCATTCTAGCTTTGCTTCGGAACTCATCCTTGCAATCTTTGAAGATCATATTCATTTGCTTCTGAGTGATTGAAGGAAAGAGATGAATGGCTATCTGTTCCTGAATCTCAAGATCCTTTGCCTTAGCATTATTCTTTCTTATTTCTAATTCCTTCTCTAGGCTTTTAGGAATGAGAGATATGATTTCAATAAAAGCCTTATTATAGATATTCAAATATCTGACTATAGCTTCTTGCAAGATCTTTTGGTCAGCTTCATTATAATCATCATAGAATTCAGTCATTGTTTTTAGGTTTCCATCCACAATGACTGATTTGACTACATCATCAATGGATAGAGTGGGCCTTTCAACAAATTCTTCTGCCATCTCTTCCATGTCTTGACCTATAGAAGATTCACCAGATCCTTTCTTCTTCTTCTTCTTCATTTTCTTTACCTCCTCATCTGACTCAATTTCTTCATCATCCTTCTGACTGATGTAAGACCTTGTGGCCTTTGTCTTAGTTCTTTTCTCTACTTTAGTGGATGATTTTGCCTCTGGTTTATATGCCTTTGAGCTTTTAGCAGTTGCAGGTGCAGAGCTTTTAGAAGATCTGGTCCGGGAGGGGGCTTTTACCGGAGCACTTTCTTTTTCTACTTCTTCCTTTTCTTTTTCTGCTCTTTCCATCTTTTCTCTGTGGGCATCAAGTGCCTCTTTTGAGATTCCATGCCTCTTGGCAACTTCTTCAACTTCCCTTCTCACTTTCCTCTTGATTTCAGGCTGTCTAAGTTCCACATGAACTTTTACACTCAGCTCTTGGAAGGTTCCAAACCTTTCTGCCTTAGGGTCTTTGGGCTGGCTCAGCAGATGTTGGATATGCATCTCTACAATTTTCTCATCTACTTCATACTCCACTAGCATGATCCAGACTATCCTTGGCTCCACTGCCTCCATTAGGCATTGATCAGTGTCAACCATGAAACAGACTGTATCTTTGTACTTCTCAACCATTGATTGGGGAATTCTTTCTTTGGTTTGCATCATATTTTGAAAGTTCTTGAAGTAACCCCATAGAGTTGTATTTCTTGCCTTAGCATCCCCAAGCCCATGCAAGTAATCTTTGATTTGAATTGCAGCAGGTTTGTCATTCTACCATACCCAACCACTGGATCTGGGCAGCTCATTCATAAAGTAGAAAAACAAACACAATATCAGTCCACCATACTTAAAAGAGTTCTTTTTGTCCTTCTTGATCTTCTGTAATTTTTCCATCAGTTGGCTTAGAAGGAGTTCATAGAGATCATAATCTGCATTCTTTCTCAACATTTCATAAGCAGTATACACAGCAGTTCCGGATACTGAATTCTCCCTACTGGAGTGATATATCTTATAGCCAATTATCATAGATGCAAACTTGATATCTAGATTAGTGATATCTTTTATGGTCATTGCTCTCTTATCAAATTTTGATCCGGTGGCCTCACTCACAGTTTGGTTTTTGACAGATTTGAGAACAGGTAACCCTCCAGAAGAGTGTAAACTGGTTACTACCCTAATTGTATCCTTGGTGATCTTGAATGGTCTATTCAACCATAAGAAGTTATCATGCACTCTGCTCAACACATACAGACCCACTCATCTTCTTCAAAACAGGGGAAATGGATGTATTGACCGAAATGTTTATCCTAGATGGCCTTATACTAAGGTTTTAGTTCAAAAGATTCATCTATCAGTTCCTTGTTGTAGATGTCCATCAGCTTGGATTCACCAAAATCTTCAATGTTTGTGTGAATGTAAACCCTAATGTCTTCTACATGCAAAACCCCATGCAGAATGCTGGAAAATGCCCCTAAGGGATCAACTTCTAGGGATTTATATGGATGTTTCTTGAATTTAGGATGCGGCCTATCAGTGATCCATACAACATTCGGTGTAGCCATATTCAAAAGATTTACAGAGAGATATTCAATAATGGAAAATACCTTTTACATTTCTAGGGTTCGCTGAATGAGCCAGATTAATTTGCTGGATGAATTGACTTCAATGGTTGATCTTTGAGAATTTGAAACAATTTGTTGCAGAGTTCCTTTTCTCTTCTTCTTGAATGCAAATGTGCAAATGACAAATGAATGAACCCTTTTATTTCTGGGAAAACACTAATTTCATATTTCAATAAATGCGCAACTCAAGTCATTCTGGTTGCCTTGTTCTCCCTGTTCTGAGAAAGATCTTTTTCCAGATCACTAAGATATGCTTCAAATTATACTTGGTGATTATTGACAATCTATCTTTCTTTCCTCAATCATTTAATCTCTCCGCAGATTAAGATTCCTCAGTTTTGAATGAAGCCGGATCTAATTGTGACAATCCTGCTTTTACCGGATGATAGTCAAACTGGATCTATCTTGGAAGATTAGACTCTTCAAAACCTTCTTGTGGATCTTTCATATCTTTACCAAACCTTCTTAGATGTTTCTCTAAGAATCCTTTAATCCACAACCTTTCATGTGCCAATTTTGGGCACCTAATGACTGGCTGGGGGAAAATGTTTTTCTTTTGTTACTCCTCCTGAGCCAGAGCTCATCTATTTAGTTTCTGGAAGGAATATCAACACCAGATTATGGTGCAGATCCATCCTCAACATTTTCTGTACTCCTCTTTACCCAAATCTAGTTCATCTCCCTTTGAATTTTATCCGCATTCATTTTTCCTTTTCCTTTGTCTTGGTTTTGATTATGATGTACCGGACCCTTATTGTTTTGATTCTTACTTCTGCAAAATTTGGCAATATGACCGGATCTATTGCAATTGAAGCAAACAACATTTCTTTGCATATTTGACTAATATCCTTTTGATCTACACTGATTAGCCATATGTCCCATTCTATTGCATGCAAGACATCTTCTATTGAATGAATTATTTATTTGCATATTTCAACACTCATGAGATTTGTGACCATACCTTTTGCAATTAAAACACTGTCCGGAGAAGGATGAATCAAACTGGTTCATTCTTCTTCTGCACTAATTTGCTTTATGATCAAAATTATTGTAGTTGTGGCAGTATCCATTGAAGGATGGATATCTTTGAGCATTTGGTTGGCTTACCGGAGGTCTTCTAGGCCCGTTTCTTGGATTTTCTGATCTGGAGTTCTTCTGACCGGATCTGGAGTTTTCACCTTTCTCATATCCCAAGCCTTTCTTGTCATCTACCCTCTTTTGGCTTTGAAGAAGAACTTCAAGTTGGGTAGAGCTTATCTTGAATTTCTCTTTGTATTCATTTGCTGTTTGAAGATCCTTTTTAAGAGTGTCAATCTGATTCTCAAGTTGTTCTTCATTATCCATAGCTTCTTCAAGATCATATTCAAGATGCCTGATTATTCTATCCATTTTGTGGCAGTCTTCTAATTTCTCTTTGAGAGATTGTCTTAAATCATCTTCAGTTTTTTTTTTCTCTTCAATGTCTTGGGTAAATTTCATAACTCCTGATTCCATTTCATGTCTTACCATAATGACCTCTTTTGATAACTTTTCACATAACTTGGTTTTCTCCTTCAGATCTTCATTTGTACCATTGTCTTCATTTTGACTTGCCAATTGCTGAAGTAGATCCTTTCTCTTTTTCATAGAGATACTCAGTTTCCCTTTTAGTTCATTTATGAAATCATCAGCCTATTTGAGTCTTTCCTTCAATTCATTGACTTCAGAGTTGGATTGCTCAAGATCATCTAGGGCAGATTAAAGTTGTTCCCTCATACCATACATATCCATTTGAATTCCCAGATCTTCCTCAAGCTGTTACGCTCTGTTTGGAGGAACTTGGCTATTTGGAGGAACTGAGAGGGGGGGTGAATTAGTTATCCTAATTACTTCTACTTTCTGATCTTCCTTAACAATTAATGCAGTATTAAATCATATAAGCAAACATAACCATGAAATGGAAATAACATCAATACACATGACATAATGATTTTGACGTGGAAAACCCTGTTAAGGGAAAAAACCACGGGGTGATTAACCCAAGATTGTATTCTCTGTTAGAAGAATAAGATAGTACAAAATGGCACTTGCCAATTAGGGGTCACTACCCGAGCACACTGCTCACAAGAGGCTCACTGCCTACAAGTTATAAAGAAAGTAACAAGATACTTGAACTGATAAGAAGCATCCACATATGCTGGAGTTCAGTTCCGGTTAGGCTTAGTATACTGATCTACTGCACTTCCTCCTTTCTCTTCTTCTATGCTGCTATCCTTTCACATACCGGACCTGCCTTACTGCTTCTGTACTGTTCTTCTACTTTTTTATGCACACCACAACATCTTCACATCTAAATCCATCTGGTATATATATCCGCAGAAAGGATTTCATCCTCTTTCTAGTTGGCATCCGGAATAGTCAATATTTTCCCAAACTCTAGTCTGTCGGTAGAATCCTTGGTTACCAAGTGATGTGAATCAAGGAGATACTTATAGAAGTCATCTAACATGTCAGCCAATCATGGATGATACTTTAAGAACCTTGATCACCATCAATATCTCATCCGAAATAATTCTAATGCTCTGTCGATCAGTTCTTCCTCTGTCTAGTCTGCCAAACTGGACCCCAATACTTAGATGCTCATATCTCTTCACTCTTTCATCACCAGAGGCTCAATCCCTGGAATCTATTAGTCAAGGTATTCCTCTTGATTTCCCCAAGTCCGCACTTTACAAAGATACTTCCTCTAAGAGATCCATACCTGACTGTTGGACCTTGCTGCATGCTCTGTTCTTGCTTACCAGACCAAGGTATTCTTCAATCTGACTTCCGGTAAATATACACCATGTCCTGCGGATGTGTGGAGTGGTCTTTGTTGCCATCAATGACAACACCAATGAAGCCACACATTGTCTCTTGCCAACAGGGGATAGGGGTCACAACCTCTGTCACAGATTGAAATATTCAAGGACAAAAAAAGGTTGAAAATCAGGAAATGATAGCATTTTTTTTTTAAAAAAGGTTGAAAACCAGTAAATGGTAGCCTTTTTCAAAAAATAAAAATAAAAATGAGGAAGATGGAAAACCAGTAAATGGCCATCTTTCTCAACCAGGGGGATTGAATACCAGTAAATGGTGGTTCCCTTCTTCTTGCAGGATTTTAGTAATTGATCTACAGAGCCAATCAGGCACCAGGAGCCACTAAGACACATCTCTGTCGCAATCTAGGAGCACCTCCAGTGCTTCACCAATAAGGAATCATTTTAAGGAATAAAAGATGAAGGAGGGGACCTACCTCTCCAGGTATCAAAGTGGGGACATCATTTGATGATGTCAACATGACTCATCCTCCACTTTTTGAAATAAACAATGGTGAGGTTAGCGCACACATCGTTAGCAATCAAAAAGACAATTGCTACCGCATGGGCAAGTCATCACATATATCTCTCCTGATGTCACTTGACATCATGTCATTTCCAAATCCACTCAGTGGGAAGGATTTTAGGCCACATGACAATGAAGTTGCTGATGCCAGTCTAAGCCATGCAGGGGCTGCTCACTTGCTAGGTCATATCAAACCTCATCAAAGTCACGACGTATCAACTAAGTACATCGGCCCATCATCATGAAAAGTGATCCAGGTAATTTTCTCAAGTTAAGTTAATTATTATTGTCTTATCATTTCTATTTTTAGATGCAGTTACTTCGACACATGTCCTTGCCATTATTTCCCTTTTTACTCATACATGCTGCCTTAAATGCCACGCTGTCGGCCTTTCTCCAGAGTGTCAGATCATTCCCTGCCATTATGAAAACAATCACTTCATAACTAATTTCAAACTACCTTCCCATAATCTAAGTAGTTGCAATTAAGCAATATCAAACCTAGTTCAAAAATTGCAAAATTTCCCAAAACCTCAGAGGTAATCTTCAAGTTTTACTACCATAGTCTTTCATAAGGTAGAAAGAAAAAAGGGAAAGAGACTACAGAGGAAATTAAGGGAAGGTTCAACCAGAGGAGGTGAAATAAGACAAGAAGATGGGGGTGAAAAAGAAGTCAGAGCCAGAGAGTGTAACAGGTCTGCTGCAAGACCAAGCTGTAGCGGACATCTTAAGGAATGCTGGGTGGTTGGAATTTTTGGAGAAGTTTGAAGGATTTCAGTAGCACATTGTAGATGATTTTCTGTGCAACTTGAGGAATAATCATACCATAGTGAGAGGGATTCAAATCAATGTCTCATCCATCATTATCAACCATATTTCAGGGCTACCGGAACAAGGTGAGAGGTTCTACCATCTAAAAACCCTGTACATTGATTTGATTAAAAATTTCTCTGAAGAAGGTGAACCTAAAATACAATTATATTTAAGCAAAAATGAAGTCAAAGGAATTGTTAGGACCTCACTTCCACAACCATGGCAATCTCTAGCTATGTGGTTAATGAAATATTTTACATGTGATGGGCTATTCTCTATAGGTTTAGGACCAATCATGAAAATGTTATTTTTTCTAAGCCATGGGCATGCCCATCTAGCATAAATATCTCAAACTTTCTATATTCTACTATTATAGCCTTGGCAGACAAGTATCAATAGGGGAAGGGTCCCATTAAAAACCACAACCTCATTTTCTTGATTGTAAAACATCATTTCCTATCCCAAGCTGATGGAGAGGCTTTATGGCAGGCATTTTTAGAAAACAAATCACATGACAGGACACTAGGCAGAACTCAGGGTATAGATGAGACTTCCACTACTTAGCAAGATGAGGAAGCAATGCATCCTACCTCCTCCCCAGCTACTGAAAAAGGCAAGAGCAAGAAACAAACAATGGAGGAAACACCAGCTTCTGCCCCTGTTACTAACAACAAAAGAAAAAGGGAAAGAAGTTTTGGGAGAAACCTCAACTACCACAGAACAACTGAAAGAACCTATTACATAGCAACTCTTCCATATGACCCACTAAGTAAAATGAAGGATAACCTTGGCTGAGGAGTCCATTCCAACTAAGCAAACAAGGGAAGCTGTCATTATGGAAGAGGGAATTACACTGGCCTCTACCCAGACTTCTAGCCATAGAAAGAAAAGGAAAGGAACAGGGCAAAGTAAGAAAGAAAAAAGAACTCCAAAGACACCTGAGTCCAGCAAACATTACAGGGCCGAGGAAGAATCTGACGATTCAGATGAAGTCCCTCTGATTAGGAAAAGAAAACAAAGAAAGGTAGTTAAGGAAACTTCCCTAGAGTCACCTATTCATCGAAGGTCTCAGACTCTAGAGCCACATCATTCCCAAGCTTTGGAGATAGTAGACAAAGAAACCTTCACTATTTCTTTAGACTCTGAGAGTAATACACCTTCTTCATAGACTCAAGCCCTACCGGTGCTATAGAGAAGCCAGAGAAAGAGACAGCCTACTCAGGCTGAACAGGATATAGCTCTCTTAGCTGAGGTCCTCATGGGCTTCTGAACTTCCACGGTTAAGGCTGGACCTTCATTAGCGCCAACATTTGTAGATGTAAGCCAAGAGGAAGTTCAGGTTAAGGAGACTTTAGGGGAAGATGAGAAGGAGACTTCAGGGGAAGATGAGAAGGAAAAAGAAGATGCAACTGACAATGTGGAGCAAAACATTGAAACCCCTGATGAGGAACTGATAGAAGAGGGAGAAATAGGGAGTTACTCTCACCCCTCTAATCAAGAGGATATAGAGGTTCCAAGAGAACAACAACTATTAGAGGAAATTGATAATCTAAAGAGATTGTTGTGGGGGAAAAACTTAATCATCACTAACCTCAAAAAGGTCATGAAAGAGAAATAAATGGAACAAAAGTAGATAATTGAAGGGCTGCAAGTAGAACTCAAGGACAAACAAAGGATAATTCAGGAGAAAGAGGTGGAAATAAGAGAAAAAGAAGAGGAAGCAGCACAAAATATCAGATAAAAAGAAGAGGAAGAAGCACAAAATATTTCTAATATTGTGAAAGCTAGAGACAATAGTCTCACATTAATTGCAACACTCATTGAAAAGACACAAGGTCAACCCAAACAGTTAACATGGGCCAATAACAAGATAGAATATCAGGAAGAATACATTCATGAGATGATCACCCTAGCTGCAACCATGGAATAGGGGATTCAAATAGACCCATACCTAGGGGCGGTTCCAATAGATATTCCTAAGGCCCTATTTCATTGGGCAAGAAGATGTTAGGAATATGAGGAAAGCCAAATCAATGTCCAAATTGATGGACCAATAGAATCAATATTGGATAGGTGGCCATTTTAGACCTCCTCTCATTATTGAGCCTCTGCCTATATGGGTAGAACAGATGGAAGATGCCAGATTTCAATAATGGATTAGGCAGGTTGAGCAGTTCAGGGGGAATGGCAATACAAACAACACTACTTGGCCTATATATGCAAATAACTTCAATTTGAGATAGAATATTCTACCTAAATAAGTCTAGGTTATGAAGAGTAGGAGGGCCTGCTAACCTTCAAGTTTAGGGGGAATGATGAGTGCTAGGTAGCATCCAAAATAATATACCCTTTTTACCTCTCTTTTCCATCCTTCTTATTCTGTTGTCCTGGTAATTGCACCATAGTAGACTGATAAGGTTTGTCCTAATTACATTAATGAGAGATGAATTACCAAAAGTCACGTGATTTTTGATTGAAGGACTAATGTGTAGCAAATTAATGGAAATATGCAGAAAATTCTCTCTTTTTGTGTCTACAGGTGCAGTTGTATGGACAAAGGCAATTTTGAGCATCTTCGGAGATGGTCCTAACAGTCTCCAGAGCTAACATGAGGGATACTACACCAATCTCCAATGTTTTTCCATTATGATTGGAGATATTTTGAAATAGGAGGACCAAGGGTGGATCATCTTTGGAGCTGGATAGAAGTCATAAGATCATCTCTAGAGCTACAAACAAAAGTACACACCTTCGGAGCCCTCCTTAATACAATGCAGAGTTTCCAGCCCCGCTATCAGTCAACACTTTTGGGGGCAATTGGAGTGCTTCGGGGATTACTCAGCCAACACCTGAATGATCGGGCAAAGACTCTAGTTGACTACTAGAGGTCTAATTCCTCTTTTATTGATTTTGTATGAATTCTTAAAAGACTTATTAAATACCTATATTTGCAGGGCCTTGTTGCCCAGTTGTATTTAAACTAAGACTCTAGATTTAGTGGGACTGTTGTACCACTAAAGTCTATTTTAGTTGCATGATTTTACTCTACAGTTAAACAATGGATAGAATAAGAGATCGATGCTATCTCATAGATGAACTAATAGTTAGAGTAGAGTGATATCTCATCACTTGATTTGATAAATAGATATATAAGGTAGAAGCACGATAGGATGATTATCATTGAATTGTTGTAATCTCAATTTTTCTAGATTGGATATATTTTCTAAATACAAAGCATACTGATGAAATTAGAATGAAGAGAGATTGTGATACTTTATTCATGTACTAATTTATTTCTTTAGTATTCAGTCCTGAGGACGAGGAGCAAGGGCCCACTCCCACCATTCAAGATAGGAGGCTAGTATTTGTTTGTTCATTATCTTGTTTCAGATTCTACTTAGAAAAATAGTTATTGCTTTCACATAGATAAATGTATGTTTTAGATGTGTAGATTAGAATAGGTCAATATTAGCAAGATTTTGTTTCAACTTTACTTCCAGTACTTTCAGAATTTACTTTCATAGCAGATAAATTAGCAATATTAATTTCTAGAGAAAATAAGATTAGCAGAATTAGTTAAATAGACTGGTAACTATAGGATCCCTAATTGCAGATAACCGAGGACATAGCTCTGGACTTGACACATGAAAACATGATTAAATTCCAAGGACCAACGACCCTTGTCACCAATCTTTCCATAATTAAAACATTTAAAGGGTAACTTACCTTTGTATTTGCCAATACCTTCCTTCAATCTTCTCACAAAATTTTTGTCAACTTCATCAGAGCTTTCATCTTCAACAACAACTTCTTTCTTTGGAGTATCACTACCAAACTCTCTCATTTCAAAGGTAGTAAGGGAACCAAATAATTTGTCTATAGTGTATGTATCCAGGTCTGCATTCTCCTAAATGTCAAATACCTTATGACTGTAAGATTTGGGAAAAGATCTCAGGACCTTTTTCACAACCTCATCTTCTTTCACTTCTCCACCAAGACCTTTAATGCCATTGAACGCTTCATTCACTGGGAGCATATATCCAACAATGTCTTCATCCTCTAAAATTTTTAGGTTCTCAAATTTACTCTTGAAGATCTGCATCTTGGCTTTCTTTCTTTCTTATCTCCTTCATAAATGGTTTTAATTTTATACCAAACTTCTTGAGAAAAATTGCAACTCATTACCTTTCAAAGCTCTAAATTAGCTAACCCACTCATGATGGCAAACTTTTCCTTGGCATTGTTATCATACTTCTTAACTTCATCTGCATCTATAGGAATAGTAGCAGGAATTGTGTAACCAGTCTTGATAGAGTCCCAAACACTGAACCATACAAAATTGATATAAGCTTCCATCCTTAGCTTCCAAAAAGCATAATTTGTCCCATCAAACCTAGGCATCTTGTTGGATCCATTTTATGCCATCTCAGACCTTCCTCAAGTGGTTAAGCTTCCCTCAGAGGAACTTGGATCTGATACCAATTTTTGAACACACCAAGATACTAAGAGGGGGGTGAATCAGTATCAAAATAATTTTCAATTTTAACAACTTCAACTTATCTGGAGTAGATTAAAACTTAATCATCACAACATGAACATGAAAGATTAACACAATGCACATCAACACATGATGCTAGATATATGTGGAAAACCCTAGAAGGGAAAAACCATGGTGATGATTAACTCACAATATATATGAAGCTCAAATAACAACTTTGTTTTAGGGATACAACCCAAGGAAGCTTCTACTCCCTGAAGAACTTTGATCTAGGGTCACTCTCAAGGAAGCTTCTACTCTGTGAAGACTTTGTTTTAGGATCACTCCCAAGGAAGATTCTACTCCCTAAAGACTTTGGTTTAGGGTCACTCCTAAGGAATCTACTACTCCCTGAATTGAGAACACACTTACAAAAGATTACAGTATGACAATCTTTCTATTGTCTAAAAACTGACATTGAAACTCACACTTTTGATGATTGCACTTTTGCCTCTTCACACTTTCTTCTAATGATCTGATCAGCTAGGCACACTCTATAATTGATCACTATCACAAATATGTCTTCAAGATGAATCTGGATAGAATCAACAACTTCTTCCCTTTCTCCTCATGTCACACATCAACAATGCATTCATTCTATCTATTATCTGCTTGTAAACCTTTTCAATCAACTTGCAATCACACCTCTCCTGACTCAATTTGATTCACTATTTATACATGATATTACACTAATTACATTGCTTGTCGGCTAGATACAACATGAAAAATACATTTACAAGTAGGCCAGACAACACACAATATGAAACGTGTAGAAGATATGTCCTAAGTGAAACCACACATTACACCAGTAGAAGATCCATGCCTTTTGGACCCCAACACTTGCTTAACCAAGTCCAAAAAATCCTTCACAACTTCAAACACCAAGGAATTACATCCGTAGACTCCGCTCATTTGGAAATAGGACAGCTTTAAGGAAAACACATGAAGACTTGAAGTATAATGTCCACATCAACTTGAAAACCTTGTACAGTATAGGAAACAAGAAAGATCTTCATGAAAATTTTCCAGATGAGACCACATAACTCATACAACATCCCCAAATATTCCTTTCCATCACACATCCAATAATTGTGCCACACAACATCAATCACTAACTCTGAAAACAATCTGTCATCCGGAACACACTGCAACATGCTTTCATTTGAAAAACTAAGTTGCGAACCACCAAGAACCTTGAAGCTGCAAGGAATCATGAAATACACATCCATAAACATGTCCTCAAAACCACAAGGGCAATCATTCATTTATGGAGGAATGTAGAGCTTTCTAACAGGCCTTCAACACTAGCATACTCTTTCCAGAACACAAGCAGCTCCTCTATCATGCATAACTTTCACATCAAAAAGGAAAATGATATGAAAACTTGGAATTATCACCTTCACAGCATCTTGAACACAATTCTAGAACCGCATGGCCATATTTGCAAATGCAGAGGAATGCAGAGCATTCCACTATCCTACATAGAACATCTTCACAGAAATAACACTGTCTTTAATCAGTCAACAAAAAAACACTCTTCTGGTAATGTAATCATCATGGAAATTGGAACATACATAATTCAGGCCATCAGTAGCCTATTTGATGTGGCACTTCAAGGAGCTGAGTTCACTTGGTCAAACTGGATAGTCGAGGAAGACTTAATATAGGTGAAACTAGATTGGGCCATTATCTCGTTGGATTGGTTTTAGGAGTATTTTGTCTCCTTAACTCCCTAGACTAGGATAGGGTCAGATCACTGCCCTATCTCTTTCTTGGCTGATAAAATTGGAAAGAAGAAAAGGTTTCAGTTCAGATTTGAAAAGATGTGGCTTAAACATCTAAACTTACAGTAGAAAATAAGGGAATGGTGGTAGATCTCGATTCAAGGTTTAGCTATGTTTAGAGTGACTAAGAAGTTAGCCAATGTCTAGACCAACATTCATAAATGGAACAAAAGTTCCTTTGGGCATATTTTCAAGAATAAGTAGTTAGTCAAAAGTAAACTCGACACTATTCAATAACAAATAAGGATGGAAGTCATGGGTAGAGAGTTACAGAATCAAGAAAATGATCTCTTATCTAATCTTCATGATATTATTTCTAAAGAGGAAGAGTTCTGGAAACAAAGGTCTAGGGTAGTTTGGCTCAAAAGTGGGGATCAGAATAGGAAAATTTTCCATTTATCAACCCTCAAGCACAGAAAAACTAATAAAATAAGAATAACCCAGACTAATGGCAACAAAATTAAAGATGAGAAGGGACTCCAAGAGGCTGCAAATGGATTTTACTCAGGGTTGCTTAAAGAGGATCCCCCCAAGATCTTGAAGAGAGTGTGTTAGAGGTCATACCGAAAATCATCTCGATGGAGGACAACAAAAGGTTAACCAACAGTCCTACAGAGAAAAAAGTTCACCTGGCTATCTTCTCCTACAAAGGAAATAAGGCCCTTGGCCTAGATGGTTTTCCCCCCTTCTTGTTTTAGGTGTTTTGGAGTATTGTGGCCAAAGACATGATGGAAGCTATGAGAGAATTCTTTGGCAGTAGGAGATTGCTCAAGGAGTTGAATACCACATTCATCGCTCTTATTCCTAAGAAGCCTGGAGCCAATTCCTTTTTTGACTTTAGGATTATTAGCCTATGTAACTCTCTGTATAAAATATTTTCGAAGGTTCTTACTTCTAGGCTTTGGGTTATTCTTTTGAAGATCATTTTTTACCAACAAAGTCATTTTATGATGGGAAGGCTGATTCTAGACTCCATCATCATGGTTCATGAGAATATCCATTTGTTAATGGAGAACAATAAAGAAGGGTTTTTCCTCAAGTTGGACCTCATGAAGGCTTATGACAGAGTGAACTAGAGGTTCTTATTGAGGGTTTTATCTACATTTGGCTTCACCCAAAAGTTTCTGGATTTGGTGTCTCAGATGATTGCCTTGCCCAAATTTTCTGTGTTGGTCAATAGTACCTCTTGCAGTTTTTTCAATTCTTCCCAAGGGATTAGATAGGGGGATCGATCTCCCCCTTCCTATTTATTATAATGGTTGAGGTGCTAGGCCACAACATCTCTAAAGTTGTATCCTTAGGGACCGTTCAGGGAGTCAGTCCTTCATTAGTTGGTCATTCTTGTTCTCATCAGCAGTTCGTTGATGATACCATCATCATGGGAGAGGAATCAGTTGCTAAAGCTAGAATTTTCAAATAAATCTTGTTTAGATATGAAGAAGCCTTGGGATAGAAGATAAGATTACCAAAGAGCACATTTGTCTTTACGAACACCCCTAAGCAGAGACAAGAAAAAATTGCCAAAATTCTTAATTGTAAAGTGGAATTTTTCTCCTCTACTCACCTCAGTTTACCTCTATATGAAAAAAGGTTTCAAAATCCTTTTGGTTGGGACTGGTGGATCACTTCGATGCAAATTGGCTGGCTGGAAGGGGGCTCTTTTAAGTCAAGCAGGAAAGATTCAATTAATAAAAGCTACTCTATAGAATATGCCGGTTTATGCTATGAGCCTCTTCAAAATGCCAGGGAAATACATGGAGAAGATTGAGCTGATCCAGAGGAAATTCTTATGGATTGGCATGGAAGAGAAGAAGAAAATATCTTTGGTGGCTTGGGACCTCATTTATAAGCCTAGGAAATAGAGGGGACTCAAAATTAGGAAGATCAAAAAATTCAATCAAGATTTAATGGCTAAGATAGCCTAGAGACTGATCAGGGAGAGGAACAAATGGATTGATATAGTGAACCATAAATACCTCACTGGGTCCCATAACTTCCATGAAGTCTTAGAAGTTGATAAGGAGACTCTTCTGGATGGCTCTAACATTTGGAAAAATATTATTGTTAGTAGAAACTTAATAAGAGGGGGCATTAAGTGGAAGGTTAGGAATGGTAATTCTATTCAATTCTGGGAGGATCTTCAGTATGGGGACACAAAGTTATCTAATTTGGTGTAGGTCACACCTATCAAGGAGCTATGCATTAGAACTGTGGGTCAATGGGTGGTGGATTACATGATGCATGGTAGGTGGAAGAATCCCTTTGAGATGAATCCCATTATTAACAATCTTCAGGTCTTCCTCCCGCATTTCCACTTGCCTTGATTGCAAATAGAGGATGAGCTAGTTTGGAAATCTTCCCCTTTAGGTAACTTATTGATGGAGTTTGGTTTCGAGTTGATGCTTCATGCTTTGGCCACCATACCTTTTTGGACCAACCTTTGGATTTCAGATCTCATTCTGAAAATTAATATTTTTTTCTGGCTTATGGTTTAGAACAAAATTTTAACCATTGACAATTTGTGCAAACATGATTTTTCCATTCCTAATAGGTGTGCTTTATGTTTGAATCAATTGGAGTTAGTGATCCACCTAATGATCAGGTGTGACTTCTCAAGAGACATATGGGGTAAGATTCTCTCTTTGGAACTTGGAATGGGTCTTTCCTAACTCCTTACAGGACTTGGTTGCCCAGTGGAAAGCACCTTCCCCAAATTCTAAACTTAGATTTCTATGGTCCCTTACTCTCCCCCATGTTGCGTGGGGAGTTTGGAAAGAGAGAAATAATAGGATCTTCCATGAGACTTCAATGCTTGTTGATGGTGTGACGGTGAAAATTATGAGGGCTATAAAGAAAAACTTCACTCAAGGTATGATGGACAAAATCTAGACTAGGCCGAAGGATCTCACTTCAAATTATGATAAGCAAGTATCTTCTAATTGGTACTTAACGGTTGATATCTCTATTCTGTTTAAGAAGATTAAGAAGGCTAAAGATCAGGTTAAATGGAAGACCCCACCTTTAGGGTGGGCAAGGTGAACTTTGACGGGGCGGCCAAAGGGAATCCTGGACCGATTGGAAGTGGGGGAGTGTTAAGAGATGATAAAGGTAGGTTTATTTTGGTTGTGGCACTCCCATTGGGAATCCAGTCTAATCACTATGTCGAAGCTGTGGCAACCTACCATAGCATTAAGCTAGCGTACGAGAAAGGTTATAAAAAGGTCTAGGTCAAAGGGGACTCACTAAATATCATAAATTGCCTAAAGGAAATCCAAGTCCCAAGTTGGACCATTCAAATGTGATAAAGGACTCTATTCAAATGTTAAATTATTTTGAAAATTCATTAATTTCCCATATATTTCGAGAAGGAAATGGGTTTCCTGACGTAATGGCCAATGATGGAGTGATTTCCCATGATATCAAATGGTGGGAAAAGCTATCAGACATGCCAAGTGAGGTGAAATCTATTATGATTAATGAAGGAATTTTTGACAACTTCAACATTATTTCTAAGAGTTAATCTGATGATAACTCTATAGTAGCTTGCACACTTTTTGGGTAGGCCGAAGACCCTTTTGGTTAAAGTAGGAAAAATTCCATTGCTTTTGCATAAGTTGGAGAATTTTGAAAGAGACAACCTAAGAGCAACTAAATGGGAGGAGACAAGAATAGGATGGAGCCTTGCTCTTGTGATGGGGTCCGTAGGAGGCCCCATTTGTGGAAAATCATGATGGATGGGAGGCTTGTCCCCATAATGGAGAACTTACATAGGTCAGACCTGATTGCTACAAATATGTTTACAAAAGGGTGGTGGGACAAAAAAGTTAAGGCCTATGGGATAAAGATTGAGATTATAGAAGATTTCATAATTGGCATTACTGGCCTGTCAGTGAATGGGAGAAAAGTTTTTAAGGATTGTAAAGCAGGAGAGGAAGTGTTGAAAGCCTTTTTCAAAGGAAACAAGAGGAACCTTCTTGTCAAGTTCAACTTGGGAGGCTATGAGAGGAAATCCATCAAGTCTATTTGGGAAGAAGTGGAAGATGTTATCATGCGCTACATTACCCTTAAAGGTAGGTTTACTACTGTTTATAGTTATCATTTCATGCTCCTGAATCACTTTAGACATAAAATGGTTGTTTCTTTCCCATATTATCTTTTATCATCTCTGGAATTTGCCATAAAAAAAAACTAGAGAAACCCTAGGCTACCTATTCTGCATGATGGCTTACTTCTACTCATCATGGAGTGCATAAAAACCCTGGTACCTAGTGTGGAGATAAAGGGGAGTTTTGTGAAGAAGGGAAAGAATCCCATTGTGGACTACTCTATTTCCATCAATGGCAATACTGAGGAAGAATAAGAGGACCCAGATTGGACTGGGGAATAGGTTTCTATGGAGGTTCTCTCCACTCCGCTATCCTCTAAGGTAGAGGAGGGGAAATGTCCAAAAAGAGAAAAAAGAATAGTGATAAGAGAACCCCAAGAAAATAGAGTAGAAAAGAGGACTCTTAGTCCACGGGCTCTACCTTTGGGGATAAAGGAGATGAAGCCCATATATGGAGGAGAAGGGGATTAAACAGAAGAAAGAAAAGAAGAAGAAAGGTAAGAAAAGTTAGGAGGAAATTGATGTCTCTATTGAAAAAAATACTGGTGAGAAAGGGAAGAAAGGTAAAAGGATGAAGTTCAAAATGGGGATGGATGAGAATCCTAAAGAGGATAGGTCAAGGGCACAGTGACTGAAGATCCTGGGATCAGCATGTCGTTTCCTCAAATTCCAGACCCATGCAGTAATCTCCCCAGGAATTTTTCTTTCCTTTTGTCTTTAGCTACGAACAAGGAGGAGCTCTCTGAGGCTTTGGGGATGGTGAGGGAAGTAGTTGACATTCAACACAGGTTAATTAAGTGTATTTTCATAGAGATAAACATGATTAATATTTGACTCACTTCTATACAACAAAGGATGGGGAGTGGTGTTGAAATTGATGATAGGTTGGATGAGGAGATTCAATTGTCTTAGGAAGCCATCCTAAAGGTTGGACCTGGTTACTCACAACTAGAAACATGACACCCACTTGAACAATGTGGAAACCGAAGTGCAAGATATATTAAGAAAAATTTGGAAAGGATGCTGAAGATCAACAAATACACCATGTAGAACAACATAGAAGGAATAATAATCCTCACCAAAAAGCTAAAGGAGATGAAGGAAGAACACATGGAAGGAATGGGGGAGGAGAAGGACACTGAGGGTAAGATACATAAAACAAGGAACAAAGGAAAATAAGGTAAGAGCAATGAATAGGGGGGCCTGAGCTCTAGGACCTGTGGAAGAAAAAATAAAGAATTATATTCCAAGAGGAGAAGGAAAATATTTTGGTCTTCGCAAAACTTCATGAAGAATTTTATAAATAGAAATTGGCTACTGCTAAAACTCTTAAAAATATGTGACCTTGCTAACAGGATTTGGAAGGCTAGCTATATGGTGTGCTATTGTCTCTTTGCTGGTAGTATCTATAATAGGTTTAATATTTAGGCCTATTTTTTTTCTTTAGGTGTTTTTTGTCTTTGGGTTGCTATCCTACTATGTTATATCTTTAGGGTAGCATCTAGTTGTAGGGTTTCGGGGCCCCTTCAAAACCTATTTTACCCCTTTTATTAAAAACAACTGTTATTTGACATGGGATAGTTTATATCATATAGAGATAATAAGGATGCATAAAACTATCTTCCTTGTCTACCGGTTATACGGTAAGAATATATAGAGAAATACCTCTGTCAAGGTTGATTAACAACAAGGTTAAACTAACACTAAGTTCTTTGATATCTTACTTTCCATTTGGCAATTAAACAATACTTCATTCTATCCTCACTTGCAAATATCAATAGTCTACACAAACATTGTTTCGACATATTATATGGGATAAAATATGCTTATCTATAGGGTTTAATAGGAAGAACATTATCCACAGTTGCGTTCCTTACTCCCAAAACTTGAGTTTCAATCCCTCCTTCCTTCTACATTGTGCTTCCCAGCATGAAAGAATACATTCTAAATCCTCCTCACACTTAGTTATGCACAACACAATTAATACATCCTACTACTCTCCCTAGTCATCTGTGGCCTTGCATGCAAAAATAAGGGGAGTATGGAGCTACTGCTCCTCCCCCACTTCCCAAGCATCTAGGCAGAGTATGTTGGGTGATAAAGAATTTACCTTTTTTACTAGACATTATACTTAGACCAAAACTAAGTCTTAAAAGAATAATTAAAAATAAACAAAAGTACACCTACCATATAGATGTCACTTAATGCATTCCTTCAAATGCTCTAATTATGCTTATTTTCAAGCACAATTATCAACAATGGAGACTCACAAAGTTGACTTAGTCCTAATCGACAAAATTGGACTTGTCTGGTTGATTACTTATGTCGACTCGACATTCACAGGTATACACTACCTTACTATTTGTTGATGGAGAAGATTTAGCCATGGACTTTGACGACGACAAAAATTAACAAGTATAAAATGATCTCAATGCTAAAAATATTTCTAAGATGACCAAAGACATAGAGATTAAGACTTAATCCAAATATGGAAATTAAGACTAAATCCAAAATTGGCTTATCCTCTAATAAGTATGTGTGTGTGCATTCCCAAATGGCATTTAAGGATCATTGTATTCACATGATCTAGCATCCTCTCCATGGTGATACTATCTCTCCTCATCTTGGAGGGGGAAAAACACTATTCCTGCATCTACCTTAGCCATACAATGGTAGTTAGTCCATTACATTATTTAACCATGTGCTTAATAATAACATCAGAAACAATTATTCTTTGCATATAAACTAATATAATCAAATGCATTATCTATAATTACTTTAATCATAATATTTTCTTTGACTAATTATTTCTCTTCTCAAAAATAAAAATGATAAGTATTTTTGTTTATAAACGGGGTGTGACACCTGGGGTGCAGTACCCATTTGAATTGGACTTCTATTCATGCCCCTCCATTAATGCTGCCAAGGCCACTGATGATGAGATGGAGGTAATGGTCAAATTTTGATCCAAATGGTAGAATTAAGAAGTTACTTGGTATTGTCATACATCATGGGCCTTATTTGGAGGATTTTTGGGCCAATTGTAAAGATGAATCTGAAGTGAGAAAGAGAGGTTATTATATGCTAACTGCCTATCAAAAAATTCCTTCAAAGTTAGAAGGATGTTCCTCCAGAATTGTCAGATGATGATAATGTATTGAATTCTACTTATGACCTTAAAAGGGTGGATGACGATCCCCTACCTAAGATAAATCGATCTTTGAAAGAAAACTTGTCCAATGAATCTACCAGCCAAACATTTTTGGATTTTAGCACTGCTTGGTTGGATACTAAAATTGCTCAATTGGACAAGACCAAAGGTAAAGGGAGAAAAGATAAAAGGCCAAAAACGAAAGAGCTAGCTTCCTCATCATGTAAAATATATAAGAAGGGAAAGAAATATACAAGGAGAATTAGAATATTTGTTGGAGATGTAACACCGAAACAACTTCAAGAAGCCTTTCATAAAGAAAATATTATTTATTATACTGCAGAGGTAGGAGTTATAGCTAGCCTAGGAGTAACTCCTTTGGTGCAAGTTCTTCCAACAAGGATGGCAATGGGTCAATTTCCAGGTCAAGGAGCAAAAGAATTACAACAAGATGTTCAAGAGCCTCTAAAAGAGGCAACTAAACCACCAATGCAGATAGTCCCTATTCCTGCTCATCATGAAAGAACTATAGCAGGGGTACTAGAAGAGCGAGTAGAGAAGGTGATATATGAAGAAGATGATATAATGTATCCTCCACCAATTGCTCCTACTATTGAGATTCATGTAGATTCCCTTGAGAAGCATGCAACTTCTTCTCCAAAATAGAGTCTAGAAGAAGAAATCCCTGAGCAAGAAGAGATAAGAGAAACATTTGAAGGGAATGTTCAAGATCCACAAGAGCCACCAGTTAAAAATTTGACTCTTGACAAGGAAGTTGATCAGGAGGAGATTGATAAAGAAACTTCAATTGCCCAAAAGGATCTCCAAGAAGAAATGATAGAGAAAGAAGTGAATAGGATGGAGATAGATAAGGAAGCCTCTACAACACAAGAGCACTTCCAACAAGAATTAATGATAGAGGAATTGCCTAAAGAAGAGGATGTGCATGAAGAAATGGATCAAGATAAGTCTATCTCCACAAAACCACCACAACAAGAAGAACAAATGGATATACATAGCATAGAGAAGAGGAAATCTTGACTCCTAGGGAGAAAGAAGAGTTGATAGAAAAAATAGAAAGGAAATTACTCCTATTGATAAACCTTTACTCAATGTTTCTACAGAGGAGGAAATAAATAAGGAAATTCCTCAACAAGAGGCTCATCCAAAAGAAGAGACCCTAGATCTTCAAGAAGAATAGGATTAAGCGAAAGAGATAGACCAAGGGGATGAACAAGTTTATTAGGAAGATCCTACTTTCCCCACTTGGTTAAAGATAAACTTGGAAAAAAGGCAAAAATTAGTGGGCAAACCATTGAATCTACAAGCCATCACAGTTCAAGTGGAAAAGGAGAGAACCCCAAGGAAATGTAGAACCCTCTCTACTATAAGGAAAAATAAATTGGGTGATAGGATAGAAGAAATAGCGACACCCTTGGTGGACAAAGATGATAGAGATATCTCTATATCTGATTATGAAATATCTAGCGTGAATTTGGGTAGGTAGACAAGGGCAGAAGGAATTGCTTCCCTAGGATCTGTAGTTGACATAGTTGTCTCCAAGATGAACAAAGACAAAAAAAAAAAGAGGACTTGAAACTGCAACTAAGACAAATGAAGACTTTTATCAAGGAGCTCATCACTTCCATATCCCAACATAAGACCTAATATCTTCATATGCACCAATTTTGATGATAAAATGGGAAATTGATACTTTACAGTTAATAAAGAAAAGATAAAATGCTATCAATGGATAATAAGGTCTTGGACCAAGGCTACATGTATTATAAACAAGCCTATTAGTTATAAAAACAAATAGATTCTTTCATAAATAACTTTAGTGTAGAAGAAGATAAAAATGAACTAAATCTTAGGTGTTTGAAGGAATTGAATAAATTAACCCCATCAAAATTGAAATCTAAAGACATCCTCTAGGACGAAGAGCTAGGTTTTGTTAACAAGTGTATTAATATACTTAACATTAGGATAGATGTAATGATTGAATATAAACCTAGTAATTTGCAAGCCCCAAAGGACATGTATCAAGCTTTGGAAAATTTTGAAAATTTTTTAAAGGATGTCGTATGTCCTAAATTTCATTTGAAAGACAAGCAAAAGTTGGATACAATAGAAGTTGCAAAAGAGGCCCTAAGGAAGAAAATAGAAGATGAATTGAATGGTTCCTTAGATTTTGATAAGACTAGTCCAGGGTATGTGCATGGAAATGGGGGGCTAAAAGGGGGTCAAAAGTGGCCACTTTTTTATGAAATTGGTAAAAAATAAACATGGATGAGAAATTGAAGATATTCATGCTCAAAATTAGAAGGTGTGATAGGAACAAGATTTGTGGTGCTCAGAATCTAGTTTCTAAACTACTAATTTTTTTTTTAATAAAAATGGTAGGGAATAAGAGGTTCAAATAGGGAGAGCACACAAAGTGCTCTTGTTTTTGTTAGAAAAATATAACATAGTGTCTGGTGTGCCCACCCCTAAAATGTTGACTTTTTTTAAGTATTTCAAAAACCACTGTAGTGGAAAATTAGCTAACATCATGTAATTTATTCTTGATTATTCTATTAATTTTTAAATGAATATGACTTTTTATGAATTTTCAAAGTGGACACATCTTGAAAAATAAAAATTTGAGCGTGCTCCCCCCTATTTTTTTTGAAAACTAATCAAAAAATCAATCTTTTAAAAAGTGTATAGAATTGAGTCTTGAATCTAAAAATGTAATTTGTTTCAAATTTCAATAAACATGTAAAAAATGACACCAAGAATACTAGACATAGTTTTTCTACAAAAAAGAACACATTAGCAAAAGAAATTCAAGATTGAAACCTTAATATTATTAGAGTTTTGAAAAACAAACACGGTTAGAAAGATAATAAAAAATTGAAGTCATCCTGACATTTTTTTATATTGACATTGAAAAATGTGTAAACCTGATGCAGAGAACACTTGGGATTTGGTTGATTTTCTAAGTTTTGTTGAAAATACATCCTTGACATCCAAAGTTATGTCCAACCCTTTGGGTTGGATGCCCAAGGAAAATCCAACCCTTAGGGTTGGAATTTCCCAAAGCAGTCAAAATCGTGCTCGTGTTATAACACCAACACACTATAATGCGCTCGTGTTTAAGAGTAGTTAACATGCCTTGTATGATAACAAATCGTCCAACTTCTTTCACTCTAGAGTAGGCTCATGTCTAGGTTAGGTTAGGGCTATATGCATGAAATAAACATTTAAGTATAAGTAGCATTTACATATGGACATTTACTTCCTTATACTTTATGTTATATTTCATGTATATAGTTTCAGGATGTTTGATAATAGTTTTAGATCTCTATGAGTTATAATGCAGATTCTAGGTTTTGGAGGATTGTATAATTTTTTAGACTTAGTCAAATTTCAGTAATCAATAGGATCCTATCATCTTATAGTTGTCTAAGGGTAGTTGTAACTATTCAAAAGCATCATCAAGCCTCTCCTTAGAAATAGGATGACCTATTCTTATGCAAGAGACTTGGCAAGGAACTTTGCAAGAAAAATACTAAGTCAAGTTCAAGAATGTGGTAGTCCTCTAAGAATTTTCCAAGAGATTTTTAAGATTGAAGACCAGGTCACCTTCTTTAGAGAAAATCATGGAGATAAATAAGCCATGATTGTTGCTACCACACCCAAAGAGATAGTCAAGAGAGGTTAAGTGATGCATTCAAGAGGCATTCAAGACGCTTTGCCCCCTCGACCCCTACAAGGGGTGTTGCCTCTTGACCCCATGAGGGAGAACTACCACCTCAACCCCCGTAAGAAGCACTACCTATTAAACTCATTGATTTCTGCCACCCCTTGCTATCTCACTCCCTCCCCATCCATCTCTCTCTCTCTCTCTTTATCTACCCCACTTTCTATATTTCCCTCTCTCTAACTTCATCTCTCCCTCTCTCCCTCTCTCTCTTTCTATCTCTCCTCCCTCTCTCCCTCTCCCTCTCCCTCCCCCTCTCTATCTCTCTATGCCTACCTCCCTCTATCTGTTTATATCTCTGCCCCCTCTCTCCCTCTCTATCTTTCTATGTCTCACTCTCTCTATACATCTCTCTCTCTCTCTCTCTATATATATATATATATATATATATATATATATATATATATTTTTCCCAACTCTATCTCTCCATCTTTCCCTCTATCTCTTTCTATCTCTCCCTCTCCCTCTCCCTCTCCCTCTCTCTATTTTTCCCTCTCCCCTACCTCTTTCTATGTCTCTCTCTCTAACTTTATATCTCTATCTCTCTTTATCTTTCCCTCTCTCTAATGCTATCTCTATCTATCTCCATGTCTCCCTCTCTCTATCTCTTTCTATCTTTATCCCCTTGTCTCTATATTTATGCCTCTCCCTCTTTATCTCTCTATCTCTCTATCCTCTCTCTATCTCTATCTCTACCCCCATCTCTCTCTCTCTCTCTCTCTCTCTCTATATATATATATATATATATCTTTATAAATCTCTCTCTCTCTCTACCTATTTATATATCTCCCTTTGCCTCTCTCTCCCCTCCCTTTCTCTCTTTCTCTCTCTCTTTCTATCTCCCTCCCTATCTCCTTCTCTCCCTCCCCCCTCTCTCTATTGAGCTATATCTTCCCCCCTCTATCTCTCCCTCACTCTTTATCTCCCTATCTCTCCCCTCTCTATCTTTATCTTTATCTCTATCTCTATCTCCCTCTATCTATCCCTTTGTCTATCTTTGCTCCCTCTCTCCCCCCCTCCCCATGTCTCTATCTCTATCTATCCCTTTGTTTAGAGAGAGAGAGAGATAGATAGAAACACAGAGAGAGAGAGAGAGAGAGAGAGAGAGAGAGAGAGAGAGAGAGAGAGAGAGAGAGAGAGAGAGAGAGAGAGAGAGAGAGAGAGAGAGAGAGATGTGTTAAACTCATGCTTGTATAATTCTAATTTATATTTATTTTATATTTTGTTCATAATGACTAGTATCCTAAGATCTTAATTTCTAACAAGTAGGATTTTGGCTTTGGACATGATCAATTATCTTTTAAACAACATTCCTATATGTCATGAGCCATCCTTATGAGATTTGAAACCCTAAACTTGAAGATACCTTTTATGAGCTCCTCAATTTCCTTCCTTGCCTTGGCTACCATTCCTTTTTTTCATCCTACAAGACCTTTACATATTGTATCTTTTGATATATTCCCACCATAAGAGGTACTAGGAAGAGCAATTACTAGTCTTTGAGCTCAAATATTAGATTTGAGCTAAATATCGTTTTGAGCTTGGCCTTCTCCTCTCCAAGCTCTTGGTTCAACATATTTATGATTCTATTCATTTTTTAAAAATTCTAATCATGTGATTTGTCGCATGGGTTATCTATCTTTTCAAATCATTTTGTTTTGTCTAAAGGGCTCTCATTAGGTTAACGTTTTCATTCTAGCCCTTTGTTTCAAACTTCTAAGTCAAACCTACACCTGCACAAATTCTCCACAGGGTCCAAACCTCGAAAACCTTTCTTATCAAACTTTCCTATAAAAAAAACATCTTGGAAAATGTAAGCCAAGCTCTGAATCCCTAGCTCTTTACGCTTCGGCTTGTGAGCTCCAATGTGCAGGATATGCAAAGTCGTGTCGAGACCTCAAACTCCAAGGTAGGTGTGAATTAAAAGCCCAAATGTGCCAGTTTTCTTTATAACTCCTCATTTCCTTCATCCGTCTTGTTCCTTCTGTACACATGATCTTGGGCATTCATGAGCATTTCAATGTCCACGTGACTTCCTTGATGGTTGGAATTCTAGATTTCACCAGTAGATTTATTGATCTCATGCGTTCTTCATCAGATTTTATGATTTCTAGGTTTTTATTCTTTGGCTTTCTCCTTGCTCTTTCTTTTTCATTTTGACATTACGAATGCACTAGGGTTTGTCAATTTTGCATTTTATTTTAGTCTTTTGATCTTAAATGCATTTTTCGGATGGGAATCATGGTTAAAAAGGCATTTTACTATTCGATTACATCATTTCAAAAAACATAAGAACCCTAGTTCGGGTTTTGCATCCTTGGTTTTGCAACATTGAGTTCTGAGATATCGGGGAGTTTGCTCTAAACTGTAGAAGTGCAAATTTGAAAGCTAGTCCCAAATCTCTAAAATTAACCTTAGCAAACTGTTAAAACATTTTTGTAAATGTGCCAGATGATCATAATCCTGAATTCTATTCTTCTTAGAAATTTTTAATGAAACATGCATATGTGCGAGTCTAAGTTAGCTCTGAAGTCTGAGGCTTGTGCCATATTGGGTTTACGAATTGAATTTGTATATGTGCAAAAATGAGAAACAATCCTGAACCTCAAGTTTTCATTAGATTGGACTTTTTTAAGTCAAAATTATGCCTCCTGCAAACTATCAAGTGAGCTCTAAATTCCAACGCCATGTCAATTCGGGCTACGAGATTGAAATTACACCTTCGCAATATGTGATTCGAGATTCATCCTTTTTCAGAAACAAAGAACGGATATTTATGTCTCACATGTATGTCATAAACAAGTTATTTTATGTGTTTTCCCCAGGGGAGCTCATCGATCACGCTCTGCAAGAGCTGCAGATCAAACTAGGAGGACATATCTAGGGGGTAGAAAATGTTCACCAAAGACCCCTAATGGAAATTGTGACGATGATACAGTCGAAGGCGGCAATGGTAACTCTGCTAAGAAGGAAAACAAGAGGAAATATGAGTGTGCGGTAGATGTGGGTAAGCTGTAAAAACTAGCTGTTGTGAGCCCAAATGATGCTAAATACATATATTCTTTGGTTTTTGATGTTGCAAACAATCTCCTTTTCGTTTTCCTTCTCAGCATACTCATGGAGAAAGAAAGGATATGCAAAATGTGGAAGCATAGACAAGGCATGTGAACTGTTTGACAGAATGCTTTAAAGAAACGTGCTCTCACGGAATGCTCTGATTGCAGGATATTCACAAAATGGATTCGTTGATAAGGCTTTAGAAACTTTCAAGCAAATGCAATTGGCAGGCATAAAGCCAGACTCATACAACCTTTGCCAGCATTCTCCCAGTCTGTGCTAAATGGGAGCTTTGGAACAGGGTATGGACATCCGTCAAAGCATAAAGGATAGAGGAATTTTGTCAGATGTAGTAGTTGCAACTGCTCTGGTAGACATGTATGCAAAATGTGGAAGCATAGACAAGGCATGTGAACTGTTTGACAAAATGCCTCAAAGAAATGTGGTCTCATGATTGGAGGATATGCATAAAATGGATTTGTTGACAAGCCATTAGAAAATTTCCAAGCAAATGAAATTGGCAGTTGTAAAGCCAGCATCCTCCCCGCCTGTGCCAAAATGGGAGCTTTGGAAGAGGGTATAGGCATCAAATCAAAGCATAATGGAAGGGGGAATTTTGTGAAATATTATAGTTGGAAATGCTTTAGTAGACATGTATGGAAAATGTGGAAGCATAGACAGGGCAAGTGAACTGTTTGACAAAATGCTTCAAAGAAATGTGGTCTCATGAAATGAGATGATTGAAACATATGCATAAAATGGATTTTGCAAGGATGCTCTTAAAATCTTTGAATTAATGAAGCACTCTAGAACATATCCTAACATTATAAGATTTGCTTGTGTTCTATGTGCATGCAACCATGCAAGTTTACCGGATAAGGACTGTACATACTTCAATCACGCGAGTAACCCTTATTACATTACACCGACAATTGATCATTATGTCTATATGGTTGACCTTCTTGCTTGTGCTAGCTATGTTTTGGACACCCTAAACTTTATTGTTAAGATGGTAGTTAAACCTGTGGTGGTTGTGTGGATGTGTTTTCTTAGTGCCTGTAGATCACATATGAATATAGGCTTAGGAGTATTTACATAAAAATGTTGTAACTTATGTTCTTCTCTCAAACATATATGTAGAAGTGGGCAGATGGTGTAATGTTCAAATGGTAAGGAGATTGATGAAAGATAAAGCAATTAAAGAGATCCCCAGATGTAGTTGGATTGAAGGCCATAAAATGGTACGTGCTTTTTGTGTAGGAGACAGATCACATCTACAGACATAGGAGATCTATGCAAAGTTGGAGAAATTGGCTTGGGACATGAAGGTAGTAGGGTATTTTCCAAATTCAAGACATTTACTTAGTGATGTGGAAAATGAGGAAAAACAATTATTTCTCTACCACCATAGTGAAAAGTTGGCAATTGTTTTTGGTTTCTTAGACATGCCCCCTAGATCAACTATTAGAGTTGTGAAGAACCTTCCAGTATGTGTTGATTGCACACAACAACAAAATTTATCTCCAAAATTGTTGCAAGAGAAATTGTTGTGAGAGATGCGATCTGTTTCCATCATTTTAAACAAGGAGAATGCTCTTGTGGAGATGATTGGTGATGCTAAATGAAGTGATCTAAAAATTAGGTTCTCACTATAAAAATATGTACCATGTTAGACCTGCACTAATAATGAAGGAACAAGGTATTATTTTTAGTTTCTAGAAAGTTTTTTTGGTTTTGTTTTTGTTTTGAGTATTTGGCAATCTGGAATATGATGTTGGCTTTGTAAAATTAGACACATAGAGTGGAATGGAGATCACTACTTATAGTCATTGTCGAGGTATTTGTCATAGACTTATTTTATGATAGCATGGACATTTAATTGAATTGTTTTCATAAAACCTACATATGTATGAATGAAAAGCTAAAAGGAGGTGGTGGAAAAAGACAAAGGAAAAAGGTGAGGAACACTTCAAGTAAGTGGAAAGGTGCTTGACCAATAGGAAATGGGAGACAAGGGCTCACAATTACCCTTGCCATTTTGTATAATTCTTTTGTTTTGATTAATTGTATTATCTTTTTCCTATGTTAGGTTAACCATTTAATTGCACATTCTAGATTCGATATGTAATTGTATATAAGTGTATGTAGATTTTGTGTCATTAATGGTTAGATATTTCTAATGCTGTTTCACATCTATTTGCTCGGTGAAATAGCTAATAAATTTGTGAATTCATAGATATTTTTTAATTTAACTTGATTTCAATCTATTTGGTTTTAATTAGAAATAAACTCTAGTATAATTTATAACGAAGAAGTAAAAGAAAATTACAAGTGTCTTAATGTTGTAACTAGTGCTTATGCATGGCACTTGAAAAACTCTCATAATAAGGTTTATAGATTGATGTTAGAGAGAAGAGACTAATATTTGCAATGTAAAAAAATTATGATTTATATTGCATTGTAATTGCACATTTGTGGTATTACAAAATTATGCATGATGAGATTTATAAATTAATAATAATGAGATGAGGGTTTCAAGGTTGTTAGGAGAGAGCTAAATATAGTACTTCATAAGTATTTGGAGTGATAATTGGACTTAAAATAAGAGGAACTCAAAATGATGAGGGGAATTTTAGAGAAACACAATGTGAGACATCATAGGTTTGAAATGAATATTATAATTATATTCATAATATGGTCAAATTGGCTACATTAAATTCACTTGAGGTAAACCTAACAAATGACACTAAAGTTAAATTCCATTTGGTAAGCTAGGAATTGAATGATTATGCATTAGCCACATACCTAGCAAATGGTAATGAAGACTAAATTCTATATGCCACATCTAATGTTTGTTTACAATCCTTAATCACAACTATATGAAGAATCTTGAATCTAGTACTTGATTCATGTCAACATTTCATAATGGGGGATTCATTTCATAATGTCCAAAGACCTACATGAGTTGTGGCTAATAATTTTTTTTAGTTGATTTTAAAATGGAATGTTATCATAAGCATACATGTTTGCATACAATGAAGGCAAGAAAAATAGTTTTTTGGAAAGAATCTAGAATGATGACCTTTTATTCTTCATCTCATGCAAATGCATTTGACAACTTTATGGTTATAAGAGAACATATATTTTTAAGTTATAAGTCTTTATAATAGTGTTTTTAATGTTTACAATAAGATAAGAGAATTTGTTATGAAGTACCAAAGATTCTTATGAAATCTTAAATCACTTTGTAACTATCATTAATAGTATCACACTTGAGGTCCCAAGGTACATCTAAAACTATAAATGAATATTTTTGTGTAAAAAACATTATAATAGGGAACATTTGAATTGAAGAAAATCCATTGTCATTAAAAATAAAAATAATTATAAAATAATCCCATAGATTGCATTTGGTGAAGTGAAGTCCTCAATAAATAAAAGGTGCTACATTCTTCCTCCTAAAACTTGGTACTTGCACATCTATTTGAATTGATTTATTCATAATCCCCAATGATGGATTTGTTCTTGACAATTTATTTAGATGGCTTCTTCCTTAGAATTTACTAGTTCCCATCCCACTTTTAGGTTCCTTTTTTCTCATTCCAGTGCTATCCAACTATAAAAATTGTTAGTTTCCTTGGCAACATTTGATCTCTTATTTCATGTTGAATGAGGAGTATTTCTTTTGTAATAGATTTTATTATTTCAATTTCCATTTTGTTGGGTTCTCTCTGCTCCCAACACCCTTGCTCTTTTTCCTCCATCTCAAAGCTTAGTAACTCATCTATGAATTGCTCTTGTCCTTTTATCATCTTCTCTCTTTTTCTTCCTCATGGTTGAAGTTAAATCTATGAAACCACAATGATTAACAATTATTGCCTATTGACACACTACAAAACATTAGCTTTCTTACTACTTGCATCAATAGAGTAGTTGCACATGATCAGTCCCTAATCAATCTCAAAATTAAAACTAAAATTTTATCCTTAATGGACCATTAGGCCCTTAGTTTTAAATGATGCTTTGATACCACATGTGATAACCCATTGGACTTGGGAAAAATTAGACTATTTTTTAAATTGAACTTCTTAAGCTTTTACCTGCATTATATAAACGAATGTAGTCTTACAACATCAATCAATCCTTATGAAAAGTCATCTAAAAATTCTCTTGGATAGACATACTTGGATTCTTGGGTTTGAAATTAAATTGAGCCTAGGCATTCATTTTTAGGTCTAAAAAAGTCCTTATTTTATCTTAACGAAGGGAGACAGTTGAGAGACAATCCTTAAGACAAGATTTAGTTTGGGTCGGACCATCAAATTTCAATAGACTTAGTATGAGAATACATGTCCAACTCCAATTGGTACATTCTCATGTTCATGAAATCCCAAGCATCTTCGACATACTTTAATTATGCTTATGGATGTGAAAGCATTTTAGGTGTCTGGGTATAAAATTTTAATAGCCTTAGATTTGTGGGCTTAGTGGATGTGAGAGTTCTATTAAACATTACATAATTGTAAGTTAGTTCTAGAATCCTAAGGTTGTATTCTAAAGTACTCCAAAGAGGACACGTGTTTGCGTAGGGTTTAACTTCAATACAAACACATGGCATGTATCCAATTGTTAGGTTTCTTTCTTGACTCTCAACATCTTAGGCACAAACATATTATCAATTCTAATTTATTTGGGAGCTTGGTTTTGGAACTCAAAGGATTTATCTCTAGAGTTCCATAGACCTATGTCGCCTGCTAACTTTGATAGAGTAATGAGTAGGGTTTTTTCTAGACTTAGAACTCTTGCAAAGGCTTATTCCCTCTTGGGGACATGGTCCAATAGAGATTTACTCTAAGGCATCTGTAGTGAAGAATTTTCTTCAAGAAGTGATGGTTGAGAGTTATTCAGATTTGGCAACAAAAATAGGCTTCAATATTACAAAGGAAGCAAGTCTCAAAGCATAACCTTGGTAGAGCAATTCTCACAAAGGGACTCTAAGATTTATTATAATTATTTCAAGCAACAACCTCCCATTCTGAAATTATTTAAACTTTAGATCGTTGAATCTTGCAAAGAGCCATAAGATAGTGGTTTTAGTCTAGGCTATTAGAATTTACCTTAGAGAGTTTTGCTAATACTTTCTTTGATGATTTATCCATGGGTTTTACATAGTTAGCTCTTAATAAGTTTTGACCATCCACAGGACTTGATTTATAGCTAGGGAATATGCTCAATTTGTGATATAAGAGAATTACTTGCCAAATTTGGGAATCCCAATTAAACAACCTCTATACTTTAGCCTCTAACTATCCATAGCTCCAGTTGTCTAAATTATTCACTCTAGGTCAATTACACTTAGGTATTTAGGTTCATCCACTAAAACATTATAGAATCATGTCACATGTCTTACAAATCAACCTAAATAATAATATAAAGTAATACTTCAATAGGAAGGTATCAAGCCTCAGAGTGTTCATAATAAGATTTACCAAATGACAACAAAATACTATAATATCCTAATAAAAATGAACATGTACTCATTCAGCCTAATAGGAAGCTCATACAAGCCTTAAGTAATTTATATCACACACTAGAATCATAGTATTAAAAAACTAACTCTATCTCTTAGGTTATGGGTCAAATTTTGCACAAGTAGTTTACACAAAGTATAATAATATTTAACTATTAACATATCCTATACAGTTCTCTAGACTTGACAACTTAATGCCTTAAGACAAATTAATAATAAGTTTATTGATCCTAACCAAGAAAATATCCCATATCTACTAGGATTACTATCATTTGGATTTTTGATTCACCAAAATATCTAGTCTTATTTTAAGTATGAATGACCATAGAGTTATTCTCTCAGTAAAATGGAAGTTATATAGCTGCATTGAGGCCTAATGGTTGATCAACAATTTAGTCCATAGATTCTTCCTTGTCACTGGATCATATACAGGCTGTGCTACAATATATCAAACTCATACATGCGAGGATCCAAACATAGATATGAGACCATGAGACTCATGAATTCACAAACATAGAATGACATATTCACACAATAACCACATTGAGGACCCTAGCCCAGATATAGATAGTCACAATTTAATAACATCACAAGTCACACAAACATAATGCACATCCACAAAATATTATTTCACTAGTTTGAACCTAAGCATATACCTCATCTAAACCTTCCTCAACTCCCTTAATCTCATGTGATTTTCACTAGTCTATGCATTGAATAATACCATCCATGAGTGATGATAGATTTAACAACAACCTTCTTCCAATGATTTCTTCTATTGTTTATATATTTTTTTGAGACTCTTCTCTCTTAGACACTATTGACTAATTATGGTAATTTTAGAATACTCATCCAAAATGTTTCTATTATTAGGAAATCATTTCATCCATTGAGACTCTGTTGTGCCTTGCATACATGCCCCATTTTATCAAATGTAGACCCCCTTTTTCTTTGTTCTACTTGAGGTTTCACTTAGTCTCTGTTAGTTCCTTTGAGGAAATGATGAGTTTGCAATGTCAATCATGTCCATATGAGCATTAAATTGGCACAAATAAGGTAAAATCATGTTCGAGTCCTTAGGAAGTTAAGTCAAGTTTGGAAAAATCCTTTTGCCATCAAATTCTCAGGCTCCAAAGGCTTTTGCATTAAAAACTTAAGTTACTCTACCCAGCACTAAAATCCAGTGACACTGGAAATCAGTGCTAGCATTTAATAAACAAATTTGCACTAAAAATTCAAGGCATTGCACTTTGCGCTAGAATCCACCTACACTGCATAGCAGCGCTAGTGCTAAAAACAACTTGTACTAGACCTGCGGGGAAAAGACACTGTACTGCACACATGCGGTAGGCATTAAAAATTCTGCTAAGGCGGTAGGGACCTAAAACCCCGCTAAGTCAGTAGACCTTCAAATCTTTGTTGAGCTTTAAAACTACTAATTGTGTGCCACACTGTCTTTGTACTCCACATTAATGGCAAATTGATCCATGGTATAAAAGGTTTCAGACTCGTTATTCCAACTCATTCTGCATTCAAATACTTACTAGGGGATTTGCAAAATAGCTATAGCTGATTCAAAAATGTTGACCTATCAATTGAAAGCAAGTTGACACAGAAATGATCATCCATTTTCGTAGTTCTACTAAAATCTAGTTAGAGCCTTTTATCCCTAGTTTTTGTAGTAATGGATTCTTTTTAGTCTAGTGTTTAAATCACTTTGCTTTGATATTAATAGCTTTGAATCCCTTCATTTGTTTATGAGAATATTAATTGTGAATAGTAGAAGCTATAATATAGGTTGAACTATTCTTTAATGGGCATTCTTTGATTTATCAGGGTTTTCTTTCATGGACTAGATATTTATTTCATAGTAAGAGTTGCTTTGTAGTATCATTTTGGGATTTAAGGAGAGAAGGGTTTAAATTTTTGGAAATTCGTCTCAAAGGAAAACCTTAGGTTTGAAAGATGCTTCATAGAACACCCTTTACTAAATTTTTCCCATAGAACATCTCCTAAACCAAAATCCTTTGTAGAACCTAGGTCTTTGCGCTAAAACATGACATCATCACCTTTGCGCTAAAAGTAAGTTCAACCAAACATTTCTAGTGCACCGAGATTTCCCTACCTGGCTTTCTAAAGTACTCAGCACTAAAAACAAGCTATACTGAATTTGTGCTAATAGTAAAGGGCATAAACCCTGCTCATCCGGTCTCCTCAATTTTCTTTGCTAAAGTCCTTATAAGCAGTTAGTGCCAAATTTGTAATCAATGAGATTTGCGCTAAAAAAAACCCCAACAGGATATATCATGTTGATGTCAAATTCCATGCTATCTGATTACATCAAAAATCCCCATCAGACATTATTTACAAGCTTTGCACTAAAATAGGCACCCATTGCACATATGCACCACCATCCAAAAACCTTGCCGAAGGTATTGTTGACCTATTTTCCTCTGTCTAGAGTTAAATAGTTCACCTTGTATATTCCTTGAATATCCTTTAGAAAATAACCCTACAAAGCTTAAATCCTTCAATTACCCATGCTCTACCTTGCCAAAAATCCCAAACACTTGCCTGGAGAATCCTTGTAGAAGACCCAGAAAAACTGAGAAATCCTTAAGCTTCAAGTGTCTTCCATCGCAGGGATTTCTCAATTTTATACTTAGACATTTTTCATGTATATGATGATGACATCATCCTTGTTTTGGGGTTTTTTGTCATTTGGTCGAATTGTATCTCAGATACAATTTTTCCTTGCATCTTGGTCATGTACAATGTTACTTATATCGGGTTCGTTGTAGGTTATGTTGTATGTATCTCCGTTTGTATATTGCATATACAATGCAATACACAAGAAGCTTATACAAAATATGAGGTCCGCCTTTGTATATCGGGCAATTGTATCTCATATACAATTACATATACAAAAGCATATGCAAGGACAAGTACAAAAAAAAGGATGTATAAGGATACATTGGCGGGATGCAAAAAGGTGATACAAAAGGTATGTCCATTCTTTGTATGTATATGCGATTGTATCATCCCACATACAATCCTATATACAATGGCATATACAATCCTGAGATACAATCTCAGACCCGAAAGAATATGCAATTTGGTTTAGAAAGGCAGATACGGTTGTATGCATCTTTGTATGTATGTTTGCATTGTATATTTGTAGATACAAAGGGCAGATACAAGGTCATATACAAAGTCACATGCAAAGGTCAGATGCAATGTTTGTATGTACAAGTGATTGTATGCAGTTTTGTTTGTATACTCACATTGTATATATGATATACAAAAGGTGATGCAAAAGGAAATACATACAATCCAGACGTGACTCAGGAATTGTATGTGGCAGATAAAATATTGGGGTCCATAGTTGTATATCGCATGTACAAGGTCAAAAAAGTGCAACATACAAGAAGGTAAGATAAAAAGTCAGACTCGATGTTAATTTCAATTTTGCTTCAGAAAAATGTTGGGGTCTGCCTTTGTATGTACATGCAATTGTATCGCATATACAAATTCATATGCAAAAGTAAAGATACAAGATCGAACCTGTTTCAATGATCCAATATGGTTGATAATCCTTTGAGTTCCGCAATTGTATGTACATGCGATTTATCACATATACAAAGTCACATACAAAGGATTTTCGGCGAGACAAGCCTTATCAGCGGCTCAGTTTGAGGTCTCTCTGATGGCCGATAAAGATGCAAATATTTAGTGATGGGTCCCAGGTTCAGCTCAGTAGCCAATTAGATAGTGCCACGTGTCAGGCAGATTCAAAGGCAGATTCAGAGGCCGATCCAAAGGCTGATTCAAAGGCACATACAATCGCATATACAAAAATTGAAAATGCAAAAGGTGAAGGGAAAGAAATTGCATAAATGCATAAAGTGAACCTAGCAATGTAAAGTGCATATACAATTGCATATGCAAAGTGATATACAAGTGCAGGGTGTAGTTGACCGCAATTTGTCCGTGGATATCTCCCTCATTCTAGCAAATTTCAACATGCTTCAAAAGGCAAAAGTGCTTATTTTTGCCTCCTCTTTCATCTAGTGGGCTTTTGAGGGGAATATTCTCACTTCCAGAATTTGATGCAAATCTACAGGCTTGATCGACTGGACATTTCAATGACCGATTTGGCATGTGCAGAGGTTGATATTTTCACAGTAACTCCAGTTGGTGAGCTTTGTGGGTGCATTCATGGTGGATGGTCAAATTATTCAATGCACATGGGTTCCTCTAGCTTGCTGGTAGATATCCTCATGGCTTGCAACGACTTTTGTGCTCCTCACTTCATGTTTTGCCCTCTTTTGCATGGGGGCAACCATTTCTCAGGTTGCAGACCTACCAGCGACATGGTTCCTGTCATTTCACCATGCCCCTGCCTTTGCATCCTTGTTCCTGCATTGATGAATACATTCTGCATTCCTGGGATCCTGTGCAACTATTTCAATGTCCCTAGCACAGGAATTTGATATAAATGACATTGTAACTTCAATTTTAAGGGGGTTCTTTTTCATATACATTCTTGAGTTAGTGATTTTTTCTGAATCCTACTTAGTTTGAGTATGTTTTTTTTGTAACTTTTTTTTTTGTAACTCTTTGGGCATATGAAATATAGAGAATACCTGGGATACCACTGAAAGTCAGATTTTGCCTTCTTGTGTTGAAGTATTGGGTGTTATTAAATGTTTGGACAGGTCATTTGTGAGGTAATTTGTTTCCTTGTGACTATCTTATATTTTTAATACTCTTTTTATGCAGAAGTTGTGTTTATGTAGGTTACAAACTGTGTCTTAGAGTGTTATAAGACTTAAAATTATGAAGTTTAGCTTCCTTTTTTGAAGATTTTAATGCAGTTAGGCCTCATTGTGAAGTGTTTTGGCAAACATACAGTGATAGGTTGTGCAGGTTTTTTTTTTTTTTTTAAAATTTTTAGTTGTCTGTGGCCAAGTGTATGCAGGTCTAAATTTCATTTTACCTTATCAAGTTTTGGTGAATCACCCTTATTTTCAAGTTTTCCACTTTTATCTTTCATTTTTAAAAGCATTCCTTCTCTTTTTTCCTCTGCAAATCTAGTAGATTTTAGGTGATAACCAGCTAGGAAGCCAACCTTCTCGAAAGGTTCTTTCCAACTTAGGTGACCCACAGACCTAGAAAGATCCCATGTTTCTCCAGATTGCTAAGTTTTACAACTCAGCAAGGGTGCAAATCTGATAGACAATAGGTATCAAACAAAGTTAACTCTAAATCAACTTCCAACAGGATCGGCGTTAAAAACTAGTTCTACTGCACATGTCCTATTACACCCAAAAATCCACGGAATCTGGTTATCATCATATTCCCCACTCACTATTATACACCTTGCACTAATATTCTTGCCTCCCAACCTACGCTAAAATTTGATCCTGCTGCACATACCTGGTACATCCTAAAATCCCCACTTTATCTTATAGGGCATTAAAACCATGCTAGCCTCCTCCACAGTGCATTAAAATCCCACTAGCCTCCTCCACTTCAAAATCATCTAGAAGTTTCTGAGAGGGGCCAAGGATCTTCGGGAAGTGAGACCCAATGTTAGGCTCTTCCATAGGTAGGCTAGAGCCAGGACTATGGAAGAGCCTAGATGACTGCAGTCATACTTACCCTGTTGTCTATCGCCCATGTTCATCCCCTAATTCAATACCATATTAGAAGCCTCTGTTATGTTATTCTTTATGTTTTGTTGTCAATCTCTAGCTACTTGACCGGGGTATAAAATGACTACAAAGACTTGACTAAAGATTGGAACTTCAGATCGATCTCTCCTCCACATTTCTTTCTAATAGTTATTTTCAGGGAGCTTAGGAAATTAAAAAATGATGAACAACATCATGTAAAGCCTAACAAAATACTGCATTTTGATATTAAGGTTAAACCATAGAAAGACACATGTGTAGACCAACCACAAGAAGATGCACATGCAGAACAACATGATGGATAGGAAGGGGATGAAGAAGGCTCATAAGAGAGTTCTGAAGAGGAACAATCAGAGCATCTTGTTAAACCTCTAAGAAGATCCACTAGAATTTGGAAAATGTCTTGTTGCATCTTGTTTCCTCCTTTTCCACATAATTATGTAAATGTCTTGAATTTGGAAAATACCATGTTGCCTTCATCTCCCAAGCCAATTTCTCCAACTTTGCATAGATCTCCTATGTCTATGGATGTGATCTGTCTCCTAAACAAAAAGCACATACCATTTTATGGCCTTCAATCCAACTACATCCAAAGATCTTTTTAATTGCTTTATCTTTCATCAATCTACTTACCATTTGAACCTTACACCACCTACCCACTTCTGCATATATGTTTGAGAGAACATAAGTCTGCATTTTTTTGTAAATACTCCTATGCCTATATTCATATGTGATCTGCAGGCATCATGAAAACACATCCACACAACCACGACATGTTTAACTAGCATCTTAACAATAAAGTTTAGGGTGTCCTCAACATAGCTAGCACAAGAAAGAAGGTCAACCATGCAGACATAATGATCAATTGTAGGTGTAATGTAATAAGGGTTACTCATATGATTGAACTATGTACAATCCTTATCCAACATGGTTGCATGCACATAGAACTAATGTTAGGATTTGTTCTAAAGGGCTTCATTAATTCAAAGATTTAAGAGCATCCTTGTAAAATCCATTTTATGCATATGTTTCAATCATCTCATTCCATGAGACCACATTTCTTTGAAGCATTTTGTCAAATAGTTCCTATGCTTCCACATTTTCCATACATGTCTGGGTGTGTGCAAGAAGTTGTGTCCACTTATTGGGCAAAAAGTGGAAGTGTTTTCCCTGATTTTCATAATTTGTCACATTTGACCTAAAAATTTGAAGCACTTAAAGGTGGAATCTTGGAAAAAGTCACTAAATATGAAATGTAGTACTCGGAGTCTAGTTTCCAAATATATAATTTTTTTCAATACCTAGATGATAGAAATTGATTTTGAATAGGCGTTTCTAAAAACCACTATTTAAAAGTCACTTTTTTTTACTATACCATGTACGTGTACGTCATCCATATTTTAACCTAAATAATCATATTTTGCAAAATCCTTTTGGGAAAAGATTTGTAACTCATTAAAGCACGTTTTCCATATTTTTTTGTAATTTTTTATTGAATATTATTTTTTTTTATTAATTTTTTATTGGCCATTTTTGGTCTTTTAAAAAATTATCATGTACGTCATACATAAGATGACCTAAACTTAACATTTTTTGAATTTTTTTTTAAATTGAAAAGAATTGTCTAAAGTATGTTTTCCTATAATTTTTTTTACAAAAAAATATTTAAAAAAAAAGTTATTAAAATACTAAAAAACCATGATAATTCAAGTTTATGGACCTATTTCATCAGAAATTGATTAAAAAATAGAAAAATTAATCCAATTGTAAAAAAAAATTATATATTTGGAATCTACACTGTCTCATCTATAATGGGTTTTAATTTCGTCAAAATATTATGCAAAATAGACCTTTAGATTTATGCCCAAAGTCACTATTTTGTTGTGACATTGACAGGACCTTCAAGGACCTTCAAGTTGCAGGTCAAACTAGGTCTAGAGGTCAGGTTCGGGTTCCCAAAGCATTTCATGAACCAGGTTACAAAGCAAAACCTGAGCTTAAAATTGAAATTTTAAATAACGGGATCCCATTTTAAAACGGGATCTTGTTTCATAAAAGGTTAGTATTTTAACTTTTATGAATGGGATCCCGTTTCATAAAGGTTAAAATATTAACCTTTTATGAAACTCAAAACAGGATCACATTTCTAGAAAACGGGATCCCGCTTTTGGCTCGGGATCCCGAAGCAAAACAGGATCCCGTTTCATAAAATGTGGGATCCCATTTTGGTTAACCCGATTTCAGATTTTTTTCTAACTCCAAAACTTTCACCTTAAGTGTACACAACTTCTTGCATTTACCCGTCTACTAGAGCATTTCTAACTATAATATTTCACAAAATTCTCCCTTCCATTATAATTTGATTTGATGCCCATACCCTCTTCCAAAGCTTTCATTTTGGTACAGGTGGGGAGGATGCTTGATTTACAATTGCCAATTTCATTTGCTTGAAAGTTTCTAATGGCTTGTCAAGAAATCCATTTTATGCATATCCTCCAATCATGGCATTCTATGAGACCACATTTCTTTGAGGCATTTTTTCAAACAGTTCGCATGCCTTGTCTATGCTTCCACATTTTGCATACATGTCTACCAGAGCAGTTGCAAGTACCACATCTGACAAAAATCCTTTGTCCTTTATGCTTTGAGGGATGTCCATACCTTGTTCCAAAGCTCCCATTTTGCACAGGCTTGGAGGATGCTGGCAAAGGTTGTAGATTCTAGCTTTATGCCTACCAATTGCATTTGCTTGAAAGTTTCTAAAGCCTTTTCAATGAACCCATTTTGTTAATATCCTGCAATTAGGACATTCCATGAGAGCACGTTTCTTTGAGGCATTCTGTCAAACAGTTCACATGCCTTGTCTATGCTTCCACATTTTGGATATCCTTTCTTTGTCCATGAGTATGCTGAAAAGGAAAACAAAAAGGAGATTGCAAGTTTGAAATAGTACAGCCAGTTGCTCCTCCTGCTTGCCATTCATTTCTCGGTCCCTAAATTCTTCCAAATTCAAAAGAACAAGAAATGAGGTTGCATTTTTTTAAAAAATTAAACAAAATACTTAAGTATGCCACTTCTCTAGTACTCACAGGTAGGGAGGATGTTGACAAAGGTTGCGGAGTCTAGCTTTACACCTGCCATTGAATTTTCTTGAAAGTTTCTGAAGCTTTTTCAACAAATCCATTTCGTGCATATCCTGCAATTGTGGCATTCCAATGAGACCACATTTCTTTGAGGCAGCTCGACATTTTGTAGATCACCAGCGGGGACAAGTCTGTTGTTCTACAGTATCATCCCATGATCCATCTCTAAAAAATGGGAGGAGAAAGTTTTTTCATGTGTTCAATTTGTTGGGTACGTGGCTTGTATGAAGCGCACATGTAACATCAATCTTTTCTTTATCTGGTAACTACTACATCCTCTGACCATAACGGTTGTCCAGCTATTGCCATTTCTTGGTTGGCATCTAAAAATTCTTGCGACGACTATTTTTGGTTGAGAGTTTGGTGTTTGAGATAGTTTTAGTCTATTGTTTTTATCTATATAGCCAAAGTGCTGGATGTAATGTAAGATACCAAGAACATAGTTTAATAAAGATGGAGAATCCCCTACTTAAGAGTGGATGTAGTCTATAAGACGAACCACTGTAAAAATCTCTGTGTGTTCTCACCTATGTGTGTATTTATTTATTTCATTCACTGCTATTTTTCTTTCATTTTTTGTTGTCTTTCAATTTTTACAATTGGTATCAGAGCTTTGGTGAAGCAGCTCAGTGGTGAAGTATTTTTTGGAAGAATGGACAAAGCAGATATGGAAGAGAGTCCCAACTGGGATGATTGGGTTCAAGCTCTCATGTCTATGTACCATGGCCATGAAGAGAGTCATGATGAAGTGGGAGCTATTCATTAGATGTTTTTAGATGAATTAAATGATGAAGCTAATTCTATTATTGACAAGTTTCTTGGTATGTTGGAACTTGCAAGTGACATAGAGTAGATGCAAGTAATAAAAAGGAATGGTTATAATACTCAGTGTGTAGAGAAAAAGGTTAGATTTGATTTGTCAATGGAAATGGATGATTTGCATGTTTTGGTAGAGGCTGAGAATCAGGATGCTTTGGGTGATGAGGATGTGATTTCACAGTCTCACATGCACGATGTGCTACTAGAGTATTACTCATCGATAGTGCCGACAGTGGAAAAGGATATTGGTTACTTGATGCATTTGTTGCATTTGTTGAGTTCCTTGGCGGTTTGTGCGAATGGAGGGGTTTTACACCTTGTCAATGTGTGCCGTAGTGCGGCCACGGAGTTGCAGAATTTGTGGATGGTTGATGAAATTAAGAGCCAAGGGCAATTTAAATCCATGTTCCTATTCTTGGAAAAAGCCTACAAGATCATGTAGAAGAGGGACCTCGAGAACCCTAAAATCGAGGTCATATTGAATGCGGAGGTTTTGCAGGCACCAGGGAATGAGAAGGGCTTGCTTAACAAAGAAGTGGGTGGTTTGAATGCTGAGATGTAGCCCACGTGCCCCCAAGAGAGGAGCGCTGCAGAGGAGGGGAAGAGTGTGAGGAATTTTTTGTCTTTGAGAAGGTTGATGGTGTGGCTTGCTAAGCCCACTGTGAGGATGAGATTGATTAAGCATGTCCATTGTTTGGAGGTTGTTAAAACTAACGTGCTTTGGAGGAGATTCATTCATAATTTTCTTGAACAGAATTTTGCGAACCTAAAATCTTTGTTGCGGCTGATGTAACTATAGGAGTGGAAATTCTTTTGCTGTTCCCATTGGTCTTCAAGTGGGAGATTGTTGGGTACGTGGCTTGTATGAAGCCCACATGTAATGGAAGTATTTTCTTTTTCTGGTAACTACTGCATCCTCTAACCATAACAGTTGTCCAGCTATTGCCATTTCTTGGTTGGCATCTGAAACTTCCTGCGACGACTATTTTTGGTTGAGAGTTTGGTGTTTGAGATAGTTTTAGTCTATTATTTTTATCTATATAGCCAGAGTGCTGGATATAATGTAAGATACTAAGAATAGAGTTTAATAAAGATGGAGAATCCCCTTCTTACGAGTGGACGTAGTCTATAAGATGAACCACTGTAAAAATCTTTGTGTGTGTCTTTATTTATTTCATTCACTACTATTTTTCTTTCATTTTTCTACTGTCATTCAATTTTATGGTGAACGACGTTAAAATTTTGAGTTCCTCTTTTATGTGAATGGTTTACTTATTCTGTTGTTTTCTTTTAATCTTCTTTCATTTGCTCTGTGTATTCTGCTATTAACAATTGGTATCAGAGCTTGGTGGAGAAGCTCAGTGCTGAAGCGATTCCTTAGAGATCGCTGAAGAATTTTTAGAGCTATGGACGAAGCAGCTATGGAAGAGAGTCCCAACTGGGATGATTGGGTTCAAGCTCTCATGTCTATGTGCCATGGCCATGAAGAGAGTCATGAGGAAGTGGAAGCTATTCATCAGATGTTTTTGGATGAATTAATTGATGACGCTGATTCTATTATTGACGAGTTTCTTGGCATGATGGAATCTGGGAGTGACATGGAGCAGATGTAAGAAATAAAAGGTGTTGTGGCTTAGTCTAAAGTGAGGAAAAAAGTTAGATTTGATGATGCTCCCATCTATTTGTTTGCTGTAGGGGATTTGTATGTTTTGGTAGAGGCTGAGAATCAGGATGCTTTAGGTGATGAGGATGTGATTTCGCAATATCACACGCACGATGTGCTAGCAGAGCATTGCTTGTTGATGGTGCCAGATGTGGAGGCCAGAGAAGTAAAGCTGGCCAAGGTGGTGGAAGAAGTTAAGGCAGTGCCCGAGGAATAAGTCCCTCCAGTAGAGTCAGTGGAAGAAGTTAAGTCGGAGGAGGTTTACCTCTGGGGTGTGCCTTTACTTGAAGAGGATGGGCAGAGTGTTATGAGCACCACCAAGGTAAAGGATATTGGTTACTTGATGCATTTGTTGTATTTTTTATTTCCTGGGCAGTTTGTGTGAATGAGAAGGGCTTTCTTAGTGAAGACGTGGGTAGTTTGAATGCCGAGATACTGCCCATGCACCCCCAAGAGAGGAGCACTATAGAGGAGGGGAAGAGTGTGAGGAATTCTTTCACTTTTACAGAGAGCTTGTATTTTGTGTGGGATGCTACCAATCCTAGCTATGATAACTATCATAACATTGACGTTGATACGTCATTTTGGTTGATGGAGCCTCTTGTAGAATAGTCACAACAGTAGAAAGTGGCACCAGAGAAGCTTAAAACCAACGTGCTTTGGAGGAGGTTCATTCGGATCTTTCTTGAACAGAATCTGGTGAAGCTAAAATCTTTATTGTGGCTGATGTAACAAGTGGAAATGAAGGGGATATCTCTGAGAAACTCTCTTTTTGGTGTGACTTGCCTTCAAGTGGGAGATTGTTGGCTATGTCTGAAGCCAAGACAAGTGTAACTGTTGGAGTTTTCTATAGATTCTTTCTTCATCTATTTACTACAGATTCTCTTCTTGTTTACAACCGTCATCTGTGTAACTACCATTTTCTTGGCATATATTCTTTTTCTGGTCGACCATTCTTCTTCCTGGTCAAGTGGTTGGTAGTGGTAATAAGTGTGAGAATTTTTCTCTTTTGGATGACGGCTTTAAGAGTTGTTGCTGCTTAGATTGTAATATGGATGAAGTGATAAATAAAGTGGAGAATCCCTTGTTTGTTGTGGACGTATCCATTAGACATGGTGAACCACGTTAAAATTCTGAGTTCCTCTTTTATGTGAATGGTTTACTTATTCTGTTGTTTTCTTTGAATCTTCTTTCATTTGCTCTGTGTATTCTACTAGTAAGATAATTAATTGATTGGTGGGAGAAATAGTTTCAAATTTACAGTAACTGCTAGTGGTGAACACAACGGAAAAGGGAAATGGGAGAGTGGGCTCCACATTGCCACGTCCGGCAGTAAGTGCTTAGAGTGTGATGTTTAATCCTAGCTATTCAAGCTTGTCCAAACTTGTTCCAGTAAAAGGGCTAATATATTGAACTCAAATGTTGGAGACGGAACTATTTTGTAGAGAGGCGAGTGGTGATCAACTGTAATACAAAAATTATGGATAGAAAGAAAAGGTAGAAGAAATAACTTCTGGCACATAACACCCAAAAAGTTGTTGGCTGAGACTGGGTAAATATCAAAATGCCCTAGAAGAGTTAGAACCCCTAGTAAATCTTGGAGTGGTCTCCACAACTCAAAATGGACTAAAATTAGAAACTATACAAAAACCAATTTTAAGAGCAAGTCTTTCTTCGACGCTCATGAAGAATTGGTAACCTTTCAAATTTCTTTAAATGCAATTGTCATTGATGTGCCTTACGGATTTTTCCCAATAATGAAGTGACTTTAGCCTTTCAAATTATTAATTGAATATTCAAATTACTATCTATCAACTTGAATCTATTGCGTTTATCTTGTAGGGCATTAAAACCCTGCTAGCCTCCTCCACAGTGCATTAAAATCCCAGTAGCCTCCTCCACTTCAAAATCATCTAGAAGTTTCTGAGAGGGGCCAGGGATCTTCGGGAAGTGAGACCTAATGTTAGGCTCTTCCATAGGTAGGCTAGAGCCAGGACTATGGAAGAGCCTAGATGTCTGCAATCATACTTACCCTATTCTCTATCACCCATGTTCATCCCCTAATTCAATACTATATTAGAAGCCTATGTTATGTTATTCTTTATGTTTTGTTGTCAATGTCTAGCTACTTGACCGGGGTATAAACTGACTACAAAGACTTGACTAAAGACTGGAACTTCAGATTGATCTCTCCTCCACATTTCTTGCTAACAGTTATTTTTAGGGAGCTTAGGAAATTAAAAAATGATGAACAACATCATGTAAAGCCTAACAAAATATTGCATTTTGATATTAAGGTTAAACCATAGAAAGATACATGTGTAGAACAACCACAAGAAGATGCACATGCAAAACAACATGATCAATAGGAAGGGGATGAAGAAGGCTCATAAGAGAGTTCTGAAGAGGAACAATTAGAGCATCTTGTTACACCTCTAAGAAGATCCACTGGAATTTGGAAAATGTCTTGTTGCATCTTGTTTCCTCCTTTTCCACATAATTATGTAAATGTCTTGAATTTGGAAAATACCATGTTGCCTTCATCTCCCAAGCCAATTTCTCCAACTTTGCATAGATCTCCTATGTCTATGGATGTAATCTATCTCCTAAACAAAAAACGCATACCATTTTATGGCCTTCAATCCAACTACATCCAAAGATCTTTTTAATTGCTTTATCTTTCATCAATCTCCTTACCATTTGAACCTTACACCACCTACCCACTTCTGCATATATGTTTGAGAGAACATAAGTCCGCATTTTTTTTGTAAATACTCCTACGCCTATATTCATATGTGATCTGCAGGCACCAAGAAAACACATCCACACAACCACGACATGTTTAACTAGCATCTTAACAATAAAGTTTAGGGTGTCCTCAACATAGCTAGCACAAGAAAGAAGGTCAACCATGCAGACATAATGATCAATTGTAGGTGTAATGTAATAAGGGTTACTCATATGATTGAAGTATGTACAATCCTTATCCAACATGTTTGCATGCACATAGAACTAATGTTAGGATTTGTTCTAAAGTGCTTCATTAATTCAAAGATTTTAAGAGTATCCTTGTAAAATTCATTTTATGCATATGTTTCAATCATCTCATTCCATGAGACCACATTTCTTTGAAGCATTTTGTCAAATAGTTCCTATGCTTCAACATTTTCCATACATGTCTACTAGAGCATTTCTAACTATAATATTTCACAAAATTCCCCCTTCCATTATAATTTGATTTGATGCCCATACCCTCTTCCAAAGCTTCCATTTTGGTATAGGTGGGGAGGATGCTTGATTTACAACTGCCAATTTCATTTGCTTGAAAGTTTCTAATGGCTTGTCAAGAAATCCATTTTATGCATATCCTCCAATCATGGCGTTCTATGAGACCACATTTCTTTGAGGCATTTTTTTAAAAAGTTCGCATGCCTTGTCTATGCTTCAACATTTTGCGTACATGTCTACCAGAGCAGTTGCAAGTACCACATCTGACAAAAATCCTTTGTCCTTTATGCTTTGAGGGATGTCCATACCTTGTTCCAAAGCTCCCATTTTACACAGGCTTGGAGGATGCTGGCAAAGGTTGTAGATTCTGGCTTTATGCCTACCAATTGCATTTGCTTGAAAGTTTCTAAAGCCTTTTCAATGAACCCATTTTGTTAATATCTTGCAATTAGGACATTCCATGAGAGCACGTTTCTTTGAGGCATTCTGTCAAACAGTTCACATGCCTTGTCTATGCTTCCACATTTTGGATATCCTTTCTTTCTCCATGAGTATGCTAAAAAGGAAAACAAAAAGGAGATTACAAGTTTGAAACAGTACAGCCAGTTCCTCCTCCTGCCTGCCATTCATTTCTCGGTCCCTAAATTCTTCCAAATTCAAAAGAACAAGAAATGAGGTTGCATTTTTTTAAAAAATTAAACAAAATACTTAAGTATGCCACTTCTCTAGTACTCACAGGCAGGGAGGATGCTGACAAAGGTTGCAGAGTTTGGCTTTACACCTGCCATTGCATTTTCTTGAAAGTTTCTGAAGCTTTTTCAACAAACCCATTTCGTGCATATCTTGCAATCGTGGCATTCCAATGAGACCACATTTCTTTGAGGCAGCTTGACATTTTGTAGATCACCAGTGGGGACAAGTCTGCTGTTCTACAGTATCATCCCATGATCCATCTCTAAAAAATAGGAGGAGAAAGTGTTTTCATGTGTTCAATTTGTTGGGTACGTGGCTTGTATGAAGTCCACATGTAACATTAGTCTTTTCTTTATCTGGTAACTACTACATCCTCTGACCATAATGGTTGTCCAGCTATTGCCATTTCTTGGTTGGCATCTAAAAATTCCTGCGACGACTATTTTTGGTTGAGAGTTTGGTGTTTGAGATAGTTTTAGTCTATTATTTTTATCTATATAGCCAGAGTGCTAGATGGAATGTAAGATACCAAGAACATAGTTTAATAAAGATGGAGAATCCCCTACTTAAGAGTGGACGTAGTCTATAAGATGAACCACTGTAAAAATCTTTGTGTATTCTCACCTATGTGTGTATTTATTTATTTCATTCACTGCTATTTTTCTTTTATTTTTTGTTGTCTTTCAATTTTTACAATTGGTATCAGAGCTTTGGTGAAGCAGCTCAGTGGTTAAGTATTTTTTGGAAGAATGGACGAAGTAGATATGGAAGAGAGTCCCAACTGGGATGATTGGGTTCAAGCTCTCATGTCTATGTGCCATGGCCATGAAGAGAGTCATGATGAAGTGGAAGCTATGCATCAGATGTTTTTAGATGAATTAAATGATGAAGCTAATTCTATTATTGACAAGTTTCTTGGTATGTTGGAACTTGCAAGTGACATAGAGTAGATGCAAGTAATAAAAAGGAATGGTTATAGTACTCGGTGTGTAGAGAAAAAGGTTAGATTTGATTTGCCAATGGAAATGGATGATTTGCATGTTTTGGTAGAGGCTGAGAATCAGGATGCTTTGGGTGATGAGGATGTGATTTCACAGTCTCACATGCATGATGTGCTACTAGAGTATTACCCATCGATAGTGCCGACAGTGGAAAAGGATATTGGTTACTTGATGCATTTGTTGCATTTGTTGATTTCCTTGGTGGTTTGTGCGAATGGAGGGGTTTTACACCTTGTCAATGTGAGCTGTAGTGCGGCCACGGAGATGCAGAATTTGTGGATGGTTGATGAAATTAAGAGCCAAGGGGGATTTAAATCCATGTTCCTATTCTTGGAAAAAGCCTGCAAGATCATGTAGAAGAGGGACCTCGAGAACCCTAAAGTCGAGGTCATATTGAATGTAGAGGTTTTGCAGGTGCTGGGGAATGAGAAGGGCTTGCTTAACAAAGAAGTGGGTGGTTTGAATGCCGAGATGTAGCCCACGCGCCCCCAAGAGAGGAGCGCTGCAGAGGAGGGGAAGAGTGTGAGGAATTTTTGTCTTTGAGAAGGTTGATGGTGTGGCTTGCTAAGCCCACTGTGAGGGTGAGATTGATTACACATGTCCATTGTTTGGAGGTTGTTAAAACTGACGTGCTTTGGAGGAGATTCATTCATAATTTTCTTGAACAGAATTTTGCAAACCTAAAATCTTCGTTGCGGCTGATGTAACTATAGGAGTGGAAATTCTTTTGCTGTTCCCATTGGTCTTCAAGTGGGAGATTGTTGGGTACGTGGCTTGTATGAAGCCCACATGTAATGGAAGTATTTTCTTTATCTGGTAACTACTACATCCTCTGACCATAACAGTTGTCCAGCTACTGCCATTTCTTGGTTGGCATCTGAAACTTCCTGCGATGACTATTTTTGATTGAGAGTTTGGTGTTTGAGATAGTTTTAGCCTATTATTTTTATCTATATAGCCAGAGTGCTGGATATAATGTAAGATACTAAGAACAGAGTTTAATAAAGATGGAGAATCCCCTGCTTATGAGTGGATGTAGTCTATAAGATGAACCACTATAAAAATCTTTGTGTGTGTCTTTATTTATTTCATTTACTGCTATTTTTCTTTCATTTTTCTACTGTCTTTCAATTTTATGGTGAACCACGTTAAAATTTTGAGTTCCTCTTTTATGTGAATGGTTTACTTATTCTGTTGTTTTCTTTTAATCTTCTTTCATTTGCTCTGTGTATTCTACTATTAACAATTGGTATCAGAGCTTGGTGGAGAAGCTCAGTGTTGAAGCGATTCCTTGGAGATCGCTGAAGAATTTTTAGAGCTATAGACGAAGCAGCTATGGAAGAGAGTCCCAACTGGGATGATTGGGTTCAAGCTCTCATGTCTATGTGCCATGGCCATGAAGAGAGTCATGAGGAAGTGGAAGCTATTCATTAGATGTTTTTGGATGAATTAGTTGATGACGCTGATTCTATTATTGATGAGTTTCTTGGCATGATGGAATCTGGGAGTGACATGGAGCAGATGTAAGAAATAAAAGGTGTTGTGGCTTGGTCTAAAGTGAGGAAAAAGGTTAGATTTGATGATGCTCCCATCTATTTGGTTTCTGTAGAGAATTTTCATGTTTTGGTAGAGGCTGAGAATCAGGATGCTTTGGGTGATGAGGATGTGATTTCACAGTATCACATGCACGATGTGCTAGCAGAGCATTGCTTGTTGATGGTGCCAGATGTGGAGGCCAGAGAAGTAAAGCTGGCCAAGGTGGTGGAAGAAGTTAAGGCAGTGCCCGAGGAACAAGTTGCTCTGATAGAGTCAGTGGAAGAAGTTAAGTCAGAGGAGGTTTACCTCTGGGGTGTGCCTTTACTTGAAGAGGACGGGCAGTGTGTTATGAGCACCACCAAGGTAAAGGATATTGGTTACCTGATGCATTTGTTGTATTTTTGATTTCCTGGGCAGTTTGTGTGAATGAGAAAGGCTTTCTTAGCAAAGACGTGGGTAGTTTGAATGCCGAGATACTGCCCATGCACCCCCAAGAGAGGAGCACTATAGAGGAGGGGAAGAGTGTGAGGAATTTTTTCACTTTTACAGAGAGCTTGTATTTTGTGTGGGATGCTGCCAATCCTAGCTATGATAACTATCATAACGTTGACGTTGATACGTCATTTTGGTTGATGGAGCCTCTTGTAGAAGAGTCACAACAGTAGAAAGTGGCAACAAAGAAGCTTAAAACTGACGTGCTTTGGAGGAGGTTCATCCAGATCTTTCTTGAACAGAATCTGGCGAAGCTAAAATCTTCATTGTGGCTGATGTAACAAGTGGAAATGAAGGGGATATCTCTAAGAAACTCTCTTTCCGGTGTGACTTGCCTTCAAGTGGGAGATTGTTGGCTATGTTTGAAGCCAAGTCAAGTGTAACAGCTGGAGTTTTCTGTAGATTCTTTCTTCATCTATTTACTACAGATTCTCTTCTTGTTTACAATCGTCATCTGTGTAACTACCATTTTCTTGGCATATATTCTTTTTCTGGTCGACCATTCTTCTTCTTGGTCAGGTGGTTGGTAGTGGTAATAAGTGTGAGAATTTTTCTCTTTTGGATGACGGCTATAAGAGTTATTGCTGCTCAGATTGTAATATGGATGAAGTGATAAATAAAGTGGAGAATCCCTTGTTTGTTGTGGACATATCCATTAGACATGGTGAACCACGTTAAAATTCTAAGTTCCTCTTTTATGTGAATGGTTTACTTATTCTATTGTTTTCTTTGAATCTTCTTTCATTCGCTCTGTGTATTCTGCTATTAAGATAATTAATTGATGGGTGGGAGAAACAGTTTCAAATTTATAGTAACTGCTAGTGGTGAACACAACAGAAAAGGGAAATGGGAGAGTGGGCTCCACATTGCCATGTCCGGTAGTTAGCGCTTAGAGTGTGATGTTTAATCCTAGCTATTCAAGCTTGTCCAAACTTGTTCCAGTAAAAGGGCTAATATATTGAACTCAGATGTTGGAGACGGAACTATTTTGTAGAGAGGCGAGTGGTGATCAACTGTAATACAAAAATTATGGATAGAAAGAAAAGGTAAAAGAAATAACTTCTGGCACATAACACCCAAAAAGTTGTGGGCTGAGACTGGGTAAATATCAAAATGCCCTAGAAGAGTTAGAACCCTTAGTAAATCTTGGAGTGGTCTCAACAACTCAAAATGGACTAAAATTAGAAACTATACAAAAACCAATTTTAAGAGCAAGTCTTTCTTCGACGATCATGAAGAATTGGTAACCTTTCAAATTTCTTTAAATGCAATTGTCATTGATGTGCCTTAAGGATTTTTCCCAATAATGAAGTGACTTTAGCCTTTCAAATTATTAATTGAACATTCAAATTGCTATCTATCAACTTGAATCTATTGCGGACATGTGCAAGTGACTATTTATTAGTTTAATTATTCAATGAGCATAAAGAATTCACTAATTCTAAGGGGAAAATGATAACATGCACTTAAGAAAACCAAACAAACTCTTGCCACTAAAGATACTTGATGGACCTAAGTGTAGTAAAAAAATTCCTAACATTTGGGAGAATACAATATTTGATCAATATACCTACAACCATTCAAATTTGAATGCTTTGTTTATCCAAATTGTATAGTGATGACTCTAATGATATATCTAAGTTGTTAGGGATAATACGGAGAGCAATTTGAAATCACTTAAACTTAAATTTTATGGTCAAATATTGAGTGAAATAACTCACCATAGCTTAATGTTTATGCATTTCTTCATTAGTAAGAGCTCTGCAATCATGTCTTTTTTATTATATATTTATCACATAATGATATCTTTATATGACCATATATTTTTTCACTTAGCTTAAACATAATCCATTTCAAAGGTCAAACAATCAATAGGAATTTTACTCCTCATCCACAACAAAAAAGTGGTAGATATATGTCCTCTCTTCCAATTGCTTACATCTATTGTATGCACCCAATTGAAGGTGTGCATACAATGTCACTAACATTTCTTTGATGAGTGTGGTTTTTGTGAGTAGCTTATGATCACTTCTATTCTAGATTGAATCACAATGATTTTTCCTTTCTAGGTAAAATCGTATTTCCATTCCAAGTGGAACCCCTTATTGTTTTCTTTTTTTATTGTAAAAATTATAAGGAACTATGTTTGATACCTATTTTAAAACTTTAATAGATGTTACTCATTAGAATTTACTATTTGTTAGCTTTTAAGATGGAGCACTCCCTATAGGGAAAATATACCAAATTGTTATCATTATCTATATTCCCTTTTATGGATTTCTAAATATTGATTTTCATTTTTACTTCTTGTCTTACATATGATTCATCTTAATATAAGTTAGCATGCAAATGAAAATGGAAAGAAAATGTAATAGTGAATTGAAAATTCTACATTTTTCCTTTATGTTTTGGGTTAATTTTCACTAGATTGTCTTTAATATAATGACTAGTGCACAAATGGTTTGTTTCAACATAGAAGGTTAGTAAATAGCCTAATAATTTCTTCTACAAACATTCCCAAGGACTAGTCACAATTCTTAGTTATCCATCCATTATCTTAGGTCAAATTTGTGTGTATGGAACTAACATGAGAACTTCCAAATTCAATTTTAATTTTTCTACACAGGACTGCTAGATCAAACTAGTGATTATGTATCAAATTGAGGATGAAATTTATTAACTCATGTGCTAGGGTGTAGTATTTACAGATAAAACCTAATTTATTTCAAACTATCAAGATAACATCCAATAACTTCTATTCTATTCCATATGATCGCTATAGGAGCATCATAGGGCATTAGAGTCTCATCGTGCTTATGTCAACATCTATTATTGCATGTTCCCTTGCTATCTTTAATCATTTTCACCAAAATATTGAATTGATAATAAGGGTTTGACCAAAGGAGAACAATTGTAGCATATCAAGATCTTAAATAGAATATACCAACACCACCTCTTTCTAGATAGAACATGCATACATCATGAACTAAGTAGATCTAAGGCTTCATTTTGAAAATGAAGATAATTTTTACATGCAAGGTTTATATTTATTAGTAGGGTTTAGATTTATAGGTGTGAAACTTGATTAGAGCATCAGATAAAAGATTAACTAATTTAGAGGCATTCATATAACATCACACAAGGCTTTAACAAAATGGAAAATTGATTTTGCACATCTAGCATGATAAGATCTTAATAGAGTTTAGTTTTTAGCTAAGTACCATTTTTTATTCATTTAAATACAACCATTAATTTTCACACCTTAATCAATTCCAACTCATTAATATCTAATGTCACTTTATTACTTGTGTTGAGAGATTGCTTTACACTAGCTTATTTGGAATGATTACTTATTTTCCTCCTAAATTCCACACTTTAAATAATGAAAAACATTATTAACCTCTATTGAAGATCAGTTTCAAAAGTTGTCACACTTGTAAATAGCACCCCACCAACCTTAGCATTACATTGATAAGCTCTCTCTAAATTTAAAAAAAAAATTATTGGTTGACAACCATTTTATTTTTCACTAATGGCATTGCTCAAAATAGAAATAAAGAATGGAAGCTATTCCAATTGATACAAGCTTAGTTGACGAAGGCAGACTGACGCCTAATTTGTCCTGCCATTCCAGTGAGAACTTGGATTTCATTCATCTGTTCCATGGAATTCTTGAAGTTCTCGAAGAAAATGTCTTGATTCACTTGCTCATCAACAAACTCTTTAGCCGCATAATTTGTGAGTAGGGCAGCATCAGACTGGAAGATGCCCATATTTTCTTCAAGATTAGTAAAGTAATGGCTATCAAAGGTAAAGGAGCTTTTGGGAACCATTGTTACAGTGGTTGTGTTGTCTGCCAAACTAGTGCATTTTGTCTTTAAGAATTGGGCATAGGTGGAGTTGAGGGAAGGGTCTGTGTCTCCTTTTCCTGTGAAGTTGTAAAGTCTGTTGCTGAAGAAATTGCATAGACCAACTCCAATTGTATGTCCACCTATTCATGGTAGCATTAATCATAATATAACATTGTTAGTTTATGATTCTAAGCTAATAATTCAATACTTTAAATGTTTAAGAGACATTTTGTTTCCATAGTACATGATTCTAAGCATAAGAGTTCTTCTAGATTAATCTCTATAGAATTTTTGACATTATATTTAAAATATTTGATTTGTTACTCACCAGAGAGAACGACGAGGTCTTTGATGTCTAGTCCTTTGCTTGCAAAAGATGCTTGGAGTTGCGAGAAGTTAAAAAATGGTGAAGGAATGTTGCTCAAGGCCTCACTCTCCAGAGATATCACTCCATCCCTACGCCCTGTTCTCACATCCCAGTATGGGCCTCCACTCTATACATAACTTTTAACTTTAACTTAGTATTTATAAACATGCTTAAAATCAAAAAAATAATTCAAATTAGCTATAGAGTGAAAAAGGATAGATAGCAAATAGGTTGATGTCATGTTTCTAGGTTATAACACTTTAGAAAGGTTTAGAATAAAAAGCAAAAGTCCCTAACACTCTCGGCTATTCTTAAACATCATCCACTTTAACAGTGAAAGGTCAATTTTGGCCAATAAAAATAGGACAAATATTTACCACTTTTTGTTGTAGATGAGGTGTAAAATTCCTATTGACTATTTGACCATTGAAATGGATGATGTTTAAGTAGAATGGACGCTCTCATGCTAACTAACAAATATATGAGAGGCATATTGCTTATTTAAATGCATATTACCATTAAACGTATCAAGATATGGAGAATAGAAGAACTTTTAACTCCGGGGATGAACCATTTGGCATTGGGAGTTGTATGAAAGCTATTAGAATAGCTCGAAACAACATGATGTAAATGAAACATCATAAATGAAAGTGTGCCTTTTTATCCATAGATAGATATTGATGAGTCTCTATAATTAGATTATAAGCTAATTTAGGGTAATGTTATTACCCCAACAACGACAGCATCTCGAGCAACCAGAGCGAGAATATCAGCACAGGAAACGACGCCTGGACATATCGTCTCTATTTCTGCTTTCGCAGTGTCAATTACTTCAAATCCGCGCAGGCTGAGGTTTGGAATGGCGGCTTTCTCTGCTGTGTTGTTTGCTGTGGAATTCAGAAGCACTGACCCATCGCAACCCTAATCAAACCACAACACAGCATTAGTTTTTGTAATCTATGTGTATGAATTAAGTAGTTAAACGGATAAAATCAGATACAGATAAGTGGGGGAAGTACTACTGACTCGCACAAAACAATCATGAAACTGTATCCGCAAGAGAGGAGCTGCAAGGGTGCGATCCATTGCCATGTATTTCTCCACCACTTGCGCAACTATGTCCTCAGCAGATGGACAACTTTGGCTATAGAAATTAATACTCAGCTCATCCCCCTCGCCCGCAAATATAATTGCAAGAAAAGCAACAACAACAAACCACACTCTCGCCATCTCTGTCTTCTCTCTCGTTCTACCGATTGTCGATTTTACAAATTCGAATCGGGCCTTCTATTTATATCGTTTTGCAGGCAAACAGCTACGGGAATTGTATTTATTACGCAACAATTGATTGATTAACAAAAACCCACGCTTGAATACATCCGTGTTTGACCAAAGTATAGATCCATATTCCAACTACTACTTTGTCAAATGTTCCACACAGCGTTATATATTACATTACATTTGGCCGGTTTTATCTTATCACTTGTACCGTTTTTCTTTCCGGGGAAGAGCTTAATCAGTTTGTGCGTTGTAAAACAGTCTATCGGTCGAAATTAATCGACGGAACAGGTTCGACAAATGAATCTACATTTGCATTGGTCAAAAATGTGGAGGCAGATCGAATGAAACAGTCTGTACAAAGAGTCAACAAATTCAGAAATCAAAAATTTTGGTAAAACAGTCAGCACACAACTTCAAATATCGTTATGGAGTGTATCTTTGCTTCTTTTAATAAACGTTCCGGTTTTAACCTAGTATAAGGAGAGTGCAAATGCTTTGTAGTATTTAAACCTGCACCTGGAGAAAGGAAGCTTCGTAATTTACACTTGTTAACTGTAACCCATTATCCCTCTTTGTCCATGTCAAACGGAGAACCAGGCGAAGTCGTGTGGTCTAGCTAGCCGTCATGCTTGATCACCTGCATCAGCATGCAATATTAAAAATAAGGTAGTTGACTTTTGATTGTGATTGTTGTTTATAATAATTGAGAACGCGTAAAGTTGGGTATATCAAGCAATCTACGTAAAGAAAAGAAACATTGTTTTCATGAGCATAACTACCGCTACTAGTTCTTCACAGACTAAACATACTACAGTTAAGACTAAACATACTACAGGAGAGGAAACTTGTATGCTAAGAATTTTGGAATGGAGGCCAACAACTAAGATGATGACGTATTTTGAAAAATAAACTTTCCATTAATTTGAAACTTTCATTACGAAGGCAGGCGAGCGTGTATTATTGGAATTACTCTAAGAATTCGTCACTCCAACAAGATTACTAAAAATGTTATAAAATTATCAGACTCTCGTGTTTTAAAGTATTTCAAAATTTTAGAATAAAAAATTGATTTTTTTTTTTCCTTTTCTTAAAATTTGCAGGACAATTTCAAAATATTTAAACATCAGCCTGAACCTATATCAAAGTCTAATTTACCAACTACCCAACTAATATCATAAGGGATATATATATAAAATGACCAATTGTCGTTAGGATTCTTATTTAGCCATGACCCTCAAGTGCATTCACAACTGCTGCCCAATTACCCAACCATACGCTCATTGAAGTTGACCATAGGGTGCTTGACATGTCTTGCATATGCAACACCTGTCAGAGATATAATGACTTGTCACTCAATCATGACAACCTACCTTCCTCCCCTATTACTCAAGATGCAAGAAACATTAAAACATCCCACTAGACTACTACTCCTCATCAAAGCTAAAGAGACAAAAAACCTAAAATAGGAACATGATACTACAAACACAACACTAAACATAAAAGGCAAAACTATAGACATACAAAATTGAAAATATAGAAAGGTGTTGTTTCTATAAAGACATGTCTATCAAGAAGTACACCCAATCTATTAGTAAGAAGTGTTAAAATATAAATAAATTAAGTTATGATAACCCCATATATATATATTGAAAATATAGAAAGTTGTTGTTTCTATAAAGATATGTCTATCAAGAAGTACACCCAATTGTAGCAATTGAAGAATCTAAAGATTTGGCATAGTTATCAGTAGATGAATTAATGGGATTTTTGTTAACACATGAGTCTAGAATGAATAGAAATAATAATACTTCCTTTGAGAATGCTTTCAAGTCTTAGGAATCATCTGGTAGAGGAAGAGGCAGAGGTGGAAGGAGTAATTCAGACCAAGGTGACATGAATAATCAAGGAGAAAGGAATAAACAAGCAAATTAGTACTACAACAATAGAGGACGTGGCAACAATCATTTTCAAAAGCATTCACAGAGGTTTGATTAATCTAATATTCAATGTTTTTATTGCAAAAAATATGGGCATTATGCATATGAGTGTAGGAAGAAACAAGGGGATGTGAGTAAACATAATGCTAATTACATAGATGAATCTAATTCTGGAAGTTTATTTATCACTTGCCATGTTGTAAAAGAAAGTACTAAGGATATTTGGTTTTTAGATAGTGGGTGCAACAATTATATGACAGGGAATAAGGAATTGTTTGTTAGTCTGGATGATTCTATTAAATCTAAAGTGAAATTGGGGAGTGATACTAAAGTACCTGTAAAGGGAAAAGGGGTAATAAATGTTTTGGCAAAGAATGGTGAAAGAAGATTTATTTCTGATGTTTATTTTGTGCCTGATTTAAAACATAATCTTATGAGTGTTGGACAATTAATACAAAAAGGTTATAGGGTATCTTTTAAGGACAATGTTTGCACTATATTGGGTAGATTTCCAAGTGACAGGTTGATAGTAAAAGTGGAGATGACAAGGAATTAGATGTTCTCCATCCGTATTCAGTGGATCCAAGGAGATGAGGAAGCAAATTTCAAGACTGTGCATCTAGACCAATCATGGTTATGGCATTTGAGGTATGGACATTTATATTTTGGAGGTTTGAGTTTGCTACAAAAGAAGAATATGGTGAAAGGTTTTGCCACCCATAGAACAACCAACTAGTTCATGTGAGAGTTGCATTTTATCAAAACAACATGGAGAGAGTTTTCCAAGTGGAGAATTCTCATATAGAGCAAGGGATTATTGGAGCTAGTTCATAGAGATTTGTGTGGACCAATGTAAACTCCATCACTTGGAGGTAGTATCTATTTTGTAACCTTCATTGATGATTTCAGTAGGAAGACTTGGATATATTTTCTCAAGTAGAAGGCTGAAGCCTTTGGAAAGTTCAAAGAATTCAAAGCTATGGTGGAAAAGTAAAGTGGCCATTATATCAAGGTATTGAGATTAGATAGAGGAGGTGAATATATTTCTAATGAATTTTTAGATTTTTGAAGACATTATGGAATCAAAAGGCAGCTTACTGCAAAGTACACACCACAACAAAATGGTGTAGCAGAAAGAAATAATAGAACAATCATGGAGATGGTTAGAAGCATGTTGAAAGCCAAACATTTGCCAAATGAATATTGGGCTGAAGCAGTAGCATGTGTAGTGTATATTTTAAATAGAAGTCCAACAAAAAGTGTTGAGGATCAAATTCCACATAAAGCTTGGAGTGGTAAGAAACATAGTGTACATCATTTTAAAATTTTTGGTTTTATTGCATATTCTCTTGTGCCATCAGAATTAAGAAGGAAAATTGATGATAGAGGTGAGAAATGTATTTTTATTGGATATAGTGAGGAGTCAAAAGATTATAAGTTGTTTAACCCCATTACAAAGAAAGTGATTGTTAGCAGAGATGTAGAATTTAAAGAAGAAGAAGCATGGGATGGAAGCACTGATAAAATAGTCACAATTGGAGCATCAATACCTTTGAATGATGAAGAATATGAAGATCAAGGAAACCAGCCAAATACACAATCATTAGCACCAAGTACTCCTACAAGAACTCCAAGGAATGTTGAACAAGGTGAAATCTCTTCTCCCAATATACAAAGTGATCCTACTTTGGCCCAACTAAGAGATCAATATAAATGAACAAAAATAAGAAGCTTGAAGGAGATTTATGAGAAAGGTGAGGAAAGAGAAGGTAACTTAGATTTACATTCAAATTTTACTTTATTCACTTATGATTCTGTATGTTTTGAAGAAGCGGTTAAGGAGGACCATTGGATCAAAGCTATGAATGATTAAATGGAGTCTACTGAGAGAAATAAAACATGGGAGCTAGTTGATTTACTTGAAGATAAGGTTTGTATAGGAGTTAAATGAGTTTATAAAACCAAATTTAATGCAGAAGGTAAAATTGAAAAGCATAAAGTAAGGTTAGTAGTAAAAGGTTATGCACAACAACAAGGAATTGATTATAATGAAACATTTGCTCCAATTGCTAGACTTGATACTATTAGAATGATTTTAGCATTAGCTACACAAAATAAATGGAAAGTTATCAAATGGATGCCAAATTAGCTTTCTTGAATGGTTTTCTAGAAGAAGTATATGTGAAACAACTACTAGGTTCTGAAGTGCATGGACATGAAGACAAGGTCTATAAATTGAAGAAGGCTCTTTATGGTCTCAAACAAGCACCAAGAGCATGGTATAGCATGATTGATTCATATATGATGAACAATGGTTTCAGCAGAAGTAATAATGAGCCCACATTGTACACAAAGATCAACAAAGAAGGTCAGGTTTTGATTGTGTGTTTATATGTTGATGATTTAATTTTCATTAGAAATTTGTCTATAGACATATTTAAATCAGCAATGAAGAAAGAATTTGAGATAACAGATTTAGGATTGATGAAGTATTTTTTGGGCATTGAAGTAATTCAATCAATAGATAAGGGAATTTTTATTTGTTAGTCTAAATATGCAAAGGATGTGTTAAGGAGGTTTAAAATGATGAATTGTAATTCAGCACCAACTTCAGTTGCAACAGGTACTAAAATCAGCAAGGAAGACAAAGGGTGTAATGTTGATGCTACAATATTCAAAAGATTAGTTGGAAGTTTGATGTATCTTACAGGTACAAGACCACATTTATTGTATGGAGTTTCTCTAGTCTCAAGATTCATGGAGTCACCAAAATAGTCACATTGGCAAGTTGGAAAGAGGATATTGAAATATGTTGTTGGAACAATTGGATATGGAATTTTATATTTCACAACTAATGATTTTGGTTTGATTGACTTTACTGACAGTGATTTTGGTAGTATTGATGATAGGAAGAGTACTTCTGGTTATGTCTTTCATTGTGGAACTTGTGTAATCTCATGGGCATCAAAGAAGCAACCCATAGTGACACTTTCATTAGCTGAAGCAGAGTATGTTGCAGCCACATCAACATCATGTCAAGTTGTTTGGTTGAGGAGAGTATTAACAGATTTATTTCAACCAAAGGAGGAGTCACCACCAATCTTTTGTGACAACAAATCAACAATAGCATTATCAAAAAATCATGTTTTCCACAAAAGGAGCAAGCATATTGATACAAGATATCATTTTATCAAAGAGTTGGTGAACAATGGAGAAATCAATTTGGAGTTTTGTAGATTTGAAGGTCAATTAATAGATATGTTTACCAAGGCTTTAGCAAAGGAGACTTTGAATATTTAAGACAAAATTTGGGCACTGTAAATGTTGATTTAATTAGTGGTAGAAATTAGGGGGGTGTGTTGGAGGAATCTAGTAATTTCTCCACTATTTTGGTTGTCTGTTACATAGGCTAAATATAGTTTATATTTATTTCAAGCATGTTCTTTTCTGTAACAGTTTTGTAACAGCTCTGTAGGATTAAATGCATTCGACATGCAGGCTCTTTTTAAAAGATTCTTGTAACTAAAAAGACCTCTATATATTGAGGCATCTTGTAAGAGTTTGTAGGATTCTCAATCAATTGATTTATGAATGCTGTAGCAGTCCAGGTTTGGGTAAAATTATGTGTATGTATATTTTATATTTCTAAATATATTTTTTGTTTGTATTTTCTGCACCTCTTTCAATAAGGACCCCACTCCATTGGTTCCCATTTGAAGGGTGGAAGAAAGTCGTGTAGGTTTTTTATCCAATTTTCCATGAGTGTTGCAAAAACACTAGACCTACAAAAGAGAAATGAAATTGATAAAACAAGGAAAGGTCTAAAAAAAGAAGTGGAATAAGGATGTCATTCGAGATGGAGTAAATATGGACGGAAGGCCCAACTCAAGGTGCAAAAGGCAGTGACACAGATTAAATGATTCATTTAGGACATCCCCCATATGGTGCAATCCAACAAGATTCTCAACATAGCTCAACGCACTGTACCACACTAAAATTTATGGGTATGATGTTGGAAGATGTACCATCAGTCCTTAACATGTGATATATTGATGTGGGTATGTATCTATTTTAATTTAAGACCACTGAATCAACATTGATAATAAATGATAATTAAAATATCTTCTGCTACTGACGAGATTTTTGGGACCGGATTGTTGGGTGTGATGCGACTGAAGATTTTTAAACAAACAATATGACAACAGATTTAAAATAAACAAATAAAACAACCATACAAGATATATGCAGACACAGAGAATAAACTTTTTATTGCTATTGAAAAACTAGAGAGCTACAGCTCTTTATTACAATGTATTTATTTGCAAAGGAACCTAAATGGAAAAAATAGAAAAAGACAAACTAATGATAGCATGTTTCTACATGCATTATCATGCAACAAACAATTCCTAAAAACAACTAACAACTACACAGACTTTAAAAAAGAAACTAGAAAATAGAAACTGCACATCTGGCTGTGCCACATCAGTTATCCAACATAGTCCCCCTTGATGCGGAGAGGAGTCACAATATGATCTCGAAGCATAAAAAACTGACCTTTTGCAACTGCCTTGGTGAAAATGTCTACAAGCTGTTCTATAGTCTTGATATACCTGAGTTCTACTTCTTTCTTTTGCACCAAATCTCTGATAAAATGATATTTCAGATCAAAGTGTTTAGTTCTACTATGATGCACAGGATTTTTTGCCAATTTGATTGTGCTCATATTATCACAAAAGAGAACTGTAGATTGAACTTGTTTTTCTCCAATCTCTTCAAGAATTTTTCTGAGCCATAATGCTTGAGTACCTGCAAAGGTGATTGCAACATATTTTGCCTCTGTGGAAGAAAGAAAAACTATACTTTGTTTCTTTGAACTCCAAGAGACCAAACCAGAACCAAAAGTAAAACAATTACCAGAGGTAGACTTTCGGTCATCCACACTACCTCCCCAATTAGAATCACTGAAACCAACTAGATTAAATCCTTTAGAACTGTAGTAATGAATGCCAAAAGCAAGAGTTCCTTTCATATACCTCAAAATTCTTTTAGCAGACTGCATATGTAAGTTAGAGGGTTCTATCATATACATTGAAACAAGAGAAACTGCATAAGCAATATTAGGCCTTGTGTGGGTTAGAAACATTAGACTGCCAACCACACTTCTATAAGCTATCCCATCAACTCTTTCAGCACCATCCTCTTTACACAATACAACTCCCTGAGAAATTGGAGTGGAGACTGGTTTACAATCAACCATAGCAAACTTCTTCAACATATCCTTGGCATATTTTGTTTGACAAAGAAAAATTCCATCCTTACTTTGATAAACCTCCATGCCTAGAAAATATTGCATAAGGCCTAAATCTTTCATTTCAAACTCATTCATCATAGCATGCTTGAATTCATCCTTCATCTTAGAACTACTACCCATATACAACAAATCATCAACATATAAACTCACAATAAGAATATCATTACCTTCTTGTTTGTAGTAGAGGGTAGGTTCACTCTTACTTCTCTTGAAGCCATTTTGCTGAAAATACCCATCAATCCTAGCATACCAAGCTCTTGGTTCTTGCTTAAGGCCATATAAGGCCTTCTTCAGCTTGTAGACATGATGTTCTTTTCCTTGCACCTCAAAACCTTGTGGCTGTTCCACATAAATTTCTTCATCTAAGTACCCATTCAGGAAGGTACTTTTCACATCCATGTGATGAATGCTCCATTTCTTTTGGGCTACAAGGGAAATCAACATTCTAATAGTCTCTTGTCGTGCTATGGGTGCAAAGGTTTCTTCATAATCAAGGCCATACCTCTATGTGAAGCCTTTAGCAACTAATCTTGCTTTGTGTCTTTCAACACTCCCATCACTATGGTACTTAGTCTTGTAGACCCATTTAGTGCCAATCTTTTTCTTGTCATGAGGAAGCTCTGTAAGCTCCCAAGTAGCATTCCTATGAATAGCATCCATCTCTTCTTGCATTGCTTGCACCCAAACTTCATTAACACATGCATCTTCATAACTTGATGGTTCAAAAAAAGATTGTGAGAATAAAGCAAAATTTATCGTTTCACCTATAGGATTCTCTTCATGTGCTTGGATTGTACTTCTTTGATAGACATCACTTAAGCTTCTTACCTTCCTTGTAGGACTTGGACTTGAATTTGGACTTGTACTTGAAACTGAAGAACTAGATGAGGGGCTATTTGGTGGATGTATAGCACTTGGAACAGAAGTATTAGCTGGCTGCTCATGATCAATATCAGAAATAATACCACCGTTCAAAACAGATTTAGACTTCTCAACATGGTCTTTTTGATGACCATAAACTCCCCCTTCATCAAAAATCACATCTCTTGAAACAAGAATGCTATTAGTGTGAGGGTTATACAACCTATAAGCCTTACTGTGCTCACTATATCCAACAAAAATGCATGACTCACTTTTGGGATCTAATTTTTGCCTCTTTTGATCAGCCAAATGAATATAGGTTAAACAACCAAAAACTCTAAAATGATTAACATTAGGCTTTTTTCATACTAGGCTTCCTAAGGAGTCATCATGTCAAGTGCTCTAGTAGGACTTTGATTGAGAATGTACACTAATGTAGCAATTGCATCACCCCAACAAGAATTGTCTAATCCTTTGGTATGTAGCATACTCCTTGCCATTTCCACTGTATGATTTGTCCTTTTAGCTACCCCATTTTGTTGAGGTGTGTAAGCAGTGGTGAGTTGCCTTTTGATGCCATTCACATCAGAATAATTCCTAAAATCTCTTGAGCAAAATTCTCCTCCATGATCTGTCCTTAAGCATTTGATCTTACAACCCTTTTCATTTTCCACAAGGGCTTTAAACCTTTTGAATGTATCAAAGGCTTCATCCTTGGCCTTCAAAAAATAAACCCAACACTTACGTGAGTAATCATCAATAAAAGTAATGAAATATGATGACTTACCCAAACTCTTTGTCTACATAGGACCACAAATATCTGAGTGAACCAATTGAAGTGGGTAATGGGCCCTCCATGCATTGCCTTTTGGAAATGACTCTCTTGCATGTTTTCCTTTAGCACAACCTTCACAAACTTCCTTGTGTTCTTGAACCTTAGGCAAACCATAAACTAAAGCTTTTGAAGTGAGAAACATCAAACTATGAAAATTCAAATGTCCATATCTAAGATGCCATAGCCAACTCTTATCCTCATATGCCATATAGGCAAGATGGCTGCTATGTTCACCAAACTTCAATTGGAACATCCTATTCTTTGACATAGGCACTACTGTAACCAACCTATTGCCTTGATTTTTATCATAAATTGTACATTGCTGATTTTCAAATACCACCTTATAATTCTTCTCACACAACTGCTGAACACTCAATAAATTATGTTTTAATTGTGGAGTGTAGTAAATATCAGTCACACATTTCTTACCTTCTTTTGTATTCACCTCCATAGCACCTTTAGCTACAACCTCCAAGGACTTGTCATCACCAAGCTTAATTTTAGATTTGAAACTTTTATCCATTGTAGAAAAAATCTCATTATTTCCTAACATGTGGTTAGAACAACCTGAATCTAAATACCAGACTTCTTTAGAACTATTTTCAGATTTGTCATATGATAAGAATAAATTACTAGGAGAAGCCTCATCATTCTCATTAGCAAAATTAGCACTTCTATTGTTATTACCTTCTTTTAATTTGCATTCCTTTTCAAAGTGACCATACCTATTACAATGATAACATTGAACGTTTCTTTTATCAAATCTGCCTCTACCTCTTCCTCTTGGACCACCTCTTCCTCTTCTGTTTCCTCTTGAAGAATTCTGATTTTGACCTCTACCTTGGCCTCTATTATTTTTTGTGCTTGTGCTAGCATTTTCATTCTTTGTAATTTGTACTTTGGAAGCAAAAGCCTTCTCATTACTTTCTCCAGATGAATCTCTCAATCTTTCTTCATGAGACACATGAGAGATCCAACAAGTTGATCAAACTGAAGAGCAGTCAAATCCTTGCTTTCTTCAATGATGATGGTAACATTGTTCCACCTTGGTGTTAGAGACCTCAACACCTTTTTGATCACAACTTCATTGTCCATAGTTTCTCCAAGAGTAGCCATCTTATTAACCACATCTTTTACTCTTACACAATAATCACTCACATTTTCACTTTCTTGCATCTTCAAATTCTCAAATTCTCTTTTTAATGTCTGCAACTTCACAACTTTGACTTGATCACTACCTTGGTAAGCTTCTTTTAGAGTCTTCCAGGCATCTTTAGCTGTTTGTGCACCTACAATTCTTGGAAATAGGCTCTTATCAAGAGCTATTTGAATGTGAAATAAAGCCTATGCATTCTTCTTCTTAGCTTCCTTCTTAGCTGTTCTATCATTGGCTATAAGAACATTCCAATCATCTGGCTCTTCATATCTTGTTTCTACACCCATAAATCTTTACCTATCAAAAAAGTTGTCATCTTGATGCACCAATAATCATAATCAGATCTATTAAATTCTGGGATTGGCAAAGAGTTAGAATTTGACATGATAAATTTTCTAACAAATTAACCTGCTCTGATACCAAATGAATATTTTTAAACAAACAATATAACAACAGATTTAAAATGAACAAACAAAAAAACCATACAAGATATATATGCAGACACAGAGAATAAACTTTTTATTGCTATTGAAAAACTAGAGAGCTACAGCTCTTTTTTACAATGTATTTATTTGCAAAGGAACCTAAATGGAAAAAAATAGAAAAAGACAAACTAATGATAGCATGTTTCTACATGCATTATCATGCAACAAACAATTCCTAAAAACAACTAACAACTACACAAACTTTAAAAAAGAAACTAGAAAATAGAAACTGCACATCTGGCTGTGCCACCTTAGTTATCCAACAGCGACTGGCTACTAATGGTGAAGGATGAAGTGGTAGGAACTCTGATGCCCTGTATGATGTGGAAGTCCGTGTTGGCCATCCTTTTTCCTAGCACTGAATTTGACTAGTAGCATTTTATGCTAAATGTAAAATCTCACTAGTAGCTATCTGGGTGACTCTCCTGTGAGAACAAATCATTCTTATCCATGGGTTAAGGTTTGAGGTTTTTCCAAATCTATCAAATGTTGAAGGGAGGGGGGTTGATTTTGCAAGCCAGTGTCAAAGACTCTAATTGCTTGTCATTGATCTATAGCCATGTTCACTAAGAAATCAATAGATCTATTCACCTCCTGATAATAGTGATAGCATTCGTATGATTCCAATGTGTCTAAAGTGCTCTAGATTGATTGAAATATATACTTCAATTTCTAGTTGGATACCTTCCTACTTCTCAAGGTGTTGATTATTATTATGCAGTTCCCTTCTATCTAAATCTACCATAATTTGTATTTCTTAGCAAGTTGCAAGCCATGCAACAATGTTAATGCTTCAGCTTCATCATTTGAACCATGAGGAAGTTTGACTCTCTTTGTAGCTAGAAGATCTATTGCCATAAGTTTCCTTGATTATGTACCTTGTGCCAGATAGGCCATGATTACCTCAAGAAGCTCCATCAAAGTTTAATTTTGTGAATGGGATTTTTGAGGAATCCATTTTACTTTGCCTCTATCAACCTTGCATGTGCTATTCAAAATTGAGTCACGAGAAGGCGGAAGGTGAATTTGATGCCAGTTTTTGAGAAGATCATTATCCTAACTTGTGAATTTATTTTTTTGGGTCTAGGCACCTTGTTACCTTTGGCATAACTACATCCAAAACTGCTCTTTCTATTTTTCCTAACACCTTGGAAACTAGAGAGGGGAATCTTCTAAAAAATTGTAGTTGCATTCCAACCATATGTGCCAAATAACTAAATATGAACTTATCTCCTAGATGCATGCAAATGTTGAGTCTGTAAAATGGGTAGGCCAGCTTTTAATGTATTGAATAAGACACTTTGGGAATGAGGTTTCCCAACTTATCTTTGTACATAACCATTTCCAACATCTATTACTGAACGAACAATTTAGAAGAAGGTGATCCACATCTTCTTCTTCTTCACCATATAATACACATTTGAATGTAGAGGAAATTCCCATTTTATCTAGTCTATTACCTATCAAAATTTTATTGTGGAGAGCCAGCCATGCAAATGCTCCTACTTTTGGGAGTCAAGCATCATTACAGCACAATTTATATGGCCACTCTGTCTTATTCACTTCTAAGATAAGTTTATATCCTTGATTAATAGTATAATTCCCTAACTTAGCTACAACCCAGTTTATCTCATGAACATTCTCTAAAAGTATGATAACTCTTTGTGATAAGATCCTTGACAAAAGTTCCTTCTAGTTCTTGGGAAAGTTGTATCCTTCAAAATTCTTCCATTTTACTTTGACAATAGGATCTTTATCGATGATTTCCTAGTATTTATTGACCTTATTCTCCCATGCCTATTTTAGAAACTCCTTGGCCTCATTTAAACCATTTCTTGAGGATACTGGAGGATGTCCATTCCAAGAATCCTCCTAGAATAGTGGCTTCTCCCCATAGTGGAAAACCCATGTTAGTTATGGTAGAATGACTTCTATTCCTTGAATTTAGAAATTCCACATTTTTTATCCCGCTAGAGGATTTGCTACTATGAAAATTCTTTCTCTATTAATGCTATCTAAATACTTGGCTTGCATTATCCTTGCCCATTTTGCATTTTATTTACTATACATGTTCCATGCCAATTTGGCCCCAAGAGCTAAATTTTGTAATTCCATGTTTAAGACACCTGCTCCTCCATTGATTTTAGATTTATAAATCTTTTCTCATAATATGAGTGCTATTCTTTTCTTTTTTGAACTTCCCTACCATAGAAAACACCTCACAAGTTTTTCTAATTCTAACACCACACCTTTTGGCATCTTAAGAATTGACATCGAGTATGTGGGAATGTTTGCTAGGACATCTTTTACCATTGTTAGTCTTCCAGCCATTGTTAGCCACCTACCTCTCCATGAGGAGATTTTGTTTTTGATAAAATTATAGATGCACTTCCATAATCCCTTCTTACATGTTCTAACAAATAGGGGAATACCTAAATATTTGCTTAGGAGTGTTGTCATTTTGAATCCTAATATTTTCACAACCCATCTTTGCACAGATGTAGGAGTGAAGGAAAGACACACTTTTGACTTGGAGGCATTAATGGAATGTCTTGATAGGTCATAATATGAAGTGATTGTGGCTCTGATTGATTTGGCTTCTACAGATGATGTTTACCAAAAAGCATTGTCATCTGCAAATAGTGCATGTGTAAAAGGTTCATGCATCAATGGTATTTGTATGCCTTTCTAATTATTTATTTGATTGTTTTCTTTTAAAGCCCAAATCAATGCTTTTTTCCATGAGAATGAATAGATAGGGGGATAGGGGATCCACTTGCCTTAATCCTTGCATGGAGTTGAAAGATCTGACTATATTTCTATTCACTAAAACTAATAATCTGACACTTGAAATACATGATTGAATCCATTACCACTCTTTGGAGAAACCTAACCTCATGAGAAATTAGAGTAGGAATTCCTAATTGACCTTATCATATATGCTTTTGCCATGTCTAGTTTGATTACCATTGCTAGGATTTTGTGCACATGGATAGAGTGACTTATTTCATGTGTTATAATTGCTCCTTCTAAGGTCTTATGCCCTGACATGAATCCACCTTGTTCTTTCTAGATAACTGACATAATTGTGGCTGCTAGTCTTATGATGATTGCTTTGGATATTATCTTGTATATGGTGTTATAAAGAGAGATTGGTCTGAAATCTTTGAAAGATGAGGGATTTTTAATTTTTGGGATTAGAGCTATGATGGAAGCATTCAAATCTTTCAATATGTTTTTATGTTTCCTAGCTTCTTCCATCACTAGTACCACATCTCTTCAAATGAAACTCCAACATTTTTGAAAAACATACCTGTAAAACCATCTGGTCCTAGAGCTTTGTCACCTAACATTGAAAATACAATTGCTTGAATTTCCTCTAGAGTAACTTCCTTCATTAAACTCTTGTTTTTCTCATCTGACACTATCTTTGGAATGTTTTGAATTATGGTGGAGGCTTGAGCAGGCGTGGGAGCCTCTTTGTAGGCTAACAATCTCTTGAAGTAGTTGATGGCTTCCTACTATATATCTATTGGTTTTGTGATTGATGAACCATCTGTAGCTCTGTTATTGTAGATAAAATTAGATGTCCATTAAACTTTGGTTGAAATATGAACGAATTGTGCATTTTTGTCTCCTTCCCTCAACCATATTTCTATTGAAGTTTGTCACCAAAATATTTCTACTCTTAGTAGTATCTCCTGAAGTTCTTCTTTAAGACTCTTTTCTATGGTATAAATTTGGGAATTCATACCAAAATCTATGATGTGTGTAGATAACATAGATAGTTGCATTTTTATTCTTTCTTTTTCCTTGAATAGGGTGTGTGCAAAAAGATGGGGGGCCAAAAAGTGGCCAAAACCACTTTTTGGTCTAAACAAAACATAACGCAAGTGCATTATATCACACTCACATTATAATGTGCTCACATTTTAAACTGCTAAATATAAAAAACAAACACAGACCATGACCCCTCATTTTCACTCAACAATTCATTGAGAGTTTGAAAGTGTGACTAGGGTTATTGCATGACCATGTTTTGAGGAAATTGGAGAATAACTAACTCAAACACGATGTTGCCATGACATTTCCACACTCCAGGATGTTGTGCATGAGCACCACGGGGTCAACAAGATGACCAAGGTAAGCTTCCATGTTTTTTCTAAATTTGAAAATGAATCATTTGTTTCTCAATGTTTTGATTTAATTTTTGTTTTTAATTTTCAGCTAATAAACCTCATGAAAAAACCCTAAACCCTAATTCACAAAATAGAGAGGATGATGAGATTCCAATTAAAGAGGGGCATAAAACAACCCTCCTTAGACTCCTCCTTGAATTCCTTGGCATCCTCGTGAGACAAAAGCACTTTTTAGGGAAAATTGAGGAGAAAAAAGAAAACTTGAAAGATTAATAGAAACATTAAAAAATCCAAATGCAATCAATCCTCACTAAAAATCCCTCGCTACATCCTTAGAGTTGATTGTTTCTCACATCGATTCTGTAACAAACCAAATCAACAAATGGGAAGATTATAGGGAGAGTTGTCGACAATACTATGTAACCAAATTATCACACAAATAGGTGAAAGACAAAAAATTGAAATCCGGTCTATGTGCCCTATTTGTTGATCCTATCTAAGTAATGAGCCATTGCATGAGAGTTGCAAAAGAGTCCCCATTCATTGGTGTATACACGAAGGAATATCTCAAAACTTTTGGTATAGGTTGTGGATGGTGTTTGATAGTCCACCATGCAATAATAATGAGGTCCCATAGTATTTTTTGAGGAAACTCTATTGCAAGTTTATCCTTAATGAGATTCCAAACTATTTTGACATGCAAAATTTTAAGGGAAGAGGTGATATCTTTGTATAGGATAGGGAGGGGCACATCGTGCCCAAAACTATTTAGTGAGACCCTTAGTGAGGCCATCTTTTTAGCATATCACACTCCCTTCCACTTTGAAGGAGAGTGTTGAGGTGGAGATGCTACATTTTATTAGTTCCCTCACTCAATCTTTACTACAACATGGTAGCCATATTTCATAGGTTGGTGAGGGTGAGACTTGTAGGTATCATCGGTCTCCACATATTTTTTGTTCATGTGGAGCTTTATGTGATTATGGGTTTGAGAATGCTCCCAATATAGACATTGGAGAGGATGCTGCACACTTTTAGGACTTTGCCACGCAGGGACATGATTAGGTGTTAGAAATGAAGATCAAATGGAAGGATACAAGTATCGGTGTCAGCCACGAGAGCTTAACAATTGCACACTCCTACAATACCAAAACACAAAAATATGCAAATCAATAATGAGATGATCTATTAGCTCACATGAACAAGTACATATAGGCACAAGTCTCCTAAGAATAGACATGCCAAAAATATGAAAGAAAGCTTGAGAATAGTAGCACGGCCTAAAAATAGGCATGTAACTACTTAACTCAAGATAAGTGAGCCTAGACACTTGTTTTAAACATAGACATGCTAATTAAAGCACTAAGACTCCTAATCCTGGCATGTGTCAAAAATGGAAAAGCACAAAAGCCAAAAGACTAAAAATAGCCCTATCCTAAGTGAGCTTAATATACACTAACACCCCCTTAGGAAAAGCTTAGGTGAGGAAATGAAGATAGGTCCCAACAACTAGGCTTGATTGGGTAACCATGTATAATGCAATACAATGCAATCTCTCATAAAGCGGAGAAAGGAAGAAAATCCTGTGGGAAAACAATTCCCTCCAAAAGAGAGGAAAGAAAATGAAGGAGACTAGGAAGCATTCTCGAAGATGATAACTCTGTATAAAGCTTGAAACCATGTCACTTTGACTATGATAGTGCAGATATGACCCCCCTCATAAGAGAGTAAAAGAGACTATGTATCCTCACCACACTAAAGTAGCTCCTATGCCAAAAGAGAATGCATGTGTATGAATGCTAAAAATGGTCTATTTGTGGCAAATGATGTTTCTCCCCTGAAGAAGAAACAACTGGACAATGGTGAATGCTTAAAGAAGTGAGGTGAGGTGGTAAGTTTCATGATGTACCCTATCTCATAATACTCCTAAAATGTCATCATACTGATTACAAAATGTGTCACAATCAAATCAAGAGGCTCAGGCCTAACTAAAATAAGTGACATCTCAAAATCATGTGAAGACTGATGAAGGATAGGATCTGAAGAATTGATGTATGAAAGTGGAATGTTAATGCATGCCATACGTCTACAAAGCAAATCCCATGAGATGTCCTACAAAGAATCACTGGAAGCCCTCGGTGAAGCCTCTCTGAACTCTATAGTAGTAGCAGGTGCAAGATAACTATCATCAAATAGTAAGATGAGATCCTCCAAGGTGTCATCAAGATCTGATATGTGAGACTCTAAAACAACCAAGATATGTCCAGTAGAAGTGTGTCAATTTGAAGAAATTAAAAGAGGAGAAATTGTTAGTCAATTTGAAGAAATTTAGTTTTATGAAAGAAGAATTGGTGTAATTGGGGTTTGTTGTTTCCATTGATGGTCTAAAAATAGATCTAGAAAAGGTCAAGGCAATTGTGGATTGTCCTTCACCCCGAAGTATGTTTGAAGCCAGAAGTTTTTATGGCTTGGTGATCTTCTATAGGAAGTGAACATCCATAATCTTAGTGGGATTTGTGCACCTATCACTTAAACAATGAAGGCTAGTAGGAAATAATTTTTTTGGATAGCTGCAACACAGAAAAGTTATAAATTGTTGAATATAAAAGTGACTAAACAACTAGTGTTGGCACTTCTAGATTTTGGAAAAGTTTTTCAAGTTGACTATGATGCAAGTGGGACAATGATTGGAGGAGTCTTAATTAAAGAAGGAAGACCAATTGCATACTTTAGTGAGAATTTGAATGAGGTAAAAAGGAAATATTTTGTATATGATCAAGAATTTTATGCAAATGTGTTAGTATGCACAAGACAACTAAGAGGGGGGGTAAATTAGTTGTGTATTAAAACTTTAAACCCTCAAAGCAATTCCAAACATCAATGTCTTATCATGCATTAACAAAATGTAAACATATGAAGTATTAATGCAAACACATCCAAACACATAAGAACACCAGATTTACATGGAAACCCCAAGAAGGGAAAAACCATGGTGAGGATTAAATCACATATATATAAATAGCAACATTGAATAGAAATAGGCTCATTGCCAAGGGCTCACTTCCCAGAAGAAAGGCTCACTGACCAGAAGGACTCATTGTCTAGAAGAGAGAAGAATAGAAGAAAACTGTTATATAGAGATTCACTATCTCAAGGCAATAGGAGAAATCCACCACTGCAACTTCTTTCCATCTGCAACCTTTGGCTCACTATATCCAGCAACTTCAATCACATTGAAATGTAGACACCTTCTGATCACTGCATCTAGGAGTCATAAGCATTTAAACTCACACTCAACTCACTACCCTTGATTCACATTCGTAATATCTTCTATACTTTGCTGCACACAACTTCATCTTGCATATATACCATCCACAACCTAAAATAATCTTAATTAGGTCGGTCGTAATGAAATGTGTGCACCTCAAACGTGCAACACCATATAGGTTGGCACTAAACACTTCCGCGATGGAAGGAAGTGAAATTAGACCATGCCAAGGGTTAACTAGGACTCAAATCTATATCACCAAGCTACTCATCACATCCGCAATCCATGAGGTACCTTTGCAAGTAGCGTTAGCAAGCCAGGTCGGCCAAGCCTGAGCTAACAACCACATCCATGCTTCTTGAAGTCCAAACATATCATGTCAACCATAGAGAGACACTCCACAACATCCACACACCTTTCCATAACATTCAAGACCATTAGAATCTTCTGTAACACTGCCATAACCACCTAAAACAAAGAATGTCTTCATTATGCACATCAGGATACACTACCATTGAACACCAACACAAGAACTAAACTTACAGAGCAATCCATCACTAGAAACTTCAAGGGAAGGTAGATATAGACTTTATAAGCACATTCTTAGATCCATAGGATAAGAAGCCTCAATGTGGAGAAATGCAGAGCAAACTCATTTCTCTCAGACAGTCTTCTACACAGGTAAACACTCTATCAAACACATCTTCCACTGTCGCATGATCCAAAACCTGAAACTTTGGATATAACACCTCTGAACACCTCTGATCAATACTTCCAAACTACATAAGCATATCTTCAACTAAGAAGAAATATGGAGCACAACACTAAGCACATATCTGTCACACTACACACCTTTTTATTTGAATTTTCTCAAAAGCACTTGGAAACCAAGTGAACTACTTTTTAGAGGTTGACATCAATGACAATACCAACAAGTTTCCAACAATATCCCCCTTTGTCATTGATGGCAACACCAACTTTCTGAAAAACCATCAAGACCTAAAGCAATCAATTTGTAGCTCAGTAGTACCCCCTTGACTAGAACAACTCATACTCTTCACACAATTTCTTGCACAATAGTTTTTAAACCACCTTAATTCTCCCCCCCTTTGACATCAATGGAAAAGGGCCACACTTGCAACACCACCAAGCACATGCTTTCTCTCCACTACTTTCACTTTTCGACACTCTCCCCCTTAGGGTCATAAGATATGATCCATCTGACTGCACCAATCCAACAGTAATATCACTATGTACTCCCCCTAAGAGGTAACTTCTAACATCAGTCTAGGACAAAGAATGTATCTTGAAATGCTTCTTGGACATATGCAGACACTTATGCATCTAATTAAAAATAGGAGGGGTAATAACCCCTAACTTCTGTCAGAGATACTCAAAAGTATCTTTAGGAAGATCCTTTGAAAATATATCTACAATTTGGTACTTAGTGGGCACATACTCCAATTTCACCTCACTCTTTGCAATCTTCTCTCTTAAGAAGTAATACCGGATTGAAATATGTTTTGTTCTTGAATGCATTACTAGATTCTTTGAAATGTTGATAGAACTTGTATTATCACATAATATAGATGTTACCAATTTTTCACCTACAACTCAAATTGGTAGAGTTGAAATAGGCATTGGATCAACAAACATCAGAAATATGCAAGAGAGCCTAAAAATCAAACATCACAAGAGCATTAAATTTCATTGTTTTATCTAACATGTTTGTTCACTATGCAGGGATAGGTGAAATCTTGTTGCTGATTCATTTATGATGATATTTCATCATGTGGTGAAAAAATGGGCTCCCACAAGGGTTGAGCTCAGCATGCTGCCCCCAAGTCTTAAGAGGAATGTAGAAATAGTCTAAAAGAGCAACAATATCACATAAAGACCCTACAAAATAAGGATATCAGTCATGTGTTTCAGTCATATATCAAAAACTGAGATCTGGGATTTTTATATTTTTGGTTAGAAATTAGAAGACAAGAAGATGAAAAAATTCTTTAAATTTCTCACCAACATAGTTTTTAGTTTTCGAGGAACAATTAGAGGTACAAGACCCAACAAAATAAAGATAGCAGTCATGTGTTTCAGTCATATCTCAAAAAATATGATCTGGATTTTTTAGATGTTTGGAAAAAAATTAGAAGCCTATAACACGAGAAAACCCTTTAAATTTCTCACCAACTTAGTTCGTAGTTTTTTGAGTAATACTCACAATAGCAGCACCCAAATTGGAGTAAAAAATGTTAAGTGCCAAATAAAGAAACAAAATGCAAAAAGGTCATGGCTTTCACTATAAGGCATTGTTTTTGCTTTTGATTTTTTACATAAATCAAATACCATGGTTATTTTTAGGTATTTCTAAATACCTTTGCATATATTTTGTAAACTTTGCATATATTTAGAATTTTACAAGTTGTAAAAGCCAAGGTGGGCCATCTTTCTATTTTGCAAATTTGAAGTTGCAAATAAATGTAAGACACTATAAAAGTAATATTTTATAAATTACTTTAATAGATTTCAAATAAATTCAGAAAATAAATAGCAAGTACACTCAATAAGGAAAGTCCAGTTCACTTGCCTTCTTTTCGCTTAAGTTCCCATTATGTAAAAAGGAAAGGGGTGAATTGAAACTTCTATTTCTAATTTTCAGTGACTTTAGTTTCCTTTTTGGGTAGACAACTGGCTAGTTTTTTAGAAAGCCTTTTGGCTATATATGAGGAGAAAAACTCAGTTTAGGTAGTTCAGATTATTGTTTCTTCTCTCTTGTTCACCTGTAGAGAGCTTGTAAACACTTTTTGTACTCATTTCTACTCGTTTCAGTTTCAATAGAGCAGCAGTGTTCTCCTTTTTCATACTTTCTACTTCTTTTTACAGTAAATGATATGATATTCAATTGTGATTCAGTTCTGAGTCCTTTTCTATGTGTCGTTATTGCAAGTTTGAGTGTGAAAGCTTTATGTGATGTAGGTTGTATGTTGTGTTTGAACTGGTTAGTTGGATTGAAGTTGTGATAAGACTTCAGTTTGTCCTTCATGCAAACTTCTAACTTCTCAAACCTTCATACAAATCACTTATGTATTGCATTAAATCTAGTGAAATTGTGAGTATTAAAAGGATTTGTGAGGCTAATTGTGGGTCAACATAAAATTCTAGTAAAATATCATTAGGTTTTAGAATTTAATTTTCAGTTATCTTCTTAACCCTTTCCTCAGAAAGTCTTTTAGATTAGGTGATTTACTAGGGGAACCAACCCGCTCTGGAGATTCGTTCTCATCATAAGTTACCTACAGCTTGAGAATGTTTTGATGTTTCAGCAGGATAGTTAAGTTTAACTTGGCTAGGGTAGAATCTTGATTGACAACAATTTTTGGCATGACCGGTGGGGCTTCGAATAGAGTTTCAGTCCACTAAAGCACATTTTTCCTTTGTTGTTTGGTATGCACAACAAGGTTTTCAGCCTTTCAGAATAAAAATAACATACTTGGTGACTCAAATCTCTAATTTTTAAGCAGATCTAGTGAACAACACATGAAAAGAATTACATACTAAAGGATCGGATGTTTTCTTCAGTAGTATCAGCCTTTGGAGGCAAAATCATCAAACACCATGGTGACTCTAAGCATATATTAGCTCGTTTTAGTAGTCCAAGAATCTATAATGAAACAGGTTGGTGGTGTCTTTCTTAATGTTCATATTATGACTGCCATATGATTCTTGCCTACTATGCAAAATGGCCAGACCGTATCCTTTTGTTGCATTTAATGGGAGCAACCCATTAGACATTGCTCAGCATGATGACATTCCTGTTGCAGCCCTCAAAGGTCTACCATACTTTATAGGAGAAGATCATACCACTGCTATTGAGCACATTTGAGATGTGTCGACATTGTGCTTAGTGCATAATATCACTGAAGAGAATGTAGCACTTAGACTACTAGTAGCCTCACTGAAAGGAAAAGCTTTGCGATGGTTTAGAAGTCTTATAGTGAACTCCATAAGAACATGGGATTAGCTAGGTGATGGTTTGCATAAATAGTTTGAGGACAAATCTGATCATTTGTCTTTACTAGAACAATTAAATACTATCAAGAGGGTTCCACATGAGAACATGTCTGATTTTAATTACCGCTTCCAGAGGACTTGGAATAGGATTCCAACGACGGTAAGGCCTTCACCTCATCATCATTACGCCCTATAGCTACTGCTCCACCTGTTCTTGCCATAGGATATCGAGCTACAGCCCAAGATCTTGTTCTTCTAGCTCATTCTCAAGAGTTTCAAGAGGTTAGAAATATGCTAAAAGCTGTTGGGAATGATTTAGTGAGTATTAAGAAATAAGTTGGCCAAGATCCTAGGACCTACCAGGCCCCATATCAGTCTAATCAATCAAATAGGCCACCTAATTTTCAATGTCAGAGAAGAAATTTTAATCCTAGACCCTTTTAGTCTTATATTCCTAATGCTGCTAGCTCTTCAAGGAGTCTTGTGCCTGTTTAAAATGATATGGCACAGTAATGTGATTGGGGTTATCCATGCAATCAGCTGCATAACCAAGCTATGTGTATGAATGGGATGAGAAATTGAGCTCTAATGATTTAGAATAGTTATGCTGGTTCAGAAAGTGTGTTAAAAGAATATCTAGAATATTAGAGTTCTTATCCTGAATATAGCCAACATGATGTAGTACTAATGAATTGGCAAGGGGATGATTTTTGCAGGGTTAATCATACACAACAAGTTGATAAAAAGTAAGAAAGGGGTGGTGAAAAGGAAGAGGTCAAAAGATGTGATGAGTTGCTGGTTGAGGACAGTAAATGTAATGATGAAGCCTTGGATCAGCAAGAGGATTGCAAATGTAAGCCTTTTGGGATTTAGCTGGCAAAGAGCTAAAAGAGGAGACATAAGTTACTGTTGTACCCAAAGACGAGATTGCAGCCCTAGAACAACAGAACCAGATCATCTATTCACCCCATAAGAGCAGTATCTATGATCAAGTTCAGATGGTGAGTGGGTTTGTTTTTGTTCTTTAGAGAGTTTTACAACATTCTATAAGGTATGTTCTTATGGATCATATCTTATCAGTAATAAATCATAACCTTGCAAAACATCCTATGTTGGTTAGAAAGGGGAGTTATTTTACGAAGCCAGTTAATGGGTTTGTTTGACCAGCTTCTTTGGCTGGTTAGAGTAGGTTAGGGTAGTGTTGCTACCAATAAGTGCTCAGGACACATTTGTTTTAGTTATTTTTCTTTCCCTAAGTGTTGTTGCACATTTTTTCTGGCTACCAGGGCCCTTTAGTTTGCTTTCATTTTGGTTCTGATTGGTTTTCTGCTGTTGTTTGGAGTAGTTTGTAGTTTAGTTTCATGGTTTTCTTAGTTTGGGAAGGGGCAGAATTTGACTCCATTCCCAATGGATTATTTAAGGCAACTGGTCTATATGCTTAGTAGGCAAGCATTCAGTAGAAATCTCAAGAAATGTTACCAATTTTTCACCTACAGCTCAAATTGGTAGAGTTGAAATAGGCATTGGATCAGTTCAAACATCAGGAATATGCAAGAGAGCCTAAAAATCAAGCATCACAAGAGCATTAAATTTCATTGTTTTATCTAACATGTTTGTTCATTATGCAGGTATAGGTGAAATCTTGTTGCTGATTCATTTATGATAATATTTCAGCATGTGGTGAAAAAATGGGCTCCCACAAGGGTTGAGCTCAACATGTTGCCCCCAGGAGGAATGTAGAAACAGTCTGAAAGAGCAGTAATATCACATAAAGACTCTGCAAAATAAGGATATCAGTCATGTGTTTCAGTCATATATCAAAAACTACGATCTGGGTTTTTGAGATTTTTGGAAAGAAATTAGAAAACAAGAATAGGAAAAAACCCTTTAAATTTCTCACCAACTAAGTTTATAGTTTCTGAGGAATAATCAGAGGCACAAGAACTAGCAAAATAAAGATAGCAGTCACGTGTTTCAGTCATATCTCAAAATGTTCGATCTAGGTTTTTGAGATTTTCGGACAAAAATTAGAAGACTATAAAAAGAAAAAAACCATTTAAATTTCTCACCAATCGAGTTCGCAGTTTTTGACTAATACTCACAATGGCAGCGCCCAAACTGAAGTAAAAAATGTTAAGTGCCAAATAAAGAAACAAAATGCAAAAAGGCCGTGGATTTTGCTATAAGGCATTTTTTTTGCCTTTGATTTTTTACATAAATCAAATACCTTGGTTATTTTTATGTATTTCTAAATACTTTGCATATATTTAAAATTTTGCAAGTTGTAAAAGTCAAGGTGGGCTAACAAGGTGTCATTGTACCTCATCATTTAATTATATTTCAAATATCAAAATCTAGGGCTGTGTCCTCGACGGTCTACAAATAGGGATTCTACAGTTACCAATTTTCTCTAGCTAATTCTAATGGCTTTTACTAATTTAAAGAGATTTATATATCTGCTTATGAAATGAATTCAAAGAATACTGGAAATAGAATTGAATAGTAAATTACTCAAAGCAAATCTACAACTGCAACATGCATCTATCTATCAAAATCAGTAAGTATTCTATAAAGCAAAATTTGAAACAACAAAACTGTGGTACTAGCCTTCTATTTTGGTGGTGAGAGTGGGCTCTTGCTTCACACCCTTAGGGCTGAAGGCTACAATAAAGAATCAATACTAGAGAATAAGATCACAACTAGATTCGGTCCAATTCCATTCACTCTGCATTCATCAAAATATTGATATCTTAATTGAAATTACACAAAAATAATCCTTTTTTTTGTTGCTTCAGTAAATATATATATCAAATGAGTGATGACATATCACTCATCTTATCTACCAGTTCTTCTATGAGATGACATCCATCTCTTTATTATACTAGCTGTCTAACTATGAAAAATAATCATGTAATAAGAATAGAATGAGTGGAACAGAAGTCCACTCTGAATTCTAAGTTTGAGATTTAATACATTTGGGTAGCGAGGCCTTGAAAATATGGATATTAAATCAATTTCATCGGTAACTCATGCAAAAACTTAAAAGAGATAAAAACTCTCAGCAGTTAACTAAAGATGACCCTTAATTACTCAGGGGATGATTTGAGTAATAAAAAGGGGGGGTATCATGATCTCTGCTGAAAGTGCCTGGTGGACAACTATCTTGGAAACTTACCCTATTCTGAAGAGGTGCCGGAGATGTATGTCTCTGTCTGTAGCTTTGGAGATATGTCTGTTGCTCTGGAGATATAATTGCGGCCTTCTTGCTCAGCTCTGGAGATGCTTTTCCTCTTACTTCAAAACTTCTGCTGTCATGAGATTCTAGTATATTCTCTAGAGATATTTAGGGCTACCTCCGGAGATATAAAAAATTGCCATCCTGAGCATCTACACCTATTGATTCAAAAAGAGAAGTTTTTCTGCATATTTCCATCAATTCCATGCACATTAGTCCTTTAATCAGAAATCATGATCCTAAGTCATTTATCTTTAGTTAATCATTATTTAGAACAACCTTGCTAGCCTATTCGGGTACAGACATCAAGAAGTTGGGATCAGAAAGGAGAAAAAGAGAGGTAAAAAGATGTATTTTATGGGTGCTAATTGGCACTCATCATGGGCCCTCTTTCTATTTTGCAAATTTGAAGCTGCAAATAAATGTAAGGCACTATTAAAGTAATATTTTATAAATTACTTTAATAGATGTCAAATAAATGCAGAAAATAAATAGCAAGTGCACTCAATAAGGCAAGTCCAGTTTACTTGCCTTCTTTTCTCTTAAGTTCCCATTATGCAAAAATGAAAGGGGTGAACTGAAACTTCTATTTCTAATTTTCAGTGACTTTGGTTTCCTTTTTGAGTAGACAACTGGCTGATTTTTTAGAAAGCCTTTTGGCTATATATATGAGGAGAAAAACTTAGGTTAGGTAGTTCAAATTATTGTTTCTTCTATCTTGCTCATCTGCAAAGAGCTTGTAAACACTTTTTGTACTCATTTCTACTCCTTTCAGTTTCAATAGAGCAACAGTGTTCTCCTTTTTCATACTTTCTACTTCTTTTTGCAGTAAATGATCTGATATTCAATTGTGATTCAGTTCTGAGTCCTTTTCTATATCTTGTTATTCAAGGTTTGAGTGTGAAAGCTTTATGTGATGTAGGTTGTATGTCGTGTTTGAATTGGTTAGTTGGATTGAAGCTATGATAAGATTTTGGTTTGTCCTTCATGCAAACTTCTAACTTCTCAAACCTCCATACAAATCACTTATGTATTGCATTAAATCCAGTGAAATTGTGAGGATTAAAAGACTTTGCGAGGCTAATTGTGGGCCAAGATAAAATTCTGGTAAAATATACTTAGGTTTTAGAATTTAATTTTTAGTTATCTTCTTAACCCTTTCCTCAGAAAGTCTTTTAGATTAGGTGATTTACTAATGGAACCAGTCCACTCTGGAGATTCATTCTCATCATAAGTTACCCATAGCTTGAGAATGTTTCCATGTTTCAGCAGAATAGTTAAGTTTAACTTGGCTAGGGTGCAATCCTTATTGACAACAATAGGATTAGGTTCATCATATGACACTTTGATATCCTTCAATGCCTTCATCCATAAGACCTATGTGCAACTCAAGATGCTGCTGCAATGTATTCTACCTCTGCAGTAGATAATGACACTAAGTCCTGCTTCTTACTTAACCAAGATACAAATTTGCTTCCAAGGAATAAAGCACCACCACTTATACTTCTTCCATCATCTATACATCCTACCTAATCTGCTTCTCAATATGCACTCAAAGAGAAATCAGTATCCTTGGGATACCATAAGCCAAAATCTGGAGTGCCTTTCAAGTATCTAAATATCCTTTTTACTGCTGAAACATGTGACTAGTATTTGATTGAAATCTAGCCACAAGGAAAACTACATGCTTGATGTCCAGTCTAGTAGTAGTTAGGTATAACAATCCACCAATCATTGATCTATATTTTCTCTACTCATCCTTATGATATTCATCATCTTTTCTTAACTTACAACCAATAGTCATGGAAGTACATACTGGTTTGGAGTCTTCCATTCCAAGCTTCTTCAACATTTCCTTAGCATACTTTGATTGTGAAATGAAAATACCTTTTTTTGATTGACTGATTTGTAACACAAGGAAGAAGTTCATTTCCCCACACATTGACATTTCAAACTCTTTCTACATCTCTTCTATAAATCTTTTGCACCTACTTTCATTTCCTCCAAAGTTTATATCATCAACATATACTTCCAATATCATTTTTTGATCTTCTTCAACATTGAAGTACATATTGCTATTTGCAGTGCCCTTTTTGAATCCTTACTGCAACAGGTACCTATCCAACCTTGCATACCAAGCTCTAGGAGCTTGTTTGAGTCTACACAATGCCTTCTTCAATTTGCAGACCATATTTGGATCATCTAATAACTGAAAGCCTTTCGATTGTTCAATGTATACTTCCTCTTCCAATTCTCCATTGAAGAATGTAGATTTCACATCCATCTGATAGACTTTGAAGTCCTTATGAGATGCAAAGGCCAAGAACATTCTAATGGCCTCCAATCTTGCCACTGGAGCAAATGTTTCCTCATAATCTATTCCTTCCAGTTGTGAGTAGCCTTTACACACAAGCCTAGTCTTATTTCTGACTACTTCTCCATTCTCATTCAATTTGTTCTACAAGACCCATTTCTAGTTCCTATCACATTTTTGTCTGCTAGTCTTGGGACAACTTCCCAAGTCTGATTCTTCTCAATCTACATAAGTTCCTCTTCAATCACTGTTTTGGGTTCTATTTTAGACAACAAACACAAATTTACCTGTTCATCTGCCATAGGAATTTTACTTCTTGTTAACACACCTTTATTCTTATCTCCAATGATCTGATCTTTAGAATGGTTCTTCTGCACATACTTGGGAGTCTTAAGAACTCTTTCCAGAGCATTTTCTTCATTAATTTGCATCTCCTTTTCCTTTTCTTTTTCACTTTCTTCTTCTCTGCAAGGGGGCTCATTAGATTCATATTCTTCTATCAATACTAAGCTTTGATGTGGTTCCTCATCCACTTTGACATTTGTAACTTTCAGCCAACTTCTTTAGCCTCTTGTTGTAAGAACCGTAGGCCTTTCTCTTTGTGGAATATCCAAGGAAGATTCCTTCATCTGATCTTGTATCAAACTTTCCCAAGTTTTCTTCATCTCTCATAATGTAGCACTTGCTTCCAAACACTCTAAAATATTTGACAGTAGGAGTTCTTCCATACCACAGTTCATATGGAGTCTTTAATCTGTTGACCCTTGCTTGCACTCTATTTTGTATGTAGTCTGCAGTGTGAATAGCTTCTCTCCAATAGATATCAGGTAGATTTTCTTCTTTCAATATTGTCCTTGCTACTTCCTAAACTATCCTATTCTTTCTTTCCACAACTCCATTTTGCTAAGGAGTCCTAGGGGTTGACAAATGCCTCTTTATTCCATGATCTTCACAAAAGCAATTAAACTCATTGGAGGTGAACTTACCACCTCTATCAGACCTCATACAGTTGATTTTCAGATCAATTTCATTTTCAACCATAACCTTCAATGCTTTAAAATTATCTAGAGCTTCTGATTTTTCTTTGAGAATAGTTACCCAAGTCATTCTAGAGTAGTCATCAATCAACAACATGAAATACCTGTCACATTGAAAGCTTCTTACTCTTGTAGGTCTACACAGATCTGTATGCACCAATTGCAGAGATTCAGTGGTAGAATACTCTTTGATCTTGAAATTCTTCCTTGTTTGCTTCCCAATCTGACATTCCTTACAGGTTGTGTTGATAGGCTTTGTAATTCTTGGCAGATCTATCACAACTTGAGTAGAGATGATCCTTACCAAGCTATCAAAATTGATGTGACACATTCTTCTATGCCATAGCCAACTTTCATTAAATTGAGTCATGAAACACATACCATTAGCACCTTTGAGCTGATATATTTTCCTTTTGTCCTTGTTCCTGTAGCAACTAGAGCTCTGGAGCTTTCTTTTTTGATTTCACAACCACCATCTTGAAACACAAGGTTATATCCTTTGTTACACATTTTCCCTACACTTAGAAGATTATGATGGAGACCTTTGACATAAAGAACATCATTTGCATTGTTTTTTCCATCAAAATTGATTGAACCTTTTCCACAAATCTTAGCAAATGCATCATCTCCAAACTTAACAAAACCTCCATCAAACTTCTCAAGATTAACAAAATTATTATTGTCAGTTGTCATATGATTTGAACACCCACTATCAGTTAACCAGTCATTCTCCTCTTCTCTCGCATGAAAAGTAGCTACCAAAGCTACTTTGATGTTGTGCCTTATTTCTTGAGCAATTTCCTTTTCAGATTTAGTAGAATTAGTTATAACATTCAATGCCATGAATAAGGATTCATCACTTTAATCATATGGATAGTCAGACTCATCATCAAATATGCTATCATTTTCTTTAACATAATAATTCCTCTTGAATGATTTGCCTTTGTTATCCTTGTATTTGTCACTTGAAATCTTGACCGTCAAACATTTTGAAGCATAATGACCTATCTTTCCACAGTTAAAGCATTTGAAAGGTAACTTACCTTTGTATTTTCCAAAGCCCTTTTTCAATCTACTCACAAAATTTTCTTCTACTTCATCAAAATCATCTAGATCTGACTTGTCATTCTTTTCTGTCTTGCTGGCTTTAAAAGTAGTTTCTTTTCTTGAATCATCTTGACCAAATTCTCTTATCTCAAAAATAGTTAAAGTGCCAAACATTTGATCCCTAGAATAATTATCCAAATTTTGAGTCTCTTCAATAGTAGAAAATTTAGCACTATAAGATTTTGGAAGAGTTCTTAGTACCTTCTTTACCACTTCAGTTTCCTCCAGCTTCCCACCTAGACCATTGATGGAATTGACAATCTCATCAACTCTTTGCATGTAGCTTGCAATATTTTCATCCTCTTATATCATTAGGGTTTCAAACTTGGCCTTCAAAATCTACATCTTTACTTACTTGACCTTGTCATCTCCTTCATAGGTACTTTCCATCTTCTTCTCGATCTCATGAGCAATCTTGTAGCTCATTACCTTCACTAATTCAGAATCAGAAAGACTATTCAGAAGAGCACGCCTTGACTTGCCATTGATCTCATAGTCTTTAATCTCATCTTCATCCTTTAGACCATTGGTAGGTACATTATATTTTTTCTTGACTAACATCCATACACTATATCCTAATGAGATAAGAAAGATTTCCATCCTAGTCTTCCATAAACATAATTTGTTCCATTAAACATTGGAACCTCAATACCTTTCCTATGCGCCATCTAGATCTACCCCAAGAGGTTAAGATTCTTCAAGGGAACTAGTTTTGATACCAATTGTTAGTATGCACAGAACAACTAAGAGGGAGGGTGAATCAATTATGTATTAAAACCTTAAATCCTTAAAGCATTTCCAAACATCAATCTCTTATCATGCATTAATAGAATGTAAACATATGAAGTATTAATGCAAACACATCCAAACACATAAGAACACTAGATTTACATGGAAAACCCAAGAAGGGAAAAACCGTAGTGAGGATTAACTCACATATATGAATAGAAACACTGAATACAAATAGGCTCACTACCTAGAAGAAAGGCTCATTGCCAAGGGCTCACTAGCCAGAAGGACTCACTGTCAAGAAGAGAGAAGAATAGAAAAAAACTGTTATAGAGAGATTCACTATCTCAAGGCAATAGGAGAACTCCACCATTGCAACTTCTTACCATCCACAACCTTTGGCTCACTGCATCCAGCAACTTCAAGCACATAGAAATGTAGACACCTTCTACTCATTGCATTTGGGAGTCATAAGCATTTATGTTCACACTCAATTCACTACCCTTGATTCACATTCACAATATCTTCTCTAATTTGCTCCACACAACTTCATCTTGCCTATATACCATCCACAACCTAAAACAATCTTAATTAGGTCAGTCCTAATGAAACGTGTGCACCTCAAACGTACAACACCAAATAGGTTGGCACTAAACACTTCCATGGTGGAAAGAAGTGAAAGTAGACCATGCCAAGGGTTAGGACTCCAATCTATATCACCAAGTTGCTCATCACATCAACAATCCATGAGGTACCTCCACAAGTAGCGTTAGCAAGCCAGGTTAGCCAAACCTGAGCTAACAACCACATCCATGCTTCTTGAAGTCCAAACATATCATACAGACCATAGAGAGACACTCCACAACATCCACACACCTTTCCATAACATTCAACACCATTAGAATCTTCTATAACACTACTGTAACCACCTAAAACAAATAATGTCTTCATTATGCACATCAGGATGCACTACCACTAAACACCAACACAAGAACTGGACTTACAGAGCAACCCATCACTAGAAACTTCAAGGGAATGTAGATATAGAATTTATAAGCACATTTCCAGATCCACAGGACAAGAAGCCTCAATGCGGAGAAATGTGGAGCAATCTCATTTCTCCCAGATAGTCTTCTACACAGGAAAACACTCTGTCAAACACATCTTCCACTGTTACATGATCCAGAACTTGAAACTCTGGCTATAACACCTCTGAACACCTCTGATCAATACTTCCAAATTGTACAAGCATATCTTCAACTAGGAAGATATGCGAAGCACAACACTAAGCACATCTTTGTCACACTGCACACCTTTTTATTCAAATTTTCTTGAAAGCACTTGGAAACCAAGTGAACTACTTTCTAGAGGTTGACATCAATGACAACACTAGAAAGTTTCCAACAAATTATACATGCACTCAAGAAGTGTAGACATTATATTCTACCAAAGGAGTTTTTATTGTATATTGATTATCATGCTTTATAGTCCATAAAGAACTAGGGTAAGTTGAATGAGAGACACTTGAAATGGGTTGAATTTCTGTAGATTTATTCTTTTGTTTTGAAACATAGGAGTACAAAGTCTAATCAGGTAGCTGATGCATTGAGTCAGAGATGTTTGTTGTTGAATGAATTGAGAGTGAATGTAGTTGGTTTTGATTCTATGTGGGAATTGTATGAAGAGGATGTTGATTTCAAAGAGGCATGGGCTTCTTGTATGAATCCAACAAAGAAGGATAGAATGCCATGGCTGGAGTATTTTATTTAGGAAGGTTTGTTGTTCAAAGGAAAAAGATTACGTATACCTCAAGGGTCAATGAGGGATAATTTGATGAGAGAAAAGCATAGTGGTGGATTGAGTGGACACTTTGGTGTTGATTTAAAACATTGGTACAATTGAATGAAGTTTATTTTTGGCTTGGTATGGTTGTAGATGTGAAGAAATTGGTGCAAGGTTGTAGAGTTTGTCAACATGCTAAGGGAGTAAGGTAGATTACAGGTTTGTAGCAACCATTGCCTATACTGGAGAGATTGTGGGAACATGTATAAGTATGGATTTTGTTTTCGGATTGCCTCAAACACAAAGAGGTAATGATTCTATTTTTATTGGTATTGATAGATTTTTAAAAATGGATCATTCTATTCCATGTCAAAAGAGTAATGATGCTTCCCACATAGCTACATTATTTTCAAGGAGGTAGTTAGGCTACATGGTTTGCCTAAGAGTATTGTTTTAGATCATAATGTGAAGTTTGTTGGCCATTTTTGGCGTAACTTGTGGAAGAAATAAGGTACATAGCTGGGTTTTAGTTCAGTGTACCATCCTCAGAATGATGGTCAAATTGAAGTTGTCAATAGAAATTTGGGTAATTTGTTGAGATGTTTGGTAGGTGATAAACCAAACCATTGGGACTTGGTATTGGCTTAGGTAAAGTTTTCCAATAAAAATTTAGTCAATAGTAGTGTAAGGAAAAGTCCTTTTCATATTGTCTATGGGTATAGCTCGAGAGATGTTGATGAGTTAATGGATAGTGCTAATTTGCATAGGAAGAGTGTAGTAGCTGAATATTTTTCTAAGGACATTCATGATTTGCATAAGGAAGTGAAAGAAACTTTGGAGAAGAGTGCCACTAGATATAAGCAGCATACTAATATGCACAGGAGAGAGTAGGAGTTTTAGGTTGGTGATTTGTTATTGGCCCATCTGCAGAAGGAGAGGTTCCCATAGGGAACATATAATAAATTGAAATGGAAAATTATAGGGCCTTGTAAGGTGTTGAGAAAGTTTTCATCCAATGCTTATGAGATTGAACTTCCAACAGGTATTGATATTTCTCCCATCTTCAATGTTGTAGATTTGTACATATATTATGAAGGAGAGTCAAGTACACAAGGGAATTCAAATTCAGATTTTTAGGATGAGTGGATTCTGTTGATAACTGAGAGGGGGGGTGAATCAGTTATCCTAATAATTTTAACTTTCTGTGCTTTCTTAACAGTTAATGTAACATCAGATCAAATAAGCAAGCATAATCATGAAATGGAAATAACACCACTGACACAATGATTTTGACATGGAAACCCTGTTAAGGGAAAAAACCACGGGGTGATTAACCCAAGATATTATTCTCTGTTAGAAGAATAGAAGATACAAAAATGGCACTTGCCAATTAGGGCTCACTTCCTGAGCACACTGCTCACAAGAGGCTCACTGCCTACAAAAGACTTACTGTATACACGAAGAAAACTTGAAATGATGAGAAGCATCCACACATGCTGAAGTTCAGTTCCGGTTAAGCTTAATAGACTGATTTGCTGCACTTCATTCTTGCTCTCCTTAAGTGCTGTTGTCCTCTTACATTCTGAACCTATTTTACTGCCTATTATCCTATTCTACTTTTATTCGCACTTCCACTTCTTACACAACACACCTTCACATCTAAATCCATCTTGTATATATATCCGCACAAGTGATTTCAACATTTTTCTAGTCGGCATCCGGAATAGTCAATATTATCTCAAACTTTAGTCTGTCGGCTGAATCCTTGCTTCCAAGTGAAGCGGATCAAAAAGAAACTTATAGAAGTCATCTAATAAGTTGGTCATCATGAAAGATACCTTAGGAATCTTTATCACCATCAACATCTCATACGGAATAACTTCTGATGCTCTGCCTATCAGTTCTTCCTCTGTCTGTTCTATCAAACTGGACCCTAATACTTGAATGCTTATATCTCTTTACTCTTTCATCACCAGAGGCTCAATTCCTAGAATCTATCAGTCAAGGTACTCCTCTTGACTTCCCCAAGTCTGCACTTTCCAAAGATACTTCCTTTGAGTGATCCAGACCTGACTGTCGAACCTTTCCACATACTCTATTCTTGCTTACCAGACCACAACATTCTTCAATCTGACTTCTGGTATAGACAAACCATGTCCTGTAGATGCGTGGGATGAACTTTGTTGCCATCAATGACAACATTCATGAATCCATATAGTGTCTCTTGCCAACAATCTCCCCCTTTGGCATTGATGGAAACAGTTAGTGAAAAATGACTAAGTGTCACACTATACTCCCCCTTGGCTGATGCTTAGTCTCTATGTATATTTTCTGGAGCTCCCCCTTAGCTGGATTCAACATTTTTCACTAGTCATCACTCTCCCTTTGACATCAATGGCAAAGGGTGGTGTTTGCACACCAAAATTTGCAAAAAGTTAACTTAGTCGCATAAGTATATTATCCAGTTGCACTCTACATATACCTTAGTATGTCTGCAAAAGTGTTTTTCAATTGTACAACTTTGGTTGCCCAAGTCAGCTTCATCCTGTCCAAAATTGATATGTGACCACTCAACAGGAATACAAAAACTTCAACCTTCTTCAGATCTGTTGGATCATTTGTCTTGGCGGTGGTTTGAGCATCACTTAGGGCCTCATGCATGGCCTCCAACTTAGGAATGATTATTCTTCTAAGGAATGTTTTTCTTTTCTTTCTCTGGCTTCTTAATTTCATCCAAGACTGCAATGGTTTGACATTCTTGATTTACTATGGATGAGGTAAATGGATCAAAATTTTGAGAAAGTTTTGTTAGTTGGATTTCCTGTTCTTTCATTTTCTTCTCAATCTCCATTGTTGCTTTGGACCATGATAGACAAAATTTATATATTTCCCGGCCATCTTTAAGAGCATTTTCTAAGCTCTTTATCCCTATATCTATATTTCTTCTATCATTTGATATTAGGCTTAGTACTTCAGAGAATCTTTTATCCAAAAACTCTTTCCAGACCTTTTCCTTAGCTGATTTCTCTAAGGACTCAAAATGAGTGTTGACTGAACTAACAAGAGATTTAAGATTACCTAATGAGGATGCTTAGTGATCCTTCTGAAAAGATGGCATGATCTTTTCTAAAATGCCAGATGCAGCTTCTATTAGCTCATAATCTTCCATGTGAGACTTCAGGAGTTTTTCTTTTGCCTTTGCATTGGCAAATGAAGCTATCTTCATTGTTTGAACCGGGGAGAGAGAGTCAAAGTTAAATGGACCTTGAAGTAACTCCATTTCATCAATCTCCAACATTTCTTTTTTCAAGAAGTCCTTGATAGTTTCTGCAGTGTCTCTTGCCAGAGATAGAGATTTCTTCTCTTCTGCACTGTCACTTATGTTCTTCTCAGCTTGACTTTCTTCTCTTTCTTTCGCTTTTTCTTCTTTCTCCTCTATTCTTTCTTCTCCTTTAGATCCAGAGACTGTAGGGGAAACCAGAGGAGAGATATTTGTTTATTCATGAGCCACCTCTTCCGGAGTAGAGGATTCTAAGCCCTTGTCTTTACCTTCACCGGAGTCCATTACTTCTTCTGTCATTGCCTCAGTAGATTCTTTTTCAACACATGTAGCTGAGGGATCAACACCCAAGTCCTCTATAATAGGAAGGTTGAATCTTGAGTATGCCTTCCGCAGGATTTCTTCTGTTTCTTTTGCCACTTTATCAGTCTCTCCAAGCATAAGCTGATTCATTCTAGTCTTACTCTGGAACTCATCCTTGCAATCTTTGAAGATCATATCCATTTGTTTTGGAGTAATTGAAGGGTAGAGCTTAATAGCTATCTGTTCTCTGATTTCTAAGTCTTTTGCCTTAGCATTTTCTTTTCTCATTTCAAGTTCCTTTTCCAAACTTTTAAGAATTAGAGAAATTATTTCAATCAAGGCTTTATTGTATATGTTCAAGTACTTAACTGTGGCTTCCTCCAAGATTTTTCTATCTGCATCATTATATGCATCATAGAATTCTATTATTGGTTGCAGGTTTCCATCCATAGTAACAGCTTTGACTACATCATCTGGGAACAGAGTGGGCTTTTCAACAAATTCTTCTACCTCTACCACCTTATCTACACTGGATACTTTCTTCTTCTTCTTCATCTTCTTGATTTCTTCATCAGATTCTATCTCTTCTTCATCTTTCTGACTAATATAAGACCTTGTGGCCTTTGTCTTAGTTCTTTTCTCTGCTTTACCAGATGATTTAGCTTCTGGTTTTGATGTTGTTAAGCTCTTGTCAGTGGTAGGAGCGGACCTCTTAGAGGATCTTGTCCGGGTGGGGGCTTCTACCAGACCACTTTCCTTTTCAGCACCTTCCTTCTCTTTCTCTGCTCTTTCCATCTTCTCCCTATTTGCATCAAGTGCCTCTTTTGAGATGCCAAAGCTTTTGGCAATGTTTTCTACGTTTTTTCTTACCTTTCTTTTCATCTCTGGTTGCCTTAGCTCAATATGGATCTTCACACTTAATTCTTCAAAGGTTCCAAACCTTTCTGCCTTGGGATCCTTTGGTTTACTAAGCATGTGTTGAACATGCAGCTCTACGATTTTCTCATCCACCTCATACCCCATTGGCATGATCCACACTGTTCTTAGTTCCACTACCTCCATTAGGCATTGATCAGTCTCTACCATAAAGCATACTGTGTCTTTGTATTTCTCAACTAGAGATTGGGGAATTCTCTCTCTAGCTTGCATCATGTTCTGAAAGTTTTTAAAGAAACCCCAGAGAGCTGTGTTTTGTGCTTTGTCATCACCAAGTCCATGCAAATAATCCCTGATTTGTATGGCAACCATTCTGTCATTCTGCCACACCCATCCACTAGATCCGGGTAGCTCATTCATAAAGTAGAAGAATAGACAGAGTATTAGACCACCAAATTTGAAGGAATTCTTCTTGTCCTTCTTTATCTTCTGTAGGTTCTCCAAGAGTTGGTTTAGAAGGAGCTCACAAAGGTCATAGTCTACATTTTTTCTCAACATTTCATAGGCAGTATAGATAGCAATTCTAGGTACTGAATTCTCCCTGCTAGAATGATATATCTTGTAGCCAATGATCATGGATGCAAACTTGACATCCAGATCAGTGATGTCATCTACTGTCATTGCTCTTTTATCAAACCTAGATCTAGTAGCCTCACTTACAGTCAGATTCTTGATCGATTTGAGAATAGGTATACCACCATATGAGTGCAAACCAGTAACTGCCCTAATGGCATCTTTTGTGATCTTGAATGGTCCATTCAACCACATGAAGTTGTCATGTATTCTACTCAAGACATACCGAACCCATTCATCCTTAGCAAAGCAAGGGAAATGTATACATTGTGCAAAGTGCTTCTCCCGGAGGGCCTTGTATTGGGGTTTGAGCTCAAATGAATCATCTATTAACTATATGTGGTAGATATCCCTCAATTTGGACTCTCTGAATTCTTCAATGTTTGCATGAATGTAAACCCTAATATCTTTTGTATGCAAGACACCATGCGGAACACTAGAAAAAGCTCCTAGGGGATCTACTTCCAAGGATTTGTAGGGATGTTTCTTGAATTTGCGGCAAGGCCTATCAGTGATCTTCACAATATTCGGAGTAGACATCTTTTAAAAATATTTGTAGAGAGATATTTTAAGAATGGAAAATACCTTTTGCGCCTTTCGGTTTCACGGAGTTAGCCGGATCGATTTCTGGATGAATTGACTTCTGCAAATGATCTTTGATAGCTAGAGGAATTTTGTTGCAGAGCTTCTCTTTTCGTTTCTTCTTGAATGCAGAATGAACAAATGCTTAATGAGAAAACCCTTATATTGCTCCGCTAACCCTAATGTCAAGTTGCAATAAATGCTTGACCTAAGTCATTCCGGTTTGCCTTATTCGGATGACTTGAAGAACCAGATCAATCTTGATCTTAAACATCTTGCAGATCTTCCAAATCTTAACCATAGTTTATTTGGATGTTTCTTTTATGAACCCTTTAATCCGCAACTCTTCTTGTGCCAATTCCAACACCAATTGACTGGCTGAGGGAACAAGGTTTTCTTTGTGTCTCCCCCTGAGCTAGAGCTCACTTTTTAATTTCTGGAAGGAATATCAGCACCAGATTTTGGTGTGGATCCATCCCCTACATTTTCTATACTTTTCTTCACCCAAATCTTGTTCATCTCACTTTGAACTTCATCCGCATTCACTTTTTGTTTTCCCTTATCTTGATTTTGATTATGATATACCAGACCTCTTTTGTCCTGATTCTTGCTTCTACAGAACTTTGCAATATGACCGGATCTATTGCAAATTTGGCAAACAACATTTCTTTGCATATTTGATTGATATCCTCTTGATCTGCATTGATTAGCCATGTGACCCATTCTATTGCACGCAAAGCATCTACCATTGAATGAATTGTTCATTTGCATATTTCTGCATTCATGAGATTTGTGACCATACCTTTTGCAGTTAAAACATTGTCCGGAGAAGGATGTATTAGTCTGATTTATTCTCTTTTTGCACTGATTAGCTCTATGACCAATGTTATTGCAGTTGTGGCAATATCCATTGAAGGATGGATATCTTTGAGCATTAGGCTGCCTTACCAGAGGTCTTCTAGGCCTGCTCCTTGGATTTTTTGATCTAAGAATCTTCTGACCAGATCCGGAGCTTTCTCCTTTCTCATATCCCAAACCACACTTGTCATCTACCCTCTTTTGACTTTCAAGAAGAACTTCAAGTTGAGTAGAACTTATCTTGAATTTCTCTTTATATTCATTTGCTGTTTGAAGATCCCTTTTAAGAGAGACAATTTGATCCTCAAGTTTTTCTTCATTATCTTTAGCATCTTCAAGATCAGATTCAAGATGTCTAATAATTCTATCCATCTTGTGGCAATCTTCTGATTTCTCCTTGAGAGATTGTCTTAGATCATCTTTAGTTTTTCTTTTCTCTTCAACCTCTTGGGTAAACTTCATAACTCCTAATTCCATTTCATGTCTTACCATAATGATTTCTTTTGATAACTTTTCACATAACTTGGTTTTCTCCTTCAGATCTCCATTTGTATCATTGGCTTCACCTTGACTTGCCAATTGCTGAAGTAGCTGCTTTCTCTTTTTCATAGAGAGACTTAATTTGTCTTTTAGTTCTTTTATGAAATCATCAGCCTGTTTGAGTCTTTCCTTTAATTCATTGACTTCAGAGTTTGACTACTCAAGATCATCAAGGGCAATCTTGAGTTGCTCCCTTATACCATATACATCCATTTGAATTCCTAGATCTTCCTCAAGCTGTTAGGCTCTGATACTAATTGTTGATAACTAAGAGGGGGGTGAATCAGTTATCCTAATAATTTTAACTTTCAGTGCTTTCTTAATAGTTAATGTAACATCAGATCAAATAAGTAAGCATAATCATGAAATGGAAATAACACCAATGACACAATGATTTTGACGTGGAAACCCTGTTAAGGGAAAAAACCACGGGGTGATTAAACCAAGATATTATTCTTTGTTAGAAGAATAGAAGATACAAAAATGGCACTTGCCAATTAGGGCTCATTGCCTGAGCACACTGCTCACAAGAGGCTCACTACCTACAAAATACTTACTGTATACACGAAGAAAACTTGAACTGATGAGAAGCATCCACACATGCTGAAGTTCAGTTCCAGTTAAGCTTAATAGACTGATTTGCTACACTTCATTTTTGCTCTCCTTAAGTGCTGCTGTCCTCTTACATTCCGAACCTATTTTACTACCTGTTATCCTATTCTGCTTTTATTCGCACTTCCACTTCTTACACAACACACCTTCACATCTAAATCTGTCTTGTATATATATCCACACAAGTGATTTCAACATTTTTCTAGTCGGCATCCGGAATAGTCAATATTATCTCAAACTTTAGTCTGTCAGCTAAATCCTTGCTTCCAAGTGAAGTGGATCAAAAAGAAACTTATAGAAGTCATCTAATAAGTTGGCCAATCATGAAAGATACCTTAGGAATCTTTATCACCATCAATATCTCATCCGGAATAACTTCTGATGCTCTACCTATCAGCTCTTCCTCTGTCTGTTCTATCAAACTGGACCCTAATACTTGAATGCTTATATCTCTTTACTCTTTCATCACCGGAGGCTCAATTCCTAGAATCTATCAATCAAGGTACTCCTCTTGACTTCCCCAAGTCTGTACTTTCCAAAGATACTTCCTCTGAGTGATCCGGACCTGACTGTTGAACCTTTCCACATACTCTGTTCTTGCTTACCAGACCACGACATTCTTCAATCTGACTTCCGGTATAGACACACCATGTCTTGCGGATGTGTGGGATGAACTTTGTTGCCATCAATGACAACATTCATGAATCCATGTAGTGTCTCTTGCCAACAAATTCATTAATTGCCTGAGAAGAAATTTGAATAGGTAGATAGGGTGATTGATTCCTGAGAGGCCAAAAGAACAAGGGGAAATGAATACATGTAGTATCTTGTCTGTTGGAAGGATAGGCCAGCAAATGAAGCCTCTTGGATGCAAGTTTCAGAATTAGTTAAGTATGGGATACACATTCGAAACTTACCTAAATGTTCATGAGTTGTAGCCTCATGGAACCTTTCACTTACCTAGTGTGTCTGATGCAGGAGCATATAGGTTCATGAGTGATCCTACATCGCCGTTTTTTTTTATGTTTCTAATTTTTTTTGTTATTTTTTTTCTATTGTGTTGTAGTGGTTTTACCCAAGAGAAATTTTCCATGAATTTTGGCTAAGTTAAGTGCATTTTGGGCCATGTTTTAAACTTCTGATTGGTAGCTTTCATAGTTCATGAACCGCTTGGTTCACCGACATCAATTCATGTCGATGCCTTTTCGCCAATTGACTGCTTTGAGGAATACTTCTTTGTTATCAGTGAAGAAAGAAGTTTGGTAACTTGTTTTTGCATCGTCAAGCCTTTGTATCACCCAAAATGAAGTTTCATGAACCCTTTGGTCCACTGATGATTCATACTGCTGATAAAGATTTTTCAAAGGGAGTTCAAAGTTTCTTGAACCGCATGTGTTAGTGTTATGGGTGAATCCATGTGGTCACATGTGTCATTATTTTATTGCTTCACATTCCTTTAGTTTTTTTGCATGCCCATGTTTATTAGTCTGACCCAAATTCATGAGGTTGCGTGGTGTTGACACATGTCACATTGCGATAGTGTCTCAAGCACATTGTTGGTAAATGAGTCCTTTCCACTTGGCATCGTCTTATTGCATTGCATGAATCCTTCATTTTGTGAGCTTCATAAAGTGCCTTCAAGAAGCATTTGCGAAATGTGGTGTCTAAAGTTTGTGGACCTACCGGGTTTAAAACATGGCAATGTCTTATTACATCATGTGAATCCTTCATTTCATGAGCTTCATAAAGTGCCTTCTGGAAGTGTTTGAAGATTGTGGACCTACTGATGTTGACATGTGGCATTATTTTATTGCATTGCATGATTTTCATCTTTCACAAGTTTCATAAAGTGTCTACAGAGAGTGGTTGCGATATGCGATATGTGATGAAATTTAAGTCCATATTCACTATAATACATTGTAAGGTGGATGTGACATCAAATGTTTCATTGGAGATATCAACTATTAAGTTTCCATAACTGAAATATGGCAATTGTTCAACTTCTACGTAGAAATATATAAATTGATTCAATGTTCTTTGTTTGGGGGTTCGACCATCTTGGAAGATAATGTGATGAATGATTGTACTTTCTAAAGAAGATTGTACCTATGGATAATTCCATTATTGCAAATAATAAAACATTTAATTCTATTTTATGAATTCTTGTGTGTGTGTGTATGTTGATTTTCTACTCATCCTGATTGTCTGATAAGGCACTTAGGGTTTGTCCTACACCAGGTTTTGATTAAGGGTAATGATTTGGAAGGAGGATGTGAGTGGAGGAGAAGGAGATTGGCGGGAAATATTGAATAGAAAAGAAGGATAGAATTACAGTTCTATATTTTGAAAGGCTTCTCTTGAACAATCTTTCTCCTCTACATTTTAATAGGGTCATGATTATTTTTAACTCCAATGAATATCATCTATTTGAGATATTTGATGGACATCCTTTACCCTATTTTAAAGTTCACATTACCATGACTAAGGGAGAATGCTTAAATGGACTACATGGATAAGTTGTGCATCCACCAAATGCGTTTACTTGAAATTTTTTATTAATTCCCCCAACCAAATCTATTTATATGTATTTTACCTTTCAATTGATCTACATAGTGTGTAAATTGTAACTAATACATAATGTGAGAGCACATCTCTTTGAGGCCTTTTGACAAGTAGTTCTCAAACCTTTCTATTCTTATTTACTTTGGCTACATGGTTGCTAGGGCCATAGTATTTATCTATGCTTATTAATTTTGCATACATTGCTACTAAGGCTTAGGAAACTACAACATCTCTTGAAATAACTTTATCTTGGTGTTTTGATTTATGTCCATACTTTATTTCAATTATAAATCAGCTTGAAATTTGTAGTTGTTTCTTACCATGAAAGTCTTTATTTTGAGGCATTTTATCTAATAGTTCACGTGTTGTGTATAGGATTTCACCTTCTTAAGACTCTTTATCCAACATCTCATAAGATTTCTCTATATTTATGTGTTTTACATACATGTCTAAGGCTGTTGCAACTACAACATCTAGTAGAATTTCTCTATCCTTTATATTTGTTATAGATTCAACCTATTCATATGTTTATAAATATTTATCATTAAGTGTTAATATCTACAATAATGTTAATCATCATTTGGCCTCATAATAGTGAAGTTGAATAATAATCTTTGTATAAAAATAAAGAGCAACAAAATAAATAAAATAATATATATATATACATATATATATATATATATATATATATACATATATATATATATATATATATTTAAAATAAAAAAATAAAAAAATAAAATAAATAAATAAATAAATAAATAAAATAAAAAATGAAGAGAAACTTGTTTATGTTAATATAGTTTTTGATTAAAGGGGTAAAATGAGTTTTGAAGGGACCCCGAAACCTTACAACCAAAAGATGCCCCAAAGATTATACATGGTAGGATAGTAGCCAAACATCAAAAAACATAGAAGAAAGAAAAAGGGCCTAGATATAGTAATAAACTATACTAACAAAAAACATACTATAGCCCACCGTCCACCCATCCGCCTAGTACCCATCAGCATGATCACATACTCTTAAAAGTTTTTATGGTAGCCAGCTCTTGCTTGTAAAATTCTTTGTGAAGTTTAGCAAAGCCGAGTAGCTCATCCGTTTCCTCCTGGAAAGTATTATTTTTATTGCCTCTGATTCTGGAACTTGGACCCCCTATTCAGTGCTCTTGCCCTATTTTCCTTTGTTACCAGTATTCTGTTGCTTACCTTCAACATCTGTTTCTTCCCCCTTACCAATCATGTGTTCCTCCTTTAGCTCCTTAAGCTTCTCTATAAGAATATGAATGCCTTCCACGCTATTTTGTATGGTGCACTTACTAATTTCAATCATTCTTTGCAGGTTTTTCTTTTGAATTTTAGCTCAAGTGGGTATCATGATCCTGACTATGAGACACGAGATCCTTCTCCAGTTGGTTGACCTTCGGAATGACCTCCCAGGACATCTGAATTTTCTTATCCATTTTATCATCTATCTCCACTCCCCTCGCCATCCTTTGCTGAATTACAGTTAACTTGATATTGATCCTATTTATCTTGATAAAAAACCATTTAGTTAACCTGTGTTGGTCAGTAACAACCTCCTTTACCATATCCAGAGCATTAGATAGCTCTTCCCTATCCGAGGCAGAAGACACAAGGAACTGAATCTTCTCAGGGAGCTTACTATAGGGATCTGGAATAGGGAGAAAAGGGACACCAATCTTAGGATCCTCCATAAACAAACCGTTAACATTCTCACATTCAGGGTTCTCAGCCCTCCCCATTTTCAACTTTAGTTTGTGAATTTTCTTGCCTCTCTCACCAGTGTTTTTCTTCTCAAGGTTCTCCATATCATCCTGGCTCTACTTGCCCTTCTTCTTTTTACCCTTCTTCTGATTACCCCCTTCTCCATTAATCCTTCATCTCTAGTTCCCTCCCCGGTATAATCAGTAGACCAAGAGTTTTCCCCTATTTTACCCTGTTGGGTTGGAGTTTTCTTCTCACAAGTTCTCTTACATTTTTTAAGGTTACCCTTCTCCTCTACTTTAGAGGAATGAGGTGTGGAGAGAACCTCCACAAAGTCAACCTCCCTAGCCCAATCAGGGTTTGTATCATCTCCCCTAGTGTCACTTTTCATGGATACAAAATAATCAACAATGGGGACTTTGCAATTTTTATTAGCACTTCCCTTCACCTTATTTGTAGGAGCCATGTCTTTAATATGCCCCATGATGAGAAAAATTAAACCCTCATTCATAACAGGCATCCTAGGGTTTCTCTAATGTTCTTTTATAGAAAATTCCATGGAAGATAACAAGTAGAATGGAAAAGAAACAAGTAAACAATGCTTGAAATGGTTTAGAAGTATGAAGTGATAATTGTAAATAGTAGTGAACCTACCTTCCAGGGTCACATAACTCATGAGAATCTCAGCAACTCCCCCAAAGGGGTAACTTGGTAGATTTTCTCTCATAATTGCCAGTGTTGAATTTAACTAGCACATTCCTCTCGTTGCCTTTGAAGAAAGCTTTAATCCCTTCTCCCACTTTCCTGTCCCTAAAGAACTTCCTTCCCTCCATAGACGCCCAACTATAAACTCTTCTGAGATTTCAATTTCAATGCCATATGCTCTCACTTTACTTCATCGCCACCCTTTAGCAAACATATTAACAGCTACAAGATCCAAGTCATGCAACTTCTCCAAGGGGGACAAGCCCCCCTTCCTACATGATTTTCCATAGATGGGGCTGCTTGCGGACCCCATCATAGGAACAAGGATTAATCCTATTTTTGTCTCCTCCCATATCCATCTCTTTTCTAATGTCTCTCTTAGAAGACTCTAGCGTTTGCTTAAGACAAACCACTTTCCCTTTTCTAACTAACAAGGTGTTTTCCTACACAAAAAGCATGCGAGGAACTGGAGAGTAATCATGAGATCAACTCTTGGATACAATGTTTTAATTATTACGATTGCCTTCATTAATCACAATTTTTTTTCCTTACTTGGCATTTCTGAGAGGCTTTCATACCTTATGATGTCACGGGAAGTCACCCCGTAATTGGCAATCACGTCAGCCAACCCATTTCCTTCCCAAAAAATATGGGATACTAAAACATTCTCAAAGGATTTTATCATATTAATAGAATACTTTATAATGTTTATGTTAATATAGTTGTTCATAATTACAATCATCATTTTAAACCCCTGTTCATAATTATTAACAACAATAAAAACATTTTTCATGATTATGGACAACATTATAGGTTTAAAAATCAATTCATTATGAAAGCTATTGTAATTTTGGACAACAATAATAACCATTGGGGAATTGGATATATGCCATAGTTGGCTGTATATAACATTACTTCTTATGTAGAGTGGTTTACACTCATTACTTTAATTATCTAAAATTGTGAACAATGGTTAGAGTGGTTTACACTCATTACTTTAATTATCTAAAATTGTGAACAATGATAATAACTATTGTAGTATTGAGATTTTGCCACTATGGGTTGTGCATTATGTTATTAATTGTGTAGGGAGTTTTATAGACACTATTTTGGTTGTTCTTGACTATGGACAATGATAATAACTACCTTACAATTGATTATTTTTTATACTAATGACCGTACAATTCACCAATAACTATGAAAAATAATTTAGCTTTGTTACAGAGGCTATTTATGATTGTATCCAACTTTGTTGTATGAATGTACAAGTATATGAGTGCAAAAAATGCATGCACATAGAACTTGATTAGCATTTGTTCTATTTACTCATGAATAATATGTGTGAATATGACTCTTTATGACTATATATCCAATATTTAGAGTTATGTATGATTATAATTATTGAATGACTTAATTGAACAACCATGCATCAGGTTGATCCTACATAAGGTGAGAAGAAACATTACGACAATTAGGTATATGAGTCTTCAATTAAGTCATATGGCCACTTTATTTAAAATTACGTCTATAAAATAGTAGAATTCTAGAGTACAAATAGTAAACTCGAATGATTCTAACTCAGGGACAAGGCAGACTGGAGTTTAAGACCGGTTATGATAATTTAGAAATGTATATCCTGAATTACATCTTTTATATCTAATAAAAATTAATCATGATCTTATATTGAGTCAACATGGGATAGTAATGTGTGAACATATGACCCACATATCTATGAAACAAAATGTCAATAAATAAATGCTTTGGTCAAAGTAGTGTAATAGCTAAATACATTATCGGTTCACAGTACTTTGAAGTTTGCATATTAGTTGGATGTCATACTTAGCTAGAGGGCATCTAGGGTTGTATGATAGATTGCATGGAATTGTGTTAGTACTCTTTACACTTGGTTCTCAGAATGGTCAAGGTATTTTCCAGATACCATTATTTGTTACTTTTGTTGAAGGGTCGAACCACTTCTAGTAAGAAAATGTGTGGGGACCATCAATCCATGGTTGGAGGTAAAGCGTTCAGATGATGCTCTCCCTCCATACATCTCGACATATGCCATGGAGCTTGTACTTGGTGATAGTATATATGAACATGCTATTATATCTATCAGAGTTCGAATGTATAATTGTATGAGAAACTTGAATGTAATCAATAATGATAGTCTTATAGATGATTTATATATCTTGTACTAGTTTTAAATCATTGTAATGGTTGCTTGTTGAAGATAATATACATTAATAGATTCCCTTTCTTTGTCATACTATGGGATGTAATGGTGTTAACATTAAAGAAAAAGAATATTATATATATTCTTTTGAAATTTTTTGTGTTTTTGAAATTTCTATAATTGACTAAGTCAAACATGCAATTTATTTTCATAGTATGTGTTAGGTTGTTACACCTAGGGCCTAAATTTGATGGTCATATAGTTATATTTAGACATTTTTGCTGTAAAATATAGTCAAATTTTTAAAAAGATTGTATCATATGAAAAGTGAAATTTTGGATAGACTATCAAAATTTATATAGAATTGTGATGATATATATATTTGGGTTATATATACTTTTACTTAGTACTTTAAGGGCATCTTTGAATGGATAACTATCATTAAAAAAACTTCTTGACACACAAGGTCAACCATCAAATTTGATGGTCGTATAGTTATATTTAGACATTTTTGCTGTAAAATATAATCAATTTTTAAAAAAGATTGTATCATATAAAAAGTGAGATTTTAGATAGACTATCAAAATTTATATAAAATTGTGATAATATATATATTTAGCTTATATATACTTTTACTTAATAATTTAAGAGCATCTGTGAATGATAACTATCATTAAAAAAATTTCTTAACATGCAAGGTCGACCATCAAATTTAGGCCTGGTTACACATGACCCGCTATATCTAATGTTCAAAGCATGCCCAAAATACTTGTTATGTGATGACAATTACAAGCAATAATTGACTTACCATGGCAATCATTTATTTTTTATTTATATTTATACTATGAATACGCATTATAACAAATTTATTGGCATATGTGGAAAGGAGCAATATAAAAGGCTATTAGTTTCAGCATACGAAAATTGGTGAATATTGTGCAATGACCTAAAATGCTGGCCGAGATGGGCATTCAGGTCTGGGAAAATATTGGCAGTAGTCATACACCATGTAATGCTTTTGCACATATTCCAATATACTCCTCTGCTTTCTGTTGAGGTCCAGGAAAACCAAGCAACCATCCAACAGCACTTGAGAATAGTAATTGTCCTTTTCATTGCATCCAATTGTTTGGAAGTTAGTGTAAGTGGAGAGAAAGGGCTTGTAGGTATAATTGGCCTTGTATTTTCCATCATTTGTGGCCCATGAAGATGCTGTTAAGGATTAAGATTGTTTAGAAAATTGCAGAATGATTCTAGAGCCTTCCACAACTAGAACATTTCTGGAGCTGTTCTAGAAAAGAATATTGTAAGATATGTTTTAGAAAAGAACATTCCAGGTTTAAGAGTTTTCTAGAAAGTTAGAAGCTTCCAGATTTCAAAGGTTCTATAGCTATATATATGTGATTGGAGAGAGCTATTGGGTAGAGCGTTTGCATGGTTGCTGGATATAGCATCCGGATAGCTATTAGATACATCATCTGGATTGCTGCTAGATACATGGTATTTGGATGTAATGCAAGTTAGATGAATATATATTTCTGAGTTATTCAACTCTATTTTGCTCTGCCTCGTTTGTGCTTATTGCTGTTATGTTTTGCCCTGTCTTTTTGTGTTTATTGGGCCTGTTCTCACATGGTATCAGAGCGGGGTTATGGGTTCGAATCCCCTTGGGTAACGCTGAGGGGATTGTTGAAAAAAAAAAGATTCAGCTAGAGGATCAGCCCAAGTTCACCTAGAGTTTCAACCAGGTTTAGCTAGAATGTTTTCCAGGTTCAGCGAGAGGACTATCAAGAGGTTCAGCTAGAATGTTTTCCGGTTCAGCTAGAGGTTCAGTTAGAAGTGTATTGCTGGAGTGATTTGTTTGCAGGGCAGAGATATTGCTGGAGTGATTTGTTTGCAGGGCTACTGCTGGAAATGCAAGTTGGAACAAGCTAGAGGTATTATAGATAGTGATGATGGAGAAGATGACTTTTCAGCTAGACAAAAGATAATGAGTGTTGAAGGCTTAAAGTTTCAATCTCATATGAGCAAGTTAGAGGAAAGAAAGAATGGGAGCAAGCCATGAAAGAGGATTATGATCGAAGAATGCTTGGTATGCTAGAGGTGAACATTAAGGGGGGATAGTAATATAATGTTCCTCTCTCATTTGTATTTTTTCTGTATTATTCTAGCCAATCTTAAGGGGGGATGTTAAGGATTAAGATTGTCTGAAAAATTACAAAATGATTCTAGAGCCTTCCACAACTAGAACATTCCTGGAGCTGTTCTAGAAAAGAATATTGTAAGATATGTTCTAGAAAAGAACATTCCAGGTTTAAGAGTTTTCTAGAAAGTTAGAAGCTTCTAGATTTCAAAGGTTCTATAGCTATATATATGTGATTGGAGAGAGCTGTTGGGTAGAGCCTTTGGATGGTTGCTGGATATAGCATCCGGATAGCTGTTAGATACAACATCTGGATTGCTGCTAGATACATGGCATTTGGATGTAATGCAAGTTAGATGAATATATATTTCTGAGTTATTCAACTCTATTTTGCCCTGCCTCTTTTATGTTTATTGTTGTTATGTTTTGCCCTGTCTTTTGGTGTTTATTGGGCATGTTCTCACAGATGCGTCCCAAATGGTTGCGTACACAGACATTGGTTTCGACGGGTATATCAATCCAAGCATCTTCGTCTTTGGAAACCTCCTTATGGGGATGCCGTCCACCAAAAATCTATCACACCAACAAAAGTTACAGAAAAAAATCTATCAAACCTCCTTAGCGTCTTCATGGAATTGGACATGTTCAAGAAAACAACGGTTTTGGTCTTAAGAGAAGAGGAAACTTACAGAATTTGTCGAGGTGTCCAGAGAATTGAATAATTGTGGAAATCCTGAGTTGGGTCAAACCAGACATGAAACCGCTGCTCTCTGCCGATTATATGAGGCAAATCTCCGGTGCCATTTCCGTAAATATTGGTCTGCAGTGTATATGGCTCTCCTGGTATTGTTCCCAAAAACTCTATGTCTATCTCGTCATGCCATCCTTCATAAACTTGGTTGTTTGACAACTGAGAATTACGTTACAATCCACCACACTCAAATTCATTAATGCGCTATACACCCAAAAATTGAACAGTGTAAGAAAATGGCATGAATAGATTTAACAAAGCGTACATAGAATGAAGTGAGGACTCCTGCAGCATAGCCAGCCTGCAGTTTGACGGCAGCGTTAAAGAAGCCATACATGTAAGCCTCTTTTGACTTGAACCCGCTACCTGTAATCATCAATGTCCTGATTGAATATAATTCATTTACTGTAAAATATGCAACCATGGGAGATAGAAAAGAGCGTCTTACCGGTTGATTTGTCTAATGTGAGAGTAACAGAAGAGTCATCCGGAGAAACATCTTGGTTTTGGGCGCCATACAAATTTTCATAGCCTTCAGAAACCCTCATAGTTCTTAAATAATTCACCAACGGTACAGTGGGTTCTTGAAGAAGAAACTTACTGTTATTATCATCATCAGCCGCAAAGATTGGTGCAATAAGGATTAGCAATGCTAATGAAAAGGCCGACATGAATTGGAAAGCCAAATAGAAGTTGGAGACTGTGTATACTTATTAATGGGCTTCAGATGGCTTGGTGTTTTGTTTAAGCGTTATGTATATATAGGTGGTGTAGAGAATGGGGAAATCGTGAAGCAGTAGTTGATTCAGTTGGTGTGCAAAATACGACAGCAAATTGGACCAAAATTTCAACGAAAAGGCAGATAGTGTGCTACTTCAATAATGGTTTGTGCTTTACCCAGCGGTGCCATCACATATCGTTGTTCTGGATCAAACTTTTCCTGTCTTTCATACTTAACAAGGGCTACTACCGCTTATGCCGCACTAAAAATCCGAAACATATAAATACGTAATGATATTCTTCCTCGTTTTTCTTCCGTTTACCTGGAAGGACTCTGCAAATTTACTCTCTCATATTCAACCCAAGCAGATTTTTTCAATATCTGGTCTGTGAGAAATCGAACATGGTTATGTTTGGCATGTTGGACAAAGGTACTCACGATTTTCATGCTATAAACTTTGCTTCTTACTCAAGTTTGATGAAAAAGTACAGAGAAAGGAAGGTAGATTTAGATCTCATTTACTAAAATGAGGAAAGTACCTAGAAGAACAATTGCTTCGCTAGATTGTAAGAAGGTTTTGAGTTTCACAGTCCTAACTTTATATGTTCAAACTTTTCCTTTTGTCATTTTATTCTATCAATGCACTCTTTACCATTTTTTCTAAAATATATTATCGAGGGCCAAAACTTAAATTTGAATTTTGAATGTTTAAAGGTCACTTTTGCTTTTGTGTCTCTGACTTTACCACTTAGTTTTGTGATTACATAAATGAATATGGGTAAGGAATGGATGAACTGTTGTTTAGGGATGTGTAGTTGAAATAAGTGCATATCATGTTATTTTCCAACTTTCATATTAAATTCCACTAATATATTAGTCATTGCATTAAGGACAACCTATCCAAACTGAATCCAAAATGGAAGGGAAAAGTGGAGGATATGCCATTTTCACCATTAGATTTTGTTCTGAATTTGATTTGTATGTGAAGTTATATCAAGATGCATGACAAACCAAGAAAATTAGTCAACATGAAAGTGCATATTTAAACACTCATAAAAATGATATAGAAAAGGAAGTTGATTATGTGTACTCTCCTTGCAATGAGTTCTCTATCTTGAAACTCACAAAATAGAAAAAGGATTTTGAAAGATTAGAATTTGTTAAGCATTTGAAAATAAGCATAACTAAAATTTACTTGAACTATCTATGGGAAAAAAAAAAGTATTTGTGCAAGAGCTATTACAAAAGAGTAATAAAAGAATGGTATGCAATTAGAAAATTTCCTAGCGAAAGTGATATAATTCCATATGGAATGGCCGTGAATATGAGGTAGTCACCTTAACCATACACACCAAAGGAATTCTAGTGACATTATATGCCCCCAGTAATTGGTTACATATAAATGATACAAGGAACTGTAGTAAAAGATGAAAATATATAAAAAGATATCATGATAAGAAAAACAATAGTCATGTAAAAGAGTAAAGATATCATTGTGTCATAGAAATGTAACAAGACAATAAGATAAGATGTAATAATGTCTAGCATCTATAAAGAGGGGAAATAAGGTTCACCCACTATTTCTGTCAATGAGGGTAATAAATAACTTATAATATTGGGTCATAACATGATTGTGTGTCCCACTTGTAGAAATAGGGAAGAAAAATGAGTTTTTGAAGATAAAAATCATTGACCACCTTCAAATGAAGAGTTTTCTTTGAATGAAGGTCATTCATTTGAACGTAAAATATCTGCCAGATGTAAATAGGGTTCAAATGAAGTAGGGGTTGGTTTGATGGAAGGTTTTTCTCCCATTTCCTATAGGTCTTTTAAATGTTGCATGTTTAAAATCCCTATAGGAATAGATCTTCAATTGCAGGTATCTTGAAATGAAGGACCTTTGATTGAATCTCCCTCATTTGAAGGTCCTTATGTTGCCCTCCTCCTTTTACCTTAAAATGAAGGACCTTTGATTGACACTCCTTCATTTGAAGGTCCTTATGTTGCCCTTCTCCTTTTGCTCACCTTGTTTTCAAAAAAAATATTTTGCTTCAAACTGATGCTTCGACCTATAAGCACTAAAAAGACACATAGGCCTAGGCATAATAGTTTGATGATGATATAGAGGTCCTAATCATATCCACATAGGTGTGAATTACACTCCAATTAGTTTCACTCTAGTTGAAATGTCTCATTGTGTTTTCCCTCCTTAACTATTCTTTCCAAACCCTCCCAACTAAGTTCCTAAACTTTCAAATTACCTAACAAAGCCTTTCAAATCCTCTTCCAAAGGGTCACCCCTTTGAACTTCTAGGTCACCTAGATGACCCATCTATTATGATTTTTATGTTACACTCAACTTTAAGGGGTGACATAGAACCTAGACCCAAGGATCAAGCCGATCCAAGTAAAATGATAACCCCATGACTAAACCAAGGACAAGAAAAAGATAACTAATAGTAATGGACCATATCTTCTACACTTCAAGCTCTAAAGGACTCAAGAGTGTAATCCTAATGTGGGTCTTAAAAATAATAAAGATCTCTCACTACTACAAAGAGAAAACCATGTCTAACTTAAACAATGCACAAACTAAATTTATTGTCACTAACTCATATTGTGTTGGTTTCATACAAATTTGTAGCTACAAACCCTAGACATGTTTATTATTAACACATTAATGGATGTATGAGAAAAGGAGTTAATATTTAACATGTGTAGGCTTGATCATTTGTACCTTTAAAAGCATTATGAATAAATAAGTTATAAAAAATGATTTATCTTCATTTTAAGTAGGCAAAGGGATGATTAATTTTTAAGAATTTAAGCTTATACTTTACATCTTTTAGGTGCATGAAGACAAGGGGTTAAACCCACAATAGTGAGTCCCACTTGTGGGACATTATGTTTTTGAATTGGAGAGGGAAAGAGCTTTAATAAATACCTTAATTCAAGGTATTTCTTTGAAAAAAGGTACCTTCATTTGAAGGTAAAGAAAAAATCACATTCGATTGAAGGGAACCTTCACTTGAAGGTATTATTTTATTGATTTTGAAACAATAAAATAGTACCTTTGAATGAACATGACCATTGTTTGAAGCTATTATTTTTTTTAAAATTTTTAAAAGAAATGTTAAGACAAGCTAAATGTTTTTCACATCGCAATTCATTTAGTCTTTGCCTAAATGAAAAGAATAGACCTTCACTTTTGATCCTAAGTGACTTAGATGGATCTGGTCACTCAAACTAGGTGAATGTGCCCCTATTGTATCATGTGGGATTCAAACGAAGATTGTGATAGTCTTGTTGCTAATGTGGATAGGTAGCAGACTATATACATCAATAATTTGCCCCTATTTTCCTAGGTATTTCTTAAAACTAGATTGCTTCTTTCTATTTAAACTTCATTTGTATTTGATAAATTGTAAACTCTATGAGCTATATTGTAACTGGTAAATTGTACATTTTAAATACTAATTTTTGATTTATAAACCCTAAAATGTGTATCTAAAACCCTAAAATGTGTATTTCAAACCCTATTTTCTATATTATAAACCCTGAAATGTGTATTTAAAACCCTAATTTATAAATTGTAAAAACTAATTTAATGTGTATTTGGAACCTAAAATGTGTGTTTGAAACCTAAAATGTGTATTTGAAACCATAAATTCTATATCATAAACCCTACAATTTATGTATTATAAACCCTGAATTCTATGTATTTTAAACCCTAATTTTTGTATTGTAAACTCTAAATGTGTATTTACAACTTGAAACTCATTTCAAATGAATTAATACTCCCTTGAAATATAGAATGGTCATAAAGAGTTAACAAAGAAAAGTAGAATCATTCGCTTGCTGAAACCAAACAATTAATTAATGATCAAGCCCAAGCAACAAACTAACTTAAGAATTAGGGATTGTCTTCCTAGACCTACACCAATTAGTTTGGGGTGTTTAGAGTATGTTTAGAACTCTTATAAAAGAAACCAGTCTCAACCATAAAAAGCAATTAGTCTTAAGCATGAGAAGGATTAGGTTGCAACTGTGTTCAACACACTTTATATGCAAATATATGATCCTCTAAGTAGCCTTAATGAGTGACCTTTTTGTGTAGTTTAAATGGATCTTTGTCTTGTCTTATAAACTACAAAAATGCACATGACAACCATGTGAATTAGATAATGATTGTAGCTAAGGAAAAAGGTTCCTAATGATACAAACAATACCTAAGGATTGACCTAGTCTAAATTCAAATCATGATGAAGTCCTACAACTAATATATTTACCTATTTACTTAGATGTCTTAAGATTACTACCACTGCTTGATTATTGATAGATTCATTTAGTAGCCTTAACTTTACACTATCTTTTTAATGGTTGATCTTATAACATAATTACATAAGTTAAGAATGAATTGTAGAGATCAAGAGAAGTCTTAGATCCTTTGGCATTGGATGAGACAAGAGTTAAACAAGAAATTAATAGAATGAGATCTATAGACTAGATATGGACACTTCATCCTCCAATCACATGTTTAATTCTCTAAGTGATTAAGTGGGTCAATCACTCATTAATGTGGGGAGATAGAATTGGGTTTGACAATTTAATTTAAAGGACCTAGCCCTTGGTTATAGGGAAATTGGATCATTTTTTTTTGAGATAACCAAGATTAACTATAAAAACTAAGAATACTTCCATAAACAATATTGCATGTATAATAATCCTAAAATGATATTTAAAAAAGTTAAATCAAATGTAGATAAGAGCCTTTCTTAAATCAACAAGGTAGAGGAGGAAGGAAGGAGCCTTTCTTAAGTGCAACTTAGGGAGAATACAAAGATGATGATGGATCCCAAATACTAGACCATGTTAGGTACCCATGTACAAATAAATTTCTCAAAAGAGGAGAAAAGGACAAAACCCTGTGGGAAAATCCCCTCCAAAAGAGAAATGATACAAATAGAATGTACAAGTGGCGAAGAAGAAGATAGAAGAAGGACTCATCATAACCCCCAAGAACTACTTCTATAAGAAAAGTACATGAAATTTTCCCTCGAAGGAGAGAAATAGAGAGACTAGAGAGCCCCCATAGATTGATAGATCCTGCAGTGCTGAGTGATGCTTGATGAAGAATGCTAAAAGTGATCTTGGAAAGATAAACAAAATTTATTCCTTGTGGAAGAAAGAGAATTGTAGAATGGTACTCGTGATATTCCCAAGTGTGAAGATCAAAGTATGTCTCTAAATTATGAACATAATTCAGAGACACCAATGAAATCTCTCAAAGTTGCATAGAAACCACTGGTGGAATTAGAATAGGATTAGGAGATGTATGAATGACACCCTCGTGCAAGGAAGTTGAAGAAGCCTTCTGTGAAGTGACAAGAGATGGTGGAGGTGATGGCTGGACTATATGAAGAACATGAAGGTTCAACTAAACAAAGTATTCCTCTGATGGAGTATCCACATTGTATGTAAGAGTGTGAACTAGAGTGGAAATATCATTAGGTGAAAAGTGAGAAATTTTGTAAACATGAGAAAAGTTGTCAACTTCTCCAACAATGAATGGTTTTGAAGTGAATTAAACTCTTTCCTATGATATTGTTGGTAATTTGATAGATTGAAATAAGGTTGTGTGACAATTCTAGAACAAAGAGGACATTAGTAAAGTGTCATGTGCCTATATCAACTATGCCTTTCTCGCAAACAACCATATATGTGATGTTTTCCATCAGTATCTTTGAAGTAGTTGTAGGATCAAATTTTGAGAATAGAATTTTCAAGTTATTTTCCCTTAGTACTTTCAGAACATTTGAGAACAAATGCCATTAGCTCTTTGCCCTTAGATTTTTCTGAGGTTGATGGAGAAGAAGAAAGACAAGCCTTGAGTTCAGAATTTTCAAGTTCTTTTTTTGAATGATTGTCCTGTACTCATCTTTTTTCTTTTTAAAATATGTGTTTTCTTCATGCCCATTTCTCTTACAATAAGAGAAAGTAGGCTTCTCCTTACTTTTTCCTTTTGATGATGACTCAGATGGAGTTTGTGATTTTGATCCTTTGCCTTTGTCTTGATCTTTAGATTTTTTTTTGCCTTGAAACATGAAGGCAATGATACAACAAGAGAATGTGTTGATAGAGACTTCAAAACACCAATTTGAATTAACTTATCTTGTTCTTGTATTAGATTAGCTACAAATTTTGCTAATGTAGGCATAATGAAGTTTGTACCAAGTGCACTCTTTGTCGTATGAAATGCTGAAACAAACATAGAATACTATTGAACAAGTTTTGATAGAATACCTAGGATCAATTGTTCTTCCTTCTTTTCAATGCCACATTGTTTGAGTTGAAATATTAAAATATTCATCTTGGTGAAGAAATCTTGAATTGTGGTGAAATCTTGTAGATTAAGAATGATTAATTCATTCTCTAGCTTGTGTCCTTTCATAACATCTTGTTTGCCAAATAAACTTTCTAACGTTGTCCATACTTTGTTAGGTATTGTGGCAGGTTGAATATGAAAAATAAGATCATGAGAGATAGATACACAAAGAGTACCATATTCTTCATCCATGTGATTATACCACTTACATTTTTTTGATGTTAAATTTGGTTGAACTTCTGAACCCATTGTGACACGATAGAGACTTATCTTCTTTAGTTGAATTTCCATTTTATGCTTCCATTCATGGAAGATAAATGGAGTGAGAAGTAAATCCATATTGTGAAGAAGGAGAACATAGGACAACCCCCCTAAAGTTATACTATTTGTAGAACCCCCCCAGAAAAAATAGACAAGAGTTGTTTACAATTTTTGCACTAGGAAAGCCAAAATCAATCGTTTATAAAAGATGGTGATTTTTATAATTTTTATAGAAATGGCATATCCTAGGCTGAAAAATTAGTGCATAATTAGATTCCTTGTGTTTTTCTAGTAATTTAAAAAAAAAAGAAAAATTTTGATGTTCTATGCAAAAGTTGATCCCTGTTCAGCTTTTAGCTTACACTTAGCTTCAGGGATTAAAAATAGTTTAAAAAGTGCAAATTTTTTTGGTTAGACTTCACTCAAGTGAAGTACATGAAAACACCTTTTTGTTGATTACAAATATGTGAAAAAATGATAAACAATTTTCAAGATATGACATTTTGAAAAAAATTGCCTATGTAGGCCAATTAGAGGAGCCAAAGGGTGCTTGATGACCTAGTGGCTGCCTGATGGAGCCCTGGTGGCTAGCCAGTGGGGCACTGGTGGAGCCCAAAATTAGGTCTGTGAGGCCAAAAAACTGGACATTTAGGCCAAATTAGGGGCCAAGGTGGTGTGAGACATGGGTGACCATATTTGAGGCTGAATGTGCCTAGACCAGGTTGCAAGTCCTAAATATGGGCCTAGTGGGTCGTTGAAGGATCCTGAGTGGCTAAATTTTGTTTCCAAGGGGCTGAATGGTCCTGTAAGGCTTTGAGGACTAGATTCAAGTTTGTTGTAGATGCCTAGGTGACCATAAAAGATCTCAGAGGCCATGGAAAGAATGTGGGTCAGTTGTGTGACCACAAGAGTAGAGACCACTACTAGGTGGAGAGAATCGAGATAAGAATCCACATAAACCTTTGATCTACAAAAAAATAACCTTGAAGCATCCAATGGAAACTTCAAACTAGTGGCTCAGCTAAAACATTAACATGCATCCATACATTATCTTCCCTATTTCTCCTTAAAAATGAAATATCTCCAATATTACACAAAATAATGTATCACCAATGTAACGTTAAACCTTATTTATCCTTAAAACTCTAGTCACCATAACATGTGCATTATAAATATAAATCTCTCACTTATCTTCACCACATAAGATAAGAGGCCTTTATAAATCTTCTTATATCTTCAAGAACAAACAATTTTACAAACATTTCACACCACCTTTCACAAAACTATTGAAAATTATCGTCACCACAACAATTCCAAATCCTCTCACTACACAAGAGAACAAAGAAACACAACAATAAATAATACTCACCATAAAATAAGGCTCTGCTTAGAGAAACCACTAATCACCAAAATATTTCCCATCTGAAAAACCACCCATACCAGTTCAAGGAAATAAAACAAAGAAATACCCCTATATCATTGTTTCTTTCCCTTTCTTATTTAAAATAAAAGCACAGAATTTTCATGGGCCCTCTTATACTTTCATACCCCTATTTGCTATTGTGAAAAGAATACTAAATAATGGAAACATTAGTAGAACAATTTAAAAGCATACCACATTTTCAACGTACATAGAAAGACTTTTAATAAATTAAAATTACTGGATCATCCTCACAAAACTTCATTGCATCTTCAATGCAACATTCATATTCACATGGGGTCAATTTTCTGCATTTTTACTTTACCTTCAAAACTCCTTTTTCCACTTTGAAATGAAACCGCACCTTACATGGCTGGAAAATTAATTAATATAGTCGTCAACGCTTCACAACATGTACGGTCTAGTTGAAAGAAGATATAGATGCTCAAACTAGAGGAGGATCAACTTTTCCTTTCCTATTTTGCTCAAACAATGCCGACACATAACTTATGTCCCTCCTATTTCTCCTGTGCTACATGTGATTGTAAGCACCAAAATCATGCACAACCTCCACGAGGACCCCATGATGACTCATAATCCTTGTCATGTACATGTATGGATGAAATAATTGTTGCAAGTATGTGTAATCGATGTTGTCATTAATGTCAACAAGCTTGTGTTGTCATTAGTGTCAACTGTGTCATTTGTATGAGTTGCCTTTAGTGCAAGAGCATGAGTAGTTTATGTTGAGTGGATGTTGTCTTTGATATGAGGCTATTGCAATGGTATGGGTTATTGGTTCAAGTTACTTTGATGAAGATAATGTGGTTTCTTTGAAGAGGTGCTGAAAATGTTAGGAATATGTTTCTATTGGTTAGCTTCCAAGTGCTTTTGAGAAAATTTGATTATGAAAGGAAACAATGTGTTGAAGTGGTTTCTTGCCTTATAAAGTAGCATTCTAGTTTTGCTCCACATTTCCTCCATGTTGAAGATCTATCTTTGCAATTGGGTTATGTTGTTCAGAGGTGTGAAGAGTTGTTATATTCTAAGTTTGGTGCTCTGGTTCATTGTGTAGAGGAAGTTGTGTTCAGCAGTGTGTGAACTATGTTTCTGAGTGTTGTAGAGGTGTCTAGGAGAAATGTCTTTTCTTCGCATTTCTCCGCAAAATGATTTTAAGTGTTGCAGTTTTGGATTTGTGCTTATAAGGTTCCTATCTTTCTTCAATCAAGGTTGTTCATGATTTGGTGATCCAAAAGAGGACTTATTGAGTTGCAGTGTATGACAAAGACATTTGAGTTTGCTGGATAAATAGGATAAGGTTGTGTGAGGTGAAAGTTGTTGCAGAGGAATTTTTTGGTTTTCAGGATGTTTCAAGATGTTTGTGGAATACACTAGATTGTGTTAAAGCCTTGCATGTGGTTTGCGAGTTGGTTTTGGGTTCGACGAAGCATGTACTTAAGAGTGCATTGTGTTAACACAAGTTTGGCCGTGTGAGGCCTACCTTTACCTCACCTTATATTTTTCCTTACGATACTTATTTGATGGATTTTATGATGGACATGTAGACATTTGGGGATTGCTGATCCCGTATTTAGACTTTCATTACTATATCTTTCTTTAATTAGTTAGATGGTTTATGCTTTATGGATTTTTGGATCTTATGTTAGATTTCATTTAAGGATATGATGTTTAAATGTTATGTTGAATTAGATGCTATTGGTATGTTTATTGATGATATAACTTACATTATGTGATCTTGATTATACTTGTGAATTGTGAATGATTTGAGAATCATGAAAATGTTAGCATGTGGTTATTATTAATGTTATATGAACTTATGTGAATATGTGTGTTATATGTAGTTCACTTTACTTTGGCTATATGTACCATGCACTATTAATGTGTTTGTAGAAGTGTACAGGTAATTTTCCATGCCCATGGAAAATCAGAGGTCGAACAATAACCATATGTTATATCCTTGTTAAGCTGACCTAGTCCCTAAGATGGACTAAAGTCATTTGTGTTTGAGAATGATGATTATTTTGTATTTGATTTATGATATTTTGTAAGGTTGATGCCTTTTTAATTTATCTCCTTGAAGTGTTGTAAATTGTAATGTTGGGTTTGCACAAATTTTAGTGTTAAATGTTTTGAGCCCTTTTCATGTGATTTTATGTGTTCCCTAGTGTTAATAATGGTCAAATAATGACCCTAGGTCATACTCCTAGGGTATAGGACCATTTTTAGCATGTTTAAACTTGTTTTAAACCATGTATGGTCACCCAAACTTGGCCCTTGAGTCAAGTGACGAGTTTGGGAGATGTGATAGGTGGTTGGCATGTCACCATCTCACCTAACCTAACATCACTCACTTAGGGTAGGGTTACCCTTGCCTCAAGTGCTTTAGAAGCTTCTTCAATCTTCTCATATGTGTGAGGACCGTCCCCTATGCTCTCACACATGTGTGAGAGCATATGTGGGGAAGAGTGTAGCATAGTTGAATGAGAAGTTTCCTTTGTGTGTTCACTTCTCCCTATGCTCTCACACATGTGTGAGAGCATTTATGGGAGAGTGCCTAGCTTTGTAGAATGGGGAGTTGACAAGTGTCACCTCCCCATTCTTGTGGGGTGTGAGGAGGGTTATGTGGATGGAGGAGAGGATGACAAGTGTCACCTTCTCATCCATTAGAGCTTATGAGCAAGCCTATTTATCTCTCTTTGAGAAGAGATGAGGGTTCTTTATTTTTTCATTTTTATGTTTGTATTGCGAAGTAGAGGACTTGAGGAGACTTGAAGGATTTGGGAAGGACTTGTGGAAAGGTCTTCACCAACATCCTCTACTATTGAAGCTTGAGAGGTATGCTCTCTAGGCTTCAAGCCTATTTTCACTTGCTTTTGCTTATGCACTATGTATGATTGATGATTGCATTGTTATGTTATTTTAGTTTTGTGTATGTGGGTTTTTAAAGGGTTGTGTTGGTGAGCTCTCCATGTGAGAGAGCTCACCTTTTTCATGGGTGAGAAAGGTGTGAACCTCCTCGGTTTCCCCTCATTGTTTTCATGTAGTTTTTATGGCCATGGGCCTCATATGGATGTTTTGGGAAGTATAGTTTTTATGGCATGAGTGCCTTGTACTGAAATATGAGAATTATCAGTATTTGAGTGTTGGGTTTTCTTTAGTTGAGAGTAGTCCACTCTCTCACCCCCTTAAACTCATTTTCAAAATGGGTTAGTTTGCATTTTGCCTTGGAAGGGAGTTATTGTGTTTGGTGTGAGTGTTTTGTAACCCATGTGGTATGATCCTTGGTTATTGAAAGGCCTCCTATCTTGGGGGTGGCCTACTTATAGGCCTAGGTTGGGAGGAGAGCTTCCCATGGGCATGGTGAACTATTTTGTGTGTTTTGTAGGTTCATTTGGTGGCTATGGAGGAGTTTAGATTTGGGAAGAAAACTTGAGCTTCGTGGCTTTTGTATTTTGTAAAAAATGAAGGCCTATTTTGGGCTTGCAATAAGTTTGCTTTTGTTGGAGAATTGAGCGCTCATAAGGGTTGTAGTCTTCTTTTTAAAAAAAAAAAAATGGGTAAAACTTTATTGAATCAGAAAAGCATTACAAAGCTAAAAAAAAAACACCCATTAGGGGCACAACCAAAACCAAGAATTAAGTAACACCCAAAAAGCTCCTCATATCCTCCATAACCTAATATTCAAGAACAAGGGCCAAATCACCAAGGAGGTTGCCCTAATCATCCACATTCCAAATCCCCATCTAGTCATACGCCCACCTTCTAGAGTTTGTGGAACCAATTTCTCCACCATCTTTAGGCAAACAATACATTTTGGTATGCATTGACTATGTAACTAAATGGGCAGAGGTTCAGACATTGCAATTTACAAGAGAAGAAAAAGTTGCTGATTTCCTCTATAACAAAATCTTCTTAAGGTTTGGAGCCCCAAGATCAATAGTTTCAGACAAAGGACCCCAATTCACTTCTCAGGTAATCAAAGCATTCACAGATCTATATCAAGTTAAACACAGGAAATCTTCACCTTACCACCCCCAAGCTAATGGACATGTGGAAGTGACTAATAGGGAACTAAAAAAATATCCTGACAAGGATAGTGGCCATGAATAGAAAGGATTGGGCTAGCAAGTTACCTGAAGTAGTTGGGCTTACAATACCACTTGGAAGTCCACAACCAAGTTCTCACGATATGAATTAGTTTATGGGAAGAAACCTATTCTTTCTATAGAATTCGAGTTGCAGACACTAAAAACTTCATTATATATTGGCCTACCATTCTCTATTGCATAGCATAACAAAATCCTTCAACTCAATGAGTTGGATGAAATCCAGACAGAAGCCATACAACAAACATAACTTGTTCAATATCAAAGGAAACAATGGCATGATCAACACATCAAAAGGATGACATTTCAGTAGGGTGATTGGGTTCTGCTATATGGTTCTAAGTTTAAGGAGTTTAAAGGGAAGTTACAAACTCAATGGATGGGCCCTTATCAAATAAGGGAAGTTTATGAAAATGGAATGGTTTTGCTAGCACCCATTGATAGAAGTGAAGATTCATTCTTAGTAAATGGCCATAGAATTTGACTCTATACAAGGCCATCAACGAAGGAGTAATTTACCAAAGACTTGTGCTTGGTGATGTTGATAATTGAGAGGGGGGGGATGAATCATTTATCTTAATTACTTCTACTTTCTAATCTTCCTTGACAATTAATTTAGTATTAAATCATATAAGAAAACATAACCATGAAATGGAAATAACATCAATACACATGACATAATGATTTTGACATGGAAAACCCTGTTAAGGGAAAAAAACCACGGGGTGATTAACCCAAGATTGTATTCTCTGTTAGAAGAATAAGATAGTACAAAATGGCACTTGCCAATTAGGGATCACTACCTGAGCACAATGCTCACAAGAGGCTCACTGCCTACAAGTTATAAAGAAAGTAACAAGATACTTGAACTGATAAGAAGCATCCACATATGCTGGAGTTCAGTCCTGGTTAGGCTCAGTATATTGATCTACTGCACTTCATCCTTTCTCTTCTTCTGTGTTGTTGTCCTTTCACATACCGGACCTGCCTTACTGCCTCTGTACTGCTCTTCTACTTTTTTACGCACACCACAACACCTTCACATCTAAATCCATCTGGTATATATATCCACAGAAAGGATTTCATCCTCTTTCGAGTCGGCATCTGGAATAGTCAATATTTTCCCAAACTCTAGTCTGTCAGTAGAATCCTTGCTTACCAAGTGATGCAAATCAAGGAGATAATTATAGAAGTCATCTAACATGTCAGCCAATCATGGATGATACCTTAAGAACCTTGATCACCATCAATATCTCATTTAGAATAATTCTGATGCTCTGTCGGTCAGTTCTTCCTCTGTCTACTCTGCCAAACCGGACCCCAATACTTAGATGCTCATATCTCTTCACTCTTTCATCACTGAAGGCTCAATCCTTGGAATCTATTAGTCAATGTATTCCTCTTGACTTCCCCAAGTCCACACTTTACAAAGATACTTCCTCTAAGAGATCCAGACCTGACTGTCGGACCTTGCTGCATGCTCTGTTCTTGCTTACGGGACCAAAGTATTCTTCAATCTAACTTCTGGTAAATATACACCATGTCCTACGTATGTGTGGAGTGGTCTTTGTTTCCATCAATCACAACATCAATGAAGCCACATAGTGTCTCTTGCCAACAATCTCCCCCTTTGGCATTGATGGTAACACTTAGTGAAAAATGACTAAGTGTCACACTACACTCCCCCTTGGCTGATGCTTTGTTCTAATGTAAATTTTTTCAGAGCTCCCCCTTAGCTGGATTCCACATTTTTCACTGCTCCTCACTCCCCCTTTGACATCAATGGCAAAGGGTAGAATCTGCACACCAATAATCTTAAAAAAATCAACTATTCTTAGCCACATAAGTATAAATACATGATACACTTACATATATTGAAGTAAATCTGCAAAAGATGTCTTCAACTGGGCAAATTATGTTGCCCAACTCTGCTTCATCCTATCCAAAATTGAGATGTGACCACTCAACAGGAATGCAAAAGCTTCTGCCCTCTTAAGATCTGTCGGATCATTGGTTCGGGCTGTGGTCTAGGCATCAGTTAGGGCCTCATGCATGACCTCTAATTTAGGGATAATCATCCCTCTAAGTTCACCCATCCTGCTTAATATGTTCTTCCTCTCCTTCTCAAGCTTCTTAATCTCATTCATGACTACAATAGTTTGACATTCCTGGTTTATTATGGATATAGTGAGAGGATCAAAATTCTGAGAGAGGCTTGACAGTTTATCCTCTTGTTCTTTCACTTTCTTCTCAATATCCTTTGTTACTTTAGTCCAGGCTATACAAAATTTATATACTTCTCCTCCATCCTTAAGAGCATTTTATAAGCTCTTTATCCCAATATCCATATTTCTCCTATCATTGGTTATAAAGCCTTGTAACTCAGAGAATCTCTTATCCAAAAACTCTTTTCGGACCTTCACCTCAGCTGATTTCTCTAAAGATTCAAAATGAGTGCTGACAGAACTAACTTGAGATTACTGGATGAAGAAGCTGAGGAATCCTTCTGAAAGGATGGCATGATCTTTTCAAGCACACCGGATACAATTTCTAGCAGCTCATAGTCTTCCATGTGAGACTTTAGAAGTTTCTCTTTAGCCTTTGCTTGGGCAAAGGATGCTATCTTCATTGTTTGAACCGGGGAGAGAGAATCAAAGTCAACTAGTCCTCGAAGTAACTCTGGTTCATCGATCTCCATCATTTCTTTAGTCAAGAAATCCTTAATAGTTTCTGCAGTGTCTCTTGCTGAAGACAAAGTTTTCTTTCCTTCTGCACTGTCACTTGTGTTCTTCTTAGCTTGACCTTCTTCTCTTCCCTTCACTTCTTCTTTCTCCTCTATTCTTTCTTCTCCTTTGGATCCAGAGACTGCTGGAGAATCCAGATTTACTTCTCCTTGGACTTCCTCTTCTAGAGCAGAGGAATCTAAGTCCTTAGCTTTTTCTTCACTAGTCTCTTTTGCCTCTTATGCTACTGTCTTAGTGGATTCTTCTTTGTCATTCATGGCAGAGGTTTCATCATCTAAGTCTTCTACAATGGGAATGTTGAATCTTTTGTATGCATTACAGAGGATCTCTTCTGTCTCTTTTGCTATTTTGTCAGTTTCTCCAAGCATAAGCTGATTCATTCTAGCTTTGCTTCGGAACTCATCCTTGCAATCTTTGAAGATCATATTCATTTGCTTCTGAGTGATTGAAGGAAAGAGATGAATGGCTATTTGTTCCCGAATCTCAAGATCCTTTGCCTTAGCATTATTCTTTCTTATTTCTAATTCCTTCTCTAGGCTTTTAGGAATGAGAGATATGATTTCAATAAAAGCCTTATTATAGATATTCAAATATCTGACTATAGCTTCTTGCAAGATCTTTTGGTCAGCTTCATTATAATCATCATAGAATTTAGTCATTGTTTTTAGGTTTCCATCCACAATGACTGATTTGACTACATCATCAATGGATAGAGTGGGCCTTTCAACAAATTCTTCTGCCATCTCTTCCATGTCTTGACCTATAGAAGATTCACCAGATCCTTTCTTCTTCTTCTTCTTCATTTTCTTTACCTCCTCATCTGACTCAATTTCTTCATCATCCTTCTGACTGATGTAAGACCTTGTGGCCTTTGTCTTAGTTCTTTTCTCTACTTTAGTGGATGATTTTGCCTCTGGTTTATATGCCTTTGAGCTTTTAGCAGTTGCAGGTGCAAAGCTCTTAGAAGATCTGGTCCGGGAGGGGGCTTTTACCGGAGCACTTTCTTTTTCTACTTCTTCCTTTTCTTTTTCTGCTCTTTCCATCTTTTCTCTGTGGGCATCAAGTGCCTCTTTTGAGATTCCATGCCTCTTGGCAACTTCTTCAACTTCCCTTCTCACTTTCCTCTTGATTTCAGGCTGTCTAAGTTCCACATGAACTTTTACACTCAGCTCTTGGAAGGTTCCAAACCTTTCTGCCTTAGGGTCTTTGGGCTGGCTCAGCAGATGTTGGATATGCATCTCTATAATTTTCTCATCTACTTCATACTCCACTGGCATGACCCAGACTATCCTTGGCTCCACTACCTCCATTAGGCATTGATCAGTGTCAACCATGAAACAGACTGTATCTTTGTACTTCTCAACCATTGATTGGGGAATTCTTTCTTTGGTTTGCATCATATTTTGAAAGTTCTTGAAGTAACCCCATAGAGTTGTATTTCTTAACTTAGCATCCCCAAGCCCATGCAAGTAATCTTTGATTTGAATTGCAGCAGGTTTGTCATTCTACCATACCCAACCACTGGATCTGGGCAGCTCATTCATAAAGTAGAAAAACAAACACAATATCAGTCCACCATACTTAAAAGAGTTCTTTTTGTCCTTCTTGATCTTCTGTAATTTTTCCATTAGTTGGCTTAGAAGGAGTTCACAGAGATCATAATCTGCATTCTTTCTCAACATTTCATAAGCAGTATACACAGTAGTTCTGGATACTGAATTCTCCCTACTGGAGTGATATATCTTATAGCCAATTATCATAGATGCAAACTTGATATCCGGATTAGTGATATCTTTTATGGTCATTGCTCTCTTATCAAATTTTGATCCGGTGGCCTCACTCACAGTTTGGTTTTTGACAAATTTGAGAACAGGTAACCCTCCAGAAGAGTGTAAACTGGTTACTACCCTAATTGTATCCTTGGTGATCTTGAATGGTCTATTCAACCATAAGAAGTTATCATGCACTCTGCTCAACACATACAGACCCACTCATCTTCTTCAAAACAGGGGAAATGGATGTACTGACCGAAATGTTTATCCCGGATGGCCTTATACTAAGGTTTTAGTTCAAAAGATTCATCTATCAGTTCCTTGTTGTAGATGTCCATCAGCTTGGATTCACCAAAATCTTCAATGTTTGCGTGAATGTAAATCCTAATGTCTTCTACATGCAAAACCCCATGCAGAATGCTGGAAAATGCCCCTAAGGGATCAACTTCTAGGGATTTATATGGATGTTTCTTGAATTTAGGATGCGGCCTATCAGTGATCCATACAACATTCGGTGTAGCCATCTTCAAAAGATTTACAGAGAGATATTCAATAATGGAAAATACCTTTTACATTTCTAGGGTTCGCTGAATGAGCCAGATTAATTTGCTGGATGAATCGACTTCAATGGTTGATCTTTGAGAATTTGAAACAATTTGTTGCAGAGTTCCTTTTCTCTTCTTCTTAAATGCAAATGTGCAAATGAAAAATGAATGAACCCTTTTATTTCTGGGAAAACCCTAATTTCATATTTCAATAAATGTGCAACTCAAGTCATTCTGGTTGCCTTGTTCTCCCTGTTCTGAGAAAGATCTTTTTCCAGATCACTAAGATATGCTTCAAATTATACTTGGTGATTATTGACAATCTATCTTTCTTTCCTCAATCATTTAATCTCTCCGCAGATTAAGATTCCTCAGTTTTGAATGAAGCCGGATCTAATTGTGACAATCCTGCTTTTACCGGATGACAGTCAAACTGGATCTATCTTGGAAGATTAGACTCTTCAAAACCTTCTTGTGGATCTTTCATATCTTTACCAAACCTTCTTAGATGTTTCTCTAAGAATCCTTTAATCCACAACCTTTCATGTGCCAATTTTGGGCACCTAATGACTGGCTGGGGGAAAATGTTTTTCTTTTGTTACTCCCCCTGAGCCAGAGCTCATCTATTTAGTTTCTGAAAGGAATATCAACACCAGATTATGGTGCAGATCCATCCTCAACATTTTCTGTACTCCTCTTTACCCAAATCTAGTTCATCTCCCTTTGAATTTTATCCGCATTCATTTTTCCTTTTCCTTTGTCTTGGTTTTGATTATGATGTACCGGACCCTTATTGTTTTGATTCTTACTTCTGCAAAATTTGGCAATATGACCAGATCTATTGCAATTGAAGCAGACAACATTTCTTTGCATATTTAACTAATATCCTTTTGATCTACACTGATTAGCCATATGTCCCATTCTATTGCATGCAAGGCATCTTCTATTGAATGAATTGTTTATTTGCATATTTCAACACTCATGAGATTTGTGACCATACCTTTTGCAATTAAAACACTGTCCAGAGAAGGATGAATCAAACTGGTTCATTCTTCTTCTGCACTAATTTGCTTTATGATCAAAATTATTGTAGTTGTGGCAGTATCCATTGAAGGATGGATATCTTTGAGCATTTGGTTGGCTTACCGGAGGTCTTCTAGGCCCGTTTCTTGGATTTTCTGATCTGGAGTTCTTCTGACCGGATCTGGAGTTTTCACCTTTCTCATATCCCAAGCCTTTCTTGTCATCTACCCTCTTTTGGCTTTGAAGAAGAACTTCAAGTTGGGTAGAGCTTATCTTGAATTTCTCTTTGTATTCATTTGCTGTTTGAAGATCCTTTTTAAGAGTGTCAATCTGATTCTCATGTTGTTCTTCATTATCCATAGCTTCTTCAAGATCATATTCAAGATGCCTGATTATTCTATCCATTTTGTGGCAGTCTTCTAATTTCTCTTTGAGAGATTGTCTTAAATCATCTTCAGTTTTTCTTTTCTCTTCAATGTCTTGGGTAAATTTCATAACTCCTGATTCCATTTCATGTCTTACCATAATGACCTCTTTTGATAACTTTTCACATAACTTGGTTTTCTCCTTCAGATCTTCATTTGTACCATTGTCTTCATTTTGACTTGCCAATTGCTGAAGTAGATCCTTTCTCTTTTTCATAGAGATACTCAGTTTCCCTTTTAGTTCATTTATGAAATCATCAGCCTGTTTGAGTCTTTCCTTCAATTCATTGACTTCAGAGTTGGATTGCTCAAGATCATCTAGGGCAGATTAAAGTTGTTCCCTCATACCATACATATCCATTTGAATTCCCAGATCTTCTTCAAGCTATTACGCTCTGTTTGGAGGAACTTGGCTATTTGGAGGAACTGAGAGGGGGGGTGAATTAGTTATCCTAATTACTTCTACTTTCTGATCTTCCTTAACAATTAATGCAGTATTAAATCATATAAGCAAACATAACCATGAAATGGAAATAACATCAATACACATGACATAATGATTTTGACGTGGAAAACCCTGTTAAGGGAAAAAACCACGGGGTGATTAACCCAAGATTGTATTCTCTGTTAGAAGAATAAGATAGTACAAAATGGCACTTGCCAATTAGGGGTCACTGCCCGAGCACACTGCTCACAAGAGGCTCACTGCCTACAAGTTATAAAGAAAGTAACAAGATACTTGAACTGATAAGAAGCATCCACATATGCTGGAGTTTAGTTCTGGTTAGGCTTAGTATACTGATCTACTGCACTTCATCCTTTCTCTTCTTCTATGCTGCTATCCTTTCACATACCGGACCTGCCTTACTGCTTCTGTACTGTTCTTCTACTTTTTTATGTACACCACAACATCTTCACATCTAAATCCATCTGGTATATATATCCGCAGAAAGGATTTCATCCTCTTTCTAGTTGGCATCCGGAATAGTCAATATTTTCCCAAACTCTAGTCTGTCGGTAGAATCCTTGGTTGCCAAGTGATGTGAATCAAGGAGATACTTATAGAAGTCATCTAACATGTCAGCCAATCATGGATGATACTTTAAGAACCTTGATCACCATCAATATCTCATCCAGAATAATTCTAATGCTCTGTCGATTAGTTCTTCCTCTGTCTAGTCTGCCAAACCGGACCCCAATACTTAGATGCTCATATCTCTTCACTCTTTCATCACCAGAGGCTCAATCCCTGGAATCTATTAGTCAAGGTATTCCTCTTGATTTCCCCAAGTCCGCACTTTACAAAGATACTTCCTCTAAGAGATCCATACCTGACTGTTGGACCTTGCTGCATGCTCTGTTCTTGCTTACCAGACCAAGGTATTCTTCAATCTGACTTCCGGTAAATATACACCATGTCCTGCGGATGTGTGGAGTGGTCTTTGTTGCCATCAATGACAACACCAATGAAGCCACACATTGTCTCTTGCCAACAGGGGATAGGGGTCACAACCTCTGTCACAGATTGAAATATTCAAGGACAAAAAAAGGTTGAAAATCAGGAAATGATAGCATTTTTTTTTTAAAAAGGTTGAAAACCAGTAAATGGTAGCCTTTTTCAAAAAATAAAAATAAAAATGAGGAAGATGGAAAACCAGTAAATGGCCATCTTTCTCAACTAGGGGGATTGAATACCAGTAAATGGCGGTTCCCTTCTTCTTGCAGGATTTTAGTAATCGATCTACAGAGCCAATCAGGCACCAGGAGCCACTAAGACACATCTCTATCGCAATCTAGGAGCACCTCTGGTGCTTCACCAATAAGGAATCATTTTAAGGAATAAAAGATGAAGGAGGGGACCTACCTCTCCAGGTATCAAAGTGGGGACATCATTTGATGATGTCAACATGACTCATCCTCCACTTTTTGAAATAAACAATGGTGAGGTTAGCGCACACATCGTTAGCAATCAAAAAGACAATTGCTACCGCATGGGCAAGTCATCACATATATCTCTCCTGATGTCACTTGACATCATGTCATTTCCAAATCCACTCAGCGGGAAGGATTTTAGGCCACATGACGATGAAATTGTTGATGCCAGTCTAAGCCATGCAGGGGCTACTCACTTGCTAGGTCATATCAAACATCATCAAAGTCACGACGTATCAACTAAGTACATCGGCTCATCATCATGAAAAGTGATCCAGGTAATTTTCTCAAGTTAAGTTAATTATTACTGTCTTATCATTTCTATTTTTAGGTGCAGTTACTTCGACACATGTCCTTGCCATTATTTCCCTTTTTACTCATACATGCTGCCTTAATTGCCACGCTGTCAGCCTTTCTCCAGAGTGTCAGATCATTCCCTACCATTATGAAAACAATCACTTCATAACTAATTTCAAACCACCTTCCCATAATCTAAGTAGTTGCAATTAACGAATATCAAACCTAGTTCAAAAATTGCAAAATTTCCCAAAACCTCAGAGGTAATCTTCAAGTTTTACTACCATAGTCTTTCATAAGGTAGAAAGAAAAAAGGGAAAGAGACTACAGAGGAAATTAAGGGAAGGTTCAACCAGAGGAGGTGAAATAAGACAAGAAGATGGGGGTGAAAAAGAAGTCAGAGCCAGAGAGTGTAACAGGGCTGCTGCAAGACCAAGCTGTAGCGGACATCTTAAGGAATGCTGGGTGGTTGGAATTTTTGGAGAAGTTTGAAGGATTTCAATAGCACATTGTAGATGATTTTCTGTGCAACTTGAGGAATAATCAAACCATAGTGAGAGGGATTCAAATCAATGTCTCATCCATCATTATCAACCATATTTCAGGGCTACCGGAACAAGGTGAGAGGTTCTACCATCTAAAAACCCTGTACATTGATTTGATTAAAAATTTCTCTGAAGAAGGTGAACCTAAAATACAATTATATTTAAGCAAAAATGAAGTCAAAGGAATTGTTAGGACCTCACTTCCACAACCATGGAAATCTCTAGCTATGTGGTTAATGAAATATTTTACATGTGATGGGCTATTCTCTATAGGTTTAGGACCAATCATGAAAATGTTATTTTTTCTAAGCCATGGGCATGCCCATCTAGCATAAATATCTCAAACTTTCTATATTCTACTATTATAGCCTTGGCAGACAAGTATCAATAGGGGAAGGGTCCCATTAAAAACCACAACCTCATTTTCTTGATTGTGAAACATCATTTCCTGTCCCAAGCTGATGGAGAGGCTTTATGGCAGGCATTTTTAGAAAACAAATCACATGACAGGACACTAGGCAGAACTCAGGGTATAGATGAGACTTCCACTACTTAGCAAGATGAGGAAGCAATGCATCCTACCTCCTCCCCAGCTACTGAAAAAGGCAAGAGCAAGAAACAAACAATGGAGGAAACACCAGCTTCTGCCCCTGTTACTAACAACAAAAGAAAAAGGGAAAGAAGTTTTGGGAGAAACCTCAACTGCCACAGAACAACTGAAAGAACCTATTACATAGCAACTCTTCCATATGACCCACTCAGTAAAATGAAGGATAACCTTGGCTGAGGAGTCCATTCCAACCAAGCAAACAAGGGAAGCTGTCATTATGGAAGAGGGAATTACACTGGCCTCTACCCAGACTTCGAGCCATAGAAAGAAAAGGAAAGGAATAGGGCAAAGTAAGAAAGAAAAAAGAACTCCAAAGACACCTGAGTCCAGCAAACATTACAGGGCCGAGGAAGAATCTGACGATTCAGATGAAGTCCCTTTGATTAGGAAAAGCAAACAAAGAAAGGTAGTTAAGGAAACTTCCCTAGAGTCACCTATTCATCGAAGGTCTCAGACTCTAGAGCCACATCATTCCCAAGCTTTGGAGATAGTAGACAAAGAAACCTTCACTATTTCTTTAGACTCTGAGAGTAATACACCTTCTTCATAGACTCAAGCCCTACCGGTGCTATAGAGAAGCCAGAGAAAGAGATAGCCTACTCAGGCTGAACAGGATATAGCTCTCTTAGCTGAGGTCCTCATGGGCTTCTGAACTTCCACGGTTAAGGCTGGACCTTCATTAGCGCCAACATTTGTAGATGTAAGCCAAGAGGAAGTTCAGGTTAAGGAGACTTCAGGGGAAGATGAGAAGGAAAAAGAAGATGCAACTGACAATGTGGAGCAAAACATTGAAACCCCTGATGAGGAACTGATAGAAGAGGGAGAAATAGGGAATTACTCTCACCCCTCTAATCAAGAGGATATAGAGGTTCCAAGAGAACAACAACTATTAGAGGAAATTGATAATCTAAAGAGATTGTTGTGGGGGAAAAACTTAATCATCACTAACCTCAAAAAGGTCATGAAAGAGAAATAAATGGAACAAAAGTAGATAATTGAAGGGCTGCAAGTAGAACTCAAGGACAAACAAAGGATAATTCAGGAGAAAGAGGTGGAAATAAGAGAAAAAGAAGAGGAAGTAGCACAAAATATCAGATAAAAAGAAGAGGAAGAAGCACAAAATATTTCTAATATTGTGAAAGCTAGAGACAATAGTCTCACATTAATTGCAACACTCATTGAAAAGACACAAGGTCAACCCAAACAGTTAACATGGGCCAATAACAAGATAGAATATCAGGAAGAATACATTCATGAGATGATCACCCTAGCTGCAACCATGGAATAGGGGATTCAAATAGACCCATACCTAGGGGCGGTTCTAATAGATATTCCTAAGGCCCTATTTCATTGGGCAAGAAGATGTTAGGAATATGAGGAAAGCCAAATCAATGTCCAAATTGATGGACCAATAGAATCAATATTGGATAGGTGGCCATTTCAGACCTCCTCTCATTATTGAGCCTCTGCCTATATGGGTAGAACAGATGGAAGATGCCAGATTTCAATAATGGATTAGGCAGGTTGAGCAGTTCAGGGGGAATGGCAATACAAACAACACTACTTGGCCTATATATGCAAATAACTTCAATTTGAGATAGAATATTCTACCTAAATAAGTCTAGGTTATGAAGAGTAGGAGGGCCTGCTAACCTTCAAGTTTAGGGGGAATGATGAGTGCTAGGTAGCATCCAAAATAATATACCCTTTTTACCTCTCTTTTCCATCCTTCTTATTCTGTTGTCCTGGTAATTGCACCATAGTAGACTGATAAGGTTTGTCCTAATTACATTAATGAGAGATGAATTACCAAAAGTCATGTGATTTTTGATTGAAGGACTAATGTGTAGCAAATTAATGGAAATATGCAGAAAATTCTCTCTTTTTGTGTCTATAGGTGCAGTTGTATGGACAAAGGCAATTTTGAGCATCTTCGGAGATGGTCCTAACAGTCTCCAGAGCTAACATGAGGGATACTACACCAATCTCCAATGTTTTTCCATTATGATTGGAGATATTTTGAAATAGGAGGACCAAGGGTGGATCATCTTTGGAGCTGGATAGAAGTCATAAGATCATCTCTAGAGCTACAAACAAAAGTACACACCTTCGGAGCCCTCCTTAATACAATGCAGAGTTTCCAGCCCCGCTATCAGTCAACACTTTTGGGGGCAATTGGAGTGCTTCGGGGATTACTTAGCCAACACCTGAATGATCAGGCAAAGACTCTAGTTGACTACTAGAGGTCTAATTCCTCTTTTATTGATTTTGTATGAATTCCTAAAAGACTTATTAAATACCTATATTTGCAGGGCCTCGTTGCCCAGTTGTATTTAAACTAAGACTCTAGATTTAGTGGGATTGTTGTACCACTAAAGTCTATTTTAGTTGCATGATTTTACTCTGCAGTTAAACAATGTATAGAATAAGAGATCGATGCTATCTCATAGATGAACTAATAGTTAGAGTAGAGTGATATCTCATCACTTGATTTGATAAATAGATATATAAGGTAGAAGCACGATAGGATGATTATCATTGAATTGTTGTAATCTCAAATTTTCTAGATTGGATATATTTTCTAAATACAAAGCATACTGATGAAATTAGAATGAAGAGAGATTGTGATACTTTATTCATGTACTAATTTATTTCTTTAGTATTCAGTCCTGAGGACGAGGAGCAAGGGCCCGTTCCCACCATTCAAGATAGGAGGCTAGTATTTGTTTGTTCATTATCTTGTTTCAGATTCTACTTAGAAAAATAGTTATTGCTTTCACATAGATAAATGTATGTTTTAGATGTGTAGATTAGAATAGGTCAATATTAGCAAGATTTTGTTTCAACTTTACTTCCAGTACTTTCAGAATTTACTTTCATAGCAGATAAATCAGCAATATTAATTTCTAGAGAAAATAAGATTAGCAGAATTAGTTAAATAGACTGGTAACTATAGGATCCCTAATTGCAGATAACCGAGGACATAGCTCTGGACTTGACACATGAAAACATGATTAAATTCCAAGGACCAACGACCCTTGTCACCAATCTTTCCATAATTAAAACATTTAAAGGGTAACTTACCTTTGTATTTGCCAATACCTTCCTTCAGTCTTCTCACAAAATTTTCGTCAACTTCATCAGAGCTTTCATCTTCAACAACAACTTCTTTCTTTGGAGTATCACTACCAAACTCTCTCATTTCAAAGGTAGTAAGGGAACCAAATAATTTGTCTATAGTGTATGTATCCAGGTCTGCATTCTCCTAAATGTCAAATACCTTATGACTGTAAGATTTGGGAAAAGATCTCAGGACCTTTTTCACAACCTCATCTTCTTTCACTTCTCCACCAAGACCTTTAATGCCATTGAACGCTTCATTCACTGGGAGCATATATCCAACAATGTCTTCATCCTCTAAAATTTTTAGGTTCTCAAATTTACTCTTGAAGATCTGCATCTTGGCTTTCTTTCTTTCTTATCTCCTTCATAAATGGTTTTAATTTTATACCAAACTTCTTGAGAAAAACTGCAACTCATTACCTTTCAAAGCTCTAAATTAGCTAACCCACTCATGATGGCAAACTTTTCCTTGGCATTGTTATCATACTTCTTAACTTCATCTGCATCTATAGGAATAGTAGCAGGAATTGTGTAACCAGTCTTGATAGAGTCCCAAACACTGAACCATACAAAATTGATATAAGCTTCCATCCTTAGCTTCCAAAAAGAAAAATTTGTCCCATCAAACCTAGGTATCTTGTTGGATCCATTTTATGCCATCTTAGACCTTCCTCAAGTGGTTAAGCTTCCCTCAGAGGAACTTGGATCTGATACCAATTTTTGAACACACCAAGATACTAAGAGGGGGGTGAATCAGTATCAAAATAATTTTCAATTTTAACAACTTCAACTTATCTGGAGTAGATTAAAACTTAATCATCACAACATGAACATGAAAGATTAACACAATGCACATCAACACATGATGCTAGATATATGTGGAAAACCCTAGAAGGGAAAAACCATGGTGATGATTAACTCACAATATATATGAAGCTCAAATAACAACTTTGTTTTAGGGATACAACCCAAGGAAGCTTCTACTCCCTGAAGAACTTTGATCTAGGGTCACTCTCAAGGAAGCTTCTACTCTGTGAAGACTTTGTTTTAGGATCACTCCCAAGGAAGATTCTACTCCCTAAAGACTTTGGTTTAGGGTCACTCCTAAGGAATCTACTACTCCCTGAATTGAGAACACACTTACAAAAGATTACAGTATGACAATCTTTCTATTGTCTAAAAACTGACATTGAAACTCACACTTTTGATGATTGCACTTTTGCCTCTTCACACTTTCTTCTAATGATTTGATCAGCTAGGCACACTCTATAATTGATCACTATCACAAATATGTCTTCAAGATGAATCTGGATAGAATCAACAACTTCTTTCCTTTCTCCTTATGTCACACATCAACAATGCATTCATTCTATCTATTATCTGCTTGTAAACCTTTTCAATCAACTTGCAATCACACCTCTCCTGACTCAATTTGATTCACTATTTATACATGATATTACACTAATTGCATTGCTTGTCGGCTAGATACAACATGAAAAATACATTTACAAGTAGGCCAGACAACACACAATATGAAACGTGTAGAAGATATGTCCTAAGTGAAACCACACATTACACCAGTAGAAGATCCATGCCTTTTGGACCCCAACACTTGCTTAACCAAGTCCAAAAAATCCTTCACAACTTCAAACACCAAGGAATTACATCCGTAGACTCCGCTCATTTGGAAATAGGACAGCTTTAAGGAAAACACATGAAGACTTGAAGTATAATGTCCACATCAACTTGAAAACCTTGTACAGTATAGGAAACAAGAAAGATCTTCATGAAAATTTTCCAGATGAGACCACATAACTCATACAACATCCCCAAATATTCCTTTTCCATCACACATCCAATAATTGTGCCACACAACATCAATCACTAACTCTGAAAACAATCTGTCATCCGGAACACACTGCAACATGCTTTCATTTGAAAAACTAAGCTGCGAACCACCAAGAACCTTGAAGCTGCAAGGAATCATGAAATACACATCCATAAACATGTCCTCAAAACCACAAGGGCAATCATTCATTTATGGAGGAATGTAGAGCTTTCTAACAGGCCTTCAACACTAGCATACTCTTTCCAGAACACAAGCGGCTCCTCTATCATGCATAACTTTCACATCAAAAAGGAAAATGATATGAAAACTTGGAATTATCACCTTCACAGCATCTTGAACACAATTCTAGAACCGCATGGCCATATTTGCAAATGCAGAGGAATGCAGAGCATTCCACTATCCTACATAGAACATCTTCATAGAAACAACACTGTCTTTAATCAGTCAACAAAAAAACACTCTTCTGGTAATGTAATCATCATGGAAATTGGAACATACATACTTCAGGCCATCAGTAGCCTATTTGATGTGGCACTTCAAGGAGCTGAGTTCACTTGGTCAAACTGGATAGTCGAGGAAGACTTAATATAGGTGAAACTAGATTGGGCCATTATCTCGTTGGATTGGTTTTAGGAGTATTTTGTCTCCTTAACACCCTAGACTAGGATAGGGTCGGATCACTACCCTATCTCTTTCTTGGTTGATAAAATTGGAAAGAAGAAAAGGTTTCAGTTCAGATTTGAAAAGATGTGGCTTAAACATCTAAACTTACAGTAGAAAATAAGGGAATGGTGGTAGATCTCGATTCAAGGTTTAGCTATGTTTAGAGTGACTAAGAAGTTAGCCAGTGTCTAGACCAACATTCATAAATGGAACAAAAGTTCCTTTGGGCATATTTTCAAGAATAAGTAGTTAGTCAAAAGTAAACTCGACACTATTCAATAACAAATAAGGATGGAAGTCATGGGTAGAGAGTTACAGAATCAAGAAAATGATCTCTTATCTAATCTTCATGATATTATTTCTAAAGAGGAAGAGTTCTGGAAACAAAGGTCTAGGGCAGTTTGGCTCAAAAGTGGGGATCAGAACAGGAAATTTTTCCATTTATCAACCCTAAAGCACAGAAAAACTAATAAAATAAGAATAACCCAGACTAATGGCAACAAAATTAAAGATGAGAAGGGACTCCAAGAGGCTGCAAATGGATTTTACTCAGGGTTGCTTAAAGAGGATCCCCCCAAGATCTTGAAGAGAGTGTGTTAGAGGTCATACCGAAAATCATCTCGATGGAGGACAACAAAAGGTTAACCAACAGTCCTACAGAGAAAAAAGTTCACCTGGCTATCTTCTCCTACAAAGGAAATAAGGCCCTTGGCCTAGATGGTTTTCCCCCCTTCTTGTTTTAGGTGTTTTGGAGTATTGTGGCCAAAGACATGATGGAAGCTATGAGAGAATTCTTTGGCAGCAGGAGATTGCTCAAGGAGTTGAATACCACATTCATCGCTCTTATTCCTAAGAAGCCTGGAGCCAATTCCTTTTTTGACTTTAGGATTATTAGCCTATGTAACTCTCTGTATAAAATATTTTCGAAGGTTCTTACTTCTAGGCTTTGGGTTATTCTTTCGAAGATCATTTTTTACCAACAAAGTCATTTTATGATGGGAAGGCTGATTCTAGACTCCATCATCACGGTTCATGAGAATATCCATTTGTTAATGGAGAACAATAAAGAAGGGTTTTTCCTCAAGTTGGACCTCATGAAGGCTTATGACAGAGTGAACTAGAGGTTCTTATTGAGGGTTTTATCTACATTTGGCTTCACCCAAAAGTTTCTGGATTTGGTGTCTCAGATGATTGCCTTGCCCAAATTTTCTGTGTTGGTCAATAGTACCTCTTGTAGTTTTTTCAATTCTTCCCAAGGGATTAGATAGGGGGATCGATCTCCCCCTTCCTATTTATTATAATGGTTGAGGTGCTAGGCCACAACATCTCTAAAGTTGTATCCTTAGGGACCGTTCAGGGAGTCAGTCCTTCATTAGTTGGTCATTCTTGTTCTCATCAGCAGTTCGTCGATGATACCATCATCATGGGAGAGGAATCAGTTGCTAAAGCTAGAATTTTCAAATAAATCTTGTTTAGATATGAAGAAGCCTTGGGATAGAAGATAAGATTACCAAAGAGCACATTTGTCTTTACGAACACCCCTAAGTAGAGACAAGAAAAAATTGCCAAAATTCTTAATTGTAAAGTGGAATTTTTCTCCTCTACTCACCTCAGTTTACCTTTATATGAAAAAAGGTTTCAAAATCCTTTTGGTTGGGACTGGTGGATCACTTCGATGCAAATTGGCTGGCTGGAAGGGGGCTCTTTTAAGTCAAGCAGGAAAGATTCAATTAATAAAAGCTACTCTATAGAATATGCCGGTTTATGCTATGAGCCTCTTCAAAATGCCAGGGAAATACATGGAGAAGATTGAGCTGATCCAGAGGAAATTCTTATGGATTGGCATGGAAGAGAAGAAGAAAATATCTTTGGTGGCTTGGGACCTCATTTATAAGCCTAGGAAATAGAGGGGACTCAAAATTAGGAAGATCAAAAAATTCAATCAAGATTTAATGGCTAAGATAGCCTAGAGACTGATCAGGGAGAGGAACAAATGGATTGATATAGTGAACCATAAATACCTCACTGGGTCCCATAACTTCCATGAAGTCTTAGAAGTTGATAAGGAGACTCTTCTGGCTGGCTCTAACATTTGGAAAAATATTATTGTTAGTAGAAACTTAATAAGAGGGGGCATTAAGTGGAAGGTTAGGAATGGTAATTCTATTCAATTCTGGGAGGATCTTTAGTATGGGGACACAAAGTTATCTAATTTGGTGTAGGTCACACCTATCAGGGAGCTATGCATTAGAACTGTGGGTCAATGGGTGGTGGATTACATGATGCATGGTAGGTGGAAGAATCCCTTTGAGATGAATCCTATTATTAACAATCTTCAGGTCTTCCTCCCGCATTTCCACTTGCCTTGATTGCAAAGAGAGGATGAGCTAGTTTGGAAATCTTCCCCTTTAGGTAACTTATTGATGGAGTTTGGTTTTGAGTTGATGCTTCATGCTTTGGCCACCATGCCTTTTTGGACCAACCTTTGGATTTCAGATCTCATTCTGAAAATTAATATTTTTTTCTGGCTTATGGTTTAGAACAAAATTTTAACCATTGACAATTTGTGCAAACATGATTTTTCCATTCCTAATAGGTGTGCTTTATGTTTGAATCAATTGGAGTTAGTGATCCACCTAATGATTAGGTGTGACTTCTCAAGAGACATATGGGGTAAGATTCTCTCTTTGGAACTTGGAATGGGTCTTTCCTAACTCCTTACAGGACTTGGTTGCCCAGTGGAAAGCACCTTCCCCAAATTCTAAACTTAGATTTCTATGGTCCCTTACTCTCCCCCATGTTGCGTGGGGAGTTTGGAAAGAGAGAAATAATAGGATCTTCCATGAGACTTCAATGCTTGTTGATGGTATGACGATGAAAATTATGAGGGCTATAAAGAAAAACTTCACTCAAGGTATGATGGACAAAATCTAGACTAGGCCGAAGGATCTCACTTCAAATTATGATAAGCAGGTATCTTCTAATTGGTACTTAACGGTTGATATCTCTATTCTGTTTAAGAAGATTAAGAAGGCTAAAGATCAGGTTAAATGGAAGACCCCACCTTTAGGGTGGGCAAGGTGAACTTTGACGGGGCGGCCAAAGGGAATCCTGGACCGATTGGAAGTGGGGGAGTGTTAAGAGATGATAAAGGTAGGTTTATTTTGGTTGTGGCGCTCCCATTGGGAATCCAGTCTAATCACTATGTCGAAGCTGTGGCAACCTACCATAGCATTAAGCTAGCGTACGAGAAAGGTTATAAAAAGGTCTAGGTCAAAGGGGACTCACTAAATATCATAAATTGCCTAAAGGAAATCCAAGTCCCAAGTTGGACCATTCAAATGTGATAAAGGACTCTATTCAAATGTTAAATTATTTTGAAAATTCATTAATTTCCCATATATTTCGAGAAGGAAATGGGTTTCCTGACGTAATGGCCAATGATGGAGTGATTTCCCATGATATCAAATGGTGGGAAAAGCTATCAGACATGCCAAGTGAGGTGAAATCTATTATGATTAATGAAGGAATTTTTGACAACTTCAACATTATTTCTAAGAGTTAATCTGATGATAACTCTATAGTAGCTTGCACACTTTTTGGGTAGGCCGAAGACCCTTTTGGTTAAAGTAGGAAAAATTCCATTGCTTTTGCATAAGTTGGAGAATTTTGAAAGAGACAACCTAAGAGCAACTAAATGGGAGGAGACAAGAATAGGATGGAGCCTTGCTCTTGTGATGGGGTCCGTAGGAGGCCCCATTTGTGGAAAATCATGATGGATGGGAGGCTTGTCCCCGTAATGGAGAACTTACATAGGTCAGACCTGATTGCTACAAATATGTTTACAAAAGGGTGGTGGGACAAAAAAGTTAAGGCCTATGGGATAAAGATTGAGATTATAGAAGATTTCATAACTGGCATTACTGGCCTGTCAGTGAATGGGAGAAAAGTTTTTAAGGATCGTAAAGTAGGAGAGGAAGTGTTGAAAGCCTTTTTCAAAGGAAACAAGAGGAACCTTCTTGTCAAATTCAACTTGGGAGGCTATGAGAGGAAATCCATCAAGTCTATTTGGGAAGAAGTGGAAGATGTTATCATGCACTACATTACCCTTAAAGGTAGGTTTACTACTGTTTATAGTTATCATTTCATGCTCCTGAATCACTTTAGACATAAAATGGTTGTTTCTTTCCCATATTATCTTTTATCATCTCTGGAATTTGCCATAAAAAAAAACTAGAGAAACCCTAGGCTACCTATTCTGCATGATGGCTTACTTCTACTCATCATGGAGTGCATAAAAACCCTGGTACCTAGTGTGGAGATAAAGGGGAGTTTTGTGAAGAAGGGAAAGAATCCCATTGTGGACTACTCTATTTCCATCAATGGCAATACTGAGGAAGAATAAGAGGACCCAGATTGGACTGGGGAATAGGTTTCTATGGAGGTTCTCTCCACTCCGCTATCCTCTAAGGTAGAGGAGGGGAAATGTCCAAAAAGAGAAAAAAGAATAGTGATAAGAGAACCCCAAGAAAATAGAGTAGAAAAGAGGACTCTTAGTCCACGGGCTCTACCTTTGGGGATAAAGGAGATGAAGCCCATATATGGAGGAGAAGGGGATTAAACAGAAGAAAGAAAAGAAGAAGAAAGGTAAGAAAAGTTAGGAGGAAATTGATGTCTCTATTGAAAAAAATACTGGTGAGAAAGGGAAGAAAGGTAAAAAGATGAAGTTCAAAATGGGGATGGATGAGAATCCTAAAGAGGATAGGTCAAGGGCACAGTGACTGAAGATCCTGGGATCAGCATGTCATTTCCTCAAATTCCAGACCCATGCAGTAATCTCCCCAGGAATTTTTCTTTCCTTTTGTCTTTAGCTACGAACAAGGAGGAGCTCTCTGAGGCTTTGGGGATGGTGAGGGAAGTAGTTGACATTCAACACAGGTTAATTAAGTGTATTTTCATAGAGATAAACATGATTAATATTTGACTCACTTCTATACAACAAAGGATGGGGAGTGGTGTTGAAATTGATGATAGGTTGGATGAGGAGATTCAATTGTCTTAGGAAGCCATCATAAAGGTTGGACCTGGTTACTCACAACTAGAAACATGACACCCACTTGAACAATGTGGAAACCGAAGTGGAAGATATATTAAGAAAAATTTGGAAAGGATGCTGAAGATCAACAAATACACCATGTAGAACAACATAGAAGGAATAATAATCCTCACCAAAAAGCTAAAGGAGATGAAGGAAGAACACATGGAAGGAATGGGGGAGGAGAAGGACACTGAGGGTAAGATACATAAAACAAGGAACAAAGGAAAATAGGGTAAGAGCAATGAATAGGGGGGCCTGAGCTCTAGGACCTGTGGAAGAAAAAATAAAGAATTATATTCCAAGAGGAGAAGGAAAATATTTTGGTCTTCGCAAAACTTCATGAAGAATTTTATAAATAGAAATTGGCTACTGCTAAAACTCTTAAAAATATGTAACCTTGCTAACAGGATTTGGAAGGCTAGCTATATGGTGTGCTATTGTCTCTTTGCTGGTAGTATCTATAATAGGTTTAATATTTAGGCCTATTTTTTTTTCTTTAGGTGTTTTTTGTCTTTGGGTTGCTATCCTACTATGTTATATCTTTAGGGTAGCATCTGGTTGTAGGGTTTCGGGGCCCCTTCAAAACCTGTTTTACCCCTTTTATTAAAAACAACTGTCATTCGACATGGGATAGTTTATATCATATAGAGATAATAAGGATGCATAAAACTATCTTCCTTGTCTACCGGTTATACGGTAAGAATATATAGAGAAATACCTTTGTCAAGGTTGATTAACAACAAGGTTAAACTAACACTAAGTTCTTTGATATCTTACTTTCCATTTGGCAATTAAACAATACTTCATTCTATCCTCACTTGCAAATATCAATAGTCTACATAAACATTGTTTCGACATATTATATGGGATAAAATATGCTTATCTATAGGGTTTAATAGGAAGAACATTATCCACAGTTGCGTTCCTTACTCCCAAAACTTGAGTTTCAATCCCTCCTTCCTTCTACATTGTGCTTCCCAGCATGAAAGAATACATTCTAAATCCTCCTCACACTTAGTTATGCACAACACAATTAATACATCCTACTACTCTCCCTAGTCATCTGTGGCCTTGCATGCAAAAATAAGGGGAGTATGGAGCTACTGCTCCTCCCCCACTTCCCAAGCATCTAGGCAGAGTATGTTGGGTGATAAAGAATTTACCTTTTTTACTAGACATTATACTTAGACCAAAACTAAGTCTTAAAAGAATAATTAAAAATAAACAGAAGTACACCTACCATATAGATGTCACTTAATGCATTCCTTCAAATGCTCTAATTATGCTTATTTTCAAGCACAATTATCAACAATGGAGACTCACAAAGTTGACTTAGTCCTAATCGACAAAATTGGACTTGTCTGGTTGATTACTTATGTCGACTCGACATTCACAGGTATACACTACCTTACTATTTGTTGATGGAGAAGATTTAGCCATCGACTTTGACGACGACAAAAATTAACAAGTATAAAATGATCTCAATGCTAAAAATATTTCTAAGATGACCAAAGACATAGAGATTAAGACTTAATCCAAATATGGAAATTAAGACTAAATCCAAAATTGGCTTATCCTCTAATAAGTATGTGTGTGTGCATTCCCAAATGGCATTTAAGGATCATTGTATTCACATGATCTAGCATCCTCTCCATGGTGATACTATCTCTCCTCATCTTGGGGGGGAAAAACACTATTCCTGCATCTACCTTAGCCATACAATGGTAGTTAGTCCATTACATTATTTAACCATGTGCTTAATAATAACATCAGAAACAATTATTCTTTGCATATAAACTAATATAATCAAATGCATTATCTATAATTACTTTAATCATAATATTTTCTTTGACTAATTATTTCTCTTCTCAAAAATAAAAATGATAAGTATTTTTGTTTATAAACGGGGTGTGACACCTGGGGTGCAGTACCCATTTGACTTGGACTTCTATTCATGCCCCTCCATTAATGCTGCCAAGGCCACTGATGATGAGATGGAGGTAATGGTCAAATTTTGATCCAAATGGCAGAATTAAGAAGTTACTTGGTATTGTCATACATCATGAGCCTTATTTGGAGGATTTTTGGGCCAATTGTAAAGATGAATCTGAAGTGAGAAAGAGAGGTTATTATATGCTAACTGCCTATCAAAAAATTCCTTCAAAGTTAGAGGGATGTTCCTCCAGAATTGTCAGATGATGATAATGTATTGAATTCTACTTATGACCTTAAAAGGGTGGATGACGATCCCCTACCTAAGATAAATCGATCTTTGAAAGAAAACTTGTCCAATGAATCTACCAGCCAAACATTTTTGGATTTTAGCACTGCTTGGTTGGATACTAAAATTGCTCAATTGGACAAGACCAAAGGTAAAGGGAGAAAAGATAAAAGGCCAAAAACGAAAGAGCTAGCTTCCTCATCATGTAAAATATATAAGAAGGGAAAGAAATATACAAGGAGAATTAGAATATTTGTTGGAGATGTAACACTGAAACAACTTCAAGAAGCCTTTCATAAAGAAAATATTATTTATTATACTGCAGAGGTAGGAGTTATAGCTAGCCTAGGAGTAACTCCTTTGGTGCAAGTTCTTCCAACAAGGATGGCAATGGGTCAATTTCCAGGTCAAGGAGCAAAAGAATTACAACAAGATGTTCAAGAGCCTCTAAAAGAGGCAACTAAACCACCAATGCAGATAGTCCCTATTCCTGCTCATCATGAAAGCACTATAGCAGGGGTACTAGAAGAGCGAGTAGAGAAGGTGATATATGAAGAAGATGATATAATGTATCCTCCACCAATTGCTCCTACTATTGAGATTCATGTAGATTCCCTTGAGAAGCATGCAACTTCTTCTCCAAAATAGAGTCTAGAAGAAGAAATCCCTGAGCAAGAAGAGATAAGAGAAACATTTGAAGGGAATGTTCAAGATCCACAAGAGCCACCAGTTAAAAATTTGACTCTTGACAAGGAAGTTGATCAGGAGGAGATTGATAAAGAAACTTCAATTGCCCAAAAGGATCTCCAAGAAGAAATTATAGAGAAAGAAGTGAATAGGATGGAGATAGATAAGGAAGCCTCTACAACACAAGAGCACTTCCAACAAGAATTAATGATAGAGGAATTGCCTAAAGAAGAGGATGTGCATGAAGAAATGGATCAAGATAAGTCTATCTCCACAAAGCCACCACAACAAGAAGAACAAATGGATATACATAGCATAGAGAAGAGGAAATCTTGACTCCTAGGGAGAAAGAAGAGTTGATAGAAAAAATAGAAAGGAAATTACTCCTATTGATAAACCTTTACTCAATGTTTCTACAGAGGAGGAAATAAATAAGGAAATTCCTCAACAAGAGGCTCATCCAAAAGAAGAGACCCTGGATCTTCAAGAAGAATAGGATTAAGCGAAAGAGATAGACCAAGGGGATGAACAAGTTTATTAGGAAGATCCTACTTTCCCCACTTGGTTAAAGATAAACTTGGAAAAAAGGCAAAAATTAGGGGGCAAACCATTGAATCTACAAGCCATCACAGTTCAAGTGGAAAAGGAGAGAACCCCAAGGAAATGTAGAACCCTCTCTACTATAAGGACAAATAAATTGGGTGATAGGATAGAAGAAATAGCGACACCCTTGGTGGACAAAGATGATAGAGATATCTCTATATCTGATTATGAAATATCTAGCGTGAATTTGGGTAGGTAGACAAGGGTAGAAGGAATTGCTTCCCTAGGATCTGTAGTTGACATAGTTGTCTCCAAGATGAACAAAGACAAAAAAAAAGAGGACTTGAAACTGCAACTAAGACAAATGAAGACTTTTATCAAGGAGCTCATCACTTCCATATCCCAACATAAGACCTAATATCTTCATATGCACCAATTTTGATGATAAAATGGGAAATTGATACTTTACAGTTAATAAAGAAAAGATAAAATGCTATCAATGGATAATAAGGTCTTGGACCAAGGCTACATGTATTATAAACAAGCCTATTAGTTATAAAAACAAATAGATTCTTTCATAAATAACTTTAGTGTAGAAGAAGATAAAAATGAACTAAATCTTAGGTGTTTGAAGGAATTGAATAAATTAACCCCATCAAAATTGAAATCTAAAGACATCCTCTAGGACGAAGAGCTAGGTTTTGTTAACAAGTGTATTAATATACTTAACATTAGGATAGATGTAATGATTGAATATAAACCTAGTAATTTGCAAGCCCCAAAGGACATGTATCAAGCTTTGGAAAATTTTGAAAATTTTTGAAAGGATGTCGTATGTCCTAAATTTCATTTGAAAGACAAGCAAAAGTTGGATACAATAGAAGTTGCAAAAGAGGCCCTAAGGAAGAAAATAGAAGATGAATTGAATGGCTCCTTAGATTTTGATAAGACTAGTCCAGGGTATGTGCATGGAAATGGGGGACTAAAAGGGGGTCACAAGTGGCCACTTTTTTATGAAATTGGTAAAAAATAAACATGGATGAGAAATTGAAGATATTCATGCTCAAAATTAGAAGGTGTGATAGGAACAAGATTTGTGGTGCTCAGAATCTAGTTTCTAAACTACTAATTTTTTTTTTAATAAAAATGGTAAGGAATAAGAGGTTCAAATAGGGAGAGCACACAAAGTGCTCTTGTTTTTGTTAGAAAAATATAACATAGTGTCTAGTGTGCCCACCCCTAAAATGTTGACTTTTTTTAAGTATTTCAAAAACCACTTTAGTGGAAAATTAGCTAACATCATGTAATTTATTCCTGATTATTCTATTAATTTTTAAATGAATATGACTTTTTATGAATTTTCAAAGTGGACACATCCTGAAAAATAAAAATTTGAGCGTGCTCCCCCCTATTTTTTTTGAAAACTAATAAAAAAATCAATCTTTTAAAAAGTGTATAGAATTGAGTCTTGAATCTAAAAATGTAATTTGTTTCAAATTTCAATAAACATGTAAAAAATGACACCAAGAATACTAGACATAGTTTTTCTACAAAAAAGAACACATTAGCAAAAGAAATTCAAGATTGAAACCTTAATATTATTAGAGTTTTGAAAAACAAACACGGTTAGAAAGATAATAAAAAATTGAAGTCATCCTGACATTTTTTTATATTGACATTGAAAAATGTGTAAACCTGATGCAGAGAACACTTGGGATTTGGTTGATTTTCTAAGTTTTGTTGAAAATACATCCTTGACATCCAAAGTTATGTCCAACTCTTTGGGTTGGATGCCCAAGGAAAATCCAACCCTTAGGGTTGGAATTTCCCAAAGCAGTCAAAATTGTGCTCGTGTTATAACACCAACACACTATAATGCGCTCGTGTTTAAGAGTAGTTAACATGCCTTGTATGATAACAAATCATCCAACTTCTTTCACTCTAGAGTAGGCTCATGTCTAGGTTAGGTTAGGGCTATATGCATGAAATAAACATTTAAGTATAAGTAGCATTTACATATGGACATTTACTTCCTTATACTTTATGTTATATTTCATGTATATAGTTTCAGGATGTTTGATAATAGTTTTAGATCTCTATGAGTTATAATGCAGATTCTAGGTTTTGGAGGATTGTATAATTTTTTAGACTTAGTCAAATTTCAGTAATCAATAGGATCCTATCATCTTATAGTTGTCTAAGGGTAGTTGTAACTATTCAAAAGCATCATCAAGCCTCTCCTTAGAAATAGGATGACCTATTCTTATGCAAGAGACTTGGCAAGGAACTTTGCAAGAAAAATACTAAGTCAAGTTCAAGAATGTGGTAGTCCTCTAAGAATTTTCCAAGAGATTTTTAAGATTGAAGACCAGGTCACCTTCTGTAGAGAAAATCATGGAGATAAATAAGCCATGATTGTTGCTACCACACCCAAAGAGATAGTCAAGAGAGGTTAAGTGATGCATTCAAGAGGCATTCAAGACGCTTTGCCCCCTCGACCCCTACAAGGGGTGTTGCCTCTTGACCCCATGAGGGAGAACTACCACCTCAACCCCCGTAAGAAGCACTACCTATTAAACTCGTTGATTTCTGCCACCCCTTGCTATCTCACTCCCTCCCCATCCATCTCTCTCTCTCTCTCTCTATCTACCCCACTTTCTATATTTCCCTCTCTCTAACTTCATCTCTCCCTCTCTCCCTCTCTCTCTTTCTATCTCTCCCCCCTCTCTCCCTCTCCCTCTCCCTCCCCCTCTCTATCTCTCTATGCCTACCTCCCTCTATCTGTTTATATCTCTGCCCCCTCTCTCCCTCTCTATCTTTCTATGTCTCACTCTCTCTATACATCTCTCTCTCTCTCTCTCTCTCTCTATATATATATATATATATATATTTCCCAACTCTATCTTTCCATCTTTCCCTCTATCTCTTTCTATCTCTCCCTCTCCCTCTCCCTCTCCCTCTCTCTATTTTTCCCTCTCCCCTACCTCTTTCTATGTCTCTCTCTCTAACTTTATATCTCTATCTCTCTTTATCTTTCCCTCTCTCTAATGCTATCTCTATCTATCTCCATGTCTCCCTCTCTCTATCTCTTTCTATCTTTATCCCCTTGTCTCTATATTTATGCCTCTCCCTCTTTATCTCTCTATCTCTCTATCCTCTCTCTATCTCTATCTCTACCCCCATCTCTCTCTCTCTCTCTATATATATATATATCTTTATAAATCTCTCTCTCTCTCTACCTATTTATATATCTCCCTTTGCCTCTCTCTCCCCTCCCTTTCTCTCTTTCTCTCTCCCTTTCTATCTCCCTCCCTATCTCCTTCTCTCCCTCCCCCCTCTCTCTATTGAGCTATATCTTCCCCCCTCTATCTCTCCCTCACTCTTTATCTCCCTATCTCTCCCCTCTCTATCTTTATCTTTATCTCTATCTCTATCTCCCTCTATCTATCCCTTTGTCTATCTTTGCTCCCTCTCTCTCCCCCTCCCCATGTCTCTATCTCTATCTATCCCTTTGTTTAGAGAGAGAAAGAGATAGATAGAAACACACACACACACACACACACACACACACACACACACAGAGAGAGAGAGAGAGAGAGAGAGAGAGAGAGAGATGTGTTAAACTCATGCTTGTATAATTCTAATTTATATTTATTTTATATTTTGTTCATAATGACTAGTATCCTAAGATCTTAATTTCTAACAAGTAGGATTTTGGCTTTGGACATGATCAATTATCTTTTAAACAACATTCCTATATGTCATGAGCCATCCTTATGAGATTTGAAACCCTAAACTTGAAGATACCTTTTATGAGCTCCTCAATTTCCTTCCTTGCCTTGGCTACCATTCCTTTTTTTCATCCTACAAGACCTTTACATATTGTATCTTTTGATATATTCCCACCATAAGAGGTACTAGGAAGAGCAATTACTAGTCTTTGAGCTCAAATATTAGATTTGAGCTAAATATCGTTTTGAGCTTGGCCTTCTCCTCTCCAAGCTCTTGGTTCAACATATTTATGATTCTATTCATTTTTTAAAAATTCTAATCATGTGATTTGTCGCATGGGTTATCTATCTTTTCAAATCATTTTGCTTTGTCTAAAGGGCTCTCATTAGGTTAACGTTTTCATTCTAGCCCTTTGTTTCAAACTTCTAAGTCAAACCTACACCTGCACAAATTCTCCACAGGGTCCAAACCTCGAAAACCTTTCTTATCAAACTTTCCTATAAAAAAAACATCTTGGAAAATGTAAGCCAAGCTCTGAATCCCTAGCTCTTTACGCTTCGGCTTGTGAGCTCCAATGTGCAGGATATGCAAAGTCGTGTCGAGACCTCAAACTCCAAGGTAGGTGTGAATTAAAAGCCCAAATGTGCCAGTTTTCTTTATAACTCCTCATTTCCTTCATCCGTCTTGTTCCTTCTGTACACATGATCTTGGGCATTCATGAGCATTTCAATGTCCACGTGACTTCCTTGATGGTTGGAATTCTAGATTTCACCAGTAGATTTATTGATCTCATGCGTTCTTCATCAGATTTTATGATTTCTAGGTTTTTATTCTTTGGCTTTCTCTTTGCTCTTTCTTTTTCATTTTGACATTACGAATGCACTAGGGTTTGTCAATTTTGCATTTTATTTTAGTCTTTTGATCTTAAATGCATTTTTCGGATGGGAATCATGGTTAAAAAGGCATTTTACTATTCGATTACATCATTTCAAAAAACATAAGAACCCTAGTTCGGGTTTTGCATCCTTGGTTTTGCAACATTGAGTTCTGAGATATCGGGGAGTTTGCTCTAAACTGTAGAAGTGCAAATTTGAAAGCTAGTCCCAAATCTCTAAAATTAACCTTAGCAAACTGTTAAAACATTTTTGTAAATGTGCCAGATGATCATAATCCTGAATTCTATTCTTCTTAGAAATTTTTAATGAAACATGCATATGTGCGAGTCTAAGTTAGCTCTGAAGTCTGAGGCTTGTGCCATATTGGGTTTACGAATTGAATTTGTATATGTGCAAAAATGAGAAACAATCCTGAACCTCAAGTTTTCATTAGATTGGACTTTTTTAAGTCAAAATTATGCCTCCTGCAAACTATCAAGTGAGCTCTAAATTCCAACGCCATGTCAATTCGGGCTACGAGATTGAAATTACACCTTCGCAATATGTGATTCGAGATTCATCCTTTTTCAGAAACAAAGAACGGATATTTATGTCTCACATTTATGTCATAAACAAGTTATTTTATGTGTTTTCCCCAGGGGAGCTCATCGATCACGCTCTGCAAGAGCTGCAGATCAAACTAGGAGGACATATCTAGGGGGTAGAAAATGTTCACCAAAGACCCCTAATGGAAATTGTGACGATGATACAGTCGAAGGCGGCAATGGTAACTCTGCTAAGAAGGAAAACAAGAGGAAATATGAGTGTGCGGTAGATGTGGGTAAGCTGTAAAAACTAGCTGTTGTGAGCCCAAATGATGCTAAATACATATATTCTTTGGTTTTTGATGTTGCAAACAATCTCCTTTTCGTTTTCCTTCTCAGCATACTCATGGAGAAAGAAAGGATATGCAAAATGTGGAAGCATAGACAAGGCATGTGAACTGTTTGACAGAATGCTTTAAAGAAACGTGCTCTCACGGAATGCTCTGATTGCAGGATATTCACAAAATGGATTCGTTGATAAGGCTTTAGAAACTTTCAAGCAAATGCAATTGGCAGGCATAAAGCCAGACTCATACAACCTTTGCCAGCATTCTCCCAGTCTGTGCTAAATGGGAGCTTTGGAACAGGGTATGGACATCCGTCAAAGCATAAAGGATAGAGGAATTTTGCCAGATGTAGTAGTTGCAACTGCTCTGGTAGACATGTATGCAAAATGTGGAAGCATAGACAAGGCATGTGAACTGTTTGACAAAATGCCTCAAAGAAATGTGGTCTCATGATTGGAGGATATGCATAAAATGGATTTGTTGACAAGCCATTAGAAAATTTCCAAGCAAATGAAATTGGCAGTTGTAAAGCCAGCATCCTCCCCGCCTGTGCCAAAATGGGAGCTTTGGAAGAGGGTATAGGCATCAAATCAAAGCATAATGGAAGGGGGAATTTTGTGAAATATTATAGTTGGAAATGCTTTAGTAGACATGTATGGAAAATGTGGAAGCATAGACAGGGCAAGTGAACTGTTTGACAAAATGCTTCAAAGAAATGTGGTCTCATGGAATGAGATGATTGAGACATATGCATAAAATGGATTTTGCAAGGATGCTCTTAAAATCTTTGAATTAATGAAGCACTCTAGAACATATCCTAACATTATAAGATTTGCTTGTGTTCTATGTGCATGCAACCATGCAAGTTTACCGGATAAGGACTGTACATACTTCAATCACGCGAGTAACCCTTATTACATTACACCGACAATTGATCATTATGTCTATATGGTTGACCTTCTTGCTTGTGCTAGCTATGTTTTGGACACCCTAAACTTTATTGTTAAGATGGTAGTTAAACTTGTGGTGGTTGTGTGGATGTGTTTTCTTAGTGCCTGTAGATCACATATGAATATAGGCTTAGGAGTATTTACATAAAAATGTTGTAACTTATGTTCTTCTCTCAAACATATATGTAGAAGTGGGAAGATGGTGTAATGTTCAAATGGTAAGGAGATTGATGAAAGATAAAGCAATTAAAGAGATCCCCAGATGTAGTTGGATTGAAGGCCATAAAATGGTACGTGCTTTTTGTGTAGGAGACAGATCACATCTACAGACATAGGAGATCTATGCAAAGTTGGAGAAATTGGCTTGGGACATGAAGGTAGTAGGGTATTTTCCAAATTCAAGACATTTACTTAGTGATGTGGAAAATGAGGAAAAACAATTATTTCTCTACCACCATAGTGAAAAGTTGGCAATTGTTTTTGGTTTCTTAGACATGCCCCCTAGATCAACTATTAGAGTTGTGAAGAACCTTCCAGTATGTGTTGATTGCACACAACAACAAAATTTATCTCCAAAATTGTTGCAAGAGAAATTGTTGTAAGAGATGCGATCTATTTCCATCATTTTAAACAAGGAGAATGCTCTTGTGGAGATGATTGGTGATGCTAAATGAAGTGATCTAAAAATTAGGTTCTCACTATAAAAATATGTACCATGTTAGACCCGCACTAATAATGAAGGAACAAGGTATTATTTTTAGTTTCTAGAAAGTTTTTTTGGTTTTGTTTTTGTTTTGAGTATTTGGCAATCTGGAATATGATGTTGGCTTTGTAAAATTAGACACATAGAGTGCAATGGAGATCACTACTTATAGTCATTGTCGAGGTATTTGTCATAGACTTATTTTATGATAGCATGGACATTTAATTGAATTGTTTTCATAAAACCTACATATGTATGAATGAAAAGCTAAAAGGAGGTGGTGGAAAAAGACAAAGGAAAAAGGTGAGGAACACTTCAAGTAAGTGGAAAGGTGCTTGACCAACAGGAAATGGGAGACAAGGGCTCACAATTACCCTTGCCATTTTGTATAATTCTTTTGTTTTGATTAATTGTATTATCTTTTTCCTATGTTAGGTTAACCATTTAATTGCACATTCTAGATTCGATATGTAATTGTATATAAGTGTATGTAGATTTTGTGTCATTAATGGTTAGATATTTCTAATGCTGTTTCACATCTATTTGCTCGGTGAAATAGCTAATAAATTTGTGAATTCATAGATATTTTTTAATTTAACTTGATTTCAATCTATTTGGTTTTAATTAGAAATAAACTCTAGTATAATTTATAACGAAGAAGTAAAAGAAAATTACAAGTGTCTTAATGTTGTAACTAGTGCTTATGCATGGCACTTGAAAAACTCTCATAATAAGGTTTATAGATTGATGTTAGAGAGAAGAGACTAATATTTGTAATGTAAAAAAATTATGATTTATATTGCATTGTAATTGCACATTTGTGGTATTACAAAATTATGCATGATGAGATTTATAAATTAATAATAATGAGATGAGGGTTTCAAGGTTGTTAGGAGAGAGCTAAATATAGCACTTCATAAGTATTTGGAGTGATAATTGGACTTAAAATAAGAGGAACTCAAAATGATGAGGGGAATTTTAGAGAAACACAATGTGAGACATCATAGGTTTGAAATGAATATTATAATTATATTCATAATATGGTCAAATTGGCTACATTAAATTCACTTGAGGTAAACCTAACAAATGACACTAAAGTTAAATTCCATTTGGTAAGCTAGGAATTGAATGATTATGCATTAGCCACATACCTAGCAAATGGTAATGAAGACTAAATTCTATATGCCACATCTAATGTTTGTTTACAATCCTTAATCACAACTATATGAAGAATCTTGAATCTAGTACTTGATTCATGTCAACATTTCATAATGGGGGATTCATTTCATAATGTCCAAAGACCTACATGAGTTGTGGCTAATAATTTTTTTTAGTTGATTTTAAAATGGAATGTTATCATAAGCATACATGTTTGTATACAATGAAGGCAAGAAAAATAGTTTTTTGGAAAGAATCTAGAATGATGACCTTTTATTCTTCATCTCATGCAAATGCATTTGACAACTTTATGGTTATAAGAGAACATATATTTTTAAGTTATAAGTCTTTATAATAGTGTTTTTAATGTTTACAATAAGATAAGAGAATTTGTTATGAAGTACCAAAGATTCTTATGAAATCTTTAATCACTTTGTAACTATCATTAATAGTATCACACTTGAGGTCCCAAGGTACATCTAAAACTATAAATGAATATTTTTGTGTAAAAAACATTATAATAGGGAACATTTGAATTGAAGAAAATCCATTGTCATTAAAAATAAAAATAATTATAAAATAATCCCATAGATTGCATTTGGTGAAGTGAAGTCCTCAATAAATAAAAGGTGCTACATTCTTCCTCCTAAAACTTGGTACTTGCACATCTATTTGAATTGATTTATTCATAATCCCCAATGATGGATTTGTTCTTGACAATTTATTTAGATGGCTTCTTCCTTAGAATTTACTAGTTCCCATCCCACTTTTAGGTTCCTTTTTTCTCATTCCAGTGCTATCCAACTATAAAAATTGTTAGTTTCCTTGGCAACATTTGATCTCTTATTTCATGTTGAATGAGGAGTATTTCTTTTGTAATAGATTTTATTATTTCAATTTCCATTTTGTTGGGTTCTCTCTGCTCCCAACACCCTTGCTCTTTTTCCTCCATCTCAAAGCTTAGTAACTCATCTATGAACTGCTCTTGTCCTTTTATCATCTTCTCTCTTTTTCTTCCTCATGGTTGAAGTTAAATCTATGAAACCACAATGATTAACAATTATTGCCTATTGACACACTACAAAACATTAGCTTTCTTACTACTTGCATCAATAGAGTAGTTGCACATGATCAGTCCCTAATCAATCTCAAAATTAAAACTAAAATTTTATCCTTAATGGACCATTAGGCCTTTAGTTTTAAATGATGCTTTGATACCACATGTGATAACCCATTGGACTTGGGAAAAATTAGACTATTTTTTAAATTGAACTTCTTAAGCTTTTACCTGCATTATATAAACGAATGTAGTCTTACAACATCAATCAATCCCTATGAAAAGTCATCTAAAAATTCTCTTGGATAGACATACTTGGATTCTTGGGTTTGAAATTAAATTGAGCCTAGGCATTCATTTTTAGGTCTAAAAAAGTCCTTATTTTATCTTAACGAAGGGAGACAGTTGAGAGACAATCCTTAAGACAAGATTTAGTTTGGGTCGAACCATCAAATTTCAATAGACTTAGTATGAGAATACATGTCCAACTCCAATTGGTACATTCTCATGTTCATGAAATCCCAAGCATCTTCGACATACTTTAATTATGCTTATGGATGTGAAAGCATTTTAGGTGTCTGGGTATAAAATTTTAATAGCCTTAGATTTGTGGGCTTAGTGGATGTGAGAGTCCTGTTAAACATTACATAATTGTAAGTCAGTTCTAGAATCCTAAGGTTGTATTCTAAAGTACTCCAAAGAGGACACGTGTTTGCGTAGGGTTTAACTTCGATACAAACACATGGCATGTATCCAATTGTTAGGTTTCTTTCTTGACTCTCAACATCTTAGGCACAAACATATTATCAATTCTAATTTATTTGGGAGCTTGGTTTTGGAACTCAAAGGATTTATCTCTAGAGTTCCATAGACCTATGTCGCCTGCTAACTTTGATAGAGTAATGAGTAGGGTTTTTTCTAGACTTAGAACTCTTGCAAAGGCTTATTCCCTCTTGGGGGCATGGTCCAATAGAGATTTACTCTAAGGCATCTGTAGTGAAGAATTTTCTTCAAGAGGTGATGGTTGAGAGTTATTCAGATTTGGCAACAAAAATAGGCTTCAATATTACAAAGGAAGCAAGTCTCAAAGCATAACCTTGGTAGAGCAATTCTCACAAAGGGACTCTAAGATTTATTATAATTATTTCAAGCAACAACCTCCCATTCTTAAATTATTTAAACTTTAGATCGCTGAATCTTGCAAAGAGCCATAAGATAGTGGTTTTAGTCTAGGCTATTAGAATTTACCTTAGAGAGTTTTGCTAATACTTTCTTTGATGATTTATCCATGGGTTTTACATAGTTAGCTCTTAATAAGTTTTGACCATCCACAGGACTTGATTTATAGCTAGGGAATATGCTCAATTTGTGATATAAGAGAATTACTTGCCAAATTTGGGAATCCCAATTAAACAACCTCTATACTTTAGCCTCTAACTATCCATAGCTCCAGTTGTCTAAATCATTCACTCTAGGTCAATTACACTTAGGTATTTAGGTTCATCCACTAAAACATTATAGAATCATGTCACACGTCTTACAAATCAACCTAAATAATAATATAAAGTAATACTTCAATAGGAAGGTATCAAGCCTTAGAGTGTTCATAATAAGATTTACCAAATGACAACAAAATACTATAATATCCTAATAAAAATGAACATGTACTCATTCAGCCTAATAGGAAGCTCATACAAGCCTTAAGTAATTTACATCACACACTAGAATCATAGTATTAAAAAACTAACTCTATCTCTTAGGTTATGGGTCAAATTTTGCACAAGTAGTTTACACAAAGTATAATAATATTTAACTATTAACATATCCTATACAGTTCTCTAGACTTGACAACTTAATGCCTTAAGACAAATTAATAATAAGTTTATTGATCCTAACCAAGAAAATATCCCATATCTACTAGGATTACTATCATTTGGATTTTTGATTCACCAAAATATCTAGTCTTATTTTAAGTATGAATGACCATAGAGTTATTCTCTCAGTAAAATGGAAGTTATATAGCTGCATTGAGGCCTAATGGTTGATCAACAATTTAGTCCATAGATTCTTCCTTGTCACTGGATCATATACAGGCTGTGCTACAATATATCAAACTCATACATGCAAGGATCCAAACATAGATATGAGACCATGAGACTCATGAATTCACAAACATAGAATGACATATTCACACAATAACCACATTGAGGACCCTAGCCTAGACATAGATAGTCACAATTTAATAACATCACAAGTCACACAAACATAATGCACATCCACAAAATATTATTTCACTAGTTTGAACCTAAGCATATACCTCATCTAAACCTTCCTCAACTCCCTTAATCTCATGTGATTTTCACTAGTCTATGCATTGAATAATACCATCCATGAGTGATGATAGATTTAACAACAACCTTCTTCCAATGATTTCTTCTATTGTTTATATATTTTTTTGAGACTCTTCTCTCTTAGACACTATTGACTAATTATGGTAATTTTAGAATACTCATCCAAAATGTTTCTATTATTAGGAAATCATTTCATCCATTGAGACTCTGTTGTGCCTTGCATACATGCCCCATTTTATCAAATGTAGACCCCCTTTTTCTTTGTTCTACTTGAGGTTTCACTTAGTCTCTGTTAGTTCCTTTGAGGAAATGATGAGTTTGCAATGTCAATCATGTCCATATGAGCATTAAATTGGCACAAATAAGGTAAAATCATGTTCGAGTCCTTAGGAAGTTAAGTCAAGTTTGGAAAAATCCTTTTGCCATCAAATTCTCAGGCTCCAAAGGCTTTTGCATTAAAAACTTAAGTTACTCTACCCAGCACTAAAATCTAGTGACACTGGAAATCAGTGCTAGCATTTAATAAACAAATTTGTGCTAAAAATTCAAGGCATTGCACTTTGCGCTAGAATCCACCTACACCGCATAGCAGCGCTAGTGCTAAAAACAACCTGTACTAGACCTGCGGGGAAAAGACACTGTACTGCACACATGCGGTAGGCATTAAAAATCCTGCTAAGGCAGTAGGGACCTAAAACCCCGCTAAGTCAGTAGACCTTCAAATCTTTGTTGAGCTTTAAAACTACTAATTGCGTGCCACACTGTCTTTGTACTCCACATTAATGGCAAATTGATCCATGGTATAAAAGGTTTCAGACTCGTTATTCCAACTCATTCTGCATTCAAATACTTACTAGGGGATTTGCAAAATAGCTATAGTTTATTCAAAAATGTTGACCTATCAATTGAAAGCAAGTTGACACAGAAATGATCATCCATTTTCGTAGTTCTACTAAAATCTAGTTAGAGCCTTTTATCCCTAGTTTTTGTAGTAAAGGATTCTTTTTAGTCTAGTGTTTAAATCACTTTGCTTTGATATTAATAGCTTTGAATCCCTTCATTTGTTTATGAGAATATTGCTTGTGAATAGTAGAAGCTATAATATAGGTTGAACTATTCTTTAATGGGCATTCTTTGATTTATCAGGGTTTTCTTTCATGGACTAGATATTTATTTCATAGTAAGAGTTGCTTTGTAGTATCATTTTGGGATTTAAGGAGAGAATGGTTTAAATTTTTGGAAATTCGTCTCAAAGGAAAACCTTAGGTTTGAAAGATGCTTCATAGAACACCCTTTACTAAATTTTTCGCAAAGAACATCTCCTAAACCAAAATCCTTTGTAGAACCTAGGTCTTTGCGCTAAAACATGACATCATCACCTTTGCGCTAAAAGTAAGTTCAACCAAACATTTCTAGTGCACCGAGATTTCCCTACCTGGCTTTCTAAAGTACTCAGCACTAAAAACAAGCTATACTGAATTTGTGCTAATAGTAAAGGGCATAAACCCTGCTCATCCGGTCTCCTCAATTTTCTTTGCTAAAGTCCTTATAAGCAGTTAGTGCCAAATTTGTAATCAATGAGATTTGCGCTAAAAAAAACCCCAACAGGATATATCATGTTGATGTCAAATTCCATGCTATCTGATTACATCAAAAATCCCCATCAGACATTATTTACAAGCTTTGCACTAAAATAGGCACCCATTGCACATATGCACCACCATCCAAAAACCTTGCCGAAGGTATTGTTGACCTATTTTCCTCTGTCTAGAGTTAAATAGTTCACCTTGTATATTCCTTGAATATCCTTTAGAAAATAACCCTACAAAGCTTAAATCCTTCAATTACCCATGCTCTACCTTGCCAAAAATCCCAAACACTTGCCTGGAGAATCCTTGTAGAAGACCCAGAAAAACTGAGAAATCCTTAAGCTTCAAGTGTCTTCCATCGCAGGGATTTCTCAATTTTATACTTAGACATTTTTCATGTATATGATGATGACATCATCCTTGTTTTGGGGTTTTTTGTCATTTGGTCGAATTGTATCTCAGATACAATTTTTCCTTGCATCTTGGTCATGTACAATGTTACTTATATCGGGTTCGTTATAGGTTATGTTGTATGTATCTCCGTTTGTATATTGCATATACAATGCAATACACAAGAAGCTTATACAAAATATGAGGTCCGCCTTTGTATATCGGGCAATTGTATCTCATATACAATTACATATACAAAAGCATATGCAAGGACAAGTACAAAAAAAAGGATGTATAAGGATACATTGGCGGGATGCAAAAAGGTGATACAAAAGGTATGTCCATTCTTTGTATGTATATGCGATTGTATCATCCCACATACAATCCTATATACAATGGCATATACAATCCTGAGATACAATCTTAGACCCGAAAGAATATGCAATTTGGTTTAGAAAGGCAGATACGGTTGTATGCATCTTTGTATGTATGTTTGCATTGTATATTTGTAGATACAAATGGCAGCTACAAGGTCATATACAAAGTCACATGCAAAGGTTAGATGCAATGTTTGTATGTACAAGTGATTGTATGCAGTTTTGTTTGTATACTCACATTGTATATATGATATACAAAAGGTGATGCAAAAGGAAATACATACAATCCAGACGTGACTCAGGAATTGTATGTGGCAGATAAAATATTGGGGTCCATAGTTGTATATCGCATGTACAAGGTCAAAAAAATGCAACATACAAGAAGGTAAGATAAAAAGTCAGACTCGATGTTAATTTCAATTTTGCTTCATAAAAATGTTGGGGTCTGCCTTTGTATGTACATGCGATTGTATCGCATATACAAATTCATATGCAAAAGTAAAGATACAAGATCGAACCTGTTTCAATGATCCAATATGGTTGATAATCCTTTGAGTTTCGCAATTGTATGTACATGCGATTTATCACATATACAAAGTCACATACAAAGGATTTTCGGCAAGACAAGCCTTATCAGCGGCTCAGTTTGAGGTCTCTCTGATGGCCGATAAAGATGCAAATATTCAGTGATGGGTCCCAGGTTCAGCTCAGCAGCCAATTAGATAGTGCCACGTGTCAGGCAGATTCAAAGGCAGATTCAGAGGCCGATCCAAAGGCTGATTCAAAGGCACATACAATCGCATATACAAAAATTGAAAATGCAAAAGGTGAAGGGAAAGAAATTGCATAAATGCATAAAGTGAACCTAGCAATGTAAAGTGCATATACAATTGCATATGCAAAGTGATATACAAGTGCAGGGTGTAGTTGACCGCAATTTGTCCGTGGATATCTCCCTCATTCTAGCAAATTTCAACATGCTTCAAAAGGCAAAAGTGCTTATTTTTGCCTCCTCTTTCATCTAGTGGGCTTTTGAGGGGAATATTCTCACTTTCAGAATTTGATGCAAATCTACAGGCTTGATCGACTGGACATTTCAATGACCGATTTGGCATGTGCAGAGGTTGATATTTTCACAGTAACTCCAGTTGGTGAGCTTTGTGGGTGTATTCATGGTGGATGGTCAAATTATTCAATGCACATGGGTTCCTCTAGCTTGCTGGTAGATATCCTCATGGCTTGCAACGACTTTTGTGCTCCTCACTTCATGTTTTGCCCTCTTTTGCGTGGGGGCAACCATTTCTCAGGTTGCAGACCTACCAGCGACATGGTTCCTGTCATTTCACCATGCCCCTGCCTTTGCATCCTTGTTCCTGCATTGATGAATACATTCTGCATTCCTGGGATCCTGTGCAACTATTTCAATGTCACTAGCATAGGAATTTGATATAAATGACATTGTAACTTCAATTTTAAGGGGGTTCTTTTTCATATACATTCTTGAGTTAGTGATTTTTTCTGAATCCTACTTAGTTTGAGTATGTTTTTTTTGTAACTCTTTGGGCATATGAAATATAGAGAATACCTGGGATACCACTGAAAGTCAGATTTTGCCTTCTTGTGTTGAAGTATTGGGTGTTATTAAATGTTTGGATAGGTCATTTGTGAGGTAATTTGTTTCCTTGTGACTATCTTATATTTTTAATACCCTTTTTATGCAGAAGTTGTGTTTATGTAGGTTACAAACTGTGTCTTAGAGTGTTATAAGACTTAAAATTATGAAGTTTAGCTTCCTTTTTTGAATATTTTAATGCAGTTAGGCCTCATTGTGAAGTGTTTTGGCAAACATACAGTGATAGGTTGTGCAGGTTTTTTTTTTTTTAAAAAAATTTTCAGTTGTCTGTGGCCAAGTGTATGCAGGTCTAAATTTCATTTTACCTTATCAAGTTTTGGTGAATCACCCTTATTTTCAAGTTTTCCACTTTTATCTTTCATTTTTAAAAGCATTCCTTCTCCTTTTTCCTCTGCAAATCTAGTAGATTTTAGGTGATAACCAGCTAGGAAGCCAACCTTCTTGAAAGGTTCTTTCCAACTTAGGTGACCCACAGACCTGGAAAGATCCCATGTTTCTCCAGATTGCTAAGTTTTACAACTCAGCAAGGGTGCAAATCTGATAGACAATAGGTATCAAACAAAGTTAACTCTAAATCAACTTCCAACAGGATCGGCGTTAAAAACTAGTTCTACTGCACATGTCCTATTACACCAAAAAATCCACGGAATCTGGTTATCATCATATTCCCCACTCACTATTATACACCTTGCACTAATATTCTTGCCTCCCAACCTATGCTAAAATTTGATCCTGCTGCACATACCTGGTACATCCTAAAATCCCCACTTTATCTTATAGGGCATTAAAACCCTGCTAGCCTCCTCCACAGTGCATTAAAATCCCACTAGCCTCCTCCACTTCAAAATCATCTAGAAGTTTCTGAGAGGGGCCAAGGATCTTCGGGAAGTGAGACCCAATGTTAGGCTCTTCCATAGGCAGGCTAGAGCCAGGACTATGGAAGAGCCTAGATGACTGCAGTCATACTTACCCTGTTGTCTATCGCCCATGTTCATCCCCTAATTCAATACCATATTAGAAGCCTATGTTATGTTATTCTTTATGTTTTGTTGTCAATCTCTAGCTACTTGACCGGGGTATAAAATGACTACAAAGACTTGACTAAAGATTGGAACTTCAGATCGATCTCTCCTCCACATTTCTTTCTAATAGTTATTTTCAGGGAGCTTAGGAAATTAAAAAATGATGAACAACATCATGTAAAGCCTAACAAAATACTGCATTTTGATATTAAGGTTAAACCATAGAAAGACACATGTGTAGAACAACCACAAGAAGATGCACATGCAGAACAACATGATGGATAGGAAGGGGACGAAGAAGGCTCATAAGAGAGTTCTGAAGAGGAACAATCAGAGCATCTTGTTAAACCTCTAAGAAGATCCACTAGAATTTGGAAAATGTCTTGTTGCATCTTGTTTCCTCCTTTTCCACATAATTATGTAAATGTCTTGAATTTGGAAAATACCATGTTGCCTTCATCTCCCAAGCCAATTTCTCCAACTTTGCATAGATCTCCTATGTCTATGGATGTGATCTGTCTCCTAAACAAAAAGCACATACCATTTTATGGCCTTCAATCCAACTACATCCAAAGATCTTTTTAATTGCTTTATCTTTCATCAATCTACTTACCATTTGAACCTTACACCACCTACCCACTTTTGCATATATGTTTGAGAGAACATAAGTCTGCATTTTTTTTGTAAATACTCCTATGCCTATATTCATATGTGATCTGCAGGCATCAAGAAAACACATCCACACAACCACGACATGTTTAACTAGCATCTTAACAATAAAGTTTAGGGTGTCCTCAACATAGCTAGCACAAGAAAGAAGGTCAACCATGCAGACATAATGATCAATTGTAGGTGTAATGTAATAAGGGTTACTCATATGATTGAACTATGTACAATCCTTATCCAACATGGTTGCATGCACATAGAACTAATGTTAGGATTTGTTCTAAAGGGCTTCATTAATTCAAAGATTTAAGAGCATCCTTGTAAAATCCATTTTATGCATATGTTTCAATCATCTCATTCCATGAGACCACATTTCTTTGAAGCATTTTGTCAAATAGTTCCTATGCTTCCACATTTTCCATACATGTTTGGGTGTGTGCAAGAAGTTGTGTCCACTTATTGGGCAAAAAGTGGAAGTGTTTTCCCTGATTTTCAGAATTTGTCACATTTGACCTAAAAATTTGAAGCACTTAAAGGTGGAATCTTGGAAAAAGTCACTAAATATGAAATGTAGTACTCGGAGTCTAGTTTCCAAATATATAATTTTTTTCAATACCTAGATGATAGAAATTGATTTTGAATAGGCGTTTCTAAAAACCACTATTTAAAAGTCACTTTTTTTTACTATACCATGTACGTGTACGTCATCCATATTTTAACCTAAATAATCATATTTTGCAAAATCCTTTTGGGAAAAGATTTGTAACTCATTAAAGCACGTTTTCCATATTTTTTTGTAATTTTTTATTGAATATTATTTTTTTTATTAATTTTTTATTGGCCATTTTTGGTCTTTTAAAAAATCATCATGTACGTCATACATAAGATGACCTAAACTTAACATTTTTTGAATTTTTTTTTTAAATTGAAAAGAATTGTCTAAAGTATGTTTTCCTATAATTTTTTTTACAAAAAAATATTTAAAAAAAAAGTTATTAAAATACTAAAAAACCATGATAATTCAAGTTTATGGACCTATTTCATCAGAAATTGATTAAAAAATAGAAAAATTAATCCAATTGTAAAAAAAAATTATATATTTGGAATCTACACTATCTCATCTATAATGGGTTTTAATTTCGTCAAAATATTATGCAAAATAGACCTTTAGATATATGCCCAAAGTCACTATTTTGTTGTGACATTGACAGGACCTTCAAGGACCTTCAAGTTGCAGGTCAAACTAGGTCTAGAGGTCAGGTTCGGGTTCCCAAAGCATTTCATGAACCAGGTTACAAAGCAAAACCTGAGCTTAAAATTCAAATTTTAAATAACGGGATCCCATTTTAAAACGGGATCTTGTTTCATAAAAGGTTAATATTTTAACTTTTATGAATGGGATCCCATTTCATAAAGGTTAAAATATTAACCTTTTATGAAACTCAAAACAGGATCTCATTTCTAGAAAATGGGATCCCGCTTTTGGCTCAGGATCCCGAAGCAAAACAGGATCCCGTTTCATAAAATGTGGGATCCCATTTTGGTTAACCCGATTTCAGATTTTTTTCTAACTCCAAAACTTTCACCTTAAGTGTACACAACTTCTTGCATTTACTCGTCTACTAGAGCATTTCTAACTATAATATTTCACAAAATTCTCCCTTCCATTATAATTTGATTTGATGCCCATACCCTCTTCCAAAGCTTTCATTTTGGTACAGGTGGGGAGGATGCTTGATTTACAATTGCCAATTTCATTTGCTTGAAAGTTTCTAATGGCTTATCAAGAAATCCATTTTATGCATATCCTCCAATCATGGCATTCTATGAGACCACATTTCTTTGAGGCATTTTTTCAAACAGTTCGCATGCCTTGTCTATGCTTCCACATTTTGCATACATGTCTACCAGAGCAGTTGCAAGTACCACATCTGACAAAAATCCTCTGTCGTTTATGCTTTGAGGGATGTCCATACCTTGTTCCAAAGCTCCCATTTTGCACAGGCTTGGAGGATGCTGGCAAAGGTTGTAGATTCTAGCTTTATGCCTACCAATTGCATTTGCTTGAAAGTTTCTAAAGCCTTTTCAATGAACCCATTTTGTTAATATCCTGCAATTAGGACATTCCATGAGAGCACATTTCTTTGAGGCATTCTGTCAAACAGTTCACATGCCTTGTCTATGCTTCCACATTTTGGATATCCTTTCTTTGTCCATGAGTATGCTGAAAAGGAAAACAAAAAGGAGATTGCAAGTTTGAAATAGTACAGCCAGTTCCTCCTCCTGCTTGCCATTCATTTCTCGGTCCCTAAATTCTTCCAAATTCAAAAGAACAAGAAATGAGGTTGATTTTTTTAAAAAATTAAACAAAATACTTAAGTATGCCACTTCTCTAGTACTCACAGGCAGGGAGGATGTTGACAAAGGTTGCGGAGTCTGGGTTTACACCTGCCATTGAATTTTCTTGAAAGTTTCTGAAGCTTTTTCAACAAATCCATTTCGTGCATATCCTGCAATTGTGGCATTCCAATGAGACCACATTTCTTTGAGGCAGCTCAACATTTTGTAGATCACCAGCGGGGACAAGTCTGTTGTTCTACAGTATCATCCCATGATCCATCTCTAAAAAATGGGAGGAGAAAGTTTTTTCATGTGTTCAATTTGTTGGGTACGTGGCTTGTATGAAGCCCACATGTAACATCAGTCTTTTCTTTATCTGGTAACTACTACATCCTCTGACCATAACGGTTGTCCAGCTATTGCCATTTCTTGGTTGGCATCTGAAAATTCCTGCGACGACTATTTTTGGTTGAGAGTTTGGTGTTTGAGATAGTTTTAGTCTATTGTTTTTATCTATATAGCCAAAGTGCTGGATGTAATGTAAGATACCAAGAACATAGTTTAATAAAGATGGAGAATCCCCTACTTAAGAGTGGACGTAGTCTATAAGACGAACCACTGTAAAAATCTCTGTGTGTTCTCACCTATGTGTGTATTTATTTATTTCATTCACTGCTATTTTTCTTTCATTTTTTGTTGTCTTTCAATTTTTACAATTGGTATCAGAGCTTTGGTGAAGCAGCTCAGTGGTGAAGTATTTTTTGGAAGAATGGACAAAGTAGATATGGAAGAGAGTCCCAACTGGGATGATTGGGTTCAAGCTCTCATGTCTATGTACCATGGCCATGAAGAGAGTCATGATGAAGTGGGAGCTATTCATTAGATGTTTTTAGATGAATTAAATGATGAAGCTAATTCTATTATTGACAAGTTTCTTGGTATGTTGGAACTTGCAAGTGACATAGAGTAGATGCAAGTAATAAAAAGGAATGGTTATAATACTCAGTGTGTAGAGAAAAAGGTTAGATTTGATTTGTCAATGGAAATGGATGATTTGCATGTTTTGGTAGAGGCTGAGAATCAGGATGCTTTGGGTGATGAGGATGTGATTTCACAGTCTCACATGCACGATGTGCTACTAGAGTATTACTCATCGATAGTGCCGACAGTGGAAAAGGATATTGGTTACTTGATGCATTTGTTGCATTTGTTGAGTTCCTTGGCGGTTTGTGCGAATGGAGGGGTTTTACACCTTGTCAATGTGTGCCGTAGTGCGGCCACGGAGTTGCAGAATTTGTGGATGGTTGATGAAATTAAGAGCCAAGGGCGATTTAAATCCATGTTCCTATTCTTGGAAAAAGCCTGCAAGATCATGTAGAAGAGGGACCTCGAGAACCCTAAAATCGAGGTCATATTGAATGCGGAGGTTTTGCAGGCGCCAGGGAATGAGAAGGGCTTGCTTAACAAAGAAGTGGGTGGTTTGAATGCTGAGATGTAGCCCACGTGCCCCCAAGAGAGGAGCGCTGCAGAGGAGGGGAAGAGTGTGAGGAATTTTTTATCTTTGAGAAGGTTGATGGTGTGGCTTGCTAAGCCCACTGTGAGGGTGAGATTGATTAAGCATGTCCATTGTTTGGAGGTTGTTAAAACTAACGTGCTTTGGAGGAGATTCATTCATAATTTTCTTGAACAGAATTTTGCGAACCTAAAATCTTTGTTGTGGCTGATGTAACTATAGGAGTGGAAATTCTTTTGCTATTCCCATTGGTCTTCAAGTGGGAGATTGTTGGGTACGTGGCTTGTATGAAGCCCACATGTAATGGAAGTATTTTCTTTTTCTGGTAAATACTACATCCTCTAACCATAACAGTTGTCCAGCTATTGCCATTTCTTGGTTGGCATCTGAAACTTCCTGCGACGACTATTTTTGGTTGAGAGTTTGGTGTTTGAGATAGTTTTAGTCTATTATTTTTATCTATATAGCCAGAGTGCTGGATATAATGTAAGATACTAAGAATAGAGTTTAATAAAGATGCAGAATCCCCTTCTTACGAGTGGACGTAGTCTATAAGATGAACCACTGTAAAAATCTATGTGTGTGTCTTTATTTATTTCATTCACTGCTATTTTTCTTTCATTTTTCTACTGTCTTTCAATTTTATGGTGAACGACGTTAAAATTTTGAGTTCCTCTTTTATGTGAATGGTTTACTTATTCTTGTTGTTTTCTTTTAATCTTCTTTCATTTGCTCTGTGTATTCTGCTATTAACAATTGGTATCAGAGCTTGGTGGAGAAGCTCAGTGCTGAAGCGATTCCTTAGAGATCGCTGAAGAATTTTTAGAGCTATGGACAAAGCAGCTATGGAAGAGAGTCCCAACTGGGATGATTGGGTTCAAGCTCTCATGTCTATGTGCCATGGCCATGAAGAGAGTCATGAGGAAGTGGAAGCTATTCATCAGATGTTTTTGGATGAATTAATTGATGACGCTGATTCTATTATTGACGAGTTTCTTGGCATGATGGAATCTGGGAGTGACATGGAGCAGATGTAAGAAATAAAAGGTGTTGTGGCTTAGTCTAAAGTGAGGAAAAAAGTTAGATTTGATGATGCTCCCATCTATTTGTTTGCTGTAGGGGATTTGTATGTTTTGGTAGAGGCTGAGAATCAGGATGCTTTAGCTGATGAGGATGTGATTTCGCAATATCACACGCACGATGTGCTAGCAGAACATTGCTTGTTGATGGTGCCAGATGTGGAGGCCAGAGAAGTAAATCTGGCCAAGGTGGTGGAAGAAGTTAAGGCAGTGCCCGAGGAATAAGTCACTCCGGTAGAGTCAGTGGAAGAAGTTAAGTCGGAGGAGGTTTACCTCTGGGGTGTGCCTTTACTTGAAGAGGATGGGCAGAGTGTTATGAGCACCACCAAGGTAAAGGATATTGGTTACTTGATGCATTTGTTGTATTTTTTATTTCCTGGGCAGTTTGTGTGAATGAGAAGGGCTTTCTTAGTGAAGACGTGGGTAGTTTGAATGCCGAGATACTGCCCATGCACCCCCAAGAAAGGAGCACTATAGAGGAGGGGAAGAGTGTGAGGGATTCTTTCACTTTTATAGAGAGCTTGTATTTTGTGTGGGATGCTACCAATCCTAGCTATGATAACTATCATAACGTTGACGTTGATACGTCATTTTGGTTGATGGAGCCTCTTGTGGAATAGTCACAACAGTAGAAAGTGGCACCAGAGAAGCTTAAAACCAACGTGCTTTGGAGGAGGGTCATTCGGATCTTTCTTGAACAGAATCTGGCGAAGCTAAAATCTTTATTGTGGCTGATGTAACAAGTGGAAATGAAGGGGATATCTCTGAGAAACTCTCTTTTTGGTGTGACTTGCCTTCAAGTGGGAGATTGTTGGCTATGTCTGAAGCCAAGACAAGTGTAACTGCTGGAGTTTTCTATAGATTCTTTCTTCATCTATTTACTACAGATTCTCTTCTTGTTTACAACCGTCATCTGTGTAACTACCATTTTCTTGGCATATATTCTTTTTCTGGTCGACCATTCTTCTTCCTGGTCAAGTGGTTGGTAGTGGTAATAAGTGTGAGAATTTTTCTCTTTTGGATGACAGCTTTAAGAGTTGTTGCTGCTTAGATTGTAATATGGATGAAGTGATAAATAAAGTGGAGAATCCCTTGTTTGTTGTGGACGTATCCATTAGACATGGTGAACCACGTTAAAATTCTGAGTTCCTCTTTTATGTGAATGGTTTACTTATTCTGTTGTTTTCTTTGAATCTTCTTTCATTTGCTCTGTGTATTCTACTAGTAAGATAATTAATTGATTGGTGGGAGAAATAGTTTCAAATTTACAGTAACTGCTAGTGGTGAACACAACGGAAAAGGGAAATGGGAGAGTGGGCTCCACATTGCCACGTCCGGCAGTAAGTGCTTAGAGTGTGATGTTTAATCCTAGCTGTTCAAGCGTGTCCAAACTTGTTCCAGTAAAAGGGCTAATATATTGAACTCAAATGTTGGAGACGGAACTATTTTGTAGAGAGGCGAGTGGTGATCAACTGTAATACAAAAATTATGGATAGAAAGAAAAGGTAGAAGAAATAACTTCTGGCACATAACACCCAAAAAGTTGTTGGCTGAGACTGGGTAAATATCAAAATGCCCTAGAAGAGTTAGAACCCCTAGTAAATCTTGGAGTGGTCTCCACAACTCAAAATGGACTAAAATTAGAAACTATACAAAAACCAATTTTAAGAGCAAGTCTTTCTTTGATGCTCATGAAGAATTGGTAACCTTTCAAATTTCTTTAAATGCAATTGTCATTGATGTGCCTTACGGATTTTTCCCAATAATGAAGTGACTTTAGCCTTTCAAATTATTAATTGAATATTCAAATTACTATCTATCAACTTGAATCTATTGCATTTATCTTGTAGGGCATTAAAACCCTGCTAGCCTCCTCCACAGTGCATTAAAATCCCAGTAGCCTCCTCCACTTCAAAATCATCTAGAAGTTTCTGAGAGGGGCCAGGGATCTTCGGGAAGTGAGACCCAATGTTAGGCTCTTCCATAGGTAGGCTAGAGCCAGGACTATGGAAGAGCCTAGATGTCTGCAATCATACTTACCCTATTCTCTATCACCCATGTTCATCCCCTAATTCAATACTATATTAGAAGCCTATGTTATGTTATTCTTTATGTTTTGTTGTCAATGTCTAGCTACTTGACCGGGGTATAAACTGACTACAAAGACTTGACTAAAGACTGGAACTTCAGATTGATCTCTCCTCCACATTTCTTGCTAACAGTTATTTTTAGGGAGCTTAGGAAATTAAAAAATGATGAACAACATCATGTAAAGCCTAACAAAATACTGCATTTTGATATTAAGGTTAAACCATAGAAAGATACATGTGTAGAACAACCACAAGAAGATGCACATGCAAAACAACATGATCGATAGGAAGGGGATGAAGAAGGCTCATAAGAGAGTTCTGAAGAGGAACAATTAGAGCATCTTGTTACACCTCTAAGAAGATCCACTGGAATTTGGAAAATGTCTTGTTGCATCTTGTTTCCTCCTTTTCCACATAATTATGTAAATGTCTTGAATTTGGAAAATACCATGTTGCCTTCATCTCCCAAGCCAATTTCTCCAACTTTGCATAGATCTCCTATGTCTATGGATGTAATCTATCTCCTAAACAAAAAACACATACCATTTTATGGCCTTCAATCCAACTACATCCAAAGATCTTTTTAATTGCTTTATCCTTCATCAATCTCCTTACCATTTGAACCTTACACCACCTACCCACTTCTGCATATATGTTTGAGAGAACATAAGTCCACATTTTTTTTTGTAAATACTCCTACGCCTATATTCATATGTGATCTGCAGGCACCAAGAAAACACATCCACACAACCACGACATGTTTAACTAGCATCTTAACAATAAAGTTTAGGGTGTCCTCAACATAGCTAGCACAAGAAAGAAGGTCAACCATGCAGACATAATGATCAACTGTAGGTGTAATGTAATAAGGGTTACTCATATGATTGAAGTATGTACAATCCTTATCCAACATGTTTGCATGCACATAGAACTAATGTTAGGATTTGTTCTAAAGTGCTTCATTAATTCAAAGATTTTAAGAGCATCCTTGTAAAATTCATTTTATGCATATGTTTCAATCATCTCATTCCATGAGACCACATTTCTTTGAAGCATTTTGTCAAATAGTTCCTATGCTTCAACATTTTCCATACATGTCTACTAGAGCATTTCTAACTATAATATTTCACAAAATTCCCCCTTCCATTATAATTTGATTTGATGCCCATACCCTCTTCCAAAGCTTCCATTTTGGTACAGGTGGGGAGGATGCTTGATTTACAACTGCCAATTTCATTTGCTTGAAAGTTTCTAATGGCTTGTCAAGAAATCCATTTTATGCATATCCTCCAATCATGGCGTTCTATGAGACCACATTTCTTTGAGGCATTTTTTCAAACAGTTCGCATGCCTTGTCTATGCTTCAACATTTTGCGTACATGTCTACCAGAGCAGTTGCAAGTACCACATCTGACAAAAATCCTTTATCCTTTATGCTTTGAGGGATGTCCATACCTTGTTCCAAAGCTCCCATTTTACACAGGCTTGGAGGATGCTGGCAAAGGTTGTAGATTCTGGCTTTATGCCTACCAATTGCATTTGCTTGAAAGTTTCTAAAGCCTTTTCAATGAACCCATTTTGTTAATATCTTGCAATTAGGACATTCCATGCGAGCACGTTTCTTTGAGGCATTCTGTCAAACAGTTCACATGCCTTGTCTATGCTTCCACATTTTGGATATCCTTTCTTTCTCCATGAGTATGCTAAAAAGGAAAACAAAAAGGAGATTACAAGTTTGAAACAGTACAGCCAGTTCCTCCTCCTGCCTGCCATTCATTTCTCGGTCCCTAAATTCTTCCAAATTCAAAAGAACAAGAAATGAGGTTGCATTTTTTTAAAAAATTAAACAAAATACTTAAGTATGCCACTTCTCTAGTACTCACAGGCAGGGAGGATGCTGACAAAGGTTGCAGAGTTTGGCTTTACACCTGCCATTGCATTTTCTTGAAAGTTTCTGAAGCTTTTTCAACAAACCCATTTCGTGCATATCTTGCAATCATGGCATTCCAATGAGACCACATTTCTTTGAGGCAGCTTGACATTTTGTAGATCACCAGCGGGGACAAGTCTGCTGTTCTACAGTATCATCCCATGATCCATCTCTAAAAAATAGGAGGAGAAAGTGTTTTCATGTGTTCAATTTGTTGGGTACGTGGCTTGTATGAAGTCCACATGTAACATTAGTCTTTTCTTTATCTGGTAACTACTACATCCTCTGACCATAATGGTTGTCCAACTATTGCCATTTCTTGGTTGGCATCTAAAAATTCCTGCGACGACTATTTTTGGTTGAGAGTTTGGTGTTTGAGATAGTTTTAGTCTATTATTTTTATCTATATAGCCAGAGTGCTAGATGTAATGTAAGATACCAAGAACATAGTTTAATAAAGATGGAGAATCCCCTACTTAAGAGTGGACGTAGTCTATAAGATGAACCACTGTAAAAATCTTTGTGTATTCTCACCTATGTGTGTATTTATTTATTTCATTCACTGCTATTTTTCTTTTATTTTTTGTTGTCTTTCAATTTTTACAATTGGTATCAGAGCTTTGGTGAAGCAGCTCAGTGGTTAAGTATTTTTTGGAAGAATGGACGAAGCAGATATGGAAGAGAGTCCCAACTGGGATGATTGGGTTCAAGCTCTCATGTCTATGTGCCATGGCCATGAAGAGAGTCATGATGAAGTGGAAGCTATTCATCAGATGTTTTTAGATGAATTAAATGATGAAGCTAATTCTATTATTGACAAGTTTCTTGGTATGTTGGAACTTGCAAGTGACATAGAGTAGATGCAAGTAATAAAAAGGAATGGTTATAGTACTCAGTGTGTAGAGAAAAAGGTTAGATTTGATTTGCCAATGGAAATGGATGATTTGCATGTTTTGGTAGAGGCTGAGAATCAGGATGCTTTGGGTGATGAGGATGCGATTTCACAGTCTCACATGCATGATGTGCTACTAGAGTATTACTCATTGATAGTGCCGACAGTGGAAAAGGATATTGGTTACTTGATGCATTTGTTGCATTTGTTGATTTCCTTGGCGGTTTGTGCGAATGGAGGGGTTTTACACCTTGTCAATGTGAGCTGTAGTGCGGCCACGGAGTTGCAGAATTTGTGGATGGTTGATGAAATTAAGAGCCAAGGGGGATTTAAATCCATGTTCCTATTCTTGGAAAAAGCCTGCAAGATCATGTAGAAGAGGGACCTCGAGAACCCTAAAATCGAGGTCATATTGAATGCAGAGGTTTTACAGGTGCTGGGGAATGAGAAGGGCTTGCTTAACAAAGAAGTGGGTGGTTTGAATGCCGAGATGTAGCCCACGCGCCCCCAAGAGAGGAGCGCTGCAAAGGAGGGGAAGAGTGTGAGGAATTTTTGTCTTTGAGAAGGTTGATGGTGTGGCTTGCTAAGCCCACTGTGAGGGTGAGATTGATTACACATGTCGATTGTTTGGAGGTTGTTAAAACTGACGTGCTTTGGAGGAGATTCATTCATAATTTTCTTGAACAGAATTTTACAAACCTAAAATCTTCGTTGCGGCTGATGTAACTATAGGAGTGGAAATTCTTTTGCTGTTCCCATTGGTCTTCAAGTGGGAGATTGTTGGGTACGTGGCTTGTATGAAGCCCACATGTAATGGAAGTATTTTCTTTATCTGGTAACTACTACATCCTCTGACCATAACAGTTGTCCAGCTACTGCCATTTCTTGGTTGGCATCTGAAACTTCCTGCGACGACTATTTTTGATTGAGAGTTTGGTGTTTGAGATAGTTTTAGTCTATTATTTTTGTCTATATAGCCAGAGTGCTGGATATAATGTAAGATACTAAGAACAGAGTTTAATAAAGATGGAGAATCCCCTGCTTATGAGTGGATGTAGTCTATAAGATGAACCACTATAAAAATCTTTGTGTGTGTCTTTATTTATTTCATTTATTGCTATTTTTCTTTCATTTTTCTACTGTCTTTCAATTTTATGGTGAACCACGTTAAAATTTTGAGTTCCTCTTTTATGTGAATGGTTTACTTATTCTGTTGTTTTCTTTTAATCTTCTTTCATTTGCTCTGTGTATTCTGCTATTAACAATTGGTATCAGAGCTTGGTGGAGAAGCTCAGTGTTGAAGCGATTCCTTGGAGATCGCTGAAGAATTTTTAGAGCTATAGACGAAGCAGCTATGGAAGAGAGTCCCAACTGGGATGATTGGGTTCAAGCTCTCATGTCTATGTGCCATGGCCATGAAGAGAGTCATGAGGAAGTGGAAGCTATTCATTAGATGTTTTTGGATGAATTAATTGATGACGCTGATTCTATTATTGATGAGTTTCTTGGCATGATGGAATTTGGGAGTGACATGGAGCAGATGCAAGAAATAAAAGGTGTTGTGGCTTGGTCTAAAGTGAGGAAAAAGGTTAGATTTGATGATGCTCCCATCTATTTGGTTTCTGTAGAGAATTTTCATGTTTTGGTAGAGGCTGAGAATCAGGATGCTTTGGGTGATGAGGATGTGATTTCGCAGTATCACATGCACGATGTGCTAGCAGAGCATTGCTTGTTGATGGTGCCAGATGTGGAGGCCAGAGAAGTAAAGCTGGCCAAGGTGGTGGAAGAAGTTAAGGCAGTGCCCGAGGAACAAGTCACTCTGATAGAGTCAGTGGAAGAAGTTAAGTCGGAGGAGGTTTACCTCTGGGGTGTGCCTTTACTTGAAGAGGACAGGCAGAGTGTTATGAGCACCACCAAGGTAAAGGATATTGGTTACCTGATGCATTTGTTGTATTTTTGATTTCCTGGGCAGTTTGTGTGAATGAGAAAGGCTTTCTTAGCAAAGACGTGGGTAGTTTGAATGCCGAGATACTGCCCATGCACCCCCAAGAGAGGAGCACTATAGAGGAGGGGAAGAGTGTGAGGAATTTTTTCACTTTTACAGAGAGCTTGTATTTTGTGTGGGATGCTGCCAATCCTAGCTATGATAACTATCATAACGTTGACGTTGATACGTCATTTTGGTTGATGGAGCCTCTTGTAGAAGAGTCACAACAGTAGAAAGTGGCAACAAAGAAGCTTAAAACCGATGTGCTTTGGAGGAGGTTCATCCAGATCTTTCTTGAACAGAATCTGGCGAAGCTAAAATCTTCATTGTGGCTGATGTAACAAGTGGAAATGAAGGGGATATCTCTAAGAAACTCTCTTTCCGGTGTGACTTGCCTTCAAGTGGGAGATTGTTGGCTATGTTTGAAGCCAAGTCAAGTGTAACAGTTGGAGTTTTCTGTAGATTCTTTCTTCATCTATTTACTACAGATTCTCTTCTTGTTTACAATCGTCATCTGTGTAACTACCATTTTCTTGGCATATATTCTTTTTCTGATCGACCATTCTTCTTCCTGGTCAGGTGGTTGGTAGTGGTAATAAGTGTGAGAATTTTTCTCTTTTGGATGACGGCTATAAGAGTTGTTACTGCTCAGATTGTAATATGGATGAAGTGATAAATAAAGTGGAGAATCCCTTGTTTGTTGTGGACATATCCATTAGACATGGTGAACCACATTAAAATTCTAAGTTTCTCTTTTATGTGAATGGTTTACTTATTCTATTGTTTTCTTTGAATCTTCTTTCATTCGCTCTGTGTATTCTGCTATTAAGATAATTAATTGATTGGTGGGAGAAACAGTTTCAAATTTATAGTAACTGCTAGTGGTGAACACAACAGAAAAGGGAAATGGGAGAGTGGGCTCCACATTGCCACGTCCGGCAGTCAGCGCTTAGAGTGTGATGTTTAATCCTAGCCGTTCAAGCTTGTCCAAACTTGTTCCAGTAAAAGGGCTAATATATTGAACTCAGATGTTGGAGACGGAACTATTTTGTAGAGAGGCGAGTGGTGATCAACTGTAATACAAAAATTATGGATAGAAAGAAAAGGTAAAAGAAATAACTTCTGGCACATAACACCCAAAAAGTTGTGGGCTGAGACTGGGTAAATATCAAAATGCCCTAGAAGAGTTAGAACCCTTAGTAAATCTTGGAGTGGTCTCCACAACTCAAAATGGACTAAAATTAGAAACTATACAAAAACCAATTTTAAGAGCAAGTCTTTCTTCGACGATCATGAAGAATTGGTAACCTTTCAAATTTCTTTAAATGCAATTGTCATTGATGTGCCTTAAGGATTTTTCCCAATAATGAAGTGACTTTAGCCTTTCAAATTATTAATTGAACATTCAAATTGCTATCTATCAACTTGAATCTATTGCAGACACGTGCAAGTGACTATTTATTAGTTTAATTATTCAATGAGCATAAAGAATTCACTAATTCTAAGGGGAAAATGATAACATGCACTTAAGAAAACCAAACAAACTCTTGCCACTAAAGATACTTGATGGACCTAAGTGTAGTAAAAAAATTCCTAACATTTGGAAGAATACAATATTTGATCAATATACCTACAACCATTCAAATTTGAATGCTTTGTTTATCCAAATTGTATAGTGATGACTCTAATGATATATCTAAGTTGTTAGGGATAATACGGAGAGCAATTTGAAATCATTTAAACTTAAATTTTATGGTCAAATATTGAGTGAAATAACTCACCATAGCTTAATGTTTATGCATTTCTTCATTAGTAAGAGCTCTGCAATCATGTCTTTTTTATTATATATTTATCACATAATGATATCTTTATATGACCATATATTTTTTCACTTAGCTTAAACATAATCCATTTCAAAGGTCAAACAATCAATAGGAATTTTACTCCTCATCCACAACAAAAAAGTGGTAGATATATGTCCTCTCTTCCAATTGCTTACATCTATTGTATGCACCCAATTGAAGGTGTGCATACAATGTCACTAACATTTCTTTGATGAGTGTGGTTTTTGTGAGTAGCTTATGATCACTTCTATTCTAGATTGAATCACAATGATTTTTCCTTTCTAGGTAAAATCGTATTTCCATTCCAAGTGGAACCCCTTATTGTTTTCTTTTTTTATTGTAAAAATTATAAGGAACTATGTTTGATACCTATTTTAAAACTTTAATAGATGTTACTCATTAGAATTTACTATTTGTTAGCTTTTAAGATGGAGCACTCCCTATAGGGAAAATATACCAAATTGTTATCATTATCTATATTCCCTTTTATGGATTTCTAAATATTGATTTTCATTTTTACTTCTTGTCTTACATATAATTCATCTTAATATAAGTTAGCATGCAAATGAAAATGGAAAGAAAATGTAATAGTGAATTGAAAATTCTACATTTTTCCTTTATGTTTTGGGTTAATTTTCACTAGATTGTCTTTAATATAATGACTAGTGCACAAATGGTTTGTTTCAACATAGAAGGTTAGCAAATAGCCTAATAATTTCTTCTACAAACATTCCCAAGGACTAGTCACAATTCTTAGTTATCCATCCATTATCTTAGGTCAAATTTGTGTGTATGGAACTAACATGAGAACTTCCAAATTCAATTTTAATTTTTCTACACAGGACTGCTAGATCAAACTAGTGATTATGTATCAAATTGAGGATGAAATTTATTAACTCATGTGCTAGGGTGTAGTATTTACAGATAAAACCTAATTTATTTCAAACTATCAAGATAACATCCAATAACTTCTATTCTATTCCATATGATCGCTATAGGAGCATCATAGGGCATTAGAGTCTCATTGTGCTTATGTCAACATCTATTATTGCATGTTCCCTTGCTATCTTTAATCATTTTCACCAAAATATTGAATTGATAATAAGGGTTTGACCAAAGGAGAACAATTGTAGCATATCAAGATCTTAAATAGAATATACCAACACCACCTCTTTCTAGATAGAACATGTATACATCATGAACTAAGTAGATCTAAGGCTTCATTTTGAAAATGAAGATAATTTTTACATGCAAGGTTTATATTTATTAGTAGGGTTTAGATTTATAGGTGTGAAACTTGATTAGAGCATCAGATAAAAGATTAACTAATTTAGAGGCATTCATATAACATCACACAAGGCTTTAACAAAATGGAAAATTGATTTTGCACATCTAGCATGATAAGATCTTAATAGAGTTTAGTTTTTAGCTAAGTACCATTTTTTATTCATTTAAATACAACCATTAATTTTCACACCTTAATCAATTCCAACTCATTAATATCTAATGTCACTTTATTACTTGTGTTGAGAGATTGCTTTACACTAGCTTATTTGGAATGATTACTTATTTTCCTCCTAAATTCCACACTTTAAATAATGAAAAACATTATTAACCTCTATTGAAGATCAGTTTCAAAAGTTGTCACACTTGTAAATAGCAACCCACCAACCTTAGCATTACATTGATAAGCTCTGTCTAAATTTAAAAAAAAAATTATTGGTTGACAACCATTTAATTTTTCACTAATGGCATTGCTCAAAATAGAAATAAAGAATGGAAGCTATTCCAATTGATACAAGCTTAGTTGACGAAGGCACACTGACGCCTAATTTGTCCTACCATTCCAGTGAGAACTTGGATTTCATTCATCTGTTCCATGGAATTCTTGAAGTTCTCGAAGAAAATGTCTTGATTCACTTGCTCATCAACAAACTCTTTAGCCGCATAATTTGTGAGTAGGGCAACATCAGACTGGAAGAGGCCCATATTTTCTTCAAGATTAGTAAAGTAATGGCTATCAAAGGTAAAGGAGCTTTTGGGAACCATTGTTACAGTGGTTGTGTTGTCTGCCAAACTAGTGCATTTTGTCTTTAAGAATTGGGCATAGGTGGAGTTGAGGGAAGGGTCTGTGTCTCCTTTTCCTGTGAAGTTGTAAAGTCTGTTGCTGAAGAAATTGCATAGACCAACTCCAATTGTATGTCCACCTATTCATGGTAGCAATAATCATAATATAACATTGTTAGTTTATGATTCTAAGCTAATAATTCAATACTTTAAATGTTTAAGAGACATTTTGTTTCCATAGTACATGATTCTAAGCATAAGAGTTCTTCTAGATTAATCTCTATAGAATTTTTGACATTATATTTAAAATATTTGATTTGTTACTCACCAGAGAGAACGACGAGGTCTTTGATGTCTAGTCCTTTGCTTGCAAAAGATGCTTGGAGTTGCGAGAAGTTAAAAAATGGTGAAGGAATGTTGCTCAAGGCCTCACTCTCTAGAGATATCACTCCATCCCTACGCCCTGTTCTCACATCCCAGTATGGGCCTCCACTCTATACATAACTTTTAACTTTAACTTAGTATTTATAAACATGCTTAAAATCAAAAAAATAATTCAAATTAGCTATAGAGTGAAAAAGGATAGATAGCAAATAGGTTGATGTCATGTTTCTAGGTTATAACACTTTAGAAAGGTTTAGAATAAAAAGCAAAAGTCCCTAACACTCTCGGCTATTCTTAAACATCATCCACTTTAACAGTCAAAGGTCAATTTTGGCCAATAAAAATAGGACAAATATTTACCACTTTTTGTTGTATGAATTAAGTAGTTAAACGGATAAAATCAGATACAGATAAGTGGGGGAAGTACTACTGACTCGCACAAAAGAATCATGAAACTGCATCCGCAAGAGAGGAGCTGCAAGGGTGCGATCCATTGCCATGTATTTCTCCACCACTTGCGCAACTATGTCCTCAGCAGATGGACAACTTTGGCTATAGAAATTAATACTCAGCTCATCCCCCTCGCCCGCAAATATAATTGCAAGAAAAGCAACAACAACAAACCACACTCTCGCCATCTCTGTCTTCTCTCTCGTTCTACCGATTGTCGATTTTACAAATTCGAATCGGGCCTTCTATTTATATCGTTTTGCAGGCAAACAGCTACGGGAATTGTATTTATTACGCAACAATTGATTGATTAACAAAAACCCACGCTTGAATACATCCGTGTTTGACCAAAGTATAGATCCATATTCCAACTACTACTTTGTCAAATGTTCCACACAGCGTTATATATTACATTACATTTGGCCGGTTTTATCTTATCACTTGTACCGTTTTTCTTTTGGGGGAAGAGCTTAATCAGTTTGTGCGTTGTAAAACAGTCTATCGGTCGAAATTAATCGACGGAACAGGTTCGACAAATGAATCTACATTTGCATTGGTCAAAAATGTGGAGGCAGATCGAATGAAACAGTCTGTACAAAGAGTCGACAAATTCAGAAATCAAAAATTTTGGTAAAACAGTCAGCACACAACTTCAAATATCGTTATGGAGTGTATCTTTGCTTCTTTTAATAAACGTTCCGGTTTTAACCTAGTATAAGGAGAGTGCAAATGCTTTGTAGTATTTAAACCTGCACCTGGAGAAAGGAAGCTTCATCATTTACACTTGTTAACTGTAACCCATTATCCCTCTTTGTCCATGTCAAACGGAGAACCAGGCGAAGTCGTGTGGTCTAGCTAGCCGTCATGCTTGATCACCTGCATCAGCATGCAATATTAAAAATAAGGTAGTTGACTTTTGATTGTGATTGTTGTTTATAATAATTGAGAACGCGTAAAGTTGGGTATATCAAGCAATCTACGTAAAGAAAAGAAACATTGTTTTCATGAGCATAACTACCGCTACTAGTTCTTCACAGACTAAACATACTACAGTTAAGACTAAACATACTACAGGAGAGGAAACTTGTATGCTAAGAATTTTGGAATGGAGGCCAACAACTAAGATGATGACGTATTTTGAAAAATAAACTTTCCATTAATTTGAAACTTTCATTACGAAGGCAGGCGAGCGTGTATTATTGGAATTACTCTAAGAATTTGTCACTCCAACAAGATTACTAAAAATGTTAAAAAATTATCAGACTCTCGTGTTTTAAAGTATTTCAAAATTTTAGAATAAAAAATTGATTTTTTTTTCCTTTTCTTAAAATTTGCAGGACAATTTCAAAATATTTAAACATCAGCCTGAACCTATATCAAAGTCTAATTTACCAACTACCCAACTAATATCATAAGGGATATATATATAAAATGACCAATTGTCCTTAGGATTCTTATTTAGCCATGACCCTCAAGTGCATTCACAACTGCTGCCCAATTACCCAACCATACGCTCATTGAAGTTGACCACAAGGTGCTTGACATGTCTTGCATATGCAACACCCGTCAGAGATATAATGACTTGTCACTCAATCATGACAACCTACCTTCCTCCCCTATTACTCAAGATGCAAGAAACATTAAAACATCCCACTAGACTACTACTCCTCATCAAAGCTAAAGAGACAAAAAACCTAAAATAGGAACATGATACTACAAACACAACACTAAACATAAAAGGCAAAACTATAGACATACAAAATTGAAAATATAGAAAGGTGTTGTTTCTATAAAGACATGTCTATCAAGAAGTACACCCAATCTATTAGTAAGAAGTGTTAAAATATAAATAAATTAAGTTATGATAACCCCATATATATATATTGAAAATATAGAAAGTTGTTGTTTCTATAAAGATATGTCTATCAAGAAGTACACCCAATTGTAGCAATTGAAGAATCTAAAGATTTGGCATAGTTATCAGTAGATGAATTAATGGGATTTTTGTTAACACATGAGTCTAGAATGAATAGAAATAATAATACTTCCTTTGAGAATGCTTTCAAGTATTAGGAATCATCTGGTAGAGGAAGAGGCAGAGCTGGAAGGAGTAATTCAGACCAAGGTGACATGAATAATCAAGGAGAAAGGAATAAACAAGCAAATTAGTACTACAACAATAGAGGACGTGACAACAATCATTTTCAAAAGCATTCACAGAGGTTTGATTAATCTAATATTCAATGTTTTTATTGCAAAAAATATGGGCATTATGCATAGGAGTGTAGGAAGAAACAAGGGGATGTGAGTAAACATAATGCTAATTACATAGATGAATCTAATTCTGGAAGTTTATTTATCACTTGCCATGTTGTAAAAGAAAGTACTAAGGATATTTGGTTTTTAGATAGTGGGTGCAACAATTATATGACAGGGAATAAGGAATTGTTTGTTAGTCTAGATGATTCTATTAAATCTAAAGTGAAATTGGGGAGTGATACTAAAGTACCTGTAAAGGGAAAAGGGGTAATAAATGTTTTGGCAAAGAATGGTGAAAGAAGATTTATTTCTGATGTTTATTTTGTGCCTGATTTAAAACATAATCTTATGAGTGTTGGACAATTAATACAAAAAGGTTACAGGGTATCTTTTAAGGACAATGTTTGCACTATATTGGATAGATTTCCAAGTGACAGGTTGATAGTAAAAGTGGAGATGACAAGGAATCAGATGTTCTCCATCCGTATTCAGTGGATCCAAGGAGATGAGGAAGCAAATTTCAAGACTGTGCATCTAGACCAATCATGGTTATGGCATTTGAGGTATGGACATTTATATTTTGGAGGTTTGAGTTTGCTACAAAAGAAGAATATGGTGAAAGGTTTTGCCACCCATAGAACAACCAACTAGTTCATGTGAGAGTTGCATTTTATCAAAACAACATGGAGAGAGTTTTCCAAGTGGAGAATTCTCATATAGAGCAAGGGCATTATTGGAGCTAGTTCATAGAGATTTGTGTGGACCAATGTAAACTCCATCACTTGGAGGTAGTATCTATTTTCTAACCTTCATTGATGATTTCAGTAGGAAGACTTGGATATATTTTCTCAAGTAGAAGGCTGAAGCCTTTGGAAAGTTCAAAGAATTCAAAGCTATGGTGGAAAAGTAAAGTGGCCATTATATCAAGGTATTGAGATTAGATAGAGGAGGTGAATATATTTCTAATGAATTTTTAGATTTTTGAAGACATTATGGAATCAAAAGGCAGCTTACTGCAAAGTACACACCACAACAAAATGGTGTAGCAGAAAGAAATAATAGAACAATCATGGAGATGGTTAGAAGCATGTTGAAAGCCAAACATTTGCCAAATGAATATTGGGCTGAAGCAGTAGCATGTGTAGTGTATATTTTAAATAGAAGTCCAACAAAAAGTGTTGAGGATCAAATTCCACATAAAGCTTGGAGTGGTAAGAAACATAGTGTACATCATTTTAAAATTTTTGGTTTTATTGCATATTCTCTTGTGCCATCAGAATTAAGAAGGAAAATTGATGATAGAGGTGAGAAATGTATTTTTATTGGATATAGTGAGGAGTCAAAAGATTATAAGTTGTTTAACCCCATTACAAAGAAAGTGATTGTTAGCAGAGATGTAGAATTTAAAGAAGAAGAAGCATGGGATGGAAGCACTGATAAAATAGTCACAATTGGAGCATCAATACCTTTGAATGATGAAGAATATGAAGATCAAGGAAACCAGCCAAATACACAATCATTAGCACCAAGTACTCCTACAAAAACTCCAAGGAATGTTGAAAAAAGGTGAAATCTCTTCTCCCAATTTACAAAGTGATCCTACTTTGGCCCAACTAAGAGATCAATATAAATGAACAAAAATAAGAAGCTTGAAGGAGATTTATGAGAAAGGTGAAGAAAGAGAAGGTAACTTAGATTTACATTCAAATTTTACTTTATTCACTTATGATTCTGTATGTTTTGAAGAAGCGGTTAAGGAGGACCATTGGATCAAAGCTATGAATGATTAAATGGAGTCTACTGAGAGAAATAAAACATGGGAGCTAGTTGATTTACTTAAAGATAAGGTTTGTATAGGAGGTAAATGAGTTTATAAAACCAAATTTAATGCAGAAGGTAAAATTGAAAAGCATAAAGTAAGGTTAGTAGTAAAAGGTTATGCACAACAACAAGGAATTGATTATAATGAAACATTTGCTCCAATTGCTAGACTTGATACTATTAGAATGATTTTAGCATTAGCTACACAAAATAAATGGAAAGTTATCAAATGGATGCCAAATTAGCTTTCTTGAATGGTTTTCTAGAAGAAGTATATGTGAAACAACCACTAGGTTCTGAAGTGCATGGACATGAAGACAAGGTCTATAAATTGAAGAAGGCTCTTTATGGTCTCAAACAAGCACCAAGAGCATGGTATAGCATGATTGATTCATATATGATGAACAATGGTTTCAGTAGAAGTAATAATGAGCCCACATTGTACACAAAGATCAAGAAAGAAGGTCAGGTTTTGATTGTGTGTTTATATGTTGATGATTTAATTTTCATTGGAAATTTGTCTATAGACATATTTAAATCAGCAATGAAGAAAGAATTTGAGATGATAGATTTAGGATTGATGAAGTATTTTTTGGGCATTGAAGTAATTCAATCAACAGATAAGGGAATTTTTATTTGTTAGTCTAAATATGCAAAGGATGTGTTAAGGAGGTTTAAAATGATGAATTGTAATTCAGCACCAACTTCAGTTGCAACAGGTACTAAAATCAGCAAGGAAGACAAAGGGCGTAATGTTGATGCTACAATATTCAAAAGATTAGTTGGAAGTTTGATGTATCTTACAGGTAGAAGACCACATTTATTGTATGGAGTTTCTCTAGTCTCAAGATTCATGGAGTCACCAAAATAGTCACATTGGCAAGTTGGAAAGAGGATATTGAAATATGTTGTTGGAACAATTGGATATGGAATTTTATATTTCACAACTAATGATTTTGGTTTGATTGACTTTACTGACAGTGATTTTGGTAGTATTGATGATAGGAAGAGTACTTCTGGTTATGACTTTCATTGTGGAACTTGTGTAATCTCATGGGCATCAAAGAAGCAACCCATAGTGACACTTTCATTAGCTGAAGCAGAGTATGTTGCAGCCACATCAGCAGCATGTCAAGTTGTTTGGTTGAGGAGAGTATTAACAGATTTGTTTCAACCAAAGGAGGAGTCAACACCAATCTTTTGTGACAACAAATCAACAATAGCATTATCAAAAAATCATGTTTTCCACAAAAGGAGCAAGCATATTGATACAAGATATCATTTTATCAAAGAGTTGGTGAACAATGGAGAAATCAATTTGGAGTTTTGTAGATCTGAAGGTCAATTAACAGATATTTTTACTAAGGCTTTAGCAAAGGAGACTTTTGAATATTTAGGACAAAATTTGGGCATTGTAAATGTTGATTTAATTAGTGGTAGAAATTAGGGGGGTGTGTTGGAGGAATTTAGTAATTTCTCCACTATTTTGGTTGTTTGTTACATAGGCTAAATATAGTTTATATTTATTTCAAGCATGTACTTTTCTGTAACAGTTTTGTAATAGCTCTATAGGATTAAATGCATTCGACATGTAGGCTCTTTTTAAAAGATTCTTGTAACTGAAAAGACCTCTATATATTGAGGCATCTTCTAAGAGTTTGTAGGATTCTCAATCAATTGATTTATGAATGCTGTAGCAGTCCAGGTTTGGGTAAAATTCTGTGTATGTATATTTTATATTTCTGAATATATTTTTTGTCTATATTTTCTGCACCTCTTTCAATAAGAACCCCACTCCATTGGTTCCCATTTGAAGGGTGGAAGAAAGTCATGTAGGTTTTTTATCCAATTTTCATGAGTGTTGCAAAAACACTAGACCTACAAAAGAGAAATGAAATCGATAAAACAAGGAAAGGTCTAAAAAGAGAAGTGGAATAAGGATGTCATTCGAGATGGAGTAAATATGGACGGAAGGCCCAACTCAAGGTGCAAAAGGCAATGACACAAATTAAATGATTCATTCAAGACATCACCCATATGGTGCGATCCAACAAGATTCTCAACATAGCTCGACGCACCATACCACACTAAAATTTATGGGTATGATGTTGGAAGATGTACCATCAGTCCTTAACATGTGATATATTGATGTGGTTATGTATCTATTTTAATTTAAGCCCCCTAAATCAACATAGATAATAAATGATAATTAAAATATCTTCTGCTACTGACGAGATTTTTGGGACCGGATTGTTGGGTGTGATGTGACTGGCTACCAATGGTGAAGGATGAAGTGGTAGGAACTCTGACGCCCTGTATGATGTGGAAGTCCGTGTTGGCCATCCTTTCTTCTAGCACTGAATTTGACTAGTAGCATTTTATGCTAAATGTAAAATCTCAATGGTAGCTATCTGGTTGACTCTCCTGTGAGAACAAATCATTCTTATCCATAGGTTAGATAAGGTTTGATGTTTTTCCAAATCTATCAAATGTTGAAGGGAGGGGGGTTGATTTTGCAAGCCAGTGTCAAAGACTCTGATTGCTTGTCATTGATCTATAGCCATGTTCACTAAGAAATCAATAGATCTGTTCACCTCCTGATAATAGTGATAGCATTCATATGATTCCAATGTGTCTAAAGTGCTCTAGATTGATTGAAATATATACTTCAATTTCTAGTTGGATACCTTCCTACTTCTCAAGGTGTTGATTATTATCATGCAGTTTCCTTCCATCCAAATCTACCGTAATTTGTATTTCTTAGCAAGTTCCAAGCCATGCAACAATGTTAATGCTTCAGCTTCATCATTTGAACCATGAGGAAGTTTGACTCTCTTTGTAGCTAGAAGATCTATTGCCATAAGTTTCCTTGATTATGTACCTTGTGCCAGATAGGCCATGATTACCTCAAGAAGCTCCATCAAAGTTTAATTTTGTGAATGGGATTTTTGAGGAATCCATTTTACTTTGCCTCTATCAACCTTGCATGTGCTATTCAAAATTGAGTCACGAGAAGGCGGAAGGTGAATTTGATGCCAGTTTTTGAGAAGATCATTATCCTAACTTGTGAATTTATTTTTTTGGGTCTAGGCACCTTGTTACCTTTGGCATAACTACATCCGAAACTGCTCTTTCTATTTTTCCTAACACCTTGGAAACTAGAGAGGGGAATCTTCTAAAAAATTGTAGTTGCATTCCAACCATATGTGCCAAATAACTAAATATGGACTTATCTCCTAGATGCACGCAAATGTTGAGTCTGTAAAGTGGGTAGGCTAACTTTTAATGTATTGAATAAGACACATTGGGAATGAGGTTTCCCAACTTATCTTTGTACATAACCATTTCCAACATTTATTACTGAACGAACAATTTAGAAGAAGGTGATCCACATCTTCTTCTTCTTCACCATATAATACACATTTGAATGTAGAGGAAATTCCCATTTTATCTAGTCTATTACCTATCAAAATTTTATTGTGGAGAGCCAGCCATGCAAATGCTCCTACTTTTGGGAGTCAAGCATCATTGCAGCACAATTTATATGGCCACTCTGTCTTATTCACTTCTAAGATAAGTTTATATCCTTGATTAATAGTATAATTCCCTGACTTAGCTACAACCCAGTTTATCTCTTGAACATTCTCTAAAAGTATGATAACTCTTTGTGATAAGATCCTTGACAAAAGTTCCTTCTGGTTCTTGGGAAAGTTGTATCCTTCAAAATTCTTCCATTTTACTTTGACAATAGGATCTTTATCGATGATTTCCTAGTATTTATTGACCTTATTCTCCCATGCCTATTTTAGAAACTCCTTGGCCTCATTTAAACCATTTTCTGAGGATAATGGAGGATGTCCATTCCAGGAATCCTCCTAGAATAGTGGCTTCTCCCCATAGTGGAAAACCCATGTTAGTTATGGAGAATGACTTCTCTTCCTTGAATTTAGAAATTCCACATTTTTTATCCTACTAGAGGATTTGCTACTATGAAAATTCTTTCTCTATTAATGCTATCTAAATACTTGGCTTGCATTATCCTTGCCCATTTTGCATTTTATTTACTATACATGTTCCATGCCAATTTGGCCCCAAGAGCTAAATTTTGTAATTGCATGTTTAAGACCCCTGCTCCTCCATTGATTTTAGATTTATAAATCTTTTCTCATAATATGAGTGCTATTCTTTTCTTTTTTGAACTTCCCTACCATAGAAAACACCTCACAAGTTTTTCTAATTCTGACACCACACCTTTTGGCATCTTAAGAATTGACATCAAGTATGTGGGAATGTCTGCTAGGACATCTTTTACCATTGTTAGCCACCTACCTTTCGATGAGGAGATTTTGTTTTTGAAAAAATTATAGATGCACTTCCATAATCCCTTCTTACATGTTCTAACAAATAGGGGAATACCTAAATATTTGCTTAGGAGAGGTGTCATTTTGAATCCTAATATTTTCACAACCCATCTTTGTACAGATGTAGGAGTGGAGGAAAGACACACTTTTGACTTGGAGGCATTAATGGAATGTCTTGATAGGTCATAATATGAAGTGATTGTGGCTCTGATTGATTTGGCTTCTATAGACGATGCTTTACCAAAAAGCATTGTCATCTACAAATAGTGCATGTGTAAAAGGTTCATGCATCAATGGTATTTGTATGCCTTTCTAATTATTTATTTGATTGTTTTCTTTTAAAGCCCAAATCAATGCTTTTTTCCATGAGAATGAATAGATAGGGGGATAGCGGATCCACTTGCCTTAATCCTTGCATGGAGTTGAAAGATCTGACTATATTTCTATTCACTAAAACTAATAATCTGACACTTGAAATACATGATTGAATCCATTACCACTCTTTGGAGAAACCTAACCTCATGAGAACTTAGAGTAGGAATTCCTAATTGACCTTATCATATATGCTCCTTCCATGTCTAGTTTGATTACCATTGCTAGGATTTTGTGCACATGGATAGAGTGAATTATTTCATGTGTTATAATTGCTCCTTCTAAGGTCTCATGCCGTGACATGAATCCACCTTGTTCTTTCCAGATAAATGACATAATTGTGGCTGCTAGTCTTATGATGATTGCTTTAGATATTATCTTGTATATGGTGTTATAAAGAGAGGTTGGTCTGAAATCTTTGAAAGATGAGGGATTTTTAATTTTGGGGATTAGAGCTATGATGGAAGCATTCAAATCTTTCAATATGTTTTTATGTTTCCTAGCTTCTTCCATCGCTAGTACCACATCTCTTCAAATGAAACTCCAACATTTTTGAAAAACATACCTGTAAAACCATCTATTCCTAGAGCTTTGTCGCCTAACATTGAAAATACAATTTCTTGAATTTCCTCTAGAGTAACTTCCTTCATTAAACTCTTGTTTTTCTCATCTGACACTATCTTTGGAATGTTTTGAATTATGGTAGAGGCTTGAGCAGGCATGGGAACCTCTTTGTAGGCTAACAATCTCTTGAAGTAGTTGATGGCTTCCTACTCTATATCTATTGGTTTTGTTATTGATGAACCATTTGTAGCTCTGATATTGTAGATAAAATTAGATGTCCATCAAAATTTGGTTAAAATATGAAAGAACTGTGCATTTTTGTCTCCTTCCCTCAACCATATTCCTATTGAAGTTTGTCACCAAAATATTTCTCCTCTTAGTAGTATCTCCTGAATTTCTTCTTTAAGACTCTTTTCTATGGTATAAATTTGGGAATTCATACCCAAATCTATGATGTGTGTAGATAACATAGATAGTTGCATTTTTATTCTTTCTTTTTCCTTGAATAGGGTGTGTGCAAAAAGATAGGGGGCCAAAAAGTAGCCAAAACCACTTTTTGGTCTAAACAAAACATAACGCAAGTGCATTATATCACACTCACATTGTAATGCGCTCACATTTTAAACTACTAAATATAAAAAACAAACACAGACCATGACCCCTCATTTTCACTCAACAATTCATTGAGAGTTTGAAAATGTGACTAGGGTTATTGCATGATCGTGTTTTGAGGAATTGGAGAATAACTAACTCAAACACGATGTTGCCATGACATTTCCACACTCCAGGATGTTGTGCATGAGCACCACGGGGTGAACAAGATGACCAAGGTAAGCTTCCATGTTTTTTCTAAATTTGAAAATGAATCATTTGTTTCTCAATTTTTTGATTTAATTTTTGTTTTTAATTTTCAGCTAATAAACCTCATGAAAAAACCCTAAACCCTAATTCACAAAATAGAGAGGATGATGAGATTCCAATTGAAGAGGGGCATAAAACAACCCTCCTTAGACTCCTCCTTGAATTCCTTGGCATCCTCGTGAGATATAAGCACATTTTAGGGAAAATTGTGGAGAAAAAAAGAAAACTTGAAAGATTAATTGAAACATTAAAAAATCCAAATGCAATCAATCCTCACTAAAAATCCTTTGCTACATCCTTAGAGTTGATTGTTTCTCACATCGATTCTGTAACAAACCAAATCAACAAATGGGAAGATTATAGGGAGAGTTGTTGGCAATACTATGTAGCCAAATTATCACACAAATAGGTGAAAGACAAAAAATTGAAATCCGGTCTATGTGCCCTATTTGTTGATCCTATCTAAGTAATGAGCCATTGCATGAGAGTTGCAAAAGAGTCCCCATTCATTGGTGTATACATGATGGAATATCTCAAAACTTTTGGTATAGGTTGTGGATGGTGTTTGACAGTCCACCATGCAATAATAATGAGGTCCCATAGTATTTTTTGAGGAAACTCTATTGCAAGTTTATCCTTAATGAGATTCCAAACTATTTTGACATGCAAAATTTTAAGGGAAGAGGTGATATCTTTGTATAGGATAGGGAGGGGCACATCGTGCCCAAAACTATTTAGTGAGACCCTTAGTGAGGCCATCTTTTTAGCATATCACACTCCCTTCTACTTTGAAGGAGAGTGTTGAGGTGGAGATGCTACATTTTATTAGTTCCCTCACTCAATCTTTACTACAACATGGTAGCCATATTTCATAGGCTAGTGAGGGTGACTTGTAGGTATCATCGGTCTCCACATATTTTTTGTTCATGTGGAGCTTTATGTGATTATGGGTCTGAGAATGCTCCCAATATAGACATTGGAGAGGATGCTGCACACTTTTAGGACTATGCCACATAGGGACATGATTAGGTGTTAGAAATGAGGATCAAACGGAAGGATACAAGTATCAGCGTCAGTCACGAGAGCTTACCAATCGCACACTCCTATAATACCAAAACACAGAAATATGCAAATCAATAATGAGATGATCTATTAGCTCACATGAACAAATACATATAGGCACAAGTCTCCTAAGAATAGACATGCCGAAAATATGAAAGAAAGCTTGAGAATAGTAGCACGGCCTAAAAATAGGCATGTAACTACTTAACTCAAGATAAGTAAGCCTAGACATTTGTTTTAAACATAGACATGCTAATTAAAGCACTAAGACTCCTAATCCTGGCATGTGTCAAAAATAGAAAAGCACAAAAGCCAAAAGACTAAAAATAGCCGTATCCTAAGTGAGCTTAATATACACTAACACCCCCTTAAGAAAAGCTTAGGTGAGGAAGTGAAGATGCGTCCCAACAACTAGGCTTGATTAGGTAACCATGTATAATGCAATACAATGCAATCTCTCATAAAGTGGAGAAAGGAAGAAAATCCTGTGGGAAAACAATTCCCTCCAAAAGAGAGGAAAGAAAATGAAGGAGACTAGGAAGCATTCTCAAAGATGATAACTCTGTATGAAGCTTGAAACCATGTCACTTTGACTATGATAGTGCAGATATGACCCACCTCATAAGAGAGTAAAAGAGACTATGTATGCTCGCCACAATAAAGTACCTCCTATGCCAAAAGAGAATGCATGTGTATGAATGCTAAAAATGATCTATTTGTGGCAAATGATGTTTCTCCCCTGAAGAAGAAACAACTAGACAAAGGTGAATGCTCAAAGAAGTGAGGTGAGGTGGTAAGTTTCATGATGTACCCTATCTCATAATACTCCTCAAATGTCATCATACTGATATCAAAATTTGTCACAATCAAATCAAGAGGCTCAAGCCTAAGTAAAATAAGTGACATCTCAAAATCATGTGAAGACTGATGAAGGATAGGATCTAAAGAATTGATGTATGAAAGTGGAATGTTAATGCATGCCATACGGCTACAAAGCAAATCCCACAAGATGTCCTGCAAAGAATCATTAGAAGCCCTCGGTGAAGCCTCTCTGAACTCTATAGTAGTAGCAGGTGCAAGATAACTATCATCAAACAGTAAGATGAGATCCTCCAAGGTGTCATCAAGATCTCATATGTGAGACTCTACAAACAACCAAGATATGTCCAGTAGAAGTGTGTCAATTTGAAGAAATTCAAAGAGGAGAAATTGTTAGTCAATTTGAAGAAATTTAGTTTTATGAAAGAAGAACTGGTGTAATTGGGGTTTGTTGTTTCTGGTGATGGTCTAAAAATAGATCTAGAAAAGGTCAAGGCAATTGTGGATTGTCCTTCACCCCAAAGTATGTTTGAAGCCAGAAGTTTTTATGGCTTGGTGATCTTCTATAGGAAGTGAACATCCATAATCTTAGTGGGATTTGTGCACCTATCACTTAAACAATGAAGGGTACTAGGAAATAATTTTTTTCGACAGTTGCAACACAGAAAAGTTATAAATTGTTGAAGATAAAAGTGACTAAACAACTAGTGTTGGCACTTCTAGATTTTGGAAAAGTTTTTCAAGTTGACTATGATGTAAGTGGGACAATGATTGAAGGAGTCTTAATTAAAGAAGGAAGACCAATTGCATACTTTAGTGAGAAGTTGAATGAGGTAAAAAGGAAATATTTTGTATATGATCAAGAATTTTATGCAAATGTGTTAGTATGCATAGGACAATTGAGAGGGGGGGGGGGTAAATTAGTTGTGTATTAAAACTTTAAACCCTCAAAGCAATTCCAAACATCAATGTCTTATCATGCATTAACAAAATGTAAACATATGAAGTATTAATGCAAATACATCCAAACACATGAGAACACCAGATTTACATGGAAACCCCAAGAAGGGAAAAACCATGGTGAGGATTAAATCACATATATATGAATAGCAACATTGAATACAAATAGGCTCATTGCCAAGGGCTCGCTTCCTAGAAGAAAGGCTCACTAACCAAAAGGACTCACTGTCTAGAAGAGAGAAGAATAGAAGAAAATTGTTATAGAGAGATTCACTATCTCAAGGCAATAGGAGAAATCCACCACTGCAACTTCTTTCCATCCGCAACCTTTGGCTCACTGTATCCAGCAACTTCAAGCACATTGAAATGTAGACACCTTCTGATCACTGCATCTAGGAGTCATAAACATTTAAACTCACACTCAACTCACTACCCTTGATTCACATTCATAATATCTTCTGTACTTTGCTGCACACAACTTCATCTTGCATATATACCATCCACAACCTAAAACAATCTTAATTAGGTCGGTCGTAATGAAACGTGTGCACCTCAAATGTGCAACACCAGATAGGTTGGCACTAAACACTTCCACGGTGGAAAGAAGTGAAATTAGACCATGCTAAGGGTTAACTAGGAGTCAAATCTATATCACCAAGCTACTCATCACATCCACAATCCATGAGGTACCTTTGCAAGTAGCATTAGCAAACCAGGTCGGCCAAGCCTGAGCTAACAACCACATCCATGCTTCTTGAAGTCCAAACATATCATGCCAACCATAGAGAGACACTCCACAACATCCACACACCTTTCCATAACATTCAAGACCATTAGAATCTTCTGTAACACTGCCATAACCACCTAAAACAAAGAATGTCTTCATTATGCACATCAGGATACACTACCATTGGACACCAACACAAGAACTAAACTTACAGAGCAATCCATCACTAGAAACTTCAAGGGAAGGAGGATATAGACTTTATAAGCACATTCTTAGATCCATAGGACAATAAGCCTCAATGCGGAGAAATGTAGAGCAAACTCATTTCTCCCAGATAGTCTTCTACACAGGTAAACACTCTATCAAACACATCTTCCACTGTCGCATGATCCAAAACCTGAAACTTTGGATATAACACCTCTAAACACCTCTAATCAATACTTCCAAACTGCATAAGCATATCTTCAACTAAGAAGAAATGTGGAGCACAACACTGAGCACATATCTGTCACACTACATACCTTTTTATTTGAATTTTCTCAAAAGCACTTGGAAACCAAGTGAACTACTTTTTAGATGTTGACATCAATGACAATACCAACAAGTTTCCAACAATCTCCCCATTTGTCATTGATGGCAACACCAACTTTCTGAAAAACCATCAAGACCTAAAGCAATCAATTTGTAGCTCAGTAGTACCCCCTTGACTAGAACAATTCATACTCTTCATGCAATTTCTTGCACAATAGTTTTTAAACCACCTTAATTCTCCCCCCCTTTGACATCAATGGAAAAGGGCCACACTTGCAACACCACCAAGCACTTGCTTTCTCTCCACTACTTTCACTTTTCGACACTCTCCCCCTTAGGGTCATAAGATATGATCCATCTGACTCCACCAATCCAACAATAATATCACTATGTACTCCCCCTAAGAGGTAGCTTCTAACATCAATCTAGGACAAAGAATGTATCTTGAAATGCTTCCTGGACAGATGCAGACACTTATGCATCTAATTAAAAATAGGAGGGGTAATAACCCCTAACTTCTATTGGAGATACTCAAAAGTATCTTTAGGAAGATCCTTTGAAAATATATCTACAATTTGGTACTTAGTGGGCACATACTCCAATTTCACCTCACTCTTTGCAATCTTCTCTCTTAAGAAGTGATACCAGATTGAAATATGTTTTGTTCTGGAATGCATTACTAGATTCTTTGAAATGTTGATAGAACTTGTATTATCACATAATATAGATGTTACCAATTTTTCACCTACAACTCAAATTGGTAGAGCTGAAATAGGCATTGGATCAACAAAAATCAGAAATATGCAAGAGAGCCTAAAAATCAAACATCACAACAGCATTAAATTTCATTGTTTTATCTAACATGTTTGTTCACTATGCAGGGATAGGTGAAATCTTGTTGCTGATTCATTTCTGATGATATTTCATCATGTGGTGAAAAAATGGGCTCCCACAAGGGTTGAGCTCAGCATGCTGCCCCCAAGTCTTAAGAGAAATGTAGAAATAGTCTAAAAGAGCAATAATATCACATAAAGACCCTACAAAATAATGATATCAGTCACATGTTTCAGTCATATATCAAAAACTGAGATCTGGGATTTTGATATTTTTGGTTAGAAATTAGAAGACAAGAAGATGAAAAAATTCTTTAAATTTCTCACCAACCTAGTTTTTAGTTTTTGAGGAACAATTAGAGGTACAAGACCCAACAAAATAAAGATAGCAGTCATGTGTTTCAGTCATATCTCAAAAAATATGATCTGGGTTTTTTAGATGTTTGGAAAAAAATTAGAAGCCTATAACATGAGAAAACCCTTTAAATTTCTCACCAACCTAGTTCGTAGTTTTTTGAGTAATACTCACAATAGCAGCACCCAAATTGGAGTAAAAAATGTTAAGTGCCAAATAAAGAAACAAAATACAAAAAGGTCGTGGCTTTCGCTATAAGGCATTGTTTTTGCCTTTGATTTTTTACATAAATCAAATACCATGGTTATTTTTAGGTATTTCTAAATACCTTTGCATATATTTTGTAAACTTTGCATATATTTAGAATTTTACAAGTTGTAAAAGCCAAGGTGGGCCATCTTTCTATTTTGCAAATTTGAAGTTGCAAATAAATGTAAGGCACTATAAAAGTAATATTTTATAAATTACTTTAATAGATTTCAAATAAATTCAAAAAATAAATAGCAAGTGCACTCAATAAGGAAAGTCCAGTTCACTTGCCTTCTTTTCGCTTAAGTTCCCATTATGCAAAAAGGAAAGGGGTGAACTGAAACTTCTATTTCTAATTTTCAGTGACTTTGGTTTCCTTTTTGGGTAGACAACTGGCTAGTTTTTTAGAAAGCCTTTTGGCTATATATGAGGAGAAAAACTCAGTTTAGGTAGTTCAGATTATTGTTTCTTCTCTCTTGTTCACCTATAGAGAGCTTGTAAACACTTTTTGTACTCATTTCTACTCATTTCAATTTCAATAGAGCAGCAGTGTTCTCCTTCTTCATACTTTCTACTTCTTTTTACAGTAAATGATATAATATTCAATTGTGATTCAGTTCTGAGTCCTTTTCTATGTCTCGTTATTTCAAGTTTGAGTGTGAAAGCTTTATGTGATGTAGGTTGTATGTCATGTTTGAACTGGTTAGTTAAATTGAAGCTGTGATAAGACTTCAGTTTGTCCTTCATGCAAACTTCTAACTTCTCAAACCTTCATACAAATCACTTATGTATTGCATTAAATCTAGTGAAATTGTGAGGATTAAAAGGATTTGCGAGGCTAATTGTGGGTCAAGATAAAATTTCAGTAAAATATCGTTAGGTTTTAGAATTTAATTTTCAGTTATCTCCTTAACCCTTTCCTCAAAAAGTCTTTTAGATTAGGTGATTTACTAGGGGAACCAACCCGCTTTGGAGATTCATTCTCATCATAAGTTACCTATAGCTTGAGAATGTTTTGATGTTTCAGCAGGATAGTTAAGTTTAACTTGGCTAGGGTAGAATCCTGATTGACAACAATTTTTGGCACGACCGATGGGGCTTTGAACAGAGTTTCAGTCCACTAAAGCACATTTTTACTTTCTTGTTTGGTATGCACAACAAGGTTTTTAGCCTTTCAGAATAAAAATAACATACTTGGTGACTCAAATCTCTAATTTTTAAGCAGATCTAGTGAACAACACATGAAAAGAATTACATACTAAAGGATTAGGTGTTTTCTTTAGTATTATTAGCCTTTGGAGGCATAATTATCAAACACCATGGTGACTCTAAGAATATATCAGCTGGTTTTAGCAGTCCAAGAATCTATAATGAACCAGGTTGGTGGTGTCTTTCTTAATGTTCATATTATGACTGCCATATGATTCTTGCCTACTATGCAAAATGGCCAGACCGTATCCTTTTGTTGCATTTAATGGGAGCAACCCATTAGACATTGCTCAGCATGATGACATTCTTGTTGCAGCCCTTAAAGGTCTGCCATACTTTACAGGAGAAGATCAGACCACTACTATTGAGCACATTTGAGATGTGTCGACAGTGCATAATATCACTGAAGAGAATGTAGCACTTAGACTACTAGTAGCCTCACTAAAAGGAAAAACTTTGTGATGGTTTAGAAGTCTTATAGTGAACTCCATAAGAACATGGGATCAACTGGGTGATGGTTTGCATAAATACTTTGAGGACAAATTTGATCATTTGTCTTTACTAGAACAATTAAATACTATCAAGAGGGTTCCACATGAGAACATGTCTGATTTTAATTACCGCTTCCAGAGGACTTGGAATAGGATTCCAATGACAGTAAGGCCTTCACCTCATCATGCATTTTTGTACTTCCTTAAGGCTTTAAATAGCAAGATATCTATGATGATTCAGTCTCTGGGTAGAATTACACTACCTAACACTTATGACATAGCTATTAGAGCAGAAAAATGTCTCATACAAGCTAGTAAAATAGCCCCAAGGCCTCATATGCTAATTTTTTCTGAGGTACAACCACCTATACCTATGTCATTACCCCCTATAGCTACTGCTCCACCTGTTCTTGCCATAGAATATTGAGCTACAACCCAAGATCTTGTTGTTCTAGCTCATTCTCAAGAGCTTCAAGAGGTTAGAAATATGCTGAAAGCTGTTGGGAATAATTTAGTGAGTATTAAGAAACAAGTTGGCCAAGATCCTAGGACCTACCAGGCCCCATATAAGTCTAATCAATCAAATAGGCCACCTATTTTTCAAGGTCAGAGAAGAAATTTTAATTCTAGACCCTTTCAGTCTTATAATCCTAATGCTACTAGCTCTTCAAGGAGTCTTGTGCCTGTCTAAAATGATATGGCACAGGAATGTGATTGGGGTTATCCATGCAATCAGCTACATAACCAAGCTATGTGTATGAATGGGATGAGAAATCGAGCTCTAATGATTTAGAATAGTTATACTGGTTCAGAAAGTGTGTTAAAAGAAGATCTAGAACATTAGAGTTCTCATCCTGAATATAGCCAACATGATGTAGTACTAATGAATTGGCAAGGGGATGATTTTTGTAGGGTTAATCATACACAACAAGCTGATAAAAAGTAAGAAAGGGGTGGTGAAAAGGAAGAGGTCAAAAGATGTGATGAGTTGCTAGTTGAGGACAGTAAACATAATGATGAAGCCTTGGATCAACAAGAGGAGTGCAAAGGTAAGCCTTTTGTGGAGTCTACAAAACTTGTTGAGTGCAGCCATTAGGTTAAAATTAGTCGTATTTTATCAAAAATCCAAGAGGAATGTGATAAAGATTCATTTTGGGATGATCTTGAGTCCTTTATGTCAAACTTAGATGGAAAACAAGATCAAGCTAGACATATTTTTGTGAAAGAAGTAGAGGTTGAATCTCAAGAGCTAGCTAATTTGTTTGATAAACTTCCCGAATTTGTAGATGAGAATCAAGATAACACATGCATACTAACATCAATGCCTAGTTTTGAGAAACAGAGTGATGAAACTCATCTGAATTTAGTACAAGATTATGAGTTTGATGAGAACATTTTCTCTAGTATCATAGAAGATTTTTGCTCTAACATTGATTATAATTTGATGCCATGTGAACCAATAGTATGTGATCAGCCTGTCTAGGTCAAAGAGGCAAGCATTCCTTCATTTCGTTCATGTGAGCTAATTTTTTCAAATCAGGTTGGAATTGCAAGTGACAACAGGACAATAGATCCTAAGCAAGAAACTAGTAATATGAGTAGGAAGTTCATCCTTTCTGAAGGATTCCCAATTAGGAATTTAGCTGGCAAAGAGCTAAAAGAGGAGACACAAGTTACTGTTGTACCCAAAGAGGAGATTGCAGCCCTAGAACAATAGAACCAGATCTTCTATTCACCCCATAAGAGCAGTATCTATGATCAAGTTCAGATGGTGAGTGGGTTTGTTTTTGTTCTTCAAAGAGTTTTACAACATTCTATAAGGTATGTTCTTATGGATCATATCTTATCAGTAATAAATCATAACATTGCAAAACATCCTATGTTGGTTAGAAAGGGGAGTTATTTTACGAAGCCAGTTAATGGGTTTGTTTGACCAGCTTCTTTGGCTGGTTAGAGTAGGGTAGGGTAGTGTTGCTACCAATTAGTGCTCAGGCACATTTGTTTCAGTTATTTTTCTTTCCCTAAGTGTTGTTGCACATTTTTTCTGGCTACCAGGGCCCTTTAGTTTGCTTTCATTTTGGTTCTGATTGGTTTTCTGCTATTGTTTGGAGTAGTTTGCAGTTTAGTTTCATGGTTTTCTTAGTTTGGGAAGGGGCAGAATTTGACTCCATTCCCAATGGATTATTTAAGGCAACTGGTCTATATGCTTAGTAGGCAAGCATTCAGCAAAAATCGTAAGAAATGTTACCAATTTTTCACCTACAGCTAAAATTGGTAGAGTTGAAATAGGCATTAGATCAGTTCAAACATCAGGAATATGCAAGAGAGCCTAAAAATGAAGCATCACAAGAGCATTAAATTTCATTGTTTTATCTAACATGTTTGTTCATTATGCAGGTATACGTGAAATCTTGTTACTGATTCATTTATGATGATATTTCAGCATGTGGTGAAAAAATGGGCTCCCACAAGGGTTGAGCTCAACATGTTGCCCCCAGGAGGAATGTAGAAATAGTCTGAAAGAGCAGTAATATCACATAAAGACCCTGCAAAATAAGGATATCAGTCATGTGTTTCAATCATATATCAAAAACTACAATCTAGGTTTTTGAGATTTTTGGAAAGAAATTAAAAGACAAGAAGAGAAAAAAACCCTTTAAATTTCTCACCAACTAAGTTTATAGTTTTTGAGGAACAATCAAAGGCACAAGAACTAGCAAAATAAAGATAGCAGTCACGTGTTTCAGTCATATCTCAAAATGTTCGATTTGGGTTTTTGAGATTTTTGGATAAAAATTAGAAGACTATAAAAAGAAAGAAACTATTTAAATTTCTCACCAACCCAGTTCGCAATTTTTGAGTAATACTCACAATGGCAGTGCCCAAACTGAAGTAAAAAATGTTAAGTGCCTAATAAAGAAATAAAATGCAAAAAGGCTATGGATTTTGCTGTAAGGCATTTTTTTTGCCTTTGATTTTTTACATAAATCAAATACCTTGGTTATTTTTATGTATTTCTAAATACTTTGCATATATTTTGTAAACTTTGCACATATTTAGAATTTTGCAAGTTGTAAAAGTCAAGGTGGGCTGACAAGGTGTCATTGTACCTCATCATTTAATTATATTTCAAATGTCAAAATCCAAGGCTATGTCTTCGATGGTCTTCAAATAGGGATTCTACAGTTACCAATTTTCTCTAGCTAATTCTAATGGTTTTTACTAATTTAAAGAGATTGATCTATCTGCTTATGAAATGAATTCAAAGAATACTGGAAACAGAATTGAATAGTAAATTACTCAAAGCAAATCTACAACTGCAACATGCATCTGTCTATCAAAATCAATAAGCATTCTATAAAGCAAAATTTGAAACAACAAAACCGTGGTACTAGCCTTCTACCTTGGTGGTGAGAGTGGGCCCTTGCTTCACACCCTTAGGGCTAAAGGCTACAGTAAAGAATCAATACTAGAGAATAAGATCACAACTAGATTCGGTCCAATTCCATTCACTCTGCATTCATCAAAATATTGATATCTTAATTAAAATTACACAAAAATAATCCTTTTTTTTGCTGCTTCAGTAAATATATATATCAAATAAGTGATGACATATCACTCATCTTATCTACCAGTTCTTCTATGAGATGACATCCATCTCTTTATTATACTAGCTGTCTAACTATGAAAAATAATCATGCAATAAGAATTGAATGAGTGGAACAGAAGTCCACTCTGAATTCTAAGTTTGAGTTTTAATACATTTGGGCAGCGAGGCCTTGAAAATATGGATATTAAATCAGTTTCATCGGTAACTCATGCAAAAACTTAAAAGAGATAAAAACTCTTAGTAGTTAACTAAAGATGGTCCTTAATTACTCAGGTGATGATTTGAGTAATAAAAAAGGGGGGTATCACGATCGCCGCTGAAAGTGCCTGGCGGACAGCTATCCTAGAAACCTACCCTATTCTAAAGAGGTGCCAGAGATGTATGTCTCTATTTGTAGCTCTGGAGATATGTCTGTTGCTTTGGAGATATAATTGAGGCCTTCTTGCTCAGCTCTGGAGATGCTTTTCCTCTTACTTCAAAACTTCTGTTGTCATGAGATTCTAGTATATTCTTTAGAGATATTTAGGGCTACCTCCGGAGATATACAAAATTGCCATCTTGAGCATCTACACCTATTGATTCAAAAAGAGAAGGTTTTCTGCATATTTCCATCAATTCCATGCACATTAGTCCTTTAATCAGAAATCATGATCCTAAGTAATTTATCTTTAGTTAATCATTATTTAGAACAACCTTGCTAGCCTATTTGGGTTCAGGCATCAAGAAGTTGGGATTAGAAAGGAGAAAAAGAGAGGTAAAAAGATGTATTTTATGGGTGCTAATTGGCACTCATCATGGGCCCTCTTTCTATTTTACAAATTTGAAGCTGTAAATAAATGTAAGGCACTATTAAAGTAATATTTTATAAATTACTTTAATAGATGTCAAATAAATGTAGAAAATAAATAGCAAGTGCACTCAATAAGGCAAGTCTAGTTCACTTGCCTTCTCTTCTCTTAAGTTCCCATTATGCAAAAATGAAAGGGGTGAACTGAAACTTCTATTTCTAATTTTCAATGACTTTGGTTTCCTTTTTGAGTAGACAACTGGTTGGTTTTTTAGAAAGCCTTTTGGTTATATATATGAGGAGAAAAACTCGGGTTAGGTAGTTCATATTATTGTTTCTTTTGTCTTGTTCACCTACAAAGAGCTTGTAAACATTTTTTGTACTCATTTCTACTCCTTTCAGTTTCAATAGAGTAGCAGTGTTCTCCTTTTTCATACTTTCTGCTTCTTTTTGTAGTAAATGATCTAATATTCAATTGTGATTCAGTTCTTAGTCCTTTTCTATGTCTTGTTATTGGAAGTTTGAGTGTGAAAGCTTTATGTGATGTAGGTTGTATGTCGTGTTTGAATTGGTTAGTTGGATTGAAGCTGTGATAAGATTTTGGTTTGTCCTTCATGCAAACTTCTAACTTCTCAAACCTCCATACAAATCACTTATGTATTGCATTAAATCCAGTGAAATTGTGAGGATTAAAAGACTTTGCGAGGCTAATTGTGGGCCAAGATAAAATTCTGGTAAGATATCCTTAGGTTTTAGAATTTAATTTTCATTTATCTTCTTAACCCTTTCCTCAGAAAGTCTTTTAGATTAGGTGATTTACTAGGGGAACCAGTCCGCTCTGGAGATTCATTCTCATCATAAGTTACCCATAGCTTGAGAATGTTTCCATGTTTCAGCAGGATAGTTAAGTTTAACTTGGTTAGGGTGCAATCCTTATTGACAACAATAGGAATAGGTTCATCATATGACACTTTGATATCCTTCAATGCCTTCTTCATCCATAAGACCTATGTGCAACTCAAGATGCTGCTGCAATGTATTCTGCCTCTGTAGTAGATAATGACACTGAGTCCTGCTTCTTACTTAACCAAGATACAAATTTGCTTCCAAGGAATAAAGTACCACCACTTATACTTCTTCCATCATCTGTACATCCTACCTAATCTACTTCTCAATATGCACTCAAAAAGAAATCAGTATCCTTGGGATACCATAAGCCAAAATCTGGACTGCCTTTCATGTATCTAAATATCCTTTTTACTGCTGAAACATGTGACTCTCTAGTATCTGATTGAAATCTAGCCACAAGGAAAACTACATGCTTGGTGTCTAATGTAGTAGTAGTTAGGTATAACAATCCACCAATCATTGATCTATATTTTCTCTACTCATCCTTATGATATTCATCATCTTTTCTTAACTTACAACCAATAGTCATGGGAGTACATACTGGTTTGGAGTCTTCCATTCCAAGCTTCTTCAACATTTCCTTAGCATACTTTGACTGTGAAATGAAAATACCTTTTTTTATTGACTGATTTGTAACACAAGGAAGAAATTCATTTCCCCACACATTGACATTTCAAACTCTTTCTACATCTCTTCTATAAATCTCTTGCACATACTTTCATTTCCTCCAAAGTTTATATCATCAACATATACTTCCAATATCATTTTTTGATCTTCTTCAACATTGAAGTACAGATTGCTATTTGCAGTGCCCTTTTTGAATCCTTACTGCAACAGGTACCTTTCCAACCTTGCATAGCAAGCTCTAGGAGCTTGTTTGAGTCTATACAGTGCCTTCTTTAATTTGCAGACCATATTTGGATCATCTAATAACTGAAAGCCTTTTGATTGTTCAATGTATACTTCCTCTTCCAATTCTCCATTCAAGAATGTAGATTTCACATCCATCTGATAGACTTTGAAGTCCTTATGAGATGCAAAGGCCAAGAACATTCTAATGGACTCCACTCTTGCCACTGGAGCAAATGTTTCCTCATAATCTATTCCTTCCAGTTGTGAGTAGCCTTTACACACAAGCCTAGTCTTATTTCTGACTACTTCTCCATTCTCATTCAATTTGTTCTACAAGACCCATTTCTATTTACTATCACATTTTTGTCTGCTAGTCTTGGGACAACTTCCCAAGTCTGATTCTTCTCAATCTACATAAGTTCTTCTTTAATCACTGTTTTGGGTTCTATTTTAGACAACAAACACAAATTTACCTGTTCATCTGCCATAGGAATTTTACTTCTTGTTAACACACCTTTGTTCTTATCTCCAATGATCTGATCTTCAGAATGATTCTTCTGCACATACTTGGGAGTCTTAAGAACTCTTTCCAGAGCATCATCTTCTTCATTAATTTGCATCTCCTTTTCCTTTTCTTTTTCATTTTCTTCTTCTCTGCAAGGGGGCTCATTAGATTCATATTCTTCTATCAATACTGAGCTTTGATGTGGTTCCTCATCCACTTTGACATTTGTAACTTTCAACTAGCTTCTTTAGCCTCTTGTTGTAACATCTGTAGGCCTTTCTCTTTGTGGAATATCCAAGGAAGATTCCTTCATCTGAACTTGTATCAAACTTTCCCATGTTTTCTTCATCTCTCATAATGTAGAACTTGCTTCCAAACACTCTAAAATATTTGACAGTAGGAGTTCTTCCATACCATAGTTCATATGGAGTCTTTAAACTATTGACCCTTGCTTGCACTCTATTTTGTATGTAGACTGTAGTGTGAATAGCTTCTCTCCAATAGATATCTGGTAGATTTGCTTCTTTCAACATTATCCTTGCTACTTCCTAAACTATCCTATTCTTTCTTTCCACAACTCCATTCTGCTAAGGAGTCCTAGGGGTTGACAAATGCCTCTTTATTCCATGATCTTCACAAAAGCAATTAAACTCATTGGAGGTGAACTCACCACCTCTGTTAGACCTCATACACTTGATTTTCAGATCAATTTCATTTTCAACCATAACCTTGAATGCTTTAAAATTATCTAGAGCTTCTGATTTTTCTTTGAGAATAGTTACCCAAGTCATTCTAGAGTAGTCATCAATCAACAACATGAAATACCTGTCATCTTGAAAGCTTCTTACTCTTGTAGGTCTGCACAGGTTTGTATGCACCAATTGTAGAGATTCAATGGTAGAATACTCTTTGATCTTGAAATTCTTCCTTGTTTGCTTCCCAATCTGACATTCTTTACAGGTTGTGTTGATAGGCTTTATAATTCTTGGCAGATCTGTCACAACTTGAGTAGAGACGATCCTTACCAAGCTATCAAAATTGGTGTGACACATTCTTCTATGCCATAGCCAACTTTCATTAAATTGATTCATGAAACACATACCATTAGCACCTTTGAGCTGATATATTTTCCTTTTGTCCTTGTTCCTGTAGCAACTAGAGCTCTGGAGCTTTCTTTTTTGATTTCACAACCACCATCCTGAAACACAAGGTTATATCCTTTGTTACACATTTGCCCTACACTTAGAAGATTATGATGGAGACCTTTGACATAAAGAACATCATCTGCATTATTTTTTCCATCAAAATTGATTGAATCTTTTCCACAAATCTTAGCAGATGCATCATCTCCAAACTTAACAAAACCTCCATCAAACTTCTCAAGATTAACAAAATTATTATTGTCACTTGTCATATGATTTGAACACCCACTATCAGTTAACCAGTCATTCTCCTCTTCTCTCGCATGAAAAGTAGTTACCAAAGCTACTTTGATGTTGTGCCTTGTTTCTGGAGCAATTTCCTTTATGCATCTTTAAGAGTTAGTAGAATTATTTACAACATTCAATGCCATGAATAAGGATTCACTTTCATCATATGGATAGTTAGACTCATCATCAAATATGCTATCATTTTCTTTAACATAATAACTTTTCTTGAATGATTTTCCTTTGTTATCCTTGTATTTGTCACTTGAAATCTTGATCGTCAAACATTTTGAAGCATAATGACCTATCTTTCCATAGTTAAAGCATTTGAAAGGTAACTTACCTTTGTATTTTCCAAAGCCCTTTTTCAATCTACTCACAAAATTTTCTTCTACTTCATCAAAATCATCTAGATCTGACTTGTCATTCTTTTCTGTCTTGCTGGCTTTAAAAGTAGTTTCTTTTCTTAAATCATCTTGACCAAATTCTCTTATCTCAAAAATAGTTAAAGTGCCAAACATTTGATCCCTAGAATAATTATCCAAATTTTGAGTCTCTTCAATAGTAGAAAATTTAGCACTATAAGATTTTGGAAGAGTTCTTAGTACCTTCTTTACCACTTCACTTTCCCCGAGCTTCCCACCTAGACCATTGATGGAATTGACAATCTCATCAACTCTTTGCATGTAGCTTGCAATATTTTCATCCTCTGATATCATTAGGGTTTCAAACTTGGCCTTCAAAATCTACATCTTTACTTGCTAGACCTTGTCATCTCCTTCATAGGTACTTTCCATCTTCTTTTAGATCTCATGAGCAATCTTGTAGCTCATTGCCTTCACTAATTTAAAATTAGAGAGACTATTCAGAAGAGTACGCCTTGACTTGCCATTGATCTCATAGTCTTTAATCTCATCTTCATCCTTTAGACCATTGGTAGGTACATCATATTTTTTCTTGACTAACATCCATACACTATATCCTAATGAGATAAGAAAGATTTCCATCCTAGTGTTCCAAAAACATAATTTGTTCCATTAAACACTGGAACCTCAATACCTTTCCTGCGTGCCATCTAGATCTACCCCAAGAGGTTAAGATTCTCCAAGGGAACTAGCTTTGATACCAATTGTTAGTATGCACAGAACAAAATGCATTAATAGAATGTAAACATATGAAGTATTAATGCAAACACATCCAAACACATAAGAACACTAGATTTACATGGAAAACCCAAGAAGGGAAAAACCATGGTGAGGATTAACTCAAATATATGAATAGAAACACTGAATACAAATAGGCTCACTACCCAGAAGAAAGGCTCACTGCCAAGGGCTCACTAGCCAGAAGGACTCACTGTCAAGAAGAGAGAAGAATAGAAAAAAATTGTTATAGAGAGATTCACTATCTCAAGGCAATAGGAGAACTCCACCATTGCAACTTCTTACCATCCACAACCTTTGGCTCACTGCATCCAGTAACTTCAAGCACACTGAAATGTAGAAACCTTCTATTCATTGCATCTGGGAGTCATAAGTATTTAAGTTCACACTCAATTCACTACCCTTGATTCACATTCGCAATATCTTCTCTAATTTGCTCCACACAACTTCATCTTACCTATATACCATCCACAACCTAAAACAATCTTAATTAGGTCGGTCCTAATGAAACCTGTGCACCTCAAACGTACAACACCAGATAGGTTGGCACTAAACACTTCCATGGTGGAAAGAAGTGAAAGTAGACCATGCCAAGGGTTAGGACTCAAATCTATATCACCAAGTTGCTCATCACATCAACAATCCATGAGGTACCTCCACAAGTAGCATTAGCAAGCCAGGTTAGCCAAAACTGAGCTAACAACCACATCCATGCTTCTTGAAGTCCAAACATATCATACAGACCATAGAGAGACACTCCACAACATCCACACACCTTTCCATAACATTCAACACCATCAGAATCTTCTGTAATAGTACTATAACCACCTGAAACAAATAATGTCTTCATTATGCACATCAGGATGCACTACCACTGAACACCAACACAAGAACTGGACTTACAGAGCAACCCATCACTAGAAACTTCAAGGGAATGTAGATATAGAATTTATAAGCACATTTCCAAATCCATAGGACAAGAAGCCTCAATGCGGAGAAATGTGGAGCAATCTCATTTCTCCTAGATAGTCTTCTACACAGGAAAACACTCTGTCAAACACATCTTCCACTGTTACATGATCCAGAACTTGAAACTCTAGCTATAACACCTCTGAACACCTCTGATCAATACTTCCAAACTACACAAGCATATCTTCAACTAGAAAGAGATGCGAAGCACAACATTGAGCACATGCTACGCCCTTAATATTGGTGTACATAGGGTTATGAATAGTCAGCTTGTGGCTATCTTAACTCCTAATTAAGTCATATTATCATTATTATATTGTTATTTAGTTGTTTAGGTCAGCCTAAGGCTTCTATAGGGCTATCTAAGTCGGCCTGGGTGATATCCTAGGCATAAATAGGTATATATAGGAGGTAGTGAGTCTCATTTCACATCATATTGAGTATTGTGTTCTTACTAAAGACTATTGGAGGTATCCCCTTCGAAGAGGATTAGGAGGTTGCCCCCTCAAAGTGGCATATTATTATCAAGTATTTGCAGCATATTACTATTATATCAGATATTGTGCAAGTTGTTTCATTACAAGTGGTATCAGAGCATGATCTTGGCATCGTAGAGGCAAGATTTTTTCTCAACATTGGAGGTGATTTTGGGAAGAGCATAACTTTCATATTTTATTGAATTTTTTTAATATTTTTAAAGGGTTTTTGAAGACCACATTAAAGAAGATACAGTCTAGATTTCAGAGGAATTGAAGCAAAAATAAGCGAGTTATTGCAAACTTAGGGTTTCCAACAAATTCACTCTCAAGGTAGCAAATTTTCTAATTTTTTGGATTTTTTTCTGGGTAAGTGGTATCTTGGCCTTAGTAAGTCACAATAAAAATTTTAGAAAATTTGCATTTCATTTTTGTGATTTATTTCAAAAATATTGGTTTCCGTCATTATGGGGCCTACAACAAGAGGCAAAAAGAATGCTGCCACACCGGGGAAATCCTCTGATAAGGATGAGGAAATACTAGAGGATAGTAATCCCAATGAGGAAATAAGTAAGTTCAAGGAAGACGTTAAGAGGGATATGTGTGACCTAAGAGGAGATATATCAGATATACGAAGCATGTTAAGCACCTATATGAATGAACCAAGAAAGGAGTTCTCAAGCAACCAAGGTGAAACCTTCAAGTTGGCTAATAATGACACAAATTTTAATACTCCTATGGGATCTAGGAATTTTTTTCCAAAGGTGGATATGCGCAAGTTCGATGGTAAGGATCCTCTAACATGGATAAACCAAATGGAGAATTTTTTTGAAGTACATCAAATCCCATATGGACAAAAGGTCATGATGGCTTCCCTATATCTAGAACCAGATCAATTCATTTGGTATCGTTGGCTTTGTACTCATCGGAGAAAAAAGGGTCTCACCATCTCATGGTTAATTTTTACAGAAGAACTCCAAGCACAATATAGCAATAGTGTGACAGACAACTTCTTTAGCTAGCTTGCTAAAATTCAACAAACAGGATCAGTTAAGGATTATATTCAAAAATTCCAAAATCTATCCTTAAGAGTGGATACAATTACAGAGGAGAACTTGAATGATTTATTCTTGGGTGGTCTCAAGGATCACATTCAACATGAGGTACGCATGTTTAGTCCTAGCTCAGTAAATGAGTCTTTTATCTTGGCACGCAGGGTAGAGGAGAAGTATTTGATTCCTAGAAAGCAAGGGGCTAATATGACAAGAGAGAAAGGATATTCAACACCTTCTCTTCCTCAACCTACTAGGTTGACTCCACAACAAATTAAGGAGAAAAGAGCAAAAGGGTTGTGTTTCAATTGTGATAGAAAATACAGTCGAGGACATAAATGTAGTGAAAAGAAATTGTTCTATATTGAAGGTCCAAGTGAGGAAGAAGAGGAGGAACCCATATTAGAGGAGGATAGGGAGTCAAGTGAGGAATCACATGATTCTCAACCAATCATTTCTTGTCATGCACTCTCAAGTTTCAGTGCACCACAAACTCTCAAGGTAGTGGGTTTCTTAAAAAAGCAGAAACTAACGGTGTTGATCGACTCAGGTAGTACTCATAATTTCATCAACAAAAAGTTGGCAACTCGTCTAAATTGTTTTATATATCCAGCCCTAGAGTTTCAGGTTTTGATTGTAGATGGGGGTACAGTTAGTGGTTCGGGGAAGTGTCATAGCATTAAATTATCCATGGGAGATTATCAACTTGATACCCCAATGTATGCAATATCCATGGGTGCAGCACATATTGTTTTGGGAGTACAATGGCTTACTGCATTAGGAACAATTGAGATGAACTTCCAAGAACTGTTCATGAGATTTCAATCAGAAGGAAAGGTAGTGGAGCTAAGGGGGTTGAAGGCAAAATCCCCACAGATGGTAAGCTCTCATCAAATGCAAAAGTTGCTTAAGAAAGGAGAGGATGGATTTGTGGCCCAGCTATGTTCATCAGAAGTCTCTTAATCTAATGCTCCTACTCATCTAGATTTACAAGCAATAATTGATCGTCACTCAGTGGTTTTTGGAGATATGCCTAAAGGACTTCCTCCTAAGAGGGATCATGACCATGCCATACAACTAGTTCCAGGTAGCCAACCACCAAACATCAGGCCTTAAAGGTACCCACACATACAAAAAAGTGAGAAAAAATTGTTGAGGAGATGCTAGAGGTAGGAATTATTAGGCATAGCCAAAGTGCTTACTCCTCGCCTGTGGTGATGGTGCGTAAGAAGGATGAAACTTGGCGCATGTGTCAAGATTATAGAGTGCTCAACATGTACACCATTAAAGATAAGTGTCCTATTCCAGTCATTAATGATTTGATAGATGAATTGAATGGAGCTATGTATTTTACCAAGTTAGATCTTAGATCTGGTTATCACCAAATTCGGATTAAGGAGGAAGATATTTGTAAGACAACATTCTGAACTCATGATGGTCATTATGAATTTTTGGTGATGCCATTTGGCCTTACCAATGCACCATCTACATTCCAAAGTTTGATGAATTCCATTTTTAAGAAGTTCTTGAGAAAGTTTGTGTTAGTGTTCTTTGATGATATATTGATTTATAGCAAGACTTGGGAAGAACATTTGCAACATGTTGATCAAGCATTACAATTACTCAAAGATCATCAACTCTATGCTAAGCCATCCAAGTGTGCTTTTGGTCTTAAGGAGGTGGAGTATTTGGGACACATAGTTTCACATGAAGGAGTAAAGGTGGACCCTAACAAAATTAAGGCTATCATGGAATGGCCTATTCCAAAAACCATTAAGAAACTGAGGGGTTTCTTGGGATTGACAGGGTACTATAGAAGATTTGTGAAGAATTATGGTCGTATAGTAGCACCCCTCACCACTCTCTTGAAGAAGGATTCTTTTCATTGGAATGAGTCTGCTAATGTAGCATTTGAGCAATTGAAGGAGGCTATGTGTACAACTCTAGTGCTTGCCACTCTGGACTTCACCAAGGAATTCATTGTGGAATGTGATGCTTCTAGAAATGGGATAGGAGCAGTTCTCATGCAAGAAGGTTGACCAATTGCTTTTGAGAGTCGTCAATTAAAGGGTAAAAATCAGCTCAAACCTATTTATGAGAAGGAAATGCTAGCAATCCTTCACACAGTTAAACAATGGAGGCCTTATTTAATGGGCCGACACTTTAAGGTTAAGATAGTTCATGATAGCCTAAAATATTTTTTGGAACAAAGACTATCCTCTGAAGAGCAACAAAAATGGGTCACTAAGATGTTGGGATATGACTTTGAGATTGTATATAAGAAAGGGAAGGAAAATATTGTGGCTGATGCACTTTCTAGGAAGGATGAGAAAGATGAAGCCTTATTGTGTGCCCTTTCAATATTACAAGCAAATTGGGTGGAAGAAGCCAAAGCAAAGTGGCAAAATGATGTTGCAACAAATAATCTCATCCAACAATTAAAAAGTGATCCTTGTAGTTCAGATAAGTTTTGTTTGAAGGGAGATATTCTTTGGTATAAAGAGCGCTTGTATCTCTGCAAGAATTCCACTCTTAAACACAAGATTCTCACAGAGCTACATGAGTCCCCAGTTGGTGGTCATTCAGGATTTTTGAAGACATATCATCGGGTCAAGCAAGATTTTTTTTGGGAAGGGATAAAAGGTGAGGTGCAAAAATTTGTGGCTGAATGTTTGGTTTGTCAAAGAAATAAGGGGGAGACAATTAAGACACCAGGTCTCTAGCAGCCCTTATCTATTCCTAGCCAGCATTGGGAAGAGGTATCCATGGACTTCATCACAGAGCTTCCCAAATCTAAAGGTCATAATGTCATCATGGTAGTAGTTGATCGCCTCACTAAATATGCACATTTCATTTCATTATCACATCATTTTACAGAAAGTGCAGTGGCAAAAGTTTTCTTGGAGAATATCTAAAACCTACATGGTACACCTAAGGTTATTGTTAGTGATCGTGATCCTATCTTTACTAGTCACTTTTGGAAAGATTTATTCTCATGTTTGGGTACTCAATTGGCTCATAGTTCTTCATACCATCCTCAATCAGATGGGCAAACTGAGGTTGTTAATAAATGTTTGGAAGGATATCTACATTGTTTCACTTCAGAGAAACAATCTCAATGGGTAGATTGGCTACCACTGGCAGAATGGTGGTATAACACTTCTTTTCATAGCTCATCAAAAATGTCTCCATTTTTGGCACTTTATGGAAATCATCCTCCTTCCATCACATCATCATTAAAGGTGTCACCAAGAGTTCAGGCAGTAGAGGACCACTTGCTTCATCAACAACAGGTACTTTCAAGACTCAAGGAGAATTTAGCTATGGCACAAAATTGAATGAAACAACAGGCGGACCAACATCGTAGTGAAAGAAATTTTGAAGTTGGGGATTGGGTCTTCTTGAGATTGCAGCCTTATAAACAAATCTCAATGAAGCAACAAAAAAAGAATAATAAGTTGTCTCCAAGATATTATGGGCCATACCAAATCATGCAAAAGATTGGTAGTGTTGCCTACAAGCTAGAGTTGCCACCAACAACAAAGATACATCCAGTTTTTCATGTTTCTTGTTTGAAGAAGGTAATTGGGTAGAATATTCCTACTCAAACAGTACTACTAGAGCTCGATGAAGAAGGAAGAATAATTTTGGAACCAGAGGACATTCTTCAAACACGCACGAACAAGCTAAGGAATAGAACCCTCACTTAGTATCTCATCCAATGGAAGAATTTACTAGTTGAAGAGGCCACATGGAAGGATGAGGAGTTCATTCAAAAGAATCCACACTTGGTTAGCATTGAGGACAATGCTTCTTTGAAGAGGGGGGGTATGCTACGCCCTTAATATTGGTGTACATAGGGTTATGAATAGACAAATTGTGGCTATCTTAACTCCTAATCAAGTCATATTATCATTATTATATTGTTATTTAGTTGTTTAGGTCAGCCTAAGGCTTCTATAGGGTTATCTAAGTCAGCCTGGGTGATATCCTAGGCATAAATAGGTATATATAGGAGGTAGTGAGTCTCATTTCACATCATATTGAGTATTGTGTTCTTACTAAAGACTATTGGAGGTATCCCCCTTGAAGAGGATTATGAGGTTTTCCCCTCAAAGTGGCATATTATTATCAAGTATTTGTAGCATATTACTATTATATCCAGATATTGTGCAAGTTGTTTCATTACAACACATCTTTGTCACACTGCACACCTTTTTATTCAAATTTTCTCGAAAGTACTTGGAAACTAAGTGAACTACTTTCTAGAGGTTGACATCAATGACAACACTAGAAAGTTTCCAACAAATTATACATGCACTCAAGAAGTGGAGACATTATATTCTACCAAAGGAGTTTTTATTGTATACTGATTATCATGCTTTACAGTTCATAAAGAACTAGGGTAAGTTGAATGAGAGACACTTGAAATGGGTTGAATTTCTGCAGAGTTATTCTTTTGTTTTGAAACATAGGAGTACAAAGTCTAATCAGGTAGCTGATGCATTGAGTCAGAGATGTTTGTTGTTGAATGAATTGAGAGTGAATGTAGTTGGTTTTGATTCTATGTGGGAATTGTATGAAGAGGATGTTGATTTCAAAGAGGCATGGGCTTCTTGTATGAATCCAACAGAGAAGGATAGAATGCCATGGCTGGAGTATTTTATTTAGGAAGGTTTGTTGTTCAAAGGAAAAAGATTGCGTATACCTCAAGGGTCAATGAGGGATAATTTGATGAGAGAAAAGCATAGTGGTGGATTGAGTGGACACTTTGGTGTTGATTTAAAACATTGGTACAATTGAATGAAGTTTATTTTTGGCTTGGTATGGTTGTAGATGTGAAGAAATTGGTGCAAGGTTGTAGACTTTGTCAACATGCTAAGGGAGTAAGGTAGAATATAGGTTTGTATCAACCATTGCCTATACCAGAGAGACTGTGGGAACACGTATAAGTATGGATTTTGTTTTGGGATTGCCTCAAACACAAAGAGGTAATGATTCTATTTTTATTGGTATTGATAGATTTTTGAAAATGGATCAGTTTATTCCATGTCAAAAGAGTAATGATGCTTCCCACATAGCTACATTATTTTCAAGGAGGTAGTTAGGCTGCATGGTTTGCCTAAGCGTATTGTTTTAGATCATAATGTGAAGTTTGTTGGCCATTTTTGGCGTAACTTGTGGAAGAAATAGGGTACATAGTTGGGTTTTAGTTCAGTTTACCATCCTCAGAATGATGGTCAAACTGAAGTTGTCAATAGAAATTTGGGTAATTTGTTGAGATGTTTGGTAGGTGATAAACCAAACCATTGGGACTTGGTATTGGCTTAGGTAGAGTTTTCCTATAAAAATTTAGTCAATAGGAGTATAAGGAAAAGTCCTTTTCATATTGTCTATGGGTATAGCTCGAGAGATGTTGATGAGTTAATGGATAGTGCTGATTTGCATAGGAAGAGTGTAGTAGCTGAATATTTTTCTAAGGACATTCATGATTTGCATAAGGAAGTGAAAGAAACTTTGGAGAAGAGTGCCACTAGATATAAGGAGCATGCTAATATGCACAGGAGAGAGTAGGAGTTTTAGGTTGGTGATTTGGTATTGGCGCATCTACAGAAGGAGAGGTTCCCATAAGGAACATATAATAAATTGAAATGGAAAATTATAGGGCCTTGTAAGGTGTTGAGAAAGTTTTCATCCAATGCTTATGAGATTGAACTTCCAACAGGTATTGATATTTCTCCCATCTTCAATGTTGTAGATTTGTACATATATTATGAAGGAGAGTCAAGTACACAAGGGAATTCAAATTGAGATTTTTAGGATGTACATGAGTGGATTCTATTGATAACTGAGAGGGGGGGGGGTGAATCAGTTATCCTAATAATTTTAACTTTCTGTGCTTTCTTAACAGTTAATGTAACATCATATCAAATAAGCAAGCATAATCATGAAATGGAAATAACACCAATGACACAATGATTTTGACATGGAAACCCTGTTAAGGGAAAAAACCACGGGGTGATTAACCCAAGATATTATTCTCTGTTAGAAGAATAGAAGATACAAAAATAGCACTTGCCAATTAGGGCTCACTGCCCGAGCACACTGCTCATAAGAGGCTCACTGCCTACAAAAGACTTACTATATACATGAAGAAAACTTGAACTGATGAGAAGCATCCACACATGCTAAAGTTCAGTTCCGGTTAAGCTTAATAGACTGATCTGTTGCACTTCATTCTTTCTCTCCTTAAGTGCTGCTGTCCTCTTACATTCTGAACCTGTTTTACTGCTTGTTATCCTATTCTACTTTTATTCACACTTCCACTTCTTACACAACACACCTTCACATCTAAATCCGTCTTGTATATATATCCGCACAAGTGATTTCAACATTTTTCTAGTCGGCATCCGGAATAGTCAATATTATCTCAAACTTTAGTCTGTCGGCTGAATCCTTGCTTCCAAGTGAAGCGGATAAAAAAGAAACTTATAGAAGTCATCTAATAAGTCGGCCAATCATGAAAGATACCTTAGGAATCTTTATCACCATCAACATCTCATCCAGAATAACTTTTGATGCTCTACCTATCAGTTCTTCCTCTGTCTATTCTATCAAACTGGACCCTAATACTTGAATGCTTATATCTCTTTACTCTTTCATCAATGGAGGCTCACTTCCTAGAATCTATTAGTCAAGGTACTCCTCTTGACTTCCCCAAGTCCACACTTTCTAAAGATAGTTCCTTTGAGTGATCTGGACCTAACTGTCAAACCTTTCCACATACTCTGTTTTTGCTTACCGGACCACAACATTCTTCAATCTGACTTCTGGTATAGACACACCATGTCCTAGGGATGTGTGGGATGAACTTTGTTGCTATCAATGACAACATTCATGAATCCATATGGTGTCTCTTGCCAACAATCTTCCCCTTTGGCATTGATGGAAACACTTAGTGAAAAATGACTAAGTGTCACACTATACTCCCCCTTGGCTGATGCTCAGTCTCTATGTATATTTTTTGGAGCTCCCCCTTAGCTAGATTCAATATTTTTCACTGCTCATCACTCCCCCTTTGACATCAATGGCAAAGGGTAGGGTCCGCACACCAAAATTTGCAAAAAGTTAACTTAGTCGCATAAGTATATCATGCAGTTGCACTCTACATATACTTTAGTATGTCTGCAAAAGTGTTTTTCAATTGTACAACTTCGGTTGCCCAACTCAGCTTCATCCTGTCCAAAATTGATATGTGACCACTCAACAGGAATGCAAAAACTTTAGCCTTCTTCAGATCTGTTGGATCATTTGTCTTAGCGGTGGTTTGAGCATCACTTAGGGCCTCATGCATGGCCTCCAACTTAGGACTGATTATTCTTCTAAGCTGATTTAACCTGCCGATTCTATTTTTCTTTTCTTCCTCTAGCTTCTTAATTTCATCCAAGACTGCAATGGTCTGACATTCTTGATTTACTATGGATGAGGTAAACGGATCAAAATTTTGAGAAAGTTTTGTTAGTTGGATCTCCTATTCTTTCATTTTCTTCTCAATCTCCATTGTTGCTTTGGACCATGATAGACAAAATTTATATATTTCCCCGCCATCTTTACGAGCATTTTCTAAGCTCTTTATCCCTATATCTATATTTCTTCTATCATTTGATATTAGGCTTAGTACTTCATAGAATCTTTTATCCAAAACCTCTTTTCAGACCTTTTCCTCAGTTGATTTCTCTAAGGACTCAAAATGAGTGTTGACTGAACTAACAAGAGATTTAAGATTACCTGATGAGGAGGTTGAGTGATCCTTCTGAAAAGATGGCATGATATTTTCTAAAATGCCAGATGTAGCTTCTATTAGCTCACAATCTTCCATGTGAGACTTCAGGAGTTTTTCTTTTGCCTTTGCATTGGCAAATGAAGCTATCTTCATTGTTTGAACCGAGGAGAGAGAGTCAAAGTTAAATGGACCTTGAAGTAACTCCAGTTCATCAATCTCCAACATTTCTTTTGTCAAGAAGTCCTTGACAGTTTCTGCAGTGTCTCTTGCCAGAGACAAAGATTTCTTCTCTTCTGCACTATCACTTATGTTCTTCTCAGCTTGACTTTCTTCTATTCCTTTCGCTTCTTCTTCTTTCTCCTCTATTCTTTCTTCTCCTTTAGATCCAGAGACTATAGGGGAAACCGGAGGAGAGATATTTCTTTGTTCATGAGCCACCTCTTCTGGAGTAGAGGATTCTAAGCCCTTGTCTTTACCTTCACCGGAGTCCATTACTTCTTCTGTCATTGCCTCAGTAGATTCTTTTTCAACACTTGTAGCCGAGGGATCAACACCCAAGTCCTCTATAATAGGAAGGTTGAATCTTGAGTATGCCTTCCGCAGGATTTCTTTTGTTTCTTTTGCCACTTTATCAGTCTCTCTAAGCATGAGTTGATTCATTCTAGTCTTACTCCGGAACTCATCCTTGTAATCTTTGAAGATCATATCCATTTGTTTTGGAGTAATTGAAGGGTAGAGCTTAATAGCTATATGTTCTATGATTTCTAAGTCTTTTTCCTTAGCATTTTCTTTTCTCATTTCAAGTTCCTTTTCCAAACTTTTAGGAATTAGAGAAATTATTTCAATCAAGGCTTTATTGTATATGTTCAAGTACTTAACTGTGGCTTCGTCCAAGATTTTTCTATCTGGATCATTATATGCATCATAGAATTCTGTTATTGGGTTTCCATCCATAGTAATAGCTTTGACTACATCATCTGGGGACAGAGTGGGCTTTTCAACAAATTATTTTGCCTCTGCCACCTTATCTGCACCAGATACTTTCTTCTTCTTCTTTGTCTTCTTGATTTCTTCATCAGATTCTGTCTCTTCTTCATCTTTCTGACTAATATAAGACCTTGTGGCCTTTGTCTTAGTTCTTTTCTCTGCTTTACCAGATGATTTAGCTTCTAGTTTTGATGTTTTTGAGCTCTTGTCAGTGGTAGGAGTAGACCTCTTAGAGGATCTTGTCTGGGTGGGGGCTTCTACTGGACCACTTTCCTTTTCAACACCTTCCTTCTCTTTCTTTGCTCTTTCCATCTTCTCCCTATTGGCATCAAGTGCCTCTTTTGAGATGCCAAAGCTTTTGGCAATGTTTTCTACTTCTTTTCTTACCTTTCTTTTCATCTCTGGTTGCCTTAGCTCAATATGGATCTTCACACTTAATTCTTCAAAGGTTCCAAACCTTTCTGCCTTGGGATCCTTTAGTTTACTAAGCATGTGCTAAACATGCAGCTCTACGATTTTCTCATCCACCTCATACCCCATTGGCATGATCCACACTATTCTTGGTTCCACTGCCTCCATTAGGCATTGATCAGTCTCTACCATAAAGTATACTGTGTCTTTGTATTTCTCAACTAGAGATTGGGGAATTCTCTCTCTAGCTTGCATCATGTTCTGAAAGTTTTTAAAGAAACCCCAGAGAGCTGTGTTTTGTGCTTTGTCATCACCAAGTCCATGCAAATAATCCCTGATTTGTATGGCAATCGGTCTGTCATTCTGCCATACCCATCCACTAGATCCGGGTAGCTCATTCATAAAGTAGAAGAATAGACAGAGTATTAGACCACCAAATTTGAAGGAATTCTTCTTGTCCTTTATCTTCTGTAGGTTCTCCAAGAGTTGGTTTAGAAGGAGCTCACAAAGGTCATAGTCTGCATTTTTTCTCAACATTTCATAGGCAATATAGATAGCAGTTCTAGGTACTAAATTCTCCCTGCTAGAATGATATATCTTGTAGCCAATGATCATGGATGCAAACTTGACATCAGGATCAGTGATGTCATCTACTGTCATTGCTCTTTTATCAAACCTAGATCTGGTAGCCTCACTTACAGTCAGATTCTTGATCGATTTGAGAATAGGTATACCACCAGGTGAGTGCAAACCGGTAACTTCCCTAATGGAATCTTTTGTGATCTTGAATGGTCCATTCAACCACATGAAGTTGTCATGTATTCTACTCAAGACATACTGGACCCATTCGTCCTTAGCAAAGCAGGGGAAATGTATACATTGTGCAAAGTACTTCTCCCGGAGGGCCTTGTATTGGGGTTTGAGCTTAGATGAATCATCTATTAACTGTTTGTGTTAGATATCCCTCAATTTGGACTCTCGGAATTCTTCAATGTTTGCATGAATGTAAACCCTAATATCTTCTGTATGCAAGACACCATGCAGAACACTGGAAAAAGCTCCTAGGGGATCTACTTCCAAGGATTTGTAGGGATGTTTTTTGAATTTGGGGCGAGGCCTATCAGTGATCTTCACAATATTTGGAGTAGACATCTTTTAAAAAGATTTGTAGAGAGATATTTTAAGAATGGAAAATACCTTTTGCACCTTTCAGTTTCACGGAGTTAGCCGGATCGATTTCTGGATGAATTGACTTCTTCAAATGATCTTTGATGAGCTAGAGGAATTTTGTTGCAGAGCTTCTCTTTTCATTCCTTCTTGAATGCAGAATGAACAAATGCTTAATGAGAAAACCCTTATATTGCTTCGCAAACCCTAATGTCAAGTTGCAATAAATGCTCGACCTAAGTCATTCCGGTTTGCCTTATTTGGATGACTTGAAGAACCAGATCAATCTTGATCTTAAACATCTCGCAGATCTTCCAAATCTTAACCATAGTTTATTTGGATGTTTCTTTTATGAACCCTTTAATCCACAACTCTTCTTGTGCCAGTTCCAGCACCAATTGACTGGCTGGGGGAACAAGGTTTTCTTTGTGTCTCCCCCTGAACTAGAGCTCACTTTTTAATTTCTGGAAGGAATATCAGCACTAGAGTCTGGTGTGGATCCATCCCCTACATTTTTTGTACTTTTCTTCACCCAAATCTTATTCATCTCACTTTGAACTTCATCCGCATTCACTTTTTGTTTTCCCTTATCTTTATTCTGATTATGATATACCAAACCTCTTTTGTCCTGATTCTTGCTTCTACATAACTTTGCAATATGACCGGATCTATTGCAAATTTGGCAAACAACATTTCTTTGCATATTTGATTGATATCCTCTTGATCTGCATTGATTAGCCATGTGACCCATTCTATTGCACGCAAAGCATCTACCATTGAATGAATTGTTCATTTGCATATTTCTGCATTCATGAGATTTGTGACCATACCTTTTGCAATTAAAACACTATTCGGAGAAGGATGTATTAGTCTGATTTATTCTCTTTTTGCACTGATTAGCTCTATGACCAAAGTTATTGCAGTTGTGGCAATATCCATTGAAGGATGGATATCTTTGAGCATTCGGCTGCCTTACCGGAGGTCTTCTAGGCCTGTTCCTTGGATTTTCTGATCTAAGAATCTTTTGACCGGATCCAGAGCTTTCTCCTTTCTCATGTCCCAAACCACACTTGTCATCTACCCTCTTTTGACTTTCAAGAAGAAATTCAAGTTGAGAAGAACTTATCTTGAATTTCTCTTTATATTCATTTGTTGTTTGAAGATCCCTTTTAAGAGAGACAATTTGATCCTCAAGTTTTTCTTCATTATCTTTAGCATCTTCAAGATCAGATTCAAGATATCTGATAATTCTATCCATCTTGTGGGAATCTTCTGATTTCTCCTTGAGAGATTGTCTTAGATCATCTTTAGTTTTTCTTTTCTCTTCAACCTCTTGGGTAAACTTCATAACTCCTGATTCCATTTCATGTCTTACCATAATGATTTCTTTTGATAAATTTTCACATAACTTGGTTTTCTCCTTCAGATCTCCATTTGTATCATTGGCTTCACCTTGACTTGCCAATTGTTGAAGTACCTGCTTTCTCTTTTTCATAGAGAGACTTAATTTGTCTTTTAGTTCTTTTATGAAATCATCAGCCTATTTGAGTCTTTCCTTTAATTCATTGACTTCAGAGTTTGACTGCTCAAGATCATCAAGGGTATTCTTAAGTTGCTCCCTTATACCATATACATCCATTTGAATTCCTAGATCTTCCTCAAGCTATTAGGCTCTGTTAGGAGGAACTTGGCTCTGATACCAATTGTTGATAACTGAGAGGGGGGGTGAATCAGTTATCCTAATAATTTTAACTTTCTGTGGTTTCTTAACAATTAATGTAACATCAGATCAAATAATCAAGCATAATCATGAAATGGAAATAACACCAATGACACAATGATTTTGACGTGGAAACCTTGTTAAGGGAAAAAACCATGGGGTGATTAAACCAAGATATTATTCTCTGTTAGAAGAATAGAAGATACAAAAATGGCACTTGCCAATTAGGGGTCACTGCCTGAGCACACTGCTCACAACAGGCTCACTGCCTACAAAAGACTTACTGTATACATGAAGAAAAATTAAACTGATGAGAAGCATCCACACATGCTGAAGTTCAGTTTCAGTTAAGCTTAATAGACTGATCTGCTGCACTTCATTCTTGCTCTCCTTAAGTGCTGATGTCCTCTTACATTCTGAACCTGTTTTACTGCCTATTATCCTATTCTGCTTTTATTCACACTTCCACTTCTTACACAACACACCTTCACATCTAAATCCGTCTTGTATATATATCCGCACAAGTGATTTCAACATTTTTCTAGTCGGTATTCGGAATAGTCAATATTATCTCAAACTTTAGTCTGTCGACTGAATCCTTGCTTCCAAGTGAAGCAGATCAAAAAGAAACTTATAGAAGTCATCTAATAAGTCGGCCAATCATGAAAGATACCTTAGGAATCTTTATCACCATCAACATCTCATCCGGAATAACTTCTGATGCTCTGCCTATCATTTCTTCCTCTGTCTGTTCTATCAAACTGGACCCTAATACTTGAATGCTTATATCTCTTTACTCTTTCATCACGGGAGGCTCAATTCCTAGAATCTATCAATCAGGGTACTTCTCTTGACTTCCCCAAGTCCGTACTTTCCAAAGATACTTCCTCTGAGTGATCCGGACCTGACTGTCAAACCTTTCCACATACTATGTTCTTGCTTACCGGACCACAACATTCTTCAATCTGACTTCTGGTATAGACACACCATGTCCTACGGATGTGTGGGATGAACTTTGTTGGCATCAATGACAACATTCATGAATCTATATAGTGTCTCTTGCCAACAGATTCATCAATTGCCAGAGAAGACATTTGAATAGGTAGATAGGGTGATTGATTCCTGAGAGGCCAAAAGAACAAGGTGAAATGAATACATGTAGTATCTTGTCTGTTGGAAGGATAGGCTAGCAAATGAAGCCTCTTGGATGCAAGTTTCAAAATTGGTTAAGTATGGGATACACATTCCAAACTTACCTAAATTTTCATGAGTTGTAGCCTCATGGAACCTTTCACTTACCTAGTGTCTCTAATGTAGGAGCATATAGGTTCATGAGTGATACTACATCGCCATTTTTTTTTATGTTTCTAATCTTTTTTGTTGTTTTTTTTCTATTGTGTTGTAGTGGTTTTACCCAAGAGAAATTTTCCATGAATTTTGGCTAAGTTAAGTGCGTTTTGGGCCATGTTTTAAACTTCTGATTGGTAGCTTTCATAGTTCATGAACCGCTTGGTTCACTGACATCAATTCATGTCGATGCCTTTTTGCCAATTGACTGCTTTGAGGAATACTTCTTTGTTATCAGTGAAGAAAGAAGTTTGGAAACTTGTTTTTGTATCGTCAAGCCTTTGTATCACCCAAAACGAAGGTTCATGAACCCTTTGGTCCACCGATGATTCATACTGTTGATAAAGATTTTTCAAAGGGAGTTCAAAGTTTCTTGAACTGCATGTGTTAGTGTTATGGGTCAATCCATGTGGTCACATGTGTCATTAATTTATTGCTTCACGTTCCTTTATTTTTTTGCATGCCCATGTTTATTAGTCTGATCCAAATTCATGAGGTTGCGTGGTGTTGACACATGTCACACTGGATAGTGTCTCAAGCACATTGTTAGTAAATGAGTCCTTTCCACTTGGCATCGTCTTATTGCATTACATGAATCCTTCATTTTGTGAGCTTCATAAAGTGCCTTCAAGAAGTGTTTGTGAAATGTGGTGTCTAAAGTTTGTGGACCTACCAAGTTTGACACATGGCAATGTCTTATTACATCATGTGAATCCTTCATTTCATGAGCTTCATAAAGTGCCTTCTGGAAGTGTTTGCAAAGTACAATGTTTGAAGATTGTGGACCTAACGATGTTGACATGTGGCATTATTTTATTGCATTGCATGATTTTCATCTTTCACAAGTTTCATAAAGTGTCTACAGAGGGTGGTTGCGATATGCGATATGTGATGAAATTTAAGTCCATATTCACTATAATACATTGTAAGGTGGATGTGACATCAAATGTTTCATTGGAGATATCGACTATTAAGTTTTCATAACTGAAATATGGCAATTGTTCAACTTCTACCTAGAAATATATAAATTGATTCAGTGTTCTTTGTTTGGGGGTTTGGCCATCTTGGAAGATAATGTGATGAATGATTGTACTTTCTAAAGAAGATTGTACCCATGGATAATTCCATTATTGCAAATAATAAAACATTTAATTCTATTTTATGAATTCTTGTGTGTGTGTGTATGTTGATTTTCTACTCATCCTGATTGTCTGATAAGGCACTTAGGGTTTGTCCTATACCAGGTTTTGATGAAGGGTAATGATTTGGAAGGAGGATGTGAGTGGAGGAGAAGGAGATTGGGGGGAAATATTGAACAGAAAAGAAGGATAGAATTACAGTTCTATATTTTGAAAGGCTTCTGTTGAACAATCTTTCTCCTCTACATTTTAATAGGGTCATGATTATTTTTAACTCCAATGAATATCATCTATTTGAGATATTTGATGGACATCCTTTACCATATTTTAAAGTTCACATTACCATGACTAAGGGAGAATGCTTAAATGGACTACATGGATAAGCTGTGCATCCACCAAATGCATTTACTTGAAATTTTTTATTAATTCCCCCAACCAAATCTATTTATATGTATTTTACCTTTCAATTGATCTACATAGTGTGTAAATTGTAACTAATACATAATGTGAGAGCACATCTCTTTGAGGCCTTTTGACAAGTAGTTCTCAAATCTTTCTATTCTTGTTTTCTTTGGCTACATGGTTGCTAGGGCCATAGTATTTATCTATGCTTATCAATTTTGCATACATTGCTACTAAGGCTTAGGAAACTACAACATCTCTTGAAATAACTTTATCTTGGTGTTTTGATTTATGTCCATACTTTATTTCAAGTATAAATCAGCTTGAAATTTGTAGTTGTTGCTTACCATGAAAGTCTTTATTTTGAGGCATTTTATCTAATAGTTCACATGTTGTGCATAGGATTTCACCTTCTTAAGAATCTTTATCCAACATCTCATAAGATTTCTCTATATTTATGTGTTTTACATACATGTCTAAGGCTGTTGCAACTACAACATCTAGTAGAATTTCTCTATCCTTTATATTTGTTATAGATTCAACCTATTCATATGTTTATAAATATTTATCATTAAGTGTTAATATCTACAATAATGTTAATCATCATTTGGCCTCATAATAGTGAAGTTGAATAATAATCTTTGTATAAAAATAAAGAGCAACAAAATAAATAAAATAAAATAAATATATATATATTTTTAAAAAAGTAAAAAAATAAATAAATAAAATAAATAAATAAATAAATTAAAAAAATAAAAATAAAGAGAAACTTGTTTATGTTAATATAGTTTTTGATTAAAGGGGTAAAATGAGTTTTGAAGGGACCCCGAAACCTTACAACCAAAAGATGCCCCAAAGATTATACATGGTAGGATAGTAGCCAAACATCAAAAAACATAGAAGAAAGAAAAAGAGCCTAGATATATTAATAAACTATACTAACAAAAAACATACTATAGCCCACCATCCACCCATCCACCTAGTACCCATTAGCATGATCACATACTCTTAAGAGTTTTTACGGTAGCCAGCTCCTGCTTGTAAAATTCTTTGTGAAGTTTAGCAAAGCCGAGTAGCTCATCCGTTTCCTCCTGGAAAGTATTCCTTTTATTGCCTCTGATTCTAGAACTTGGACCCCCTATTCAGTGCTCTTGCCCTATTTTCCTTTGTTACCAGTATTTTGTTGCTTACCTTCAGCATCTGTTTCTTCCCCCTTACCAATGATGTGTTCCTCCTTTAGCTCCTTAAGCTTCTCTATAAGAATATGAATGCCTTCCATGCTATTTTGTATGGTGCACTTGCTAATTTCAATCATTCTTTGTAGGTTTTTCTTTTGAATTTTAGCTCAAGTGGGTATCATGATCCTGACTATGAGACACCAGATCCTTCTCCAATTGGTTGACCTTCGGAATGACCTCCCAGGACATCTAAATTTTCTTATCCATTTTATCATCTATCTCCACTCCCCTCCCCATCCTTTGCTGAATTACAGTTATCTTGATATTGATCCTATTTATCTTGATAAAAAACCATTTAGTTAACCTGTGTTGGTCAGTAACAACCTCCTTTACCATATCCAGAGCATCAGATAGCTCTTCCCTATTCGAGGTAGAAGACACAAGGAACTGAATCTTCTCAGGGAGCTTACTATAGGGATTTGGAATAGGGAGAAAAGGGACACCAATCTTAGGATCCTCCATAAACAAACCCTTGACATTCTCACATTCAGGGTTCTCAGCCCTCCCCATTTTCAACTTTAGTTTGTGAATTGTCTTGCCTCTCTCACTAGTGTTCTTCTTCTCAAGGTTCTCCATATCATCCTGGCTCTACTTGCCCTTCTTCTTTTTACCCTTCTTCTGATTACCCCCTTCTCCATTAATCCTTCATCTCTAGTTCCCTCCCCGGTATAATCAGTAGACCAAGAGTTTTCCCCTGTTTTGCCCTGTTGGGTTGGAGTTTTCTTCTCACAAGTTCTCTTACATTTTTTAAGGTTACCCTTCTCCTCTACTTCAGAGGAATGAGGAGTAGAGAGAACCTCCACAAAGTCAACCTCCATAGCCCAATCAGGGTTTGTATCATCTCCCCTAGTGTCACTTTTCGCGGATACAAAATAATCAACAATGGGGACTTTGCAATTTTTCTTAGCACTTCCCTTCACCTTATTTGTAGGAGCCATGTCTTTAATATGCCCCATGATGAGAAAAATTAAACCCTCATTCATAACAAGTATCCTAGGGTTTCTCTAATGTTCTTTTATAGAAAATTCCATGCAAGATAACAAGTAGAATGGAAAAGAAACAAGTAAACAATGCCTGAAATGGTTTGGAAGTATGAAGTGATAATTGTAAATAGTAGTGAACCTACCTTCCAGGGTCACATAACTCATGAGAATCTCAGCAACTCCCCCAAATGGGTAACTTGGTAGATTTTCTCTCATAACTGCCAGTGTTGAATTTAACTAGCGCATTCCTCTCATTGCCTTTAAAGAAAGCTTTCATCCCTTCTCCCACTTTCCTGTCCCTAAAGAACTTCCTTCCCTCCACAGACACCCAACTATAAACTCTTCTGAGATTTCAGTTTCAATGCCATATGCTCTCAGTTTACTTCCTCGCCACCCTTTAGCAAACATATTAACAGCTACAGGATCCAAGTCATGCAACTTCTCCAAGGGGGACAAGCCCCCCTTCGTACATGATTTTCCATAGATGGGGCCGCTTGCAGACCCCATCATTGGAACAAGGCTTAATCCTATTTCTGTCTCCTCCCATATCCGTCTCTTTTCTAATGTCTCTCTTAGAAGACTCTAGCGTTTGCTTAAGACAAACCACTTTCCATTTTCTAACTAACAAGGTGTTTTCCTACCCAAAAAGCATGCGAGGAACTGGAGAGTAATCATGAGATTAACTCTTGGATACAATGTTTTAATTATTATGATTACCTTCATTAATCACAATTTTTTTTCCTTACTTGGCATTTCTGAGTGGCTTTCATACCTTATGATGTCACGGGAAGTCACCCCGTAATTGGCAATCACGTCAGCCAACCCATTTCCTTCCCAAAAAATATGGGATACTAAAACATTCTCAAAGGATTTTATCATATTAATAGAATACTTTATAATGTTTATGTTAATATAGTTGTTCATAATTACAATCATCATTTTAAACCCCTGTTCATAATTATTAACAACAATATAAACATTGTTCATGATTATGGACAACATTATAGGGTTAAAAATCAATTCATTATTAAAGCTATTGTAATTTTGGACAACAATAATAACCATTGGGGAATTGGATATATGCCATAGTTGGCTGTATATAACATTACTTCTTATGTAGAGTGGTTTACACTCATTACTTTAATTATCTAAAATTGTGAACAATGGTTAGAGTGGTTTACACTCATTACTTTAATTATCTAAAATTGTGAATAATGATAATAACCATTGTAGTATTGAGATTTTACCACTATGGGTTGTGCGTTATGTTATTAATTGTGTAGGGAGTTTTATAGACATTATTTTGGTTGTTCTTGACTATGGACAATGATAATAACTACCTTACAATTCATTATTTTTTATACTAATGACCGTACAATTCACCAATAATAATGAAAAATAATTTAGCTTTGTTACAGAGGCTATTTATGATTGTATCCAACTTTGTTGTATGAATGTACAAGTATATGAGTGCAAAAAATGCATGCACATAGAACTTGATTAGCATTTGTTCTATTTACTCATGAATAATATGTGTGAATATGACTCTTTATGACTATATATCCAATATTCAGAGTTATGTATGATTATAATTATTGAATGACTTAATTGAACAACCATGCATCAGGTTGATCCTACATAAGGTGAGAAGAAACATTACGACAATCAGGTATATGAGTCTTCAATTAAGTCATATGGTCACTTTATTTAAAATTACATTTATAAAATAGTAGAAATCTAGAGTACAAATAGTAAACTCGAATGATTTTGACTTAGGGACAAGGTAGATTGGAGTTTAAGACTGGTTATGATAATTTAGAAATGTATATCCTGAATTGCATCTTTTATATCTAATAAAAATTAATCATGATCTTATATTGAGTCAACATGGGATAGTAATGTGTGAACATATGACCCACATATCTATGAAACAAAATGTCAATAAATAAATGCTTTGGTCAAAGTAGTGTAATAGCTAAATGCATTATTGGTTCACAATACTTTGAAGTTTGCATATTAGTTGGATGTCATACTTAGCTAGAGGGCATCTAGGGTTGTATGATAGATTGCATGGAATTGTGTTAGTACTCTTTACACTTGGTTCTCAGAATGGTCAAGGTATTTTCCAGATACCATTATTTGTTACTTTTGTTGAAGGGTCAAACCACTTCTAGTAAGAAAATGTGTGGGGACCATCAATCCATGGTTGGAGGTAAAGCGTTCAGATGATGCTCTCCCTCCATACATCTCGATAGATGCCATGGAGCTTGTACTTGGTGATAGTATATATGAACATGCTATTATATCTATCAGAGTTCGAATGTATAATTGTATGAGAAACTTGAATGTAATCAATAATGATAGTCTTATAGATGATTTATATATCTTGTACTACTTTTAAATCATTGTAATGGTTGCTTGTTGAAGATAATATACATTAATAGATTCCCTTTCTTTGTCATACTATGGGATGTAATGGTGTTAACATTAAAGAAAAAGAATATTATATATATTCTTTTGAAATTTTTTGTGTTTTTGAAATTTCTATAATTGACTAAGTCAAACATGCAATTTATTTTCATAGTAAGTGTTAGGTTGTTACACCTAGGGCCTAAATTTGATGGTCATATAGTTATATTTAGACTTTTTTGCTGTAAAATATAGTCAAATTTTTAAAAAGATTGTATCATATGAAAAGTGAAATTTTGGATAGACTATCAAAATTTATATAGAATTGTGATGATATATATATTTGGGTTATATATACTTTTACTTAGTACTTTAAGGGCATCTTTGAATGGATAACTATCATTAAAAAAACTTCTTGACACGCAAGGTCAACCATCAAATTTGATGGTCGTATAGTTATATTTAGACATTTTTGCTGTAACATATAATCAAATTTGTAAAAAGATTGTATCATATAAAAAGTGAGATTTAGATAGACTATCAAAATTTATATAGAATTGTGATAATATATATATTTAGCTTATATATACTTTTACTTAATACTTTAAGAGCATCTGTGAATGATAACTATCATTAAAAAAAATTCTTTAACACGCAAGGTCGACCATCAAATTTAGGCCTGGTTACACATGACCCGCTATATCTAATGTTCAAAGCATGCCCAAAATACTTGTTATGTGATGACAATTACAAGCAATAATTGACTTACCATGGCAATCATTTATTTTTTATTTATATTTATACTATGAATACGCATTATAACAAATATATTGGCGTATGTGGAAAGGAGCAATATAAAAGGCTATTAGTTTCAGCATACGAAAATTGGTGAATATTGTGCAATGACCTAAAATGCTGGCCGAGATGGGCATTCAGGTCTGGGAAAATATTGGCAGTAGTCATACACCATGTAATGTTTTTGCACATAGTCATTCAGGTCTGTTTTCTGTTGAGGTCCGGGAAAACCAAGCAACCATCAGCGGCAAAGATTAGTGTAATATTATGAACAAGGATTAGCAATGCTAATGAAAAGGCCGACATGAATTGGAAAGCCATATAGAAGTTGGAGACTGTGTATACTTATTAATGGGCTTCAGATGGCTTGGTGTTTTGTTTAAGCGTTATGTATATATAGGTGGTGGTAGAGAATGGGGAAATCGTGAAGCAGTAGTTGATTCAGTTGGTGTGCAAAATACGACAGCAAATGGAAACAAAATTTCAACGAAAAGGCAGATAGTGTGCAACTTCAATAATGGTTTGTGCTTTACCCAGCGGTGCCATCACATATCGTTGTTCTGGATCAAACTTTTCCTGTCTTTCATACTTAACAAGGGCTACTACCGCTTATGCCGCACTAAAAATCTGAAACACATATATACGTAATCATATTCTTCCTCGTTTTTCTTCCGTTTGCCTGGAAGAACTCTGCAAATTTACTCTCTCATATTTAACCCAAGCAGATTTTTTCAATATCTGGTCTGTGAGAAATCGAACATGGTTATGTTTGGCATGTTGGACAAAGGTACTCACGATTTTCATGCTATAAACTTTGCTTCTTACTCAAGTTTGATGAAAAAGTACAGAGAAAGGAAGATAGATTTAGATCTCATTTACTAAAATGAGGAAACTACCTAGAAGAACAATTGCTTCGCTAGATTGTAAGAAGGTTTTGAGTTTCACAGACCTAACTTTATATGTTCAAACTTTTCCTTTTGTGATTTCATTCTATCAATGCACTCTTTACCATTTTTTCTAAAATATATTAACGAGGGCCAAAACTTAAATTTGAATTTTGAATGTTTAAAGGTCACTTTTGATTTTGTGTCTCTGACTTTACCACTTAGTTTTGTGATTACATAAATGAATATGGGTAAGGAATGGATGAACTGAAGGTTGATAGGGTAGTTGAAATCAAGTGCATATCATGTTATTTTCTAACTTTCATATTAAATTCCACTAATATGATAGTCATTGTATTAAGGACAACCCATTCAAACTGAATCCAAAATGGAAGGGGAAAAGTGGAGGATATGCAATTTTCACCATTAGATTTTGTCCTGAATTTGATTTGTATGTGAAGTTATATCAAGATGCATGACAAACCAAGAAAATTAGTCAACATGAAAGTGCATATTTAAACACTCATAAAAATGATATAGAAAAGGAAGTTGATTATGTGTACTCTCCTTGCAATGAGTTCTCTATCTTGAAACTCACAAAATAGAAAAAGGATTTTGAAAGACTAGCATTTGTTAAGCATTTGAAAATAAGCATAACTAAAATTTACTTGAACAATCTATGGGAAAAAAAAAAGTATTTGTGCAAGAGATATTACAAAAGAGTAATAAAAGAATGGTATGCAATCAGAAATTTCCTAGCGAAAGTGATATAATTCCATATGGAATGGGTGTGAATATGAGGTAGTCACCTTAACCATACACACCAAAGGAATTCTAGTGACATTATATGCCCCCAGTAATTGGTTACATATAAAGGATGCAAGGAATTGGAGTAAGATGAAAATATATAAAAAGATATCATCATAAGAAACACAATAGTCATGTAAAAGAGTAAAGATATCATTGTGTCATAGAAATGCAACAAGACAATAAGATAAGATGTAATAATGTATAGCATCTATAAAGATGGGAAATAAGGTTCACCCATTGTTTCCCTCAATGAGGGTGATAAATAACTTATAATATTGGGTCATAACATGATTGTGTGTCCCACTTGTAGAAATAGGGAAGAAAAATGAGTTTTGGAAGATAAAAATCATTGAACACCTTCAAATGAAGAGTTTTCTTTGAATGAAGGCCATTCATTTGAAGATAAAATATCTACCAGATGTAAATAGGGTTCAAATGAAGTAGGCATTGGTTTGATGGAAGGTTTTTCTCCCATTTCCTATAGGGCTTTTAAATGTCACATGTTTAAAATCCCTATAGGAATAGATCTTCAATTGCAGGTACCTTCAAATGAAGGACCTTTGATTGAATCTCCCTCATTTGAAGGTCCTTATGTTGCCCTCCTCCTTTTAACTTAAAATGAAGGACCTTTGATTGACACTCCTTCATTTGAAGATCCTTATGCTGCCCTCCTGCTTTTGCTCACCTTGTTTTCAAAAAAATATATTTTGCTTCGAACTAATGCTTCAAGCTATAAGCACTAAAAAGACACATAGGCCTAGGCATAATAGTCTGATGATGATATAGGGGTCCTAATCATATCCACGTAGGTGTGAATTACACTACTCCAAGCAGTTTCACTCTAGTTGAAATGTCTCATTGTGTTTTCCCTCCTTAACTATTCTTTCCAAACCCTCCCAACTTTCCCAAACTTTCAAATTACCTAACAAAGCCTTTCAAATCCTCTTCCAAAGGGTGACCCCTTTGAACTTCTAGGTCACCTAGATGACCCATCTATTATGATTTTTCATGCTACACTCAACTTTAAGGGGTGACATGGAACCTAGTAATGTAGGAGCATCTAGGGTGTATGAGCAATCTTGCATCAACCAAAAATAAAAAATAAAAAATGTGTTGTTTCTTTTCAATAAGGGCTAAATTTGGCAGGGTTCCTATTTTTAGTAAGTTTGCATTTGTGCACGATTGGATACAAAATCTTACACGGACCTGCAGAATGGTGAATTGAAGCTAATGGTGAAGAAATCACTTCAATATCATTTGTCATTTGTAAGATATTAAAATTTCAAATTCCAAAAATCCTATTGAAATATTCAAAGTCAAATTCCAAGTAATCTACCTATAGGTAGCACCATCATCTTTTCAAGAACTTTTTGAAAAGGTATTATAATTGAAAATCCAATGGTTGGATCGAAAGTTATGTCCCTGCGAAGTTGACCTATTTTTGGAGGGAGATGCAAATTTTGAAATTAAGCTAGTGGTCACCAAAAAGGGCTATATATAACCATTTTTGGGAACCCTTAGGGCATTAGAGTTAAGGGGGAAGGTGTAGAGTCAAGAAAGACAGAAAATTAGAAACTCTAGTTGATTTTGGAATTACAGAAGGCTGAAGATTGCAGAGTCTTAAGAGAGAGAGAGTTGTAATGTGTTGCAACCTGTAGGGGATTCATCCTCTAATTGTGTTTGAGCTTCTGTAATGTAATGTTTTGCCCATATTAATAAAATATCATTCTATTTCTATGTTTAATTTCTGTTATTGTGTGTTTTATGATTTACCCCCTTCATCAAGTGGTATTAGAGCAAGGGTTCCTAAGTGTTTAGAGAGATTGCTGACTATGAGGTAGTTTGCACCAGGACCTGAGGTTGTGGGTTTACTGCAGAGATTAAGATGCCTCCACGAAGAAACCATGGTGGGAGGAATGCTTTGATGGAAGAGGGTTTTAGAGCCCCGCAAAGACAAATCAATGCATTGCAAGAGGCGCTGCGAAGAGGGTTCGAGCTGAGAAGGAGAGAGGAAAGTGAAGATGAAGTTGAAGAAGAGCTATCTGAGGAAGAACAAGAAGTTGCAGGAGATCCTGCAGAAGTTAGGTTGTTGAGGGCCATTTCAAAGATTGGAAAGAGGTCTAGGATCGAAGTTGCTACCTATTTTGGAGATTTGAATTCGGAACAACTTATTGATTGGATCAATTATATGGAGGAGTATTTCGAGTATGAAGATGTGGAAGAACCCGAATGGGTCAAGTATGAAAAGAAAAAGTTGAAGGGCCATGCCAGTATTTGGTGGAAGGAGGTCTAGTTAGAGGGAAATAGAAGAGGAAAAGCAAAGATTACCAGATGGGATCAGATGGTGGAGAAATTGAAGAAGCAGTTCATTCCTGTGGACTGTGACATGGAGTTACTGAAGAAGCTGCAAGGATTGAAGCAAGGTAACAAGTCTGTTAAGGAGTATACAAAAGATTTTTATAAGTTCACTATTAGGAGAAGCGATGGAGAGGCCAACAAGGAGAAGATAGCCCATTACATTAATGGGTTGAGGCCAAGTATTCAAGAAGAGTTGAGCCTGGTTAGAATGACCACCATAGAAGATGCGTACTAGTTTTCCTTGAAGGTGGAAGAGAAGCTGAATAAGAGATTTGAAAGCAAGCAAAGGGGAAGAGGTCAAGGTGGAGGGACTGGTGGAAGACCCTATGGAGGCCGAAATGAAGATCCAAAGAAAAGTGAAGAAGCTGGAACCAGTCAAAATTAGAGAGGAGATAATACCTACGGCCCTTGTGACCAAAATAATGGTGAGCAAAGAGGAAGAGGAAGAGGTAGACCTGGGCAAGGACCTGGAAGAGGAGGTTTCAGAGGAATATGTTTCCAATGTGGAGAAGAAGGGCATCGAGCATACGAGTGTCCACAACATCAAGGAAGGATGAATAGACGACCTGAAGGTAATGCACAAGTTACACATGTGGATGAAGATGCATAGTTTGAGCACTCTGAAGATGTAGAAAGGGGAGAAACCCTAGTTGTTAGAAGAACTTTGTTGAATGAGGAGAAAGAACGCAATCAAAGGAAGAGTTTATCCCGCACAATGTGCAAATGTGAAGGTAAGTGTTGTGATATTATTATTGACAGTGGAAGAACTGATAATCTTGTTTCAGAGGAGATGGTTGACAAGTTGAAGTTGACAAGAAGAAAGCATCTGCATCCATACAGATTGCATGGTTGTAGAAGGACCATAGAGCTTTGGTCAATGAGCAGTGTTTAGTGAAGTTCAAGATTTGTGACTACCATGATGAGGTGTTGTGTGACATCATACCGATGGATGCATGTCATATGTTATTGGGGAGGTCATGGTAGTATGATAGGAGCACTGTCCATGATGGCCATACAAACACATACTCCCTAACAAAGGATGGAGTCCGTCATAAGTTGAAGCCCTTGAAGGAGGTGGAAGAAAAGGTATGTAGTACTACCAGAATTTCCTTGGTAAATGGTAGAAAGTCTTTGGAGGGTATGAAGCATGAGCATCATTGCTTTGTATTGATTCCTAAGATTAGTCAAGAGAAATGTGAAGATGTACCAGTAGAAGTCTCATAAATGTTGGAAGAATTTCAAGATATTGTCTCTGATAATGTACCAGAAGGTTTACCACCAATGAGGAAGATAAGTAATCAAATGGATTTGATACCAAGAGCTAGTTTTCCAAATAAGGCAGCCCATAGAATCACTCCAGCAGAGAATGAAGAGTTGAACAGACAAGTTCATGAGCTGTTAAGGAAGGGACTGATAAGGGAGAGCCTAAGTCCATGTGCAGTACCTGCAATACTAGCACCAAAGAAAGATGGAGAGTGGAGGATGTGTACAGATTCCTGAGCTATCAACAAGATCACAATCAAGCACAAATTTCCATTTCCTAGAATGGATGACATAATGGATTGTTTGAGTGGAGCCAAGTACTTCACGAAGATTGATCTGAAGAGTGGGCATCACCAGATTCGAATCAGAGAAGGAGATGAATGGAAGACAGCCTTCAAGACAAATGAGGGTTTGTATGAGTGGTTAGTCATGCCATTTGGGCTAACCAATGCACCGAGCACATTCATGCGGCTCATGAACGAGGTACTGGAAGAATTTTTGGGAAGTTTTGTTATTGTTTATTTAGATAACATTTTAATTTTCAGTAAGACTTGGGATGAGCATTTGATGCATATCAGAAGAGTTTTAGAGAAGCTAAGGGAGGAGAAGTTGTTGATCAATCTAAAGAAATGTAGTTTTGCAAAGGAGTTGTTATACTTGGGATTTGTTGTCTTAGAGGAAGGTCTTAAGATGGACCCAGAGAAGGTGAGGGCTATCATTGAATGCCCTATGCCAAGGAGCACTTTCGAGGTAAGATCTTTTCATGGTTTGGCAAGTTTTTATAGAAAGTTTATCAAGAATTTCAGTAGCATTTGTGCATCCCTAACCGAGACAATGAGAGGGGATAGAAAAGAGTTTAGATGGACTAAAGGAGCAGACAAAAGCTTTGATACATTGAAGTAGAAAGTCGTAGAACAACCTGTTTTGGCACTTCCAAATTTCAATAAGGTATTTCAAGTATATTGTGATGCTAGTGGAGTGGTATAGGAACTGTTCTGAGTCAAGAAGGTAAGCCCATTGCCTATTTTAGTGAGAATCTTAATGATGCCAAGAAAAAGTATTATGTTTATGATCAGGAGTTTTATGAAATAGTTTAGGCTTTGAAGAAATGGAGACATTATTTGTTGCCAAAAGAGTTTGTTTTATATACTGATCATCAGGCTTTGCAGTATCTTAATATTCAAGGGAAGTTAAATCAAAGGCACTTAAAATGGGTTGAGTTTTTGCAAAGTTACACTTTTGTTTTGAAGCATAGGAGTGGGAAGTCCAACAGAGTTGCATATGCCTTGAGCACAAGGCAAAATTTGTTGACAAAAATGAAGATAGAGGTTGTTGGGTTTAATGAACTCAAAAGTTTGTATCCTAAAGATCCAGATTTTGTAGAGGCTTGGAAAGCTTGTCTAGAACTTGTTACTTTGGAAAGGACAAAATGGTTGGATTTCATAATCCAAGATGACATGCTATTTAGAGGAAGCTAGTTGTACATTCCGAGGAGTTCCATGAGAGAGAACCTGATTAAGGAGAAGCATAGTGGAGGATTAGCTAGACACTTTGGTCGAGATAAGACCATTGCTATTGTTGGTGAAGATTATTACTGGCCACAATTGCAGCAAGATATGAGGAAATTTGTGCAAAGTTGCAGAGTGTGTTAGATGGCAAAAGGAACAAGTCAGAATACAGGGCTATATCAGCCATTACCTATACCACAGAAGCCATGGGATGATATTAGTATAAATTTTGTTCTTGGTTTACCAAGGACACAGAGAGGACATGATTCCATTTTTGTGGCAGTGCACAGATTCTCAAAGATGGCCCATTTTATTCCTTGCAAGAAGACTAATGATGCTATTCATATTTCAGAGTTATTTTTCAGGGAGGTGGTGAGACTACATGGTCTACCTAAGAGCATAGTTTTAGATCGAGATACCAAGTTTGTTGGTTATTTCTGGAGGACATTGTGGAAGAAGTTGATGACAGATTTGAAGTTCAATTCTGCACACCATTCACAAACTGATGGATAGACAGGAGTGGTGAATAGGAGTTTGGGTAACCTGCTACAATGCTTAGTAGGAGATAAGCCCAAGGGATGGGATTTGATTTTACCGCAGACATAATTTGCTTACAACAATTTCATCAATAGGAGCACAGGTAAATCTCCACTCCATGTTGTGTATGGGAGTAGCCCAAGAACTACTTCCGAATTGAGGAGGATGGATAAGGGGGAGAAGAGTAGTGCCGAAGCTAAAAATTTTGCTGAGCACATGAAAAATTTGCACGAAGAGGTAAGAAAGCATATCCATAAGATGAATTCTCAATATAAGGCTAAGGCAGATCAGAAGAGAAGACATAAGGAGTTTTAGGAGGGTGATGAAGTCATAGTTCACTTGAGAAAAGAAAGATTTCCAGTTGGTACATATAATAAGCTGAAGATGAGGAAATTTGGACCATGTAGAATCCTGAAGAAGCATGATTCAGGAAATATATTTGAGGTAGAGTTGCCTGATGACATCAATATTTCACCACTGTTCAACATTTCAGATTTGACAAAGTATCATGATGATGGATTTGATAAAGGAACACAGTGGGTCATTCCAACATCTACTTTAGAGGAGGAGATAGAGTGCATTCTGCATAGCCGTGTGGGTAAGAGTACAAGAAATAGACAGTATACAGAATACTTGGTGAAATGGAAAGGAAGGCAGAGGAGGAGATAGAGGGCATTCTAGATAGCCGTGTGGGTAAGAGTACAAGAAATAGGCAGTATACAGAATACTTGGTGAAATGGAAAGGAAGGCCTGGTGAAGATTCATCATGGTTATCTGAGACTAAGGTTAACCATTTTGGTTTCCCTCTAACTCATGAGAAGTGATAGGGTTACTTTTCAAATTACCCTAGGTGTCTGATGCAGGAGCATCCAGTGTGTAAGAGCAATCTTGCATCAACCAAAAATAAAAAATAACAAAATGTGTTGTCTCTTTTCAATAAGGGCTAAATTTGGCAGGGTTACTATTTTTAGTAATTTTGCATTTGTGCATGGTTGGATACAAAATCTTACACGGACCTCCAGAATGGTGAATTGAAGCTAATGGTGAAGAAATCACTTTAATATCATTTGTCATTTGTGAGATATTAAAATTTCAAATTCCAAAAATCCTATTGAAATATTCAAAGTCAAATTTGAGGCACTTAGAGGCTCCGGAAGGGCCCGAAATTTGGTGGGAAACACAAGCAATCTACCTATTAGTAGCATCATTGTCTTTTCGAGAGCTTTCTGAAAAGGTATTATAGTTGAAAATCCAATGGTCGGATCAAAAGTTATGGCCCCGCGAAGTTGACCTATTTTTGGAGGGAGATGCGAATTTTGAAATTAAGCTAGTAGTCACCAAAAAGTGCTATATATAACCATTTTTGGGAACCCTTAGGGCATTAGAGTTAAGGGGGAAGGTGTAGAGTCAAGAAAGGTGGGGAAATTAGAAACCCTAGTTGATTTGGGAATTACAGAAGGCTAAAGATTACAGAGTCTTGAGAGAGGGAGTTGTAATGTGTTGCAGCCTGTAGGGGATTCATCCTTTGATTGTGTTTGAGCTTCTGTAATGTAATATTTTTCTCATATTAATAAAATATCATTCTATTTTCTGTGTGCAATTTCTATTATTGTGTGTTTTATGATTTACCCCCTTCATCACCTAGACCCAAGGATCAAATCGATCCAAGTAAAATGAAAACCCCATGACTGAACCAAGGACAAGAAAAAGATAAATGACAGTAATGGACCCTATCTTCTACACTTCAAGATCGAAAGGATTCAAGAGTGTAATCCTAATGTGGGTCTTAAAAATAACAAAGATCTTTCACTACTACAAAGAGAAAACCATGTCTAACTTAAACAATGCACAAACTAAATTTATTGTCACTAACTCATATTGTGTTGGTTTCATACAAATTGGTTTCATACAAACCCTAGACATGTTTATTATTAACACATTAATAGATGTATGAGAAAAGGAGTTAATATTTAACATGTGTAGGCTTGATCATTTGTACCTTTACAAGCATTATGAATAAATAAGTTATAAAAAATGACTTATCTTCATTTCAAGTAGGCAAAGGGATGATTAATTTTTAAGAATTTAAGCTTATCCTTTACATCTTTTAGGTGCATGAAGACAAGTGGGTAAACCCACAATCATGAGTCCCACTTGTGGGACATTAGGTTTTTGAATTGGAAAGGGAAAGAGCTTTAAGAAATACCTTAATTCAAGGTGTTTCTTTGAAAAAACGTACCTTCATTTGAAGGTAAAGAAAAAATCACATTCGATTGAAGGGAACCTTCACTTGAAGGTATTATTTTATTGATTTTGAAACAATAAAATAATACCTTTGAATGAAGGTGACCATTGTTTGAAGCTATTTTTTTTTTAATTTTTAAAAGAAATGTTAAGACAAGCTAAATGGTTTTTTCACATCGCATTTCATTTAGTCTTTGCCTAAATGAAAAGAATAGACCTTCACTTTTGATCCTAAGTGACTTGGATGGCTCTGGTCACTCAAATCAAGTGAATGTGCCCCTATTGTATCACGTGGGATTCAAATGAAGATTGTGATAGTCTTGTTGCTAATGTGGATATGTAGCAGACTATATACATCAATAATTTGCCCCTATTTTCCTAGGTATTTCTCAAAACTAGATTGCTTCATTCTATTTAAACTTCATTTGTATTTGATAAATTGTAAACTCTATGAGCTATATTGTAACTGGTAAATTGTACATTTTAAATACTAATTTTTGAATTATAAACCCTAAAATGTGTATCTAAAACCCTAAAATGTGTATTTCAAACCCTTTTTTCTATATTATAAACCCTGAAATGTGTATTTAAAACCCTAATTTATAAATTGTAAAAACTAATTTAATGTGTATTTGGAACCTAAAATGTGTGTTTGAGACCTAAAATGTGTCTTTGAAACCCTAAATTCTATATTGTGAACCCTACAATTTATGTATTATAAACCCTAAATTCTATGTATTTTAAACCCTAATTTTTGTATTGTAAACTCTAAATGTGTAGTTACAACTTGAAACTCATTTCAAATGAATTAATACTCCCTCGAAATATAGAATGGTCATAAAGAGTTAACAAAGAAAAGTAGATTCATTTGCTTAATGAAACCAAACAATTAATTAATGATCAAGCCCAAGCAACAAACTAACTTAAGAATTAGGAATTGTCTTCCTAGACCCACACCAATTAGTTTGGGGTGTTTAGAGTACGTTTATAACTCTTAGAAAAGCAACTAGTCTCAACCATAAAAAGCAACTAGTCTTAACCATGAGAAGGATTAGGTTACAACTATGTTCAACACACTTTATATGCAAATATATGATCCTCTAAGTAGCCTTAGTGAGTGACCTTTTTGTGTAGTTTAAATGGATCTTTGTCTTGTCTTATAATCTACAAAAATTCACATGACAACCATGTAAATTAGATAATGATTGTAGCTAAGGAAAAAAGTTCCTAATGATACAAAAAATACCTAAGGATTGACCTAGTCTAAATTCAAATCATGATGAAGTCCTACAACTAATATATTTACCTATTTACTTAGATGTCCTAAGGTTACTACCACTACTTGATTATTGATAGATTCATTTAGTATCCTTAACTTTACACTATCTTTTTAATGGTTGATCTTATAACATAATTACATAAGTTAAGAATGAATTTTAGAGATCAAGAGAAGTCTTTGATCCTTTGGCATTGGATGAGATAAGAGTTAAACAAGAAATTAATGCATCTAGAATGAAATCATAACATGAGATCTATGGACTAGATATGGACACTTCCTCCTCCAATCACATGTTTAATTATCTAAGTGATTAAGTGGGTCAATCACTCATTAATGTGAGGAGATAGAATTGGGTTTGACAATTTAATTTAAAGGACCTAGCCCTTGGTTATAGGGAAATTGGATCAATTTTTTTGAGATAACCAAGATTAGCTAGAAAAACTAAGAATATTTCCACAAACAATATTGCATGTATAATAATCCTAAAATGATATTTAAAAAAGTTGAATCAAATGTAGATAAGAGCCTTTCTTAAATCGAAAAGGTAGAAGAGGAAGGAAGGAGCCTTTCTTAAGTGCAACATAGGGAGAATACAAAGATGATGATGGATCCCAATACTAGACCATGTTAGGAACCCATGTACAAATGAATTTCTCAAAAGAGGAGAAAAGGATAAAAACCTATGGGAAAATCCCCTCCAAAAGAGAAATGATACAAATAGAACATACAAGTGAAGAAGAAGAAGATAGAAGGACTCATCATGACCCCCCAAGAACTACTTCTATCAGAAAAGTACATGAAATTTCCCCCCGAAGGAGAGAAATAGAGAGACTAGAGAGCCCCCCATAGATTGATGGATATTGATGGATCCTGTAGAGTGATGCTTGATGAAGAATGCTGAAAGTGATCTTGGAAAGATAAACAAAATTTCTTCCCTGTGGAAGAAAGAGAACTGTAGAATAGTACATGTGATCTTCCCAAGTGTGAAGATCAAAGTATGTCTCTAAATTATGAACATAATTTAGAGACACCAATGAAATCTCTCAAAGTTGTATAGAAACCACTGGTGGAATCAGAATAGGATTAGGAGATGTATGAACAACATCCTCGTGCAAGGAAGTTGAAGAAGCCTTCTGTGAAGCGACAAGAGATGGTGGAGGTGATGGCTAGACTGTCTAAATAACATGAAGGTTTGACTAAACAAATTATTCCTCTGATGGAGTATCCACATTGGATGTAAGAGTCTGAACTAGAGTGGAAATATCATCAGGTGCAAAGTGAGAAATTTTGTAAACATGAGAAAAGTTGTAAACTTCTCCAATAATGACCGATTTTGAAGTGAATTCAACTCTTTCATGTGACATTGTTGGTAATTTGATAGATTGAAAGAAGGTTGTGAGACAATTCTAGAACAAAGAGGACATTAGTAAAATGTCATGTGCCTATGTCAACTACGCCTTTCCCACAGACAACCATATATGTGATGTTTTCCATCATTATTTTTTGAAGTAGTTGTAGGACCAAATTTTGAGAATAGAATTTTCAAGTTGTTTTCCCTTAGTGCTTTGATAATATTTGAGAACAAATGCCATTAGCTCTTTGCCCTTAGATTTTTCTAAGGTTGATGGAGAAGAAGAAAGACAAGCCTTGAGTTCAAAATTTTCAAGTTCTTTTTTTGAATGATTGTCCTATACTCATCCTTTTTCTTTTTAAAATATGTGTTTTCTTCATGCCCATTTCTCTTAAAATAAGAGAAAGTAGGCTTCTCCTTACATTTTCCTTTTGGTGATGACTCAGATGGAGTTTGTGATTTTGATCCTTTGCCTTTGTCTTGATCTTTAGATTTTTTTTTTTGCCTTGAAACTTGAAGGCAATGATGCAACAAGAGCATGTGTTGATGGAGACTTCAAAACACCAATTCGAATTAACTTATCTTGTTCTTGTATCAGATTACTACAAATTTTACAAATGTAGGCATAATGAAGTTTGTACCAAGTGCACTCTTTGTCATATGAAATGCTGAAACAAACATAGAATACTATTGACCAAGTTTTAATAGAATACCTAGGATCAATTGTTCTTCCTTCTTTTCAATGCCACATTGTTTGAGTTGAAATATTAAAATATTCATCTTGGTGAAGAAATCTTGAATGGTGGTGAAATCTTGTGGATTAAGATTGATTAATTCATTCTCTAGCTTGTGTCCTTTCATAACATCTTGTTTGTCAAATAAACTTTCTAATGTTGTCCATACTTTGTTAGGTGTTGTGGCAGGTTGACTATGAAAAATAAGATCATGAGAGATAGATACACATAGTACCATATTCTTCATCCATGTGATTATACCACTTACATTTTTTTGATGTTAAACTTGGTTGAACTTCTGAACCCATTGTGACACGATAGAGACTTATATTCTTTAGTTGAATTTCCATTTTATGCTTCCATTCATGGATGATAGATGGAGTGAGAAGTAAATCCATATTGTGAAGAAGGAGAACATAGGACAACCCCCCTAAATTTTTACTATTTGTAGAACCCCCCCAGAAAAAATAGACAAGAGTTGTTTACAATTTTTGCACTAGGAAAGCCAAAATCAATTGTTTATAAAAGATGGTGATTTTTATAATTTTTATAGAAATGGCATATCCTAGGCTAAAAAAATAGTGCATAATTAGATTCCTTGTGTTTTTCTAGTAATTTAAAAAAAAAAAAATTTTGATGTTTTGGGCAAAAGTTGATCCCTGTTGAGCTTTTAGCTTACAATTAGCTTCGGGGATTAAAAATAGTTTAAAAAGTGCAAAATTTTTTAGCTAGACTTCACTCAAGTGAAGTACATGAAAATACCTTTCCATTGATTACAAATATGTGAAAAAAATGATAAACAATTTTCAAGATATGACAATTTGAAAAAAATTGCCTGTGTAGGCCAATTAGAGGAGCCAAAGGCTGCTCGATGACCTAGTGGCTACCTGACGGAGCTCTGGTGGCTAGCCAGTCGGGCATTGGTGGAGCCCAAAATTAGGTCTGTGAGGCCAAAAAATTAGAGACTTAGGCCAAATTAGGGGCCAAGATGGTGTGTCACATGGGTGACTAGATTTGAGGTTGAATGGGCCTAGTGGATCATTGAAAGATCCTGAGTGGCTAAATTTTTTTTCCAAGGGGCTGAATGGTCCTATAAGGCTTTGAGGACTATATTCAAGTTTGTTGTAGATGCCTAGGTGACCATAAAAGATCTCATAGGTCATGGAAAGAATGTGGGTCAATTGTGTGACCACAAGAGTAGAGACCACTAGTAGGTGGAGAGAATCAAGATATGAATCCACATAAACCTTTGATCTACAAAAAAATGACCTTGAAGCATCCAATGAAAACTTAAAACTAGTGGCTCAGCTAAAACATTAACATGCATCCATACATTGTCTTCCCTATTTCTCCTTAAAAATGAAATATCTCCAATATTACACAAAATAATGTATCACCAATGTAACGTTAAACCTTATTTCTCCTTAAAACTCTAGTCACCATAACATGTACATTATAAATATAAATCTCTCACTTATCTCCACCACATAAGATAAGAATCCTTTATAAATCTTCTTATATCTCCAAGAACAAATAATTTTGCAAACATTTCACACCACCTTTCATAAAACTGTTGAAAATTATCGTTGCCACAACAATTCCAAATCCTCTCACTACACAAGAGAACAAAGAAACACAACAATAAATAATACTCACCAGAAAATAAGGCTTTGCTCAGAGAAACCACTAATCACCAAAATATTTCCCATCTGAAAAACCACCCATACTAGCTCAAGGAAATAAAACAAAGAAATAGCCCTTTGCATAAGCCTATATCGTTGTTTCTTTCCATTTCTTATGTAAAATAAAAGCACAGAATTTTCATGGGCCCTCTTATACTTTCATACCCCTATTTTCTATTGTAAAAAGAATACTAAATAATGGAAACATTAGTAGAACAATTTAAAAGCATACCACATTTTCAACGTACATAGGAAGACTTTTAATGACTTAAAATTACTGGATCATCCTCACAAAACTTCATTGCATCTTCAATGCAACATTCATATTCACATGGGGTTGATTTTGTGCATTTTTACTTTACCTTCAAAACTACTTTTTTCATTTTGAAATGAAACTGCACCTTACATGGATGGAAAACTAATTAATACAGTCTTCAATGCTTCACAACAACATGTACGGTCTAGTTGAAAGAAGATACATATGCTCAAACTAGAGGAGGATCAACTAATCCTTTCCTATTTCTCTCAAACAATGCCAACACATAACTTATGTCCCTCCTATTTCTCATTTGTTATATCTGATTGTAAGCACCAAAATCATGTACAACCTCCACGAGGACCTCATGATGATTCATGATCCTTTTCATGTACATGTAAGCACAAAATAACTATTGCAAGTATGTGCAATCGATGTTGTCATTGATGTCAACAAGCTTGTGTTGTCATTGGTGTCAACTGTGTCATTTGTATGAGTTGCCTTTGGTTCAAGAGTATGAGTAGTTTATGTTAAGTGGATGTTGTCTCTGATATGAGGTTATTGCAATGGTATGGGTTATTTGGTCAAGTTACTTTGATGAAGATAATGTGGTTTCTTTGAAGAGGTGCTGAAAATGTTAGGAATATGTTTCTATTGGTTAGATTTCAAGTGCTTTTGAGAAAATTTAATTATGAAAGGAAACAATGTGTTGAAGTGGTTTCTTGCCTTATAGAGTAGCATTCTAGTTTTGCTCCACATTTCCTCCATTTTGAAGATCTGTCTTTGTGGTTTGGATATGTTGTTCAGAGGTGTGAAGAGTTGCTATATTCAAAATTTGGTGCTCTGGTTCATTGTGTAGAGGAAGTTGTGTTCACCAGTGTGTGGACTATGTTTCAAAGTGTTGTAAAGGTGTCTAGGAGAAATGTTTTTTCTTCATTTTTCTCCGCAAAATGATTTTAGTGTTGCAGTTTTGGATTTGTGCTTATAAGGTTCCTATCTTTCTCCAGTCAAGTTTGTTCATGATTTGGTGCTCCGAAAGAGGACTTATCGAGTTTTAGTGTATGACAAAGACATTTGAGTTTACTAGATAAATAGGATAAGGTTGTGCGAGAGGTGAAAGTTGTTGCCGAGAATTTTTTTGGTTTTCAAGATGTCTGTGGAATACACTAGATTGTGTTAATGCCTTGCATGTGGTTTACAATTTGGTTTTGGGTTCGAGGAAGCATGTACTTAAGAGTTCATTGTGTTAACACACGTTTGACCGTGTGAGGCCTACCTTTACCTCACCTTATATTTTTCCTTACGATACTTATTTGATGGATTTTATGATGGACATGTAGACATTTGGGGATTGCTGATCCCATATTTAGACTTTCACTACTATATATTGCTTTAATTAGTTAGATGGTTTATTCTTTATGGATTTTTAGCTCTTATGTTAGATTTCATTTGAGGATATGATGTTTAAATGTTATGTTGAATTAGATGCTATTGGTATGTTTATTTATGATATAACTTACATTATGTGATCCTGATTATACTTGTGAATTGTGAATGATTTGAGAATCATGAAAATGTTAGCATGTGGTTATTATTGATGTTATATGGGCTTATGTGATCATGTGTGTGTTATATGTAGCTCACTTCACTTCGGCTATATGTACCATGTTCTATTAATGGGTTTGTGGAAGTGTGCAGGTAATTTTCCATGCCCATAGACAATCGGAGGTCGGACAATAACCATATGTTATATCCCTGTTAAGCTGACCTAGTCCCTAAGATGGACTAAAGTCATTTATGTTTGAGAATGATGATTATGTTGAATTTGATTTATGATATATTTTAAGGTTTATGCCTTTTTAATTTATCCCCTTGAAGTGTTGTAAATTGTAATGTTGGGTTTGCACAAATTTTAGTGCTAAATGTTTTGAGCCCTTTTCATGTGATTTTATGTGTTCCATAGTGTTAATAATGGTCAAATAATGACCCTAGGTCATACCCTAGGGTATAGGACCATTTTTAGCATGTTTAAACTTGTTTTAAACCATGTATGGTCACCCAAACTTGGCCCTTGAGTTAAGTGACGAGTTTGGGAGATGTGAGAGGTGGTTGGCATGTCACCATCTCACCTAACCAAACTTCACTCACTTAGGGTAAGGTTACCCTTGCCTCAAGTGCTTTAGAAGCTTCTTCAATCTTCTCATATGTGTGAGACCTGTTCCCTATATTGTCACACGTGTGTGAGATCATATGTGGGGAAGAGTGTAGCATAGTTGAATGAGAAGGTGACAAGTGTCACCTCCTCATTCATGAGAAGTTTCCTTTGTGTGTTCACTTCTCCCTATGCTCTCACACATGTGTGAGACCATTTATGGGAGAGTGCGTAGGTTTGTGGAATGGGGAGTTGACAAGTGTCATCTCCTCATTCTTGTGGGGTGTGAGAAGGGTTATGTGGATGGAGGAGAGGATGACAAGTGTCACCTTCTCATCCATTAGAGATTGTGAGCAAGCCTATTCATCTCTCTCTTTGAGAAGAGATTAGGGTTCTTTATTTTTGCATTTTTATGTTTGTATTGGGAAGGAGAGGACTTGAGGAGACTTGAAGGATTTGGGAAGGACTTGCAGAAAGTTCTTCACCAACATCCTTTACTATTGAAGCTTTAGAGGTATGCTCTCAAGGCTTCAAGCCTATTTTCACTTGCTTTTGCTTATGCATTATGTATGATTGATGATTGCATGCTTATGTTATTTTAGTTTTGTGTATGTGGGCTTTTAAAGGGTTATGTTGGTGAGCTCTCCATGTGAGAGAGCTCACCTTTTTCATAGGTGAGAGAGGTGTGAACCTCCTTGGTTTCCCCTCATTGTTTTGGTGTAGTTTTTATGGCCATGGGCCTCATATGGATGTTTTGGGAAGTATGGTTTTTATGGCATGAGTGCCCTGTATTGAAATATGATAAATTTATGGCAAGAGGCCAAAGGAAAATGAGTATTATGAGTATTTAAGTGTTGGGTTTCCTTGAGTTGAGAGTAGTCCACTCTCTCACCCCCTTAAACTCATTTTCAAAATGGGTTAGTTTGTGTTTTTCCTTGGAAGGGAGTTATTGTGTTTGGTTTGAGTGTTTTGTAACCCATGTGGTATGACCCTTAGTTATTCAAAGGCCTCCTAGCTTGGGGGTGGCCTACTTGTAGGCCTAGGTTGGGAGGAGAGCTTCCCATGGGCATGATGAACTATTTTGTGTGTTTTGTAGGTTCATTTGGTGGCTATGGAGGAGTTTTGATTTGGGAAGAAAACTTGAGCTTAGTGCCTTTTGTTTTTTGTAAAAAATGAAGGCCTATTTTGGGTTTGCAATAAGTTTTCTTTTGTTGGAGAGTTGAGCACTCATAAGGGTTGTAGTCTTCTTGTTTTTTTTTTAAAGGGGGTAAAACTTTATTGAATCAGAAAAGCATTATAAAGATTAAAGATAAATAACCATCAGGGGCACAACCAAAACCAAGAATTAAGTAACCCCCAAAAAGCTCCTCATAGCCTCCATAACTCAATCTTCAAGAACAAGGGCCAAATCACTAGGGAGGCTGCCCCAATCATCCACATTCCACGTCCCCATCTACTCATACACTCACCTTGCCAAACCATTCACCACTTTATTCGACTCCTATGGAACATGACAAAAAATAATAGAATCTAAAGCATTACTCAAAGAAATAATTTGTTTGGCCACCACCACAAGTCACCAATTCACCTCCTCAAAATGTCTCTTATTCAGCATATCAATGACCACCTAAGAATTGGATTCACAAGCAATCCACCTCTATCCAAGGGCACAAGCAAGCTCTAATGCTAGAAGAATAGCTATAACCTCCAGGAGATTATTTGTATGCTGACCTCTGTATATATAGAAGAAAAAAATTACCATCCCTGAACTAACCTTGTCAATGCCACCAACTCGAGTATGTCCAGGATTACCTCTGGATGATCCATCAGTATTGATTTTTAGCTCCTCCACTATAGGGGGACTCCAGCGACTAATACAACAAACCCTTGCTCTCCCACACCCATGTTGAACCGTCCTCAAGTTTTTTTTGTCCACCCCCAGAGAGTCCCATGGCTTCAACAACATCATAGTCCCAAAAACAACCAGGACAGATAGATCACACTTAGCAGCCAAAGTTTCTTGCAAACCTCCTAAGATCGTCAACTAGAGCTGACCAACAAGGAACTTCTTGTCCAAAAAATTCTATGGTTGTGCTCCAACCAAATATGCGAAATTATCAAACTAGGACCAATGATCCAAGCTATGAGAAGGAAATAGGTCTTTATATGGGGAGATCCCAGACTCCTCCAAAAGTCCTTTAAAAAAAAGCATGTCTACATAGTATATGCTAGACATTCCACCAGGAATGCCAAATAATTTTCACAAAGGAACACTGAAAGAAGATATGGGAGATGCACTCCTCATGCCCACCACATAGAACACACATAGAGGGTCCCTGAAACCCACGTTTCCATAGGTTCTCCCAGGTAAGGCACCTTCCTTGCACAACTAACCAGGAGAAGAAGTTACACTTAGGCCAAGCAAACTTATTCTAAACTATTTCCACCACGAGACCTCCAAGCTCCCAAACATCTGCTTATCAAGAACTTGGTAACCTGAGGCAATAGAAAATTTACCTTTCGGATCAGGACCCCAAGCCAACACATCTCTCCCAGGAAGAGAATTACAGACACACCTCGATAGAATCCCCGCAAGCTCTTGATAATCCTGAGCTACCCCACTAGGAGGCGACTCCTGCGGATCCTTCCATCGATACACACTAACATGTCCCAAATTCTGAAGAGTTTTAAATTTAGCAACATGGCACCACCTAGCATCAACAAAATGCCTACTCAAATACTGCACGTGGGGGTGAGTAAACAAAATGGGAGGATAACCATTCCAAGAATCAAGCCAGAAGAGAGTATCCTGCCCCCAATTACAAATCCAAAACAACACCTGCTTGACCAACTTGGCACCTATTTTGAGGGTACACCAAATTATAGAACCCTTCCCTCCACACTGTAGTGAGCAACATCCACACTTTCAACCTCACCAAGATACTTTAAAGTGAGAATTTTTGCCCACACCTGACGTTGCTGTGAACACCACCACCAATACAACTTAGCTTCTAAAGCTTGTCCATTCAAATTAGTCCTATGCAGACCCAGACCACTAGCTTGCTTCGGCCTACAAATAGCTTCGCACTTAACGAAGCTCCGATTCCTATGGAGGAGAGTGCTAGACCAAAGGAACTACTGAGACAAACTCTCAAAGTTTTTGATAAAGCTAGAAGGTGTAGAGAGAACAAGACATTGGTACAAAGGAAGAGCTTGCACCACTGACTTTAGAAGAGTTACCCTACCTATAGAAGAGAGCCACTTGTAAGTCCAATGACTAACCAGATTTCTAAACTTATCAATGATATCCTACCAAAACAATTTAGGAAGTGAACAAATAGCCAATAGAATACCAAGATACACAAAAGGGAGAGTGCCAATCTGGAAACAAAGGATAACAACAATTCAACTTTGAATAGCCTGCAAAGTATGGAAGAAGTAGATAAAAGACTTCCCCTCATTAATTTTCTACCCTGATGCAATCAAATAACAATCCAAAATCCTACGCCAACTGGAAGCCTCCTCAACCCTAGCTCTTCCCATTAGAGTCGTGTCGTCAACAAACTACAAATGTGACTAAGGAGGAATATTGTTTCCAAAACTACATCCCAGAATCAAGCCAGTCTCTAGCTGGGATCTAATAAACCTCCCCAAGCCCTCCATCAATAAGATGAACAGATAGGGGGATAAAGGATCCCCTTGTATAATCCCCCTATAAGCACCAAACAACTCCATTGGCTCACATTAATCATCACCAAAAAGGAAGGATAAGTAAGATAGCTCTTGACCTACTTAATCCATTCACTAGCAAAACCAAACACTCCCAGAATCTTAAATAAGAAAGCCCATTTAACTCGATCATAAGATCTAGCCATATCAAACTTAATAAACATAGCTTTGTCCTTAGAATGATCTATAGAATGAATTATCTCAGCTACAATAATGATACCATCCATAATCTGCCTACCAGCCACAAAACCCCCTGCTCTTTAGAATTAACCTGCTTAGCCAGGGTTTCAGCCTCTCATCAATCAAATTAATAATAATCTTGTAAACCACATTACATAAGGCAATGGGCCTAAAAAGATCTAGGGAATTAGCCCCATCCTTCTTAGGAATGAGAGCAGGAAAGGTAGCATTCATGGATTTTAGTATTTATTTATTCATGAAGGATTCCTGAATGACCTCCAACATATCCAACTTAATCACTTCCCAGAACTTCTGGAAGAACTCAACTGGGAAACCATTAGGCCTTGGAGCTTTTCCTTTTTTCATCTGGAACATAACAGTTTCAAGCTCTGACAAAGAAATAGGATTAAACAAAGAAGCATTCATTTTAATGGTGACTAATGGTGGAATACTATTCAGAATAGCAGCTTCATCCTTCTCTGTAGGAAGGGAATCCTCATATAGCAGAGTAGAAAGGAAGAGAACAACCTCAGTAGAAATAGAAGCAAAGGAGGAAAAAATCTCCCCATTCGAAGACATTAGGGAAGAAATGACATTACCTTGCCTCCTATTATTAACTAAATTGTGGAAGAAAGAGGTATTCCTATCTCTTGCCTGAAGCCACTCAATACAGGACTTTTGTTTCCAAAAGATTTCCTCTCATAATTCCTATTCCACAGTTGCCCTCACAGTAGAAACTTCTAGCAAACTTAGATCCTTAGTAAGGTTGATGAGTGTCAAATTGCACTCATAAAATACACCCTTTTTGCCTCTCTTTTTCTCTATTCAGTTCATCTTCCTTGTGTCTACACTCAAATTAGTTAAGCAAGATTGTTCTATTTTGTGATTAATTAAGATAGATTACTTGAGATTAGAATTTCTGATTAGGTGACTAATGTGCATGGGATTAATGGAAAAATATAGAATTTCTCTTCCTTTTTGAATCCGCAGGTGTAAATATCAGAAATAGTAGTTTTGTGCATCTCCGGAGATCGTCTTCAATGATCTCCGGAGACCATGACAAAGAACAGTGACACCTGGAGTTTAAAGATTTGGGGAATATCTCTAGAGCTCTGCGAGTGTCTGGAATAATCTCCGGAGCTCTGCGAGTGTCTGGAATATCTCCGGAGCTGCAGACAGGAATAGCGATCTCCGGAGCCTCCCGAGAGCAGAGCATGTTCCAGTCAGAGCCGCCAATCAGACACTTCAGCAGCAATCCTATTACCCCCGCACTTCACTCAAATCATCACCTGAGTGGTGAAGGGTCGACTATCAATTAAACTGCTGAAGTTTTATCTTTCCAAAGATTTTGCATGAGTTATGAATTAAACTAATTTTCAGGGCTTTAATGCCCAAGTGTATTAAGACCTAAACTTAGACCTCTGAGTGGACTTCTGTTCCACTCAAGTCTACCTTTCTTGCATGATGATCTTTCATGAGTTTGATAGTTAAGTACAAATAAGAGATGGTGTCATCTCCTAGAAAGACTGATAGATAAGTTCAGTGATATATCATCACTCCTTTTATATATACTCTCAGAAACAGCAATAGGACAACAATGATAAAATTATTCTAATTTTTGAAGATTTCAGTTCTGTTATAGCCATACATTTTCATGAATATAGAAGTGAATGAATTGGATTGAATTTAGTTTAGATCATCTCTTGTGCTGATTTCCTGCAATAGCCTTCAGCCTCAAAGGTGCGGAGCAAGGGCCCACTCTCACCAATCAGGCAGGAGGCTAGTATCTTTGTTTTACTGTTTCAAGTTTCTTTTATAAAAGCATTTCTTGTTTTAGTAGGTAGATGCATGTTATCATTCTTTGCTTTGAGTACATTTCCTGTTTTATTCTGTTTTACAGTATTCATTACATTTATTCAACCAGTACGTAGATTAGTCATTCTTTTAAGCTTTAGGATTAGCTATAAACTGGTCACTTAGAATCCCTAGTTGCAGACAGCCATGGACACAGCCCTGGTTCTTTGACATTTGAAAACAGATTAAATGATGAGGTACAGCGACAGCTCGTCATTTTTGGCGCCGTTGCCGGGGATTAGTTTGTGTTAATTAGGGACACTGAGTTAAAAATAGTTTTTAGAATAGATCTGTATGGTTAGAGCTAGAGATCTTAAAGGAAGATATATTAAACAGACACCCCAACAACACACCATAGGGGAAAGCAGTGAGGTGGTACAAAATCTTGTTGAAGAAGGAAACCTAGATCCTAATTTGGAACCTACATTTCAAAACAATAATCCCTTAGATCCTACCGATATTCCACTTGCCAATTATATCGAGGAATTACAACAAAAAGTTGAGGCAGATCCTTTGGTAGAACCTACTTCCTCAGAACCTTAGGAAGAAGAGCTATTATTAAACATGGAAAATGATAATCATGAGGAAGAGGAAAATCAGGCCCCAAGAACCTTCTCTTATCCTATTGTTTTGGCTACTGGAGACAATGCTCCCATGAAGAATATCTCACCAGCACATCTACCAAATTTTAGAGGACTTTCCTCTGAGGATCCAGATCAGTTCTTGTTTGAATTCAAAGTAGTCTGCCAAACCTATGATTATGGATCAGATAACCAGAAACTTAAACTGTTCCCTTCAACCCTGAAAGATTCTGCGATGAGATGGTTTATGGGTTTACCCCAGGGTTCTATCCGTTCTTGGGATCAAATGGAAATAGAGTTTTTGGAAAAATACCAAGATTATTGTAGATCTAGTAATAAAAATGAAGAACTATTTAAAATTAGGCAGGGGGAGGAAGAATCCTTAGAAGACTATGTGGATAGGTTTAATTTTGCCTTGAGAAGGTATGGCAATCCGGTAAACCACTCCTTGGCCAGAACCCTGTTTATAAAAGGATTGGATAAAGAATCAAAATAGGCACTGGACCTAATGGGAAAAGGGAACATTAACAAAATGGAAATACCTGACATAGAGGAACTCTACAGGAATTATTCCAGAACTCAAGATGGAGTAAGGTCATCCAAAACTTTTAAGGGGAAGAATGAGATAGGATAGTTGATGGAGGAAATTGCAAATCTAAAAACAGATATTCTGGTCCAACTAAATACCACTTTGGATGGGATTCAAGCAAAAACTAGGACAACTGATCAAAGTAGGGCAACTGAACCGCTTTCCATTTATTGTCCTAGGTATAGAAACAAACACCTATTGAGAGAATGCCTCTTGGACAAATCAGAGATCTGTCAAATCTATGACAGGGAACATCCTACCAATCATTGTAGTCAACTTCCAGCCTTGAAAAGATTGAGTAAAAAGAATGCTGTGATGGAGGAGGAGTTGAACTATGTGGGACAAAAATAAGGTAGAACTTTCCCTTATAATCAGTACCCAAGCCAGTCTTCTTACAGGGGTCCTACTAATTGGGGAAATAATCAGTGGAATCCAGCTTGGTATGGCCCTCAAAATAATCCTCCTTGGGGACAGCAGGATTGGCAAAACCAAAATTGGCAAAACCAAAACTGGCAAAACTAGCCTTGGGGAAATAAACAATGGCCACCACAGTTTGGGTCACAAGGCATGCAACCTCAATGGGGTCCTCAACAGGGATACCATCAATAATACCAAGGACAACCTAGACATTTCTAACCTCAATAGCAGGCTTTACTAACTGGACCCTCCAACACATAGGGTCAAACATAAAATGAACTAGTTAGTCAACAACCTTTACCAGCTTAGCCTATACCAAACCCACGGAATAAACAGGGAGCAGCTGTCTATATGACAGATTAGGAAAATTTGGCTGGATTTAATGCCATATATTCAAATAATCTCTAGTTGCGTATTGGGAAAGCATTCCCAAGACCTTCTCCTCCAACTATAGTTGAAATAACCAATGATGAGGAACCTGAAAATCCATCCAATCAACCCCCAGAGGAGATTACTAACGAAAAAGTGCTAGAAAAGTCAACCACAGACAACTCCGGAGTTCCTCCTAAAAAGCCAGCTTTGGAGAATAGTCTAGAATGCAATTCTGATAAGAGCTCCGGAGATGCTTCAGAGATGGAAAAACTAGCACCCTACCCAGAACGACTTAAACAAAATGCTCCCCAGAAAAAAGTTTTACAAAAACAAATCCAACCCAATCAGGAATCAGAACTTTTACAAGAGCTCAAGCAGCTAAACGTTGAAATTCCTCTCCTCCGGGCCATCAGAGATGTACCGGAACTAAATCAATTCATCAAACAGTATTGCATCAAAACTCAGGGCAGAAAGAGAAGTTTTCCCTCCACAATACAGGTGGAAGGAAAAGTAATGGATCTATTGATGGGAGAAATTCTCCTCCCAAAATATGGCGACCCTGGGAACCCTGTCATAACTATTTTTATCTCAGGGGTAGAAATTTCAAACGTCCTAGTTGACTTAGGAGTAGCAATAAATGTGATGACAGTTCATACAATGGACAAATTAGCTCTGTCAGGTATCCAATCCACGACTACAATTCTTCAACTTGTTGATCAGTCAGTAGCTGTTCCAAAGGGAGTGATCACTGATGTACCTGTTGTGATAGATTCATGGGAATTTCCAGTGGATTTCTTGATACTAGAGCCTAGAAACTAGAGAAATGCTTATCCTTTGATCTTAGGAAGGCCATGGCTGGCTACCGCAGCAGCATCTATTGATTGTCGAACTGGAGATATGGTCATTTCTAATGGGATAGATTTAAAGAAAATATCTCTGTATCCTCCAGCTAAACCATCGGTGCATTACATAGGAAGAGTATGGGTGGACATACCAGATAACATGAACAACAGTGCCTCATTGGCTATGGTAACCATTAAGGAACATTTGGGAGAATTAGAAGAAGAGGTATACTATGATACAATGGAAGACTTCACTCACATCCGAATCAACAAAGATGTGATGGAACTCACCCAAGATCCTCAAAGAGAACTTCTTGTTTCTTCTCATTGCACCCTTGCCAACATTATTCCTTGTGGGGAAACCTTTTACAGGGACTTAGCCACCTTCCACATGTTACTCCCACATTCTTGTCCTCTCAATACCATGACACCAATGTATGGACCCACCACATCTATGGATCAAGTTACAAAATAGGTCATGATTCTACCAGGGAAAACACTTAATATCAATACTCGGTTGATAGCAGATCAGGAAGAAAAACTCATTCAGCTTTTGGTTTCCCACTCAGTATCTTTTGCTTGGGAATACCAAGATATGAAATGCATACCTCCTGAAATCTATAGCCACCACATCTACACTGAGGATACTAAACCTGTCAGACAACCACAAAGAAGATTAAATCCTGCCTTAAAGGACATTGTCAAAACTGAAATAGAAAAATTACTCCAGGCAGGGTTCATATATCCAATCTCAAACAGTCAATGGGTCTCACCCCTTGTCATTGTGTCTAAAAAGAATAGGAAATGGAGGGTGTGTATTGATTATAGAGAACTCAATAAGGCCACAAAAGAGGACTACTTTCCCTTACCATTTATTGACCAAGTTCTGGACAACCTTGCTGGGAGAAAGTATTTTTCTTTTTTAGATGGATTCAGTGGGTATAATCAAATTCAAGTAGCACCTGAAGACCAAGACAAAACCACCTTCACATGCTCTTGGGGAACCTTCGCTTACAAAGTTCTTCCTTTTGGGCTGTGCAACGCCCCAGCTACATTTCAGAGACTGGTTCTAGCTATTTTTGCTGAATTGGCTAATGAATGCATGGAAGTCTATATGTATGACTTTACTGTGTATGGGAATAACTTCGAGGAAGCTCTCACAAACCTTGGAAAAGTACTAAAATGTTGTGATAAAAATCGACTGTCCCTTAGCCATGAGAAATGTTTTATGATGGTGGAAGAAGGAATTGTTTTGGGACACCACATTTCAGAAAAAGGGATCAGAGTGGATCAGAACAAGATAGAAGTAATCACATAGTTGCCTTCACCCAAAAATTAGACTGATGTCAGGAGTTTTCTAGGTCATGCAGGCTACTATAGGAGGTTCATAGAAAATTTTAGCAGAATAGTTGCTCCCCTGTTTACCCTGCTTAACAAGGAAACAGAATTTCTCGGGACAGCAGACTGTCAATCAGCATTTAAAACTTTGAAGGAGAAGTTTACTGTGACACCAATTTTAAGGGGATCTAATTGGACTTTACCATTCCACATACAAACTGATGCTTCAAATGAATCCATTGGGGTTGTTTTAGGACAAAAAGAGGAAGGAGAGAGTATGCATACCATTTATTACATCAGCAAGAACCTTACCTTTGCAGAAAGAAATTATACAACAACCGAGAAGGAATTCTTGGCTGTTATCTATGCTATAAACAAATTTAGACATTATATTACCGGATATAAAATATTTGTGCACGCTGATCATGCAGCCATCAAGTACTTAATGAATAAACCAGTAGTAGGTGCAAGGATCATCAGGTGGTTATTGCTCTTGCAAGAATTTGATATTACCATAGTTGATAATCCAGGAAAGTTTAATTTGGTTGCTAATTTTCTGTCAAGATTGCATATTGGAGGAGAAGATCAACTAGTGGAGGACAAATTTCCAGATGAACATCTTTTTGCCATATCCACTATTACACCTTGGTTTGCTGACATGGCTAATTTGTTAGCTACAGGCTTGTATCCATCCCATTTTACTTCAAAACAGAGAAAATGTTTGCTTAAAAAAAGTTTATCCTACAAATGGTTGAATGGTTTACTATTTAAATGTGGTCCTAATTTCATTCTACGCAGGTGTTTGAAGGCTGAGGAGACTTTTGATGTGTTGAGAGCATGCCATGATGAACCATCTGGTGGCCACTACTCTTTCCACAGGATAGTCCACAAGATCCTTAGAGCTGGTTACTACTGGCCTTCTCTTCATAAAGACACAAAGAGGTATGTGCAGCACTGTGACCAGTGCCAAAGGATGGGGCAGCCCACCTTTACCCAGGAAATGCTGCTACATCCTCAAGTCATGATGGAACCATTTGAGCAATGGGGTCTAGACTTTGTGGGACCAATTTCACCGCCATCATCAGGGAAGGAGTATATCCTAGTATGCACAGACTATGTTATTAAGTGGGCTGAGGTTCAAGCATTACAGTTTGCAAGAGAAGAAAAAGTTGCTGATTTCCTTTACAATAGGATTTTCTTGAGATTTAGAGCCCTAAAATCAATAGTTTCAGACAGAGGACCTCAATTTACTTCATAGGTAATCAAGGCATTCACGGATTTGTACCAAGTGAAGCACAAAAAAACTTCACCTTACCATCCTCAAGCAAATGGGCAGGTAGAAGTAACTAACAGAGAACTTGAGAATATCCTAACCAGGATAGTGGCAATGAACAGAAAGGATTGGGCTAATAGACTACTTGAAGCAGTTTGGGCTTACAACACCACTTGGAAGTCCACCATAAAATTTTCACCATATGAATTGGTTTATGGGAAAAAGCCTATACTATCTATTAAATTTGAACTCCAGACACTTAAAACTGTATTGGATGTTGGGCTGCCGCTATCTACAATTCAGCAGAACAGGATTCCTCAGCTCAATGAGTTGGATGAGATTCAGACAGAGGCCATTCAGCAAACATAACTGGTTCAGTACCAAAGGAAACAATGGCATGACCAACATATCAAGAGGAGGACATTTCAACAAGGAGATTGGGTTCTTCTTTATGATTCTAAATTCAAAGAATTCAAAGGGAAATTACAGATTCACTGGCTGGGTCCTTATCAAATAAAGGAAGTGTTTGAAAATGAAACTATATCATTACAACCAATTGATGGAAGTACAAACACATTTTTAGTAAATGGTCACTGGATAAAGCTTTACAAAAGACCATTTACTAAAGAAGAGTTTCTTGATGATCTATGTTTTGATATAGGGGATACCTCCTCTGTCATGGTATTGGAATAAAAAAATAAAAATAAAAAAAAAAGAAGGTTGAAAACTAGCAATGGCGGCCTTCCAACAAAAAATAAAAATAAAATAAAAGGTTGAAAACCAGCAATGGCAGCCTTCCAACAAAAAAAAAAAAAAGTTCAGAGAAAGATGGAAAACCAGCAAATGGCTGTCTTCTCGACCAAGGGAGTTGAAAACCAGTAAAATGGCAGTTCCCTTATCCAGGATAGTTGTAATAATCAAGCTCTAGATATGATCAGTTGCCAAAAATTGGCCCAATACATCTCCGGTGCTTTCCAATACATCTCCGGCGCTTTCCAATAAGGAGCACCTCCGGCGCTTCCCAATTAGGAGCACCTCCGGCGCTCTGTTAATAATGCCGGCAGTGTCCATAATAAAGGCGGGACCTACCTCACCAGGTGGTAAAGTAGACAACTCACATGCTGAGGTCATCAAGACTCATCCTCTCCTTTATCGCACAGCATAAATAAATTAGGAAACTAATAATTGCAGGAGTGTCCGCAAGCCGGCGCTGACATCACCCATGGGCGTGGATTTTAGTGCCACTTAGTGCAATGATTGCAGGTCATGTGCAAGTAGGAAGCAGATGTCATATCAGCCGCCACTTAAATGCCACGACGCATGCAATTTTCAAGGCGGCGCAGCATTCCTCCCGCGTATGATTGCCTCATCATTAAAACTAATCCAGGTAAATCTATTTTTAATTAGTCATTAATTATAACTATCCTGTCTTTCTAATTTGAGTGCTACCATGATGACACGTCCCTCTGCCGTCATTTCCTTTCTCACCTCCACACATACTGCCATCTGTGCATTAATGCCACCTTACCTCCGGAGCGCCCTGTCAGTCTGTTACAATTATGGCTGCTTTGGTCCCTTAACCCATCTACATAAACCCAGCCTGAAAATAATTGCATCCCTCATTCAAACCTCCGGAATAGACTGAAGCATAAGATAAACAACTCTCTGGAGCCCACAGAGTAATTTGAACAGCACTCCAGAGCCCATCGAGATCAGAGGGGCAGATAGACTACAGATCGCAGAAGAAAAGAATAAAACATAGAAACTGTCATCAATTCAGGTATGGGGGTCAAGAAAAAGTCTGAACCAGAAAGTACTACGGGTCTTCTAAAGGATGCAGCTGCAGCAAATATTTTAAGGACTGCTGGATGGCTTGATTTCCTAGACAAGTTCGAGGGGTTTCAGGAGGACATTGTGGACGAATTCCTTAGGAATTTGAGAGACGACCAGACCACCATGAGAGGGAACCAAATCAGTCTCTCCTCCACAATTATCAGCCACATCTCCGGACTCCCCGAACAAGGTGAGAGGTTCCACCACTTGAAAACCTTGTATACAGAGTTAATTAAAAAAATTTCTGTTCATGGTGAGCCTGCCATCCAATTGCATATGAATAAGAATGAGGTCAAAGGAATTTTGAGGTCCACTCTCCCAAACCCTTGGGCAACTGTTGCTACCTAGCTAATGAAATACTTTACCTGTGATGGCCAATTCTCCATAGTCTTAGGGCCCATAATGAAAATGCTCATCTTTCTTAGACATGAAAATAGGCACCCCGAATATAACATAAATATCCCAAATTTCCTCTATTCTGCCATTAGAGCAACTGTAGAAAAATACTAGCAGGGTAAGGGACCCATGAAACATCATGGCCTCATCTTCTTGATAGTCAAGCATCATTTCTTATCTCAGGCCAATGGGGATGAACTATTATAGAATTTTCTTGAGCATAACCCTCAGGTCAGAGCACCAGAGATACCACAAACAGAGGATGAGAGTTCTCCCTCTCACCATAATGAAGAAACCGAGCCTACAACCTCCTCCACAGCTTCTGACAAAAGGATATCACCCTCACAGGAAGCTACATCATCTGCAGCCCCTATTCCTAACAAGAAAAGAAAAGGCAAACAAATTGTAGAGCCTGCTCCTACACGGCCTCTATATATGACTCGCTCAGTCAGGCGACAAATGACTTCACCTGAGGGCTCTAGGCCTAGGGAATTAACAGAGGAAGAAGCAGGGCAGGGAATTGAAGGAAAATGGTGGGTTGAAGAGCCATCCCATGACTCCGATGAGGTACCTCTGGTCTGAAAGAGGAAACAAAAGAAACATTCTCCTGCACCATCTGTTCATATGGAGTCGAGTCCAGTCTCAACACCACCATGTGCTCCAAAGACAGGAAGTTTACCAACTATTACTATCTCCTCAGACTTTGAGGAAGGAAGACCTGCTCCGGAGGCACCAGTTCCACCTATGCTCCGGAGAAGCAAAAGAAAGAGGCAGCTCTCACAGGCTGAGAAGGATATTGCCCTGCTCGCTGAGGCACTCCTTGAATTGAGCACATATGAGGACAAGGTAGGACCTTTAGTTGTGCCAGCAACAGCAGCAGACCCTCAGGATAAGGGCATTGCAGAAGGAGAAACAAGGCACGCAGATACATTGGGAGAAGTAGGGCAGGTGGCCATGGATAATCTTGATAATCAGCCACCAGCCACAGAAAAAGAGGCAGAAACTCTATCACATCCCTCTGACCAAGAAGACATAGAGGTCTCAATAGAGAAATAATTAATGGAAGAAATTGAGAATTTGAAAAGGCTGCTTTGGGGAAAGAATTTAATCATTACTGATGTCAAGAAGGTTAGGGTAGAAATGGAGATGGAACTGAAGCAAACTATTGCAGAAATCCAAACAGACCTCCAAAACAAGGACATAATCATCCAGGAGAAGGAGGCAGAGTTGGAAACACAAAAAGGGGAGGCAACAAAAGTGGTGGAAGAAAAAGACAAAGAAGCAGCACAAAAGGTTTTTGAGCTCACCATGGCCAGAGACAATGGCCTCATAGTAATAGTAGCACTAATTGAAAAGGTACAGAGCCAGGACAAACAATTAACTTGGGCCAATAACAAACTAGTTGACCAAGAAGAGTATATCCAAGAACTGTCTGGCCTGAGGGCAACCAGTGAACAAGAAGTGCAAACAGATGCCTATGTCGGTCCAATCCCCATAGACATTCCTAAAGCCCTGTTTCATTGGGAGGAAAGGTGCAGAGAATATGAAGACTCCAAACCAATGTTGCAATTGCAAAGGGCAGTTACTGCCAGAATAGAAAGGATAACAACTTTAGAGAGTAAAATCATTCAAATGGCCTCCCTCTCCTCAGAAATTCTATCTTGTAGACCTCCAAGTGCCAGCTATGCAATGTTCCTAAAAGAAAGGATACTGCAAAGGAAACTTTCCTTAGTCTTATCTGACATGAATGAGGATACAGAAATAGCAGAAGGTTTCATGACTGCTTACACCAGAAGCAACGATGAAGACAAAAACTTCCTATGTGAGCTGTACTTACATGGGTTCTGCATTAATGATATAGCCTTCATGATCAATCACTTTGTGGGAGAATGCCAGCTTAGGGCATTCATGTCCCTCATGAGGAACCACTAGATTTGGGATGAAAGGATGGAAGCTCATCTTCAAAAGGATTCAAAAATAGAGCTCCTCCTTAGAAAAGAATGTCCCAATCCTTTTGCTTTCCAGACCCAATTCAAATCCATCATTTATCATCCTGCCAGTACAACCAGTATATTGCCATTATATTTGAAAAATTTGCAAGAATGCTCCATTGACTTTGGACTTTTTATGATTAACTCAGCAAATCCTGTCCTTGCTGTAGCAAAGAAAAGATGGAGTATTTTAACACCAGAGCAAAAACTTAGGGAGGTGGTCACCCCTGCAAACCTAAGACTATTCATGAGGAAAGCAAAGATGATATCCAAATTGATGGATAAACATAAACAGGAATGGATAGGAGGGCAGTTCAGACCTCCTCTAATAATTGAAGCACTCCCCATGTGGACAGAACAGCTAGAAGATGAAAAACTGCAAGTTTGGATGAAGCAAGTTGACAAGTACAGGGGGAATGGTAACACTAATAGAACTACTTGGACAACCTATCTCCAGGAGTATAGTATGACTGACAGATTGCTTCGTCTAAACAAATGCAGAATGTGAAAGGCAGGAGGGCCTGCCAAACCTTAGGTATGGGGGGGATGATGAGTGTCAAATTGCACTCATAAAATACACCCTTTTTGCCTCTCTTTTTCTCTATTCAGTTCATCTTCCTTGTGTCTACACTCAAATTAGTTAAGCAAGATTGTTCTATTTTGTGATTAATTAAGATAGATCACTTGAGATTAGAATTTCTGATTAGGTGACTAGTGTGCGTGGGATTAATGGAAAAATGTAGAATTTCTCTTCCTTTTTGAATCCGCAGGTGTAAATATCAGAAACAGCAGTTTTGTAAATCTCCGAAGATCATCTTCAATGATCTCCGGAGACCATGACAAAGAACAGTGACACTTGGAGTTTGAAGATTTGGGGAATATCTCCGGAGCTCTGTGAGTGTCTAGAATAATCTCTGGAGCTCTGTGAGTGTCTGGAATAATCTTCGGAGCTCTGCGAGTGTTTGGAATATCTCCGGAGTTGCAGACAGGAACAGCGATCTCCGGAGCCTCCCGAGAGTACAGCATGTTCCAGTCAGAGCTGCCAATCAGACACTTCAGCAGCAATCCTACTACCCCCACACTTCACTCAAATCATCACCTGAGTGGTGAAGGGTCGACTATTAGTTAAACTGCTGAAGTTTTATCTTTCCAAAGATTTTGCATGAGTTATGAATTAAACTAATTTTTAGGGCTTTGATGCCCAAGTGTATTAAGACCTGAACTTAGACCTCTGAGTGGACTTCTATTCCACTCAAGTCTACCTTTCTTGCATGATGATCTTTCATGAGTTTGATAGTTAAGTACAAATAAGAGATGGTGTCATCTCCTAGAAAGACTGATAGATAAATTCAGTGATATATCATCACTCCTTTTATATATACTCTCAGAAACAGCAATAGGACAACAATGATAAAATTATTCTAATTTTCAGAGATTTCAGTTCTGTTATAGCCATACATTTTCATGAATATAGAAGTGAATGAATTGGATTGAATTTAGTTTAGATCATCTCTTGTGCTGATTTCTTGCAATAGCCTTCAGCCTCAAAGGTGCGGAGCAAGGGCCCACTCTCACCAATCAGGCAGGAGGCTAGTATCTCTGTTTTACTGTTTCAAGTTTCTTTTATAAAAGCATTTCCTGTTTTAGTAGGTAGATGCATGTTATCATTCTTTGCTTTGAGTACATTTCCTGTTTTATTCTGTTTTACAACATTCATTACATTTATTCAACCAGCAGGTAGATTAGTCATTCTTTTAAGCTTTAGGATTAGCTATAAACTGGTCACTTAGAATCCCTAGTTGTAGACAGCCATGGACACAGCCCTGGTTCTTTGACATCTGAAAACAGATTAAATGATGAGGTATAGCGACAGCTCGTCAAAGGTCCCGATCATGAATGTGTCTAGTGATCAAGTCCAAATGAGCTTGAGCAGACTATTTTGCTTGAAAAATATTACCGAAGTGTTGCCTATTCCACCATTTCAACCTATATTTCACATATTGGAGCCTCTTGGAGAAGGAGTACATAGCAGTCCCATGTGACGGCTTCCCCATATTCCACCAACCAGAAAGAAGATCATGGAGAGAGTCATCTCTGAGCCACATGAGCTGAAACTTAAAAGACTACTTGACACATCTCCAAGGTAGCTCAGCAGTAAGTTTGATCGGCCAATGATCAGAACCCTACCCATCCAAAATCTTAGAGTTAGTCAGCCACCTGTCCCCCAACTAGAAACTAGACACCAAGAATCTATCCAGGCATTTAGAGATAGCAGCTTCCCCACATCTCCTATTATTCCAAGTAAAGACCCCATTAACATGCTTGATGTCAACCAAATTCAAGAGAGCCACATTATCCTACAAGAGAGTAGAAGAAGGCTCCAAGTGAGCAATGCCTCCCCTCTTCTCTTCTGAGAAATACCAACATTAAAATCACCAGCTAAAATCCATGGGAGATAAGGATCCAAAGCCCTCACATATCTGACCAAACCCCATAACATTTCCTTGCTATTAAAGTCAGCTAAAGCATAAATGTTAGAAAGGAGTACTCGCTCTCTAGACTCAAGATGAGAAGAAACACAAGAAATCAAACCTCTACAAGAGTACCACCAAACTGGCCTAACTCAACGCAAGTCCCATAAGAAAGCAACCCCACCAGAGCTACCAAGTGCACGAACACATTGGCATTGACCGTGACTCAAAATCTTCGTAGCAAGACTCATCATACTATCAACAGATAACTTAGTTTCTTGAAGGAAAACCACATTAGGAGAATAAATATGAACCAAATCCCAAGTAGCCTTTTGTCTAGGGATGCTATTCATACCCCTTACATTCCAGGAGAGCACTATCATCATTGGGGTTGGGAGAAATGAGCATCAATAGTCCTCACTAAACTTGACTCGAACAATGTCTCACCAACAAGCTTTACCTTTTCCTGGTCCTTGTTTCTACCAACCTTAAGAGGTTTCTCAGGAGCCCCCTTTTTAAGGGTTTTTTGTTGCAAGCCCAAGGCTAGGGAAGAAGCCTTACTTTTTCCTAAATCTGGAGCACCCCGCACTATAAATAGAACACCAATTGCTCTAGGAGAACCACGAGAAGCCTCTAGAACCAAATCTAACACACCCTGACCAGGAGCTGGAGGATCCAAATTAGTGTACATCTAAGTACCTTGCTCACCTAGATGAACTAGGCAAGGAATCACAATAGGCTGATCTCTAGGAACAACCTCAGTAAAAGATCCAATTGTTTCCTATAAGTCCACTTGAAACCCTTCCTCCTGGACCAAATCCTCCAACATCTCAAATCGGTTGAAGGTTTCCCCCTCCTGCCTATCCTTGAGGGATCTCTTCTGGCAATGATCACAATTGTGAGACTTAACTGGAATAAATCCTTCTTTATCAGCCCCCCTCCCTACATGGGGGCTTTACCCTTGTCTACTATCAAATCAGGATCAGTAGGTACAATACTTAAACTAGCTCCACCAGAGACTCAGGGACAACTCTGTTAAAGATGACCATATTCATGACAAAGCTGACACCTAAAAGGTAGCATCTCGTAATCTAATGATTGAGTCTACGAGAAAGACCCAACAGTCATATCAGTAGAATCTAGAAGCAGCTGGCTCAAATCAATTTCAAGACAAACCCTACCATAAGAAAAATTCTCTTATTCAGGGTTTGTTGAGAAGGACCAATAGGTTTTCCTAGCAACAAAGCAATTGACTGCAATATGTCACTTCTCTAGCACTCAAGCAGGAAATGAGGAAGACAGACCTAAACTGGGATTCTAGAGGGTAACTCCTTCGCTGAGTTAAAGCCAGCATGCCATGGTTGTAGTCTTCTTTATCCTCCTTGTAAGCATTGTATTTATTTTAAATGATTAATGGCAAAAAGTTTACCTTCATTTGATTGCTATGAAAGAATTATCTCTCTCTCTCTCTCTCTCTCTCTCTCTCTCTCTCTCTCTCTCTCTCTCTCTCTCTCTCTCTCTCTTTATGTTAAAATGCTATGCAAAAGAAAATGATTTGAGCAAAGAAAATAAAAATATAATAGGCCTCCTTGTGAAATAAATTAATGTTTATTATGCTTGTCTTTAAAGAAAAATAATTTACGATTAGTTTAATTTTGATCTCTATTTGTGTTAGTATATATATATATAAGAAAACTACAGTGGCTATAATTTTTAGTGCTCATTGTTTTATGACAGTAAAATATACTATTCTTACCAGTGAATATATATATATATATATATATATATATGCTATCATGCTTTATTATACTAGGATCATACTTAAGTTATAAACCTTGTGTATGCTTCACATTTTAAAAGGATCGAATGTTCTTTTAAACAAACAGTGTTGTAACTTAGGGTTGTGCCCTACACAGTAGGGATGGCCAACGACCTTTTAATGGGTGGGGAAGGGGGATGGGACCCCTGTCCTATTCAAAAAAAATTTCCTATGGGTGGGGCAGGAGCCCCTCCCCTTTTTTTAACCTTGCAATGTTTGTTGCTGCAAACAACGGTGTATCCCTTGATGGCCGCCGACCATGTATTTGGGGCTTGGCCCTAAACAAAAAAAATCATTGTTATCTCTAAATTTTATCTCTGCCTTGGATTTGATCCTCTGCTGTCATGTATAATGTTGCCTATTTTAATTGTAACCCTTTATAATACTTCGAAATCATAACTCTGTATATATATATACTGAGATGTATTTTCTTGTTCCTACTTCTGTTTATGTATATATAAAGAAACAATTATCCTTCTGTGTTTCCTTTCAGTTCAGTATTTTTATATACATAATGTCGCTGTGTGGGCAAGTATTACCTCTATTACAAAAAAATATAAATCTCCTTGTGTGTTTGAGAATACATAAACCAGAGAGCATAGGGAGAACTTGAAACTTTAAAATATTTAGATATTTTACTTTAAACTATAGACAACTATTTTTAACCCTTGGAGTCATTTTTTACCTGTACATAATGTAGAACAAATTTTAAAGCATAGAAACAAAAAGAAGAATAAACTTAGGTAAACAAAAATAGATGTTGGTGAACAATTTTTTCAACCCGTAGGATCACAATGTAGAAAATAATAAAGAAAACAAATATTTTATCCTTGCTTGGGAATATACCTTCCACTTGGGGAGGTACCTTCCATACCACTTGAACTTTCGGAGAACCTATACTAATAAAAGAAAACCAATGTTAGAATGTAAGGAATGGGAGGATTTTGTGCTTTTATAATTCCATAGCTAGGGTTTGGTGCCCTAAGATTTTAGGAGTTGGTTTAGTTTAAATAAATCTGGGTTTGTAAAGATTGAACCCACTTGAGAGTGGGAAGACCTTTTTGACATTTTGACTGTGTCACACTTTTATAAAGGAAACAACCAATGTTGATCCAACTTTTAAACTTAAATCACTAAAAAGTGGCATATATGTTTTGAATTTTGAAATGATGTAAACTAATAAAATATTTATTTTTTAGTATATTTTATGTTTGTATATTTTGGAAAAAAATAAAAAATTATTTGAATATAGTTTTTAATAAATTTACACTATAATTTAGTTGCTGATAAAATATTGAAAAATGAAGTTACATGAGATGTCAACCTTTATATAGTAATTTTTTTTTCTTCAATTTTTTTTGTGTATTTATAAGTTGAAACTTTAGTGCATGGATATATTTTTTTCCAATTTTGATAAATATATATTTTTAAATAAATAATAAAATGTGTGTGTATTAAAACGTAGTTGTTTCCATTCAATGTCAACTTTCATATTAATTATTTATCTAAAATAGAAAAAAAAATATACAATCTTTATATAGATTCTTTTATCTAGTGCATCATATTTTTTTCAAATTTTTTTAATAAGTTTCACTATTTTTCCTTGACATGGTAATTGACCTAATGTTTTGTGCTGATAACCTACTTTTAGTAAAAATAGAAAGGAAAATATAAATAATAATTAAACTATATATATATATTAGAAAACTAAACTTATCGATCTACAAAAGGGTATTTTTATATTTTTTAAAAAATGTTATTTATACGAGTAGAAGTTGTTGAAATATCAAGTTTTTCAAATAATTTTTCTTTTTGGTAAATTGGCCTTATAGTGGTGCTACATATGCATTTAGCCAACAATTTTAGTTGGAAAAGTTGTGGACATATCTAACCTAGCTAGAATGACTCTTACAAGATCATATGTTTGACCAAAATTGATTTTTAGTTAAAAATACTTAAATTCACTTGTGATGATAAGTTGGCTGAAACTGTGACTAATTTACTTATTTATTTTATCCTTTGTGACCTCTTTAGTGAAGATAATTTATCCTTATGAGATGAATTTAATTAAATAAACCTTTTTGAAATTTCATTTACATTTGTGTATCTTGTTGAAATTTATTTTATAATTTTAGCTATGTTTCTTTTTAAATGGATTAAATTTGGGAAGGGTATATAGAATTTATTATGCATTTAACTTATTTAAATTTTGAGAGGGGTTAGGGTGTAGACTTTAATTTAAATTATTTTTTAACTCTCCTATAGTCGATGAGATGGTGTTATGGTGTCAAAATCACTATAGGATTTATTTCATTTTGACTCGTTATGCTGCCAAACTTTCTCTAGACTCGATGGAATTTATTGTTTAGATTGGTTTGATTAATTTCCCTTTTGCTTTAGATGTTTGATTAATTGTTTTAGTCAAATTTTGTTATAGTATTAATTTCAATGTAAATTTTTTATTAAGTCTATAGTTGAACTAGGGTTAGATTTTGACTTATATCGAAATCGTTCCACTTCATTTTTAGTAACTCTAGGGTTAGAATCTAAAACGGAACCCAACTATCTTGGTGTCACTCCTCGCGACACACACCCCCTTAGTGGCTTTCATTTCATAGGGATTGCGAATAGATTATTGCATCATCTCGTTTGATTGACTTTACCCGCCTTCGGGTGACGTGCCTGATGTTAGTTGTAGAGACAACTACGTTACGTGCATGTGTCACTGAGCGTGCATGTTGCATGTGTCATCGAGCGTGCATGTTGTATGTGAGGGGGTTTTTAGAGTCAGGTGGGAAATTTTTTGATAATTCATGTCATGACCACATGGAAAATGTGGCCATGACATGTGGTTATCATGTCATAACCACATGGAAAATGTGGGCATGACATTTGGTATCAGAGCCTAAGTTTAAACACTGGGCATTAAGGGCACATTATTTATTCTATAATTTTGTTTTAATTTTAGGCACCATGTTCCTGTAGGATGCCACCTAGATCGAGGAGAGGGCGCTCACGCAGAAGTGAGTCTGGGGGAGCTAGCATATGAGATGCTACACCTTCTGAGGACCAAGTGCCAGTGGCACCTGACATTGGTCCCCAGATTCTTCAAGCCTTGTAGGCAGTGTTAGCGAGATTGGAACCGATTGTGAATGAGCTGCATGTGGAGATTCGAGTCACTACTGCCGAGGTTGGCATATCAGCTCATAGAGAGCATTGTAGGAGGCCTCCACATCACAAGGATCATGAGGAGGAGGTAGTAGTGGAGCTGATTCATCACAACCCATTTGGTTATGGACAAGGAGACGAGGTTGATGCACCCATTCGAGGACACTAAGACCACGGAGACCCCATCAGAGATTTGCTTAAGATAAACTTACCTACATTTGTGGGGACAATAGAGGGAGTAGAGGCTGAGGCTTGGCTCATCGGTCTAGATTAGTGTTTTGTGTTGCGTCCCTATAGAAGCAACACAAAAGCACGTGTCACAGTCCATTTGCTACGCGATGCTGTGATGACTTGGTGGCACACGGAGGAGCACAAACACCACTTATCCTTGGACATGCTTTCTTGGAACACCTTTCTTGAGTGCTATAATGCATGATATCTTTCAGAGTACTACAGACAATGCCATATAGATGAGGTCCATAATCTACAACAATGGGGTTCCACAGTTGCACAGTATGAATGCAAGTTTGTGGAGTTGTCACATTATGCCGAGTACCTATAGGATGAGAAGCTTCTTGTTAGTAGATTTATCAGAGGCTTGAATCCTAGCATAGCAAGACCTATTTGCATGGTAAACCCACAGATGATGATGAGGCTACCGAGAAGGCGCTTATTGCAGAGGAGGTCCATGGGCAGGGCCACGGGTCACGTCCATAGTTTCAAGATTGTAGTTAGCATCAGGACTAGGGTTTTCATAGACCCCAACCACCTCATAGGGGCAGTTTGAGGTCTGCATCTTTACCTCCTAGACCTCCACAACATCAGCAATAGTATTAGCAGAGGTCGCAGCTACAACAAAGAGCACAAGGTGGTGCCAATCGAGGGTGGCAGTCGTAGGTTCTACAGAGAGACTAGCATCAACAAGCACCGACTGTAGAACTAGCTAGGCCACAATAGTCCTTTAGAGGGTCACAGAATAGTATAGGATGACCTGGAGCATAGCAGTCCAGTCGGAGTTAGTCAGTGCATGTTCAGACTCAAGGACCTTGTTATGTATGCGGCGGCATAGGGTACTTTGCTAGAGAGTGCCCATAAGGATTTATAGCTGGAGGTCACCATGCTAGTGGTTTTGAGAAGATAGTTAAAGGTGTGGGTTGATCTCATCGAGTATTTGTAGTGGTTGATAACTACCAAGCTAACTTTCAGGCCTCTGTGATAGAGACTCTAGGTACTATTAGTGATGTTCCCATTACTATTTTGTTTGATTCCAGAGCCACAGAATCCTTTATTTCTCCATTGTTAGTGGAGTGTTGCAAGCTAGTGGCCTCTAGGCAGGACGTTAGGTGGGAGGTTGAGTTAGCTACAAGGGCCAAGATGGTCGTAGATTTAGTGGTCAAAGATTGTGAGCTAGCACTTGGTGCCTTCACGACAGTTATGGACCTTAGGGTCATACTCTTAACATCATATGGAATGGTGTTAGGCATGGATTGGCTTGTGGCTCATATGGCCAAGCTAGATTGTCTCTGAAAGGTGATAGGTTGCCCCAATGATCATGGCATAGCAACAGAGATAGTGGCTATTCAGAAGCCCACTGTAGTACATATGATTTCTGCTAAACAGTTTAAGTATTGTATGTGGAAGGGTTGTCAGCTGTTTGCGATCACAGTTAGTGATAGATTAGAGAATGAGTCAAAGGCTTCGCTTGATGACCATCTCATCCTTAGGGAGTTTATAGATGTCTTTTCACTTGATATTCTAGGGATGCCACCTCGCAGAGAGGTAGATTTTCATATAGACCTTATACCAGGTGCCGAGCCAGTGTCTCGTGCACCATATAGGATGACCACACATGAGCTTACAGAGCTCAAGCTGCAGCTAGAGGAGTTTCTAGCAAAGGGGCACATCCGACCTAGTGTCTCACCTTGGGACGCACCAGTCATCTTCATGAATAAGAAGGATGGGTCTCTTTGACATTGCATGGATTATAGGTAGCTAAATAAGGTGACGGTGAAGAACATTTATCCTTTGCCTAGGATTGATAAATTGTTTGATCAAATACAGGGAGCTAGAGTGTTCTCTAAGATAGACTTGAAGTCCAGTTACCATCAGTTACGCATTATAGAGGTGGATATCCATAAGACCACCTTTCAGACTCACTATGGTCACTATGAGTTCACCATGGTGCCCTTCAGTTTGACGAACGCCCCTACAGCATTCATGAGTCTCATGAATGGGGTGTTTTACACATTCCTATATCAGTTCATGATCATATTCCTTGATGACATATTGATTTATTTGCGAATTGAGGAGGAGCATGAGGAGCACTTGCTCTAGGTTCTACAGTGTTTAAGAGATCAACAACTTTATGGCAACTTGGCGAAGTGTGCCTTCTTTCGATTAGAGGTTCAGTACTTGGTTCACATTCTATCTACCAGTGGTATCTCAATAAATCCATTGAAGATTAGAGCTATCAGGGATTGGCTAGTGCCTACTAGTGTGACAAAGGTTAGGAGCTTCATGGGGCTAGCAGGATATTATCGCAAATTTGTTGAGGGCTTTTCCAGGATAGCACACCCCATCACTTCCCTTCAGTGCAAAGGGAAGAGCTTCATGTAGACAAAGCAGTGTGAGAGGCCTTTTGGGGTCCTCAAGGAGCGTCTCACTAGCACTCCTATCTTAGTAGTACCTGATCCAATAGTAGACTTCATGGTATGCATTGATGCATCTTTAGAGGGATTAGATGTAGTACTGATGTAGGATGGTTGAGGGGTTGTGTATGAGTTGTGAAAGCTCAAGACCCATGAGATGAACTACTCTATACATGATTTGGAGCTCACAACAGTAGTTCACACTCTTTTTAGATGGAGACACTTCCTCTTAGGACATCATTTTGAGTTACACTTTGACCATCATAGTCTTCAGTACATCTTCACATAGCTAAATCTAAACACCTGCCAACGGTGTTGGATGGAGTTCCTATGTGAGTATGAATTTGATGTGCATTACATCAAAGGGAAGGAGAACATGTTTTCTAATTCCTTGAGTCAGACGTGCCATGAGATCCTGACCTTGACTTTGAATGTGGACTTGAAAGGGCACATCTTACAGCATCTATCAGAGGATGAGTGGTTTATTGAGGTTCAGCGGGAGATTCGGTCATAGAGGGCCCTTAGGGGAAAGTTTGTAGGATATTATCTTGAGGTAGATGGACTTCTATGATATCAAAATTGCATCTATGTTCCCCTTGCAGGTGATCTTCGATCAGTGGTTTTATCAGAGGCTCATAGAGCACTATATGCAACACATCCTAGGATGAAGAAGATGCATGCCGATTTGAGATAGTTGTATCATTGGGAAGAGATGAGACATGATATAGCAGAGTTTGTAGCTCGTTGCCTTGAGTGCCAAAGGGTGAAGGTTGAGTATCAGCATCCAGTATGACTTCTTTATCCCCATAAGATACTGGAGTAGAAATGGGATACCATTTCCATGGACTTCACTGTTGGTCTATCTTTTTTCATCTCACCACCATGATGCCATCATGGTAAAAATTGACAAGTTGACCAAGGTAGCACACTTTTCACTAGTTTGCATGACATACAATGCACCTACAGTAGTGAGTGTCTTCTTGAACAATATTGTGAGACTTCATGGAGTTCCTTGTCACATCATTTCTGATAGAGATTTAGTGTTTACATCAACTTTTTGGAGAGCATTACAATAGGAATTGGACACTCATCTTAACTTTAATTTAGCATATCACCTTGAGATAGATGAGAAGATTGAGAGGGTGAATCATTTTTAGAGGACATGCTTTACACATATGTGATGGATCACCAATCTAGATCAGAGGACTACCTGTATCTGGCTGAGTTTACCTACAATAATGGACATCACAACTCATTAGGTATGCCTCCCTATCATAGCTTGTATGGTAGACTTTACAGGACTCCTTTGAGTTGGGACCATATTGAGGACACAGTGGCTATTGGACCTAAGCGGTTATAGGATATGGAGCAGTAGGTCCCCTTGATTGGGCAGTGATTGCAGGAGCCAAGGGATCATCAAAAGAAGTATGCCAATGCCAAGAGATTGGATCAGAGCTTCTCAGTTGGTGACAACATGTTCTTGAGAGTGCGGCCGCATAAGAGTCCAATCTATTACGGAAAGGGATCTATGCTTGCATCTTGTTTTGTTGGACAATTTGAGATATTGGAGTGGATAGGACCCGTATCTTACCATCTTGCTTTGCCACCTAGCCTATCACGCATCGACAGTGTGTTTCATATATCTATGTTGAGACATTATATTTATGATATGGCTCATGTTTTGGATTGGGATGCCTTGTAGGTTGAGTCGGATGGGCAGCTAGCTTTGGAGCCAATTTGAATCTTGGCTTGTCAGACATTGGGTTGTTGAGGTTGAGAGCTGGACTAGGTCAGAGTTTAGTGGGACCATTATGATGAGGTCTCGGCTACATGGGAGGATGCTACTAGATTAAGGAAACTCTACCCTCACCTCTTTGCTGACTTCCAGTAGGAAGTTTAGTCTTAGGGGGGAGGATGTGAGGCCTACCTTTACCTCACCTTATATTTTTGTTTACAATACTTATTTGATGGATTTTATGATGGACATGCAGACATTTGGGGACTACTGATCCCATATTTAGACTTTCATTACTATATCTTGCTTTGATTAGTTAGATGATTTATACTTTATGGATGTTTAGATCTTATGTCAGATTTCATTTGAGGATATGATGTTTAAATGTTATGTTGAATTAGATGTTATTGGTATGTTTATTGATGATATAACTTACATTATGTGATCCTATTTATACTTGTGAATTGTGAATGATTTGAGAATCATGAAAATATTAGCATGTGGTTATTATTGATGTTATATGAGATTATGTGATCATGTGTGTGTTATGTGTAGTTCACTTAGCTTCAGCTATATGTACCATGTGCTATTAATGGGTTTGTGGAAGAGTGCAGGTAATTTTCCATGCCCATGGAAAATTAGAGGTCAGACAATAACCATATGTTATATCCTTGTTAAGATGACATAGTCCCCAAGATAGACTAAGGTCATTTATGTTTGAGAATGATGATTATGTTGTATTTGATTCATGATATTTTGTAAGGTTTACCCCTTTTTAATTTATATCCTTGAAGTGTTGTAAATTGTAATGTTGGGTTTGCACAAATTTTAGTGCTAAATGTTTTGAGTCCTTTTCATGTGATTTTATGTGTTACCTAGTGTTAATAATGGTCAAATAATGACCCTAGGTCATACCCCTAGGGTCTAGGACCATTATTAGCATGTTTAAACTTGTTTTAACCCATGTATGGTAACCCAAACTTGGCCCTTGAGTCAAGTGACGAGTTTGGGAGATGTGAGAGGTGGTTGGCATGTCATCGTCTCACCTAACCTAATCTTACTCACTTAGGGTAAGGTTACCCTTTCCTCAAGTGATTTAGAAGCTTCTTGAATCTTCTCATATGTGTGAGACCTCTTCCATATGATCTCACACATGTGTGAGATCATATGTGGGGAAGAGTGTAACATAGTTGAATGAGAAGGTGACAAGTGTCACCTCCTCATTCATGAGAAGTTTCCTTTGTGTGTTTACTTCTCCTTATGCTCTCACACATGTGGGAGAGTGTGTAGCTTTGTGGAATGGGGAGTTGACAAGTGTCATCTCCTCATTCTTATGGAGTGTGAGGAGGGTTATGTGAATGGAAGAGAGGATGACAAGTGTCACCTTCTCATCCATTAGGGCTTGTGAGTAAGCATATTTATCTCTTTCTTTGAGAAGAGATGAGGGTTCTTTATTTTTGCATTTTTATGTTTGTGTTGGGAAGGAGAGAAGCACTTGAGGAGACTTGAAGGATTTGGGAAGGACTTGTGGAAAGCTCTTCACCAAAATCCTCTACTCTTGAAGTTTGAGAGGTATGCTCTCAAGCCTTCAAGCCTATTTTCACTTGCTTTTGCTTATGCATTATGTATTATTTATGATTGTATGCTTATGTTATTTTAGTTTTGTGTATGTGGGTTTTTAAAGGGTTGTGTTGATGAGCTCTCCATGTGAGAGAGATCACCTTTGTGATGGGTGAGAGAGGTATGAACTTTTTCGGTTTCCCCTCATTGTTTTGGTGTAGTTTTTATGGCCATGGGCCTCATATGGAAGTTTTGGGAAGTATGGTTTTTATGGCATGAGTGTCTTGTATTGAAATATGAGAATTTTATGGCAAGAGGAAAAAGGATTATGAGTATTATGAGTATTTGAGTGTTGGGTTTCCTTAAGTTGAGAGTAGTCCACTCTCTCACCCCCTTAAACTCATTTTCAAAATGGGTTAGTTTGTGTTTTGCCTTGGAAGGGAGTTATTGTGTTTGGTGTGAGTGTTTTGTAACCCATGTGGTATGATCCTTGGTTATTGAAAGGCCTCCTAGCTTAGGGGTGGCCTACTTGTAGGCCTAGGTTGGGAGGAGAGCTTCCCATGGGCATGGTGAACTATTTTTGTGTGTTTCGTAGGTTAATGTAGTGGCTATGGAGGAGTTTGGATTTGGGAAGAAAACTTGAGCTTAGTTGCTTTTGTATTTTGTAAAAAATGATGGCATTGAGATGCCTTATCCCTATTTTGGGCTTTTAATAAGTTTACTTTTGTTGGACAATTGAGCCCCCATAAGGGTTGTAGTCTTCTCTATCCTCCTTGTAAGCATTGTATTTATTTTAAATGATTAATGGAAAAAAGCTTACCTTCATTCCATTGTCATGAAAGAAATATATATCTCTCACTTTTTATGTTAAAATGCTATGCAAAAGAAAATGATTTGAGGAAAGAAAATAAAAATATAATAGGCCTCCTTGTGAAAAAATGTAATGTTTATTATGCTTGTCTTTAAAGAAAAATAATTTATGATTAGTTTAATTTTGATCTCTATTTGTGTTAGTATATATATATATATATATATATATATATATATATATATATATATATATATATATATATATATATATATATATATATATTTGATACCCATATATGTGTAAAATTTAGATTCATATATATATATATATAAATCTAAGTTTTATAGATATATGGGTATCATATATATATAGCTGTAATTTTTAGTGCTCACTGTTTTATAACAGTGAAATATACTATTCTTACTAGTGTGTGTGTGTGTGTGTGTGTGTATATATATATATATATGCTGTCATACTTTATTATGCTAGGATCATACTTAAGTTATAAACCTTGTGTATGCTTCACATTTTAAAAGGACTAAATGTTTTTTTAAACAAAAAGTGTTGTAACTTAGGGTTCTGCCCTGCGCAATAGGGAGAGCTGACAAACTTTTAATGGGTGAGGAAGGGGGACAGGACCCCCATCCTATCCATAGGAAATTTCCTATGGGTGGGGTAGGAGCCTCGCCTCCCCTTCTTTAACCTTGGAGTGTCCCCTACTATGAACAATGGTGTATCCCTTGATGGCCGCCGACCATGTATTTGGGGCTCGGCCCTAAACAAAAAAAAATCACTGTTATCTCTAAATTTTATCTCTGCCTTAGATTTGATCCTCTGTCGTCATGTATATTGTTGCCTATTTTAATTCTAACCTTGTATAATACTTCGATATCATAACTCTGTGTATTCTAATTTATACACTAGTTATATATATATATATATTGAGATGTATTTTCTTGTTCCTACTTCTGTTTATGTATATATAAATGAAGAATTATCCATCTGTGTTTCCTTTCAATTCAGTATTATTTTTTAACAGCACACACACACACACACACACACACACATATATATATATATATATATATATATATATATATATATATATCATGTGGCTGTGTGGGAAAGTATTACATCTATTACAAAAATATAAATCTCCATGTGTGCTTGAGAATACATAAACCAGAGAGCATAGGGAGAACTTGAAACTTGAAACTATTTAGATATTTTACTTGAAACTATATAGACAACTATTTTTAACCTGTACATAATGTAGAACAAATTTGAAAGCATAGAAAGAAAAAGAAAAATAAACTTAGGTAAATAAAAAAGAGATGTTAGTGAACAATTATTTGAACCTATAGGATCACAATGTTAGAAAATAATAAAGAAAACAAATATTTTATCCTTGCTTGGGAAGATACCTCCCACTTGGGGAGGTACCTTCCATCCCACTTGAACTTTTGGAGAACCTACACCAATAAAAGAAAACAAGGATTCCTGAGGGTAGTGGAGGTGCACATATCTCATATTTCATGTTTTTAGTAACTTTTTATAGTAATTAGTTAAATCTAAAATTTGTTCTTGGGAATAGTAATTTAGTGTTGCAATTTCCCTGATAGGTAAATAGGATTTGCATTGTTAGATTAGTTTACTTTCAAAGTTCTTTATCTTAGTTCATTTCAAAGAAATTTCATTTTTTAGAGTAATTAATCCAAAAATATAGAAAATGAAACAAAAACATAGATCAGATTGCATTAGCTAAATACATTGTAGATTGCATACATATTTCAATTCCTAGATTAAAAAACACTTTCTTTTCATAAAGATCTAAAAAGTGTAAAAATATTGTGTTGCACTCATATAGGCTTGCATGCATTCACAAACCAAAAAAAAACATAAAAACATTAGTATCATAAGAAGATTGAAAACCCCTGATTCCAACATAAGGTCAACACTAGTCAACATTGATCAACCCAACATAAAACAAAAACAAGTCAAACCTTAGGTCATAAAACCTAAGTCAAACCCTAAGTCAAATTGAGGTTAACTCTAAAAAAATCTCTCTCAGTTTGGGCTCATGAATGTGCCCTGAGATTAAAGGTGAGTGTGTAAGGGTAATCCTTGAAGAGATTAAGGAAATTCACCCTAGACCACAGCATGATCAACTAATGATTTAGGAACAACAACACAGGTTTAGGTTTCTACAAGCATAAGTCATCATCCAACAATTTGAAGAACAACACAAACTTAATATCTAAGCATAAATGAGAGAAATCTTTTACCCACACAATGTTTGAATCTTTTAAATCCAAATAGGAGAATAGTGACTCGTAACCCTTTAGGTCATATAGTTATTTCAACCAAAATGTTTGTAGAGCACCAGATCAGAATCAATACACAAGAAAGGCCCCAGGACTAGCTAGCCACTCTCAAGCAAGTAGGACCACCCTCATGTCTCACCTCCTCTTGACTAGCTACTTCCACGAGAGCAAGAGTGATGTGGAGGTTCAACCCATGGCAAAGAGAGGGGTCCATGTCCTCGCCAAAGAGGACTTAACCGCCCTAGGCTATCGAGTAGTGTTTTTGAGTGTGCTTCTTTAGTAAAGCCACTTGAAACTACAAATCCTTCTAGGACAAGGTGTTTGCATTTCAACTTCAAGGATTTAATCATGTTATCACTTTCAATTTTGCTACCATCTTCATTGTCTTTGTTGCTTCCACTCTTTCCATCCTTTTCTTCACTCATTCAATTTATTCTATGGTGTTTATGACACCCCCGAATATGATGGAACCAAATTTGAACTTAGGGAATATTCCCTCAAAGGAGCTAGAAACTCCTCCTTTCACTAGGTATGTGCCACTTGATCCAAACACACTAGTCTCTAATTGGTATGACTATGAAGACTCAGATTACAAACAAGATAGAAGAGAACCTAGACACTCTCTATCATTCAACAATCCTACATGTGAACACAATCCTAGAATTCCAAACATGCCTTATAAGGCAAGAAGAATATAAATGAGATCAGAAATCCAACGCTTGGAACAAACCTCTACAAGAAATTCAAGCACTCATCTTGATAATGAAGTAAGAAGACTCAAGACAAAATTACAAGAAGCCAAGGATACTCAAGGGGGCCTTGAAAGTTTCTCTACGGGAAGAGCAATGTGAAAATGCTATACGAGAAGAAGCACTAAATCATGACAACACATGAAACAAGACCCATAGAAATGAGGAAGTGTTGAGAGGCCCTACACTTGTAGATCTCATTGTAACATTAGTGCCAAGAATTAGGACTCTGGAAGTAGAACAACACATCCCTAAGAGAAGGTAGAAGACACATGAACACATTAGAGTTGAACAAGACCAAGGGGCATCTCAGAATCCCCCTTACCTTAATTATTACTCATGAAATGAGAGTAATGATGCATTATGAAATGGGAATCCTCATATTCAAAACACTCAAACAATACATGGAAATCAAGAATATCAAGAAATGGCATTGGGCCATCAAATCCCACCCATGGAGTTAATACTATCAACCCCACAATCATAAAGTGCCTTCTTGGGAAAATATTTGGAGTATTTAGAGGAGCCGCTTGACATGGCTATAAGAAGTGTTCAGTTACCATGACCATTGCTGGATCTTCCAAAGTTCAAAGGAGAAGGAGACCCTAAATCACACATCAAGACATATACAACCGCTATAAGATAACTCCTCCCTTGTGATGGAGTCATTGCAAAATATTCCCAAAAACATTAGAAGGAATAGCCCTAGATTGGTATTATTTCCTACCAGAGGCTTCGATACAATCATTCAAACAATTAATAGGAGAGTTTATCATGGCTTTTGGCATGAATAAACTCATAAAGATAGGAATCCAAGAATTTCTTACCATGAAGCAAGAACCTAATGATTCATTGGCCCATTTCATCACTTGATGGAGACAATTTCTCTGCACATCAACAAGTGATCTGACTATGGATCATTGCGAGTTATGCGATCTCATGCTACATACTTTGAATAGGTATATGAGGGAAGAAGTTAAAAAACTACCTTACAAGTCTTATGGAGTGGATTTGGAAAGTGCCTTATGAATTGACCAAGAAACCATTATTAGTGGTGATGGCAAGGGGAATTCCATACTTACAAATGATGTAATGGAGGATAAACTTTGATATTTGGGTACCAGTAATGTAAGTGAGTGGAATTGCTTCAACCCACTTAGTGAAGTATTCGGTAGTAGTTATGATAAACTTGTGACCATTAGAGAATGGAGGGGTGATTTTACCAATGAGTTCGAGCCCCCACCGTGAAAAGGGCCAAGGAGTTGTTATTGGCTGTAAATCTTGAAATTGTGCATAAATGAGATCACTATGTTGCTAGTGCTGTAAACATTTCTTGGAAAACTAAAGTGCATCTTGTTCCATACTAGGCTAGAGTATCTTGTTCTCAACAACTTCTTTGCAAGGGTAGGACCAGAGGAATGTGTGCCACAGATTCCCTGATGTACCTCATGTAAGGCAGTTTGGGCTTCTTCTGAGTTGAGGCACCTAAGAAGCATACATTTGAGACTCTTTTGATATATGGTGTGGCCTAAGATGGTAAATCAGGATGAGAGACAAATGAAGGTTTTTCATTGGTTGGTGGATAGGTTTGGTGGAAGGGACTAATGATGGATGTAGGAATAAATGTCTTGATACCAAGGGGAAGCGGGTCAAACTATTTCATAGACAAGTTTAGAATTAGGGGTATCATATGCAGTTGTAAAGAGTTGTTCCAAAAGAAACTCACACTGTTGGTTGTTGGTTGGCATGTCAATGAGAGAACCAATGGTTTCCATGGCATTTGCAACTATGTTATTTAACCGAGGCACTTGTTCAAAATGAATCTCAAAGAAATACTTTTTGAAATCATCTCGACCATTTTCTTGTAGGGAATTAACTTATCATCCTTGGTTTGAAACTCATCCTTAGCTTGGTTGATGACCAATAGATAATCTCCATACATGTGTAATGTGCCAATCTTCCATTGAACAACCATTTTCAATCCTATGATTATAGCCTCATACTCAGTAATGTTATTGGTACATGGAAACACAATCTTGTATGCCTTGGGGTTGCAATCACCTTGAGGGGTGATGAAGAGAATTCTTTCTCTAGAACCATGAGAAGTGAATGATCCATCAAAGTATAGTTTCCAATATGTTGATGGGGTGACTAAGCAGATAGATCCATCTGGGAACTCTGAAGTAAGTAGATGATCTGAATGAATAGGAGTGTCAGCAAGCTGATCTACTATGACCTATCCCTTGATATCTTTTCTATCCACATATTTGCTATCAATTTCACTGAGAATGATAACCCACTTTTCCATTCGTCCTATGAGTGTAGCCTTTAACAATAGATACTTCAGTGGATCTACCTTGGAAATGAGTCTAACTTGGTGATTGAGCATGTAATGTCTTAGTTTTTGGGAACTAAAGACAACTACTAAGCATGCTTTCTCCATGGAAGTATAGTTAAGTTCATATCTTACCAAGGTGTGACTGATATATAATATATAGCTTTTTCTTTCCCCGCTTCATCATGTTTTGCTAGAAGAGCCCCTAATGATGTTGATGTTGCTGAAATATATAAAAGTAGGGGTTTTCTTAGACGAAGAGGCATACGAATTGGAAGAGAAGCTAAATATTCTTTCAACTTGTCAAATGTTGCTTGGCATGAAGCATCCCATTGAAATGTGACCTTTTTGCAAAAAAGATGCATGTAGGGATGACATTTGATGCAAGCCGAGCAACAAAATGATGAATGGATTGAAGTTTCCCTTGTAAACTATGAAACTGTTTGATATTCTTTGGTCGATGCATGTCAACTATGGACTTTACTTTAGCTAGATCCACTTCGATACCTCACGTTGATACTATATATACCAGTAATTTTCTAGAAGTTACACCAAATACACAATTTTTTGGATTGAGTCAGACTTGATATTGTTCTAGGTGATTAAAGATCCTTATTAAAACATGGAGATGTTCTTTTCTTGTTTTCAACTTACCAAGGAGGTCATCTACATGCTCTTCCATAATTTTATGAAGTATATCATGAAAGAACATTGCCATTGCTCGTTGATAGCTTTTCCAACATTTTTGAGACCAAAAGGCATGACTTGGCAACTATAGGTACCCCATGGATAGGTCAAGTTTATTTTATGTTAGTCTTCTTCAGTGATGCTGATTTGATTGTAGCTTTAAAATCTATCCATAAGAGAGAGCATTTCATGTCTGACCGTGAGATCTGTGATAGTGTCAATATTTGGTAATGGAAAGTCATCTTTGGAACATGCTTTGTTTAGATCCCGGGAGTCATTACAAATGCGGATGCCCCCATTTGGTTTGGAAACTGGGACTATGTTGGATATCCATCCTAAATAATCAATGGGTTGAATGGAGCCTACTGCTAACAACTTTTTCATGTTCAGTCTTTACCAAAAGTGCAATATGTTGGTGTATTTTTCTCAATTTCTACTTAATTGGTTTGGTGTTAGGATATACTATTAGATGGTGCACCACTAAAGATGGATCCCAACAACACATATTAGCATAAGACCATGTAAAGTTGTGGGAGCATTTATGAAAGAATGACATGAAATCCTTAAGTTCTTCTAATGATAAAGAAGTAGCCAAAAATATGATCTTTGTGTCCTCTACTATGTCCAAGTTTAGCTCCTTAGATTTTTCTATCAACATTGGAGACTTTTCTAGATAAATAGCATCTTCTGGAAGGTCAAATCCCCCATTCTCTGGCACCTCATAGAGGTTTTCATCATTGGATGTGTCCTTTCTTTTTACCAGGTGTGCCAGAATGTGAGACGTAAATCCACATACGAAGACAAATCAAAGGAAATAAAACAAATAGAAATATACCTTCCTTTGTAAGTGAATTTGACCTCATTGATTGAGAAGAATGAAGTGCACCTGAACTCCAATAGATTTTCTCCTATGATATTTGTGGATATTATGTGGATTTCTCATGTCAACAATATAACTTTGATCTCCTAAGATGAATGAAAAGTAGTTACATAACTTTATGAAAATGAGAGATGATTGAGAGGTTTGGAAGACGTTCTACTTATATTTTTCTAGAAGTGAATATCAATGGTGGAAAATGATTGGAGAGATCAACAATTGAAATTAGATGAGAGGTTTTGAATGAATGAGAGAGTGACAAGTGTCCTTGTCCTCTCATGAATCAAAGGAGTTAACAGGTGAGTTGACTGAATTGATTAATCTGTTAACTAGATTGATTGATTAGTCAACTGAGTTGATTGACTTGTTAACTAGGTTTATTGATTAGTCAACTGAGGTAATTAACTCATTAACTAGCTTGATTGATTAGTCAACTAATTTGATTGATTAGTTAACTGATCTGATTGAGAGTGATTTGAGGGAGTGATGAGAGAGAATCATGGTGAGACAAGAGTGAATTATGGTGAGTGGAAATTATGGAGGAAATTAAATAATTTAATTATTTAATTTTTGGTGTACATGGATAATATTGGAAAATAAAATAAAATATTATTTTATTTATTTGTGGCACTTGAGAAAATAGATATTAATTTGCTTATTTAATTAATATTAGAAGAAATGAAGAGTTTTAAATAATTGTGAAATTATTTAATTAATGCCAGGAAATGGAAAAATTAAATTAATTAAATAATTAATAATTATTTAATTAATGCATAAGAATATGGTATAGTGATAATAGATGAAATTAATCAAATACTTCAGAATGATTTAATTAGTGTGAAGGTATGGCAGATGAAAAACTTAGTTGGGAAGTGAGGCTAATTTTAGGTGTCTATAGGTACTGCTAGGAGTCCACACCACAATAGAGGTATTAAATGTCTTCAGATTGGAAATAGTGGTCTCAATGGAAGCTTGAAGGCATGTATGTCTGAACAGGTATGCTCATCCTATTGTCAAGAAAAGGCTCCACAAAATAGAGTCAGACAAATTTTAGGCAATCATTCCCTATCTCTCCCTCTCCTGTCCATGAGATGCCAAGAATGGCCCACTCAACAAAGGTAGAATATGCTTGTTGTAAAACACGAGGGGCTGTTGAAGGAACAAGACAACTTGGGGAAGGGGTGAATTAGTTGTATCAAAACTTTAACGTTTCTTAAACAAAATCACATTCACATTCACTTACTTTTAACCCCTTAATATCTTATGAAGATTAAACATGAAGTGTAGAAAAAAAACTTAAACACATATCAACACCATACACACATGAACACAGGATTTTTATGTGGAAAACCCTAAAAGGGAAAACCACGGTGAGTGTTAGCTGACAATATAATGTAGTAACAATACCAAATAACAAAAGAGGCTCACTGCCAAAGGGTTCACTATCCTTAAGGACTCACTATCCAAAAGAATGCTCACTACAAAAAGGCTCACTACCAAGGGGTGGCTCATTGCCGAGGGGTGGCTCACTGCCAATAGGGGTGGCTCATTACCATGAACTGATATAATAACATCTACAACATGCCTAAGTTTAATTCCAATGAACCACAATACATATCACCTGCCCTGCCTCACAGCACAAACACTTTCATCTTCGTACCTTTACACCCTCACACTCTACACATGGATTCATTACATTTATTTATATCAATCATCAACCTTGGAACATACATCAAGGTTGGAAATACAATCTACAACCATTTAAATAGTCTCCAAAGTCGGCAAACATACATAATTCAGATTAGGTCTAGACCTAAAAAAACTTGCGGAGAAAATGAAAAAAAGAAGAATACTTCATGGCTTAGCTCAAACCCAAATACATCTTCACATGCTTCAACACACTTTTACAATCCACAAAACACATCCAAGTCAGGCAAACTAGTGTAAACACCAAGAATACTTAGGCATACGCTTCCAAGAACTTAATCATAGCTTGTAGATCAAGAACAAACCTTCAAAATGATTTGGAGACATCCATGAACAACATATAATGACCTGGGAGCCAACAAATCCAGCCACAGCAGATCTAACTTAAGGACAACAAATATCACTTGAAAATAGATCATAGATAACATTGCTAAGTTTTTCTATTCAATAACTTGATTTCTAGTGCACCAAATGACAAATCCTTTGGAATGAAGATAGCTAATGACCTTATAAATTGAAGTCTAGAAATGCAAGACCAAAAACCAAACTGTGGAGAAATGTGGAGCAAAATACTTTCTCCTAGACATCTCTGCATAGCTCAGAAACTCTGTCAAATACAGTCTTCAAACTAGTGAATAGAACTTCTATTGCACAATGATTTAGACCACCAAAATTTGGATTTAGCATCTTCAAACACTTCTCTAAAACATATCCAAATCTCACACTCTGGCCTTCAATACAGAAGAAATGCAGAGCAAATCCTTAGACAGTATCATGTACGCTAGAATACATCTTCACAACTCTATCTTCAGTATGAACCAAATTTTCTCAAAAGCACCTGGAAACTCAATATTAGAAACATATTCTTATCATTTCAACACTTATACAATGTACTACAAAGAAACTAACTCATCACTATCAAGAAACAAAACAAGAGCACAGTTGACACTAATGACAACACAAACATGTTGACATCAATGACAATACCAACATGTTGGCATCAACGACAACACCGACTAGCACATACTTGCAAGAATCTCCCCCTTTGTCATTGATGGAAACATATAATGTGAAAAACTAAACAACATGTTTCACCATCAAGACATAACTTGGCATCAGAACTCCCCCTTTCTTTTTACACATCTAAATTCTCTCTGATTACTAAATGCTTTCTTTTTCTCTAATTTTTTCACATGAACTCTCTCCCCCTTTGACATCAATGGCAAAGGGAAACACACATCTTTTCCCTTGCACATACTTGCACTTGTTCTTAGCTACCTTGAATGCTTCCATTAGTCTGCAACATTCTTCAGTATCACTACCTGCTCCCCCTGAGAGGTAGACTCCATCACCAGTCTAGGAAAAAATGACTCCTAAACCATACTGGACTGATGCACTTCCTTATGCATCTAATTCCTAGAGGAAACATCTGTATCATGGGCTAGCACATGATTAAATTCTTGACTTCATTTATATCATTATCGATCCATGTCTTGTTCATCTCCTCCTTGGTTTCTACTAGATCATCCTTTTACACTCTTTTCTTCTTTTCAATTGGGTTATCTTTCTTCATGTTCCTACTTCTACAAAACTTTGCAATATGTTTAGGCACAACATTTCTTTGACTGTTGTTCCTTCAACTCATTCTAGACCTGCACTGGTTAGTCTTGTGTCCAAATCTATTGCATGTAAAAGAACTATCACTAAATGATTGAGTATTTCATTCATCACTATATCCCTTCCTTATCTGACTTCTACATTTACTAGCTTTATGACCAACTCTCTTGCAAGTAGAGCACTAACTAGAGAAACATGGAACATTTTGCTTCACTCTTCTCCTAAGTTGAGTAGCCTTATGACCAAATGTATTACATGAATGACAATAACCATTGAAAGATGGATACCTTTGAGCCTTTGGTTGCCTAACCAGTGGTCTTCTTGGTCCACTCCTATGATTCTAGATTTGCTTGCCTTTGTCTTCCTTGTTCTCAGCATTCACTGTATGACCTAATTTGGAGCATCCACCTTTCTCAAATCCCAAGCTTTCATTTTTATCAGAACTCTTCAAACAGTCAATCATCTCATCAGATTTTGTTGAACTTATCTTTCAATTTCTCTTCATAGATCTTTCTCTTTTCCAAGTCTAACTTTAGGCTCACAACTTCTTGCTCAAGATTTATATAGTCTTTAGTTTTGTCTTTCAAACATTCTTCAATTCTTTCTTTTTATTCATTTGCTAACCTCAATTTTTCACTATCCTCTTTATGTCTTTGTTTAAGCTTCTTGACTTGCTCTCTTAAATTTCTGATGTATTCATTTGTTTCTTTGATATTCTCTTTTAAGTCTATATTTTCTTCTTCAGATCTTTTTAAGTCTTCAAGAGCAATTTTGAGTTCATCAATGTTAGTGGATAAACATTCTTCTTTTGAAGATTTGATATTATTGTAGGCCTTAGTCACTGTTCTAAGTTTAACTTTAGAAATTAAACACATGTTTATTTGTTCTTTAGTAGCTCTGTATCTTATCAATTCACATTTTCCTTTATCACTAATGATTTGACACTCTTCTTGTACTTCATCCCGCATTACCTTTTCTTCAGTCTATGCTTCCCTATCTAAATCTAATACATATTTGTTAACCTTTGACTATTTCTATATGTCTTCATCAACCTTGACATTGGTACTTTCAACAATCTTTCCTAGTCTCTTGTTATAGCACTAGTAAGCTTTGGTCCAAGACAAATACCCAAGAAAAATACCTTCATCATACTTTGCATAATCCTTTCCTATTTCTTCCATTCTTCTGATAAAACATTTGCTTCCAAAAATTTTGAAACATTTAGTAGAGGGAGTCTTTCCATACCATAGTTCATAGGGAGTTCTTTCATCATTTGATTTCACATGTACTCTATTTTGTGTGTAGACATCAGTCTAAATTACTTCTCTCCAAAAGATTTCCAGTAGATTTTCTTCCTCTATCATTGTCCTTGCAGCTTCTTAAATAGTCCTGTTCTTTATTTCCATCACTCCATTAGGATCAAATGGCTACCTCTTTATTCCATGATTCTCACATAACACATTAAACTTATTAGAAGTAAACTCTTCTCGTCTGTCAGACCTCAAACATTTTATCTTCATATCCAACTCATTTTCAACCATTGCTTTGAATCCCTTAAACCCATCTAGGGATTCTAATTTTTATTTAAGAAAAGTAACCCAAGTCATTCTAGAATAATCATCAATGAATAACATAAAATACCTATCATCTTGGAAACTTCTTTCCCTTGTAGGACCACAAAGGTTTGTATGAATCAACTCCAATAGTTTGGTAGAGGTTTTTTATTTATCATGTGGGCTTCCTCTTTCTTTCTTTCCATCTTGACACTCCTTGTAGATGATACTGTTAGGTTTTGTAATCTCTAGTAGATCTTTCACAATTTGAGATGAACTTATTCTTACTAGATCATCAAGATTGATATGACACAATCTCCTATGCCAGAGCCAACTCTTACTAATATGAGTCATAGAGTAATAATTATCACCTTCTCTAAGATGATAAAGGTTTCCTTCTGTCCTCTTTCCAGCAGCTATCACAATTCCAGATTTTTCTCTAATCTCAAAAACATCATCCTAAAATACAAGACTACATCCTTTTCTACACAACTGTCCAACACTCAAGAGATTTTGCCTTAAACTTTTAACATAAAGAACATAATTAGTATGATGTTTTCCATTGAGACTGACTAAACCTTTTCAACATATGTTAGTAGTAGAATTATCTCCAAATATAATTGAACCTTCATCACATTTCTAAAAATTAATAAACTTACTTCTATCACCAGTCATATGATTTGAGAAACTACTGTCAATAACCCAATAATTCTTTTCTTGAAAAGCACTTTCACTATCAGGACTTACCTTCGAGTCATTTTCTTTCATACATACTTCAGGGCTAACACTGCAAATGTCATCCTTTGAGTCAGTGAGCATGCATTCATTATTGTCTTCAATATCATAATAAGTTCTCTTAGACATTTTGCTTTTATTTTCCTCTTTCTTACTTCTCAAATTTCTCTTTGGACATCTTGATGCATAATGACCAATCTCACTACACTTGAAACACTTGAGAGGTAGCTTGTTGATGCAGAAGCATCCATGACAAATTGGCAATCAACATCACCAAAAATATTGTTATTTTAATTTGGTTTGTTTTCAATAATGGTGCAGGAGCACCTACCTGATAGCTGGCCTCCATGAGGCAGTTAGTTTGTTATAGGTCTGGTTAATGTTTCCAAGAAGGTCGTATAAGACCAATGCATGTAATAAGGTCATGTTGACCATACTTTACTATTTTTAGATAGTTTGTTAGGACAGCTGTTATGCTGTATGTTCGGTTGGATCCTCCCAGCCGCTTGGAAGCTCCCAGCCGCTGGGAATCGAGTGGTAGTACTCGCAAGTAGATCCTATTTATGTATGAGGATCGGTTGGTTTTAGATCAGAGATCAGACATTGTATTACAGAAGAGAGTGAGACAGAGTACTGTATTGCATCTTTTGAAATCAATAAAGATCCTGTTTGTGTTCATTTTCTATTTGATCTCCATTGTGAAATCGATTTGCTGTTTTGGTGGTTACATGGATTCGTTGATCCATTCCACCAGTTGATTCGTCGAATCGGTTGAATGGCTGTGTACAGTAGTTTAGGATGTAGTTTGCATTTTCTGTTTGTTTGCATGCAGGTGTGCAGGATCGCGGTTAAGAGGTGTTGAGAACCCTAGCATGGGTATGTGCTAGGTCGTGCTAGTTGTTAGAGTCTGGAAAGTTGTCCAAGAAGCAGATCGGGTCACCTCAGGAGGTTCGGCGAATTGAAAATTCGCTAAGGTTGGAAAATCCATCGCAACGGCATCATCAGGATATTTCTGTGTATATCCTGCAGTTACTTCGGGCGTCATCCGAGTAGATGGAGGTGAGCATGATGCAGTAGTTTGCATAAAGTGAATGTGCATTGGGGTGATCATCATCAGGTGTTGCCGAGGAGGAGCGTATCGGCTTAAGGTAGAAGATCGGGTTGATAAAGTCATCGCGGGCCGATAATGTTAAGTTTGGCCGACAACAGGATATTGAAGAAACTGCATGTGACGTCATCGTCATCAGGATATCGAGGCAGCAGGATATTGAAGGAGCTGCATGTGACATCATCGTCATCAGGATAATCGTCATCAGGATGTCGAGGTGACGTAAGCATCGAAGGAAAGGTGCATGAAGAGAGTCGTCATCAGGATATATGGGAGGAACAGGATATTTTATATCCTGCTGATGAACATGATGTTGAACATCATGATGCTGAAGATAGAGGTTGGCGGTAAGGTGAACAGTGAACATCAGGAGGATGTTTGCGCTTGCCGAATATGATGATGCTGCCGATAGCCGAATATGATGATGCTGCTGACAGGCGAAGGGTCGAAGGTTTGTCTGCAGGAGGATATTGGTCGGCAGGAGAAAATATGATGATGCTGACAGTGTTAAGGGAAATATGATGATGATGATGAAGGGTTGTAGACATACATGTTGTATGTCAAGGTTTTAGTGTGGATGCCTCTGCATCGTAGTGGTATCAGAGCTCAGCAAAAGGTCTGGACTGTTGTGTGTTGATTCTGTCACCGAAAGGGCAGAGGTAGAGTTGATTCTGTCACCGAAAGGACAGCGGTAGAGGAGTGAGAGGTTGACAAAATGCCTCCGAAAGGTAATGGTACTGCAAGGGAATTGTAGGAGATGAAGGAAAAACATGCCAGAGAGATGAGGAAGATGAAGGAGCTTGCTGAAGCACTTCAAGCCAGGCTTGTAGCCTTGGAAAAGAACAAAAAGAGGGAAGTGTAAGACAGTGAGTCTGAAGAAGATGAAGATGCTGTTGAAGAGTATGAAGAGGTAGCTGAAGATCTGGATGCTGAAGACCAGAAATTTGCAAAACTGTTAAAGGCAGTGCAGAGTGATAAACCTAAGGTAAAGGTTGATGTTTCCAAGTATAATGGAAGTTTGAATGAAGATGAGTTGCTGGATTGGATTGCTGCACTTGATAATCACTTTGAATGTGAAGATGTTGCTGAGGATCAAAAGGTAAAGATTGCAAAGACCAAGTTAGGAGGTCATGCTTTGGTATGGTGGGATTATGTACAATCCGAGAGAAGGAAACAAGGGAAGTCAAAGATCACTTCATGGGATAAGATGGTAGCAAGGATAAAAGGTAAATTCTTGCCTAAGGATTATGAAATTCAGATGTTTAAGAAGCTGCAATTTTTAAGGCAGAAGGAAATGGATGTGAAGGCATATACTGAGGAGTTTTATAAGTTGAGTATGAGATCTGGTCATCATGAGAATGAGGTAGAAAAGGTGGCTAGGTACTTGGCTGGTTTGAGATTGAACATACAGGATGAGTTAGTTTTAGCTAACCCTAAGAGTGTGGAGGATTGTTACCAAATGGCAATCAGGATTGAAGAAAAGATGAATAGGAGACAAGATAAGTCCATGAGAGGAAGAGGCAGCAATATGAGGGGAAGAGGATTAGCCCCTACCACAAGGCAAACCAATGAGGGTCAAGAAGACACTGGTAAAGGACAGGGACAGTCTGATTTCAGAGGTGGATGGAAAGGTAATAGAGGCAGATTTGGAAGTGGTAGAGGTTCTACTACATTTTCAGGAAACTGTTACACCTGTGGTGAGTTTGGTCATCCATTTTTCAAATGTCCAGAAAGCAAAGGTTCATCATCCAGAAATGATAGAACGAATGACAAGAGAGTACAACTTGTGCAAGAAGAGAAAGTAGAGCAAAGTGTGCAAAGTTCAAACACTTATCAACAACAAAGAGTTCCTGACGGTTATGGGTATCCTGAGGAGGGAGAAGCATTGATGCTAAGGAGAATTAGTTTGCAGACATCAAAGGATATGATGCAAAGAAGAGCTCTTTTCAAGACCACATACAAGAGCAAAGGTAAAGTATGTAAGGTTGTCATTGATACTGGTTCAACAGACAACATGGTATCTCAGGAAATGGTAGATAAACTACATTTGGAAAGGATTCCACATCAAAACCCTTACAAGGCATCTTGGGTGAGTGATAGTCAATCACTTTTTATCTATGAACAGGCATATGTTGATTTTCATATTGGAGCATATCATGATAGAGTTTTGTGTGACATTTTGCCCATGGAATGTTGTCACCTACTGTTGGGTAGACCATGGCAATTTGATAGGAGGGTACTGTATGATGGGTATGCTAATACCTACACCATCAAGAAAGATGGGAAAACTATTAGGTTGATGCCATTACAGGAAGCAGCTGTAGTACAGAAGGCAGCAAAAATCATTTTAGTGGGAAAGAAGGAATTTGTGCAGAAGCCTATAGCAGCAGGCATAGAGGCAGTTGAGGACACTGCAGGGAAAGAAGTTGTTAAGGACAACAGGTTGAAGAAAGTTTTAGTTTTGACTAACAGAGGTCAGCAGCAGGTTCAGAAATAGGTTTGCAAACAGCAACCAGTTGAGAGGAATGACAAGGATGTCGTCATAGTTGGGACTATTGTTTGTCCTATAAAGGTTGAAAGAAAGACAGAGTTGAACATTACAGAAGTTCAAGAGGCAGTTCAGACAGAGGTTCTGGTCAGACAACCTGACAAACACAAGGTATGTGAGAGAAGGGCCTACATTGACAGGCATGAGGGTTTACTTGCAAGAAAGCAAGTTACAGTTCAGAAGTCTTGGAGCAGCCGAGAGCCAGCAGGGGACAAAGCTGGAACAGGTCAAGACACTGCAAAGGCAAAGTGTAAAGGTGGAGGACTTCCACAACCTAACTCATGGGACATGAGTTCTTTTCTATTGGGGAGTATGGTGCAGGAGCACCTACCTGACAGCTGGCCTCCATGAGGCAGTTAGTTTGTTATAGGTCTGGTTAATGTTTCCAAGAAGGTCGTATAAGACCAATGCATGTAATAAGGTCATGTTGACCATACTTTACTATTTTTAGATAGTTTGTTAGGACAGCTGTTATGCTGTATGTTCGGTTGGATCCTCCCAGCCGCTTGGAAGCTCCCAGCCACTGGGAATCGAGTGGTAGTACTCGCAAGCAGATCCTATTTATGTATGAGGATCAGTTGGTTTTAGATCAGAGATCAGACATTGTATTACAGAAGAGAGTGAGACAGAGTACTGTATTGCATCTTTTGAAATCAATAAAGATCCTGTTTGTGTTCATTTTCTGTTTGATCTCCATTGTGAAATCGATTTGCTGTTTTGGTGGTTACATGGATTTGTTGATCCATTCCACCGGTTGATTCGTCGAATCGGTGGAATGGCTGTGTACAGTAGTTTAGGATGTAGTTTGCATTTTCTGTTTGTTCGCATGCAGGTGTGCAGGATCGCGGTCAAGAGGTGTTGAGAACCCTAGCATGGGTATGTGCTAGGTCGTGCTGGTTGTTAGAGTCTGGAAAGTTGTCCAGGAAGCAGATCGGGTCACCTCAGGAGGTTCGGCGAATTGAAAATTTGCTAAGGTTGGAAAATCCATCGCAACGGCATCATCAGGATATTTCTGTGTATATCCTGTAGTTACTTCGGGCGTCATCTGAGTAGATGGAGGTGAGCATGATGCAGTAGTTTGCATAAAGTGAATGTGCATTGGGGTGATCATCATCAGGTGTTGCCGAGGAGGAGCGTATCGGCTTAAGGTAGAAGATCAGGTTGATAAAGTCATCGCGGGCCGATAATGTTAAGTTTGGCCGACAGCAGGATATTGAAGAAACTACATGTGACGTCATCGTCATCAGGATAATCGTCATCAGGATATCGGGGCAGCAGGATACTAAAGGAGCTGCATGTGACGTCATCGTCATCAGGATAATCGTCATCAGGATGTCAGGGTGACGTAAGCATCGAAGGAAAGGTGCGTGAAGAGAGTCGTCATCAGGATATATGGGAGGAACAGGATATTTTATATCCTGCTGATGAACATGATGTTGAACATCATGATGCTAAAGATAGAGGTTGGCGGTAAGGTGAACAGTGAACATCAGGAGGATGTTTGCGCTTGCCGAATATGATGATGCTGCCGATAGCCGAATATGATGATGCTGCTGACAGGCGAAGGGTCGAAGGTTTGTCTGCAGGAGGATATCGGTCGGCAGGAGAAAATATGATGATGCTGACAGTGTTAAGGGAAATATGATGATGATGATGAAGGGTTGTAGACATACATGCTGTATGTCAAGGTTTTAGTGTGGATGCCTCTGCATCAAATAAGGTTTATGGGCTTTGGAAATAATATTTTAATTTGCAACAAATATAATTTTTCTTGGGATATTAGTAAATGTAATTTTTGTGGAAAAAATACCCTGGTAATTTATAAATGCCTCAAATAGTGGAGAATATCTTTCCTAGGCAAAAGCATTAAATTCTTTTTTTTTTGTGGGGGCTGATTTTTATTATAAGTGGGGTTGATTCTGTCATAAGTGGAGCTTCCAACAATCATGGAATTAATGGAACTTATTATTGTAACCATCATAGAGTAAGGAATATTGTAAGTGGTCTTTATGGCCCAGGTTGGTGGACTTAACTCCTAAATTTTATTTTAGTAATTCCAAAATTTGTAACTCCAAAAATGGGGGGTCATAATTATGAGACCCAATATTGGTAAAATGGGCATAAATTTATCATATATTATCAAAATTAAGAAATTTAAAATGTTATAGAAATCTGGAAAGGAGAGGCATGAAATCCAAAAACTGTTTTAGAAAATACTAGAAAATGAGTGTGCGGTGATAGGAATAAGTGACAGATTTTTATTGGAGCTGGAAAAAAAAAGAAAATAGAGGAGAGACTCAGATGTTGGGAAGGAGTCTACAGGTGGAGAAAATTATTTTTTAGAGATGATTGGATTTGTCATTCTTAGAAGGTCACAAGCTTCCTTATTTTGTAATGCATTTTTAGATTTGAAAAAAAGATTGTGTGCAGATTTCTCTTCATTATCTTTGTTGTAGTATTTTATTTTCAGCCTTCTTGCATAGGCTTGTTGAAGTGTTGTGTTGCATATTTGAATGGATTAGTATATCATTGTTGCATCAATTGGTGATTTAGTATTCCTCTTTGTATCAATTGGTCTTAGAGTTTAGAAGGTCTAGGCAAAAGAGAGTTTGTTGTTTGCAGGTTTTTGTTTGTGCAGGTTGAACATAGAACCTAGTTGCCAAAAGACTAGGTAGAGGAAAAGAAGAAGAAGCCTAGGTGAGGCAAAGACAAGAGGAATCAAGGTTAAATGGATTCCATGAAGATAAGATGGATTTGTTGAGAAGGTACCTACAGGCTGGAGGTTCACAAAACAAGGAGCAAGAAGAAAAAGAGAGGAAAAGATAAAGTAAAAGAAGAAGGATCAATAATTGAGGCAAGCACTAGAGGAAATAAGTATGAGGATAGAAAGATTTGAGGCTAAGATGGAGCAGATGTATAGTCAAGCCACAAGTTGGCATTTGGCAGTAAAGAAGAAAGTTGTATGGCCCATTAGAAAGATTATGCAAAGAAGGAAAAGACAAGCAAGATAAGAAGCCATAGAGGAAGAGGTAAAGTTTGAATCTAATGTTCAAGAAGTGCAGGGTGAGAAACATGATGTTGATCAAGTTGTTGATAAAGCTATTGATGTTGAGAATAATGATATGGTTGATGATATTGTTGTTGATAAACAAGTAGAGAAAGTTGTTGGTATTGATACTCAAGTTACTGATGATAAAATTGATGTTGATATTCATAATCAAGTTGTTGTTGGTAATGAAGTTGCTAATGAGGATGTGGCAGTTTTATTTGCTAATGAGGTATTTGTAGGTTTACAAAAGTATAATGTAGGTGAATATGCTGCTATACTATGTGATGAAGACATCCATGAAGCTGCTAAGTTATATCCTCAAGAGTTGGAGCTTTGGAGCCTAGATGTTGAGAGAATATTGGATAGAAGAAGGCACAAGAAGAAGAATATGAAGAAGGGACTAGAGATGTTTGTAAAGATGAAGGATGATGTGCAGAATAACTAGAAGACCAAGAAGAAAACAATAATTCAATGGGGCTTGAATTCTTTTTTTTTCCAGGAGTATGATGCAGGAGCATCCATGACAAATTGGTAATCAACATCACCAAAAATATTGTTATTTTAATTTGGTTTGTTTTCAATAAGGTTTATGGGATTGGGAAATAATATTTTAATTTGTAAAAAATATAATTTTCCTTGGGATATTAGTAAATGTAATTTTTGTGGAAAAATACCCCGGTAATTTATAAATGCCTCAAATAGTGGAGAATATCTTTCCTAGGAAAAGGCATTAAATTCTATTTTTTGTGGGGGCTAATTTTTATCATAAGTGGAGTTGATTCTATCATAAGTGGAACTGCCAAGAATCATGGAATTAATGGCACTTATTATTGTAACCATCATAGAGTAAGGAATCTTGTAAGTGGTCTTTATGGTCTAGGTTGGTGGACTTAACTCCCAAATTTTATTTTACTAATTCCAAAATTTGTAACTCCAAAAATAGGGGGTAGTAATTATGAGATCCAGTATTGGTAAAATAGGCATAACTTTCTCATATTATATCAAAATTAAGGAATTTAATTTTTTTGGAAATGTGGAAAGGAGAGGCACGAAACCTAGAAATTGTTTTAGAAAATTATGGAAAATGAGTGTGCGGTGAGAGGAATACGTGACGGGTTTTTATTGGAGCTGAAAAAAAATAGAGGAGAGACCCAGATGTTGGGAATGAGTCTAGAGGTGGAGAAAATTATTGGTTGTAGGTGATTGGATGTGTAATTCTCATAAGCTCACAAGATTCCTTATTTTGTAATGCATTTTTAGATTTGAATAAAAGATTATGTGCAGATTTCTCTTCATTATCTTTGTTGTAGTAGTTTATTTTCAGCCTTATTGCATAGGCTTGTTGAAGTGTTGTGTTGTAGATTTGAATGGATTAGTATCTCATTGTTTCATCAATTGGCGATTTAGTATTCCTCTCTACATCACTTGTCCCTGTACATATCAATATCAATTTTTTTTCTTCTCTCAGAGTTAGCTTCCATATTAACAACAATCTTCTGATCTATTTCCACAGTTTCCTTAGGTAAGCTAGTCTTGAATGTAGTTAAAACTGAATTACAGACAACATATCCAAATAGCTTACTATCCTCATATTTTATAAAATAAGTAGAGAGACATCCTTCTTGTGCACCATCCCAGATCTACCTTAAGCTGTTAGGCTTTCTTGCAAGGAACCAGGCTCTGATACCAATTGTTGAAGGGACAACACAACTGAGAGGGGGGTGAATCAGTTTTATCAAAACTTTAACTTTTCTTAAACAAAATCACATTCACATTCACTTACTTTTAACCCCTTAATCTATTATGAAGATTAAACATGAAGTACAGAAACAAAACTTAAACACATCAACACCATACACACATGAACACTAGATTTTTATATGGAAAACACTAAAAGGGAAAAACCATGGTGAGTGTTGGCTCACAATATAATGTAGTAACAATACTAAATAACAAAAGAGGCTCACTACCAAAGGGCTCACTTCCCTCAAGGACTCATTGTCCAAAACAATGCTCACTACAAAAAGGGTCACTGCCAAGGGGTGGCTCATTGCTGAGGGGTGGCTCACTACCAAGGGGGTGGCTCACTACCATAAATTAATATAATAGCATCTACAACATGCCCGAGTTTAGTTCCAATGAAGTGTAATACATATCACCTTCCTTGCCTCACAAGACAAACACTTTCATCTTTACACCTTCACACCCTTACACTCTACACACAAATTCATTACATTTATTTATACCAATCATCAACCTTGGAATATACATCAAGGTTGGTAATATAATTAACAACCATTGGAATAGTCTCCATGGTCAAAAACATACATAATTCAAATTAGGTCTGGACCTAAAAAAACTTGCAAAGAAAATGAATGAAAGAAGAACACTTCATGGCTTAGCTTGGACCCAAATACATCTTCACACATTTCAACATGCTTCTACAATCCATGAAACACATCTGCAAAGAGTGTTAGCACCCAAGTCATCCAAACTAGTGTAAACACCAAGAATACTTAGGCACAAAATTCTAAGAACTCAATCATAGCTTGTGAATGAAGCACAATCCTTAAACATGATTTGGAGACATTGACAAAAAACATAAATTGACTTGGGAGCTGACAAATCTAGCTGCAACAGATCTCACTTGAGGACAACAAATATCACTTGAAAATAGATCACAGACAACACTACTAAGTTCTTCTATTCAATAACTTACTTTTTGTAGAACCAAATCACAAATCCTTTAGAATGAAGATAGCTAAGGACCTTATAAACTTAAGTCAAGAACTGTAAGACTAGAAACCAAATTGTGGAGAAATGCATAGCAACATACTTTCTCCTAGACATCTCTGCATAACTCAAAAATTTTGTCAAATACAGTCTTCAAACTCTTGAACAGAACTTCTATTGCATAGCGATTTGGACCACCAAAATTTGGATTTAGCATCTTCAAACACTTCTGTAAAACATATCCAAATCTCACACTGCGGTCTTCAACATAGAAGAAATGCAGAGCAAATCCTCAAATAGTATCTTGTAAGTGAGAATACATCTTCACAACTCTGTCTTTGAAGTATGAACCAAATTTTATCAAAAGCACTTGGAAACTCAATATTAGGAACATATTATTATCATCTTCAACACTTATACAACACAATACAAAGCAACTAACTCATCACTATCAAGAAACAAAACAAGAGAACAGTTGACACTAATGACAACACAAACATGTTGACATCAATGACAACACTGATTATCACATACTTGCAATAGGGGAACCATGAGTGCATTGAGGGGTGTTGAGTGTGTTGAAATCCCAGCATGAGGTCATTCAAAAAACTACGCGAGGAGATTTTGAAAGCTTGGCAAATTTTGAAATACCATAGACATCATAGAGGGGTGTTTGGGCCACACAGAGTTGTGCCTAGATTAGACTGAAGCATAAGCAAACATAGAGCCTAACAATAGGAAATGCCAAGAAAGATTTCAATGGTAGCCTTCCAACAAGGGATTTTCTAGTAGTCAAATGAAAGCCTAAATAGGGAATGTCGAAGACCAAACAACTGCACCTAGAGGAGACAGATCAACACTCAAACTCCTTTAGTCTTCACAAAGGTTTTAGCCTCAAATACGTGCCCACAAACAAATTTTTTTGGCATCAAAATTGTGACCTTCCAGGAGAGAAAACACTAGTAGAAAAACAACAATAAATGACTAAAAAACTACTAAAAATTGCATATAAATGACTAAGCTTGGTCATGTGACCAATAGTAGTTTATTGTCAGTCATTTATAACGTGACCAAATTTATGACTAAACCATTTTTAGTCATTTATTGGTTGTTTTGATTGATCAATTTGGTAGTATATTTAGTCATTAATTTAGTCATTGATTATTGCTAACTGGTCATTTATTTAGTCATTGTAATCATTAATTACCATCAATTGGTAGTATATTTAGTCATTTTAATCATTATTTTTCCATCAACTGGTCATATATTTAGTCATATTTATTCACTAATTTCTATCAATTGGTAGTATATTTAATCAATTTAATTATTAATTGACATCAATTAGTAGTATATTTAGTCATTTTAATTGACTAATTTCCATTAATTGGTAGTAAATTTTAATTAAAACATAAAAGCAAATAAAAATATTACATATACGAACAAGCTAAAAGATTGATTCAACATCATGATAAATAAAAGGTAATCTGCAATAAAAAATATAATACAATTTTGATGAATTGTAAGATGTTTATATATATATATATATATATATATATATATATATATATATCAAATAAAAAATGTCAAAGTCTAAGAGTTTCCAACTCTTGCAAATACACCATGATAAAGATCCCTAGATGACACATTCAAACTACTGCATAAAGTAGTGGGCCAAGCTGTCTAACAACTAGTAGATGATAAACATCAACTATATCATTTTTTGTAGATATTTTAGTTGCCACCGTGTGAAGGTTCCTTCTTTCTCTTTTAGACAGACAACTCCATCTATTTTTTCTTCATAAGCAAGGGGTATGTTACTTGTGACCTTTAAAATATTTACATTTGCATCTCCTGTTCCTTTCAATTTGACTCCATGTACAATAGATAATGAGTGAATCCACCCAATGCCCATAATAACACCATCATATGGATCCAACACCTCAACTTTATCCCCTTTTTGGAGTTTATCAATACATTTATGCAAAAACAAAAAAATACACACTATATTGAGATATAAAACATTCAATAACACATAGATAAAAATTTGATAAATATTTATAAGAAACTAGAAAATGACAATAGGAAACTTGAAACCATGCACCTAACACATTAAACAAAAATTAACTTCTAACTATTTGATACAAAATGGATGTTATATACAGAAGGTGTCAATATGTTAGCAGTCATGTGCCAAGAAGATGTGGACATTTTCTAATGCATTCTTAATTTGTTTAGGAACAACCAAAGTGGTTGGAGATACAATCCCTTGATGAACTAAAAATGAAGCTGGGTCATGTGATAGCAATTGTACTTCTAGTCAGAATGTTTGAAACCAGTAAAAAAAGTTTTGATTAACTCTGGTCTAGATTTGTTATGCTTCTCAGGGTCAGTGTTATTATCATCTGGTTGTCTTTTCCTTCTCTCAAAGTGTTGTCTCCTAGAAAAATCAGTTTTTGACATCGGTGGAAAAGCTTTGTCTTTTGTTTTTGACAGCTATATGTAATGTCTTATGTCTTGGAACAAATCAATTTTTGTATGCACTTTTTTGATTTTGTTGAATAAAAAAGAAGCAACTTTTTACTCTAAAAAAAAAACCTAACCCATTGTGAGGTACAAACAAATGGAGGGCAAGACTACAATAGTGCTAGAATGTATGAGTACTCTAGAAAGAGACATGGATTGGCAATGAAGTCCCCCAACCGAGGACCATGACATCCCCAAACACAATGCACTTTAAATGCATTGTCAAAATGTATGCACTCTATTACAACTAAGCTCCAAGCTTCCATATGTAAGTTATATCTTCTCCCTTATTTCCATAATCTATGTATACTAGATAATTACACTTTAGTACTATTCTAACTAGCTTCTATCACATAGGTAATGATTACCCTTATTTACATAATAAAATAACCATTACTTAATTGAATAGTACTTACTTGCATGTGGTTTCATAGCACTCACCTTGACTTCAGCACCACTACTACTATGAATATCGTGCACATGCTCATTGAGTTCAACATAATCACTATCAACATTGACATGAAGTTGTGTAGCTTTGCAGAGAGCTCTATTGGCAAGGCTTTTTTCTTTTCATTTTGCTTTCATATAATTAATTTGCATGTGGTTTAATCATAATGCAAAAATTAATATAAGTCAAGTAAAGAATGCAAAAGCTATAAATTTTTGTCTAAAAGAACATTTTAAGCATGAAGAATGATAAAACATTCAAACAGATTAACTTACAACTTAAAGAATGTAAAAGATATAAATTTTTGTCCAAAAGAACATTTTAGGCATGAAGAATGACAAAAAATTGGAACAGATAACTGACAACTATTATATTACCTCAACTTCAGCACAACTATGATTGCGTTGCACATTCTTGTCCAGTTCATCATGATCACTATCAATATCGACAAATCGGTCGACATCAAGGTGTTTTCATTTTTGTGCTACTTTGATAAAATTGCTTTGCATGTGGTTTAACCATGATGGACAAAAATATACAAAGCATTTAATAGTCAAGTAAAGAATGCAAGCTATAAATTTGTCCAAAACAACATTTTCTAGATCACTCCAACAACAAAGAAACTGGGTTTGATTCTCCTACGCTCAGATTTCAATCTACATATTAAGAGACATTTCTATAAAGAATTGCCAAACAAGAAGAAATGAGATTAATAGATCCTCTTACCTCATTTGAATCCATGCAATTATGCTTATTCCATGTAGAAACTATAGGCTTAATTGAGGCAACCAATTGCAAAAATTTCTTAGTGAGACTGTATATGCAACTCATTACATGTTGGTACCCTTCATTTGAGTTGACATGATCTAGAGAAGCTCTTACTGAGCATCTAACAAATGGCTGTGAAATCTCTGTTGACAAACTAGATTTCCCTTTCATCCTATTCTTAGATTTACTATGATCTAGTGCTTCCATATAATTGTCAATATCTTCTACACCCACTTCTCTATTACTGTTTTCCACCTAAAATACAATGTCAATTTCAGCATATAGTTAGTTTAATAAAAAATCAAAATAAATAACACAATGTAAATTAAACCAGAAAGCCATACACTTGCTCCAAATTTGTCCATTTTGGCTTGCAACCTGCCTCAACCAAATGTATATCTAGCCCTCACATTATCTCTTGCTCTCTTGCCTCTATTACTCTTTGTCAAATATTCTTTGGAACACATACTTTCTTTCAATGCCTCCCATTGTTTGGAAGATAGAGTGGAGTCTAACGTCTCTTTTCCCTCCATGATTGTTTTTCTACAATTGTATCTAAAATTGTTCATCAAAAATCTCATCTTTTTCTTGTAAAATTTTCTAGAGATTTGTCCACCAGTAGTCTCAAAAGCCTTTTCCATTTTTTTGGATAACATTTTCCACACTTTGTGGATCTTGCTCTACAAAATTTAATTTTCAAATATCCAAATGGGCCCTACATCTTACACCTAACTCGGAGGCCCACCTTGCATCCATTGGCCCAATGGGCTCACCATCTCTTGATGCCTCAACCAAGAATGGCTTCTTGCCTTCTAATTTTCTTTATTTTGCATTCCTCTTTGTAGATATGTACAAATCTTGACTCAATCTTTGTCTTTTGACAAAAGGAGACACATCTTCTATTAAACCACTACCAATATTTCTGGCTGATCCACTAGTTCCATCAACAGTTGTAGATGCAATAGGTGCACTCTGAGGCACACCGGATGCAAGTGATCTCTCTTCATGACTTTCATTAACTGGAACATCATGCTCCGTGACCACATTAGCTGTGGAATGAGTAGGTAGATCAGTACCAGTCTCTGTAGATTTCACTTCAAACACATCCTTTAATCTTGAATAAATCATCTATAGGCTTACTATTCCTTTGCTCTCATGCTTTCAATAATCTCTATTAGACTTTGTACTGAGAGATCATCATGACATTGCACCTCACCATGTGTTATATTAGGCTACACATCACTATGTTCTACATCAGGTGGTACATCATCACAACTATTCTTTTCATCAACTACATTTGTTACATTACAAATGCGTTGGCTTCTACGAGTTGGCAGCACTGTATCTTTTCTTTCCTTTTGTTTTTTCTCTACATTTTCTTTGCACTCTTTTTCTTTCTATTAAAAAAATGTCATATTATGTCTTATAGACATAAATCTCTTGCCTATAAAATTTCATTAAACACTATTAAACAAATAATATACTACTTAGTGGATTTACAACTTGTCTATTTGTCAAACTAAGATGCGATAAATATTTATTATTTATGGCCTCATTTTCTCTACGAAAGTGCTCATAATCTATCACTAAAATTTCAGTATTATGATCACTATCATCTAATTTGCACCTTAAAGTCTTTTTCCTCATTTCTTGAAATCCAAATAAACAATAATGTATAAATCAACAACTTGAATCAGTAAGATCAACATTTAGTAAAGTTACACATTAACATAAGTTTGTTTCATTCATCCTATAAGAGAATCAAAATTTAAACTTTTCTTGCACAATTATACACTACTATAGCAACACCACATGATCATCTATTTGCAAGGATGAAAAAATTCTTTCTTAACTCCAGTACCCTACATAGGTAACAGTCCTAAATCTGTACAACTCAATATAATCATTAGTTTGACAAGTTGATAAATAACATATCAGATATCAATGCATGAACCTAAAGGCCCTAGGGGGCCAACCTAATGCCTCGAGGGCTCATCCATGATGGCCTTGCCTACGTACGTGCAACACAGAGGCTTCATAGTTCAAGGACTTAAACTTGCAATCATAAGGTTAACTGAGATACAATAAATCATCATACAAAAATGCAAGAATATAAAATGCATTCATAACATAGGAAATTACACATCCAATGATGCATACTCAAAACCAAAACTGACTGATGCAAGAAAATATACATCATACATTCATCTATATTACATTCTAGAATCCAGTAATATTGAACACTCATTTAATTTGTTAGATAAGTTTTCTTAAGCAAACATTAAGACAATCTCTAGTCAGTTAGAAATCACAATTCCATTTTTTTAACTTAGTCTAAGATGTTAACTCCATAATCTAGTCAAAGACTTTTGTAAGGTTTTTCCTAAATGTACTTAATTATTAATGTTGTTCATGCAAGGATAGTATCAATAATTGGACAAATCAAGAGTATCTTTTTATGCCAAAAATAAATAGGATTCATTTTGTTTCAAATCTAGCCAACTACCATTTTGTGAATGCAAATAAGTCATTAGAACACTTTACACCCTATCTCAACTTCTTATCTAAATAAATTTGAAGATCAAAAGGCTGATCTAAACATAATACCATAGACTTATCATTGAAATCATTCGCATAATCTTAATATTTTAATTAAGTAGATATCATTAATTTAAACAATTAGATTCCTTAACTCCCTACATATATCCTTCCTCAAGTTGCACTATCATCACAAATTAGATACTAATTTTATGAACACCAAGACCCTGTAGATGTAGTGAAAGCCAAATAAACGAATTTAACATTCTATCAATCCTCACAATGATCCTGCTACACTATCAATGCCATCTTCTCAAGATAAAATCCTCATCTAGAAAAATCATTCATATGAGTTTTGTAAACATAAAACATAACTGAAAAGTTTTGTAAACATAATTAAAAAGTTTGGTAAACATAACTAGAAAGTTTTGGTAAACATTTTGTAAACATAACACATTCTACAATCTTCATCATAACAAACAAGTATTGACGAGGCTCTCTATTTCTACATCGCTCGTGCAATGAACATGTTGAAGCAAGAAAGATGTTTAATGCATTGTTCACTATAATAAGTATCAGTAGTGGCAATGATGTCCTTCAAGGAGAAATCCAAAGAAAACATTCCTTCCAACTATATATGTGTGTTGTCCACCACCATCGATTCATCATTCACCAGGTTGAGGGCTTGAGTCACTAACTAAGCCAATTCATCCTTCCATACATTTTTCTCTTTGAGATCACCTGTATCATTGAAGAAAGTAGGAAAATACATATCCAATAGATGATTAAATTCACCAATCTCCTCTATAAGAATGATATGAAATCGATTCTGCATATCAACTAATTCTTCACAAGTCTTAAGTATTTGACCATCAATATTTTCTCTAGCCATTATCTCTTCCTTCTTTTCCATTATTCTATGTTGTAATCTGTTGTGTTCTTGGAGAGTAGCATGAGTTTTAGTATAAGTTACCTAGAATTTTTTAGCTTTTGCAAGTACCTTTTCAAACCTTTTCTTTATCAATTCTAAAACAATCTAAAACTTAACATCCTTCATTTCTTCACCTAATTTGTCATACTTCTTGTGAATCTTTTTAGCTTTATGTTTCTAGTATACATTCTTAGTCCTTGCTTCTAGTAGCCTAGTGTCACTATCCAATATAGGTGGGTAATAGCCTGAAGAGGATGGCAATTTATCCTTCTACCTAGCTATTTCATTCCTTAAATTTTCATTTTTAGAGGAATCTATTTTATTGTCCTTCACCAACTTTTCAATTTGAGCTTTACTAAACTTAGAAACATTAATATTTAGGTCAGCAGTCTCAATTGGATCAGTATTTCCCACTCAATGTACAAGAAGATGACCAAAGATCTTGTGTGGGTCATTAATAATTGCTAGCCTCTTCTCTGGTGGATACAGAGCCCAGACCAGAAGAGTCACATTATCATGATTATATCCTGACCCTGTGTAAATTTTGTCCACTGCCTCTGTGCTCAACTTTAAAGTTTTATTCTGACTCTTCCTAAAGCTATCAAATACAATTGCAGAACTTATATCCCAGCCTAGGCAGATCATAACACCAGGGTCTTGTAGCAATTCCCGCCCCTTCTCAAGAGTAATACTTTTCATTTCTTTATCCACTTCCTCTTGTAACTCCTTTAGAGCTTCTACTTCTTTCTCAAGAGTAATTTATTTAATCTTTTCTCTTATTAGTTTTTCTTTATATTCATAAACAAATGATCTAAATTCTAGAGAAATAACAAAAGAATCATCAGAAATAAATTTCTATCATGCAAGATACCTAATATCATCAGAAAGTTGATTCGAGGATTCTAGTTTAACCACATTTCTTTCTAGTGGGGGCTCATATTTCTCAATAACAGGTTCAACGATTTTCACACATTCAACTTCTCCTTCAATTTCTTCATCACTGGCCATAGATGTATCAACAAAGAATATAACTTCTAGAGTGGGCTACAGAGAGGTATGGCATAGTGGAACTATGTTCTCAGCCTATATCCCTATAACATCCTCTACCAGGAGAGCATTTTTTCTTCTTTTGAACACTGAAGGTGGCAAATCCCTAGTTAGTTCATCCTAATGAAAAAGTAATTTATCCAATCTTTCCAAAGGATCCTTAACCTCATGGAAAGTACCTATGTATAATGAATCATTTTTCTTTCTCCAAGCCTCATCCATCATCACTTTACTGTATATATCTCTTTTCCTTGATTCTTAGTGTTCATCATCATTCCTGATTATGTCATCCTCTATAAAGAGCACATGTTGATACCCTTTCAACTTTTGTTTCAGTTTGACATTATTGATAAATTGTTCAGGATCAAATCCCTTTCTCTCATTTCCCTTTGGTAAATTGTAATGTTCTAACTTATTATCAATAAGGTCATATCCTTTATCATAAACAACATAAAAATTACCAAAGCAAAGTGTACCAGGCATGAGTGACTATTTTTTATAGCATTTGAGATGCGTAAAATCTAAATAAGCCAACTCCCTGACAATTTCCAAGTATGCTATTCTATTTGGAATAGTTTTTGGCAAAAGAAAGGGGGTTCCTTCAAAACCATACAGTTGGATCTTAGTACAATCATCATAAGCATACCAATCTCCCTAGTTATGGTTGACCTTCCCTCTATGATCTTTGTCCTTAGGTTGGAGAAACTTTTGTATTTTTGGTGACAAATTATAATCACAAGGGTGATCAAGAAGCTTGTTTAAAGTGTTTTTACAAAATATTCTTCAAAATATAAATAGTGTGACCTAACACATCTACTATCCCATATTACAGTCCATATTTGAACATGCCTAATGTTTCCATTATCATCCATATCCTTTATCCTCATATGATCACTCCATATTCCCATGGTTTTCTCTTCATGTAGGATGAGATGCACCAACAATGAATAATGTTTGAAATGGATAGATTGACTATTATTTTTTATCGAAGTGAGGTCATTATTGAGATTATTTGCTAGATACTTAGCATAATCAAATGGTCTAGCATATAGGTTTTGTATATCAGTTGTCAAAACCATTGGAGTTCTGGACATGAGTGCAGGAGCATCCAAACCTAGGACTTGACAAACAAAGTAGTAAGTACACTGAAAAAATTCCTCAAATAACTCCATAGAGAATGGGGGCTTGCATCATTTGAGAATACTTTGAGTCGATTCCCTTTAGCTTGTGGTATATGCAAAGGCAACCTCCATCTCTTATAACTAGTATCCATGTTGTGATACTCTCCTAAAAGGTCTCGAATTCTAAATTTCATATTTATGCTTGTGTCCAATTGAAAAACTAAAAAAATATAACTCTTCATTATAGGAACAAAGGAAGACCCGTCTGCAAGATAAATCATGTGTCTGTGGGTCATACCTTTTTGCAAGCACCCTAATCAATTCCACATTAATAAATACATTGGGTACTATTAATCTCCCCAAATTCAGTCTCCACAGGTTGGACACAGGCTGGTGCCTATACATTTTTCTATAATGATATATGAATAGGTCATAACCCCTCATTGGAGTTCATGTGTCACCCAAACTCTTATGTTTTTCTTCTAATTTTTCAGCCCTGGGGTTCAATTGTACACTTCTTCTAGACCTCGGTCTAGAGCCAGGGTATTGATCAATCAAGTCTTGATTTGCATGTCGAGTTTCTATTTTTTTCCTTTTGGCCATAGGCATTTCAAATGTGCCTTCCATAATATCAATTACAGAATGAACTAGATCCTAAATTTTACTTTCTATTTTAACTAGTTTAGATGCTAGAAAAACTAATTCAGGTTCAAGCACTTACTTGAAACAATGATTTCTTCTCAGGTTTCTTCATCTCCAATCACTGCTACAGTTCTTTGCCTCTTCTAGATGCTCAAGGATTTTCAAAACCAACTAAAACTAGGATTTGGTTTATAATTCATTCATATTTGGTTCATAAATGTTACTTGATGCAAGATTTTCTATCATCAGAAATGCCATTAATGCATTTGAATATCGACCGTCGATTAACCTATCATCATTGTTGATTTATCTCTTCAAAATATTTGTGTCATATCAAATGGCAAGTAAGTATTTTTGTTGTATCGAAGGGACCAATATTATGTCTCACCTATATTCGTCTTTCTCATCGATGAAATCCTTAAGTCCTTGTGTCTTTGTTACATCAAAGGGACTTGAAATTACTCCATCCGATCTCATGAAGTCCCTTTGACCTTTCCATTGGAGAAATATTAGAAATGTCTCTTCGACTTTTCATTGTTACTTCAATGCATCCAAGGGCCCACTTTATATTAAATCATATCCTTTAGCCAATGTAATAGTTACCTTTTATATTATTAGATCGGGGGGACTTTAAAGCAACTCTCATCGATATGATCCAGTCACTTCGATGAGCTTTATGATCATCAATACGAATCTGTTTATTGAAGGGACTTCTAAACACCTCCTTCTGATACAATGTAGTCTCCTCAATGTACTTCATGTTATTAAATGCGGATCCTTCCATTAGATGGACCTTAAAACTTATCTAGATATGTTATATTCTCCTCGATGATGTTCTTTTATATAAATTATTTTGTCGAAGAGACTTTAGAAAAAATCTTACTGATATGGTATGGTGTCTTTGATGATGTTTGTTTTATTGGGGAGACTTGAAAGTAGCTCACCGATATGATGCATTCTCTTTGATGATGTTTACAATCTATCATGCATATTATTCTATCGGAGGGACTTTGCAGTATCTCCTACCGATATAGTGTAGTGTCTTCGAACATGCTTCTTCATGGAAATTGCTTTATCAGAGGGACATAAAAATGACTCTCACCGATATGGTAGAGTCTCTTTGATATAGATTATTTCCTATTAGGACCCAATAGAAAATATGAGCTTAATAAGAAGATGACTATGGGAGAACAGAATGAGATGCTTAAAGTGGCAGATTTATATGACAGACTAAGTGATAGGCTACATAAATGAATCTTAGTAAAATACTATTGGTCACTGGCTCAGGGTTAGGGTTTTAAAAGAAACAAGTCAACCCTATGGTATGGTTAACTCATGCTCATACTCCTTCAGAACTTGGAGTCAAGGGTCTAAGCCCTAGTTGTAACAAACTTGTGATTTGAAAAGCAATCAATTTATATTACCAAATTTGGTAATTCAAGAGTTGCATTTTCAATCCAAGGAAGAAGACAATTAGTGGAAATATTGGTAATCACTGTTTCTATCATAGAATGCATAGAAACAAAGAGGAAAAAATGAAATTGATCATGGTGGAAAGGGTCAAAAGAACTTTGAACTTATAAACCCTGAAGTGTGACTAAGCCAGAGAAAATAGCAGACAGGGGAAGCAGCACTACAAGTTGATGAGGAGATTTAAGTCAGGGGGTTAATTGACTAGCAACTTTGCCATTGATGTCAAAGGGGAGAATTGAAGCAGTAAAACATAGCATGATCCAGAACAACATGACAGTACTAAAGTTAGGGGGAGCAAAACAGTAAGGGGGAGCATGACATGGAATTCTACTTGTCTTTTCACACAAATTGTTTAATAGTATAGGTTAAATATTTTGTTCACCTAATGTTAATATATATATATATATATATATATATATATATATATATATATATATATATATATATATATATGTATGTATTATTAAATCACAAATATTCATTATTGTTTCCTTCACACAAGCATATTCAATGCATGTGGAGGCTAGAAGTTGTATTACAAACTAAAGCTATCCAAATATCAGAGAAATGGCTACAATTTATTGCCACCTAATTTTAAAGAGTTGTTTACTTTCACAGGTGTCTTGTTGCATTATTTGATACCTTTAGACCTTGCTTGCTTCTTTTCATATCTAGCATTTCTAGAGAAGTTAGAAAAGTCTAGCATCTATAAAACATATAGGACATACAAGAAATTATATTCTAACTAAACAAAATTAATTTGAAGCAAAGTAAGAAAACTAAGAAGAATGATTCAACCTAACTTTAAATGTACTTCAAATCAACACTGAACATCTCAGGTTTTGTATATAATGTACCAGTAGAATAATGATGAGTACATTCATAAATGTATCAGTAAAACAATAGTAAATAAGCACACCTATAGCCAAATCTTTATTACATTCAATAATAAATTACACCATACATATAACCAAAGTTTAGGTGACAAGCTAACCTCTTAAGGTGACAGTCTAGTTAAGGTGACAAAACATCATCATAATCATCTGCATTGCTAGAAAGATCAGAATTCTGATCACTCATGTTTGTATCTGCATGATTTTCTTCCTCATCCTCATCCGTGACATGCAATATATTCTCTCTCCCAGTCTCTTCATTGGTAATCAAAATCTATTCATCAAACACTCCATCACCGTCTTCATCCACTTCTTCGAATGTTTCTTGTAGATTAACATATTGCCCATCAGGAATTATATCGACATCTTCCATGAATTTTTGTTTCGAATGAGACTCTATTTGAATGACATATGACCATCCTAGGCTTCTTACATCATCAATTAGAAATGATTGGTTAATCTGAAGAGGGGAACATATGGCTCATCCATATTTGATAAAATTTATGTTGTTTTTGCTCGTATAAATCCATACTCATCAAATTGTACTACGGATGGTTCGATCCACTTACATTTAAATAATATGGGATTATTTTCACAAAATCCACTTGAATAATTTCTTGGATGAATCCAATATAAAATTTCTTCTCATTTTCGTGAAGAAATTCACCACTAACAACACAATCACAATTTGTCTTTCCTTTGTCTTTTTCTTCCACTCTTAAATGACTACCATAGGCCCACATTCCACTAAAATGCATAGCCCATAAATGTGGAGATTGTGAAAGATCACTTTCCTCCATTGTTATATCTTGACCTTCTTTTGTATCACTGACTGCATTAGTAATCCATTCTTCAAATTTTGGAAAAGAATCACCTCCAATCAAATCATGACGTCTGTGCTTTTGAGGTCAATGTTTCTTCCAAGTTTGATTCTCTTTTGCATATTTTCTACATAGAATATTAACATACAACTAATAAGATTAATAATATAAATGTGTGAATGCAATTGAGTATATAAGTTATTGTGTAATTTTTTTATACCTACGCCACTTATCAAACGAAGATGTGTTTCAAAGAATATAGGCATGTATTGCACTTATTTCTTGATGTGATAGCTTGAAGTGACATACATTTCCTTCTAATACTTCACCTGCAACTCTCTCATCTTCGTCATCATCCCATACATGTCGATTGACATTTTTAAAATCCTCCATATATTCTGTGCAAAATCCCATGGCCTCTTGCATTGAATATCCCTTAGACATGCTGCCTTCTGGTTTTGCCCTAGTATGAACAATTTTTTTCAAAACATTCATTTATCATTCTATAGGATACATCCATCTTGTTCTTACTAAGCTACAATGCTCTAGTTCATACTCTAGATCTATCAAAAGATGCATAGAAATGTTAATTATTGTTGGTGGAAATTCTCGTTCCAATAGACAAAGGACTTCAACAACCTCCTCCCTCAAACTATCAAAGTTTGAAGGATCTAATACATGTAAACTCATTCTCTCTAATATTTGGCCCAACCTTATAATTTCCAATCTTGGACCCTTTTCCAAACTTGATATATTTACGACAATGGGTAAAATATTCTCAATTATGACATGATAGTGATGGGTCTTGAGGCCTCTTAAGCTATGAATGTCAGTTTGGCTTCTAATACTACTACTTACATATCTAGTGGGAAGTGAGTTTGAGACATCAACTGTAAGAATTGTGCATGTTGTTCCTTCGTGCAAACATAGGGATCACTAGGTTTTCTATATTTTTCATCATCATATTTTTCAACCCAAAGATTTTGACGAATCTTTAGTTCTTGAAAGTCTTCACATGATGAAATAGTATCAAAAGCACCAAAAAGAGTTTCTATAATAGCATAGGCTATATTTTTCTCAGTATGCATAAAGTTAACAATATGCCTAATGGCTATATCCTTAAAGTATTGCAACTTATAGAATATGCACAACCATTTTACACCGCTTTCATTACATGGATCATATCTAGTACTAGCAATCCCATCATTTTCAATTATAAATGACATTCTTTCTTGTCCATTCTCAACAATGTAATCACCCGTTATTAGCAATGGTGCTTCACGATTCTCTTCTTGACCATTGAAACATGTTTTTTGTTGACGATATGGATGATCCATTTTAAGGTAAGAATGATGTCCACAATAAATACACTTACACAAACTTCTTGAGTGCCTCACAAAATCCTTAAAGTTGTAAGCAGGACATCCATGGTATCCATGAATAGTGAGACTAGACAATGTGCCATATGCAAGAAGATCATGATTCATAAAAAATAAGGAAGCTCCTAAAGTGAATTTGATTGAATGACCATCCCTTAAAGATTTAATTGCTTCAATTCCTTTCCACAATTCAATTAGCTGATCATATAATGGCTCTAGGTAAGCATCGATTGTATCTGAAGTCACACTTTTCTTTCTAATCATATAGGCAAGTCATAATTTATTGAAACACTAGCCAAGTTGACCATTTAGTACTTTGTTCTAAGAATGGAGAAAAATTAGGCCATCTATTATCAAATTCCATCCACATCTTAGAATCAGGCACATGTCATTGTTTTCCATTGGTGCTCTTATTTTGGGTATGCCATTGTATAAGTTCAGTAATGTCTCTATACCTATACATTCAGAGTAATCACGGGATTATTGGAAAGTGGAAAAGAACCTTTCTAGGAACCACAACTCATTTCAACCCTTGTCTATACCTCACTTCATGACATTTCAGACATTCACTTTCACTTGCAAGATTATTGTGAAATAATACACAACCATTCACACATGTGTGGATGTTTTCATACCCTAAGACTAGCTTAATGATTTGGTTTTTACATTGACTTAATTTTGTTGGAAATGGAGTTAGGTGGTAACAATGAACTTAATAATGCTAATAACTTATCTACACTATCATTTGTCCAACCAAGCACCACTTGCAAGTTAAGAATTTGAAGGATTGTTGTCAAATGACTTAGCTAGAAATTAGCATACACAAAGCTTTAAAGCATCCTCCATCAACTTGGCCCAATCATTGTTTAGACCCTCATTCAACATTCTATCAATTTCAAACCCTTTATCTAACATTGTTGCCTCTTCATCTATGTTTAGTGCCACTTCATCTATGTTTATTGCCTTTTCATCTCTCACACTCTGCAATTCTATCATGTCTTCATAATAATTGTAATCCCAAGTGCATATACCACTATGCCCATATCTTATCATATGTCAATAAATCACATTTATTTTTTTCGTGTTTCCACCAAGGCAATCATTACATGGACATGGATATTTGTCCATGTACCTCTCATCAGCTACTCTCTCATCATATGCATGGTATTGATCCATAGTTAGCCTTTGACATTGATCCATTTGTAATGTTCTGCATTCCAGTATTAATTTAGTTTCCTATTTCAAGAAAAAAAGAAAAATATGAAAAAATCAACTTACTTAGGATCTAATACATGTAAACTCATTCTCTTTAGCACTCTTCAACACTTACCCAGAATTCAGAGCACTTCATAGAATTAAGATACAAAGCACTCTACAAAATTAGAATTAGAGCATTCTATAGGATACAGAGCACTCGTTAGTAATTCAAATTCAAGAAATATAACTGGGCATTACTCTACAGAATCAGATGTTCTACCTCTACATAAATCTCTGTGGTCAATTTTGTGCAGTTTTTACTTGTAGGATTCTCATCTATCAATGGCTAATTAGCATTAAACATAGCGACTACTCTTCCCTCTTTTTGTTGCCCATGTACAAGAGGTAGAGATTAAAAGTATATGCTTATGACAAGATACCCTCAATGTAGTTAATGTCATATGACAAGATACCCTCCTATTTATGTAACTCATATCTTATAATACACCAATTTTATTCTCCAAGCTAGATATAGTTGCCAATAAAAAAGCTATAGATTTTTTGTTTAATGTAATGAGGGTTTTGAATTACCTCTAAATTTTTTGCAGAGGGCATCCCCAACTTCAATTTCACTACAGAGGGCCTCACTAACTTCAAATTTGTTGCAGCAAACTTTGGTTTCCTTGCTCGCCTTTTTAGAAGTCTACAGATCCTATGTAATTAGTAGCTGCTATACTTATATGCTAAAACCCAAAATGCCTCATGCCATGAATCCTTCTTGATAGGGCTACATGAATCCTGCTACTGAGATTATCATGAATGAATTTTCCATTGTCAATTTACCAGACAAAAAGAAACAATAACCCCAAAATTGAGTGTAGCAGAACATAATTGTATGCAATTAGCCAAATCCCACTTTGACCATTAACTACTTTATTGTTCTTACTGCCATAAGTCTGAATAGCATGCAATTCTAAGGCAATATGATTGGATAAACTAATCGACAAGGCCACTATATTAGACCAAATTCCTCCAGAGGAGGCTAAACCTGGCAATAAATATCCTACAAATACAAGGAGGACGAGCCTCAACAAATTGATTGACAATTGCTTGGCAATCAATACTTCCAAATCTTTGAGTCTACTTGCAGAGCTAACATTTTGGATTTCTAAGTATCAAATTAGCACACAAACCCTCTCTAGTTGGCTCTTGTCCAATTCGCTATTAACCCTGTGTGCAATACAACCCACTTCTGCCAATAATTTCCCAATTTGAAATATTTTTTAGTTACCCACTTTAATATCATATTGTCTTTTGTGTGACTAATTATTTAGTCATTTTTTATTTATGTGACTACTTATTTTTATTTGTGTGACTAATTAGTCATTTATTTAGTCATTTATAGCTATGTTGCAAAACATTAGTAGAATTTAGTCATTTTTAGTTGTTGTGACTAAAAGTATTAGTCACGTAGTCATTTATTTGCTAAATTATACTAGTGAAACTACCAATTTCTCTAGCCTTTTTGACTTAAAAATGAACTAGCAAAGAAACTTAGTTTTCTCTGATTCCATGTAGAAGGTTGAGCCAAGATCCACTAAGTGAAATTAAAGTATCAAATTTAGAGTGAATTGATTAGGCAAATAACCATGTACATATAGGTGAGGAAAGGTATTTATTAGTTGAGGGAAAGACTCCTACAAACTAGCATGAGTGGCTAGTTTAATGGAAACTTTGATGACCCCTCTCCTAACCACCTAACAACCTTGACATGTGTCAAGATTGTATAAAGGATCACCTTAGTAGGCTTATACCTAAGTGTATAAAATATAAACACTAACATGTTATTCCTATTTTGTGTGCATGAAGGATCGATCCAAATGGAGGTGAGGTCACTGATCCAAGGATGACGTTCTAGTAGAGGGAAAACATTGTTGTGGTAGGATAATGCCCTGTAGAAGGTTTTATTTTTTAGCACACGAGTTTTGGAGGTCACGACCTATAAAGAAAGGGCTCATGGCCTATTGAAAGGGCCACAACCTATTCATAAGGGTTGTACCATATATAGAAGATGATACAAATGTTCATAGGGGTTGCACCCTTGATAAAAGGTACCATGACCTATTGAACAAGCCTTACCCTGCATTTGACCCTCCTCTCATTGCCCTCTTCTCACGCAGGTTTACAGGCAAGAATCACCCTAGAATTTCCCTTTATTTCACCCTTTGTTCTGCCATTACACTATGGAAAGAAGATGCCTCTGCTATTGCCATTGTTTTGATCTATTTGGCTTTGTTCACTGAAACGATGGAGGGAAGGCGTAACCTACACTTAGAGGCTTAGCCAAACCAAATCTAGAGGTTCTCGAAAGGTTATTTGCCCTTGAGTCACCCATATCCAGGCCCACAACTTGCATATCTCCTTGGCTCTTAGCGGCTTGGACAAAGGTGCCATTAATTACATAATGAGCCACCTTACCTTGATTAGAGATTAGTCTTTATGGGAGTGGTAGTTAGAAGTTGATGTGTGTGTGCAGAGGAGGGTGACCCAAGCATAAGCAATCTTGGCCACTCAATCTCTGGTGACCACCCCTCAATCTTGGTCACTATTTCCTTTCATGGCCACTTCTGTATGCCAAACCTATGTGCCACCAATTCCCCCTGCCCCTCTACATATTTTTGTTTTTCTTCTGCACTAATTTACCCTAAATCAAGAGGGCATGACCTGAAATGGTCATTGTAAAATTTTATTTTTTTGGTACATAGCATAGGCATTTTTTCAAAAGTAATTGTCTACATGAACTAAGACACCTATAAAAAAATAGGCATTTTAAAACATTTAAAATTATGTTTAAGGGGGGTAATTTAAAATTTGGGGATTTTAAGTTTCTATTAAAATTTTTAGTGTTAAATTACATTTTTTTGGTATTAGGGCATGATTTTAATCATTCTACTTAGATCTATCACACTAATTGATAAGGTGCCAACCTTTGGGGGGTTTAACTCTTGTATTTTTGCCTATCAAAGATGAAGGGTTTGTACATGCACTAATCTTATAAAGTGTCACTTCATGTATTATTTTGGGGGTGTTATATAGGTATTGTGTAATCATTGAACTAACTAATGGGGATAACGAGTCATCCTTTTGTCATTACCTTTGAAAATGGAAACTACAAGTTTTGGCACAATAGTATCTTGGTGCACTATCGATGGATTCACCTATTGCCACATTTGTATGGACTTATTCCTAAACTAGGTACATATTGACACAAAATTGTATGGGAAAACAAGAATAATCATGTCTTAGGATTAATTGGTTTAAGTGTTATGAACCATACTCAGTGGGTTCCTCTATCACACATCAACTACCCTAGAGCTCTTTGGACCAAACTATGGGAAATGTATGGAGACCCCAATGAACCTCCATTCCCATATGATCCCTCTATAGACATACTTCTTTTCCTTGATGATGTTAATGATCCTTTGTATGAGGATGATACTGAAGAGGAACTTGCATATTGGGAAAGTCTTAATGACACAGACACATACCCACTTGCATTTCCTCTCTTTATACCTCTTGCATTGGTAGATATTCTACCACCTCATACTATTGTTTCATCAGATTTCAAAGTTTCTTCTTCAAAAGATTCCAACACTTCTTTGCAACAGGATATCAGTCTTCCTAGCATTGCTAATTGGGACATATTTCTACCTGACATCACGTGTCTGTTTGTATAGTCCCACATTACTGACATGGAAGCACACATTGAGGGCATCAGTCTTCTCTTTGATGACAATTTCAATGAAGCTACATCTCCATTATCCTCTTTAGATATTCATGCTCTACATTTGTCTATACATGGTTCTAGATTGTCATCATTTTCATCTATTAGGCATGCACCTAATTTGATTATGGCATCATTTTACATTGACATGGGGATACTTGAGTATTATTCAAAGGCATCACAATGGGCACCATCATCCTTGGATCATCTTTAACACTATTCAATAGTGTAGATATATCTTCCAGCATGGGAAGATATCTTGCATCTTTAGGTGGTTTCATTTCTTCCCAAGGGAAGGAACATTGTTTGACATTCTTGGATCTACATCTATATCCTTTTGTCAACTATCCAACCTAATTGCAATAGGACATGTATTATGGGGGTCTCATGGACCTCCTATAATTTTCTTTCCTATGGGGGGAATCATATATTGTACTTAGTGAAAGAAGTTGTACTTCTTCACTTGTATAATTTTCATGCATTTTTTCTCTCTTTTGGAGGGTAGTTTTTTTCCCACAAGGTTTCCTACCTTTCTCCACTTCATGAGAGATTACTTTGTAAATGAGTACCTCACCAAGCCTAGTAGCTGTGAACCATTCTTCTTGTACCCACATAAGCTATGCTTACGTGGGGGTGTTAGTGTATATATTTTATTTATCTACACTATAGGCTTTAAGCCTAACTTAGGCATTATTTATGTATTCTTGACACATACCTCTTTGAGGTGTCAAGTTTGTTCAGTGACATCCTTGACTCATTCAAGGTTCTTTCACAACTTGGAGAGGTGTCAACAAGTTTACAACCACCTAGCCACCTTGTGCTAGTTTTGTGGAGCTAACTTGACACATATAATTGAGTATCAAAGTTGACTTCTAAGTCAAATCAACCTCTCTAACTTATATGTTAACCTTCTTGTTCATAATCAACTATTTTGATCTAATACTTCCATTCATCTCATTGATCTTGGCTCAATTCTACATATGTTTCTCTTCTTAAAAAATAGCTACAATGGTCAAATATCATAGTAATTCTATTTCAAAGATAGACTCAATTCATTATGAAAATCTAATGTGCCAAACCTAAAATGGCTAAAATCACACATGTCAACCCATCAACAATGAGGGTGTTTAAAATACAATAAGAAATTAAACATCATATCTTCACAATGAAACTCTCATCCATAAAATAGTGTAAAACTGCAACACAAATATCGACAAAGTCTTTCATGACCAAGGCTATCTCACCTCTCAACCATAGGACTTGCAAGAAAGTCTACCCCCGAGATAGGAGGCTCCCAAAAAACTAGTTTTATATCTCACAAGTACACATAAATACACACAAATCTAAAAACTACCCAATGGCTAACACACACAAATGGATCTTCTCAAGATCCATTAAAAAGGGAGAGTCAAGGGGACTTACTAAGCTCTTGGGAAAGAATCAAAGTATAATAGAAATCTCCATCTCCACATAAATCAAAGATTCCTACAACTCTTGAAATCAACACAAATCTTTCATTCAAATCACATAACCTTATCATCACAAATATATCACAAAATATGTATTTTTCAAAGAATTCTACAACTCTCCAATCCATCACAATATTCCATCATCCAAATCACATATCCACCACAACACAAGTAACCCACAAAAATATTCAACTCCTCTTCACAACACAATCATCATACACAAAGGCACTCATGCCAAAACAACATACACTAGAATTTTTTCCCAAGAGATGATCCACACCTCTATCAACCCCAATACATGGGTGGATCTTAACCAAAGTGAGAAAATCGACACCCAACACAACCCCATATCCAAAATAATCTATACACAAAGTACCAATGCACAAAGGGATTTTCAACATACAAAAACAAGAGTATCCATAGAACAATCAATGACCATATTTTTTATAATAATCACAAACAACACTACCAAAGTCTAAAAATAGCTTAAAAGTGTACCTCACATATTTTTCCATAATAATCACAAACAACACTACCACAATCTAAAAATAGCTTAAAAACTTACCTTAATGCTTCAACCAAATTAGGTGAAGCCTTGTTCCAAATTCTACATCTTCTCCAAGCCCATAAGCTTTCTATCCAATCCACTCTCTTCCAAAACTTTTATTCCTCAAAAGAAGAAAACTTATACAATAGAAAGGCCAACCCCAAAATAATATTCAAAAGAGAATAAATACAAAATAAAACTAGGGTTAGGTTTTGACTTGCATTTAAAAACTATTCTTTTACCTCCCAAAAACTTGTAACAAATCTTTCAATGTACTTTTCAAGCCTCTAGATACTTCTAAAACACTTTTAAAACATTTTCAAATGCTTAACAAATGCAATTAATTTAAAAAAAAATTTCTATTTTGTGAGGTTCAAGATAGAGAACTTATTACAAGAAGAGTACATATAATCAAATTCCTTTTCAATATCCTTTTTATGACTATTTGAATATGCACTTTCATGGTCACTAGTTTTCTTAGTATGTCATGCATCTTGATATAAATTCACATACAAGTCAAAGTTATTGAAAAATCTAATGGTGAAAATTGCATATTTTGCACTTTTCCCCTTTCATTTTGGACTTAGTTTGAATGGGTTGTCCTTAATGCAATGACTAATATATTTGTGGACTTTAATATGGAAGTTAGAAAATAACATGCTATACACTCGATTTTAACTACACACATCCCTAGACACTTGTCTCAACCTTCAATTCATCCATTCCTTACCCAGATTTGTTTATGTAGTCACAAAACTAGGCCAAGTCAGATACACAAGTGTAAAAGTGACTTTTAAACATTCAAAATATAAAATTTAATATTTTACCCTCAATAATCTACTCCTAAGTTGGCCATTACTTGCCAACTAATGTAAACTTTTTTGACTTGTGTCTTAGGGTGTTGTATTTAAGGACAAGACCTAATTCATTTTTATCCATTTGAACAATCAAATATTATTTGGCATGGGCAATCAAAATGCATCCATCACATCATTTTCTCAAATCATACTAGGCATCAAAATAGTTTGATTGCCTATTATCTTTTATCATTGTTCCATGTTGTTAAATCAACTCATCAAGGAGTTTGGCCAATAAAATATGTCTCTACCTACTAAACTCGTCAATCACATTCCCAAATATAGCTAGGGAAGAAGATAAAAAAGTCAAAATTAATAAAGTTCACATATGTAGGCTTAGTTCAATTCCATCAACATAATTCATATTTCTACACAAGGTTTAATTTTGCATTTATGATCGGTTATGTTGTCACAAAATTGAATCAAAGCATTAGACATGACATTTGTAGATTTATAGCTACCCATCTAGCATCATAGAAGTGTCCAATAAATAAAAAAATCAGCTCCTAACACCTAACATGACAATATCTCCATAAAAATTTAAGTCAAATACATTTATTTTATGCATTTAAATTTCATATATTTAACTCAATATGTTTATCACTTAAAATTTATTTATTTACTATCGATTGTGACACAATTACATTTGTACCTTAATCATATTTAAAAAATATTTATGTATTTTTTAAATATAAAATTAATTATTAAAATTTACAAATGACTATACTTTAGGGAAAAATGGTAAAGAGCACATTGCTAAAATGAAATGGCAAAAAGAAAAGTATGAACATATAAGATTAGAATTGTGAAACTCAAAACCAATTGTTCTTTTAGGTAGTTTCCTCGTTTTAGTAAATGAGATCTAAATCTACCTTCCTTTCTCTTAACTTTTACATCAATCTTGAGTAAGAAGTAAAGTTTACAGTATAAAAAATCATGAGTACCTTTGTCCAACATGTCAAACATGGGCGGGTGCAAAAATTTGGGGGGCCAAAAAGTGGCCAATCTTTTTTTAAAAACTTTTAAGACATAACATGAGCACATTATAATGTGCTTGAGTTATGGTTTGGTGATGTCGAGCCTAAGGCTTGGCAACACCAAACCATAATGTGTTCGCATTATAACATGATCATATTTTGGTTTAGTATTATAAAAAAACCTGCATTGAGGCTCATTTCTTCATTTCATTTTCTTGCACCTGTAGTCTACAAACCCTAAGGAGCATGCTCGCATTATTGGAGACTAGTTTCAACACCAAATTCTCATCGATTCATTGCCAAAATACCGCCATGACATTGGAGAGATCAAAGGAGTGAGTTGTATTTATTTTTTGTGTGAATTTGTTTCTAAATAGGTAGGTTTAGGTTTACTTTTTTATGTAAATTTCCTTAATTGATAGGAATTGATAATGCACCTCCTCCTCCTCCTCCTAAAAATCCACAAAATACTGAATCACCTAAACATGAAATACCTGCTGAAGAACAACCCCAACAACAAATACCTCCTTTCATTCCTCAACATGTCCCTGGAACACAAGAAGATCTAATGGAGCAAATTGAAAACAATAAAAACAAATTGAGGACATAATTGCAAGGTTGAAAGATCCTGCAACTTTAACCTCGTATAGATCCATGCTTGTTCAATCTCTTGAATCTATGTTATCAAATGTAGATTCAATTAGCAAGCAAATATCTAGTTGGGTAGAAAAGAGGAGAGAATTTAGAGAGTACTATGCAGACAAGTTGTCCTATGAGCAAATAAAAAATAAACAAATTATAAAATTGGATTTGTGTTCCATTTTTATAGACCCACAAACAAATCAACCACTACTCCTTACATGTAAGAGGTTCCCTATCCATTGGTGCAACAACCAAGCGATAAGGGACACTTTTGGGAAGAGGTGGTGGATGGTTTTTGACCATCCTCCATGAAACAATAATGAGGTCCTGCAATACTTTTTAAGGAAACTCTACTGCGAGTTTGTAAAAAATAAAGTGCCAAACTATATTGATATGTAGAACTTCTAGAGTAGAGGTGGGGGGTTAGCATAGGATAGACCAGGGGCACGTGTTGACCCACAATAGCCAGTGAGATAAGCACTTTCTAGACCAGCCCATGAGCATGTGTCTATCCCTTCCATTGTGAAGGAGAGCGATGAGGTTGAGACACTTTAGTCCATTAGTGCCTTGACCCAGAGCATCATAGAGCAGGCCAGTCCTACAACACAGTGTGGGCCTATGGAGAGTTCAAGGAGTAGGGTTCCACCCCATACATGCCAGGCTTACAGGTCAGCCTATGGTTATGACCCCATGGATAGCACCGACATAGGTGCATAGGCTACATCTACAATTGAGCAGATGGTGATGACAGATACTCTCCTGAGTGAGACTTTCAACCTTGATACTTAGGTAAATGTTTGCGAGTTCATTGAATTTAATTTATTAAATTTTATTTTTGAAATATAAGATTAACTAATTTAGTTTAATGATTTTAATGAAATTTTAGGTTCATAGTATTGATGTAGTTTTTAGCGATTCTTCATCTACATATTACACTACGGTATCTACTGTCGGGGTATGTAACTAGTAAATAATTTGAAACAATGCATGTGAATAGCATCATTATATGAATGGTATTCTAATATCTGATTTTAGATGTTGAATATGTTAATATTGGAGATTTCATGACAACACCTGCTAGTGGTGGTGGACTTTAAAGCTTCACAGAGGTAATAAATAAATAGTTTAATTAATGAATTGTACTTACTAGATTTTTGTATTTTATATTCATATCATTGGTTACATTTCATTGCACATCATTCAAACTCAAAGCATTACTAGACATTGTAAAACTAATAACTATATATTGATAGATGACAAAATTTCAATTACAATATAGTTATTCGAAAAAAAATGCCTCAAATAAATGTGGTCTCGAATGCCATGACAAGCAGATGCATGGACAAGGACATCACCATGAGACCACATTTCTTTGAGGCATATTTTTAAATAGCTCATTACCTTGTCTATGCTACCACATTTTCTATACATGTCTACCAAAGCTTGTTGATCCCCTCCACACCATTCTTCAACAAATTCTCTCTAATAAACTCATCCAATTACCACCAATTAGACCCCATGACATGACACCAGAGAGGGGTATGAGCCTATAACATCTTATATAACATATGATTGACTCCAACATCATCTAGGTCCCTCCTTTGTTGACTCTAAAATTCCCCATGATGGTAATGTCTTCACCATTTCTCATAGCCCATACCAACTAGTTGTTACCTTAAGACACTTCTCCTTAGATTATTTTTGTCAACCCCTTCTGGTCCACCTCAATCTCATACCAATCTCTCTTTCACCTTTACCTATCTTATGCCTCTAAACGCATTGTTGCCCCAACTCCACAACCTCTTCCTATTACTTCACGTACTCCACTAGCTATGCCCCTATCCTCCCCACCATATATCCACCTATTACTACTTCACATTCCTCATTGATTTCTATCTCCCCTCTAACACCCCTCCAAGATAAACTAAACGAAAAAGTGTAGGACCTTTCCCCATCCACTTCTAAAAGTAGGCCTAAGAAACTTCCCCAACACTACACCCAACCTACTAATCAACCCATATCTACCCTATAGGTCTATTTCCTAATATACCCCTGCTAGACGTCCTAGACCTAGTTTGCTTCCAACCCACCCCCTGACAAACCTCAAGACAAAGAAAATTATAATAAATTTTTAAAATAAGTTTTTTCTTCTCCTATCTAGTATCTTTCCTCCCTCGTATTATCCCACAATCTCTTGATATTCCTCCTTCCCGTAGACCCATAAACTTACCTAATGCTTATGTGATTTCTAGTTTAGGCATTGTCCCGTAAACCCACAAACTCTATCTTAGGCATTGTCCTACCTCCATGACTACCAAACAAACAAAAATTTGAGCACAACCCTACCCCACCCTACCACCAACCTTAACCTAAACTAACACCTTCACTCCCTCTCTGACTTCTTAAACCTAAAATTTGATGCTACTATGGTCCCTCCTTTGTTGACCCTTATACCACAATAGTCACAAATCTTCATCTAATTTGTATATATGCATTTGACTTGTGTGCTTTATTGTGTGTACTTCTATGTTTAGGTAAATGTGTGTGTATGTTAGGAACCATGACTTGCATCACTATTATAGTTTTCATAATTGAATAATGTTGTTTTATGTTTAGATGATGTAGATTGTAGAGACACCTCTCGATATTCATAGGGAAATGGAGCATGGTGTGTCCTCTGCAATTCATAGCTCCATGTCTTTGATCAGGGGTATGAGGCAGATTAGTAAATTTCAAATTACATTCATTTTTATAGTTGTTTATTTTTGAAAAATCAAATGATTATTGATTTGAAGTTTAATTTCTATCTGGATGGTTTCTATAGGACATGACATCACCACAATCTAATCCTGGAACTGAGGCAAATGATGAGAGAGATTTTCAGATAGCAGTAAGTAATTATTTTGTTAAATGTTTCATTTTTTATAATGTAATTTCTATATATTAATGTCTATACTTTTTTATCGTAAGAACTACAGATCCATGAACAACTAAATAGGAGGAGCAGCCCTCAAGTTTGTAGTAGACCATCCTCATACGCGTCTCCATCCCCTCAAAGATCAAAGGCTGTCTGTGACCCTTTCTCTTCACTGGACAGAGGGGAATGACTTTTTATTGTGTTCCTTTATTGTATGCCTATATGGCATTTATGGACATATATTTTGTATTGCATATAGATGACATTGTATGCCTATATGGCTATTTTGTATAAATGTTATACTTATATTGATAGGTATTGATGTATGCCTACATGGATTTTTGGTTAATACAAATCATTTTTGTTGATCATTATGTAATATGGATAGGTGCAGTGTAGATCATTTTTGTATGCCTCTAGGTTTTAAAGTTTAATTGCAAAAGAATCCACCCCAATTGATGATTAGAGAATTTGAGTTTTGGGTTGAAAGTTTTCAGCTCTCAAAACTAGACATGCTTGAGAAAATAGAGAATAGAAGATTGGTTAAATGGATAAATGGAAAGCAAGTTTTTTTGTTCACATCATGATCTACATGCACTATTGCACAAGCTTGAATGTTATCCTTAGTCACTCACATAGCAATGTAGAACCTCATGCATAAGTCCTTGCATCATGTGCCACCTAAACAATGCCACTTGATCCAACACAAAGTTCATGGTTCCTTGCCCCATGCATAATTCACATAATGATAGGAATCATTTTGTTCAACTCAAAAGACACCCTATAAATCTTACACAACCCTTTGGATCATGTGCCATTTGTACAACACTAAGGATCATGTCTCATAGTTTCACAAACAACTCTATCTAATTTTTCAAGTGACCAAGGGGATATTGCAATAATATTTATATGATAATTTTAGCATGGGACACCCCCATACCTTGTGAGCCTAAATGGTCTCTACACTCATTTTAGCTTGGCCTTTATGGCCATTAAACTCATGAAGGACTTGTGTTAGAGCTTGTAAAATGATTTTATTTTGAGTGTATATGCTTAAGTTTTAATATATTTGTAGAGGACTATATGGGGATGGAAATAAATGTATAAAAACACCTTCTATTGTTTTCCCTAGCAATCCCATTTTACACAAATGAAACCATATTTTTTTGGTTATTTCAATGCATCTTTTTTAGTAGTTTTGTAATTATTGCATTTTATGTTGTCAAACTCTTGTGAAACATCTTTGTTCTTATTGTTTTATTTCAGTGACCAAAAGGCATGATAATACCATGATTTGGTCTTGCTAGCCCCATTTGGGTGCATCATATAACCAAAATAATGCTCTACAAATATCTCATGTTGGTATATTGAAAAGAGGTTGATTGTTGTAACATAGATATTTGCAATTCCCTATGTTTCAAAAGGATGTTCTTATGGTTGCTCCTTGGTATTCTAATCCATATTCTTTATGAGTTGCTCAACTGAAAATATTTCTTAATTCCTTGTTATTATACCATATTGGGATGCAGAGAATATGTTTGTTGTCTTGAATAAGATAGTCAAAATTATATGCTTATGAGCACTTGATGACCATTGTGGTTGTTAAATGTAAATCCTTTTGCATATAAGGTGAGGTTATGAGAGTATATTGAGTCTTACCTAATTTGAGTATGCAACATAACATTGGGGCTATAGGCTTTCATAAGTCATCAAAAATCCCTTTGAGAATGTGGTTAATATTATAAATGTATACTTTGCATCTCACCATGTTAATATGTATCATGTCATCACATTTACCAATTTGACTCCAATTCCATAAAGCAATTCCCTACCCAAAAACTTGTTAAGCTTGAAAGCCTTGTTACGACATTGTATTGATCTCGTAGAAGGTTGCATACCACTACCCCAACTCTTTGCAAGATTTCTATGAAATATGATAAGAAAGAAAGGTGCAATGTAGATCATTACATAATGATAGTGTGATCATTACATAATGATAGAGCCATGAAGTGTAGAGGGTTTCAAATATCACAGAAGTCTAAGTTTAAGCCTAATAACACAGTGACCTAAATATGTAAGAAGATTAGGGTTGATTGTGTTGACCACTAGAACAAGTATGTTAACAGCCATAAGATGCATATTGACATGCGAAGACTATAATAATTATAACAAAGGCAATGTGTGAGGATATCAACGGTATAATGTAGCTTGGACTGTTTCAGCATGTTTGGATGTGAAACAGGACCATGCCTAGCCTAAACATACCCATCCTAACATGTTGGAATAGTCAGTTTGGCCGCACGAGGAGAAGAACAAAAGTTACACCTCTTTACAACTTTACACTGCATGCATCTAACCATTTTTGGGGCAGCAGAAAAATTTTCACCATGGGCAAACGCATTAGAGATATAAAGAACTGAGAGAGGTTATTGTAGAGGGACCCTACATGATCTCATTGCCTTAGAAAAAATGTTTTTAAGTGACACAGTTTTTGAGTAATAGCTCGTCAAAGATTGTTTCCTTTTTGCACTTTAGACTCTTCAGGGATATCACCTGTACAATGTAGCTCAAATTATTTCAGCATGTTTGGGTGTAAAATATGACCATTTCTAGCCTAAACATACCCATCTAGATGTATTGAAACTCTTAGTTTGGTCACATCAGAAGTAGGATGAAAGTTACACCCCTTTGTAACTTTACACTACCTCCTTCTAACAATTTTTGGCACAGAAGAAAACCTTTCACCATGGGTAAATGCCTTAGAGACATAAAAAATCAAGAGAGGTTATTGTAGAAGAGTTCTATGTGGTCATGTTGCCTTTGACAGAATGTTTCTAAGTGTCATGGTTTTTGAGTAACAGGTCATCAAAGATTACTGCCTTTTTGCACTTTAGACTCTTTAGGGAAATCGCCGGTACAATGTAGCTCAAACTATTTTGGCATGTTTGGGTGTAAAATAGGACCATGCCTATCCTAAATGTACCCATCCAGACATATTGGAACTCTCAGTTTGGTCGCATCAGAAGCAGGATGAAAGTTACACCCCTTTGCAACTTTACACTACCTCCTTCTGACAATTTTTGGGGCAGCAGAAAACCTTTCACCATGGAAAAATGTCTCAGAGATATCACAAACTGAGAGAGGTTATTATAGAGGGGTTCTATGTGATCATGTTACCTTAGAAAAAATGTTTCCAAGTGTCATGGCTTCTAAGTAAGATCTCATCAAAGATTGCTACCTTTTTGCACTTTGGACTCTTTAGGGATATCACCTGTACAATGTAGCTCGAACTATTTCAACATGTTTGGGTACAAAAAAGGATCATGCCTAACCTAAACATACCCATCTAGATGTGTTGGAACTCTCAGTTTGGTTACATTAGGAGAAAGATGAAAGTTACCCCCTTTGTAGCTTTACACTACCTCCTTCTTACGATTTTTGAGGCAGCAGAAAACCTTTCACCATGGGCAAAAGCCTCAGATATATAAAAAACTGAGAGAGGTTATTATAAAGGGGTTCTACCTGATCATGTTTCCTTAGATAGAATGTTTCTAAGTGTCATGGTTTCTGAGTAACAAGTCATCAAAGATTTTTTCCTTTTTACACTTTGGACTCTTCAGGGATATCATCGGTACAATATAGCTCAAACTATTTCAGCATGTTTGGGTACAAAACAGGACCATGCCTAGCCTAAAGGTACCCATTTAGATACGTTGAAACTATCATTTTGGTTGCATCAGGAGCAAGATGAAAGTTACACCCCTTTCAACTTTACACTACCTCCTGATGATTTTTGGGGCAGAAAAAAACCTTTCACCATGAGCAAACACCTTAGAGATATCAAAAATTGAGAGAGATTATTGTAGAGGGGTACTATGTGATCACATTTCCTCAGACAAAATATTTCTAAGTATCATGGTTTCTGAGTAACAACTCATCAAAGATTGCTGTCTTTTTGTACTTTGGACTCTTCAGGGATATCACCGGTACAGGTGTAAGGTATTACCTTAGATTTTAGAGCAAAGTAAAGACTAGGGATTGTAGGAGGTTGAGGACTAGATAACCCTAAACATAATACAACCCAAGTGTTGAAGACCACATGAAGAACACAGAAGGTTATCTGAGACAGATTAAACAAAGATTATAACACAAACAAAACTTACCAAACTAGGTCTTTAAAGACAATACACTTAGGGTTTTAAACACAACTAATAACTTTAACTTAAAAACCCTAACTAGTTTTGAATGTTTAAACCTCTGTAGATGTTATAAGAACACTGCCATTGTGACATCCTTTAGAATTCCAAATCTTCCAACAACAACCACAACTCATCAATCAACATCAACATGACCTTAACACCATATTTTTTTATCAACATCAACATCATGAGGACACTAAAGAAATCTATGGAACATGAAGACACTAAGATCATTGAAGACATGGAGCACAGAGAAGCATGAAGACATGAACAAACTCCTATCATGAGGAAGAACCACAACCCAATCCAACTCCTGAAAGCATGACATGTTATGATAAAGAACCACAACCAAATCCAATGATCCAATGGCATGAACCAATGACGTAATAAACTATGTCCTGCTATTGTAACATGATAAATATTAATGTTATGAACTAACATCCAAACCCTGTGACATGAATCTTGATATGACATGAGTGAAACATGTGTGAACAGGATTAAGACCAATAAGGATCAACTTCATCCATCACTTAGATCTAACCCCATGAAGCATAACATGATGATGATGCAAACATCAAATGTATACCATAGAAAACAAATCAAGTTCATACCACTGCTTGTCAAGTTCATACCACTTCTTGAGTGAAGTCTTAACTATTCAATTTCATGCCTTTTCTTGAAGTACTACAACTATGTGCATCACATCACATACTCTATGAAGAAGCAAGTGTCTTTATATCACAAAACCCAACAACATATCCTGAAAGCATAATGGTATCATCAAACAATAGACAACCAATAGACATGCACAATTATGAATTCCTTACTCAATTACTAATATCCAAGCACTTTGACATCAATGACAAACATATTCATCACAAAATTCACTGTATATGTGTAAAAATGCAGTAGTAAATAAAAGAGACAAACCTATGTAAACTTACAAATTAATGTGCATACTTACAAATCAATGTAACATGACTTTACAAAATTAATGCAAATACTTACAAAATAATCCAAGGAACCATCTGGGTCTGCTCTACTCTTTATTTTGTCAAGTATTGCCTCATGGTCAAACTCACACACCTTCTATAGGGACTTGTTCAAAGGTCTATCCCAAAATTGTATCAAATGAACATTGGATGCCACAACAAGGTTTGATTAATGAAGAATTTTCTAATGCATGTCAAAGTCCTAAAACAACCAAACATTAACACTCTTATGTGGGTACCTTCTAAGCCATGTTCCAGTAACAACCACTGAGCTTGTAGGGTATTGGATGTTTTCTCCATCTGTAACTGGGGCCTCCAATTCTTTTTTAGCCTCAACACAACAACACAAGTAATAATTAGTTCCCTCTTTGTTATCTTCATCTACAATAACTGGATAAACATGTCCTACATTGATATGTGTAGTAAATTAGATAAAATTAGTCAACATTACAAAAACACTACAAAGTAAGATACCATTAGGAATTTCAAAAACTATGCAAGTAGATATATTACCTGGTTGAACTAGATCTAATATGTGGTCAAAGTCAACTAATGATTCCATCTCTGTCAGTTCTAGTTTTGTCAAGGGTCGATACATGTCAAGTGGGTTAAGATAACAACCATTCGCCAACCCTCTCCTTTGACTCGTACTCATTTCAGGCTTGAATTGTACATGAAGAACAAAAGCATGCCATCTTCCGCGTATGGATACTCCATGAACCTACAATTGAGCTTCTAAAAGAGTGTAGCTCACTTGATCCTATCAGTGTACAACAGTCCTCATATGGTGCAATGTTAGTATCATCTATCAACCAAAAAAATGTATGAACTGAAGACTTACCTTCATTACCTAGACCCATCAAAGCATTACACCACTTGACAATTGATTTTGCATTTGTCAACTTGGCATTGTCTTTATACTTTAACTTTTCTCATGCTATGGCTCTTTTGATACATGATCTTGCATCATCATACTCCCCCTTTCCATGCCTAGCCTCACAAAAGTTCCACATATGCTAAACACCTATAATATTATGCCTCTTGCTTAGCCATTAGAAAATTTGCAATTTCTTGAATTGTGATGCACAATTATCTAACCATATGATATGCTAATTGAACGATATGCCCCTTCTAGCCAAATCATTGTAGAACACCTGAAAGCAACCTTGCATGAACTCTGTAGAATGCGTGTGATCATCACTAATATAAAAATGATACTCTCTTATGATCTTTCTGTCATCCTCTATACTATCATTCGCATGAATGAATGGGATGTGCACAAATATAGAAACCTATGTGGAGTTGTAATATTGTGATTGCACCTCACACTGTGGCTGTAGATTGTAGTTCTGTGCAAAGTTGATGATTGAAACAATGCTACAAATTGGAAATGTGTCCTTGCATGACTTGAATTGCAAGTCCAACCATCAATCTCTATGGGCATGTCTTGCATACTCATACACTATACTATCATGAAATATAGGCAAAAACTGATACACTAGAATCTTTTGAATAACAAATTCACACCTATTTGCTTCTTTACCATCTTTTGTATTGTATGCCACTGTTTTATACTTGTCAAACTCTACTAGTTCATTTCCAACCACATGTGTTCTTCCCATATGTTCACATATTGGCATATGTTGCAAGCCACTGCAATGCTGACATGTGCCATCCAAGCATAATTTCCTATAGAATATTTGACCTTCCTCTTTTTCACATAAAGTTCATCATATGAAGTCTCTTGAAGATGTTGGTGTGGCATGTATGCCACAATCCTGTAAAACATTATTATTATGCAAATCTAAACATATAGACCGATAAACATCAAAATGGTTAGAAAATCTAATATGTAATTGTATACTAAAATTTTGGCTTAGTTGAAATGATGAAACAAAGACATACATTACCCAAGCCCAAATCATCAATATACCTCGAATTATATGTGCAAGATGACATCTTGATTGATACTTGCAAGATGATGGATGCAATATGATGAAAGATTCAAGATGGAGATGGAGATGGATGCAAGGAAGAGATTGATGGATATGGTTGAATGTTGGTTGCTCAAGATTTTGGTAGCATAATAGTATGAAATTAGATTACATCCCCCCAAATGGCTTAGAGGAGGCTAGGTTTATAGGAAAGACCTAGTTAGAATGGATGGACAAGATCGATTATGGTTTAGATGATATGGATGACTATGATTGATTAGGTTTCCTTGTACATCAAGAAATCATAGTCATGTGACAAGTGTGTGAAGGAGAATGAAAGAAATCTAATTCAAATATTTTATTAGACATATTAAGTGGGAGATGAGACATGTGACATGTGTCACAATGTGATGAGAGGTGAGCGAATAATTCAAATTTTTAATTTGAATTATGTGAGACATGTGAAGGGGTACTATTAACTAAACAAATGGGATTTATTTAGTTAATTGGAATGTGATTAAGTTGGAATTGTGAGTGGGATGACCTAGGACCTAGGGAAAAACATTATAAGATCATGTCAACTAGGTGTAGATAAGACATGGATAAATTTTAGTCTCTACATTTTGCCCCTCTCTGAGATGATGTTGCAAGATGATAAGTTTTATGTCGAGTAACATCATTTTAAAGAAGCTAAGGAAATGGATAGAAGAAAAAATAGGGTGATGATGCCCCCTCGAGAGGATAGGCCGGTTGGACAAACACGAGTAGGCTCTCAAAATGAAAGGAATGACAAAAGATAAAGGAATGTATAGAAGAAGGGATGGATGCGTTATGCTGCAATGAAGGCGAGCAACCATGATGTTTGATATAGCATGAGACATTATGCACTAGTGTATAAGGACCAAGGTGACGATGTGTCTCATGCCCTAGTATAATACAACCTTGTCTAGATACAAGATATGAATATTAGTTGGTTTGATACTAATGTGATACAAATGCAAGATAAAATGATAACACACATAAGTAAGCAAGCAAGCATGCACAAATGATTCAAAAACAAACAAGGTATTGCCCCTATCAAGCTGTAAATCGATGATTAAGTGATTGATTGATGATTGATGACGATGATGATTGATTGATTAATTTGGTTTACGACAAGATTAGGATCAAGACCATTGATTGCGATTGGATAATTTGACAAGATTGATTAACTTGATTGGTATGGATAAATGATGGCTTGCATTTGGATCATTGCTTGGATTGATTTGATAATGATGAATGGAAGATTGGATTTTATGGAGATTGATTTGATGAAGTGGTTGAAGAATTGATTGATGAAGTGATGAAGATAGATGATAGAAGAATGATGAAAGAAGAAAGATGAATATCATTTATGCCTGAATCTAGGTACTTCCTTCATATTCTAGACTACCTACATACATGTGTCCACGGGATCAAGGCACTTACTAATAGAGATGATATGTAGTTCTGATTATTTTTTATTGATGGGATGATATGGATTGGATTGATTGCAATTGATTGGATGTTTGATGATATATGATGTTATTGATGGGATGATATGGATTGGATTGATGTGTTGGATTGATTGGAATTGATTGGATGTTTGATGATATATGATGTTATTGATGGGATGATATGGATTGGATTGATGTGTTGGATTGATTTGAATTGATTGGATGTTTGATGATATATGATGTTATTGATGGGATGATATGGATTGGATTGATGTGATTTCGATTGATTGATAGATTGGCTTGATTTTATTTGATGATTTGATTGGATTTATTTTGATTTTGATGATGTGATGGATTGTTTTGAGTTTGATGATTGATTTGATTGGATTGATTAGAAGAATGGATTTGATTTGACTTGATGAATGGATTATTTGATTGACTGAATAACATGGTTTGATTTGATGATTAGAAGAATTGATTTTATTGCTTGGATTTTTTTTGTTGAATATTTGATTTTTTGTGTTTTTGGGAATATTTGATTTTTTTTTGTATTTTTTGGTAAATTTTGAAATGTCAATGGATGTACAATTTGGGTAGCCTTTGTGCTAGATACCAATGACAAGGGAAAAAACTAAGTCTAGGTGTAAGGAAGTAGGTGGGATGAATGGATGAAAGGATAGGCAATAGTAAATGGTATAGAGGGCTCATCATAGATGGATGGATAAAAGGATAGGCAATGGTGGATGGATGTATAAGAATGCAAGGATGTGATCTCCAAAGACTATGTCGCATAGGAATAACACGTCCCATTCTAAATATAGAGCTTAGGATTTTACATGATGAAGCTCATGATGATAGGATGACATGATGGATTTTACATGACAAAGCTTATGAAAATAGGAAGATGATTGGATGAATGTATGGAAAGGATGAGGTATGTCAAGTGACATCAAAAACATTTGTTGACATTGTGCCCCCAATCTTTATCAAGATCAAAAGGAAGAAGGGTAGATGAATGGATGCAATTTGATAGGTATATGTATGTAATGGATATGATAGGAAAAATGATATGTAGGATGAGACAAGGTGAAAATGATATGTAGGATGAGACAAGGTGCTCCCAAGTGTAGGTGACATAGAAGATCAAGTTACACATGACGCCTATATTCCAAGTTTTCATCATGGTACTTATCCAAGGCGTCTGTTTACCAGGTTTTCACCATTGGAGGAAGGGATTTCCCTTTACTTTTTTTATTTTTTCTTTCTTTCTTTTTTTTGACTTTTTTGACTTTTTGGATGGAAGAAGGTGGATATGGACGAGAGGGACTCAAGTGTCTAGTGCCATGAAAGGTGATAGTCCCATTGGAAAGGAATGTCGTCGCATGGACCATGTCAAACGTGCTCATAGATGTTGGTAGGGAGATGGTGGATTATGGTGTAGTCATGTAGGGAACGATAGTGGATTATGATGTGCATTATGTAGGACTTATGCAAGGATGGATGAAATGTTTATGCAAAAGCATGGACCATAGGAGGGTGATGGGTGAAATATGTAGGATAATGATTGAATGATAGGGTGATGGAGGTATGTGGGAATGTTGCATAATGGAATGGGACCATGACCAATGGTTGCACACACCATGTTAAACATGGAAGCTTGTGATTGGATGGAGGTGTAGGAAGCAATGGTGATGTTTTCTTAGTGGATGGATGATTTAATCATTTGGGTACCCACATAGACTTAGTATTTTTATGATTTTTTCCTTTCATGTGGGATTTTTGGAATGTTTGAATGGAATGGAGGGAAGAGGATGGTTGGGATTTTTGAGAGGTGGATGCCTCATTTGATTTCCTTGATTTTTTCTTAGGGACCTAAACCATTTTGTTTTTGGACTTTTCTTGTGAAGGTTTGGATTTAGGTAGACTTTTGGATGTACTTTGCTTTGACTTTTCATGTTTATGCCCTAAGGCATGAGGATTTTTAGAATTTGTTACTTTATAAGTAGAGGCATCCATATTTTTATTTAGGAATCCCATGGGTTTGGTGGAAACGGGGTTGGTGGAAGGAGTGGAAGCTTTATGTTTAGACAATGTGTGTATTTGTTGGTCATGATTAGTATTGTAAGGGTATTTATGAATGATTGGGTAAGGGGGTGTTGGTAGCAATGCTGGAAAAGTGGATGAAGGGATATTAGGAGTTGTAAGAAGTGGAGGTAAAGTTGATGGTGGAAGATGTATGGTCAAATGCTTTTGACATTTGCAGGATGAGGGGGGTGGAATGGCAACATATGTTTTAGGAATATGATGGGGTTTATGATGGAAGGAAGTGGATTTAGGAAATGTGGAAGAAGCACCAACATCATTAGATTGTTGACCTTGGGCTGTCTATCCAAGGCCAAATGAGCGAGGAGGGACCTTGACATGGATTGGCTCTAAAATACCTTGTTCGTGTAGGCCTAAACCTTTGCCTTGGTAGTTCATGTTTTGGAGCAGGTGATTGACTATGGGACTAGGTGTAGTTTGGACACTAGACTTGAGCTTATTATTGGATGGAGAAGGTGAGGTGGAGGACAAATGTTGATGTTGTCCTAGGGGAGAACATTCATGGATGAAGTTAGTAAGGCCAAGTGGATATAAAGGTGGATTTGAAATGGAGTTGGTGGTGGATGTGGAAGGATGATTAGGATCTTGATCATGTTCATTTAGATCCAAGTTATTCATTTGATCTTCTATGTTGTCTTGGGGGACACATGGCTCATCATGACAAGTAGATGTTTGCTCATTATTAATAGATGGAGGGGAAGTGTCTTTGCTTCGAATGATGGCCATGAAATGGGGTGAATGCTCAAGTAGGTCAACAAGACTTTCATTGGATAGAACATGTAGGTCTTGGTTGTCTTGTTCATGAAGGGTTGTGGGGGTATGACTTAGATCAAGTGGCTCATGGATAGGTTCTTCATAGGTATCATCTTGATCATAAAGAAGGTACATGTTATGGATAGATTGGATAGGGATGATTTGATCTTGATTAGATTTAGGGGGTATTGTTTCTTCATGCTTTGGATCGTGCTCTTCACATAACTCTTAGTTTTCTTTAATGGAAGTGGAGGGCTCTTTAATAAGCTTGATAGATTGTAGATCACATGATGGGGTTAGAAGACTAGACAAAGTGTTTAAGGACTCATGGGAAGGCTCAAGAATAGGTGTTTGATGACATGGCAATGTTTTATTCCTTTCTAGTAGCCAATGGATCACATCCTTTGTAAGGGTATGGGTGAATGGACAATATAATGGATGGACAATAAGGGTGGATGGTGTTATAGGATTTAGGTTAGGACTTTGATTAGATGGAAGGATAATGGGACTAGATAGGTTAGTTTGACTATAACTTGGATTGGATGGGTTAGGACTTGGACTAGATGGAAGGATAGTGGAATTAGATGTGCTAGGACTTGGGATAAATGGAAGGATAATAGGATTGGATGGATTAGAAAGTTGGTGGATAAATGGACTAGTGGTAGGATGACATGGTAGTGTTGGGATAGGACAAGTAGACTCATGAACTGGCATTTGAGTGGACGATGATGGAGGATTTTCATAAGATGCTTTCTCTAGATTGGTGTTTCCCTTGTCAAAGGTCATTAGGTCTTGCATAGGTTGATTTAGGTCTATCAAGGATGCTTCTTGTGAGGACACTTGGTTTGGTTGTAGATGGGTTTGATGATGAGGTGGAATGATAGTATTTGTAGGTGAAAGGTGTTGTGAGGTGGATTGTTGTGGACATTGGTTGATGTTGGAAGTTTGTTGAGAAAGTAATTGTGATATGAAGGCAATGGAGTTAGGATCATTGGATGGTATGCTTATGGAAGCACTTGTGTTTGTGGGGTTGTTAGGAATAGAGAGGGTGATTCATGGTATGGATGTGGTAGAATTAGTGTTTGTGGGATTAGTGGAAAGTGGAGTAACCCCAAGTCAAATGAGATAATCCATAAACCTAGTAGGATCCGATTGAAGGACTCTATGCACTAGATCCATACAATTGGCATCTTACATGAAATCGATAACCTCTTGGTCAAGTGTGGGTGTTGTATTGGGTGATAGTGGAGTTTGAAGTGAGTTTGATGTGGCATGGATTCGATATGTAGGTGGATGATTATGTGCTTGTAGGGCTTGTGATTGGATGTGGGATTGTTGATATTGGCCTAGGACTTGATGTTGTGGGAATTGTTGATGTTGTGGTGACACAAGGTCTTCTTCCTTTGTATATAACCACCTAAGTTGACTAAGTTGATTAAGCATTCTTTTGGTGCCATAAGGATCATTCTCATAGGTGTTGTTTAAAAATGCCCTGTCCATGTTTACAAGTGGTAGATGTGGAGTGATTTGGATGAAGATTTGATGATTGGATGATGTGTAATGCTTAGGATGATGTTGATGTGATGGGATGATGACTTGGATATGATTAGGGTTTGATATGGAAGGATTAGGGATGATTAGGATGAAAGTGATTGGATTTAAATATGTTGGAAGAATGTGTAGGATGACTTGGCTTTATGTGTTTGGAGTTTATCTTGATTTGGCAATGTTCAATCAAATGATCACACATGTACAATCATGAATCACTCATGCAAGACACATAAGCAATTTTGACTTTGAAATATGAGGAATGTGATGATTATTAAGTAAGCACATGAAAACACATCAACAAGCCCTAGGACTAGTCAAGTGGGTATGGCCAATTAGGTCTTAGGCTAGTTTTCACAAGGTTGACTAAGGAATTGAAAGAGAAATCTTGCCACACAGCCGGGAGAAAGGGGTAACCCACCCTTCACCTTCACTTCCCAAAGGTATGAAGTTCTTTGGGGCTGAGCCAAGAGTGACAAGATTTCAACTCCCAATGAGGGTGTCTTTCGATTCAGCCTCATTTGAGGTCATCCCTTGGAGTGGTGTTTCTCCAAGTAGGCCTCCTAAGAAGGGTAAACAAAAGTGAACCAAGTGAGGTGTTTTTTATCTCCAAGATCACCTTGCAGTGCGAGGAGAGAGAATACACACATACACTTGATTCACACTCGCACTTGAAAATTAACCCTTAGAAAATGATATGTGTGTGTGAAAATTGAATGGATAAGAGGTGTTCTTGATTCTCAAGATCGCACGAAATGCATGAGAAGAGCATACACACCACTAATCACCTACAACTTCACCAAGCAATGAAGACACTTGTTTTTGTTTAACCCAAAGTCAAGATGTGTGATTGAAGACAAAGGTTAATTTTAGCCTAGTTTTTTTGATCTGATTGCTAAAGCAATATTCATTTTAAGCCCAAATCGAAATGTGTATGCAAACAATGATTCATTTTATGTCCCAAATTGAAGTGTGTTTGCAAACAAGATTATGAAGAAATGAGAAATAGAATGAGTGCACCTAATTATTTCACTGTCCAAATTTTTGTATTTACTAATCCTAATGTTGTTCCAGCCTTGTGAGGTCACCTACAAGTCACAAAATCAAAAAATGAATAAGTAAATGTGCATAAGAGACCATTATGTGAAAAAGAGAAATCTGATAAAAAAACTTATGAAAATGACCTGATATAGAAAAATGATTGGCATCAATAGATTCTAGACAAAATTCTATGCACTTTTAAAAAACAATTCACAAAAATTGGATAAAATATGCAAAAGTTGTGAGCATTCAAAGTTTTAAAAGAGATTTGACTTTGACTACGAAAAAATACTACAAAATTATACTTTTACCTTAGAAAAGTTACACTGTTGTGAAGTTTGTCCTCCCATCTTTCCAATGAGTCCTCATTTGTGCGATTTGGCCTCTGTATGTGAAAGTTATGATAAAAAGAAAAAAAATGCCCTATGTGGCTTATAGGAGGCAATAAGATAACCTTGACAGCTTGATTTAACCACTGATGGTCTATGCACCATGGTCACATGTAGAGTTTTAGCATCCGATGGTTATATTTCATGTTGGCAGTTTAGTTTAGCCTCTGGTCATCCATATGACCGAAGGGGAATAGAGGGTAAAAAAGAAATGTGGGGCTAGCGGTGCCAACCCCTAGTCACTAATGGGACCGTGATACCCTCATGCACTAGGGCTTAAAGACTGATAGACCACAATGGTTGATGGTTAGTGGTGAAGCTATTATTAACAACTAGGACTTATAAGGTGGAATGAAGTTTTGAAGGGGGAAGCTACGGTGAGAAGACTGTGGCATGGAGACCGTGGACATAAGTTTAATGTTAGGGTTTTTTAAAATCTAACTATGACAAAGGCCACATATGAATGGGAGGAAGACACTCTACAAAACAATGATTATCACCTGTGATAGTGTAAACCTTGGCAGTGACTGGGCGGAGGTGGAATCCAAAGGAGGCGGTAGGTCAAGATTTGCAACAGTGAACATGAAGTGTCGACAAAAGATCTATTAATAGAGTTCAATGGTGGTGACCACTCTTTAAACTATGCCAACTCTAGTATGAGCGGATGGTGGAAGCTTTCAAATGTGATCGATAGACAACACAAGGCATAGAGATGGGTGATATACAGTACGGTGAGGAGTCAACCAGGTACAAATGGTAGTGGAAAGGCACAGATCCGGTGGCGATGTGAGTTTCAAAGGCGGCAGAAGAATTCTGCAAAATGGTAGTGGAGTGCAAAGGTGCATAGGGTGTTGGCACCTATGTTTTAGGGGTTTTCAGAGGAGTAGCACCACTTACACAAGAGTGGTAGAAAAAAAATTATAGGCGGTGCTAAGGTTTTGCTAGGTTTTGAACAGGGATTAGAGTGGCAAAAAACATGTATTTGAAGCAAGATTTCTCCTGTTTATCTTGCAACAAAAATGACACTTGTGACCATTCGACAAAAATAAGAATCAAACTATTAAATCTTTGACAAAAAACACAAAGTTTTGACCAGGTTTAACACACAGATAGAAAACTCAAGATTTTCACCAGACTTTGAACACCTGCGACCAAACATAAATTATAGCAAATCCATTATCGAAATAAAGTCAAAGTCTAAAACTTTCCAACAAGGAAGATAACCACAAAAACCATGAAAACCAAAGATTTGACAAAAGACCCCTACGCAGGAGTCATACAGCTTCGTACAGATCCATACGGTACGACCCTCTATAGGGGTCAAAACTAAAAAAAATTCAAATTTTTTTTCTGACTGAAATGTATAATATTTTATGTCAATTTTTGTTTCTCAGGCCTCCCAGACGCGATGGTGAGGTGTGATTTGGCCTAAGAAATCACCTGTAGAAATTTGACCACCAAATCTAGACAAAAACGATGTTAAAATTGTAAATTTGAACACACGAACCTACAAAAAAGAGGGTTACAACCGCGGGCATGCCAAAATGTATTCTAAAAATTTGGATTAGCTAAAATGATGATACAAAGACATACATTATGTAAACCCAGATCCTCAATATACCTCAAATGATATGTGCAAGATGACAGCTTGATTGATACCTGCTAGATGATGGATACAATATGATGAAAGATGCAAGATGGAGATGGAGATGAATGCAAGGAAGAGATTGATGGATATGGTTGAATGTTGGTTGGTTAGGATTTTGGCAGCATAATAGTATAAAATTAGATTGCATCCCCCCAAATGTCTTAGAGGAGGCTACGTTTATAGGAAAGACCTAGTTAGAATGGATGGACAAGATCGATTAGGGTTTAGATGATATGGATGGCTAGGATTGATTAGGTTTCCTTGCACATCAAGAAATCATAGTCATGTGACAAGTGTGCAAAGGAGAATGAAAGGAATCTAATTCAAATATTTTATTTGGATTAACTTGACATGTGAAGGCATATTAAGTGGGAGATGAGACATGTGACATGTGTCACAATGTGATGAGAGGTGAGGAAATAATTTAAATTTTTAATTTGAATTATGTGAGACATGTGAAGGGGTATTATTAACTAAACAAATGGGATTTATTTAGTTAATTAGAATGTGATTAAGTTGGAATTGTGAGCAGGATGACCTAGGACCTAGGGCAAAACATTATAAGGTCATGTCGACTAGGTGTAGATAAGACATGGACAAATTTTAGTGTCTATAGTAATCTAGAACAACAAGTAGTGCGTGTGTGATTTATCTTGACATAGAAATGTTTTAGGATTTCAAAATATCTTTGACAAATTTTAATTTGAGGATACATCTGTATAAATTTACTAAAAAACTATGTTTGAGTCATATCAAAAAAATGCTTTGGATGTGGCTCACGGTTCTGACTACTGATTCTCCTTCTTACCACATTCTTTTGATTTGGAGATACCCTTATGTAATTCTTCCAAAAGTTTTCAATTAGTGATCTCAATGCTTCAACAATTGGTTTATCTTTTCATGGTAGTCTCCCCAAGAATGCCCATAATTCATTGGCATTGCTGTCCTCAATTCTTTGGTACCTTCCAACGACTCTTGATAAAATTTTCCTATTAATTCTCAATTCTTGACTCATCTTTCTAATGAGATGAGCTTTCCTCATTTGACTACTTACTATAGTCGATGTAATTACACGCCATGTTGCATTACTATCTTTTTTGTGTGAGGTGTTACCCACACTCTCACATGCATTCATTAGATTCTTGACAATAGATTTTTCACTTGAAGCTCTGATGTTCTCAGCCCAAGAATCTTCATGATGGACCTATACTTTATACTTCACATCATTTCAATGAATAGTTGACATCTTGCAGTCTCATTTAACTTTTCAAAGAACAATCTCTAAATCTTATGAGCATATCTTCTACAAGTACATTTTGGAATCTTATGTTCCATTGGCTGCAAAATATTCTCATAAATATCAATCAAATACTTTGGCTTTCTATGCAAAATTCTAGGTGGTGTTAAGATAGGTAAATTCATCTCAACATTAGGAATTTCATCAATATTTAAATGAGATGGGCTAGATGGCATACCTTTGATTGAAGATGGAATAGATGACATACCTTGAGGTTGAGGTGGGAATGATGGCATGCCTCCTTCCTCACATGTGAGTGATGATGTACTCTCAACTTGAGATGCGGTAGATGGTGTCCCTACATATTGACTTGCGGTATAGGACGTGTCTCCAACTACGATATTCAAATCTCTCATAGCACAAAGTTTTTGCATTTGTTCTCTTTGTGTCACCAATACCATATATCTTTTTGATGGTTGTGGTTCCTCTTCAATTAACATGTCTTAATTTATCGTGTCCAATTTCCTCTTCTCACGAAGTTCCCTCATAGCCACTGCTTTCTTTGCATTCTTAGCTTCTATCTCTTCCTATGTTGGTTTAATTATTGATCGTTTCCTTAGCATGATGGAGAATTTATCTGTAGCATGATAAAGAGACAAATATTAGTTCCTAAGAAATGAATCCATACAAACAACTGAAATATATGACATTCAACCATTCATACAAAATGTACATACAATCATCATGTAGAAGAGCAAATGTCACTCAACCAAAATAGGCACAAAGCATACAAAGCATTATTGAAGCCATACAAAGCATTATTGCACAATGTTATTGCAGCCATACAAAGAATTATGGTACAAAGTTCACTTCAGTCCTATGAGGATAAGGATAAAGGAGAGTCACCTATTGAGGCTACAAGTGAAGAGTACATGGGACTTCATGTTGACTACAAGGTTGAAGATGTGGGGGAGGCCTTGGTGCTAGTGGCATCAAACTTCCTACACTTGCAGATAGAGATCATCTCCTCACAAGTGATATAAGTGATATAAACATGTACGATAAAGAATGATAAAGTTATTCAAACAGAATTAAGAAAAATGTAAAGAACATGCATGTAAAGACTTGACATACCTAAAAAATAGAGATTCAAATGGAGAGAGTACCTAATTATGTAGTGTTTTTTTCTTCTTGCATCAAATTGCTCAACAATTTGAGTTTTTCACCAATTGCTTCCTTTTCAACATTAAATTGAATAACACTCAAATAGAATTAGTAACAACAATACTATTAGCTAATCTATAATGTTAAATTCCTATAATTCAATCACAATTAACATTGTAACACTACAAAAATTGAAACTTGAATTGATATATATGAAATTCGATGTGAAAACTATGTTATTTCCTCCTTAAGTTGGCAAAGTAGAAAAAGGTGGTGGAAAGTTCATGCACAGGTGATAGAATGTGAAAAATGTGCATGTGAACTTCGCAACATCATGAATACATTTTTTTGTCAGAACATGCACATAAACAAAAGAAAATTGAGTATGTGGGCCTAGATCATGGGGGTCCAGGCCTTTTTACCATTTCTATAGCAATCCAAAATGCACTCACGCTATAACGTGAGTGCGTTTTGGCCTGCTATAGAAAAATCCATATTATTCATTTCTCCATGTATTTCTTCTATCTCTCACCTATCTCTCCCCCTCACCGCTCTACCTCTCACCTAGCTCTCCCCCTCACCTCTCTAGCTCTCCCCCTCACCTCTCTACCTCTCCCATAACTTTAAACCTTAATCCCTCAACCTTAAACCTTAATCCCTTAACCCTCAACCCTAATTCTTTATCCCTAAACCCTAAAACCCAATCCCTCAAGGTCTTAAAGCCTAACCCCTTATCTGTTATCCCTAAACTCTAAACCCTATCCCTAAACCCTCAACACTCAACCCTCAACCTTAAACCTTCATCCCTCAACCTTAAACCCTAATCAATCAATCCTAAACCCTAAACACTATCCCTATTCCTAAACTCTCAACCCTTGACACTATACCTTAAACCCTAATCCCTTATCCCTAACCCCTCAACCCTAAACCCTAATCGCCCAACCCTAAACCCTAATCACCCAACCCTAAATCTTCAACCCTAAACCCTATCCCTAATCCCTCTACCCTCAACACTCTACCTTAAACCTAATCTCTCGATCCCCAACTCTAATTCCTCAACCCTAAATGCTATCCGTAAAGCCTCAACCCTAAACCCTAATCCCTCAAGGTCCTAAACCCTAATCCCTTATCTCTAAATTCTAAACCCTATCCCTAAACTCTCAACCCTCAACCCTTAAGCTTCAACCTTAATCCCTCAACCCTAAACCTTAATCCCTCAACACTCAACCCTAATCCCTTATCCCTAAACCCTAAACCCTAATCCCTCAACCATAAACCCTAAACGCTATCCCTGTTCTTAAACCCTCAACCCTCGACACTATACCTTAAACTCTAATCCCTTATCCCTAAACCCTCAACCCTCAACCCTAAACCTTCAACCCTAAATGCTATCCCTAATCCCTCTACATGCAACACTCTACTTTAACCCTAATCCCTCGACCCTCAACACTAATCCCTCAATTGTAAACACTATCTGTAAAGCCTCAACCCTAAACCCTAATCTCTCAAGGTCATAAACCCTAATCCCTAAACTCTATACCCTCTCCCTAAACCCTCAACCCTCAACCTTAAACCTTAATCCTTGAACCCTAAACCTTAATCCCTGAACCCTAAACCCTAATCTCTTATCCCTAAACCCTAAACCCTAATTCCTTAACCCTAAACCCTAAAGGTTATCCCTGTTCCTAAACCCTCAACCCTCAACACTATACCTTAAACCCTAATACCTTATCCCTAAACGCTCAACCCTAAACACTAATTCCTCAACCCTAAACCCTATTCCTAATGCCTCTACCCTCAACACTCAACATTAACCCTAATCCCTTGACCCTCAACCCTAATCCCTCAACCCTAATCCCTCAACCCTAAAAGCTATCTATAAAGCCCCAACCCTAAACCCTAATCCCTCAAGGTCTTAAACACTAATCTGTTATCCCTAAACTCTAAACCCTATCCCTAAACCCTCGACCCTAAACCCTCAACCCTAATCTCGCAACCCTAAATTCTATCCATAAATCCTCTACCCTAAACCCTAATCCCTCAAGGTCTAAAACCCTAATCCTTTATCCCTAAACTCTAAACTCTATCCCTAAACCCTCAACCCTTAACCTTAAACCTTAATCCCTCAATCCTAAACATTAATTCCTCAACCCTCAACCCTAATCCCTAATCCCTCAACCCTAAACCCTAAACGATATCCCTATTCCAAAACCCTCAACCCTCAACACTATATCTTAAACCCTAATCCCTTATCCCTAAATAGTCAAGCCTAAACCCTAATCCCTCAACCCTAAACCTTCAACCCTAAACCCTATACCTAATCCCCATACCCTCAACACTCTACTTGAACCCTAATCCCTCAACCCTCAACCCTATTATCTCAACCCTAAACACTATCTGTAACACCTCAACCCTAAACCCCAATCCCTCAAGGTCCTAAACACTAATTCCTTATCAGTAAAACTCTAAACCCTATCAGTAAATCCTCAACCCTCAACCTTCAACGTTAATCCCTAAACTCTAAACCTTAATCCCCCAACCCTCAACCATAATCTCTTATCCCTAAACCCTCAACCTGGGACACTATACCTTAAACCCTAATCCCTTATCCCTAAACCCTAAACCCTAAACCCTAATCCCTCAACCCTAAACCTTCAACCCTAAACCCTATCCCTAATCCCTCTACCCTCAACACTCTACCTTAAACCTAATCCCTCAACCCTCAACACTAATCCCTCAAACCTAAACACTATCCATAAAGCCTCAACCCTAAACCCTAATCCATCAAGGTCCTAAACCCTAATTCCTTATCCCTAAACTCTAAACCCTATCCGTAAACCCTCAACCCTCAACCTTAAACCTTAATCCCTCAACCCTAAACCTTAGTCTCGCAACCCTCAACCCTAATCTATTATCCCTAAACCCTAAACCCTAATCCCTCAACCCTAAACCCTAAATGCTATCCCTATTCCTAAACCCTCAACCCTTGACACTATACCTTAAACCCTAATTCCTTATCACCAAACCCTCAACCCTAAACCCTAATCCCTCAACAATAAACCTTAAACCCTATCCCTAATCCCTCTACCTTGAACACTCTACCTTAACCCTAATCCCTTTAACCTTAACCCTAATCCCTCAACCCCAAATGCTATCTGTAAAGCCTCAACACTAAACCCTAATCCCTTATCCCTAAACTCTAAACCATATCCCTAAACCCTCAACCCTCAACCTTAAACCTTAATACCTCAACCCTAAACCTTAATCCCTCAATCCTCAACCCTAATCTCTTATCCCTAAACTCTAAAGCCTAATCCGTCAACCCTAAACCCTAAATACTATCCCTATTCCTAAATCCTCAACCCTTGACACTATACCTTAAACCTTAATCCCTTGTCCCTAAACCCTCAGCCCTAAATCCTAATCCATTAACCCTAAACCTTCAACCCTAAACCCTATCCCTAATTCGTCTACCCTCAACACTCTACCTTAACCCTAATCCCTCTACCCTTAACCCTAATCCCTCGACCCTAAATTCTATCCCTAAAGCCTCAACCCTAAACCCTAATCCTATAAGGTCCTAAACCCTAATCTCTTATCCCTAAACTCTAAACCCTATCCTGAAACCCTCAACCCTAAATGTTATCCCTAAAGCCTAAACCCTAAATCCTAATCCCTCAAGGTCCTAAACCCTAATACCTTATCCATAAACTCTAACCCCTATCCCTAAACCCTCAACCCTAACCCCTTAACCCTAAATGCTATCTATAAAGCCTCAACTCTAAACCCTAATCCCTCAAGGTCCTAAACCGTAATCCCTTATCCCTAAACTCTAAACACTATCCTTAAACCCTCAACCCTCAACCTTAAACCTTAATCCCTCAACCCTAAACCTTAATTCCTCAACCCTCAACCCTAATCCCTTATCCCTAAACCCTAAACTCTAATCACTCAACCCTAAACCCTAAATGTTATCCATATTCCTAAACCCTCAACCCTCAACACTATACCTTAAACCCTAGTCCCTGATCCTTAAACCCTCAACCCTAAACCCTAATCCCTCAACCCTAAACCCTATCCCTAATCCCTCTACCCTCAACACTCTACCTTAACCCTAATCCCTAAACCCTAATCCCTAAACCCTAAACCTTAATCCCTCAACCCTCAACCTTAATCTATTATCCCTAAACCCTAAACCCTAATCCCTCAACCCTAAACCCTAAATGCTATCCCTATTCCTAAACCTTCGACTCTCAACACTATACCTTAAACCCTAATCCCTTATCCCTAAACCCTCAACCCTAAAACCTAATCCCTCAATGCTAAACCTTCAACCCTAAACCCTATCCCTAATCTCTCTACCCTCAACACTTTACCTTAACCGTAATCCCTCAACCCTCAACCCTAATCCCTCAACCCTAAATGCTATCCCTAAAGCCTCAACCCTCAACCCTAATCCCTCAAGGTCCTAAACTGTAATCCCTTATTTGTAAACTCTAAACCCTATCCCTAAATCCTCAACCCTAATCCCTCAACCCTAATCCCTCAACCCTAAACTAAATCCCTAAAGCCTCAACCCTAAACCCTAATCCCTCATGGTCCTGAACCCTAATCCCTTATCCCTAAACTCTACACCCTATTCCTAAACCCTCAACCCTAATTCTTCAACCCTAAATGCTATTTGTAAAGCCTCAACCCTAAACCCTAATCCCTTAAGGTCCTAAACTCTAATCCCTTATCCCTAAATTGTAAACCCTATCCCTAAACCCTCAACCCTTAACCTTAAACCTTAATCCCTCAACCCTAAACCCTAATCCATCAACCCTCAACCCTAATCCCTTATCCCTAAACCATAAACCGTAATCCATCAACCCTAAACCCTAAACTCTATCCCTATTCCTGAACCCACAACCCTTGACACTATACCTTAAACCCTAATCCCTTATCCCTAAACCCTCAACGCTAAACCTTCAACCCTAAACCCTATCCCTAATCCCTCTACCATCAACACTCTACCTTAACCCTAATCCCTTGACCCTCAATCTTAATCCCTTAACCCTAAATGCTATCCCTAAAGCCTCAACCCTAAACCCTAATCCCTCAAGGTCCTAAACCCTAATCGCTTATCCCTAAACTCTAAACCCTATCCCTAAACCCTCAACCCTAATCCATCAAGGTCCTAAACCCTAGTCTCTTATCCCTAAACTCTAAACCCTATCCCTAATCCCTCAACCCTAAACCCTAAACCCTAAACCCTAAATGCTAAACACTATCCCTATTCCTGAACCCTCAACCCTCAACACTATACCTTAAACCCTAATCCCTTATCCCTAAGCCCTCAACCCTAAACACTAGTCCGTCAACCCTAAACCTATTAGATCTAGGGCACACAACTGAGAGGGGGGATGAATCAGTTGTACAAAAACTTGCTTCTACTTCAAACACTTGATTCTTCTTTGTTAGTTAATAGCATATCAGTTAACCATTCATGAAAGCATAATGCATAAACACAGGAGTAGATAAACATCAACACATTAGACACCAAGATTTTGACATGGAAAACTTGGTTAAGGGAAAAACCACGGGGTGATTAACCCAAGGATTATTCTTTGTTAGAAGAATAAGAAAAATGAATGGCACATGCCAATTAGGGCTCACTGCTTGAGCACATTGCTCACAAAGAGGCACACTGCCTACAAGAGACACACTGTTTATAAAGTGATAAGAATCACAAACTTGAACTAGAGATTGACATCTTTACCATGTCTGGATCAGTTCCATTTAAGTCCAAGATACTTCTGCTCTGTCCTTCGCTCTTCCGCTATACCACACTCATCTACTCCTCCACCTCACTTGAAATGAACTCACAAACCTTTATTTATACAAGGCATCGACTTAGGAACAATCATCTAAGTCGGCAATCATCCACAAGAACATTCGCAAGTCGGCAATCATCCACAAGAACCTTTGCAAGATGAATAACTCATTTGGTTGGCCAGTCTGAACAAGAATATCTTCATCCAGAAGAATATCTTCAATTCTGGGCTCTAACAGTAATGCGGACCGACAACACAACCTCAACATGATCCAAGAACCTTCACAAGCTTGCCTGAGTGACCAGGTACATCCGCACTTCCTCTACTTACTGGAATCTTTTCTCCTCTTCATCTGAAACTTCAAGAACACAGTCTATCATGACTGTCAAACTGAAACAGGTTCTTCCAGACCTCCAAACTATGTACAAACTAAGATGAGACATCACAAGGACATCCCAAACACTCCTTCCAATCTGCAGAGTCTGACAATGCACCTCTGGATCTCACTGGACCTTTTTGTAATATTCTGTCACTCCGGAGCATCTCTCGGAACCGGTTCTACTTGACCGATCACAACTTTTTTATATCTTCATGCAGACCTCTGAAATCTTAACTAGATCATCTCAAGACTCATATCTACAAACCCTTTAATCCGCATCCTCTGATCCTCAACCTATTGAGTACATTTGCCTTCTTCTCATCACTATTCTTCACTGTTCCTGATTGAGACTAATTTTCTCAATGTCCTCAGTACACAGCTCATCCAATCCTTCTTACCAATGCAATATGAGTATGTTGACATCAATGGCAACACTGTTTAACCTCATACTTGTAATAATCTCCCCCTTTGTCATTGATGGCAACATATGATGTGAAAAACCATCAAGACAAGAACTTCTCTTTTCTGTCACAGCTCCCCCTATCAACAACAACTCTTCACATGTCTTCTCTTCCTTTACTGCTCCCCCTTTGATCATCAACCACTTTTTTTCACATGTCTTCTCTCTCCCCTTGACATCAATGGCAAAGGGCTCATACTTGCACTTGTAACACATCAGAATCATACCAGCTGCTCCCCCTTAGTAGCAGCTCCCCATCATCAATCCCGATCACAAGATATGACTGTGATATCCACCGGACTAATGCACATTAGTGCATCCTAGTTCATCACCAAAGGGGCCATGACCCCCAACTTCTCCCTAAGATACTCAAAAGAGTCTTTGGGAAGAGGTTTATTTAAAATATCTGCAAGCTGATCCTTGGAGGGCACATACTCCAATCTGACTTCACCCTTGTTCACTTGTTCTCTCAAAAAGTGAAATTTGATAGATATATGCTTGGTCTTAGAATGCAATACTAGATTCTTGGAAATATTTATTGCACTTGAATTATCAGAGAAAATTGTGATAGGCTCCTCATATTCTACTTTCATGTCTCTTAACATCTGCTTCATCCATAGAATTTCAGTGCAACTGTCTGCTGCTGCAATATATTCTACTTCAGTTGTAGATAGAGATATTGCCTCTTTTTTCTTGCTTAGCTAGGAAACCAATCTCTTTCCCAAGAAGAATGCTCCACCACTAGTGCTCTTCTGGTCATCCACATCTCTTGCCCAATCTGCATCTGTATATGCATGAAGAGAGAAATCCTGATCTCTAGGATACCATAGACCATACTCATTTGTTCCTTTCAAGTACCTAAGAATTCTTTTGATTGCCATAACATGAGATTCTCTAGGATCATCCTAGAATCTTGCCACAAGACCAACAACCTGCATTATATCTGGTCTAGTCTGAGTGAGATACAATAAACCTCCAATCATTGATCTGTACTTTGTTTGATCTATTTTAGGAGAATCATCATCTTTGGTCCACTTACATCCGGTTGCCATAGGAGTGTTCATTGGCTTTGAATCTTCCATTCCAAATTTCCTCAACAATTCTTTCACATATTTGGTCTGAGAGATAAAGATACCTTTCTTTGTCTGAGTAATTTACAGACCCAAGAAGAAATTCATTTCACCAAGCATTAACATTTCAAACTCACTTTTCATTTGATTTGTAAAGGTTTTACACATACTGTCTCTTCCTCCAAAAATGATATCATCAACAAATACTTCAATAATCAAGATGTTTTCATTATCTATTTGGAATTATAGATTACTATCAGTAGTACCTTTGTTGAAACCAATCTGCACAAGATGCTTATCCAACCTTTCATACCATGCTCTTGGAGCTTGCTTCAATCCATACAGTGCTTTCTTCAACTTGCAGACCATATCATCATGATCAGACAATTGAAATCCATCTGGTTGTTCAATGTATACTTCTTCTTCCAAGTCACCATTTAGGAAGGTAGACTTGACATCCATCTGATATACCTTGAAGTCTTTAAAGGCAGCAAATGCAAGAAATAATCTAATTGCTTCAATTCTTGCTACCAGAGCAAAGGTTTCTTCAAAATGAATTCCTTCTATTTGGGAGTAGCCTTTGTAGACTAATCTGGCTTTGTTTCTGATTACTTCACCAACTTCATTTAGTTTGTTCCAGAAGACCTATTTGGTTCCAATCACATTCTTGTTTCTAGGTCTGGGAACAAGATCCCAAGTGTGATTTTTCTCAATTTGCATCAACTCTTCCTCCATTGCTTTTGTCCAATTTTCATCATTGCATGCTTCATTTATTGTCTTAGGTTCTATCTTTGAAATCAGAGAACATTCATCTGAATTTTGAGCAATTTTCCTCCTTGTTTGTACCCCTTTTCTTTTGTCACCTATGATCTAATCTTCAGAGTGATTTAGAGTTACATACCTTGGAACTTTGGGAGTTTCTTGTACTACTGTTTCTTGATCAAGCTCATCTAGACAAACTTCTTCTTCCTGATTTACCAGATCAGTCTGAATCTAACCTTCAAGAGAGGGTTGAGTCCCTTGAATCAGAACATCATTCCAATCATCTTCATCATACTCATAAAACCTTGAGGGCTTCTCAATTCCTTCATCAACCTTCACATTTGTACTTTCTATCATCTTTCTTAGTCTTTTATTGTAACACTGGTATGCTTTGCTTTGAGTGGAGTATCCCAAGAAAATTCCTTCATCACTTCTAGCATCAAACTTTCCTAGATCTTCATCTCTTTTGATGTAACACTTGCTACCACATACTCTAAAATATCTTACAGTAGGAGTTATACCAAACCAAAGTTCATAAGGAGTCTTACCAGTATTGCTTCTGATTTGAACTCGGTTAAGAGTGTAGATTGTAGTGCTGACAACTTCTCTCTAAAACATCTGAGGAACATTTGCTTCCATCATCATTATCCTGGAAGCTTCCTAAATGGTCCAGTTCTTTCTCTCAACTACTCTATTCTACTGTGGAGTCCTAGGAGTAGACAACTGTTTCTTTATACCATGCTTCTCACAGAAGTCTATGAATTCACCGGATGTGAATTCACCACCTCTATCAGACCTTAGACACATCAGTTTCAATCCGGTTTGATTCTCTACCATAGCTTTGAAGATTTTGAACTTCTTAAAGGCTTCTGATTTCTCTTTTAGAAAGGTAACCCACATCATCCAAGAATGGTCATCAATCAGTAACATGAAATATCTATCACCTTGCATACTTTTGATTCTTGTCAGACCACATAGATCAGTATGAACTAATTCCAATAATCTGGTAGAGGACTGATCCTTTCTTTTGAAAGAGACTCTGCTCTTTTTACCTAGCTGACACTCTTTGCACAAACTATTTGTAGGTTTCACCAACTTTGGAAGATCTCTTACAACCTGAGTATTGCTTATTTTGATGATGTTATCAAAATTTACATGACACATCCTTCTATGCCATAACTAACTCTGATCCACTTGAACAAACAAACAACTTTTATTAGAGCCAACCAAATGGAAGATATTACCTTTTGTTTGAGTACCGGATGCAATCTCCGTTCCGGAGCTTTCAAAGATCCTGCATCTTCCATTTTTGAATTAGAGACCATAACCTTTGTCTACTAACTATCCAACACTGAGAAGATTGTGCTTCAATCCTTCAACATATAGTACATTACCAATTTTTCTCTTTCCATCAAAAGAAATAGTTCGCCTACCTCTGATTCTACCTACAGAATTGTCACCAAACTTTACCATTCCTCCTTCATACCTTTCCAAATCTAAGAACTTGTTCTTGTCACCTGTCATATGGTGAGAGCATCCACTGTCAATAACCCAATCATCCTTTTCTTCAACTTGGGTAGCCAAGGCTCTTTCTACAACCTTATGATTGACAGATTCAGAGGATATTGGTTCTTCTTCCTTGATGGCAATAAATACCCATTCATTTCTGGATTTGTCTCCTATCTCTGATTCATCATCTGTTACTCCTTCATTATCAGCTTCTTCATGAACATAATAACAGTTCTTTTGGAACCTTTGTCTGTTAGAGTTTGACCTTGCAGATCTTTCCGGACATCTTGATGCAAAATGACCAATCTTATTGCAGTTGAAGCATTTAAAAGGTAACTTTCCTTCATACTTACCAGATCCTCTTGGCAATCTCTTTGCAATGAGGGCTTCAAGATGAGCTGTTTCTACTTCTTCCTCTTCCATGTCTTTCCTTGCTTGATCATATGATGACAGCTTCGTTGAAGAGTTTTCTCCCAGATCAAATCTTTGTTTGCCTTTCACATAGGCACTGGCTTTGAATGCAGATTCAGTCTTGGGGGGATCATCTCCAAATTTGGTCATTTCAAATGCAGCCAGTTTTGCCAGCCAATTGCTCTCTTGTGATAGTTGTATGGGCTTTGAATTCATCAATGGTAGCAACCTTGATTTTGTAGGTAGCAGGAAGGGATCTGAGAATTTTACAAACAATTTCATTTTCATCCAGAACTCCACCAGCATTCCTGATTCCACACACCAGCTCATTTACTCTTGGCATAAAGGTAGTGATATTTTCATCATCCCTCATCTTCAATCTTTCAAATTTCCCTTTGAGACTTTGCAACCTTGCACTTTTAACAAACTCATCTCCTTCATGCAGAAGTTCCAGTTTAACCTAGATCTCATATGCAGTTGGTAGGTCAATAACATTTGAGAGTTCTGAGTCATTCAATGCGCTAAGAAGAGCTTCTTTGGTCCGCAGATTGTTTTCAGCATCTGTGATTTCATTCAGGGTTGTCGGACCACCCTGTGGAGGTACATATGGTTTTGTGACCATGGACAAGTATGCTTTACCCATACACTCCAAGTGACATTTCATGCGACCTTTCCAGAGAGAGAAGTTGGTTCCATCAAACTTCAGACTATCCTTCTTGTATGATGACATCCTGGATCTCCTCAAGCGGTTAAGCTCCTTTCAGAGGAACATTGCTCTGATACCAATTGTTAGATCTAGGGCACACAACTGAGAGGGGGGGTGAATCAGTTGTATAAAAACTTGCTTCTACTTCAAACACTTGATTCTTCTTTGTTAGTTAATAGCATATCAGTTAACCATTCATGAAAGCATAATGCATAAACATAGAAGCAGATAAACATCAACACATTGGACACCAAGATTTTGACGTGGAAAACCTGATTAAGGGAAAAACCACGGGGTGATTAACCCAAGGATTATTCTCTGTTAGAAGAATAAGAAAAATGAATGGCACATTGCAATTAGGGCTCACTGCCTGAGCACACTACTCACAAAGAGGCACACTACCTACAAGAGACACACTGTCTACAAAGTGATAAGAATCACAAACTTGAACTGGAGATTGACATCTTTACCATGTCTGGATCAGTTCCATTTAAGTCTGAGATACTTCTGCTTTGTCCTTCGCTCTTCTGCTATACCACACTCATCTGCTCCTCCACCTCACTTGAAATGAACTCACAAACCTTTATTTATACAAGGCATCGACTTAGGAGCAATCATCCACAAGAACATTCGCAAGATGAATAACTCATCTGGTCAGCCAGTCTGAACAAGAATATCTTCATCTGAAAGAATATCTTCATCCGAAAGAATATCTTCAATTCCAAGCTCTGACAGTAATGTGGACCAACAACACAACCTCAACATGATCCAAGAACCTTCACAAGCTTGCCTGAGTGACCAGGTACATCCGCACTTCCTCTACTTATTGGATCTTTTCTCCTCTTCATCTGGAACTTCAAGAACATAGTCTGTCGTGACTGTCAAACTGAAACAGGTTTTTTCAGACCTCCAAACTATGTACAAACTGAGATGACACATCACAAGGACATCCCAACCACTCCTTCCAATCCGCAGAGTCTGACAATGCACCTCCGGATCTCAACAGACCTTTTTGTAACACTCTGTCACTTCGGAGTATCTCTCGGAACCGGTTCTACTTGACCGATCACAACTTTTTCATATCTTCATGTGGACCTCTAAAATCTTAACTGGATCATCTCAAGACTCATATCTATAAACCCTTTAATCCGCATCCTCTGATCCTCAACCGATTGAGTACATTTGCCTTCTTCTCATCACTATTCTTCACTGTTCCTGATTGAGACTAATTTTCTCAATATCCTCAGTACACAGCTCATCCAATCCTTCTTACCAATGCAATATGAGTATGTTGACATCAATGACAACACTGGTTAACCTCATACTTGCAACAAAACCTTCAACATACGTACATACATATAAACATGCATACATATATACATACATACAAGCATGCATACATACATACAACCATACATACATACATACATACATACAAGCATACATACATGCTTAACAATATTGAACATAAAATATTCCAAGGGAGACATAACTTGAGCATGTTATAACATACTTGCATTATGTCAAACATGACAATCATTGGAAAAACTTTTGCGAAAAGGGAAAAAAATGCAAAACAAAACATAATGCGAGCGCATTATAACGTGCTTGCATTATATTTTGCTTCGGGAATCCCAAGCCTTAGGCTTGGGATTTGCTTTGGATTTCCAACCCAAAGGCTTAGAGTGCCTTCCCAATCTCCAAAGACGTGTTTTTGCATATTCTATAGGATTTCCCATTATTTCATTTGTGCTAACCCTCAGATTTGCACACGTTTCATGGTCAAACAAATCAAACACTTGGGTAATGTTAGGCTTTCTCTTAGCTATTTAACGATGTATTTTTTTTTCAGATTTTGACAATGTTAAGCCTTTCATCTTTAATTTCTTTTGTTTGTGTGTCCATTTTTGGGCAAAAACTAGTGTTTAGTCTTTTCTTCATTGTAAATTAACCGTTCATTGAAATTTCAAAAAAATTACATTTTTAGAAACTAGACTCCATTCTACACATATTAAAAAAAATGATTTTCAATTAGTTTTCAAAATTTATAGGAGAAGCGTGACCAAAATTCTATTTTTTAGGATGTGTCCACTTTGAAAATTAGTAAAAAATCAAATATTTATGAAAAAATTATGAGAAAAATCAAGCATAAACTACATGTTGTTAGCTAATTTCTCACCGAAGTGATTTTAAAAATACCAAAAAAAGTTAACCTTTTGAGGGAGCCACAAAACATGCTATGTTATGTTTTTTTGACAGAAACATGACCAATTTCTGTGGCTACCTTTTTTGAACCCCTTAATATATACCATTTAAAAAAAATAGTAGTTTAGAAAGTAGACTCAAAGTACTATGAACATTGTATCTGTTGCATCTTAAAATTTTGAGTGTAACTATGCTCAATTTCTCATCCAAGGCCAACATTCCCTGATTTCCAAAAAAAAGTGGCCACTTAAGACCCCTTTTTAGCCCCCTTCTTCTTACACTTACCCACATAACCATGTTCGATTACTCACGGACCAGACACACCCCTCTTTATATTGATAAAATTTCCTTGGCTTGAATATGAAAGAGTAAATTTGCAGAGTTCTTCCAGGTAAATGGAAGAAAAATGAGGAAGAATATGATTACGTATGTATATGTTTCAGATTTTTAGTGCGGCATAAGCGGTAGTAGCCCTTGTTAAGTATCAAAGACGGGAAAAGTTTGATCCAAAACAACGATATGTGATGGTACCGCTATGTAAAGCACAAACCATTATTGAAGTACCACACTATCCGGCTTTTCCTTGAAATATTGGTCCCATTTGCTATCATATTTTGCACACCAACTGAATCAAGTACTGCTTCACGATTTCCCCATTCTCTACCATGACCTATATATACATAACGCTTAAACAAAACACCAAGCTCATTAATAAGTATACACGGTCTCCAACTTTTATATGGCTTTCCAATTCATGTCGGCCTCCTTTTCATTAGTATTTCTAATCCTTGTTCATAATATTACACCAACTTTTGCCGCTGATGATGATAATAATGGTAAGTTTTTACTTCAAGAGCCCACTATACCGTTGGTGAATTATTTAAGAACTATGAGGTTTTTTGAAGGCTATGAAAATTTGTATGGCACCCAAAACCAAGATGTTTCTCTATATGACTCTTCTGTTACTCTCACATTGGACAAATCAACCCGTAAGATGCTATTTTCTATCTCCCATATTGCATATTTTATAGTAAATGAATTATATTAAATCAGGACATCGGTGATTACAGGTAGCGGGTTCAAGTCAAAAGAGGCTCACATGTATGGCTTTGCTTCTATCAAACTACAGGCTGGATATACTGTAGGAGTCCTCAGTTCATTCTATGTATGCTTTGTTAAATATATTCATTCCATTTCCTTACACTAAAATTTTTTGGGTGTATGATGCATTAATGAAATTGGATGTCTTGGATTGTAACGTCCTTCTTAGCTGTCAAACAACCAAGTTTATGAAGGATGGAATGATGAGATAGGCAGAGTTTTTGGGAACAATACTAGGAGAGCCGTATAAACTGCAGACCAATAATCATTAGAGAGCAGTGGTTTCATCTCTGGTTTGACCCAACTAAGGATTTCCACAATTATTCAATTTTGTGGACACCCCAACAAATTTTGTATGTTTCCCCTTCTCCTAAGACAACAACCATTGTTTTCTTCAACATGTCCAATTCTTTGAAGGCACTAAGGCTATAACCTTTGTTGGTGTGATAGATTTTTGGTGGAGGGTGTCCACATAAGGAGGTTTCCAAAGACGAAGATTCTTGGAGTGATATATCCATCGAAACCAATGTCTGTGTATGCAACCATTTGGCATGCATCTTCATGGGTTGCAGATGATGGAAAATACAAGGCCAATTATACTTATGAGCCTTTTCTCTCTACTTAAACTAACTTCCAAACAATTGGATGCAATGAAAAGGACAATTATTGTTTATTTTATGGAATGTTCTAGAATATGGAAATTTCCATTTCTAAATAGAAACCTCTATATTTTTTTTTCCACACTTCTCTTAGTCATTTTAAGATATTCTATAGATTTCCATGAATGTTATAAATATAGTAGCAAGGCTGCCATTGTAATCAATTAAGAAATCATCTATTTTTTGTGCAATTTGATGTTTAATAATATATTCAAGTGTTTTTTATTTGCTGCATTTTGTTTTATTTTATTTCAAATACTCTTTTTTTCAATATGGTATCAAAGCCCTCTCAAATCTTGGGCCTGTAGTTTGTGGGTTTTGTAGTGTTGGCTATGAATTATGTAGGTTGTGTGATTGGAGGTTGATCACTATTGTTTTGTGGTGAAGAAACAAAAATATTGCAGCAAAGAGAAGAATCAAATTAGTAAAAAATGATGAGAGATTTCTGATTTTAATTCTCATCTCAAAAAGAAGGAATTTGATCTAATGGATTCAATTGGTATTCTTTTACCTACAATTAAATTAAATGGAAAAATTTATTGTGATTGGGTGTCTCGTATGAAGATTTTTCTAACACTTCAAAATTGCTTTGAAATTGTTAATGGTAATGAAAAAAGACCAGCAAATAGTGGAAAAGATCAAGAAGACTGGAATAAACGAGGTAAAAGGGCAACAACACTGATCAAGCTTACACTTTCAGAAGAAGATTTTCCAGATGTTCGCAATGAGAGAAGTGGAGTCAAAGTGTGGGATATTTTGAAAACTACATATGAAAATTCAGGTGATGTATGGATTCTAACTCTCACTACAGAATTAGACAACGTGAAATTATCAAATTCACAAGAGCTAGTCCCTCATCTAAGCAAATTAAAGGAAAAGAGAAATGAACTTGCTTCTCTTGGAAAGGATATAGGTGAAAAATCAAAGAAAAGGAGTCATTTAATGATGAATATTTCATAATAAGAGGGAAACATAATTACAAAAATACACAAGAAAATCATTCAAGAGAGAAAAATTGGAAGTATGACAATAGGTATACTCCAGCCAAAGATTATAATAAAAGCAAATAGAAATGTAATTATTGTGGTAAGTTGGGTCATAAAGCAAATGAATGCTATAAGAGGATTAAAGATACAGAAAGGAAGACAAATAAGTTTGCAAAAAAAAATGATTCTAAAAGTAATGCTCTCTGTATTGCACTTAAAGCAAATGATTCTTATAAAGATGACTAGGTTATTGATTATGGTGCCACACAACATATGTGTTATAATAAGGAACAATTTGCATCACTAAGAAATGATAACAATCTAGAGAAAATATATTTGGGGAATAACAGTGCTTTGGAAGTTAAAGGAACTAGAAATGTTCAAGTTGATAATGGTGTGTTAAAAAATGTGAAGTTAGTTCCAGAATTGAAGACAAATCTTCTTTCTGTATCTCAAATTGCAAATCAGGGGTATAAAATAGAATTCTACAATGACAAATGTTTGATCAAGGATGTGATTAATAACTATAAAGTGACTGCAATTGGTAAAATGGAGAATGGATTATATAAATTTCAAGAATTTACTTCTAAATGTGGAAATGAGAAAATGTGTGCTATTGCCAAATATAATGATATGAGTAGGTTATGGAATGAGCGTATGGGACATGTCAATTATCAAAGCGTCAAGCTTATGGAGAAACTATATATGGTGCATGGGCTTCCAAAAATCTCATCAAGTCACAAGGTGTGTGAAGGATGTGCTATGGGAAAGCAACATGTGGAAAGTTTCCCACAAGGTAAATCATGGAGAGCAAAAACCCCTTTACATTTGGTTCATAGTGATGTAATGGGTCCTTCTAGAACATCATCACTTGCAGGATCAAGGTATGCCCTCACCTTTATTGATGACTATACTAGAAGAATTTGGGTTTATTTTTTAAAAAAGAAGGATGAAGTGTTTGATAAGTTTAAAGAGTTTAAGACATTGGTTGAAAATCAAAGTGGAAGATCTCTGAAGATAATAAGAATAGATAGAGGTATGGAATATATGAACAAAGCTTTCTTAGATTTTGTAAACAACATGGTATAAAGAAGGAATCAACAGTCTCCTACTCACCCCAACAAAATGGAGTTGCAGAAAGAAAAAAATAGAACTATAATAGAAATGGCTAGGTGCATGCTTCACTCTAGAAATATAGAAGTAAAATTTTGGGCTGAAGCAATTTGTACTATAGTTTACATTTTGAATAGAACACCTACTAAGGCATTTTTGAACATAACACCAGAAGAGGCATGGAGTGGTAGGAAGCCTACAGTATCTCATTTTAGAGTCTTTGGATGTAATGCATATGCCCACATTCCTGATGAAAAGAGGAACAAGATTGAAAGGAAAAGTGAGAAGATCATAATGGTTGGATATAGTGAGGAGTCAAAAGGATATAGGTTATATAATCCTAAAACAAATAAAATTTATATCAAAAGGAATGAATGGTTTGATGAAGATATTGAAAGTGAACATTCTCCTATATTATCTTACTTTCCAATATTGATTGAAGAAGATAAGTCTATTTATACTAATGATCAAAATCAAGGTGCGCAATCTTCTGCAAGAGGAGAAGGAACTCAAATTGAAGCATCAAGTGAAAGTGGTGATGAAGACACATAGAAGACTAGAAGCATTCAAAAAATATACCAAGAATGCCCTAGAAATATTTTTGCTAACTATGCTCTTATGACTAAGGTGATGCTGGTTAACACTCTAAGTACATATGAGGAAGCAAAAGGGAAAGAAGAATGGGAAGAAGCAAAGCAAGATGAATACAATTCTTTGATGAAAAATGGAACTTGGGAATTGACAACTCTTCCAAAAGGTAAAAGTGTGGTTGGCTGCAAGTGGACCTACAAAGTAAAGTTCACATTAGATGGAGCTATTGAAAAATACAAAGCAAGACTAGTGGCTAAAGGCTTGTCACAAACAGAAGGTATTGATTATACTAAAACCTTTGCTCTAGTTGCTAAAATGAGTTCAATTTGTACAATAGTTACTCTAGCTACAAAATTTGGTTGGAAAATTTATCAAATGGATGTAAAAAGTGCCTTTCAAAATGGTGATCTTCAAGAACAAATTTACATGAAACAACCACTTGGATTTGTTAAAAGTGGTGAAGAACATCTAGTGTGTAGATTAAAAAAATCATTATATGGTCTTAAGCAAGCTCCAAGGGCATGGTACTCCATAATAAATGAGTACTTTATAAATGCAGGATTTAAAAGAAGTAAAGTTGATCCAGATGTGTATGTAAAACATAGTGTGATGGTAAAGTTGTTATTATTGTATTGTATGTGGATGACTTGATTATTATAGGGGATCATAGACATAATATTGAAATAATGAAGGATCAACTCAAACAAACTTTTGAAATAACTGATTTAGGGTTGATGCACTATTTTTTAGGTATGCAAGTATGGCAAGAAGAAGAAAGAATCATGCTTTCTTAAACCAAATATGCTCTTGATGTATTGAAAAAGTTTAATATGACTGATTGTAAAGCATCTAATACACCATGTGAAGTAGGATTAAAGTTGAGTGCTAATTCTACTCAAAAGAAGGTGGATGGAAGATTATATAGACAATTAGTTGGGAGTCTTCTGTATCTTACCTAGACCGAATATTGCATATGCAGTTGGTATTGTATCCAGGTACATGTCAGATCCAAACATTAAGCATTCCAAAGCAGCTAAGAGAATATTAAAATATATTAAAGGTACTTATCAACTTGGAATTGTGTACAAAAATGGAGAGCCTACATTAGTTGGATATACATATTCTGATTATGTAGGTGATATTGATGACATAAAATCAACTTCAAGGTACATGTTTCAGCTTGGGTCAGGACCAATTTCTTGGAGCAGCAAGGAACAAGCAACAGTATCACTATCATCTACAGAAGCTGAATATGCTGGTTCATCAAATGCATCTCAAGAAGCATTATGTCTTAGAAGACTACTTGAAGAAACACAACATCCACAAGTTTGTCCAACTACTATATTTTGTGATAATCAAAGTACTGTCAAGCTAGCAAAAAATCCAATTTATCATGCTAGATCAAAGCATATAGAAGTACATCATCATTTTGTTCATGATTTGATAGAAGATCAAGTGGTGGAGTTAAAATTTTGTGAAATAGAAAATCAAATTGCTGACATATTTACAAAAGCACTACCTGAAGTGAAATTTATCAAATTTAGAAACTTGTTAAATCTTAAGGAAGTTGCTATATAGTAATCTTTTGTAATTATCTTCTACAAATAAACATTATGGGGGGGTGTTGGAGATAATGTTTATTTTATGGAATGTTCCAGAATATGGAAACTTCCATCTCTAAATAGAAACCTCTAGATTTTTCTTTTTTGACACTTCTCTTAGTCATTCTAAGATATTCTAGAGATTTCCATGAATGATATAAATATTGCAGCAAGGCTACCATTGTAATCAATTAAGAAATCATCTATTTTCTATGCAATTTGTTGTTCAATAATATATTTAAGTGTTTTTTATTTGCTGCATTCTATTTTATTTTATTTCAAATACTCTTTTTTTTCAATAGAAACCAATGTCTGTGTACGCAACCATTTGGCATGCATCTTCATGGGCTACAGATGGTGGAAAATACAAGGCTAATTATACTTATGAGCCCTTTCTCTCTACTTAAACCAACTTCCAAACAATTGGATGCAATGAAAAGGACAGTTACTGTTCTCAAGTATTGTTTGATGGTTGCTTGGTTTTACTGGACCTCAACAATAAGTAGAGGAGTATATTGGAATCTGTACAAAAACATTACATGGTGTATGACTATTGCCAATATTTTCCCAGACCTAAATGCCCATCTCATCCAGCATTTTAGTTCATTCCACAATATTCATCAATTTTCGTATGCTGAAACTAAAAGCCTTTTATCTTGCTCCTTTCCACATAGGCCAATATATTTGTTATAGTGTGTATTGATAGTATAAACTAATATCCTTTTATTGCTCCTTTCTAAATAATATATTTGTTATGTGCAAAAGCATTATATGGTGTATGACTACTGTCAACATACTCATAGACCTAAATGCCCATCTGGGCTAACATTTTGACCATGCAACATGGGCCAGGTCATTGCACAATATTATTTATTATTTAGTCTTGAAAGTGAAAGGAGGCACCAATTTTCATACGCTAAAACTAATAGCCTTCTATCTTCTTCCTTTCCACATAGGCAAAAATATTTGTTATAATGTGTTTTCATAGTATAAATGAAAATAAATAAATCATTTCCATGATAAGTCAATTATTTCTTAAAATTTGTGTCTGATGAATGCTTTACTTTACGTAGATTGTACTGCATAATTGATTTTCTTAATGTTTATTTATGATTCTCTCGCTATATGACTAGAGTATAAACTAGACTTTAGAGACTTGACTAAGAACTAGATCTTCTAACTAGTTTCCCTCTCATTTATTGCCAATACATAAAATAAACATGTTTTGTGTCTAATATAAACTATTTGGTTTGATCCTCAACTTGATTCCTAGTTGAGCAACCCTCAGAGTGAGAATCGTTCTCTAATAGATGGATAGATCCCTACAAAAATGTACATAGACAATTTTAAATTATAACATATATACATGTTTCATACATACATAAAAACATGATATATTTATATTTGAACTTCAATTTGATTGTAAAGTTAGAATGCATATACATAAATTATCTCACATGTCCACTATTGTTTATTGAAGTATGCATGCATACATACCTTGCGCTTGAACTAGAACTATCACCTACTACCCCAAGCTACACATGCATGTAAAAAGGAAAAATTAATTTCATATATAATTAAATTGTGTCTCACACTTCAAGCATATTATTTAAATTTATAGTATAGATTTAATTTTAAAAACTTAAAAATTATATACATCTGTCACTATACTAAGAGGAACACCATCTCTAGTCAAATCTTCATATTTTGACACATAAGTCCCTACAATTTGCACAACAACATCTACCTTTGGAAAAGATCTCTCATCCAATAACTATAGCAATGATGTGTGCAATGGACTATGAATGAGAGATGGCACAGATTCTGAAGAAAACAACTCTATGAAACCCATACCCCCTACAAGTTTTTTTCTCAAATGGATCAAGTGCCACAAACTATTTGATATAGAGGGCACTCCCCTCTATTCCAAACTTATAAAACCAGCACCAAAATCACTAATCAAGTATATAGATTCACACAGGCAACATTGCCTCAAAACAATAATGATTTTAAACAGTTCAAATTTATTTTATTCGTATCAAAACTAAAAGAAAATTTACAATTTAGGCCTTCAATGGCCTGTCTCACATAGACATTCCAAACTACCCCTTCTCTGTTCCTAGATGGCAACTGTGATTCCTCCTATATTCACCCTCTTCAGACTTCTAACATCTCTATTCCTTTCTTTGCAGATCGCCTAATTCCTAATTCCAAGTACTTTTCTTCCTTGTGGCAGTGACTATACAATTCTCTATTATTCCTCGACCTCACCATCCCAATTGACTTCCCTTCCTTTTCTTTCTATTTTGTTTTTCTTCATAAACATAGTCATTCTATCCCTTCTAATGATGACGCATGTCTCTCCATGGCGTGACCTTTTTATACAACAATTGATTTAAAATTTTGTTACAAGCATAAAGGAATGTGAGGCCTCTCCCATCCCAAAGACTTACTAACATAGAAGTGTAAATGCCAATTGAAAGAGGATAAAAACAATGGATTAGATTCTCCAAGTGTAAGTTTTTAAACATAAACTCCGTGGATTGTATGTATGACCATTAGCAAATGTTGGAGCTTGTTTTTGTTAAATTGAAAACTAATATTTTGCATACCACAAAGGCTGTGCTAAACTACCTTCACTTTTTGGCATTTAATATTCTACTTACTCATGTGTCTTCTTCCATTTTATAGAGATTTAAAGGAGTTTTTATTTATTTCCTCATACCATGGCCACAATGGTCCTCAAGTGTGTTGCAAGTATGTACCTAATCAGTGTTGTCATTGATGTCAACATATCTTTGTTGTCATTGGTGTCAACTATATCCTATTTTTTTATTTGGTTAGAAGCTTTATATGTTAAGGATATTGAGGAAATTAGGCCCTTCAGAAGAATCAGAAAGGAAACAGTGAATCACAGTGAAGACAGTGAGTTGCATACTAAAGAACAACCCAGAAGACTGCTCCACATTTCTTGAAGAGTCAAGATCTTGGTTTGTGGATTGGAATTCATTTAGAGGCATGTCTAAAGATGCTAAATTCTAAGTTTGAGCCACTGGTATGAAGAATTGAGTGAGTTACATTCACCAGAGTAAAACCTACCTTTTATGATTATTCACTAGTGATAGGGAGAAAGTATTTTGCTTTGCATTTCTTTGCATTGAACTATTTTTCTCTATAGTTCTAGAGGGAAGTCTGGGATGATGATAAGTTCCTACAACTACAATGGCTCATGATTTTGTGGTCTACAAGCTATCTTTCTTTTATGACAGTTGAAGACAATGAAGTTCATGTGCTTCGGTGTGAAAAATCTCATGGATAAAGTTGTTAGAGTTTGTATGGTTGCTCCTGGTGCTTACAACATGCTTATGGAGGTCTCTTGATCATGTTCCTACCTTTGTATTGGTTTGCATTAAGGAATTTGAGATCGTGTTTGAAGATTACTCCCAAATAACATAGCGTGTAACTAGTCTTTGCTGACTTGGTTAATCCTAGTGATTCCAGATATGTATTGAAGATTGTAGAAGCATGTAGTGGCATGGAAGATCATGTTTGAGTCCTCGCTAAGGCATAAAGTGATCCAAATACATTTTTACTACATTTCCTTAGCTAATTTTGCATTAGGTCAAGACCTATTTTATATATATTTGTAATGCCGACCTTTGAGATTGTTCCAACAGTTGATGATTGTAGTGCCGACCTTGATGATCATTCCAAGGTTGATGTATTGTATAAATACATGCACTTGAGTCAAGGAAAAGATGTACAAGTGCAGATATCTGAAGATAGAAGTGAAGTAAAGTAGCAGAGCAGAGTAGAGGTGTTTTGAGCTTCAATGGAACTGAACCTTGGCATAGAGTAGATGTTGTTATCTCAGTTCAACTTTTTGGTAGTGAGCCACCCTTTGGTAGTGAGCCACCACTTGGAAATGAGCCATTTTCTAGGTAGTGAGCCCTATTGGTAGTGAGCCTCTAATTTTCAGTATTGTGCTTTACATATATATCTTGTGGGTTAACTCCCATCATGGTTTTTCCCTTGACAGGGTTTTTCACATAAAAATCTGGTGTCATTTGTGTATGATCTTGCAATTATGTTTATAGTGTTGTGTTTATGCTTTCATGATTTAATCATAACAAATAGATGATAAGTGTTTAAATATTTATGGTGCAAAATTATTTAAGTTTTGTGACAACTGATTCACCCCGCCCTCTCAGTCGTCTGGTTCATTTCAACAATTGGTATTAGAGCCAAGTTCCTCAGAAGAAAGCTTGAGCACTTGAGGTTGATCCAGGATGTCGTATAAGAAGGAAAGTCCACGGTTCGATAGAACAAACTACTCCATCTAGAAGATCTGCATGAAAACCGATCTCCTCTACTTGGGTTTAGTGTTTGGAAAATAACTTAAAATAAGTATGAAATATCGAAGAATAGTTTGCAAACTGAAGAGGAGATCAAGGAATTTGAGTTGAACATAAAAGCCAAAGATGCCTTGGTGAGCACCTTATCCAACATCGAAGTAACCAGGATGATGGAGCTAGAAACTACTTATGAAATTTGGGAAAAGCTGAAGAATCTATATGAAGGAGGTGAATCTGTGAAGAATGCCAAGTTGCATAGTTTGAAGGCAAATTATGAATGTTTGAAGATGAGTGAAGATGACAACATAACATCCTTCATGTAAAAGGTCGATGAACTTGTGAGTAGCATTAGAAGTGTAGGAGGAAAGATTGAGGATATTGAAGTTGTGAACAAAATTCTTAGATCACTGCCTAAATCATACTGTCATAAAGTGGCTGCAATTGAAGAAATAATGACAGTAACCAAGATTACAAAAGATCAGCTGCTAGGGAAGATGACAACCTTTGAAATGAGAGAACTTGGTGATTCACTTCCTAAGACAGAGACTGCTTTCAAGGCTAGCACTTCAGAAAGAGCCTCGAGATTAGAAAAGTACAAGGTGGAACTAGATTATGAGCTTGAAGAATTTGAAACCAACTTTGTTAACTATCTTCCCAGAGGTACTGGTAAGTTCAAAGGCAAATTACCTTTCAAATGTTTCAGTTGTGGTAAAGTAGGTCATTATGCTTCTATGTGTCCCACAAGAGTTCCCAAGCCAAGACTTGATAGACCTAGAATTCCAAAGAAATGTTATTATGTTGAAGGAGTATCAGATGGTGAACCAGATAATGCTAGTACTTCTAGAAATGAATGCCTATTTATTTCTATTAAAGAAGAACCTATGACTACTAATCTTGCTAGCTATGTGAAGGAAGAAAAACCAGTGGAAAGTGCCTTGGTTGCTTAGGTTGTTGAAGACAAAGATGAATGGGTTATTGATAGTGGATGCTCTCATCACATGACTGGTGATAAAAGTAAGTTCATAAGTTTGGAAACATATGATGGAGGACTGGTTAGGTTCGGTGATGATACAGATGGTAAGATTTGTGGAAAAGGATCCATTTCTTTTGATGACAAGCATAACACTAATGATGTCTTATATGTGAAGGGATTAAAGCACAATCTCTTGAGTGTTGTTCATATGTGTGGAAAAAGTTATGATCTCAGATTCAAAGACAATGGATACAAGATCTTGGAAAGCTCTAGAATAGTGATTGCAACTGGTAAGAAGACAAGAGGTAATATTTATCATTTGAAAGGGAATAATGAATATTGTTTTCTGGCTTAGAATGATGAAAGTTGGTAGTGGCATAGAAGGTTGTGTCATATCAATTTTGACAACATTGTAAAGATAAGTTCCATGCAGGTTGTAAGAGATCTACCCAAGCTTGTGAATCCTACTGATACTTTGTGTAAGGAGTGCCAATTTGGAAAACAAAAAAGAATAAGTTTCAAGAGCAAGGATCATTCTATTGATGGACTACTAAAATTAGTGCATACAGATCTATGTGGACCTACCAGAGTAAGAAGTCTACAAGGAGATAGGTATTTCATGTTGCTAATTGATGATTATTCTAGAATGACTTGGGTTACCTTCTTAAAAGAAAAAAAAGAAGCCCTAGAAAATTTCAATGCTTTCAAGGCAATGGTTGAGAATGAACTAGATTTGAAGGTAAAGTTATTAAGGTTTGATAGAGGTGGAGAGTTTACATCAAATGGGTTTAACTTCTTCTTGTGAAGAACAAGGGATAAAGAGACAATTATCTATACCTAGGACTTCACAACAAAATGGAGTAGTTGCAAGGAAAAATAGGATAGTTCAAGAGGTTGCTAGAACAATGATGAAGGAGGCTAGCCTACTGGAAGTATATTGGAGAGAGGTAATTAACACTGTTGTACATACATCCTAAACAGAGTCCAAGTAAAAGATAATAGCTCTAAGACTCCTTATGAGTTGTGGTATGGTAAAGTTCCTATTGTCAAATATCTCAAAGTTTTTGGTAGTAAGTGTTATATCAGAAGAGATGAAGATCTAGGTAAGTTTGATGCAAGATGTGATGAAGGTATCTTCCTTGGATATTCTACCAAGAGAGGCCTACTGGTGCTACAATAATAGGTTGAAGAAGCTCATTGAGAATACAAATGTCAAAGTTGATGAAACCAAGGAAAAGGTACCAAGTGGATATGAATCTGATGAACTAGTTGTGTCTGCAAGTAAAGTAGTTGTGCAGCAAGAATAAAACTTAGAGGAAGAATAAGAACAAGCTATGGAAATCATTACTAAGACACCCAAGGATGTGAAGTTAAATCACTCTGAAGATCAAATCATAGGAGATAAGAGTAAAGGAGTTCAGACTAGAAAAAGAACTACTGATGAACATGTTAATTATTGTTTGATTTCTCAAGTGGAACCTAAAAATGTAAATGAAGCTTGCAATGATGAAAATTGGGTAAAGGCCATGGAAGAAAAACTAATGCAGATAGAGAAGAATAAGACTTGGAATCTTGTTCCCAGAACAATAGTTAAAAATGCAATTGGCACCAAATGGGTCTTCAGGAACAAGATGAATGAGAATGGTGAAGTGGTAAGAAACAAAGCAAGGTTGGTATGCAAAGGATATTCTCAAGTAGAAGGTATAGTTTTTGAGGAAACATTTGTACCAGTGTCAAGGATTGAATAAATAAGAATGTTTTTAGCATTTGCAACCTACAAAGATTTCAAGGTATATCAAATAGATGTAAAGTCTACATTCTTGAATAGAAAATTGGAAGAAGAAGTCTATACTGAACAACTGGAAGGATTCCAATCATCAGATCAGTATGACATGGTGTGTATATTGAAGAAAACATTGTATGGAATAAAACAAGCCCCCAAGGCTTGTTATGCAAGATTGGATAAACATCTGATATAGTTAGGGTTCAGCAAGGGTACTACTGACAATAATCTATATTTCAAGATCAATGATGAACAAATCTTGATTATTGTAGTCTTTGTTGATGACATTATCTTTGGAGGCAATGAAGGTATGTGCATGGTTTTTCCTGGGGAAATGCAAAATGAATTTGAAATGTCCATGTTTGGTGAGATGAATTTCTTTTTAGGTTTGCAAATTAACCAATCAGATAAAGGTATCTTCATTTCTTAGTCTAAGTATGTGAAAGAGTTGTTAAAGAAGTTTGGGATGGAGGACTCTAAACCGATAAGCACTCCCATGGCAACTGGTTGTAAGTTGAGTAAAAATGATGACTCACCTATGGTAGATCAGAAAAGATATAGATCTATGATTGGAGGATTAGTTTATATGACCCAAACCAAACCTGACATAATGCATGCAGTTTGTCTTGTGGAAAAAGTTCAAGTAAAACCTAAAGAGGCAAATGCGATGATAGTCAAGAGAATATTGAGATACTTGAAAGGCACAATGGATTATGGTTTGTGGTATCCAAAAGGCAATGATTTCACTCTCAGTGCATACACTGATGCAAATTGGGCCGAAGATGTGGATGATAGGAAAAGTACAAGTGGGCGTGCATTCTTCATAGGAAAAAGGCTAGTATCCTGGTTAAGCAAGAAACAAGACTTAATATCTCTATCTACTATAGAAGAAGAAGACATTACAAAAGCATGTAGTTGTACTCAAGTGTTATGGATGAAGTAGACATTGAAGGACATCTGAGTTGTGTATGAAGATCCAATTGCAATCTTTTGTGACAATACAAGTGCCATAAACATATCAAAGAATCTAGTAATGCATTCAAGGACAAAGCACATATCCATAAGATATCACTTTCTGAGAGAAAAGGTGGCAGAGAATTAGGTCAAGTTGGAAGATGTATCTACAAAAGATTAGATTGTAGACATTTTTACTAAGCCTCTGCCTAATGATACTTTTGAGTATCTCAAAAAAAAGTTAGGAATTATCACCCCTCCTACTCTAAACTAAGATGCACAGAAGTGCATCAGTTTGGATGTACCTAAATATCCATCTCTAGATCTAGATTAATGCCTGTAAAGGCTACTTCTCTGGGGCAGTAGTCAGATGAAGAGAGATTGAATTAGAGAAATAGAGTGCAAGTATGTGCCCTTTGCCATTGATATCAAAGGGGGAGAGAAATCATGTGAAAAACTCAGATAGAAAGAGTGTAGATGTGTAAAGAGATAGGGGAGAATCTTGTCTTGATGGTTGTTGCAGTTTTTCACATCATATGTTGCCATCAATGATAAAGGGGGAGATTGTTGCAAGTATGTGCCTAATCGGTGTTGTCATTGATGTCAACATATATTTGTTGTCATTGGTGTCAACTGTATCCTATTTTTTTATTTGGTTAGAATCTTTATATGTTGAGGATATTGAGAAAATTAGCCCCTCTAGAAGAATTAGAAAGGAAATAATGAATCACAGTGAAGACAGTGAGTTGCATACTAAAGAACAACCCAGAAGATTGCTTTGCATTTCTTGAAGAGTGAAGATCTTGGTCTGCAGATTGGAATTCATTTAGAGGCATGTCTGAAGATGCTAAATCCTGAATTTGAGCCTTCGGTATGAAGAATTGAGTGAGTTACATTCACTAGAATAAAACCTACTTTTTCTGATTATTCACTAGTGACAGGGAGAAAGTATTTCGCTCTGCATTTCTCTGCAGTTCTAGAGGGAAGTCTAGGATGATGATAATTGCCTACAACTACAATGGTTCATGATTTTGTGGTCTGCAAGCTATCTTTCTTTTATGACAGTTGAAGACAGTGAAGTTCATGTGCTTCAGTGTGAAGAATCTCATGGATAAAGTGGTTAGATTTTGTGCGGTTTCTCCTGGTGATTACAACATGCTTGTGGAGGTCTCCTAATCATGTTCCTACCTCTGCATTGGTCTGCATTAAGGAATTTGAGATCATGTTTGAAGAATACTCCTAGCTAATGTATCGTGTAACCAGTCTTAGCTGACTTGGTTAATCCCAATGATTATTGAGATGTATTAAAGATTGTAGAAGCATGTAGTGGTGTGGAAGATCATGTTTGAGTCCTAGCTAAGGCATAAAGTGGTCCACATACATTTTTCCTACATTTTCTTAGCTAATTTTGTATTAGGTCTAGACCTATTTTATGTATGTTTGTAATGCTGACCTTGGAGATTGTTCCAACGGTTGATGATTGTAATGCCGACCTTGATGATCATTCCAAGGTTTATGTAGTGTATAAATACTTGCAATTGAGTCAAGGAAAAGATGTCCAAGTGCGAAGATGCAAAGATAGAAGTGAAGTAAAGTAGTAGAGCAAAACTGAGGTGTTTTGAGCTTCAATGGAACTAAACCTTGGCATGGAGTAAATGTTATCTCAGTTCAACCTTTTGGTAGTGAGCCTCTGATTTTTGGTAGTGTGCTTTACATATATATCTTGTGGGTTAACTCCCACCATGGTTTCTCCCTTGACACGGTTTTCCACGTAAAAATCTAGTGTCATTTGTGTATGATCTTGTAATTGTGTTTATGCTTTCATGATTTAATCATAACAAATAGATGACAAGTGTTTAAAGATTTAAGTGTAGAATTGTTTGAGTTTTGTGACAACTGATTCACTCACCCCTCTTAGTTGTCTAGTTCATTTCAACAAAGTGGATGTTGAATCGTACCTCATCAATCTCCATATACTTGCCTTTATCTCCCATGAACTTCAGGGGATGACTTTTCTATTGCTGTGGTTTCATCATTAGCCAATATCTAATTGCCTTCTCTAAAGATGACTATGGGGATTATACACAAACCACTACTGCATCCTTGTTTTCTCAAAACAATGCTTCAGTCCAAATGAAGTATTTTCTCTTTGTTGGCATAAAATTTATTCCAGAACACATATAAGTTTCAACCATATCTACCACAAACATTTGAATGAAGTTTTTTTTGCACTTAGATCTTGACTCAAAATGTGACAATCCATTTTTATGGCCTCTAAGAGAAATCTTTAAATAGCTTCATGGATGGGCTGGAGATGCATAGCCCCAACAGATGTGATAGAATCCAAAAGCTTTGTCTGCTTCTTCTTGCTCAAGTGGGACCAAATTTTTCATTGCTTATAGCTAAAGAAGTGTTTCCCCCAAATCCAAATTTTGTGGTCCTTTTCATTTTTCCCTATGTTGTGAGTGTCATCAATGTCTTATACCCCCTTCAGTCAACAATTTCATCTTTTTCAAAACCTTGTAATAGTTGTTTGAAAACATGTCGACAAATTTGGAATTTCAAGAACTTGAAATTCCTCCCTTTGTCTTATCGGAAAATGTCTTAATTAGTGAAATTATGGGCAAACAAAGTCATTCCCTAACTCTATTGGCAAATATTGAGTTTCTCTAACTCTCATTTCACCATCAAGTTCCTTATGTTTGGCTCGTTCTGTCTTAGTCAACTTTTATTCATTTTTTATAACTTCATTTTTCATTCATTGGATAGACATTTTCCCGGTTTACCCATTTACTGATAAGTCATTCATGTTGTGTCTTTGATCGACAATCTTTTCATTTACTAAAGTAACCCCTTTGTTCATAAGTTCTGAAGTTCTCCAAATTATCGATTCCACAACCAGTCATTCTAGTTTGCCATGAAACTTTGTTTGTTTGAGGGTTTCATATTTCATAGGTTCACCAATAAACTTACGACTTGGGATTTGCAAATATTCTATTTCACTAATAATGAGAAGACTTCATAGTTCATGGATTGTTTGAAGAGCCGATGAAGCGGTGAACATAGTTTGCAAATGTGATATTTTACTGGTTAAAGGGAGATAATTCTAAAGCAAAGTTAGAGAAATCAAGGATTTGTCGATAAGAAAAGAGAAAGAAGTACGATGATGGTGAAGCAGAAGTTAGCAAAAGGTTATTTTTGTTGATTATGCATAGTAAAAGAGTTCACAAGAGGAGATCTTTGTCGATAAAGGAGTTTTATGAAAGCTAAAGTTTTCAATAAAGGGATGAGGTAACTTTGGCAAGGTGTCTCGATGGACTTAAAGGTAACATTATTTACAAGGTGCTGTTAAATGACTCCACCCTATGCTTCCTTTTACCTTATAAAGAAATATATTCCTTTTTATAAGTGTCATTTGTTAACCAAAGAAGAACCCTAGGAGCTAAGCACAGCTAACCATCTTCCTCTTCCCTTAGAGTGTCACTATCCAGGTAAGTCCAGTCACCTACTCTTGTCATTTAAAAGACTATTGCTAGTTATTCATGTGTTGTGGGGGAAATTGAAAGTTGGTCTTGTTGTTGTTCATGTATTTTGAAACCCTTACTTTATCTGTCACCAATATTTCCTTTCTCCACCTGATTAGAGTATACCTCCTCTTACCCTAGTCAAAATCCCTCTCCATTGGTCACTTGGGTTAGTAAAAATGAAATACAAATACAAAGGATTCTAGACATTTCATTCAGTGTTGGGAATGAATTGTCAGGAATTAGAGATACTAATTTTGAGCATGTTAATCTCTAAGAGTTCTGACTTTGGATGAACACCAATCCCATACCAACAATTACTTGGAGGGTTTTCAATAGTGGATTGGCACATGCTGGTGGTTTCCATCCAGCAATTAAATGTCTAGATTTAATAATGGTCTGCATCTAGAATTATAATCAACAAAGCAAGGAGATTACAATAGTTAGTGGCCACATCATCCTATAACTAAGTGTCCATGCTATTGCTGATAGATTAGGCCTAGCTACTAATAATGTGTATGCATATGCAATGCTAGAAAAAGCCACAAATTTCTTCATTGATGGGAAGAAGTGTAAATATATGATGACCACTACCTATTTGAAAAGGGTGAAAAAGGGAGAGTCTCAGTTACCTCAAAACCTTGTCAGAGGCCACTTCCAAGATGAAATTTCAGACATTATTACCTTGTTACATAGCGTGACGGGCATTAAAGAATGTGATAATTTTGAAAACTAGATATCTCAATACATCCTAATAATTTGTATAGAAAAGCAATTCATTGATTGGTCCTAGCTAATAAGTGATCAGTTGCATGAGCAACTAATAAGTTTCCAAAATAAAAGGAAATTCCATGTGTGTTAATATTTGATTTATCTACTTGCCACTACTTAGCCAAGATGGCGAGGGATACAACTTGTAGGACCCTTGATTGTAGAGACAAAATTATATGATTATTTTCCCCAATTGCAGGAGGCAGATGGCAATAAAGTATATAGAAGGGTTAACGATTCTTTTCTAATACTTATGGTTCAGAGAATTTGGGAAAACCCTAAGGTTAGAATTTCTATCGAAGCTGCTAAATGGGTTATGAGTTTTGGTAGGTATTTCATCCAATACGATGGATTCACATATAACAAGATTGGAGGCTTTGAGTACCCCCCACTCAAATTACCAAGATATGCCTCAGATTATATTATGTTTTTGGAAGTATGTAGGCAAGCTTATTTGGCAAGGCAAAGATACTATGCTACAAAGAAGAAAGGGTACCCTTTCCCCTTGAAGCTCACCCATTACACTTGTGTCAAGCTTGAGGATGCAAGTAATGTGGATAGATTACTCAATCACTTCCATTTCCAAACATATGGGTTAAGAAGTAATTTTGATAGTAAGGATTTTGTTAAAAACAACTTGTATGCCCCCATGTTGAGAAAACATATACCTCATCTCGAAGATTTTTGGGCCAATTGTGTGGATGAATATGAAGTAAGAAGGAGGGATTGGTCAAGATTAACCCTTGATCAAATGAGAATCTTTAAGCTTGTCTGGGACATTCCTAATATTGTTGATGATTATTTTGATGTTGTTGATCCTACTTTTGCTGAATAAAATACCAAACCTTTACCTGATATCAATTGGGACATGGATGAAAACACTAATCTTAAGACTAGGACTCACTCTATATTAAGTAGGAGTTGGCATGGTTGAATTCTAAGATTAGTGGTGATGGTACAAGTTCTCCTTCACATAAGGAGCAAAGTATGGAGATTCGACGTGTTGTTGTGAATACCCATGACCATAGCAATTCTTCACAGTTAGATAAGGGTTCAAAGTCACCTCAGGAAGGGTTGTAGAATGAGAAGGATGGTGATGCTGCATTAAATACTAAATAGAGTAAAACTCCTCACCTTACTTCTCAACAAGATTCTTTTCAAAATCTTGAGTCTTCTAATAAACAACCAACAAGAGATAATGGTCCTAATAAAGAAAAGATATTCCAGAAAGCTACAAAAGACTTCTGTGTGACAACTACTCCAGCATGGCTTAGGACAGAGGTTTATAATAAAAGGAGATCATCCCAAATTATAGATACTAAATTTGATGCAGTAGCCAAGTTGTTTAAACTAGAGTGAAATCCTAAGAAAGCAAGAAGGATGCCTAGGTTGATGGTAGATCCAGTCTACAAGCATCAATATGTGGAGATTGTTGAACCTATGGTAGATAAGGAAATGGAGGAATATCCGTAGATTACTTTCAAGTGAGCACTATGGACCTGGGACCCCCATCTATTCAAGGGGATATTCATAATGCTAAATTATCTGTAGATATTGTAGACACCTAAATTTGACTTGCTCTATAAACCAATTTCACGTATCTCTACACCACCAATTATCCCTCCTATTAATTAAATAAATTTATTTTATTTAATTAATTTATCCCTAATCATCCACCCTTAGCCATTTATCCATCATTTGTGATCAATTAATTCATTTAATTTATCACTATACCTTACAACACTCCCTCATTAATTAAATAAATATTCTCAATACTTATTTAGTTTATTTGTCCATCTCTCTAATTCTTATTAATTAGATAAATCATGCTTATTTGATTAATCTACTCTACTAATCAACCTAAAGCTAGCATAGTTGGTTAAATAGTAATTATTTAAATAGCTACCCTAGACTACCTATCCCCTATACCTAAATTAATTAAATAAACCATTATTTAATTAATTTTAACCTCTCATTAGCCAACTCACTAATTTCCTCCAGCCACATCAATTAAGCTAATCCTCTTGATTAGCTTGGTCAAACCTTAATTAACACTCATTCCCACACCCCACCAAATAAAAAATTAACTTTTATTCCCACTTGTCCTAGTCTCCATTAATGGAACTCTTCCCCATGTTAATGGAACTCTTCCCCATGTGAATTAAAAATTCACATCTAACTTGTCATATCTAACTCTTCCCCCAAAATAAATTTTTAATTTATTTTTATTCTCATCACCCTTCCCTATGTGAATTTAAAATTCACAAATAATGGGAGCCATCCAATCTCATTGACCAAATCTTAGCCTTTGCTCTCTCTTGTCCAACCCTCTTGTGACACTTGTCAAAAGGCTACAACTCCAATCCAAACCCTAATCCTCAAGCATTCCTATCCATTGATCTAAACTTTCGATCCTCACCCTCCATCTTTTACCAAAAATCTATAAATAGAGCCCTCATCTAAGCCATTTTCATTACTTCTTCATCATATCAAATCCATGCCAAATTTTCTATCAAATCTTCTCCTCATGCCATCATAATGCCAAAATCATTCTAGCATCTCTATCCATATCCAATCTCCATCCAATATATCATCAAATCCTCTATTCATATTGTGTTGAAATGTATTGAGAGCTCTTTGGGTGCAAGCTCCTCCACCTTCTCAAAGGAGAAGGAAGATCTTTACGTATAAACATTATGTTTTGGCATTTTGTTTATGTTTTCTAACATTTAGATTTCTCTTATCTTCATTTAGCATGCCTGGTGGGACCCCATGGTCCTTATCCAATCTCCTTTGCTTGAGTTTTTGTGGAGAAAACATGTTTTTGCAAGTTCTGGAACTAAAACCTCTCAGTTTGATGCTATCTACTCATGGATTGGTGTCATTTCCTTGATTTATGGTGTTGTTATATGGAGCCTAATCAGACTTGGAGGTTAATTTTACCCCACTTTTATTGGCGTGGTTTCCCCCCAAATTCATAAGGGGTCAAGGGGCAGCGCTCCTTGTGGGGGTTTGGGGGCAGCGCCCCCAAGACGCGGTCAAGGGGTAGTTCCCATTGCGGGGTGCCTCACACATTTTTTTATTATTTTATAAAGGCACCGGGAGTTATTTTTTCATTGACTGACATAAAAAACCCTATTTTGTAATCGACAAAAAGCTTGATAAAAGTAGCTAAAGGTTAGGGTTTTGATATATTGTATTGTAGCATTTTGCAGTGGTATTGAGTTGCAAAGATTGCTGATTGTAATCGGTTTAATTTACTGGATAATAATTTTGGACTCTATGTTTGGTGGATGTAGCCTGAGTTTGGGTGAACCACGTTAAAACTTGTCTCTCGCTATTATTATTTCTATGTATTTCCATTCCTCTGTTTAATCTTTATTTGCATTTAATTGATATCTTTTGCCAGCTAACCCTAACATGTGGTGATATTTTCATTTGTGTTGGTACCATCCTGCAAAAACATCTTGCTAATCCCTAGGCCTAGAAATCTTGCTTAAAGTACTTTTTAGAGGTTTTTTTTGTGGATTCTAGGTCTTTTTCGTCTCTATTTTTATCAGAATAATGCAAAACAAAGGATTATAATGGAAAAATTTCTCTAGGGAAGCATCTAACTTATTTTTGAGTGGGATTTGAAGCATTGTTGTGCTTTGGTGTCTTTTACGCCTAGATTGGCACCATCCTCTATTTTGGTGCCATCCTCTAGTCTGGTGCCATCCACTGCTTTGGCACTATTTACTAATTCTATTGTGCCATTTTCTATTTTGGTGCCATTTAACAAATTTGTGGTGCCATCTTCTATTTTAGCACTATTTTCTCATATCATCTTCTTGGGATATGTGCAGGAATCTAACTCATCTTTGCAGGTATCAAAATTGTTTGTCAAAGACCAAAATCAATACTACTGACAGTTTTTGTAAGGTTTTGATAGTTTAGACACATCTTCTTTTGGTGCACTAAAGTAAACCCTACTTGCAAACAATCATAGGAACACTTCAATTTGGGTATTTAGAAAGAACAAATCTTTTTCTTGACGTGTCTTGTGTGCTTGCACATTTGTGTTATCCAAGGAATAGAATCAAAGTATCCTCTCCCCTCGCCTTCAAAAGGATCTTGGGTGAAGAGAAATGGTTCTACTCTCTTTTTCTTTTTCTTAGAGAGGGCTTGCCCTTGAGACACATCCACAAGGAGAACTAATTGGTGACTCCAAGTGGTACTTTCCATTCGGTCTGCTATATAAAAGGCCTAGTGAAAGCTGAAGCTTCTTGATGATGTATTCTCATTCTAATAGTTCCCCAGTATCCACACATTTGTGTGTGAGATATGTCAACCCCATTCTCTCCTTGTAAAAGGATTGATGTCGGCGGCTGGCATAGGATCTTAAGTGGATCACTACCACATGAATGAGTGTCAAGTCCCCAAATGTTCCCCCACTAGAAACCTATGTAGTGGCCAAAATCCTTCTATTTGTTGGTGCAGGTGGTTGGACCTCTGAAGCTATCCCATGTTCTCACGATTCAAAGTAGAGATAGAAATTCCTTAGGAATTCAAAGTTTGGTGTGCCTGAGAAGTGTGTGCCATGTAAGGGGGAGCTAGTGCCACCAAACTTCTAAGCTATATACTCTAAGTAAGTGTGGTTGGATTAATCCAAGTGGGGATCCAACAAATATTGTCCTTTCCTCACCTTAGGTTGTACAAGTGCTTGATAAATTTTCCACTTTTTTGACAATAAAACCTTTGGCTATTGTGCTTTCTTGTCTGATTTATCCGGTGCCAAGAGCTCAAACCATCAAAAAATCCAAATTCCTAATCAAATCCAACAACATTCAACATCAGACCACCCATTTAGTACCTTCTTTCCTTTGTTTGGTGCCATCTATTCATCTTGTAGTGCCATCTATCTATTTCTTAGCGCCATTTCCCTCTCTTTGCACCATTTCCATTTGTTTTAGCACCTTCTTCATCCATGTCCAAAAATCAAATTTTCCCATCAAAAACATCAATTTTATAAGCCCGTTTTCAAACAATTTCTAGTCAGTGGTGGGTTGCATCCATCCCCCTACATCCCCTCATGTCAGGTCCAATTTTCCTCCCAGCACCGCTAAACTAATCCCCCCCCATTTATCAAACCCCATCAATTGAGCTTATCAAATCCCTTTATTTAAGCTTAATCAAATTCATCCTAATCCACTTCATCCTTAGTTATAGTGTATCTTCATCATCCTAATCATTCTTAACCACCTCATCTTAATCTAATCACCCATCTATCCTAATCATCCTAACCATCTATCTTATCCACATCATCATTCAATCAACCTATCATTTCATCCAAATCATTCAATCCAATCCTATCCTAATCACATCTACCTCATCCTTAATATTCCACATCTATCTTAAAAATCAAACATCCCAACCCTTAATCCTTAATTGATAATCATCCTTTGTAAATCAAACTTTGGTAAAGGATTTAGTCTCCTTCATCCTCCATCAACCCTTCATCTGAAATCCAAATCACAATCATCAACATCATTATCAAAATCCAAATCCAAATCAACCTAATAAAAAATCAAAACCTTAGTTGATCACATCAACCTTTATCAAAACTTTCTTGAGATTATTAGTCTATCTTAAGTAAGTCATCAAGAATCAACCTAATCGACTCTCTTGCTTAAGTGTCATTAGTCTACCTTAAGCATAGAGAAGCATCAATTATCCATCAATTATCCATCAACTCATCCTAAGGTCTTGAAATTTGATCCCCAAACATCACAATCATCTATTATACTCCATCACTCCATATCTCTCCAACAAACATGGATCCTTATGTGGCAATACAACACTTACAAAGACTTAAATATGCCTATGATGATTTTGATCCTATCACTAAGGAGAAATGTAAAAACATCATTAAGAATATCCCCTTAGCACACCTCATCATTGGATAATCCTAAACCCCTATCCCATCTTCATCATCTCAAACTTCATCATACCAACCTCCATCCTATATATCCACCCCATCATCCTTATATCAACCTTCAACATCTTCCATCGCACCCCAATCAACCTCATATCAACCTTCATCCAATATACCATCATACATATCCAACCAATCAATACCTCCAATTTATCCATCCCCCAACCTTTTTCATGATATCTTTGATCAAGGGAATGCCAATCTAGCACACCTCATGGCCAAAACTTAAGGCTTACATCAACAACCATTCCCCATGAGAATCACCCATCCTCTAACTTCCATCCTCCAACCCCCCCATCACAATATGCCTCCAACCTTATCAACATTAATCCATCAACTTATCCATCTCCCAATCCCTCAACCCCTATCATCCATACACCATCTAATCAACCATCAAACCTTCAAAATCTTAAGCCAAGAACATCCAACTAATCCTTGAGGGATTTTCTCCAAATAAAAAGAGAATCTAGGGAGTCCTCTGAATTCCCCCACCCCTCCAACACCACCATCCAGTCCAATACCTATCCTTGAACCCATCCAAGAACCATCACTACCTAATCACATCACCCACTTATCCAATCCTAACCCTAATCCTACATCATCCACCCTTACTATCCATCTATTATATTGTCCTTCAACCCATACACTCATGAAGGATGTCATTCATTGCCTATTAGAAAGGAATCAAACACCCTCATGCAATTCAACACCCACCAAACCTATTGAACCATCTCCTATCATAAGCCAAAAACCATCATGTAGCCATGTTCAAGAACCCATAAGTCAAACACCTATCACATCCATCCAAGCACGCACCACATCTATCCAAGTCACTCCCACTTCTATCGAAACACATGAGCTATGTCAAGGGTCAAATCCAATGCATGTTGAAGCATCAAATTCCTATCCTAATCAAGATCTAAGCATTCCATATAATTTCATCCCTGATCCCCTCTCATCTAATAATCAACTTATTGATCTCACACCATCTTGCATCACCCCTTTATCTACCAATCTCACTCCAAATCATTCCCCTTATCTACTTGGAAAAAGCACCTTCATCTGAGGTGGCTCTCTCATAGGAAACAAAAAATTCCCTTCCACCACCTGTCCTCTTCCAACAAATAATGGACTCACGTCTTGTTTCCAAAGCACTAAACATCCCATTGCATGATGCATGCTCCAACACATGAACTATCAAGGCAAAGGCTTAGGCCTTCATGAACAAGGCATCCTTGCATGGTCTTGGCTATACATAACAAGGAAAACAATCTAAACATGTTGGTACCACCCACCCATCTTCCAAAATCCATTCATCCAATCCCAAACATGGTGCCTCTCATTGCACCTCCAAATCATATGTCTCCATCCCTCCTCCATCCTCATATCGTTTGCAAAAGCATGTGACCAAACACATCCCACCATCAAATTTTCCTACACTCCTATAAACTCCTAACATCCCCATCCTCAAATCCCCTTATCCTCCTATCCTTCCAACTCCTAAAAATAATTCCCCTTATCCTCCCATCCTACCAATGTCTTATATCCCTATCCTCAAATCCCCTCATCTATTTATCCATAAATCCACTTTTAACCCCTCCACCCATAAATCCCCTAAAATTCCCAATAAAGACCAACAAAAGTACATGTCATTTAAATATGAAGCTTCCGCCAAATCCATGGGATTCAAAAGTAATAATTTGAATGCCTTGATCATAAATCACAAAAGCCTAAAGATGTTATTCCTTCCAAGCAAAATAAAAAATCCAAAAGGCTACCAAAGCCCACACCATCAAAATAAAAAAGAAAAAACAAAATGGTGTGGGTCCCTAAGCACAAAGAAAACAAAGAAAATGAGGCATCCACCTCCAAATCCATGCCAAAATCCCAAACATCTTTCTCCCCATATAAAAACCCCATAATTCCTAAGTCTATTTGGGTCCCTAAAACCCCAAATCAACCATCCAAAAATCCCCTATCCCGATCCCCATTACTCCCAACTCCACATCCAAAATATAGTATTCAAAATCCAAAATGATGTGTGCAACCATTGGTCTTGGTTCCCCTCTACCACATGGCATTCCCACATACCCACATCTCTTCATCTTTCATTCACTATCCTACATATCTTCCACATCGCATCCCTATGGTACATGCTTTTGCATAAACTTTACATAATCCACATCATAATCCACTATCCACCATCCATTCCATTTTCTCCAATCTACCAACATCCATCCATCATCCTCCAACTATCCAACATGGGACCATCTTCTCCTTGCTATGGAAATAGACACTAGAGTCCCCATTCCATAAAAGAAGTAAAAAATAAAAAAAAATAAAAAGAATAGTAAAGAGAAAAAATACATTCAATGGTGAAAACCACTCCTTGTGGCACCTTGGGCATGTACTATGATGAAAACCCCTTGTGGGCATCATGCGTAACCCCTTCTCCATCCATTTTATATCCCTACACTTGGGGGAAATATCATACTCTTCATCCACATCCATAATATCCTTTTCACATATTATCCACTACCTTATCCTTATCCTATCATTTTCCTTATCTGCCATCCTCATATCTATCCTATCATTTTTCATCTATCGTATCCATTATATTTTCCTTTTTACCATCTCCCTCCTTAGATCTTGATAAAGATAAGGGGCAAAATATTGACAACATGCTTTGGACACCTCTCGACATACTCCCTTTCCAAGCATATCCTCCATCCATCCATCTACCACAAAGTCCACCGATCCAAACATGAACCCATCATACAAAATCCTAAGCATCATACCTAGAGTGGGGCATATGATTCCTTACAACCTAGTCTTTGGATAAAATCCTAAAACCCCCATTCATCTATCCTTCATCCCTATCCTATCCCTTATCTCTATCTTCCAATCCATCTATCATGAATCTCCTACCCATCCTCTTTCATCGCCAATCCCCCATCCAATTTTCTCACCTTATTCACCTTCACCTCTAGACTTGGTGTTCCCTTGTCGGTGCTATCTAGTGTAAAGGCTATATAAATTTCATCTAATGCCATCCCATAATAAACCATACCCATCCAAAACCTTCAAAAATAAAAAATAAAAAAAATAAAAATATCCCCAAAATCCCAAAAATATTAGAAAATCCAAAAACACCAAAAAAATTAAAAAAATTACAAAAATCCCCAAAACAATCCCAATTATCATCACAAATATCCAACTCATCTAACACATTATCTTCCAACATCACCATCCCAAAATCAACATCATTCCATCAACATCTCATCACCAACCTAAACATCTTATTGCCAATCAATTATCCCACATCATCATCACAAATCAAAAATACATATTATCACCACCCACATCTTAATGTGCTTTGATCTCGCAGATACAGGGTATGTAGGAAGTCTAGAATACGAAGGAAGTTTCCAATACTTAGGTACATAAGATGCACCGATTCAACCCACTTGGATAGTCCCTATCCCCAAAGCTTACACTAGATCCAAACACAATATCCAAGGCATCACATTACCTATCAAAGCAATCATCCCTTAACCAAAAAACATCAACTATCAAATCAGCATCAACCACAACTTGTAGCTATCATATCTTGTGCCAATCCAACAACATCAACCATCAATATCATCCAACAGTTCCTACCTTAATGGATATATCATTCCTACAATAGGCAAAATATATCTTATCATCATCCATCTTGGCAAGAGATACAATGGCTATTTTTTTAGTTTGTTGGTCTTTCAATTTTTGACTTTTATCTTTTATCCTATTCGAAGATCACATCAAAACTACCTTGATCTCACTATATCATGCTATGTGGTGAAAACATCTAGAATGGGACATAGTCTTTCTTTCGTATGATGTGCTTGTGGGTTTGTTTCATTACTCTAAGCTAGTAATCATATCTTGTGGATTGTAGGGTCGGTTCTAACATATTGATCTCATTGTGCATCTAAGGTTCATCATACCTTTTTTGTATTAATGGCTTATGTTATGAGTCCCCTTCCCTTGTTTGGACAAGATTGTACTATCTTGGGCATGCATGGGATCACCCTATTGTTTGCATGTCTAGTCCATGTAAATGTTGAATAAACATCATCACCCTGGTCTTCTATACCTTGGTGAAAATATCCACATTGCTATAACAAACCTAGGATTTCTCTAAATCATTTTTTAGCGCAATGATCATCCATCAACCAATCTACCCAAAATAATCAATATTTCATCTCACCCCTTATCCTCCATCCGCTTCAATCAATTCATTTCATCCATTTCTAGAGGACACTTGTGTTCTTGCAACCCGCATGTCCTCTTGAGGGGGCATCCTCCTTACAAATCATCCCTAAGCTTTACCCTATTCTTCTAAGCCAAAATTGTTTTCTATCCAATTCAACTCTATATTTTAACTTCTTTGAAATAATGTTACTTAGCCTCAACACCATTTCAAAGCAGGGCAAATGTAGACACCTAAATTTGACTTGCTCCACAAACTAATTTCATATATCTCTACACCACCAATTATCCCTCCTATTAATTAAATAAATTCATTTTATTTAATTAATTTATCCCTAATCATCTATCCTTTGCCATTTATCTGTCCTTTATGATCATTTAATTCATTTAAAATCTATCACTATACCTTACAACACTATCCCTCATTAATTAAATAAATATTCTCAATATTTATTTAGTTACTTTGTCATTCTCCCTAATCCTTATTAATTGGATAAACCATGCTTATTTGATTAATCTACCCTACTAATCAACCTAAACCTAGCCTAGTTGATTAAATAGCAATTATTTAATTAGCTACCCTAGCCTACCTATCCCCTAGACCTAAATTAATTAAATAAACCATTATTTAATTAATTTTAACCTCTCATTAGGCCACTCACTAATTTCCTCCAGCCACATTAATTAAGCTAATCCTCTTGATTAGCTTGGTCAAACCTTGATTAACACTCATTCCCACACCCCACCAAATAAAAAATTAACTTTTATTCCCACTTGTCCTAGTCTCCATTAATGCAACTCTTCCCCATGAATGGAACTCTTCCCCATGTTAATGGAACTCTTCCCCATGTGAATTAAAAATTCACATCTAACTTGTCATATCCAACTCTTCCCCCAAAATGAATTTTTAATTCATTTTTATTCTCATCACCCTTCCCTATGTGAATTTAAAATTCACAAATAATGGGAGCCATTCAATCTCATTGACCAAATCTTAGCCTTTGATCTCTCTTGTCCTACCCTCTTGTGACACTTTTCAAAAGACTACAACTCCAATCCAAACCCTAATCCTCAAGCATTCCTAGCCATTGATCTAAAATTTCAATCGTCACCCTCCATCATTTTACCAAAAATCTATAAATAGAGCCCTCATCTAAGCCATTTTCATCACTTCATCATATCAAATCCATGCCAAATTTTCTATCAAATCTTTTTCTCATGCCATCATAATTCCAAAATCATTCTAGCATCTCTATCCATATCCAATCTCCATCCAATCTATCATAAAATCCTCTATTCATATTGTGTTGAAATACATTGAGCAATCCACATTCCAACTATCATCTATTTGGGTAAAGCTAGGAGCTCTTTGAGTGCAAGATCCTCCACCTTATCAAAGGAGAAGGAAGATCTTGAGGTATAAACATTGTTTTTTTGCATTTTGTTTGTGTTTTCTAACCTTTAGATTTCTCTTATCTTCATATATATTGGCCAATAGGGTTGAAGAAAAGGAAAGAGAAATTGAAGTGCCAATGGAAGATCAAGTTGAAATACTCACTTCTTATGTCAAGTCCATTGTTGATACAAACTCCAGACCTCTGAATGCTATCTCTGGACCTCCTAAAGGCATCACTACTGAAGTGTTGGATTAAATCAATAGGTATAAATACCTCAGGACCATAGTGGAGGAATGGGTGGGAAGATTGATATTTGATGGAACTCATTTAATTGATGATGCTTATAATCTTTATAATAATATTTCAAAGAAACAAACAAAAAGTTTGAATGATCTAAAGGCAATTAGAAAAGAACAAGCAATGCTTGGTGTAGCCAAAAATAATTTTGTTGCTATGGTAAGATGTATTCTAGAATTCTAGTAACAAAAAAAGTTATTGAGAAACCAGAAGAAAATGAGTTGGCCAAATAGTTAGTAGTAGTGTTGTTATATGGAGGCTAATCATACTTGGAGGTTAAATTTCCCCACTTTTATCAGCACGGTTTCCCCCCAAATTATTTAATCTTTCTATTGGCCAACACAAAAAAACCGTTTTTTTGTAACCGACACATGTCTTGATTAAATAGCTAAGGGTTAGGGTTTTCGTTGATATTTTATTGTAGCATTTGCAATAGTATTGAGTTGCAAGGACTACTGGTTGTAATTAGTTTGATTTTTTGGATAATAATATTGGACTCTCTATTGGTGAATGCAACCTAAGTTTGGGTGAACCATGTTAAAACTTGTCTCTCGCTGTTATTATTTCTGTGTATTTTCATTCCTCTATTTAATCTTTATTTGAATTTAATTGATATCTTTTGCATGCAATTCCTAACAAGCAGTAGATTGGAAATTGTATATAGAACAATAGTGTACTATTGATCTAAATAAGTTGACCAAGAATAAAAAATCCTATGTACTTGATCTTCGCAGTGCCTATGTTTCTCTTGGAGTGGATCTTTGGGATGAAACTAAATATAATATATTGGATTTAGAAAGCATCATGTAGGCTTTCAAAGACTTAATGACTGAAGAGTTGAAATTTAAAGATGTAAAAGGAAATTCCATAGAGAGACTCAGAAACATATCTTCCTATTTGTCAAATTTTGAAAAGGATCTCTCTGAGATGGAGAAGAGACTCATTGAAACTAGTAACATACTGCAGAAATGGAAGACTAGGCTGGCTATCACCGTTGTTCCTAATACTAAAGGAGTGCTTTCGATTATGGGGAGATTCAAGATCCTATAAGAATATTTGAATGCTACCTAGAAAGATGAATATGGAGTTGAGAAAGGGACACCAGAGGGGCCAGAGAAGTCAGATGCCACATAAGATAATGATGATATCACAATTTCTTAATTGCTTCCTAATCTATTGTATTGAACACTTCTTGTTAAACTTCTTTGATATCTATTACACAAACTTTATTTTATAATGATTTGTCAATTATGATAACTATATAGGATAAATTTGTTTATACCCCATTTACTCTATATTATAAATGTAAAAGAGTAGGGGAGATCTTTTTCGGGGGAAATAAAAATTCTACTTTTACAAGACTAGACTATTGAAACTCCATTATGGGAGTAAGGGGGATATTTTGACAGTGTATGTGATGGTATTAAATTCATTAGTATTAGAAGGATTTGTAGTGAGTCAATTATTTTGTGTGATATTATCTATTCTTCATATGTTGAATAGTTAATTGGTGAAATCTTGATATCTACATGAAACTGTTAGAAATATTGATAACCTACTTCTATATTTAAAATATTATCATTTGAGTGTCTCTCTTTGTATGTTAAGATTTGATGCAAAAGTGATATTAAAATTATTGTGGAGGTTTTAATCAATTCCTCTTTCAATCTTATGTTTGAAAGAAAACACTTTATTTAATGAAAATCCTTTCTTGCAATACAATTTGTGTTGCAATTAATTATAAATTTCTATTTCAATATGCAATTACTTTCCTTCACTTTTTGGTCAAAAGTGTAACTAAAAGATTTTAAAATTATCATAAGAAGGGAGTTGTACCTTCTAAAACCTTCAAGGGATAGTTTGCAAGAGAAAATTGTCCAATTGTTAGTGAAATTTTTACTACCAGTAGGGCGAGTCAAGATAATTTAAGCAGTGACAAATCTATTTGCTAACAAGAAGAAACCCTATGATCCTAACTTGGTTTCATGTCTCTGATCTCAGAAGACCCCAAAGTACATGGATACTCTATCCATGGTCCCTCTCTTTGATGCGTTGAAAACTATCTCTTTTTGATGTAAGAGACTTTCTTAGGCTAGGTCCTTTGTAATTTTCAGCTGGGTTCCTATTCAAATCCTTCAGGATGATACACAATCTACCATGATATTTTTTTATTTTATTTGATACAAGATTGCCAACATCCCCAGGTGCTCCTACATCATACGTGCTAGGTAGAAATTTTGTGAGCATAGGCTCACAAATGTGGAGTTGAGTAGTCAAACTACCCGTTCTGGTTGCAACCAACCTATAGTGAACTCCCTCGTTGAAGAATGTGCACCAAAACTATTTCTTCTTCCTATTTTTCCAACATCTCACTGGCACATGAGTCATCCTCCTCTCACAACTTCTTTCACCATTCCTTTCTCCTCACGTGGATTCACATCCACCATATGTCATCCTCGTTTCCCAAATGCTCTCTACTCTCCTCTCTTCCTTTGTGGGATCCATCCCATTGGAAACCAACTACCTCCACCAAAATCCACCTGCATCATCTTCTACAACCCCTATATACAAATATATAGTGTCTATGTATACAAATATGCAACTTCTATTCCATCCTCTACAACAACATCCACTTCTATTCTCACTATGGAAGAACGATCACAAATGAAATCAAAATGTTCATGATTTATAGGTCTTTTTCCCTTGCTGCTACAACATGATCTTCTCCATCCTTCGCTATGACATGCATCTTTTCCATCCATTCTTCTTCTATCACCAACAATTTCAACAACAAATCATCTTCTTCATCGACAACTACTACAACCTCTTTGTATTCCACTACAATAATCTTATCAATAGTTACAATCTCTACCTTGCATCCTCTTTGTCATCTTTGGCCACCACTATAGATATATTATCCATTTCATCTTTCTCCCTTCACTACTATCTCATTACTCACACATTGCATAGCCTTTATTCAATCCATCCTCGCATGTATATCTACCACCATTGCCAAAATCTTGCTATCTTCATACTTCCTCCATCCATCCCATAGGATGGGCTTCTTCCTCATCAATATCCCCATCTCACTCACTACTACAATATCATCTCAATCTACTATTGCAATCTTCTGTAGCCCACATCACACTCTTCACAATCTACAATTCTTCATGGCTCTTTAGTTCCCAACTGCTCAGGAATTTAGAAACCTGCAATAGTTCTCCATTAAGCTCATCACAACCACCTTCTCTTCTCATAGGTCCTGTCATAGTCTGTCTCATGTTCAACACTTTGTCTTTTCTCTCAAAAACTCCTGCTCTAATACCATATAATGCAAAGGATACTCCCCTCTACTTGAAACTCATAAAACCACCCCCAAAATCACTAATAAAGTATACAAATTCACACAGACAACACTGTCTTAAAATAATAATGATTGCAAATAGTTTAGATTTATTTTATTCGAATCAAAACTAAAAGGAATTTTATAATTTAGGCCTTCAATAGATTGTCTCACACAGAGATTCCAAACTACCCCTTCTTTGTTCCTAGATGGAAACCTTGATTCATCCTATCTTTACCCTCTTTAGACTTTTGATAGCATCTATATTCCTTTCTTTCCAGATGACATAATTCTAGTTACTCTTCTTCCTTGTGGCAATGACTATACAATTCTCTATTATTCCTCGGCCTCACCATTTCAATCGAATTCCCTTCCTTTTCTTTCTATTTTTGGCTTTTTCATAAACACATTCGTTCTATCCATTCTAAGTACAATGCCTGTCTCTCCACAATGTGACCTAAGTTTAATACAACAATTGATTTAAAATTGTGTTACAAGTGTAAAGGAATGTGAGGCATCACATCTACCATCCCAAAGACTTACTAACACTGAAGTGTAAATGCCAATTGGAAGAGGATCAAAATAATGGATTAGATTCTCCAAGTCTATGTTTTTAAGCATAAACTCCATGGATTGTATGTATGACCCTTAGTATATGTTGAAGCTTGTTTTTATTAAATTGAAAACTAACATTCTGCATACCACAAAGGCTAGACTGAACTACCTTGATTTTTCAGCATTAAATATTCTTCCTACTCACGTACCTTCTCCCATTTTATAAAGATTTAAAAGATTTTTTATTTATTTCCTCATACTGTGGCCACAACAGTCCTTAAGTGGACATTGAATCACACCTCATCAATCTACGTATACTTACCTTTATCTCCCATGAACTTCAAGGGAAAAGCTTTTCTATTGTTGTGGTTTTATCATTAGCCAATATATGATTTCCTTCTCTAAAGATCATTGTGGGGATTATACACAAACAACTACTACATCCTTGTTTTCTCAAAACAATGCTTCAGTCTAAATGAAATATTTTCTCTTTGTTGGCATAAAATTAATTCCATAACACACATAGCTTTCAACCATATCTGCCACACACATTCAAACGAAGTTTTTTTTTCACTTAGAGCTTGACTCAAAATGTGAAAATCCATTTTTATGGCTTTTGAGAGAAATCTTTGAATAGCTTCATGGATGGGATGGAGACACACATCCCCAATAGATGTGATAGAATCTAAAAGCTTTGACTGCTTCCTCTTGCTCGAGTGGGACCAATTTTTTCATTGCTTATAGCTGAAGAAGAAACCTTGTAATCCTTATTTGGTTGCATGTCTCTAATCTTGGAAGAGCCCAAAGTATAGGGAGACTCTATCCATGGTCCCTCTCTTTGATGTGTAGAAAAGTATCTCTTTCTGATGTAAGAGACTTTCTTAGGTTAGGTCCTCTGTAATTTTAAGTTGGGTTCTTGTTCAACTACTTTGGGATGGTTCATAGTCTACCATGATATTTTTATTTTGTTTGATACATGATTACCAACATCCTCGGGTGCTCTTGCATCACTATTGAGGACCAAAAAAATGACTAGTATATGGCACTACTCCAGTATGCCAATCCTACCCACTAGAGCATCTAAATTTGTGACCTATATCAAAATATTGTAGGTCAGGTGCTGGACTCTCAAAATCTATAGGGATATGATCCACATATGAACCATCATCTGATAAAAGGATACCTAGTTGTGATGATATCACCTGATATATCGTCATCAAGACCTCAGACATAAAACATATTGATCTATGAATATAACCATCATCTATAATATAGTCAAGATCCTCTCGAGATGGGATGGTAGAAACATGATAGGGATCTAAGTGAGATGATGGTCCACATGATGTAGATGACCTACACAGATGCCTCATCAAGTATTATCCCACAGAATTTGAAGATATCATTTGAGTCTACACAATAATCTTAGAAGTACAATCAATTTCTTTCATTTGGGAAGAAATAACCACATGATCATCAATATCACTGAGGGATTAGGAGATTAGATGATCCTCTCACCACCTAATCTCTTATAAGTAGGAGGCTCTTGATTTGCATGGGATTATGCATCCCTATCACATGCCTTGTCACACCCTTGCTCAAAATGTGGAGGTAAACCAAAGTAGTTGATCTTGAGGCCTAAGTGAACCTTAGCATAGAATTAATGTGCAAAAAAATGGAATTTGGTCATTATTAAGATAACAACCATGCACATCAATAAATTTGGGGTATATCAATGGTGCCAAATGAGGGAACATGCACTTGGTCACCTAATATCCCCTAACACTAGATCTAGAAGAATGGTGTGGAAATAATATATTTCAATAATTTCTTTTGGCACATTAAATTGGACAATGCTGAATGAAACATCACATAACACACTCTTACACATTTAGGCAAGAACCACTACTAAAGGATTACCAGAATAAACACTAAAACCATGTAAATAATTTCTAATGCAAATAAAACTCTATAATATAATATATATTTTTGATCTATAGATCCTAGTTGTTTGTGCATCCTCTAAAATCAATTACAATCTAGTAATTTCCCTATCTATATGCACAAAGTGCTCAGCCATGCTCACTACACAAAATAAAGAACATTTTATGTACATACAAATATATGTAAATTTTAGATACTTGGGTACAAATTCATTTATATATGTGAATAAAATGAAACTAAGAATTTAGAATGATATCAACAAGTTGGAAATACAAGAATAGAGGTAGGAAAGACATCCCTAATTCACCACATTTGATGTTGGAGAAGGATAATTATTGGTTGCATAAAATCAAAACTTGCATCCAAACTAAAATTATATAAACCACAATAGAGACCACCATCAAAAGGTCATGGATTTACCAATGTAGTAGAAACTTAGTGCCCAAAAAGTATAGTGTGTAGAAATGTAATAATTTCATTCTAGAATATACTATAGATATTTATGGTCAGCACTAGTAAATGTAATGGAGAGCATATGACCATGGTAACAACTATATTGGAGTGTACAATGACCATAAAAATTTAGACTAAATCATATTATCAGAGCTCTTCACAGCTTATCCTCTTATCTAATGTTACTATGCTTGTAGATCTTTTTAATATGATGTGCCTATAGATAAAATAGGCCTAAAATTTGTAGGTTGGACATGTAAAATTGTTTGGACTAATTAAGAGTGTACCTCAATATATCCCTTGTTAGTTATTTTTTAACATCCACTTGTAGTCTATGGAAAATATTGGGTTTGTGTTGGCCTAAGTGTAGAATTTGTTGGTAGACTAAAACTTCAAGGAGTTTAGGTACTTGAGGTTTTTCTAGTATTCTATGTAACTGTGTACTAGTTTAGTGAAGAAAGAAATGTTGTGATATCATCAAGATATCAAAGAGATTCTTGGGAATGGATTTGGGAGGCTACAATTCATAAATGTGTAATCATGATGGCAATAAAAAAGTAATAATTTAAGATATAGAAGAGGTTATATGGATAGGTGCAAAAAGTTGAGGGGCCAAAAAGTTGCCAAATTTTTTTTAAAAACTTCTAAGACATAACGTGAGTGCGTTATGTTTTACTATAAAAAAAGTAGTGTTTGTGCTCATTTTTTCCTTCCATTTTCTCTACACTCATAGCCTACAAACCCTAAGGAGCGCACTCACATTATTGAAGTCCAAATTTGACACCAAAATCTCATCGATTCATTATCAAAATTCCACCACAATGTCAGGGAGGCCAAAGGAGTGAGTTGTATTTTCTTTTTTGTGTGAATTTGTTTCTAAATAGGTAGGTTTAATTTATTTTTTATGTAAATTTCCTTAATTGATCTGGGAAATGATAATGTACCTCCTCCTCGTGAAAATCCACAAAATTGTGAATCACCTGAACAAAAAATATGTGCTAAAGAACAACCCGAACAACAAAATCCTTCATCCATTCCTCGACATGCTCTTGGAACACAAGAAAATCTAATGCGGCAAATTAAAAACAATAAAAAACAAATTAAAGATATAATTGCAAGGTTGAAAGATCTTGGAACTTCAACCTTGCATAGATCCATGCTTGCTCAATCTTTTGAATCTATGTTATCAAATGGAGATTCAATTAGCAATCAAATAACTAGTTGGTCTGAAAAGAGGAAACAATTTAGAGAGTACTATGTAGACAAGTTGTCACATGAGCAAGTCAAAAATGAAAAAAATACAAAATTGGACTTGTGTTCTATTTTTAGAGACCCACAAACAAATCAACCTCTACCCCTTACATGTAAGAGGTTCCGTATCCATTGGTGCAACAACCAAGTGATAAGGGAGAATTTTGGGCAGAGATGGTGGATGGTTTTTTACCATCCTCCATGCAACAATAATGAGGTCCCACAATACTTTTTGAGGAAACTCTATTGCAATTTTGTAAAAAATGAAGTGCCAAACTATTTTGATATTCAGGACTTCTAGGGTAGAGGTGGGGGGTCAGCACAAGATACACCAAGGGTATGTGTTGACCCATAGTGGCCAGCGAGATGAGCACTTGCAAGACTAGCCCATGAGCACATGTCTATCCCTTCCATTGTGAAGGAGAGTCCTAAGGTCGAGATACTTTAGTCCATTAGTGCCTTAACATAGAGCATCATAGACCATGCTAGTCCTGCAACACAGTGTGGGTCATGGGAGAGTTTGAGGAGTAGGGTTCCACCCCATATTTGTCAAGCTTGCAGGACGGCCTATGGTTATGACCCCATGGATAATCAGGACATAGGCGCATAGGATACATCTACAACTTAGCATATGGCAATGACAAATGTCCTCCTGAGTGAGACTTTTGGCCTTGATACTTAGATAAATGTTAGCAAGATCATTGAATTTAATTTATTAAATTTCATTTTTTAAATGCAAGATTAACTAATTTAGTTTGATGATTTTAGTGAAATTTTAGGGTCATAACATTCATTCTATCTTTAGTAGTTCTCCACCTCCATATTACACTAAGACATCTACTGCCGGGGTATGTAACTAGAAAACAATTATAAATATTACATGTGAATAGCATTGTTATATGAATGGTATTCTAATATCTGATTTTGGATGTTGAATAGGTTAATCTTGGACATTTGATGGCAACACCTCCTAGTGGTGGTGGAGTTCAAAGAGTCACTCAGGTAATAAAATAAATAGTTTAACTAATGAATTGTACTTACTAGATTTTTGTAGTTTATATTCATATTGTTGATTAAATTGGTTAATGAATCTACACTAACCCATTCTCCTACAAACTATGTCAATCTTATTGGCTCAATTTATTCGATCCCTACTTTTGATCCTACATCTAACCCACCTAAGTCTAATGAGGACCCTTCCTTTAATACTACTATATTCTTTGAGATGATAGGAACATTAGACATTCAACCTTACAATTTAATTGTTCAACCCACTCCTACACCTGCCATCACCTCCTTGCTTGACAATGTGCCTACTGATGATTATAATGATCCTCTGTAGATTGAGGAACAAGTACACTATAAAATGATAGTTGACTCAAGGTGTAACACTTGTACATCAAGGTCGAATTAATGCAGTTATAGAGGAACACTTATACATCACTAGGTTGCAAAGAGATTCTTATCCCCCTAAGATATCTCCTAGTGTACACATAATGACACTTCTATACCTACTTTTAGCTCCCTCACCCTACTAATCTAGGTAGGAACTAAATGCCTAGATGTCTCATGTCATATCATCCCCACCTCATAGTACTATCTATTCTCTTAGGTCATCCTCAAGGCTCATTGCAATGTGGGTTGTCCCTAAATTGTCATCCACTAGTGCCTTAAATTCCCCATGATGGTAATGTATTCACCATTTCTCATAGCCCATACCAACTAGTTGTTACCTTTAGACACTTATCCTTAGATTATTTTTTTTCAACCCCTTTTGGTCCACCTCAACCTCATACCAATTCCCTCTTTCACCTTTACCTATATTATGCCTCTAAACACATTGCTACCCCAACTCCACAACCTCTTTCTATTACTTCACCTGCTCCACTAGCTATGCCCCTATCTTCCCCACCATATATCCACCTATTACTACTTCACCTTCCTCATTGACTTCTATCTCCCCTCTAACACCCTCCAAGATAAAGTAAAAGAAAAAGTGTAGGACCTTTCCCCATCCACTTCTAAAAGTAGGCCTAAGAAACTTCCCCCACACTAAACCCAACCTACTAACCAACCCATATCTACCCTACCTATTTCCTAATATACCCCTACCAGATGTCCCAGACCTAATTTTCTTCAAACCCACCCCCTGACAAACCTCAAGACCAAGAAAATGATAAGAAATTTTTAAAATAAGGTTTTTCTTCTCCTATCTAGTATGTTTCCTCCCTCCTATTATCCCACAAACTCTTGATATTCCTCCTTCCCATAAACACATAAACTGACGTGATATCTATGTGATTTCTAGTTTAGGAATTGTTCTATAAACCCACAAACTCTATCTTAGGCATTGTCCTACCTCCATGACTACCAAACAAACAAAAATTTGAGCACAACCCTACCCCACCCTACCACCAACCTAAACCTAAACTAACACCTTCACTCCCTCTCTGATTTCTTAAACCTAAAATTTGATGCTACTATGGTCCCTCCTTTGTTGACCCTTATACCACACAATAGTAAAGAATCTTCATCTAATTTGTGTTAGGGTTAGCTAGGAGAAGATATCAATTAAATGCAAATAAAGATTAAATATAGGAAGGGAAATACATAGAAATAATAACAGCGAGAGACAAGTTTTAACGTGGTTCACCCAAACTCGAGCTACGTACACCAAATAGAGAGTCCAATATTATTATTTAGTAAATCAAACCGATTACAACCAATAATCCCTGTAACTCAATACTGCTGCAAATACTACAATACAATATCAACGAAAACCCTAACCCTTAGCCACTTTTATCAAGATTTTTATCAGTTACAAAACTAGGGTTTTTTTTAAAATGTCAGCTAATGAAAAATAACACCTGACACCTTTATAAAATAATAAAAAATCATGTGAGGTTTCAGGGGTGCTGCCCCTCGACCCCACTCTATATTACGATAGGGAGCACACCAAGGGTGCTGCCCTTGGACCCCGCAAGGGGCACTGCCCCTTGACCCCATCTTGGGGGCACTGCCCACAAACCCTTGCAAGGGGTGCTGCCCCTTGACCCCATAGGAATTGGGGGGGAAAACACACCAAGAAAAGTGGGGTAAATTTAACCTCCAAGTCTGATTAGGCTCCATATAACAACAGTTTGTATATATATGTATGTGACTTGTGTGCTTTATTGTGTGTACTTCCATTTTTAAGTGAACGTGTGTGTATGTTAGGAGCCATGACTTGCATCACTATTATAGTTTTTGTAATTGAATAATGTTGTTTTATTTTTAGATGATGTAGGCTATGGTGACACCTCCTGATGTTCATAGGGCAATGGAGTATGGTGTGTCCTCTGCAATTCGTAGCTCCATGCCTTTGACAGGGGTATGAGGCAGATTAGTAAATTTTAAATTACGTCCATTGTTGTAGTTGTTTATTTTTGAAAAATCAAATGATTATTGATTTGAAGTTTAACTTATATCTGGATGGTTTTTATAGGACATTACAATACCACATCCTGATCCTGGTACTAAGACAAATGAGGAGACATATTATATGGTAGCAGTAAGTGATAATTTTGTTAAATGTTTTATTTTTTATAATGCAATTTATATATATTAATGTCCATACTTTTTATTGTAATAGCTACAGATCCATGAACAACTAAATAGGAGGAGCATCCATCAAGTCCATAGTAGACCACCCTCATATGCAACTCCATCCCCTTAAAGATCAAGGGTTGCTCATGATCTATTCTCTTCACCAGACATAGGGGAATGACTTTTTGTTGTGTTCCTTTGTTGTATGCATGTATGGCATTTGTGGACATATATTTTGTATTGCATATAGTTGACATTGTGTACCTATATGGCATTCTTGTAATCCTATATATGGCTATTTTGTATATATGTTGTACTTATATCAATAGATATTGATGTATGCCTATATGGATATTTCATTAATACAAATCTTTTTTTATGTTGACGTCCATATTTGTATTATAATCCACGTTTCAATGGATATTTGTAGATGGTTTACTTCAAATATTTAAAGTCCAATTGTATTACATAGGATGTTTGTTGATCTAATAAGCCAGGTATTGTTATTCAAGTATCACCTAAACCTCATTCTGGAACTAAAAGATAAAAGTTGCATTTAACATAAAAATGAATCATCATGTTGAATATCAACACAAGATTGTATATTAAAGTCATAAAAGCTTGGGTTGTGTGTGGTGAATTTAATATAGTGGAAGTGGCATCAAACAAGTATGTTAATTTCTCCCCATGTAGACAACTAGTGAGATGGAAGCTTAGTCCTACATGCACAATAGATTGGGGCTTTCTTATCTTAATATTATATGATGTCACATTCACTCTCCATGGTATATGTGGAATAATCTCTACTTAGAATATGTAATGGTTTTCAAAGGGCTTGAATGACCATTTATGACATGTTTACTAGAATTTGGAGCCACATCCTCCTCATCAAACTAGCTAGATTGAATGGTGAAATAATACTATCAAGCATACATGCCACTTTATTCACATTTATGGGTGCTAGTTTGTGTATTTTCACTATTGTTCATACAAGGTCATGAACATAAAGCTCTATAATGTCACTTCTGAGTTGAAATAGCAACTATTTACATCCTCTCTACAACTACTTATGGCCAAGATTTACCACAACTAATGACATTGTTATGAATGTAAGATCTTGACAATTTGAGTTTCTAATATCAACTATTGCTCTATTGATCTTTAAACCTTGTGCTTTATGGATTGTCAATGCCCATGAATGATTTGTGCATTGATGGTTGATGATTTAAACCTTGTGCTACATGAATGGTTAATGCATTGATGTTGAAAGCAACCCAATTCATTAGGGTGAAAAATAAAAAGGATGATAATGCATGGAGAACATTTGCAGAAAGTGTTATCTTGATGTTCTAACGAATACTAATGACATTTCAAAGGCAAAAAGTTGTGACCCTTCGAATAGAAAAGACTATGACCCTTTTATAATGAAGGGTAGTGACCATGCATAGTGTATATGTGCCCAATTAGACATGTTGGCACTAATGGTTTGGCCCCACCAAGAACAAAAAAAAAGTAGCCTACCTTACAACTTTACACTACATGCTTTTGATGATTTTTAGGGCAGCAGAAAACCTTTCACCATAGGAAAATGCCTTAGAGATATAAAAAATTGGGAGAGGTTATTGTAGAGAGGTTCTATGTGATCGTGTTGCCTTAGATAGAATGTTTCTAAGTGTCATGGTTTCTGAGTAACAACTCATCAAAGATTGTTTCCATTTTGCACTTTGGACTCTTTAGGGATATCACTCGTACAATGTAGCTCGAACTATTTTGGCATGTTTCGATGTGAAAAAAGTCACTGCCTAGCCTAAATGTACCCATCCAGATGCATTGGAACTATCAGTTTGGTCACATTAGGAGTAGAACAAAAGTTATACCCCTTTGCCACTTTACACTACCTCCTTTTGATGATTTTTGGGGCAGTAGAAAACCTTTCACCACAGAAAATGCCTCATAGATATAAAAAATTGAGAGAGATTATTGTAGAGGGGTTCTATATGATCATGTTTCCTCAAATGGAATGTTCTAAGTGTCATGGTTTCTGAGTAACAGCTCGTCAAATATTGTTGCCTTTTTGCACTTTGGACTCTTTAGGGATATCATCGGTACAATGTAGCTCAAACTATTTTGGCATGTTTGTGTGTGAAAAAGAACCATAGATAGCCTAAAAGTACCCATCTAAATGCATTGGAACTATCAGTTTGGTCGCATTAAGAGTAGGACAAAAGTTACACCCCTTTGCAACTTTACACTACCTCTTTCTAATGATTTTAGGGCAGCAGAAAATATTTTGCCATGGGAAAACACCTTAGAGATACCAAAAACTGAGAGAGGTTATTGTAGAGGGGTTCTACATGATCATGTTTCCTCAGATGGAATGTTTCTAAGTGTGATGGTTTCCATGTAACAACTCATCAAAGATTTCTACATTTTTGCTCTTTGGACTCTTCAAGGATATCTCCGATACAATGTAGCTCGAACTGTTTTGGCATGTTTGGGTGTAAAATAGGACCATACCTAGCCTAAATGTACCCATCTAGATGCGTTGGAATTGTTTTCTTGATCGTATCAAGAGAAGGACGAAAGTTACACCCCTTTGCAACTTTACAGTACCTCCTAATAATTTTTGGGGCAGCAGAAAAGCTTTCACCACGGGCAAATGCCTTAGATATATATAAAACTGAGAGAGGTTATTGTAGATAAATTTTACATAATCACGTTTCCTTAGACAATGTTTCTATGTGTCATGGTTTTTGAGTAACAGCTTGTCAAAGATTGTTGCCTTTTTGCACTTTAGACTCTCCAGCGATATCATCGATACAATGTAGCCCAAACTATTTTAGCATGTTTGGGTGTGAAAAAATACCATGCCTATCCTAAATGTATCCATCTAGATGTGTTGGAACTATTGGTTTGGTCACATCAGCAGTAGGACAAAAGTACACCCCTTTGCAACTTTACACTACCTCCTTCTGACGATGTTTGGGCAGCAGAAAACCTTTCACCATGGGCAAACGCCTTAGAGATATCAAAAAATGATAGAGGTTATTGTAGAGGGCTTCTAAGTGATTGCATTTCTTTAGAAAAAATGTTTCTAAGTGTCATGGTTTTTGAGTAATAGCTCATCAAATATTGCCACCTTTTTGCACTTTGGACTTTTTAGGGATATTGCCGGTAGAATGTAGCTCAAACTGTTTCGGCATGTTTGGGTGTGAAACATGACCATTCCTAGCCTAAATGTACCCATTTGGACATGTTGGAACTATTGGTTTGGTTGCATTAGGAACATGATGAAAGTTATACCCCTTTCCAAATTTACACTACCTCCTTCGGATGATTTTTGGAGTAGTAGAAAATTTTTTACCACGGGCAAATGCCTCAAAGATATCAAAAACTGAGAGAGATTATTGTAGAGGGATTCTACATGATTACATTGCCTTAGATGGAATGTTTCTAAGTGTCATGGTTTCCAAGTAATAACTCATCAAAGATTGCTGCCTTTTTACACTTTGGACTCTTTAAGGATATCATCAGTATAGGTGTAAGGTATTAACTTAGATTTTAGAGAAAAGTAAAGACTAGGATTTTTAGGATCTTGAGGACTAAATAATGCTAAACACAATACAACCTAAGTGCTAAAGACCACATGAATAACATAGAAGATTATCTGAGATAGATTAAATAGAGAGTATAACACAAACAAAACTTACCAAACTAGGTCTTTAAAGATAATACACTTAGGGTTTAAACTAGATCTTTAAAGATAATACACTTAGGGTTTAAAACATAACTAATAACTTTAACTTCAAGTTTTGAATGTTTAAACCTCTACAGCTATGATATGAATGCTGTCACTATGACATCCTTTAGACTTCCAAAACTTCCAACAATAACCACAACTCATCAATCAACATCAACATGACCTTAACACCATATTTTGTGATCAACATCAACATCATGAGGACACTGAAGAAATATTTGACACATGAAGACACTTAGAACACTTAAGACATGGAGCACAAAGAAGCATTAAGACATGAACAAACTACTGTCATGAGGAAGAACCACAACCCAATCCAACTCCTGAAAGCATGACATGTTATGATGAAGAACCACAGCCAAATCCAATGATCCAATGGCATGAACCAATAACATAAGAAACTATGTCATGCTATTGTAACATGATAAACATGAATGTTATGAACTAACATCCAAACCCTATGACATCAATCTTGATATGACATGAGTGAACAAGATTAAGAAAAATAAGGATCAACTTCATCCATCACTTAGATCTAACTCCATGAAGAATAACATGATGATGATGCAAACATCAAATGTATACCATAGAAAAAAAATCAAACCAATCATGAGGCCTTCATTGCTCAAGTTCATATCACTACTTGAGTGAGATCTTCACTATTCAAGTTCATGCCTTGTCTTGAAGCACTACAACTCTGTGCATCACATCACATACTCTATGAAGAAGCAAGTGTATTTATATCACAAAACTCAACAACATATCCTAAAAGCATAATGGTATCATCAAACAATAGATAACCAATAGACCTACCGAATTATGCATTCCTTACTCAATTACTAACATCCAAGCACTTTGACATCAATGACAAACATATTCATTACAATATTCATTGTATATGTGTAAAAATGCAACAAATAAAAAAAGAAAAACATATGTAAACTTACAAATTAATGTGCATACTTACAAATCATTGTAACATGACTTTACAAAATCAATTTGAATACTTACAAATTTATGCAATGAACCATTCAGGTCTTCTCTACTCTTTATTATGTCAAGTATTGCCTCATGGTCAGACTCACGCACCTTCCACAAGGTCTTGTTCAAAGGTCTACCCTAAAATTGTATCAAATGAACATTGGATACAACAACAAGATTCAAGTATGAAGAATATTTTGATGTGCATCAAAGTCCTGAAATAATCAAACATTAACACTCTTATGTGGGTACCTTCTATGCCATGTTCCAGTAACAACCATTGAGCATGTAGGCTATTTGATGTTTTCTCCATCTATAACTAGGGCCTCCAATTTCTTTTTGGCCTCAATAGAAGGACATAAGTAATAATCTATTCCCTCTTTATTATCTTCATCTCTAATAGCTGCATAAACATGCCCGACAATTATATGTGCAACAAATTGGATGAAATTAGTCAACACTACAACGATAACATTAAGAATTTCAAAAACTATGCAAGTAGATATATTACCTAGTTGAACTACATTTGATATGCACGGTCAAGGTCAACTAATGATTCCATCTCTGTTAGTTCCAGTGTTCTCAGGGGTTGATATGTGTCAAGTGGGCTAAGATAACTTAAACTCCATTCGTCAACCCACTCCTTTGACTCGGACTCATTCCAGGCTTGAATTGTACATGAAGAACAAAAGCATGCCATCTTCTACATATGGATACTCCATTAACCTGCAATTGAGCTTCTAAAGGAGTGTAGCTCACTTGATCCTGTCAGTGTACAATAGTCCTCATATGGTGTAATGTTAGTATCATCTATCAACCAAAAAAATCTACAAATTGAAGACTTACCTTCATTACTTGGACCCATTGAAGGATTACACCACTTGACGATTGATTTTGCATATGTCAACTTTGCATTGTCTTTATACTGTAACTCTTCTCATGCTATGGCTCTTTTGATACATGGTCCTGCACCATCATGCTCCCCCTTTCCATGCTCAGCCTCACAAAAGTTCCACATATGTTGAAAACTTGTAATATTATGCCTCCTACTCAGCCAATAGAAATTCCACAGGTTCTTGAATTGTGATGCACAATTATCCAACCATATGATATGATGACTGAATGATATGCCCCTCCTAGCCAAATCATTGTAGAACACCTAAAAGAAACCTTGCATAGACTCCGTAGAATGTGTGTGATCATCACCAATATAAAAATGATACTCCCTTATGATTTTTCTGTCATCCTCTGTACTATCATTCACATGAATGAGTGTGATGTGCACAAATATAGAAACCTTTGTGGAGTTGTAATATTGTGATTGTACCTCACACTGTGGCTATAGACTATAGTTCTCTGCAAAGTCGATGACTGAAACAATGCTACCAACTAGAAATGTGTCCTTGCATGACTTGAAATTGTAAGTCTAACCATCAAGCTCTATGGGCATGTCTTGTATACTCATTCACTATACTATCACAAAATATAGACATAAACTGATACACCAGAATCTTTTGAATAACCAATTCACACCTCTTTTCTTCTTTACCATCTTTTGTATTGTATGCCGCTATTTTATACTTGTCAAACTCTACTAGTTCATTTCCAACCACATGTGTTATTTCCATATGTTCACGTATTGGCATATATTGCAAGCCATCGCAATGTTGACATGTGCCATCTAAGCATAATTTCTTGTAGAATATTTGATGTTCCTCTCTTTCACATAAAATTGTTGATATGAAGTCTCTTGAAGATGTTGGTGGGGCATGTATGCCACAATCCTGTAAAACATTGTTAGTATGCAAATCTAAACATATAGACCGATAAACATCAAAATGGTTAGAAAATTCAATATGTAATCTAAAACAAGTAGTGCATGTGTGATTTACCTTGGCATAGAAAGGTTTTAGCATTTCAAAATATCTTTGTCAAATTATATTTTGAGGATACATCTCTAGAAATTTACCAAATATTGTGTTTGAGTCATATCCAAAAAATGCTTTGGATGTGGGTCATGGTTCTGACTATTGATTCTGCTTTTTACAACATCCCTTTGATTTGGAGATACCCTTGTGTAATTATTCCAAAAGTCTTCAATTAGTGATCTTGATGCTTCAACAATTGGTTTATCTTTTCATGGTAGTCTCCCCGAGAACGCCCATAATTTATTGGCATTGGTGTCCTCAATTCTTTGGCGCCTTCCAATGGCTCTTGATAAAGTTTTCCTATTAATTCTCAATGCTTGACTCATCTTTCTAATGAGATGAGCTTTCCTCATTTGACTAATTACTATAGTCGATGTAATGACATGCCGTGTTTCATTACTATCTTTTGTGGATGCTCGGTGTTATCCATACTCTCATATGCACTCATTAGATTCTTGACAATAGATTTTTCACTTGAAGCCTCTAATGTTCACAACCCAAGAATCTTCATGATGGACCTATACTTTATACTTTGCATCATTTCAATGAATAGTTGACATCTTGCAGTCTCATTTAACTTTTCAAAGAACAATCTCTAAATCTTATGACCATATCTTCTACAAGTGCATTTTGGAATCTTACCCTCCATTGTCTACAAAATATTCTCATCAATATCAATCAAATACTTTGGCATTCTATGCAAAATTCTAGGTGGTGTTAAGATAGGTAAATTCATCTCAACATTAATAATTTCATCAATATTTAAATGAGATGGGCTAGATGGCATACCTTTGATAGAAGCTGGAATAGATGACATACCTTGAGGTTGAGGTGGGAATGATGGCATATGTCCTTCCTCACATGTGAGTGATGATGTACTCTCAACTTGAAATGTGGTAGATGGTGTCCCTATATGTTGACTTGTAGTAGAGGACATGTCTCTAACTACGGTATTCAAATCTCTCATAGCACAAAGATTTTGCATTCATTCCCTTTGTGTCACCAATGCCATATCTCTTTTTGATGGTTGTGATTCCTCTTCAATTGGTATGTCTTCATTTATCATGTCCAATTCCTCTTCTCATGAAGTTCCCTCATAGCCACTGCTTTCTTTTCATTCTTAGATTCTATCTATTCCTGTGTTGGTTTAATTCTTGATCGTTTCCTCAGCATGATGGAGAATTTATCTGCAACATGATAAAGAGACAAATACTAGTTCCTAAGAAAAGAATCCATACAAATAAATGAAATATATGTCATTCAACCCTTCATATAAAATGTACATACAATCATCATGTAGAAGAGTAAATGTTACTCAAACAAAATAGGTAAAAAGCATACAAAACATTATTGCACAATGTTATTGCAGCCATACAAAGTATTATGGTACAAAGTTCACTTCAGTCCTATGAGGATAAAGGGAAAGGAGAGTCACATTGAGGCTACAAGCAAAGACTACATGGGACTTCATGTTGACTATAAGGTTGAAGATGTGGGGGAGGCATTTACGCTAGTGGTGGATAGAGATCATCTCCTCACACATGAAGATTTAGGTTGTAGCCATGGGAGACAATTTAGGACACATGATACTTTTGATTGTCACTTGGAGACTTCTCGTGGGCTAGCACTTGTTGATAACCATCTAGTCATTAAAGAAGAGATGATTGAGACTGTGGGAGAGATCACATTAGGGCATGAGGTAAGGATTAATTTTCTGATGTGTGACATCAGTCCCTTATCTTCACATTATCATGTTATGACAACCAACAAGATTAGCCTTAAGGCTTATGATTTTCATAGAGACACTCATGTTGAACTTTACACTTTTTTGTGACTGAACTATCTTGAAACCCTATATCAATTCCATGGTAATGTGACTGATTTGTAGTATTTAACTTGGTACATTGTCATAGATATGGGAATGGAAACATTTGGTATAGAAGGTTTGTATGAACTATCAACATGAAGAATAATGTAGCATAGCATGGATAATGATTGGGTTAAGCCTATTGGGATTTACTTTTATGACCATGGCACCTATTCATTTGTATTCTAACTTGTTATGACAAGATAGTAGTATTTCATTATGCTTAAGGGATTGTATATTTATATGTTGTAAGGATTTATTCTTCTATAATTGGACATCACGATATGTTAAGATCTATTTAATTAATTATTGCACATACTTATTAAAGAGCCTAAGTCTAGAAAATATACATGGCACCATGTGAGATTGTAGGATGACCTTATGGGTTCTTGAGTAATAAAATCTAGAGATTTAACTTAAGACTATCTATGTAGGTTTAAAGGAAACACACATGATGGAATTTTGCATGAGTTCCTTTAGGTTGAATTTTATTAGATAGACATTAATGAATTTGTATTATAAGGTTCATTATGCAAAGGGACTTAACAATGATATCGTGATTGTGTCTATTTTAATTAATGTTGACCTTTGAGATATCTTTTATTATGCATACCATGAACTGATTTAAAACATAGTCTATTATAAGGACATTTCTGTGTGATGACTAATCTCTTTGGGTAGTAAGAACTATGATGAACTATGAATGCAAAATGTAAGACATGTATGCAAAATGTGGAAGCATAGACAAGGTAGATGAACTATAAATTCAAAAAAGTGAGACTGATATAAAGACAAAATATGTAAATCATACAATTGCTATAAACATGTATGATAAAGCATGATAAAGTAATTCAAATAGAATTAAGGAAAATGTAAAGAACATGCATGTAAAGACTTGACATACATAAAAAATAGAGATTCAAATGGAGAGATTACCCAATTATGTAGTGTTTTTCTCTTCTTGCATCAAACTCCTCAACAATTTGAGTTTTTCACCACTTGCTTCCTTTTCAACATTAAATTAAATAACACTCAAATAGAATTAGTAGCAACAATACTATTAACCAATCTATAATGTTAAATTCCTACAATTCAATCACAATTAACATTGTAACACTACAAAAATTGAAACTTGAATTGATATATATCAAATTCAATGTGAAAACTATGTTATTTCCATGTTCTTAAGTTGGCAAAGAAGACAAAGGTGGTGGAAAGTTCATGTGCAAAGGTGGTAGAATGTGAAAAATGTGCATGTGAACTTCCCAACAGTATGAAACCAATTTTTTATTAGAACACGTGCATAAACAGAAGAAAATTGAGTATGTGGGCCTGGAACATGGGGGTCCAAGCCTTTTTACCATTTGTATAGCAATCCAAAATATGCTCACATTATAACGCGAGCATGTTTTGGCCTGCTATAGAAAAATATATATTATTTATTTCTTCTATCTCTCACCTCTTTATCTCTCACCTATCTCTCCCCTCACCTCTCTACCTCTCCCCTCTCTATGTCTCTCAGTCACTCCTTGTCTCTTAGTCTCTAAACCCTAAACCCTATCCCTCAACCCTCAACCCTTAAACCTTAAAACCTAAAACCTATCCCTAAACCGTTTACCCTCAATAGTATATCTTAAACCCTAATCCCTTAACCCTCAGCCAAAAAGCCTCAACCCTCAATCCTTAAATATTCAACCCTAAACCCTATCCCTAATACATCTACCATTGACACTCTACATTAACCCTAATCCCTCGACCCTCAACCATATCCCTAAACCCTCAACCCTTAACCCTCAACCCTCAACCCTCAACCCTCAACCTTAAACCCTAATCTGTCAACCCTAAACCCTAATCTCTCAACCCTAAACCCTAAACCCTAAACCTTATCCCTAAACCCTCAACACTATACCTTAACCCTAATCCCTTGACCCTCAACCTTAATCCCTCAACCCTAAATGCTATCCCTAAAGCCTTAACCCTAAACCCTAATCCCTCAAGGTCTTAAACCCAAATCCCTTATCCCTAAACCCTAAACGCTATCCGTAAACCCTCAACCCTCAACCCTCAACCTTAAACCTCAATCCCTCAACCTTAAACCTTAATCCCACAACTCTAAACCCTAAACCCTAAACCCTAATCAATATTCCTATTCCTAAACCCTCAATCTTCGACACTATACCTTAAACCCTAATCCCTTATCCTGTAACACTCAACTCTAAACCCTAATCCATCAACCCTAAACCCTATCCCTAAACCCTAAACCCTCAACCCCCAACCTTAAACCCTAATCTCTCAACCCTAAACCCTAATCCATCAACCCTAAACCCTAAGCCCTATCCTTAAACCCTCAACCCACAAAACTATACCTTAAACCCTAATCCCTCAACCCTAAACCCTAAACCCTAAACCCTATCCCTAAAGCCTTAACCCTCAACACTATACCTTAAACCCTAATCCATCAATCCTCAACCCCAATCTCTAATCCCTAATCCCTCAACCCTAAACCCTAATCCTTTATCCCTAAACCCTAAATGTTATCCCTATTGCTAAACCCTCAACCCTCAACACTATACCTTAAACCCTAATCCCTTATCCCTAAACCCTAAACCCTATCCCTCAACCCTCAACCCTAAACCCTTGACACTATATCTTAAACCCTAATCCCTTAACCCTTAGCCCTAAAGCCTCAACCCTCAATCCTTAAACCTTCAACCCTAAACCTTATCCCTAATCCCTCTACCCTTGACAGTCTACCTTAACCCTGATCCCTCGACCGTCAACCCTATCCATAAACCCTAAACCCTATATCATCAACCCTTAACCATAAACCTTAAACCCTAATCCATCAACCCTAAACCCTAATCCCTCAACCCTAAACCCTAAACCCTATCCCTAAACCCTCAACCCTCAACACTGTACCTTAACCTTAATTCATCGACCCTTAACCCTAATCCCTCAACCCTAAATGCTATATGTAAAGCCTCAACCCTAAACCCTAATCCCTCAAGGTCCTAAACCCTAATCCCTTATCCCTAAACTCTAAACCCTATCCCTAAAGCCTCAACCCTCAACCCTCAACCTTAAACCTTAATCCCTCAACCCTAAACCTTAATCCATCAATCGTAAACCCTAATCCCTTATCGCTAAACCCTAAACCCTAATCCCTCAACCCTAAACCCTAAATGCTATCCATATTCCTAAACCCTCAACCCTCAACACTATACCTTAAACCCTAATTCCTTATCCCTAAACCCTCAACCCTAAACACTAATATCTCAACCCTAAACCCTATCCATAAACCCTCAACCCTCAACCTTAAACCCTAATCCCTCAACCCTAAACCCTAATCCCTCAATTCTAAACCCTAAACCCTATACCTGAACCCTAATCCCTCAACGTCAAACCCTAAACGCCATCCCTAAAGTGTCAACCCTCAACACTATACCTTAAACCCTAATCCCTCAACCCTCAACCCTAATCCCTAATCCCTCAATCCTAAACCCTAAGCCCTAATCCCTTATCCCTAAACCCTAAATGCTATCCCTATTCCTAAACCCTCAACCCTCGACACTATACCTTAAACCGTAATCCATTATCCCTAAACCATAAACCCTATCGCTCAACCCTCAACCCTTAAACCTTAAACACTAAACCTATCCTTAAACCCTCAACCCTTGACACTATATCTTAAACCCTAATCCCTTAACCCTCAGCCCTAAAGCCTCAACCGTCAACTCTCAACACTATACCTTAACCCTAATCCCTTGACCCTCAACCCCAATCCCTCAACCCTAAACGCTATCCCTAAAGCCTCAACCCTAAACCATTTATAGACACTTAAAAATGTCTTGGGCCTACGAATGATGTTTTCGCACATAATTCATCCAAATTTCATATCTTGCCATTAATTAAATAATTTTTAAAGTATTCAATTAATTCATTCCCTCTTATGCTTCTAATTAAATAAATTTCATTTATTTAATTATTTAGCTATCTTCTTCTGAATTCCTCTATAATTTAATAATTTAATTATTATTTAATTATTCATTTATCAAACACCCATATTCCCATTCTAATTTAAATAAATACCCACTTATTTAAATTATAGACCTTACCCTAATTGAATAAGGTCCCCCACTTATTTAATTAAATTCCCTCCACATTACCCACTCCTAACAAGAAATTGAATAAATTACCACAATTTATTTAGTTATAAAACATTTCCCACCTCACCATTTCCTCTAATTTAAATTACCTTTTGTCTTCATGTGGCTGGAAACTCTAAAACATTCTCAGCCCTTGATATTCCCTCCAAGTCAACTCTTCATCTTAGCCCTCCATTCACATTTCCTCTTCTATAAAACCACTTTTACCCTCTCATTTTCATCTCACCACTTATGAATTTGACTTCTGCCATTATCAACTATTTAGCTCACATCCCATTTATAGACCTACAAGTCTGAGTGCATTACAATAGCTTGGTTAGATAGCACCAATGGAGGAAATGCATTAGTCAATCTAGGGTTTCTAGCTTTCATGCATAGTTGATTAGATTCTAGGTTGATTAAGGGTTCTATTGCATAGTTAGAGCTTGAAATTACTATTTGCATGGTTGTAGCAGTATTTTTACCTGACTACAACTAGTGAACCTAATATGAATGGTCATAGAGTCTATGAATTTAGGGATTTAAATTTTGTAGGCCTGTGCAACGCAGAAGCTGATCAATGTTATGTTTGTGCTTCTTCATGCGATGCTTGAGCCATACGTCATGATGCCTACATCAAGTCTACAATGCATAAGATGGATTCTGCGATGCCTGCAACTATGTCTAGGGTACAACTTTATCATTTTGTTATTTAAAACCTAACCCAGTTCATTTTTTGAATGATTCTAATGCTCTATGTACCTTGCATTGCTTAAGCTTGCTGTAAAAATAGAAAGATTCAAATGGAAGAAATCACATTCAAATGATTGGGTCTGCTCTTGATTGGGTCTGCTCTTAAGACACATTTGCAAGGAGAACTCATTTTTGACCCCAAGTGGTACTTTCATCCAGTCTGCTATATAAATTAGGATAAGGTGAAAGCCAAGTTCAAACTGGTATTAGTGCTTACCGCACAGTGCTAGCTAAAAAGGAGGCATACCTTTGTGTATATTAAACTCCTAGTAGGGTTATTCAAAGCCTTTAGTGGATTGCTATACACTCATAAGGTACCAGTCCCCTGAATATTCACTATGAACCTTTGTTTAGTGGCCAAAAACCCTTTACTTGTCTGATGCAGGAGGTCAGAAGATAGACCTCTAGAGTTGTTCCACACTCTTGCAGTTTAAAGTAGAGCTAACAAACTTCTTGAGATCTTAGGGTCTTGAGGAGTTTGAAGCTTGGTGTGCCTGAGAAGTGAGTGTCGTGTAAGGGGGAGCTAGTGCCACCAAGCTTCTAAGTTATCCGCTTTGAATAAGTGCGGTTGGAGAAATCCAAGTGGGAACTAAGGAAGTATTGTTCTTGCCTACCCTAGGGATTGTGCTTGTCTTCTAAAGTGCTTTCAAAAATATTGTCACAAAAATGTCAAACAAACAAGAGACATAGCCACAAAAAACTAACTATTGTGTGCTTTCATGTCTAATGTGCTTTCTAATTTTTCACAAAACCATCAAACAAACCTAGAAAAAACTAATTTTTAGGCCTACTAAAACTGTAAAATGCATTTGCTAACTAGTACAATGCACGAGAAACTTTCTACAGTACATGAGACATAGTGAAATGCATCTACTAAATAGTACTATGCATAAGAAATACTGAAACACATCTGTTGAATAGAGAAATGCATAAGAAGCTTTCTGAAACACATAAGAAACAGTAAAACACATGTGCCCCACTCTACAACGCCTCTGAACATTTATGCAACGCATGCACCTATAAACAAATTGAAAATCTTAGGGGATCCTTAGAAACATCATTCTTCCAATCAAAATTCAACTGCAACCATTTCAAAAACATTTTAGACCTATTAGCGTTCATCTCTTTAGGACCCATTTGCAAACCAGTCATAATTTTCTTAGGTTTAGCTGCATATACAAGCCCATTTAGGATTAACTTCATTTACCATATCATTTAGGCAACCTTAGGATTTCAGCCTTAGACATCAATAGAGGATTCCAAAAATTAATCTTCCTAAGTTGAAACATAAGGAGAAACAATCAATGTGTGACTACCTCATAAGTACAAAATTGGACTAAGAGACCTTGGCATCATTCTCATTCAATTGATCATTTGAACCTAATGCTCACTTGACTAGTTTAGGTCCATATTTCAAAAGTGAATTCTCATACTCGCGAACTCACTTTAATCAAACCATTCCTCCTACATCAAAATTCCAAGGTCTTGATAAAACCAATTAGTAGTTTCAAAGTCATTAGTAGACAGTAGTATCCTATTAGAGATAAACTTTGTGAAGATTAAAATCATTAACATCTACTATAGTCTTAGGCATAATTCCCTTAGATAATTGCATCACCATAGTTGTATCCCCACAAAATATCCTAAGAAAATACAAATAGCATATCTTCATTCCTATTTTACATAAGGCACTTAGATCACATCCATTAGCATACACTCATTTTCAACCTTAGAAAAGACCAAAAATATCCTTGCATTTTCATCCTTAGTGTCATTACGTATCATTAGGACATTACATAGTGCATTTTCACCTTGCATTATCACCTTATTCAAAATATACCAAAAACATAGCATAAAAACATTACATTCACATCCTTAAGATAGAATCATTTTCCCACCATTCTTAAACTAGAAAGGTCTTTTATGGTTGAAACTGTTGATAACTAAGAGGGGGGGTGAATCAGTTATCTTAATTATTTCAGCTTTCTAAACTTTCTTAACTATTAATGCAACATTAATTCAAATAAGCAAACATGACCATGAAATGGAAATACACATGACACAATATTTTTGACGTGGAAACCCTGTTAAGGGAGAAAACCATGAGGTGATAATTAACCCAAGATTGTATTCTCTGTTAGAAGAATAGAAATACAAAATGGCACTTGCCAATTAGGGCTCACTATCTGAGCACACTGCTCACAAGAGGCTCACTGCCTACAATAGTTTATACAAGAAAATTAGATACTTGAACTGATGAGAAGCATCCACATATTATAAGGTTCAGTTTCGATTAAGCTCAATACACTGATCTGCTACACTTCATTCTTACTCTCTTAGGTGTTGTTGTCCTGTTACATTCCGGACCTGTCTTACTATCTTCGCACTGCTCTTCTTCTTTTATTCGCACAACACAATTCCTAACTCACACTCTTCTCATCAAAATCCATTATATATATATATATATATATATATATATATATCTGCACAAAGGATTTCATCCTCTTTCTGGTCGGCATCTGGAATAGTCAGTATTTCCCAAACTTTAGTCTGTTAGCTGAATCCTTGCTTTACCAAGTGATGCGGATCAAAGAGAGACTTATAGAAGTTATCTAACCAGTCAGCCAATCATGAATGATACCTTAAGAATCTTGATCACCATCAACATCTCATTTGGAATAATGTCTAAAGCTCTACCAGTAAGTTCTTCCTCTATCTGCTCTGCCAAACAGGACCCCAATACTTGAATGCTTATATCTCTTCACTCTTTCATCACTAAAGGCTCAAATCCTAGAATCTACCAGTCAAGGTATTCCTCTTGACTTCCCCAAGTCTGTACTTTCCAAAAATACTTCCTCTTAGAGATCCGGACCTAACTGTCGGACCTTGCCACAACACTCTGTTCTTGCTTATCGGACCACAACACTCTTCAATCTGACTTCTGGTATAGGTACACTATGTCCTACGGATGTGTGGGATGAACTTTGTTGCCATCAATGACAACAATCATGAAGCTCTAATGTGTCTCTTGCCAACAATCTCCCCCTTTGGCATTGATGGCAACATTTAGTGAAAAATGACTAAGTGTTATACTATACTCCCCCTTGGTTGATGCTCTCTGCTGATGTACACTTTTCTGGAGCTCCCCCTTAGCTAGATTCCACATTTTTCATTGTTCCTCACTCCCCCTTTGACATCAATGGCAAAGGGTAGGATCTGTGTACCAAAATACCAAAAATTCAACTATACTTAGCCGCATAAGTATACAAATAGGTTATACTTACATATACTGTAGTATGTCTGCAAAAGTTGTTTTCAACTGTACAACTTCTGTCGCCCAACTCTACTTCATCCTATCCAAAATTGAGATGTGACCACTCAACAGGAATGCAAAAGCTTCTACCCTCTTCAGATCTATCAGATCACTGGTCCAGTCTGTGGTTTGAGCATCATTTAGGGCCTCATGCATGGCCTCTAACTTAGGGATAATTATTCTTCTAAGTTCATTCAATCTACTTATTATATTTTTCTTCTACTTCTCAAGCTTCTTCATTTCATTTATGACTACAAAAGTTTGACATTCTTGATTTACTATGGAGGAGGATAGAGGATGAAAACTTTGAGATAAACTTAATAGTTTATCCTCTTGCTCTTTTACCTTCTTCTCAATGTCCTTGGTCAATTTAGGCCAGGATAAACAAAATTTGTAAATATCACCATTATCTTTGAGAGAATTTTCTAAGCTCTTTAACCCAATATTCATAACTCTCCTATCATTGGTTATTAACCCTTATAGTTCTGATAATCTTTTTACCAAAAACTCTTTCCAGACCTTATCTTCTGCTGACTTCTCTAATGAATCAAAATGTGTGCTAACACTATTTACAAGAGATTTGAGATTACCGGATGAGGAGGCTAAGGGATCCTTCTAGAAAGATGGCATGATCTTTTCCAGTACACCGGATGCAATGTCAATGATCTTGCAATCCTCCATGTGAGACTTTAGGAGTTTTTCTTTTGCTTTTACCGAAGTAAAGGATGCTAGCTTTATGGTTTGAACTGGGGAGAGGGAGTCAAATTTGAGCAGTCCTTGAAGAAGTTCTGGTTCATCAAATTCCATCATCTCCTTGGTTAGGAATTCTTCTACTGCTTCTGCTGTGTCTCTTGCCGGTGACAGGGTTTTGTCCTCTTCTGCAGCCTTACCACTGACATCTTCTTTTTGCTTCTCCTCTGCTTCTTGATTGATTACTTTTTCTTCTTCTTTAGATCTAAAATCTATAGGGGAAACCGGATGAAAGATATTTGCTTCTTTTTCTTCACCTGTCTCCTTTGCCTCTTCTGACATTTTCTTAGTGAATTCTTCTTTGTTATCTATTCCCAAGGGATCATCACCTAAATCCTCTACAACAAGAATATTGAATCTTTCATAGACATTCCGGAGGATTTCCTCTGTCTCTTTTGTCACCTTATCAATTTCTCCAAGCATGAGCTGATTCATTCTAGCCTTACTCTGGAACTCATCCTTGCAATCTTTGAAGATCATATCCATTTGTTTTGGAGTAATTGAGGGATAGAGCTAGATAGCTATCTGATCTCTAATCTCTAAGTCCTTAGCCTTGGCATTTTCTTTTCTCATATCAAGTTCCTTCTCTAAACTTTAAGGAATTAGAGAAATTATTTCAATAAATGCTTTATTGTATATGTTCAAGTATTTGACTGTGGCTTCCTCCAAGATCTTTTTATCTGCATCATTATATGCGTCATAGAATTGTGTTATTGGTTACAGGTTCCCATCCACAATAACTGCTTTAACCACATCATCTAATGATAGAGTAGGCTTTTCAACAAACTCTTATGTCTCTGCCTCCTTGGTTTTACTGGATGCTTTCTTCTTTTACTTCATCTTCTTGATCTCTTCATCATCCTTTTGACTGGCATACGATCTTGTGGCCTTGGTCTTAGTTCTCTTTTCTCCTTTATCAGATGATTTTGCTTCCGATTTTGATGCCTTTGTGCTCCTAGTAGTGGTAGGTGTAGAGGTCTTGGAGGATTTGGTTAGTGAGGGGACTTCCACCGGAGCACCTTCTTTCTCTATTTTTTCTTTCTCTTTCTCTGCCCTTTCTATCTTTTCTCTTTTTGCATCAAGAGTCTCCTTTTAAATCGCATGCTTCTTGGCAAACTCTTCAACTTCCCTCCTCACTTTTCTTTTTATTTCTGGTTGTCTTAGCTCCACATGGATTTTCACACTCAACTCTTCAAAGGTTCCAAACCTTTCTGCCTTAGGATCCTTTGGCTGACTTAGCATGTGTTGAACATGCAGCTCTACAATTTTCTCATCCACTTTATACCCCATAGGCATGATCCACACTGTTCTTGGTTCCACTACCTCCATTAGGTACTAATCCATTTCTACCATAAAGCATATTATATCTTTATATTTTCCAACTAAAGATTGGGGGATTCTCTCTCTTGCTTGCATCATGCTCAGAAAATTCTTGAAATAGCCCCAAAGAGTTGTATTCTGTGCCTTGGCATCACCAAGCCCATGTATATAATCTCTGATTTGAATGGCTACTGGTCTATCATTTTGCCATACCTAGCCACTGGATCTGGGAAGCTCATTCATGAAGTAGAAGAACAAACATAGTATCAACCCACCATACTTGAAGGAATTCTTCTTGTCCTTCTTGATCTTTTGTAGGTTTTCCATCAGTTGATTTAGAAGGAGTTCACAAAGATCATAATCTGCATTATTTCTCAACTTTTCATAAGTAGTGTATACAACAGTTCTGGATACTAAATTTTCCCTGCTAGAGTGATATCTTATATCCAATTATCATTGATGCAAATTTGATATCCAGATCAGTAATATCTTCAATTGCCATTGCTCTTTTATCAAATTTTGATCTAGTAGCTTCACTCACAGTTTGATTCTTGACAGATTTGAGAGCAAGTAACCCACCAGATGAGTGCAATCTGGTAACTGCCCTAATGGCATCTTTTGTGATCTTGAATGGTCCATTCAACCACATGAAGTTATCATGCACCCTACTCAAAACATACTGGACCCATTCATTTTTAGTAAAATAGGGGAAATGGATGCATTGTGCAAAATGCTTGTCCCGGATGACCTTGTACTGAGGTTTGAGTTCAAAGGAATCATCTAACAACTGTTTGTGGTAAATATCCATCATCTTTGATTCCCCAAATTATTCAATGCTCGCATGAATATATGCCCTAACATCTTCTACATGTAAAACCCCGTGCAGAATACTGGAGAATGCTCCTAAAGGATCCACTTCTAAGGATTTGTAGGGATGCTTTTTAAATTTAGGGTGCAGCCTATCATAAATCTTTACAACATTTGGTGTGCCCTTATTAAAAAGGATTCAAAAATAAATTTCAAGAACGGAAAATACCTCTTACGCCTTTAGGGTTTACGAAGTGAACTGAAAAGATCGCCGATTGAATTGAATTCTACAGTTGATCCTTGAGAGAGATGAAGCAAACTTGTTTGCAAAGCTCTTTTCTTCTTCTTCTTGAGTGTAAATGTACAAATGATGAGTGAATGAACCCTTTTATTTCTGAGAAGGAAAACCTAATTCCGCACTGCAATAAATGCGCAACTTGAGTCATTTCGGTTACCTTGTTCTTCTTAATCTGAGGCAGATCATTTTCAGATTACTGAGATACACTTAGAGTTATTCTTGGTGAAGAGTGACAATCTATCTTCATTTCCCTAATAATTTGATTTATCCACAGATCAAGATTCCATGATTTTGAATCAAGCCGGATCTAACTGTGAGAATCTTGTTTTTACCGGATGACTATTGAACCGGATCAATCTTGCCAGATTAGATTCTTCAAATCTTCTTGCGGATCTTTGAAAAGTTGACCAAGCCTTCTTATGATGTTTTCTCTAAGAACCCTTTAGTCCGCAACCTTTCATGTGCCAATTTTAGGCACCTAATTACTGGTTGGGGAAATTTGTTTTTCTTAGTGACTCCCCCTGAGCCAGAGCTCATCTATTCAATTATCGGAAGGATTATCAGCACCAGATTCTAGTGTGGATCCATCCCAAACATTCTTTGTACTTTTCTTTACCCAAATCTTGTTCATCTCACTTTTAACTTCATCTGCATTTACTTTTGCTTTTCCTTTGTCTTGATTTTGATTATGATGCACCGGACCCCTTTTGTCCTGGTTCTTGCTTCTACAGAATTTGGCAATATGACCGAATCTATTCCAGTTGTGGCAAACAACATTTCTTTGCATATTTGAATGAAATCCTCTTGATCTGCATTGATAAGGCATATTTCCCATTCTATTGGATGCAAAGCATCTACCATTGAATGAATTGTTCATTTGCATATTTCTACATTCTTGAGATTTGTGACCATACCTTTTGCAGTTGAAACACTATCCGAAGAAGGATGTATTAGTTTGATTTATTCTCTTTCTACACTGATTAGCTTTATGACCAAAGTTATTGCAGTTGTGGTAGTATCCATTGAAGGATGGATAGCTTTGAGCATTAGGTTGCCTTACCAGAGGTCTTCTAGGCCTATTCCTTGGATTTTCTGATCCAAAATTCTTCTGACCAGATCCAGAAATTTAACCTTTTTCATATCCCAAGACATGCTTGTCATCTAACCTCTTTTGGCTTTCAAGAAGAACTTCAAGTTGAGTAGAACTTATCTTGAATTTCTCTTTGTATTCATTTTACGTTTGAAGATCCCTTTTAAGAGTGTCAATTTGATCCTCAAGTTTTTCTTCATTATCTCTAGCATCTTCAAGATCTAATTCTAGATGCCTGATTATTCTATCCATTTTGTGGTAGTCTTCTGACTTCTCTTTAAGGGATTGTCTTAGATCATCTTCATTTTTTCTTTTCTCTTCAATTTCTTGGGTGAATTTCATAACTCCTGATTCCATTTCATGTCTTACCATAATGACTTATTTTGATAACTTTTCACATAACTTATTTTTCTCCTTCAGATCTTCATTTGTACCATTATCTTTACTTTGACTTGCCAATTGCTGAAGTAGATCTTTTCTCTTATTCATAGAGATAATTAGTTTCCCTTTTAGTTCATTTATGAAATCATCAGCCTGTTTGAGTCTTTCCTTCAATTCTCTGACTTCAGAGTTTTTTTGCTCAAGATCATCTAGGGCAGACTAAAGTTGTTCCCTCATACCATACACATCCATTTTAGTTCCCAGATCTTCCTCAAGCTGTTAGGCTCCTTTGGGAGGAACTTTCCTCTAATACCAATTGTTGATAACTGAGAAGAGGGGGGGTGAATCAGTTATCTTAATTATTTCATCTTTCTGAACTTTCTTAACTATTAATGCAACATTAATTCAAAAAAGCAAACATAACCATGAAATGGAAATACACATGACATAATATTTTAGACATGGAAACCCTGTTAAGGGAGAAAACCATGAGGTGATTAACCCAAGATTGTATTCTCTGTTAGAAGAATAGAAATACAAAATGGTACTTGCCAATTAGGGCACTGCCTGAGCACACTACTCACAAGAGGCTCACTGCCTACAATAGTTTATACAAGAAAATTAGATACTTGAACTGATGAGAAGCATCCACATATGATAAGGTTTAGTTCTGATTAAGCTCAATATATTGATTTGCTACACTTCATTCTTACTCTCTTAGGTGTTGCTGTCCTGTTACATTCCAGACCTATTTTACTATCTTCGCACTACTCTTCTACTTTTATTTGCACAACACAATTCCCAACTCACACTCTTCTCATTGAAATCCATTATATATATATATCTACACAAAGGATTTCATCCTCTTTCTAGTTGGCATTCAGAATAGTCAGTATTTCCTGAACTTTAGTCTGTCGGCTGAATCCTTGCTTTACCAAGTGATGCGGATCAAAGAGATACTTATAGAAGTCATCTAACCAGCCGGCCAATCATGAATGATACCTTAAGAATCTTGATCACCATCAACATCTCATCTGGAATAATGTCTGAAGCTCTGCCAGTAAGTTCTTCCTCTGTCTGCTCTGCCAAACAGGACCCCAATACTTGAATACTTATATCTCTTCATCTTTCATCACCAGAGGCTCAAATCCTAGAATCTACCAGTCAAGGTATTCCTCTTGACTTCCCCAAGTCTATACTTTCCAAAAGTACTTCCTCTTAGAGATTCAAACCTGACTATCAGACCTTGCCACAACACTCTGTTCTTGCTTACCAGACCACAACATTCTTCAATCTGACTTTCGGTATAGGTACACTATGTCTTGTGGATGTCTGGGATGAACTTTGTTGCCATCAATGACAACAATCATGAAGCTCCAATGTGTCTCTTGTCAATAGAAACATGGTTGCAAAGAAAAAGAAAGGGAGAAGAAACCTTAGAACAACCCCAAGATCCTCACACCGACACAATGAGATTTGGCACCCCTTGCAATGAACAACCCAAACAAAACATGGGGAACCCATTTGACAATCTCTTCTTGCAAGATGACAAACCTAGGTTTACACCTGAAGTCCTTGAGGTTGCATCACAAGACCCTAGAGTATTGAGGATCCTAGATGAAATGATTGTCATAGACCCACAAGGCTATCTTGTGCATCTCTTGCAAAATGGAACCAAACTTCCCAAAAGTGTTGACATAAATACACTTGTAGTAAGACCCGCTAATGCTATCATGACAGGCCAAGGTTATGCCTCATCCTCTAATAATCTTACAAATCAGACCCAAGAACATGTCAACATACCTTCAGGACAAACTTTGCATTAATCCATCACAATAAACATACCTCCCCCTTCTGAGGACAAAAACACAAATGTCATGACTCACACTTCAAATCCCTTCATTTTGTCAGCAAATCCTCAAGGTCAAGCTAAGAGAACATGAAGGATACACATCGTAACCTCGCAAGCCCAAACCTAAGGATTTAATACCACATCAAACTCAAACAAGAACTTTGGGTCCAATTGCAATACCAACACAAACAATCACAATGTCAACCCCCTCAACCAACATAACAACATAACTAGCCAAGGTTTGGGTGTGTTGTATGTCAACTCAAGCCCCATAGATCCACTTGGAACCAACAACAATGTGACTAATGCCTTATACATTCATTCCTTCCAATAAAAAGGGGATCCTAACATTTCATTTCAAAACCTCAACACCACAAGTATGTCGTACCATTACCAATACATCAACCCTCACATATCCTTCACAACCAACAACCAAAACCAAAACATGATACTATTACAAACTCACTACAACATGAACACCAACACCAACCCACTTGTTGGGAACATGGGAACTTATAACATGACAAATCCCTACTTAGAGACGATTGTAAACACTGCTAACACACTTGTCGAAGCCCTCACCCAAGAGTTGGACAAGCTAAAACAATAATTCTTGAGCTTACAAGTCTCAAGGACAAAGAAACCATAATCTATGGAGGACTTATGTCTATCTCCATTTGGCAAAAGCATTTACATGCCTCCTTTTCCCTCAAATTTCACTGCACCAAAGTTTAACAAATATAGGGGAAAGGGGAGTCATGTTGAACATGTATGTGAGTTCCATACTACTCATCTCAATCTTACCTATGATCATACCTACTTGATGAGTCTCTTCCCAAGAAGCCTCGTAGGCCAAGCTCTTGAGTGGTTCACACATCTCCCCACAAGGATACAAACATGGACTGAACTCATAGAAAAGTTCATATTGCAGTTTTCCTACAATATAGAGATGTATGTAAACATCGCCACGTTGTGCCAAATAAGACAAGAGAATGTAGAGACCTTTATCTCTTTCTTTCAAAGGTGGAGGGTCCTAGCAAGTAAATGCCCTTGTCACATTCTTAAGAATCAGCTAGTGCCCATCTTTGTAGAAGATCTCAATAAAGAGCTTATGCATCAATTACAAATCCATTACTGCACCTTCTTTGGAGAAGTGGTTGAGAAGGGGGCAGCCATTGAAAAAGATCTTATTTCCAAAGGCACAATAAAAATCTTTAATAAAAACCAAAATACCCAAAACATGCCCTACGACAAGAACAAGACTTGGGATCGTAATAAGAACATCACCAATGATGGGTGGTGGATGCCAAGGCATTCAAGGCTGGTCCCGTTATCATGCTCCAACCACCTCTCGCGACAAACAACCAACCATATGCACAACAACAACAACAACCACAACCATAACAGCAATCAGTAAACATGATTCAAAATAATCAAAGGAGACCACCTCCTAGGAATAACACACCCCAATGCAATTATACACCTTTGGCAGAACCAATTGAATTAGTTTTATAGAAGTTATTAGAAAATAACCTTAGCTAATTGCTAGAAATTTGACAATACGACCCATCATTTAAACCTTCATCATGGAATAACAACTTTTGTGATTACAATATAATCAAAGGTCATAAGACGTCAAACTATTACAAATTGAAAAACATCATTTAGGACTTCATTGACAGGGGTGTTATAGGCGTAGATCACCCAACTGGTTCCTCCAACACTGATCATACCATCTTTACTAACCCATTGCAAAATCACAGATCAAGAAAAGCCTCTACGTTAGGAACCAAACCACATGAGAGCGTTAACTACAATAACGTTGCTTATGACTATACCATTAATAGTATATGCACATACGATAACAACATTTCCATGATTACCATCAAAGTGCATCTAGAGTGTGTCATGACCACCTGAAAAGCTAAGATAACGCTGCAAAGCGCTGCCACCAACCCTACCAATACATCCATTTCACAACCCAAAGGCTAATATAACCTTTTGGACCATCTAAAAAAGACCCCAACTCAGATATCCATCTTTGAATTCCTCCACCTTTCACCTAAACATAAGGCCATTCTAGACAAAGCACTCCTAGAATCTTTCATTCCCACTGACCTAAATGTTAACCAATTCTAGGCCATGGTGGGATACTTCGCCACTATGAACAATGTGTCCTTCACATAACGTCATTACCTTAACAATGCCCCAATCACACCGACCCTCTCCATCTAGAAGTCTTTATCAATAAACATAAAATCTAACGAGTCTTGGTAGACGATGGAGCAAGATTGAACATCTGTCCTTTAAAATTGGTAATAACACTAGGCTACTATGAGGCTTGCATTGATCCAACCAAAATAATCATCATCAAGGCATATGACAATGTTGAGCACTTTTTTAGGGAGTCATCATGTTACCCATAAGGGTTGGACCCACCACACAGGATATTGTATTCCATGTCTTGGATATCGAGCTACCATACAACCTCATCCTTGGCCAACCATAGATCCATGCCATGAAGTTTGTCCCTTCCACCTACTATAAATGCATCAAATTCCCCTATAACAACATGGAAATCACCATCCCAGGTGATCCTGATGCCTTCCAATACTGTAGCCACCTAAGAGAGGTTCCCCAACATCAGGTGCCTATAAATAGGGGAATATCATCATTCACTTCATCCAGTTATGTTGACCCATCAGCATTATCCAAATCCACTACCACTTTCACTCTGCCAATCAACCCCAAAGTCCAAATCTAAGACAAAGGATGTGGCGAGTATAAGATGGAATGATCGTACTACATTTGAAAATTGTCTGCATCACCCAAGTCTCGAGGAAAGCCCAGCCTATTGGAATTAGGCCAGACAACTGAGAGGGGGGGTGAATCAGTTGTTCCCCAATATTAACCTTTCCCCTTTTTAATCTTCTTTCACAACTTGTAACTAGATTAATGATGCAAAACATTAAAGCATGAAACAATAACACATGAGTAGAAACACAATTAACACACTTGACACCAAGATTTTTAATGTGGAAACCCGATTAAGGGAAAATCATGGTGAGGGTTAACCCACAAGATTTGTACCCTGTTAAAAGTACTTGAAAATGGGAAGACACTTTCCTTTGGGTGCACTACCTAGAGCTCACTACTCAAAAGAGGCTCATTGTCTAAAGAATTTATGTTTAATACAGAAAGAATTAACTAAGAAATAGCATCTTCTTCATGCTTGATTCAGTCTCATGGAATGCTCATAAAACTTCTGCTCTTCTCCCAAATACTTCTTTCACTATCACTTCATCTTTTACTATTCTTGTTCCTTTGCTCCTCCTCTTGTTTTCTCTGCCTCTGATCCTTTCTTCAAATTTGATTATTTTGAACAAGGATGATTTTCCACAACTCAACTACACGCCTTTATATGCTTCATTAACCTTGGAATACACATCAAGGTTAGCACTCCGAACATCTGATTTAATGTAAATCACTAAGCTATCGACCAAACATAACTAGGACTCAAATCTTCCTTAATTAATATGCCATGCTCCATAGAATTGCTTTTAGATCATCTGCAATATGCTAGAATCATTCGATCAGCCAAGACTGGGAAAAACAACAATAGCAAGAAGAAAATCTTCCAACTACGAGCTCGGTCTTCAATGCGAACCTCCAACAAAGTAGGCATATGATCTAGAGACCTCCACAAGCACATTGAATTTAACAAAGACATTTGCACTCCTCCAAATCATCAGAATCACTTGCACCTTCTCCTAGAACCTCAAGAACACTGTCTGTTATGACTGTCACACTAGAAAGATTGCTTACGGACCTCTAAACCATGAACCACTTGAGTTGATGATACACACTAACTTCCCAAACATACCTCTAGAACCATAGATCATAATATTTCAATGTGGAGCAATTTGGAATGATTAACTGTCACTCTATCTCTTCTAAACACAGCAAAACCTGGTTCAACTAAGATGGCCATATCTTCTTCAAATCTTCATGCAAACCTCTCAAAACTTAACTAGAGCTACTTTAGACAATCCTCTACACAGCCATATGGTTCGTATACATTGATCTTCATTAATTTTCTCAATATCCTCAACATTCTTGTCTCCTAAACAGGTAACAAAGTAGGATAAAGTTGACACTAATGGCAATACCGATTAGGCACATATTTGCAACAATCTCCCCCTTTGTCATTGATGGCAACACATGATGTGAAAAAATGATTCAACCATCAAGACAATAATTTCTCCCCCTTTCTCTTATCACTTTTGTAACTACTTTCTTCACTGTTTCCCCTTTCATCAGCAACTATTTTTTCACATGAATTCTCTCCCCCTTTGACATCGATGGTAAAGGGCACATATTTACAATCTTTTCTTCCCCTTTTTGTTTCATACTGATCTCAAAATTTGCATACTGACTACTCCCCCTGAGTAGTATCTCCTTAACATCAATCCGGATCACAAGATATGACTATGAATTCCATTGGACTAATGCACCCTAGTGCATCTTAGTTCTGATTAGGAGGGGTAATAACCCCTAACTTCTCTCTGAGATAATCAAAAGTATCCTTAGGTAGAGTCTTGGTGAAAGTATCTACAATTTGATCCTTTGAAGAGACAAACTCCCATTTGACTTCATTCTCATTAACCTTCTCTCTCAAAAAGTGAAACTTGATTGATATGTTCTTTGTCTTTGATGCAACACCAGATTCTTTGAGATGCTTATTACACTTGAATTATCATAGAAGATTGTGACAGGCTCCTCAAACATAATTCTGATGTCCTTCAGCATTTGCTTTATCCACAGAACTTGAGTACAATTGTTTTCTACTACTATATACTTTGCCTCTACTGTAGATAGGGATATTGCCTCCTTTTTTCTCAACCAAGAAACCAATTTACTTCCCAAGAAGAATACACCACCACTAGTACTTTTTCTATCATCCACATCTCCTACCCAATCAACATCTGTATATGCATGAAGAGTGAAGTCATTATCTTTTGGATACCATAAGCCATAATCAAGTGTCCCTTTGAGATATCTAAAAATTCTCTTAATTGCTACATGGGATTCTCTAGGATTAGCTTAAAATCTAGCAACAAGTCCAACTACATTCATGATATCAAGTTTGGTCTGAGTCAGATAGAGCAGTCCTCCAATCATTGATCTATACCTTTTTTGATTTGCCTTAAGGGAGTCAGCATCCTTACTCAGCTTACATCCAGTTACCATGGGTATACCCACTGGCTTTAAATCTTCCATTCTAAACTTTTTCAACAATTCTCTCACATACTTAAATTGAGATATGAAGATACCTTTATCTGACCGAATGATCTGCAAACCTAAGAAGAAATTGATTTCACCATACATGGACATCTCAAATTCACTATGCATCTGATCGGCAAAGTTTTTGCACATACTCTCATTTCCACCAAAGATAATATCATCAACAATCAGAATGTGCTCATGATCAATCTTGAAGTAAAGATTATTGTCAGCAGTGCCTTTACTATATCCTAGCTTTAGCAGATACTTATCTAATCTTGCATACCAGGCTCTTGGGGCTTGTTTGAATCCATACAATGCTTTCCTCAACCTGTAGACTATATCTCTCTAATCAGACAACTAAAATCCTTCTGGTTGCTCAATGTAGACTTCTTCTTATAATTCTCCATTTTGGAATGCTAACTTGACATCCATATGATAGACCTTGAAATCTTTATAAGAAACAAATGCAAGAAATAATCTGACTGCCTCTATTCTTGCCACTAGAGCAAAACTTTCTTCAAAATCAATTCCTTCCACTTGAGAATATCCTTTGCAGACCAACCTTGCTTTGTTTCTTACAACTTCACCATCTTCATTTAGTTTATTCTGAAAGACCCATTTTGTTCAAATCACATTTTTATCTTTAGGTCTAGGAACAAGATCCCAAGTGTGATTCTTTTTAATTTGCATTAATTCTTCTTCCATGGCTTTTACCCAATTTTCATCATTGCAAGCTTCATTTACTAAATTTGATTCAATCTTTGAAATCAAACAAATTTCCTCTTGATCTTTAGCAATTCTTTTCCTAGGTTGAACACCTTTATATCTATCTCCTATGATTTGATCTTTATGATGATTCAATCTTACATACCTAGGAGTTTTGGGATTTATTTGAACCTCTGTTTCTTGAGCTTGTTCTTCAACATTTGTACAAACCTCTTGAGTCACTGGATTTTCTAGATCAATCTGAATCTGATTCTAGGTTTAAACTTGTGTTCCTTGACTTTGATTTTCATCTTGATCATCTAATTCATATCCAAAAGACCTGGAATGTCCTTCTTTGCTCTCATCAACTCTAACATTTGCACTTTCAATAATCTTTTTCAATCTTTTTTTAAAGCACCAGTATGCCTTCCTTTGAGTAGAGTAACCTAGAAATATCCCTTCATCACTTCTTTCTTCAAACTTGCCTAGATCCTCATCTCTTTTGATATAGCACTTACTACTAAAACTCTAAAGTATCTCATAGTAGGAGGATGACCAAACCATAGTTCATAAGGGGTCTTACCGGAATTGCCTTTGATCTGCACCCAATTGAGAGAGTAGACAACAGTACTAACAGCTTCTCTCCAATATACTTGTGGAACATTTGCTTCCATCATCATAGTCCTGGTAGCTTCTTGAATGCTCTGGTTCTTTCTTTCCATGACTCCATTTTTCTAAGGAGTCCTAGGAGAAAATCACTATCTTTTTATTCCATGCTTTTCACATAATGTATCAAACTCACCGAAGGTAAAATCTCCACCTCTGTCGGATCTCATACGCTTTATTTTTTCACCAATCTCATTTTCCACCATAACCGTGAACACCTTGAACTTGTCAACAGCTTCTGATTTTTCTTTCAAAAAGGCTACCCACATCATCCGAGAGTAATCATCAATCAGCAACATAAAATATCTGTCTCCTTGCACACTCTTAATTCTAGCAGGGCCACATGGATCAGTATGCACAAGTTCTAGCCATCCACTTGAAAATTGTTTTTTACCCTTGAATGAAATTTTATTCTATTTACCCAATTGACATTCTCTACACATGCTATCAGCAGGTTTCACAAATTTTGGAAGATCTCTCATAGCCTGAGTAGAACTTATCTTAACAATCTTATCAAAATTCACATGACACATTCTCCTATGCCATAACCAACTCTGATCAATCTGAGAAATTAAATAACTTTTTCTAGAACTACTTAAATGAAATATGTTACATCTAGTTTGAGTACCAAATGCAATTTTAGTTCTGGAGCTTTCCAAGATTCTACATTTTCAATCCTTGAATTGGAGATCATAACCCTTGTCAACCAACTATCAAACACTAAGAAGATTATACTTCAATCCTTCCACATACAGAACATCATTAGTGTTATTCTTACCATCAAAAGAGATGGATCCTCTGCCATGGATTCTACCAGTTGAGTTGTCTCCAAATTTCACAATTCCACCTTCCTATTTTTCAAAGCTTACAAACTTACTTTTATCACTAGTCATATGATGAGAACATCCACTATCAATTACCCATTCATCTTTTTTTACAACCTGAGCAGCCAAGGCACTTTCCACATTTGCACAACTAGTAGATTCAATAGGCACCGGATCTTCTTCTTTGATAGCAATGAATACCCAATCATTTTTAGTGGAACCTCCATGATTAGATTCATCATCTGTGACTCCTTCTTCACTAGCTTCTTAGACATAGTAGCATTTCTTCTGAACTCTAGGTCTGTTAGGGTTTGTCCTTGAACCCTTCTCTAGACACCTTGAGGCAAAATGACCAATCTTATTACAAGCAAAAAATTTGAATGGCGACTTTCCTTCATACTTACTAAATCCTCTTGGCAATCTTTTGGCAAAAAGGGCTTCAAGTTCATTGAACTCAGTTTCATCACCTTCAAGATCCTTCATTGTCCTGTCAAATTTGTTAGATCTTTTTAAATAACTTTAACCCAGATCATATTTTTATTTTCCATGAATACTAGCTTGAAATGCAGATTCAGACTTAGGAAGAGAATCACCAAACTCACTCATTTCAAATGCTAAAAGTTTACCAACTAACGAATCCCTTGTAACAGCTGTCACAATCCTGATTTCTTCAATTGAAGCAACTTTATGCTTGTAGGCCAAAGGTAAGAATATGAGCACTTTGGCAACAATTTCTAATTCTTCCGATTTTCCACTAGCACACCTTATACCACTTACAAGTTCATTCATTCTTACTTATCAACAGTAGGCATCTCCCATACATTGCAAATGACACTACTGTTACTAAATTTTGTTCACACTAAATTTAGTTAGACCTAAGTGTAGTTGTTTCAGTAGGAATAAATGAAAACTTTAAAGTTATTGCATTTAATGAATAATTGATCTCTTGACAAAACAAGAGATAGATATTTAGTTGTCAAGATAACCCATCAGTCCAATCAGGACTGATGAATCAGGATGTCAAGGAATCAATCATTCAAGAAGTACAGTTGATCTAACATAATATTATCTTTCAGGAGTTATAAGACAGATTATTCAATTGATCATATTTGAAAGAAAGAAAGAAAGATATTTATTTAAACTGTCATTTCATGTCATATTTGGAACATACATTCAGTATTTGTTACTTTACCCTATGCATTGATTAAAAAATAAATATACATACATCAAATGCATAAGATAAATTAATTGATCATGTTTTAAGAGAAGTGTTCACATGTGTCCCACACAAGTCGTGGGAGTAACTGAACTAAGCAATGCAAACATATGCAAGCTATACATCTGATGATAAAAGAAAAAAGGAAGAACACATGATAAAACTAAATATCCATCATTGCCTGAGCAAGTAGGTTGTTGAGCTAGTTGACAATTGATGACAGTCCTCATCTTCAACTCCAGTTGTATTAGTTGAACCTGCAAAAAATTGGGGAAGGTCTTGTAAGAGCTTCAGATATTTAATGTTATCATATGCTTTTGTCAAGTAGTTATATCAACTTGTCACATCATGCATATCATATGAAGGATCAAATCAAACATGTGCCATAAATTAGAATATCATGAAGAGGATCAATCAACTCCATCAGGTATGTTTTTATGCTAACTTGTTTGTTCACTGTGCAGGTATAGGACAAGTAATGTTGCTGATTTGAAGACATTTAAACATGTGGAGAAAATATGGCTCCCATAAGGGTTGAGCCCACCATGTTTTCTTTGCTATTAATTTGAAAAGGAATATTAGAATAAGACAGGATGCATCATTCAAAATTATATCATGCATCATTAAAACAACTTGTAGACAAGTGTGTCATCATAATCATGAAAAGGAGCATTTGCTCCTATAAACTATGTTCACATTGATTGAAGTTGATTAAAACAAATTAGATAAGTTCAGAGTGCCTGAGTCAACTTGACAGAGTGCATAAAACATAAATACAGCCATGAAAGGTACTTTTCTTATTCATATCATCATTAAGATGCCTTATTGATATCATATTTCATGTCACAGTTCATAAAATCAGACTTGAGAAATGACAGAAGTATGGAGATAAGTTGGAGGACAGAATCAGATAAATGTATCATGGACTCAGACAATCATGAATGAAGGAGTTACATCATGTAAAAGATCAAATGAATGCTTTAGGTTCAGATTATATCAATTACAGGTGTATCATCATACATGACAAATGATAAGCATCTTACAGGTGGTAGACAAAAGAGATCAAACATCTAATACAATACCATGATTAAGAAAAGAAAGAGATATATGCTACAATAATACCTTTGACTGATACAAGTTAAGTATTCCTTGTTCATACATTATAGTTCTTGATTGGTACAGTGAAGAGAAAAGAAAAAGATATATGATATGCAGACATAGTACAAGAGGATCTAAGTGCCAAAAAGAGAAGTAAAAGATCAGTATAATGAAGAGCATCTGATAGTTGATAGGTTTTAGGCCAAAGAAGAGTAAATGACAAACTAAATTCCATGCTTAGGAAAGTGAAATAGTATAACAAGCTACATGATCTTTTTGAAGAAAAAGAATGCATAGTATGCTACAGAAAATAACATTTATTATTGCTCAGAAATGTCCAAATACAATTGAAGAAGCTTGTAGAATTAAGAAGCAAATTTCTAGAAAAAATAAAAAGTAATTTCTGTGTTTTAAAATTTGAAACCCTAATTTCAGTTTTGAAGAAATGTCTTATTTCATGTATAGAAATGAAGGGAAGATGCACATAAAAGAGATTAGATTCCATGACTGTTATAATGGAGTTTTCATATAGAAGAAAATGCAAATGCTTGAAAAAATGAAACCCTAATGCCATTTTTATGCTTACAGTGAAAGAAACAAATACAAAAATGTTTTTCTACTATGGCCGTGATAGAAAGAAGCTATATCAAAGATACCCATCATTCAAAAAGAAACCCTAACACATTGTTGCAAAAGAAAGATAAAGAATGGTGCTATAGTGTGTCTCTATCAAGGTCATGCTAGAAAATGGCAATTATATACATTCTTGTAGAAAACTTTATCAAGTTTCGAAACCCTCTTTCATTTTGCAAATACTATCAAAAGAGAAAGATATTAAGTATTTTTTTCCATAGATGTGACACATAATGCATTTGCTGTGCAAGATTAAGTGAAACCCTCATTTCAAAGTTAGGAAACTTTCAAGTTTTGCATCAGAGAACCAAGAAAATGCTAAAGAATGCATTCATTAGCACAATCGTTGCAAAGGAGGAGACATTCTCTTTTAAAATCAAGTACCCATATCATTTTTTTTTACAAAGAAAGCTTGAATTTTTTAGGTCAAAATGATCAAAGTGTCTATAGAAGGAAATGAGAAGGCTCATTTTTAAAGTTGCACAAGAGAGGAAATAGCATGGCCGTCACCTCCTTGTGAGGATTTTTGTCAAATTTTGCCACATTTGCAGAGTAAACACACAGAAGAAAGATAAAGAATGGTGTCAAAAGAATATAATAGAAGAAAGAGCATGTATGGCCATGGCCATTCAAGGTCAAAGAGATATAGAAAATGATAAACAAATGCCATTCAAACTCAAAGACACCATATTGACCAGTCTCTGTTGTCTTCTTCTCATTCAAGAAATGCAAAGAAATTGACCTCAGAGAGCCAAGGAGAAGCCGAGAGAACCATAAAAACCTAATTCCCATGGAAGAGTTACAAAGTAGCCGAAGAACAAAGAACACAAATGAAAATTAGATAGCTTTCAGGGTTCGTATCACTATTTTGTTTGATTATTTCTTCTCACTCTCTCATTTTTGACTTTGCAAATACACATAATTACCTCATCCAAATAACATCGCGGTCAACACATGCAATTGATGTTCCCTAGTAATCACTGAGTGGAGAGCCCGACAACATTTCTCATTTTGTTTGATTTTTATAAAGTCAAAGGTGGGTAGTATTATCAGTGAGTAAGGTTTATGCCTTTGAAACATTTCTAAACCTTTACTTGCAATGTTGCTGACTCATAGTGAAGTCAAAGTGCCTTATGATTATGCATGTGGTCGAGAGTCAAATGACCTCCCACTTATGCATTGATTATTGTTTCAACTCCTTATATGACTCAAATATATAAGAGAGGTCAATGTAAAGAACATTTGAAGACATAAGATGCATGCATAGGTAATGGCATAATGAGGAAGGTTAACTTGGACATGTAATAATTGTATAGGCAGTGAGGTGGCTGTTCGCAAGGCATGGAGATAGGGATGAGGTGGCAAAGTATCGACACATGGGTAATGCAATTTAAGGGTTAGAGCCATGGTGCCAAGCCTTCAAGGCTTTGATATTTTTTTTGCAAAGTACATAGTAATGTGTTCATCATTTTTATGATTTTTATAGAAAATCAATTCAGATATCTTGTAAAATATTTTGGCAAAATTATGAGCCAGATATTATTTTTATTTTTGCAAAAAAATCATATCAAATGGGATATTAATTAAATTTCCTCAACATTGTAAAGTTAGTTTTACAAAAATCATTGATAAGTTGCTTTTAAAACTTAACTATTTTTAGGAAATTTATAGGCTAATAAAACAAATCAAATATTCCCTTTCAATTTGTTTTATTTAGAGTCATATAGGACAAAATTTGGAGCTTTCATGAGCAGAGAAAAGCAGCTTTATGGTGGGACCACATAAGAGGGCAGTTTTACAGCTTTATTTTTGGGTTTTATGAGTAGCTCAAAAATTGACTTGGAGTATATTTCTAGGAGCTTTTTCTAGCTTTCAGGAGGGGAATCTTTCACAGCATATATCTCAATTTTTTCTTCCTTTTAAGGGGTTCTAGTTTTAGTTTTCAGTTTCAGAGATCAAAGTGAAGAGAGACAGAGTCTTCCTCTCACATCGAGAGTGTTGTACTCATTTATTTTCATTGTGTTCATTATTCCTTCAGTTATTAAGTAGCAGCTTTCCTTCATTTTTTGTCTAAGTATTTGCAAGTTGATTTGATGTCACATTGTGATTAAAATTATCCTTTTCTTTGTCTTAGCTTGTGATTTCCTCGTGCAAAAATCTTGTTTAATTCAAGTTTCATGTTGTGTTTTCCAAACCTTCATGTGAAATTTTTATGAGTTAAATAAGTAGAGTGTTGTGAGGGTTAGAATTCAATAACCTATTTGTGAGTAAGATATGTTAAGTAATTCCATCTTCAAGTTAATTAGGATTTATTTCTTTTAGTATATCTTTCTATCCTTTTTCCCTGCCAGTTATTAGTTTAGGAAATCATAAGGAGAACTAGCTCACTCTGGAGATTCATTCTCATTATAGGAGACCCACATTTAGGAATGATTCCATGTTTCAATAGGTAGCTAAGTTTTTTTTGAACTTAGCAAGGGTGCATACTTGATTGACAACAACTGCATGTGCATCTTCCATAGAGTGTAATTTGTTCCATCAAATCTCATACTGCCTTTCTTGTAAGTTGGCATTCTGGATCTCCTCAAGTGGTCAAGCTTCTTTTAGAGGAACTTGGCTCTGATACCAATTGTTGGAATTAGGATAGACAACTGAGAGGGGTGGGTGAATTAGTTGTTCCACAATATTAATCTTTTCCCTTTTCAATCTTCTTTCACAACTTACAAATAGATTAATGATGTAAACATTAAAGCATGAAAAAATAACACATAACTAGAAACATAATTAACACACTTGACACCAAGATTTTAAACATGGAAACATGGTTAAGGGAAAACCATGGTGGGGGTTAACCCACAAGATTTGTACCCTGTTAAAAGTACTTGAAAATGGGAAGGCACTTGCCTTTGTGTGCACTACCCAGATCTCACTGCTCAAAAGAGGCTCGCTGCAGATCATAATATTTCAATGCGAATCAATTCGGATAGATTAACTATCACTCTATCTTTTCTAAACACAACAAAACCTAGTTCAACTTAGATGGCCATATCTTCTTCAAATCTTCATGTGGACCTCTCAAAACTTAACTGGAGCTACTTTAGAGAATGCTCTACATAGCCATATGGTTCGCATACATTGATCTTGATTAATTTTCTCAATATCCTCAACATTCCAATCTTTTAAACATGCAACAAAGTAGGATACAATTGACACTAATGGCAACAAGGATATGTTGACATCAATGACAACACTGATTAGGCACATATTTGCAAACACAACCCTAGTTTGCTGAAGCAAACTCTCTTAGCTGGTCCCACCACATTCACAAAGTGGGACGAACTCAATAAGGAAGATGTCTGTGAAGACATATCCACATGGATCTATAAGGAAGAAGAAGAATAGGTCGAACACATCAAATTTCTTGTAGAACAATATGGTAAAGGATATGAATTTGTCAAAAAATAAGGATATGATGGGCATAGTGGACTTGGACCCAATGGAAATGGATGAACGAAGCCTCTTCATCCAACAATGTGGCCACATAATAAAGGGTTAGGATACACCTCCCAAATGGACAAGGCTCCACATACTAAGTTACTTCTAAGAGGGGAGACAAGTACTTCTAGAGAAGTTGAGACATCAAGGGACCCGCCTGAACCTGAGCTCGAATCACCCACATTCAACTCACCCAAATCATCCACACCTTACCTCCCCAAAGGGGCCGCATGGATCAGTATCTTTTGGGATCCTGATAACACTTCCATTTGCACCCTAACTCCCATGACCATGAGTTATCTAAACACCAATGATGGCTTACCCTTAGTCCATCCCGAGCTAGTTGAGTAGGACCAACAAGATCCACCTAGCTTAGATTTATTCAAGAAGAACGAAGCGATAGCTGAGTTCATGGGACTTTGTGAAGGTTTACCTCTTGGGGATCATAAAGTTGGTTACATCATGGACTTGGACAAATCTGCATACTTTGGAGAATCTACTTCGCCCTCTAGTCACAAAAGTGAAAATAAAAAAGAAAAAATAGGTCTCTAGGTGAAAACCAAAAGGTGCCCTTAGATCATTCAAAAGTAAAAATAAAGGACATATTTGGGGGTTGAAACCTCCCTAAGGCACCCAAGGATGGAGGGTTGGAGGTGTTGCCTATCACACAAGAGAAATCACCACTATTAGTAGAGACAACTATTGAAACCAACCTTGACACCGAAGAAGCACCCAAGATTATTCACTTTGTTGAGTCACTCACAAAAAAGTAAAAGCCTGAATTCAGAGATTTCTTCTTGGAATGACAAATCAACTTTGCCTGGTCATATGATGATATGCCTGGACTTGACCCACAGTTTGTCTTATATCACCTACCACTACTGGCAAACACCAAACCCGTCAAGCAAAAACTATGAAAGATGCACCCACATATTATATTACTAGTGAAAGCAGAACTGAAAAAGCTCCTTGATGTTGGCTTCATTGGGCCAACTGATTATCTAGAGTGGGTATCTAATAGTCTACCAGTCATGAAACCCAATGGCTAGATCAGAATATGTGAAGACTTTTGTGACTTGAACAAGGCATGTCCGAAAGATAATTTTCTATTACTAAACATAGACATAATTGTCGACTTGACAACCAGATTCGAAATGCTCTCATTAATGGATGGCTTCTTAGGATATAATTAGATATGCATAGCACTAGAGGATCAACATAAAACAACTTTCACATGTCCTTGGGGCACATACTGTCGGATCATCATGCCCTTCGGTCTCAAAAATGCAGGTGCTACATACCAGAGGGCAATCACAACTATATTTCACGACTATATGCATACATGTATGGAAGATTATGTTGACGACCTACTAACCAAATCAGTCACTAGAAACTCTCATCTGGATATGTTGGATAAAATCTTCAAACACCTGGAAGAATACAATGTTAGATTAAATCCTAAGAAATGTGTGTTTGGTGTTACATCAGGCAAATTACTGGGCTACATTGTTTCACACCAAGGGGTACAAGTCGACCCCACCAAAGTGAAAACAATAATGGAAATGCCTCCACCCACTACCCTAAAAGAGTTGCGCAGCTTACAAGGAAAGCTATAATCCATTCGGAGGTTTATTACATAACTCGCCGACAAATGTCAACCTTTTCAACACTTACTCTGCTAAGGGGTACCATTTGTGTGGATAGAATGGTGTAAAGAAGCCTTTCAAAAGATCAAAGACTATTTGTTGTCACCACCAGTTGTCAAGCCTCTGATACTAAGAAAGCTTCTTGTATTGTACATATCAACAACTAATTCAGCATTGGGGGCATTATTGGCACATAATGACAAGGAAGGAAAAGAAAGGGTAATCTATTACGTCAGTTGAACCTTAGTGGGATATGAACTAAACTATAGTCCTATCGAATGCACCTACCTTGCCATAGTTTTTGCTAGTCAAAAGCTGCAACATTACATGTTGAATCATAAGACAAAGCTGATTGCTAAGATTGACTTGTTGGGGTAAGGTGCCATTAACCTTGTAAATCCCAATATTATATTTATTCCATTTATTATTTGTAATTTGTAATTACCCATAAGGGATGTACAAGTTTCACCGGTAGAAGTAAAAATTATTTACTGTCCACAGTAATTACAAAGTTACTGCACGGTAAGTCCCTGAGTTACCAGCGGTAGTTATGGGATGTCATTTACTATGGTAAATGGTAATTGGTCAAAGTGGGGTGCACATCTGGAGGAATAATCTATTCTTAGTGTTATGACACACATCATAGATGTTGTAAGAAGGTGTAAGAGATTCTATGACAACCGTAAGTTGTCATAAGAATCTATGACACTAATAATAGCATATGACACATCATAAGATGTTGTAAGTGGCTATTTTTGGCCCCAAGGCGTTCAATCTTGCATGGGTACAATTTTCCAAGTGTAGGATGCATGTATGATAGCATTTATGACCCTGTAAGAGCCTATTCTTGGCCATGGACGCCCAAGGTTGTATTGTTGACTCTTGACAAGTGTAATGGTCTTGTAAGAAGCCATTTAATTTCTTGAGGTTGTGTAAATCCTATATAAACCATAGCATAGTAGATGAGATGCATATAATAGTTTATAGGTACCCAGGTTCTGCCATAGTGAAGGTTGGAGGACAGAGGAAGTGAATGTATTTGTAATCTCCTTTTGTGAAGATAATACAACTTGGCCTCTTTTCTTAGTGGATTTTTTTACCTGAAAAGGTTTTCTCCACATTAAACACTTGTGTTATGTGCTTCATTTTGTTTCTGGTATATTTATGTATTGTGGGTTTATGTTTTGATTACAATCTCCATTGTTAATGCATACTTAAAAGATTGCTAAAATTTATTCGAATCAGATTTCCATTGAAGTAGTGTTGCTTTCATTTCTAACATTTGGTATCAGAGCCTGGCCAACTTTGACTCTTGGGTGGTAGTGTGGAAGCTGTAGCTGCAGTGGGAGATTTGGTTGCATTTGTTTTACAGATATTGTGTTGTTATTATGGCTGCACCCACTGTTGCATCAACCTCTTGATTAAACATTAAGAAGTTCAATGGAACAGGGTATGAGTTGTGGAAGATGAAAATGGAAGATTTGTTGGAAGAAATAAACCAATGGTTGTCTGTCCAAAAAGAGAAGAAACCTGATGATGTCTCTCAAGATGAGTGGGATAGACTGGATAAGAAGGCACATGGAACCATCCACTTGTGTCTTTCAGACTCTATCTTGTTGAATGTCACAAAGGAAGAAACTGTATACAAGTTGCGAAAATGGTTGGGTGAGATCTATCAAGCCAAGAGTATGGTAAATAAACTTTATTTAAAAAGAAAATTGTTTTCAATGAAAATGTGAGAAGGTGAATTAGTTGCAGAGCATTTAAATTCTTTTAATTTTTTAGTGAGTCAGCTTGATTCAGTAGATGTTGAGGTTAGTGAGGAAGATAAATGTATCTTACTTCTATGTTCTTTACCTAAGTCTTGGGAGAATGTTATCCTTGCTATCTCTACTAACCTTGCAAATCTAAAGTTGGATGCTCTTGTTTTAGTGCTACTATCACAAGAATTGAGGAAGAAGAGTTCAGATAGTTCAGGGGATGCTCTAAGTGTCATGGGAAGGTCTAAGGAAAGGGAACCTAAAGGAGATCAAAAAAGGGATAAGGACAAGTCCAAGGGCTAGTCTAAGACTCCTAGTAAAAAGAACAGAGTTCAGTGTTGGAATTGTAGTAAAAGGGGACATGTGAAGGAGTGTAGAAATCCCAAGAAACAGTGGGAGAGTGCTTCAGAAAAGTCCTCAAATGTAGGTGAAAAAAATTTACTTTCTACATGTAATCTTGTTTCTAATGATCACTGGTTGGTTGACAAAGGATGCTCATTTCATATGACCCCGCATAAGGAATGGTTCTCTACATATGAAGAATATGATGGGGGTAATATCTACCTTGGTGACAACTCTACATATCCAATTGTCAGGAAAGGAAAGGTATTGTTTTTTTTCAGTGATGGGAGGATTAAAACCCTCCCTGGTGTTTTGCATGTTCCTGAATTAGCTAGAAATCTGATTTTAGTTTTGAAGTTGAATGATTTGGGAATGCATGTGACATTTGACAAGCATGCTTGCAGATTGGTGAGAGGGAACTTGGTGGTAGTGAAAGCGAAGAGATTCAGAAATTTGTTTAAGGTTGAAGCCACTATAGTTTGTATGCCTCCTATGTATGTGAGGCCACTACTAAAAATACATGTATGTTGTGGCACCGCAGATTGGGCAACACAAGTAATAATGTACTGAAAAACTATTAAGAATAAAGAATTGTTAAATGGTTTCTCTTATTCTGATGAGCACTTTGATTTCTGTGAGCATTGTGTGTTTGGTAAACAAAATAGAATATCATTTCCTTCAGGAAGCAATAGAGCAAAAGAGAAATTAGAAATTATTCATATGGATGTGTTTGGACCTGTGGATAATGAATCTATTGGAAAATCTCATTTTTTTGTAACCTTCATTGATGACGTATCCAGATTTACATGGATTTATTTTATGAAGCATAAATATGAAGTTTTCACTAAGTTTAAGGAATTCAAAGTCTTAGTAGAGAACCAATCAGGTTTAAGGATAAAAATATTAAGATTTGACAATGAAGGGGAATATTTCTCTAAGGAATTTGATGAGTTTTACAAGCATGCAGGTATAATCAGACTATAGTAGAATGGTGTTGCAGAAAGCATGAACCAAACAATTATGGAAAGGGCCAGAAGTATGCTTAGTGATGCATAGTTGGATAAATGCTTTTGGGCAAATGCTATGTGTACTGCTTGCTACTTGATAAATAGATTTCCTTGTAAGGCTCTTGATTTGACACCTTATGAAGTGTGGATAGGTAAAAAACCTTCTATTTCACATTTAAGGGTTTTTGGTTGTGAGGCTTTTGTTCATGTGCCTAAGGAAAAGTGATCTAAGTTGGATCCAAAGGCTGAAAAGTGTACATTCATTAGATATGGTGATAATGTCAAAGGTTATAAGCTTTAGAATCCACTAACCTGCAAGATTATCTTTTCTAGAGATGTTATTTTTAGGGAACTTAGAGTTATTTTTGAAACTAAGAAGCCAACAGAAAAAGATGAAAAGGTAATGAAGGTGCACTTTGTTTTAAAGCATCAAGATGCACCTCAGGAAGAACAGAACGATGGATTAGGGGGTAAAGAAGAAGAAGAAGATTTGAGTAGTTCTGATGAAGATGAATCTATTGTTATAGAAGAAGTTGTTGCAGATGATCATGCAGAAGAACAAGTAGAGTCTCTTACTCCACCCTTGAGGAGATCCACAAGACAACGAAATCTAGTTGGCAGGTATAGCCCACTAGATTTTCGTTGTGTATATGCTTTATTGAGTACTAACGATGAACCTATATCCTACAGGGAAGCTATTTTTGCAGATGATAGTGAGTCTTGGCAGCTAGCCATGCAAGAGGAGATGATGGCTTTGGAATCTAATAACACCTGGGATCTTGTTCATTTGCCCAAAGGAAGAAAGGTCATAGGATGTAAGTGAATCTTCAAGAAGAAGTTTGGAGCAGACGGGTCATTGGAGAAATACAAGGCTAAACTGGTAGCCAAGGACTACTCCTAGAGAGAGGGAGTTGATTTTGGTGAGATATTATCTCTTGTTTGTAAATTGACTTCTATTAGATTTATCGTATCCATTTTTGTAGCTTATGATTGGGAGATTGAGAAAATGGATGTTAAGACTGTGTTTTTGAATGGAGATCTTAAAGAAGAAATTTATATGCAACAGCCTATAGGTTTTGAGGTAAAAGGAAAAGAACATTGGGTTTGTAGGGTAAAGATGTCTCTTTATGGTTTGAAATAGTCCCCCGGAATGTGGTATCAAAAGTTTGATTCATTTGTTTTGAAATTGCGTTTTGTTAGAAGTGAGGAGGATCATTGTGTTTGCATTCATTGTGTTGATGATTCTATATTGGTTATTGCTTTGTATGTTGATGGCATATTTTTTAGCAATACTAAGGGTATGGTCAGTGAGCTTAAATCGCAACTTTCAAGTGCATTTGAGATGAAGGTTCTTGGTGCTGCAAGGTATATTTTGGGAATGGAGATTAGGAGGGATAGAGTTAACAAAAATATTTGGTTATCACAAAGTAAGTATGTGAATACTATTTTGTAGAGGTTTAGTTTACAGGACTGTAACCCAGTTAGAGTTCCTTTACCCATTGGTACTAAGATTTCATTAGATATGTGTCCAAAGACTAAGGATGATCTTGAGGATATGTCTAATGTGCCATATGCTAGTGCTGTAGGGAGTTTGATGTATGCAATGGTTTGCACTAGACCAAATATTGCCCAAGTAGTGGAAGTTTTGAGCAAATTTATGTCTAACCCTAGTAGACAGCATTGGAACTATGCGAAGAGGGTGTTTAAATATCTTGCAGGTATTCTTAATCATTGTTTGGTTTATTCGGATACTGATAGTGCTGATAAATCTTTGGACATATAGGGTTTTGTTGATGTAGATTGGGCAGGTGACTTAAACAGTCGAAGGTCCACTAGTGGCTATGTGTTTACTCTGTTTGGAGGTGCAGTGAGTTGGATTAGTAAGAGGCAGCCCATAGTTGCTTTGTCCACCACAGAAGCAGAGTATATCGCTGCAACTCATGTCTCTAAGGAGGCAATTTGGTTGAGGAGATTGTGTATAGGTATTGGTTTTGATTGCAGGATCATTCAGATTGGTTGTGATAGCCAAAGTGCTATCTATTTGGACAAGAATCCCATGTATCATGCTCAAACTAAGCATGTTGATGTTTAGTATCACTTTGTTTGAGAGTTGGTTGCAAATGGAGAGATTCATTGACCAAACCTATGAGCATAGAGAAGCTTGTGTGGTGCAGAGAGGGTATGGGCCTTGTTTCTAGTGCCTGATTAATTTTCATTTGATTTACAATGTATAATGTCAAGTGGGAGAATGTTGGGATAAGGTGCCATTAACCTTGTAAATCCCAATATTGTATTTATTCTATTTATTATTTGTAATTTGTAAATACCCATAAGAGATGTACAAGTTTCATAGAAGTAAAAATTATTTACTGTCCACAGTAATTACAGAGTTACTACACGGTAAGTCCTGAGTTACCGATGGTAGTTACAGGATGTCATTTTCTATGGTAAATGGTAATTGGTCAAAGTGGGGTGCACATGTGGAGGAATAATTTATTCTTAGTGATATGAAGCACGTCATAGCTGTTGTAAGAAGGTGTAAGAGATTCTATGACAACTGTAAGTTGTCATAAGAATCTATGACACTAATAATAGCATATGATGCGTCATAAGATGTTGTAAGTGGTTATTTTTGGCCCCAAGGTGTTCAATCTTGCATGGGCACATTTTTCCAAGTGTAGGATGCATGTATGACAACATTTATGACCTCGTAAGAGCCTATTCTTGGCCATGGATGCCCAAGGTTGTATTGTTGACTCTTGACAAGTGTTATGGGCTTGTAAGAATCCATTTAATGTCTTGAGGTTGTGTAAATTCTATATAAACCATAGCATAGTAGATGAGATGCATATAACAGTTTACAAGTACCCAGGTTCTACCGGAGTGAAGGTTGGAGGATAGAGGAAGTGAATGTATTTGTAATCTCCTTTTGTGAAGATAATACAACTTGGCCTCTTTTCTTGGTGGAGTTTGTTTACCTAAAAGGGTTTTCTCCACATTAAACACTTGTGGTATGTGCTTCATTTTGCTTCTGGTATATTTCTGTATTGTGGGTTAATGTTTTGATTACAATCTCCATTGTTAATGCACACTTAAAAGATTGCTAAAATTTATTCAAATCAGATTTCCATTGAAGTAGTGTTGCTTTCATTTCTAACATGACCCACTAAAGTACTTCTTCAATAAAGTAGCTCTGACAAGATGACTAGACAAATGGGTTATGGTATTGATTGAATTTGATATAGAATATGTTTACATAAAAGCAATCAAAGGACAAGTGATCACAGACTAGCTCACAAAAGTACCTACACCAGCAGATCATCTTATGGTTATCGATTTCCCTAATGAGTCAATATTCACAGTAGATGTACCCAAAATCTGGACACTATTCTTTGATGGATCATGTACAAATCATGGTTCAGGCGTGGTTATTCTATTTATTACTCCCTAAGGTATTTTGAATTGCTTTCCCTTGCATGAATAACATAGTAGAGTACGAAGCATTTCTCACAGGACTCTGAACAACTATCAACTAGAAAATCAAAACATTACAAGTGTTTGGCCACTTACAATTAGTCATCAAACTAGTCAACAATGAGTATGACACCAAAGATGAAAAGCTCATACCTATAAAAGAATGCTGGATAGCTTTAGGCTCTATTTTGATATAGTTTTCTTTGATTAGATTCCCAGGGTCAAGAATCAAGCAATTGACGTAATTGCAACAATTGGACCTCTCCTAGATATCTAAAGTAATGTAACTTAGTTCAAGTTCTTGGTGGACCAGCTAGTGGTCTCCACCTTTAATATCCCAAAATCTGAGTTAGTTTGCAAAATTGTTGGTCCCACGTCACTCTGGTACCATGACATTTACACCTACTTACATAACCACACCCTACCCACTGACCTCTCATCCAACCAATGCAAATCCTTCATCTATTAAGCTGCCAAATATGCTATCAATGGTGACACCCTTTATCACCGAGGCTTTGATAATACCCTCCTAAGATGTCTCGACATTAAATAAGCACAAAAAACCCTATGAGAAGTACATGAGGGTATATGCGGAGCTCACTCGAGTGGTCCTACCCTTGCAAAGAAGATCATACAAGCTAGTTATTACAGGCCTACCATGGAAAATGATGCCTATCATTTCACAAAGAAGTATAGATAGTGCTAGATACATGGGGATCTTATGCATGCACTAGCTCAGGACCTGCAATGACTAACATCTCCATGGCCTTTCTCTCAATGGGGACTCAACCTCGTGGGTAAAATCCACCCCACCTCTACCAATAGGGATAAATTCATTCTCATAGCCACCGAATATTTCACAAAATCGATTGAAGCCATTCCTACATGACATACATTACTGGAAAACAAATCACCAAGTTTATCCTCAACTACACATATGCCAGTATGGTGTCCACAATTCATTGTGATGAACAATGGCCACCCATTCAAAAACTAGGATGTCTATGAACTTTGTGAAAAAATCCACATTCAACACCACTTCGCCACTCTGGAATGGTCAATCTAAGGCATCAAATAAAACCATCATAAAAATACTCAAAAAGACTATCAATGACGCTGGTTGTGACTAGCATATCTAGCTTAACCCTGCCCTCTGGGCTTACTGCACCAGCATCCACATGCCCATAGGAGCCACCCCATATTCCTTGGTTTATGGATTAGAAGCTATCCTACCCATAGAGGTTGAGTTTCCCTCCTTCAGAGTGTCACTGCAGTAGTTGGTTGATGATGAAGAATATAGAGCATCTCATCTATAGGAATTGGAGTTGCTAGATGAAAGGAAACAAACCACCTTAACCCATTTATAGGCATATAAGAATCATCTCCACCATAGCTACAACAAAAGTGTCCAAGTTTGACATTTCAACATTGGAGACCTGGTTTTAAAAGCAAATCCTAAAAATCAGATGGAACAAGAAAAGCCAGGAAAGTTTGATCCAAGTTGGCTAGGGACTTATGTCATTACTGCAGCCTATGGGTTTGGCACAAATCAGCTAGCTACTCCTAAAGGTGAGTTGTTACTAGAAACCATTAACAGCATGCACCTTCGGCGATATTATACTTAAAAAATAAAATAAAATAAACCAAGAAAAAAGCAAAAAAATAGTAAAGAGAAATAATTCGTCCAAAAGTGAAAACCACTTTGGTGACACTTTGGATAAGTACCATGGTGAAAACCTAGAAAACACATGCCATGTGTAGTAGATCTATGCTCCATCGCTACCATCACTCGATTCCATCCTTCGCAACAAATCCTGCCCACTTCGTATCATACTCCACATCCCACATCCACCATGAATCACACCGTTTCTCCCATGGCCTAGAAATAAATTAGCATTTCATGTCTTCACATCCCCCTCACCTCGCCTTCATCTTAACATTATCATCCACTTGACTAGGGGCAATTCTTGATCCTGAAATTGCTATTGGAGAACACCTATGCTCAAAAATTTAAAAACATTCAAATATTCTCAAAAATCTAAAAACATCCAAATATTCTCCAAAAACCCAAAAAACATTCAAATATTCTCAAAAATCCAAAAACATCCAGATATCATCCAAAATCACAAAAAAACGTATAGTCAGCCAAAAAATCCCAAGTGATAAACAATGTAAACCAATAAACTAAACTATGATGCCTCTGAGCTTTCATGTAGGCAAGGCCATCTCTGATTTACCCCTGAGTCATTCCCCTTAGGTCCTAGGTCAAACCAAGTCCACCCTTGTCAAACTACATTGCCTTTGAGCTTTCATGTAGGCAAGGCCATCTTCAATGCACCCCCAAGGCATTCCCATAGGTTTTACATCACACAATCTGCATGGTCGAACTACATCGCCTCTAAGATTTCACATAGGCAAGGCCATCTCTGATGTGCCCCCAAGGCATTCCCCTTAGGTCCTAGGTCAAACCAAGTCCACCCTTGTCAAACTATATTACCTCTTAGATTTCATGTAGGCAAGGCCATCTTCGATGCACCCCTGAGGCACTAGGTCAGCCCCTTAGGCCTTGTCGCGTCAAAACCCCATAATAAGTTGTCCTTTCGTGAGATGGACACTTTGAGAAGATGAAACAATCAAATCTTTTACAAGATGACAAACATCCAAACAATCAAACAAGACAGTCAAACAACACAACCAACACATCGTCTCTCATCATTTCCACGGTAATGATCGCACATCACTAAGACCAACAACACATCTCAATCATGTGTCTGACAACAGGCATGTGATATAGTCGAAACTAGGATTTACGCCTTAGACGACATATCTCATCTTCTAGACACCATCATTCCTCATAAGTCAATCATTTTGCCAACTTGCGACACTCTCAAAACTAAACCATATATCTTATACGAGATGTCCTATTCCTATCATCTTCCTTATATAGGAGGTCGCATTGCTGAAACTAGACTCAACGTCTTATACGACATGCTTCTTATCCTAAAACTAGGCATCATTCAACCTATCATAATTACTCAGACAAGTACATGTACACTCAGTAAATGACCAAATGGTTGTTGGCTCTGTCTCATTCTTCATTTTGGATTGTTTTCTGTGATCTCGTTCCTAAGCTTCTCAAGGCAGTCCTTACATGATGAAGAGAAGAAAGGAAGGGGCAAGATCTCTTTTCTTTGATTTCTATTTGCAGTTTGTCTTAGCAAAATTACTGGGGCAACTAAGTTCCTTTTGTGTGATGAGGATACTACTAGGTGTGAATCAACATATCCTATGCATTAGAATGGCTAGATACTTCCATGTATCAAGACTTATTGACCTAAAGTTTTCTCATCACATGATCTGACAAGGTGCCTTAGTGACTTAGCTTGAGCCTAGCAATCCTCATCTATTTTTGTGCTTGTTTCCCAAGGATTGCACTTTGTACCTTGGTTACACTATGCCATGGCATTTGTTGTCCTTTGATACAATAAGCACTATGATGATACACAGTAACTACATTAAAGAAGCTCAAAATCTATCACAGAAAAGTCTAAATCCACTCTTCTCGAACAAATTCTTCATCCCTCATCCACTTCTTCATCTTTCCCTCACCTTTTCTTCCAGTCTTCTTCCATCCTACTGTGACACACCAAAAAATAGCATTAGATCATATAACCTGCATACACACACAAGTTAGTCCATCATACAACATCATCATCATAATCATCATAATAAGTCATCATTATCATAATCACCATAATAAGTTATCATTATCATAATCATGATCATCCTCATTTGCTTAAAACCATGCATATAACACATAAACATCATAAGCATCATAACATCTAGAACTGCATTCTCATGAATCACAAATCATAACACATAGCATCATAATCATAATCAGATCATATGCATATAAGAAATAACAAGATCGATCAGAATAGGTCCATCTCATATATATATATATATATATATATCACATCCAAAATGTGTCATAGTACAATCCGAATAAATCTATATGTGTCAAAAGTGGAGCTCGCAGGCTCAATCATATGCCAAGAGCAAGTAGGCTCGATCAAAATAAATGTCTACATTAGGAATATCAAAATATCATAGCTAAATCCCACTGGCCCTATGGGAGGACCCATGTCCTCTCATCTACCCCTCAACCCAGATGGCCTAGCATACAGAGAAGACCACCTCTATGAATGCCTAACACTATTATGTGATCTATGAGAGTGGAATTGGCTATTGCTCCTGCTCTGAAAACTAGGAGCCCTCTGGTTTGCTAGCACTAAACTCTCATAGAGGCCCTTGTAATACTAAGTCTCCTATGCTGACCTAACCAAAGCCTATGCAAAATCTGCTGATGGTCCACTCAGCGTAGCTCTGAGATCAATGCTCTACTGCTCTACCCTCTATGCCCTGATCATGACCATATCTCTCTCAGCCGTCCTCTGAACAAGCTAGCCCTCTACCTCCTACACACACTGTCACATGACATCTAGCTAATCTTGTAAATCTACTAACTACCCATCCACATCCCCTCCTCACACATCCTTCTTCCCCTCCTCTGCCTTGTCATCCTCGATCTCCATAATCGGTACCTCCTGCTCCCTGATCTGCTCCTCCTCATCAACCTCCTCCTCCTCATTCTCCTCCTCCTCCTCAGTCTCCTCCATCTCCTCTCCCCCACTTACATCCTCCATAGGTACATCCTCCTCTCCCTCCCCCACCTACATCTCTCCTCCAACTACAGCCACCTATCCTACCACCTACTCTCCCTCCTCCTAAATAGGGGCAAGTGTATAGCACCCTACCCTGTCCATCTCTCCCTCTACCTGCTTCTTCTCTACCTCGACCCCCTCAGTCCCTACCTCCACCACCACTTCCTACTCCATCATCATCTCCTCCACCTCCACTCCCAACACCATTGCCTCTACCTCTACCTCTATCTCCGCCTCGCCCTCTAAACTGGCATCTCAGCCCTCGACCCAACCACTCCACTGGTGCTAGCACTTTAGGATGCAGATAAGGAATACGCATGTGTGTGTCCCACCAAGCATCATATGCTAGAGTCATGCTTGGATCTGCGACATCACCATACTCCCACTACAATGACTATAATCCTGGAATCTCATCTATAGCAGTCTAAACTAGAATCATCGGCCCCCACACTGGAATCTCCTATGTAGCACAAATAAACTCTTCAATACCGACTGGCTCATCCTACCGCTCCCCAAACTACTTGAGTACCCAAGATGGAAGATGACACTCTATAATATGTTGCACCTGAATAGTCTGACCAATCAGATATCGAGTATGCCAACAATATGGTAGCTTATCATCATCCTCAGTCCACCTAGGGCAATCCCTATATGGCATCCAAGTGAATGTGTCCATGTGATTGATAGCATGCCACTAGTAGCCAACGTCACCCATCTGAACTTGAGGAAGTGCCCTATTATAACAAAAAAAATAAGGAAACTCCTCCAATATATCTCAATCCATAGGTGGCCTGTATACCACAATATGCTCCCATGCCCATATCATAAGTAAGGTCACACCACAATTGATCGACTGCTCACCCCAGTATACAATGTTATGTAACTAGTGGTATAACTGTTCTAGGAGGCCAGGTCCCCATGCATAGAAAGTAGTATCTACCATCATCCCCTCTAGCATCTCCCCCTAGCCAACTAGAAATCCATGGCCACGTCGATCTAAGCATACAAGATCACTGATGCAGGTGCATATTGAAAGGAAGCTAGGTGTACGGAAATTGCTTCCTACACTAATCTAATGATGGGAGAAAAGTACAAATTCAATTTTATCTTTACAATTATAGATTATGTTAACCCACTAATGGAGATATTGAAGCAAAAACATACACAAAAATGTAAGACAAAAGAAAAGAGACACAAGATATATGTGGGGAAAACCCTTGCAAGTGAAAAACCTCACACTCCAAAACACAACTCAAATGTATTCCGTAAACAATGAAGGTTACAATACAGTCACAGAGCCAATGCTCTTGCAGGAGTCTTTGACACTCATATCTAGAGATGATCCGGTAGCATAACAGTGCCTATCAATTACATAATGCATCACGTCTCCAAAGCACATGTTTATAAAGAAAATACAAGGCAAAAATAGCTCCACATTGAGATGGGTATCCAACAAGGCCTCATGGCCCAAAATCCACACCTATGGACACTTGTCCAACACTGTAGGATGCTACTAACACTTGTCAAGTCACCCCATCCTAAAGAGGTTGCCTATTTCCAAAATGGGCTATGACAGATGCTCTTACAACTCTTACAACCATCATAGAATCTGTCATAGCTGTCATAACTTACAGTTGTAAGAGAATCTGTCATACACAGGCTATAAATAGAATATTCTCTTACAACATGTCATAGTCCACCTTGGGGTGCCCAAAGATGCCTTTTTCAAAGTTGCTTTTCATCACATATCCATACCTGTCATAGGATCTTCTATTTCTAACTCTTACATGTCATAACTTTGTCATAGGAATCTGTCATGACTATTTCGGTCAATATTCCCTTACACACATTCCAAGATGTTGACACATGGAAAAATATTCATACCACTAAGTGGGATGCCTATCTCCTCATGTGAGGACAAATTTACATGTGGTCATATGCCATGTAGGATGACACATTACCGTGCCAACTCCCACAAGATGACAACATAGGATTTGCATCCTAATTATACAATAGACAATAAATAAATAAATAAAATGAAATAATACAAGGAATTACCAAGGTTGAAACACCTTAATTCCCATCATTCTCCCACTTGTTTAACACCTTGTAAGAGCCAATAGAAATAATAGGATTGACTTCGAACACCATCTGAACTTCTCTATGCCCACTAGCTTCATCAATGCATCTACCTTCTCCAAATTTACCTTCCCATCCTCTACCATGTCTCGCATGAAGTGAAACTATACATCAATATGCTTTGTTCTGGCATGGAAATTTGGATTCTTTTCAAGGCAAATCGCACTCTGACTATCACAACAAATAGTAATCTATCTTGCATCAACACCAATATCTAAACACAATATCTTAAGCCAAATGGCTTCCTTGCAAGCATGAGTTGCTGCCATGTACTAAATTTTTGTCATGGACAAAGCAACTGTAGGTTGTCACTTACTCATCCAACTAATTACACCACCAAACATAGTGAACACATAGGCACTGGTGGATCTCCTGTTGTTAATGTCACCTGCCCAATCAGAATCAACAAATCCATGAATACAAACTGAATGCGGAGGTCTTGTAACATTACCATGATAGCATATGGATTACTTGGAAGTACTCCTTAGATATCTGAACACTCGCTTAAATGCATCCCAATGTCCCTGTCCAAGATTAGCCATAAATCGACTAAGGACTACCACTGCTTGGGCAATGTCTGGTCTTGTGCAAATCATAACATATATCAAACTACCAACAACACTAGAATTAGGTATTCTGCTCATGTTCTCCACCTCACTAGGAGATTTTGGACAATCATTAACAAACAACTTTGTCCCCAACGAAACAGGAACACACAATGGTCTACAATCTGCCATGTTGAACCTATCCAACGAGGTCTTCACATACTTACTCTGGCTTAATCAAAGTTTTTTGTTAGCTCTGTCTCTTTTGATTTCCATTCCCAGAGCATACCTGGCTGCCCCAAGATTTTTTATCTCAAAATGTGCTGACAACTGAGACTTCAAATCAAAAATCATATTCTTAGCATTCCTCATCAGCATATCATCAACATACAATGCAATAATGAGAATGCGATCATTGTCAAATTTGTAATACACATAATGATCTAATTTTAATCTCAGATATCCACATGACAACACAAAGGCATCAAACTTCAAGTACCACATCCTAGGAGACTACTTCAAACCATACAAAGACTTCTTTAAATTGTGAACCAAATTTTCTTTACCTTTCTCTATGTAATGCTCTGGCTGTGACATGTAAATCTCTTCCTCCAAATCACCATGAAGTAATGCTGATTTCACATCCATCTGATCCACCTCTAAGTCATAAGTAGCTGTAAGAGATAACAAAAATCTAATGGATGCCATCTTTGCAATGGGAGAGAAAATTTCACCATAATCAATTCCCTCCACTTGTAAGTACCCCTTCACAACCAATCTAGCCTTGTACTTGTCAACATTGCCATCTGCACCAAATTTCTTCTTGAACACCCATTTGCATCCAACGGGTTTCCATCCTTTAGGAAAAGGCACCAAGTCCTATGTTTTATTCTTCTCCAAAGAAGCCATCTCATCTTCCATGGCCTCCTTCCAAGAATTTGCATCTTTCATGCCCATAGCCTCTTTCACAGTTCTAGGCTCATCAGTGTTAGTAAGTAAAGCAAAAGCACAACTAGAATCAAGTAATGAATAACTAAACCTATTAGGTTGCTTTCTTGTTTGTGTAGACCTCCTCAATGGCTAAGGTTAAGGTTTTGCTTCTTCTTCTGAGCTTTCAGAGCTGCTAGAGCTCTCCTCATCATCAGGTCTCACAAGGTCTATCTATTTAGTCTTCTCACGGGTAGAAGGAAACTGAACCACATCTTCTTTCTTTTTCTTTTCCTCTTTGCAATCCTTTCAGAAATGCCCAGATTTTCCATAGTTCCAACAGAGAGCCTTGGACTTTCCAGGAGATTTGGATCTCCCACGGGATTTGGATCTGCCCTTTTCACCTTTCTTGTCCTTCTTCTTCCCTTTCTCTTTGGGTCTTCCACGAACTACAAGAGCCTCTTTGGCTAACTTAGATGTCTTTCTCCACATTTCTTTAGATAACAATGAAGACACCACATCTTCCATCTTGAAAGTGGTAGTAGTGCTTCTGATGGTCATACAATGATCCTCCTCCATTTTCACACCCATAGATGTCAACTATGCAACAATCATGTTGAAAGCATTCATGTGGTCCACAACAGATCCTCCATCTTCCATCTTCAGAAAAAACTTCTTTTTAGAAAAAAGCTTGTTCACCAAGGACTTGGCCTGATAAACATCACCTAGCTTCTTTGAAAGGTCTTTCATGCTCTTCTCCTCATGGACATTCAACAAGACAGAGTCAACTAGACAGAGTCTTATGAGACCCTTAGCCTTCTAATCTTTGAGGTCCCAATCAGCTTGTGACATTGCTATAGGTTTTACACCAGATATGGTTTCCCATAGGTCATGATAAAAAAGTAGATCTTCCATCTTGAATTTCCACAACTCAAAATTAGTGCCATTGAATTTCTCCACCTCTAATCTTCTAGATGTGGTTGCCATCTGCTTCCTGCAACAAGATATAGAATACTCTACACAAACTCCCACTCAACCTAAGATTAGCTCAAAAAACCCCTACCAGCAGCTAGAACCCAAATTGGTCAAGCTCTAATACCAACTGAAAGGAAGCTAGGTGTACAGAAATTGCTTCCTACACTAATCTAATGAGGGGAGGAGAGTGCAAATTCAATTTTATCTTTACAATTATAGATTATGTTAACCCATTGATGGAGATATTACAGCAGACACATACACAAGAATGTAAGACATAAGAGGAGAGACACAAGATATATGTGGGGAAACCCTTATGGGTGAAAAACCCCACACTCCAAAACACATCTCAAATGTATTTCATAAACAATGAAGGTTACAATATAGTCACAGAGCCAATCCTCTTGCAGGAGTCTTCGACACTCATATCTAGAGATCATCTGGTAGCATAATAGTACCTGTCAATTACATAATGCATCACCTCTCCAAAGCACCTGTTTATAAAGAAAATACAAGGCAAAAATGGCTCCACATTGAGATGGCATCCAACATGGCTTCATGGCCCAAAACCCATGCCTATGGACACTTGTCCAACACTGTAGGATGTTCTTGACACTTGTCAAGTCACTCCATCCCAAAGAGGTTTCCTATTTCCAAAATGGGCTATGACCGATGCTCTTACGACTCTTACAACCATCATAGAATCTGTCATAGCTATCATAACTTACAACTATAAGAGAATCTATAAAACACATGCTATAAATAGAATTTTCTCTTACAACATGTTATAATCCACCTTTGAGCACCCAAAGATGCCTTTTTCAAAGATTATTCTCGACACATGTCCATACCTATCATGGGATCTTCTATTTCTGACTCTTACATGTCATAACTTTGTCATAGGAATCTGTCATGACCGTTTCGGTCAATATTCCCTTACACACATTCCAAGATGCTGACACATGGCAAAATATTCCTACCACTAAGTGGGATGCCTATCTCCTCATGTGAGGACAAATTTACATGTGGCCATATGCCATGTAGGATGACACATCACTGTGCCAACTCCCACAAGATGACAACATAGGATTTGCATCCTAATTATACAATAGGCAATAAATAAATAAATACAATGAAATAATACAAGGAATTACCAAGGTTGAGAAACCTTAATTCCCATCACATATAACCACAATCAACCGATCATAACGATTTGTCAGCATATCCCAAGGAATCTCATGCTCCTTGACATCCAAGGCTACATCATCCTCAGTCTCAAATAATCAATGCAATGTAGCTAATCTGGTCTCCAGACTATAAATCACTCACTCACCATGAATGCGTAGCCTCAAAATCTACCACACATCAAGCAGAGTCATGGTGGCCTCTCCTGTCAGAAAATGAAATGAACTAGTCTACAAGTGATATCTCTTGACCACTACAGTCAGTAGCCCTCAGTTAGCCTAAATCTTGGGCATAAATGCAACACCATACAATCCTAGGGCATCGACGATGTGCCACTCAGCCATCGATAGGGAATCCTGCAATTGATATCTAGTCAGACGAATCTCCTGTGTGTAAATGGGTGGCAACCATGCCTATTCTATGCAGCCAATACATCATGTCAATCAAAAGACCCTAAATGTAATATTTACAGTCAAACAAGGGCAAGAATTAGGGCAAAATCTACTATTTCTAGCTAGGTCAATTCATACATCGCACTGTTGTTCTTAGGCATGGCAGCTAAGATCATGCGTCGCACTGCTCAATGCATGTGACTCATCTAAGCCCATGCATCACATTTTGATGCAGGTGGTGTACTACTCATCCTAAGTGTCGCGGCTAGTAGATGTGTGCTGCCTAAGTAGAGGTGTCGTACCCACTGGCGCATGCAGCTCCAAAAATCATATGTGTCGCACCTTGGCGCAGGCATCGCATCACCACATGCATGCAACACACGTGACAGTGCATGCAGTGAACAAAAGTGCACCACATGCATGCCCTATTTTTAGGCCCTAGAATCTATAAAAAACATAGAAATTGACTAGTCAAGGTTAGATACATACTGGGGTACCTATCCCAAGAAGCCATCCATATGTTCAAACTATTGATCCATGGTGCTGGTGAAGTAGTGCATGTGACATCTCGACAGCAGCTCCACGTGAAATCTCCAAGGGCTCATTCTACTCTCTCTAAAATTTCTAAAGCTCCAAGTGCACAAATGAGGATTATGGGCCCTCTAAAGGGTATTTATAGGATCTTTTGACCTAAGTGGGCCATTGTTTCACTAACTTGACAAACTGGTGGCCTTCTTTCACATGCCAAGTGCCTTTTATGGCCGTTTCCTCACTCCTGGATCACTTTGGGCATCCCGCACAACTTTTCAGAAAATTTTGCAAATTTTTTGAATTTTTTTAGAAAATTTGAAAAATTCTCTGACGGGGCATAGGACCATCACACTTCATCTGGAACACACTGGGGCATATTTAGAGCACATTTCTCAAACTTTTGTTTGATATAACGTTGGGTTTGACATTATATCAAAGAGGGACAAAATGTACACACTGAAAAATGTCCTGATCTGTAAATGGCATTTTCACACATAATTCATCCAAATTTCATATTCTGCCATTAATTAAATAATTTTAAAATTATTTAATTAATTCATTCCCTCTTATGCTTCCAATTAAATATTTTTTATTTATTTAATTATTTAAGCTATCTTCTTTTGAATTCCTCTATAATTAAATAATTTAATTATTATTTAATTATTCATTTACCAAACACCCATATTCCCCTTCTAATTTAAATAAATACCCATTTATTTAAATTATAGACCCTACCCTAATTAAATAAGTCCCCCCAATTATTTAATTAAATTCCCTCCACATTACCCATTCCTCACAAGAAATTAAATAAATTACCACAATTTATTTATTTATAAAACATTGCCCTCCTCACCATTTCCTCTAATTTAAAATTACCTTTTGTCTTCTTATGGATGGATACCCTAAAACATTCTCAGCACCTGATCTTCCCTCCAAGTCACCTCTTCATCTCAACCCTCCATTCACATTTCCTCTTCTATAAAACCACTTTTACCCTCTCATTTTCATCTCACAACTTGTGAATTTGACTTCTGCCATTGTCAACTATTGAGTTCACATCCCATTTGCATACCTACAAGTCTGAGTGCATTAGAATATCTAGGTTAGATAGTATCAATGGAGGAAATGCATTAGTCAATCTAGGGTTTCTGGTTTTCATGCATAGTTGATTAGATTCTAGATTGATTAAGGGCTCTATTGCATAGTGAGGGATTGAATTTACTATTTGCGGGGCTGTAGCAGTGCTTTTACATGACTACACCCTAATCACTCAAGGTCCTAAACCCTAATCCATTATCCCTAAACTCTAAACCCTATCCCTAAATCCTCGACCCTCAACCCTCAACCTTAAACCTTAATCCACGCTCAACCATAAACCTTAATTCCTTAACTCTAAACCCTAATCCCTTATCCCTAGACCCTAAACCATAATCCCTCAACCCTAAACCCTAAATGCTATCCCTATTCATAAACCCTCAACCCTTGACACTATACCTTAAACCCTAATCCATTATCCCTAAACCCTCAACTGTAAACCCTAATCCCTCAACCCTAAAACCTATCCCCAAACCCTCAACTCTCAACCCTCAACCCTCAACCTTAAACCCTAATCCTTCAACCCTAAACCCTAATCCCTCAACCTCAAACCCTAAACCCTATCTCTAAAGCCTCAACCCTCAACACTATACCTTAAACCCTAATCCCTCAACCCTCAACTATAATCCCTAATCCCTCAACCCTAAACCCTAATCCCTTATCCCTTAACCCTAAATGCTATCCCTATTCTTAAACTCTCAACCCTCGGCACTATACCTTAAACCCTAATCTCTTATCCCTAAACCCTAAACCCTATCCCTCAACCCTCAACCCTTAAACCATAAATCCTAAAACCTATCCCTAATCCCTCGACCCTCGACACTATATCTTAAACCCTAATCCCTTGACCCTCAGCTGTAAAGCCTGAACCCTCAATCCTTAAACCTTCAACCCTAAACCCTATCCCTAATCCCTCTACCCTTGACACTCTACCTTAACCCTAATCCCTCGACCCTCAACCTTATCCCTAAACCCTAAACCCTCAACCTTAAACCATAATATGTCAACCCTAAACCCTAATCCCTCAACCATAAACCATAAACCCTATCCCTAAACCCTAAACCCTCAACACTATACCATAAACCCTAATTCCTCAATGCTCAACCCTAATCCCTCAACCCTAAATCCTATCCCTAAACCCTCAACCCTCAACCTTAAACCCTAATCTCTCAACCATAAACACTAAACCCTATCCCTAAACCCTCAACCCTCAACACTATACCTTAAACCCTAATCCCTCAACCCTAAACCCTAATCCCTTATCCCTAAACCCTAAATGATATCCCTAAAGCCTCAACCCTCAACCCTTAAACCTTAAATCCCAAGCCTTATCCCTAAACCCTCAACCCTAAACACTATACCTTAAACCCTTATCCCTCAACCCTAAACCCTAATCCCTTATCCCTAAACCCTAAACCCTATCCCTAAAGCCTTAACCCTTATACCTTAAATCCTAAACCCTATCCCTAAACCATTAACCCTCGACCCTATACCTTAAACCCTTTACCTTATCCATAAACCCTTATCCCTAAAGCCTCAACCCTCAACCCTTAAACCTTAAATCCTAAACCCTATCCCTAAACCCTCAACCCTTGACACTATACCTTAAATCCTAATCCCTCAACCCTAAGTCCTAATCCTTCAACCCTTAAACCCTTAATACCTCAACCCTTTAACTGTAAACCCTTGACCCTTAAACCCTTAAACCTTATCCACACCTCTCCTCCCCTATATGCCTCACCCCCATCTCTCCCCTATCTCTCTCACCCCTCTCTCCCTAGGTTGTAGGTCTCTCAATTTTATATCTCTCATGACTCTCTAGATATTTCCCTTCCTCTCCACCTCTCTCAACCTTGAACATTATCCCTCAACTATAAACTCTCAACCCTCAACCATATACTTAAGCCCTAATCCCTCAATCCTCAACCCTATACCTTAAACCTTGAAGCCTACACCCACAAACCCTCATGCCTATACCCTGTAACCTCACCCTTATACCCTAAACCCTAAATATTATGGCTCAACCCTATACTTAAATTAAACCTAAACCATACACTCTCAACCCAAGTCACCCTATGCCTTATATACCCTCAATCCATATCATAAGTTACCCTAAACTCAATATCCTAAACCCTAATCCCCATGCCTTACACACTTAATCTTATACACTAAAAAAGTTGAATAATAACCCTCAACTGTAACTCTCAATCATCTAACATCTACCCTCTACCCTCTACCCTCTACCCTCTACCTATTACTTAAGCCCTAATCCCTCAAACCTCAACCCTATGCCTTAAACCCTAAACCCAAAAAACTCAACCCTCAACCCTAAAAACTATATGGGCTCAGGTCCTTATATACCCTAAACCCAAAACCCTTACATACATACATACATACATACAAGCATGGATACATGTACATAAATACATAAAACTATACATACATACATACAAGCATACATATATACATATATACAGACATAAAACATAGTTAGGAACCTTCAACATAAAACCTTCCAAGCAAGACATAATGCGAGCACATTATAATGTGCTCGTGTTATGTTGAACTAGGGAATCATCGGGTAAAACTACAGAAATGACAAAAAAAAGAAAAACATAATGCGAGCACGTTATAACATGCTTGCGTTATATTTTACTTTGAGAATCCCAATTGTTAGGCTTGGGATTTTCTTTGGATTTCCATCCCAAAGGCTTGGAGTGCCTTCCCAATTTCCAAATACGTGTTTTTGTATATTCTACAGGATTTCACATAATTTTGTTCATGCTAACCCTCAGATTTGCACATGTTTCAAGGTCAAACAAATTGAACACCTGGGTAATATTAGTCTTTCTCTTAGCAATTTAACAATGTAATTTTTTTCACATTTTGACAATGGTAAGCCTTTCATCTTTAATTTCTTTTGTTTGTGTGTGTGTTTTTGGTCAAAAATGAGTGTTTAGTTTTTTTTCATTATAAATTAACCATTCATTGAAATTTCAAATAAATTACATTTTTATAAACTAGACTCCATTCTATACATATTAAAAAAAAATCAATTACTTTTCAAAATTTATAGGGGTAGCATGGCCAAAATTATGTTTGTAAGGATGTGTACACTTTGAAAATTAATAAAAAATCAAATATTCATTAAAAAATTATCAGAAATATCAGGCATTAACTAAATGCTATTAGCTAATTTCTCACCAAAGTAATTTTAAAAATACCAAAAAAAAAGTTAACCTTTTGAGGGAGCCACAAAACATGCCATGTTATGTTTTTTTGATAGAAACAACACCAATTTCTGTGGCTCCCTCTTTTGAACCCCTTAATCTATACCATTTTCAAAAAAAATTAGTAGTTTATAAAGTAGACTCGAAGCAATATGAACACTTTTTTTGTTGCATCTTAAAATTTTGAGTCTAACTATGCTCATTTTCTCATCCAAAGTCAGTATTTCTTGATTTTAGAAAAAAAGTGGCCACTTAAGACCCCTTTTTGGCCCCCCATCTTCTTGCACTTACCCATGTAGAAGCCTAGAACAATAGAGGAAAAATCTTCTAAAACATTTTAAGGGTGTAGTAACTAAAATCCAAAATAAAAGAGTAAGAACTTTCAAATTCGTTTACCACCAAATTTGCACTTATGATCTATGACATGCAAATTTGGTTGGATAGTTTCTTTTCCTTCTCTATCCTCACAATGGGTAGTTCTTCAGTGAGCATGCCGAAGCCTTTATGTTTGTCGATTATATCTGCAATGTCCTTTTGCAAGTTTCTTTGATGGGCTACCATTTGGGGTCCTCGTGCTGGTAGATTACCACAATGGGAGCATTTGTTGATTTCTCTAGTGGCCACTTTATAAATGCAAATTGTGTTTCAACTCTCATTATTTGTATGCCTATATGGAATTATGGTTTTTTCTATCACCAACGATCTTTTGTTGATCCCTATGCCTGTCTTTTCCTGATCTGGGATCCACTCTATACTTCCTACCTTCTATTATTAATGCATTTTGTATGGGTTATTAGCACATTTTCATTAAAAAAATGATTTAAATAGATTCAGAAAGAGTTCCAAAGATAGTTGTGATCAATTATAATAAGACCTTCCAAATAACTTGTTTAATTTGTCATAATGGTATCTATTAAAAATGAAAACACCACAAGGCTCAACTTTATTTGTTCTAAAGTAAACATAAACATGTTATAAGAAGGAAACTAAAATGAATACTCCTAATATAGAGTAGAAGTTGTGAAGTACATGTAATTTTTAACTCTCAAATTCACCAATATAGTTTAAGTAACGTTATTAGATATAGGTTGTAGTATAATAGGAACACATTGAAAAGGAAAAGGATAGTTTAATGCGAAGAAATTCACTTGATTCTATATATTTTTGAAATTCCACCATAAATTATAAATGACAATTCATAAGTGTAAAGGTTAAATTGTGTTAGGGTAATTTGTAACCTCACAAGGATCCTCTTACAAAATTTTAAGTAAATTTGACATTTAAAAAAATCCTAATTTAGCTCACAAAATGGTAATTCATGTTACTTACTATACAAACAAAGGCCAAATCCTTAAACTCGATGTCTATCCCATCTACCTTTCTAATTTAAGGGTTTGATTTTTTTTACAAGCATATTTTTTTATAATTATCAACTGGTTGTAATTTAATTATTGTACTTGGTGATGTTAAAATATTAAGAAACCACCCAACAAAATACAAACTCATTTAAGGTAGGTTGGAAAAGGAATCTTCAAATAAAAAACAATGAGTTTTTATTATCTTCTAAAATCATTTGTTACATAATGTTCAACTTAAATATCAAATGCGTCAATAGTCAAGAAATCTATGCACTACATACTTAAAAAATAATTTAGTTCTATTATATACACAACTCTATAAAATGTCATCACTAATCAAGAAATCCATAAATTTATTTCTAGTTTATCAATCATCAATGAGAGAAATTGAATGTTGCTAGACAAAGTCTTTTCAAATCATTACCAACAAACAACAATTCACTAGCATAAACCTCCAAAGTTTGATATAATGATTTTACTTTGTCCTCCTTTACAAATTGGACTAGTACTATTTAAATTATAATTTGATTTACTCCTTTAAAGATTGAAAAATAATTCCATATCTTGATAATTTTTGTTCCTTTAATTACATAATTTGCAAACATGTTTCTGCTTCATATATTTAGGACTTCTACTAGGCATAGTTTGAGACCAACACAACTTTCTTGATTTTGAGAAAAGCATTTTAAGAAAATGAGTAATTTAAATTAGCTAAATGATTGAACTGCAGCATTTCTTCATCTTGAGGGGTTTTTTTTACTTTGATTAACCTCTACAACTATATCTCTAGCCTCTTAATCAAAATCCTTTTTTGTATTTTACTCCATGAATCTAACTCTACTTACTGTATTTGTATATTTTGATTAGGGTTTGCCAGTCCATCCTTTCCATCCAAAAAATAAGCCTCTTGAGATTTTTTCTATAATTTATGAATAAATTTTGTATTAGGTTTCCTCGAAGGAGGCTAGTTTGGTTTACTTCTACTAGTTCTAGTGAACATACAACATCTAGGATCAACATTTTTGCTTATGATAACCAATCTAAAACTTTTTGAATTTCTTCTAGAGTGAATGTTGTTGGTTTTTATCTATTTCCTTCATGTTTTACTCAAGTTTTTTCTTTGCTACATTGAGCTCTTACTCCAATGTTGTCAATCTTAGACTTGTAGCTTCATAGTTTGACTTCATATGCATAACTTTGAAAAAAATTGCATTTATCTTCAAGACTATTGCTAATGGAAAGCCATCCTCATCCTCAATTGTTCTAGATATATTTTATATTAATTCTCAAGGAAATTTTTAAAGATGAATGTATCATGTAGCATCAAATAGAATCCTATCTTGATAATGCTTTTGTGGCATTGAGGTTGATTTAATAATTAAATCCTGAAGGTTCTAATAAAAAGATAGCTTAAATGGATTATGTAGTGAGGAAAAACATTTATACCATTCCTATAGATTTTTCTTGTAGATAAGTGTAAATCATCATTGAGGTAAATTGATTCAATTGCCCTATCACCAAGGGCTAGATCCTTTAAATTAAACTATCCATCCTAGTTCTATATCCCCATATTAATGAGTGATTAACCCATCTTAATCACTTAGAGAATTAAACATGTGATTGGAGGAGAAAGTATCCATGTCTAGTTGTTAGATCACATTTATGATTCCATTTCTAGATGGACTAATTGCTTATTTAACTTTTTCTTAGCCAATACCAAAGGATCTAAGACTTCTCTTGATCTCAATAGTTCATTCATAACTTATGTAATTATGTTATAAGATCCTAATAGAATGATATTTCAAAGTTAAGGCTACCAAATGAATCTCGTGGTAATCAAGTAGTGGTAGTAATCATAAGCCATCTAAGTAAATAGTTAAACATATTAGTTGTAGGACTTCATCATTATTTGAATTCAGAATAGGTTGTTCATTAGGTATTTTTAATAAATTAAGGAACCTTTTTCCTTAGCTACAATCATGATCTATGTTACATGGATGTCACATGCATTTTTGTAGTTCATAAGCCAAGACTAAGATCCATTTAAACTACACAAAACTGTCACTTATTAAGAATTCTTAGAGGATCATATCTTTGCGTATCAAGTGTGTTGAATATAGGTGCAACCTAATTCTACTCATGGTTGAAATTAGTTTCTTTTCTAAGAGTTTTGAAATTACTCTAAACACCCTAAAATTATTGATGCAGGTCTAGGAAGACAATCCCTAGTTCTTAAGTTATTCTATTGCTTGGGTTTGATCATTAATTAGTTGTTTGGTTTAGTCAAGTGCATGAATCTATTTTTCTTTGGTTAACTCTCTATGACCATTCTAGATTTCAATGAAGTATTAATATGTTAGAAATGAGTTTTAAGTCTTAAATACACATTTTAGGGTTTAGAATACAAAAACTAGGGTTTGAAATACATAGTTTAGGGTTTAAAATACATAGAATTTAGGGTTTAAAATACACGAATTGTATGGTTTACAATATTAAATCAAGGGTTTCAATTACATATTTTAGGGTTTACAAGTTACAAATTAGGATTTCAAATAGACATTTTAGGGTTTACAATTCATAAATTAGGGTTTAAAATACACCTTTTAGGTTTCAAATACAAATTTTAGGGTTTATAATTAAAGAATTAGGGTTTGAAATCCACATTTTAGGGTTTATAATTTAGAATTTAGGGTTTAAAATATGTAGTTTAGCATTTACAATATAGGTCATAGAATTTATAATTTATCAAATAAATATAAAGTTAAAATAGAATGAAGAAGTCTGATTTTAAGAAACGCCTAGGAGAAAAGGGGAAAATTATTGATGTATATAGTGTACTACCTATCCACGTCAATAATTAGGCCCTCACAACCTCCATTCAAAGCTGATGTGGCACAATAGTGGTGAATTCACCTAGTTTGAACAAGCAGAGCTATTCAAGTCACCATGCACATCAAAAGTGAACATCTATTCTTTTCATTCAGGTCAAGACTAAATGGCATGCAATGTGGGAAAATAATTTAGTTTGGCTTACCATTTCTTATAAAAACAAATAAATTAATACCTTCAAATGAAGGTTCCCTTCATTCAAAAGTGATTTTTACTATACCTTCGAATGAAGGTACCTTCTCTCGAAGAAATACCTTTGAATGAAGGTATTTCCCAAAGTTCTTCCCCTCCCCAATTCAAAAGTCTAATGTCCTATTGTGGGTTTAGCTACTTGTCTTCATAGAGCTGGAAGATGTAAAGGATAAGCTTAAATTCTTGTAAATTCATCATCCCTTTGCTTTCTTGAAATGAAGATATGTCATTTTTTATAATTTATTTATTCATAATGCTCGTAAAGGTACAAAGGGTCATGCCTGCACATGCTAAATATTAACTTCTTTTCTCATATATCCACAAATGTGTCAATTATCTACATGTCTAGCATCTATAGCTACAAATTTGTTCGAAACCAACACAATATGAGTTAGTGACAGTAAATTAGGCTTGTGCATTATTCCAATTAGACATGGTTTTGTCTTTTTAGCATTGTCTATCAAAGGTCTTTGCTATTTCTAAGACACCTAATAGGATTACCTTCTTGAGTAATTTAGAGCACAAAGTGTAGAAGATAGGGTCCCTTATTGTCAATTCACTTTTTCTTATCCTTGGTTCAATCATGGGGTTATTAGTTTACCTAGATCAACTTGATCCCTCGTCTAGGTTCTATGTCATCCCTTAGAGATAGCGGTAGCATGAAAAATCCCAATAGATGGATCTATTGGGTGACCTAGAAGGTTAGAGGAGTGACCCTCTAGAACATGATCTAAAATACTTTGTCAGATAATTTGAAAGTTTGGGAACTTACTTGAGAGGGGTTGGAAAGAATACTCAAGGAGGAAAAAAAGAATGGGACACATCACCTAGAGTGAAACTATTGAGAGGAGTATAATTCACACCTACATGGCCATGATCAGGGCCTCCATATCATTATTAGACTATCATGTAGGCCTATACATCTTTTTAGTGCTTACGGGTTGAAGCATTGGTTTGAAGCAAATTTTTTTTTGAAAACTAGGTGAGCAAAAGGAGTAGCATAGCATAAGGACCTTCAAATGAAGGTGATTCAATAAAAGGCCCTTGATTTGAAGGTACCTGCAATTGAAAATCTATTCCTATAGGCCTTTTAAACATGCAATATTTAAAAATGGGAAAAATCCTTCTATTAAACCACCCCACTTAATTTGAACCCTATTTACATTTGGTTGATATTTTACCTTTAAATAAAGGAGCTTCATTCAAAGGAAAATCTTCATTTAAAGGTGGTCAATGATTTTTACCTTCCAAAACTCATTTTTGTGTCCTGTTCCACAAGTGAGACACACAATCATGTCATGACCCAATATTATAAGTTATTTATTACCCTCATTGAGGGAAATATTGGGCAAACCTTATTTCCCCTCTTTGTAGATGCTTTACATTATCAAATCCTATATTATTGTCTTGTTACATTTATATCACATAATGATATCTTTATATGCTTACATGACTATTGTGTTTCTTATGATGATATCTTTTTATTTTCCTCATTTACTCCTATTGCTTGCCTCTTTTATATGTAACCAATTAGTGGCGGCATTTATTGTGACTAGCATTCCCTTGTTGTGTATGGTTGTGGTGACTACCTCATGACTACACCCATTCCAGATGGAATTATCAATTTTACTATGCAATATTTTTACTCTTTTCTAATAGTTCTTGCATAGATACTATTGTTTTTTCCCATAGATAGTTTAAGTAAATTTTAGTTATGTTTATTTTTAAATGCTTAACAATTTCTATTCATTCAAAATCCTTTTTCTATTTTGTGAGTTTCATGATAGAGCACTCATTGCAAGTAGAGTACACATAATCAACTTCCTTTTCTATATCTTTTTTTTATGATTGTTTGAATATGCACTTTCATGTTGACTACTTTTATGAATTTGTCATGCATCATGATATAAGTTCATATACAAGTCAAAGTTGTGGCAAAATCTAATGGTGAAAATTGCATGGCCTCCACTTTTCCCCTTTCATTTTGGAGTCAATTTGAATGGGTTGTCCTTAATGCAATGACTAGTATATTAGTGCAAGTTAATATGGAAGTGAGAAAATAACATGATATACACTTGATTTCATCTACACACATCCCTAGACACTTGTCTCAACCTTCAATTCATCCATTCCTTACCCATATTCATTTATGTAGTTATAAAACTAAACCATGTCAAATACACAAGTGCAAAAGCCACCTTTAAACATTCAAAATTCAATTTTAAATTTGGCCCTCGATAATATGCTCCTACTAGCCATTACTTGCCAAATAAAGTACATATTTTTTTACTTGTGTCCTAAAGTGTTGTATTTAAGGACAAGCCCTAATTCATTTTATCCAATTTATCCATTTTATCCATTTTATTTGGTTATTGTCTTTTCTCATTGTACCATGTTGTTAAATCAATTCATCAAGGGGTTTGGCCAATAGAAAATTTCTCTACCTACTAAACTCCTCAATCACATTCCCAAATATAGTTAGGGAAGAAGATCATTGAGGTCAAAATTCATATGGTTCAAATCCATCAATGTAATTCGGATCCATACACGAAGTTTAGTTTTGCACCTCTGAAGATCAGTTATCTTATCACAAAAGTGAATCAAAGAATTAGACATGAATCTTGCAGATTGAGAACTATCCATCTAGCATCATAGAAGGCTCCAATAAGTTGAAAAATCAGCTCCTAACACCTAACATGACAATATCTCCATTAAATTTTAAGCTAAGTACATTTATTTTATCTATTTAAATTTCATATATTTAAATAGATAAACCTTCTTACAGTCTAGCGAAGCAATTGTTCTTCTAGGTAGTTTCCTCATTTTAGTAAATGAGATCTAAATCTACCTTGCTTTCTCTTTACTTTTTCATCAAACTTGAGTAAGAAGCAAAGTTTATAGCTTAAAAATCGTGAGTACCTTTGTCTAACATGCCAAGCATAACTATGTTCGATTTCTCACGGACCAGACACGCCCTTCTTTATATTGATAAAATCTGCTTGGGTTGAATATGAGAGAACAAAATTTCAGAGTTCTTCCAGGTAAACGGAAGAAAAACCAGGAAGAAGATGATTACGTATATATATATTTCGGATTTTTAGTGCGGCATAAGCGGTAGTAGCCCTTGTTAAGTATGAAAGACAGGAAAAGTTTGATCCAGAACAACGATATGTGATGGCACCGCTGTGTAAAGCAAAAACCATTATTGAAGTAGCACACTATCTGGCTTTTGGTTGAAATTTTGGTCCCATTTGCTGTCGTATTTTGCACATCAACTGAATCAACAACTACTGCATCACGATTTCCACATTCTCTACCACGAGCTATATATACATAACGCAAGTCCGTGTTAAACAAAACACCAAGCCATCTGAAGCCCATCAATAAGTATACACAGTCTCCAACTTCTATATGGCTTTCCAATTCATGTCGGCCTTTTCATTAGCATTGCTAATCCTTAATACACCAATCTTTGCCGCTGATGATGATAATAACAGTAAGTTTCTTCTTCAAGAACCCACTGTACCGTTGCTGAATTATTTAAGAACTATGAGGTTTTCTGAAGACTATGAAAATTTGTATGGCGCCCAAAACCAAGATGTTTCTCCGGATGACTCTTCTGTTACTCTCACATTGGACAAATCAACCGGTAAGACGCTCTTTTTTCTATCTCCCATGTTGCATATTTTACAGTAAATGAATTATATTTAATCGGGACATCGGTGATTACAGGTAGCGGGTTCAAGTCAAAAGAGGCTTACATGTATGGCTTCTTTAATGCTGCCGTCAAACTGCAGACTGGCTATACTGCAGGAGTCCTCACTTCATTCTATGTACGCTTTGTTAAATCTATTCATGCCATTTTCTTACACTGTTAAGATTTTTAGGGTGTATAGCGCATTAATGAATTTGAGTGTGTTGGATTGTAACGTCATTCTCAGCTGTCAAACAACCAAGTTTTTGAAGGATGGCACGACGAGATAGACATAGAGTTTTGGGGAACAATACCAGGAGAGCCGTATACACTCCAGACCAATATTTATGGAAATGGCACCGGAGATTTGCCTCATATAATCGGCAGAGAGCAGCGGTTTCATCTCTGGTTCGACCCAACTCAGGATTTCCACAATTATTCAATTCTCTGGACACCTCGACAAATTCTGTAAGTTTCCCCTTCTCGTAAGACAACAACCATTGTTTTCTTGAAGCCGCTAAGACTAAGGCTATAACTTTTGTTGGTGTGATAGATTTTTGGTGGACGGCATCCCCATAAGGAGATTTCCCAAGACGGAGATGCTTGGAGTGATATATCCATCGAAACCAATGTCTGTGTACGCAACCATTTGGGATGCATCTTCATGGGCCACAGATGATGGAAAATACAAGGCCAATTACACCTACGCGCCCTTCCTCTCTACTTACACAAACTTCCAAACAATTGGATGCAATGAAAAGGACAGTTACTGTTCTCAAGTGCTGTTGGATGGTTGCCTGGTTTTCCCGGACCTCAACAGAAAGCAGAGGAGCATATTGGAATATGTGCAAAAACATTACATGGTGTATGACTACTGCCAATATTTTCCCAGACCTGAATGCCCATCTCGGCCAGCATTTTAACCATGCAACATTCTCCAGGTCATTGCACAATATTAATTATTATTTAGTCTTGAGAGTGAAAGGAGGCACCAATAATAGCCTTTTATCTTGCTCCTTTCCACATACGCCACTATATTTGTTATAATGGGTATTCATAGTATAAATAATATAAATAAATAAATGATTGGCATGGAAAGTCCACTATTATTGCTTGTAATTGTCATCACATAACAAATATTTTGGGCATGTTTTCAACATTAGATAGTGGGTTAGATGTTGTTTGATTTAATGTCCAATAAGTTAGTCTTAACATCATGCAAATAAGTTACATATATTGTCCACTGATGTTTATGGTCACCACATCTCATTTTAACTGTGTCTACAATAAGTAAATTTGTTGCAACAACCTATTTGTTGAAGTAATGAACTATATGAAAATAAAGGTTGCACTTACTAAGTTCAAGTAGAAGAATATTGGAACTTGTGGACCTTGATTATATTATGCCCATACTAATAATACCATATAACACATTTTTAAAGAAAATTGCCCTTTTGATTTGCTTCAAAAGCATCTATTGCAAGTCATCATTTTTGTAGCATTTGAATATGATTGGCCTTTAGTTCCATTTGAATACTTGCCAACTAGCTCATACTCTAGGGGCTTAAATTCTACTAATAGCCTTAGCGAACAATAATGGCTATGTCATGTTGCTATACACTTTTTAACTATCTTTTCCAACTACAGACATGATGCCCAAATTTGGATTGCCCTCTACAATTCTTTTTTCGTGTCATTACCATGTTACAAGAAATTATATGGAGACCTTCATTATCATGGAAATGAATGCCTTCACCTTATTGAATGTATTTGTAGCTAGAATTTTTCCTTGATAAACCTTGTCCCTATTTTTTTTATCAAGAAACCCTATATGAACATTTGGACTAATGTCTTTATCTAATATAAGTTCTCACTCTAATTGCTCCTAAATTAATCACTTGATCTACACATTGTCACCATGACACACAAATCAAATACCTCCACATAAAACATATGCGAGCACATATACAAAGCACACCAAGATTGATGACATGGGCACACCATTCAATTAGTATAGCATATATAATATATAACCCAACCCTCTATACAATGATGGCAAATGCACTACTAGTATGTTGCCTTTATTTTTGCCACTACATATAATGGATACCATGGAGATCAAATATCCCAAGTTAATCATTGAAGATCTATGGATCTTAGAGATAAAACATCATGGCCAAAGATGTGGACCTTTTCTTTAGGAATTTTGTGTTGGAAATGTGTGTAGTACACCTTGCATAATGCAAGTAAAATGTAAAATGTAATATTTAATTCTAGTGCATCTTAGAGACATGAACATCACAATGGGTTAGACATTCTTGGGGATACTTGCAATTTGTACATATCATTGGGATAAATATTTAATGTGGGTAGCACATTGGGAAAATATTTAATATTAGGAAAAATTAGTACCAAAATGTAAATGAGGGGGACACAGTTTAGTGAGCTCATGGTTTTGAGGGACATAGTTATGTAATACCACTTAGTGGTTTTGTTCAAGCTTATTTCTATAAAAGAAAGCACATGAGTAGTTGTTGAGGTTGGCTTATGTAACCTTTGGATTGTTGGCTAAGGTTGGATTGAGCATCTCTTTTAGGTTGCATATGTGAGGAGAGGAAGCATGGATTGGGATGTGCAGTTACATGATTCTCATTTGCTTGTTCACATGGAGTACAATTAAGGAGCTTGTGTTAGGATTAAGGCGCCATCAACTTTGTAAATCCTATGTACTTAATTACTCCTAATATTGTTTCTAAATCATTCAGAAAGGATGAGGAATTCACCATCAATAGTAAATATTGTTTACCATCAAAACTTACTATACGGTAATTAATTTTTACCAGGGGTTGGTAACTAATTTTTCACTGGCATGAAGTTATTATTCATTAGGAAGGAATCTTGGAGGATAAGGTTGTTTTGGCATTCAACCTCCCATGGGGTTGTTTTGGACACTTGTGATGTTGTTTTTGTTGGTTATAACACCTTCACATGAAGACAGTAACCACCTTGCAAGATAGGACAAATTAGATGTCCATAAAGACAAATTAGTTGTCCATGTGTAAGAGGTGAGTTATGAGGTTGCAACCTACTTTGTTTTATGTATTAAATTCTTGGATTTATCCAAGGGAGGTGTTGGGATATGTTAACCAACTTGTATACCCTATTTAGAAGGTGAAAATGCTAAATAAACACATGTTATGGTGGTAGAAATGTAATATTATGAGTTAGAGTGGAAACTTTGTTTGCATGTGTTGAAGAACTAAAAATTGAAGAGGATAAAGGAAGGATACTATGTAATCTCTATTTTGAAGATAATACAAGCTTGGGCCTCTCTTATTGGTGTATTTTTTATCCAAAGAGTTTCTCCACGTAAACATTGTGTTATGCGTTTATTTCTTTAGTTCCATATTTTTTGTGGCTGATTTCTTTTCTTGCAATCTCTATTTGGTTATGCACTTGTTAAGGCTATATTTGCAATTTAATTTAGATTTTCATATATAGTAGTTAACTTCATTTCTAACATTTGGTATCAGATCCTGACTAACTTTACATCTTGGGTGTAAGTGTGAAGGTTTTTTGAGTTGTAGTGGGAGTTATGGTTGAATCTTATTTTGCAATTTTTTGTGTGTAGAAGTGATGGCTGCAACCTCATCTCATTTGGACATTGAGAAGTTTAATGGAACATGTTATGAGCTGTGGAAACTAAAAATGGAGTATCTTCTAGAGGAGAGAAATCAGTGGCATGTTGTATGCAAGGAAAGTTGTCCACCAGATGCTAATCAAGACATCTAGGAAAAGTTAGACAAGAAAGCTTGAGGGACCATTTGATTTTGTCTTTCAGACATTTTTTTTGAATGTAGCTAATGAAACGATGGCATATTCATTATGGAAATGGTTAGGTGAGATCTACAAAGAAAAGAGACTAGTAAATAAGTTATATTTGAAAAGAAAATTATTCTCTTAAAATGAAGGAGCGGGATTCGATAGCAGAGTATTTGAATGCATTTAATTTGATTTTGAGTCAATTACCTTCTATTGATGTTAAGATAGATGAATAAGATAAGTTTAACATGCTTCTATGTTCTTTTCCTAAGTCATGGGAGAACATGATTCTTTCCTTCAATGGTAACCTTCAGATACTCTGAAGATGGACAATGTTGTTGCAACTTTGTTATTAGAGGAAATGGGGAAGAAAGAAACTACAAATGGTTCAAAGGATTCTCTCCATGTCAAGGGAAGATCCAAGGAAAGAGGATCTAAGGGAGATCAAAATGGTATTAGGGATAAGTCCAAGGGAATATCTAAGACTCCAGGTACGAAGAATGGAGTGAAGTGCTGGAACTGTGGTAAAAAGGGACATGTGAACAAGGAATGTACAAACAAAAAGAAATAATGGGATTCCACCACAAATAAGTCATTTGATTAAAGTGATGAACTTTGCTTTGTTCATATGATATTATATCTAACAGACATTGGTTGATTGATTCAAGATGCTCCTATCATATGACTCCTATCAAGAATATGATGGAGGAGAAGTATAACTTGGGGACAATAGTTCATATCCTATTGTTGGATAGGGTAAGGTATAGGTGTGTTTCAGTGACCTGTGAGATTAAAAATACTCCTTGGTGTTTTACATATTCCTAGATTAGCTTGAAATTTAATTTTGGTATCTAAGTTGAATGACTCAAGAATGCATGTAACATTTAATAAGCATGGTTGTAGATTGCTGAGAGGGAGTTTGGTGATAGTGAGAGGGACAAGGATGGGAACTTTATTTAAGCTAGATGCCACCACTATTTTTAACTCTACCAATGTAATTGAGAAAATTTAAAATGTATGTATGTTGTGGCACTGTAGATTGGGCCACATAAGTGAATTTGGTTTAAAGACTATTTTAAGTAATAAATTGTTAGATGGTTTTTCTTAATCTAATGAGAACTTTGATTTCTGTGAACATTATGTGTTTGGTAAACAAAACAAATCATCTTTTCCTTCAAGTATTAATAAAGCTGAAAGCAAATTAGAAATTATTGATTCATATGTATTTGGTCCTGCAGATATTAAATCAATTGGAAAATCTTGATATTTTGTGTCCTTCATTGATGATGTTTCAAGATTCACCTAGATTTATTTTATGTGACAAATTTTAAGTTTTCACAAAATTTAAGGAACTTAAAGCCTTAGTTGAAAAAAAAATCAGATTGTAAGATAAAGGTTTTGAGATATGACAATGGAGCGGAATACTGTTCTAATAAATTTGATGAGTTTTGTAAGCATGTAGGTATTGCTAGACAGAAGACTGCTCTATAGACTCCTTAATAGAATGGGGTGGCAGAAAGGATGAATCTGATAATTATGGAAAGATCCAAAAGTATGTTAAGTGGTTCACTATTAGAAGCTGTGAGTATTGCTTGTTACTTGTTAAATAGATATCCTTGTAAGGTTCTTGACTTAACACCTTATGAAGTGTGGATAGGCAAGAAACCTTTTGTTTCACATTTAAGGGTATTTAGCTATGAGGCTTATGTTCATATGCCTAAACAAAATCAATCTAAGTTGGATCCAAAAGTAGAAAAGTGTATTTTCATTGGATATGGTGAAAATTTTAAAGGTTATAAGCTTTGGAATCTACTAACCAATAAATTTATCTATTTTAGAGATGTGATTTTTAGGAAACTTGGATCTATTTTTTTATCTTGAATAGCCAAAAGATAAAGAAAAGGAAAGGAGAGTGCATTTTGAGATTAAGAAAGAAGATGCAGCTTAGAAAGAACAACGAGATGGATTTGAGGATGAAGAGGAAGAAGAAGAAGAATAAGAAGGTTCAAGTGAGGTTAGGGAAGATAACTAAGAAGAATTTGAGCAAGATCAAAAACAAGCAGAGCCCCATACTAGTATTCTCAAGAGATCCACAAGACAACAAAATCTAGTTGATGAGTATAGCCCACCATATTTCCTAGATCCTATAGGGTGTAGCATCCGGCCTTGCGACCCCGAAGGGTAAGGGCGAAAAGAGGACAAGATAAATTTTTTGACACAAATAGATAACATACATAGATATGGTTGCCGATTCTATAGATTGACAACATTCATGGCCAAGTATGGATGAATGCACAAACCATGGGAGAGGACTAAATCACTCTCTAGAGAAACATTGATAAACTACATTTATTTTAAATACCAACCCAAATGTTCCTATGACCCATTCCAAATAATAACATAAATCCAAAAGCATCATAGTACAAGTGGATTTGATACCGACACCGAAATCCGTAAACCAAATAGGAAACATCTCATTTCTTCTCATTAATTTACATGATTACATCTTCTCTCTCAAGAGAGTACAATTACATAAAAGAATATACAGTGCAATGGCATAGCCATGAGTATGATATGCAAGTACAATAACTGAAAGAGTACAATGACTGAAAAGGTACAACAACAGATAGGGTAATAGAGAGTGAGAACATCTCCAATCTAGTTCTCCAATAACCTATTCACTAGTCCCCAATGGCAGTGGCAACGCTTCCCAACCATGTGGACTCAAAAGAGACCACCCCACCATGCTTGGAGGTAGTCACAAGGCCTAAATAGAAGAATAAAGGTAGGGGATACAAGATGGTCAATACTCACATCAATCACAAAGTAGACATGGAAATCAATGCATAGAGCCAAATTCATAACATAGAGATGCTCATCAAACATAATATTGGGTGCTACTCATGACTACAAAGGTACAAGACACTACAAACTATGGCTTTAACCCCAACAATAACACAACCTCAACATTCGGTCATTCAGAACAGGAGAGATTTTTGGTCCTCTCGATAGCCAGAAAACACATGTAACCAATCTCTAAAGTCAAGGTAACTTAACATAAAAAAATAGATCTGAATAGAAGACAGTAGGAAAAGCACTACAGTAGAGTTCTGGTTGTTTTACCAGAACAAATAACCTTCAGACAAAGTAAAATGCATAATACAGTTGCTTGTTTTAGAATAATTTTCCACTATTATAAACTTTCCACAATAATGATCAGGGTTCTATGGGATGCCAAATAAACTTGAGGTGAATGTGTGGATGTGTTTCTTGTACTAGAATAAGTATAACACACTTTTAATGTTGAAGAAAACCTGTGTCTAGTTTTTAAAGCCTTAATGATAACATTTATTTACAATACCAAATGTAACTTAACAAAATGTTCTTTCAAGCAATTTACAACAATGATGATGTATTCCAGAGGATAGTAAATGCAGCAGCAGGAATGGAGCTAACAAGAACTTTAAAAAACACCTAAACAATATTCCACCAAGAGTAAATTTTAGTAACCTTCAATCATTTTGAATGAACAGGCATAAAAAAATAGCCTGCATAAATGTCCACCATTCTTAAAGGCATCCCTTCTGTTTGACTCAAACTCAGAGTGAAGATGGGATTTTAATCCCCAACAAGTAATCGAATGGGTCAAGACTCTGAACCATCATAGAGGCACATCAACTCAAGAGGATGGTCATCACATCAAATCTATTTGTGGATTCAAAATTCATTTCATAGTACCAAGTTTTTCAATCACAATGCTTACAAGCATAAGTTTGTGGATCCTCACTTTGGCTATAAAAGGAAAATATTACTATAGAAAATGTGTATGCCAAACAACTGCCTACAAAATTCATTATTTCACTTTGCGAAGGAGAGTTAAGACAATAATGGAGAAGTCTCTGATGAACCAAGAATTGAAGGCTTCAAGTTTAGCACAACAAAAATAGAAAGAATAATAGTTAAAAATTATGGATGGTGATTATGTTGTGAGCCCATCTGACCATACATCTCATGGAGGATTTCAAAACGGGGTAGGAATGTCCATCAGAGCATAATGGAAGAGCAATTTTTACCAGATGTTGTAGTTACAGGTGTGCTGGTAACCATGTATGCAAAATGTGTAATCATAGACTATACACACGGACTGTTTGATAGAACACCTCAGAGCGAGGTCATCTCATGGGCTACATTGACTATAGGATACACAAAAAATAGATTTGTTGAAAGGCTTTAAAAACTTTTAAGCATATGCAACTGGTGGCTGTAAATCCAAATGCCACAACCTTAGCCAACATCCTCACTACTTGTGCTAAAATGGGAGCAATGGAACAGGGTATGGACATCCATCAAAAGATAATGGAAGGGGGATTTCTATGAGAAGTTGTATCTACCAGTGCGTTGGTAAACATGTATGTAAAAAGTGGAAGCATAGACAAGGCATGATCTACTTAACAAAATGCCTCAAGGAATGCAGTCTCATGGATTACAGAAATTACAACCACAAAAAAAATGTTAGACATAATCTTTCACCAAGAATCATATACCGAACAAACCATTGGGTATCTAAAACCTTCCCTAAACAAAGAAAATCTAAAATTTTAAAAACAAGAGCCTGCCCACAAGCTAAAATGTAGAAATCTTCAAAACATTTATAGGAAAATTACAAAACCAAGATGCCCAAAATGAAGCCTAAGAAAATAATGATAAAAGATTTGACCTTGGAACGCTTAGGCCCGAGCAGATCTGGAGAGGGAGAGGCCCACTTTGAGCTAGTTGAACCATGCCTTGAAGACACCATGATTTTTCCTCTCTTTCTCCAAAGACGACCTCCATTTCCCCCCGACTCTCCTCCCAAAAGAGCGGCTAGCTCTCCTTTTTTAAAAAATAGGGGATCGATACTGGATACAGGACTATACAGTCCCCAATGGTAGGGAACCAATGACACCTTCTCCCTCCTGTGCCATTAACTAATGGATCCCCTTTCCTCCATTGACTCGCAGCTAAAATCTCCCCATAAAATTTATTACAGTCCAACTAAAGCAGGTGGTCCTTCACTCCATTCTCACACCTCATTATGGGCTCCTTACCAAAAAAAGATAAAGAATGCATATTTTCCTTCTTGCATTAATTAACTCAGCAACATTTATTCAAGAGCCATCGTATGGCATCCACTTTTCCCCAACCCCTAAAACATCACAAATTTCTGATTAAAAAACACATAAATCACTATCCAATCACAAACCTAGAGGGTTGTTACATCCTACCCCCTAAAACTAGGCTTTCTTCTGGAAGCTTGCAAATGCTAAGATGCACCCATAGCACACACTAGTCCATGAAACTAGAGACAATTATAAAAATTAAGTTTTCATATGCACAATTACATGCAATCAGTCTCAGAACATGGGTAAGGAATAGGTAAGACACTCATTTCCTACAAAATATACATTAGCATATAACAATTTTCTCCAATCAAAATAAAGAATGATGCCAAGGAAACCACATCGAGCAATAAATGGAAACCAAGGAGAAAAGCCTCAACCACCACACTAGCAAAGTACACATGACCATAAGGGGCAATCTGGACATTACCATTAGGTAATCAGATGATAAGACAACAACATGGGAACACTGTACTAGTAGGGCACAATGGCTAAGGTAGGGAACAAGACCTGTGACTATCTCTAGTAACCACCATTGGGGAATACGAGTATGCTCATGATTGTGAATCCAAGCGGAGTCGATACTCAGTACCTACAAAACTCCAAGCACACGTCAAAGCACATGTGCATTTATCATATAATAGTTGAAGTGTCAATGCTCATTAGGAAGAGGGTCATGACATCATAAGCCTCTTGGATACGAGTGTTACGACATCATCTGTTTCCTATCCATGATCATCTGAAAGAATTGATAACAGTAAATAAACATATAAGCATATAATTCCAACATAAACCACACAATTTTCTCACACTTTGTAGCAAAATGCACATTCAAGACATAAAATTTCTAATTCTCTAACTTTTATATGCAGCTATCTATAAAATGGAGCACACATACACACATATACATAATTTCAACCTCCGATTTCATAGCATACATGACATCTCTTTACATATAATGCAATACCTTGTCACTTTTCAAGGCATAATGATGCAAATTGTGTTCTCTTCTATATTTTAATATGCAACTACATACATGACAATCGTACCACCTACATATACATACATACTCATTCACATCACAAGGCTACACCAAGGGTTCATGTGGATGTCATAGTATCATCCATATCCAAAGTAACCATGAGTCCATAACCAATAACCATGTCCAAAATCCATATCCATCTATCTTGATGGCATTGACCCACCTAGTGAGCCCTTCCATACAAGCCACAATGTCATATATCTTGTTTGTGTAAGGGTTTTAGCCTCCAAGAGATAGTCAACCAATAGGAAGGTAGTGAATTAGAGCTTAGAACAGCTCACACATACCCCCATCCTTAAGGGTTTCCCTGTGTCTACTTCCTCGTATACTCTGAAACAGGTGGATCTCAGCATACTTGATGAGGAATCACATCACAACACAAGACCAACATTCAAAAATAGAAAAGTCAATGAGTTTAGCCACCAAAAATGTAAATAAAGAGAAATAAATCTCAATTCCAACAATAAGATAAGAAAAATGTGCATAATCTCAACAATAAATCGAAAGTAACCACAAGATTTACATGCCAAGAAAACCATCCATGGCTAAACCAATACAAACAAGATACCAAAGTGTTAATCCACACAAGCAAAGTAAAAGTCACCAATAACTGAAAAGAAGATTCACAATCTTTGAAATATACACATCACAACACTATGTGACTATTGCTAGTCACCACATGAGGAAGGAGGAAAACAAGCGTGACTATCTCAATAGTCCTTCATATGGGCACGACCAACTCATGCAATGACACATGGAAAGGTAATGTGCCGGAACTCGTAGGTCACATGCCTCATGCGGCATGACCACACATGGTATACGTCAAGTGGAGAAAGCACGCAATGGTCAAATACCGCATGGTAATGTCCTACTCATAGGAACATCTTGCATAGTGTGTACCCATGGAGAGAGCACATGTAGTAACACACCGAGCCAGAGGTGCACATGGCTAGATTCCACTCACATGCCAACCAATCAAAATCGAGGCCCTCTTGAGCGAACCCTCTACTCTATGCAAGAAACCACTCCTCTTAGCACAAGTAGGAACACAACATATATACTACACTATCACATATCTAGGCACATGGCATCATATCATCGAGCTCGTCTCACCACCAGTGACACGGCATCCTCACTAGCACTATGTTGGAACACACATGGGGGGTGGCATCATATCTAAAACAATCACATCAGGGTAAGATCATAGCTGTCACAGGTGCTCATACCATAAACTAATATCATCCTCAAGAACTGAGGGGATTAAGCTAGTATTGTATGAACCCAGTATCTGGTCCATTAATAGGGGGAAGTAGTGAGTACTTTCTTGGGAGGTTGAAACAATCATCATCATTTCGCGCTGCCATTATACGTACGCCATGCAATTCCCTACCAAGGAACTTTGTTGCTTCTACTACCCTCCACTTATTAACCTATCCACAACCCTCAGGTTGGTAGTCAATAGGGTGATAACAAGAAAACACATAGATTGTATGGTTTCCCCCCATACACATAATCCATACATATCCTCCATGGACGGGTACGTAGTATCACCATCCCATGGGCACACATCTCAAGCACTGGTCAATCACAACACTCCACAAGAATACATCAATGGAGGCTCTCATCATGGGGAATACAATCACAATTTCACTTACCTAGGCATAACCATAGCCCACATATGACTATGCAACATGAAGCAAAATATACTTTACCCAAAATAACTACTCCCCAACATCCATACCAATTTTTTATTTTCACAAGGGGAACTCATTACCTGTAACATCATAAATTCACTTTACAATTTTATCAACATAACACCATAGTGTATGAACATGTATAACATCATCACTATTGCTTTTGCATCAATGCATAAACATAAGTAACTTTTTTTACAATAATTATTAGAATCACTTCTATAATCACATAATGATATACATCTCATAATGACACATAATGTGACATCATGTCACAAGTCACAGGAATACCATTCATTCACAAGAGAATCGGATGCTAATAACAAAATAGAATGAATTTTGTTTGAGGAACTCTAATCGTTTCTCTACATTCACATCCATACATATAAGCATAAGTAACCATGGTCATGTCAATGGCATGCAATTTATTATCAAGCAAGATATGCAACATTCCTATTACCCTACATTAAGTATTTTCAGTTGCATTAAAATACAAACATTTAGCTATAAAGTCTCATTGAAATCCACAATGCAATTACTGTTCTCATGTAAACTCATTAAGTAAGGAGGCACTAATAAACATGTAACCACTTTCAATACATAACTATAACAAACATAAGTTATTCTTCACTAATTCTTTTACTTATTGCAACTTTCACATGCTAATTAAACCCATATGCCATTATTCTAACATCTTGTCAACTATTGACAACTAAGAAGAGGAGATAAAGATAGATTTCATCTCAAGTCAAGACATTACATGCCATCCAATATTCATTATATAAACATGCAAATTCTACGAAGAGAAATTTTAAGGCATCATTAGTATTCTAATGACTTTGATATGTTATCAAGGATGATAAATTGTAGCAACTGAAGCACATTAAGAGGTTATAAGAAAAATCAGAAATCATCCAACACCTACAAGAGAGCATGGAGCAATCAAACTAACCTATCCACATCCACAAATAGCTACATCCTATCATCCTTTACATCTTTAATACAAGAAGGAATTATAAGAGCAATTCATGACCAATTAGGTTCATTTCATTCACTAGCATCATAAAGGAAGACACAAGAAGAGTCTATCCAAGCAAGGGTAAATAGGCAACCCAAGTTACCTTTAACCCACAAACACACAAGGTAGAACATTCCTACCCTCATCTTATAACATTGGAGATGATCACTCTTAACCTTGGGAAGCTCTCAACCAAGGTCAACACTCTATCACATTGAGCAAGGTAACGCCAATGAGGCTATTTTCTCCACAATTTCTAAGAATGGGGTTGTAACATAACCCACTAATGCCATGCTAAGGAATGAAAGCAATCAAGCCTATGAAAACGATATAACAAGCTCATGCCACACATGCCAAACATAGTGAAACATAGAAGGCTCAAGTATGCTAGAGCTCCTAGTGTGTGAACATGTGCTCTGATACTAAATGTAACATCCCACCCTGTGACATGGAAGGGTAAGGGCCAAAAGAAGACAAGATAATTTTTTTTGACACAAATAGATAACATACACAGATATGGTTTCTGATTTGATAGATTGACAACATTCATGTCCAAGTATGGCCAAATGCACAACACACATGAGAGGACTAAATCACTCTCTAGAGAAACATTAATAAACTACATTCATTTTAAACACCAACCCAAATGTTCCTATGACCCATTCCAGATAATAATATAAATCCAAAAGCATCATAGTACAAGCAGATCCAATACCCACACCAGAAAATATAAACCAAATAGGAAACATCTCATTTCTTCTCATTAATTTATATGATTACATCTTCTCTCTCAAGAGAGTACAATTACATAAAAGAATATGCAGTGCAATGGCATAGCCGTGAGTATGATATGCAAGTAAAATAATTGAAAGAGTACAATGATTGAAAAGGTACAACAATGGATAGGGTAACAGAGAGTGAGAACATCTCCAATTTGTTGCTCTAATAACCTATTCACCAGTCCCCAATGGTGGTGGCAATGCCTCCCAACCATGTGGACTCAAAAGAAACTACCCCACCATGCTTGGAGGTAGTCACAAGGCCCAAAAAAAAGAATAAAGGTAGGGGATACAAGATGGTCAATACTCACATCAATCATGGAGCAGACACAACAATCAATGTATAGAGTCAAAATCATAACATAGAGATGCTCATCAAATATAATGTCAGGTGCTACTCATGACTACAAAGGTACAAGACACTACAAACCATGGATTTAACCCCAACCATAACACAACCTTGACATTCGGTCGTACAGAACAAGAGAGATTTTTGTTCCTCTCGACTGCCATAAATCACGAGTAACCAATCTCTAAAGTTGAGATAATTTAACATAGAAAAATAGATTTGAATAGAAGACAATAGGGCACTACAGTAGAGTTCCAATTGTGTTACCACAAGGAATAACCTTAAGACAAAGTAAAATGCCTAATATAGTTGGTTGTTTTAGAATAATCTTCCACTATTATAAACTTTCCACAATAATCATCAGGGTTTTGTGGGATGCCAAATAAACTTGAGGTGAATGTGTGGATGTCTTTCTTGCACTAGAATAAGTATAACACACTTTTAAGGTTGAAGAAAACCTGTGTCTAGTTTTTAAAGCCTTAATGATAACATTTATTTATGATACCAGATGTAACTTAAAAAAATGTTCTTTCAAGCAATTTGCAGCAATGATGAAGTATTCTAAGAGGATAGTAAATGCAGCAGCAAGAATGGAGCTAACAAGAACTTTCAAAAACACCTAAACAACATTCCACTAATAGTAAATTTCAGTAACCTTTGATCATTTTGCATGAACAGGCAGAAAAGAACTAGCCTGCATAAATGCCCACCATTCTTAACTTGGCATCCCTTTTGTTTGACTCAAACTCAAAGTGAAGATGGGATTTTAATCCCCAACAAGTAATCAAATGGGTCAAGACTCTGAACCATCATAGAGGCACATCAAATCTATTTGTGGATTCAAAATTTATTTCACAGTACCAACTTTTTCAATCACAATTCTTACAAGCATAAGTTTGTGGCTCCTCGCTTTGGCTATAAAAGGAAAATATTACTATATAAAATGTGTATGCCAAACAACTGCCTACAAAAGTCATTATTTCATTTTGTGAAGGAGAGTTAAGATAATAATGCAGAAGTCTTTGATGAACCAAGAATTTAAGGCTTCAAGTTTAGCACAACAGAAACAAAAAGAATAACAGTCAAAAATTGTGGATGATGATTAGGTTGTGAGCCCATCTAACCATACATCTCATGGAGGCTTTTGAAATAGGGTAGGAATGTCCATTCAAGCATAATGGAAGAGTGATTTTTACCATATGTTGTAGTTATAGGTGCGTTGGTAACCATGTATGCAAAAATATGTAATCATAGACAATACACGTGGACTATTTGACAGAACGCCTCAGAGTGAGGTCATCTCATGGGCTGTGTTGACTGTAGCATATGCACAAAATGGATTTGTTGAAAAGGCTTTAGAAACTTTTAAGCATATGCAACTGGAAGCTATAAAGCCAAATGCCACAACGTTAGCTAGCATGCTCACTACTCATGCCAAAATGGGAGCGATGGAACAGGGTATGGACATCCATCAAAAGGTAACAGAAGGGGGATTTCTGTCAAATGTTGCATCTGCCATTGCCTTGGTAAACATGTATGCAAAAGGTGGAATCATAGACAAGGCACGACCTGCTTAACAAAATGCCTCAAGGAATGCAGTCTCATGGACTACAGAAATTGCAACCACAAGAAAAATGCCAGACACAATCTTTCACCAAGAACCATCTACCAAACAAACCATTGGGTATCTAAAACCTTCCCTAAACAAAGAAAATCTAACATTTTAAAAATAAGAGCCTACCCTCAAGCTGAAATGTAGAAATCTTCAAAACATTTATAGGAAAATTATAGAACCAAGATGCCCAAAATCAAGCCTGAGAAAATAATGGGGAAAAGATTTGACCTTGGAATGCTTAGGACTAGGCAGATCAGGAGAGGGAGAGGCCCACTTTGAGCTAGCTGAACCACACCTTGAAGACACCATGATTTCTACTGTCTTTCTCTAAAGACAACCTCCATTCCCCCATGATTCTCCTCCCAAAAGAGCGGCCAACTCTCCCTTTTAAAAAAATAAGGGATTGATACTAGATACAGGACTATACAGTCCCCAAAGATAGGGAACCAATGATGCCTTTTCCCTCCTGTGCTATCAACTAATGGATCCCCTTTCCTCCATTGATTTACAACTAAAATCTCCCCATAAAATTTATTACAGTCCAGCTAAAGCAGGGGGTCCTTCACTCCATTCTCATGCCTCATTATGGGCTTCTTACCAAAAAAAGATAAATAATGCAGATTTTTCTTCCTGCATTAATCAACTCACCAACATTTATTCAAGAGCCATCATATGGCATCAACTTTTCCCCAACCCCCAAAACATCATAAATTTCTGATTAAAAAACACATAAATCACTATCCAATCACAAACCTAGAGGGTTGTTACATAGGGAATCTATCCTTGTAGATGATAGTGAGTCTTGGAAACAAGCCATGTTGGAGGAGATGATGGCTTTAGACTCTTGTGACACTGGGATCTTGTTTTTTTTTTCAAAGGAAGGAAGGCTATTGGATGTAAGTGGGTCTACAAGAAGAAGTTTGGAGCAGATAGTTCATTAGAAAAGTACAACGCTAGACTAGTGCCCAAGAGCTACTCCTAGAGAGAGGTAGTTTATTTTCATAAAATATTCTCTCCTATTACAAAATTATCCTTAATAATATTTCTTTGATCCATATCTAGTGCTAATGACTTTGAAATTATGCAAATGGATGTTAAAACTACAATTTTACATGGAGAATTGGAAGAGGAAATTTACATGCAACAAGCTAAAGGTTTTGAGATAAAAGGAAATGAACACTTGGTTTGTAGGTGAAAATGATCTCTTTATGGTTTTAAACAATCACCCTAGATGTTGTTGTTGTCAAACTAAATTGCACCCTTAAGAGAGTAGAAAGGTAACTCTCCCTTCAATTGACACAATGGAAACACTTCTAGGTTGTGGGTGACCTATATTTTGAAGTGAATCTTAAGAGAGGGCTAGTTCCCCTAGTGTAACACCTAAAACTAGACTGTACTACTACTATTTGTAAGGAAAAGGGTAGAAAATAACAAAACTAAAACATAAAAGGAGGTGATACACTAGATATATTATGACTTCTACTTGCCTAAAGATCACACAATATAATCAATAAGTTCAACTACAACATACACAAGTTATAAATTCACATGTTTTGCATTTCATGATAGGGTTTAGAGTCCATGACAGTGTTCAAAAGGAGTTTATAATGTCCTTAGAGGTCTAAAATGAGAACTTCTCACAACTAAATCCTTGCACAAACTAAATAACACAAGTTATGACATACAATACATATATTTCTGCATAAAGGTAATGGAAAATGAGACTAGAAATCTAGGATAAACTATATAATCACATGATCACATCAATCACTTTTAGAATCTCACATAATATACAACTCTTGACAAGGAGAAATAGCTTGTTTTTATTGATCAAAAGGTACAAAAACTGAGTGCAAGTATAAGAATCATAGTATTTCTTCTTGACTCAAGTTTTTTACAATGATTGTTCTCTCTAAAACTAAGTTACAAAACTTGAGAGAGTTACAATGAAAGAACTTTCCTATTCTAGGAATCCATCTTGCCTATCTAACCATATGAGAGAATCTAGGGAATGTATTTAAGGCAATAAATGAGTTTTCTTTCCTTGACCTACTTATTTGACCTCCTCTTGGGTGCTTGGAAGACTCTTCTCTTAATTTTACTCCTTTATGGTATACAAATATGGGGTAGTTGAGTTGTGTATGACTTTTTCAACTTCTTCCACCTTGCATGCTCTTCAAGTGGCTCCTAGATGTTTGCAGGTCTTCAAAATTGCCTTTAGATTCCTCATAACTACTTCAACTTCCTTGACTTCTTTCTAACTTGACCTCGTACGTTTATAGGGTATGTTTTATCAGGTCTTTCAGATGCTTAGGAGTCGTTAGAAGGTGTTGGAGAAATATTGAGTCATTTTGGGACTTCAACTGCATCAATGATGATCATTTATGATCTTCTTTAATGTTTGTTTCAACATCTTGCTCCATGTTATCATCATCTACAGGACCTCTTTGGCTCATGATGATGGCTACATGGCCTCGTAGTCCTAAGGCTTCTTCACTTGGTCAATGTCTTCATCTTGAGATACTTGATGAAAAATTTCATGTCCTAGCACCTTTTACTTTACATTTCATTGTATAATCTATGGATTGTGTCATATCCTTCTCATACCTCTCTAGATGACTGCATACACATCTTCTATAGGTCTCTTCATTCTCCATTAGCTTTAAAAACCCTGCACTCTATTATCTAACTCATATTGTAGAAGACCTTCTTATGATGCAAGTGATCTCCTATCAAGCCCTATAGGTCTCTCTATCATATCTATCCATTGTAGATGACTTTGTAGGCATCTATTTAGGCTTGAACAAGCCTTGTAGACTATCACAAGGATCTTTTACCACATTGTCCACATGTATCTATACATGGTTACCTCATACACTATATGTTGGTTTGTATCCCTATACTAGGAAACTCATAACAAGTTCCTTATGAAAAATAAAGGCCTACAAGCCTTGTCTCTGCTCACTATGGTTGCATATGTAAATCCCTATCTCTTACCTTATGGATTTTTATCCATGCATTATGTCCAACTATTCCATGTCATAGTCTATTCCTTTCACTCAGACCTTCATTATTGTTCAAGCTCTTCCATCACTATCTTATACACTATCACAATTGTGTGTTCTCTAAGTTTCCCTATATCGGTCTTATTGTGACCACATAAGACCATATTATTCTTGACATAAGCCCCAATCCTACTTATGACTGTGTATGTAAATGGAAAGAGGGATTGGGATTTTCTTAGGACTATGAATCTCTCTTGGATCATTGTTTTCTTCTCTTAGACCATTGTGTACTAATCTTTGTATGCTCTTTATTACCTTGTGCATTCTTCACTCTTCATGCATAACCACTACTTTAAAACTTTCATGAATAACCACTATGTTAAAATTTGGCACCTTTTTTCTCTTAGGGCTCTTACACGACTTTCTTGGAATTGTGTAGTATGGAAGGATGGGGACACCAGGGGAATAAAATGAGGCCTCCACTACCATTCAACAACCCAATCAAATGTTTTGGTGTCATCAATTTTCTCCCACAAGGTACAAAATGAAAAATATGACTATTGACACCCTTACACTGATTGCAAATGAGGCATTTTGCAAGAATGCATTCACTATAAGCATAATCAAATAGTTTGGAGTTAAAGGAAATTGAGATAGGTTATTGTAGATGAACCTAGCATCCACTTGTAGGCGTAAATGAAACATTCTTGGATGCCACAGATTCTGAGAATCGTTGCAACAAAGTCTAGCATTTTTTTCTCTCGAGGATCTTAACACACTTTATCAAAATTGTGTAGCCTAGAAGGATTGGAACACCTAGGGAATGAAATGAGGCCTCCATTATCATTTAAATACTCACTTGGTCATGTTATCATCATCAATTTGGTCCCATGAGGTGTGGATTGAAAAATATGACTATTGATACCCTTATATTAAACAAAAATGAGGCATTTTACAAGAATGCATTCATTATTGGAATGATCAAATGGTTTGGAGTTGACAAAAATTGAAACAACATCCACTTGTAAGTGCAAATAAATTATTCTTATGTGTCATGAATTTTGAGAATCACTACATCAAAGTTTGACACTTTTTTGCTCTTAGGTCTCTTAAGAGACTTTGACAGAATCATGTAGCTTGGAAGGATTAGAACATGTAGGAACAAATAAGGCTTCCAATAGCATTTACTCACCCACCTAGACATGTTGGTGTAATCGGTCAATCCCACGAGGTGCAGAAAAAGAATATGATTATTAGCAACCTTACATTGAATGCAAATGATGCATTTTGCAAGAATGCAATCATTGTTGCCATGGTTAAATAGTTTGAAATTGAGAAAAAAATGAGATAGGTTATTGTACATCGACCCTACATACACCTATAGGTGCAAACAAAACATTCCTAGGTGTCATATCTTTTTAGAACCATTATGTCAAAGTTTGGCACTTTTTTCATCTTAAGGCTCTTAAGAGACTGTCGAAATTGTGTATCCTGAAAGGATTGGGATGCCTAGGGAACAAAATGAGACCTCTACTATAATTCACCCATCTACCCTAACATGTTGGCATTGTCAATTTAATCCTAGGAGGTATAGAACCAAAAAATTAACTATTGGCACCTTTACATTTAACACAAATGATGCATTTTACAAGAATGCATTCATTATAGCCACAGTCAAATAGTTTGGAATTGATGGAAACTAGGATAGGTTAGTATAGATAGACCTGACATCCAGATATAGGTGCAAACAAAACATTCCTATGTGTCACTAATTTTGATAATTGCTAAGCCAAAATTTGGTATTTTTTTTTCTCTTAGGTCTCTTAATAGATTTTACTTGAACCGTGTAGCTCAAAAGAATCAAGACACTTGGGGAATGAAAAAAGGCATCTAGTAGAATTCACTTATATACCCAAACATGTTGGCACCATTTGTTTGGTCTCATAAGGTGCAGAACAAAAAATATGACTATCGGCACCCTTAAATTGATTGCAAATGAGACATTTTGTAAGAATACATTCATTGTTGACATGGTTAAACAATTTGGTGTTGATAGAAATTAATATAGTTTATTATAGATAGACCTAACATCCACCTATAGGTGTAAACAAAATATTCATAGGTGCCACTATTTTCAAGAAATCATTGCATGAAACTTTGATAGTTTTTTAATTTTATTTTAGAGCTCTTAAGAGACTTTGTCAAAGCTATATAGCCTAGAAGGATTGGGACACCTGGGGAATGGAATGAGATATGCACTAGAATTCACTCATCCATCCTAATTTGTTGGCACTGGATTGGTTTGACTATTAGTACCATTATAATAAACATAAATGGGGCATTTTATAAGAATCCATTCATTGTCGACATGGTCAAATGGTTTGAAGTTATCATAAATCAAAATATGCTATTATAGTCATGTTGGGTGAATATTTGGTCTTCAACTAACTAAAGGTAAAGTGGTTTATCGGCCACAGTGTAATGAGATAAATCTCTCCTCTCAGCAAGGGGAGGTTCCCTATCAACTATCACAAACTTATTTAAACTAAATACTAACTTAGGGATGAGACCATATCATCCATTTCTCTTTTTTTAGAAATGATGTTTACAAAATGAAAGAGCACTTTCTCAATACATATTTGAATAACCAAGAAACCCACGAGAGCACAAATTCTATCGTTGCTCCTTTTACTAATTTATAATTTAGAACTAAGTAGAATAAGGTGCAACTCAAAGTCTTCACCGGATGCTATGATAAAACATATGATCACAAAAGATAATAGCAGCTCAAAGTCTTCCCAATATCTTTTACTTCAAAACACAAAGTTACAAACTAAAGATAATTGTTGTAGAACAAAGTCTCCACAATCAGCTTTAGAACATCTCCCAGATTATTCACACTCACATTATGATTTGATCAAGCAGATAAGATATTATTAGGAAAAGGACATAAGAACAATTTCCAATACGCCACAAGTTATTTCAACACAAAGATTGAACGATCACTTTCTTTTCTATTCACTTGATAAAATTTGATTTACAATTTGAACACAAAATCTCAAAATGCTCTTCAATTGGCAAAGTTTCACTTCAATACCTAAAAGAATAAAAAATTTACAATAGGGGTCCTCTTTATTTATAAGAGAAACTGAGAGTAAAAATAGGAAAATCTTAAATATTTTGACTTATTCAAACATAAGAGTCCTATTTGACTTAGGACTTCCTTTGCCTCACATGTAATTACATTTTGGAAAATAACATATGAATATGTCCACAACAAAATTTAAATTACATATACAGAAATAAAATAAACTAAGGTATCAGCTTCCTCCATCATTCTTCTTCAGAAAATTCTGGTACATGGCCTGTACAGCCACCATTTCAAATGCATTTGGCTTAGCTGTATTTGCTGAGATAGTGCAGGCCTGAAGAATTGCATCTTTTACTGCCTTTATTGCCTTCTCATGTTTGTCAAGGTTGTCCTTCAGGTTCTCCAAAGTTGAATGTTGATCATAGAGATTGTCCATGGAAAGTACTAAGGGTACTTCATCTTCGAATTTCCTTTGAACCATCTTTTCGAAGGAACTTATCATCTCATCTGCTGAAAGGAACTTATGGCCTTCACCTGTGAGGGTGCATGGGAGTTCTTCCAGCCTATGTAGAAGCATGACATCGATGTCTTCACTGGCTTCACAAGCTTGACATAGATCTTCAAGTAAACCTTTTATTATGTGGATATGATGAACCAGAGACTCCTTAGTCTTAAGATATGATTCCCTATTTGCAATGACCCCGATGGTGATTAGATTCTTTATCTTAATCTTTTTCATCTCTATCCACTCCTCCAAGCTTTCTTCTTGATCCTGCAGTTCCTGGGAAAGTAAGCCAACCGTGTTATCAAGCTCAGCTTTGGCTTTATCCATTTTCTCTTTTCTTTCTACAATGGTCTTTAGTAGAATTTGCCCTTGAGCTAACAAACATTCCATAATATCTCCTACCTCCCTTCCTCTAGTTTGAGCTTTTTCAACCTTTTGGATCAGGGGATCTTCTATAGTCACTGCCATGGGTTCCACAATTTTAGATGACTTAACTATTTTTTGAAGAACTGCAACAAGTTGTTCTACTTTAGCCTTATACTGTTCTTTTTCTTTTTTGACTTCATCATATTTTTTGAGCAAGGTGTTTGCAGTAGTTTCAAAATCTACTTTTATGCCTTCATGAGTTAGCTTACCTAACTCAACCCTTGAAACGACATAATCATTCATGTCAAAATTCTCGACAGTAGCATCTTCTGGTGGTTTAGCAATCTCTGCATATCTGATTCCTTTCTCATTGATAAGCCTAGAAACAATCTTAAGCTTTTTCTTCAGAATCTTTGATTTCGTAGGTAATAGCTTCTCAATATCAATCTCATTCAGTGAAATAGCTTGCTTCTTCCTCTTTGGAGTATATGCAGACAACCACGGGGGAAGCACAGAGGCACTGATAATCAGAGATGAGTCCACTACTTGTTTCGCTGGATCCATATTTACACCTGTTATGGTCACAATAGGACTGGTGTTGGTAAAAACTACACCTGTATCAACAACCTTTTCAGAACCATCTAGAAGATTCTCTAAAAAAGATTATTCACCAATGTCAAAAGACGGAGAAGATAAACTTGGGATAGAACCGGAAGAATCAAACACGGTCCCAAAACTGGTTCTTATAGAAGTAGGGGTATTATCAGAAGAAACAATGAAAATAGGTGAAAGAGGAACACTTGAAACTACTGGAAAACTACCAAAAATAGGAGCATGAGGAAGGGATGTACAAACTTGTGTTCTAGTGGAAAGATCTTTCTTAGGGGACTGATGTGGATCACCAAGTTGTTTCTTTTCTACATCCTCATCCTTGCCTTATTCAGTTTCATCTTCCTCATCAGATTTATCAAACACTTTTGTTTGTTTGGCCTCCTTAGATCTCTGAATATTTTGCTCTTTAGCCTCAACATCTTCAACCTCCATTTACTCAACATCTACAATTTCTTTCTTCTTCCCTCCTTTGGATACAAACTTAATTTTTGGTTTTCGTATTTTGGAGGAAGAAGGGGTGTCACTCTTATTCTTGGTCCTATTTTCTACCTTCTTGCCTGTTTGCTCCTGTGCTTTAGTCTCGGACCCTATGAGAAATTCCTTCAATTTGATCCCTTTGCTTTCTAGTCATACATTTGTGTTAGCCAGGATCGGCTGAAATGTTTTCCTTATGGATGTTTCCTCTTTAATTGACCATTTCACCTCTGGAAGAGGTGAGACTTCAACATTCTCAGTGTTATATTTGGGATCTAGAACATCCCCATCATCCTCCATTCCATCTAAAATATCAGCAAGGCCCAGCTCTTCTATCTAACTTAGATGAAGTCTGCAGTAGTCTAACTTCTTGATCTCTTTTTGTATCTTGAGATTAGCCCAAATATCTTCCACCATAGGCACATGAAAGGTTGACTTCCTTTTGATCTTATCTTGCAATCTCCTGAAGTCAAAATGGCCCCTTTTCTTGAAAGTTTTCATAGTGACCAGCTGTAATTCAAAATCAACTATTTTTTCCTTGTTAGCCAATTGAACTGAATACCTTCCAATTTCAACGGCAAACTTTATCCCTAACTTCTTTAGCTCCATCTATTTATTATGCACTACAATCAACTATCTACATAATTCCATGAGGACATTATGGTCACCGGGATACCATGGAAGAATATAAGGGTAGCCAAGATAATACCCTACTCTGAGATATGTGAAAGTGGGGAATTGTAAGAACAAGCAGCCAAAAGAATTCACAACCTCCCAAGCTTCATCTGACACCCTCTTCTGAACAAGTTCATTATCCCATAAGCACATGAATACTGAAAACAAAGCATCATTGACCCTTCATAAATGATGGATTGATCCCTGTTAGGGTAAAATAGGATTAACCATGAATATGCAATGATAAACAATCAAATACCCATAACTCAATAGAATAGTGAAACTAAGAAGATTGAATGAAATGAAGCAATGAATAAAACAATGCAAACCTTCCTTGAATCAAAACTTCTATTGTTGCCTATCAAGATCATCCTTGTTTGTATGAAGTAGGCCCTCAGAGAGTGCACTCCTTTGCTATTTTCAAGAATGTCGATAGTGAATGGCTATGGTGATAAACCTGCAATGAAGATGAGCTTCAAAGCAAATATGTGATCTCAAGCAAATTGTATTGGGGTACCAAAGGCGCGCTGGTGAATTTCTGCAGAGTAACAATACGAATAGCCTGGATGATTAGAATGGAAGAATGAGGTTTCATTTATAGACTTGGGAGAATGAGGATCAATGGTTGAGAATGGTTGAGGAATGTGCAACAAATAGGAAGAGGACAAGTGTCTCACTTCCATCATGTAACAGGGTAGTTAACAAAATTGATTGAAGAGTTAATAGAATGGATTGAGGAATTGACTGAATTGATTGATCAGTTACTCGAATAGATTGAGGAGTAGACAGAATTGATTGATTAGTTAACAATTTTGATTGATGAATTAACTAATTTTGATTAGAGAAGAAATAGGACATGTGGGTGAGAGAATATTAGGTAATTAAATATTTAAAATATTTAATTACATGTGCAACATGGTGAGGTGGAAAAGGTGAGGTGGAAAAATGAGGTGGATTTATGAAATTAGGACTTAGGATAGAGGAATTTATGATTAATTAAATAATGTAGGATTATTTAATTATGTGAAATATTAGAAGAATTTAGGGAATTTAATTAAATAAATTGATTTTATTTAATTATGGGATAATGAACCAATCAAATAAACTTAGAATATTTATTTAATTGATAGAAGAAAATAAGAAGGGAATAAATATTAAGAATATTTATTTAGAACGAATCATGTCATTTTTAGGTGTATACATTTTGCCCCTCTTTGATGGAATGCAGTTTATGGCGTTGCTTCAAAGAATAAATAGTCTGACAATGATACATGCCCCAGTTTGCCCCTGGTACAAGTTTGACGACAGGATGCCCCCTCGGGAGATTGGATGGGAAGAAGGCAGAAGGCGTGAGACGGACAATCTCGCAATGAAGAAGGTTAGGTTTGAAGAAAACAAGACGTGTTTCAGGGAAACGGGAAGAAAACTGGAAGAAAAACAGGCGCGGGAAGTAGTCATAGTCACCACCTAGCCAAATTAGGGTTTTGCAAGCTATATATAGGAGCTGGGTCCACAAGATAAGCCATTTGTACACTTGTCTTATCTGGATTTGTCTTGGAGAGCTTAGAGCAACTTTGGAGCAGCATGGTAGCTAGAGAGGCAGATATTCCATGCGAGGAGCACCGATTCGAGCAAGTCCGTCGATTTGGCCAGCCAGCAGAGGTAGGACCTCCGATATGTGTCTCAAAAAATTTCCCCTAGGGTCGAGTTAGGGTGTCATAAATGCTAGGAAAAATTAGGGAAACAGATGTGCCGAAATGTTGAACGGTGTATATGCAGCGCAAAACGGCTCATACATCATTTTACAACACATATGCCAAATTATGTTGCGCATGCGTGAAAGCTGCACATATGTCAACCTTGGTGGCACATATGTGAATCCGCGGTGCATTTGCCAAATGTAGCGGTGCATGCATTAAAGCTGCGCATATGTAGAATAGAGTGGTGCATCCATGATTCTACAGTGCATTTACTGAATGTAGTAGCACAATTGCCAGAAGTGGCGCATGTGTGAAGAAATGGCGCATTTACCACCTATAGTGGTGCATATATTTTAGAGAGCATAGTACTTAGCAAAATTCACTCGATGAGCATCGTGCTTGGCGTGTCAACCAATGAGCTATCTCTAAGATTGCAGGAATCTAGTCAAGAGATGTAGTGTACTATTTTTGATCAATTTTAAATGCTAAGTTAGGTGATATAGTTCGATAGATATGTTGAGTATGGGATACTTCAGCTTGAGTTTGACGCCTTGTTTTGTGTGCTTGCAGGAGGAGATATGGGATACGCTACAGTCTAGGGAGCAGTTCCCTATGCCTTTGTTGCAAAGATATATGCTGATCGAGATAGATAGAGAGGTGCTTGGTGCTATGGGACTGGACTACGTATGCTTCATGCCTGAGGTTCGGGTGAACAGCGGATTGCTGACGGTTGTAGTGGAGAGATTCCACAGTGAGGATGGGACTTTCCACCTTCCTACTGGCGAGATGACCATCACCCTGGAGGATGTCTATCAGATTCTACACCTGCCCATTGATGACGAACTTGTGGAGTATGACCCATAGAGAGGTGTGGGACTCACCGAGTGTAGGTGAGTATTTGATGATCCGGGGATAGTAGGATAGGTCATCCCATGGCATGATACCTATGACAGTTATGACTACTTCCCTGGGATTGTGGCAGGACTGATCAGAGGTGTTGTGTGCCTCGATAGGAGATCGCATGGATTTCCCATTGGATGGGGTAGGATCATGGAGAGGATGGTGACAGAGGGCACCCGATATGCGTGGAGTGTTTATGTATTGGCTCACTTGTATCACGACATGCACCAGGTAGTATACCATCGGAGCACGAGCCTTTCGGCCGGTGTGTCACTATTACAGTTTTGGCTATGGGAGCACATAGCGATCACAAGACCGATTTGTGTTTTTGCTAGATAGAGAGGGGAGCCATACAGCTATGGCTACGCAGGGGTGATTTCCCAGCATAGGCTAGGGAAGCTGGAGTATTGGAGACATGCCTTGGATGGGGTAGATGTGGTCATCTGGAGACCATATCAAGATTGTGAGCCATGGGATGATGAGGCAGATGAGTTACCTTACTGCTTTCAGATGAGATGGCTGATAGGACAGACCCACCACAAACTAGAGAGGTAGATTGTTAGTAGAGTACTGAGATAGTTCGGCAGGAGGCAGGGTATGCCACAGGGGCAGGCTTACTTTGCAAGGACACATGTGGAGAGGGTCAGATGGGGGCCGATGGCATCCTATGAGGAGGCCCTGGCATAGTTTCGGTAGACACCTTATGTCACCTGGGATATGAGGACGTAGATAGCAGATGCAGGGATGACGCAGGATTATGAGGACTGGATTACTACACACCCCTTTTCAATATACTCAGGGCTTGGGATGCTGGTGCCTCGCATAGATAAGGTAGACTCAGATGACGAGGGCCAGGTGGGCCAGAGGAGGAGGAAGGGAAGGAGAGGAGGATGACGGGGTGGCTGAGATGGAGGAGATGATGGAGATGATGGAGACGACAAAGGTCGAGCTAGACAGAGGAGGAGAGTTGAGCAGGCAGTACCATCATAGGTTGCACAGCAGGTGCAACACCAGGCGCAAATGCCGCCACCCCAGTAGGGACCTCAGCCATAGGGGCAGAGATAGGCAGAGGTAGCTCAGGGTCCAGTATAGTCAAACATGCAAGAGAGGGCGATAGCCACCCTAAGGGGAGAGATTAGACAGCTGAGGGCATAGCTCAGGAGAGTTGACAGCCAGCGAGAGATAGACACAGAGGTGATTGTGGGACTAACCAGAGAGAGATATGGCAGACACATAGATACGAGTCATCCATGTAGAGTAGGATACTACATTGGCAGCCCTGGGGATAGATGCGGTGACCAATTTCTTGGTTGGGCAGGTACAACAGGCACATGCACAGTTAGGCCAGACACAGACACAGCTAGCATAGGTGTAGGGTGAGCTTGGTATAGCGCAGGCACAGGCTCAGTAATATCAGGGGTTGTATCACGGTACTGTGCCGGTGAGCCAAAGGGCCTCTACCTACAGGAGCCAGTCTGCGGCCTCCCAGAGAGCAGGTCCATCGAGGTCAGGAGCTTCTATGATGGGCCCACAGCAGTCAGGGTTGGCAGAGGGGGAGACACTATTGGCAGTGGTGGTCCACAGTAGCAGGGGTAGACTTGTATCACACTTGTACCTTTGAGACATGTATCATCATCCATTGGAATGTATTTTTGTATATGACTTTGATTCAGAGATAGCTACTATGATATTGTACATTTGGACTCATTTTATCATGTGTATATGACAATGCAGCTATGTGACTTGCTCTATATGTTATGAGTTTATGATTTTTTTTCGATTATATGATGTGATGCATATGCAAACTTAGATGTTTTATCTGATGCTCTATGAGATGTTATCTGGATGCAACTTTTTGATATGATGTTATGTGATGGCTATATGATCTAATGCATTTTGAAACGATCTATCTAATGTGTTTGTAATGTATGTGAATGTAAAATGATATCTATATGACTATGCAATTGTATGTGATGCTCTTAGCTATGTTTTTTATTTTTGACACTATATGAGGATGGGATATGGATGACCTAATGCACTGTATTATGTATGCAACTGATTTAATCATGTAAATGACTATCTCATATGATATGATACGCAACTATATGCTTTGTTTTTGTGATGTCCAAATGTACACTATCAACACAGAAATGACAGGATGATAGATAGAAGATCGATTGATAGAAGAATGACTCGATAGAAAGATTCACAAGCTTCACTTTGTATTGTTACTTTGCCTTGTTTGGATCTTTTATTGCATGGGATATGGGTGCATGGATGTGTAAATGGATGTATTGATTTTGACATCTTAACAGTGCAAATAGTTTGGAGTGCTTTATTTCATCATTGGGTGATTTTTTTGGTATTTTTCTGAATTGTTATAAGTTAACACAAGCATCTAGGTATAATTGAACCGAGATGACCTGAGCATTGCTTACATGGATTTTGATTTAGCAAGTTAATACAAGCATCTAGGTATAATTGAACCAAGATGACCTGAGTATTCCTTGCGTATCAACAAATAGGGATTGCCCCCGTTCATGTTAGACTTTTGATGTCCTCGATGATCTTTCGCTGACCATGTCCTTAGACAAGGCTTCACATTACTAAAGATTAATCCACAAGAAGCAAACAAAGAAAAAAATCTTGCCCCCATCATAGCATCTCTAGCTTTTGGTATCCTTGAGTAGCATAGAAAGGCATGATAGTGGAAATCAAGACTCTGTAATTTTTAACCTAACCACCACAAATCATTCTTGAATTTAGGTGTGTTTGTTTCTTGCCATAATTTGAGTAAAATCATTTAGAAGACCTTAGGTGTTGTTCTGCCTTACCTTGGATAGGTTAAGTGCCTTGTGTCAAAATTTCTGCTTTGGAGAGCAGTTCTGCTTGCGCTTGCTTGCTTGGTGAGAAGGTTTCATAATCCTTATTGGAGAGACAGACCCTAAGGGACTGACCTAGTGCCTCAGGGGCGCATTGCTAAATGGCCTTGCCTACATGATGACACAAAGGCAACGTAGTTTGGGGTAAATCCTAGTGGACCATGGATGGACTAGAAGAAAGACGACAAGAAAGATGACAAGAAATGGGATGGGTGGGATTGTGGGAGCCTCGGGAGTGCATAGGAATATGGCCTTGCCTACATGACGACGCAGAGGCAACGTAGTTCATGGATTTGGACCATGGAAAACTAATGAGAGACACTATGCTAGGCTTACGCGATGGATATGGTATGGGACAAAACCTTGGTTGACAAGGCCAACAAAGAGATAGAGTATCAAGCCATGATAGGTAACTATCAGGAGTTTATTATGGGATAGATATGGGTCGAATGGGACACAAGGTCGAATGGACTCAAGGTGATTGGTTTTCCAAAGATGGATAGGGTGGTTTATCACAAGTAACGCATGTTTACCAAGTTTTCACCACTTGCTTTTATTTGCACGAAAGCTAGAAGGTATACATGGCACCTATTTACCAGGTTTTCATCATGATACCTATCCAAGGCGCCTGATTTCCAAGTTCTCACCAAAGGACAATTTTTTTGTACTTTTCTAATTTTTTAAATTTTTTTGTATTTTTCTAATTTTTTGATTTTTTGTACTTTTATGATTTTTTTAATTTTTTTGTATTTTATGCCCCCCTTACATTTGGAGTTCTCCTAGGTATAGAACCAGCGAAGATGCATGTTATTGATTAGGTCCTCGAATAGCTCACCCTCAGACATTGCCAACTAACATGCCCCCGATCCGTATGCTACTACAATTACATAAGGCCGAAGCCAGTTGGGTTCGAACTTGCCTTTCTTTTCTCTGTCTTGTTGGTTGTGAGGATTCTCCTTAAGAACGAGATCTCCAACTTTAAAGATTCTTGGGTGAACTTTGTGGTTATAGCTTCTTGACATCATCTGTTGATATGCTTTGAGATGATCAAAGGTTTTCTGTCACCTCTCTTCCAGCAACTCTAGTTCTTGTAACCTGGAGACTCTATATTCTTCATCTGATATGAGACCTTTTAACGATACCCTGAGAGATGGTAATTCAACCTCAATGGGGAGGATAGCTTCTGAACCCTAGACAAGGGCATAGGGTGTAGCACCTGTGGGAGTGCGTATACTGGTTTTGTAGGCCCACAAAGCGGGATTGAGTTGGATATGCCAATCACGGCCAGCATCGTTGACTGTCTTCTTGAGGAGTTTCAAGATGGTCTTGTTGGATGCTTCATCTTGACCATTACCTTGAGGGTAGTATGGAGTGGAGAAACGGTGTTGGATTTTGAAACGTTCACAGAGTTCTTGTACATCTTAGTTTTTGAATGGTCTTCTGTTATCTGTGATAATGGATGAAGGAATTCCATATCAGCATATGAGGTAATTCAGGATGAATGAGGAGATTTGCTTACCTGTGATGGTGGTGAGGGGAACAGCTTCAATCCGCTTTGTAAAGTACTCAGTGGCAGTTATGATGAATTTGTGGCTGTTGGATGAGGGTGGATGGATCTTTCCCATAAGGTCAAGTCCCCATTGGCAAAAGGGCCAAGGTGTCGTTAAAGGTCTCAACTCTTGAGCTGGTGTGTGTATCAGGTTCCCATGTATTTGGCACTACTTGCACTTCTTGACAAACTAATATGAATCCATTTCCATGATTAGCTAGTAATAATCCAAGCACATGAGTTTCTTGGCTAAGGAAGGATAGCTAGAGTGTGTTCCACAGATCCCTTCGTGTACGTCTTGCAAAGTGGTTATAGATTCATCTTGTTCTAAACAACAGAGTAAAGTTCCATCTAGGCCACGTCGATATAGGGTATCGGCAATGATGGTGTAGCAAGAGGTTTGGCGTATAAAAGTTTGTTGTTGGTTAGAAGATGGGTCAGGTGGGAGGATGTTGTCCTTGAGGTAAGTGTAAATCCTACCATACCAAGGTTAATCAGATCCAACTAGAAGGCATATGAAATGGGTCTTAGGAAGATCATAAGTTGGTTGTCGGATAGTTTCCACTAAGAACTCGTACCGTGTCTCATTTTTAGGTATCTCGAGGAGAGAGGCAATGGTTGCCATGGCATCTGCTGCTTTGTTCTTGATCCTAGGTATCTGTTCAAAAGAGATGATTACAAAGTGTTCTTTGAAGTCGTCTATCATCCGCTTGTATGGGACAAGCTTTTCATCTTTGGTTTGGTAATCATCACTGACTTGATTGATGATAAGTTGAGAATCACCGTAGATATGTAGCTCTTGGATTTTCCACTTAGTTGCCATCTTGAGACCAATTACTAAGGCTTCATACTCTATGATGTTATTGGTACATGGGAATTGTAGATTAGAAGTGCAAACAAGGTTAAAATATCAAATCAAATGCAATAAACACAAGATTATACGTCACATACAAACCTAATCCCATCAAGGGAGGAAGGAGCCTTTGCACCCAAAACAAGCTCCTAAGATCAAGATGATCCCTAGACAATGGATTCTAATGTGAAATGCTCTTCATGTTGTGCAACTCACTATCCTAACTCAAGAGTGATTTTGGCATTATGACTTTACATAAACATGGATGATGAAAATGGCTTGGAAGGGGTTCTATTTATAGATTTTTGGAGAGGATTTTGATCCAAGGGTGGAGGATAAAAGTGATGTGGAGGGCTTAGATTTAATCTTGAATGAATGGAGGGCTAGGAATAAAAGTGATTCTTTTATTCATTTTGGGAAAATGGGTTATTTAATGAGCATGGGGGTGAAGGATTATTTTGGAATAAAAGATTCATATGGGAGAATGTAAATGAATTAAAAATTCATTTGGGGAAGAGATTTAATTGTTTAGGGTAGGGATAGGTGAATTATAGGCTAAATTAATTAGTTGATCATGGTTTTAACTAATTAATTGGTTTTAGTGAAAAAAGGGGAAATTGATTTAATAAATATTGTATATTTATTAAATCAATTGGCTAAGGCTTAGACTATTGAATTAATGAAATTAATCCGATTTTGGGGACAAAATGGTGTGAATTTGGAAAATGAAAGGGGTAATTAATTAAATAAAATTTAATTAATTGATTAGAAGGGAAATTGATATGTTTAGGGATGTCGGGAGTCAGTTTGATGGTAGAAGACATTTTTAGGTGTCTACATTTGCCCCTCTTTGACGTGGCGTTTGGACCTAGGACGGAAGCGGCGTCAGGTCGAAGAAAGATATGCCCCAGCTGTCGGGAAGGAATAAGATGGATAAGGGATGCCTCCTCAAAAGGTTGGCGGGAAAATAAGAATTTTCCGAGCGAGGTCTTGAAAAGAATGCGATGGGAATGAAAGTTGGATAGGGGATGGGAAATGAGGATGACATGAAAAAAAGGAGAAAAAAGGCTGAGATCTGCACCCTGGAGGGAAAATGAGGGGGGTGGAAGAATGACATGGCCCACTATATTAGGAAACATGGGCCCTTAGAGTGCCACATTTGTACACTTTGACTTTGGAGAAGAAAGGACGAAGGAGAGATGGCTGACCGCAACCCCCAGTTCCCGCGAGTTTGGTCGGGCACCAGGCGCTAGACCTCCGGTAGGGCCTAACCCTGTCTTTGTAATTTTTTCGTTTTGCATGCATGTTTAGGGTTTTGGAATTGGTGGTTCAAGCGGTTAGCGCCAATGGCAAGGTGGATTGGCACCATCCTCTGGATTGGCGCTATCCGCCCAGGTAGGGTAGGGTGGTTTTTTCGCCATTAGGTGGGAGTTTTAGCGCTATCCTCTGGATTAGTGCCATGCATGGTAGAATAGAGTTCTGGCATTTTAACGCCAAATGGGGGTCAAAGTGGTGCTATTATCTATAATAGAGCCATCTTGGTAAGTAGCGCTATGACGTATTCTAGCACTATTTTGTTTTCTAGTGCAATGATTGATTCTAGCGCTATTGGGAGAATTGGCGCCATTTGGCTAATGAATGCCAAAATTAATAGTGACGCGATATTGTTGAATGGCGTGATGAATAGAGCGCAATAGTGCTATTGTTAGGATTGGTGCAAAGAGGTATGCATAGTGGCACGATATTCTGTATTAGCGCTATGGAGAAGAAATTTTAGCACCATTTAAAAAAATGGCGCAAGGGTTGTCTATTTGCATGCCACATGATGCTGGCTTATTAGAGACCTAGAGGAAAAAGGTTGGTTTAGATTCTTATAAGAAAAAGGTTGGTTTAGACATAGATAGGTTGACATCTAATCATAATGTTGCGTATGCAGGATATAGAGCGATTCATATTGCACTCGTGAGAGCGACGAGTTCCCTCTATGATAGCATTATTTGATGGTTTTGATGATGCCGCGAAGCCATGGTTGGTGAGATTGGGGCTTTTGACGGTGTCATCTATGCCAGTTCTGTAAGCTCATAGAGCTCTGATGACAGCGGTGACTTGCAGTTTTCTGTTATCCACTGAGAGATTACCATCACACTTAAGGATGTTTATCGCATCCTCAAGCTGCCTATCCAGGGTCGGCATGTTAGATATGACATGAGGAGAGGGCAGAGTGCATTAGTTAGGGTGTTTGGCATAGATCATCTTGTTCTCTCTCCAAATGAGAGGGAGATGGACTATGAGGGTACACTGGCGGCAGGTGTAGATCCATTTGCCTTATTCCTGTGTGCATTGATCGGAGGCGTCGTGATGCCTAATAGGTGAGGCAGGGGTTTTTCAGTTGGCTGGGGCGAGATGATAGAGGGGATGGTGACACATGGGACCGTCTATGCATGGGGACCGGCCATGCTAGGGCAGTTATATCATGAGATGCATACGGTCGCCTACTTGCATGATAGAGCATTATCAGCTGGAGTCACTCTACTTCACGTATGGATCTGGGAGCATATCCTAGTCATGAGGCCGACATGTGGGTACTATCGACGGTAGTTTGAGGCCTTTGTATTTTTATATCAGGATGCAGAGTACACATATACTGGGCAGGTGCGGTATTGGAGGAGGATGCTGGATGACGTGATTAGTGTGACCTATCGACCATATATCAGTTGCAAGCCGTGGCCAGATGATGTTATTCATCTCCCTTTTGTGTTTCAGCAGTGGTTTCTAATGGGCTGGGGAGACCATATGATAGACATGTATCTACCCTCACGGGTCATGTGACAGTTTGGTTTGGTCTAGGATGTGCCACAGTAGATGATGATATTTGTGCAGACACCTTGGGATGTGGCCTATTGGCCTACAGCCATATAGCCACAGGTCACCCTAGCAGATTTTACAGCGCTACGGCCAGTGCAGTGGGATTGGAGGAGCACAGTGAGGGATGCGGGGACCACAACTACTTATGATATATGGTGGCATATGCATCGACCGACAAATCTACTAGAGGAGGTAGTAGGTTCAGGGGGCGAGGATTCAGATGGTGGAGATGACCCTGATGGGGAGGATCGCATGGAGGGGTTGATCATTGAGGACTTCCTTGTGGACGTTGGGGATGATGGAGAGGAGAGAGTGATTGGGAGGGATGGCCAGCTGATAGATGTGCTGGTAGCAGTGGCAGCAGGACAGGGACAGGTGGGGCAGCAGGCTCCTGTGCAGCATGTTCCCGCATAGCAGGTACAGGTGCAGTAGGTTTTGGCATAGTAGGTTCCTACATAGCAGGTACAGGTGGGGTTAGGACGATAGCCTAGAGGACCTCGACAGCGCGAGGGACACCTGTCACCACCATAGGTAGCGCAGCAGCAGGTGGGTGGGCATGACACAGAGGCAGGGACCTCAGGGATAGCTTTGGGGGCAGAGTCTGAGAGGTTGACACCTTGTCAGTGACGACAGGAGGAGGAGGAGATGGAGACCTTACGGGCACAGGTGGCCAGCCTGGAGGAGGTACTAGAGAGCTATGAGGCAGAGTTGGTGCAGTTGCGGGGGGCCCCGGTGTTATTAGATGGGGCAGATGGACAGGTGGCTACATTGCAGGCACAGTTGGCCCAGGCGCAAGGTGATATAGGGGTGTTGACCAAGGAGCGGGATGCAGCACTTGGCAGGGCACAACAGGTAGAGAGTGCATTGGGTAGTCTGCCGGCTTTAGGTGGTGGGCTTGCCCCAGTTTTGACAGGGATGCAGGCTTAGTTGTCTCAGGTGCAGACATAGACTTATTAGCTTCAGGCACAGCTGAGTCAGGCCCAGGGGTAGCTGATGCAGGTACAGGGGGATTTCATAGAGGCTAGTAGGTGGATGGAGTACTATAGGGGGCTGTATTATACAGCCATGCCAGCAGAGCAGCGAGCACCAAGCTATAGCTAGGTTAGTGGATCGAGGGCATCGAGATCACATAGAGCAAGATCTATTCAATCTATTGACCAGTCAATGCCTCCTGCCTCATTCGTGCCCTAGCAGGCTCCTCAGGTGTAGGCGCAGCCACCATCACAGCCACAGCCGCCGACAGGGTCACAGGCTCGACTAGGATCAGAGTCTCCCACTCCATCAGAGAGGGGATCGTTTATGTGATAGTTATATCATGATAGCCTTTGGAGGCATTTTGTATCAGGACACTTTATTTTTTGATGTACATATGAGCGATGTACACTTGTTGTGGTGATTTGATATGATATGATGCTTTCTGATGGTTTATGATGCTTATGGATGTGTTATTTCTTTATGGATTTTGTATGTTATGGATATGTTATGTTTATATGATGATGATGTGCATATGCAGCTAGAGGTTTATGTGACTAAGTGGTTTATGAAATATGATATATATTGTGCAACTAAATGATCCAAGAATGAACCTAATTATTATGCAAACTTAAATGGATTAAAATGAATCTATATGACATGTACTTTGAAATGGTATAAATGAATTTATTTGATATGCAATTTAAATGGATAAATAAATCTAAATGACATGTGATTTTAGATGGTTTAAAATGCACCTAAATGATATGCAAAATCATATGCTATTATGGATTAAAAAATGAACCTAAAATGATATGCAAATTAAATGGGTTAAAATGCACCTAAATGAATTAAAATGAATCTAAAGTGTCATGTAAATTGGATTAATGGAAAATGAATCTAATATTATATGCAAATGGGATTAATGGAAAATGAATCTAATATGATATGCAAATGGGATTAATGGAAAATGAATCTAATATGATATGCAATGATGGGCTACATGGACCTAAAATAATATGCAATTAAATGATCATGACATGTAGCTAAATGATGTGCTTAGATGTAGTTTAGGTGATAGGTGGTATGTAAACTAGGTGATGGGGTAGGTGGTCCAGTCCTAATACACATGATGTTCTTTGTTTAACCCTGAGTGGTGAGGCTGTGGGAAAGGGGATTAGGTGGAGAGAGGATAGGGGTGTATGGATGGGAATGGGTAGGATTGGGAGTGTCTAGAGATGGGGGGGGTTGGGTTGGGGGATGAGAGGGATGTTAGGTCGTAAGACACCACGTCGGTTGAGGGGAGATTTATTTTGGTTCAAGATGTGTTGAGTGGAAATGTGGTGGGGAAATGGGATTAGTGAGGGGATGGGGGGAAATGATTATTAAATCTAGGCTAAGATGGGATAGTTGACTGAGTGATTTTGAGCTAGTAATAGTAGTTGCACAAGATTAATTTAGAGCATTTCTTAGTTTAATGTAGCAATGTAGGATACAGCTCACAAAGGTATGAAATGACCTAAGTGATGATGTATACCCTACGATTGCATGAACTAGACCCACAAACAATAGGTTGATTTCATGCATGCCCAAGGTAGTATAATCTTGTCTAGTCAAGGAAGGGGACTCATAGTGATGAGTGTGAATAATGCATAAAAGGTTTTGATGCATGTATATGCAAATAGGACACGTCATGCTAGAACCAACTGAGACTTCAAGATATGAATACTATTCTTGGAGTAATGAAACCAACCCACAAGCACAGCACGCAGAAACAATGATGATGTCTACTCCAGGTGCTCTCTGCTACTTACCATGATATAATGAGATCAAGGCAGCTTTGGAGATGACTTAGGGTGAGACAAAAAGATAAAAATCAATAAGCAAAAAGACCAACAAAAAGATACAAATAGCCTTTGTGTGCTGTTGCCAAGAGATGTGATGGTAGAATGATAGATTGTTGTCCATTGTAGGAAAGATATATCATAGGACGTAGATCCGTTGGTGTTGATTAGAGAACTTTGGGAAGATAAGGCAAAAGAATAGTCTGGCCATGTGTAGGACTATGGTTGGTATGTTGATTGATGATTTTTGCATTGGGGAACCTGTTTGGAGTGTATACGTAGCTTGTGTATCATTTATGAGATCCAGAAAGCTCGATAAATGGGGGACCATCCAATGGGGTGGATGGGTGCATCTTAGATACCTGAGTACTGGAAACATCCTTCGTATTCCAGACTGCCTACATACGCTGTGTTCACGGGATCAAGGTACTTTTAAGATGCGGGCAAAATGAATATGTAGTTCTGGCAGGACTTGATGATGTGGGAATGGTTCGGGATGGGTGTGATGTGTTGACGATTGATGTGTGTTGATGATTGCGATCAGATGCATTATTTTTGGGGTTTTCTGCATTTTCTATTGTTTTTGTATTTTTGTGATTTTGCGATGTTTTTGGATTTTTTTTTGGATTTTGTATGTACAAAGGGAACTTACAAGGATCCTCGTTTCATGAGTTGGCCTTGGGATGGGATAGGATGAGTTGGGCAACAGGACTTGATGTTTCAGAATTCCAAGCCATGGGATGAATGAGATATGGAGTGATGTGACAGAAAGAGGATTTATTAGATGGTAGAACAGGCCACTACACATGGCGCCTGAAATAGGTTTTCACAATGGTACTTATCCAAGGTGTCACCGAAGTGATTTTCACCATTGGAAGTTTTTTTATTGCACTCTGATTTTTCTAGATTTTTTGATTTTTTTTTTGGTGCTTATGATTTTTTGATTTTTTTTTTAATTTTTTGACTTGGGGGTATCAGATGGGTTATGCATAGAATTTCTTGAGATGCAGGATGTTCATTGGCTCGTCTAGAGGCTGCCCTTCAGGTGTTGCAAGCTGATAAGCTCCTGACCCATAATTGGCGGTGACAACATAAGGTCCTAGCCAATTGGGTTCAAACTTGCCTTGCTTCGGACACTCTTGCAGGTTCTTCTGATTTTCCATTAGGACAAGGTCACCGACCTCAAATTTTCTGGTTCTGATCTTTTTGTTGTAGCTTCTTCTAAGGCGGTTTTGGTATGCCTGTAAGTGATTCAATGCATTCAAGCATTTCTCATCCAGTAGTTCTAGTTGATGTAACTTTGCGATGCGGTAGTCCTCATTAGAGATAATATTTTGCAAGGACACGCGAAGACATGGGAGCTTGACCTCTATAGGTAGAATGGCTTCAGATCTGAATACTAGTGAGAATGGGGTGGCTCCTGTAGGAATGTGGATGCTTGTGTGGTAGGCCCATAGGGCGGGGTTGAGTTGGAGGTGCCTGTCATGGCTAGCTTCATTGACTGTCTTCTTGAGAATGCGGAGGATGGTTTTGTTAGAAGCCTCTACTTGACCGTTTCCTTGAGGGTATATGGTGTGGAGAAGTGGTATTTAATGTCAAATTTTTCACACAAGGTGCGAACTTCTTGGTTTTTGAAGGGCTTTCCATTGTCAGTGACGATGGAATGGGGAATACCATATCGACAGATGATAGAGTGGAGGATGAATTTTGAGATTTGGATACCTGTGGTGAAGGTGAGTGGTATTGCTTCCACCCACTTTGTGAAGTATTCGGTAGCAGTGATAATGAACTTATGGCCATTGGAGGATGGAGGATGTATTTTTCCTATGAGGTCGAGTCTCCACTATGAGAAGGGCCATGGCATTGTGATTGGTTGTAGTTCCTGTGCTGGTGCGTGGATGAGATCGCCATGTTGTTGGCATGGGAGGCATTTCTTGATAAACCTGTGGGAATCTTGTTCCATTGTGGGCCAATAATATTTGGTCCTAAGGATCTTTTTAGAAAGGGTGGGTCCACTTGAATGCGCCCCACAGATGCCTGTGTGTACCTCCTCCAAGGCTACTTTGACTTCCCTAGAGTCTAAACATCGTAGAAGCATACCATCAAGACTCCTTTTGTATAATGTATCGCCTATAAGGATGAAATGAGAGGCTCACCGGATGAATGATTTTCTTTGGGAGGTGGATAGATTAGGGGGAGGATGTTGTCGTGGAGATATAGATATGTTTCTTGGTACCATAGGGACAAGGGACCAACGACTTTGCACACTAGTTCAGATTGAGGAACATTGTATGCTAGGATAGCGAGTTCTTCGATCAGGAACTCGCATTTCTTGCTGTCCTTCTTCATGTCTACTAGAGATCCGATAGTTGCCATGGCATCTGCTGCTTTGTTATTGAGTCTTGGGATTTTCTCGAAGTGGATGTCTTCGAAGTAATCTTTGAAATCATTGACCATCTTTTTATAGGGAAGGAGCTTGTCATCCTTGGTTTTGTATTCATTATTGACCTGTCTGATGACCAGTTGAGAGTCACCGAATACCAGTAGCTTTTCAATTTTCCATTGGATGGCCATGCGGAGACCTATGATGAGGGCCTCATATTCTGTGATGTTGTTGGTGCATGGAAATGTGATCTTGAAGGATTTAGGGATTGTGTCACCTTGAGGGGTAACAAACAGGACACTTGCCCCTAAGCCCCTATGAGTGTATGATCCATCAAAATACATCTTCCATGTGTCTGTGCCTGGTGTGATTGTCAGGATGGCCTCGTCTAGAAAGTCTACAATTGTAGGATGTTCTGCAGGGATAGGCACTTTAGCCAGCTGATCTACTATAACCTACCCTTTGATGGCCTTTCACTCAGTGTATTCTATATCAAACTCTGTTAGAATCATGACCCATTTAGCCATTCTACCAGTAAGAGTAGCTCGATTTAGGAGGTACTTTAGTGGATTGATCTTAGCAATGAGCTTTGTCTTGTGATTGAGCATGTGGTGTCTCAAATTTTGGGACGTAAAGACCAGGGCTAAACATGCTCGTTCAATTTGTGTATAATTGAGCTCATACGAGATCAAGGTACAGCTGATATAGTAAATGGCTCTTTCTTTCCCTTGCTCGTCGAGTTGTGCTAGCAAGGCTCCAATGGCTGTCTCTGTTGCAGAGATGTAAAGCAGGAGGGGTTCACCTTGCCTTGGTGGAGTTAGCATAGGAGGATTAGCTAGGTATTCTTTGATTTGGTCAAAGGCAATCTGACACTGAGTGTTCCAGATGAAGGCTATGTGTTTTCAGAGGAGATACTGAAAGGGTTGGCACTTATCCGCAAGTTGGGCAATGAATCGATGGATAGACTAGAGTTTTCCCTGCAGGCTTCACAGTTGTTTCAGTGTTTTTGGAGGCGGCATCTCAGTGATGGCCTTGACCTTTGCGGGATCCACTTCGATTCCTTTTCTCAAGACTATGTATCCCAGAAGTTTGCCTGAGGTGATGCCGAAGATGCATTTCTTTGGATTCAAACAGACATTGTATTGCTCCAACCGATCGAAGATCTTGGCAGCACCTCTAAGTGTTCTTCTCTGGTTTTTGATTTTCCTAGCAAATTGTCCACATAGTCTTCTATGACGTGGTGGAAGAGGTCATGGAAGATGACGGTCATGGCTCTTTGATAGGTGGCTCCTGCATTTTTCAGGCTGAATGGCATTACCACCCAGCAATATGTTCCCCATGGGCATATAAAGGTCATTTTGTGTTGATCCTCTTTGGCAATTTTTATCTGATTGTATCCTGAGAAACCATCCATGAGGGATAACATTTCATATCCTGATGTGAGATCCACTATCATGTTGATGTTTGGTAGTGGAAAGTCATCTTTCAGGTAGGCTTTGTTGAGATCCCTAAAATCGGTACAACAGCATATTCTGCCATCTGGTTTAGCAACTAGTACAAGATTTGAAACCCATTTAGGATAATCAATGGGGCGAATGAATCTGACATCCAGTAATTTCTTGAGCTCTACTTTGATGAGGAGAGCGACCTGAGGATTCATTTTTCAGAGCTTTTGTTTGACTGGTTTTGCGTCAGGGCGTATTGCAAGGTGATGAACTACCAACATGGGATCCAGCCCTGGCATGAAGGTGTACGTCCACACAAAGTTGCGATTTCTGCATGTGAAGAAGGACAAGAAATTCTCCTATTCTTGTATGCTGAGAGATTCTGCTCTATATGTGATTTTTGGCTCTTCCTCCATTCCAAGGTTCATTTCCTAAGCTGGTTCGACCAAGATGGGTGATCTGTCGGGATAGACTTTGTCTATCTCAGGGAGGCCCATGCTTCCATCTCCTGGCGCCTTGTGGAGGTTTTCACCAGGAGATACGTCATTTATTTTTACTATTTTATGATCTGATACTGTCATGGAACAGTTTTCACCATCAGATCCATTTGTTCTTGTTGTGTTTTTGTGACTGGAAGCAGGGGTTGTCTCCCCAAAATAGGCATCTGGATGGAGTTCCATTATGTACCCTACTTGATCATCTCCCAAAGGGAAGTGATCTCTTACCCCCATCATTTTGGCGATGGCCTCATCATTAGGTGTGATGTTGAAGACAGGAGGTCCCCGTTGGTCCCAATCAATGAGGTCGGGGTAAACTAGTGGCAAGTCATTGGAAGGTGAAGGGAGAGTGGTGACAGAGTAAATGGTCCAAATGGATGACTCAAAGAAGTTGGCAAAGTGTCTAAAGGAGTCTTGAAGGCCCATTTTGTTAATATTGTTGACGTCTAAGGGGGCCATAGTGACCTCGAATAAGATACACTTGCCGGTAGTGAGGATATGTTGCGGTTGACCATACCCTAACCCTTGAGTATAGGGATTCTTTGTTGCTTGCAGTGGTTCTACGATTCCTTGTTCATGAAAGCCTATACCACCTTGTCCTTTATAGCCCATGCTCTTGACAATTTTAGAACCTTTGTCGTAGATTTATGTGGGGATTGTGGGGGCCTCTTGCTCAGGCTCTTCATCTCTGTAAAGCCAAGATGAGATATCTTCAAGTACATCCTGATCCAGGAGATGCTTCTTCTCGAAGGTGGGTGAGGGTTTGCACTTGATAATGACTATATTGGCTATCGCTGTTGTTGGGATGCTGAATGTCTTAGGATTGGGTAATGTGCCCACACAAAAAGTGCTGTGTAGGTCATATTCCCCACATCCCATGTTGGATAGCTTGATCTAGACCTCAGGTGGTGGAGTTTTTTGGGATGAAGTGGAAGTGATGCTTGCGGGATCGATATATGAGTTTGATGTTGTTGGTTTGGCTTTGGCGGTGGCTTTATTATATGGGCAGAATGTTTGGTTGTGGCCTTCCAAAAAACTACAATATTGGAAGGGGCGAGGGTCGGCATAGACTGTGACTTCAGTGCCATTGTGGGGGAATTTGATACATTGATGGAAGGTGGATGGGATAGCTTGCATGGCATTAATCCATGGTTTGCCAAGAAGGATGTTATAGGGGAGGTCAAGATCTAGAACCTGACATTTTATTTCAAGGATTTTCGGTCCCACCTGTATGGGAAGCTTGATATTACCTTTAGAGAGCCGTTCAGTATCATCGTAGCCTTTGATCATAATGCACTCGCTGGTGTCGACAACCACATTAGAGTACACCAAGTGTTTTAATAGTTTTAGAGTACATATGTTGAGGCCGGAACCACCATCTATTAAGACTCTTTTAATGGTGTGCTTGTGGATGCGGACTTCAATGTGCAAGGTGTCATTATGTACGTGATTAGAGGCGAGTAGGTCCTTTTTATAGAAGGTGAGATGATGGGGTGCGGTGATGTGTCCTACCATGGCTTGGAATTGAGTTACATCCAAGTTGGCAGGGACTTATGTTTGCAACAGCGCTTTATCAAGGACGTCCTTATGAAGGGGAGATGTGCGAAGCAACTCGAGGATGGAGATTTGTGCGGGTGTCTTTCCTAGGTGTTCTAGAAGGTTATATGGGTGGGTAGGTGGTGCACGTGCATTTGGGTGAGGAGGTAGGGGATCTGATGAGGATGCAGGTGTTTGTTCAATGGGAGGGGTTGTGCGAATGGATATGCGGCCACGGAGGGTTGTAACAGTACAATCAGGTGCTTGTGCGCGAATGGTGATTGTGTTGACATGATGGGATGAAGCTTCTATATGTCCTACGATAGAGTCATAAGATGCGGGTGGTGGGGTGATATTGTAGGTTTGGTTGGATGAGGAGGCTTTGTTATGATTAGGTAGGGGATCCTTGTAAGCTCCTAGGTTGGTGTTTGGTGATGGTTGGGCACTGTGATCGAGACCGACTAGATTTTGTTCGATAAGGTCTTGGATGCAATGTTTGGGTTGCATGCAATCAGTTGTTTTGTGACCTGTAATGCGGTGGTATTCACAGTAGTCATTCTCATTGTACCACGCGGCTTTTAGTTCATTTTCTTGATGGGGTCTGATGGGTGGAAGCGTGATCAAATTTTGCTTGAGACATCTATCAAGGATGTCTTTGACAAGTTCCCCTAAGTGTGTGAATTGTCTGCGTGGTTTGCATGGTTTAGTTGTGCCTCTCTGGTTATTTACATTTGTTGCATACATATGCACAGGTGTTTGGTTTTGTATATGTTTGACGGCCTTCACATCTGTGACGCCGTCATTCAAATTGTTCTTGTTCTTCCCCCAATAATGTGATTTGTCATTTGATTGTGTGTTGGCATTTTTGTTGGTATTGGGGGTGTTCTTATTGGATTTGTAGTTGTTGTTGTTGTTAGATTTGGGGTCATAAAGTTTGATGGAGCCCTTGGCAATGAGGGCTCATTCGATGGTAGTTCCTTTGTCGATGACCTCTTCAAAGGTAGATGCACAAAGTATTTGTAGATGAAACCCTAGTTCCTGATTGAGGTTGGCCATGAACATGGTGACGAGTTGTTTTTTAGGAATGGGCCATGGGAGTTTGCTTGCTAAGCCTCTCCACCTTTGCAAGAAGGAAGCGAAGGCTTCGCCGTTCTTTTGTTTGGTGTTGCAAAGGTCGATCATGGACATTTCATGCTCAAAATTGTAGGAGAAGTGGTTCACAAAACTTCTCCGCAAGCTCAGGGAAAGTTCTAATGCCTGGGGGAGATGTGCAAACCATTCAACGGCTTGACCGCCGAGGCTTCGTGGGAATAGTCTCATTAGATAGGTGTCATTATTAGAGACTTCTAAGCAAGCTATGTAGAACTCCCTAAGGTTGTCCCTAGGGTCTCCCTTTCCCTTGTATTTGTCAAATTTAGGTGTCTCGAAGTTCTTGGGGAAAGGGGGCATGTATAATGTGCGATCAAATGGGTAGGGGCAAATATCCTCAAAGGAATAGTGTTTACGTTTGCCCCCAGTTTGTAAGTCCGCTACCTATTGGATTAAGCTTTGTACAACAGTGTTGATATCCTATGGTTGCTGTGGTTGTTGTGTGTACACTTGTTGGTTGGTGAGATGTTGGAATTGGGGTGGGGTTTGATATTGGGGGTTTGTTTGATATTGTGTAGATGAGGTTACGAGGTTATGTGGATATGTGACAGTGGATGGATTGGCATTGGATTGGTGGGCATGGGATGGGTTGGATGTATTGTACGGTGGTTGTGAGAACAACTGTCGCAGATATGCAATGGTGTTGGGATTAGGTGGAGGCACACTTGTGGATGTACTTGCTTGCGTGATGTTGCCTTGTATGCCCATGGTAATTTGTGGCATGGAAGGGTTTATCGTTGTTGTAGTAGTGGATGTGGTGACGGGTTGTGAAGTGGTGGGGTTAGGGATATTGGTGGAAATGGTAGACGTGGTAGTGGTAGAGGTTGTGTTGGTGGTAGATACGATAGGTGTGGATGTTTAAGAGATGATGGGTGTTGTTGTTTGAGAGATAGTGGGTTGGGTGTTGGATGTGGATGCTTGGTTATTTTATGGGGTAGGGGTGATTGTAGAGGTGGATGGTTGTGATGATGTCATGATGGGGGGTAGTTGAGCACCAATTTTGAGAAGATGATCTAGAAATCAGTTTGGATCTGACCTTAGGACTTTGTCAAGCATGTCCATGTTATCGGCGTCTTGTGTGAAGGCTAGGACATCAAAATCATCTTGGGATACGAGGGGGATGTGTTGTGGTGGTGGTGGTGATGGTCATAGTTATTGTAAGTAATGGGAGGGATTTTCATTGGGACCATATGAGGGGATGTAAGGGTACGTAGATTGGTTGAATGATTGGTTGATGGGTATGTTGCGACTATTGGTTTTAGGCATTCCTATGCCTAGATATTGCTTTGCCATTTCTTGGATTTTCTTGTGTTGTGATCTAGTGATGAGCATGCAAGTGGATAGGTTTGATTTACAATGTGAAAATGAAATAGGGATGGAAACCTTAGAGGATTTGATTGATTATGTTGGACCCAAAGATGGATGTGGTAGTGAGGTGGAGTAGAAGAGGCAATGTGGTGGATGTATTGCTAGAGGTTTCTATTTGAAAGGTGATGTGGATGGCTGATATTGATTTTGCACAAATGTTGGACCAAAGATGATGTTTGTTTTTTAGGAGATTTTGTTTGATGTTTGATTTTTGATGTGTGAGATGGATGATTGTGGTAGTCAACAAATTGAGCTTAGGTAGGACCTAGATTTGTGGTTTGCACAAAAAGGGGTGTCTTTCTTTGTTTGGGGTAGACTAATGACCTTACACAAAGGGGGATAATGATTTCACTTGGAAGGTAGACTATTGACTTTCCAAGCAAGATATGATGTGTGTAGGATGAAATCTAGATCAAATTTTAGGTCAAAAGGATGACAAATTTTGATGATGTTTTGATTTGGGAGATTTTGGGGATTTTTTGGAATGTTTTTCTTATGACAAGGATTTTGGTTTGGTCCAAAAGGTATGCAAAAAATCACTGAAGACAAGTGGATATGAATTTGAATGGGTTTGATATAGCAAAGGAGTCCAACGATGGTGGTGATTAATCCTCTAAGGTCAAAAGAGAAGGTGTGATTTTGGAAAAATTTGGAAGAAAATGGATGGACTGTTGTCAGATTTTTGGGATGTGACTATGGATTATGGCAGTGCAGATGGTGTGGATCACAACTAACTTGGTCTCTGTTTTAGGCAAATCAATCTAAGAATATTGCCAATCCATAGGTGAAATGGCACCACAATCAGACAGAGACGGCGCTAAAACAAAGCAGTGTCTGTCAAGGTCCTAAAAGACAGCTTTTTTGATGACAATTTTTTATTTTTCTTTGTTTGGAATGTGATCAAATGATGTGGTTTGTCTCTTGGCAATGTGTTGCAAATAAGTCAAGCACAATAATCACACAGCAATCAAGATTTTGCTTTGTTTTGAAAAAAAGATGTGTGATTTTTTATTTAACAAGCACTTTGAACAACCTGAGATGAGAATGTGATAGTATTTGTTGAATCCCCTAGCTGCGCCTATTCAAAGAAGGTAGCTCCAAGATCTTGGTAGCACCGGCTCCTCCTTACAATTGCACACACTTCTCACACATACCAAGATCTAGGTTTCTTATAAGGCTTGTCCCTCACCAAACCTTTAGATTATCCCTGCTACCTCGGCTAAGAACCGCATGAATCGGGGCCGCTTCAAAGGTTTCCCTTCTGCGCCAACAAATAGTAGGATTTTGGCTTGCTAAACAATGGTTCATAGTAAGGGCATCCGTTCAGATGGTTATATATGTGACAGCGCTACTCTCCATTATGGAGTCTCCCAGCCTCCAAGGGTTACGCCTTAGAGGGTTTTGGGGGAGGTTGGTTGTCGGTATAACACAACAACACCTGTCACTTGAGACTTTCGTCCCAAACACCTTATTTTATATAGCAACTTGGAAGAGCTTGGCTTTAGCTTGATGCCACTTGGGTCGTTCCCACCTTTCAAAGCGGGGTGGCAAGCCCTCTAATGTTTACAAAAGAAATACAATCATGAAAACACTTTTGATCCCCAAGTTCATACAAAGATGCGAGGGGAGAGCATACATATCGTCTATGATTGCATCACACTAAACATGGTTCAATTTTAGATCTTTGGATTTAAATGGGGTGTGATTAATGTAAGTTTTGTGATAAGCTTTTGATTCTCAAGGTCACCAAAATGGTGCGAGGGAAGAGCATATGCTTTCACACCACAAGCAAAAAGAGCACAAGACACTTCACACAATTAAAGAATGATTTTCTTGATTACATACGTGAGAGATGCAAGTTGTTCTTTTTAACCAAATGCTTTATGCAAGTTGTGGTTCTTTTTAGAGCCCAAAATCAAAGTGTTTGATTGTTGTTTGTTGGCACACCAAAGAGTAAATTTTAGAGCACCAAAGTAAATGTTTGTTGGCACACACACTTCACACAAAGAGTTGTTTGTTTTGTTTGATCAATTTTAAAACACCAATTTGAAATGTTGTCTAAGATCTAACATACAAAAGGGTTCATTTTAACTTCCCAAATCAAAGTGTTTGCTATCTAAACATTAAACCACCTTGCAAAAGTTTTGTTAGTACCCATAGTACCTGCACAGATAGAAAAGCAAGTTTTTTTTTCAAAATAGCGCTACAAAAACTACGCACAGGCGCCACTGCGGGCAGAACAACCCGTCTTACAAAAAGGCGCTAATTAAAATTATGGCGTTGATTAAATCCTATGATAGCGACACATTACAGAGTAGCGCTAATAAGAGTTTTAGCACTAATAGATCAGAATAAAAGTGACAATGTAGAGGATAGTGTTGATTTAGGTATAGGAAGGTGCTACTGTGTAATCTTTCTGAAAGTCTGTGTATTCTGAGGATAGTGTCAATCTGGGTGATAGCGCTGATACAGCACTTGTACATGTCCGACCTGCACCAAAGTGATTTTTCTCAACACACAAAAGGGGTTAGACAGTAGAATCAAGGCATCCTTAGCTTTTTTAGTCTTGAGTAGATGAAAAATAGCATAATATCAAAACTAAAGTGCATGTTTAGACCCCTTATGAAAATTTCGACAGAATCCCCCCTGTAATTTCAATATCTCTATGTAAACAGAGAGCAAATAATCACCAAATATAGTAGGAAGATCTTAAAAACAAGAAAAATGTGAGTGAGTGTAAGGAAGTGGGCTGCATAGAAATAGCGCCAAAATAGTAGATGGCGCTGAAACAGGCCAGTAATGGCATCGCTGAGAGGGTAGGATGGCATTGCACTTGAAAACACATGTTTCTCACACAAAAACTCACAAAAGCAAGTTAGATTTGGACCTTATGGGTCCCACCGGGCGTGCCAATGTAGATTAGAAGTGCAAACAAGGTTAAAATATCAAATCAAATGCAATAAACACAAGATTATACCTCACATACAAACCTAATCCCATCAAGGGAGGAAGGAGCCTTTGCACCCAAAACAAGCTCCCAAGACCAAGATGATCCCTAGACAATGGATTCTAATGTGAAATGCTCTTCAAGTTGTACAACTCACTATCCTAACTCAAGAGTGATTTTGGCATTATGACTTTGCATAAACGTGGATGATGAAAATGGCTTGGGAGGGGTTCTATTTATAGATTTTTGGAGAGGATTTTGATCCAAGGGTGGAGGATAAAAGTGATGTGGAGGGCCTAGATTTAATCTTGAATGAATGGAGGGCTAGGAATAAAAGTGATTCTTTTATTCATTTTGGGAAAAAGGGTTATTTAATGAGCATGGGGGTGAAGGATTATTTTGGAATAAAAGATTCATATGGGGGAATGTAAATGAATTAAAAATTCATTTGGGGAAGAGAGGAAATAAATCAGTATGGGGTTGTAAGGAGAAGTAAATGTGATGTGGGATGTTTTTAAATAAAAAATTGACTTAGGTGGATTTAATTCATTTTTTTATTTGGAGGATGTGGGGAAGGGTGTTAAACTAGGTTTGACCACCCAAATGAAGGGGTTAGGATTAATTAAATAGAGGTTTCATTTAACTAAATCCTAGGACTAGGATGAGGTAGGCTAGGGTAGGCAATTAAATAATAGTTATTTAATTGTTTAGGGTAGGGATAGGTTAATTATAGGCTAAATTAATTAGTTGATCATGGTTTTAACTAATTAATTGGTTTTAGTGAAAAAAGGGGAAATTGATTTAATAAATATTGCATATTTATTAAATCAATTGGTTAAGGCTTGGACTATTGAATTAATGAAATTAATTCAATTTTGGGGACAAAATGGTGTGAATTTGGAAAATGAAAGGGATAATTAATTAAATAATATTTAATTAATTGATTAGAAGGGAAATTGATATGTTTAGGGATGTCGGGAGTCAGTTTGATGGTAGAAGACATTTTTAGGTGTCTACAGGAATAACAAATGGTAAGACTTTGGAATTGTGTCGCCCTGAGGAGTCACAAACAAGATTCCTACCCCTGATCCATGATTTGTGTAGGACCCATCGAAGTAGAGTTTCCAGGAATATGTTGATATGTTGAAAAGGGATTCATCTGGAATCTCAAATTGCATCGGTGTGGTGTCCTGTAATGGTGCATCCACCAGTTGATCAGCAATGATCTATCCCTTGATAGCTTTCCTGTCTACATACTCAATGTCATATTCACTTAAGAGCATTACCCATTTAGCTAGGTGACCTGTGAGAGCTACTTTTCTTAGTAGGTACTTCAATGGATCTATTTTTGCAATGAGTTTAACTGGATGTACAAGCATATAATGTCAGAGTTTTTGTGAAGAAAAAACTATCACAAGACATGATCTTTCTATCTGTGAGTATTGCAATTCATAGCCCACTAATGTTCAGCTGATGTAGTAGACGGCTCTTTCTTTATTATCATAATTTTGTTGTGCCAGAAGAGCCCCAAGAGTCGTAGGTGTAGCAGATATGTAGAGTATCAATGGTTTCCCTTGGATAGGAGGCATGAAAATGGGTGGATTCGTAAGATATTCTTTCAACTTGTTGAATGCCTCTTCACACCTTTCATCCCATCTGAATGGAATGTTCTTGTGCAGGAGATGACTGAATGGTTGGCACTTGTCTGCTAGCTGGGATATGAATCTACAGATTTTGTAGCTTGCCCTATAGCAATCTTAGTTGAGTAAGAGTTTTAGGTGGTGGCATGTCCATAATAGCCTTGACCTTGGTGGGGTCCACCTCTATTCCATTTGCCGACACGATGAAGCCTAGTAGCTTGCCTGCAGTGACTCCAAACACACATTTCTTTGGGTTCAACTTGACTTTGAATTGGTCTAATCTCTGAAAGACTTTCTCTAACACATCTAGGTGTGATTCTCTTGTGAGAGACTTTGCTAGGATATCATCGACATAGTCCTCCATTATTACATGCATCATATCATGGAATATAGTCGTCATAGCACGTTGATATGTGGCTCCTGCATTTTTAGCCCAAATGGCATGACATTCCAGCAGAAAGTGCCCCATGGACAAGTAAAAGTTGTCTTGTGTTGGTCTTCTAGTGCTATTCTGATATGATTATAACCCAAGAATCCATCCATGAGAGACAACATGGTATGCCCTGCAGTTAAGTCGACTATGATATCTATATTTGGCAATGGAAAGTCATCCTTGTGGCATGCTTTGTTTAGATCTCTAAAATCATTGCATAGTTTGACATGGCCATCAAGTTTGGACACTGGCTCCGAGTAGTCTATAGCTCTGATGAACCCTACATCCAGTAATTTCTTGAGTTCTTTGACCAATAGTGCTATATGTGGATGCATCTTTCTAAGCTTCTGCTTCACTGGTTTTACTCCCAGATCTAATGGAAGATTGTGTAGGATCAGGTTTGGGTCTAGACCTGGCATGTCTACGTACGACCAAGCGAAGCTGCCTCTCTTTTTCTTGAAGAATGGTACAAACCTAGTCTTTTCTAGCAGTGTAAGAGATTTAGTAAAGTGAATGATCTTAGGTTGTTCCTTTGTACCAATATTAACAGGCTCTGTCGATTCCACAACAATTTGGGACTTCTCCTGGTGCATGTCTATGGGGAGAGTGTCGAGCCTTCCATCATCAGGTGCCATAGTTGGGTTTTCACCTTCGGATGTGTCCTTTCTTTTTACTATTTTGGGATCTGACACTTCCACAAAATGGTTTTCACCGTCAGATCCAGTTTTTATCTTGATATTTTTGCGACTGGAAGGCTTGGCACCCTCTCTGAAGTAAGCCACGGTATTAAGTTCAATAGTGAAACCAGCTTTATGATCTCCTTTGGGTAGGTGGTCTCTAAATTCCATATAGTCAATGTAAGCGTCATCATTTTGGAACGTATCTAGTTGAGGAGTTCCTCACAGATCCCAGTCAATAAGCTCAGGATGTACAAGAGGGAGGGAGTCGGAGGATAGACCTGATTCATTGACAGTGTGAATGGATATGCTAGGAGTATAGGTAGGGGTGGTGTTCAGGATGGTACTTTCCTCCAAGTTGTTTATTGCAATGGAACTTGAACCTTCCTCGAAAGCCATAATCTCAGAGATGGGTGAATCAGACTCTAGTGGTCTGTTCGGTAGCGTTTGTCCCTCACGGTAGGGACTAAAAGTTTGGATGGTATCGACCTCCTTGTCGTCATAGGAATGGTCTGTTAGCTCATCCCACTCATATTCATTGGAGTTTATGTCACTATCCTCTTGAAGTGTATGGGTCATTTCCACAAGACAAGCATTTTCTTTAGCTTTGCCCTTGCCTTTGTATCCTAGACCATTTGTATTTCTAGCCAGCGAGGATGAAGAAGGTTGAATAGACTCTATGATTCCTTCTTTTCTGAGGCCGATGGGTTCTTGTCCTTTGTAGCCCATTCTGTGTAGGATAGTTTCACCTCGCCCATAGAGTTATGTTGGGAGCCTAGGCGGTTCTTGTGATGTGCTCTCTTCTTCTGTATAAAGCCACTATAGGAGATCTCTTTCTTTTGTTTCATCAGATAAGGTCCCCCATTTTACAAAGGGAGTTGCAGGAGCTATAGGAGGAGCAGATGGCTTTGGAAAATGTTTGGGTCAGCCAAAAGATCAAGGAGACAAAGGCATCTTGGCTAGATTGAGGCTGTGCTCTATGGAGTATTCTCCCACTCCGCTTTCTTTTATGGTAATTTTCTGCTCTTTGGGCCTTCAGGAGGAGATTTCGGCAGTATGATCATGCTGTGGGATAGGGGATATAGATGCTCTATTGTTTGGTATGATGTAATCAGGTTTGGCAAGGAAGGAGTTGCAATACTGAAAGGGGTTAGGGTCACCTTGGATGGTGACTTGCTTGCCGTTGTGTGGGAATTTTATGCATTGGTGATAGGTCAAGGGGACAACTTTCATGGCATGAATCCATGGTCTCCCTAGAAGAATATTATAAGCGAGCTCCCTATCAAGGACTTGGCACACAACATCTTTTATTACCGGTCCCACTTGTATGGGTAGGACTACTGTTCCCTTTATAGTTCGCTCTTCTTCATCATATGCTTTGATAGTAATCTTCTTCCTTGGATCAACTACCTGTTCGGAGAACCCCAATGCAAGGACTAACTTTAACATGCAAATATTTAAACTGCCCCCCCATCAATGAGGACCCTCTTGATGCAGTGCTTGTGGATGAAGGTGACAATATGTAGAGGGGTGTTATGGGGTTGAGATATAGAGAGGTCATCTTGCTCGGTAAATGATATGGAGCTTGAGGAGGTCAGATTACCTACCATGGTCTGAAACTTCTCTTGGGCCAAGTTAGTGGGGACAGTGGTTTCCACTAAGGCTTTTCAAGGATCTCTTTATGGGAAGGAGATAGATGCAACAACTCCAAGATAGAAATGTGGGCCGAAGTTTTCTATAATTGGTCTATGACATTATACTGACGGAAGTTGGATTGAGATAGTGAGGACCTTGGAGGGGCGGTATTGAGCGTGACTTTACCACTATGGGTAATGATACTACAACCAGTTCTGTTAGGTCCTGATTGTTGGTTGGACGTGATGACATTGATTTGCGGGACATGCTCGGAAATGCAATTTATGGTATAGTCAAATGGTACACTTGCATAGTTGGCATTACTATTCCCACTATTCTGATTTGGCCTATTGCGATTGTTGTTGTTGTTGTCATTGTGGTAATTACCGTTGTTGTTATTGCCATTGTTGTTATTGTTGTTGTACAGCCTGTTGTGATTTAGAAGTGGATCCCAGTAAGCCACATGTGTCTCATTGGAGGTATGTTGTTGGGTTCCTCCTTGGTTTTGATCAAGCACATCTTGGATAACATTTTTGAGACAGATACAATTGTTGGTTGTATGCCCCCTTCCTTTATGATATTCACAATAGTCTATATCCTTCCAATAGGGAGGTTTGCCTATAGGCTCATAATCACTTGTTGGCGGTAGAGAAATTTCATTGTTAGCCAACAACTTCCTTAATGCAGATTCTTGAGACTCACCCAGCGGTGTGAACTTTCACCTTGGATTTGAACTGAACCATGGTCTTGGTTCCCGAGAGAATGGTTTGTTGGGTGCAACATTGTTTGCTTTGCCTTTGAGAGTGAATATGGGTTGTTTCTTGGGAGCTGCCACCTTGGCATCCACTACCCCATCGTTGACAACATTCTTATTCTTGGTCCAAAACTTTGATTTGTCTGTCGTGTAGTTGGAGGTAGATGTGTCCTTGTATAACTTGATTGCCCCCTTGGCGATCATAGCCTTTTCGATGAACAAGCCCATTTCAATGACTTTTGAAAATGATGTAGAGCATTGTATTTGTATTTGATAGCTAAGATCGGTATTGAGGTTATGGACAAACATCTCCAATAGCTACTTCTCAGGTATATCGTAATAACACTTACTTGCTAGTTGTCTCCATCATTATAGGAAGGTGGTGAATGACTCGCCACTCTTTTGTTTGGTGTTGCATAGATCTAGCATAGATATTTCATGTTTGATATTGTAAGAGAAGTACATGATAAATTTGTTGTCTAGTTCATCAAAAGTTTTGATGCCTGGTGGAAGCCGTGAGAACCACTCCATAGCTTGGCGCCAAGAGACCTAGGGAATAGTCTCATTAAGTAAGTCTCATTGTGAGCTACTTCTAAACATGCCGCGTTGAATTCCCTAATATGGTCTCTAGGGTCCCCTTTCCCTTTGTATTTGTCAAACTTAGGAACTTCAAATTGATAGGGAAATGGTTTCATGATCAAACTTTTGTCAAAGGGGTATGGTGCAATATCTTCCAAGGAGTAGTTTTTGGCATTTGTACTCATCTTGAGATCTGAGATTTACTATGTTAGATTCTTGAGTTGTTTCCTCATGTCTTCCATAGGAGTATTTTGATCCATGGTTCATTTTCCTTTGTCATTTGCATTTGGGTCTATGGCATTCTTTTCCTTTTTGTGATCATTTTCCATGTTTTCCATGATTGAGCTTATATCAAAATCTGCGGGTAGTTTAATTCCAAGACTAGCAAGATGATAGAAATACTTATGAGGGTCTTCATGGAGCACTTTCTTTATTAGGCATTGGAATTTCCAATTTTGGATGCTTCCTTGATAGTCTTCGTAAGAGATTTCTTCATCACTATCATGAGGTGTGACGATGTGGTTGGATGAGCTGGCCATTTCAAGTTGCTTTTTGTATTGAGATCGAGTAAGAACCATGCAAGGTGACGTGGGATGGAGTGGACTGGGACTAGAAATTTTGGCAAGGTGCCGACGGAGACTATTGTGAATAGGATATCTAGGACAAGACTTCGATAAAGGACTCTCTCACTCAATGATTTCAAACAAGACAACTGACACAAGACGGTAGCCACTAGTAAGGGTACTCGATACCTATCTTACTATGTAGGAACTAGTCATGCAACAAACCACTAGCAAAGTTCCGTGACCTACTAGGTTTAGTTAAATTCATAATGCTATGAAAAAGGACCTATACTGATCTGATATGGAATATTCTGACTTTGGGACTAGAAAGACCTGATAGAAGGTGGATGGGACAATTGACAAAAGAGAGACTTTTGGGATGAAATGGATGAAAATTGACTGCAAGGTATAACCTGATCTCTGATCTTGGGGCTAAGCTGAAATGGGTGCTCAGAACTGGTAAAATCTTTCCCTAAAAAATTGTATAAGTGCTCACTATTGTGAATGCGCTGAAACAGATGCGCAGCAAAAATTGACAAATGCGCAGCAAGTCAGAATATATGCGCCGGACTGGTGAAAGATGTATGCGCAACAATAGACAGCAAAAGCACAGGAAGTCTAAACAAATGCACCGCAAGTCGACACAGATATGCAGGAACAGAGGTCGGATGCGCTGCTCTGGTTTTCTTCAGTGTTTTTGTAATTTTTGGAATTTTTTTGATGTTTTTGGTACTTTGTTTGGAAAAAAAGGTCTTCTCGATTTGATTTTCTGAATTAATGGCAAGAAAACACAGCAAACACAAAGAATTTTTTAATGATTTTTTTAACTTTTTTTAGTGATTTTTCTGACTCTTTTTTGGGCTAAGAGGAACAAAAGAAAGTACAAAAATCCTAGGCTAGAAATGGATTATAAGGGTTTTTTGCCACTAGAACAAGAGGTGTTTAATGTGGGTAACCGTTTAAGTGGTTACACATGCAGCGACACTACTCTCTGTTATGGAGTCTCCCAGCCTCAAAGGGTTGCACCTTAGAGGGTTTTGGGGGAGGTTGGCCGTCAGTGTAACATAGCAGCACTTGTTGTAGGAGGTTTTCACCTCAAGCACATTTATTTTAAGTGGATTGGTAGGGCTTGGTGTCTAGCCTGTTTCCACTCAGGGTCATTCCCTCTTAGACAGGCGTGTATCCAAGGGCATGCCCCTCTTAAAGGTTAAACAGATGGAATAACAAGTCTGGCATTTTGGTCACCCAGTAATGGGGAGAGCATAGGCCTGTTGTTATTCGATAAGCATGGAAGACACTGATTAATCCAACCTAGTTAAAAGTAGAAAAACTAAATAGGCTAATCTACTTGGGCAAGCACAGAACTTTGAAGTGATTTACCAAGATAGCAATGGTTCAGTATTTAACCCAGAAAGCAATGATGAGTTTAGTTTTATATCCACGTAGCACGAATAGTTAACTTTAAAATGTTGGTCAATCAAGATAGCAGTGGTTCAGTTTTAACCCAGAAAGCAATGATGAGTTCAGTTTTAATCCAGATAGCAATAACTTTGAAAAGATAGCAATGTTGTAATGCCAGATAGCAATGATCCAGTTACTTCTTTCCTAATTAAAAGCTATGTGAGATTTTGCATGAGTATCTATTTTACTATCCTTTTAGAAAGTGAAGTGTGAGCTATCAAAATGCAACTATATGAAACTAAACCCGAACCTATCCTCCAAAATAGCTCTAAAGAGTACCTGCAAAGATGTTAGCATTAGCAAAATCTTCTTAGAAAAACCCTAAAATCATCTCCCACTATAGAAGCACCACTTTAGTGACTAAATGCACAGAAATAGTCAATAGAAGCACAATAAAAACAAATGCACCGTAACAGTAATTAAAAGCGCAGTAAGAAAGAACAGATCCACAGGAATAACATATGTGCAAGAATAGAGTTTAAAAGCGCCGTAAGAAATGACAGATGCATAGGAATAACATATGTACAACGGAAATAGGCATATGCACCAGAACAATGTTTAAAAGTGCCATAAGATTATAAGCGTCAGAACAGGGGACAGAAGCGCCATGGAATTGTTCAAATGCGTCAGATTAGCCTGTGTGATGCCTGTACGGAACTTGTCTTCAAAAAAGATTAGATTTTTGATGAGATAAAGGGGCAAGGCCCCATGGTGGGTGCCAAAAATGTTAGGGTAAAATAGGATTAACCATGAATATGCAATGATAAACAATCAAATACCCATAACTCAATAAAATAGTGAAACTAAGAAGATTGAATGAAATGAAGCAATGAATAAAACAATGCAAACCTTCCTTGAATCGAAACTTCTATTGTTGCCTATCAAGATCGTCCTTGTTTGTATGAAGTAGGCCCTCAGAGAGTGCACTCCTTTGCTATTTTCAAGAATGTCAATAGTGAATGGTTGTGGTGATAAACATACAATGAAGATGAGCTTCAAAGCAAATATGTGATCTCAAGCAAATTGTATTGGGGTGCTAAAGGCGCGCTGGTGAATTTCTGTAGAGTAACAATACAAATAGCCTGGATGATTAGAATGGAAGAATGAGGTTTCATTTATAGAATTGGGAGAATGAGGATCAACGGTTGAGATGAAATGAGCAAATCAATGGTTGAGAACGGTTGAGGAATGTGCAACAAATAGGAAGAAGACAAGTGTCTCACTTCCATTATGTAACAGGGTAGTTAACAAAATTGATTGAAGAGTTAATAGAATGGATTGAGGAATTGACTGAATTGATTGATTAGTTACCTGAAAAGATTGAGGGGCAGATAGAATTGATTGATTAGTTAACAATTTTGATTGATGAGTTAACTAATTTTGATTAGAGAAGAAATAGGACATGTGGGTGAGAGAATATTAGGTAATTAAATATTTAAAATATTTAATTACATGTGCAACATGATGAGGTGGATTTATGAAATTAGGACTTAGGATAGAGGAATTTATGATTGATTAAATAATGTAGGATTATTTAATTATGTGAAACATTAGAAGAATTTAAGGAATTTAATTAAATAAATTGATTTTATTTAATTATGGGATAATGAACCAATCAAATAAACTTAGAATATTTATTTAATTGATAGAAGAAAATAAGGGAATAAATATTAAGAATATTTATTTAGAATGAATCATGTCATTTTTAGGCGTACACAATCCCTTAAGAGTAATTTGAGGATAATACTCATATACAGGAACCAATCTCCTATCACCAACCTGAGTCAAACCAAGAAAGATCGTCATGCTAGCAGCAACATATACAAGATATGAGGTAATATAGAATTTGAATGTTGTGTTGACCTTCACCAGTTGTTCATGCAATGCATTACTGATCTGCTCTCCCCAGAATATTCTTTGTGTGTCTTGAAGAATCACCTTGATGTATGTGTACATCCATTCTTGAAACTTGGAGGAAGAAGGGAGTCCTCTGATGCAACTCAAAAATGTGATTAAGTCAACAACTTCTTGAACAAAGTCACTCCTAGGGAGATCCTTTGTCCATCTGGTCAGATCACTTCAAGGAATTTTCAATCATTTGTTGTTTATATACCTTCTTGCAGCTTCCACATGTATGTCATAGTCCTTTTGCCTTTGAGAAAAATCAATCTGTCCAATGTTTACAATAGGTGGACACATGAAGATTTTATCAAGGAATTCTACATCCAACCTCATGATCACATTCCCTTGGGAATCTGTCACAACCCTAGTTTCCTTGTGTAATGGCTAACCACCTGAAGAATGAACTTAGGATTATGTGCAAAAACTGGAAATGAGGCAACCAAGTGAATATTGTTGTCAATGATCTTTTGCATGTGTCTGGAAGGATTTGTCTGTTTTGTTCTGTCCAAAATTTCTGCCATATCCACATATCCTATTTTTGTATCTCTAATTTCATCAATATTCGACTGCATTGAAGTGATAGGAAACATCCCTTGACACTTATACTTCATGATTTTAGCTTTGGATGGAGACGGCTCCGACATCAGCTCTAGAGAGAACTCTGGAAGATATGTCTACCATGGACGCTTGTTGAGAACTTTAAATTAGAAACCAAAACTTAAATGTGAGCTAAAGAAGTGAAGTCTGCGACAAATCAAAGTTCACAATTTTTTGTGGGAGAAGAGATCTTCAAGGAGGTTTCAACAGCTTGTTTAAGGTTTCATCAATGGAAAATAACTAATCAAAATGACTAAAACATGTTCAAAAAGGTTAAAACATGAAGCCATTAATGCCAACACAAGTGGCATTAATGGCACCATAGTTCCAAGATTTGGCGAGATCTATCAAGGCGATGAAAAAGCCTACTCATACATATTAAAGTTTGATGTACTAAAGTGGTAATAACAACTGCCCATACATATGAAACTTTGGTAAGGGACATGCATGGATGGCAGTTTTAACTACTCTCGCATAATGAAAGAACTTTGGCAGAACATGTAATAGTGGCAAAAAAGGCTGACTTTACACAAAACAACAAAACACATGTAATAGCGGCAAAAAAGACCGATATTGCATCTAAACACAAAAAACTTTTCTAACACCTCAAAATGTTCAATAATTGATACTTTGGTGAGCTTACGACCAAAACAAGCTTCATGATTTTCGAGGAAACATCATAATGAAAAGTAGCAAACTCTTCTAAGATGTCAAATGACTTTGCTTGATATCAAGAGTACTTGTCTCATTTTGTGAACTTAGAGTGTAGGCTATGAGATGGACAAGTTTCATAGGGGTTGTCTACAAAAACAAGCATAGCTAATTTTGAGAACAACAGTTGGCTCTAACTGGGGAACTTCCATAGATCGAACTTTGAAATGATCAAAGGGAGAAGAATCCAGTCTCTAAGTGCCTTCATCCATGCCATTGGGCCATAGAGTCAAGCTACCAAAAAGAAAAAGACACAAAAGACTAAACAAAAACACAAAAATAAAAACACAAAACTATAGAAATGTACAAATAAACTTATCTGATACTTCAAGGATTGAAATGTTTCAAATGTTGTCCACTATGAGGCAGCAAGAATGGTGTTCCATCCAGATACTTTAGCAAGAAGCTATTTTCACCACAAAGTTGATGAATGATGAACGGGCCTCTCCATAGGGAATCAAACTTCCTATGCATTCCTTTTGGTTCTCTCTTGTTGTCCCATAACAAGACTGGATCTCTAATTTAAAACTCACGAGCCCTTGCTTTCTTGTCAAAGAGTTTCTTCACTTGACTTTGATGTTCAGCAATGTGATCTACTACCATAGCTCACTGTTCTTCAAGTTTAGTTAGGTACATGATTCTTTTGTCAATAGAACTTTCAAAAGATCTATCTTCTACTTCCTTTGCCAACTTTAGTGCTGGCAATTCCAAAGTAATAGGTATTTCCGCATTTAGACCATATAGAAGCTAAAACAGTGACATACCTATCACCCTTTTGGGGGTAATTCTATCTACCCATAAAGCATCAAACAATGCATTATGCCAAGTTCTCTGATTATCTTCCACCAGTTTCCTGATAATAGTAACTAGATTTTTGTTACTTGATTCTACCTGACCATTTCCTTGAGGATAATAGTCTGAAGAGTGAGAAAGAATGATCCCATGTTCATAGGAAAAGCCAGTAATCTCATTGGAAGAGAAACAAGTAGCATTATCTGCTACAACCTTGTTTAGGACTCCAAACATGGAAATAATGTTTTCCTTAAGGAAATTACATACCATCTCAGAAGTAGTATGTTTCACTGGAATGGCTTACACCCACTTGGTAAAATAATCTATCTCGGTGAGAACAAAGTTGTTTCCCACACTTGATGGTGGGTTCACAGCACCAATGAAGTCGATGCCCCATTGCTAAAAAGGTTCTTCAATCACAACTGGCTTGAGAGGTAGTGCGGCCAACTTAGGCTTTCCAACAAACTGTTGACACAACTCACACCTACGTACCCAATTGTATGCATCCTGAAATAGTGTGGGCCAATAGTACCTAGCCTGTAGAATCTTATGAGCCATCACAGGTGCAGAAAAATGTCCTCCACAAGCTAAATTATGGAAAGACTCCAGAAGTCTATTTTGTTGTGCTTTATCCACGCAATGGAGAAACACTCCATCAAGGCTTCTTTTGTATAAACCATTATCCCATAGGACATAGTTAGCACCGTTCAATTTGATAGTTCTTTTCTCCTTATAAGATAGATGAGGACACTCACCATACGTAAGAAAATGAGCAATATTTGAATACCACTCATCTGTAGTAGTGACAAAAAGAATAGTTGGCATATCTTCAACTTCTTCTTCATCCCCTGTCTCTTTTGGTACATTATCAGCAATCAATTGACACAATCCTCTACCACACACAAGCTTGGTAGGTTTGATATCAAAATCAAACTCTTAGATCTTAGCAATCCAATTGCCTCTTTTGGTTCCAAATTCCTGTTGAGTCAGAATCGACTTTTCTGTTGTATCAGGCACCAAAACAATAGTATGTGAATTCATAATATAGAATCAGAAATTCTTTACCACCTTAACCATGGCATAAGCATGTTTTTCCATATTTGAATATTTCAATTCATGAGCCTTCAGAGAACAACTCATAAATGAAATGGGAGATTCCACACCTTCTTCATTCTGCTGAACAAGAATGGCCGAAAGTGTATGTTCAGAAGTGTAGCTGTATACTACAAAATCCTTGGTATAATTAGGACAAACAAGGACTAGAGCATGAGCTATAGCCCTCTTGATATCCTCAAATGTTGCTTTTCCTTCCGCACTCCAATGGAAAGTAGCCTTACCCTTCATCATGTTGACAATGTGATGGGTTTTCTCTGAGAATTCTGGAATGAACCTCCACAGAAAATTCACCTTTCTAAAGAAAGAATGAACTGCAGTCTTACTAGCAGGCAAAGTAAGACTTTGGATGGATTTGACTCTTTCTGAGTCAATTTTAGTGCCTTCTTGGGACACAATGTGACTAAGAAGTTTACCTTCTGTAACCCCAAAAACTAATTTCTTAGGGTTGAGAGAGGTACCATTTTGTCGACATCTTTCCAAGACCTGTCACAAATGATACGCATGATCATGACATTGTTTGGAGAAAATAGTTGAGTCATCAAGATATACCACAATGAACTTCCCCATCTCATCTCTGAAGGCAAGGTCCATTGCTCTCTGGAACGTGGCACTAGCATTGATCAAACCAAAAGGCATCCTACAATATGCAAACATGCCCCAAGGTGTTGTGAAAGCAGTCTTGTACTGATCTACTTCATTGACCTCTACTTGATTATACCCCAAAAAACTGTCTAACATAGACAGCATTTCCGAACCAGTTACAATTTGCAACACTTGGTCCATAATGGGTAAGGGGTAGTTATCCTTCAAAGAAGACTGGTTGAGATTCCTGAAATCAATGTAGATACGGATTTCTCCATTCTCCTTTCTTACAGGAACAATATTCGTGATCCAGGTAGAATGATGAATAGGGAAGATTATTCTTGCATTCAACATTTTTTGAATCTCAGAAAGGATAGTACCTGATATTTTGGGGTTGTATTGTCTTTGTTTCTGCTTATGAGGCAATGACCCAACTTTGAGAGGAATTTCATGTTGAATCTCCTTAGGCCTGAAGGACTTCAGATCATCATAAGAATATGCCAAGACAACAATGTAATGGTGAAGGAGTGTAATGAATTTGAACTTCTCGTTGGCAGTGCAACACTTCCCAATGTTGACCATTTTGGGATCTACCTCAGAACTCAAATTTACTTGCTCAAATTCCATAGAGGAACTTGAATCAAGTTGTTGTTGATGTTTAATATATCTGTCATGCTTATCAAATAGATTTTCAAGGGAAACCAAAACTTTTGGAATCTTATTCCATTTTAGTTGAAGAAACTCTTCACCAGTTTGTGAATCTATTTCAGAAATGTATTCCCTTGGTGTAGATTCACTACCTTCAAAATAGAGCTCATCAAAGCTATCCATCTTTTCCAAGAAAGCTATGATTTGGTTATCACCATTGAACACCTGCCAATGGTCAGCATTATTAGGTACACTTGGTTGGAAGACCATCTCAATTGTGTACTTGTTTCCTTTAAAGTCTTTTTGAGGAACCATGAGGGTTACGGGGATGGCTAATGAATCTACACGATCATTAAACTCTCTAGGCACTGCAGAGATATTAAAAGCATCAAAACTTTCTATGTAATCCCATACACAATTGCAACAGTGTCTCAACCTTTCATTTTTGGTCTGATACAAATTTATCACTTGACAAACCACTAATTCGGCATCTCCTTGATCATGAAGATTTTTAACACCTTTAGCATGAGCAACCTCTAATCCGAGCAATGGTGATTCGTATTCAACAGTGTTATTGGTATTGTTGAATTGCATCTTGTATGAGAAAGGAAAGATATCACATTGTGGAGATATCAAAACAATTCTAGCCCTAGAACCGGTAGAGGGTTTTAGAATTTGATTTTTTGGAATTTCTTTGACCAAAAGATTCTTCTTCATCAGTGAAGGAAGAATCTGGCATTAGTATACCTTCATCTACACTTTCATCTAAATACTTTCCTAATTCTCCATTTGAATTGTCTAAGCTCTCATCTAATGAACTAGAAATATCTTCAGTAGACAAGAAATAATTACCCATTCTTGAGGACTCAAACAAAATTTGGGCTTTGGGATTTGCCATTTGGGTAACAATATATTTTGCTTCTTTGTCAGGGAGAAACTTTTGCATGACACCTTTAATAGGTATCCTTACTTTGGATAGATTCATATTCAGTTCCCCACCCACATCTTTACAAAACTTATGCCCGAGCAATATACCATAAGAGGCTAGAACATCAGCCACTAGGATGGTCATCTTAATCCTCTTGTCTAGAAAGGTTACAAATGCAAATTGGGCATCTTTGATTTGGCCCAACAATGGTACTTACTTATTTTCCATGGAGAAACATCTCCCAAAGGTCTTGGTTAGAGTGAGACCAAGGGTGTCTACCACTTTGGTAGGCATAACATTATAAGAGGCCCCAGAATCTATTATCCAATTGCTCAACTTATGACCATTTACCAATAGAGAAACATAGAAAGGTTCTATTTTTCTAGAGGCAACAAGGGGAGTAGTGACAAGATTATTTTGGGTGGATTTGTTGTTTGAGGAATCATGGGCAACTTTGGGAAAATCTTGTCCTGTAGGAATAGTCTTGTTTTTAATGTATTTAGCTAACCTATCAAACTGTTCAGGATTAGCTTGTAAATACTCAGCCTCAGACATTTGGATTTTAGTCTTCCTAGCATGATCTATTATGTCAAATAGCTAAAATGAACTAGATACAAAGGAAGGAAATCCATCATTCTCAGTTTTATTAGGGGTAGAACTGGTCTGAGGGACAAAAGTAGAAGATACAAGATTGTTAGATGTACTTACTTGCTTATTGCCCACTAGGTCCTTTGATTGAAAAGGCAACGGAGTTCCCCATTTAGCAATTGAGATCACTGGTTGAGGCTCTTCTCTTGCCTTTCCGTTATCAACTTGCTGATTTGGCTAATTTTGGGACCTAGTAAAAATAGCATATGCTCCATCATACACTTCCCCTTCTCTTTTTGCTTCATCTTGGTAATTCAGAAAACCAATGGTAGAGTCGCAAGCTAATTCTTCTTCTCCTACAAAAAGATTAGCATCATTCTCTTGGTCCAACTTGGGTTGGAAAGAATGATCATGTTCTACTTCATAAAAGCCAACTGTTGAGTTGACCACCACTGCTTCAATGGCAAGCTTCCCCTGTGTGGGTGGAAGATGATTGTGTTACCCTTGATTTTTGGCAGCATTGCCTTGATATGAATTGTTGGGAAATGTTCTCCTTGGTATATCTCGATAGGAAGGAGGGGTAGACATACCTTGTGACATTTGCCTTTTTAGAGCTAGCAATTCATTTGCTAACTTTTGCACCATAGGATCTGTGGTGCTTGTGGAAGAATTATCAGCAGAAGAAGGACCTCTATTTCTATTAGAAGCTCTTCTTATCTTACCCGCAAGGATAAGATCATCTTCAACTTCAGTAGCCAAAATTTGTGCTGTAGGAGGATCTACAGGACTAGCCTGTCTTAGCAGAAAACTTACCTCAGGAAGCTGAGTATTGATGAAAAAGCATTTGAGATTCTCTGCCATTGGTTAAGCGGTTACAAGAAACCTGTTTCTCAGCTTATTGAACTTGGGAATGAAGTCTCGCATGGGTTCATGAGGCTCTTTCTTCATTTGTGTGAGCTGAGCCAATAAGGCATGTGCATCTTTTGCAGGTTTGAAACTAGCCTCAAACTTAGTCTTGAGGGAGTTCCAATTGGTTATAGTCTGAGCTTGAAGATGATAAAACCAATCTGCAGCAGCACCTTGCAGTGTTTCCACAAAAATTCTTACTGCTACATCTTCATTCTCAACACCTATTACACCACAAGCTATGCAGAAAGATGCAATGTGTTCATCCGGTGGACTTTCCCATCACCATTAAACTTAGGAAAATTCTTCCTCAAACTATGAGGTAGTTCATGCAATGGTGGAGTTAAATTCAAAGGATCAAAAGTGTTACCCCAAGGGCCTTGAGCTGCCATGGTGCACTAATTAAAGGGTGGGATAATAAACCTCTGTGGAGTATGAATAGACAAAACTCTGCTAGTACTAAAACTAGAAGCTTCACCTGGTATTGGAGACCTGGAGTTGGTAGGAGGAAAACTCCTAGTTCGTTGAAGTCGAGGTCGTGGAGGCAAAAGACCAAAGTTATTTTGCTGCATCAACTCAAATACAGGATCAATAATGCCTTGAGCTCTCTTGCTTCTTGTATACCGTGAATCTGCCAGAATGTAGTGTACTCAACAAAATTTTGAAAAATCTCAAAACAATGGAAAAGAACTGTAATGCTTCAACTTAGACCGTGAGGCTTCATGTTGCACGTTCCTTCCCTAGTAGAGTTGCCAAAAACTATTGGGTGATTATTTTGTCTTCAACTAACTGAAGGCAAAATGGTTATATCAACCATAGTGTAATGAGATAAATCTCTCCTCTCAGCAAAGGGAGGTTCCCTATCAACTATCACAAACTTATTTAAACTAAATACTAACTTAGGGATGAGACCATATCATCCATTTCTCTTTTTTCAGAAACGATGTTTACAAAATGAAAGAGCACTTTCTCTATACAAATTTGAATAACTAAGAAACCCATGACAGCACAAAGTCTATCATTGCTCTTTTACTAATTTATAATTTAGAACTAAGTAGAATAAGGTGCAGCTCAAAGTCTTCACCGAATGCTACGATAAAACATATGGTCACAAAAGATAATAGCAGCTCAAAGTCTTCCCAATATCTTTTACTTCAAAACACAAAGTTACAAACTAAAGATAATTGTTATAGCACAAAGTCTCCACAATTAGCTTTAGAACATATCCCAGATTATTCACACTCACACTACGATTTGATCAAGCAGATAAGATAGTATTAGGAAAAGGACATAAGAACAATTTCTAATATGCCACAAGTTATTTCAACACAAAGATTGAATGATCACTTTCTTTTCTATTCACTTGATAAATTTTGATTTACAATTTGAACACAAAGTCTCAAAATTCTCTTCAATTTGGCAGAGTTTCGCTTCAATAACTAAAAGATAAAAATTTACAATAGGGGTCCTCTTTATTTATAAGAAAAACCAAGAGCAAAAATAGGAAAATCTTAACTACTTTGACTTATTCAAACATAAGAGTCCTATTTGACTTAGGACTTCCTTTGCCTCACATGTAATTACATTTTGGAAAATTACATATGAATATGTCCACAATAAAATTCAAATTACATATACAGAAATAAAATAAACTAAGGTATCAGCTTCCTCCATCATTCTTCTTCAAAAAATTCTGGTACATGGCCTGTATAGCCACCATTTCACATGCATCTAGTTTAGATGTATTTTTTGAGATAGTGCAGGCTTGAAGAATTGCATCTTTTACTGCCTTTATTGCCTTCTCATGTTTGTCAAGGTTGTCCTTCAGGTTCTCAAAAGTTGAATGCTAATCATAGAGATTGTCCATGTAAAGTACTGAGGGTACTTCATCTTCAAATTTCCTTTGAACCATCTTTTCAAAGGAACTTATCATCTCATCTACTGAAAGGAACTTATGGTCTTCACTTGTGAGGGTGCATGGGAGTTATTCTAGCCTATGTAGAGGCGTGACATCATTGTCTTCACTAGCTTCACGAGATTGACATAGATCTTCAAGTAAACCTTTTATTATGTGGATACGATGAACCAGAGACTCCTTAGTCTTAAGATATGATTCCCTATTTGCAATGACCTTGATGGTGATCAGATTCTTTATCTTAATCTTTTTCATCTCTATCCACTCTTCCAAGCTTTCTTCTTGATCCTACAGTTCCTGGGAAAGTAAGTCAACCATGTTATCAAGCTTGGCTTTGGCTTTATCCATTTTCTCTTTTCTTTCTACAGTGGTCTTTAGTAGAATTCACCCTTGAGCTAACAAACATTCCACAATATCTCCTACCACCCTTCCTCTGGCCTGAGCTTTTTCAACCTTCTGGATCAGGGGATCTTCTACAGTCACTACCATGGGTTCCACAATTTAAGATGACTTAACTATTTTTTGAAGAATTATAGCAAGTTGTTCTTCTTTAGCCTTATACTATTCTTTTTCTTTTTTGACTTCATCATATTTTTTGAGCAAGGTACTGGCAGTAGTTTGAAAATCTACTTTTATGCCTTCATGGGTTAGCTTACCTAACTCAACCCTTGAAATGACATAATCATTCATGTCAAAATTCTTGACAGTAGCATCTTCTGGTGGTTTAGCAATCTCTAGATATCTGATTCGTTTCTCATTGATAAGCCTAGAAACAATCTTAGGCTTTTTCTTCAGAATCTTTGATTTCACAGGTAACAGCTTCTCAATATCAATCTCATCCAGTGAAATAGCTTGCTTCTTCCTCTTTGGTGTATATGCAGACAACCATGGGGGAAGCATAGAGGCACTGATAATTAGAGAAGAGTCCACTACTTGTTTCACTAGATCCATATTTACACTTGTTATGGTCACAATAGGATTGGTGTTGGTAAAAACTACACTTGTATCAACAACCTTTTCTGAACCATCCAAAATATTCTCTAAAATAGATTGTTCACCAATGTCAAAAGACGGAGAAGATAAACTTGGGATAGAACCAGAAGAATCAAACACGGTCCCAAAACTGGTTCTTATAGAAGTAGGGGTATTATCAGAAGAAACAATGAAAATAGGTGAAAGAGGAACACTTGAAACTACTGGAAAACTACCAAAAATAGGAGCATGAGGAAGGGGTGTAGAAACTTCTGTTCCAGTGGGAAAATCTTTCTCAAGGGACTGATGTGGATCACCAAGTTGTTCCTTTTCTGCATCCTCATCCTTTCCTTGTTCTGTTTCATCTTCCTCATCAGATTTATCAAACACTTCTATTTGTTGGGCCTCCTTAGATCTTTGAATATTTTGCTCTTCAGCCTCAACATCTTCAACCTCCATTGGCTCAACATCTGCAATTTGTTTCTTCTTCCCTCCTTTGGATTGGTTTTTGTATTTTGGAGGAAGAAGGGGTGTCACTCTTATTCTTGGTCCTATTTTCTACCTTCTTGCCTATTTGCTCCTATGCTTTAGTCTCGGACCCTGTGAGAAATTACTTCAATTTGATCCCTTTGCTTTCCAGCCATACATTTGTGTTAGCTAGGATCAACTGAAATCTTTTCCTTATGGATGTTTCCTCTTTAACTGACCATTTCACCTCTAGAAGAGGTGAGACTTCAACATTCTCAGTGTTATATTTGGGATATAGAACATCCCCATCATCCTTCATTCCATCTGGAATATCAGCAAGGCCCAGCTCTTCTATCTGACTCAGATGAAGTCTGCAGTAGTCTAACTTCCTGATTTCATTTTGTGTCCTGAGATCAGCCCAAATATCTTCCACCATAGGAACATGAAAGGTTGACTTCCTTTTGATCTTAACTTGCACTCTCCTGAAGTCAAAATGGTCCCCTTTCTTGAAATTTTTCATAGTAACCAGCTGTAATTCAGAATCAACTATTTTTGCCTTGTTAGCCGATTGAACTGAATACCTTCCAATTTCAACAAGGAACTTTATCCCTGACTTCTTTAGCTCCATCTATTTATTATGCACTACAATCAGTTGTCTACATAATTCCATGAGGACAATACAGTCACTAGGATACCGTGGAAGAATATAAGGGTAGCTAGGATAATACCCTACTCTAAGATATGTGAAAGTGGGGAATTGTAAGAACAAGCAACCAAAAGAATTCACAACCTTCCAAGCTTCATCTGAGACCCTCTTCTGAACAAGTTCATTATCCCATAAGTACATGAATAGTGAAAATAAAGCATCATTGACCCTTTGGAAATGATGGATTGATCCCTTCAGAGTAATTTGAGGATAATTCTCATATACAGGAACCAATCTCCTCTCACCAACCTGAGTCAAACCAGGAAAGTTCCTCATGCTAGCAGCAGCATATACAAGATATGAGGTCATATAAAATTTGAATGTTGTGTTGACCTTCACCAGTTGTTCATGCAATGCAATACTGGTTTGCTCTCCCCAAAATATTCTTTGTGTGCCCCGAAGAATCACCTTGATGTATGTGTACATCCATTCTTAAAACTTGGAGGAAGAAGGGAGTCCTCTGATGTGACTCAAAAGTGTGATTAAGTCACAAACTTCCTCAACAAAGTCACTCCTAGGGAGATCCTTCGACCATCTGGTTAGATTACTTCAAGGAATTTTCAACCATTTGTTGTTTATATACCTTCTTGTAGCTTCCACATCTGTGTCATAGTCCTTTTGCCCTTGAGCAAAATCAAATTGTCCAATGTTTACAATAGGTGGACACATGAAGATTTTATCAAGGAATTCTGCATCCAACCTCATGATCACATTCCCTTGGGAATCTGTCACAACCCTAGTGTCCCTGTTGTAATGGCTAGCCACCTGAAGAATGAACTCGAGATTATGTGCAGAAACTTGAAATGAGGCAACCAAGTGAATATTGATGTCAATGATCTTTTGCATGTGTCTGGAAGGATGTGTCTATTTTGTATCTCTAATTTCATCAATATTTGACTGCACTGAAGTGATAGGGAAGACCCCTTGATACTTGTACTACATGATTTTGGCTTTAGATGGAGATGGCTCTGACATCATCTCTGGAGAGAACTCTGGAAGATATGTCTGCCACAAAGGCTTGTTGAGAACTTTAAATGAGAAACCAAAACCTAAACGCGAGCTGAAGAAGTGAAGTCTGCGACAAATACAAATTCACGATTTTTTGTGGGAGAAGAGATCTTCAAGGAGGTTTCAACAGCTTGTTTAAAGTTTCATCAATGGAAAATAACTAATCAAAATGACTAAAACATGTTTAAAAAGGTTAAAACACAAAGCCATTAATGCCAACACGAGTGGCATTAATGGCACCATAGTTCCAAGATTTGGAGAGATCTGTCAAGGTGGTGAAAAAGCCTGCTCATACATATTAAAGTTTGATGTGCTAAAATAGTAATAACAACCACCCATACATATTAAACTTTGGTAAGGGACATGAGCGGGCAGCAGTTTTAACCACTCTCGCATATTGAAAGAACTTTAGTAGAACATGTAATAGCGGCAAAAAAGGCTAAATTTACACAAAACAACAAAACACATGTAATAGTGGAAAAAAAGACTGATATTGCATGTAAACACAAAAAAAATTTCTAACACCTCAAAATGTTCAATAATTGATACTTTGGCAAGCTTACGACCAAAACAAGCTTCATGATTTTGAAGGAAACGCTGTAAGGAAAAGTCGCAGACTATTCTAAGATGTCAGATGACTTCACTCAAGATCAAGAGTACTTGTCTCATTTTGTGAACTTAGAGTGTAGGCTATGAGATGGACAAGTTTCGTAGGGGTTGTCTATAAAAACAAGCGTAGCTGGTTTTGAGAACAACAGCTGGCTCTAACTGGGGAACTTCCATCGATCAAACTTTGAAACAATCAAAGGGAGAAGAATCTAGTCTCTAAATGCCTTCATCCATGCCATTGGGCCATAGAGTCAAGCTACCAAAAAGAAAAAGACACAAAAGACTAAACAAAAACACAAAAATAAAAACACAAAACTATACAAATGTACAAATGAACTTATCTAATACTTCAAGGATTGAAATGTTTCAGATGTTGTCTACTATGAGGTAGAAAGAATGGTGTTCCATCCAGATACTCCAGGAAGAAGCTATTTTCACCACAAAGTTGATGAATGATGAACGAGCCTCTCCATAGGGAATCAAACTTCCCATGCATTCCTTTTGGTTCTCTCCTCTTGTCCCATAACAAGACTTGATCTCCAATTTGAAACTCACGAGCCCTTGCTTTCTTGTCAAAGAGTTTCTTCACCTAACTTTGATGTTCAACAATGTGATCCACTACCATAGCTCGCTATTCTTCAAGTTTAGTTAGGTACATGATTCTTTTGTCAATAGAACTTTCAAAAGTATTATCTTCTACTGCCTTTGCCAACTTCAGTGCCGGTAATTCCAAAGTAATAGGTATTTCCACATTCAGACCATACAGAAGCTAAAATGGTGACATACCTATCATTGTTTTGGGGTAATCATGTCTATCCATAAAGCATCAAACAATGCTTTATGCCAATTTCTCTGATTATCTTCCACCAGTTTCCTGATAATAGTAACCAGATTTTTGTTACTTGATTTTGCCTAACCATTTCCTTGAGGATAATAGTCTGAAGAGTGAAAAAGAATGATCCCATGTTCATAGCAAAAGCCAGTAATCTCTTTGGAAGAGAAACAAGTAGCATTGTCTTTGAAATATCAATTTGTCGACCTTATCTTTGAAATCTTTCAAAGGATGTGATGCAGCACACAACATACACTCAATATAATTTTGCCATTAATCATGTGAGAGCCAAAGATTTGAAGACTAGAACATAAAAAAACTTATATTCATCAACTCTACTGCTACAATGAGAGAAAACTCTCTTATATCCGAGAAAAACAAAAAAAATCCAAAAATTACTTTTTTTGGCAGATTTCGACAATTGTCAAATTTTGCCATTTTAAGTAATTTTACAATCATATCTTGAAAATCCTATTTTTTCCCAAAATCTTCCTAAAAATAAGGTAGGATGAAATGCCAACTAATATTCTAAATTTGAAACATGAGTTTTGATTTATTACAAAAGCAGCGTTTTAAAAATCTAGAAAAAAACACTAAATTGCTATTTTGAGGGCCAAGATGAAAGTTTCAAACCCTAAAAAAGTGCCAAGACGGGGTCCAACCCATTAGGGTTGGTTACGAAACCACTTTCCACCTCATAATGCATCCACCTGTAAAATCTCATAGAAAACTCACATCTGAGTCAAAAGTTATGATCTCTGGAAGTACCTGCATCAGGATGACTTAGACTTTTACTAATCTTCATTATCTTGAAGTATGGTCTTCTAGACACAACTTTACAAGAAATTCATAACCAACTTAAGTGTTTTAAGTTTTCTAAAAATCCATTCTAGTTAAATTCTAGGGTTTAACTTCTCTAACCCAAATTATCATAATATCTCAACTCTCATTATCTACATATAGGAACGTATAATAATACAATCATCAGTGTAGTACTCTCTAGTCTTCCTTAGACCATTTAGACACTATTTGAGTCCCTTTTATTCATGATATGAAGACTATTAGTTTACTAGGAATAACAAAATAATCTTGATTAAGGTCAATCATAAAATCTAAATATGTTTTGAGTCTAAGATATTTACAATACAATACCTTCAATCTCCTAAATTTTCTTGAGCTCACTGTTCTTTATTTTAGAATAGATTATGAAGTCATGCACAATGTCCTTTGAATATCATAACAATTTATCTCTTTTTTTTATATACAAAAAAGTGATATCATAACTCTATACTTTGATAATTCTCAACGATATCATTATCTTTTGTATAACACTAAGAAAATAGATATTGTAAAACTTTATACTCATAAATAAAACTTATATAAATATAAATCCTTTTTGAGTTAACAACCATCTCTAGTTAGGCTCTCATATTTTGACTAAGTCTTCATAGGGTTATAGAAGTCCACAAATAGATTTAACCCTCCTTAGCTTCTTTGCTAAACCATAATATTTGAAGTTAACATGTACTCGGCCTTTCTCTACCAAGGTTTACAAAAATATTACACAATAGTTTAAGATTGAGATCAGTTGGCTCTCGATCTATTGCCAAGCAAGCCCCTACAGGTTGAAAAGGTTTATGATGCTCAATGGTTTCCATTAACTATCGGCCATTCTAGATAGTCAAGTAAGAATAAGACATATTACTAAAACCGACTACAATGGCTCATTAAAATTAAGTTCAATCAAATCTAACTAGACATATATCAAAGTATACTAATTGTAAAGGTTATTGTTCCTTATGTACTAACATTAATAAACATATTTTATCAACCACATAAACACAGAATGAACAATAAGCATACTGCATAGACCACATAAGCACAAAAATGGATATATAACTATCAGCCATCTAATCACAGTATTTACTAATCCTCTTGACCTGATATAGAGATAAGGCAAGTCTATGCTTATCGACCTAGTAATCAAATGTAATAGTATCTAAACTTTTCTTACAGTTGAGTTGAACAATAATAAAGCTAAATACGTTCATAATATATCTCAAACTAAATAAAGTTTTCCAATAGAAAGATAATGACCTGTTGTGAACAAAGGTAAACAAAGTCTCATTCCTTCTCTTCATGATGAGCTCAACCTTTCCTTCACTATTAGATATCCTTCACAATTCTCCAATGATCACTATTGTTTCATATATATGAACTAAGCTTCTACTCTTAGTACTATATTCATTAGTAACCACAACTCAAAGTTCTCCTCTCTCTGTGATAACAGAGTTATTCTTGCTTCTTTTTCTATAAAGTCGATCTCTCTAACTTTTAAGTCACCTTTTTTTGAACAAAAATCCACACACCACCTTAACATCGACAATGTAGCTTTTTAAAAGGCTACAATCTTGCCTCACTCTCAAGTTTCCTAACTGAAATTCCTCTTCTCTTAATTCTCCATGATGCGATAGGTTAGCAATTAGGGTGACTGGTCATTAAGACCACTCTTCTTTCTTCATGAAGAGCCCCTCCTTGCTACGGTGGAGAGAAAGGAGTGGAGCTTCCACTACTAATAGGAAATAGTGGCATTAATTTACTTTTAACCATCATCCATAAAAAGATCAAATGACAACAACAAAATTTAAAACTATTACTCTTTTATATATATATATATATATATATATCAACATAACATAGGTATATACAACATATACCTACTTTGTTTCTAACCTTCATCAAAATACAAGAACTTTTGAAATATTCTCCCCATCTCTATTTGGTGTAACCTCTACAAAGATAGATTATCAAAATGATAAACTAATTGGAAATCAATGATAAGGAAGTAATTTAACCACTAATACATAATTAGTTATAGAAAAAATAAATTATATTCACATCACTTAAGGAAATGATGACTATCTACTATATCTTGTTGATGGTTGTGCTATCCCAACTAGGGTTTCAACAAAATCCAAACTAAAGGACCTATCATCAAATCGATAACCAACTTAGACCAAAAGTCAAATCTAACTTACCAAACATGATGAGGGTTTACTAAAAATAAAAGAACAAGACTTATATGGCAACAATTTGTCCTTTCCATATGTCTATTCACTTCTCTCCAATGATGCTCTCCCTCTCTTTCTTGGAGGGTAGAAAACTTGTTTCTTGATTACAACTTACAATAACCAAACTGGGATTAGTGTATTATTAGTTAATCCATATTCATTATAAATAAATAATCATGATAATATATAATCACATGTCTAAATTCTACACATATAATCATAAGCTCATGATATCATTTATTTATCCTGACATTCTGTATAACATCATATCATCAGATTATGTAAAATCAACTACAAATTATGTGCAAGTAAAAAGTAAAAACATAGTCAAAATTTGGGGTGTGACATATCTCCCCCCATAAAATTCATCATCCTCGATGATCCAATGTATCCAAAATAATAATATGAAAATGCTTTTGTTCAACTTTTAAAAGTATAAAACAAATGAGGAAATCTCTAATAGAAATCATTATAATCCTCCCATGTAGCACTATCCTCTGCATACTAGTCCCACTAGACCTTGCATTAAGTAACCTCTTTGTTATGCAAGCAGAGCTTGTGAACTTTGAGCACTTTGAGAGGCTCAATCATGACCACTCTAGGGTCATGTACCTATAAAGCATTCCAATCAAGAATATGATTATCACCTATTATATACTTTTCCAACTATGAAACATTCAAAACATTATACATTGTGGCAAGAGTTGGTGGTAGAGTGATTCTGTAGGAAACTACATTGATAACTTTGATAACTTCAAAAGATCCTACATATTAAGGAGCTAGTTTGGAAGTCTTTCCAAACTTTATGGAACATTTTTTAGGTTTGACCCTCAAAAGAACTTTTTCTCCTACTGAGAATTGCCTTGGTGTATGTTTGGCATCAACATAGCTTTTCTATCTATCATTTGCTTCCATTAATCTTTTTCTGATCAGCTTGATCTGTTCTTCCATTTCTAATAACATCTCTAGACCAATGCTAATCCTATGTTCTAGCTTATCCCAGCTTATAAGAGTTTGGCATCTTCTTTCGTATAATTCTTAAAAGGGATCCATCTTGATAGAAAAATTATAGGAGTTTTTATAAGCAAAATCCACAAGCGATAAATATTCTTCCCACTTGTATTGCTGATCTATATAATAAATTCTCAACAAATCTTCAACAACTTGATTTACCCTTTATGTCTGACCATTTTTCTTAGGGTGATAAGCTAAGCTTATATTGATTTGAGTTCCTAGAATTAAAAATAAAGTTTGTCAAAATCTTGACGTCATGTTCACATCTTTATCTGAGATAATCTTCTTAGGAACTCCATGCAATCCAAATACTTCCTATACAAATGTGTGAGCTATGACTAAGGCTCCATTGATTAAATTCCTAGGTATAAACTGATCTACTTTGGTAAGTTTATCCACCACCACTAAATATCATCATGCCTATTTTGAGACATTGGAAGACCTTGCACAAAATCCATGCTAATAGCCTGCCATTTCTACTCTGGAATATCATGCGGGTACAAAATTCATGTTGGATGCTAATGCTAAACCTTGACTCTCTGGCACTCTAGGTAACTTTCTACAAATCTTGCAACATCACTCTTCATTTTGTTGGTTGTTTTAAATTCCCAACCTGACCTCAAGAAAACAAATGTATAAAATAGTCATTTCTAATAACTGACTTGTCTTGAGGGATTGGCTAACGAATGGGAAAGGGGTTTTCAATCCTTTTCCTCTGCACTTTAGGCTCTACAAGACCAAATGAGGGTATTCCTAATAGTGTTTTGACTAGGGGTTTCTCAATATTCTCTCAAAATATTGTTCTAAAAACATATATGTTCTTTCTAGATTGCTTAAAGAATTACTAATATAGTGAAGTAATGGGCTAGATTCTCAAGCTTTAACATAATTCTTTGTAGAAGAACATGTAAATAAACCAATGTCAAACATGAATACAAAAATGAAAATGTTCTATGATTTTATAAATGATCAGGGAGATTAAATGAAAACAATAATCCTAAGAGATCAGTGCCTAAATCCAGGGTCACAAAGTCAAAACAAATATAAATAAAACTAAGGTATAACAATGCATTCCGAACTCATATAAGAATATTGCAATGATGCATTACACCATTACACCTTAAAATTAGTCCAAAACTAATTCTATTTATGAGTCCCTGCATACATTTACTATATTCAATATTTTCCTTAAAGCATTAAATTTACTCTTTTAGTAAAATCCATTAAGGAAAAATATCCTTGCACAGGAAAAATTGTGAAGATGATTAAATTGATATTTAATCAAGTTGTATTAAAAAATATAATAAAGAACACAACTGTAGGAGACAATATAATTTGAACCCTGACAATATATTCAAAAATGAAAAGCTGGTATAGTTAAACCAATAGCTACAAGTACAAATAAGTCTATTCTTAAAGAACACACCTAGAAGTAGAGAAATCCTAATTATGATTATGTACTATGTTACAAGATTTTCTCCAAGATCCTTGTCAATAGGTCCTGAATTCCTTTTTATAGAAACAAGGGAGAAAAACAAGCTTTAGACCTAAAGATAAATGTCACATTTACATTTGACAAGATTTCAACAATCAGAAACAAAGATAACTGATCATGGGTCATATATTTTATAGGAGAAGAAGCTGTTACATGTGTAGCCATGAACAAGATTATCTTGGTAAATGCATGCTAAGAAGAAGTTGTAACAAACTCTACCAATCTCTTCCATCTGATCCCTTTCTTTTAAGAAACCTAATGACTCATAAAAGGACAAAAAGAAAATCACTACGAGAAAAATATGCTCAAATTTTGGAAATAAGAATATCTTTGTGTCAATTCCAAACAAGAAAAGATTCATAGAAGCATATTCTTAACCTAAAAAAGGAACAAGTAACAACGATCAACTTTATGAAATTCCACAACACTCAAGATCTCACATATCAGGCAAGTCATTGTATTTCTCATCCCAAGCTTTGTATTGCTCCTTTGTTGGCCTTTGGAATGTGATGAGATTACTCACAAAAGACACATATTTGTTGTTGTATATATCTAAGGTTGATTCAACTTCCCTAGTGAAATCTTCTATAAGTTGACAAAAATACCATAATTTACTGATATTTTTTCTAAATAGGAGAATATCAATCTTGTCATACAAGCAGATGAAGAAAGAAATGGTTGGGATGATAGAATTGAATCGAAGGATCCAAGACTAGCAAGGCTTGATATCACCATTATTCATCTTAATTGTAAGGATCGCTCCAATTTCATCATTGTCAAAATTCTGAATCAACTTCAATGCTTTCTCTTCAAGGCGACTGATAAATGTGTGTGACTCCCCAACTTCTTTTGTTGCCATGTAGATTTGTTTAATTTCTTTAGGAGCACCAGGTTCACAATTTGATCCCTTATAAATACCTGGTAAAGGAGAAATCCTTGGGATCCATTTACTAAACAAAGGCTTTGTTTGTTCTTTATCCTTAGCTATTTTCTTAATAACTTGAGATAAGTTAGAATAACACTTGTGAATATTGATTGCCTTATTTGAAATCTTGTCCATCAGTAATCCCAAAACATTTGAAATAATAAGACGACTATCCTTCTACTAATTTTTCATAGAACCTTCAAAAATTTCTTCAAAAGCATCGATCTGCTATCTCAATTCATCATTCTCCTTTTCAAGAATAGACTTTGATGAGGAAGAAGGATTAGAAGTTAGAAGGCCTTAATCTATTATTGCCAAGGTTTTTTGAAGTGAGGTTGATGTTGATTCTTGATGTTCTTGTTGTTGCCGCTTGATTTCCCTCTCCTTTAACCTATTGTATTAAATCAGTAAATGCATGTGGTCATCTTGTAATTTATCATACCTTTTCTAAAGGGCATCAGTAGTTGCCTTGCTAAACGTTTTCACTTCCACTACCAAATTACATGCTTCTAGAGTAGGGGTATCAGATACTCTTTTAACTATTAGGCCACTTTTAAAATCTCTATCAGGTTCTACCACTAATGGTTTATCAATGTTGGGGGCCAAAGCCCAAATAGCCAAGGTTTCCCACCTTGGGTTGAACCTTGCTCCTGACAATGCAGCCTCAACTTCAGCCTCAGTGGAAAAGACTTTTTTGTCTTGTCTTATGATAGTATCCAAAATAATAGAAAAAGTTATATCTCACTTAGGGACTAATAAAATTCAACTATCTCTGATCATTTTCCTACCTTGTTCTGGAGTAATATCCTTAACTTCCTCTTTCATCTTTATGAGTATCCTGATGGATACTTGCTCTTGAGTCTCTTGAGGAGAGTTAGACATTTCTTCCTCTAATCTCCTTTCATACTTACTTCTCCTACACTTCCATAAGAACTTAGAAAATTCCTTAGAGTTAACAAATTCATCATGTCACTTACAGAATTTTGACAATCCGTGACCCTCATGTCATCTGAAATGTCCTTCCGTTGAATGGCAAAGTCAGTGATTCTATTTAAAGGCAACTATTTAGGTTCATCTTGGCTAGAAGAAGGCATTTTATGCTATATCTCATCCTTAGTGATTTCCATTTCTTCTTCTTCATCATCTGGGTAATCAACTAGTGGGCCTTGTTCAAGTTTCCTACTCTTTGGAGATGACTCCCTATGAGGCGAATCCAATTCAATTACTGGCATAGAAAGGGAAGATGCTTGTGGCATTGATGAAAGAAACAAAGTGAGTTGAGTCTTTGAAGGGGCCTATGGATCTTGTTCTCTAACTTCCATCTTTTTTACTCTTCTTTTAAAAGTATACTTCAACTGATTACTAGCAGGGGGCAGGCATGATGACCTTTCTTCTTCTTTGGGCTCAGCGGACTTGTTTTCTTTTATGGTAATTAATTCATCAATATTTGATAAAATCTTTCTTATCCTATTGATAGGGTCAGCAATTTCTAGGTAAACTTCCCTATAAGAAGGCTTCTTCTGTCTCATGCCTTCATCATACTTCATGTACATAGCACATCTTGTTCTTTTCACCTTAACTTCTTCTTTAGTATTGGAATTTCTGATGACATCTTCATGGAAATACACCTGATGGGCAATGACATCCCTATTGATACCCCTCCTGATGTTGTTTATAAAACCCTCAGGATCAAAGAATCTAAGACACTCTTGCTTCATCTTGAAAACATTTAATTTGTCATTCAATTTAACAAACTGTTCCCTATTCATTTTGAAGTTAGAAAAATTTGTTAGATAAGGGAAGAAAGATCCCTTCCTCTGGCCTGGAAGGTGAACCCTTTCTGACTCAGTTAATTGCCAAATTACCTTAAAAAACCCAACCCTTAGTGGCACATATGTGGGTTAAACATGAGGGCCAATAGGGGTACCGTATACTCTCAAAACTATGCACTCCTTGTGGATAAAGAAATCTCCCCAAGTATGCTTAATTTCCAAAACATACCTCCTTATTCCATGTCTAATAAAATCCAATAATGGGACTAGGATTCTTGGTATGTTTTCTTGAAAATGGCCCAATACTTTGACCACAAAATGGTCTCTAAAAACCCCATAACTTGAATGGGGATCATCCTTGTCCCATATGTGAGTTCAGCATTGGACTGGAAGTAAATTTTCCATGTCAACATGATTGATCATCAATTTAGGGCTCTATTTTATCTTTTCTCTCCCTTGATGCAAGAACACATGATATAACAATGAATACCATTGAATTTTGATTGGTATCTTCTTACTGTTGATATTTACCAGCGCTTTATGTATTCGATCTACCAGATAAGAAGAAAAATCAAATTGAATTCTTTGAGATGGATGTTGAATGTCAGTAGCCATGTAAGTGTAGGCAATAGGGATTCTTTTATTCTTGTCTTCCCCTAAAACTTGACACAGTGCATAGTATGTTTTAGCAAAGTAGCTCTCAAAAGTGTCTAATCTAAAGGGCTCTTGCTCACTTTGCATAATTTTAATTGATCTACCATTAGGCACCTTCTCCCTAAATCTAGGCAGATATATTGTTCTATAATTGCTCCTATCTTTTTTGTATAGCATCTTGAATCTACTTGTGTTAATTGCCATAGAAGAAACCAAATTTAACCAAAAGATTATAGCAATGGTTTCTCTATTAATTACCACCAAAACACCTCCACTTGTAGCCATAATTAGTTTAGTTGCTTCATCATAATGAGAAGCCATAGATAAGAGAAGTTCAATGTCATCAAATACATTGGTAACTACTAACTTTCCTAGGTCTCGCACCCATACATTTGACAATGGAGAGTGGGCATTCCTTTTTCTCCATTAGTGGTAAAACAATGACCAGCCAGGAACATAGATTTATGCATCCCTACAACCAAAATACTTGTCAACCAACCCATCTTTCTACTCTGGACCACTGACCTTTAATTTTTGTGCACAAGAACTAGGAAGTTGGGCCATGAGATCCTCATGTAGGGCTCATTTTTGGGGAGTGGAAGGAGTATGGGCCTTGGAGGGAGCCAAATCTTAAACATTGATGCAAGGGCAAGGGTTTTCTTCTTTCTCTTGTTGAAGGGTTCTAGTTTCTTTGCAATTTTAGATAAGACTTTGATTTTAAAACCCTAGATATTCTTAATTTAGGCTTCAGAATATTTTTATAGAAGATGAAAGGAAAAAAACCTTAATTGGAACAATAGAATATAAGAGACAGGATGTATGCCACTTACTAGATTATTCTACATAGCCAACTTTGAAATTATATCAGGGATGTCGCGGCAGTTACCAACTTCAATGCTTAAATACTTCAAATATCTAAAATGGAAAATGCAAGAGAACTGGGGCGTGAACTATATAAGGATCACCATTAATTTCTGGGTTGAAACTAGTCATGTCCGTCATTACTTCAAGCTCACGTGAAATAGATTTGTAGAATCATGTGGTTCCTTAGAATTTGAATACCCATCATTGGATCATGGAACATTGGCAGAGATTGGATGGCTACAATCAGTCTCAAAGATTTGACCCCACTTGGTGTGTCATGTGATGTCCATCAGGCCAATTAGGAGGTTCCAGCTCATTATTCCTTGATAAATTGTTAGAAATGTCATGCCATCAAAATTATGTCATCCCTTCCATGTGGTGGTTTTCTGCTACTCTATAGTTCAGTGGGGCACATCAATTTATGACTCTATGAAATAGTGGAAAGATGGAAGCATGCCCCACTTAGCATGCCTTTCTTCACCTGGATCATATTTCATAGCATATATGCCACATGTCACTTTACCACCTTTCTGTGGATGTTTGGTGGGACCCCTTGATGAAGCTCCACAAAATGACATAAATAATAGGACATTGCCACATATCCATCAGGGGTCCACCACTTCTTCTTGTTATAGGTGATGAAAGAGTCTTGCCAGATGACATCTTTCCATGGTTCCGCGAATGATTATTTTCTCAATATTTTATCAATGGTGGAATGACAGAAACAATAGAAAGCCTGCCACCTATCATCAAAGTTAGTGGGACCTAACCCTCAATATATCCATTTAAAAATAACCTTAGTCTACTAGGACATATGGTCACGAGGGTCATCAAAGGCATTACCTACTAAAACCTTAAGGATAATAAAACATTTGATATAGGCCAGAGATGGTAAATTGTATGCACGAGGCCAGTAGGCAATGTGTATCAAGACATAATAAGGAAACATAAAGAACTGAGCAATGGGAGATAAGCGGTCATCTTAAGATTATAACAAAAGCAACACCCTTGCTTTTATTCAAATGACACTAAGGTTTAGGGTTTTAAGGATAATGCTTAGAATGTATTCAATAAGTATAACCCTAGGCCAGAATATTTTTAGCATGATAATATCTGACAAAGCAAGAATTGTAAGAACCTAGAAAATTTTACATGGTTCTACTAGTGGCTCTAGTTGGGGATGTTTGTTCACCTTGAACAGAGTGAGATCACAGAAAACACTGAAGAAGCATATCACAACACAAAATAGAAAAAGAAAACAAACCAAAGGACAAAAACTAAAATAGGTAACCTACCTAAAAATAAAATACAGTATGCAATGAAGATACACATACCTTATGAAAAGTATGATTTCAAGAATTGTCCATGCATTGGCAATTCATGTAATTCTCCATCCAGACTTTACAATAAATAGGAGTATTCTCTATGAGTGTTACTAATCAAATATGGTCCAAGCCAAAGGGCATCAAATTTGCCATGATTCCCTTATCTTGAGACTTGGAATTCCATAGTAATACCATATCCCCTACCTAAAATTTCCTTTCAGATGTTTTCTTGTCACGCATATTTTTGACTTGCTACTGCAATTTGATACTTCTCTATTGTGCTAGCCTTCTTGTTTCATCCAACTAAGCCACCTGACTGATCCTATTTTGCATTGCATTAGAAATGTCATCATCATGCTCCTGAATGAACTTGAAAATAGGTAATAAGTTATTCATAGGCATCCTTGCATCTAAGCCATATACCAGGTCAAATGGGGCTTGCCCAATGGCCTTTTTCAAAGTTACGCTATTAGCCCAGACAACAAGTCTTAATTTGGTATCCCAAGCTCTCTTGTTCTTTTCTATGATTCTTTTTATAATCTGCATCAATCTTTTGTTGCTTTATTTAGCTTGTCCATTCCCTTGAGGATGGTATGGGGAAGAATAAGAGATTGAAATTCCATATTGGCTATAGAAACTTGTAAATTATTCAGATCTAAAACATATTGCATTATCTAAAATTATCTTTACAAGCATTCCAAATCTTGTTAGGACATTATTCATTAGAAAATCAATCACAATTTTACTAGTTGCCCTTTTGGTAGGAATAGCTTCAACCCATTTGGTGGAGTAATCAGTAGCAACTAGAATCCAGTTATATCCTCCACTTGATTTTTTATTTATCTCTCCTATGAAATCTAATCCCCACTATTGAAAGGGAGCCTCCACTGTTATGGGTTTGAGAGGCAAATTTCTAGAGAATCTTAACTTTCTTGGAAACCTCTGACAAGCGTCACATTTTCGGACCATTTGATGAGAATCTTTGAAAATAGTAGGCCACCAGTATCTATATCTCAAAACTTTATGGGCTATTTCTTTGGCCATATAATTGCCTCCACACACCATGGTGCATGTCTTTTAAGATTTCTGATGCATGATTACTGTCCACACATTTGAGTATAATACCCTTAAAATTCCTCCACCAAAGTTCACCCTCTATGATCACATATTTTGTAGCCTGTAACTTTAGTGTCCTTTTTTTATTTTTAGTCATTTTATTAGGGCAAGCCATAGTCTGCAAGTAGTAAACAACATCTTTGTACCATTCAGAGTTCTCCTTGTCATAATCAACAACTATTTTCTGAATCTCAACATTGTTTATTTGATTAGCCTCTAAGTTTGACTCAGCCATTAATTTTGCTAATCCTTGTCCCCTTACTAGCTTAGTAATCTGAATATTAATATTGAATTCTTGGATCTTGTTGATCCATCTACATCTAGTTACTTCTTGCTGGATAAAGACATCTTTGACAACAACTATTGGGATACAAGCAAAAATTGTTTCCCCTACCATATAAGGTCTAAAATTCTTGACAGACATTACTAGAGCATAAGACTATTTCTCAGTTATATCATATTTTAACTCAGTAACCTAGAGAGATTTACTAAAAAATGAAATGCATTGCTCATAACCCTCATCATTTTTCTGCAGTAGAACGGATGTTATAGTATGGAAAGTAGCAAAAGAAAATAGATGGAAGGGTTTGGAAAAATCAGGGGATTTCAACATAGGGGCTTCTTTGATAGCTCCCTCAATATTTTTTAAAGCATTCACTGGTTCATCATTCCATGCGATGTCTTCCCCTTTCTTTAGCATCTTGGATATTGGTCGAGTGGTTTTTGTAAAGTTAGTAACAAATCTCCTCAAGAAGTTCACTTAACTAAATAAGCATTGAATTCCCTAATACTTTTGGGTATTGGTATTCTCTCAATAGTAGCAACTCTCTCAAGATCAATCCTAATCTGGTGCAGGAGCACCTTGCTAGCCTTAAGCCTCCATGAGGCAACTTTTGGTTTTGATCTAGTTTTGGTGTTTTAATGATATAATAAGGTCATGAATTGACCATTGGCAGTGTATTAGAGGCCTTTGATTAGGTTCTAGTGGGATTTGGAGTTATTTTGTAAAGGATTGCAAAAAATTGCAAAATTGTCAATATTGTAAAAAGTGCAAAAAGGGCAAACAAAAGAGGAATATGAAGGGTCATAGGGAGTTTAAAAGGTAGTTTCTCACATTGGAGGAGTTTTATTTAATTATGGTTGTAATAAAGGTCTATGTAAGACCACTCTTATGTATTTAGAGGTCATTTGGTAGTGGAGCTTTAAGTTTGCTTAAGTTTAGTACTTTCTAACTTGAGTAGTGTTAGTGGATTGGCTATTTTTAGCTTCTTCTTTTTGCATGTAAAATAGAGTGGAGTGACAGAACAAAAAATATGTATGTAAAGACATTATTTATACATTGACATTTCATGCAAAAGGAGAGATGAAGTTTAGAGAGGAAAAATAAATAAAAAAGTTTCAGTTTTCTACATTTTTTACTATTTTTTTCTTGTTTCCAAGGATGGTATAGCCCTGTATTGACTCCAAATAGCATGAAATTAGATTTTTGGAAAGGAATCTGAGTCTTATTTCTTTTTGCATTGGTTTCATTAAATTTTGTTATGTTTTGTGAAATTTATGATGAATTTAGTGATTGACACTTCCAGTTTTTTTCATTGTAACAATCATCTTGTTTGGAATGGTACGGATAGTACAGACCAAGTATAGGTCTAAAACTAATGGGAAAATATGAAGATATGAGTCTAGTTTCATATTATTTTATTTTAGAAAATTTTAATTAAGAATTGAATGAGTTATACCATTTTGGGTGAGGGAAGGTCTATGATCTACTAGGGTTTCCATTTCTGTAACAGTCCATTTTTTAAGAATACTTTCAAATGTAACCCATACTAATTTTGAGATATGTTAAATAAGGGTCAAATGAGTATTTGAATCAGGTTTACATTTTTAGAGATCAATTCTAGTTTGAAAGTTATGGCCAAAATACCTCATTTGTTGTTCCACTTCAAATCTAGTAAAAAGTAGGAAAAATCAAGATTTGACCTCTATGTTCCGAAACAACCCCACCTACACTTGAAATATGTTGTACATGAGGATAATGGGTATCCAAAATAGTATTATATTCATGGGTTTGAGTTGTATTTTGAAAATTACGTCAAAAAAAACTCTATTTGATGCTCTCATCAAAGCATAGTGGAAGTTTGTGAGAAAAGCCTTTTGTTTGAAGTGTGTTTGTTTTGGGTGAATCCTCCATGCTCTACATCAATTGGTATCAGATCTTAGAAGGTATGGACAAGGGATTTTGGTGTTTGTGTGTTTGTGCGTTTGTGCAGGTTGAAAAGAGAACTTGGTTGCCAAAAGACTAGGTAGAGAAGAAGAGAAGAGACCTAAGTGAGGCAAAGACAAAGAAAAGAAAGGAGAGACTTGCTTGAAGTGAAGATGGAATTGTTGAAAAGATACTTGTAGGCTAGAGGTTCACAAAAGAAGAATCAAGAAGAAAAAGAGAGGAAGAGGAAAGAGGAAAAGATGAGGCAAATAGTGGTTGAGAAAGAGATAAGAGAACTAAGGCAAGCTACAGAAGAGATGGAAAAAGATATGGAAAGAATAGTTCAACAGTTGCAAAGTTGGCACTTATCAATGAAGAGGAATGTTACATGGCCCATTAGAAAGATTATTCAAAGAAAAATGAGACAAGCAAGGATAGCATCAAATGAGGTAGAGGTAAAGTTTGAATCTACTACTCGAGTTGAGCAAGGTAAGTTACAAGTTGAGATGCATGATATTCTAGTTGTGTTTGAAGATGAACAAACCTCTTTGTTTGATGATGAACCAATAGAAGGGCATATTGATGTTGAGATTAATGATATGATTGTTGTTGGTAATCAAGTGGTTGATAAAATTGTTGCTGATGAACCAGTAGGAAGGGATGATAATGTAGGGGTTAATGATAAGTTTGATATTGAGAATCAAGTTGTTACTAATAATGAAGTTGTTGATAAGGAATGGCAGGTCATGATGACTCCATCAGATGTGGTTATGGATAGATGAAGCAAAAATTTCATGACAAGTTATTTTTGTGAATGAAGTTATTATTGTATTTATTCTAGTGTAGGTACCCAGAAAGGCAGATTGCAAGAGGCAACTATTTCCTTTTAACAGGCCCAAGTACTTAAGCAAGAGAATGGGCAACCCAAGAGTAAAAATGAAGCGGACATTCCTTTGTTTTAAGAAAGTTGGAATGTCAGAAATGCAAGATGTTAGTTAGAGACTATCAAACATATTTTTTCATGATGATATCCCTTATTCAAGTGGACTTGAATTTTGTTTTCTCCAGGAGTATGGTGCAGGAGCACCTTGCTAGCTTTAAGACTCCATGACACAACTTTTGGTTTTGATCTAGTTTTGGTATTTTAATGATGTAATAAGGTCATAAATTGACCATTGGAAATGTATTAGAGGCTTTTGATTAGGTTCTAGTGGGATTTGGAGTTATTTTGTAAAGGATTGCAAAAAATTACAAAATTGTCAATGTTGCAAAAAGTGCAAAAAGAGCAAACAAAAGAGGAATATGAAGAGTCAGAAGGAGTTTAAAAGGTAGTTTCTCATGTTGGAGGAGTTTTATTTCATTATTGTTGTAATAAAGGTCTATGTAAGACCACTCTTATGTATTTAAAGGTCATTGTTGCAAGGTGTGACCCTTTGTCTCCTTGTTCAGTGCTGCATTGCAGTGGTTTGCGACAAGGGCTTAACTGCCTCCTGTGCTTGTTAAGTCAAGTGGTTGTATCGGGCATTAAGATGTTGATCTTTTGGTGCAATAGCAGCTAATAATTGGTATCAAAGCTGAGGTCACAGGTTCAAACCACACGCTTGCGCTGGGGGGATTCTTGCAAGGTGTGACCCTTGGTCTCCTTGTTCAGTGCTACGCTGTGGTGGTTTGCGACAAGGGCTTAACCACCTCCCGTGCTTGTTAAGTCAAGTGGTTGTATCAAGCATTAAGAGGTCAATCTTTTGGTGCAATGGTAGCTAACAGTCATTTGGTAGTAGAGTTTTAAATTTGCTCAAGTTTAGTACTTTCTAAGTTGAGTAGTGTTAGTGGTTTAGCTATTTCAGCCTCTTCTTTTTGAATGTAAAAGAGAGTGGAGTGATGGAACCAAAAAAAATAGATGTAAAGAAATTATTTATGTCTTGACATTTTGTGCAAGAGGAGAGATGAAGTTTAGAGAGGAAAAATAAATAAAAAAGTTATAGTTTTATGCATTTTTACTATTTTTTCATTATTCCCGAGGATGGTATGGCCCTATATGGACTCCAAATGACATGAAATTATATTTTTTGGAAAGGGCTCTAAGTCTTCTTTCTTTTGGCATTAGTTCAATCAAATTATGTTATGTTTTGTGAAAGTTATGATGAATTTAGTGATTGACACTTCTATTTTTTTCACTGTAACATTCATCTTCTTTGGAATGGTACAAATTGTACAGATTTAGTAAAGGTCTAAAACCAAAAAAAAAATGAATATATGAGTTTAGTTTCATATTCTTATGGTTTGGACAATTTTTATTAAGAATTGAATGAGTTATGCTATTTTTAGTGAGGGCATGTTTGTGATTTACTGGGGTTTTCATCTCTGTAATAGTTTATTTTTTAAGCATATTTTTAACAGTAACCCCTACATATTTTGAGATATGTTAAATTAGGGCTAAATGGGTATTTGAATTAGTTTACATTTTTAGATATCAGTTCTAGTTTGAAATTTATGGTGGAAAAACCTCATTTGATGTTCCACTTTAAATCTAGTCAAAAGTAGGAAAAATCAAGATTTGACCTCTATGTTCCAAAACAACCCCACCTGCATTTGATGTATCTTCTGTAAGAGGATAATGGGTATCCCAAATAGTTTTTTATTTGTGGGTTTGAGTTGAATTTTAAAACTTATATCAAAAAAACTTTATTTATTGCTCTCATCAAAGCATAGTGGAAGTTTGTGAGAAAAATCTTTTGCTTGAAGTGTGTTTATTTTGGGTGAATCCTCCATGCTTTGCATCAATTGGTATCAGAGCTCAGAAGGTCTGAGAAATAGAGTTTGGTGTTTGTATTTCTGTGTTTATGCAGGTTGAAGAGAGAACCCGGTTGCCAAAAGACTAGGTAGAGAAGAAGAGAAGAGACTTAGGTGAGGCAAATGCAAAGAGAAGCAAGGAGAGACTTGCTTGAAGTGAAGATGGATTTGTTAAAAAGATACTTGTAGGCTGGAGGTTCACAAAATAAGAAACAAGAAGAAAAAGAGATAAAGATGAAAGAGTAAAAGATGATGCAAATAGATGTTGAGAAAGAGATAAGAGAACTAAGGCAAGCTGCAGAAGAGATGGAAAAAGATATGGAAATAATAGTTCAACAATTGCAAAGTTGGCACTTATCAGTGAAGAGGAATGTTACATGGCCCATTAGAAAGATTATTCAAATAAGAATGAGACAAGCAAGGACATCAGCAAATGAGGTGGAGGTAAAGTTTGAATCTACTGTTCAAGTTGAGCAAGGTAAGTTACAAGTTGAGATGCATGATATTCCATTTGTGTTTGAAGATGAATAAACCTCTTTGTTTGATGATGAACCAATAGAAGGGCATATTGATGTTGAGATTAATAATAATATTGTTGTTGGTAATCAAGTGGTTGATGAAATTATTGTTGATGAACTAGTAGGAAGGGATGATAATGTAGGGGTTAATGATAAGGTTGATATTGAGAATCAAGTTGTTACTGATAATGAAGTTGTTGATAAGGGATGATAGGTCATGCCGAATCCATTAGATGTGGTTATGCATCGACGAGGCAAAGATTTCATGAATGATATTGATGCTAATCAAGTTATTTTGGTGAATGAAGATGTTATTTTATTTATTCTATTGCAGGTACCTAGAAAGGCAGATTGGAAGAGGCAGCTATTTCCTTTTGACAGGCCCAAGTGCTTAAGCAAGAGAATGGATAACTCAAGAGTGAAAATGAAGCGGACATTCCTTTGTTTCAAGAAGGTTGGAATGTAGGAAATACAAGACATCATTCAGAGACTATGAGACATATTTTTCATGATGATATCTCTTATTCAAGTGGACTTAAATTTTATTTTCTTCGGGAATATGGTGCAGGACCACCTTGCTAGCTTTAAGCCTCCATGAGGCAACTTTTATTTTTGATCTAGTTTTGGTGTTTTAATGAAGTAATAAGGTCATGAATTGACCATTAGAAATTTATTAGAGGCCTTTGATTAGGTTCTAGTGGGATTTGAATTTATTTTGTAAAGGATTGCAAAAAATTGCAAAATTGTCAATATTGTAAAAAGTGCAAAAAGGGCAAACAAAAGAGGAATATGAAGGGTCATAGGGAGTTTAAAATGTAGTTTCTCACATTGGAGGAGTTTTATTTCATTATTGTTGTAATAAAAGTTTATTTAAGACCACTCTTATGTATTTAGAGGTCATTTGGTAGTGGAACTTTAAGTTTGCTCAAGTTTAGTACTTTCTAAGTTGAGTAGTGTTAGTGGTTTCACTATTTTTAGCCTCTTCTTTTTACATGTAAAAGAGATTGGAGTGATGGAACAAAAAAAAATGGATGTAAATACATTATTTATGCCTTGACATTTCATGCAAGAGGAGAGATGAAGTTTAGAGAGGAAAAATGAATAAAAAGTTCTAGTTTTCTGCATTTTTACTATGTTTTCATTGTTTCTGAGGATGGTACGGCCTTGTATAAACTCCAAATGGCATGAAATTAGATTTTTTCAAAAGTTCTATGACTCTTTTTTTTTTGGGCATTTGTTTCATCAAAGTTTGTTATGTTTTGTGAAAGTTATGATGAATTTAGTGATTGACACTTCTAGCTTTTTCAGTGTAATAGTCATCTTGTTTGGAATGGTATGATTTGTACATATCAAGCATAGGTTTGGAACTAATGAGAAAATATGGAGATATGAGTCTAGTTTCATATTCTCTTAGTTTGGAAATTTTTCATTAAGAATTGAATGAGTTATGCCATTTTTGGTGAGGGTAGGTATGTGATCTACTTGGGTTTCCATCTCTGTAACAGTCTATTTTTAAAGCATACTTTGAACAGTAACCCCTACCCATTTTGAGATATGTTAAATAAGGGTCAAATGGGTATTTTAATCAGGTTTACATTTTCGAAGATCAGTTTTAGTTTGAAAGTTATGGTTGAAAAACCTCATTTGTTGTTCCACTTCAAATCTAGTCAAGTGTAGGAAAAATTAAGATTTGACATCCACGTTCCAAAACAACCCCACCTGCACTTAAAGTATGTTGTGTAAGAGGATAATGGATATCCAAAATAGTTTTTGATTTATGGGTTTGAGTTGTATTTTAAAAATTATGTCAAAAATACTCTATTTGATGCTACCATCAAAGCATAGTTGAAGTTTGTGAGAAAAGTCTTTTGTCTGAAGTGTGTTTGTTTTGGGTGAATCCTCTATGCTCTACATTAATTGATATAAGAGCTCAGAAGGTCTAGGTAAGAGAGTTTAGTGTTTGTTTTTGTGTGTTTGTGCAGGTTGAAGAAAGAACCTGGTTGCCAAATGACTAGGTAGAGAAGAAGAGAAGAGACCTAGGTGAAGCAAAGACAAAGAGAAGCAAGGAGAGACTTGCTTGAAGTGAAGATAGATTTGTTGAAAAGATACTTGCAGACTAGAGATTCACAAAAAAAGAAGCAAGAAGAAAAAGAGAGGAAGAGGAAAGAAGAAAAGATGAGGCAAATAGAGGTTGAGAAAGAGATAAGAGAACTAAGGCAAGCTGCAGAAGAGATGAAAAAAGATATGGAAATAATAGTTCAGCAGTAGAAAAGCTAGCACTTATTAGCGAAGAGGAATATTACATGGCCCATTAGAAAGATTATTCAAAGAAGAATGAGACAAGCAAGGATAGTAGCAAATGAGGTAGAGGTAAAGTTTGAATCTGCTGTTTGAGTTGAGCAAGGTAAGTTACAAGTTGAGATGCATGATATTCCAGTTGTGTTTGAAGATGAATAAACCTCTTTGTTTGATGATGAACCAATAGAAGGGCATATTGATGTTGAGATTAATGATATGATTGTTGTTGGTAATCAAGTGGTTGATGAAATTGTTGCTAATGAGCTAGTAGGAAGGGATGATAATGGGTTAATGATAAGGTTGATATTGAGAATCAAGTTGTTACTGATAATGAAGTTGTTGATAAGGAATGACAGGTCATGATGACTCCATCAGATGTGGTTATGAATAGACAAGGCAAGTATTTCATGAATGATATTGATTCTAATTAATTTATTTTTGTGAATGAAGTTGTTATTGTATTTATTCTAGTGCAGTTACCCAGAAAGGCAGATTGGAAGAAGCAGCTATTTCCTTTTGACAGGCCCAAGTACTTGAGCAAGAGAATGGGCAACCCAAGAGTGAAAATGAAGCAGACATTCCTTTGTTTCAAGAAGGTTAGAATGTAGGAAATGTAAGACATCAGTCATAGACTATCAAACATATTTTTTCATGATGATATCCCTTATTCAAGTGGACTTGAATTTTGTTTTCTTCGGGAGTATGGTGCAGGAGCACCTTGCTAGCTTTAAGCCTCCATGAGGCAACTTCTATTTTTGATCTAGTTTTGGTGTTTTAATGATTTAATAAGGTCATGAATTGACCATTGACAATATATTATAGGCCTTTGATTAGGTTCTAGTGGGATTTGGAGTTATTTTGTAAAGGATTGCAAAAAATTACAAAATTATCAATATTACAAAAAGTGCAAAAAAGGCAAACAAAAGAGGAATATGAAGGGTCATAGGGAGTTTAAAAGATAGTTTCTCACATTGGAGGAGTTTTATTACATTATTGTTGTAATAAAGGTCTATGTAATCTTCTATATTTAGAGGTCATTTGGTAGTGGAGCTTTAAGTTTGCTCAAGTTTAGTACTTTCTAAGTTGAGTAGTGTTAGTGGTTTGGCTATTTTTAGTCTCTTTTTTTTCATGTAAAAGAGAGTGAATTGATGGAACAAAAAAAGATAGATGTAAAGACATTATTATGCCTTGACATTCCGTGCAAGAGGAGATGAAATTTAGAGAGGAAAAATGGATAAAAAAGTTCTAGTTTTCTATATTTTTTACTATTTTTTTCTATTCTTGAGGATGGTACAGCCCTGTATGGATTGTAAATGGCATGAAATTAGATTTATTGGAAAGGTCTATGAGTTTTCTTTCTTTTGGCATTGGTTTCATCAAATTTTGTTATTTTTGTGAAAGTAACAATGAATTTAGTGATTGACACTTCTAGTTTTTTCCACTATAACTGTCATCTTGTTTGGAATGGTATAGATTGTACGAATCAAGTATAGGTCTGAAACTAATGGGAAAAGATGAATATATGAGTCTAGTTTCATATTCTTTTATTTTAGGCAAATTTAATGAAGAATTGAATGAGTTATGCTTTTTTTAGTGAGGGTAGGTCTATGATCTACTAGGGTTTCCATCTATGTAACAGTCTATTTTTTAAAGCATACTTTCAAATGTAACCCCTACCCATTTTGAGATATGTTAAATAAGGACCAAATGGGTATTTTAATCAAGTTTGAATTTTTAGAAATCAATTTTGGTTTGAAAGTTATGGCCAAAAAACCTCATTTGTTGTTCCACTTCAAATCTAGTCAAGAGTAGGAAAAATCACGATTTGACCTCTATGTTCCAAAACAACCTAACCTACACTTGAAGTATGTAGTGTAAAAGGATAATGGGTATCCAAAACAATTTTTTATTTATGGGTGTGAGTTGTATTTTAAAAATTACGTAAAAAGAAAACTCTATTTGCTGCTCTCATCAAAGCATAGTAAAAGTTTGTGAAAAAAATCTTTTTGTTTGAAGTGTGTTTGTTTTGGGTGAATCCTCTATAGTCTACATCAATTGGTATCAGAGATTAGAAGGTATAAGTAAGAGAGTTTGGTGTTTGTGTTTGTGCAGGTTGAAGAGAGAACCTAGTTGCCAAAAGACTAGGTAAAGAAAAAGAGAAGAGACCTAGGTGAGGCAAAGGCAAAGAGACGCAAGGAGAGACTTGCTTGAAGTGAAGATGGATTTGTTTAAAATATACTTGTAGGCTGGAGGTTCACAAAAAAAAGGAAGAAGAGAAAGAGAGGAAGAAGAAATAGGAAAAGATGAGGCAAATACAAGTTGAGAAAGAGATAAGAGAACTAAGGCAAGCTGAGAAGGAGATGGAAAATGATATAAAAATAATAGTTCAACAGTTGCAAAGTTGGCACTTATCAGTGAAGAGGAATTTTATATGGCCCATTAGAAAGATTATTCAAGGAAGAATGAAACAAGCAAGGACAGCGGCAAATGAGGTAGAGGTAAAGTTTGAATCTACTGTTCAAGTTGAGCAAGGTCAGTTACAAGTTGAGATACATGATATTTCAGTTGTGTTTTAAGATGAACAAACCTCTTTGTTTGATGATGAACCAATAGAAGGGCATATTGATGTTGAGATTAATGATATGATTATTGTTGGTAATCAAGTGGTTGATGAAATTGTTGCTGATGAACCAGTAGGAAGGGATGATAATGTAGGGGTTAATGATAAGGTTGATATTGAGAATCAAGTTGTTACTGATAATGAAGTTGCTGGTGAGGAATGACAGGTCATGATGACTACATCAGATGTGGTTATGGATAGATGAGGCAAAGACTTCATGAATTATATTGATGCTAATCAAGTTATTTTTGTGAATGAAGTTGTTATTGTATTTATTCTAGAGAAGGTACCTAGAAAGGTAGATTGGAAGAGGCAGCTATTTCCTTTTGACAGGCCCAAGTACTTAAGCAAGAGAATGGACAACCCAAGAGTGAAAATGAAGCAGACATTCCTTTGTTTCAAGAAGGTTGGAATGTAGGAAATGCAAGACATCAGTCAGAGACTATCAAACATATTTTTTCATTATGATATCTCTTATTCAAATGGACTTGAATTTTATTTTCTCCGGGAGTATGGTGCAGGAGCACCTTGCTAGCTTTAAGCCTCCATGAGGCAGGTTTTGGTTTTGATCTAGTTTTGTTATTTTAATGATGTAATAAGGTTATTAACTGACCATTGGAAATGTATTAGAGTCCTTTGATTAGTTTCTAGTGGGATTTGGATTTAATTTGTAAAGGATTGCAAAAAATTGTAAAATTGATGCAAAAAGTGCAAAAAAGGCAAACAAAAGAGGAATATGAAGGGTCATAAGGAGTCTAAAAGTTACTTTCTAATGTTGAAGGAGTTTTATTTTATTATTGTTGTAATAAAGGTCTATGTAAGACCACTCTTATGTATTTAGAGGTCATTTGGTTGTGGAGCTTTAAGTTTGCTCAAGTTTAGTACTTTCTAAGTTGAGTAGTGTTAGTGGTTTGACTATTTTTAGCCTCTTATTTTTAAATGTAAAAGAGAGTGGAGTAATGGAACAAAAAAAATGGATGTAAATACATTATTTATGCCTTGACATTTTGTGCAAGAGGAGAGATGAAGTTTAGAGAGGAAAAATACATTAAAAAGTTCTAGTTTTCTGCATTTTTACTATTTTTTTTCACTGTTCCTAAGGGTGGTACGGCCCTATACAGACTCCAAATGGAATGAAATTACATGTTTTAGAAATGGCTCTGAGTCTTCTTTCTTTTGGCATTGGTTGCATCAAAATTTGTTATGTTTTGTGAAATTTATGATGAATTTAGTGATTGACACTTCTAGTTTTTTCACTGTAATAGTCATCTTGTTTGGAATGGTACGATTTGTACGAATCAAGTATAGGTCTGAAACCAATGGGAAAAGATGGATATATGAGTCTAGTTTTATATTATTTTTGTTTGAACAATTTTTATTAATAATTGAATTAATTATGCCATTTTTGGCGTGGGTAGGTCTGTGATCTACTAGGGTTTCCATCTTTGTAACAGTCTATTTTTTAACTATACTTTCAAAAGTAACCCCTACCCATTTTGAGCTATGTTGAATAAGGGCAAAATAGGTATTTGAATCAAGTTTAATTTTTTGAAGATCACTTATGGTTTGAAAGTTATGGCTGAAAAACCTAATTTGTTGTTCCACTTCAAATCTAGTCAAGAGTAGGAAAAATCAAGATTTGACCTCTATGTTCCAAAATAACCCTTGATACACTTGAAGTATGTTGTGTAAGAGGATAATAGGTATCCAAAATAGTTTTTTATTTATGTTTTTGAGTTGTAGTTTGAAAATTATGTCAAAAAAACTCTATTTGCTGCTCTCATCAAAGCATAGTGGAAGTTTGTGAGAAAAGTCTTTTGTTTGTAGTGTGTTTGTTTTGGGTGAACCCTCCATGCTTTGCATCATAATCCTTTACTTGTACACTATATGGCCTAAAAATTTTCCTTCAATCACCCCAAACACACATTTCTGGGGGTTCAGTGAAATACCAAACTTCATACACCTCTCAAAAATTCTCTCCAAGTGAGAGTAGTGATCTTGTTCTTTCTTAGAATATGTAGTTAGGTCATCCTAATAGACCACAAAATTATTAAATTTATAAGTTCAGAAAAAGCTACATCCATAGCTCTTTGAAATGTGGCTCCTGCATTGGTCAACCCAAAGGGCATTGTGATGTATACATATGTTCCCCAAGGGGTAGTAAATGCAGTCTTGTATTGCTCAGATTCTTTAACCATCACTTGGTTATATCCAGAGAAACCATCCATCATAGACAAGAGTTCACAACTAGTTACCTTTTGTAGCATGGCTTCCACATTTGGGAAAGGATAGTTATGTTTTAATGATGCTATATTCAGGTTTCTAAAATCAACATAGAGTCTAATATCTCCATTCTTTTTCCTAACAAGAACTAGGTTTGAAATCCAAGTGGAATGCCTAATAGCCTCGATGATCCCTCCACTCAATTTGGCTAGTTCTTGTTGTATTTTCAGGCTCAAAGTAGGATTTATAGGCCTTTTCTTTTGCCTAAAAGTTTTTGCATCTAGTTTTAATAGGATTTCATGCTAAAATAAATCCTCCCTATATGCCTTCAAATCTTCATAAGACCATGCAAAAACTTTTCTATGTCCCTTGAGCAAAGAAATTAGCATTGCCTTAATTTTAGGGTTCATGTGCTTACCTACATAGAAAAGATTTGGATGGGCTTCAGTCCCTAGATTCACCTCTTCGAGGTCATTTTGATGCATAGGTATAGATCTAGTAGTTTGTTTGTCGTTTCCATCAAAGACTCTTTCTAGAGAAACTAATCCCCTTGGAATTCTGTTAACTTTCAACTGAATGACATCATTTCCAAATACAATTTGTTTCTTGTCCACGGTCTCCACAAATTCTTGAAAATCAATTTCCTGTGCATGGTACTCATCCATGCAGTTCATAAATTTATAAAGATCCTAGTCATCATTGAAAATCTGCCAGTGATGAATGTTATCAGGAACAGAAGGTCTTGTTAGTATCTCCACCTTTGAAATTCTTGTTAATGTGATGTCTTCAAATTTGACTGTAGTACTAGCTAGGAAATCATCCATGACATTTTTACTTACTTCCACCCAGTCAATATAAAAAGCATCAAATTCTTCTATGGTATCCCAGGCATCATTTCTATACTTCCTGAGCCTTTTATTCTTGGAGGCATACTTGGATCTAACCTATGAGACTACTAATTTAGAATCTCTTAGAACTCTGACTTTCTTAACACCATGCTTAAGGGCCATTTTTAAGCATGTAAGCAAGGCCTCATATTCTGCAAAATTGTTAGTGCATGCTAAACCCAATTTAAAGGATGATCTAAATGTTTTTTCTGAAGGAGAAACAAACACTACTCTTGCTCCAGAGCCTTCTTTAGAACATGCCCCATCAAATTGCATAGACCATAATCCATCCTTATCAGAATCTAATTCTAGAGTAAAATCAAAAAAAGTATCCTAATTATCTTTAATGCCCTCAACTTTAAAATTGTCCATAGCTAGATCAAGGAAGTATACTTGTTCACCTTCCTTGGTGATGCCATCTATTATTTGGGGGCATTTATTTTCTCTATGAAGTCTTACCTCTTCACCATCCATGGGAATCATGGCATATGATGAGTCCATCTAGATACTACCACCCATAGTAGAAGCCCATTTTCTTGACAACAACATCCCATACATAGGAGGAATGTCAACCACAGTAATGTTCATTTTATATTCCTTATGTGGGAATGCTACAAGTCTAAAATTGATGTCCTTAATAATTCCTATGATTGGGACTTCTCAGGAATCCATGGAAAAGCACTTTCCATAAGCCTTAGTCACTTGTAAACCTAAGATTTGCATGACTCCTAATGGCATTATGTTGGCAGAGGCACTTGAGTCAATCATACAATTTTTCACAAATCTTCCTTTTATCATCAACATGACAAAGAAAGGATCTACTTGAGAAGGACACTTTTGCAAAGTGGTTCCTAGATAGACCTCTGATATTTTAGTACTCCATTTCTTTAGATCTTTGGAGAGTACCTTCTTTTCTTTGGACTGCTTACTATGTTCACTGGCCACCCCTGGGGTACTAGGAACTGCATCATTTATTGCAGCCACAACCCTACTTTTATGTTCAGTATCCTCATCATTTCTAGCAAATGAACTATCACTCTAATCTAACTGAATATATGAGCCATGTCCAACGGGACATATTTGGGCACCATACTAGTACAAGTTGTATCAGTATTTGTTGCAGGAGCCTGAGATGTGTTATTTTGACCAAATTTTTCTTCATTAGGGATTTTCTTGGCCTTATTCTTCTCAATTGGTGTTTTTTCCTTATGAGGTGTATTATGATGTGTATTATACTTTCCCACAAATTCCTTAGGCTTTCCCAAATTCCCTATATCTCTCTTAGGGTTGGGAACATTATGTTTTTCTTTTATAAAAATGCTTGCTGCATTTCCTTTTGTACTACTTTCTCCTTGGTTTTTCTTACTCCTCAGGTTGTAGTCAATTTTTACCTAAGCAATCTTGGAGGTAGTCAAGGTCTTGATTCTCTCATCAAAGTGTCTTCTCAATCATATATTAGCATCCTTAGTATTTAGTTAAAGAACACAGTTATCGTCCTTACTTGTATTTGGGATAGATTGTTGCTTATTCAACGTTCCCTTTTCTGTGGTGACCTCATTTTCTAAACATTCACTATCAGAGGTGACACAATCTTCAACAATACATTCATGGTTAAAAACCATATTTAGATTGTGGATTTCATAATCATCCCCCTCATCATACTCCTCATATGGGACTATGTTGTCAGTCATAGATATTGCAAAAACACATGAAGCAAAAGAATGGGGGGCCTGGCATAACAGACATCATAGGTTTTCATCCATAGCATGTACTCCTTTCCTTAGGGGGTTAGGGGTTTCTTTAGACACACCTCCTCTATCGCTAGGGGGATTGGCTTTCCATTTCACCAATTTGTATTATAAGGTTGATCTGATAACCATGGTGCTTTTTCTTGTTTAATAAAAGGAGGTCTATCACTAGGGACCCTCTTATCATTTTTGGCCATAGAGATATTCACGTCCTTGACCTCTTTCCATAATTTCTCATATTCAACATTAACAAGAGCCTTATTTCTTTTTCCTCTATCTTGTGGGGTGATTTTTACATCACCTCTCTTAGAAGTTTTCCTAGATACCTTCCTATTGTTTTCAATATGTAGGGCTACCTTGAAAACATCCCTAAGAGTTTGAGGCTCTCTATTCCTTAGTTCATATCCCGTTTTTGGATCATATGCATTTTGGTAGATTACTAAGCACATGTTCTCATTTGGTCTTATGTAAGGGGGGATATTATTACTTACTTTCAAGAACCTTGCATTAAAATCATGGATAGTTTCATTGAACCCCTTTTGAATACTTGTAAATTCATTCACCACAAAATGTGGGTCAATGTTATACCCATATTGTTTCTTGAAGACCCTTTTAAATTCCATCCAAGAATCAATATCAACCTCTGGTAAGCTTGTATACCATTCCCTTGTGTCTTCTATCAAAGACTGTATGAATAACTTTATTGTCACATCCTCACATTCAACCTCAAAATCATCCATCACATTTAAGAATGCCCTTAAGTGATCCTCGCCAGATATTGCATTATTTTTAGCAAACCTTGGGACAACATTTCTCACTATGTTCTCAACATGGTTTGGATACCTTGGTATTCTAGTAAAATCAATTTTCCTATATCTTGCTGACTGCATTGGTCTTCTAACAAAAGGATTTATTAGAACTTGCCCACCCTAGTTACCTGTATTTATTGGTGGATTTAGAGGGTTTTGCAAATATGGTGGTTGTGGTATGTATAGGTTTTGGATATCTGGCTAGGGATTCACATTTTGCACTACAAGAGGATTTTGGTTATGTATCCATGCTTGTCTTAAATAAGAATTTTGTCCAGCCATTCTAGCACATGGATTTTGAAGAGGAGCCTAAAATTGGTTCGTAGGTATATTTGACACAGTGTTATTCATTTGGAGCTAGATCAAAGGATCCTATTGGATATTAGATATCTAGCTACTTGTCTGTGGCCTATTTGTTGTGGATGCACCAAGGGTGCCACTATTTTCAACAACACTTGGTTTATTCATGGCTTGCAATCTTAGGAGTAGCTCCTCCCTTTTCAATGCCTCCATCCTAGTTACCCTAAGGCTTAACTCTATAACTTCTATGTCTAGTTCTTCATCTGTTTGATTTGTTCCAGAGGCTATGTTGGCATTGGGACAATCATTGGCATTGACAAATTTAGCCTTTCCTAGTTTAGGGGAATGCAACCTTACATACGGGATTGTAATTATAGATTCATGAGCAGGTTGCATAGGGATTGCCTGAGATTCTTTTAGAGGGGTAACCCCTTTACTATGTGAGACAAGGGTGGTTCCTCAAAAAATATTTCATCACCATTAGAATCTACCCATCCTTCAGGGACATTTCTATTTGCATACATAATACTATGCTCTCTTCTTTCTTCCCTTGTTTGTAAATTATTAGTATTTTCACCTAGGAGGGGCATAGAAAATGACATGAGATCACCAATGGGAGGGGGAGTATACTCACCTGATTGCTTGGTTCTCTACCTTTGACCAACAGGCTCTTGATTTAGGGGCTTGTTTGGATGCCCTTGTTGTTGTGATCTCCTTTCATACATATTTTATCTAGTAACCTTGTGTTAGCTTGTAAAGGGTTAGAAATCTCAACAAAAATACCAACCATGTTAGAGAAATGATACAATCAAGAAAGATTGTTAGTTGAATAATGGATCTACCTTTCTACGAAATAACACTATGTAATAATTTTAAGAATAACATATAGATACAAGCCTTTCTTAAGAGTAATTTGCCTTATCACTGCGGATAAGGAAAACATTATCAGAGTTGCCACCCTTTTTAGAGGATAATAAAAATAAATATTATGCAAACTCTAAAAACCCATTACAAACTACTGTACTGATGTTAGAACTTTATAGACAAAGTCCCCAGTAGAGTCATCAATCTATTGGTTGTTTTAAATTCCCAACCTGATCTCAAGAAAACAAATCTATAAAATAGCCATTTCTAATAACTAAATTGTTTTGAGGGATTGGCCAACAAACAGGAAATTCGCGTTTGTTGGCCAATCAAAGTCCCCAGTAGAGTCGCCAATCTATTGGTTGTTTTAAATTCCCAACCTGATCTCAAGAAAACAAATCTATAAAATATCCATTTCTAATAACTAAATTGTCTTAAGGGATTGGCCATCCTTTTCCTTTGCACTTTAGGCTCTGCAAGACTAAGGAGGGTGTTCCTAACAGTGTTTTGACTAGAGGTTTCTCAATATTCTCTCAAAATACTATTCTAAAAATAGATATGTTCTTTTTAGATTCCTTAAAGAATTATTGATATAGAGAAGTAATGGGCTAGATTCTTAAGCTTTAATATAATTCTTTGCGGAAGAACATGTAAATAAACTAATGTTAAACATGAATACATAAATGGAAATATTATTTGATTTTATAAATGATCAGGGAGATTAAATGAAAACAATAATCCTAAGAGATTAGTGCCTAAATCTGGGGCCATAGAGTCAAAACAAATATAAATGAAACTAAGGTATAACAATGTATTCCCAATTATCTTCATGGTGAATTATGGTTGGGCTAAGCTAGTGGCCGGCGTTGCCTATCTTCACACGAGGTGGCGGCTAAATCCCCCCCAAGGAGATGTATCTAGGTGGCAAGGATGTGGCATATCACATCAATTATTACGTTGCCATAATTACCCATTCACAATGGAATTACCCTTTTAATGGGCTTCTGGCTAATTTCAAGACTGCCAATTGCAAGCATTGCTATTTTGAATGCTACCAATCCAGTGGCTTCTGTAATTTACAGTCTAAAGAAATGGGAGGAGATATTGTGAAAATTGAACCTAGCTCGGTGTAGAAATTTAAGCAAGACCCCATTATGTGGCATATCATACAGGAAGGGGAGGTGGTGCCTTTCTTGGAAGGAATGGCAGGTCATGATGAAAATCTGTCACGACAGTTTGTTGAAACATGGGATGAGGAAACCAAGGAGGTTAGAATTAGTGCTATCAGATTCTAAGTGTCAGAAGAGGTGATAGGGCAAGCCATTGGGTTACCTACGAAAGGCAAGAAGCACTCGAGGAGAAGTAGAGTCCCTGACCTAGAGCACATCAATCTTTTCTTTTGTGAAGGTGAGAAGCCTGTGAAACTCCATGGAGGGTTTGAGACGAGGAAGTTGCCGAAGCCTTGGGGACACATCTGTCTGATGTTAATGAATTTTTTCATGCTAGAGGGAAGATTTTGGGTATATTACCACTACCACTTTTCTCTTCTCAATCATTTTAGAAATAGAATTGAGATTAGCTTTCCTTTCTTTTTGTTGTCTTCTTTAGACAATTCCATTAAGTATGTTAGCGAACTTAGGGCCAAGAATGTTGCCTACCCACTTATCCCCATACACCAAGGTCTTATTCTGAGACTGTATCACTTCCACGTTGCTCTGTGCCCACCAAAACCTATCAAAGTCAAAATTCTTAAGGACCCATAGCTGTGCGCTCCGAGGAATAAAGGTAAAGTGAAGGTTTGTATGGGGATCCCCAAAATCTCTAAAGGTGGCCCCCATGTTGGAGAAGATAAACCTATTGAGACCCCTGCTACTGCTAGGAACAAGAAGCAAAAGCATACCACCCCAGAGACTGAAAAGAAGACTATTAAAAGAGTTAGGGTGGAGGTGGAGGAAACAAAGACTGCCCTGAAGAAAAAATTGAAGGAAGGTAAATGTGTTGCTGTCATGGATGCTCCTATGAAGATTGTTGAGATTGATCCTGGGCTGGATCCTATAGGTAGCAGTGAAGGTGGTGAGGCTGTCAATCCAAGGATTCGTCGGTCCAAACGGATCGTTGGTAAGCTACTGGTGAACCCATAGGGAGTGGAAGTTTCTAATGATTCAAAGTTTGTGGAGAGACTATGGAGGAAGGTGAGGATGAAACCCCCATAGAATCTATCCATGAGGTTGAGGGCACTAGTCATTTTGCCTCTATGAATGAGTCCAGTGCTAAAGGTTTGGGTGACACTGTGAAGGTTACTATTCGTCATGACACTGAGAAGGCTGTTGTGGATCAAGACAAAAAGGGGAGCTACGCCTTGTGTGATAAGAATTCTATGGATATTTAGTGCCTCTAGAGGAAAATGGATATCATGCAGAAGAATTGGAAGGCTATGGCAGAGTTTGCGGCCAAAGCTCTGCATTGAGTTGCTTCCATGTTTGCTGCGGTTACAGACCTTAACAATAAGGTTAAGCAAGTAGGAATCAATAGTTTGGGAGATTACAGGGAGATGGTCAAGTTCCTTGCTAATTTTGGGGCAACTGATAGCCCATATTCTTTCTTTCTATTACTTTTTGTTGTCGTTGTTGCTTATGTGGTTTTTGATTAGTTTTTTTGGTGTGTTGTTTAAGCACTGTTAATCTGTTGTTTCTAGCTCATTAATGGCCTAATGCCCGAGGGGCGATTTTGTTAAAGGGATCTAGACCCTTGTTTCCAGCTAAACTAATAAAAAACAATGCATTCCTAACTCATATAAGAATACTACAATGATGAATTACATCATTACACCTTCAAATTAGTCTAGAACTAATTCTACTTACGAATCCCTACATACATTTACTATATTGAATGTTTTCCTTAAAGAATTAAATTTACTCTTTGAGTAAAAGCTATTAAGAAAAAATATCCTTACATAGGAAAAACTGTGAAGATGAATAAAATTGATATTTAATCAACTTGTATTCAGAAATATAATAAAGAACACAACTATAGGAGACAATAAAGTTCAAACCCTGACAATATATTCAAAAATGAAAAGATGGTATAGTTATACCAATAGGTACAAGAACAAATAAGTCTATTCTTAAAGAACACACCTAGAAGTAGAGAAATCCTAATTATGATTATGTACTATGTTACAACATTTTCTCCAAGATCCTTGTCAATAGGTCATGAATTACCTTTTTTAGAAACAAGGGAGTAAAACAAGCTTTAGACCTAAAGATAGATGTCACATTTACATTTGACAAGATTTCAACAATCAGAAACAAAGATAACTAATCATGGGTCAAATATTTCATAGTAATAGAAGTTGTTACATGTGTAACCACGAAGAAGATTATCTTGGTAAATGCATACTGAAAAAGAAGTTGTAACAAACTGTGCCAATCTCTTCCATCTAATCCCTTTCTTTTAGGAAACTTGATGACTCACAAGAGGACAAAAAGGAAACTACTACAAGTCAAATATGCTCAAATTTTAGAAATAAGAATATCTTTGTGTCAATTACAAAGAAGAAAAGATTCATAGAAGCATATTCTTAACTTGAAAAAGGAACAAGTAATAGTATTCAACTTTATGAAATTCCACAACACTCAAGATCTCACACATCAGGCAAGTCATTGTATTTCTCATCCCAGGCCTCGTATTACTCCTCTATTGGTGATTGGAATGTGATGAGATTATTCACACAAGAAACATATTTGTTGTTGTATATAGCTAAGGTTGATTCAGGTTCCCTGGTGAAATCTTCTGCAAGTTGACAAGAATCCTATAATTTACTGATAATTTTTCTCAACAGGAGAATATAAATCTTGTCATCTAAGCAGATGAAGAAAGAAATGGTTGGAATGATAGCACTAAATTGAAGGATCCAAGACTGGAAAGGCTTGATATCACCATTATTCATCTTAATTGTAGGGATCACTCTAGTTTCATCATTGTCAAAATTCTGAATCAACTTCAATGCTTTCTCTTCAAGGTGATTAATAAATGTCTGTGACTCCCCAAATTCTTTTGTTTCCATGCAGATTTGTTTGATTTTTTTAGGAGAACCAGGTTCATGATTTGATCCCTTATAAATACCTAGTAAAGGAAAAATCGTTGGGATCCATTAACCAAACAAAGGCATTATTTTTTCTTTATCCTCAGCTATTTTCTTAAAGACTTGAGACAAGTCAAAGTAACACTTGTGAATATTAACTACCTTATTTGAAATATTTTCCATTAGTAATCACAAAACATTTGAAACAATAATCCGACTATCTTCTACTGATTGTTTGTAGAACTTGCAAAAATTCTTCAAAAGCATTGATTTGTTGTCTCAATTCATCATTGTCCTTTACAAGAATAGACTTTGATGAGGAAGAAGGATCAGAAGTTAGAAGGCCTGAATCTTTTATTGCCAAGGTTGTTTGAAGTGACATTGATGTTGATGCTTGTTGTTCTTGTTGTTGCCACTTGATTTCCCTCTCCTTCATCCTATTGTATTCATGTAGTAAATGCATGTGGTCATCTTGTAATTTATCATACCTTTTCTGAAGGGCATCACTGGCTGCCTTGCTAAACTTTGTCACTTCCAAGTTACCAAATTAGATGCCTCTGGAGTAGGGGTATCAGATACTCTTTTTACTATTAGGCCACCTTTTAAATCTCTATTAGGTTCTGCCACTAATGGTTTATCAGTGTTGGGGGCCAAAGCCCAAATTTCCAAGGTTTCCCACCTTGGATTGAACCCTACTCCTGACAATTCAGCCTCAACTTCTTCCTCAGTGGAAAAGACTTTTTGGTCTTGTCTTCTAACAGTATCCAGAACAATAACAGAAGCTATATCCCACTCAGGGAGTAATAAAATTCCACTATCTCTAATCATTTTCCTACCTTGTTTTGGAGTAATATCCTTAACTTCCTCTTTCATCTTTGTGAGTATCCTGATGGATACTTTCTCTTAAGTCTCTTGAGGAGAGTTCAAAATTTCTTCCTCTAATCTCCTTTCATATTCACTTCTCCTACACTTCCATAAGAACTTGAAATATTCCTTAGAGTTAAAAAATTCATCATCACTTATGAAATTTTGACAAGCCACGACCCTCATGTCATCAAAAATTTCCTTCCCTTGAATGACAATGTTAGTGATTCTGGTTAAAGGCAACTGCTCAAGTTCATCTCGGCTAAGAGAAGGCATTTTATGCTGTATCTCATCCATAGTGATTTCCATTTCTTCTTCATCATCATTTGGGTAATCAACTAGGGGGCTCTATTCAAGTTTCCTCCTCTTTGGAGATGACTCCCTATGAGGTAAATCTAATACAATTACTAGCACAAAAGGGGAAGATGCTTGTGGCATTGGTGAAAGAGACAAAGTGAGTTGAGTCTATGGAGGGGCCTGTGGAGCTTGTTCTCTAAATTCCTCCTTTTTTACTCTTCTTTTAAAAATAACTTCAAATGATTACTAATAGGGGGTGGGCATGATGGTCTTTCTTCTTCTTTGGGCTCAGCAGACTTGTTTTCTTTTATTGCAATCAATTCATCAATATTTGATAAAATCTCTCCTATCCTATTGATACAGTCAGCAATGTCTAGGTAAACTCCCTTGTAAGAAGGCTTCTTCTATCTCATTCTCATCATACTTCATGTACATATCCCATCTTGTTCTTTTCACCTTAACTTCTTTAGTATTGGAATTTCTGATGACATCTTCAGTGAAATACACTTGATGGGCAATGGTAGCCATACTGATACCCCTCCTGATGTTATTTATAAAACCCTTAGGATCAAAGAATATGATATGCTCTTGCTTCATATTGAAAACATTTAATTTGTCATTCAATTTAAGAAATCATTGCCTTTTCATTCTAAAGTTAGAAAAAGCTGTTAGATAAGGGAAGACAGATCCTTTCCTTTAGCCTTCAAGGTGAATCCTTTCTAACTTAATTAATATCCAAATTACCTCCAAAAAACCAACCCTTAGTGGCACATACTTGGGCAAAACATGAGGGCCAACAAGGGTACCGTATACTCTCAAAATTGTGCACTCCTCATGGTGAAAGAAATCTCCCCAATTGTGCTTAATTTCTAAAGTAGGCATACTTATTCCAGGTCTAAGGAAATCCAATAATGGGTTTGGGATTCTTGTTATGTTGGCTTGAAAATGGCCCAATACTTTGACCACAAAATGGTCTCTGAAAACCCTATAACTGGAATGGGGATCATGCTTGTCCCATATGTGAGTCTAGGATTGGACTGGAAGTAAATTTCCCATGTTGTCAACATGATGGATCATCAATTTAGGGTTCCATTTTATCTTTGCTCTCCCTTGATGTAGGAACATATGACATAACAATGAATACCATTGAAGTTTGATTGGTTCCTTCTTATTATTGATATTTACTAGCCCTTTATGTATTTGATCTACCAAATAAGAAGAAAAATCAAATTGAATGCTTTGATATGGATGTTGAATGTTAGCAGCCATGTAAGTGTAGGCAATAGGGATTCTTTCATTCTTGTCTTCCCCTAAAACTTGACACAGTGCATAGTATGTTCTAGCAAAGTAGCTCTCAAAAGTGTCTAATCTGAAGGGCTCTTGCTCACTTTTTAGAATTTTAATTAACCTACCATTAGATGCCTTCTCCCTAAACCTAGGTAGATATATTGTTCTATAACTGCTCCTGTCTTTTGTGTATAGCATCTTGAATGTATTTGTGTGAATTACCATAGAAGAAACCAAATTTTACCCAAAGATTGCAGCAATGGTTTATGTGTTAATTACCACCAAAACACCTCCACTTGTAGCCCTAATTACTTTAACTGTTTCATCATAATGAGAAGACATAGCTAAGAGTAGTTCATTTTCATCAAATACATTGGTATCTACTAACTTTCCTAGGTCTCTCACCCATACATTTGAGAATGGTGAGTGAGCATTCCTTTTTCTCCACTAGTGGTAAAACAATGACTAGCCAAGAATAGGGATTTCTACATCCCTACAACCAAAATACTTGTCGACCAACCCATCTTTACACTTTGGACCATTGACCTTTAATTTTTGTGCATAGGAACTAGGAAGTTGGGCCATGAGATCCTCATGTAGGGCTCATTTATTGGGAGTGGAAGGAGCTTGGACCTTGGGGGAGCCATTTCTTAAACAATGATGCAAGGGCAAGGGTTTTTTTCTTTCTCTTTTTCAAGGGTACTAGTTTCCTTGCAATTTTAAATAGGACTTTGATTTTAAAACCTTGTGTATTCTTAATTCAAGATTCAAAATAGTTTTATAGAAGATGAAAGGAAAGAAAAACCCTAATGAGAACAACAGAATATAAGAGACAAGATGTATGCCACTTAGTAGATTATTCCACACAGCCAACTTTGAGATGATATTAGGGATGTTGCAACAGTCACCAACTTCAATTATTCAATGCTTCAAATATTTGAAATGGAAAATGCAAGAGAACTGGAGCATGAACTATATAAGGACCACCATTAATTTTGTGGCTGAAACTAGTCATGTCTACCATTACTTCCGGCTCACATGAACTAGATTTGCAGAATCATTTGGTTCCTTAGAATTTGAATACCCATCGTTGCATCATGCAACATTAGTAGAGATTGGATGGCTACGATCAGTCTCAAAGATTTGACCCCACTTGGCATGTCATGTGATGTCCATCAGACCAATCAAGATGTTCCAGCTAAAATGTCACACTGTCAAAATTATGTCATCCCTGCCACATGGTAGTTTTCCACTATTCCATAGTTCGACGGGGCACATCAATTTACAACTCTGCGGAATGGTAGAAAACACAAGTGTATCCCAGTTGGCATGCCTTTCTCCACCTGGACCATATTTCATAGCATAGATGCCACATGTCACTTTTTTGCCTTTCTACAGATGTTTAGTGGGACCTCTTGATGAAGCTCCGTGGAATGGCATAAACAATAGGTGATTACCATGTATCCATCAGGGGTCCACCACTTCTTCTTATAGTCAATGAAAGAGTCTTCCCAGATGGCATCTTTCCATGGTTCAATAGATAATTATTTTCTCAATATTTTATCAATGACAGAACAATGGAAACAATAGAGAGTGTGGCACATGTCATCAAAGTTCATGGGACATGAGCCTCAGTATATCCATTTAAAAACAACCTTAGTCTACTTGGAGAAAGGGTCACGGGGGTCATCAAACGTGTTACTTGCTAAAACATTAGGGATAATAATAAAACATTTGATACGGGTCAGAGATGGTAAACCATATGCAAGGGGCTAGTAGACAATGTGTGTCGAGACATAACAAGGCAACTTAAAGAACCAAGTAATGGGTGATAACTGGTCATCTTAGGATTATAATAAAAGAAACACCCTTTCTTGTATTCAAATGACACTAGTGTTTAGGGTTTTAAGGTTAGTGCTCAGAATGTATTCAACAAGTAAAACCCTAGGCCATAATATTTTCAGCATGATAGTATTTGACAAAGCAAGAATCACAAGAACCTAGAAAATTTTACATGGTTCTATCACATTCCTTTCTAAAAATAAAGAGGTTTCACATTGGCTTGGAGTCTAGTTACTCTTGGATGACCTGAATATGGTGCAAAATGAACTTCCTTCCACACAAGGGTTCTTAATTATGCTAAATTCAGAACATACATTCTTCCTTTATATCTTAGGAGTTCATTTGGTTCAAAATAGAACCCATCATACCTTGATTCTTAAGGATTTACCAAGAGAGCCTGCTTAACTTGCTCCTAAAATTCATCACCTACATAATTCTTCAATACCAAATCCTTAAAATTCAAGTGGATAGAGACAATTGATGAGATATATGTCTTCGTCAACTCAAAGCATCTTCTACTCAATTCTCTTTGCCTTTGATATAACTTATCTCAAATTCATAGTCAGATATCAATTCCAACCCTCTTCTTTGTTGAGCATTTAGATGAGGTTGGGAGAATATGTAGTTAAGACCATGATGATCTGTCTTCAACTCAAAAGGTTTCCCAAGAAAGTAATGTCACCAAACTTGCAAAGCATGCACAACTACTACTAACTTTAAGTCATGAGGAGCATAATTCTACTCATATGATTTCAATTTCCTAGATTCCAGCAATTTTTTTAGTGGCGAATATCTACCAATTGGCGAATATCACAGATCGGCCAAGTCAGAATTGGTGAATAAATCACATCCAATAGGGTGGTCAAATCACCTAGATTTTATGTATTATTGGTTGAATCCATATCCATTTGCCATCAATTTATTTTATGAGAATCAATGAAGTAATATTTTTTCCATAACAAACTATTCATTTCAAATGGGCTGACTAATATTTTTGCCTCGAATCTTGGAAGAAAGTACTAAATCACCTATATATTCACCAATACTATTAAAACAACATTGTGTATCGAGACACATTTCGCCAACGCTATTCAATGGTCACTGTGGGTGAGGACCCATTTTGCCAACCCCATTAAATGGTCAATACGTGTGAGGACCCATTTCGCCAATTAAAATTTACAAGTAGTTGATTATGAGGGGCCATTTTGTGAATTTCTATGACACCTCCATGCTAATCATAGGGCCATATTCACCTTGGAAATTACAATGTATGTAGTCTGTCGATGTTTGATTCACTGACACTTAAATGTATTCCTTATATAATCACACGGGATTCACCAAATTTTTTAATATACAATATAGAATTCTCACAGAATTTGCCAAATATGGATTGATATAAATACAATCGAAACTATGATTTATTCTTACACATTTCATTTAGTTCTAAACTTGTGAGCTCTCAATTTTAGATTTTAGAAGTTGGAGTTGAAACCTTGAAGTTGATCATAGGCAAAGTTACAAACTTACAACACAGGCATTCCTACATTAATGAATAGCAAGTCAGTGAAAACCTAAACTTAAAGGTAAGTAATCATTTCTTCATAGTATTAGTGTTATAAGATTTCTTTATCTCTTTTTCATTCTTGATTCAATCTTAAAGAAGATATTTAGTAGGGAATGAGATCTATATTCTATGAGTATGTCCTTAAACAAGAAGACATTTTTTTCTAGCTTTTATTCAGAGTGATAGATCAAGATGTCGAGCCACAAGTGTGACAAGGGTAAGACTCCTTAGGGTGGTGAAGGGACTAGGAGGCCATCAAAATGCCAAAATGTGGAGTTAGTAAATAGTCTTACTTTGGAACTAGCAATGTTTCTGATCCATCAAATCAAGATGGAGCTACATCATCAACTCTTGCACCAAATATTAATGAAGAAGCCATTTGCAATACCCCACCACCACCAGAAAGTGGGATTGCCATTAAGTCAAATGAGGATGGAAATACTACAGAAGATGTTCCAAGGGATACCCTGGTTAGCCAAAATGAGGATGGCAATACCGCAGAAGATGTTCCAAGGGATACCCTGGTTAGCCAGAATGAGGATGGCAATACTGCAAAAGATGTTCCAAGGGATACCCTGGTTATCCAGAATGAGGATGGCAATACTGCAAAACTTGTTCCAAGGGAAACCCTGGTTAGCTAGAATGAGGTTGGAAATACAACAGAAGATGTTCCAAGGGATACCCCAGTTAGCCAGATTGAGATAATTGACTTGGATGAAAAAGAAAATGCCAGCGCTATAGATGATGTTGGCAAGAAGAAAAGAAAAGGCAAATCAAAAGATTCAAAGCTGGGGCATGAGTGGGAAATGTTAAGGAATTTTCATCTTGATTGGGTGTCAAAGTACCCATTCATTGAACCAGTGGAGAAAGCAAACAAATATGAACAACCAACAGAATGCATGTGTATGATTTGTAGTTTGAAATGTAAAAGAGACAAGAAATTGTAGCTAAATCTTGGCACTATAGAAAAGCATATAGGTAAATTTTATGAAAAATAAATCATAGATGGAAATCAAAGGAAGAATGTCTTCATGTGAAGTATGCCACAGAATATGATGAGCATAAGAAAAGAATGATGAAGCTTGTTGTAAGTGAAGGTACAATCAAGGCTCAATTTGGAAAAGAAATGGAAGGAGCACAACTGGCAAAAAACTATTTAGATGAGTGTTATTTTTCATATTTTTTCCAGAAGGCATCCTATGACAGACTACCTAGAGTATAGTAATTTATTATCTTTTTGACTGTTCCTCACCATCCTAGCACACATTTGTCAATAAACACTAGATGGAATGGGCAAACTATCTCGCTGCGGTGGAAAAGAAAGATTTAAAGGAGAATGTAAAAGAGTCAAACTTCATTGCATTATATTTAGATGAAGTTACTATGGTACATAATACTTCTTGAGTCTGTATGCATGTGTATACTGTAAAAAAACATGTCCTCCGAGCTCATCTACTCTATGTTCATAAAATGAAGGACAATTCAACATCACAAAATCTGTTTGAACTAGTTAAGAAGTCTTTGAATGAAATTATAGGTATGGATGACTTGACAATTGCCAAAAAGTTGGTGTGTGTAGGAACTGATGGAGTTGCAGTAATGCAAGGTCATAGGACTAGTCTTTGCACAAAATTAAAAACTACTTGTGCACCATACATGCTTGCCATTTACTGCATGGCCCACAGAATGAATTTAGCATTTAAAATTGTAAGAAAGTTTCCTACAGTATTAAAAGTTGAAAATTTAGTCCGTGAGCTCCACACATACTTCTGTAGAAGTCCCAAACGTTTTGCAAAATTTCAATTTTTTTTTGAGGGAATAACATCAAGAAACAAGCTTCTAAAGGATGTTGATACCAGATGGATCTCCTTGCATGGACCAGTGCAATGAGTTCTTTCAGAATATCCATCCTTGATTGAAATAAGGTATGAGCATCACAACATAGTAGACAAAGCTCCTGACCTCTTACATAGGTTAAGTGATATAGAGACACTCTTAACTTTAGCTAGTCTTCTCCCCATGTTGGATGAAATGAACAATCTTGTGAAGAAATCCCAAGATAGAAATATGTATATCTATGAGTATACCAAACTACATAGAATGACATGCATGGCCCTTGATAATCTATATCCCAGATCTAACTTCTCAAAGCCCAAATTTTTTTAGGTGGTAGATAATTACAAATTTGAATCATTCTAAAAATTATTTACAGTTTAATGCAAGCGTGGAGTTATGTGCCTTTGTACATGGATTTGAGATATCAATGCACCATTGTAAGATGGTCAGGTGCTCTATCAGAGAAGTACCTATTAGAAAGGAAGATTTTGATGGCATTGTTGAAACTATTAGTAATAATTTGAAGGAAATTGCATGTAATCTTTCAATAGAGAATTATAATCGATTCCCTTGAGAAGAAATACTTGATGTCATGCCTATTGTGTATCCTCAATTTTGGGTTCAAGGCCACCAAGATAGCCTAAGCTTTTTTCATCAAAAAGTAACTACCTTGACCACATACTTTTTGAAAAGTACAAAATGCAATGGACAGACAATAGAAGGAATTCTAGATGGAAATAAGCTTAGAGGACAATGTAGTTAGTTTGCAAGAAGTATGATAGACCAGTTTAATGCCATGGAGAATCCCTTCGAAGCAGGATAAATAACAAAAGGCTTGGAAAAACTAGGGTCAGAGTGAAATATTGTTTGATTCGATATCAAAATATTTCAAACTTGTTGATTTATGTCAAACAATGATATTGGGTTTAGTGGAAGATGAGAGAGTTTTCAGTGCATTGGGGTTTTTGAAATCAAAGGTAAGAAACAAACTAGACAAGAATTTGGAAAATTTCTTGAGGGTGTTAGGAAGTGCGTATAATGTCAAAAAATTTCCTTATGAAAGGGCACTTACAATCTGGAAGTCCATATGTGAAAGAAGAGGGTTGTGCAACACTTCAAGTTCAAACGTTGGCGGTGGTGGGACAAATGACAGTGACACAATGACTAATGAATTTGACTTTGTGACTCAGAATCAAGATGAAGAAAATGAAGACCAGACTCAGAATCAAGCGACTCTTTTTCTTTATCTGAATGTCAGTTTGAGTACGCTAACTTGATTTGGGAAATGGAAGTGAATTAGTAGTTTTTAGGTATTTATACTGCATTTCATGAATCATATTCCAAAATTGTAGTTGATATTTTATATTGTATTCTTTGAAATTGTGAATCAAATTGAATACATTAACATAGTATTAATTATTTCATATTTTAATTGTGTCATATTGAAAGTTTTGCATGTACTCAGTGATTCATCATTCAACATAATGCTTAATATTTCCTTGCTAAAGTTGATTTGTGCATAAAACATAGAATTTGTAGTAAAATAGAATTTTGGTTTTTGATTTGATATGTGATTTTGCATCATTTTTCATAGTTTATGAATTATTTTGATCAGTGCCTTATCCGTAACTGAGTCAGAAAATGAAATATACTCCTACAATAGACCATTTGATCTGCTTGTTTAGGGTTTGTCTTCTAGTAGTTGAAACCAGAGTTTATATTCAATTGATAAAATAAATAATATAGATAATTAAACATCAACACATTACTAAATTTGAGTTTTCTATCGATTTTCAAATGAAGGAATTCATAGAGGCAATGTAAAATCTTGCTCAAAGATAACTTTGTAGAGAGCTGAGTTAGAACTTGGAAACTCATATTATCAATATCAAATCATTCTAATAGCTTTTTTTTAACAATTTCCACTATTCAAGAGGTGGAATTATCATTTCTTCTAGTTGATGTTGTCTAAATTGAATTTTTGTTAATAAAGAATGATTGAATTTCAATTTGGATCCCGACTTGAATGTTTTAACCAAAGATACATTCAAAATTATGAGTGGTTTGATGAAATCCAAAAAGTTTGCCTCATCTGGGTTATGAGGAAACTGGTCCAAGTCAATCTTCTTTGCATCCTCCATCTTCTTTCTAAAATTATCCTTTCCAATGAATCACTCATTTGTTTCAAAAGCCTGTGGCAAACCAAGATTTGTCAAGTTCCTTACCTTTTCATCCTCCTTAATCTTTGTTGCAGCCTCAATCACAAATTCTATTGTTTCACGCATTCTTGAACACTTTTGAATGATAGATGTCACCTTCATTGAGGCTTCAATCCGATTAGTAATGCCTTTTGAAATCAATTCATTGTCACTGGCTTTGTAGACTATTTCTAGAACTTGATTTGTAAATTTTTCTTCTGCCTGCAGTTGCACATTTTATTGTCCATTAAATATTTTCTCAGCTTATTATGATGTAGTCTCATGGCATCACTCAATTGAAACAATTCACACAAATGATCAATCCTCTTCATTATTTCCTCCCAGATCTTTTGTTTCATGTTCCTCATTGTTTGTCTACAAAATTCAATTAACTTATTTTGACAAGATTTTATTTCTTTTTTTTGCTTCCATAAGCTCTGCGGCTAATGTTTCATTTTTTTCCCTCTTTCTCTAATTTTTTTTCCCACTGTTCATTTTCTTTCCCAATGCTTTGTCTTAATTTTTCTGAAGTGGATTTTTCCTCATCATATTTCTTTTTGCTCTCATCTAACCTTTTCTTCAGTCCATTCAATTCCACCTCTATTTGTTTATCCTCTTTGCTTGTTGATGTATAGGTAGATTTTTTTATTCTTTTTTCTAATTCATTGCTCTTGTTATCTGCTGCTTTTCTCTTTGCTTTCTCATTTGCTAAGTCTACCTGTAATTTTTCTATTTGATTCTACAACTTTTTTTTCTCTCTATCATGCTTTAGCAATGATCACAACACTAATTCATTGTTCTTCTTTGATATATTAATTTTGTTAGTATTTTTTAATCCAGAAAAATCAAATTGCAAACTACTCGCCTAAAATTTAGATCAATCCATCTAATTTTATGGTTTATTTTGAAATATGGGAACAACTGTGTACTCCATAATTTCTAATTTTGTGTTAAATGTGGGTAATATCATGGTTGTTGCAGGCTCTAAAGTTACAGCAGATAGATGCTCCATCAGTTGCTTCTTTTCTTTTTTCTACAATTCTGATTTCTTTTTAAACTCTTGAATGTAATCAAAACTTGGGGTTGCAGGAATAAGGGAATTCTTGAATGGTGAAGGAATAGGAGTAGTTGCACTTTCTGTTGCAACCACACTAATTGGGGGAGTGCCTGGAAATAATTCATTTGTAGTGGAACTGGTAGTTGAAATTGGACATGTCATAATCCTTTGTCTCTTCTATATCTCTTGATCACTGAGTGTTTATGTGGTATCTTCTATTGGTGTCCTCTTGTGTGTAATTTGTTGTTGGACCTATTGTTGTAGCACATGTTGACTAAGTTCTCCACCATTGGCAGTGCCAGTCACACTAGGCTCTCCACCATGGGCATGTCCAAGTTGTGATTGCATCTGACCATGAGGATTAGGATTTGAAGCTGTAACAAAATGAATTCTTTCAGCTGCACTTGTATGCCCTTGGTCTATTTTATCATCTCCAAGGCCTTGTTTATTAACTGGTTTTCTAGTGACTTCATCTATTGGGTTCCAAATGCCTTGTCCTTGGGACCCAAACCACCACCTTGATAACCCATATTTTTAGCTATGGCTATTGAAATACACCAGACAATTGAGAGGGGGCGAGTGAATCAGTTGTCATAAAAACTTAGCTTCATATGAATAACAAATCATCAACAACTTAATTATTCATAATCAGATTTAACCATGAAAGCATGAAACAAAAACATAATTACAATCACACATCTAACACACTAGACACTAGATTTTATGTGGAAAACCCTAAAAGGAAAAAACCACAGTGGCTGTTAGCCCACTGAAATATATGAGTTATAACAATACTAAAAAATAGAGGCTCACTACCTACAGGACTCACTGCCCAAATTGTTCACTACAAAGAATGGGTCATTGCCTAAGGGGTGGCTCACTGCCAAAGTGGTGAACTAATTAGATAGCATCTACTCCATGCTAGGGTTCAGTTCCATTGAATCACAATATAACTTCTATGCTCTGCTCTTTCATGCCTTCACACTTATCTCTTCATATTCGCACAACAAACCCACTTTTTTGTAACTACATTACAAGCTTTTATACAATTCATCAACCTTGGAATGTACATCAAGGTCAGCATTACATTCATCAACCATTGGATCAATCTCTAAGGTCAACATTACAATCATACATAAAATAGGTCTGGATCTAATACAAATTTAGCTAAGGAAAAGATGTAAAGATGTATGCAGATCATGCCACGCCTTAGCTAGGACTCAATCACAATCCTCCATGCCACAACACGCTTCTACAATCTTCGATGCATCTCCAAAAATACTGAAATTAACCAAGTCGGCCAAGACTGATGAGAGCACTAGGTTTGCTATGAAAATTCTTCATTCATGATCCAATTTTTGCTTTGTGGACCAATCCAAAGGTAGGAACACAATCAGGAGACATCCACAAGCACATTGTAGTCACCAGGAACAACCACACAATCTCTAACCACTCTATCAAGAAGATTCTTCAAACCGGAGCACAAGAACAACACTGTCAGCCACTGTCATAAGGAAAGGATAGCTTTCGAACTGCCAAATCACAAACCATTGTAGTTGAAGGTGCTTAATATCATTACAAACTTGATTTCAGAACTGCAGACATAAATACTTCAATGCGGAGCATAACACTCTCTCCCTGTCATAACCAAACATACAGGAAAAGCAGTTTTCACACTGGTGAACACAAATTACTTAAATCTTCATGCTGGAGGCTCAATCTTGGAATATAACATCTTCAGATAGACTTCTAAATAAATTCCAATCCATAGGCAAAGATATTCATTCTACAAGAAATGCGGAGCTAACTTCTAGACTGTTCTTCTAAGTACAATACACTATTTCCACTACAACACACTGTTACCACTGGAGGGGCTAATTTTTTTAATATCCTCAACATTAGGATCACTTACATAAGTAAATACAAAGCATCTCACTCCATACAAGCAAGCAACAAAGTAGGAGCATAGTTGACACCAATGACAACATAGATATGTTGACATCAATGACAACACCGGTTAGGCACATACTTGCAACAATGGCTGCTCCTAAAGTATATGCTCTTTTTATGGCCTAACTTAAACCACTAAAACTAGGTTTGAAATTTCTTTGTTCATACCTATCATCATCAAGTTCATCATCACTATCAGTTTCTTCATCTTCATGTTCATTGGGATGCTCTATATTCCACAATTTGCTAAGCTCTTCATCTTCATTGATTTCTCCATACTCTACAACAGTTCTTGGTTCACCTAGCTCCTTCCTCATAGACCAAAATGTAGTATTTTTTTATCGTGGCCAATTTTTGTTTGTAACAGACTCATCTAGAGGATCTGGCATTTTACTCTAATACATGGTTTATCACTTTTTCCATAAAAATTATTGTACCTCCTGATTTCATTCTCTGCCAGTGCTCCTGTATTTTGGTGTAATGCCATAATTTCTACTGACAATTGTTCAAAAGAAATAACTTTCTCAGTAGAAGTTTTCTCCATTGCTATTTTGACCTCATCCTAGGAATCCTTGTTTCTCAAGTTTTCAAGCGAGGGTTTACTTTGATGTTGAATTCTACTTGCAGCATTCCTATTGGCCACAATCATTGTTTTAATGGTGTCACATGGATCATACTGCCAGTGGCATACAACATCAAAATTAAAAAATTTCAAAAGATTATGTGCCACCTTAAATGTCTTTCTCTCTAATGTGAACCCTCGACATGAAAAGGTAAAGAAGGAAATAAAGTCTTCTTTTGCTGACCAGAAAAGTGTAGTTCATCAGTACTCTGCATCTACCTTACATATTCCAATGGAAAAAATCTTTCTGTCACATGTATTGGAAGTTTGTATGGCTCTACTCCTAATCCATAAAATCTTAGCATAGTGTATTCTTCCAATAAGTACCAATCAACCAATTGTATTTCTTTTCCTAGTTGAGTGAAATATCTACATGATATAGGCAATCTAGGCATTGGACTATTTATAATTTCTTGATGCAATTGAGCCAAAAAGTAGTCTACAAAATGATTGTAGTTCCTTCAAGAATGATGCATCCTTATCTTAGTGGTCCAATCATATACTGGAGCCATTTTCTTTTCCTCGGCATTACTATAGGGCTAAATCTAAAGCTTGTTGGTCTGAAACATTCCACTAAATTTGAATAGAAAAAAAATAGCACAAGTAGGTTGTGAACCTAAATGTCTTTTTGGAACCTCCTTTAATCATTAAAAATTGTTTATGCATTGATTCTACAATATGCTCAATAAATTTATATTTGATATGTACACCAATACCATAATGGATATTATATACCATTTCAAGGAGGCTTGCATCCACTTCCTAATTGCTATCTAGTCCAAGGTAAAATGCTAGCATGGAAATAGTATTCTGAGCCCATGATTTAAAAATTTACAAAGGATAAGGAGGCTTATGGTTACTTTTCAACTTGTTTTTTTATTGAACTATTTTATTTAGGAAAACATTTTGTCCCTTTCATCTGTTGCTTCATAATCACTAGCAAGCTTTTCTAGGTCAATGTGGACATCTCCAAATTCTTCAGTTGTAAACCCTAACACTTTTCCAAATTCTTCTACATTAATGGATAAAATTTCTTCTTTGGTATCATTATTTACAATTGCTCTTTTGTTATCATCATAATTGTGGGCACAGACCATGATAAAAAATGGGCAAGGGAAAATCTCATGTAACATCATGCACCCTAATCCAGTTACCCATGGTGCATTGATACTATTAACTTGCTTTTGGTTGGCAGCCTTATTCTCACATGAAAATATAAGTTCTAAGGTAAGTTCACCATAGATGTTAGTATCATAAATATCATGGTATTCATCAGTCAAACTTGAGGTTTTAAGCAATCCAGAATAATCTATTTTTCTATCCGAACTTGCTCTACCTTTCCCAAAAACTTTGTCTGGTCTGCTAGTGGTGGTAGACATGCTTATACAGTGTGAAATTGTGAATTCCCTCTTAAGTCCTTAATTTTTCTTATGTCTCTCAACCCTAAACCCAAAGTTTGAAAAAATATGGTTTTAAGAAAAAAGTTTGACAAAATAAGATTTTAAGAAATGATGAAACCTAGCCTAGGAATTATGTGTTTTGTCTTACTAGATTTGTTGGAAGTGGCACTGTAATGAGCAATCTAAAATCTCCCTGGTACACTGTAATGAGCAATCTAAAATCTCCCCATGTGCTGACCCTCTCACTTAAAAATAAAATCAATTAGCAGTAGAAAGTTTACTTTTTTTTATAAAGTGAATTAATTAAATGTCAAGTCAAAGTATTGCTTCTAGACTACACAATTAGTACATGGCTAATAGTTGTCCCACATTGAGAGCTCACGACAATTTCTAAACCATCGATCTTTGTAAATCTAACGGTTATAGGGTGATTTTGGAGATTTAAGTTTGCAAGCTTTGTGCTATGTGCATTTCATTCTGGAATGCAACTACAACCATCCATCAAATGTTCATCGAATAGTCAAGTAATTTATGATATAAACAACTTATAATGTAATTTGTCAATTTGCTGGCAACTTCCTTTTTTTATTTGTATTGATTTATGTTTTAAATATACTCGCAAATACTTTTTATGTTTTAAATCTGCAAAGCAGCCTGCATGGCTTAAATTTGACAGTTGACTTTGCTTGTCAAGCAATTTTCTTATGACAATAATCTATTCAATGTTGCCTTTAATATACTATGGCATACATTAGTATAAGTAGATTATATAGAAACCAAATATATATAAGCATAATCCTATATAAATTTTGATAGTTTGTCCAAAACCTCTCCTTTCACATGATACATTCTTTTTAAAATTTTGATTGTATTTTACAACAAAAATGCCTAAATACAGCTATACATTTGTTAAATTGAAGCCCTGAAAGAGGGTATTCAATTGATATTAATTCAAAAAATTCTTACAATTGGGGGATAGCTACGCCCTTGGCATATTCTTACAAAAAATTCCCATGTATTACATAAAATAATATTACATCAAAATTACATTGCAAAAAATCAAAATGCTGGCTAAGGGAAACTATAGAAATCACATGTTTCCACTAGCTCTATGAAGCACAACACCCATTTTAGATTCAGCTCCATGTCAAGAGCTCGAGTGCGCCTTAGAAAATTCCAACTGATGGTCGCCCAGTGATGGTGGCGAGCGAGAGCCCCATCTTTCATGTTTAGAAGAAAGGGAAGCTGCTGAACCCCCACACCCATCTCTGCCGAAAAAACCACCAATGATAGGTCAGAAGACCGCGAAATCCCCATACCCATCTCTACCCCAATTACCACCTCCAAATCATTACCCACAAAATCTAGCTTGAAAATTTCTCACAACAGAACGAGAATATCCACCTTCACGCCTCCAAGGTCCAGCAATGGTGCCAAGAACCAAGAAACTATGTCAGAATTCACTCTATATTTGTTCCTATCTATTAAGAAATCCCTCCCAAGAACCATTTTCACAGCTTCCAACTCCAGGAACTACAAATGGGCAATTCTGTGAGGCTTCGTTATCGCTTTAAGCCTCAAGTTTGTGATGAAACCCAATAAAGCAATTTGCCTTCACAACGTTATAAGGTAAATTGGCATATCCATTTTCTTTGTTAAGATAGCTTCAATCTTTGGTATGAGAAAGCATTGTTGCGCTCCATTAAATAGAGCCAAGCCTCATTAATGGTGTTCAACTTCAAAGCTTTGGGATATCTTTCCAAGTGTGCCATTATTTAAGTGATATGATATCTATTCAAGTAAATTTAATTTGCATGCAAATATTTATACTTGATTTGACTTAAGTATATAGAGTTTCCAAACTATGTTCCATGTATGCAATCTGGTGGTACCTGTATGGGTTTAGGGTTTTAGGTCCATAAAAATGCAAGTCTCTACCTTTAAAATCTTTTAAGCCTAAGTCCCTAGGACTCATGCGCTTTATCTTTTAAATCCCTGTTGACCACCTGTAGTAAGTACCTGTCTACTTAAGTTATAACTTGAGGCCTTTATGTTTGTTAGATGACTAGCCCCATGTCCTAAGTTTACCCTTTATATCCCATGAAATATTAAATCTATGTCCTAAGTCTTCGTAAGGGTATAAAGTGTTATGTAAAGTATTTCACAGCATCGTAGCATATCATAGATGACATCATCATCTCTCTGCGTGGCTATGACAAGGTGACACCTGAGAAGGGCTTACAACCCATTAATCAAAGATCCTAGATCAATGAATTGTATGTTGCCAGGTGTCAACCTAAGAAGTGATCTATAGGGCGCTTAAATCTAATGGTTGTGTAATCTCACAAGGGAATCTTGCCAGAAAGGAATCTTTATCGCGTGGTCATGAGATAGTGACACGTGGCCTCATCTTAATAAAGAAATGAAAAGAAAATGAAAAGGAGACACATTGAGGCTTTAGCGCACCTGCACAGGGTAGGTAAGTGGTGGGCAATTTCTAGCTACAATGCTGCTAAATGATGCCACATGTCTAGATCGGACAAAAGGTGATTGTTACCAATTTTTCACCTACAGCTCAAATTGGCAGAGATGATACATTTTTTCTATCTTAAGATGAAAGATTTTTAACATTTTCTACTATAATGTTTTTGCATAGTTTGAGGTACTTGAAAGATTCATTTTTATCATTGTTATAACAGAGGGAAGAGATTCAGTTCATCATTCATTTAATGCTTTGTTGAGTATTCATCAATGATAGAAGTTATTTCATTTCACATTACAATGATTATTCATTTGACAAATGAAATATACACAAATGGAAAAAACATTGCATTGGATGAAAGCAAGATAGATCAAATGTCCCACACAAGCCATGGGAATAGCTGAATCAGTACATTAGAAAGAATATACTATGCATCTACAAAGGACTAAAGCAATGAAGCAAATAAGATAGAGCATATCTATCATTGCCTGTAAAGGTCTTTGACTGATCCCTATTGTAGCTTGCTCCTTACCTTTGACCTTTGATGAACCTACAAGAGATGGAGAGAGATATGTTAGAGCTCTAGATATGGTGTATGCTATATACTTCATCAAAACAAAGACATAGTACGCTCTTTATGATGCACCAAGTCAGAAGATCAAATCATCCATATCCAAGAGACCTTGAAGAAATGAAACATTATTGAGCTTCACTATTTTTTAAACTAATATGTTTGTTTCCTGTGCAGGTATAGAAGAAGTTATGTTGTTGTTATGAAGACATTTCAGCATGTGGTGCAAAGTGGGCTCCCACAAGGGTAGAGTCCAACATGCTATCCTTGAATCTCAAGGGGAATGGAACAAGAATACTTATTCACATTGATCAAATAGAATACATTCAGCTGAAGGAGTGTCAACTCGAGTGAGTTCATGAACTTTAAGGTCATTGCCCTTCCATGATCATTAGCTCAAAGGATGAAATGACAACCATACAAGTGCAATGAACTTGTCCAAGACATTCAAATAAGGTGAAGAAATAGCTATATAAAAGGTGCAGCCATGACAATGGACAACAATAGAAGAACTATCTTGTATGAGTGAAGAATCATTGTCAAGAAGAGAGGACAACAATATATAATGAAACAAGTATTTATATTTTGTTTCTATGAAGTGTCAATTTATTGATCAAATACAAAGATAGCATCCAAGAGACCATGAGTCACATATACAGCTACAGTGTTTATGCCAGATGAATAGCCATTCAACCTTCATGATCAACTATAGGACAATCAAATTGATGCCATGAAGATACAATTGTAGTGCATATTCAGATATATTCATGCCTTAGCCAGTGAAGTGGAGGAGCCTCAACTATTCAATATGATATGTATGTAAGTACATTTGATGTAATATAGTGAACTGAATTAGCAAGAAATAAGTATGCCATGTTACAGATTGAGTATAACCATATCTAGTGTGTACAGAGTAGAATAAAAAGTGCCATATTCATCAAATGGAGCATACATAAGTGTATAGCTATATAAGGTTAAAACATCAAATACACTTTATCATTGCATAAGGATGGAGTGTCAGTGATCATGTTCATCTATAGAAGGAAATTGATATGGACATTGTCATCACAAAGTTCAAATGGAACAGTAAGGAAATGAGCCATAACCTTTTCAAATAATATTTTTTGCAACCAATAAGATAAATGAAATGGGATAGTAGAGACATCATGTGACTATAGTGAAAGTCAAATGGAGATAATGGTTCATCATGCATTCTTATCCTTATAGTAATCATCATGTTGCTACTGGATAATAGAGAGAAGTCAAACAAAGTGCCAGAAACAAAGGTCATAGAAGGGTTTGAGTTCAAAAATGTTTTTCAAATAAAGAAATAGTGATCAAGCCATTGTTCAATATGGAGAAAGAGAAAACTTTGTCCTACATTTCAAGAAATGAAGAGCAATATGAGTTTTATTTTGCATTTTCAATAAGTGGATCGAGTTCTCATTGTACAGGAAAGCCAGAGTGCAAAAATGTTTTCTTTTACAAGATTTCCATTCTTCTATCATGGGTTGGGCTCATTTTGAGAAAAGATGCAAGTAAGTCAAATATATTATGTGGGTTCTCAGATACAGAAAGAATATATTTTCCTTCATAAAAGTCCAAAACCCTTATCATAAAATATGGAGTCAAATTACAGATACAGAAGAAGATAATGAGGGTTCAAACCCCACTGTTTGATAACATTCAGAAATGATAGAGATGCTAGATAGAGCTCACGGCCCAGTCAAAGATCAAACCCATTTGGGGTTTCAAGAAGAAAGTCACATAGAAATAGAATAATAGAAGTTTGAACACACAGTCACAAAGAATGCCCAGAAATAATGAAACTAACAAGTATGGCCATGGCCTATAAATGCTATATCAAACCTCATACATCAATGGAGAGAAATGCAAAGAAATAAGGCAGAGTTTGAGAACTAAGAACTCACTTAAATTGTTCTAAGTAGGGACTTGTGCACAGAGTCGAGGGTTTTCCCTCATTTTGCTTTTATATTGTCCTCAAATAGACTCAGTTAAATCATCCATGGCATCTTGAAACACAAAAAATAGAGTGTGTTGACAAAGGGATCAAAAAGAGAACAAAAGAATGCATCAGATGAGCCATAGTCATAGCTTGAAGGCCAAATATTTACTTCTAGAATGAAGAAAATTGTATCAAATGTATCATAGAAGGTCTTACCTTTCACCTTTAAAGAGAAATCATCAAAAAACATTTCAGAAGATGCAGAAAAATGAGGGTTTTCCTTCAAACCCTAACCCCATTGATGATAGCAGCAGAGAGCCATTTCTCCAAAAATTGAAAGAGTGAAATGAGCCCGAGAAACTAGGGCATCATTATTTTGTGTTAGGGTTTTCTTTGAAGCCCTAAGTTCGGTAGTGATTTTTATCACATCAAATTCATTTCCAAATGCCTTGAGTAATACCCATCGTAGTATCTTGCCCACCTTGCATATGTTTAGTTCCATGACTTAGGATATTTCATGCCTTGGGTCCCTTTTGCATATACATTGCTTTGGCTTTATGCCTAGAAATCATTTAGTCCCTTTTGAAGAGAAGTCATAGTCTCATATGCCTTAGGTATACTTTGTAGATCAAATGGAGGGTAGCCTTAGGGGCTTTTATTTTTCATTTTTATCAAACCTTCCCATATGTGTTATAATTTTAATTGATTTTTATAGAAAATCAAAGGTCCATAGAATGTATTATACTTGGTGAAATGTCAAAACTAAAGCCTTGTATTTTTATTTTTTGGAAAAAAATCAAATCAAGATCAAATCAGAAAAAAGATAAAACTGCAAATCCTTGTAAAACAATATTTAAAGCAATATCTTATAAATTGCTTTAAATATTTGTTATTTATGCAATTAAAGCAGAGAAAATCTAGAATTGTATGTTGCCAGGTGTCAACCTAAGAAGTGATCTATAGGGCACTTAAATCTAATGGTTGTGCAATCTCACAAGGGAATCTTGCCAGAAAGGAATCTTTATCACGTGGTCATGAGATAGTGACACGTGGCCTCATCTTAATAAAGAAATGAAAAGAAAATGAAAAGGAGACACATTGAGGCTTTAGCGCACCTGCACAGGGTAGGTAAGTGGTGGGCAATTTCTAGCTGCAATGCTGCTAAATGATGCCACATGTCTAGATCAGACAAAAGGTGATTGTTACCAATTTTTCACCTACAACTCAAATTGGTAGAGATGATACCTTTTTTCTATCTTAAGATGAAACATTTTTAACATTTTCTGCTATAATGTTTTTGCATAGTTTGAGGTTCTTGAAAGATTCAGCTTTATTATTGTTATAATAGAGGGAAGAGATTCAGTTCATCATTCATTTAATGCTTTGTTGAGTATTCATCAGTGATAGAATTTATTTCATTTCACATTACAATGATTATTCATTTGACAAATGAGATATACACAAATGAAATAAACACTACATTGAATGAAAGAAATATAGATCAAATGTCCCACACAAGCTGTGGGAATAGTTGAATCAGTACATTAGAAAGAATATACTATGCATCTACAAAAGACTAAAGCAATGAAACAAATAAGATATAACATATCTATGATTGCCTGTAAAGGTCTTGGACTGATCCTTGTTGCAACTTGCTCCTTGCCTCCAACCTTTGATGAACCTACAAGAGATGGAGAGAGATATGTTAGAGCTCCAGATATGGTGTATCCTATGTACTTCATCAAAACAAAGACATAGTACATTCTTTATGATGCACCAAGTCAGAAGATCAAATCATCCATATGCAAGAGAGCCTAAAGAAATGTAACATTACTAAGCTTCACTATTGTTTAAACTAATTTGTTTGTTTACTGTGTAGGTATAGAAGAAGTTATGTTTCTATTTTGAAGACATTTCATCATGTGGTGCAAAGTGGGCTCCCACAAGGGTAGAGCCCAACATGCTGCCCCTAAATCTCAAGGGGAATGGAACAAGAATACTTATTCATATTGATCAAATAGGATACATTTAGCTGAAGGGGTGTCACCTCAAGTGATTGCATGAACTTTAAGGTCATTACCCTTCCATGATCATCAACTCAAAGGATGAGATGATAACCTTACAAGTGTAGTGAACTTGTCCAAGATAGTCAAATAAGGTGAAGGAACAACTATATAAAAGGTGCAACCATGATAATGGACAACAATAGAACAACTATCTTATATGAGTAAAGAATCATTGTCAAGAAGAGACGACAACAATATATAATGAAACAAGTATTTATCTTTTGTTTCTATGAAGTATCAATTTATTGATCAAATACAAAGATAGTAGCCAAGAGATTGTGAGTCACAAATATAGCTATAGTGTTTATGCTAGATTGACAGCCATTCAACCTTCATGAGCAACTATAGGACAATTAAGCTGATGCCATGAAGATACAGTTGCAGTGCATATTTAAATATATTCATGCCTTAGCCAATGAAGTAGAGGAGCCTCAACTCTTTAATATGATATGTATGTAAGTACATTTGATGTAATACAGTTAACTGAATTAACAACAAATAAGTATGTCAAGTTACAGATTGAGTATAACCATATCCAGTGTGTACAGAGTACAATAAAAAGTGCCATATTCATCAAATGGAGCATACACAAGTGTATAGTTGTATAAGGTTAAGACATCAAATACACTTTATCTTTGTAAAAGGATGGAGTGTCAGTGATCATGTTGATCTACAGAAGGAAATTGATATGGACATTGTCATCACAAAGTTCAAATGGAACAACAAGGAAATGAGCCATAATCTTTTCAAATAATGTTTTTTGCAACTAGTAAGATAAATGAAATGGGATAGCAGAGACATCATGTGACTACAATGAAACTCAAATGGAGATAACGGTTCATCATGCATTCTTATCCTTATAGTAATCATCATGCTGATATAGGATAACAGAGAGAATTCAAACAAAGTGCTAGAAACAAAGGTCATAGGAGGGTTTGAGTTCAAAAATGCTTTGCAAATAAAGAAACAGTGATCAAGCCATTGTTCAGTATGGAGAAAGAGAAAACTTTCTCCTTCTACATTTCCAAAAATGAAGAGAAATATGAGTTTTATTTTGCATTTTCAATAAGTGGATCAACTTCTCATTGTACAGGAAAGCTAGAGTGTAGAAATGTTTTCTTTTACAAGATTTCCATTCTTCTATTGTGGGTCGGGCTCATTTTGAGAAAAGATGCAAGTAAAGTCAAATATATTATGTGGGTTCTTAGATACAGAAAGAATGTATTTTCCTTCATAAAAGTCCAAAACCCTTATCATAAAATATGGAGTCAAATTGTAGATACAAAAGAAGATAATGAGGGTTTGAACCCCACAGTTTGATAACATTCAGAAATGACAGAGATACTAGATAGAGCTCATGGCCCAGTCAAAGATCAAACCCATTTGGGGTTTCAAGAAGAAATTCACATAGAAACAGAATAATGGAAGTTCGAACACACAGTCATAAAGAATGCCCAGAAAGAATGAAACTAGCAAGTATGGCCGCAACTTGTAAATGCTATATCAAACTTCATATATCAATGGAGAGAAATTGAAAGAAATAAGGTAGAGTTCGAGAACTAAGAACTCACCTTTGTTCTGAGTAGGGACCTGTGCACAGAGCTAAGGATTTTTCCTCATTTTTCTTTTATATTGTCCTCAAATAGACTCAGTTAAATCATCCATGGCGGCCCAAAACACAGAGACAAGAGTGTGTTGACAAAAGGAGCAGAAAGAGAACAAAAGAATGCATCAGATGAGCCACAATCATAGCTTGAAGGTGAAATATTTACTTCCAAAATGGAGAAAAATGTATCAAACGTATCACAGAAGGTCTTACCTTTCACATTCAAAGAGAAGTCATCAAAAAACCCTTTAGAAGATGCAGAAAAATGTGGGTTTTCCTTCAAACCCTAACCACATTGGTGGCAGTAGTAGAAAGCCATTTCTCTAAAATTTGAAAGTGTGAAATGAGCCTGAGAAACTAGGGCATTGTTGTTTTGTGTTAGGGTTTGCTTTGAAGCCCTAAGTTCAATGGTGATTTTTATCACATCGAATTCATCTCCAAATGCCTTGAGTAATACCGATCGTGGTATATTACCCATCTTGCATATGTTTAGTTCCATGACTTAGGATATTTCATGCCTTGGGTCCCTTTTGCATATACATTGCTTTGGCTTTATGCCTAGAAAGCATTTAGTCCCTTTTGAAGATAAGTCATAGTCTCATATGCCTTCGGTATACTTTGCAGATCAAATGGAGGGTAGCCTTAGGGGCTTATACTTTTCATTTTTATCAAACCTTCCCATATGCCTTACAATTTTAATTGATTTTTATAGAAAATCAAAGGTCCATAGAATGTATTATACTTGGTGAAATGTCAAATATAAAGCCTTGTATTTTTATTTTTTGCAAAAAGTCAAATCAAGATCAAATAAAAAAAAAGATAAAACTGCAAATCCTTGTAAAACAATATTTAAAGCAATATCTTATAAATGGGTTTTAAATATTTGTTATTTATGCAGTTAAAGCAGAGAAAATCTAGATTAGAATCTTCTTTTGATTTTATTTTTCTTTTGGGTGAGATTGGACAAAACTGGGCATTTTGGAGTTTTTTCTGATCAGGTAAAGCCTGATTTTGAGTGGATTTTGGTGGGACCACCTGAGGCATCATGTTGGCACCTTTTATTTTTAGTATGGAGATATTTTAGAAGGGATTTTTGATTGATTTTCTGAGGATTCTAAAAATGATTTGGAGGTAGGCTTTCAGAGAGTTTTTGGCAGTTTTTTCCTATTTCCATCTTGGGAAAAATTAGAGGATATATTTGGGAGAAAAACTCAGTTTTTCTTAGTTCTAATTATGGTTTCTTTCTCTCTTATTCACCTGCAGAGAGTATTGTAAATATCTTGTACTTAGATTCTTAGTTTCTACTCCTTTTAGTTTTAATAAAGCAACAGAGTTCTCCTCTTTCATACTTTCTAATTCATTTTGTAATCAATGATCTAATGTCCAATTGTGATTCAACCTTAGAATCCTTTTCATATGTCTCATATTTGTAGGATTGACTGTAAAAGTTTCATGTAATGTAGGTTGAATGTTATGTTTAGCCTAGTTAGTGGGTTGAAGTTTTGATAAAACTTGTGTTTGTCCTTGATGCAAACCTCTAGCTTTTAAGATTTCATTAAAATTACTTATGTATTGCATTGTTTTAGTGAAAATGTGAGGATAAAAGGCTTTGTGAGTCTGATTACGAGTCAAGATAAAATTCTGGTAACATATCCTTAGCTTTTTAGAATTTAATTTTTAGTTATCTTCTTAACTCTTTCCTCAGAAAGTCTTTTAGATTAAGTGATTTACTAGGAGAGCCAGCACACTCTAGAGGTTCACTCCAAGTTTTAGGCAACCCACAGGCCTAGGAGTGTTCCCATGTGTCAATAGGTAGCTAAGTTGATAGCTTAGCATTGGGGTGCGTACTTCATTGATAACAATGATGCAATCAGTAAAGGAGGTACATCTAACATGTCTTGTTCTTATTGGTCAAAGAATTTTCAATGATGATGACCCAGATTTTCAAATCTGGCAGGTGAATGGTGGCCGTCGATTTCACAAGGACAAATTTAGATCAACGACGTAGGTTTAAATTTTTTATGAGGAATGTTGAAGGCACCCTGTGACACGAATGTGAGATTAAGGTCGAGGCTACCTCCATTAATGCCTTAAAACCTATGCTACGAAGCTTCAAAAGGAAGAAGATTAGGGTTTTTTTGCATTATTTCTTCAAGCACGAACAGATTCCAGATGCTCATCAAGTTTTTAGGCTAGCAAAAGAAGAAATTTCAAGTTTTCACAGACGTAAAAAACTAGTAAGTTAAAAGCTAGGTTTCTAATATGAAATGTCAACCATTGATATTTGGAAACCTAATGATTCAAGTGTTATCCTGGAGGTTTGAAGTCACGGGTCTAGTGTTTTAGACATTTTCTTCTGGACAACCGTCCATTGAAAATTTATCAAATGGTTGTCAGTTATATTAATTTGCATTGACATCTTGCTTCAAACATAATAAATATGTTAACACTTGTCCCCAGTCTGGACACTTTATGAAGGAATTTGGATGTGTGGAAAATTTGTCCTTTGATATTTTCACCACACATGGTATGATTTTGTATTGGCATAATAGTTTATTTCACCAATTAATTTTTTATTGGTTTGAAATTATATTTAATTTGCTAATGACTTTTTTTATTTGTTTGAAAATTGGTTTAATTCACTAATGAAAATATTTTTTGGGTTTGAAAATAGATTTTAATCACCAACAAAAATAATTTTTATTTACAAAATAGGTTTAATTCACCCACATAAATATTTTACTAGTTTGAAAATAGTTTTTGATTCACCAATGAAAATATTTTATTTCTTTGAAAATAGGTTTTAATCGCCAATGAAAATATTTTATTGGTTTTAAAAAAATTACAATTCGCCAGAATTTTCCATAGACCTCTAGTGATTACAAAAGAGTCACCAATTGAGATTATTTTTTTCTTGGAAAAACAAAAAAGTTTGCCAATAAAATTAATATTTTTCTCAGGAAGTATACACGATTCGCCAGGTTTATACACCTTGTCTGAGGGGGGGTTCTTAAAGTTATCCCTACTAGATTCATAGGCCACCACTTTCCCATTCTGCATAAGCACTCCACCTAAACCTTCCCCTGAGGCATCAGTGATTACTACAAACTAACTTTCTTGATTAGGAACTTTCAATACTAGTGTAGTTGCCAACCTCTCTTTTAACTGATCAAATGCCTCCTAACATTTTTCTGACCAGTTAAATCACTTTCCTTTTATTTGAAGTGAAGTGATTGGTCTTACAATCTTAGAAAAGTTCAAAACATACTTCCCATAATATCCAGCTGACCCCATGAAACTATGCACTTCATGCACATTCTTTGGCACATGCCACTCAAGTATAGCTTTTATCTTCATAGGGTCTATAGGTATTCCTTCAGCTGATATTATATGCCCTAAGTATTGTATCTCTTTCTAAAAGAAAGTACACTTAGAAAGTTTTCCAAACAATTTATGCTCTCTTAGTTGCTACAAAAGTATCTTTAGATATTGCAAGTGCTCTTCCTCATTCTTAGAGTAAATAAGAATGTCATCTAGAAACACTAGAAAAAATTTATCCAAGCAATCTTAGAAAATAGTGTTCATCAAACTCATGAATGTTGTAGGGGCATTCATAAGTCCAAAGGTAAAACCATGAACTCATAATGCCCATATCTAGTTTTGAAATTTGTCTTATGAATGTCCTCATCTTTTATTCTTAGCTGATGGTATCTAGATCTCAAATCAATCTTAGAAAACACTATTCCACCATGCATTTGATCAAAGAGATCATCTATACATGCTAGAGGGTACTTATTCTTTATCATTGCTTTATTGATGTAAAGTTCCATATTTCTTTTTAACAAAGATTATAGGTGCTCCCCAAGGAGAAACACTGGGTCTAGTCAACCCATTAGTCAACAACTCTTAAAGATAGATTTTCAACTCCATCATCTCTATAGTAGTCATATGATATGGGGCCTTTGAAATTGGCTCCGATCTAGGTATTATATCAATTGAGAAATCAAAAGATCTCTTCGGAGGTAATCTTGGAAGTTCATCTAGAAAAACACCCCAAAAATCTCTAAGGAATGGATAATTCTCCCAAGATTCACTTTGCTTAATAGGATCCTCTTCTACTTTCTCAATTTTGACTCTAAAAAGTTGACAACCTTTCCATTTAGCCCTCTTCAGTTGCATAGTAGAGATTGGCCTAATCCTGACTTCACTTTGAGTTCCTAGCAAAAAGACTTTGTTTCCTACATCATCTAGACACTAAACTATTTTTACAAAATAGTCTACATTGGCTCTATGTCTCCATAGCCAATTTATTCTTAAGATAACATAATAGGAACCTAGGGGGGCTACAAATAAATTCACCTCTATCAAAAAAACTAGGAAGATCAATCTTAGCTTCAAACAAACACTACTTTACCTAAGCTTTAGTTTGGTTAGAATAAACAAATGACCAGGGTTTAGCCATAAAATTATCTCTTTTAAGAAATTTACTTGATACTCTTGGAGAAATAAAATTTTAAGTTGCTCCAGTATCAATCAAAATAGAAACAAGAACTCCAAACAAAGTACTTGTCTTAATGGGAGTAATCTGGTACTCCACCTGGTGATTGTCCAATGCTGCATGGATCCTCTATTGAAAATCAACTTGATGGTTGGGTAAAGCATTACCACACTGCTAGACTCCTTAGTTCTTAGTGGGACATTAATTTGAATAGTGATCTCCACCATAGGTGAAACATCCTCTAGGAGATCCTCTCTTCTCAATAGGTTTACCTAGATTATTATCATTCCTTTGAACATTACTATTGCTCTTCTTCTCATTTATTGACCCATTCCTATTATTTTTGGAACCCTTGTCACTCTTCCTATTCATATCCTACTTTCCATTCCTTTTCTTGAATGGTTGAGAAGTTGGTGTCTTATTAAACCTCTTGTGATTCTTCTCATGATATGCAAAAATTGACTTCAATTTTTTCTCTTACTTGATTTCTTTTTACAAAACTTGGTCCATAGTGGTAGGACCATGCACATCCACTTCTCTACCTATCTGGAATTCATCCCCATGATAAATTTCTTGATCTTGAATCTTTCATCTTTCTAATATTAAGGCACATATTTCAGGAGACAGGTGAACTTTTCCCAATATTCAACCACTGACATATCCCCTTGTCTCAAATTTTGAAAATTTGTTAGCTTTTGGGCAAGAAAAGTTGTGGTAACCATCTTTGGAAAAATAGGACCACAAACTGATCCTAGGTTAAGCTCAATGAACTTAATGCCAGTTCCATTTTCTTGTTCATCTACCACATGAATGCTTCTCCTTCCAATTGAAAGGCACCCCATACTACCTTTGTTATCTTAGAGTAATTTTGGATCTTGAAATATTTTTCCATCTCTGTCAACCAAGCTTTAGCAACATCACCACTTTTTATTCCATCAAACTTAGGTGGCGTGACTTTCTTCATATCTGTGGATAGCTCAGATACTTGTAGTATACTTCTCTTCTCTTCTTGAGACTTACTCTTATCAACATTCTCCCTTTTCTCACTGTGAATACTAGATCCATGGACATATTCATCATCTCCTTGATTTGAATCCTCATGTCCAGCTTTAGATCTACCTTGACTCTTAACCTCTCATTCCAAATTTCCAAGCCTTTCCTTGGTTTCATTTAACATGGTCAATATTTGATCCATCTTAGCCATAGGGTTTTTTAAAGGATTCGACTCTCCTTGACTATATTCAAGAGTTGTTTGAGTTCGAACAATGATAATACTCTATATCAAACCTAATATTTATATCAAATTATAAATTAAAATTTAGATTAATGCATCTCATTAGTTCAAAACTCATAAAAATCCATTCATAAAAACTTAGAATTGAGTAAAACAATTCCATCTTTATTATAGTTATTCTAGGTAGAATTACATCATTATTTAGGTAATTAACATGACAAGACTACATGCCACTGTCGGTTAAAGGATATTCTTCAGGTTCCACTTCTCCATTAGAATCCAATAAAACAAACTTAGAGGGTGGATGTACACATAAGTATACCTCCAACACCTCTTTTCCTAAAATAGGGTCATCATGACCACACCTAAATGGCATGTCACATCTAGTAAAAGGTTTACATAGTTTAACTACACAAGTAGGAACAATGGGTTTCTTGGCTAGTTTAGTATGTTGTTTCCTTTCTAGCTGTATATGCTTAAGAGCATCATCTAAAGTCTCAGAATCCTCATGCACCCTCAGCATAATTAATATGCTCCTTGAGTTCAACCCCCTCAGTAGGTTCTTTCTTAACTACTAACTTGGAAAAATGCTAAGGAATAGACTTTCTGGTGGTTCTCTTGGTTCGTCTCCCTACCATTTTGGCATAAAACCAATTTCAAACATTAGCTATCTATTTAATGTTGACAAGTTTTCTCATAGTGAGCTCCTAGGTCCATGTGTTGAACCTAGTTAGCTATGATACCATATGTAACATACCTTCTCGTATTACTCAAATTTATAGAACAAATTACAAGAAAGTAAATGAACATGGTTAATATAAATTTGTTTTATCATTTGCATAAATTCAAAGAATAAATACATGTCTTTTCTGAATATTTTTCAACCTTGAAACTTAATATATTCAAAGATAAATCATAGTGAGAATCATTCACTTTACATTTCCAATATATAAATTGCACTTAGCAATGAGAATAATTTTACATCCAAACATAAAGAATAATACTTCTGGAATCTTGATATCTATCACACAGTCTCGATGAGTCTTCTGCTACAGAGGGAGAGCATCATCTGAGTGTTTTACTAGCAAACCATAGACCAGCGGTCCCCTACACATCTTCCTACTGGAAGTGGCCCTACCCTTCATGAAGACTATAGACATAGAGAACCAATAGGTTTCCATCTGATTCCTAGTGTTGTGTCCTAAGTAACATAATTGATCATACAAATCTAAACAACTTTTACCTAAGTATGATCCTTCTGATAGGTTACACCATCTAGACACTATGAACTGACTAATGCATGTAGAGAAAAATGCATCACTTTGCCCAAAGTTTCTATATAAATAGATGTTTGCAATAAAAATAGTTGTGTGTTCACACATCTCTAACTTGACTTATAACTACCTCATCCTACAGTTTTGTCATATTTGACTAGTTACTCTTAGACATGTAATGTCTAGTCTAAACTCAAATACTAGTCAATCTGACTTAAAATTTAATCCTTAATCTAGGATATACATTCTCATTGTAAAATATTAGATGATTTAAATATTTTTCCAAGAGTCCCTTGATGCACTCTTGCATTTATCACTGTCTATGACTCCTTGTCATTCTACCCAAGACTAAAAAATGATTAAACACCCATGTACTAAATATCAAGTTGTCGACATTATCTTTGAAATCTTTCAAAGGATGGATTAGACTATTACCAATCTTCATTATCTTGAACTATGGTCTTCTAGACATAACTTTACAAGAAAGACATAACTAACTTAAGACTTGTAAGTTTTCTAAAACACCCTTCTAGTTAATTCTAGGGTTTAAATTTTATAACCCAAATTATTGTAATATCTCAACTTTCATTATCTATGGATTGGAATGTATAATAATATGATCATGAGTGTAGAACTCTCTAGTGTTCCTTAGACCATTTAGGCACTATTTGAATCCCCATTAATCATGATACAAAGGTCATGAGTTTAGTAGGAATAACAAAATAATCTTGACTAAGGTCAATCATAAAATCTAAATATGTTTTGAGTCTAAGATATTTACAATACAATACCTTCAATCTCCTAAATTTTCTTGAGTTCATCATTCTTCATTTTAGAATAGATTATTAACTCATGGATGATGTCCTTCAAATATCATAACAATTTATCTCCTTGTTATATACAAAAAGTGATATCATAACTCTATACTTTGATAATTTTCAACAATATCATTATCTTTTCTATAACACTAATAAAATAGATATCATAAAACTTTATATTCATCATCAATAAAACTTATATAAATATAAAACCTTTTTGAGTTAACAACCATCTCTAGTTAAGCTCTCGGGTTTTGACTACTAAGTTTTCATAGGGTTCTAGAAGTCCACAAATAGATTAAACCCTCCTTAGCTTCTCTTCTAAACTAAAGTATTTCAAGTTAACATGTACTCGGGATTTCTCTATGAAGGTTTACAAAAATATTACACAATAGCTTCAAACTGAGATCAGTCAACTCTCAATCTACTACCAAAAAAGACCCAATGCAACTCTTTTAATTCTTCACACCAGAGGCTCAAACTCAAGATTTAGCATCTTCGAACATCCTTAAAATAACTTTCAATTCATAGACCAAAATCTTTAAGTAGTGAGAAATGTGAAGTAATCTACCGTACTGTTCTTCAACATACAACTCACTGTCTATAATGTACTTCACTATAACTTGTTTCTTTTGGAGGGGCTAATTTTCTCAATATCCTCAACATACAAAGCTTCTAAACAAGTAATAGAATAGGATATAGTTGACACCAATGACAACAAAGATATGTTGACATCAATGACAACACTGATTAGGCACATACTTGCAACAATCTCCCCATTTGTCATTGATGCCAACATATGATGTGAAAAATTGCAACAACCATCAAGATAAGATTGTCCCCCTATCTCTTTACACATCTGCACTCTTTCTTTCTGACCAAGATTCTCCCCCTATTCTATTCACTATCTCTTTACACATCTGCACTCTTTCTTTCTAAGTTTTTCACATGACTTCTCTCCCCCTTTGACATCAATGGCAAAGGGCACATACTTGCACTCTTCTTCTCTGATTCAATTTCTCTTCTGAACTCTCTGACTACTCCCCCTAAGAAGTAGCCCTAAAAGAATCAATCCAGATCTGAAGAAGCATCATCAGACTGATGCACTCTTGTGCATCTTAGTTTAGAGCAGGAGGGGTAATAACCCCTAACTTTTCTCTGAGAAACTCAAAAGTATCCTTAGGTAGAGGTTTGGTGAAAATGTCTACAATATGGTCTTTTGTAGATACATATTCCAACTTGACTTCATTTTCTGTCACTTTTTCCCTCAGAAAGTGATATCTTATGGATATGTGTTTTGTCCTTGAATGAATTACTAGATTCTTTGATATGTTTATGGCACTTGTATTGTCAGAAAAGATTACAATTGGATCTTCATACACAACTCTGATGTCCTTCAATGTTTGTTTCATCCACAACACTTGAGTACAACTACATGCTACAATATATTTTGCTTCTATAGTGGACAAAGATATTGAGTCTTGTTTTTTTCTTATTTAAGATACCAGCCTTTTTCCCAAAAAAGAATGCACTTCCACTTGTACTTTTTATGTCATCTACATATCCAGCCCAATCTACATCAATGTATGCACTGAGAGTGAAATCATTGTCCCTTTAATACCACAAACCATAATCCATTGTGCCTTTCAAATATCTCAGAATTCTCTTGACTGCCATCACATGTGACTCTTTGGGCTTTGCTTGAAATCTTGCCACAAGAAAAACTGCATGCATTATGTTAGGTCTAGTTTGAGTTAGATAAAGTAATCCTCCAATCATGGATTTGTACTTTTTTTGATCTTTCATAGGTGAATCATTATTTTTCTCAACTTACAACTGGTTATCATGGAAGTATTTACTGGCTTAGATTCTTCCATCCCAAACTTCTTTAGCAACTCTTTCACATACTTAGACTGAGAAATGAAGATACCTTTATCTGATTGATTTATTTGCAGACCTAAAAAGAAATTCATCTCACCAAACATGGACATTTAAAATTCACTTTGCATTTCTTTGGCAAAGACTATGCACATACCTTCATTGCCTCGAAAGATAATGTCATCAACAAAGACTGTAGCAATTAGGATTTGTTCATTATTTATTTTGAGATAGAGATTGTTGTTGGTGTTACCCTTGGTGAATCCTAACTATACCAAATACTTATCCAACCTAGCATACCAGGCCCTGGGGACTTTTTTTAACCCATACAATGCCTTCTTTAATCTACATACCATGTCACCCTGATGTTATGATTGGAATCCTTTTAGTTGTTCAATATAGACTTCTTCTTCCAACTCTCCATTCAAGAATGCAGACTGTACATCCATCTGATATACCTTAAAATCTTTGTAGGCTGCAAATACTAGAAACATTTTTATAGCTTCAATCCTTGCCACTGGTACAAATGTTTCCTCAAAATATATTCCTTCAACTTGAGAGTATCCTTTGCATACCAACCTTGCTTTATTTCTTACTACTTCACCATTCTCATTCATCTTGTTTCTGAAAACCCATTTGATACCAATTACATTTTTATCTTTTGGTCTGGGAACAAGATCCTAGGTCTGATTCTTCTCTATCTGTATCAATTCTTCGTTCATAGCCTTTACCCAATTCTCATCATTGCAAGCTTCATTCATAGTCTTAGGTTCAATCTTGGAGATCAGACAAAAATTTACTTGTTCTTCTGTAGCTCTTCTTTTAGTCAGGATTCTTTTACTCTTATCTCCTACAATTTGATCTTCAAAATGATTAAGTTTTACATACCTTGGTGTTATGGTAGCACTTTCCAGAGCTTGATCCTCTTCATCTGAGTTGTCTTCATGCTGCACCACTTCTGAAATGTTTAGTTTATCTGATTCATATCCACTTGATTCTGGAAACCTTTCCTTGCTTTCATCGACTTTGACATTTACACTCTCAATGATCTTATTTAGCCTTTTATTATAACACCGGTAGGCTTTTCTCTTGGTTGAGTAACCAAGGAAGATTCCTTCATCACACCTAGCATCAAACTTGCCTAGATCTTCTTCTCTTTTTATATAACATTTGCTACCAAAAACTTTGAGATATTTCATAGTAGGAACTTTACCATGCCACAATTTATAAGGAGTCTTAGAACTGTTACCTTTGACTTGGACTCTATTTAGGATATATATATAGTAGTGTGAATTGCCTCTCTCCAATATACTTCCAGAAGATCAGCTTCCTTCATCATGGTTCTAGTAGCTTCTTGAACTATTATGTTCTTTCTTTCAGCGACTCCATTTTTTTATGGAGTTCTAGGTGCAGACAACTCTCTTTATCCCATGTTCTTCACAAAATAAATCGAATTCATTTAATGTGAACTCTCCTCCTCTATTAGACCTTAAACATTTGATCTTCAAATCCATCTCATTTTCAACCATTGCCTTGAATGCCTTGAACTTATCCAAAGCTTCTAATTTCTCTTTCAAAAAGGTAACCCAAGTCATTCTAGAATAATCATTGATAAGCAACATGAAATACCTATCTCCTTGCAAACTTCTTACTCTGGTAGGCCCACACAAGTCTTTATGTACTATTTCCAGTAGTCCATCAACTGATTGGTCCTTTCTTTTGAAACTTGTTCTTGTTTGTTCCCCAAATTGACACTCTTTGCAAATAGGATTAGTAGGCTTCACAAGCTTGGGCAATTCTCTAACAACCTATGTAGTACTTATCTTCATAATGTTATCAAAATTGATGTGACACAACCTTCTATGCCATAGCCAACTTTCATCAGTCTAAGCCAACAAGCAATAATTATTAGTTCCTTTCAAGTGATAGATATTACCTCTGGTCTTTTTACCAGTTGCAATGACTATTCTAAAGCTTTCCCTAATCTTGCATCCATTATCCTTGAAGCTCAAGTCATAACCTTTGTCACACATCTGACCCACACTCAAAATATTGTGCTTTAATCCTTTCACATGCAAGACATCTTCAGTATTATGCTAGCCATTAAATGAAATAGATCCTTTTCCACAAATCTTACCAGTTGTATCATCTCCAAACCTAACCAGTCCACCATTGTATCTTTCCAAACTCACAAACTTACTTTTGTCACCGGTCATGTGGTGAGAGAAACCACTATCAATAACCCATTCATCTTTGTCTTCAACAACTTGAGCATCTAAAGCACTTTCCACTAGTTTTTCTTTCTTACACATCTAGTAGGATTAGTAGACAAAGGTTCTTCTTTAATAGAAATAAACAAGCATTCATTACCATAAGTACTAACATTATCTGGTTCACCATTATCTGATTCTCCTTCATCATCATCAAGATCTTCAACATAATAACATTTCTTTTGGATCCTAGGCCTATTCTCATATCTTTTCCTATTTATTTCAATTCTTTTAGGACATCTAGAAGCAAAGTGGCCTACTTTATCACAAGAAAAACATTTGAAAGGTAATTTGCATTTGAACTTACCAGATCCTCTTTGCAGTCTATCCACAAAGTTGGCTTCAATTTCATCAAACTCATCATTTGATTCTACCTTGTACTTTTCTGATCTGTCTCTGAAGGCAGTCTCTACTTTTGGCAGGGCATCTCCAAACTCTCTCATTTCAAAGGTAGTAAGCTTACCAAGCAACTGATCTTTGTCAATAGATTTTACTTGCATAAATTCTTCAATTGCAGCTACGTTGTGACTATAGGACTTTGGCAATGCTCTAAGAATTTTTATTACAACTTCCTTATCACCAAGAGTTCCTCCGATACCTTTTATTCCGGCAAGAAGTTCATCAACTCTTTGCATAAAGGTTGTTATGTTTTCATCTTCATTCATCTTTAAACTTTCATATTTCACTTTCAGACTTTGTAGCTTGGCTTCCATCATAGAATCATCTCCCTCATACAGACTTTTCATCTTTTTCCATACCTCATTTGTAGGTTCAAGATCCACAACTTTTGTTAGTACTGAGTCATTCAATGAACTTAATAGACCATCTTTTGCTTTAAGATCCACTTCATATTCCTTGATTTCATCTTTAGTCATCAAACCATTTTGAGGCAAGGTGTATTTTGTTTCTGCAGCTTTCCATACTTTGTAACCAAGACAAAAAAGATGACTTTTCATTCGTGCCTTCCAAAGAGCATAGTTCATCCCATCAAAATGTGGGTCTTCCTTCCTATAAGACATTTTGGATCTTCCTCAACCTGTTAGACTTTCTTTAGAAGAACTTGGCTCTAATACCAATTATTGATATGCGTCGGACAACTGAGAGGGGGGGTGAATCAGTTGTTCCAAAAACTCAAACAGTTTTGCAGTTAAACATTAACCACTTATCCGCACTTATTATAATTAAACAAAGAATGCATAAAATCATAAGTTTAAACACATATACAACATTAAACACAAGAGACACTAGATTTTAACGTGGAAAACCCCAAGGTGGGGAAAAAACATGGAGAGGATTATCTCTCAAAATATATTGTAATCTTTGAAAAATGATGTTCAAGCTTGGTCACTCCATGGGCCTAGAACATACTGGCTCACTACCATGAAGTATAGCTAGGTCTAGCAGGCTCACTACCTCAACCCTAAACCTAGAAAGATTACAATAAGGGTTGTTAAACCTTGAGGGATGTTAAACCCTACTAGCAGGTCACTGCTAGGCTCACTGTCACAATCACCATCTTCTTCATGTTTGAGATTAATACATCGAAGTACAATAGTTCCTCTACTCTGCTCTACCCTGCTCTACCTTATCTCCTCGCCCCTTTTCCTTATCTTCCCATTTTTACTCAAGGACACCTTTTCCATGAATCAATTACAAGTATTTATGCACTTCATCAACCTTGGAATGATCATCAAGGTCAGCATTACAATCATCAACCATTGGAACAATCTCCAAGGTTGGCATTACAAACATTTTCAAAATAGGTCTTGATCTAATACAAAAATATGCTAAGGAATTTTAGTATAAATGTATGTGGATCACACCACAACTTAGCTGGCACTCAAACATGATCTTCTACACTGCAACACAGTTCCACAATCTTCAAGGAATCTCTGCAATTATTGGAATTAACCAAGTCAGCTAAGACTGATTGCACTCTATGTTATCTAGGAATAATCTTCAAACATGATCTCATTTCTTTAACACGAACCAATGTAAAGGTAGGAACAAGATCATGAGGAATCCAAAAGAATGTCATCATCATTAGGAACAACTGCACAAACATTAACCACTTTAACAATAGGAATCTTCACACTAGAACACATGAACTTCACTGTCTTCAACTATCATAAAAGAAAGATAGCTTGCGGACCACCAAATAAAGAACCATTGAAACTATAGGAACTTATCATCATTCCAAACTTCCCTTTAGAACTAGAGAGAAAAATACTTTACTGTAGAGGAATGCGGGGCAAAACACTTTCTCCCTGTCACCAGAGAATAATCAGAGAAAGCAGGTTTTACTCTAGTGAATACAACTCTCTTAATTCTTCACACCGGAGGCTCAAACTTAGGATTTAGCATCTTCAGACATCCCTTAAAATAAATTTCAATCCATAGACCAAAATATTCAAGGAGTGAGAAATGTAGAGTAATCTACCAGACTATACTTCAGCATACAACTCACTGTCTATACTACACTTCACTGTAACTCACTTGTTTCTTTCGAAGGGGCCAATTTTCTCAATATCCTCAATATACAAAGCTTCTAAACAAGTAATGGAATAGGATATAGTTGACACCAATGAAAATAAAGATATGTTAACATCAATGACAACACCAATTAGGCATATACTTGCAACAAGTCTTACATTCAACAGAGGAACACAACTACAAAGAAATGTACAACTTCCTATTTGATAAATCAAATGCATGAAAATCAATATGAAATCACTAGGAATACCTATTAATCCAATACCATACCATGTTCTTACTTATGTAATATTGAAAAGATCATTTAGAAAGTCTTGGAAATGAATTATGAATTATCACATTCATTCAAATCAATGCTTACATTCATACCACGAAGTGTGGAAAGAGAAAACCCTAACTACGATCATAGTTTGCTAGAAATAAAACCTACATTGGTGGAGAAAAATAGTGATTCGATACAAAGATTTGCAAAATATATTACATACATTTCATAATTGTTTTTGTGCTAAACAAAGACTACTAAATAACCTTTTCTTTACTGCCTTTTGGAGCTCAGAACCTGTTAAGAGAAAATGTCAAAAAATGACCAACCCTTAATGCATCAAAAACATATGCATAAATAGAAATTCATCTCTCTACACAATCCCAAGTGCTACACTAAGTCAACAAGTACACCCATTCCTCATTGAATTCAACTCATTGCAATGTCAGAAAATCTACATGTTTGGAAGCTTGCCCATTCCCCGACAACTCTAAAAATGATAAAAGAAGATTGCTTGGACTCTTTGTGTACCTATAACCAATTTTCTCATACCTCAAATTGGTAGAGCTAGAATTTATTCAGTTCATTTAGTTGAGAAAAGTTTATTCATAGCATTTTGGTTGTTTCAGTTGTATAGTTATCATAACATATTGTTTTAGTTTTATCAGTTGTTGTTATGCAGAAGAAAGTACAAATCAGTTAACATTCATTGCTTATGTCAGTGTTTATAATTGATTGAAAGGGGTCTCATAATGTTTGTAGTGTTTTATTCATATCATTAGATGAGATACATAAAATGGAGTCACATTGCATTGAATATAGAATGAGAGAGAGCAATTAATTGTCCCACACAAGCTGTGTGAGTACCTAGATCTGAATATCTAATACAATATGTTATGCAACTGTAAAAGAACTGACAAAGCATATGAAGGAGAGGGTGCCAATCATTGCCTGAATTCAAAGTCAGTTGATCATATGGTAGCTGCTCCATTTATTATTGAGCTCTGAAACTATCATAACCTGCATTAGATGAGAGAGAAAAGGGGGGTCTAGAACTCATGACATCATCTCATCCATACACTATATCAACACAAATAGAATACATAACAGATTATATGAGATAGTCAAGATTAGAAAGTACAATGAACATTATTTACATGCAAAAGATCAGGGAAGGAAAAATCATCAATGATTTTCACTTTTGAGCTAATGTGTTTGTTTCATGTGTAGGAATAGGTAAGATTATCTTACTGATCTAAAAGATAAGCATGTGGTGTAAAATGGGCTCCCACAAGGGTCGAGCTCAACGTCCTATCCTAATTCTCAAGGGGAATGGATTACATATATATCAATCAAATTGATTAAATTGAAGGAATATCAAGCAATCAAGTACATGCTCATGATTATAGTTCAAAACATCAAATGAAACCATAAGAATGTAACTGAATCATTAAGGATAGCTATCAATTTTCTTCAATTGTCATTGGCGAAGTATAATTCATAAAAGGTATAGAATGCATATTACATCTTGTGGTGCAGAACAGATAAGTTATGACAAGTAGATTACATCTATAAGGTAGCAGTGCTGAGCATCCTGTCAGATACATGTATGAGGTAGCCATATGTTACCACTGTTCATCATAAACATCACACGCATATATAGAAAAGCTTAGAATTCACATTACAATCAGAGGTAATGAATATCTTTGTCATACAAAAGAGAGGCAGTCTACTAATGCAATCAACATGCATCACATCTATCATAGCACAAGTCATTGGGACAACCAAGATGCTATATACAGAAATGGCAGAGTGAACTGGTACAGCCATAAAAGGAACCAAGTGCATATGTCATGGAAAGAAGTCAAGTGAACAGATTGCCATCTCATCTCAGAGTAAGTTACAAGAGGAAGATGTGTGTTTTAGTTCATTGTGAATGTCATAGATACATGTATAAGACAACCACAACAATACAATGAAATGTTGATTGGCAAGGTATATTAGACTAATCCAACATAGCATCCATGATAAGTGAAAAGGAGCAGCTACAGGAGATACAAAAGCACATCAAAGTTTTAAGTGACTGAACAGTCACATAAAAATATGGATCAATCATGTCATTTACTCTCCATTCAAAGAAGCTAGGGATAGTTATAAATAAGTATGAGTACATGATCAAATGCTAAAATAGTTCATGGACAAGGACAGATTATCAAGCTCCTTGATAAATATTTACACATTGTTGTCAAGAGGCACAAAAATAGTCATGTATGACTATTATAGTGAAAGGGGGGGTAGTCACTATGAAAGCCATAAATGAGCATTGAACTCATTTGGAACAACCTAATAAAGTCTTAGCCAAAATGCAATATAGGAGATGAATACATCAACAATATATATGCTCAACATATCAAAGGGATGAGCTCATGATTGATCTAATCAAATACCATTTCTTGCAAAGCAGAGGGATAATACAATGGCATTATCTAGTATAGAGTAGTCACATGTAGAAAAGGTGGAAAGGGATACATGCATACAGCTATCATCAATAAATGTCACATAGTATCATAGTGCTTTAGCCATGACTGTATGAGTAAAAATCAAGAGAGGATAGCATGAGTTTTATGTGGATAGTCATATGCATGATGTCATATCATAGTTGTTGAGTGTGATCATCAAGTTTATTCAAGGATCAAAGAAAGGCATTCAGACGATTATCTCAGTTCATAATTTCAAGCAAACAATGCATAATGTATTAGGTACAGCCACGCCAATTACATGTTGAATGGACAACATAGTTTCATGGTACAGTATGTTTGAGAGAAGCTAGTTACAACAAGGAAAATCAATATGCTTCAGACACAATATTAGACATTGAAGTAGCAATAAAAATAGTTCAACTTGTGTGTAAAGCAGTTAAATCAAGTAATAGAGGACAGTAGTCCCATAGTTTTGCCAAATGACAATCAAAGAAGATAGCATTGTGGTTTCATCCTTTTGGAAAGTAAAAAATTCTTTTGTTTTCTCATTAGCCACAGCCAAATAGAGAGTTTATTCATTATGGCTTGAACCATTTAGGTTCTCAACATATCAAGCTTGTTACAAAAAATAGATGGAGGTCGAACCCACTGTGGGTTTTAAAACAAAATAACAAGTAAGAACATAGCTACGGCCTTCCAGAGGGGTAAACATAGAAATATATGCACTTAAACCACAGAGCATCATGTGCAGCGGTAATCGAGTGCCATCACGCACAACAAAAGAGAGTAGATATAGAGATAAGTATGTACTTTAAGCTTAGTAACACAATTAAAAGATGCAGAAGTTTAAAAAGAGGTGCTTTTACCTTTTAGGGTCAAAGATGCTTATGCAGGGCCATGTGGTTTTGGTGACATTTTTTTCTTAAACAAGCTCAGAAATAGATTTCATGGCGGTTCAAATTTGCAATATGAGTATGGCCTCCCAAATGCAGAGGAAAGAACAATGATGTGAACAATAAGACAAATGCACAGATAAAAGCTTGACTTGCGGCCACCAATAAAGATATATATAGAGGAAAACATGGTTTTGCAAGAAGGAAGAATACAATTTTAATAAAAGGCTTACCGATTGGGTGCTAAGAAGAGACACAGTTGCACCTCGCAAGGAGAGTCTCATACAAAGCATAAATGACAGTCAACACAAGAAGAGACAAAGAGCATAAATATGCATCAACAACTAGAGGCTGCAAGTTTGAAAGCTAAAATTTGCTTCAGAAACAAAGAGAAGTAGGTCAAACCTACACGAAATAAGCTTACCTTTCCTTTCCCCTTAGAAATCCTCCATGAAAGCACATTGAAATTGACGAGGGTTGAAGACAGGCTTCAAACCCTACCCCTGGTATCTACGGTAGAGCCAAGCTCCAAAATTGCAAAAGGTAAAAAATGGAATGCAAAATGATAGGGCAGATGTGTTTTGTCTATTAGGGTTTCTTTTTCACCCTAATTCGATGGCATTTTTTGTCACATTCATTTTATTTCTTGGCCCGATCTAATACCTCATGGTATTATGTGTTCACCTTGGTGCCTAGGTGATGACTTGATAAGGTCGAGTATGGCTTCCTTTTAAATACTTCTAAAACACTTAGGTTACCTTGTGAAGCATAATATCCCATGGTCCTAAAAGATAGGGTGATTTTCATGCCTTAAGAACGTTATGCAAACCTTTGCCTTTTTGGTGATGTAAGACAACTACATAACTATGGAGTGCCCTTGACATTGCTTTTGACAGATAGAGGAATATGTAATGCCTTCATATTTTTTTATGAGTTTTTTTAGAAAAAAATCAAGCATTGTAGCTATGAGTGGTGAAATTATAAGCCATAGTGTTTCATTTTGTTTTTAAGAATCATATCGAATGGGATATTGATTAAACTGCCACATAATGTAAAGTTAACTTTAAAGCAATGAAATTATAAATTGCTTTTAAAGTTTAACTATTTTTAGGTAGTTAAAGCATTTTGCTTTCTTGGGAGAAATTAGGTAGATGAGGGCAAATAAGAGCTTTTTTGGATCAAGATTGGATTTGTTTTAATGCAAATTTGGTGGGACCACCTAGCACATCAAGTTGGCAGATTTTATTTGTAATTTGGAGGTAGTTTGAGGGGATTTTTGGAGGCTTTTTTATGGATTCCAAAAATGGATTTGCATATCTATTTTTAGGAGCTTTTTGAGCTTTCTTTTGGAGGGATCTCTTGGAAGAATTTATAGGAGAAAAATAGTTTTTTTTTCTTAGTCAGTCAATCAATCAGTCAATCAATTAGTCAGTCAATCAGTCAATCAGTTAGTTAGCATTAGTTTCTTCTCTCTTGTTCACAGGCAAAGTTGTATATAGGCAGTTGGGTCATATTTCATTTCATACATTGTACTCCTTCTAGTTCTAATAGCAAATCATCCTTTTCACATATTTTGTAGTCTCGACCTGATGTTGTATTGTGACTTTTCTGTCCTTTATTATGTCTCAATATTGTTAAAACTTAGTTTTTTCCTGGTTGCAATTTGTGTTTGATCTAAACCTTGTTGCAAATCACTTAAGGGATAAACTATCAGTGGGATTGTGAAGATTCAAGTTTGAGGATCTATTTTGTGAGTGATAGAGATTCATCTAGATTAGTTATAAATGCTCAGTTTTACATTTTAATCATACCCTTCTATCTGTTTTCCCCTCAAGTTATTAATTTAGGAATCATAAGAGAACCAACTCACTTTGGAGATTCATTCTCATAAAAGGAGACCCACATCTGAGAATGATTCCATGTTTCAACAGGTAGTTAAGTTTTCGTGAACTTAACAAGGGTGCATACTTGAATTGACAACAATTTTTGGTATGCCCGATGGGACAAGTTGGACTATTTCAGTCCATAGTTAGATCATTTATCATTGATATTTGGTGTGTGTATTAGTGAATCCAACCTTTGGAGGTAAGAAAATAGCATACCTAGTGACTCTACATGTTATTCTTCTAGTTTCAAGATGACCAGTTCATATCATCCACCATATCATGATGGTGTTACCAATCCTACATCTTATCAGTTGTATCAGAGCAATCATGCAGCTAGTTTTATTCCGAACAACCATGCAGCAACAACATACCACCATGTACAACATTTTTGCCACCCACCCACCCCTGCTCAACCTTCCGATCAGCTAACAAGTCTACAGTAAGAGAGGTTAAAGACATGATTAATGATACCTTGGCATAAATGATGAGTTCAATAGACAAGATCAATAGGCAAATTAAGTGCAATTGACATTAGGATGAATTAGCCTATCAGGCATATCTTCATAAGTAGGAGTTGGAGGCACAAAAGGCACGTTTTGAACAAGAAATAGCAGCTAAAGAGCAGAAAATGAGGTGTTTGCTTCATCAAACACATGGACAGCAAATTCAAGCTCCCCCTGTCAGTCAAAATCAACCTTTTTAGGATGAGGTATGTGGGTATAATTTTGCAAATTTTAATCAAAGTGAACCTGTTATCCCTGCCAAAGTCAAGATTCCCAGTTTTAGGAACCCTATACCATTGCAAGAACCTAGGTTGGTACAGTTTGAATATTATATGCTTCAACATCTAAAGTAGCCACCATGTGAGATCTCTATTTCTGATCAGGAGTGGGAGACAAAAGAAGATAGTTTGAAGAGAATCTTGAGAGAGACATAGTTGCACAAACAAATCTTTTGTTTGCTCAATCCCAAGAAGCCCCTGCTGTCCCAGAACAGCCTGCTCAGAAAGAGGCATGTAAAGATAACTTTCCAAGTTTCATTCTAGATAAGCCTCTTAACACCTCTAAAGTAGAAATTCTTTTCAACCTACCTAGAGAATCCTCTTCCTGCCAAGAAGTTAGTCTTGAATGCAAACAGACTCCTCAGAAAGTCAAAATCCTAAGTCTCAGATGATCTAATTTTGTTGAGGAGCCTGTCAGCATTTGAGATCAATCTGTTGACTAACAGAATAGAGATAGGTCGGTAAATTTACTACATGTAGCTTTGGAGCAATATCGGTTAGAACAGAAAAGAATTGAGCAAGCAAAGGTTTCTCCTAATGAACCTTTCAATGATTACACTAATGACCCTCCTTGTTTTGTGAAAGATGACCAACTAGATAAGTCAAAGGAGAAGCGGGAGTTTGTTGACACTAGTGCTATTTTTACAGCTAATATTAACCATTATCATCTAAAAAGGTTGTTGTTTCAAACCTGGTACCAAACCCTCTAGATTTTGTTTCATTTGAAAAAATTTCTAACGCTGCTCAAAAGTTGCATGAAGGCAGGAGACAGAAAATTTAGCATGAAGTGGAGGAGTCAGTTTCTTTATTTGATCAGTTACCTGATTTTGTTCAACTGGATGAGGGATCCACAGTCATATCAAGGACACCAATTTTAGAATAGCAGAGAGATAGCGGTGAGTTGTTGAGTGAAGTCAAGCAATCTAATAGTAACTTGTTGATTCGAGGATAGTCTCATGAAAACAACCCTATTTTGGATAATCAGAAGCTGGAGGAAGATCTTTTGTAGGCTGAATTTGAGCTTTTCTGGTCATATTTAGCTAACTCTTTGGAAGAAAGTCACCTGGAACAGCAAGGTTAAAAGGAAGAGGTCACGGCATTCCTAAGTAAATCACTAGAGTAGTTTGATCTAGACTATTTTGTAGAGTTGTCCTTCTATTGCATAGAAGAGTTTGAGGTTGATGTTATGCCAGTTGGTGGTATGATAGAAAAGGTTAGTTCATTATTTGACCATTTACCTTCATTCATAGAAGAGGGGACTCCTGATTCAAAGTGTTCTTCATTGAATGATGATATGTATTTTGAGCCTAATTTTGAAGAGTTATTAGCAACTCTGACAGAGAAGGATGGACCGTTGACTATGGAGGAAGAGCTTATATGTTAGGCCATCATGCAGAATGAGCATGATATTGCTGCCCCTAACCATGTAAAATGTTTTCTATCTAATCCAACACCTTCCAGAGGGTGTCCTATTAGATATCTAGTTGGGTTGGCAACTGATGAGAGGGTACAACCTCATAATGATATTGATCCACATTAGCAAGAAAGGTATCAAGTTGAGCATTATCAGCTTCCTTGTTCATTTGATCAGTTTACCAAATAGGTGAAATGGGTAAGTACTTTCATGTTCATGTTTGGACAAGTGTTACAGCTGTCTACTGCCTATTTGTTCCTATTTCACCTCTTTGGGTCTAGTCACAAGCTGATGAAGTATTACAAATTATGGAGGAGGGGGAGTTATTTTATTGAACCAGTAAATGGTTTTGTTTGCTTAGCTTTCTTAGCTAGTTAGAGTAGGTTAGATTAGGTTGTAGTTAATAAGTGCTTTATGCATGTTTATTTTAGTTAGTTTGACACAGGTTGCTTTTGGCCATCAGGGCCTATTAGATTGCTTTTAGTTTAGTTTGTTTTTAGTTTTTTGTTGTTGTTGGAACTATTAGTGAGCTAGATTGAAGTGTTTTCTAAGTTTTGAGGAGGATGGAGTATGACTCAATGCCCAATGGATTTTCAAGGCAAATGGTACTGATGCTTAGCAGGCAAGTATATAGTAGAGGTCACCAAAAATGTAACCATTTTTTCTCATAGCTCAAATTGGCAGAGCTGGAATTTATTCAGTTCATTTTAGTTGAGAAAAGTTTATTCATAGCATTTTAGTTGTTTCAGTTGTATAGTTATCATAACAAATTGTTTTAGTTTTATCAGTTGTTTTTATGCATAAGAAAGTACAAATTAGTTAACATTCATTTCTTATGTCAGTGTTTATCATTGATTGAAAGAGGTCTCATAATGTTTGTAGTGTTTTATTCATATCATCAGATGAGATACATAAAATGGAATCACATTGCATTAAATATAGAACAAGAGAGAGCAATTAATTATCCCACACAAGTTGTGGGAGTAGCTGGATCTGAATATCTAATACAATATGTTATGCAACTATAAAAGAACTGACAAAGGATATGAAGGAGAGGGTGCCAATCATTCCCTGAATTCAGAGTTAGTTGATCATAGAGTAGCTGCTCCATTCGTTGTCGAGCTCTGTGTTGGCATTTCTTCTGAATCAGCATTAGGGTTTGCCACTTCTAATGCACAGGCAGATTCAGGCCAACTGAATACAGGAGGTTGCGTGAGCTCCTCCCCTTCACTTCTGGTTCTGCCGCACCAAGGGGGGTATCCCTATAACTCAAGATGTAACCTTGACTAGCTCAAAGATAGAAAGATCTAACTTGACAACAACAGGCAGAATACTCTCATGTATGGACCAAGATCTGTATGATAGATCACAAGGCTGGCAACATTCTTGGACATGATGTCTGGTTGGGTATGAGAGTATGCAGGGGGTTCCTAATCCTACTCCTACAACTAACAGGTGGAAGTATGAAATGTTTTAGTTTGAATTTCGATGCAAAGCTGGACATGGTGTATAACACAAGAACACAGCATGACTGGTGCCTATCCAGGGCTTGGAGTCAGTAGACATACACCTGTGAATGATCAGCATGAATAGCTAAAACTGGATCTCAGGGGGACATACATGATATCTGCCTTACAGATATCTCCCAATATAGAGTGTTGAGCTATCTCTACTTATGGCATCCCTACTGCAGTATACCCTTCCCAATGTTCAACCTGAAAACAGTTTAATCTGCCCCTTGAGCAGAGGTTAAAAGATCAGACATTCAACATAGGAATTCTATGCTCTAGAATCTAAACATAAGCAAACATCCAGATCCAGAAGAAGGATACATGCAATACTGGAGGCAGAATTAACACAACACATGCTAAGATAGCATTAATCATATAAGATCAACCATGAAACCAGTGGATTCATGCCAAGTCCTACAACAGGAGATACATAAACTCACAAGATCAAGCTGTACAGAGCAACCAGATCAGCTGGTTTTGGATTACAGAGCCAAAATTCGTCAACTTTCAACAACCTCGAATGAATAACACCGTCTGCATTATATAGCAGGAGGGTGTATTCAGCATTAACTACCAGGTTGACCAAAACTCCCGCCAGATATACAGTATCAGAGAGATGGCGCTCAAACACAACCAGATTGGCGCCCAAACTTGAATGCAGCAGGTAGGGGAGGAGACAGGAAGATTTCTCGAGCCCTGTGCCACTGTCCGTTGATGTACACCTTCAGTCGGGTACAGGATCCACCCACGCCATCGCCCATACCTCTGCAACAATCGCCATTGATGGCGCACCAACCCGCGGCCTCAGGAAGAACATTGATTCTGCATCGCAACCACTTCCCGCCGAGATTCATCATCATGATATTTTGAATATGCAGGATAACATTATCCCACATGCACCCCGCGATGACCTCTGTGACACTTTATATACTAGGTCATGAGCATATATCATGTCGGTGCTTTTGCTCCTGACGACACTAGTATAAGACTTCATCATCATCATCTTCCAGCAGCATGATATCCTGTTGCCCGAAATATCACCCTGACGTCAGCATCATATTCGCAATACAACTGCATGATATTCACCTTCACCCGCACAACCGGATCCATCGGAGAAACATCCTCCTGCTGAGCTTATAACAAAAGTCTGGCCGATGAATATCCTGATGACGTCATCATCATATCCTGCTGACGTCATCATCATATCTGCCTACTGCGCACCTCCTCATATCCGGATGACGTCATCATCATGTTTGCAAATGTCGGGGGATCTCCTCATGATGATCAGTGTTAGAAATATGACCCCCCCGGGACCTCGATGACGTCATCATCATATTAACATCATCATGATATTCGGAAGACAACCGGATATTTGGAAATATCCTCCTGATGCACAAATATCAGGTTGCACTGTAGCTCCACTATAAGATCGGGGCGATAACTGAATATGATGATGCTGCTTGAAAAGATCACCCCCAGTAGATAATGCGCGAAGCCAGCAGGCGGATATCTCCTTGATATCAGCATCATCATGATGCTGGAACAAACACACTCGAGTGATATGAAAATATCACCTCCTCCTTCGGAAATATCATGATGCAGATAGGCAGAAAGAAAGAAAGATATCACCCTGATATACGGATGACGTCAGCATCATCAGGATGACAAACAATGAACAAGAAGTGATACAACATCATTAGGATGATATTGACTAAGATCATCCTGACGTTCAAAATATGATGACCCCAGTGAATATCGGGTCGCACTTAGAACTCTTCAACAACATCATTAGGATGATCATAACCAAGATCACCCGATGATAGAAATATCACCCCGGCGAGATATCATGAAGGCAGAAAATATGATGACCTCCGCAAGCAGCAGGATGATAACTGGAAATATGATGATGATGACGACGACCCTTAGGAAAAAACAAGTTAGGTCGAGCAACTCAAAGAACAACCCCTTCAGAATATCGGGGCAACATCATCATCATGTTCGCGCAAGGTGATAAATGGAAGATCACCAGATACTTGAGAAATCACCCCCGCAAACAAACCAAAGCACACTATAGCTCATCAGCATCATCAGGATAAAAACCAAACATCACCCGATATTTCAATATGATGATGATGATGAGAAACGGTCGACGGAGAACATGATGATGCCGACCTTCATTGAAACAAACATGATGATAATGTCCTCCTCCTCAAGAAAATATGATGATGCAGCTGAAAACTACTAAGGAGGCCCATTACTTAGAACATTTTTTGGATACTTAGGGAGAGTGCCTGAATGAAAAATGCTCAGAAAACTACCAGTCAATTCAGGCGCTAACAGTGGCTCTGTCTGGGGACGTGCAGGTGCAAGACTGCAGCGAGAACTCCAGATCTCTGGGATGCAGACCAGTCCCTTATCCATTGGGCACAGAGTCAAATACTGCACTGACCTGCATCACCAAACACACTTGATGGCCTAAGGCCACCAAGAAAAGAAAAACATGTATCTCCCTTTGTCAAATATCTTGTTTTCATCTGCATGCACTGGGTCAAGCTTGGAGATACTACAAAGATCTACCCACAAACAAATCTTGTCATCTGCATATTCAACCCTCTGATTTGGCTTGTCATCATCACCCTTGTGCAGATAACTTTCAGCATCATGTGACATGTGGGTGCAGAATGTATCAAACAATGCATGTTCATATGGCATATAGCACTTATCACCTATATCATCATCATGCACTGCAACATGATCTCCTAGCTGGACTGCAAATAAGAAACACTCAGAGTCCACCACACAACTAGGAAGATCAAGGCTCATTGTATTATATGCTGGCACATCAAAAGAAAAGCTTTCAAAATCATAATCGTGCACATCATGTACACAACCATCTGGTACACCAGGCTGGAAAAGATCAGGCTCTGGCATCTCTTTTAAGTCAGGCACATTTTCACAGTCACTTACCTGATGTATGTTGTTTCCTCTTTCATCAGGATGAGAAACATAATCCAAGCCAAAAATAGCATCTAGATCATCACCATACTCAGACAGATCCTCATCACCATATGTGTCATAAATGGGTGACCCAGGTGCATCAGTTTCATCATAGTATGCCATTTGTTCATGGGCAGCAGAGCACACCTCTTCATCACCAATGGATTCACTCTGTGGAGGAGTATCAGCCTGTGTGTCATAAGCAAAACAGCCATCAAATGAAAAACAATCATGCTTTGAACTAGCACTTATTTCAATTTCTGACTGCTCTTCATGATCTCCATGTGTTTGAAAGGTAGGCAATGGGTCACACATAGGACTGCTTCTCTGTTTTCTTATATCTTTTCTGTCTTGAGTACAATACTCACAATTGTCTCCACAGGTCCATTCTAAAAATTGCTCATTGCTGTCCACAACCTCGTTATTGTTTTCATGGTCAGCTGCCTCATCATTGCAATGGGAATCCTCATTAGTCCTTTCACTGGCATCCTCAACTGGTGAACAATCCAGTTGAGCAGTATTGTTAGCATTATGTTCAAATACAGCAGTCTCAACCTCTATGCTTTTATTCTCATTTTTATCTGCACATGATGCCATAATCATTTGGTCATTTGCAGCTTCATAACCATTATTCACACCAAGGCCTGGGGACAGGGGTTTCAGCAGGTGCACATTTCTCATTTCTTCTACATTTTCTAAAAATTTGTATGCCATCTGCATACTTGTCACCTTGAAATCCCTCAGTAATGCACTAGAGCCCTCCTCAAAAGCTTCAAAGAATATGCCAACACAGGCTGAAATATCAGGTCTGAAACTTTCAGGGACATGTGAAAGGGCTACTGCAAACCTATGACTGAAATCAACACATGGCTCTTCATCTTGTTTTCTGATTCTCATCAATTCTGCAACAAGATCAGCCGGTTCCTTTGCAAATTCTTCCTTGAAACAGTCAGCAAGCTCATCCCAACAGGCAAAGGATTTCTTTGGAAAGCTCAAATACCAGTCTTTTGCTTTTGCATCAAAGGACCTAACAAGAAACCTCATCCACATATCCTCATCTCTGAATGAATGTTTTCCCATAAAACTTTGAAAATTTTGGATATGTGCATTCCCATCACATACATTGTGACCACTAAATCTAGGCATCTGACAGTATATCCTAGCAGGCATAGTTTCTACTTTATAATCCACCCATGACAAATCCAGTTGGTCATACAAAGGATCAAAAGGGCTGACAGGAGGTTTAGCTTTCTGACAGGCAGACACAACAGGGTTACTGCTTTTTAACTGGGCCTGCTCAGCCTCTAAGAATATCAACCTATTTCTTATCTCTTATATTCCTTTATCCAACATTTCACCACTGAGTGTGGGATAACTCATACTTGGATTCATAAAAATCTTACTCTTAGACATTGTTTGTCTGTCTAAGACCCAAGGCTTCCCCTGGCATCTAACTTATGCAGTAAAACAGCAAATATAAAGGAGAAGGAACAGGGTACCTTTTCTCATACAGATGCAGAAATATGTACATCTTTCAACCAATAACATACATCTATCTTTCATGTGCATTTGGATCTTTTTTGCAGAGTCGCCACCTCTCCAGAGAGGATAAAATTTTCAATAGCTGAAAGCTACTTTTCCAGGTTCATTCCACCAGCAGAGCATCATTTTGTTAGTGACTCGGATGGGCCACAAGTATATCATTTTTTAGTCCATCCCCAGCGGAGTCGCCATTTTGTTGGCATTTTTTCTGAATCAGCATTAGGGTTTGCCACTTCTAATGCACAGGCAGATTCAGGCCAACTGAATACAGGAGGTTGCGTGAGCTCCTCCCCTTCACTTCTGGTTCTGCCGCACCAAGGGGGGTATCCCTATAACTCAAGATGTAACCTTGACTAGCTCAAAGATAGAAAGATCTAACTTGACAACAATAGGCAGAATACTCTCATGTATGGACCAAGATCTGTATGATAGATCACAAGGCTGGCAACATTCTTGGACATGATGTCTGGTTGGGTATGAGAGTATGCAGGGGGTTCCTAATCCTACTCCTACAACTAACAGGTGGAAGTATGAAATGTTTTAGTTTGAATTTGGATGCAAAGCTGGACATGGTGTATAACACAAGAACACAGCATGACTGGTGCCTATCCAGGGCTTGGAGTCGGTAGACATACACCTGTGAATGATCAGCATGAATAGCTAAAACTGGATCTCAGGGGGACATACATGATATCTGCCTTACAGATATCTCCCAATATAGAGTGTTGAGCTATCTCTACTTATGGCATCCCTACTGCAGTATACCCTTCCCAATGTTCAACCTGAAAATAGTTTAATCTGCCCCTTGAGCAGAGGTTAAAAGATCAGACATTCAACATAGGAATTCTATGCTCTAGATTCTAAACATAAGCAAACATCCAGATCCAGAAGAAGGATACATGCAATACTGGAGACAGAATTAACACAACACATGCTAAGATAGCATTAATCATATAAGATCAACCATGAAACAAGTGGATTCATGCCAAGTCCTACAACAGGAGATACATAAACTCACAAGATCAAGCTGTACAGAGCAACCAGATCAGCTGGTTTTGGATTACAGAGCCAAAATTCGTCAACTTTCAACAACCTCGAATGAATAACACCGTCTGCATTATATAGCAGGAGGGTGTATTCAGCATTAACTACCAGGTTGACCAAAACTCCCACCAGATATACAGTATCAGAGAGATGGCGCTCAAACACAACCAGATTGGCGCCCAAACTTGAATGCAGCAGGTAGGGGAGGAGACAGGAAGATTTCTCGAGCCCTGTGCCACTATCCGTTGATGTACACCTTCAGTCGGGTATAGGATCCACCCACGCCATCGCCCATACCTCTGCAACAATCGCCATTGATGGCACACCAACCCGCGGCCTCGGGAAGAACATTGATTCTGCATCACAACCACTTCCCGCCGAGATTCATCATCATGATATTTTGAATATGCAGGATAACATTATCCCACATGCACCCCGCGATGACCTCTGTGACACTTTATATACTAGGTCATGAGCATATATCATGTCGGTGCTTTTGCTCCTGACGACACTAGTATAAGACTTCATCATCATCATCTTCCAGCAGCATGATATCCTGTTGCCCGAAATATCACCCTGACGTCAGCATCATATTCGCAATACAACTGCATGATATTCGCCTTCACCCGCACAACCGGATCCATCAGAGAAACATCCTCCTGCTGAGCTTATAACAAAAGTCTGGCCGATGAATATCCTGATGACGTCATCATCATATCCTGCTGATGTCATCATCATATCTGCCTACTGCGCACCTCCTCATATCTGGATGACGTCATCATCATGTTTGCAAATGTCGGGGGATCTCCTCATGATGATCAGTGTTAGAAATATGACCCCCCCGGGACCTCGATGACGTCATCATCATATTAACATCATCATGATATTCGGAAGACAACCAGATATTTGGAAATATCCTCCTGATGCACAAATATCAGGTTGCACTGTAGCTCCACTATAAGATCGGGGCGATAACTGAATATGATGATGCTGCTTGAAAAGATCACCCCCAGTAGATAATGTGCGAAGCCAGCAGGCGGATATCTCCTTGATATCAGCATCATCATGATGCTGGAACAAACACACTCGAGTGATATGAAAATATCACCTCCTCCTTCGGAAATATCATGATGCAGATAGGCAGAAAGAAAGAAAGATATCACCCTGATATACAGATGACGTCAGCATCATCAGGATGACAAACAATGAACAAGAAGTGATACAACATCATCAGGATGATATTGACTAAGATCATCCTGACGTTCAAAATATGATGACCCCAGTGAATATCGGGTCGCACTTAGAACTCTTCAACAACATCATCAGGATGATCATAACCAAGATCACCCGATGATAGAAATATCACCCCGGTGAGATATCATGAAGGCAGAAAATATGATGACCTCCGCAAGCAGCAGGATGATAACTGGAAATATGATGATGATGACGACGACCCTTAGGAAAAAACAAGTTAGGTCGAGCAACTCAAAGAACAACCCCTTCAGAATATCGGGGCAACATCATCATCATGTTCGCGCAAGGTGATAAATGGAAGATCACCAGATACTTGAGAAATCACCCCCGCAAACAAACCAAAGCGCACTGTAGCTCATCAGCATCATCAGGATAAAAACCAAACATCACCCGATATTTCAATATGATGATGACGATGAGAAACGGTCGACGGAGAACATGATGATGCCGACCTTCATTGAAACAAACATGATGATAATGTCCTCCTCCTCAAGAAAATATGATGATGCAGCTGAAAACTACTGAGGAGGCCCATTACTTAGAACATTTTTTGGATACTTAGGGAGAGTGCCTGAATGAAAAATGCTCAGAAAACTACCAGTCAATTCAGGCGCTAACACTCTGAAACTATCATAACTTGCATTAGAGGAGAGAGAAAAGGGGGGTTTATCGCTCATGACATTATCTCATCCATATGCTATATCAACACAAATAGAATACATAATAGATTGTATGAGATAGTCAAGATCAGAAAGTACAATGAACATCATTTACATGCAAAAGATTAGGGAAGGAAAAATCATCAATGATTTTCACTTTTGAGCTAATATGTTTGTTTCATGTGTAGGAATAGGTAAGATTATATTACTGATCTAAAAGATAAGAATGTGGTGTAAAATGGGCTCCCATAAGGGTCGAGCTCAACGTACTACCCTGATTCTCAAGGGGAATGTATTGCAAATATATCAATCAAATCGATTAAACTAAAGGAATATCAAGCAATCAAGTACATGCTCATGATTACAGTTCAAAATGTGAAATGAAACCATAAGAATGTAATTGAATCATTGGTGAAGTATAATTCATAAGAGGTATAGAATGCATATTACATCATGTGTTGCAGAACAAATAAGTTATGACAAGTAGATTGCATCTATAAGTTAGCAGTGTTGAGCATCCTATCAGATACATGTATGAGGCAGCCATATGTTACCACTGTTCATCATAAACATCACATGTATATGTGGAATAGCTTAGAATTCACCTTGCAATTAGAGGTAATAAATATCTTTGTCATACAAAAGAGAGGCAGTCTACTGATGCAATCAACATGCATCACATCTATCATAGCACAAGTCATTGGGACAGCAAAAATGTTGTATACAGAAATGGCAAAGTGAACTGGTACAACCATAGAAGGAACCAAGTGCATATGTCATGGAAAGAAGTCAAGTGAACAGCTTGCCATCTCATCTTAGAGTAAGTTACAAGAGGAACATGTCTGTTTTAGTTCATCATGAATGTCATTGATACATGTATAAGATAGCCACAATAATAAAATGAAATGTTGATTACCAAGGTATATCAGACTGATCCAACATAGCATCCATGATTAGTGAAAAGGAGTAGCTATAGAAGATACAAAAGCACATCAAAGTTTTAAGTGACTGAATAGTCACATAAAAATATGGAGCAATCATGTTGTTTACTCTCCATTCAAAGATGCTAGGGACAGTTATAAATAAGTATGAGTACATGATCAAATGCTACAACAGTTCATGGACAAGGACAAATTATCAAGCTCCTTGATAAATGTTTACAGACTGCTGTCAAGAGGCACAAAATAGTCATGTATGATTATTATAGTGAAAGGGGGGGCAGTCACTATGAAAGGCATAAATGAGCATTGAACTCATTTGGAACAGCCTAATAAAGTCTGAGCTAGAATGCAGTATAGGAAATGAATACATCAACAATATATATAAATAGACTCAATGTACCAGAGGGATGAGCCCATGATTGATCTAATCAAATACCATTTCTTGCAAAGTAGAGGGACAATACAATGGCATTATACAGTATAGAGCAGTCACAGGTAGAAAGGGTGAAAGGGATACATGCATACATCTATCATCAATAAATGTCACATAGTATCATAGTGCATCAGCCATGACTATATGAGTAAAAATCAAGAGAGGACAACATGAGTTTTATGTGGACAATCATAAGCATGATGTCATATCATAGTTGCTGAGTGTGATCATCAAGTTTATTCAAGGATCAAAGAAATGCATTCAAATGATTATCTCAGTTCATAATTTCAAGCAAACAGTGCACAATGTATTAGGTACAGCCACAGTAGTTACATGCTGAATGGACAACATAGCTTCATGGTGCAGTATGCTTGAGAGCAGCTAGTTATGACAAGGAAAATCAATATGCTTCAGACACAGTATCAAAAATTGAAGTAGCAATAAAAATAGTTCAACCTATGTGTAAAGCACATAAATCAAGCAATAGAGGACAGTGGTCCCATATGACAATCGAAGAAGATAGCATTCTCGTTTCATCATTTTGGAAAGTAAAAAAAAATATTGTTTTATCATCAGCCATAGCCAAATAGAGAGTTTCTTCATTATGGCTTGAACCATTTAGGTTCTTAGCATATCAAGCTTGTTACAAAAAATAGATGGAGGTCAAACCCACTATGGGTTTTAAAACAAAATCACAAGGAACAACATAGCCACGACCTTCCAGAAGGGTAAACATAGAAATATATGCACTTAAAGCATAGAGCATCATGTGCAGAGGTAATCGGGTGCCATCACACACAACAAAAGAGAGAAGATGTAGAGATAAGTATGGACTTTAAGCTTGGTAACATAATTAAAAGATGCAGAAGTACAAAAAGATGTGTTTTTACCTTTTAGGGTTGAAGATGTATATGCAGGGCCATGTGGTTTTGGCCACATTTTTTGCTTAAACCAGCTCAGAAATAGATTTCATGGCAGTTTGACTTTGCAATATGAGTATGGCCTCACACATGCAGAGGAAAGAACAATGATGTGAATAGTAAGACAAATGCATAGATAAAAGCTTGACTCGCGGCCACCAATAAAGATATATACAGAGGAAAACATGGTTTTTTAAGAAGGAAGAATACAGTTTTAATAGGAGGCTTACCCGTTGGGTGTTGAGAAGAGACACAGTTGCACCTCACAAGGAGAGTCTCATACAAAGCATAAATGACAATTAGCACAAGAAGAGACAAAGAGAAGAAATATGCATCAGCAACTAGAGGCTGCAAGTTTAAAAGATAAAATTTGCTTCAAAAACAAAGAGAAGCAGGTCAAACCTGCACGGAATAAGCTTACCTTTCCTTTCACCTTATGAATCCTCCATGAAAGCACATTGAAATCAACGAGGGTTGAAGTCAAGCTTCAAACCCAACCCTTGGCGACTGCAGTAGAGCCAAGCTCCAAAATTGTAAAAGGTAAAAAATGGAATGCGAAATGATAGGGTAGATGTGTTTTGTCTATTAGGGTTTTTTTTCACCCTAATTCGATGGCATTTTTTGTCACATTCTTTTTATTTCTTGGACTGATCTAATACCTCATGGTATTATGTGTTCACCTTGGTGCCTAGGTGATGACTTGATAAGGTTGAGCATGGATCCCTTTTAAATACTTTTAAAACACTTAAGTTACCTTGTGAAGCATAATATGCCATGGTCCTAAAAGATAGGGTGATTTTCATGCCTTAAGAACATTATGCAAACCTTTGCATTTTTGGTGATGTAAGACAACTACATTACTATGGAGTGCCCTTGACATTGCTTTTGACAGATAGAGGAATATGTAATGCCTTCATATTTTTTTTATGATTTTTTTTAGAAAAAATCAAGCATTGTAGCTATGAGTGGCGAAATTATAAGCCATAGTGTTTCATTTTTCTTTTAAGAATCATATCAAATGGCATATTGATTAAACTTCCACATAATGTAAAGTTAACTTTAAAGAAATGAAATTATAAATTGCTTTTAAAGTTTAACTATTTTTAGGCAGTTAAAGCATTTTGCTTTCTTGGGTGAAATTAGGTAGATGAGGACAAATAAGAGCTTTATTGGATCAAGGTTGGATCTGTTTTAATGTAGATTTGGTGGGACCACCTAGGACATCAAGTTGGTAGCTTTTATTTGTAGTTTGGAGGTAGTTTGAGGGGATTTTTGGAGGCTTTTTGATGGATTCCAAAAATGGATTTGCGTATCTATTTTTAGGAGCTTTTTGAGCTTTCTTTTGGAGGGATCCCTTGGAGGTATTTATAGGAGAAAAACAATTTTTTTTCACTCAGTCAGTCAGTCAGTCAGTCAGTCAGTAATCAATCAGTTAGTTAGCATCAGTTTCTTCTCTGTTGTTCACAAGCAGAGTTGTATACAGGAATTTGGCTCATATTTCATTTCATGCATTGTGCTCCTTCCAGTTCTAATAGCAAATCATCCTTTTCACATATTTTGCAATCTTGATCTGATGTTGTATTGTGCCTTTTCTATCCTTTATTATGTCTCAATACTGTTAAAACTTAGTTTTCTCCTAGTTGCAGTTTGTGTTTGATCTAAACCTTGTTGCAAATCACTTAAGGGATAAACTATCAATGGGATTGTGAAGATTCAAGTTTGAGGATCTATTTTGTGAGTGATAGAGATTCATCTAGATTAGTTATAAATGCTTGGTTTTACATTTTAATCATATCCTTCTATCCTTTTTCCCCTCAAGTCATTAGTTTAGGAATCATAAGAGAACCATCTCACTCTGGAGATTCATTCTCATAAAAGGAGACCCACATCTGAGAATGATTCCATGTTTCAATAGGTAGTTAAGTTTCCATGAACTTAACAAGGGTGCATACTTGAATTGATAACAGTACTTGGAACAATAAAGAGGGAAGGTTTGAATTCATTCTCTAACACGTGCAACATCTACTTCATTCAATTTGTCCTCAAAGTGTACTAGGGCATTGAAGATCTTTAATATGTCAACCATTTGAATGGCCCTATCCTGCAGAACATTAAATTTTGGGTACAAATTTGCTTGCACAATCCTACAATCATGGCATATTTTCAGGAAATCATCATTTTAAAGCTATTACAACACTTTAAACGTGTTGGACACCAATTTTCCTTTGGGGCCATTTGAACTCTAATTTTATCTTTTTGCATATTGGCATCTTCATTTTCCCTATTTGCCTTTTACCTTGTTGGTGAACTACTATGTTGGTGAATTGTCAAGTTCACGAACTAACATTTTCTTTAGCAAGGAACTCTCACTTTTCCCTTCATCTATTTTCTTTATTGGAGAATTCTCACTTTTATGAACCATGGAAGAAACTCCCCTTTTTCTCTTTGTTTAATCATCGTTGGCACTTTTTGCCTTATTGGTGGAATGTGGAAATTATGAACCATTTGTTCCACACTATTCATCTTTTTTCATTTCCACCTATCTTTTCTACTTTATCATCCTTTCTCCCTATCAAAGAATTCTTCCATCGGAAAACCAAATGGTTCATGAACAACAAATTTTTCCGAAAAAAGACTTTGGCCATTCTTTCCTTCACTTTTTTCAGTTAGTGAAATCTTAAGTCGGCAAACTCATTGGTTTGAGAACTAACATTTTTTCTAACCAAAGACTTTGAACATTTCATTGCCGATGAAGAGAATTTTCTTTCCTTTGCCTCTTTTTGTCATCTTCCTACCACCTTCTCACCAAATCGGAGAATTAGGAAAAAGGCAAACTCATGATCTAGTTCGCTGGTTCACACTTTTTCTGATTTACTGACCAAGACCTTGAAAAAAAAAGTTTCTCAAAGGGAAGAAAAATGACAAAGGGGAACATCATACTTAGAAATTTTTTTAAATAAAACCCCTATAAAATGTCTCAGATCAGATCTAAATGAGGGATTTTGACTGCAAAGGCAAAAATAGGAAATCTAATGGATTCTAAGGTAAAAGTAATGCATATTTGGGAGTTTATTTTTATAGGTGCCAACATTGGCTCTGGTTGGGGATGTGCACCAAGAAATGGTACAAAAAGGATCTCAGATCTCCAGGAAGACCAAAAACACAAAACAAACTAAGGGAAGAAACATAGAACATATTTATAGGAAAGGGTTATGTATGCGACAAAATATAGTCATGAGCAAGGGAGCATAAAAGACAATTGACTGTATTCAAAATTTTAAGGGCAACATTACTTACGAAAAGTAAAGCTTCAGATGTTGTCCATGAATGAACAACTCTAGAAGTTCTCCCTCCATACTTCTGATATAATATGTGTCTTAGCCAGTGTTTTCATCAATTTGATAAGGGCCTAGCCATAGTGGTTCAAATTTGCCATGCTTTACCTTGTCCTATGATTTTGCATCCTAGAGAAGAACCAAATCACCAATTTGAAATCTCCTCTTGATTGTTTCCTTGTTGAATAGATGTTCAATCATTTGTTGTTGCAATAAGTTTTTATCATGTACTAGCCTTTTGGCTTCATCCAACTCAGTCAAGCCATGCATCCTCATCGTCAAAGCATTATCTCCATCTTTGTCCATTTGTTGTAGCAGTTGATACATAGACAATTCTAATGACATTGGCATTTTTTCTGCTAATTCATATACTAGTTTTGTTACATCCCCAACTTTTGATTTAGCTTAATCCTACTTTTATGTGGTAGATAGGATAATTAATAATAGATTAATGATTTGATGTTTGTGGAAAATATCGAGTAGAATCATTGATTATATGGATATTGATTGATGTTTAGATTAGACATGCGATTACATGTTGATAAGAATATTTTATCATAATGTTTTATGAATTAAATGATGATATACTAATCATGGTTATATGGTTGTGAGTGTAATTAGGAAAAGAATCTCCCTCCAAGGATGGAACGAGAGTATCACCCAAGACAAGGAGATAGATGTTGGGAAAAGGACATATTGCCATCTAAGTATCGAAGTTAATCTTTTGTGAACCCATGCAAGATAGGGTGAGTATAAGTCTTTTACTTGCTAAGTCAATTTCAATTTGACCAACGTTAGTAAGAAGATTTAAGATCTGTTGACATCATCTATGTTGATTCGACTAGATAATTTTCTCAGAACGTTCATATAGTCGATAGTAAGCTTGTTTGGATGTCAAGTTTTCCTTTGTTTACATGTCTATTTCCTTATTAGATTTTGTGATTATCATTTAAATATTTTATCTATGGCCTAATATGGTGAAGAGGGGGAGTGAGACTTGACCCCATATTCATATATTATTGATGCCACCCTAATGATGATATTATAATTTAATGATACCTTGGATCATTTTGATAATCCAATAACATCATTTAGATGTAAAAGATAGTATGTGTGATATAATTAGTTATTATCCTTGTATTGTTGAGCACCTTCATATAATAAAATTATGTCTTTTGTAGTCAACCGAACCACTATCCACGATGAGTGGAGAGAGTGGAAGCTGTGGTGAAGCTTATCATAAGCTTAATCATCGCAACTTACTCCTAAATGGGAGAAATGGACCTTATGGTGTCTTGAAACTTGTGAGGTGGTGGAGGTTGGTGTAACTATTTTACCTACTTTCTTATGGAAAGGTGACGGTTTTGGTGTGGCATGCAGGATAATGCATGCAAGAGAAAAAGAATGATAGTCTTTTAGTTTTTATTATGGTTATCATCACCATTCTTATGGGATAGCGGAAAAGGAAAAAGCTACAAGAGTGGTAGGCTTGGAGATTGTGAGCTCGCAGGATAGAGGTACTATCAACCATGATAGATATCATCTCCATTAGGTTGTAACTCAAATGCAATACCTTTGATTCACAGGTATGATTATGAGACACAATTGTATGCTCCAAACTATGCTATATAAGCATTGATATCATTGTTGTAATCTATATGTCAAAACATCAATGACTATGCTATCCTTATGATAGCCATTTTGTTATTTGAATAACCATGATGAGGCCTTTGAGGCCATATGTTTGAGAACATTGTGTTTATTGTTTTTAAATAATTTGTTATAGTTAAACAAACCTAGTCAAGGCCTTGATGCCGAATGTTAAACAATGCTATTGTAGCATGCATGAGCTCCTCGAATGATGATATGGCTGAGGTTGTTAAACATTTAGTATATCCTTTTGATATCTTCTTGTTACATTGTAAAATGTCCCCCTAAGACCTTTACCTCCAAAGTTTAGCTCCTGGGTCCCTTATTTTTCATCATGCATGTTAGAATTGAATTTTGTGAAAAAATGACCTGAAACCCATGTCAGAATGTGTTGAACACAAGGAATACTAAGAGGGGGGTTTGAATCAGTATTCTACAAAACCATTTATTAACATCTTCTTTAATCCATTTACCAAATTCAATAACATGAAAGAATAATAAACACAAGAAGAGCATCAACAAAGTCATAACACATAGACATGAGGATTTTTCTATGGAATACCCAAAAAGGGAAACACCGCGATGAGTGTTATCTCACAATATATTATGATATCAAAATTGGATTAAAAAAGGCTCACTGCTTGAGGGCTTACTGCTCAAGGACTTACTGTCCAAAGTGTCGAGTATGTGTTTTTCATTGATGTCAAAGGTTGATGTGATGTTGGTTGGTTCAAGATGTGATGGTGGATGTTGAGTTCATGGTGTTGCTTTGATGATTCATGTCATGTACCATGCTTCAATTCTTGTTGTGAATGTTCAAATGGACTACCATGCTTCATGTTTAAGATGGTGGTTGAATTGCAATGAGGCCAGTGGTGAACACATCATCAGGAGGTCAGATCAGGAGAATATTGACAAGGTTCTTATCATTCATTCCTTGGTGTTGTTGGAAAGGAGCTATCACTGATGTATTCACAACATGACAAAGTTCACATTTCATGTTGAGTTCACATGTTTCATTCATATTGATGTTGGTTGAGGAGTTGATCATAATCATCATGATACACAGGTTGTGCTTCAGAAGTTGAGGAGTTGTGATAGGATCTCAGATTGTCTTGGATCATCTCAGATTGTTTTCTATTGTGTTATGTAATTCATGTTCATAAGGTTAGATTGCTTTAGGGTAGTAAGGAAGTCTTCTATCAACATGTTGTTTTTGGTCCTTGTTGGTTTTTGGATGTAGTATTGGTACCTCAGGAGATAGAAGGTGAACAAATCATAATGTTTAACAAAGCACAGTCTTGATTGCAAACTTCTTCATAATATGGTGTTTTCATGATCATGATCTTTCTCTTTGGTGGTGACTTCATAGGTAAATGTTGATGATGGTGATTTATGACTCATGATGTTCTATATTGTTCAATATTGTGAGATTTGATGTATTTTGGGTTTTAGGAATTCAAACCTAAATCATATGCTTAAACTAAAAACCTAAGTTAAAACCCTTTTTACCCATCAATTCCTTTGTCACTTTTTGTTATAATTTCATGTTGACCTAGTATTGGAGGTCAATGCCACTTAAGGCCACCAGACGAAGGGGTTTTAATCATAGATGGACTGGCCCCTTGACCTAGGGCAACCAACCATGTTCAGATTCATATAAGGTTTTGAGTGCCATCAAGTAGATCAAAGGCCTGTGTTTGAAGTTGTGTGGGCATGAACCTTCAAATCAAAGGTTATTATTCAAATTCATTTGAATTCAAAATGGTCACTCTCCTCATTTAAAATTGATGGGCAGACTCTTAACTTCCTATTTGGGTGTGCAAAAGAAATCAGAGGGCCAAGAATTTTTGTTTTAGGCTCTATATGACATTTGGTGGGTGGTTGGTTGGTGTTTAGTATTCCTAAGAGACATACCTACAACTTGATGTGCATACTGATTAAATTTTAACATGTTTTGAATGTGTTTGAGAGACATGTCTATGTATAGTGCATCTCTGATATGAAAAAGAGATCTTAAGGTGATTTCTTTAGTTATTATAGAATGAAGGATGCAGATATGGAGTTTGAATAGATGATTGCTTTCTTGTCACATTGAATAAAGAACAATGTACATATAATTAGTTTGTGATAGAAAGGATGGTGTAAAATAATGAGATCTCATGAACCAGTATTTGTTGTGAAGTTGTAGAGATATGTGTGAGGAAACTATGTAGCAGGTGAATGACAGAAAGAGAGATAAGAGATGGTTTACTAACATCATTATTGAAAAATCACAACAATACATTGATGACTAATTAAGGTGATAATAACAGACTGTGTTGATTGCAAAGGAGTTCAAAAATGGACATAAAGTGTTGTACTGAAGAGAAACAAAGTGTCCCTCTACATGTTTATCTCCATTCTAATCTGTGATGAAATAGTTTTGCCAATGAGGCAACTATATTTGCCAGTGAGGTTGTGTCAGGGAGTGGGTGCTCCTATTGATATTAGAGTTAGTTCTCTTGTTGGCGTTTGAGTTGGTGCTTGTGTTTATCATTGGAGTTGGTGCTCCTAAATACATTGTTTCTAGTGAGGTATTGTAGCCAGTGAGGATTTGTAATTAGTGGGATTTTGTTAAGCCGGTGAGGCAATTTTTTAAAGTGGTTTTTTATCCCTATGAGGGTTTTCCACTCATCAAAACATGTGTTATGGTTCATTTTGTTTATCTATATGTGTGTGCCCTAATGTTTTGTCTTTGAGGTCTTGATCATTCTAATTATCATCATACTTATGCATATATGTTTGATAAATCTTTAATGTCTCTCTCTTGCTCTATCCAATAGATTGAAAGGTGCAAAAAGTGTTTTTATAGACCACTAATTCACCCCCCTCTCGGTGGTCCTGTACTCCAACAAGTGGTTTCAAAGCATAGGTTACTTATAGAAGTCTAACAGGCTTGGGTAGGTCTAGATAATGGAGTACCATGTTAAAGTGTAGAAGAAATAGAGAAAAGAAAGATGCCAAGAAAAATATTATAAAACAAACCCCAGTCAAGTCATGTGATGAGTTGTTGCATGAGTCTCCCCTGAATGTTGACACAAAGTGTGATAAAGACAATGGTCCTACAGTTGAGAGTTTTCACACAGAAGGAGACCTCTTTGTGGATGAAAATGGACATGAGTTTGATGAAGATGATTGTGAGGTTGATTTAGAAGGTGAACTCTTGTCTACCTTAGATCAGATCAAGCAACTTAGAAAGGAGAATCAGAGATTAAAAGACTGGCTTCAACAAGAAAAATATTTCAAAGACAAGGTATGTTCATATTTTGTAAAAGTTTCTTTAGAACTTGAAGAGGCAAGAATCAAATTGTAGACTTAAAGAGTCATGTTGATGAATCTAACAAATTGATTATCAGTCTAAATATTGAAATTGAGGAAGCCAAAATAATAATAGATGTAACAAAATCTGATCTTGAGGTGAAATGAATTGAATGTCTAAAATTAGAGGCATAAATTGTCAATCTGAGAAAAGATTATGATGGTCTCAAGGCTCTATCCAAGAAATATCAAGAGTTTGAAGAAAGTACAAACAAGTTGCATGAAATGTTGGGAAAACAAAAACACTATAAGGACACCACATGCTTAGGATATGAGGAAGGACAAACCTCTAAGGCAAGAAAGACACCTAAAAAGAAGATAGACTTGAGTTTTCATGTTGCTGCTCCTAAAGACAAGAAGAAGATAGAAGATCATATCTTTGATAGAAGGAGAAGAAGAGGAGACATCAAGCAATAATGTTCAATGAGGTACAACTATTCTCAATTTCATGGTTATTGTTATTGTTGTCATGCTTATGGTTATAGAGCTAGAGATTGTAGAACTCACTCAAGAAATGGTCTTGGATGGAATAAGGATAAGAGATCTTATAGTTTGAAAAATTAGGACTATAACAATGTTTGTGTTGACGAGTGTTTTTACACATTCAACAAAAGTTAAAATTCACAAAGGAACCGTAGCTGTCTTGAAAGATATGAAGAATTGACTAAGAATTCTCAATCTCAAGTTTCTGTATGGTTAGGTCTTGACCTTGTGGATAATTCAACAGGTTGATGTGATACTATAATATTCAAGAGGGCTTACGCAAATTAAAGTAATTAAAGACTCACTAGACCTCAAATTATGCAAATAATTTCAAAATATCACCAAAGTATTTACTCTTTTGCACAAATTCACTATTGTATCATAAAGCTTTGCATGAATTTCAGTAAAACAAACTTTATCTTTCAAAAATATATATGAAAATTGCCAAAGATCACTGCAATTACTTATTCTTTCTTCAAAAGTATGACAATTTCCTTTAGATTTTGCATTTAATCTAATTATTTTTCAATTTTTTGGAGCAAAGTTTAGAAAAGATTTAGGTTACAAACAATCTTCTAAAATTTAAATGTTCTACCACTCACGTACTAGAAGAATACAATAATTTGAACAATTCAACACAATTAAATCTACGCATACAATGTTCTAAGCATTTTCATGAACATACATGAGAGATTGCAATCTTTTAAAGAAAAATAAATCAAACAAAAGCTAAATTTAGAATACACTATGTAATAGACACAGAATCCTGAGTTCACGTTTGTTTCAAGTATAAAATCACACAAGATTTACAATGTAGTAGTGACTTTTGTTGCATTGATCCAAATTACCAGAAAAACTTACAAATATTTTCACAAATACACAGAGGAGACTAGACATTCCACGCACTCCTAAATGTTGACATAGGCGAATTCCCCTTTAGGAATAAAGAAATGCTTTCTCTATTACAACACTTAGCAAATTACAACTTACAGCTAACAATTCAAAGTCCCTGTGTAAATAATACAAGTAGCAGAGCTTCCTATATAGACTTTGAAGCTTTCTACTGCTATGGTTACAAAATCTCATCAACGGTCAACATTCAAACTTCTTAGATCAATGGTATGGATCAATTCATAACCATTTTCAAAATATATTCATGGTATCTTTGCTCGAGTCAAAGGATGCCTTTGGAATATTTTCAAAATAAAAGATGCTTGCTGACTTCTTATTTGTTGACTTTGGCCGATAGTACCCTCCAATTACATTCATACTTAGCATTACTTTCCTTTTGATATTTCTCTACTCCCTCAGGTATACCTTAAAATTACCTATTACCCCTTCTATGAAAGTGTGATTTCATCCTGGACTTCTTGTCCATATGTATTCCTGCATTCTGATTCATTCCTTTAACTTATTTTCTTTCTTTTCCAAACCTTCAACTTTTTTCTTATACTTTTTGATTTTGGCACTTGTTTCCATTATTGAATCAATCATTTCCTTACTCAGATAAGCTTTGGGGTTCGCCAAGCATGGTGCAAAAATAGCTTTAAACTCCTTTAATGCCTTTTGTAATTCATATGTTGGTATTTCCAGGCATTCATGATCAATGAGTTTCTCAATCATCTTCATATGTAACCTTATCATTTTATCAGCAATCTCTTCTAAATCTTGAGTAGCTGTGATACATCTTTTGAGAATATCATCCTCAAACTTTAATTCTAACCTGGCCTGTGGTAATTGATTAACCATAAGAGGAGTAATGACTCCTTCATTTATCAATTCCTCTACTCTCCTTAATTTCTTCAAGCTGCTTTAATTCAGATTTGCATTCTTCCCTTCTAAATTTACAATTATGTATAAGAACACTGCATCTGTTCTTCTCTATCATAGCCATTTCCTAGCTTACCACTGCTTTCTTTTTCACTTCTCCTTTCTACATGAATTCTCTGAACCATTCTTCAAAAATATTGTCTTCAAGCCTTTTATTTTCCATCTCTTTTACTTCATCCTTTGATAATACTGCTATTTCAGTAGGTAACTTTGGTATTGTGGCATTGGGATCAAATATTCTTCTAATGAATTGTTGCAATTGGACAATGTGTCCTTTCAAGTATTTATGTTTATCTTTATCTTTCTTCAATAGTTCAGTAGTGGCCTGATGCATATCCTCCCACTCATTTATATGTTGTTCTCTGGTCCGGTGGCCAAGATCAAAATTAATTATCTCATAGTCATCGATAGTTATTTCTCCTTTTAACTTGTCTTTTTGTGGTATGGCTAGCTCTAGTACTCTAGATCCAGAAGGACTTCTCTTGATAGCTGACATTGTTCTAGCCTTTCTTTTCTCCTTTTGTGGTGTGGAACCACCTAGTAGACTTTTTATATAAATAGGTACTAATTTCACTTCTACCTTCTCTTTTCTAACCTCAGAACCCATCCAAGCTAGAATCTCTTTAGTAACCTTTTATGTTCTTTCTTTATTTATCACCTCTTCTTGAGGTTTTTCCATTTCTGTCCATTCCATGTGTTGCTCTTGTTGTTGAGGAGGCTAAGTTTGAGGAACTTGTTCTAGAATCAGTGGATCATCCCGCTTTTCTAACTCTCCCTCATTATTATCATCTTCTATCTTAGTGTCTCCTCCTTCCTCATCTTCTATATTCTCTTTTCCTGTAGACTCCTTCTGTTCTTCTTTTTCTTTATTATCCCATTCCACATTCTCTATGTTCATACTCTCTTTTTGCTCCTTATGCTCCATATTATCCTTAAAAACATTTTCTATTTTACTCGATCCTTCTTCAATATTACCTAATGTTTCCCTTGTTTCTTTTTCTGGTTCAGTTTGCCCTTGCACTTTTTAGGTTTATTTGTTTGTTCCATTTGTGAAGGTGAACCTGTGATTTCATCAGGTTTCCTTCTATCTTTTTCACTCTCAGGTTTGCTTTCTATTCTCTTTTCTTCTTGTATGCTTTCCTCTTGCTCACTATGTTCACTGTACATATTCAATATATTCAAGATGTCAACACTAGAAACATTTGTCTCTGCTTCTCCTTTAGTTTGGACTATTTCTTCTTTCAACACCTTTTCAAGTGTGTCCTCTTTTTCAGATTCTTATATTTGGTGTGCTAGATCCTGCACTTCTTTAATGATTTCAGGTGACACTAATGTACCAAAAGGATCTATTGTCTCTACTTTATCCTATACATTTTCTTCTCCTAATCCTTGACTTTGTTCTATCTCCATATATCCTTGAGTGTCTTTCCCTTCTCCAGCACTAGAGTACTCACTTAGTTCTTCTTCATCTTTCCCAATTTCTTCTCTTTCACTGGGATCTACCTCCCTGACTCCACTGTCACTATTGTCATCCTCTACATTGATAGTCTCACTTACTTGTTTGGCTTCATGCAATCTTGAATCTTGCATCTTTTCTTCAGCCAATTCTTGCTTAACTTTTACATATTTTTGCCTTTTCTCTTCTAGTGTGGCCTCACTAGATATGCCACTCATCTTAGCCTCTACTTGTTGAGCACCTATAAAAACACCCTGCATTGGTGTTTGTCCTTTTGGGGTTTCAATTGCTACGACTTTCATGATTTTCTGTCTTGTTGACTTCTTTACCACTTGGGTTTGCTCTACACTGATGTTATGGCTAGATGATTCTGCCTCCATAAATGTGCCTGAAGATACTACCACTATTACCCCTGAGGCATATGGATCCATTAGGGTTGTATTCTTATCTTTTTCAATGATCTTTTCTTCTACAACCCTTCTTTTCTTCTCATAAAAGCATTGGAGCTCATCTTTATGTTCCCTCACCCTCTTCTTACCTTTCTTTTGAAATGTGGGTTCAATCGCCTTAGCTTTGAGTTCCTCTATTCTATCTTTCAACCAAGTTTTGGAAAATAAAATCACTAGTTTGGATATTGTATCCAACAATGTATTCCATGGTTGTGCCCAATCAGGCTCATCAATTAGAGAAAGCCTTTCACTCTCATAACTATGATGTAACAATTTATCATCATCTTCAACCTCTGGAGGCACATAGATTTCTCCCATGGTCCTCACTTGTTGTAATGTCAGCCTTTTATGAGACCTTTTCCTCACTCATTTATCACTTTTCCAATCTGACCAATAGTCTTTAATATACACATGATGCTTGAACTTAGAATCAATGGTTCTCTAGATTCTATGAAAAGGATCAAAATGTCTTGCTAATTCAAATTCCTCAAAGCCATAATATCTCAATTCTCTTTTTGAACATTCAGCCACCTCTTCACTATAGCAAAAATATCTTCCAATTTCCCAAGGAAGTTTAATATTCCCTCTGTTCCACTTCTTCTTATACATCCTGAAAGTATTTAGGTTTTGTCTTGAAAATTCTAGTACAATCAGTTTATTTGATGGATATCTGGGCAGCATGAATGGCTTCCCCTCAAAACCCACAGTTCTAATATATGTAAAGTGTTGGAATTGTATATACCAAGAACTATGCAATCCAATAGTGTTCTCTGCATCCTCAGATAATCTTTTATCATTTTCTCCCTTTAAAGTTCTGACCATGTAAGTGTAAAATACATCATTAACCAAAGAATACTTTCTCATTTCATTATCCTCCTGCAAATTTGGATAATGGTCATAGACTAACTTCTGATCTGGACCATTCCCCATGGTCCCCTCTTTGTCAATTCCAATTGTGTATGGTTGAATCATTGATGCACATAAATATAAGACATATGACGATAAGTAAAAAGGCATCATCTTTTGTTTTCTCAACATAGCCTATTTCCATGTGGCCATACTAATAGTCTTGGCCTAGTGAATTTGTCCATCTTCCTTTTTTGCTTCCCTTATAAATTGAATAACAGTGAACATCCAGGGTTCACATTTTGTTGCATCTCTCAACCCTACTAGTCTACTTAGCATGGTAATCATTAAATGTATCTCCTCTTTAAAATCTATCATGTGAAGATTCCTTGGCACTCTTGCTACAACCTTGGGTTTGTTTTTTGCATTATACCAGCTGTAGAAGATTTTACTTTTGCATTCTCTTTCATTACTGTTAAAGTCTTCATTGTACTGGTCTATATCTATATCCACCATTTTCTCTTGAATTTCCAGACCAAATGTCCTTGCTGTCCCTTCAGTGATCAAATATGCAATTACCTGATCTTCATGTATTACCTTTCTAGTATTTACATCATACTTGTATATGCATTCCAGAACCAAATCCTTAGCCTCCATGGCTAACAAAAAACCTATAGCCTTGTATAATCCACTGTCCCAAATGCACTGCATGTTAAGGGTAGCATCTATCACTGCGATCTTCTGAAGAATATGGGCTCTGCATCATAGGATCCTACATTCGTATTAGTTTCCACTCTGCTTATGCCAAGTAAAGTTGGATACCCTCTCTGCATCAGCAATTCTTCTTTTTCTATTTCCTTTCATGGCTTTCTTTCTTTCTTTAATTTTTCTTCACCCCCTGGATCTACTTTCTTTTGTTTCAGGGCCATTCTGTGAAAAATCACATATTTACTTCTTGTTTTTACTCCATTTACCTAGGGTTTTACTATGAATTTTTTTACATTTAACATTTACCCTAACCCATTTGGTTTTTTCCATTTTTGAATTTCATATTACTTAACCCAAATCAGTTAATTCCCTTAACCAAATAGAGTAATTTAACATTTTCTTGCATTTTTAAAATGAAATTACTAATAATAATTTTGCATTTTCAATTAACTAAACTATAACGACATTCAAGATAAATACATGTATTCGTGATAGCTCAACATTACAAACGTTGACCCACTTTACCGTTTTTCTGATCTGTTCCTGTTTTGAAATTTTGTTCAACAATGAACTTTCTATTCAATCTGTGCAATAGTTTTCTTTCTCTACAATTTTAACTTTCACGATGCAATTCTGAAAGAAAACAATCTTTATTTACTCTAACATGTTAAAATTCATCCTTTTGATGATAATTATGCATTAAATACGACATTCAATGCACATATGGCTCTGGATTTCTACTTTAACCTTCTATTTTGAACATTGTATCCGTTAGTCTGCCCTTTGCATACATATCATTTTTTTGTATGTCACTTTGTATATTACTTTTTGATTATTGCTTTGAATGTCTTTAATATACAAGTCTACATATGCAATGGGTTATAAAACAATGTTACCTTTTACCTTATGTTCAACTTTGTATCTTCCATTTGTATGTCGCAATGTATATCAAATAGATACAAACCATTATACAAATGCAACATACGCGAACTCTTCACTTTATATTTCTTGAGAATGCACTTTTACCTTTTTGTATATCAGGATTGTATGTATACAATCTTTCATACATACCAAAACATTAATCGTATTTCATCCTCTTTTGAACTCCGCATTGAGTTTTACTTTTTCATTTCTTGTATCTTTATTTTGTATCTCCACTTGTATATGCAACATACAACTGTGGGATACAATCGTGGGCCCCACTCTACTTACCCACTTGTATCTTTTTGAAACAATAATAATTGTATCTTCTCCCAGATACAATCCCTCATACATACAAACTTTTATACAACCATGTTGGACTTTTGAATTTCATTAACCATAATGTATAATCTTTTCAGGTCCGTGCATGTATATTAAGCAAATACATACTTTTCCAAGATGTGTTAAGAAACAATGCATCACTTACATCTACTTTGAATAACTTTTGAAATCCGTAATTGTATGTATCCTTAAAGATGCAAAGCTGAGACATACAAACATACAAACCACGGGAAATAACTTTTCCTCACCTTAATAAACCACATTGTATACCACCCTCGGGTCCGTGCATGTATATTACTTTTTATATTCATTTGTGCTTAATTGATCATACATACAAACCCACATACAACGTGGATCTGACAACTTTATTTATTTAACTTTTGAAAACCTATCGGGTCCGACTTGCATACAAAGGATACAAACATTAAGCATATGCATGCAAATTATCAAGATACAAAACCCGATTGTACTCACCACAACTTATACAATGACTTCACATACAAACAACTTTGTATATAACATACAAACCTTCAAATAATGCATTTTACCAAAAAATACATTTATCTTGCAAAATATTGGGAATTTTTTATTGGTTCAAAAAGCAACCCTTACTCATTTTTAACAAAGAATTCACCTCTATTCCCTCCTAGTACTTAATGCTAAATATTTTCAATTTTCAACATGATTTGTAACACTGACCTCTTTTTCCCTTTACCACCAAGCAAGACCACACACAAACAAAAAGCCACAGCCACAACACGGGTCCTCATTTTGCTAAGAGGTAAAATGGGGTGTGTTATGAACATCACAACAATTTGTTATAACTATAATAAAGCTAGTCACATAGAAAAGGATTGTTTGATGCATGCAAGGAAAATGGGATATAATAAGAACTCCTTTTAATGGTCAAATAGAAGAAACAAAATCATGTGCTTCAGGTGTCATAGGTTTGGACATATTGCTAGATTTTGCAAGAGTGATCAAATGAAATCAATCAATCACCATAAGAAGATAGGTGTTATGAAAGTGTGGAAAAGAAAACAAGGTTAAATGGAAGAAAACCTTAATCTTGTGCATGCTGCACAAGAGACATCACAAAGTGCCTAAAAGGTAGCTTAAGGTAAGGGGGAGCAGGTTAGTGTTTTATCTCTTAACCCCTTTGTAAAGATCATGGATTGGTTTCAAGAAAAATGTTGGCAAGTTGAATTTGTAATGCTCTCAGTCAGACTTGATGTTCTTTCTTTGGTATTGATAACAAGGAATCCAAAAGATTGATGGTATAATGGTGATGTCATGATTCATCATGCATATTCTTATGTGTTAGTTGATGTTGCTATGACCAATGTTTGATTTCTATGTCACAGTTCATCATGCCTTAGAAAATGGTTTAGTCTTTAAGTCAGGATGGTTGTTTACTTCATGGAAAAAGCAGTTTTCTCATGTTGATAGCATTGTAAGATCACTATATTACATTTGGTCATTCATCAGTCTAGTTAATCAGGAGTTTGGAAGTGTTACAACAAGTGTGACTATGTACAATGAGTTTAGGTTCGAGATAGATAGGGTAGCCAATGTCTTCATTGCACCCTACAGGATAGAGATTAGGGATATGATATAGCACTTTCAGATTGCAGAGTCTAGATCTCTAGTATGGGTATCTCTGTGCTCACAAATGTTGTGTTCTTTTGTTCCATACTAGTGTGGTCCAAGTGTGTTCCAATTGATTCTACGAGGGAGAAATTTCCTACATTATTGTTGTAGTATTTAGTGTTATCTTGTCATTTCAACATGTGGCAGTGGATGCATATGGTAGTGTCGACTTAGTGACTGTTAGCTTAGTTTTATTGTGGTTGAGGATGATAGCAAACTCCCTAACCAAAATTATCATATCATTTCTCATATCAAATAGGGGGATTTGTTCCAATCCAGTGTTGTGTGATGGTGATTTTGTGAATACTACTCTTACTTTGACAATGAAAACTAACAGTGAAAACTAGCCCTAATAGTGAAATCTGACAGAGGTATTGTAACGTATTGTACTAGGGTATTATAGTCAGTGAATAGGGAAATACAGTCAGCATAGGTGTTCCTAATGTAAGAGTTGCTTCATCCAATGTTGTAGTTGCAAATGCCCTAGTAAACATGCATGTTGTCCCATGTGATACTGCTGCTCAAAGTCAAATACAATGCCAATGAAGACTATGATTTCATCAAAACTATGAGGTGTTAGGTGTTTTGTTAGGATAATGGAGAAGATCAATATGATGATGTGAGACAATGTGGTTCATGTTCTATCAAAATGTGTTTACAAAGATATTTGTTCTTTGTTGTTATCAATCTACATCAATGAGTGATGGTTGTTTGAGTTGACAACTGACAGTGTTGTGATATGTATGAGGATAGTATTCATATCAATGCCAGTATTTGTATATTCTTGCAAAATAATGTGATATTTATGTCATCTTAACCTAAGTTTGCTTATGACAGTAGTACAAGGACAATGAAAGTTTAGTATGTTTATACAATGAAAGTTCAGTATGTTTATACAATGAAAGGACAATGAAGATTTTTTCATGATACAGTTGATACAGGATAGAGGCATTGTTGGCAAGAGACACTATATGGATTCATGGTTGTTGTCATTGATGGCAACAAAGGTCATCCCACATATCCGCAAGTCATGATGTGTCTCTACCGGAAGTCAGAATAAACAATGTTGTGGTCCGGTGAACAAGAACAGAGCATGTGGCAAGGTCCGACAGATTGGTCCGGATCTCTCAGAGGAAGTGTCTTGGTGTAGTGCGGATTTGGGGAAGTCAAGAGGACTACCTTGAGTGGTATATTCCAAGGATTTAGCCTCCGGTGATGGACAAGGAAAAAGATATGAATAGTTGAGTACCGGATTCCTGAGAGATAGTGAAAACAGAGGAAGAACTGACTGACAAAGTATCAGACTACTTTCCGGATGTGTTACTGTTGATGATAGAAGTTGTGAAGGCATGAATCATGTTTGGCCGACATGATTAATGATATCTACAAGTATATGCTTGATCCACATTGCTTGGTGAGGAAGGATTCAGCCGACAGAACAAAAGTTTGTAAGAAACTAGACTGTTCCGGATGCTGACTAGAAAGGTGATGAAATTACTTGTGCGGATATATATAGAGGATGGATTTAGTTGTGAAGTGTGTGAGTGTGTGAAGATATATGCGAATAAGTCCAGAACAGAGCAGAGGTAGCAAAAGGATCCGGTATGTGAAAGATAGCAGAATAAAGAACAGAGGAAAGATGAAGTGCAGCAGATCAGTGTACTGAGCCTAACCGGAACTGAACTCCAGCATATGCAGATGCTTCCAATCAGTTCAAGACTGTGATTCTTATCACTTTGTAGACAGTGTGTCTTCTTGTAGGCAGTGGGCCTCTTGTGAGCAGTGTGCTCGGGTAGTGAGCCCTAATTGGCAAGTGCCATTTTGTAATTTCCTATTCTTCTAACAGAGAATAATTTTGGGTTAATCACCCCGTGGTTTTCTCCCTTAACAGGGTTTCCACGTCAAAAATACTGTGTCATGTGTTTCTTATTTCATGATTAATGTTTTTGTGTTTGATTCTATGGTGCATCAATTAAAAGGAAAGTTCAATAAGGGAAATAATTAGAATAACTGATTCACCCCCCCCCCCCTCTCAGTTATCAACAATTGGTATCAGAGCTAAGTTCCTCCAAATAGAGCCTAACAGCTTGAGGAAGATCTGGGATTTCAAATGGATGCATATGGTTTAAGGGAGCAACTCAAGACTGCTCTTGAGGATCTTGAACAGTCAAATTCTGAAGTCAGTGAATTAAAGGAAAGACTCAAACAGGCTGATGAATTCATGAGAGAATTAAAAGACAAATTAAGTCTCTCTATGAAAAAGAGAAAGGAGCTGCTCCAACAGTTGGCAAGACAAAGTGAAGAAAGCAATACAAATGAAGAATTGACTGAGCAAACCAAGTTATGTGAAAAGTTATCAAAAGAAGTCATTATGTTAAGACATGAAATGGAATCAGGAACTATAAAGTTTACTCAAGAGATTGAAGAAAAAAGAAAGGCTGAAGACAATCTAAGACAATCTCTTAAAGAAAAATCAGAAGAATGCCACCAGATGGACAGGATTATCAGACATCTTGAATCTGATCTTGAAGATGCCAAAGATAATGAAGAAAAACTTGAGGATCAAATTGCCTCTCTCAAAAGAGACCTTCAAACAGCAAATGAATATAAAGAGAAATTCAAGATAAGTTCTGCTCAACTTGAAGTTCTTCTTGGAAGTCAAAATAGGACAGATGACAAGTATGGTTTGGGATATGAGAAAGGAGAAAGCTCCGGATCCAGTCAGAAGAATCTTGGATCAGAAAATCTAAGGAGCAGGCCTAGAAGACCTCCGGTAAGACAGCCAAATGCTCAAAGATATCCATCCTTCAATGGATACTGCCACAGCTGCAACCACTTTGGTCACAAAGCTAATCAGTGCAGAATAAGAATGAATCAGATTAATTCATCCTTCTCCGGACAGTGCTTCAACTGCAAAAGGTATGGACACAAATCCCATGAATGCAGAATTATGCAAGTAAACAAATCATTCAAAGGTAGATGCTTCACATGCAATAGAATAGGTCATATGGCTAATCAATGCAGATCAAGAGGATATCAGTCAAATATGCAAAGAAATGTTATTTGCCAAATCTGCAATAGGTCCGGTCATAATGCTAAAGTCTGCAGAAACAAGTATCAGGACAAAAGAGGTCCGGTGTATAATCAGAATCAAGACAAGGGTAAACAAAAGATGAATGCGGATGAAGTTAGGAATCAGATGAGCAAGATTTGGGTGAAGAAAAGTTCAGAGAATGTAGAAGTTGGATCCGCACCAGACTCTGGTGCTGATATTTCTTCCAGAAATTAAAAAGTGAGCTCAGGCTCAGGGGGAGACTCAAAGAAAATCCTGTTCCCCCAGCCAAACAAGTGCCGAATGTGGCACAAGATGCGGATTAAAGGGTTTGCAGATATGAGTCTTGAGATGCTTCAGTCAAGTTTTCAGAGGTCCGCATGGAGTTATGGAGAAGCTGTGATCGATCAAATAAGACCTGTTCAGGGAGATGCTCCGGTATGACAAAGGATTACAAAAGGGTCCGGAGAGATCCGGTAGTGCACTATCTTGTTCTGCGGATTGGACAGAATGTTTGGGATGTTCTTGTAATATGTTACCTCTATTTATTCATGATTGAAAGATCCGGATGATATTCACAGATCAGGACTAATCCGGGATACTCCAAGCTATCCAGACAAGGCGAACCGGAATAATGTAGGTGAAGCATTTATTGCAGACAGATATTAGGGTTCGCGGAGCAATATAAGGGATTTCTCAAAAGTCATTTGCTCATTCTGCACTCAAGAAGAAGCGAATAGTGGAGCTCTGCAACAGGATTCATCAAGCACACCAAGGATCTCCTGCCGAAGTCATTACATAAAGAAATCAATCCAATCACTCCGTGCAAGTCGAAGGCGCATAAGGTATTCTCCGTTTTTCATTACCTCACTGCAAATCTTTGAAGAATGGCTACTCCAAACATAGTTAAGATCTCTGATAGACCTCGCCCCTCATTCAAGAAACATCCCTACAAATCATTGGAGGTAGATCCACTAGGAGCCTTCTCTAGTGTTCCTCACGGAGTTTTACATACTGAAGACATTAGGGTTTACATACATGCAAGCATTGAGGAATTTGGGGAATTCAAATTAAGAGACCTCTATCACAAGCAACTGATAGACAATGCCTTTGAGCTTAAACCAGAGTATAAGGATATCCAGAAGAAACAGTTTGAGCAATTTATTCATTTCCCCTGCTTTGAAGAAGATGAATGGGTCCGGTATGTACTGAGCAGGATGCATGACAACTTTCTATGGCTGGATAGACCCTGCAAAATCACAAAAGAGGCAATTAGAGCAGTAACTGGTCTATACTCTTCCGGAGGGATACCTATCCTCAAATCTGTCAAGAACAACATTGTAACTGAGGCCACCGGATCAAAATTTGATAAGAGGGCAATGACCATTGAAGATATTTTGGATCCGGATATCAAATATGCATCCATGATAATAGGATACAAGATCTATCACTCCAGCAGGGAGAATTTTGTATCCGGAACTGCAATATACACTGCCTATGAAATGCTAAGAAAGAATGCAGAATATGATCTCTGCGAACTACTGCTAAGCCAATTAATGGAAAATATACAGAAAATCAAGAAGGATAAGAAGAATTCCTTTAAGTATGGTACTCTTATTGTATGTCTATTCTTCTACTTCATGAATGAGCTACCCGGAACAAGTGGATGGGTATGGCAGAATGACAAACCTGTTGCAGTCCAGATAAGAGACTATTTGCATGGACTTGGGGATGCAAAAGCGAGAAATACAGCTCTATGGGGATACTTCAAAAACTTTCAGAGCATGATGCAAGCAAGAGAGAGAATTCCCCAGTCTCTTGTTGAGAAATACAAGGACTCAGTGTGCTTTATGGTTGACACTGATCAGTGCCTAATGGAGGCAGTGGAGCCAAGGACTGTCTGGATCATGCCCATGGGGTATGAAGTGGATGAACAGATAGTGGAGCTGCATGTTCAACACATGCTAAGTCAGCCCAAAGATCCTAAGGCAGAAAGGTTTGGAACCTTTGAGGAGCTGAGTGTAAAAATACATGTAGAACTCAGGGAACCTAAGATTAAAAGAAAGGTGAGAAAAGAAGTAGAGCACATTGCTCAAGGCCTAGGCATCTCAAAGGAGGCACTTGATGCCAACCGGGAAAAGAGGAGGAAGGCTGAGGAAGAAGAGAAAAGTAAAGAAAGTGCTCCGGTTGAAGCTCCCACCTGGACCAGATCATCAAAGAGATCTGCACCTCCCACAACCAAAAGTTCAAAACCGGAAGTCCAGGCATCCGGTAAGAGATCCAAGACAAAAGCCACAAGGGCTTATGGAAGCCAAAAGGATGAAGAGGAAACAGAGTCAGATGAGGGAGTAAAAGAAATAAAGAAACAGAAGAAGAAAGGATCCGGTAAGCCCTCCACAGGCCAAGACAAGGATGAAATGGCAGAGGTATCTATTGAAAAGCCCACTCTGTCTCTAGAGAGCATAATCAAGTCAGTCACGGTGGATGGAAACCTTCAACCAATGACTGAATCCTATGATGACTTCAGTGAGGCTGACCAAAAGACTCTGCAGGAAGCCACAGTTAAATATCTGAACATATATAATAAGGCTTTCATTGAAATCATATCTCTTATTCCTAAAAGCCTAGAAAAGGAATTGGAAGTAAGAAAGAATAATGCTCATGCTAAAGATCTTGAGATCCGGGAGCAGATAGCTATTCAGCTATATCCTCAAATTGATCCCAAGACAATGAACATTATCTTCAAGGACTGCAAAGATGAGTTCAGAAGCAAAGCCAGGATGAATCAACTCATGCTTGGTGAGACTGACAAAGTGGCCCAAGAAACAGAAGAGATCCTCCGGAAGGCCTTCAAAAGGTTCAATCTTCCTGTTGTAGAGGACCTAGGTACAGAAACAGCTGAGGACTTGGAACCCTCTGTTCCGGAAGAAGTGGACCCTGAGCATACAAGCATCTCTCCTCCGGTTTCCCCTACAGTCTCCGGATCCAAAGAAGAAGAGCAATTACAGGAGAAGGAAGCAGTGGTGAAAGACAAAGAGGTTGACAGTTCCAAGACTGCAGAAGAAAAGAAACATTTGTCTCCAGCAAGAGACACTGCACAAACTGTTCAACAATTTTTGAGCAAAGAAACTTTAGAGATTGATGAACCGGAGCTCCTAAAAGGCCCATTCGACTTTGACTCTCTCTCTCCGGTACAAACAATGAAGATAGCTTCATTTGCAAATGCCAAGGCAAATGAAAAACTCCTGAAGTCTCATATGGAAGACTGTGAGTTGATAGAGGCTGCTTCCGGAGTACTTGTAAAGATTATGCCATCAATCCAGATAGATCCGACAGCCTCCACTTCCGGTAATCTAAAAACCTTAGTCAGCAGTGTTGATACACATTTTGATTCTCTAGAAAAATCAGCTGAAGAAAAGGTCCGGAAGGAATTTTTGGATAAGAGATTTTCAGAAATATTAGAATTAATCTCTAAAGATAGGAAGATTGTAAGCATTGGAATAAAGAGCTTAGAAAATGCTCTTAAGGATGGCGGTGACATCTACAAATTTTGCATATCCTGGCCAAAGGCAACAGCAGCAATTGACAAGAAAATAAAAGAGGAACAGGACAAGCTACAAAGCTTATCTCAAAGTTTTGATCCTCTCTCTTCCTCCATAATAAATCAAGAATGTCAGACTATTGTAGTCTTGAATGAAATAAAGAATCTTGAGAAGGAAAGGAAGAACATCACTAACCGGATGGGAGAACTTAGAAGGATTATAATCCCTAAGTTGGAAACTATGCATGAGGCCATCAGTGATGCTCAGACAACCGCCCAAACAAAAGATCCGACAGATCTCAAGCGGGCAGAAGCTTTTGCATTTTTGTTGAGTGGTCACATTTCAATTTTGGACAGAATGAAGCAAAGTTGGGCTACAGAAATGATTCAATTGTAGACATCCTTTGCAGACATTCTTCAGTATATGTGAGTATGTAAATATGCGGCTATGTATAGAAAATTTTTGAAAATTTTGGTGTGCGGACCCCACCCTTTGCCATTGATGTCAAAGGGGGAGTGAGGAGCAGTGAAAAATGAGGAATCCAACTAAGGGGGAGTTCCGGAAATTGTATATAAAGACAGAGCATCAGCAAAGGGGGAGCATAGTGAAAACACTTAGTCATTTTTCACTAAGTGTTGCCATCAATGCCAAAGGGGGAGATTGTTGGCAAGAGACACTATATGGATTCATGGTTGTTGTCATTGATGGCAACAAAGGTCATCCCACATATCCGCAAGTCATGATGTGTCTCTACCGGAAGTCAGAATAAACAATGTTGTGGTCCGGTGAACAAGAACAGAGCATGTGGCAAGGTCCGACAGATTGGTCCGGATCTCTCAGAGGAAGTGTCTTGGTGCAGTGCGGATTTGGGGAAGTCAAGAGGACTACCTTGAGTGGTATATTCCAAGGATTTAGCCTCCAGTGATGGACAAGGAAAAAGATATGAATAGTTGAGTACCGGATTCCTGAGAGACAGTGAAAACAGAGGAAGAACTGACTGACAGAGTATCAGACTACTTTCCGGATGTGTTACTGTTGATGATAGAAGTTGTGAAGGCATGAATCATGTTTGGCCGAAATGATTAATGATATCTACAAGTATATGCTTGATCCGCATTGCTTGGTGAGGAAGGATTCAGCCGACAGAACAAAAGTTTGTAAGAAACTAGACTGTTCCGGATGCCGACTAGAAAGGTGATGAAATTACTTGTGCGGATATATATAGAGGATGGATTTAGTTGTGAAGTGTGTGAGTGTGTGAAGATATATGCGAATAAGTCCAGAACAAAGCAGAGGTAGCAAAAGGATCCGGTATGTGAAAGATAGCAGAATAAAGAACAGAGGAAAGATGAAGTGCAGCAGATCAGTGTACTGAGCCTAACCGGAACTGAACTCCAGCATATGCAGATGCTTCCAATCAGTTCAAGACTGTGATTCTTATCACTTTGTAGACAGTGTGTCTTCTTGTAGGCAGTGGGCCTCTTGTGAGCAGTGTGCTCGGGCAGTGAGCCCTAATTGGCAAGTGCCATTTTGTAATTTCCTATTCTTCTAACAGAGAATAATTTTGGGTTAATCACCCCGTGGTTTTCTCCCTTAACAGGGTTTCCACGTCAAAAATACTGTCATGTGTTTCTTATTTCATGATTAATGTTTTTGTGTTTGATTCTATGGTGCATCAATTAAAAGGAAAGTTCAATAAGGGAAATAATTAGAATAACTGATTCACCCCCCCTCTCAGTTACCAACAGGCATTTGATAGTATATTTCATATTTTGTATGACAATGTTATGATGCATTTCCTCCATTTAACCAATGAACAATGTTCTCCTATTACAAAGATAGTGATGAGTGTTTGTTCTGACAGTGATTTGTTTGTTGGAAAATAACAACTTTGGAGATGTTAGTGAACCAATGTTGAAATAATAGTGCTCTTTGACATGTCTCTTGAAATATGCAGGGACAATACAATATTCAAATATGTAGGGATAGTACAGTATTCTAAATATGAAGGACAATACAAAACATTGTACTACAAAGTCTTCATGATAGTGCTATTAGACAGAACATCTTTGTTGTAATATGCTTTTATTAGATTCATTTGTTTGAGTTGTTGCATTTAAGTCAAGGGGAGTCGATGAAGTTAGGGGGAGTCTATAAACCTTTGTCATTTGATGTCAAAGGGGGAGAGAGCAATTTGGTTTTGCCATCAATGACAAAGGGGAAGTTTGTTGAGTATGTGTTTGTCATTGATGTCAAAGGTTGATGTGATGTTGGTTGGTTCAGGATGTGATGGTGGATGTTGAGTTCATGGTGTTGCTTTGATGATTCATGTTGTGTACCATGCTTCCATTCTTGTTGTGAATGATTAGATGGACTACTGTCCTTCATTTTTTAGATGGTAGTTGAATTGCAATGAGGTTAGTGGTGAACACATCATCACGAGGTCGGATTAGGAGAATATTGACAAGGTTCTTATCATTCATTCCTTGAAGGTGTTGTTGGTAAGGAGTTATCATTGATGTCTTCACAACATGACAAAGTTCACATTTCATGTTGAGTTCACATGCTTCACTCATACTGATGTTGGTTGAGGATTTGATCATAATCATCATGATACATAGGTTGTGCTTCAGGAGTTGAGGAGTTGTGATAGGATCTCAGATTGTCTTGGATCATCTCAGATTGTCTTCTATTGTGTTATGTAATTCATGTTCATAAGGTTAGATTGCTTTGGGGTAGTAAGCAAGTCTTTTATCAACATGTTGTTTTTGGTCCTCCTTGTTGGTGTTTGGATGCAGTGTGGTACCTTAGGAGATAGAAGGTGAACAAAGCATAATGTTTAACAAAGCACAATCTTGATTCAGGACTTCTTCATAATATGGTGTTTTCATAATCATGATCTTTCTCTTTAGTGGTGAATTCATAGATAAATGTTGATGATGGTGATTTATGGCTCATGATGTTCTATATTGTTGAATATGATGCGATATGGTGTATTCTGGGTTTTAGGGATTCAAACCCTAAATCATATGTTTAAACTAAAAACCTAAGTTAAAACCCTTTAACTTGTAGAATAGAAGTTGTAGAGCTTGAATGGCTCCACATTATTCAAACTTCTGAGTCCCCATTCTCATGTCATGCAATGTATGTACCAAAGGTAGATGAGAATGGTAAAGAATTACCTGAAAAATAGCTAGTTGTAAATTATAAGCCGTTAAATGACTATCTTGTTGATAATAGACATCCTCTACCAAGTAAAGATCATATCTGGCAAACTATCCAAGGTAGTCATGTATATTCTAAATTTGATTTGACAAAAGGGTTCTAGCAAATTGGTCTTAAAAGTGCTGATTTCTATAAAACAACCTTTTCTATTCCCCAAGGTCTATATGAATGGACTGTTCTTCCATTCGGTATTAAAACTGCTCCTTCCATTTTTCAGCAAAAAATGGATGTTATATTTCGACCTTATGCCAAATTTATCCAACCCTATATTGATGACATTCTTGTCTTCAGCCAGGATATGCCTCACCATCTTGACCATCTCCGTCAATTCCTCTCTATTTGTCAACATAATGGTCTTGTTGTCAATCCCGCAAAGTCTTTCTTTGCTCAGACCCACATTGTGTTCATTGGCATCAAGCTTCTTTTGGGGGGGAGGATGGAGGCCCAACCACACATCCTGCACAAATTTCTAATCTTGCAGTCACCAATGTCAAAGAACTACAACGCTTTTTGGGCCTTGTTAATTATATTGTAGGATTCTATTATAAGCTTGCTGAAGATAGAATTGAGTTAAACAAGCTTCTGGGAAAGAAGCCACCACCATGGACAACAAAGCATGATGCATTGATTGATCGCATCAAGCAAAAATGTTCCCAATTACCACCATTAAAGCTACTAGGTAAAGGTTTCAAAATTGTTGAAACTGATGCAAGTGAAGGTGCCTGGGCAGGTGTTCTTTAAGAACAGAAAACAATCTCCTTCAATCCCAAAGATAAAGGTGAGATTGTTCGATACATTTCTGGTAGTTTCAAGAACAGTGAAGTAGACTACCATAGTACTCATAAAGAAATTCTTGCCATTGTCAATACTTTCCAAGCCTTTCAAATGTTCATTGCTGACAAGAGATTTTTGTTGAAAAGTGATTTGCAAAATTTGCGCGGATTCTTCCGCAAAGAATCAAAGAATAAGGTAGTAAGAGGACAACTCCTTAGATGGGCTCAACTACTCAGTACATATGAATTTGATTTTGTTCATCTTCCAGGAGTTGAAAATATTTTTGCAGATTTTATGTCAAGAGAGGGACATTCTGATAACCCTCCAGTAGATGGAGCTGTTTGAATCATCCGCATCAGAGAACAACGTTGGTATGAAGAAAGTCATAAGGAATGGAGCACAAATCCTTTTCAATGAAGGAACCTGCACAATTTCCAAATGGCCAATGATTTTCTCTTTGATCGATTTATAATGCTAATTGCCAAACAGCAGCTAACATCTCCAGGATTATGGACCGACTGGCCATTCTTTTAGTTTTCAGCTGAAGCAGAACCAATTGATCCTGACGTTGGGCATGTACTTCAGAATTGGTGTGGAGATTTTGTCCTCCCAGTCAAGTTCCTCAATCCTCCCGTAGCATGCCCAGAACAATGGTTAAATGCAGAAGATGGTAAGACTCTAATCAGAAACCTGTTTCAAGGATCGTATCCACCAACAGAAGACTTATAGTTCGAAGGAACTTCAGCATACACTGGGTGTATTTTCAAACTTGTCACTTTTTGTTATAATTTTATGTTGACCTATTATTGGGGGTCAATGCCACTTAAGGCCACTAGATGAAGGGGTTTTAATCATAGATGGACCAACCCCTTGTCCTAGGGCAACTGACCACATTCAAAGTCATATAAGGTTTTGACCGCAATAAAGTAAATCAAAGGCTCGTGTTTGAAGTTGTGTGGGCGCAAACCTTCAAATCAAAGGTTATTATTCAAATTCATTTGAATTCAAAATGGTCACTCTCCTCATTTAAAATTTATGGGCAGACTCTTCAACTTCCTATTCAGGTGTGTAAAAGAACTCAGAGGTCCACGAATTTTTGTTTTAGGCTCTGTATGACATTTGGTGGGTTGCTGGTTGGTGTTTAGTGTTCTTAAGAGAGATACCTACAACTTGATGCACATACTGATTAAATTCTAACATGTTTTGAATGTGTTTGAGAGACATGTCTGTGTATAGTGCATCTCTGATATGAAAAAGAGATTTTAAGGTTATTTCTTTAGTTTTTACAAAATGAAGGATGAGGATATGTAGTTTGAATAAATGATTAGTTTCTTGTCACATTGAATAAAGAAGAATGTACATATAATCAGTTTGTGATAGAAAGGATGGTGTAAAATAATGAAAACTTATGCACCAGTATTTGTTGTGAAGCAGGTCAGAGATATGTGTGAGGAAACTATGTAGCAGCTGAATGATAGAAAGAGATAAAAGAGGGTTTGCTGACATCATTATTACAGAATCACAACAATACAGTGATGACTAATTGAGGTGACAATAACAGAATGTGTTCATTGCAAAGGAGTTCAAAAGAGACATAAGGTGTTGTACTAAAGAGAAACAAAGTGTCCCTCTGTATGGTTATCTCCATTCTAATCTATGATGAAACATTTTTTCTAGTGAGGTAGATGTATTTTCCAATGAGCCTGTGTTAGGGAGTGGGTGCTCTTGTTGATATCTAAGTTGGTGCTCTTGTTGGTGTTTGAGTTGGTGCTCTTGTTTGTCATTGGAGTTAGTACTTCATAAGGAGTTGGTGCTCTTGTTTATCATTGGAGTTGGTGCTTCATAAGGAGTTGGTGCTCCTAGTTACAATGTTGCCAGTGAGGCATTGTAGTTAGTGAGGATTTGTAATCAGTAGGATTTTGTTAAGCTAGTGAGGCAATTTTCTTGAGTGATTTTTTATCCCTATGAGGGTTTTCCACTCATCAAAACATGTGTTATGGTTCTGTTGTTTATCTTTATGTGTGTGCCCTAATGTTTTGTCTTTGAGGTCTTGATGATTTTGATTATCATCATACTTATGCATATATGTTTGATAAATCTTTATTATCTCTCTCTTGGTCTATCCAATAGATTGAAAGGTCAAAAAAGTGTTAATTTTATAGACCACTGATTCAACCCCCTCTCAGTGGTCCTGTACTCCAACATAAAGAAGTGCTCACTGCAATAGGATCACTACCATAGAGAAGAGAAGATAGAGAAAGGGTGGCTCACTGCCAAGAAAGGACTACTATAGATGCATCTACAAAATGCTAGATTACAGTCCCATTAAAGCTTAGTACAATAATTCAAAGCTTTTCATCTTTGACTACTCTACTGTTCTACCCTATTCACATATGTTCTATTCTTCAGAGTTCTGACCCCTTTCTGGACTCTTCATATCACAAAAAAAGATTAAATTTACACACAAATCTTATTCCATACCTTCAACATTGAATTCCATCAAGTATATATATATTTGTAACATGATTTAACTTACAACTAGGTCAGCATGCCAAACATGAAGCATGTACACAAATATTGTACCTTGTCAGCTTGATCTTATGCACAAATAACAATGTGAACTCATACAATCATTCAAGTGTCTTTATATAGGTCTGGACCTATTATAGAACAACTTAGATTGATGATCCAAACAATATACCTTTACCGCACATTGATCCAACTATGTGTCAACCTTATCTTAAAGTACATACTTAAACCTTATTGTCTGTCTTATCATAACTTCTAGTGTGGACCACTTGGAACTTCAAAATTCACATCAAACATTGATTAGACATCACCAATCATACCTTCAAAACCATAGGTCATAATATTCTCATGTGGCAAATTGTGGACCTCTTGAACTACTGACTATGTCATTGTAGAACACTAAGAATCTGAATGCTGATACTCAGGAACTTGTAGATGATCTTCTGGTGAACTTCAAATTCCACAAATCTAGAATTAGATACTCCTCATATGTGTTTACAACACCTCCAAACCACAAATCAAGATGGCCAATAGTTGAGGAATGCGGAGTGAATTAATCAAGTGTTTTGTACTATTTCTCACTGCACTCTACTTATCAGACTTAGATAAATCATAATGTAACTTCCAGAGATTATCAAGACTTGAATACTAGAACATAACATCATCAAAGTATTGTATACAACATACCAGAGCTGCATAAGAAGACCTTCATTTGGGGAGGCATACCATCCCAATCTTTATCACTCACTTTGTATACTGTCCATGCTTAGTCATTCTAAGTTAGTCTTCCAGACCACAATCCATTTACCAAACTTAGCTGCTTCTAGGTCATCCATGTCTGTTACCATGCCTTGTTGCCATCAATGACAACATACAACATTCTACCTTAACAATCAAAGCAGTGTCTCTTGACTATCTTGCCAACAATCTCATCCTTTGGCATTGGTCGCAACACTCAGTGAAAAATGATTAAGTTGCTCCCCCTTACTGTGTACACTCTTTTTTTCTTCTCCCCTTTAGATGTTAGGCTATTTTTCATTGATTTTTCTTCTCCCCCTTTGACATCAATTGCAAATGTGTATGTACAAGTGTCAAAATTGTGTCAAAGCTTCAAAACTGTCATACTATGACGCATATTTACAAATACAATCTTCCAATTTAGTTAGTTGTGGGTGAAAGGATATCATTTTAAATAATCTTTAATTGTGATAATTCTCCATCCGACCTATTCTTAGCATTGTTCAAAATTTGAATGTTACCATTAATCTAAAAAACCAAGTCTTCTACCTTCTGCACATTAGTAGGTATATCATTTATTGCCTTAACCTTTAATGATTTAGTAGCTAGACTTGTCATTGAATCAATTTTAGGGCTTATTAACCCTCTTAATTGTCACATTCTATTTTTCATTTCTTCTCTTTTGCTTAGTAGACTACTTATGCTATTATGAGTATTTACAACTTGCATTTCCTTATTGCTTATGGAATCAACTAGTGGATCATAAGTCTTAGAAATATTCACTAATTGAAGTTCCATGGCTTTGATATTTTCTCCATTTCCTTAGTGGTCTCAGGCCATGATAAGCAAAATTTGTATGTGTCACAAGCTTCCTTAATAAAACTCTCTATATTCTTGATGCTATTATCCAACAAATTCTATCACTGTCTAGCTTAGTCTTCAACTCTACTAATCTTTTATCATCAAATTCCTTCCCAACCTTTATATCAACAAACTTCTCAAAGGATTCTAAATGAGTACTTATTGAGTTTATCAATCCTTTGAGCTGATCGGTTGATGACACTGATGTATCCTTTTGGTATGTAGGCATCAATTTCTCCAAAATACCAGATGCTTTTCTGATGAGCTCACTATCCTAGATGTGAGACCTTAGAATTTCTTCCTGAGCTTTGGCTTGAACAACTAATACAAGTTTTAATTTCTATAGAGGTGACATTGAGGCCAAGTTTATTGGTCCTTGTAGAAAATCAGGTGCATCAAAAGCTTGTGTTCCTTGTTGCTTCTCCATAAATTTCCTTACCATCTCAACATGGTCCTTGCTTATGGTTAGTAGTGTCTCTTGTCATTTCATCATATACTTTATCATTTGCAGTCTTTTCCTTGTTTACTTGATCATTAGTAATAGGGGCTTGATCAGATGTAGGGGTTTGATCATCTTCTTTCTCCTTCATCTCTTCATCAACTTCTTGTTCATCTATTTTTTGTTTTGGTGGAGGGTTCTTCTTAGCTTGTTCATCTTCTTTATTTCCCTAATCAACATTTTCATTTTTCTCCAGAGGGGATTGAATGTTCTTAGGAGATTTATCCTCTTCTTGTTTGTTCATTTCTTCATATTTCCTAGAGCTTACTGGAGAAGTCTTTGTTTGATTTAAACCTTGATCAGGACCGACTTCTGGTAAAGAACTATCATCACCAACATTTTGTTCTTCTTTGTCATAAATGTTTGGGATGTTAAGATCTCTTAGGATATCAAGTATTATTTATTATGTATCCTTCACAAATTTTTCTATATTCCTAGACATTAGAGTGTTGATCCTTCTCTTTTTTTCAATTTTATTTCCAAGGATATTGAAAACCTTGGTTCTCTCCTCAGGAGTCACATTTGGACATAATTTCAGCAATGTATTTTCTCTTACCTCTACATCTTTAGCCATTGTTGCTTCCTTCTTGGAAAACATTATGCTTGCCAAGTTGTCTGGGAGATCAATGGCTATCTCAATGAGGGCTCTATTGTATATCTCCAAATATCTGATTATAGTAGTCTCAATGATTCCTTTGTCTGCATCATCATAATCATCATATAGTTGTGCTATAGGCTTTAGATTTCCATCAACTGTTATAGCCTTCAAGACATCCTCCAAATTCATTGCAGCTTCTCCTTTCTCAATCTCAGCTTGTCTTGGCTTTTTCATTCTGCCCTTACTAGAGAGCTTCTCCTTTTTGTTTCCAGAGGCTTTAGTAGCCTTAACTTTAATTTCCTTCACTTCCTCATCAGACTCAGTCTCCTCATCATCAGCTCCAACACTCACATACATTCTTTTCCATTTGGTTTTCATTCTTTTATGCTCTTTTGTAGGTACTTCCACACTTATAGAAGGTGTGGGATCGAAGGATGCAGATGGAGTATGAGTAGAGGTTGAACCTCTTGATCTCTTCCTTGTGCCCATAGGCTCCTTCACTTTCTTCTCAGGCTCTTCCAAAGCCTTTTCTAGTTCATCTTGTTGTTTCTTTCTTGATTCCCTCTCTGCTTCATCCCTTGTCCTTGTTTCTGTAATCTGTTCTTTTGTAAATCCATGACTCTTGGCATATTCCTCTACCATTTTCTTCACCTTTTTTGAGTTTCTATCTTTCTCAATTCAACATGAACTTTTACAAATAATTCCTCATAGGTACCAAACCTTGCCTCATTGGTGTCCCTAGGTTTTCTCAACATGAGCTTAGCATAACCATCCAGTATATTTTCAACTACTTCATAACCCATTGGAAGGACCTAGACTATCCTAGGCTCAACAGCCTCCATCATGCATTGTTCTTTGTTTAAAATAAAACATATATCATTCTTGTATTTCTCAACTATTTTCTCTTGTATTCTTTAGCTAGATTGCATTGTCTTTTGAAAATTCCTAAAGTAGCCCCATAGGGCTACATTCTATGCATCCTAGCTTCCTATTCTATTCAAGTGATTTCTAATTTTCATAGAAATTGGTTGAATACTAGACCAAATCAACTTCATTCCTAGTAATTCTTGCATGAAATAGAAAAATAAGCAAATGATCAATGTACCAAACTTGAAGGGATATTTAAGCTCTTTTGTCTTCTTCAAATTTTTCATTAATTGTTGCCAGAGCAACTCACAAAGGTCATACTCCACATTCTTCTTAACCATCTCATAGGTGATGTATATTGCAGTACTAGAGATAGAGTTATTTGTAAATTAGATCTTGTAACCAATCACCATAGATGCAAACCTAACTACATGGTCTTCAATATCATTAATTGTCAATGCCCTTTTATCAAATTGGGCTCTGGTGGCTTCCGTCATGGTGTTGTTCTTTACAGCCTTCAACACAGGCACTATACCGATAGAGTTCAACCCTATAATAGACCTTATAGCATCTTTTGTGATCATGAATGGTGTGTTTAGCCACATAAACTCATCATGAATTCTGCTCAATACATACCAGACCCATGAGTCCTCTGCAAATGATGGAAAGTCTATGTATTGTACAAATTTCTTCTCTTTTAGGGATTTACATTTCTCCTTCAATTCATATCCCTCACCGCACAGATGATTCATATACAATTCCCTAAGTTTTCTATCATTGTGTTCAGTTCGAGTGATGTGGATGTAAGCCCTAATGTCTTCCTCATGCATCACACCATAGGGCACTTCCAAAAATGCACCATTAGGATCGAATTCTATAGATCTGTATGGATTTTTCTTAAATTTTGGTTGTGGTCTCTTAGTGATATAAATAAATTGTGGTGTCACCATTTCCACAAGAATTCAAACAAGTTCATGGTAGGGTTTCAAACTGTAAATACCTCTTTTGCCGAATTAGGGTTTGCTCTGAGTTGCTTTGAATCTCTAGAAATCATTGAACTCACTTGGAATCCTGCTTCAATTCTCCTTGGACACTTGATAGCTTGAATACAAAAATGATTAGTCTTTCTAATGTGACCCTTTTTAACCCTTTTTATGCAAACACCTAGTCATCATAAATGTTGTTCTCAAAAAGTCGTCAAACACTTCACTATTAGGCACAGTCAATTAAGATTGCTTCACAATGTGTCGCATTAGGTCTTTTTCTGTTGGCTTCTTCTTCAAATGATTCATCCAATACTACTTTAACTCATACCTTAGTGTTGGATCTTAGCACCAACTATCTGTCTAGGGGATTAAGATTTTCAATACAATTCCCCCTAAGCTAGAGCTCCCAATTTACTTCCTGGAGGAAGTATCTATAATAATATAAAAGAGGGGGCCCACAGGAGAGTCAGTGATATCAGTGTTGGTTGTCACCAGTCAAGTCATATCACGTATCCATCCAAGTCTATTACATATGTATGGTGAGGTGACTCAACCAATTTCAGCAACCCCTATATATCAATTAAATGCCGCAACCGGGGCGGGTCATTCAGATTAATAACTGGCCTGGGGCAACTATATAAAAAGGGCTTGATTAGGGGTTGGGGCCCTAATTCTAATGAGAGAGTGCAGAGAAGAGAATCAACACAAAAGGCTAGTGCAGATTCATCCTTGACCTCATGAACATCCTTCTTAATCCAAACCTTGCTCATTTCCTTCTTGATTTCTACCAGATCAACTTTTCTCTTACCTTTATCTTCCCTCTGCTCTATATTCCTCTTTTCTAGAGGATTGTTTCTTTCTACATTCTTTCTTCTACATTATTTTGTAATATGTCTAGGCTTATTGCAATTGTAACAAACAACATTCCTCTATCCTTGATTTCTTCCATTTACTAGATTCATTCTTGATTTGCATTGGTTAGCCATATGTCCAAATCTATTGCATGCAAAGTGTTGCAAGTATGTGCCTAATCAGTGTTGTCATTGATGTCAACATATCAGTGTTGTCATTAGTGTCATTTGTACTCCTACTTTGTTGAGGATATTGAGAAAATTAGCCCCTTTGGTGATAACGATGTGTTACAGTAGAAATAGTGCATTACATGCAGAAGAACAGTTCGGAAGAATGAACTACTTTTTCTATAGAATAAATATCTTTACCTACAGATTGGAAGTTATTTAGAAGCCTATCTGAAAATGTTATATTCTGAGTTTGAGCCTCCGGTATGAAGAGTTGAGTGAGTTATGTTCACCAGAGTGAAAACAACTTTTTCTGTGTGTTTGGTGGTGACAGGGAGAAAGCATTTTGTTCTGCATTCCTCTGCATTAAAGTATTTTGGTTTGTGGTTCTGGAAGTAAGTCTATGATGATGTTAAGTTCCCTCAACTACAATGGTTCATGATTTGGTGGTCTACAAGCTATCTTTAACTTATGACAGTGGTGGACAGTGTTGTTCTTGTGCTCCTATTTGAAGAATCTTACTGCTAGAGTGGGTAGAGATTGTATGGTTTTTTCTGATGATTATAATATGCTTGTGGATGTCTCTTGATCATGCTTCTACATTCAGATTGGTCCACAAGGCATAATTTTGATCGTGCATGAAGCATGTTCTTGAATACTTGTGTTAATATCAGTTTTGGCCGACCTAGTTGAATCCATCATATGTGGAGATGCATCGAAGATTGTGATAGCATGTTATAGCATGGAAGATTGTGTTTGAGTCCTATATAAGGTATGGTATGATCTGCATACATTCTTACATCTTTTCCTTAGCTAAATTTGTATTAGGTCCAGACCTATTCTATGTATGTTTGTAATGCCAACCTTGGAGATTGTTCCAATGGTTGATGATTGTAATGCCGACCTTAATGATCATTCCAAGGTTGATGAAGTGTATAAATATTTGTAATTGAGTTGTGAAAATGTATGATCAATGCGAAAATGTGAAGATAGAAGTGAAGTAAAGTAGTAGAGTAAAGCAGAAGTGTTTATGCTTCAATGGAACTGAACCCTAGCATGGAGTAGATGTTGTTATCTTAGTTCAACCTTTTGGTAGTGAGCCTCCCTTTGGTAGTGAGCCTTTCTTTGGTAGTGAACCACCCTTAGGCAATAAACCTTTCTTTGCAGTGAGCATTTTGGGCAGTGAACCTCTGGTTTTTGGTATTGTTATAACTTATATATTTTTGTGGGCTAACACCCACCATGGTTTTTCCCTTTTAGGGTTTTCCACATAAAAATTTGGTGTCTATTGTGTTGTTTATAATTTTGTGTTTTGATGCTTTCATGGTTATATCTGAATATAAGTAATTGATAAGTTGATGATCATATTTGCTTAAAAGTTTTAGGACAACTGATTCACCCCCCCTCTCAGTTGTCTGGTGCAGTTCAACAATTGGTAACAGAGCCAAGTTCCTCTAAAGAAAGCCTAATAGCTTGAGGAGGATCTAGGATGTCTTACAAGAAGGAAGCTATGCATTTTGATGGGACAAATTATGCTCTTTGGAAGGTATGAATTTAAAGCCATCTTCTTTGCATTGGTTATAAAGTATGGAAAGATACAGAAATAAAATATACCATGCCTCCAAATGGTTTGACAACTAAAGATGAAATCAAAGAATATGAGGTGGATGTCAAAGAAAAGGATGCTCTGGCAAGTTCTTTAAATGACTCAGTATTGACAAAAGTTGTGGACCTTGAAATTGTAAATGAGGTATCGGAGAAGCTGAAAATTCTATATGAAGGAGATGATTCTGTTAAAGAAGCCAAACTGCAAAGTCTGAAAGTGAAATATGAGGGTTTGAAGATGAATGAAGATGAAAACATAATAGCCTTTATGCAAAGAGTTGATTAACTTGTCACTGGAATAAGGGGTATGTGAGGAACTCTCAGTGATAAGGAAGTTGTGATGAAAATTATCAGATCACTACCAAAGTCATATGGTCACAAGGTAGCTACAATTGAAGAGTTCATGACTATAAAGGCTATTCATAGAGATTAGTTACTTGGAAATATTACAGCCTTTGAGATGAGAGAATTTGGTGATGCCTTGCCTAAAGTTGAATCAGCTTTTAAAGCCAGTACTTTAGCAGAGATCTCTAGAGTTGAGAAATACAAGGTGGATGGTGACTTTGATGAAATTGAAGCTAACTTTGTTGATAGGCTACAAAGTGGCTCCAATAAGTTCAAAGGTAAATTAACTTTCAAATGTTTCTCTTGTAGTAAAGTAGGTCATTATGCTTCCAGATGTCCTAAAAGAATTGAAAGAAATAAGAAGAAACATGAGAACAGGCCTAGAGTTCCACAGAAATGCTACTATGTCAAAGATTTTGATGATGAAGGAGTGACTGATGATGAATCTGATGATGCTAATACTAGTGCAAATGAATGTCTGTTTATTGATATTAAAGAAGATCATGTGTCTACTAATTTTGCTAGTTGTGTGAAGGATTAAAAACTAATAGAAGAAAGTGCTTTGGCTATTCAGGTTGAGAAAGATAAGGATGAATGGATTATTGATAGTGGATGCTCACATCACATGACCAATGACAAAAGTAAGTTTGTAAGTTTAGAAAAGTATGATGGAGGACTGGTTAGGTTTGGAGATAATGTAGCTGGTAAGATTTGTGGAAAAGGATCTATTTAATTTGATGCAAAGCATAATACTGACAATGTTTTGTATGTGAAGGGTTTGAAGCATACTCTTTTCAGTGTTGGTCAGATGTGTGACAAAGGATATGATCTGAGATTCAAAGATAATGGGTGTAAGATCATGGAGAGCTGCAGAACTGTGATTACTACCAGAAAGAAAACAAAAGGTAATATCTATCAATTAAGATGAACTAATTATTATTGTTTATTGGCTTAGGTAGATGAAAGTTGGTTGTGGCATAGAAGGATGTGTCATATGAACTTTGATAGTCTGGTAAAGATAAGCTCAAGCCAGGCTATGAGAGATTTACCAAAACTTGTGAAACCCTCCAACTCAATTTATAAGGAATGTTAGTTGGGAAAGCAGACAAGAACAACCTTTAAGAACAAAGAGAAATTCTTTGCCAGTTTGTTGGATCTAGTACATATAGATCTATGTGGTCCTACAAGGGTAAGAAGCCTACAAGGTGACATGTATTTCATGTTGTTTATTGATCATTATTCTAGAATGACTTGGGTTACTTTTCTAAGAGACAAATCAGAAGCCCTAGAAAAATTCAAATCTTTCAAGGCAATGATTGAGAATGAAATAGATTTGAAGATCAAATGGCTGAGGTCTAATAGAGGAGGTGAATTCACATCAAATGAATTCAACATTTTATGTGAAGAGCATGGGATAAAGAGACAGCTATCTACACCTAGGACTCCTCAGTAAAATGGAGTTGTGGAAAGGAAGAATAGGACAATTTAGGAGGTTGCTAGGACAATGATGAAGGAAGAAGGTCTGCAAGAAGTCTTTTGGAAAGAAGCTATTCACACTATTATCTACATTCAAAATAGAGTTCAACTGAAAGGTAATGCTACTAAAACTCCCTATGAATTGTGGTATGGAAGAATTCCCATAGTAAAATATTTCAAAGTCTTTGGAAGCAAATGCTATATTAGGAGAGATGACGATCTAGGAAAGTTTGATGCAAGATGTGATGAAGGAATCTTCCTTGGATACTCTACCAAGAGTAAGGCTTACCAATTCTAAAAAAAGGCTCAAGAAGATTGTTGAGAGTGCAAATCTGAAGGTAGATGAAGGCAAGGAAAGAATATCATACCTGAGTTGTTATGAACTAGATGAACCTGTGACTATAGTAAATGAAGAGAAAGATAAGTAGGAAGACAGTCATGATGAAGAAGAGGCTCCGGAAAGTGTTGTCAAGACTCCCAGGTATGTAAGGATAAATCATTCTAAATATTTGATTATAGGTGACAAGAACAAAGGTGTGCTAACAAGAAGAAGAGCTGTAGAGGAATAAGTCAATTATTGTTTTCTTTCAAAGATTGAGCCAAAAATTGTGAATGAAGCATGCAATGATGAAAATTGGGTAAAAGCAATGGAGGAAGAACTATTGCAAATAGAGAAGAATGAAACTTGGGAATAGGTTCCTAGACCTACTGACAAAAATGTTATTAGAACTAAATGGGTCTTCAGGAACAAGCTGAATGAAAATGGAGAAGTTGTAAGGAATAAAGCAAGACTTGTATGCAAAGGATATTCTCAAATTGAAGGGATAGATTTCGAAGAAACTTTTGCCCCAGTAGCACGGATTGAAGCAATCAGAATGTTTTTGGCATTTGCAGCTCACAAATATTTTAAGGTATATTAGATGGATGTGAAATCTTCATTCCTGAATGGTGAATTAGAAGAGGAAGTTTACATTGAGCAACCAGAGGGATTCCAATTGTCAATTCAAGATGATATGTCATGCAAGTTGAAGAAACCATTGTATGGACTCAAACAAGCTCCTAGAGCCTGGTATGCAAGGTTAGATAGGTATTTATTGCAATTGCGATTTAATAAAGGTAGTATAGATAGAAGCCTATACTTCAAAATCAATGAGGATCAGATCTTGATTGTTGAGGTCTTTGCTGATGACATTATCTTTGGAGGAAATGAAAGAATGTGCATAAGGTTTGCTAGTGAGATGAAAAGTGAATTTGAAATGTCCATGTTTGGTGAAATGAATTTCTTTTTAGGTTTACAAATTAATCAATCAGATAAAGGAATCTTCATATCTCAGTCTAATTATGTGAAAGAGTTGTTGAAGAAGTTTGGGATGGAAGAATCTAAACCGGTATGTACTCCCATGGTGACTGGTTACAAATTGAGAAAAACTAATGAATCACCTAAGGCTGATCAGAAAAAAAACAAATCTATCATTAGAGGATTACTTTATCTAACCTAAACCAGACCTGATATTATGCATGCAGTTTCTCTTGTTGGAAGGTTTTAAATTGATCCAAGAGAATCACATGTGATGATAGTTAAGAGAATCCTAAGGTATTTGAAAGGTACTTTAGATTAAGGCTTATGGTATCCAAAGGATAATGATTTCACTATCAGTGCTTATATAGATACAGATTGGGCCAGAGATTTTGATGATAGAAAGTGTACAAGTGGAGGTGCCTTCCTCTTTGGTAATAGACTGGTTTCATGGCTAAGCAAGAAATAAGATTTAATCTCTTTGTCAATTGTAGAAGCAAAGTATATTGCAGTAGCATGTTGTTGTACTCAAGTGATATGGATGAAGCAGACTTCGAAGGATATAAGAGTTGTTTATGAAGATCCAATTGTAATCTTGTGTGACAATACAAGTGCCATAAATATTTCTAAGAATCCAGTGATGCACTCAAGAAAAAAAGCATATATCTATAAGGTATCACTTTTTGAGAGAGAAGGTGAAAGAGAATGAAGTAAATTTAGAATATGTGTCCACAAAGGATCAGATTGTAGAATTTTCATTAAGCCTTGTTGCAAGTATATGCCTAATCGGTGTTGTCATTGATGTCAACATATCTTTATTGTCATTGGTGTCAACTATGTCCTATTCCATTACTTGTTTAGAAGCTTTGTATGTTGAGGATATTGAGAAAATTGGCCCTTCCGGAAGAAACAAGTGAGCTACAGTGAAGTGCAGTATAGACAGTGAGTTGTATGCTAAAGAATAGTCCGGTAGATTGCTCTACATTTCTCATTGGTTGAATATCTTGGTCTACAGATTGGAATTTATTTAAAGGGATGTCTGAAGATGCTAAATCCTAAGTTTGAGCCTCTGGTGTGAAGAATTAAGAGAGTTGTATTCACCAGAGTAAAACCTACTTTTTCTAATTATTCTCTGGTGATAGGGAGAAAGTATTTTGCTCCTCATTCCTCCGCAATAAAGTATTTTTCTTTGCAGTTCTAGAGGGAAGTCTAGGATGATGATAAGTGCCTACAAATGCAGTGGCTCATGTTCTGGTGGTTTGCAAGCTATCTTTCTTTTATGTCAGTTGAATACAGTGAAGTTCATGTGTTTTGGTGAGAAGATTCCTATGGCTAAAGTGGTTAAGGTCCATGCGGTTTCTCCTGATGATTATAACGTGCTTTTGGATGTCTCCTAATCATGTTCTTATCTTGACATTGGTCCATGTTAAGGAATTGAGATCATGTTTGAAGATTGTTCCCAGATAATGTAGAGTGTAACCAATCTTAGCCGACTTGGTTAATTCCAATAATTAGAGATTTCTTGAAGATTGTGGAAGCGTGTTGTGGTGTGGAAGATTGTGTTTGAGTCCCAACTAAGGCTTGGTGTGATCCGCATAGATCTTTACTTCATTTCCTTTGCACAATGTTGTAATAGGTCAGGACCTATTTTGTAAATGTTTGTAATGCCGACCTTGGAGATTGTTCCAATGGCTGATGATTGTAATGCCAACCTTGATGATCATTCCAAGGTTGATGAAGTGTATAAATACTTGTAATTGAGTCATGGAAAAGGTTTCCTTGTGCAAAAATAGGAAGATAAGGAAAAGGGTGAGGAGATAAGGTAGAGCAGAGCAAAGGAACTATTGTACTTCAATGTACTAATCTCATACATGAAGAAGATGGTGATTTTTCTAGTGAGCCTAGCAGTGAGCCTCCAGTAGGGTTTAACAACCCTTATTGTAATCTTTCTACATTTAGGGTTGAGGCAGTGAGCCTACTAGATCTAGTTGTACTTCATGGAAATGAGCCAGTATGTCCTGGGACCATGGAGTGACCAATCCTGAACATCATTTTTTAAAGATGGAAAAATATTTTGAGAGCTAATCCTCTCTGTGGTTTTTCCCCACATTAGGGTTTTCCACATAAAAATTTGGTGTCTCTTGTGTATAATGTTGCATCTATGTTTAAGTTTCTGATTTCATGCATTCATTGTTAAATAATAATAATTGTGGATAAGTGATTAATGTGCAAGTGAAGAAGTGTTTAAGTTTTTGTGACAATTGATTCACCAACCCCCCTCTCAGTTGTCCGGTGCATTTCAACAATTTGTATCAGAGCCAAGTTCCTTTGAAGAAAGTCAAACATCTTGAGGAAGATCCAAAATGTCTTATAAGAAGGAAGCGTCACATTTTGATGGGATAAACTATGCTCTTTGGAAGGCACAAATGAAAAGTCATCTACTTTTTCTTGGTTACAAAGTATAGAAAGATGCAGAAATAAAATGCACCTTGCCTCAAAATGGTTTGATGATTGAACACAAAATCAAAGAATATGAAGTGGATGTTAGAGAAAAATATTCTTTGTTAAACTCATTGAATGACTGAGTACTGACAAAAGTGGTGGATCTTGAAACTACAAATGAGGTATGGGAAAAGCTAAAAAATCTATATGAGGGAGATGATTCTATGAAGGAGACCAAGCTATAAAGTCTGAAAGTGAAATATGAAAGTTTGAAGATGAATGAAGATGAAAACATAATAGCCTTTATGCAAAGAGTTGATGAACTTGTCACCAGAATAAAAGGTATGGGGGGAACTCTTGGTGATAAGGAATTTGTAATGAAAATTATCAGATCACTGCCAAAGACCTATAGTCACAAGGTAGCTACAATTGAAGAATTTATGTAAGTAAAAGATATTGACAGAGATCAGTTGGTTGGTAAGCTTACTGCCTTTGAAATGAGAGAGTTTGGAGATACCCTGCCAAAAGTAGAGACTACCTTCAAAGCCAATACTTCGGGGAAAACCTCCAGATCAGAAAAGTACAAGGTAGAATTAGATGATGAGTTTGATAAAATTGAAGCCAACTTCATGGATAGAATGCAAAGAGGATCCAATAATTTTAAAGGTAAATTACCTTTCAAATGTTTTTCCTACAGTAAAGTAAGCCACTTTGCTTCCAGATGTCCTAAAAGAATTGAAAGAAATAGGAAAACATATGAGAACAAGCCTAGGATACAAAAGAAATATTATTATGTTGAAGATCTTGATGATGATGGAGTATTAGATAATGCTAAACTAGATAATGCTAGTACATCTAGAAATGAATGCTTGTTTATTGCTATTAAAGAAGAACCTATGTCTACGAATCCTGCTACCTGTGTGAAGAAAGAAAAACCAGTGGAAAGTGCTTTGGCTGCTCCAGTTATTGAAGACAAAGATGAATGGGTTATTGATAGTGGATGCTCTCACCACATGACTGGTGACAAAAGTAAGTTTGTGAGTTTGGAAAGATATGATGGTGGACTGATTAGGTTTGGAGATGATACAGCTGGTAAGATTTGTGGAAAAGGATCTATTTCTTTTGATGGCAAGCATAATATTGAAGATGTCTTGTATGTGAAAGGATTAAAGCACAATCTTTTGAGTGTGGGTCAGGTGTGTGACAAAGGTTATGACCTAAGCTTCAAGGACAATGGATGCAAGATCAGGGAAATCTCTAGAACAATCATTGCAACTGGTAAGTAGACTAGAGGTAATATCTATCACTTGAAAGGAACTGATAATTATTGTTTGTTGGCTCAGACTGATGAAAGTTGGCTATGGCATAGAAGGTTTTGTCACATCAATTTTGACAACATTATGAAGATAAGTACTACATAGGTTGTTAGAGATTTGCCCAAGCTTGTGAAGTCTGCTAATCCTATTTGCAAGGAGTGTTAATTTGGGAAACAAACAAGAACAATTTTCAAAAGCAAGGACCAATCAGTTGATGAATTACTGGAACTAGTGCATACAAACTTGTGTGGACCTACTAGAGTAAGAATTTTGCAAGGAGATAGGTATTTCATGTTGCTTATTGATGATTATTCTAGAATGACTTGGGTTACCTTTTTGAAAGAAAAATCAGAAGCTCTAGATATGTTCAAGGCATTTAAGGTAATCGTTGAAAATGAGATGGATTTGAAGATCAAATGTTTAAGGTCTGATAGAGGAGGAGAGTTCACATCAAATGAATTCAATTTCTTTTGTGAAGAACATGGGATAAAGAGACAATTATCTGTACCTAGAACTCCACAACAAAATGGAGTCATTGAAAGAAATAACATAACAGTTCAAGAAGCTGCTAGAACCATGATGAAGGAAGTTGATCTTCTAGAAGTATATTAGAGAGAGACAATTCACACTGCTGTATATTTCCTAAATAGAGTCCAAGTCAAAGGTAACAGTTCTAAGACTCCTTATGAATTGTGGTATGGTAAAATTCCTACTGTGAAATATCTAAAAGTTTTTGGTAGCAAATGTTATATCAAAAGAGAAGAAGATCTAGGCAAGTTTGATGCTAGGTGTGATGAAGGAATCTTCCTTGTCTACTCAACCAAGAGCAAGGCCTACCAGTGTTATAATAAGAGGCTAAATAAGATCACTGAGAGTGCAAATGTTAAAGTTGATGAAAGCAAGGAAAGGTCTCCAGAATCAAGTGGATATGAATCAGATAAACCAAATGTTTCAGAAGTGGTGCGGCATGAATACATCTCAGATGAAGAGGATTAAGCTTGATGCAGGAGCATCCCTAGTTCAAGAGTAATCTTGCATCAACCAAAAACATTTACATTTGCATTTCAGTTTGTTTGTATTTCAATTCTTTCATTTCTTAGTTTAGTCAAGTAGTTCAGTCAGAAGTAGCTCAGCTTGTGTTCCAGTTTCAGCACTTCACACCTTACGGATCTGGACTTAGCATCTCAATTCTTTCATCTACATCATACCAAGAATTTAGAGTATTTGGATCAATTACCAGAAAGTTATCACTATCAGAAGATCCTTTGTTTTCTCAAAGTAGAGTTTTTTGACAGTCATGAGTAATTAGATGAAGGAGAAGGATTGGGATCATTGGCTAACTTGTAGATCCTTCTGATTCATTCTACAATATTCCTTGGTTTGTGGCCAACCTTCCTCATAGGTCCACACTTCATTTTATCTGTTGGAGAAGAATTTTCAAGCCGATAGGTCTGACCTATCCAAGAACAAATGTTACACCTTTTCATCAGGATTCCAGATCTCTTATGGCTGACACAAAGGAATCTATTGGTCTGGAAATGATATATATTGATGTAATAGATCCTTAAGAAAGAATCTATTCACATTAGAAAGATCTATAATTTAGTTTTGTGTGAAGGAGCTTCAAAGCTTTATCTTGTGAATGTATGTAATTAGGCCTGTGAGCTAAATTGTAAGCCCACATGTTGCCAACCAGATTGTATTTGGATTCTTTGATATACTAAATGACTAAATCTACATTTGTTCTATGTTCTTGTGTTGTTTCCATTGTGTTTACTCTTGTTGTATGGTCCAGACAGTTCATTCTGTGAACCCTCCTATTGTGATTGCACCAAGTGGTATCAGAGTGAAAGTTCAATTCTTTGGAGTGAATTGACAAAGGGGATTCTGTAAGATCTTGTTGTAAATAGATCTCTGATCCAAGGTAGGTTATTTGTGCACAACCGATCACTGATTGAGAGGCAGTTGTCACTTGTAGCCCGATCAATGACCTAAGGCAGTTTGCACTTGAACCTAGGAAGATGCTATCGTGAAGAGTTCCTCCTGTTGGTAGAATGGCTAATAGAATGGATGGATGATGGAATTGATGGGAACAATGTGAATTCATTTGGATGTTGTTGAAGAAGATAGGCGAAGAGGATTGACACCTAGACCTAATGTTGAAAGTGATGATGAAGCAGAATTTCAATTTGTTGAACAAAGTGGCAAAACCCTAGAAGGTCATGAAGAAGAAGAATCATATCAAGTAAAGATGTTGCAAGCTATTTCAAAGATTGGGAAAAGACCTAGAGTGGATGTACTGAACTATATTGGTAATTTGAATCCAGAAGAGTTGATTGATTGGATAACTAACATGGAAGAATAATTTGAATATGATGAAATTGAAGATCCAGAGAAGGTGAAATTTGCAAAGACAAAGTTGAAAGGACATGCTGCTATATGGTGGAAAGAAGTTCAATTGGAAAGAAATAGGAGAGGAATGGAAAAGATTACAAAGTGGGATAGGATGGTGACAAAGTTGAAGAATCAATTCATACCTGCTGACTATAAGTTGGAGTTGTTGAAGAGATTTAAAAACTTGAGACAAAAGGAAAAATATGTGAAAGAATACACTGAAGAATTTCATAAAATGATCATTAGAATAGGACATAGTGAAGCAAGCAAGGAGAAGGTGGCTAGATACATCAATGCATTGAGATGGAATATTCAAGAAGAACTAAGCCTGATAAGGATGGCATCTTTGGAAGAAGCATATCAATTTGCACTAAAAGTTGAAGAGAAGTTGAATAAGAAACATGATCAGAGACAGAGAGGCAGAGGAGGTAAAATTCTGATAGAATATGAAGACATCATATTAGATAATGTGCCTGAAGGATTACCACCTATAAGGAGTATCAGCCATCACATGGATCTTATACCAGGAGCAAGCTTGCCTAACAAAGTAGCACACTGGATGACAGCATCAGAGAATGAAAAATTGAATAGATAGATACAAGAGTTGTTGAGGAAATGTTTGATCAGAGAAAGTTTGAGTCCTTGTGTAGTACCTATAGTTTTAGAACCTAAGAAAGATGGAGAATTGAGAATTTGTACCAATTCCAGAGCTATAAATAAGATCACAGTCAAGTATAGATTCCCTTTACCTAGAATGGATGATATCATGGATTGTTTGAGTGGAGCAAGATATTTCACAAAGATAGATTTGAAGAGTGGATACCATTATATTAGAATTAGAGAAGGTGATGAATGGAAGACTGCTTTTAAGATAAATGAAGGATTATATGAGTGGTTAGTGATGCCTTTTCGATTGACAAATGTACCAAGTACTTTCATGAGGTTGATGGATGAAGTTTTGAATAAATTCTTGGGTAATTTTGTGATTTTGTATTTGGATGATATTTAGATTTTTAGTAAGACAAAAGAAGAACATTTGTGGCATATTAGACAAGTTTTTCAGAGGTTGAGAGAAGAGAAATTGCTGATAAACATCAAGAAATGTAGTTTCATGAAAGAAGAGTTGGTATATTTGGGATTTGTAATTTCTATAGAAGGATTGAAGACGGACCCTGAGAAAGTGAAAGAAATTGTTGAATGGCCTACACCGGAGAGCATTGGAGAGGTTAGATCATTTCATGGTTTGGCTAGCTTCTATCAGAAGTTCATCAGAAATTTTAGTTTAGTTTGTAACCCTATGACAGAGACAATGAGAGGTGATAGAAAAGATTTCAAGTGGACATCTGGAGTAGATAAAAGTTTTGTGTTGTTGAAGCAGAAGGTGATAGAGTAACCTATTTTGGTATTAGCAGATTTCAATAAGGTATTTCAAGTTGATTGTGATGCTAGTGAAAATGTAATTGGAGCAGTGTTAAGTCAAGAGGGTAGATTAGTAGTATATTTCAGTGAGAAGTTGAATGATGCAAGGAGAAGATATTCAGTTTATAATCAAGAGTTCTATGCCATAATTCAAGCCTTGAAGAAGTGGAGACATTATTTGTTGCCTAAGGAGTTTGTGTTATATACAGATCATCAAGCTTTGCAATATTTGAATAGTTAAGGTAAGTTGAATTAGAGACATATGAGATGGGTAGAGTTCATGCAGAGTTATACTTTTGTGTTGAAGCATAGGAGTGGAAAATCAAATAAAGTTGTTGATGCCTTGAGTAGAAGAAGAAATTTGTTAATAGAAATGAGAGTTGAAGTGTTGGGTTTTGATGAATTGAAGAACATGTATGAGGGAGACACTGATTTTGCAGAACCTTGGAAAGCATGTAAGGAACCTATTGTAGCATATAGAAATAAATGGTTGGATTATTTCATTCAAGAAGACATGTTGTTCAAAGGAAGTCGATTGTGCATACCTAGCAGTTCAATGAGAGACAACCTGATCAAGGAGAAGCATAGTGGTGGATTGGAAGGACACTTTGGCATTGATAAGACAGTAGCTTTGGTAAGTGAAAATTACTTTTGGCCTCAGATTCATAAGGATGTTCAGAGATTTGTGCAAAGTTGTAGAGTTTGTCAAGTTGCAAAAGGGAATAATCAGAACACTGGATTGTATAAACCTTTGACAGTACCAAAGAGACCTTGGGAAGACATAAGCATGGATTTTTAATGGGATTACCTAAGACACATAGAGGACATGATTCAATATTTGTAGTGGTTGACAGATTTTCAAATATGGCTCATTTCATACCTTGCAAAAAGACAACTGATGCAATGCATGTAGCTAACCTATTTTTCAAGGAGATTGTGAGATTGCATGGATTACCTACGAGTATAGTTTCATACAGAGATACAAAGTTTGTTGGATACTTTTGGCGGACACTTTGGAAGAAGATGAAGATAGATTTGAAGTTTAGTTCAACTTTTCATCCACAGATAGATGGACAGACAGAGGTAGTGAATAGGAGTTTGGGAAACTTGTTGAGATGTTTGGTTGGAGAGAAGATAGGAAGTTGGGATTTGATTCTTTCACAAGCCAAGTTTGCATACAATAATTCATTCAATAGAAGTACCAAAAGAACACCTTTTGAGATTGTCACCAGAGTAAACCCTAGAGGAGTGGCCGAATTGAGAGATATCAGCATGTAAGAAAAGTGGAGTGCAGAAGCAGAAGAATTTGTAGATCATATGAAAACAATGCATAATCAAGTGAAGAAGCATTTGGAGAACATGGATATTAAGTACAAAGAGAAGGCAGATGAGAAGAGAAGACAAATAATTTGAAGAAGAAGATGAAGTAATGGTGTATTTGAGAAAAGAAAGATTTCCAGTTGGGACATATAACAAGTTGAAGATGAAGAAGTTTGCACCTTGTAAGATACTTAGGAAATTTGATTCAAGAAATGCATATGAAGTGGCATTACCGGAGACATTGGGTATTTCACCTATTTCAACATTGCAGACCTTTACCAATATCATGAAGTAGAGTTTAATGATAGCATGGAAGAAGACTTGAAGAAACAGTTACCATAGCAAGCACCAGAACAAATTGAAGGCATTTTGGATAATAGAGTTGGACGCAGCACCAGAGGAAAACAATACAAAGAATATCTTGTGAAGTGGAAAGGCAGACTAGAAGAGGATTCATCATGGATTTCTTAGGATGAGGTGGACCGTCTTGGTTCTCCCCTAGCCCCAACAAAGTGAGGGACTCACTTTTTCAATAACCCCAGATGTCTGATGAAGGAGCATCCCTAGTTCAAGAGTAATCTTACATCAACCAAAAACATTTGCATTTGCATTTTAGTTTGTTTGCATTTCAGTTCTTTCATTTCCTAGTTCAGTTAGGCAGTTCAATCAGAAGCATCTCAACTTGTGGTCTGGTTTCAGGACTTCACACCTTGTGGATTTGGACTTAGCATCTCAATTCATTCATCTACAGCATACCAAGAATTCAGAGCATTTGGATCAGTTACTGGAAAGTTATCGCTATTAGAAGATCCTCTATTTTCTCAGTGCAAAGTTCGCTGACAGTCATGAGTAATTAGTTGAAGGAGAAGGATTGGGAGCATTGGCTGACTTGTGGATCCTTGTGATTCATTCTACAATGTTCCTTGGTTTGTGGCTGACCTTCCTCATAGGTCCGCACTTCATTGTATCTGTTGGATAAGGATTTTCAAGCTGATAGGTCTGACCTATCCAAGAACACACGTTACACCTCTTCATCAAGATTCCAGATCCCTTATGGCCGATGTAGAGGAATCTATTGGTTCAAAAATGATATATATTGATGTAATAGATCCTTAGGAAAGAAGCTATTCACATTAGAAAGATCTATAGTTTAGTTTTGTGTGAAGCAACTTCAAAGCTTTATCTTGCACATGTATATAATCAGGCATGTGAGCCAAATTGTAAGCCCACACATTGCCGACAAGATTGTATTTGGATTCTTTGATATATTGAATGACCAAATCTATATTTATTCTATATTCTTGTGTTTTTTCCATTGTGTTTACTCTTGTTGTACGGTCTAGACAGTTCATTCTGTGAACCCTCCTACCGTGACTACACCAAAGCTCCAGAAAGTGCTACCAAGACACCAAGGTATGTAAAACTTAATCATTCTGAAGATCAAATTATAGGAGATAAAAGTAAAGGAATCCTGACCAGAAGAAGAGCTACAGAAGAATAAGTAAATTTCTATTTGATTTCCAAGATTGAACCTAAGACTATGAATGAAGATTTTAATGATGAGAATTGGGTAAAGGATATGAAAGAAGAATTGATGCAGATAGAGAAGAATCAGACCTGAGATCTTGTTCCCAAACTAATAGACAAAAATGTAATTGGTACCAAGTGGGTTTTCAGAAACAAAATGAATGAGAATGGTGAAGTAGTAAGAAACAAAGCAAGGTTGGTATGCACAAGTTGAAGGAATATATTTTGAGGAAACATTTGCACCAGTGGCAAGGATTGAAGCTATAAGAATGTTTCTAGTATTTGCAGCCTACAAAAAATTTAAGGTATATCAGATGGATGTAAAGTCTGCATTCTTGAATGGAGAGTTGGAAGAAGAAGTCTATATTGAATGACCAGAAGGATTCCAATCATCAGATCAGGGTGACATGGCATGTAGATTGAAGAAGGCTTTGTATGGATTAAAACAAGCCCCCAGGGCATGGTATGCATGGTTGGATAGGTATCTGATAAAGATAGGGTTCAGTTAAGGTACTACAGATATCAACCTCTACTTCAAGATCAATGATGAACAAATCCTAATTGTGGCATTCTTTGTTGATTACATTATCTTTGGAGGCAATGAAGGTATGTGCACAATTTTTAGCAGAGAAATACAAAGTGAATTTGAAATGTCCATGTTTGGTGAGATGAATTTCTTTTTGGGTCTACAAATAAATCAATCAGATATAGGTATCTTCATTTCTCAGTCTAAGTATGTGAAAGAATTTCTAAGGAAGTTTGGGATGGAAGACTCTAAGTTGGTAAATACTCCCATGATAACTGGTTGTAAGTTGAGAAAAAATAATGATTCACCTATGCTAGATCAGAAAAGTTATAGATCTATGATTGGAGGATTACTTTATTTGACTCAAACTAGACCTGACATAATGCATGCAGTTTGTCTTGTGGTGAGATTTCAAGTAGAGCCAAAGGAGTCACATGAGATGGCAATCAAGAGAATTCTGGGATATTTGAAAGGCACAATTGATTATGGTTTGTGGTATCTAAAAGACAATGATTTCACTCTCAATGTATACACTGATGCAGATTGGGCCAAAGATGTGGATGACAGGAAAAGTACAAGTGGAGGTGCATTCTTTTTGGGAAAAAGGTTGGTATCTTGGTTGAGCAAGAAACATGATTCAATATCCCTATCTACTGTAAAAGCAGAATACATTGCAACAACATGTAGTTGCACTCATGTATTATGGATGAAGTAGACTTTGAAGGACATCAAAATTATGTATGAAGATCCAATTTCAATATTTTGTGACAATACAAGTGCCATAAACATATCAAAGAATCCAATAATACATTCAAGGACAAAGCACATATCCATAAGATATCACTTTCTAAGGGAAAAAGTGAGAGAGAATGAAGTTAATTTGGAATATGTATCTACAAAAGATCAAATTGTAGACATTTTCACCAAACGTCTACCTAAGGATACCTTTGAGTATCTCGGAGAAATGTTAGGGGTTACTACCCCTCCTTCTCTAAACTAAGATGCACAAAAGTGCATAAGTCTGGTGGTGCTTCTTCATATCCGGATTGATGCTTTTAGAGCTACTTCTTAGAGGGAGTAGTCAGAGAGTTCAGAAGAGAAATTGAATCAAAGAAAAAGAGTGCAAATATGTGCCCTTTGCCATTGATGTCAAATGGGGAGAGAAGTCATGTGAAAAAATTAGAAAGAAAGAGTGCAAATGTGTAAAAAGATAGGGGAGAATCTTGGTTAGAAAGAAAAAGTGTAGATGTGTAAAGAGATAGGGGGAGAATCATGTCTTGATGGATGTTGTAGTTTTTCACATCATATGTTACCATCAATGACAAAGGGGGAGATTGTTGCAAGTATGTGCCTAATCGGTGTTGTCATTGATGTCAACATATCCTTGTTGTCATTGGTTTCAACTATGTCCTATTCCCTTACTTCTTTAGAAGTTTTGTATGTTGAGGATATTGAGAGAATTGGCCCTTCCTGAAGAAACAAGTGAGTTATAGTGAAGTGTAGTATAGATAGTGAGTTGTATGCTGAAGTATAGTCTGATAGATTGCTTTGCATTTCTCGCTAGTTGAATATCTTGGTTTGTATATTGGAAGTTATTTAAAGTGATGTCTAAAGATGCTAAATCTTGAGTTTGACCCTTTGGTGTGTAGAATTAAGAGAGTTGCATTCACTAGAGTAAAACTTGTTTTCTTTGATTATTCTCTAGTGACAGGGATAAAGTATTTTGCTCTATGGTTCTAGAGGGAAGTCTGGGATGATGATAAGTGCCTACAAGTGTAGTGGTTCATGTTTTGGTGGTTTGCAAGCTATCTTTCTTTTATGTTAGTTGAAGACAGTGAAGTTCAAGTGTTCCAATGAGAAGATTCCTATGGCTAAAGTGGTTAAGGTCCATGCAGTTTCTCCTAATGATTATAACATGTTTGTGGATGTCTTTTAATCATGTTCTTATCTTGACATTAGTCCACATTAAGGAATTGAGATCATGTTTGAAGATTGTTCCCAAATAATGTAGCATGTAACCAGTCTTAGCTGACTTGGTTAATTCTAGTAATTACAGAGATTCCTTGAAGATTGTGGAAGCATGTTGTGGTGTGGAAGATCATGTTTGAGTCACAGCTAAGGCGTGGCATGATCCAAATACATCTTTACTTCATTTCCTTTGCATAATGTTCTAATAGGTCAGGACCTATTTTGTAAATGTTTGTAATGCCAACCTTAGAGATTATTCCAATGGTTGATGATTGTAATGCCAATCTTGATGATCATTCCAAGGTTGATGAAGTGTATAAATACTTGTAATTGAGTTGTAGAAAAGGTGTCCTTGTGTGAAAATGGGAAGATAAGGAAAAGGGTAAGGAGATAATGCAAAGCAGAGTAGAGGAACTATTGTACTTCAATGTACTAATCTCATACATGAAGAAGATGGTGACTTTGGCAGTGAGCTACCAGTAGGGTTTAATATCCCTTAGGGTTTAACAACCATTATTGTAATCTTTCTAGGTTTAGGGTTGAGGCAGTGAGCCTACTAGACCAAGTTGTACTTCATGGCAGTGAGCCAGTATGTTCTAGGCTTGTGGAGTGACCAAGCTTGAACATCATTTTTCAAAGATTGTAATATATTTTGAGAGCTAATCCTCTCCGTGGTTTTTCCCCACCTTGGGGTTTTCCACATAAAAATCTAGTGTCTTTTGTGTATAATGTTGCATCTGTGTTTAAGTTTATGATTTCATGCATTCATTGTTAAATCATAATAATTGTGGATAAGTGATTAATGTGCAAGTGAAGAAGTGTTTAATTTTTTGTGACAACTGATTCACCCTCCCCCCTTCTCAGTTGTCTGGTGCATTTCAACAAGCCTCTACCTAAATATACCTTTGAGTATCTCAGAGAAAAGTTAGGGGTCATTACCCCTCCTATCTTGAACTAAGATGCATAGGAATGCATCAATCTAGTGGAGATCAAGTGTCATTCTTTGATTTGGATTGATGTTTTGAAGGCTACCTCTCAGGGGGAGTAGCTAGTTGTATTGATAACAATTTGGTTGGATTAGAAAAGAAAAATGCAATTATGTGCCCTTTGGCATTGACATCAAAGGGGGAGAGAAACCATGTGAAAAACTTAGGGGGAGAAAGAATGCAGATGCGTAAAGAGAAAGGGGGAGAATCTTGTCTTGATGGTCATTAAGTTTTTCACATCATATGTTTCCATGAATGACAAAGGGGGAGATTGTTGCAAGTATGTACCTAATCAGTGTTGTCATTGATGTCAACATATCAATGTTGTCATTAGTGTCAACTATGCTCCTACTTTGTTGAGGATATTAAAAAAATTAGCCCCTCCGATGATAACAATGTGTTGCAGTAGAAATAATGCATTACATGCAAAAGAACAGTCTGGAAGAATGCTCTACATTCTCTATAGAACAAATATATTTGCCTGTGAATTGGAAGTTATTTAGAAACCTGTCTAAAGATGTTATATTCTGAGTTTGAGCCTTCGATATGAAGAGTTGAGTGAGTTATGTTCACCAGAGTGAAAACAAATTTTTCTGTGTTTGGTGGTGATAGGGAGAAAGTATTTTTCTCTGCATTCCTCTGCATTAAAGTATTTTAGTCTATGGTTCTAGAAGTATGTCTATGATGATGGTAAGTGCCTTCAACTACAATGGTTCATGATTTGGTGGTTTGCAAGCTATCTTTTACTTATGATAGTGGTGGACAGTGTTGTTCTTGTGCTTCAGTTTGAAGAATCTTACTGATTGAGTGGGTAGAGATCATGTGTTTGTTCCTATTGATTATAATGTGCTTGTGGATGTCTTTTGATCATGTTCCTACATTTAGTTTGGTCTACAAGGCGTAATTCAGATCGTGCATGAAGCATGTTCTTGAATACTTGTGTTAATATCAGTTTTGGCTGACCTAGTTGAATCCATCATATGCAGAGATGCATCAAAGATTGTGATAATGTGTTGTAGCATGGAAGATTGTGTTTGAGTCCTAGCTAAGGCATGGTGTGATTTGCATACATTCTTAGATCTTTTCCTTAGCTAAATTTATATTAGGTCCAGACCTATTTTATGTATGTTTGTAATGCCGACCTTGGAGATTGTTCCAACGGTTGATGATTGTAATGCCGAACTTGATGATCATTCCAAGGTTGATGAAGTGTATAAATATTTGTAATTGAGTTGTGAAAATGTATGATCAATGTGAAAATGTGAAGATAGAAGTGAAGTAAAGTAGCAGAGCAGAGCAGAAGTGTTTGTGCTTCAATGGAACTAAACCCTGGCATGGAGTAGATGTTATCTCAGTTCAACCTTTTGGTAGTGACCCTCCCTTTGGCAATGAGCTTTTCTTTGATAGTGAGCCACCCTTAGGTAGTGAGCCTTTCTTTGCAGTGAGCATTTTGGGTAGTGAGCCCTGTAGGCAGTGAGCCTCTAGTTTTAAATACTGTTATAACTTATATATTTTTGTGGGCTAACACCCACTGTGGTTTTACCCTTTTAGGGTTTTCCACGTAAAAATATAGTGTCTCTTATGTTGTTTATACTTTTGTGTTTTGATGATTTCATGGTTATATCTGAATATAACTAATTGATAAGTTGATGATCATATTTGCTTAAAAGTTTTAGGACAACTGATTCACCCAGCCCTCTCAGTTGTCTGGTACAGTTCAACACAAAGCACTTTCCATTGAAAGATTGAGTATTCCTTACATTGTTGAACCCTTTCCTAATTTGACTTCTACATTCATTTTCTCTATGACCAATTCTCATGCAATTGAAGCACTAAATAGAGAATGGTGGAACATTTTGATTCATTCTACTCCTACACTGAGTAGCCTTATGACCAAACTTATTGTAATTAAGACAATAACCATTGAAAGATGGGTACCTTTGAGCATTTGGTTGTCTGAATGGAGGTCTTCTAGGTCTGTTTCTTTGATTATGGACCTGGTTGACTTGATTCCCTTCATCTTAATGTTAACTTGTCCTGATTTAGAACTTTTTCCTTTCTCAAAACCTAAACCTTGCTTATCATCTAGATTTTTCTAAGTCTCAATCAACTCATCAATCTTTTCAAAACTTATTTTGAACTTTTCTTTGTAACTATTAGCTACTTCCAAATCATACTTTTAGAAGCACAACATCTTTAGCCAACTTTTCACATTCTTCAAACATGTCTTTCAGAACTTGATTCAAATGCTCCTTAGCCTTATCTTTTTCTTCAATTAGCATTGATAAGCTATTCAAAGTTTCATTTGCTACTTTCAGTTGTTCACTTAGCTCTCTACTCATATTCTTTGATCTTTTAACTTGATCTCTTACCTTTAGGATGCATTCATCATCTTCCTTAAAATTTTCCTTCAAATCACTAATATCAGCTTCATACTTATCAAGATCTTCAAGAGAAGTTTTTAGTTCTTGATTACTGACATATGTGCAATTATCCATTGTGACACTGCCTAGAGCAGGATACCTTCTGGTTGCCATGAGTACACTTTCCCAGATCTTCCTTAAGCTATTAGGTTTCTTCCAAGGAACCTTGCTCTGATACCAATTGTTGAACACAAGGAATACTAGGAGGGGGGTGAATCAGTATTCTACATAGCCATTTTGTAACATGTTCTTTAATCCATTTACCAAATTCAATAACATGAAATCATAATAAACTTAAGAAGAGTAGAAACAAAGTCATAACACATAGACACAAGGATTTTTATGTGGAAAACCCAAAAAGGGAAAAAACACATTGAGTGTTATCTCACAATATATTATGATATCAAAACTAGATTACAAAAGGCTCACTACCTGACGACTCACTGCCCAAGGACTCACTATCCAAAAAAGTGCTCACTATAATAAGCTCACTAGCATATAGAAGAGAAGATAGAGAAAGGGTGGCTCATTGCCAAGAAAGGACTACTACAGATGCATCTACAAAATGTTGGATTATAGTCCCATTGAAGCTTAGTACAGTGATTCAAATCTTTTCATCTTTAACTACTCTACTTTTCTACCCTGCTCACATATGCTCTATTCTTTAGATTTCTAACCTCTTTCTGCACTCTTTGGATCACAAAAGAAGATTAAATTCACACACACATCTTATTCCATACCTTCAACATAGAATTCCATCAAGTACATATATATCCACAACATGATTTAACTTATAACTAGGTTGGCATGCCAAACATGAAGCATGTACACAAATATTATACCTTGTCAACTTGATCTTATGCACAAAAAATAATGCAAACTCATACAATCATTCAAGAGTCTTCATATAGGTCTAGAGCTATTATAGAACCACTTATATTGATGATCTAAATAATATACCTTTACCACACATTCATCTAACTATGTGTCAGCCTTATCTTAAAGTACACACTTAAACCTTATTGTCTGTCATATCACAACTTCTAGTGTAGACCACTTGGAACTTCAAAATTCACATCAAAGATTCATTAGACATCATGAATCATACCTTTAGAAATGCAGGTCATAATATTCTCATGTGGCAAATTGCGTACCTCTTGAATTACTGACTCTGTCACTATAAAACACTGACAATCTGAATGCCGATACTCATGAACTTGTAGATGATATTCTAGTGAACTTCATACCACAAATCTAGAATTAGATTCTCCTCATATCTATTTACAACACCTCCAAACTACAAATCGAGATAACCAATAGCGAAGGAATGTGGAGTGAATTACTCAAGTGTTCTACAATGTTTCTCACTGCATTCTGCTTACCAGACTTAGACAAATCATAATGTAACTTCTGGAGATTATCAAGACTTGAATGTTGGAAAATAATATCATCAAAGTATTGTGTACAACATACCATAGCCGCATAGAAAGATCTTCATCTGCATAGGCATACCATCCCAATCTTTGTCACTCACTCTGTATACTGTCCATGCTTAGTCATTCAGACTAAGTTAGTCTTTCAGACCACAATCCCTTTACCAAACTTGGTTGCTTCCATGTCATCCCTGTCTGCTACGATGCCTTGTTACCATCAATGACAACATACAACATTCTACCTTAACCATCAGAGCAGTGTCTCTTGACTTTGTTGTGAACATAATGGACTTAAAGGACATTTCAAAGCTTAGACCCTAACCCAAACTAGGTCCCAGGGCTTGGGCGCTCACGCCCTTGCCCTACCCTATTTTGGTAGGGTCCCAAATTTGAATGTTGGTTGGAGACCATTAAACGTTGTCTTTTGCCAACATCTTAAGTTTGAATTACAAGATTTATAGTGGGAATGTATATATAAGCATGTTTAGGACTTCATTTGTAAAATAGAAGATGACTAGAAGATGATTATGATATTTTGGCAAACTTATGACTTTAGAGCATTCAAGGCATTCATTGTAGCAGAGAAGATTTGTGTTGTTGTTGTGTCTATTACTGCAAATTTGGCTTCATCTTCTCATGTTATGAAAGATCTTCATCTACATGCGAGCTACACCTCTAAGGTGATATCTATTTGTATTTGAATCAATCATTTATCAATTCATTTTACCTCTATCATGTAAGGATAAACACTCTCTATCTAAAAATGGTGTTGGAAGGCTTGAATGTCATTCCAATGCTTGACTGAGGCAAGCTCATAAACACCACAACCCCTAACCCCTCTTCTTGTGACTGTAGGTGATAGGTGTCAGATCGTGAAGAGTGGAGTTGCAGAGGAGTGTTGTAGAGCATAAGGATCCTAGATCTAACGGAAAAGAATAGATAAGAGCACTATTAGGGCTTGGGCACTATTCCCTTTACCCTCTGGGTTTACAGAGCCTGAAATCTCTAGATCAGGAATAATCAGTAGCAAAAAAGGTCTAGAAACCCCTGATAAAAATCCTTCCTTGGGCTTGGGTGTGAGTCATGATGAGTGCCAAGTTGCACCCATGAAATACATCTTTTTACCTCTCTTTTTCTCCTTCTTGATTCCATCTTTCCTAATGTCTGCACCCGAATAGGCTAGCAAGATTGTTCTAGTTAATGATTAATTGAGATAAATTACTTAAAATCATAATTTCTGATTAAAGGACTAATGTGCATGGGTTTGATGGAAAAATGCAAAAAACTACTCTTTTTGAATCAACAGGTGTAGATGCTCAGAACGACAATTTTGTGCATCTCCAGAGGTAATCTTCAATGATCTCCGGAGACAATACCAGAATACCATAACACTAGAAGTTTTGAAGTAAAGAGAAAAGCCACAATGGGCAGGCGTCTAAAGCATCTCTGGAGCTGAACAAAAAGGTCACAATGGTATCTCTGGAGCTATAGACATATCTCCAGAGCTACAGAGAAGGACATATATCTCCAGTGCCTCCTGAGAGTAGGGCATATTTCTAGCATAAGCTGTCGATCAGGCACTCTCAGCAGTGATCATAATACCCCTCATTTCACTCAAATCATCACTTGAGTGGTGAAGGGTCATCTTTAGTTAACTGCTGGAGTTTTTATCTTTTTAAAGTTTTTGCATGAGTTACAGATAAAACTAATTCAATATCCATATTTTCAGGGCCTCGCTGTCCAAATGTATTAAGACTCAAACTTAGAATTATGAGTGGACTTTTGTTCCACTCAATCTACTTTTATTGCATGATTATTTTTCCATAGTTAGACAGCTAGTGTAATAAAGAGATGGATGTCATCTCATAGAAGAACTAGTAGATAAGATAAGTGATATGTCATCACTCATTTTATATAGATTGATAGAAACATCAGAAAGGATATACAATGATTGGATTATTCTGATTCTCGATAATCTCAGTTTTTCTCTAATATCAATATTTTTCATGAATGCAAAGTTAATGGAATTGGACTAGATTTAGTTGTGATCTTCTTCTTTTGTGTTGATTCCCTATTGTATCCTTTAGATCCAAGGGTGTGGAGCAAGGGCCCACTCTCACCACCAAGGCAGAAGGCTAGTACCACTGTTTTGTTACTTCAGATTTTGATGTGAAAAGTATTTACTGATTTTGATAGACAGATGCATGTTACTGTTTTTAAGATTGCTTTAAGTAACTTCCTATTTAATTCTGTTTTCAACATTCCTTAAATTCATTCAGTAAGTAGACAGATTAATCTCTTCAAATTGGTAGAAGTTATTAAGATTAGCTAGGAAAATTGGTAACTGTAGAATCCCTAATTGGAAATAGTTGAGGACACAACCCCTAGATTTTGACATCTGAAATATGATTAAATATTGAGGTACAACGACACCTTGTCATTTTTGGTGCCGTTGCTGGGGACATCTTGTGTTAATTAGGGAAACTTAGCTAAAATAGTTTTAGGATAGATCTATATGGTTAGAGCTAGAGATTCAAAAGGAAGATATATAAAACATACACCCCATCAACAAGCCATAGGGGAAAGCAGTGGGGTGGCACAAGATCTTGTTGAAGAGAGAAACCTAGAACCTACTTTAGAAGCTGTACCTCAAATCAATAATCCCTTAGATCCTCCAAATCTTCCACTTGCCAATTATATCCAGGAATCACAACAAAAGTTTCAAGTAGATCCTTTGATAGAACCTAATTTCCTAGAACCTCAGGGAGAAGAACCAGTACTAAACATGGACAATGATAATCATGAAGAAGAGGAAAATCAGGCTCCAAGAACCTTCTCATATCCTATTGTTTTGGCTGCTGGAGACAATGCTCCTATGAAGAATATCTCACCAACACACTTGCCAAATTTTAGAGGACTTTCTTCTAAGGATCCAGATCAGTTTTTGTTTGAATTCAAAGTAGTCTACCAAACTTATGATTATGGATCAAATAACCAAAAAACTCAAACTGTTCCCTTCAACCCTGAAAGATTCTACGATGAGATGGTTTATGGGTTTACCCCAGAATTCTATCCATTCTTGGGATCAGATGGAAACTAAATTTTTGGGAAAGTATGAAGATTACTGTAGATCTTGTAATAAAAATGAAGAATTGTTTAAAATTAGGCAGGGGGAGGAAGAGACCTTAGAGGACTATGTGGATAGGTTTAACTTCTCCTTGAGAAGGTATGGCAACCTAGTAGATCACTCCTTGGCCAGAACCCTATTTGTAAAAGGATTGGATAAATAATCAAAACAGGCACTGGTTCTAATGGGAAAAGGAAATATCAACAAAATGGATATACCTACTATAGAAGAACTCTACAGGAACTATTCTAGAACCCAAGATGGTGTAAGGTCATCAAAAACTTTTAAAGGGAATAATGAAATATGACAGTTAATGAAAGAGATTGCAAATCTAAAAATAGACAATTTAGTCCAATTAAATACCACATTGGATGGGATTCAAGCAAAAACTAGAACAACTGATCAAAATAGAACAATTGAACCACTCTCCATCTATTATCCTAGGTGTATAAACAAGCATCTGTTGAGAGAATGCCCTTTGGACAAATCAGAGATTTGTCAGATCTGTGATAGGGAACATCCTACCAGTCAATGTAGTCAACTTCCATCCTTGAAAAGGTTGAGTAAAAAGATTGTTGCAATAGAAGAGGAATTGAACTATGTGGGACAAAAACAAGCTGGGAATTTCCCTTATAATCAGTATCCAAACCAGCCTTCTTACATGGGTCCTTCTAATTGGGGAAATAATCAGTGGAATCCAACTTGGCATGGGCCTCAAAATAATCCTCCTTGGGGACAACAAGATTGGCCAAGTCAACATTGGCAAAACCAAAATTGGCAAAATCGGCCTTGGGGAAATCAACAATGGCCACCATAGTTTGGAACACAAAACATGCAACCTCAATGGGGTTCTCAACAGGGATATAATCAACAATACAAGGGACAACCTAGACATTTCCAACCTCAACAACAAGCTTTACTAACTGGACTCTCCAACACACAAGGTCAATCACAAAATGAACCAGTTAGCCAACCAACTTTGCCAGCTCAGCCTATACCAAACCCACGAAATAAATAGAGAGTAGCTGTTTACATGATAGAGCAAGAAAATATGGCTGGAATTAATGCTATATATTCAAATAATCTCTAGCTACGTTTTGGGAAAGCATTCCCAAGACCATCTCCTCCAACTATAGTTGAAGTAACCAATGATGAGGAACCTAAAAATTTGTCCACTCAACTCCCAGAGATAACTAACAAAAAAGTGCTAAAAGAATCATCCTTGGACAACTCCGGAGTTGCTCCTAAAAGACTGACTCTGGAGAACATTCCTAAACACAAATCTGACAACAACTCCGGAGATGCTCCAAAGATGGAAAAACTAGCACCATACACAGAACGGCTTAAACAATATGTTCCCTAGAAAATGATCTTACAAAAACAAGTCCAAACCAACCTAGAATCAGAACTTTTACAAGAAATCAAGCAACTAAACATCAAAATTCCTCTTCTCCAAGTAATCAGAGATGTACCAGAACTAAATTAGTTCATTAAACAGTATTGTATCAAAATGCAGGGTAGGAAGAAAAACTTTCCTTCCACAATACAGGTGGAAGGAAAAGTAGTAGATCTATTGATGGGAGAAATTCTCCTCCCAAAATATGGAGACCGTGCAAATCCTATCATACCTATTTTCATCTCAGGGGTAGAAATTTCAAATGTTTTGGTTGATTTGGGAGCAACAATTAATGTGATGACAGTTCACACAATGAACAAATTAGCTCTATTAGGTATCCAATCCACAAATACAATTCTTCAACTGGCTAAGTAGTCAGTAGCTGTTCCAAAAGGAGTAATTACTAATGTACCAGTTGTGATAGATTCATGGGAATTTCTAGTGGACTTCCTGATATTAGAACCTAGAAACTAGAGAAAAGCTTATCCACTGATTTTAGGAAGACCATGGCTAGCTACAACAACAGCATCTATTGATTGTTGAATTGGAGATATGGTCATTTCTAATGGGATAGATTTGAAGAAAATATCTTTGTATCCTCTAGCTAAACCATCAATACAATATGCAGGAAGAGTATGGGTGGATGAACCAGAGAACAATGACAACAGTGCTTCAGTAGCTATGGTAACCATCAAGGAACATCTGGGAGAGTTAGAAGAAGAAATATACTATGATACAATAGAAGACATTACTCATATCCTAATCAATAAGGATGTGATGGAGCTTGCCCAAGATTCTAGGAGAGAACTTCTTACTTCTTCTCATTGTACCCTCGCCAACATCATTCCTTGTGGGGAAACCTTTTACAGAGACTTAGCCACTTTCAACATGTTGCTTCCACATTCTTGTCCTCTCAATACCATGACTCCAATGTACAGATTAACTACATCTATGGATCAAATCACAAAATAGGTCATGATTTTACCAGGGAAAACACTTAATATCAATACTTAGTTAACAACAAATCAGGAAGAAAAACTTATCCAACTTCTAATTTCCCATTCAGAATCTTTTGCTTGGGAATACCAAGATATGAGAGAAATACCTCCTGAGATCTGTACCCATCATATATACATTGAGGATATTAAACCTGTAAGACAACCCCAGAGAAGATTGAATCCTGCTTTAAAGGATATTGTCAAAACTGAAATAGAAAAATTACTTCAAGCAGGGTTTATATATCCAATCTCAGACAGTCAATGGGTCTCACCCCTTGTCATAGTGCCTAAAAAGAATGGGAAATGGAGGGTGTGTATTGATTATAGAGAACTAAACAAGGCCACAAAAAAGGACTACTTTCCCTTAACATTCATTGACCAAGTACTAGACAACCTTACTGGGAGAAAGTATTTTTCTTTTCTAGATAGATTCAGTGGGTATAATCAAATTCAAGTAGCACCTAAAGATTAGGACAAAACCACCTTCACCTACTCTTGGGGAACTTTTGCTTACAAAGTTCTTCCCTTTGGACTATGCAATGCCCCAGCTACATTTCAAAGACTTGTTTTAGCTATTTTCATTGAACTAGATAATGAATGCATAGAGGTCTATATGGATGACTTTACTATGTATGGGGATAATTTTGAAGAAGCTCTCACAAACCTTGAGAAAGTACTAAAATACTGTGAGAAAAATCAATTATCCCTTAGCCATGAAAAGTGCTTTATGATGGTGGAGGAAGGAATTGTTTTGGGACACCACATTTCAGAAAAGGGGATCAAAGTGGATCAAAACAAGATAGAAGTGATCACACAGTTGCCTTCACCCAAAAATCAGATAGATGTTAGAAGTTTTTTAGGTCATGCAAGCTACTATAGGAGATTCATAGAAAATTTCAGCAGAATAGCTGCCTCCCTATTTACCCTGCTTAACAAAGATAGAATTTCTATGGACAGAGGACTGTCAATTAGCATTTGAAACCTTGAAAGAAAGGCTTACTGTCACACCAATTTTGAGAGGACCTAATTGGACTTTACCATTTCATATATAGACTGATGCTTCAAATGAGTCCATTGGGGCAGTTTTAGGACAAAAGAAGGAAGGAGAGAGTATGCATGCCATTTATTACATCAACAAAAACCTTACCTCTGCAAAAAGAAATTACACCACAACTGAAAAAGAATTCTTGATAGTCATCTATGCTATAAATAAATTCAGGCATTATATCACTAGATATAAAATATTTGTACACACTGATCATGCAGCCATCAAGTACCTAATGAATAAACTAGTAGTGGGTGCAAGGATCATCAGGTGGTTATTGCTATTGCAGGAATTTGATATTACCATAGTTGATAATCTATGTAAGTTTAATTTGGTTGCTAATTTTTTGTCAAGATTGCGTACAGGAGGAGAAAACCAACCAGTGGAGGACAAGTTCCTAGATGAACATCTTTTTACTATCTCCCCTACTATACCTTGGTTTGCTGACATAGCTAATCTTTTAGCTACAGGCTTGTATCCATCCCATTTTACCTCCAAACAAAAAAAAAATGTTTGGTTAATGAAAGTTTATCTTACAAATGGTTGAATGGTTTACTATTTAAATGTGGTCATGATTTCATTCTACGCAGGTGTTTAAAAGCTAATGAGATTTTTGATGTGTTGAGAGCATGTCATGATGAACCATTTGGTGGCCATTACTCCTTCCACTGGATAGTCCACAAGATCCTCAGAGCTGGTTACTACTGGCCATCTCTTCATAAAGATACAAAGAAGTATGTGCAACACTATGACCAGTGCCAAAGGATGGGACAACCAACCTTTACCCAGGAGATGTTACTGCATCCTCAAGTCATGATGGAACCATTTGAGAGTGGGGTTTACACTTTGTGGGACCAATTTCTCCACCATCATCCGACAAGGAGTACATTCTAGTATGCATAGACTATGTTACTAAATGGGCTGAAGTTCAAGCATTAAAATTTGCAAGAGAAGAAAAAGTTGCGGATTTCCTTTATAATAAGATTTTCTTAAGGTTTGGAGCCCCAAGATCAATAGTTTCAGACAGAGGACCTCAGTTTACTTCACAAGTAATCAAAGCATTCACAGATTTATATCAAGCCAAGCATAGAAAATCTTCACCTTACCATCCTCAAGTGAATGGGTAGGTAGAAGTCACTAATAGGGAACTTGAAAATATTCTGACAAGGACAATAGCAATGAACAGAAAAGATTGGGCTTACAATACCACTTGGAAGTCCATAACAAAGTTCTCACCATATGAATTGGTTTATGGGAAAAGCCTATTTTTTCTATAGAATTTGAACTCCAGACACTTAAAACTGTATTGGATATTGGTCTACCATTGTCAATAACTCAAAGAAATAGAATTCTTTAGCTCAATGAGTTGCATGAAATTAAGACAGAGGCCATTCAACAAATAGAACTGGTTCAGTATCAAAGGAAGCAATGGAATGACCAACACATCAAAAGGAGGACATTTCAGCAAGGTGATTGGGTTCTTCTTGATGATTCTAAATTCAAAGAGTTTAAGGGGAAATTGCAAACTCATTGGATGGGTCCTTCTCAAATAAATGAAGTTTTTGAAAATAGACCAGTATTATTGGAACCTATTGATGGAAGCACAGACACATTCTTAGTAAATGGTCACCGAATCAGACTCTCTAAAAGACTATCTACTAAAGAAGAGTTCCTTAATGATTTGTGTTTTGATAAAGGGGATACCTCCTCTGTCTCAGTGTTTGATTAAAAAAAATAGAAAAAAGAAAGGTTGGAAACCAGCAAATGGTGGCCTTCTAAAAAAAAGAGAAAGATGGAAAACTAGTAAATGGCTATCTTTCTCGACCAAGGGAGTTGAAAACTAGCAAATGGCAGTTCCCTTCTTCAGGACAGTTGAAAATAATCAAGCTACAGAGGTGATTAGGTGCTTCACAAACTAGGAGCACCTCTGGCACTCCATCAATAAAGAGTCATTTACAACAATGGGGGAGGGGACCCACCTCTCCAGGGAATAAAGTGGAAACATCACATGATGAGGTCATCATGACTCATCCTCTACTTGATCATAGGAATAAAATAAAATTAGCATGCATATCATTTGTAAGGGTATTTACAAAGATGACACTAACGTCACCCAAGGAACGTGGATTCTCGAACCACTCAGCGAAATGATTGCAGGTCGCATACTAATGGAGTAGTGGGTGTCATCTCAAGCCACCAAAAGCTGCTCATGTGCCACGATGTGTGCAGTCTCATAAAATGATGCAGCATCTTTGTCAAGTACATCATTCCTCATAATTAAAAATGATCCAAGTAATTCTATCTTAAATTAAGCATTAAATAGCAATTGTCTTGTCTTTCTATTTTTGGTTGCCGTTACTATGACACGTCCTCCTGCCATCATTTTCTTTTCCAAATTCACACATGCTGCCATTTGTACTGTACTGTCACCTTGCCTCCGGAGTGTCCTATCACTTTGTTGCATTTATGATTGCCTAGGTACTCTAACTAATATGCAAATCTTCCATAAGCCTAAGCTGAGAGACATAACAATCCTCATTAGAACTTCCAAAATACCCTGAAGAACAAAGTAAATTAAACAATCCTTTGGAGCCTATGGAGTTAAGAAGAAGGGACAAACTGCAAATAGAAAAGTGAGGAATTAAGCATAGAAGGTGGAACCAATTTAGCAATGGGGGTAAAGAAGAAGTCTGAACCAAAGAGTGTTGTGGGTCTATTGCAAGATGAAGCTACAACAAACATTCTAAGAACTACAGGATGGTTGGACTTTCTAGAAAAATTTGAAGGGTTTCAAGAAGATGTCATGGACGAATTCCTAAGAAATCTAAGGGATGATTAGACAGCTTTCATAGGAGTCCGAATCAATCTCTCCTCAGCCACTATCAGTCACATTTCTAGGCTGCCTGAACAAGGTGAGAGGTTTTATCACCTGAAAACCTTATATACTAATTTGATTAAGAATTTCTCTATTCAAGGTGAAACTGTTGATAACTGAGAGGGGGGGTGAATCAGTTATCCTTAATTCACTTTCAATTCAAACACTTAAATCCACTTTGTTAATCAATAGCATACCAATTAATCATTCATGAAAGCATAAGACATAAACACCAGAGCAGATACACATGAAACACCAAGATTTTGACGTGGAAAACCTAGTTAAGGGAAAAACCACGAGGTGATTAACCCAAGGATTATTCTCTGTTAGAAGAATAAGAAAAATGGATGGCACATGCCAATTAGGGCTCACTACCTGAGCACACTGCTTACAAGGAGGCCCACTACCTACAAGAGACACACTGTCTACAAGATAACAATTATTACGAAATTGAACTAGAGATTGACATCTTTACCATGTCTGGATCAGTTCCATTTAAGCCCAAAAACTCTTGCTCTGCTTTTCACACTTCCCTTCACTATATCACTCTCATCACCAAAAGACTCACTTCAAAATGAATTCACAAACCCTTATTTATACAAGGCATCGACTTAGGAACAATCATCTATGTCGGAAAACACCCACAAAATCATTTGCAAGATGTGTAATACATCCAGTCGGCCTTTCTCAGGAAGAACACCAACAACCAGTGATCTTTACATCAAATCCAAACTCTAACTTCAATGCGGACTACCAATAAGAATTGTACACAATCCAAGGATCACCAAAACCTTTCCTAAGTCATCAAGAACATCCGCACTTTATCAGCTTACTAGAATTCTTCTCTTATTCATCTGGAACTTCAAGAACACAGTCTGTCACCACTGTCATAATGCAAAAGGTTCTTCCAGACCTCCAAACAATACACAAATCAAGTTGTCACTTCACACTGACTTCTTCAACACTCCCTCCAATCCACAGAATGAGAGAATGTAATTCCAGAGCTCACCAGACCAATCTATGACACTCTGTCACCATTAAACGCCTGCCGGAACCAGTTCTACTTGAGTGAACATAACTTCTTCAGATCTTTATGCAGACCTCTAAAATCTTAACTGGAACATATCAAGACTCATATCTACAAACCCTTTAATCTGTATCCTCTGATTCTCAACCTATTGAGTACTTTTGCCTTCTTCTCATCACTATTCTTCACTATTCCTGATTGAGACTAATTTTTCCAATATCCTCAGCACACATCTCATCCAAACCTTATCAATGCAATATGAGTATGTTGACATCAATAAAAACACTGGTTAACCTCATACTTGCAACAATCTCCCCCTTTGTCATTGATGGCAACATATGATGTGAAAAACTATCAAGACAAGAATTTCTCCTTACTGTCACAACTCCCCCTATCAACAACAACTATTCACATGTCTTCTCTTCCTTTATTTCTCCCCCTTTGATCATCAACCACTTGTTTTTCACATGTCTTCTCTCCCCCTTTCACATCAATGGCAAAGGGCTCATACTTGCACTTCTAACACATCAGAATCATACCAGCTGCTCCCCCTTAGTAGCAGCTCCCCATCATCAATCCGGATCACAAGATATGACTATGATATCCACCAGACTGATGCACATCAGTGCATCCTAGTTCATCACCGGAGGGGCCATGACCCCTAACTTCTCCCTGAGATATTCAAAAGAGTCCTTGGGAAGAGGTTTAGTAAAAATATCTGCAAGCTGATCCTTGGAGGGCACATACTCCAATCTGACTTCACCCTTGTTCACTTGTTCTTTCAAAAAGTGAAATTTGATAGATATATGCTTGGTCTTAGAATGCAATACCAGATTCTTAGAAATATTTATTGCACTTGAATTATCACAAAAAATTGTGATAGGCTCCTCATATTCTACTTGAATATCTCTTAGCATTTGCTTCATCCACAAAAGTTGAGTGCAACTACCTGCTGCTGCAATGTATTCTGCTTCTGTTGTAGACAGGGATATTGCTTCTTGTTTCTTGCTTAGCCAAGAAACCAACCTTTTTCCCAAAAAGAATGCTCCTCCACTTGTACTCTTCCTATCATCCACATCTCCTACCCAATCTGCATCTGTATATGCATGAAGAGAAAAGTCATGATCTCTAGGATACCATAGGCCATACTCAACTGTTCCTTTCAAGTACCTAAAAATTCTTTTGATTGCCATGACATGAGATTCTCTTGGATCAGCCTGGAATCTCGCCACAAGACCAACAGCCTGCATTATATATGGTCTAGTCTGAGTGAGATACAGTAATCCACCAATCATTGATCTATACTTTGTTTGATCTGTCTTAGGAGAGTCATCATCTTTGCTCAATTTACATCCGGTACCATAGGAGTGTTCATTGGCTTTGAATCTTCCATTCCAAATTTCTTCAATAGTTCTTTCACATACTTGGTCTAAGAGATAAAGATTCTTTTATCTGTCTGAGTAATTTGTAGACCCAAGAAGAAATTCATTTCACCAAGCATTGACATTTCAAACTCACTTTTCATTTGGTTTGCAAAGGTTTTACACATACTATCTTTTCCTCCAAAGATGATATCATCAACAAATACTTCAACAATTAAGATGTTTTCATGATCAATTTGGAAATATAGGTTACTATCAGTAGTACCTTTGTTGAAACCAATCTTCAAAAGATGTTTGTCCAGCCTCTCATACCATGCTCTTGGGGCTTGCTTTAGACCATAGAGTGCCTTCTTTAATTTGCAGACCATATCACCATGCTCAGATAACTAAAATCCATCCGGTTGTTCAATGTACACCTCTTCTTCTAGGTCACCATTTAGGAAAGAAGATTTGACATCCATCTGATACACTTTAAAATCTTTGAAGGCAGTAAATGCAAGAAATAATCTAACTGCTTCAATTCTTGCCACTAGAGCAAAGGTTTCCTCAAAATCAATCCCTTCTATTTGAGAGTAGCCTTTGCAGACTAATCTGGCCTTATTTCTAATTACTTCACCAACTTCATTTAGTTTGTTCTGGAAGACCCATTTGGTTCCAATCACATTCTTGTTGCTAGGTCTAGAAACAAGATCCCAAGTATGATTTTTCTCAATTTGCATTAATTCTTCTTCCATTGCTTTTGTCCAATTTTCATCATTGCATGCTTCATTTATTGTCTTAGGTTCAATCTTTGAAATTAGACAACATTCATCTAAATTTTGAGAAACATTCCTTCTAGTTTACACACCTTTGGGTTTGTCACCTATGATCTGATCTTCAGAGTCGTTCAGTCTTACATACCTTGGAACTTTGGGAGTTTCTTGCACTTCTACTTCATGATCATACTCAATCAGACCTGTCTCTTCTTCTTGATTTACCGGATCAGTTTGAATCTGACTTTCAGGAGAGGATGGAGCACCTTGAACCAGAACATCATTCTGATCATCTTCATCATACTCATAAAATCTTGAGGGCTTCTCAATACCTTCATCAACCTTCACATTTGTACTTTCTATCATCTTTCTTAGTCTCTTATTGTAACATCGGTATGCTTTGCTTTGAGTGGAGTAACCCAAGAAAATTCCTTCATCACTTCTAGCATCAAACTTTCCTAGATCTTCATCTCTTTTAATGTAACACTTGCTACCAAATACTCTGAAGTATCTCATAGTAGGAGTGATGCCAAACCAAAGTTCATAAGGAGTCTTACCGGTATTGCTTTTGATTTGATCTCGATTGAGAGTGTAGACTGCAGTGCTAACAACTTCTTTCCAAAACATCTAGGGAACATTTGCTTCCATCATCATTGTCCTAGATGCTTCCTAGATGGTCCGGTTCTTTCTCTCAACTACTCCATTCTGCTGTGGAGTCCTAGGAGCAGACAACTATCCCCTTATACCATGCTTCTCACAAAAGTCTATCAATTCACCAGATGTGAATTCACCACCTCTATCAGACCTTAGACATTTCAGTTTCAACCCGGTTTGATTCTCTACCATAGCCTTGAAGATTTTGAACTTCTCAAAAGCTTCTGATTTCTCTTTTAAAAAGGTAACCCACATCATCCAAGAATGGTCATTAATTAGTAACATGAAATATCTATCACCTTGCATACTCTTGATTCTTGTCGAACCACATAGATCAGTATGAACTAATTCCAATAATACGGTAGAGGACTAATCCTTGCTTTTGAATGAGACTCTGCTCTGTTTACCTAGCTGACATTCTTTGCACAAACTATTTGTAGGTTTTACCAACTTTGGAAGATCTCTTACAGCCTGAGTATTGCTTATCTTGATGATGTTATCAAAATTTACATGACACATCCTTCTATGCCATAACCAACTCTGATCAACTTGAACAAACAGACAACTTTTATTAGTACCAACTAGATGGAAGATATTACCTTTTGTTTGAGTACCAGATGCAATCTCAGTTCCAGAGCTTTCAAAGATCCTGCATCTTCCATTCTTGAACTGGAGATCATAGCCTTTGTCCACCAACTGACCAACACTAAGAAGATTGTGCTTCAATCCTTCAACATACAGTACATTACTGGTTTTGTTCTTTCCATCAAAATAGATAGTTCCCCTACCTCTGATTCTACCAGTAGAATTGTCACCAAACTTTACCATTCCTCCATCATACCTTTCCAAATCTAAGAACTTGTTCTTGTCACCTATCATATGGTGAGAGCATCCACTGTCAATAACCCAATCATCCTTTTCTTCAACTTGGGCAGCCAAAGCTCTTTCTACCACCTTATGATTGATAGATATTGGATCTTCTTCCTTGATGGCAATAAACACCCATTCATTTCCAGATTTGTCTCCTATCTCTGATTCATCATCTATTACTTCTTCATTATCAGCTTCTTCATGAACATAATAACAATTCTTTTGGAACCTTTGTCTGTTAGAGTTTGACCTTGTAGATCTTTCTGGACATCTTGATGCAAAGTGACCAATCTTATTGCAGTTGAAGCATATAAAAGGTAATTTTCCTTCATACTTACCGAATCCTCTTGGTAGTCTTTTTGCAATGAGGGCTTCAAGTTGGGTTGTTTCTACTTCTTCCTCTTCCATGTCTTTCCTTTCTTGATCATACCATGACAGCTTCCTTGAAGAGTTTTCTCCTGGATCAAATCTTTGTTTGCCTTTCACATAGGCACTAGCTTTGAATGCAGATTCAGTCTTGGGTGGATCATCTCCAAACTCGGTCATTTCAAATGCAGCCAATTTCCCAGCCAATTGGTCTCTTGTGATAGTTGTATGAGCTCTAAATTCATCAATGGCAGCAACCTTGATTTTGTAGGCAGCAGGAAGGGATCTGAGAATTTTGTAGACAATCTCATTTTCATCCAAAACTCCACCAACATTCCTAATTCTACACACCAGCTCATTTACTCTTGGCATAAAGGTAGTGATATTTTCATCATCTCTCATCTTCAATCTTTCAAATTTTCCTTTGAGACTCTGCAACCTTGCACTCTTAACAAACTCATCTCCTTCATGTAGAAGTTCCAATTTAATCTAGACCTCATAGGTAGTTGGTAGGTCAATAACATTTGAGAGCTCTGAGTTAGTTAATGCGCTTACAAGAGCTTCTTTGGTCCATAGATTGTTTTCAGCATCTCTGATTTCATTTAGAGTTGTTGGACCACCATGTGGAGGTGTATATGCTTTTGTGACCATGGACAAGTACGCCTTTCCCATTCACTCCAAGTGAAATTTCATGCGGCCTTTCCAAAGAGTGAAGTTGGTTCCATCAAACTTCAGACTATCCTTCTTGTATGATGACATCCTAGATCTCCTCAAGCGATTAAGCTCTTTTTAGAGGAACTTGGCTCTAATACCAATTGTTGATAACTGAGAGGGGGGGTGAATCAGTTATCCTTAATTCACTTTCAATTCAAACACTTAAATCCACTTTGTTAATCAATAGCATAGCAATTAATCATTCATGAAAGCATAAGACATAAACACCAAAGAAAATACACATGAAACACTAAGATTTTGACGTGGAAAACCCGGTTAAGGGAAAAACCACGGGGTGATTAACCCAAGGATTATTCTTTGTTAGAAGAATAAGAAAACTGGATGGTACATGCCAATTAGGGCTCACTGCCTGAGCACACTGCTCACAAGGAGGCCCACTGCCTACAAGAGACACATTATCTACAAGATAACAAGTATTACAAACTTGAACTGGAGATTGACATCTTTACTATGTCTGGATCAATTCCATTTAAGCCCAAAAACTCCTGCTCTGCCTTTCGCACTTCCCTTTGCTATATCACTCTCATCACCACAAGACTCACTTCAAAATGAATTCACAAACCCTTATTTATACAAGGCATTGACTTAGGAACAATCATCTAAGTTAGCAAACACCTACAAAATCATTCGTAAGATGTGTAATACATCCAGTCAGCCTGTCTCAGGAAGAACACCAATAACCGGTGCTCTTTACATCAAATCCAAACTCTAACTTTAATACAGACTGCCAATAAGAATTGTACATGATCCAAGGATCACCAAAACCTTTCCTGAGTCATCAAGAACATTTGCACTTTATCAGCTTACTGGAATTCTTCTCTTCTTCATCCGAAACTTCAAGAACACAGTCTGTCGCCACTGTCATAATGCAAAAGGTTCTTCTGGACCTCCAAACAATGCACAAATCAAGTTGTCACTTCACACTGACTTCTTCAACACTCCCTCCAATCCGCAGAATGAGAGAATGTAATTCCAGAGCTCACCGGACCAATCTGTGACACTCTGTCACCACTGAACGCCTATTGGAACCAGTTCTACTTGAGCTAACATAACTTCTTCAGATCTTTATATAGACCTCTAAAATCTTAACTGGAACATATCAAGAATCATATCTACAAACCCTTTAATCCGCATCCTCTAATTCTCAACCTATTGAGTACTTTTGCCTTCTTCTCATCACTGTTCTTCACTGTTCCTGATTGAGGCTAATTTTTTCAATATCCTCAGCGCACATCTCATCCAAACCTTATCAATGCAATATGAGTATGTTGACATCAATGACAACACTGGTTAACCTCATATTTGCAATAGAAACTGCAATACAACTGCATTCAAATAAAAATGAAGTAAAAGGAATTCTTAGGTTCACACTTTCAAACCCTTGGCAATCTGTTGCCACCTGGCTGATGAAATATTTCACTTGTGATGGTCAATTTTCTTTAGTTTTAGGACCAATAATGAAAATGTTGAGTTTTCTAAAATATGGGAATGGACACCTTGAATTTAACATAAATATTCCCAATTTCTTATATTCTTCCATCAGGGCAACTGTAGAAAGATATCAATAAAACAAGGGTCCTATGAAACATCATGGCCTCATCTTTCTAGTAGTTAAACACCACTTCCTGTCTCAGGCCAATGGGGAAGAATTATGGTAAAACTTCCTTGAACAAAATTCCTAGAACAGAGAACTAGAGAGGGCACAAGCAGGAGGTGAGGGTTCCCCTACTCACCAAGAAGAAGAAATAGAGCCTTCAACCTCCTCCATAGCTGTTCAAAGAGGAAAGAAGTCCTCAAAGGAGGCAACTTCATCTGTAGCCCCTGTTCCTGATAAAAAGAAGAAAGGAAAAGAAATTAGAGAGTCTGCTCCTGAACAAACCCCATATATGACTCGATCAGTTAGGAGAAAGATGACTCTAACTGAGGAATCTTTCCCTAAGGAATTAATAAGGGAGAGGTCAGGACAGAAAATAGAGAAAACCTGGGCTGAAAAACATCTCATGACTCAGATGAGATCCCTCTAGTTAGGAAGATAAAACAAAGAGAAGTTCCCCTAGTGCCATCTGTCCATCTGGGGTCAAGTCTAATTTTAGAACCATCACATTCTTTGTAGATAGAACACAGACAAACTCTTACTATTTCCTCAGATTCTAAGGATGAGAGACTTGCTCCGGAGGCACCTGCCCCACCTCTACTATGGAGAAGAAAAAGGAAAAGACAACTCTCATAGGCTAAGGAATATACTGCTCTCCTAGCTGAGGTACTCCTGGGTTTTAGAACATATGAGGATAAGGCTAGGCCTTCATCAGTGCCAGCAGAAGTAGAGGAACCCCAAGAGGACCCTCAGGATAGGCAGTCTGTAGAAAAAGATGAAACAGGGCAAATGGGTATAGTTGACAGTGCAGGGAAGATGGCCATGGAAAACCCTGATGATCAGCAAACAGCAACAGAAGCAGAAGTAGAAACTTCCCCTCACCCATCTGATCAAGAGGATGTTGAAATTTCAAAAGAATAGTAAATGTTAGAAGAAATTAAAAACCTAAAGAGACTACTCTGGGGGAAGAATCAGATTATTACTAACCTCAAGAAGGTCAGAATGGAGGTAGAAATGGAGAAAAAACAAGTCATTGAAAATCTACAAACAAAGCTCCAGAGCAAAAGCCAGATCATCTAGGAGAAAGAAGAAGAATTAGAGGCCCAGAAAATTGAAGCAGTCAAACTATTGAAAGAAAAGGAGATAGAGGCAGCACAGAGTGTTTCTGAGCTCACCATGGCTAGAGACAATAGCCTCATAATAATGGTAGCATTGATTGAGAAAATACATAGCGAGGATATACAGTTAACTTGGGCCAACAACAAACTAGATGATCAGGAGGAATATATTCATGAGTTGGCTAGCCCAAGGGTAACTAATGAGCAAGAAATACAAATAGATGCATATGTGGGTCCAATCCCCATTGACATTCCTAAGGCGCTGTTCCATTGGGAAAAGAAATGTAGAGAATATGAGGCTTCCAAGCCTATGCTGCAATTACAAAGGGCAGTCGCTGCCAAAACAAAAAGAATAGAAACTCTGGAAGGAAAATTGAAATGGCCTCCCTATCTTCATAAATTCTATCCTGTAGGCCTCCAAGTGCCAGCTATTCTATCTTCTTACAAGAAAGAGTCCTGCAGAGGAAATTCTCTTTAGTCCTGTCTGACCTGGTTGAGATTACAGAGACAGTAGAAGGATTCATGACAACATATACAAGGAGTAATGATGAAGACAAGAATTTCCTATGTGAATTATATCTACATGGTTTCTGTGTTAATGATATAACTTTCATTCTTAATTATTTTGTGGGGGAATGCCAGCTTAAAGCATTTATGTCCTTAATGAGGAATCATCAGATTTGGAATGAACGAATGGAAGATCATCTCAAGAAAGATATAGAAACAGATCTCTTCATCAGGAAGGAATGTCCCAATCCCAATGTTTTTAAGACCCAATTCAGGTCCTATATCTATCACCCTAAGAGTAAGAACAAAATTTTACTATTATACCTAAATGGTTAGCAAGAGTGCTCTATCGATGTTGGTCTTTTCATGAACAATTCAGCAAATCCAGTACTTGCCATAGCAAAGAAAAGATGGAGTGTTTTGACCTCAGAGTAGAAAATGAGAGAGGTGGTCACCCCTACAAACTTAAGATTATTTATGAGAAAAGAAAAGTTAATATCCAGAATGATGGATAAGCATAAGCAGGAATGGATAGGTGGACGGTTCAGGCCCCCTCTCATAATTGAGCCACTCCCTATCTGGGCTGAGCAGATGGAAGATGAGAAATTGCAGGACTAGTTGAAGCAGGTTGATTAATACAGAGGCAATGGTAATACCAACTGCACCACTTGGTCTACCTTTGCACAGGATTATAGCTTGACTGACAAGCTACTTCACTAGAATAAATTTAGATTGTGAGAAGCAGGAGGACCTGCCAAACCTTAGGTATGGGGGGATGATGAGTGCCAAGTTTCACCCATGAAATACATCTTTTTACCTCTCTTTTTCTCCTTCCTAATTCCATCTTTCCTAATGTCTGCACCTGAATAGGCTAGCAAGATCATTCTAGTTAATGATTAATTGAGATAAATTACTTAAGATCATTATTTCTGATTAAAGGACTAATGTGCATAGGATTGATGGAAAAATGCAGAAAACTTCTCTCTTTTTGAATCAATAGGTGTAGATGCTCAGAACAACAATTTTGTGCATCTCTGGAGGTAGTCTTCAATGATCTTTGGAGACAATACCAGAATACCATAACACCAAAGTTTTGAAGTAAATAGAAAAGCCTCTCCGGAGATGGGTGGGACTCTGGAGCATCTCCGGAGCTGAACAAAAAGGTCACAATGGTATCTCCAGAGCTATAGACATATCTCTGGAGCTGTAGACAGGGACATATATCTCTGGCGCCTCCTGAGACCAGGGCATATTTCCAACATAATTTGCCGATCAGGCACTCTCAGCAGTGATCATAATACCCCTCATTTCACTCAAATCATCACCTGTGTGGTGAAGGGTCATCTTTAGTTAACTGCTGGAATTTTTATCTTTTTAAATTTTTTGCATGAGTTACAGATAAAACTGATTCAATATCCATATTTTAAAGACCTCGCTGCTTAAATGTATTAAGACTCAAACTTAGAATTCTGAGTGGACTTCTATTCCACTCAATCTACTTTTATTGCATGATTATTTTTCCATAGTTAGACAACTAGTGTAATAAAGAGATGGATGTCATCTCATAGAAGAACTGGTAGATAAGATAAGTGATATGTCATCTCTCATTTTATATAGACTGATAGAAACAACATAAAGGATATACAATGATTGGATTATTCTAATTCTCGGTAATCTCAATTTTTCTCTGATATCAATATTTTTCATGAATGCAAAGTGAATGGAATTGGACCAGATTTAGTTGTGATCTTCTTCTTTTGTGTTGATTCCCTACTGTAGTCTTCATCCCCAAGGGTGTGGAGCAAGGGCCCACTCTCACCACTAGGGCAGAAGGCTAGTACCACTATTTTGTTACTTTAGATTTTGCTGTGAAAAGTATTTACTGATTTTGATAGATAGATGCATGTTACCTTTTTTAAGATTGCTTTAAGTAACTTCCTATTTAATTCTATTTTCAGCATTCCTTAAATTCATTTAGTAAGTAGACAAATTAATCTCTTCAAATTGGTAGAAGTTATTAAGATTAGCTAGGAAAACTGGTAACTGTAGAATCCCTAATTGCAGACAGCCGAGGACACAGCCCCTAGATTTTGACATCTAAAATATGATTAAATGATGAGGTACAATGACACCTTGTCAAGTCCCTTTGCCCCCAACTATTTAATACTTTGAAATATAGTATGTATCTGATCTTCATTTAGTACCTCTGTGTGTGAGCATTTGTCAAAATTCATCTGTTTGTTCACAATTTTGAATAATTAGGGTTTTGAGCATAATTGGGCTTAAATTAATACATTAATCATCAATTTCAAAATTTCCCTATCATTACAAGCGACAACCAACCTATAGCTGAATCCTCTTGGAAAATTTGTGATTTGACTTGGTTAAATGTCCTTAGATGTGTGTAGTGAAAGAAGGATCTAGTTATTAAACTATTCATCAATCCCTTTCCCCCCCTTTTTCTACATAGCATTTTGGTGAACCCATGTTATTATAGAATTTTCCACCTTGTTGAGTTTTGTACTTCAGATTTGTGTTCATTCATTTCATTGTCATCATATTACATTTGAAAATCTACATAAAAATTGAAAATTTTGAAAAAATCAAGTATCCTAGGCTGGTATTTTGACATAGTTTACATTATTTGCATTGCATTTCATTTAAATTATTAAATCTATAATACTTGCATCAGATATGATATAAATTACAGCAATACATCATTACATAATCATTTTCATTTCATTTTGATACTTTATTTGTTAGAATTTGCTTGAAATTGTGCATTTTTCATATAACCTAGTCTTTGCAATAGCTAGGGTTTGTGGTTAAAATCTTGTTTCAAATTTTACTGCTCTTTTAAACACTCTTTCAAATCTTATTTTGGACTGTAGTGTTGTTGCATTTTATGTATTTGCATCTTACTTTTGCATTTTAGAACATTTACATTGAAAAAATTAGGCATTTTAGGTCATAGATAAGCATAGTTTTGCATCTACTTCCTTGCATAGGTGTTGAAAATATTTTAAAATATGATCTTGCATTCATTTGAAAACATACATATATTGTTCATTTAAAAATTGCACATCATTTTTCACTTTTTCTTGAAAACTTGCATACTTCACATTACATTGCTTCTCATCGCAATAATAATGCTAGGGTTCCTCCTAGGCCTTATTTGAAAATAAAGACTCCCAAACTTGAAATAACATTCACACCTCATGATAAGAAAATAGGAGATATTGAAGGACCTCTCTATATTATAGTGAATGTAATGGAGGTTCCTATGCATGGAACACTTATATATCCTAATTGCATGACAAATGTAGCAACAGAAGAGTTCCTTTTCTCACATGAGTTGATACAAGAACCTTATGAACCTATAGATATAATGATTAAGACACATACTAGAGCCTTTATTCCTACTTTTGGGAAGATATCCTTATTGGTTAGGTATATGATAAACCCATGGAACAATTATTTGATGTCATCCCTTCATCTAACCTCTTCCACATAAAATTAGGACATCCATGGCTTAAGGCTATGAAGGTTGTCCCCTCAACAATTCACAAATGCATAAAATTTCTTTTACATGGACAAGTACCCACTATTCATTATAATCCATGGCAGCCTATAGTTACTCAAAAAGAACTTTACTCTTGATTACTTTTGGCCACGACCTGATAGAGAACCCAAGACACGAAGAGATCAACTTTTCTTAGCATATAGATGATACAAAGAAAAACTACTATCTAGAGTGGCTAGGCCTCCTATTCAAACAAGAGAAGAACAACCCACATTAGAAGAACTTCCTAGATCGAAACGTGAGGGACTCTATGTTGAGGTTCCTCCTCAGTCATCCTTACAAGGATCAAGAGGTACTCATGGAAAACAAAACACTTCATCAAAGAAAATTAGATTTGAACAAGTTTCCTCCTCCGAGATACAAAAACCTATGGAGAAACATGAGACTAATTTTGAAGACATAAGTAATAAAACAAAAAGGAATAGACAAGCAAGAGACAGGAGGAAGAGAAGACAAAGCTTTTGCCCAATGAAATACACCTCAACAAGAAAACATTCCACCTAACATTGACCTAAAAAAAAAAAAGTTAAAGAGAAAGAGATTAAGGATAATGAAAAACATTGGGCTATTGTACCTTATGTACCTCTTTACTCTAACATTTTAGATTTGGAAGATGATGATTTGCCTGTCGACAATCACTAGTTTGGTTCGGCAATAGGTAAGTATTTCTAACCTTGGTGGTCACCTATCTCATAGCAATATTTGCTCATTTATGTGACCTCCTCTCTTGTGTTATGTCCCCCTCCCTCGGTGATGTGTTATATGTTGTTTAGGCCTCCTTAGATGACCCTTGATACTCTTACAAGGTCGAGGATACCAGGAGACCGCCTCTGTTGTAACCATTCTTTTATTTGTATCATCATTCTTCTATCTTGCTTCTCCTCTATTTTATTGTTGTTGGTTGTGTCATAGGCGCATAGAGTTGCGGTTGATGACCTTGGGGCATCTTCCTACGTGATTGTTCCTAAGGCACTTGTTCTCCTCTCTCTCATTCTATTGTTTACCATCTGAACTAGTGATTCTACCTAGTTGGTGGATGATGAAAACAAACAATTAATTGATATGGACCGTGTGTCCCTTCAACAAGCAAAGAAAAAATGGGCCTAGTCCATATATGAAGATGGGATTGATTTATATATATCTGACGCTTGGCTAGTAAAATCACTCTCTGTGATATTTAGATGTTACATTATCGTTACTAACAAATCATAACAATACATCTGTTCCATGCACTTAGATTGTTTTGGTGTCTTGCCTTGTTGTTACATTTAGTTTTGAGATGCCTGCAATATAAGCCCAATGGCTATACTCGGATTCAAACCCATTTGTGTAGCCTTGGCTACTTTTTTTTCATGCATAGCTTTAATGTTTTGCTTAGATTAAGATGCATTTGTGGGAACATTTGGTGATTGTGAGCACATGTCACCTTTGGGGGCATAGGCTTTGTGAAAGCTCTTGTTCCCTTGTGTGTTTTCTCTCTAACTTAATATTCTTGATATCGGTACATGACATCAAACACCTTAAGGTGGGGGTATATAAGGTAAGTTGTCTGATGATTTTGGTACTAACGAAGCATGTTTGTAAGCCCTTTACAGAGGTGAGATGTTGTATCTCTAGCACGAGTGCACATCTTTATTCTATATCACAATCAAAAAGACCTCTACGGAGGCAGGATATCATGCATATCCTTTTATTCAAAAACCCTCTATGGATGCGGGGATGGTGTATCTCTTGATCTAGTGCACATCCTTTTATTTCAAAAGTCCTCCAGGTAGGTGGGGTTGGATCTGAGACTATCCTCCCTTGAGCAAGTCTTTTGTGGTTGTTGTGGCATAAGTCCAATCGTCAGGTGTGCCTATAGCATGTTTGAGATGGTGGGAACTTAGCGATAAGCTTCTTCCATTGCCTTGTTTGTCATGTTTAAGATGTATAGTATCTCTTTGACATACTATACGATGCTCATGTTTTTCATGTGTTTTCCCCTATGTGTAGTTTCAAGGGTGTGGCAAAATGCCCCTCCTACACTTAGGCTTTGTATGGCGTGTTTTCTCTCAAGCATAGTCTCAAGGGTGTGGAAAATTGCCCCTCCTATGCTTTGGGTTTTGTATGGCATGCTTTCTCCCAAGTGTAGTCTCAAGGGTGTGGCGAAATGCCCCTCCTACACTTTGGGATTTCTTTAGTGTGTCTTCTCCCTCATAAGTAGTCTCAAGGGTGTGGTGAAATTCCCCTCCTACATTTTGGGGTTGTATGTTGCATTTTTACTTTCCATGTATCTACATTCATATAAATGAAAATTAAAAATAAATATCACTGTATTCATCATGTTTTACGTGTCTTCAATACTATCTTCTCTATGTCTTGTATTCCTATTACTGTCTTCTCCATGTTTTGTGTGGGTATTACTATCTTCATTGTGTTTCATGTGTCTGTGATGTGTTTTCTCTAATGTGTACCTAAGACTGGGGGCTAGAAATAGTTCCTCAATCTTTGTATATGCATTAGCTTCAAGTACCCAGCATGTTTGTTGTGTTTTGACCGTACTTTAATGCATTTATGGGTCATAATATCATACATACATTAAAATGGGGGCTAAATGTTACGTCATAGTATAGCCCCCTAGGACTTTTACCTCCTAAGTTTAGCTCCCGAGTCCCTTGTTTTTCATCATGCATGTTAGAATTGAATCCTGAGACAAAATGCCCTGAAACCCATGTTAGAATGGACTTAAGGGCCATTGTAGAGCTTAGACCCTGACCCAAAATAGGTCCTAAGGTTTGGGAGCTCGTGTCTTGCCCTGGCCTATTTTGGTAGGGTCCCAAATTTGAATGTCGGTTGGAGATCGTTAAAAGGTGTCCGTTGCCGACATCTTAAGTTTGAATTACAAAATTTGTAGCGAGAATGCATATATAACCATGTTTAGGACTTCATTTGTAAAATAGACGATAACTAGAAAATGATTATGATATTTTGGTGAACTTATGATTTCAGAGCATTCAAGGCATTTAGTGTGGCAGAGCAGATTTGTGTTGTTGTTGTGTTTGTTATTGCAGATTTAGGTTCATCTTCTCATGTTATGAAAGATCTTCATCTACATGCATGCTACACCTCTGAGGTGATATCTATTTGTATTTGAATCAATCATTTATCAAAATTTTTTGCCTCTATCCTACAATGATATGCACTCTCTATCTAGCAATGGTGTTGGAAGACTTGAATGCCATTCTGGGGCTTGACCAAGGAAAGCTCCTAAACACCACAAACCCCAACCCCTCTTCATGTGATTGCAAGTGACAGGTGTCAAATCATGAAGAGTAGAGTTGCAAAGGAGTGTTATAGAGTGTAAGGATCCGATATCTGATGAAAAAGAGAAAAAAAGAGCACTATCAGGGCTTGGGCACTAGTCCCTTTGTGCTTCGGGTTTGTAGAGCCTAAAATATCTGGAACATGGATAATCAATAGCATAAAAGGTTTGGAAACCCTTGATAAAAATCCTACCTTGGGCTTGGGTATGAGTCCCTTTGCCCCTGACTATTCAAAATCTTGAACTTCAAAATTTGGTAAGTATCTGATCTTCATTTAGTATCTCTATGTGAGAGCATTTGTCAGAATTCATCTGTTTATTCATGATTTTGCATAATTAGGGTTTTGAGTAGAATTGGGCTTAAATTAACACATTAATCATCAATTTCATAATTTCCCTATCATTACAAGTGACAACCAACCTGTAGGTGAATCCTCTTGTAAAGGTTGTGATTCAACTTGGTTAAATGTCCTTGAATGTGTGTAGTGAAAAGAGGATCTAGTTAAACTATTCATTAATCCATTTTCCCCCTTTTTCTACATAACACTTCTTTATCCTTTATTCAAGAATATTATGTCTCTAGACTAGAGTACTATTGAAAGACAATGATTGTCTTAATGAGAAAAGAAAGATGTTGTTAGAGCAGGGTGAGAGCCTTGCATTGAAAAATCATAAGTCTATCTTGAAAACCATTACCATTGACTGTGCCAAAGGCACTAAGACTATCAAGGCACGTGTAATATGAAGAATGATACTCGACTGTAGAAGATATTTTACCTTCGGTGTAACCTTTGTGTAAGAAAGAATGATATGACTTCTTAATATTGATGGAGAATAACCAGTTAGTAATTTGATAATGTTGCATAGGCTACATTAAGTGCATGCCAAACCCTAATTATTGAGGAAGTAAACCCTTGACTGATATTTAATTTCCATATATGAAAGAAAATGATAATGAGTATGATAATTCATTTGTTTAAATGTATTTGAATATTATTTCTTTCTTTTTGGCAATGCTTCGTGGATGAAGCCTAGAGTATTAAGAAACCTTTTTGAACTCATTTGACTAAAGGTCTTTTTAATAATATGAACTTATTAGTACTATCGATTATGATGGTATGTGTTATAGTCAATGGAAATTAGATGTAAACCTTGAAACAAGGTAAACATAGAGAATTAGACTGGGGATGGTCATAAATACTGAAACCATGAACATGTAAACTTGTAAAAAGAAAGAATGGGAATAGAGTGATGTAGAGTCACAAATTCCCAGTTGCTTAGGCAACAAGATTATTAATGAATGCACTCCTAGAATTAGATTTAAAAGTTCAAGAGAGATGGACTAAGGGTAAATTGAACCCATATTTATTATGACCTTGAAGGTTCAAACTATGATCATTGTAGGATGAGACAACTTCTAAGTCGAGTCGAGGTGTGTGAACAATTGACTATGTTTATTGTGAAACATATATGTATATAAATATTTGGCCAAAGCAATGCATCTGTCTCTGCATGCATTAGTTGGTTCACTGTGCTCTAGATGGCATAATGCTTCCAGTAGTGTTATACATAGTTAGAATGGATCTATAGTTGTATGACCATGAAGTATTATGAAGGACACAACACTAGATACTTATATGGCAAACCTAATGGCTCTTTATATCTATTCCCTTCATGAAGGGTAGGGCCAGTTCCAGGAAGGAAGTTGTGTGGGAGACCACCAATTTGTGGTTGGAGGAAAAGCACATAGGTGATGCTCTCCTTCCCAAGCAAAAGACAAGCCAAGACTTATGAAGATAGATGTCAAAGTTCTGGATATAGGCCATTCTTTTATATGACTTGATAGTCAAACATTATGTGTAAAGTTATCAATGATGCTTTGGGAAAAACATTGTAAATGTATGGTGAAAGGAATTCACTATTATGTTATGTTTGGAATTGTTGTAAATTTCATTTTTAAAATATCTAGAAAAGATATGCATATTGATTTTGCTTATGATATAAATTATTACTTTACTTAACTATGATTATGCTAATCATGACCTTGTACTTAATGGTAATTAAGTTGGTTAATTTGGATATTGAGAATTGGTATGTTACATATGGTATTAGAGCTATCAGGTTCAATACATGGACCTATGAGCTCACTACATAACATTTTTCTCTAACATTAATGGTTGCTAATGTTTGGATGTTCTTATGCCAAAATGGTAAGAATAAGAATGACACTTAGAAAGAAGGTAACGAGAAATGGAGATTACCTTAAGGCTATGAGGGAGTGATCCTCAAGAATGAAACACCTTGAACAAATTGGTTGTTTGATAGGTGCATGGTTGGCTAATGATGAAACTATCACTAATGATATTAAACACATCAAGAAAGAGATGGAGAAAGTGGTTAGTGTTACTTCTTCTATCTCTAAAAATCAATCAGTGAAACCCTTTGCACATAAGGAACCAATATTGGAAATTGATCTTAAGAATCCTAATGTTACTTAGGAAGTTGCGGATGAGTACCCATGAGTATATCCACCTCCTAAAATTGATTTGATAAACTTCAAAGATGAGGATAAACTTGGGAAGATATCCCAATCTGATAACGACTTGCATTAGCAAGATGTAAAGAAATTTTTTTGTAACTATGGATGGATTATATGTAATCCATGGAATCTATAATGCATTTTGAAATTTTGGAAAATTTTCTTTCTTATTAAAGATTACATGAATGAGAATGGATTTCATTTATGAATGGATTTAATAGTATGAAAACAACTAATTGAATGATTAATCTGCAAACTTCAAGAGAAGTAGATTGTAGCACGGTTCAGACAAGAACCAATATGGGAGATAGCTAGGAAGAATGGCAACCTTCAGGCCACTCTAATTCTAAACTCGACTAGATCCTTGCTATGATCGAAGAGATGGGAGCAAGAATCAGAACTCTCAAGTAGGAGGTCAGGGGTTAGCATGGACCTTGGTGGGAATCCTATCATGGAGGTGATGATGAGGCACATCATGAGGACACCACCCAAAGTGAAAGAAGAGAGAATAACTCCATGACAAGACATGAAGAGGATAGAAGAAGCCACTTGGATTTGGAATTATCCTAAGATATGAAAAAGGTTACCCCTCCCAAGTTTAATGGGATGGTAAGTGGAGATGCCACGAAGGCATGGCTTACTGAAATGGAGAAATACTTTGAAATAAGAAACTATTATGAACTCACCAAAGTGGTATGGGGAGCATACTAGTTGGCAAGTGAAGCATCCACTTGGTGGATGAATATGAAAATGGAGTTAGGATTGAGATCCACGAGTCTAACCTAGGAAAGGTTTGTCAAACTCTTTATGCAAAGATGGTTGCCTCAGCTATATTTTGACCAAAAGCTTATAGATTTTCAAAATCTGAGACAGGGTGATTTAATTGTGAATGAGTATTGGGAAAAGTTCACTCACCCACTCAAGTATGTTTCACAATATCAATAGGAAGAAAGGTTTTGCATCCAAAAGTTTATTATGGGATTGAACGCCCAGATTGGGGGTGAAGTTGATGTGCATGGTCCCACATCAATGGATTATGTTTATGAAAAAGCTATTAAATCATAGGAACAAAAATTGAAATCCATGTCTTCTTATAGCGAAAGGAATCAAAAAAGGCACAATTGGTCCCAATCCTCCCAACCTTTTAAGAAAAAGGGTAAAAATTAGGAATTTTCAAAGAAAAATGATAAAGGGTCTAAGAACAAGAAAAATGAATCCAAGGGGGAAAGGAAAGGCAATAATAACTCCAAGAAAAATGGAGATAATTCTAGAAAGCCTCATGAAAGGTGAGGACCTGTGGGAGGATGTTATACATATGGCAGTGATCATTATGCCAACCAGTGTCCTAACAAGATGTAGGGAACTCAGCCATGAGGAGATCCTTTACCCTCTTAGCAGGTAGCATTCCAACAATGCATACATCTAGCCCTAGACAATAGGTAAGATGAATATCAAATCACTCCCATTGAAACTATAGTTATTTTATCTAGTTTTTGAATGTTAGTTTTGATAGATACTGGTGCAACAAAATGTTTTGCTTCCCCAAAAGTCTTAAGTAAAATTTATAGAAAAGTTGGATACATGGCAAATACTTGGTCAGTTGAATATACAAATGAGACCAAAGCTCAGGTAGAGAAATGCTTGTTTGAGGCTAAGGTTAAAATTCCAAGTTTTTCCACTTAAGTGAACCTTTATGTAGCCCCATTAGGCTCATATGATGTTATCCTTGGGATAAACTAGTTATGGAGACATCGAGCTACGGTGGATTGTTATGTCAAAATAATATAGTGTCTAGATGACCTCCAGTTCATAAAGTTTTTCTGTAAGGAAACCCTAGAGAGGTCAAACTAAGACAAATTTCTATCCTACAGATGAAAAGAGCCCAAAGGAAGGGATGTCAACTTTTTACTATTAAAATGGAGGAAATAAATGGCCTTAAGGAAACTAATTTCCATGATGATTTGATGTTTTATGAATCTCAAAAACTCTAAAGAGTTGAGAAGAGGGAGTCCATAGATGGTGCAGAAGCTCCCAGTTCTAGTCATTTTTTGGCAATTTCCTAGTTTGTTGTCATGTTATTTTATTTCCTCTAAGGCTTTGAAAGCCATTTTCATGAGTTTGTAATATAGACTTTTTCCATTTGGTCATCTAGTCCAATATAACCTTGATAAGGTCCATTTTAAATGCATTTTTCCTTAAGAAATATGTGGTTTCTTGAAATAATGTAACCTACAACATTTTCTCTACCTTGGAGGGTAGTTGTACGATTGGAGGAGGTGAAGTAACATTGGCCAAGCCTTCTATAGGCAAGAGAATGTATGCCATGCTAAAAATTAATGAAAGGAGAGAAGTTTTTGAAGGAAAAAATAGTCTTTTCTGCATTTTTATGAAGACAGTCGTACAGTACAACCTGGTATGGACAGTTCAGGAACTAAGACTTGGAAAATGTGTTAGGGTTTCAAAATAGCTTTCATTTGCATATAGTTAGAGCTCTTGACATTTTGTTGAAGGGAGAACCAATTCATTTTGCAAAAACTGTTTTGAAACCCTCCAAACTAGGGTTTTGTGTCAAAATGAGGAATTTCTCCTTTGTCCTCTGAAAGATCTCACCCATTTTCAGTAGGATGGAGGAAGGTAGGCTAGGTTTCATGTTTTTTATGGTTTTGCAGGTTGCATGCTTCTCTCCAAGGTATTTGGCATGATTCTATCTAGTCTATATAGTGACTAGTTAGCTATCAATGGTGGAAAATAGTGAACTTCAGAAAAATAGTCAAGCCCATGACCAAATGGAGGGTGTGTTTGATGTTTACGGATGAAGGTGGACTTGTGGAAATGCTTATTTGTTCCTGAGTGGCTACATTTGATGCATTTCCTTTACAAAGCCTTCAAATTAGGCCTATTTCTAAAAGAAGACAGCCTGCTATCTTTGCTTGCCTGTAGCAGAGTACGGACCTGCATGTAGGTGGATGGTTACATGTTCATATTGGGTATTGGAATATGCATTAAGTCTTGGTGATCATTTGGAGATTTGTCAAGTTATCCTATTGTTAACTAATTTCTAGGACTACAAGAAGGAGACCTTTCTTTAAGCACTGTCATAGGACAGTCATATGGTAAACTGCTGCTCACTATTTTGGAAGGTGCAAAACTTAGTTTTTGGGTCAGTGGCCTTGTGCTGGTCATGATCTTGATAACCATGTGCTGGGAGTAGTGTCAGGATCCTATTGGTAGAGGTATTTGGAGTTTGATTGTTGTCCTAGGAGTGGTATGTGTTTGCTGATTGGGTTGAGTAGAGACTCCCCAAAAGAGAGTTGAATAGCCTATGTGGGTGAACACTAAGGTGTGGTCCTAGGCCAGGTCAATCTCTTAAGTAGCCTTGTGTAGGATTATAATCAAATCACCTTTGGAAACCTCTTGAAGGAACCATTGAAATCTAGGTTCATTGTGTGAACTTCATCAACTACTACCTATACCTCTGCATCATATTGGTATCAGAGCCAATATCTGTTTGGAAGCAATGTATGTTAGACAAGTAGATTGAAATAGAGGCTAGTACAATGCCTCCCAAGACAATGAGTCAAGAAGCCATCAAGAAGTTGGTGGAAGAGATGGTTGAAGCAAGATTGGAAGAAGAAAAGAAGTCTAAGGGCAAGACCAAGGAAGAGGGAAGTTCTTCTGACACAAATGAAGAAGTAGAGGTAGAAGAGAGTCCTCAGGAGCAAGACATGTCTGTAGATTAGAAATCTTTCTTGAATGCACTTAAGGGTGATCATGGAAATAGTGGCGATCCCAAAGATGGATGTACCTACCTTTCATGGCAAGTTGGATGGAGATGCTCTCGCTGATTGGATAGAAGCTATGTGCAACTTCTTTGATTACAAGGAGTTCAATGACAACAAAAAGGTTAAGTTTGCCAAGACAAGGCTAAGAGGCTCTACAATTGTGTGGTGGAACTACATGCAAAGTGAGAGGGAGAAGATTGGGAAGAGTCCCATCACTAAATGGAGTAGAATGGTGGCTATACTCAGAAGCAAGTTCATGCCACCTGACTATGAGCTTCAAATCATTAGAAGATTCTAGAATTTGAGACAAAAAGACATGGATGTCACTGCCTACATAGAAGAATTTCACAGACTAAGTATGAGAGCCAATCATAATGAAGATGAAAAAGGGATAGTGGCTAGGTACCTAAATGGTTTGAAATATAATCTGTAAGATGAGATCAGTTTAGTGATACCAAAAACAGTGGATGAATGCTTCTTATTAGCCTCTAGAGCAGAGGAAAAGCTAAGAAGGAAGGGTGAACAAAGTGCCAGAGGAAGAGGAGGTAGAAACCAAAGAGGAAGAGGTAGTTTTGGCCGTGGACAATCCAACTAAACTGAAAATAACAGTCAGCAAGAAACACAATCAGAAACAGAGCATAGAGGAGGCTTCAGAGGTTAGAGAAGGCCTAATGGCAGGGGCAGAAATGGTGGAGGAGGTAGAGGACCAGGAGTCTTCACTGGAAGGTGTTATGGCTGCAACCAAGCTGGCCATACAATGAACAAATGCCCAGAGAAAGCGAGCAACTCTAATGATAGTGGAAAGAGAAATTAGTTGGTAAAGGATGATAATTGTGAGAGTGTAAATTCACCAATGGGAAGTGCTGCACCAGTTCTAGAAGGAGAAAGTATGATGATTAAGAGGTCTATGTTGAAGATACCATTAAAACAAGAGCCCCCTCAGAGAAAGAATCTTTTTAGAACCTAAGGCATAGCCTATGGGAAGCTTTGCAAGATCATAGTAGATTCAAGATCTACTAAGAATGTGGTATCCATTGAGATGGATGAGAAGTGTAAGTTGAAGAGGCTGCCTCATATCAGTCCTCACAAGATCTCTTGGTTGAACAAGAACCAAAGTTTCATGGTGGAAGAACAAACTTGGGTTGAATTCGCAATTGGTGACTACAAGGACAAAGTGCTATGTGAAATCATTCCTATGGATGCATGTCATCTGCTTCTTGGCCGCCCATGGCAATATGATGTCAAAGCACAACATGATGGTGGGAAGAATACTTATGTCATCACCAAGAATGGAAGACCATTCAAGATGGATCCTATGTTGGAGCAGCCCGGGGGGAAGAAAAATGACAGCAGTGTCATATTGGTAAATGGCAAAGAGTTTTTAAACCTCTTGAAGGAGAAGGATACCGAAGGGTATGCCTTGGTCATGAAGCCCAAGAGTGGATTAGATCAGTAAGAACAAAAACAGAAGGAGATTCCATTAGAAGTGCAGCAACTCCTATATAAGTATCAAGACCTTGTGGTAGAGGAAGTTCCTAACTCCTTACCACCCATGAGAGACATAAGTCATCAAATTGACTTAATACCTGGTGCTACATTGCCTAACAAGGCTACCTATAAGCTGACACCACAGTAAAATGAAGAAGTGGCAAGGCAAATTCAAGATCTCTTGGAGAAAGGGCTGATTAGGAAGAGTTTAAGTCCTTGTGTAGTCCCAAGTGTACTTGCTCCTAAGAAGGATGGAAAGTGGAGGCTATGTACAGATTCAAGAGCCATAAACAAGATCACCATAAGGTACAGGTTCCCAATGCCAAGGATTGAAGATCTTTTGGATTACCTTGGAGGATCATGCTATTACTCAAAGATTGATTTGAAATCTGGTTATCATCAAATCCAGATCAGACAGGGAGATGAATGGAAGACTACTTTCAAGACCAATGAGGGTCTTTATGAATGGCTTGTTATGCCATTTGGTCTTAGCAATGCTCCAAGTACATTTATGTGCCTGATGAATGAGGTATTAGTTGAATTCATTAGTAAATTTGTTATTGTTTATCTTGATGACATACTCATCTTCAGCAGGAGAAGAGAAGACCATGTGAAGCATGTTGGTCAGGTGTTGGAGAAGCTACATGAGCACAAGTTGATGATCAACTTAGACAAATGTGAGTTCATGAAAATTGAACTTGTATACCTTGGATTTGTCATTTCTAATGGTTGTTTGAAGATGGATCCCTCTAAGGTTGAGGCTATTCTCAGTTGGCCTACCCCAAAAATAGTGAGAGATGTGAGAAGTTTCCATGGATTGGCAACTTTGTATAGGAATTGTATCAGAAGTTTCAGTCACATTAGTGCTCCCATCCTCAACACCATCAAGGGTGGAGTCAAATGTAGATTCCAATGGACAAAAGAAGCTGATGATAGTTTTGAGTTGTTGAAGACAAAGGTGGCTGAGTTGCCTACTTTAGTACTTCCTAATTTTGATAAGGTGTTTGTTGTTGAGTGTGATGCAAGTTAGCAAGCTATTGGTGCTGTTCTCAGCCAAGAAGGACATTCGGTGGCATTCTTCTTAGAAAAGTTAAATGAAGCCAAGCAAAGGTATTCTACCTATGACTTAGAACTCTATGCAAGGGTGCAAGCTATTAAAAAATGGAGACATTATTTGCTGCCCAAAGAATTTATTGTGTTTATTGATAATCATGTTTTAAGCTTTCTAAACAGTCAAGAAAAATGGAACCATAGACATGTTAAATGGATGGAACAACTACAAGTCTATACCTTCACAATTAAGCACAAAAAAGGTGTTTCTAACAAGGTGGCTGATGCATTAAGTAGAAGGCTGCTTATTGTTCATGAAATTCAATTAGAAAGCATGGGCATTGACTGTTTAAAGGAGTTGTATAAAGAAGATTCAGATTTCAAAGAGGCTTATGATGTTTGTGTGAACTTGGCTAACACATTCCATGGAGAGTATGCAGATTTTGTTTTGCAGGAAGGCCTCTTGTTTAAGAGCAATTTGTTGTGTATCCCTAAGTGTTCCATGAGGGACAACATCATCAAGGAGAAGCATAATGGTTCTTTAGGAGGACATTTTGGCTTAGACAAGACACTAGAACAAGTCACAAGGTTCTATTTTTGGCCAAAGGTGCAATCAGATGTGATGAAGTATGTAGCTAGTTGTGCAATCTGTCAAAGGGCCAAGGGTGTGTCTTCAAATGCAGGTCTATACCAGCCCCTTCCTATTCCCAATAGGCCTTGGGAAAGTATCAGCATGGATTTTGTGCTTGGGTTACCTAGGACAACCAGAGGGGTGGATAGTGTGTTTGTTATTGTTGATAGGTTCAGTAAGATGGCTCATTTTGTGCCATGTAAATGCACAAATGATGCATCTCATGTTGCAGGTCTATTTTTCAGAGAGGTAGTAAGAATTCATGATTTGCCATTGTCCACTGTAACTGACAGAGATTCTAAGTTTGTGGGCCACTTCTGGAGGACCTTGTGGAAGAAGTTGGGCACACAGTTGTCCTTTTCTTCAGCCTACCATCCACAAACTGATGGTTAGACTGAAGTGGTCAATAGATCACTTGGAAACCTTCTAAGATGCCTCAGAAAATAGCATGGTTTGGCATGGGACTTGGTTATCAGTCAGGCTGAATATGCCTACAATGATTCAAGGAATAGGAGCACTGGTAAAAGTCCTTTTGAGGTAGTTTATGGCTTTCACCCAAGGGGACCACTTGAACTGAAGGATCTCCAAGGATGGGATAGAAGGAGTGCACTTGGTGAAGAGTTTGCTGCCTCCATGAAAATAGTCCATGATCAAGTCAAGTTGCAATTAGAAAAAATAGTCACAAAGTACAAGGAAAAGGTAGATTTGAAGAAAAGAGAAGTGCAATTCAAAGTTGGAGACTTAGTTATGGCATATTTGAGGAAAGAAAGGTTAGCAAAGGGTCAGCCAACTAAACTCCTGATGAAAAAGATTGGGCCATGCAAAATAGTGCACAAATTCGGTCCAAATGCATATGAGATTGAGTTACCATCCGGCCTTGGTATCTCTCCAATTTTCAATGTTTGTGATCTTTTTCCTTTCAAACCTCCATTGCCTGGTGAAAGTGGATCAGATGTGGTGGCTGAAGATGCTGATTGGATCAAGGATTTGCCTCCAAGTAAACCTTTGCAGCTGGAATGTATTCTAGATTCCAAAGTTGTCAAGAAGACTAGGAGAGGTGTCTACAAAGACTACTTGGTGAAATGGAAAGATCTTCCTGACTCAGAGGCCACTTGGATGACTGAAGTAGATATCTTGAAGCATGGCATGACACTTCAACAATTGGCAACTCAAGGGATTTGAGTTCTTCCTATAGGGGGAGTATGGTGCAGAAGCTCCCAGTTCTAGTCATTTTTTGGCTATTTCCTAGTTTGTTATCATGTTATTTTATTTCCTCTAAGGCTTTGAATTCCATTTTCATGAGTTTTTAATACGGACTTGGTCCATTTGGTCATCTAGTCCAATATAACCTTGTTAAGGTCCATTTTAAATGCATTTTTCCTTAAGAAATATGTGGTTTCTTGAAATAATGTAACCTCCAACATTTTCTCTGCCTTGGAGGGTAGTTGTATAGTTGGAGGAGGTGAAGTAATGTTGGCCAAGCCTTCTATAGGCAAGAGAATGTATGACATGCTAAAAATTAATGAAAGGAGAAAAGTTTTTGAAGGAAAAAATAGTCTTTTCTGTGTTTTTGTGAAGATAGTCGTACAATACGGCCTAGTATGGATAGTTCAGGAACTAAGACTTGGAAAATGTGTTAGGGTTTTGAAATAGATTTCATTTGCATATAGTTAGAGCTCTTGACATTTCTGTTGAAGGGAGAACCAATTCATTTTGCAAAAACTATTTTGAAACCCTCCAAACTAGGGTTTTGTGTCAAAATGAGGAATTTCTCCTCTGTCCTCTGAAAGATCTCACCCATTTTCAGTAGGATAGAGGAAGATAGGCTAGGTTTCATGTTTTTTATGGTTTTGTAGGTTGCATGCTTCTCTCCAAGGTATTTGGCATGATTCTATCTAGTCTATACAGTGACTAGTTAGCTATCAATGGTGGAAAATAGTGAAGTTCAGAAAAATAGTCAAGCGCATGACCAAATGGAGGGTGTGTTTGATGTTTATGGATGAAGGTGGACTTGTGTAAATGCGTATTTGTTCCTGAGTGGCTAAATTTGATGCATTTCCTTTACAAATCCTTCAAATTAGGCCTATTTCTAAAAGAAGATAGTCTACTGTCTTTGCTCACCTGTAGCAGAGTATGGACCTGCATGTAGGTGGATGGTTACATGTTCATATTGGGTATTGGAATATGCATTAAGTCTTGGTGATCATTTGGAGATTTGTCAAGTTATCCTATTGTTAACTGATTTCCAGGACTACAAGAAGGAGACCTTTCTTTAAGCACTGTCATAGGACAGTCATATGGTAAACTACTGCTCACTGTTTTGGAAGGTACAAAACTTAGTTTTTGGGTCAGTGTCCTTGTCCTGGTCATGATCTTGATAACCATGTGTTAGGAGTAGTGTCAGGATCCTGTTGGCAGAGGTATTTGGAGTTTGATTTCTATCCTAGGAGTGGTATGTGTTTGTTGATTGGGTTGAGTAGAGACTCCCCAAAAGAGAGTTGAATAGCCTGTGTGGGTGAACACTAGGGTGTGGTCCTAAGCTAGGTCAATCTCTTAAGTAGCCTTGTGTAGGATTATAATCACATCACCTTTGGAAACATCTTGAAGGAAGCATTCAAATCTAGGTTCATTGTGTAAACTTCATCAACTACTACCTATACCTCTGCATCAATAGATCAGGAAAGATCAGATATGGATAGATTCCCTTTTCTTAGAGATTTTAAGGATGTATTTCTAGATGAGCTACTAAGATTGTCTCCTAAAAGAGCTTTTGATTTTTCTATAGATATAATTCTAGGTTTAGAACCTATATCTAAATCTCCATACAAAATGACCACGATTGAGTTAATGGAGCTAAAGGCTCAATTGCAGGAATTGCTCAATAAAGGACTAATAAGACCCAGTGTGTCACCCTCAGGAGCACTAGTAATTATTATGAAAAAGAAAGATGGTACATTGCAGTTATGTATATATTACTGCATGCCAAATACATAAATAATAAAGAACAAGTACCCATTGCCACACATTGATGATCTTTTAAATCAAATGAGAGGAGCAATTGTGTTTTCTAAGATCGATCTTTGATCTGGATACCATCAATTACTGTTAAAAGATGACGATATTCACAAAACAACCTTCAGAACAAGGTATGGGCATTAGGAATTCACTATTTTGCCCTTTGGATTAACAAACGCACCTGTAGTGTTTGTGAACTTAATGAACAATGTGTTCAGAGACTACTCTAACAAGTTTGTGTTGCAAGTATGGGCCTAACTGATGTTGTCATTGACGTCAACATACTCCTATTACATTGATGATAAGGATTGGATAAGCTGTGTGCTGAAGATATTGAGAAAATTAGTCCTAATCAGGAACAGAGAAGAACAGTGAAGGCAGTAAGGTAAAGATCCCAGCTAAGATAAAGATCAAAGGAAGTGCTTCAAAGGGTTTGTAGATATGTGTCTTAAGATGATCCAGTAAAGATTTGAAGAAGTTAAGGCCAATTAAGTAAAACCAATTCTGGCAGGTGTTCAGAGGTGACAGAGTGACACAGATAGCTCCAGTGAGATCCAGAAATGAATATCTTATTCTATGGATTTGGTCGAGTGTTTAGGAAGCCAATGTGAATTGACAACTCAATTGGTTTGAGGTCCGGAGGTCCGCAAGCATCTATTCCAATATGACAGTGATGACAGACTATGTTCTTGAGGTTATGGATGAAGGAGAGAATGATTTTAGTAGGCATAAATAATGTGGATGTTCTTCGTGATTCAGGCAAGCTTGTGGAGGTCTTTGGATTGTGTCCAGCTTGTGTTGGTGGTTCACATTGAAGATTGAGCTCGTAATTGAAGAATTACTTCCGGATGATGATGTTCTTCCTAAGTCTAGCCGACTGGATGAGTTACACATCTTGCAGATGATCTTGGAGATGTTCTATGAAGAATGGTATGTTCCTAAAGGAATATTGAAGTCTTAGATCTGTGTGGCTAATAGTGTGTTGATCCGCATGAAGTCTTTTTGTAATTAGTCATGTTGCTTTTATGTATTTGCTCTGTAATGTATGCCGACTTGGATGTTTATTCCTAAGTCGATGTCTTGTATAAATAAGGAGTTGTAAAATCATTTCAAAAGGATCTTGTGGAGATGAGAGTGTGGTGAGAGGAGGAAATTGAAAGGTAGAGCAAAAGTATTGAGCTTAAATGGAACTAACTCAAGCATGGTGAAGATGCTATTCTTTAGTTCAAGTATGTAATACTTATTATTCTATAGATAGTGTGTCTCCTATAGGCAGTGGGTGTCTTGTGAGTAGTGTGCTTGGGTAGTGAGCCCTAATTGGCATGTGCCATTTTGTTCTTCTATTCTTCTAACAGAGAATACAATATTGGGTTAATCACCTCATGGTTTTTCCCTTAACTGGGTTTTCCACATCAAAAATCTTGGTGTCATATGTGTTAATGTGTTTCTGCTCTTGAATTGTTGCATTACATTTGCATGATTAATTTATTATTATGCTGTTGAATTAAGAAAAGAATTTAAGTGATTAATTGGAAGAAAGTTTTGGACAACTGATTTACCCCCCCTCTTAGTTGTCTCTCCTTAATCTAATAGTTTGTCCTTGTTTTTTCTTGATGATATCCTAATCTACTCTAAGAGTGAAGAAGAACACTTAGAACATTTAAGGATTGTCCTTTAGAGGCTAAAGAGAGCATAAATTGTATGGAAAGCTCTCTAAGTGTACTTTATTTCAAAAGGAAGTGCAATATTTGGGTCATATAATTTTAGCTAAGGGAATAGTTATGGACCTGACCAAGATTAAAGCCATATTGGAATGGCTAGCACAAAGAAATGTACATGAGGTCCAAAGTTTCATGGGCCTAGCAAGTTATTATAGAAAAATTGTGAAAAACTTTTCTAAAATTGCTTATCCTATTACTTCTTTGTAGAGAAAAGGCAAAAGATTTGATTGGTCAGACAAGTGCCAGGAGACATTTGACCAACTAAAGGAAAAGTTGACTACAACACCTATCTTGAAGGTACCTGATCTGGAAGGTCATTTTGCAGTCATCACCGATGGCTCAGGAGAAGGCTTAGGTGGTGTACTTGTTCATGATGGACAAGTTATTGCATATGAATCCAGGAAACTAAAAAATTATGAACAAAACTATGCCCCTCATGATTTGGAATTGGCAATAGTAATTCATGCACTGCAAATGTGGAGACACTACTTGCTTGGGAAACCCTTTGAACTAAAAATGGACCATCAAGGGCTTAAATATCTATTCACTCAACCTCATCTAAATGCTCGCCAAAGAAGGTGGTTGGATTTAATCTCAGATTATGATTTTGAGATTAAATACATTTAAGGCAAGGAAATCCAAGTGGTGGATGCCTTAAGTAGGAGAAGACATATCTTTTCAATGATCTCTATAAATTCTAGTTTTAAGAATCAAGTATTACAGAAGTCTAAAGGAGATGAGTTTTACGAGTAGGTGAAACATGCCCTTTTGGAGAATCCCCAGAATCTAAAATATGATGGATTTTACATTGAACCAGATGGGTTATTAAGGTATAAAGGGAGAATGTATGTTCCAAACTCTAAGGAGTTAAGGAATATTGTGTGGAAAGAGGTTCAATCTGCACCTTATTCAGGACATCCTGGAGTAACAAAATTACTTCTTGATGTGAATCCCTTATACTTCTAGAAAGGAATGAAGAGGGATGCTGCAAGGATATTAGTTAGGTGTCTATAATGCTAGAGGGTGAAGGTGGAACACCATTACCCGGAAGGACTTTTATACCCTCATGAAATTCTAGAATGGAAATGGAAAATCATTAGCATGGATTTTGTAAAGGACATCCTATGTCAAGAAACAAGTACAATCTATTCTTGTTGTGGTGGATAGACTCACCAATGCAGCACATTTTATACTTGGGAAATTGATAGATGGGGTACCCGTCATAGACCGCAAATTTGTACAAGAAAACTTTAGATTGCACAGTATTCTTGAGAAGATTATCTCAGATAGGGATGCCCATATGACATCAAGGTTCTAGGAAACCTTATTTTCCTCACTTGGAAGTCAGTTGAATATAAGCTCTTCTTATCATACTAAGATAGATGACCATACTAAAAGAGTAAACTAAGTGTTGGAAGATCTATTGAGAATGTATTTCATGGATCAACAATACAAATGGGAAGATTATCTTCCTCTTATGGAATTTGCCTATAATAATTCATATCATTCCACAATTAAGATGGCTCCATTAGAAGCATTAAATGGAAGAAAGTGCCGAACTCCTATAAGATGGGATAAGATAGAAGATAGGATTAGCCTTGGTCTAGAAATGCTGTCAGAAATGGAAGAGCAAGTCCATCTAATTAAGAAAAGGCTAGTGGAAGCCAATGATAGGCAGAAAAAGTTATGCGGATGCTAAACGCATTGCAAGACATTTTTTAGTGTGAGAAAAAGTCCTTCTAAGAGTCAAACCCCAAAAGAGCTCCATTAAATTTTGAAAGATGTCCAAATTAGCTCCTAGATATGTGGGTCCCTTGAAAGTTCTTGAAGAGGTCAACCTAGTTGCATACAGGATTGCTCTGCTGCTAGCTCTTTCCATGATGCATAATGTTTTCCATGTTTCCTATTTGAAATAGTTTATTTTAGGAGATAATCATATTTTTATTCTTGATTGGAATGCCATACAAGTGAAGGACCCAGGGGTGGAAGTGATCTAGCCCATCAAGGTGCTTGAAACATGTAAGCTATGCTTATGTAATAAAGAGATAACTCAATGCAAGGTCTAGTGAGGCCAATATGTAGAAGAGAATGCCACCTGGGAGAACTATGAGGATATTTATCAAAGATTTCCCCACCTCTTTTAAAACTTTTTACTATGATGAGTAAACACTTTTTTATTCTTTATGCTAGTTTGATCTTTAGAGACATTAAATCATCAGGGACGATGATTCTTATGGGGGGAGATATGTTACATAACCAATTTTTGATTTATCTTAATCCTACTTTTATGCAGTAAATAGGATAATTGATCATAGATTAATGATTTGATGTTTGTGGAAAATATCAAGTATATTGATTGATGTTTAGATTAGACATGAGATTACATGTCAAGAAGATTATTTTATCATAATGTTTTATGAATTAAATGATGATACACTAATCATGGTTATATGGTTGCACATGTAATTAGGAAAAGAATCTACCTGCAAGGATGGAAGGAGAGCATCACTTAGGAGAAGGAGATAGATGTTGGGAAAGGTCAGATTGCCATCTAAGTATCGAAGTTAATCTTTCATGAACCCATGCAAGATAGGGTGAGTATAAGTCTTTTTCTTGTTAATTTGACCAATGTCAGCAAGACAATTTAAGATCTCTCAACATTGTCTACGTCAATTCAACTAGATAATGTTCTCAAAACATTCATATAGTTGATAGTAACCTTGTTTGGGTGTTGAGTTTTCCTTTGTTTACTTATCTATTTCCTTATTAGATTTTGTGATTATCATTTAAATACTTTATCTATGGCCTAATATGGTAAAGAGGGGGAGTGAGAATCAACCCCATAATGGCATATTATTGATAGCACCCTAACGATGATATTATAATTTAATGATACCTTGGATTATTTTGATAATTCTATAACATTATTTAGATGTAAAAGATACTATGTGTGATATAATTATCTATTATCCTTGTATAGTCGAGCACCTTCATATAATAAAATTATATGTCTTTTGTAGTTAGTCAAACCACTATCCATGATGAGTGGAGAGAGTGGAAGCCATGGTGAAGCTTATCATAGGCTTAATCATTGCAGCTTACTCCTGAATGGGAGATATGGACCTTATAGAGTCTTGAAACCTAGGAGGTGGTGGAGGTTGGTTTAATTATTTTACCCACTTTCTTATGGAAAGGTGGTAGTTTTGGTGTGGTGTGCAGGATAATGCATGCAAGGGAAAAATAATGATAGTCTTTTTATTATTATTATGGTTGTCATCACTGTTCTTAGGGGATAGCGAAAAAAGAAAAAGCTATAGGGGTAGCACGCTTGGAGATTGTGAGCTCGCGGGATAGATATGCTATCAACCATGATAGATATCATTTCCAACAGGTTGTAAGTCAACTGTAATACCTTTCATTCACATGTATGAGTATGAGACACCATTGTGTGCTCTAAACTATGCAATATAAACATTGATATCACTATTGTAATCTATATGTCGAAACATGAATGACTGTGTTATCCTTATGATAGCCATTATGTTGTTTGAATAACCATGATGAGGCCTTTGAGGTTGTATGTTTGAGAACACTATGTTTGCTTCTTTTGAAAGAATTTGTTATAGCTAAACAACCTAGTCAAGGCCTTGAGGATGAATGTAAAAAGATGTTGTAGCATGCATGAGCTCCTTGAATGCCGATATGGTTAAGGTTATTAAACATTTAGCATATCCTTTTGATATCTTCTTTATCCTTTATTTGAGACTATTATGTCTCCAAACTAGAGTACTATTAAAAGACAATTATTGTCTTAATGAGTAAAGAAAGATGTTGTTAGAGCAGGTCGAGAGCTTTGCACTAAAAAATTATAAGTCTGTCTTGAAAACCATTCCCGTCAACTGTGCCAAAGGCACCAAGACTATCAAGACATGTGTAATTTGAAGAATTGGTACTTGACTATTCATGTTAGAAGATATTTTACCTTCGGTGTAACCTTTGTGTAAGAAAGAATGAGATGACTCCTTAATATTGATGGAGAATAACCAATTGGTAATTTCATAAAGTTGCATAGCCTGCATTAAGTGCATGCCAAACCCTGATTATTGAGGAAGTAAAACCTCGACTGATATTTAATTTCCATATAGGAAAGAAAATTATAATGAGTATGATAACTCATTTGTTTAAATGTATTTGGATATTATTTTATTTCTTTTTGGCTATGCTTCGTGGATGAAGCCTAGAGTATTAAGAATCCTTTTTGAACTCTTTCGACTAAAGGTATTTTTAATATTATCAACTTATTAGTACTATTGAATATGATGGTGTGTGTTATAGTCAATGGGAATTAGATGTAAACCTTGAAACAAGGTAAACATAGAGACTTAGACCAAGGATGGTCAAAAATACTGAAACCATGAACATGTAAATATGTAAAAAGAAAGAACATGAATAGAGAGACCTAGAGTCACAGATTCCCTGTTGCTTAGGCACCAAGATAATTAATGAATGCACTCCTAGAATTAGAGTTAAAAGTCCACAAGAGATGGAATAAAGGTAAATTGAACCCATCTTTACTATGACCTTGAAGGGTCAAACTATGATCACTGTAGGATGAGTCAGCTTCTAAGTTGAGTCAAGGTGTGTGAATAGTTGAATGTGTTCATTGTGAAATGTATATGTATATAAATTCCAAAGTAATGCATCCATCTCTACATGCATTAGTCAGTTCACTATGCTCTAGATGGCATAATGCTTTGAGTAGTGTCATACATAGTTAGAGTAGATCTATAGTTGTATTACTGTGAAGTATTATGAAGGACACAACACTAGATACTCAAATGGAAAACCTAATGGTTTCTTATATGTATTCCCTTCATGAAGGGTAGGGCCACTTTAATGAAGGAAGTTGTGCAGGGGACCATCGGTCTATGGTTGGAGGAAAAGCCCTCAGGTGATGCTCTCCTTCCCAAGCAGAAGACAAGAAGAGACTTATGAAGATAGATGTCAAAGTTCTAGATACAGTACATTCTTATATATGACTTGATAGTCAAACATTATGTGTAAGCTTATCAATGATGCTTTGGGCAAAACATTGTAAATGTATAGTGAAAGGAATTCACTAGTATGTTATCTTTACAACAATTTCAATTTTGAAATATCCATAAAAGAATGCATATTGATTTTGCTTATGATATAGATTATTACTTTTCTTAACTATGATTATGTTAATAATGACCTTGTACTTAATGGTAATTATTTTGGTTAATTTGGATATTGAGAATTGATATGTTACAAGTTCGAAAGGGCTCTTGCCTGTTGCACATTTGTATGTGACCTAATCTACCCAAAATGCATATTTCATCTTGTCATACCATCTTTTCTTGTTTATATTTAGAGTCCTCTTCAAGATCTTCACGAGGCTCTTATTTCTAGACTCAGCTTGTCCATCACTATGCAGATTGTATGGTGATGAATGAATCATATTGATTCCATACTTAGAACACATATCCATTATATCTTGAGATTTGAAGCACATGGAATTGTCCGCAACAATTCTAGATGGCACTCCAAATCTGGTTATCACACTATTGACAAGGAATTCAATCACTACTTTGGATGTGGCATTACAAGGTGGTATATCTTCAACCCACTTTTCAAAGTAATCAGTTTCCACCAATATCCACCTGTACCCATTACTTCACGTATCTTGAATCTCCCCTATGAAATCAATGCCCCATTGCTGAAATGGTGCTTCAATGGTAACACTCATAAGGGGAAGGACACCTTGAAACTTTAACTTACCTACAAACCTTTGACAGGCATCACATTTTCTAATTTTCTTTCCAACATCATTGAAGAGGCTTGGCCACCAAGAACCTATTCTAATAATCTTATGTGCTATGGTTTTAGCATGGAAGTGTCCGCCACATATTCCTTGATGATATTCTTTAATGATTGCCTTAGATTGTTTCTGGTCTAGACACTTCAACAATAGTCCCTCATGATTTCCCTACATCAACATTCCTTGAAATAAAACATATTTCTAAGGCCAGAGCTTAAGTGTTCTTTGTTGAGTTACATTCATACCTAGGGACCATGCATAATAACAAGATAAAAGACAATATATTTGTACCATGGATCATTTGTTAATGTACATGCATCAGCAGATGGAACAACATCTACTTCATTTACCTTAGCTGCCTCTAAGTTGGAATTTGCCATTAACTTAACTAAACCCTAGCCTCTAACCAATTTGGTGACCTGCACCAAAATATCGTACTCTTGGATCTTGTTGATCCACCTACACCTTCTCCCAAAAGCTTCTTATTGCATGAAAATGTCTTTCATAGCTAAATAGAGCACATATGCAATTGTCTTTGTACCCATAAGATATGGCCTAAAGTTTTTCACTGCCTTAACCAAAGCATATGCAGGCTTTTCTATAATTGAATAGTTTAACTCAGAATCTTGCAATGACTTACACAAAAATCCTATTGGCTACTCAAATCCATCCTTATTCTTTTACAACAACATAGTAGAAATAGTATAAAATGAAGCAAAAGAGAAGAGATGGAAGGGTTTGGAATAATCTGGGCTTAATAGGATTGGTGCATTCTTTAGGTCCTCTTTTATGTCAACAAAAGCCTTAGCTGGTTCCTTTTCCCATGTAATGGACTGTCCCCTTTTTAGCATCTTGGAAATTGCTTTGGTCTTTTCAGCAATGTAAGGGATAAACCACCTTACAAAATTAATTTTTCCAAAGGACAGACACCTTTGAATATCTTAGGTTGAGGGATAAGGTCAATGGCCTTAACTCTTTTAGGATCAATTCTAACCCCATCCCTAGACACAATATGTCCCAGCAACTTTCCTTCTTCTACTCCAAATTGACATTTCTTGGGATTTAAAGAAATCCCATACTCCAAACATTTGTCAAAAATCATTTATAAATGCTTGCAATGATCTTTCTTATCTTTTTGGATTAACAATCAAGCACAAATTATATTCAAAATAAAAGAGTGATTACATCATCATGGTTAAGAAGACCACATCAAAATTTATGTTGACAATCAATCCCCAAAAACACATGTTTTCACTAATACATACAACTAGTTTTGCCAAAATTTCAAAACTAAAGTATATACTAGAGAGTCATATATATATGAAACCCTATTAAGTATAGACATTTTCAATATGTAGTTTTTCTTAGTTCCTATGTAATTTTACTGGATCGTTTTGTCCTCTGCCCCTTCATCCTAACCAACTATCTCATTGCCACTTCCTCTTTCTGTCACATTATTATCCTCACTCGAATCCCTTTTCTGTTCTAATGCCATTTCCTCACTTGTATCCCTATTTATATCAGCTGATATTTCCTCATTTCCCACCTCTTCATATTGGTAGTAGAAGCCTTGACTGTCATCCAGTTCTATTCCACACCTCTCTTCTTCTAAACTTGCCTTCCTAAATTCCCACCTTGGGTCTTCAAAGTATCCTATTTCATGGTCCCAAATGTGCATATTAGTATCACTACTATTGCAAGAGTCCATACCAAGTACATCTCCAATGCTTGGTGAGTTCCTCATCTATTCATTACTTAGGCTAAAGTTCTACCCTGAATTCTCCCACTATTTTTGTATCTCACTTCTTTCTCTCTCTCTGTTTTTGTTTACTATACAATGCCTAGAAATCTATGTATACGTTGTAGAATCTTTGGTCAAATTTCCTCATGTTTCTAGCATAGAAATCAGTCTCTTTTATATCTTCTTTATAGAGCATAGTGCCTTTGTCCATCAGTTCCTTAAACTTGTCTATAAAGATCTCCATAGCCACCATTACCTGTTCAAAGAAATTGTAAGAGGTGAGACTTAAGAAACTCCCAGTGAGTAACCTCTCCCTACCATGGAACCTTTCTTCATTCCTTTTTTTCCAAATGAACCACAAGATTTTAGTTGACATGAAAAATGGAAAAGTGTTATCTTTCAAGTTAAGACCATCAATGAATCCACATAAAATTTCCTTCCTATTTGACAACACAGTTGGACTCCACATATGAAAATTTCCCATAAAAAAGGACCAAATCTTTTTACCATATAGACATTCATAAAACATATGAAACACAGACTCAAAAGATTTGCATAAAGGACACAAGACATTGTCTACATGAGTATACAATTTGTTTAGGATTAACAACCATCTGAAATAAGCTTTTTTGGGTTCTAAAGTTTTTGACCACAATAGTTTAAAGACCTTGGATAAAACTTGGTGTCCCAAGGTGTCACCCCAAGTTGCAAGGATGTGCTGGAAAATTTCTTTGGAATTGGAAAGCATTTTATATATCATTTTGTGCTTCACATTCAAGAAGTTGATCCCATCTACCCATTTTAGCTTTTCAATGCTTTCCTCACCTACAAGAGAAACATTTGATTGAGATTTGCTCATCAATGCTTTATTTAGTGTAGAATAGGTCCTGAACTGGTTCTTTTTTAATTAAAACTCTTCTTTAATTTTTTTCCACATTTTAGGAGAAACTTCATCATATAGATCCTCCAGGTTAATCAGGCCTTTTTCATTGCATAGCCTAGTAGAGCAACCTTGCAATAAAGCCAGATGTTTACCCTTGTGTTCCACATTCCACCAAATGGATATGTGCCCCCGTACACTATTATTCTCTAAGTTAACAGCTTCTCTGCCCATGATAAGCTCCTTAGCATGTTCCCATGCTTTCCAGATACTCCCAAAGACTGCAGATCCCCTAGGCTTAGATTTGAAATCCCCCAACAAAGCATCATGAAAGTGCATCTTTCCCTATCCTTTCTTATTCCCCAGAGAAGACTTCTCAAGGTTGTTTCTAATAAAATCCTTCCAAGGCTTATCACTATATAAGGAATTAACTATCCACTTTGTTTCCAGAGCAACACCCTCCATCTTCAAGTCCTTGAGCCCCAACCCTCCTAGGTCCTTACTAAGACAGCACCACTCCCACCTGACAAGATGCTTTTTTCTTTTCCCCTTTCCATCAGGACACAAGAAACTTCTAATCATCCTATGAATGACATCAAATTAATAGTACACAAAGAGCCACATTGAGGAGTAAAAGAGTGAGTAGGCAGAAAGGATCTTTTGACAAACATGTACCCTTCCCACTAGTGAAAGATGCATTCTATTCCAACTTTTGAGTTTCCTTTCAATCTTAGAAAAGAGCCAATCACACATAAGCTTCAAAGAGGGGAACATGGCAAAGGGGATCCCAACAAACTTAACCTATTTCATTGGTCCCCCCACAGCTATTTGTCAGTATCAAGCCAGATAGGAACAAACTAATCCCAAGTCAAAAGGATAGATTTAGCAAAGGAAATTTTAGCCCTAGAGGCTAAACAAAAAATCTCTAACCTCTTCTCCAACCTTTCCAACTCCTAATTATTGATTCTAGGAAAAAGAGCAGTATTGTCTACAAATTGCACATTTAACAATCTGTCCCCATTAGGAAAGGATGTACCTTCAATTATGCCTTCAATGAGATCTATTCTCAATATATAATAGTGGGCTTCAGATGCAATCACAAATAAGGAGGGGGCAAGGGGGTAAACCTATCTAATAGATCTACCCATTTTAAAAGGAGCAGATAGTTCACCATTGACCTCAACCTGTGCAGAAGCATCTTCAAACAACATTTCTACCATCTTACAAAAGACTTCAAGGAAGCCAATGGCTCTTAGAATTTTGAAGATAAAGGACCATTCAACTCGGTCATAAGCCTTTTCAAAATCTAAGAGGAGTATGCCTGCATTTTGATTGGTCTCATTTACCCAATGAAGAGCTTCCCAACTTGTAATAATGTTTTCCAACATGTATCTGCCCTTTATGAACCCTGTTTGAGTTGAGTTAATAATCTCTGGAAGAATGTGTCTCACCCTAAGAGCCAAAACCTTGGCAATAATTTTATAATACACATTCAATAATGTAATGGGTCTCCATTTTTTAATTTTAGTTTTGTCACCACCTTTGGGTAAGAGTTTGATGATTCCTTTGTTTATATCTTTGCCTAAAGTACCTTTTTCTATAGCCACTTTGTAAAGTTCCAATAGATCATCCACTATCTAGTCCATATTGGATTTATAAAACTCAATTGGGAGGCCATCAACACCAAGGGACTTCCCATTGCTCATAGACTTGATGGTAGATTCTATTTCCTCTTTTGAAAGTTCCTTTTCTAAAGTCTTCTCATCTCCTTATTTACTTTCATCTTGCAAATTTTGCAACAAAACTCTTGAGCTTCCAAGCATCTAGAGTAATTATCTTCTGCTTCGAATAATTTTTCATAGAATCCTCTAAAGGCTTCCAAGATTTCCTCTTGTTTCCTCAGGCAATCACCATCAACAACTACAACTTCAATGTTTTCTTTTATATTTTTGTATTTAAGCAGGTTGAAGAAGTATTTTGTACCCTTGTCTCCATCTTCCAACCAATTTAATTTTGCTCTAATTTTTGCCCCCTAAGCTTTTCTAACCTAGCACTTTCTTAAGCTATGTTTGACCTTACCCATTTTTTCAATTAATTGATCATCCTTTGGATTGTCCTGAAGTTTTTCTTCAACTTGGAGGAAATCTTGTTGCAGTAAAGTTTCTTCTCTTTTTCTATCTAATGAGTATTGTTTCCCCACTAATTGGTAAACTAATTTACAGGACTCTATCAACCTTCTCTAGTAGAGAAAAACTTCCTCATTTCTATAAAGAGACTTATAGATATTTCTCAAAGTTTTGATGCCATTCATATTGTCTTGACCTTTAAGAAATTCACAATTGAGCTTAAAGAAACTACCTTTTTGTTTCCTAAACATTTGCTCTTGTTTTTTTGATTATTATTACTGATTTTATTGGATGATGGTCAGAAAGAGTATTAGGGATAACTTGACCTTTATTCATTTCCTTCTCATTTTGGATCAAAAAGGTTTCCTTCTCCACATAGAATTTGTCCAGTCTGCAATATATCCTTCTGTTTTCTTTTTGAAAGTTAGACCAAGAGTACCAATTACCCTTGTTCTTCTTTTCTCCTTCTAGAGGGTCTAATAGTTTCAATGATTTTTTTAGCCTTTGCCAAAAGAATTTCTCATTGCCTTTCCAATCCATTGGGTTACCACCTTTTTTTATCTCCCATTTTCTCTATCATGTTGAAATCCCCCCCAATAACCCAAGGTACTTTAGGTAGATCCGAGGTCATCCAATTCCAAAGTTCAGCCCTCTTATAGTACTCATTAGGAGCATAGATTGAGCATAGGAGCATAGATTGAGCATATGCCAACAACCAAGCCACCTACATCCAAAGTTATCCAAATGCATCTATTGCAAGGTGAGTGTCATGAATCTCTAAGAAGATTTTCCCATTTCCTATTTAATAGAATGACATTACCTCCTTTCCCTCTCTCATGCTTGGTGGTAAAAGAAATGACGTCTCTACAAATAAATTTTAAGGTGTTTTCCATCAAAAAACTGACAACTTTGATTTCTTGAATCATCAAGATATCCATATCCTTATTTTTTATTGTAGAAGTCTCTAACAACGTACTTTCTATCTAGGGACACTAATCTTCTAAAATTCCAACTGAAATAGTGAATGTTCTTCATCTGTAACAATGTTTAGGTGGATTTGGGGTTATCCCCCTTCCTAATGCTATCAAAATATTTAGGAATAAGATCATCCTTTCCCTTCTTTCCTTGTTTTACAGAGCTATTGGTTCTACTCATATTCTTTCTTTTCTTACCTTCCTCTTCTGATTTATCTACTTCTTGTAAGTTATTCCCCCTTCTAGCATGCCTTGTGAGATCATCTTATCTCCAATAGAGGCAGAAACTGCTTTCATGTTGCTTTATTTGTGAACTTTAGAATCTTCCCCTCGGGAATCTACCTCTTTTCTCTTTTTTAAAAACTCCTTCAGCTTATCTAAATTATTCCTTTGCTCTACTACCTCTTTGATCTTGTCTAGGGCCAACAGTTGGGCATTTTTCCTCCTTCTCACATTAATAAATCCATTATCAGAGTTATAGCCTTGTATGTTAGTGTCTAGTGCCTTAGTTTGGTCCTCACTAGATTTACAATCTTCATTCCCAGCATTTGTTTGAAGCTGGGTTTCTTTAATTTGAGACACAAAGGATGGGTCCTCTTCCATCAAGATTTCATTTTCATTTCTTCCATAGAGAATAAACTAAGACTGCCATCTTGAGTGATCTCAGAATCCCCATCATCTTGGGTATCACTACCCAGTACAATAGAAGCCAGACCTCTAGAGTTTGAGATAGCATTAGTTTTAATACTCTCTTCCTTTCCATTTGTTTGCTCCTTCCGAGAATTAGGATTACTATCTTTTATAGTATGATTATTCAAAGGCTTGGGGGGAGGACCCTTGAGTCACTACCCAAAGCCCCCAAAGTCCTCGTTTTGTGTTGATTAGAGATATTTTTATCTTTGGCTTCAAAGCCCAAATTGTCTTTATTTGCATTCTTGTTAAGGACAGGGAAGTCCCTCCTTTGATGACCATCCATTTTACATAGAAAACATGAGTTTAACCCTCCTAACCCCAACAATTTTGTTCTCCCAGTTTATTTCAACAATACTAGGAATCTATGTCCCCATGTTAAAGGCCACTAATAGTCTTGCATCTAAATGAGGAAGAGTAGTTCTAGTTTCATCTATCTTTAGATTTTTCCCAAAAGGTTTGATAATATGGGGTAAGAAGTTCCAAAATTGAACAAGACCATTTTTAACCAAAACCCACCTGGGAATCAAGCAAAACTAAATTTCGTTGAGTAGTGTCTGAAGACCAAGCAAAGGCTTTAAATAAAGCCGACCCAATATTCCAAAAAAAAATTCTACAACTCTCCTTTGCATACTGTAGTTTTTAAGGAATATGACAAAAATGCCTGCTTGAATCATTCTACAGAAAGAGAAGTGGATGCCTAGTTTTTTACCCCATACAGAGATTAACTAGTTATCAAAAGACTTCCTCGATGGCATTTTCTCAAGACAATACATGTAAAAAAACCACTACATTTTTTAGTCTAGATTCTTCATTTTTCACTGCTTTAACCATATCTTCGTTTGGGCATAAAGAAATTTTTCTTGGCAGGGTCAAGGACTCACCTTTCCCTTGTTCCACATTCTCACTTCCAGTACCATCTTCCTTGGAGACTCCATCATCGCTTCTGTATGCAAATTTTAATGAGAAACTAGCATTTTCAGGCGGAGTTTTGGCATCCTCAGCATTAACCACTTCTCTATAGGATTTGGTCTAGCCTTTCAATTTTTCTCCATCTCTGTCTAAGATATTTTCCATTGCATATTAATTCCTTGCAATTAATTTCGATACCAATCAGTACAATCTCCACCAACACTCTCCCATCAACTTGCTTAGGTGACACTAGGGTGACACAATGGACCAGGTGGGGAAAACACAACGAAACTTTTGAAAATTTAAAAAACAATTATTAAAGAATGAGGGAAACAAAGTATACCACAACCAATGTTTCACAAAGTGACAAAACATGCAAATAAAATCTAAGACAACAATTAAAATCTGAGTGCTCACAATAAATTCTGAAAGGTTCCAACACAGGGAGAGAAACCCAAATAGGAAGCACACTAAGGTTTACATTGAAACCCTCGTGCAACCTCTAGGAACTCTCTTGTCATCTCACTCCCAATGCCTAGTATCAAAAGATCTTTCATATCTTTGGAAAATATAGTAAGATCATATTGGTATACAACCATGATTTCATCAATGAGACCTACTAAGGCCACATCCATTGCCCTTTGAAACATTGATCCTGCATTCTTCAACCCAAATGGAATTCTCAGATAAACATATGTCCCCCAAGGAGTAGTGAATGCTATATTATACTATTATGACTCCTTGACCAACACTTGATTATATCCTGAGAACCCATCCATCATAGACACCATCTCTGAACAAACAACCCTCTACAAAAGATGATCCATACTCGTAAGATGATAATTATCCTTAAGGGATTTGATGTTTGGATTTCTGAAATCTACACACAGCCTAATCTCCCCATTCTTTTTCCTTACTAAGACAAGATTAGACACCCACTCAGAATGTCTAATTGGTTTAATAATGCCTCCCTCTTTCATCTTTAACAATTCTTTCTACATCTTGGGAGCTATAATGGGGTTTATAGGCCTCTATTTTTGCCTAAAGGGTTTTACATCTGGTTGAAGGGGAATAGTGTGTTGAAATAAATCCTCCCTATAGGCCTTGAGCTCATCATAGGACCATGCAAAACATTTTCTAATTTTTCTTAGTAAAGCAATCAACATTTTTTTTTCATGAAGCTTCAATTTCTTACCTATGTAAACCATTTTAGGTGCATTCTTAGTTCCAAGGTTAATACCTTCAACACTTTCCTCTTCAACAGGTTTACCTTTACTCTTCCAGTGGACTGCATTGTCAAACATTCTCTCCAGTACCAACAATCCCTTGGGGATGGTATTTGTCTTCAACTACACTACCTCACTGCCAAACAATGTTTCCTTGTCATTTTCCATCTCTATCATAGGCTGTCAGTCAATCACTTGACTGTAAAACTCATCCATGCAATTGAGGAAATTGAAAATCTGATAATTGTCTTTGAACACCTACCAACTATATATGTTTTCAAGGATTATTGTCCTGTAAGTACTTCCATAGCATGATGGCCATGAGGAAAATATGATTGAGGATCAAATTTTGATGCATCTATAGCTAGGGAATCTACCTCTTCATTTTTAACCCTCTCATGATCTTCCTCTATTTTATATCTATCCTCTATGTTTTGGTCTTCCACCTTCTTCTCCCTATACAACTTCACCTCCACACCTTGGGCTAGAATAGTGGCATATGAAAGATCCATTTGGATGCTCCTGCCCATAGAAGCTGCCCATTTTCTTGATAATAGCATACCCCACTTGGTAGGGCAGTGTACAACAATCATATCCATCAAGAATGACTTGTCTAGGTAAGCAACAAGTTTGACCTCAATGTCCTTAACAAGACATATGATATTAACCTCCTTGGAATCCATGGCAAAGCATTTTCAAAAGACTTGGACACCTTCAACCTCAAATCATTCATTATTTCAAGTGGCATGACATTGCTAGATGCTCCTGAATCAAGCATACAATTATGTAGCAGCCATCTGTTTATGATCAAATTCATGTAGAAAGGATCCACATCCATCTGTCTATTGACCATAGATGACCGTAAATAAACCTCAATTGTTTTGTTATGAACTACACCCTCAGCATCACTGCTAGGAACAACAACAGGTTATTTTTGTGCATCTATAGCAGTGACAAATGATGCTTCCCTATCTCTATGCTCAGTGATTCTAAGGAGTTCCCCTATAGGCACAAAAATTCTTATTTGGCTAAAGACTTGAGCCATGTCAATAGGTTTATAATTGGGCAAAGGAGTATCACATGAAATAGTAACATCATTTGCATGAAGAATATAAGGTATTACTTGATTGGATGAAATATCCTTACGTTTTTCCTTTGTATTCTCCTTTTTTGGTTCTTTTTGTGCCTGAGTCTAATCATACTTGTTATTTCCTTTTGGATAATGAACCCCTAGAATGGGTACAACAATAGGTTGCACAGTTTATGTTGGATTCTTCTACACATATTTCTTTTTTGCTACTAGTGGTTGCGTTGGAGCTTTCTTCTTTTTTGGCACATTCTTTTTGGGAGTGCTACTATCACTAATACACAAACAACAATATATTACTAAAAAACTACTAAAAACTGCTTATAACTGACCAAACATGGTCACATGACCATCAGTAGTTTATTGCTAGTCATTTATAACATGACCAAATTGATGACTAAACCATTTTTAGTCATTTATTGGTTGTTTTGATTAATCGAATTGGTAGTATATTTAGTCATTGATTGTTGTAATTTGGTCACTTATTTAGTCATTTTTTTCACTAATATATTTAGTCATTAATTTAGTCATTGATTATTGTTAACTGGTCACTTATTTAGTCATTTTTATTCACTGATTTCTGTCCATTGGTAGTGTATTTAGTCATTAATTTTAATCATCATTTTGATCAATTTGGTAGTATATCAAGTCATTTTTATTCACTGATTTAACATTGGTCATATATTTAGTCATATTTATTCATTGTTCACTGATTTCTATCAATTGGTAGTATATTTAGTCATATTTATTCACTGTTCACTGACTTCTATCAATTGGTAGTATATTTAGTCATATTTATTCACTGTTAATGATTTCTATCAATTAGTAGTATATTTAGTCATTTTATTTGACTGATATTTGAGGATGTAAACATAAAACATAGCAATACACATCAATCATTAATTAATTGCACACAATATAAAGACATCCATTGAGAAGGCAAAATTGCTAAACTTTATTAAAAGAAAGGTGTTCTTACAGCTTGCACAAGTCTAAAATATCTATCTTGCTTGAAAAATACTTAGAAATAGAGTATTACAATGTTTATTTTCAGTCACAAGATTGAAAATTTGATCAGTTACAATGCACATAAATGACAAGAAAGAAACTTATCCAAGTTTACAATGCTTTGCCAAAAAGTGAACTATCCGTAACTGATTCTCAACTAGCCTAACTATTGCCACAGGTCATCTAATCCACCACATCAGTCTAGCACTTGTCCTTCTTGACTACAACCAAAGGAAATACACTATCATATGTAGTCATGTCTATGATAGGATATTCATAATGTGAAACATGGACTACCTTAGGCTTCCTCAATGAAACATTATTGTATTCTTGTGTCTTGTACTATCATTAGCACTACTTATGGGATATTTTTTTTACTGAGTTTGAAGATATCAGGTCCTCTTAGGGCATGGAATCACATTCTTCCTTCATTAATGCATCTTTAAAGGCCTCTTTTTGAGTCTAAACTATTCACTTACCCTGCCTCTATTACATTGGACACTTGGTAGGCAGTCATATTTAGTGTCTATGGTCTTCACTCATCATGGTGACTAAATTGTGCATACTTGCTTTCTAGATGATTGCCCTACAACTTTCATATACTTGCCTTTTAATGCTAAGACTACAGTCCTCTGTTCCTTTTCTCATGCCACTGAAACCATGTTTACTATGCCTAAATCCCTGGGAACCATTGACCATTGCCACTCACCATGAACATCTTACCTCTATGCACTCACTATCTCTCTGTTATAGAAAAGTCACCCATAAGTATATAGAATTTAGACTTTCATTTGTAGATTGTCATAGGTTTATGAAACTATCATATTCCTACAACTATATTGCCATGTAAAATATATGCCTTGTAATAATAGCATTATTAGTGGCTGTCCTTTTTTCTATTTAAGACTTCTATAAATTTGTCTACTAGTTGCTTCCAAAGTCTTGATGAAATGATAACATCATCACCTTATGACTGTAATCTTCCTCATTGATCTTTGTACATTGCCAACTATCCTTCCTTTCTCAAAAACTAACACACCGCCCTTGATCACATTAGCTTAAGACTCATCTCACTTTGTCTATGGCATGAACTGTGTACTTTATCTCTTGCTCACTATCATTTATGCTCCTTGAGTCTTCATGACTATCTTCATGACATCTCATATATGAAGCTCTCTCATTTATGTTCCTTGAGTCTTCATGGTTGTCTTCATGACTGAGTGTTGATCATGTCCCATATATGAAGCTCTCCCCTTCAATGCAACCAACAATAACCCTAGAATCTTTTCATAAAGGTATATAAGGTAGTGATGTTGAATGTTTAGGGAGGAAAAGTAACATAAAATCAAGTCCAATTAACCCATAAGACTTAAATATGTGTCTTTGCTTTGAAAAATATGTTACAAAGTGTGTTTCTTAGTGCTGTGATTGAGAAAACTGAGTTACAATGGCTATTTTTGCTTATACAGCTCAAAAACAGACAAAAAACACTAAGATCCCTGAACAACACATTTAAACTATTGCATAAAGTAGTGGGGGGCTGAGCTGTCTAATAGCTAGTACATGATAAACATTAACTATGCCATTTTTTTCAAATATTTTAGTGGCCACTGTGTGAAGGTCCCTTCTTTCTATTTTAGATGGACATCTCCATCTATTTTGTCTTCATAAGCAAGGGGTATGTTACTTTTGACTTTTAAAATATTTACATTTTCATGTCCTATTCCTTTCAATTTCACTCCATGTACAATAGATAGTGAGTGAATCCACCCAATGCCCACAATAGCACCATCAAATGGATCCAACACCCCAACTTTATCCACTTCTTGGAGTTTATCAATAGTAAATGTCTGCAAAAACAAAAAAAATACACATTATATTGAGATATAAAATACACATTATATTATTTTTGGCAGTTGTATGTAATGTCTTATGTCTTGGAACAAATCAGTTTTTGTATGTGCTTTTTTTATTTTGTTGAATAATAATGAAGCAACTTTTTACTCTGAAAAAAAACTAACCCGTTGTGAGGTACAAACAAATGGAGGGCAAGAGTACAATAGTGCTAGACTATACGAGTAATCCAGAAAGAGATATGGATTGGCAATGAAGTCCCCCCAACTGAGGACCATGACATCCCCGAAGACAATGCACTAATGCATAGTCAAAATCTATGTATGCACTCTATTACAACTAAGCTCTAAGCTTCTATATGTAAGTTATATGTACTCCCTTATTTCCATAATCTATGTATACTAGCTAATTACACTTCACTACTATTCTAACCAACTTATATCAAATAGGTAATGATTACCCTTATTTACATAATAAAACAACCATTAATTACTTGAATAGTACTTACTTGCATGTGGTTTCATAGCACTCACCTCGAGTTCAGCACGACTACTACTATGAATATCATGTGCATGCTCATCGAGTGCATCATCATAATTATTTTATCAACATTGACATGAAGTTGTACGTTTTGTAGAGAGCTCTATTGACATGGCCTTTTTCCTTTCTTTCTGCTTTCATATGATTGCTCTGCATGTGGTTTAATCATCATGAAAAAATTAATATAAGTCAAGTAAAGAATGTAATAGCTATAAATTTTTCTCCAAAAGAACATTTTAAGCATGAAGAATTAATGACAAAACATTGGGACAGATTAACTTACAACTTAAAGAATGCAAAAGCTATAATTTTTGTCCAAAAGAACATTTTAAGCATGAAGAATGACAAAACATTGGGACAGATAACTGATAACTATTATATTACCTCAACTTCAGCATAACTATGACGATTGTGCTACACATTCCTTTCTAGTTCATCATGTATCACTATCGATATCGGTAGCTCTATTGACATCATGAAGGTGTTTTTGCTTTCCTGCTACTTTGATAAAATTGCTCTACATGTGGTTTAACCATCATGCAAAAAAATGTACAAAGCATTCAATAGTCAAGTAAAGAATGCAAGCTCTAAATTTCTCCAAAAGAACATTTTCTAGATCACTCCAACAATAAAGAAACTAGGTTGGATTCTCCTATGCTCAGATTTCAATAATCTACATATTAAGAGGCATTTGTATATAGAATTTACAAACAAGAAGAAATGAGATCAATAGAGCATCTTACCTCATTTGAATCCATGGATTTATGCTCATTCCATGTAGAAACTATAGGGTTAATGGAGGCAACAAACTACAAAACTTGTTGACTGAGACTATATATGCAATTCAGTACATGTTGGTACACTTCATTTAAATTGACATGATCTAGAGAGGCTAATCCTACTGGGCATGTAACAAATGGCTGTGAAATCTTTGTTGATGAACTAGATTTCCACTTCATCCTACTCTTATATTTACTAAGATCTAGTGTTGCCATATAATTGATAATATCTTCTGCACATGCTTCTCTATTATTGTTTTCCACATAAAATTCAATGTCAATTTCAACATATAGTTAGTTCAATAAAAAAATTGAAATAAATAACACAATGTAAATTGAACCAAAAAGCCATACACTTACTCCAAATTTGTCCATTTTGGCCTGAAACCCACCTCGGCCAAATGTATATCCAACCCTCACATTATCTCTTGCTATCTTGCCTCTGTTACTCTTTGCCAAATATTCTTCGGAATGCATACTTTCTTTCAATGCCTCCCACTATTTGGGACATAGAGTGGAGTCTAACCTCTCTTTTCCCTCCATGATTGCTTTTCTACAATTGTATCTAAAATTGTTCATCAAAATTCTCATCTTTTGCTTGTAATATTTTCTAGAGATTTGCCTACCAGTAGTCTCGAAAGTATTTTCCATTTTTGTATAACATTTCCCATAGATTGTTGATCTTTCTCTGCAAAACTTGATTTGCAAATATCTAAATGGGCCCTACATCTTACACCCAACTCTGAGGCCCACTTTGCAGCATTTTGCCCAATGGGCTCACCATCTATCAATACCTCAAGCAAGAATGGCTTCTTGACTTCTAAGTTTCTTTCTTTTGTATTCCTCTCTATAGATTTGTGCAAATCTTGACTCAATCTTTGTCTTTTGACAAAAGCATCCACATCTTCTATTAAACCACTACCACTATTTCTAGATGATCCACTGGTTCCATCAAAAGTTCTAGATGCAACAAGTGCACTCTAAGGCACAACAGATGCAAGTAGTCTATGTTCATGACTTTCAATAACTGGAACTTCATGCTCCTTGGCCACATTAGGTGTGGCATCAGTAGATAGATCATGAGTACTGGTCTCCGTAGAGTTCACTTCAAACACATCCTTTAATCTTGGATAAATCATCTGCAAACCTGTTGTTCCTTTAATGCTCTGATGTTTTTCAATAATCTCTCTTAGATTTTGTTCTAAGAGATCATCACAATGTTGAACATCACCATGTGCTATATCAGGTTGCACATGATCACCATGTGCTATATCAGGCTGCACATCACCATGACCTATATCAGGTTGCACACCAGCATATGCTATATCAGGCTGACATGATCATCATTACAACTATTGTTTTCACCAATTACATTTGTGGAATCACAAAAGCGGTGGCTTCTACGAGATGGCGGCACTGCATCTTTTCTTTCCTTTTTTTTTCTCTAGATTTTCTTTACACTCTTTTTGTTGCCTATAAAACAAAAAATAATATCATATTATGTCTTATATACATAAAACTCTTGCCTATAAAATTTCATTAAATGCTATTAAAAAAATACTATACTACTTAGTGGATTTACAACTTGCATGTTTGTCAAACCAAGACTCAATATATATTCATTATTCTTGGCCACTTTTTTCTCTATGAAGGTGCTCATAATTTGTCAATGAAGTTTCAAAATTATGATCACTATCATCTAATTTGCACCTTACAGCCCTTCTCTTCATTCCCTAAAGTTGAAATAAACAATAATATATAAATCAACAACTTGAATCAGTAAAACTTTATTGAGTTCATTAGTTGATAACTGTTGACTTTCTAATCTACTAATAACTACAAATGAAAACTTAAAATAGAATTCAGTTTATAGATAAAAAAGAATTTGTAGTTTAAAAACCAAGAAGATGTTTATGATTACAGGTATCAGACAAATTTTCCTTAGGGATATATTCACAAGAAAAGAACTCATAAAAACATAACACAACCAAGATGAAGAAAAAACATACTCTAGTACACCATGAGGTGTGTTAGAACCATTCAAAATTTCGCATAGTCCCACTCTGTTTTATATATTTTCCTTCCATAAATCCATAATTAGGGATTCATATTCCTTTTAGAATTGTTCAAGGAGTCATTTATGAGCATCTCATATTAGGTCTATCTAAAAGAAATTTATATTTTGGCCAATAGGCCATTCTATATGTGTACAAATTTTCTAACTGCCAAAAATTTGGTAGTCCATAATTTTTCGTCATCCATAGAAAAATAAAATATTAGTAGTTCAAAATTATTTTTTTCATCGTCTGAATAACATTTGAGGTGTATGTTTCACCTCCTCAAATGCATCAACAAATTTATGCTCTGGTGCAAAGTCTAGAAAGCATTATGGATAAGAAGCTTTAGGTGGAGACTTTGTATGGAGGGTTCAAAGAAGCAACCGTATGCTGAGCACATCATAGCCGAACTATTGGAAGATTGCTGCAAAGGCACAGAATGTCTAAAACATTACATCACAACTCATGTATTCATCCGATTTGGAATGATTAGATTCTGGGAATGATTAACTTGTGTGGCACAAGTAATTTGGATGCAGGAGATCAAGAAATGGAGGCGAGATGATGTTTTGGAGTGGATCAGGATTGGGATTGAACTAGGGTGTTGCAGAACGCAGACAACTGAGATGCATGGAAAGATTTTTAGAGATTGATTTGGAAGGTGATTAATTTGCGAAAGGTAAGACCGAAGGTATTTTTTGAGGTATTTCTGACATTGTTGGTATGGTACCCTCCATTACTGTAGACCTTGAGGAATTGAGCTCCAACTGCATCACTCACTCTAATCTAGTTTTGAAGCTTCCCAAGACTATCATGCATTCAAAAAGGCATACATAGGTTTTGATTTGCTTGTATGTAGGCCTAAGAACTCTAGTTCTATTATTGAAGGATTCTAATTATCTATATGTTCTACGCTGATTTTTGTGGCATTTTGTACATGGAGATCATTTGAGTTGGATGATGTGTCGGATGAGAATCAACCCCTGAAAATACATAGATAAAACAAAAGTTACAGTTTCCTTTTCACTTTGGTCTTCTTATTTTTTTTTAAATTGCATTTGATCCATACTCGGATATACCCTGTAAACTATATTATTTTTCATTTATTTCGGCATTAATGAGTTTTTTTGCAAATATTATTAACAACTCTAAAACTAAATTCATAGGATTATGATGGTGGTGATATGTTACTGTGACTTTTGTGGCCTTTTTTGAATGGAGCTTAATTCAATTGGATGATTTACCAATTCAGGATCATCCCCTAGAGCTTACTTAGATTGATAAAAATTACCAATTTTTTCATTCTTTATAGTTCTGCAATCTATCACAATATTTTCTCTTCTTTCTATGATGCCTGATAAGGTGTTGGCATTTTCAATAGGCCTTATATGATTTCAAAGAAATCCATTTTAGTATCATATATTCAAATGATGCAGTTGGGGCCAAAGTACCACCCTACATCATTGCTTCTTTTCTTTCCTCTAATATCAAGTTAAATATTGGATTTACATGAGTGCGATTGGAACTAATATTAGGCACAAAAGAAATTCCTCATTACCACTTTGCTTTTGGTTAATATCTGATTGAGTATTGCAGTGAATGAAAACAATTAAGGTTAATTTGAGAGACTAAGATGAAGTCTAAAGTACACATTAATTTTAAAAATAGAGTAAAATGGAGAAAATAGGAACAATAGGGGTTGTAATACTCGTAATTTGTTGTTGCTACTTTACCTTGTTTTCAACAAAAGTTTGAATAAATAGGGGCAATTAGGGCTAACATACCACACAACATTATTTGTGTCTTTTCTTTCTTCTTATATCTATTTCAATCATGTAATAGAGGCATTTGGGGAGAGATTGAGATGCAGAGAAGTGCTAAGTAAAAACCATTTAATTAAATATTGAGTTAGATTGAGGCAATTGGGGATAATTTGATATACTTAGAAGTTCTGAGGATTTGTTTTTATTTTATTAAATAGGGATAATTGTTTCTAATTTTAAATACTAGAAGGAATATCTGAAGATGTATTTGATTTTGGAGATTACTTAATTAAACATTGAAATTGAGGAAAATAAAGGCAAGTGGGCTAATTTGAGATACTTCTAAGAAGAAGTCGTGAAGATATGCTTCGATTTTGAGAATTACTTATTAAACATATAAATTGAGGAAAATAAAGGCAAGTGGGCTAATTTGAGATACTTCTGAGAAAAAGTTGTGAAGCTGTGCTTTGATTTCGTGGATTACTTAATTAAATATTGAAATTGAGGAAAATAAAGTCAAGTGGGACTAATTTGAGATAGTTTGAAGAGGAGATACACCGTTGATTGTACTCTTAAAGTGTGAAATGATCCTTGCTATGCAAATTGTGTCAATTTATTCACACACACAATGAAAGACAAAATTCATTCAAACACACAAAGACTCACAATGAACATCATTGAAGTTTGTTTGTAGACACATTCCACACAAATTGAAAAACAAAGTCTATTCATATATCATGCAAAATATTTTTTGATAGGCCTATAAATATTTGTGCCTATCGGTCATTTGATAGCACCTTTGGTGTTTTTACTAGTTTTGACCATTCATGTGTTTTTGTCTCTTACCGCAGCCCCGTAGTACATGCAAACAACCTTGGCAAGTGTGCAAGAATTAGAGGATGTGAATACATAGTTACCGCTTCCCCGCAGCATGTAGAAAATTCTATTGTGGTGTTGCCGTATAAACTCAAGTGACACATAATATGTTACTGTGCCCCTGTGGCAGGTAAGGAGATGACAGGTGGCAATGCGATAGGAAGGAGTTGGGATAAATTTTTCACCGCGTCCCCACGATAGTTTCAAGTCAAGCCTATGGTGTTGCAGTATAAAGAGTTCAAGTGACTGGTATGCTACATACTGCGGCCCCACGATGCTAATAACTTTGACTGGCAGTAATGCAGTAAACAACAAATGGGAGACCATAGGCTCCTACGGTCCTGCGATGGTTAGGTCAAAGCTTGGCGGTGGGGTGGTAAAAGACATAAGGGATAACATGTATCTCGCCATCTTGTGGTGGTGTGCAACAAGGCTTGCGGGGTGGCGGTAAGTGGTGAAGATGAACGTAACTATCCAAGAGGTCCCGCAGTCCCACGATTGGCCTAAGTTGGTCTTGCAGTGCTGCGATAAGGAATTAAATATGAAAATGACTTTAGTGTTTCTCCACAATGGTTATCATTGATGCATGCAGGATTCTAGTTTTCGAGGAAAGGACTACAAATCTTGAAATACTCACCTAGCCATTGGATTAGATCAAATCAACGTTCTATGTTTGAAAAGAATTGACGCTGAGATTTGATGATTTCATGGCACGAATCAAATTTAATGGTGAAATGACCAACGTCGTGGCATGATAAAACTTAGCATTTATTTATATTTCTTCATTCCAGTGAATTCAGTGTTGATTACTGAAGGCCAATTCAAGCTATGTGTGCTCTCCTCAGGCATTTTCTGACCGGGTAAGTCTGCCCCATCACTCTTTGCATAAAATTTGGTGTTTGGTTTGTGCTTTTTCTTCAACTAGTCTGGTAAAGTAAGTAAAATATCAAAACCATAGTTTGTAGAGGCACTAAAATATGGCACCTAAAAAAATATGAGTTTGTGACTAAGAGCACTGACCCCCTACTCCCAAGAAATGATCACTTCAACAATCATTGTTGGACATCCTGCCAAATTTAGTTGACAAGGGATCTAAGAAATTGTTCAAGGATGTTGCAGAAGGATGTTGGGATGTTGCAATCCCTATCTCTAGATGGAACCATTTTTGGTATTTTTGTGAAAGGAAATATGGACAGGGACCATTTGGAAATGCATGGAATTTAGATTTGGCAAAGCTTGTTTGCCAAATGTATTTGTTGATGTGGATTTAATTAGAACATTGGCACAACAGTATCACTCAGCCACCAAAATAGTCAGACTACAAACCATTAGTGGCTGTGGATAGTAATGCAATCATAGACAATTTCATGTTGAGAAAGCAAGCCCTCACACAAGTAGATCTGCAGAAGAATGAGCATGAGTACAATAGTTTGAGAAAAACACACAGAAGGGATGAGGTGCCCATGTACATGAGGAAAGGGGAAAATAATAGAAGAATTGAAATCCCATCCACTGCAATTGAACCTTTCTTTGTTGAAGATTTTATTGTCTATTTCAAAAGAACATATTTTGCTTTGTGTTAGGTGTTGGGTATTGATGCCCAAGGTAGAATGCCTATCATCCTAATGATGATGGCCATGAGAATTGAAAATCCAGAAGCTAATGTTGAATATGATTTTGCATCATTCATTGAAAAGAAACTACATGATGGATTTTTGCAAATAAGAGAAAATAAAAAGCCCATGGATTTCAAATACTACTCTTTGTTATGTCATTTGATTTTGTATCAAAATAGAAGGAAGTGACCTAGCTGAATGGATCTGAGCATGATTGATGAAAAGGGACAAAGATTGCCAACACAGTGTTGGTGTTACAAATGGGATGACCATTGCAAGAATTGTAACTATGTTGTGTTTCATGATGAAATCTCATTTAGAATAATGAATTCTCTTGGTAGCTTTTCTCTGAGATTGACAAAAGAGATCATGGAAATGTTGAGGCCTCTTGACCATAGGCTAGAACAGGGCCATAAGCATAACTATATTGATTGGTTTTTCTTGCCAGATCATACTATAATTAGGGTATATGGGTGTACTCAGCCACCCCATGTGTTGCCCAAATTTGTGCCAAGCAGAATTACATTCCTTGAATTCATGTGGCAAATGATGTGGATGGAGAACGATGTAATGAAGAAACAAAAGAAAGGCACATTTCTTCCTGATTCCATAGTGTTTGGTGATTGGTCCATTGGTTTTGATACTTTAGAGGATTTGCAAGCCTATTTGAAGGCTAAATATTCTTTGAAACCAGGTGTAGAGAGGGTTTTTGATCTAGAGGGTCACATGAACTTTGTCAAACAAACCATCCTCACAAGAATAGGAATATCCCTTCAAATCAACTTTGATGGGGATGTGATCAGAAATCTTGTCACCTTTCAAGAAGTGTATAATAGGAAAAGAAAATGGGAGATTTTGAAAAGGATTGAGGATGATAGGAGAAAACAAAATCCTATTTTTTCTAGATTCTTTGTTGAAGAGAGGGACCCTGTGAGAAGAATAGATCTAATAATTGACAATTTTGAAAGAATATATAGCAAGTCTAAGAAACAACCTTCAAAGGCTACCAAGCTTAGTGTCAAAACACCACCAGGAGTTGTGATTCAAGAGCCTGCACCAGATGCAATGTCAGTAGATGATCCAACTCATGTCCCTAATTCACCACCTGCCAAAAGACAAAGGATTGAGGATGTTTCTCCACTATATCCATATGAATTGACCAAAGGAGGGGGTGACACTAATGAAGTGGCTAGTATCCTAAGAAATATGGGAGATGAAAGAGAAACAAATCAGCTACTTGTTAGCTAAGAAACAAAAGCACACAAACCAGAGGTTAGAATGGTTAAACATGCACAAGGGGAGCCTAAATTATAAGAAGATGAAAGAATTGTGGCTTCTATGATATTTATGGAGGATGATGATTTCATTAATTCTCCTGAATTCAAAAATTTTTGGATTAAGATGAAGATGAAAGAATATCAAGAACAAGTGGAAATAAATAAAAAGGGTGCTGATGAAACTCAACATGAGAAAATTGTTTCACAAACTATCAAGAATTTGAAAATAGATGAAATAAGTGTTAGCCTTAATGAGGCTAGACAAATGGTATTAAGGAGCAACATGCTGATCATTCTTGGTCTTTAGTTGAAGAAAATGTTTTTGTTAGACCAATTCAGGAATCAAGATGACCCCATACTAGTTTTTGAATTTGACTATGAGGATGGTGTCAATGGTTGTGGTTTCAATAAAAAAATAGAGACTTTGGAAATATGGGTAACACAAACGAACACCAACAAACCAAGATAAATCAATGTGGTCCAAGAATAAGGGGAAAATCTATGGTCAAGACATTCCAGGACACATCAGTAACTGAAGCAGCTGCCCTCACTATGTATTCTACAATGTTTACACAAGCAGTTGTTAAAAACCTAGAGAAAAAATTGTTTTATTATGAGAGAACTTAGATGGAGATGAATGATGAGGTAAATATATTGTATCTTGAAAATGTAAAGCTAAAAGAACAATTGAAGGGTGAGAGTTCTTCTTAGATTCAAGGCATTGTGCCATTTCAAACACATGTGCCACAAGAGACCAGTGATACCACAGTGACTGTTGAACAATTCAATGTTTTGAAATTGAAGTTGGAAAAAGAAATTGAGGAATTGAAAAGCCAAAATGAGAAAACAAAGAATGAGGTAAAATTGAAAATTCTTGAAGTGTTTGAGAAAATTTTGGAATATAGAGTGAAAATGGTTGTTGACAAGTTGAGAGATGTGCATGAATGCTAGTCTTCCTTGTCTCAGGTCATGGAACTATTGAAAGTATTTTTTTCTATTTTAGATCCCTTGTATCAAAAATGGTAGTCAACACATCACATACTGATCACTCTATTTAAAGTTCTACAATAGAATCTAGATGCTCCTGTAGCTCTAAATCCAAAAGAGAAAATGATCAAGATGATATTGGATGAGTATCAGTATGTGAATGGTGAGAATAAACAAATGCAGGCAAAGATTAGTTCTTTTGCCACTTTCAAACACCAGTTCATTCCATCAATCCTAATAGAGGATGAAAAGATCAAGGATTTTGATACGTGGAAGGATGAATTTGGTCATACAGTTTCTAAGGTCATGGACTTTTTGAAAAAGAATGAAGATATCAATATTCTTATCTTCAACATCATTCTATATATAGTAATTGATTTGGATGCTAGATATACAAAGTTTGTAATTGATGTCAAAGCATTTCTAGACAAAAGGTGGAAGGATCACTAGGCCAACTTGCTCCAAATTCAAGATTATAAGTGGCCTAGTGATTATGTTGTGTTTAAATGGAAGCATAATCATCTTGAAGTTGATGAATAGATAGGTTATATGTGCAGGGGAGCAACAAGCATCATGGCCTCATGACTACATAGTATACCAATGGGAGCAAGAGTATTTGGCTCCTCCAAAAGAATAGGGCCTTGAAGATGTTGTAGTGGAAGAACTGATCCTTCAAACACTCTATCATGGAGAGGGAGACTTTACCAGATCAGGATGATCACAGGTCTCCTATGTTGATTAACGGATTACAAGTGTATTGCAAGTGTTGCGGGCTTCCAATCAATATTGTCTACTTTCTTTGTTTTCTCTTAATTATGTTTTAAGCAAAATTAATGTTTAGTTTATATGAAGAGGCATGAATTTTAAAAAGATGCCATATTTTGTAACGGTCTAAATCTTGTTGCTTCTCTTATAAAAGAGAAACCAAGACCAAATTTTGATATCATCATCATAGGCATTTATAGAAACATATATGGGGAGACTTCTGTTATATTGTAATATCTATTTGAAGCAATCAATAGAGAAGAAAATTTAATTTGGTGTTTGAATTCTGGTTAAGATATCTAAGAGATCATTTCTTTGTTTGTAATGAGGACTAAGTTCACCTAATGTTAAGATATCTATATGTATTATTAAATCATAGATGTTTGTTATTGTTTTCTTCACATAAGCATATTCAATGCATGTGGAGACTAGAATCTGTATTACAAACTAAAGCTATCATCTAGGATATAAAAGAAAATTCTATCATCTAGAAAACATATAGGACATACAAAAAATTATATTCTAACTAAACAAAAATAATTACAGCCAAAGTAAGAAAACTAAGAAGAATGATTGAACCTAACTTTAAATGTACTTAAAATGAACAATGAACATCTCAAGTTTTGTATACAATGTACTAGCAGAATAATGATGATTACATTCAGAAATGTATCATTAAAAGAATAGTGAATAAGCATACCTATACTCAGATCTTTATTACATTCAATAATAAATTACACCATACATATAACCAAAGTTTAGGTGACAAGCTAACCTCTTAAGGTGACAGTCTAGTTAAGGTGACAAAACATCATCATAATCATCTGCATTGCTAGCAAGATCAAAATCCTGATCACTCATGTCTATATCTGCTTGATTTTACTCCTTATCCTCATTTGTGACATTCTACTCATTCTCTCTCCCAATCTCTTCATTGGTAATCAAAATCTCTTCATAAACACTCCATCATCGTCTTCATCCACTTCTTCGAATATTTCTTGTAAATTAACATATATTGCTCATTAGGCATTATATCAACAACTTCCATGAATTTTCATTTGGAACGAGACTCTGTTTGAATGACATACAACCATCCTAGGCTTCTTACATCATCAATTAGAAATGATTGGTTAATTTGAAGAGGGAAAACAAACGTCTCATCCATCTTTGAAAAAAATTGCCCTGTATTTGCGCATACAAATCCATACTCATCAAATTGTATTGCGGATGGTTGGATCCATTTACATTTTAATAATATAGGACTAGATTCACCAAAATCCACTTGAATAATTTCTTGGATAAATCTAGCATAAAATTTCTTCTCAGTTTCGTGAAGAAATTCAGCACTAACAACACAATCACAATTTGTCTTTCCTTTGTCTTTTTCTTCCACTCTTAAATGACTACCATAGGCCCACATTCCACTAAACACGTAGCCCATATATTTGGAGATTGTGGAAGCTCATTTTCCTCTGTTGTTACATATTAACCTTCTTCTTTTCCATCACTGACTGCATTAGCAATCCATTCTTCAAATTTTGGAAAAAGAATCACCTCCAATCAAATCATGACGTTTGAGCTTTTGAGGTCGATGTTGCATCCAAGTTTGATTCTCTTCTTCATATTTTCTACATAGAATATTAACATACAAATAGTAAGATTAATAATATAAATGTGTAAATGCAATTGAGTAAATAAATTATTGTGTAAATTTTTTTTACCTATGCCACTTATCGAATGAAGTTGTGTTTTGAAGAATATAGGCATGTATCACACTTCTTTCTTGATGTGATAGCTTGAAACAACATCCATTTCCTTCTAATAATTCACCTACAATTGTTTCATCTTTATCATCATCTCATACATGTCAATTGACATTTTTTAAATCCTTCATATATTCTGTGCAAAATCCCATGGCCTCTTGCATTGAATATCCCTCAGACATGCTGCCTTCCAGTTTTTCCCTAGTACGAACATTTTTTTTCAAAACCTTCATATATCATTCTATAGCATACATCCATCTCATTCTTATTGGGCCACAATGCTCTAGTTCATATTCTAGATGTATCAAAAGATTCATAGAAATGATAAAGATTGTTGGTGGAAATTCTTGTTCCAATAGACAAAGGACTTCAACAACCTCCTCCCTTAAACTATCAAAGTTTGAAGGATCTAATACATGTAAACTCATTTTTTTAATATTAGGCCCAACCTTATAACTGCCAATCTTGGCCCCTTTGCCAAACTTGATATATTTGCCACAATAGGTAAAATATTCTTGATTATGACATGATAGTCATGGGTCTTGAGGCCTCTTAAGCCATTAATGTTAGTTTGGCTTCTAATACTACTACTTACATATCTAGTGGGAAAGCAAGTCTGAGACAACAACTGTAAGAATTATGCACATTGTTTCTTTCTCTAGACATAAGGAGCGCTAGGTTTTCTATATTTTTCATCAGCACATTTTTCAACCCAAAAATTTTGACGAATCTTTAGTTGTCGAAAGTCTTCACATGATGAAACAGTATCAAAAGCACCAAAAAGAGTTTCTATATTACAATAGGCTATATTTTTCTCAGTATATATAAAGTCAACAATATGCCTAATGGATATATCCTTAAATTATGACAACTTATAGAATATACACAACCATTTTACATCACTTTCACTAAATAACATTCTTTTTTGTCCATTCTCAACAATGTAATCACTTGTTATTAGCAATGGTGCTTCATGATTCTCTTCTTGACCATTGACACGTGCTTTTTGTCGATGATATGGATGATCCATTTTAAGGTAAGCATGATGTCCACAATAAATACACTTACGTAAACTTCTTGAGTGCCTCACAAAATCCTTAAAGTTGCAAGCAAAACATCCATGGTATCCATCAACACTAAGACCAGACAATGTGCCATATACAGGAAGATCATGAATCATAAACAATAAGGAAGCTCTTAAAGTGAATTTGATTGAATGACCATCCCTTAAGATTGAATTGCTTCAATTCCTTTCCACAATTCCATTAGCTCATCATATAATGGATCTAAATAAGCATCGATTGTATCTAAAGTTGCACTTTTCTTTCTTGGTATAATCAATGATAGCATTAAGAAAAATGGTTTAGTTGCTAACCATGAAGGCAAGTTATAATTTATTAAAAACACTGGCCAAGTTGACCATTTAGTACATTGATCTAAGAATGGGTTCACCCCATCTAGAGCTAAACCCAACCTTATACTAGGAGGATCTTGAGAAAAATTAGGCCATCTATTATCAAATTCCATCCACATCTTAGAATTAGGAACATGTCATTGTTTTCCATCAGTGCTCTTATTTTGGGCATGCCATTGCATAAGTTCAACAATGTCTCTGTACCTATACATTCAGAGTAATCGTGGGATTATTTGAAACTGGCAAAGGACCTTTCTAGGAACCACAACTGATTGACTTTGTTTTGTTGGCAATGTGGAGTTAGCCGGTAACAACAAACTTAATAATGCCAATAGCTAATCTACACTCTCATTTGTCCAACCATGCACCACTTGCAAGTTAAGAATTTGAAGGATTGTTGTCAAATGACTTAACCTGTAATTAGCATACACAGGCTTTAAAGCATCCTCCGTTGGCTTGGCTCAATCATCATCTAGACCCTCATTCAACATTCTATCAACTTCAAACCCTTCATCTAACATTGCTACCTCTTCATCTATGTTTGGTGCCACTTCATCTATGTTTGTTGCCTCTTCATCATCTCTCACACTCTGCAATTATATCATATCTTCATAATAATTGTAATGCCAAGGGCTTATATCACTATGCCTAAATCTTATCATATGTTGATAAATCAAGCTTCTTTTTCTCACCTTTCCACCAAGATCATCTTTACATGGACATGGATATTTGGCCATGTCCCTCTCATTGGCTATTCTCTCATAAAATGCATGGTATTGATCTATAGTCAACCTTCAACATTGATTCATCTATAATATTCTACACATAGCAACAAAAATCTATTAGCAACAAAAATATAGCTTTCAAATGCATTTAGTTTGGTAGAATTTCATCAAGTTTTGTGTGAGATATTACATTTTTTGTGAGTGCAGGTCTAAACCCTACCTAGGGTTTCCAGGGAGAAAAATTTGATCATGGGCATGTTACAAGTATGTGCCTAATTGGTGTTGTCATTGATGTCAACATATCTGTGTTGTCATTGGTGTCAACTATGCTCTTACTTTGTTGAGGATATTGAGAAAATTAGCCCCTCCAGTGATAACAATGTATTGCAGTAGAAACAGTGCATTACATGAAGAAGCATAGTCCAGAAGAATACTCTGCATTTCCTGCATAATAAATATCCTTGCCTACAAATTGGAAGATATTTAGAAGCCTGTTTGAAGATGTTATATTCTAAGCTTAAGCCTTTGGTATGAAGAATTGAGTGAGTTATGTTCACCAGAGTGAAAACAACTTTTTCTGTGTGTTTGGCGGTGATAAGGAGAAAGTGTTTTGCTCTGCATTCCTTCGCATTGAAGTATTTTGGTCTGTGGTTTTGGAAGTAAGTCTGTGATGATTTTAAGTGCCTTCAACTGCAATGGTTCATGATTTGGTGGTCCACAAGCTATCTTTCACTTATGATAGTGGTAGATAGTGTTGTTCTTGTGCTCTGATTTAAAGATTCTTATTGATAGAGTGGGTAGAGACCTTGCGGTTGTTCCTGGTGATTAAAATGTGCTTGTGGATGTCTCCTGATCATGCTCCTACATTCAAATTGGTTCACAAGCTGTAATTCAGATCATGCATGAAGTGTGTTGTTGAATACTTGTGTTAATATCAGTCTTGGCCGACCTGGTTGAATCCATCATATGCAGAGATGAATCTAAGATTGTGATAGATTGTTGTAGCATGGAAGAGTATGTTTGAGTCCCAACTAAGACATGGCATGATCCACATACATTCTTACATCTTTTCCTTAGCTAAATTTATATTAGGTCCAGACCTATTTTATGTATGTTTAAAATGTTGACCTTGGAGATTGTTCCAATGGTTGATGATTGTAATGCCAACCTTGATGTTCATTCCAAGGTTGATGAAGTGTATAAATACTTGTAATCAAGTCATGAAAATGTATCCAAGTGTGAAAATGCAAATATAGAAGTAAAGTAAAGTAGCAGAGCAGAGCAGAAGTGTTTGTGCTTCAATGGAACTGAACATTGGCATGGAGTAGATGTTATTATCTCAGTTCAACCTTTTGGCAGTGAGCCTCCCTTTGGCAGTGAGCCTTTCTTTGGCAATGAACCACCCTTAGGCAGTGAGCCTTTCTTTGCAGTGAGCAATTTGGGCAGTGAGCCCTGTAGGTAGTGAGCCTCTATTTTTTACTATTGTTATAACTTATATATTTCTGTGGGCTAACACCCATCGTGGTTTTTCCCTTTTAGTGGTTTCCACGTAAAAATCTAGTGTCTCCTATGTTGTTTATACTTTTTTCTTTTGATGCTTTCATGGTTATATCTAAATATAAGTAATTGATAAGTTGATGATCATATTTTCTTAAAAGTTTTAGGGCAATTGATTCACCCCCCGTCTTAGTTGTCCAGTGTAGTTCAACAATTGGTATCAGAGCCAAGTTCCTCTGAAGAAAGTCTAATAGCTTGAGGAAGATCCAGGATGTCTTATAAGAAGGAAGCTCTACATTTTGATGGGACAAATTATGCTCTTTAGAAGGTATGAATGAAAAGCCATCTTCTTTGTCTTGGTTATAAAGTATGGAAAGCTGTAGAAACAAAATATACCATGCCTCTAAATGGTTTGATGACTGAAGATGAAATCAAAGAATATGAGGTGGATGTCAAAGAAAAGGATGCTCTCCTAAGTTCCTTAAATGACTCGGTATTGACAAAAGTTGTGGACCTTAAAATTGCAAATGAGGTATGGGAGAAGCTGAGAAATCTGTATGAAGGAAATGATTCTATTAAAGATGCCAAGCTATAAAGTCTGAAAGTCAAATATGAGGGTTTGAAGATGAATGAAGATGAAAACATAACAGCCTTTATGCAGAGAGTTGATGAACTTGTCACTGGAATAAAGGGTATGGGAGGAACTCTTGGTGATAAGGAAGTTGTGATGAAAATTCTCAGATCACTACCAAAGTCATATGGTCACAAGGTACCTGCAATTGAAGAATTCATGACTATAAAGACTATTGACAGAGATCAGTTACTTGTAAAGCTTACAACCTTTGAGATGAGAGAATTTGGTGATGCCTTGCCTAAAGTTGAATCAACTTTTAAAGTCAATACTTCAGCAGAGATCTCCAGAGCTAAGAAATAGAAGGTGGATGATGACTTTGATGAAATTGAAGTTAGCTTTGTTGATAGGATACAAAGAGGCTCTGGTAAGTTCAAAGGTAAATTACCTTTCAAATGTTTCTCTTGTGGTAAAGTACGTCATTATGCTTCCAAATGTCCTGAAAGAATTAAAAGAAATAAGAAGAAACATGAGAGTAGGTCTAGATTTCCAAAGAAATGTTACTATGTCAGAGATTTTGATGATGAAGGAGTGATTGATGATGAATCTAATGATGCTAATACTAGTACAAATGAATGCCTGTTTATTTATATTAAAGAAGATCATGCGTCTACTAATTCAGTTAGCTGTGTGAAGGATGAAAAAATAGTAGAAGAAAGTGCTTTGGCTGTTCAGGTTGAGAAAGATAAGGATGAATGGATTATTGATAGTGGATGCTCACATCACATGACCGGTGACAAAAGGAAGTTTGTAAGTTTGGAAAAGTATGATGGAGGACTGGTTCGATTTGGAGATAATGTAGCTGGTAAGATTTGTGGAAAAGGATCTATTTCATTCGATGGAAAGCATAATACTGACAATGTTCTATATGTGAAGGGTTTTAAGCATAATATTTTAAGTGTTGGTCAGATGTGTGACAAAGGATATGGTCTGAGATTCAAAGATAATGGGTACAAGATCATGGAGAGCTCTGGAATTGTGATTGCTACTAGAAAGAAAACAAAAGGTAATATCTATCAATTGAGAGGAACTAATGATTATTGTTTATTGGCTCAGGCAGATGAAAGTTGGCTATGGCATAGAAGGATGTGCCATATAAACTTTGATAGTCTGGTAAAGATAAGCTCAAGTTAGGCTGTGAGAGATTTACCAAAACTTGTGAAACCCTCCAACTTAATTTGTAAGGAATGTTAGTTGGGAAAGCAGACAAGAACAAGCTTCAAGAACAAAGAGCAATTCTCTACTAGTTTGTTGGATCTAGTGCATACATATCTCTATGATCCTACAAGGGTAAGAATCCTAAAAGATGACATGTATTTCATGTTTCTTATTGATGATTATTCTAGAATGACTTGGGTTACTTTTTTAAGAGACAAATCAAAAGCCCTAGACAAATTCAAATCTTTCAAGGCAATGGTTGAGAATGAAATAGATTTAAAGATCAAATGCTTGAGGTCTGATAGAGGAGGTGAGTTCATATCAAATGAATTCAACATTTTCTGTGAGGGGCATGGGATAAAGAGAAAATTGTCTGTACCTAGGACTCCTCAGCAAAATGGAGTTGTGGAAAGGAAGAACATGTTCGTTCAAGAGGCTGCTAGGACAATGATGAAGGAAGAAGGTCTACCAAAAGTCTTTTGGAAAGAAGCTATTCACACTATTGTCTACATTCAAAATAGAGTTCAAGTGAAAGGTAATGGTACTAAAAATCCCTATGAATTGTAACATGGAAGAATTCCCACTATAAAATATTTTAAAGTCTTTGGAAGCAAATGCTATATCAAGAGAGATGAAGATCTAGGAAAGTTTGATGCAAGATGTGATGAAGAAATCTTCCTTGGATACTCTACCAAGAGTAAAGCTTACCAATGCTACAACAAAAGGCTCAAGAAGATTGTTGAGAGTGCAAATGTGAAGGTAGATGAAGGCAAGGAAAGAATATTAGACCTGAGTTGTTATGAACCAGATGAATCTATGACTATAGAAATTGAAGAGAAAGACAAGTAAGAAGACAGTCAGGATGAAGAAGAGACTCCAAAAAGTGTTGTCAAGACTCCCAGGTATGTAAGGATCAATCATTCTGAAGATCAAATAATAGGTGACAAGAACAAAGGTGTGTTAACAAGAAGAAGAGTTGCAGAGGAACAAGTCAATTACTATTTTCTTTCAAAGATTGAACCAAAAATTGTGAATGAAGTATGCAATGATGAAAATTGGGTAAAGGAAATGGAGGAAGAACTATTGTAGATAGAGAAGAATGAAACTTGGGAATTAGTTCCTAGACCTACTAACAAAAATGTCATTGGAACTAAATGGGTCTTCAAGAATAAGTTGAATGAAAATTGAGTAGTAAGGAATAAAGTTAGACTTGTATGCAAAGGATATTCTCAAATTGAAGGGATAGATTTTGAAGAAACCTTTTCCTTAGTAGATCAGATTGAAGCAATTAGAATGTTTCTGGCATTTGTAGCTCACAAAGATTTAAAGGTATATTAGATGGATGTGAAATCTTCCTTCCTAAATGGCGATTTAGAAGGGGAAGTTTACATTGAGAAACTAGAGGGATTCCAATTGTCAAGTCAAGATGATATGGTATGCAAGTTGAAGAAAGCATTGTATGGACTCAAACAATCTCCTAGAGACTGGTATACAAGGTTAGATAGGTATTTATTGCAATTGGGATTTAGTAAAGGTAATGTAGATAGAAATTTCTACTTGAAAATGAATGATGATCAGATCTTGATTGTTGAGTTCTTTATTGATGACATTATCTTTGGAGGAAATGAAGGTATGTGCATAAGGTTTGCTGGTTAGATGAAAAGTGAATTTGAAATGCCCATGTTTGGTGAAATGAATTTCATTTTGGGTCTACAAATTAATCAATTAGATAAAGGAATTTTCATATATCAGTCCAAGTATGTGAAAGAGTTGTTGAAGAAGTTTGGTATTGAAGACTCTAAACTGGTATGTACTCCCATGGTGACTAGTTGCAAATTGAGAAAAACTGATGAATCACCTAAGGCTGATCAGAAAAATACAAATCCATGATTGGAGGATTACTTTATGTAACCCAAACTAGATAGATATTATGCATGCAATTTGTCTTGTTGCAAGGTTTCACGCTGATCCAAGAGAATCACATGTGATGGAAGTTAAGAGAGTCCTGAGGTATTTGAAAGGTACTCTAGATTATGGCTTATGGTATCCAAAGGACATTGATTTCACTCTCAGAGCTTATAGAGATGTAGATTGGGGTAGAGATGTTGATGATAGAAAGAGTAGAAGTGGAGGTTCCTTCTAAAGATACCTTTGAGTATCTCAGAGAAAAGTTAAGGGTCATTACCCCTCTTATCCTGAACTAAGGTGCATAGGAATGCATCAATCCAGTGGAGCTCAAGTGTCATTCTTTGATCTGGATTGATGTTTTGAAGGCTACCTCTCAAGGGGAGTAGCTAGATTTATTGGTAATAGATCAGTTGGATTAGAGCATTAGAATGCAAGTATGTGCCCTTTGCCATTGATGTCAAAGGGGGTGATAAATCATGTGAAAAACTCAGAGGGAGAAAGAATGCAGTTGTGTAAAGAGAAAGGGGAAAATCTTGTGTTGATGGTCTTTTCAGTTTTTCAATTCATATGGTACCATCAATGGCAAAGGGGGATATTTTTGTAATTATGTGCCTAATTGGTGTTGTCATTGGTGTCAATTGTGCTCTTAGTTTGTTCAAGATATTAAGAAAATTAGCCCCTCCGGTGATAACAATGTATTGCAATAGAAACAATGCATTACATGAAGAAGAACAGTCCAGAAGAATGCTCTACATTGCCTGTAGAATAAATATCTTTGCCTATGGATTGGAAGTTATTTAGAAGCCTATATGAAGATGTTATATTCTAAGCTTCAGCCTCTGGTATGAAGAATTGAGTGAGTTATGTTCACTAGAGTGAAAATAGCTTTTCTGTGTGTTTGGTGGTGATAGGGAGAAAGTGTTTTGCTTCACATTCCTCTGCATTGAAATATTTTGGTCTGCAATTCTAGAAGTAAGTTTGTGATGATGTTAAGTGCCTTCAACTGCAATGGTTCATGATTTGGTGGTCCACAAGCTATCTTTCACTTATGACAGTGGTGGACAATGTTGTTCTTATGCTCCAATTTGAAGAATTTTACTAATAGAGTGGGTAGACGTGTGGTTGTTCCTGGTGATTATAATGTGCTTGTGGATGTCTCTTGATCATGCTCCTACATTTGGATCAGTCTGCAAGGTGTAATTCAGATTGTGCATGAAGCGTGTTAGATTGAATACTTGTGTTAATGTATGTCTTGGCTGACCTGGTTGAATCCATCATATGCAGAGATACATCAAAGATTGTGATAATGTGTTGTAGTGTGGAAGATTGTTTTTGAGTCCCAGCTAGGGCGTGGTGTGATCTGTATATATTCTTACATCTTTTCCTTAGCTAAATTTGTATTAGGTCCAGACCTATTTTATGTATGTTTACAATGCTGACCTTGGAGATTGTTCCAACAGTTGATGATTGTAATGCCTACCTTGATGATCATTCCAAGGTTGATGAAGTGTACAAATACTTGTAATTGAGTCATGAAAATGTATCCAATTGCAAAAATGCGAAGATAGAAGCAAAGCAAAGTATCAGAATAGAGCAGAAGTGTTTGTGCTTCAATGGAACTAAACCTTGACATGGAGTAGATGTTGTTATCTCAGTTCAACCTTTTGGCAGTGAGCCTTTATTTGGTAGTGAGCCACCCTTAGGTAGTGATCCTTTCTTTGTAGTGATCAATTTGGGCAGTGAGCCCTATAGGTAATGAGCCTCTAGTTTTTGGTATTGTTATAGCTTATATATTTCTATGGGCTAACACCCACCGTGGTTTTTCCCTTTTAGGGTTTTCCACATAAAAATCTGGTGTCTCCTGTGTTGTTTATACTTTTGTGTTTTGATGCTTTCATGGTTATATCTAAATATAAGCAATTGATAAGTTGATGATCATATTTGCTTAAAAGTTTTAGGACAATTGATTCACCCCCCCTCTCAGTTGTCCGGTGCAGTTCAATAGGGTAGAGTTTCCACCATCCAAAAATCCTAAAAATTGGTGGAAAGCCCTGTCCCACACCTATCCACATCCCTGCAAGAGGACAACTCATGACTAGCACGTGTGAAGAAGATATGATTGACTGTGCACAAATTTGCTATGAGATAGTCCTAAAACCCTAGGTTCTTTGTTGCTTTGAATAATCTATGCACTGTATTTAAATGGAGGGGTGAAGAATCATAGTGGCATGTTGTTAGGGCCTACACAAGCCTAGGAATTCATATGACAAGTGTTCTTACCTTTGTTTGGAGTCATCACCTTGAATGCACCTAGTGGCAGCAAGACCTAAATTATATAAATCATTGTATTAATCATTTGGTTAGGTCATGTACATTTGGAAACCCCTAGAAGATGTTGTAATAGGTTTGAATAAACCAAGTTACCCATATTCCATGTTGCCGTCAATGATTGAGTGTCACTAGGGTGTTTTTTCCATGTTTTAGGCTTAGGAGAAAATTGTCAAGAATGAACAAGGCTACAGATTTCCATCAAGTGTATTGAAACTTTGTTTGGGATGTGTCAAGGTTATTGTGAGTGAGTCCTTCCTCTGCATCATGTTCTGCCTCTACATAAACCTCTGTGGTCAGTTTTACGCATTTTTTACTTGTAGGATTCTCACAGTTGGTGAAAAAGGTAGTGTTCATGAAGGAATGGAAAAGATGCATAGAGCCTTTGAATTATACCCGTACTGTGCAATGGCATTGAATCATTTAGCAAACCATTTTTCTTCATAGGGTAGCATTTTCTTGTGGAACAGTTGACTAAGATAGCTCTTTTTCAGCTGACCACTCTCTCATGAAATCTCATTCATATTATAATCATGCACGATATTATCATAGTAAAGGTGATTATGACACCACTGGCTGCTACTACATGGCATCAGTCAAGGAAAGCCAAAGGCCACATGATTTTGTGGATAGGTTCAATTGAAGCTGGGAGATCTTAATCTGAGTTCTCTATCAAATTTTGAAAAGGTTTTGGAGGTCCACCTTGAGCGCTATGAGAGCTTAAAAGTTGTAGGCCATATATATGCTCAGCAAGGCAAGGCATAGAAGGCTTTGGAAATTTTAAGAAAGGCAACTCGCATAGATCCACGTGATGCCCATGCATTTATCAAGATGGGTGAGTTATTAATATCATTAGACCCCAATGCAGCCTTAGATTCTCTTAAGACAACAAAGTCTCTTCTGAAGAAGAACAGAGAAGAAGTACCCATTCAATTGTTAAACAACATTGGGGTTCTTTATTTTGAGTGTGATGAAGTAGAGTTGGCTCAACACACTTTTATGGAGGCATTAGGAAATGGAATTTGGGTTGAATTCATAAATAAAAGCCCCAGTGCCAATTCTATAGATTTTCATGTGCTCTTTAAGGATATGGAATTCTTCCATTGACTAGAAGAAGGTGGTGTTTCACTTGAGCTACCATGGGATAAAGTCACAACACTATTTAATCTTTCTAGGTTGTTTGAACAACTACATGACACTGAAAAAGAAAATCTGTTATATGTAGGCTAATATTGTTCAAGTTTCTTGATAATGTGGATGCATATCTACATCTTGTAACCATGGCTAAGGCTCAGAATGAGATCCAACTAAGCCTAGAATTGATTTGGGATGCACTTAAGGTGGATAAAAATGCATCAAATGCTTTATCTATGCTTGGAAAAATGAAACTAAAAGAAAATGACTAGCTTAAAGAAAAAGAAACAATTAAAGCTATAGAAAGTGAATCAGATGCAAAGAATTCTTATGTTGACATTTCACTTGGAAATTGGAATTACTTTGCATCTTTTTGTAATGAGAGGAGGGATCCAAAGGTGGAGACACAACATCTTGAGAAGGCTAGAGAATTGTATTGTAAAGTGTTGGCATCGAAACCATGAAATGTTTATGCTACAAATGAGGCAGCCATTGTGCTAGCTGAAAGGGGTCAATTTGATATTGCAAAGGAAATTTTTACACAGGTACAAGAAGCTGTAATAGGAAACATCTTTGTTTAGATGCCTGATGTGTGGGTAAATCTAGCACATGTTTACTTTGCACAAGGATAGTTTGCACTTGCAGTGAGAATGTATCAAAATTATTTGAGGAAATTCTATTTTGACACTAACACCCAAATTTTATTGTATTTATCTCGAACACATTATGAAGAAAAATAGTGGGAAGATTGTAAAAGAACATTATTAAGAGCAATAGATTGTAACTACTGTTAGTCGCCAATCACAAAGCTATAGATTTTGTGTTTATAAATGTAATGAGGCTTTTGAATTACCCCTGAATTCACTACAGAGGGTGTCCCCGAATCTAACTTCACTGCAGAGGGCCTTGCCGACTTCAAATTTGTTGAAACAAACTCTGAATTCCTTGCCCACCTTTTTAGAAGTCTCTAGGTCCTCTCCTCTTTATCAACTATGCAAGTAGATGTTATAACTCAAACACCTTAGTGTGAAGTAGCTCTAGGAAAGTACTTTGATATCTACTTTCCTGACCTTTTGCTTTTTAGCGAGTCCACCACAAGAAGCTCTGAACGGTTGGAGGTATTCCAATCTGATTGTGTGAAGAGCATGTTAGAGTGACTGCAAGTGAAGAGTGTGATGGTGATGAGCCATAGCTATGGTGGGTTTGTGGGCTTCTGGATGGTCCATGTCTATTGTCTCATAATTGTGAGCTCTGGTGTTTGCAACAATGATCTACTCAATGAGCTTGACACCACCGATACAAGGGATGTTCTTCTTCCCAACTAATAAAGGAGGAATTCTTCAATGAACATGAATAATGAATCATGCCAATACATCCCGCCAATAATTCCCCCAAAATTTTTAAAATTTTTGTCTAATTTGTATGTGTGACTAACTATTTGTCATTTTTATTTCTGTGACAAAATATTTTTTTAGTCAACAACCAAATTAGTCGTTTATTTACTCATTTATAGCTAAGTTGCAAAAAAATAGTAGAATTTAGTCATTTTTAGTTGTTGTGACTAAAAGTTTTAGTCACTTAGTCATTTATTTGCCAAAATTCTACTAGTGTATTTTTCTACTCCGCGCTCCCCTTATGTTTGTCTTTATCCCCATTCAATCCTTGTTGTTTTAATTCCTTGATAGGGGGATTATGCACAGGGACACACATACTTCTCAGTTGATAGCCACCTTGGACTTGCAAAATAGCTGCATCAGTCAAGGATTCCATGTCTTCTTTTGAAGGCTTGGACTGCTAGTACTTCTTCTGTGCAAGGTTCCTCAAGTGCCTAAAATCATGAGCTGACAATTGATATCTCTTCATACCTTCATCATAATCATGTATTGGAAAATATGATCATCTTCTTCATAGCTGTTATAATTGGCACCCTAACCCATTTGTTCATACCCCTCTATGTGAAACTGATTTATTTACTCTTCATAGTACTCAGTTGCAGCTTCTTCATTTGGAAATTCTTCTTCTCTACTCAATGAATGAGCCACTATGCAATTATTTGGAAAATGGGTAAGGAAGCAAGCTTGGCACCATAAAGACTCATCTTGAAAATTGACTTGATCCTTTCTCAATGGATTAGGAGTGTCCCTCTTAGGTTGTTTGAAGCTGACATGCCTGGGTGCAACTTGTCTATCATTTTTCTATGGTCTCTTATCTCAATCAATATTATAGGGCCCAGTATGCATTCTTTGACCTTCATTGAAATGTGTTGCAGTGCACCCTGAGGTGGCAACCCTTTGTCATTTCTAGAAACTCTATAAGACAAATATTTCACAACCCTCATGAGTTTATCCAATTTTTCATCAATAGTGAGAGTTTTGTTGAAAGTTGGCTTATCTGGCTAGGACAATTTGATATTAGACCTTTTGATATGCTTCCCTAAAGATCTCATATTAGTTTCTATGTTATGGTTGTAGCATATGACTTTCTTAATGTTTGTGGACTCTTTCCCCTCAAACAATAATCAATATTTGAATAAAAGGCATCACAATATAAAACTAAACACATAGATTCATTAGGTCTCATATGAGGAGGTACGTTTCTCATTGTCATGATGAAGCAACTGTTGAAATCAACTGCTATTAATTTTGTTGCTTTCTTGATGGCTATAAGTTCATGGATAGAAAACTTGGGATCAATCATGTCCCCATATTCCAATGTGAATACTCTCATGAATTCCTCCCAAGAATCAATACTATTATCAGGGAGAGCTTTATACCATTCTTTAATACTATCTTCTAATGAGTGTACAAATAGTTTCATCATAACATCTTCATCCTTAATTTCATATTCATCAGTGACATTAATGAAATGTCTAAGATGCTCCTCACATGTGACAACATTATTACCTTGAAACCTAGGAATCTCACCCTAATCTTAGTTCAAATTGGATTAGGAAAGTTAGGTATGCCAAAGAAATCAAGTTGTTTATAACTTTAGCTCCCAGTGGCTGCCTCTATGGAGGAAATCTTTGTGCTTGTCTTTTTCGTGCGTGCCTAGCATTGTAAATGTTGCCTTGTTGTTGAGTAGCTTGGTTCTATGATGGTTGAATGTTAACATTTTGAGAATGGGCCTGATTTATGCCCTGTTGTCCTATTTGATTTTGTTGTTGTTGTTGATGTTGCTATTGTCTTTGATTGTTTTGCAAGTTATGGCCCTTCTCTTAGGCATTTTGGTTTTGTTGGGCTTGCTGAGTGATCTATTCTTGTTGTTGATCAAGCAAGGCATGCACCTCTCTTTGTTTATTTTTGAGGTGATCAAGAAGGCCATGCTCATCTTGGATTCTTATTTCTCTTTCCTCATGACCAAGCTGTTGCTACTGATCACCCTCATTAGGGATATTATCATGTTGCCTTCTAAGTGGTCCTGTGGGAGATGTAGAATGCCTAACATTTTGATATGTATCTTGATTATCACTAGGCATCCCAAATGTTCTCACATGTGGACCTTGAGATCCATCTCTACCTCCTCTACAAATAATATTTTCATTTCTTCTAACATTATACTCAGTCCTATTTATTATTCTATTTGTTCTTAGTACATTATCAATAGAATCATTAGAAGTACACTAATACTAGCCTCTGAGGTCAACAAATATATTATCTCTACTAGAGGTACTTACTGAATCTTGGGTATTCAATGGAGGCACCCCATAGGATGGTAATCTTGTTCTCCATCTACTCCTATTTCCTACACTACTAGATGATTCATCACTTCTAGACTGCTCCTAGTTCTTTCCTGCGTACATCATAAATTTCCTTTCAAACTGAATTTAATTTCTTAGTTCTAAAACAAAGTTACCACTTCCCCTACTGGGAATAAATACTTGAACAAACACTGCACTTCAATATTGGAGTAACCAGAAATAGAATTTAGTGGATTCCCCGGCAATGGTGCCAAAATATTGGCATACGTTGACAGGATTCCAACTTACCCAAACAAACTACTACAGGGGTGCGAAAACACTTCCAACTGCCTAGACTTGACAATGACTAATGTAACATCGGTCCCTAGTAGCGATGCCAAAATGTTGGCATAAGTTGATGGACTACCAACTTACCCAAACAATTTGCACAACTTTAGGACTACTATAGGGTTGTGAAAACACTTCCATCTACCTGGACCCGACAACAACTAAAGTAACATTGATCCCTGACAATGGCACCAAAATGTTGGTGTAAGTTGATGGGCTACCAACTTACCCAAACAAACTGTACAACTATAGGACTGCTACAGTGGTGTGAAAACACTTCCAACTACCTAGACCCAACAACAGCTAAAGTAACTTTGGTCCTCAGAGTGGTGCCAAAATGTTAGTTCCCAAAATGATAGTAGAACAAAACTCTAAAACATTTCTAAATCACCTAGGCTAGGGATTGACATTAGGGTGATAGAAAGAGGTTTACCAACAAATGAAGGGCAATTATGGCAAACTAACAGGAGTGGGTAGACTCCTCTACTCTTTGAGATCAGATTAAACTCTAGACAGATATTCAAAGGGGTATACCTAAGCAGGTATTGATTTCAAACCAGATGAACAACTGAAATATGAACAGCCAAACCCAAACCACTTTCTTAACCCCAAATTTCTCACAAAATTGAGAACAACTTGTTATAAGAACCCTATATAACTAATAAAGGTAATCCTACAAAATGAGGATGCATAAAAACTACTACTGCGTCTAAAGGATAGATGTATTATTTTTTATTGAAGATTGGGTGATCAAAGGCTACTCAGATTGGTGCCTATCCATTGGGCTACTGGTGCAGGAGCACCTGGTAAAGTTCATGCATCAATGAGGCAACTTTAAATTTTTAGTTAAGGTTGATGTCCTAATGATGTAATAAGGCCCAAGAGGCCACATTTATGATTTTATGGGTCTTAGGGAGTCATTTTAGGTTCATTTTTTTGAATATTGTAAAGTTGTCAATTTGTTGTATTTACAAAGATGCAAGAAGTGCAAAATGTACAAGGATGGAATACCAAAGGTCATAGGGTAGTTTGAGTTAGTTTCATTCATTGGAGGAAGTTGTAAAGCCTTTAAAAAGGCATTGTAACTCATTGCCAAGGTAGAGGGAGATTGTAATAAATATGTATTGAGTTGGAGGAATTGTATTGTAATAGAAAATCATAAGTAAATTCTATCTTTTCTCAGAAATTACTGAAAAATAGTTGTTTTAGGTCCTTGTACATCCCAGTATGGGCAAAAGATCACTTCAAATTGTTAGTAAGTAAAAGTATACTCAATATCCTTCCCTCCAAAGTTTTTTTCATGCAATTTGGTTCAAATTTGAATGAGATATTGGGAATTTTCTTAAAACAGTTGAAACCCTAATTTAGGGTAAACAGTGACGTAAAAAAATTGTGTTTCTCCCAACTTTGCCATTGAAATGTTCTAATACTTGGTGAAAAGAATCCACATGGTGAGTACTTTCATGGTTTTGAGGTTTCAGACCATAAGGTAAAGGCTAATATGTGAGAAGTGAGAGGTGAGGACTGAAAATATGTGTACATTCATGAGGAAACAGAGTTTTGGGATAGTCAAATAGCCTAAAACCTAGGGTTTGATAAAATGTTTATGAAAATAGACTTTCTGATAGATTTGTGACCATGAGTAAACTCAATGAAGACTGTTTGAAGTATTGATCAAATGAATTTGAGACTGTAGATAAGAGAATCAATAAACCTTTGTGCAATTTAAGCCTAATCAGACCTAATTTGGAAACGTAATAGTCATGTTTGAGCCCTATTTCCTAAAATAATCTATGTTGATCTTTTGATATGTTTTATAATGCCTTAAAGGGTATCCAAAAAGCCCATCACAGTCTTGAATGGAGGTCTGTGTCAAAGGATATCTCTTACAGTTTATGTTTGGAGGACTACTAGCTTTGAAGACAGGTTTGAGAGAAAAAAACCATTTGGGTAATGCACAAAGGTCCTGATATTGAGTGATTTGGGTGAGATGGAGTCTCTAATGAGTTTGAAGATGATCATTAAACATGCTTGGGTCAGAAAAAGTGGAAACTCAAATTTGTGCCTTTGTAGAGGTTATTGTTTTGAGTAGATTTCTTATAAACTTTGAAGTATTAGATGGATTGAAACCCATTGTTGTGAAATATGTCTCCAATGAGTGAGTTGTGAATCCTTTGCACTACATCAACTACAAAGTCTTACATTCAACATAGGAACACAACTGCAAATAAATGTATAGCTACCTATTTGAGAAATCAAATGCATGAAAATCAATACCAAATCACTGGGAATATCAATTAATCCAACACCATACCATGTTCTTCCTTATGTAATATTGAAAAGATCATTTACAAATCCTTAGAAATGAATTAATAATTGTCACATTCATTCAAATCAATACTTACATTCATAACACGAAGTGTGGTAAGAGAAGACCCTAACTGCGATCAGAGTTTGCTAGAAAGAACACCTACAGTGGTGGAGAAAAATAGTGACTCGATACAAATATTTGCAAAATATATTAAATACATTTCATAATTGTTTCATGCTGAACAAAGACTTCAAAATAACCTTTTCTTTTCTACCTTTTGGAGCTTAGAACCTGTTGAGTGAAAATGCAAAAAAAATGACCAACCCTTACTGCATAAAAAACATATGCATATATAGAAATTCATCTCTCTACACAATCCCAAGCACTACACTAAGTCAACAAGTACACCATGTGGTGCAGGAGCACCCCTATAAGATAGGATATAGGTTCATTGTCCGCATGACAGGACATTAGTCTATTTTTAGCATGTTTGACTTCATAATGTAATAAGGTCCATTGGACCAATGCATATGTATTAGATCAGCCTAGGAGTGTGTGCAGGCAGTTAGAGTTCGTGATCAGGTAGTCTGAGCTGTCCTCTCCCAGCCGCTTGGAAGCTCCCAGCCGCTGGGAATCGAGTTGGTAGTACTCGCAGGATATTGCTATAAATAACTCAGATCAGTTAGGGTTTGAAATCATATCAAGAAGAGAGTAGTAGTTGTGTTATGTTGTACTGGTGATTGAGTGAAATCTAGAGATCAGTCCAGACATTGTGAAACATTGTAGAAATAGGACATTTGTGTTCCATCTAAATAAGATCTCATCAATTGCATTATCTAGTTTATCAGTTGTTTATGTTTTGATTTCTGTTCTGATTACAGGTTAATGGATTCTTTCAACCCTTCCACCGGTTGATTCTGTGAATCGGTGGAATGGTCATGTATGATAGTTTAGTTTGCATTTTAGTTTTCTACATTTCATTGTTTGAGAGATCAGTTGGTAGCATGCTATGAATCAACCTAGCATCCTCATGTGCTAGGATTTAGGAAGATAAACTGTTAAGTTTTGATCTGAAGGTGATCCGGCCCGATCATCATATGTTCTTTGTAAAATTGTGCGGTTCTGTGAGTTTGCATGCAGCTGACGGATATACAGGGGTCTGCATGTGCTTTTCCCGACGGAGTGAATCGCATCGTCATCTGTGAGTATATCGCTATCCGGATCGGGTTATGAAGCTGACGAAGATTGTATGTTTCAAGTGCATCAGGATGATATAAGTTGGATATATACTCAGTGTGTATATCGTCATTAGGATCATCTTTCGTGTGTACCCATCATCCGCATATCGCTATCGTATGCGGGAGAAAAAATCATTTTTTGGCTAAGGGCCGGAAAGATCATCATCAGGATATTAAGAGATCACTCGGATATTCATTATCATGTTGCGGAGGATGTAAGTGTCTTATATCCTGTTGACATCATCATCAGGTGCATTGACATCATCATCAGGTGCATGTGACATCATCGTCATCAGGATATTGCGAATATCACCCTATACAAGTTTATCCTGCTATCGCTAAGTGTTTTGGCATCGGCATAAGTCATCGGCATAAAATTTGGTTAACATCATCAGGATGTTTCGATATGACCGGATAAGTCATATCCTGATGCTGTTGTTTGAGTAGTCGGATATCGGGGTGACGTAAGCATCAAAGGAAAGGTGCTTGAAGTTGTCGTCATCAGGATATATCGGAGGAACCGGATATTTTATATCCTGCTGATGAAGATGATGCTGAACATCATGATGATGAAGATAGAGTTTGGCGGTAAGATGAACAGTAAACATCAGGAGGATGTTTGCACTTGCCGAATGTGATGATGTTGCTGATAGCCGAATATCATGATGCTGCTGATAGGCGAAAGGCGAAAGGCGATAAGGAAGTGAATAGTAGTTAGCAGGAGGATATTTCGTGCCTCTTCAAAATATGATGATGCTGTCTGTGTTAGCAAGAAATATGATGATGATGATAAGCTGATAGGTATTATAACATGTTGGTTGTGTTAGTGACTCCTCCTCCCCATTTGTAAGCTCTCGTTGCGTTTTACCTCTGCATCACCATGCCTCATTGAATTTTTCCCACTATAATGTCAAAAAATCTGCACATTTGGAAGCACACCCATTCCCTAACAACTTTGAAATTGGTAGAATAAGATTGCTTGCACTCTTTGCATACCTAGAGCAATAAAGAGGGAAGGTTTGCATTCATCTTCTAACACCTGCAACATCTACTTCATCCACTTTGTCCTCCAAGTGTACTAGGGCATTGAAGATCTTTATTGTGTCAACCACCTAAATGACCCTATCCTGCAGAACATTAAGTTTTGGGTATAAATCTGCCTGCACAATCCTGCAATCATGGCATATTTTCAAAAAATTGCCCTTTTAAATCCTTTATAACACTTTAATTGTGTTGTCCAATTCTTCTTTTGGGCCATTTGAACTCTAATTTTATCTTTCTGCACACTGGGCATTTTCCTTTTCCCTATCGGCCCTTTGGTTGGTTGGCAAACTACTCTATTGGGGAAATTTCAAGTTTGTGAACTAACATTTTCTTCAGCAAGGTACTCTATCACTTTTCCCTTCATTTATTTTCTTTATCGGCAAATTCGCACTTTTATGAACCATGGAAGAAACTTCCCCTTTTCTCTTTGTTTACCTATCCTTGGTGCTTTTTTACCTTATTGGCGAAATGTGGAAATGACGAACCATTTGTTCCTCACTATTCTTCTTCTTTCATTTCCACCTATCTTTTCTTCTTTATCAACCTTTCACCCTATTGAAGAATTCTTCCATCGGTGAACCAAATGGTTCATGAACAACAACTTTTGCTGACAAAATACTTTGGCCATTCTTTCCTTCACTTTTATTTAGTCGATGAAAGCTTAAGTCAGCGAACTCATTGGTTCAACAACCAACATTTTCACAAACTAAATACTTTGAATGTTTCATTTCTAACAAAGATAATTTTCTTTCTTTCACCTTTTTTTCTTGCCTTCCTATCACCTTATCAACAAATTAGGAAATTGGGAAAAAGGAGAACTCATGAACTCTTTCACTGGCTCATGATTTTTTTGATTTGCCAACTAGGACCTTGAATAAAACAATTTTTTTGAAGGGAAGAAAAAATGACAAAGGGGAACATCATACTTAATTTTTTTTGAAATAAAACCCTATAAAATATCTTAGATCATATCTAAATGATGGATTTTGACTGCAAAGGCAAAAAAAGGAAATCTAATGGATTTTGAGGCAAAAGTAATTCATGTTTGGGAGCTGATTTTTACAGGTGCTAATAGAAACCATTAGCCACCTGTGGAAAATTCAATTTAGATTTTTTTGGCCGCAACCACTTGAAGCAAATCAACGATGACAAGATCAATTCTTCTTAGCATATCAAAAGTACAAAGTAAAGAAAATAGTTGAATTATCATATAAAAAGAACACTTCTGGACTCTCTCGGTACTTTGAGGCTATAGACCCTCTTAGTCCTCTGAGGCTACAATTCCTCCTATCTAACAATTAGATAATGAAAATGAGCTTGATTTAAAGGTTTTACCTAGACCGAGAGGAAAAGGAATTTTTGTTGAGGTTCCTCCTCTATTATCCTTACAAGGATTGGGAGATAACCTTGAGTGAATCTATCCATCAAAAAATTAGAAAATCAATTTTGTACCAACTTCCTCTTCAAAAATGTCGAAGAATGTGGAAAATCATGAACCCTCGGTGGTAAACAAAGAATCTCCCATGGGAAATATAACTAACAAGACAAGAAGAAATAGGAATGCAAGGGAAAGAAGAAGAAAGAGACAATTATTTGCTCAAATGATGTCTCCACAAGAAAAGAACATCCCACTGAAAGAAATGGAAACAAAAGAAGAACTCAAGGAAGAAGTTTCAATTTGGGCCATAGTGCCCTATGTGCCTCCTATTTCATGTCAAGATCAAGATTGGGAGGAAGATGATTTTCTCAAAGACAAACACTAGCACAGTTGCATTTTATCATAGGTAAGTATTTCTCATCCATTTAGCCACCTTTGATGTAGCACCTCTTTGTTTTGCTCTCACGGGTGGCCTCCTCTTATGTGTTGTGTTGTGTTCCCTTGTATAGTGTTAAAAATGTTGTTTAGGTCTCTTTGGATGACCCTTGATACTCTCGTAAGGTCAAGGATACAAGGAGATCGCCTCCGATGTGACATTCCTTCTATTTTTTTCTCTATTCTTCTATTCTTCTCTCTCTTATTGCAATTGTTATGTGTGGTGCCTTGGGGGCATAATGTTGTGGAGGTGGTCTTTTGGGCATCTTTGACCTTGTGAACCTAAGTCACTTTTTCTTCATCTCTCATTTTTCATTATTTCATTCTTCTGTGGCTCTACTAGTCAATGGATGATGATACCAAATAAACACTTATAAGGACCGTGCATCCCTACAACAAGAACAAAAATGGACCTAGTCCATATATGAAGATAGCGTTAATTTGATACTGATGCTTGAATAGTAGAATCACTTTGTGTTGTGTTGTGATCATGTGTCATATTGTGAAATTCTTGTAACAAACCTTTACAATACTCTAAATCTACTTCTAGGCACTTTGGAATGTTTTTGTATCTCACCTTGTAGCTACACTCAGTTCTAAGATACCTGAAGTATCACCTTACTGCTATACTTGGTTCCAAACCCGTAAGTGTAGCCTTGGTTTCTAAAGTGGTATGTTGCCTTATTCCTGTATCAGTTGTTCACAAGATGATTTGGTTGTTATCTTAGATAAGGTTTTCTAACCAAAGTTTGTTAATTGTTAGCATATAATACTAATGTGTTTCTATTGTGATTGTTGGAAATAATTGGTGATCACCAGCACATGTCACTTTGGGGCATGGGATTTGTGAAATCTCTTATTCCATCGCATGTTTTTAACTTTACCTTAAATGTGATTGCTACCTACAAGAAGGATCAATCACCTTAAGGTGGGGGCATATATTGTGGTAATTTCTTGGATATCTTAGATATTGTGATAAAACATGTTTACATATGCTTCCTTTTCACTATAAGACATCTCCATGATGCAGGTGGGGTTGTATACATTATTTTGTGTGTTTCTTATGCTTCCTTTTCACTGTAAGGCATCTCCATGATATTGGTGGGGTTGTATACTTTCTACACATGCTTTCTTGTCACTATAAGGTGTCTTCCTGATGCAAGTGGAGTTGTATGTTTTTGAAATCCCTTCTATAGAAGACAAGATTGTGTATTCCCTTGAGTGGTTGCACATTCTTTTTAAGAGTCCTTTGCAAAGGCGATGTTGGATCTTGAGTTATTGACCCTTAAGCATGTCTTTGGCAATTGTGGTAGCATAGCTCAACCATCAGGTGTGTTTGGCATGTCTTAGATGGCGAAGTCTAGCGATGAGATCCTCCCATTACCCATGTTTTATGTGTTTAAGATGTATAGTATGTCGACAACATACTCTATGGTGTTCATGCATTGCATGTGTCTTTTGTGCATCTTCCATGCTTGTCTTGTGTGTCTTAGTGGTGATGTGTAGTGATGAGCTCCTCCCACACCATGTGTCTTATGTGTTTTGTGGTGGCACATAGAAATGAGCTCTCCCCATGATATGTGTTTTCTATGCTTTTGATGGCAATGCGTAGCGATGAGCTCCCTCATTGCCTAGTTAGGGTTATATAATTGTTTAATCATGTCTTCTCTTCATGTATGTCTTGTGTATTGTGTGAATGTGTTCATGCCTTCTCTATTTATTGCATTCTTCTTCACTATCTTCTTGGTGTATTGTGTGCTTCCTTACTATATTCTTTGTGTTTTACATGACTGTCAAGTGTTTTCTTATGTTTTCCTAAGCTTGGGATATAGAAATGGTTTTCCAAACTTAGGGTGCATCTTCGCTCTAGTATGTAATGTGTTTGATGTGATTTGGTCATACTTTAATGCATGTATTTATTGTAAGATCATACACACATTAAAGTGGGGGTTAAACATTATGGAGTAAAAAGTAGCCACATGTCTTTTTACCTCCTTGTTTAGCTCCTAGGTCCCTGTAATTACATTATACATTCTAATTATTCATCCTGATGCAAAATTGCCTAAAACCAATGTAAATTGGGAATAAGGGGCCCATATTTTATCTTACCCTAGACTAAAAAGGAGACCTGAGACTTGGACACCATTACCCAAGTCTCTACTGATTGGTCAGGGAAAATTCAAATATATGTCAGCTTAGGACCTTTATAAAGGTTTCTCTTTGTTGGCTCTTTTGGTTTAATTCAACGAATGTTAGTGGGAAAGCATATATAAGTGTGTTTTTGAATTCATTATGAACCTAGATCTAGATAGCCAACTTGAAGCATTGGAGTAAAGAGCATTCAAAGTATTCATTGTAATTCTACAAAAAATTTGTATTGTTATTGTGTGTTTTGTTGCAGGATTGAAGTTATCATCTATCTCTCCTTATGAGTTGAAGGATCTTCATCTTTCTAAGGGTTTCATCACATAAGTGATATCATTATTGTTTATCATCATTTGATTCATCATATTGTTATTATGCTTAGCCTCTGTCCTACAAGGGTATGCTCTCTTTATCTATCAATGGTGTTGTGAAGCTTGAATGCTATCCTGAGATTTGACTAAGGTAAATCCCTAAACACCAGAACCCCCAAACTCCTTCTCTTCATCTTTTGTGCAAGTTACAGGAGCAAGATCCAAGAAATATGAAGATATAGGAAGACTGAGGAAGGATCAAGGTTTCAGGATCTGACAACAGTTTGAGAATATTCCTCTATGCAAGAGTTGGGTGGTGGTACCGTAGTCTTTCTTCCCTTGCATACTTCAGATCTAGCATCAGGGTAGCCTCTATAGTATTTCTCCAGTTTATAGCTTCTAAAGATTCAACCTTTCAGGAATTGGGTGGTCCTAAAATAGTCCTCCGACATCTCTGCTTCTAGGACACAGGTTCTAGCATCTTCCTAATCCTCTCTGTGTAATTGGTTTATGGAGATTTGTTGTCCATCTTCTATTATAATCAGATCATCATAGAACTAGGGTTTAGTGCATTATTGACCTAGGTCTTGATAAAAGGACTTGATTAAATATGATATTTCTATAGCACTCTTGAGTTCAAGATTTGAAGCTAAGTCCACTTCCATTTGGTAGTGATTTGGCTCGGTCTTGTCCTTGAATGTTATTGTGAAAGAGGGTTTAATCTAGTGTGCACAATAGTTTTCATCATTCATCTTTGTCACACTTAACACTTTTTAAAAGGCTACAATCTTTCCTCACTCCCAAGATTCCTAATTGAAATCCCTCTTCTCTTAATTCTCCATGATGTTATAGGTTAGCAAGTAGGGTTACTAGTCATTAAGACCACTCTTCTTTCTTAATGAAGAGCTCCTCCTTTCCACAGTGGAGAGAAAGGAGTGGAGATTCCACTAATAACAAGAAATGGTGGCATTAATTTTCGTTTAACTATCATCCATAAAAAGATCAAATGACAACAGCAAAGGTTTAAACTATTACTCTTATATATATATATCAACATAACAAAGGTGTATAGAACATATACCTACGTTGTCTCTAACCTTTTTTGAAATACAAGAATGGGGTCAAGATATTCTCCCCCTCTCTATTTGGTGTATCCGCTACAAAGATAGATTATCAAAATGATAAACTTATTCGAAATCAACGATAAGGAAGTAGTTTAACCACTAATACATAATCAGTTATAGAAAAAATAAACTATATTCACATCACTTAAGGAAATAATGACTATTGACTATATCTTGTTGACAATCGCACTATCCCAACTAGGTTTTCAATAAAACCCAAACTAAAGCACCTGACGTCAAATCAATAACCAACTTAGATTGGGAGTTGAATCTAACTTACTGTTGAGAAATCTTGAATGCAAGAGACTTGAGAATCCTTCAGAGGAGTCCATTTGAAGAAATTCTAAGGAGACAATGAGCAAACCATAAATATAGAAGTCACAACCATTGTAACATGGTGCACAAGCCAATGAAGAATCTCTGACACTAATAATTAAGGTGCAACCTTATATAACAAAGGCACACAACTATAAAGCAAGACATTGCCCATAATGTTGGTGTAGGCCATAAAAGAAGGTGCAAGCCATAAGGAAGAGTGTCACCATGTTTCAAATGGTGTGTTCTCTAAAACTAAATCACATAGCCATTGCAATGAGGTGCAGAAATCATAATAGAGTATTTGCAAGCATATAATAGACATAGGTCACAACCTTAGAGGCATCATAGAAACAGTCAAATTGAGGAAGATCCAATGGCTTACATAATATAAAGGAGCTATCAGAGGATGTCAGTTTCATAGGAGCACCAGTTCTCCACATCATCCCTTAGATCCAATAGTGCACCAGAGAGGAGAAAATAGAAACGTCAAAAAGAAAATGAGCACTAGAGCTCCATGTGGCATGTGGAGCCATGTATTGTAAAGGCCTGTATTGCAAGTTAGACTCATGTGAAACTTAAAAAATTGTTTGTCATATAAATCTTCTTTTATTTAATCTTAAGAGATTTTAAAGTGAGTCATTATTTATAATGAGTCAAAATATAAAGTGAGTCACATTAAAAGAGGTGGGTCTTGATTATAAATAAAGAAGCATTTATTTATAAAAGAATCGCATTGCTCACGGGAGATAACTCATAGAAAAAGTGAAGTTTCACTTAAAAAGAAACTACTGAAACTCATCTACAGGAAGTAAAAGTTAATATGAAATCTTTTATTTTCACAGGAAAGGGAATGACTATATTTCAATGTTGTTAATGAGAGAAAACAACAACAAACTCTTACTGTGATCAGCATGCATCAAAGAGGATTTTTTGCATGTGAAACAAGTATGTAGAGGCATCAAATAGGGACTAAAATGGGCGAATATCAACATGCAACAATAGAATCAAAGGCATATTTTGAGGGAATCTTTTCCTTTATGATCATAGTTTATTATAATAAAAAAAGAACAACAGTGAGATTATGATTAACACAGTGGAGAATAATCATAGGTGTGTAGAGTTAGAGGAGAAGATTCATGAATAGAAGAAGATTTTTGCAGGCCTTGGTGTCAAGTTTTCTTCGAATTAAACAAATCTAATGCATTGTGCTTCAAGGCCTTTCTATCTTCATTTTAATTCACCCATGAAGGGAAAATAGTCATTTTGTGTTATATATTCTATTAGAATGGTTCTTGTTCTCTTATCTCAGTATGTGACCTTCATTGGTGTTGGTTCTCAAAATGACTGCAACCCAAAACCCTAAAACATTTCAGAAATTACCTAGGCTAGGGGTGTCGTCAAGGTGACTAAAAGAGGTTTATCAATAGGTTAAGGGGGATTTAGGCCAATCGATAGGAGTAGGTAGACTTCTGTGCACTTCAAGCTCAACTTAAATTCTAGAGGGATATTCCAAGGGGTATGCCTGAATAGGTGTTTAGTTCAAACTAGATGAACAACTAAAAATAAATGAACATTTAAACCCAAATCATTGGTTTGGCCCCAAAGAATATCACTAAACCAAGAACAACTGGTTGTCACAAAACCCCTATATAGTTGATTCAACTGTGTGAATGCACATGCATAGGGAAGATAGTTTTTCCCCTAAACCATAGGTGAATGATTTGTTTGTTTTAAAAAAGTGATTGATCCCTCTCAAATATGGATTGTTGCCTATTCCATTGGGTAAGAAAGTCATAAGAAATAAAGAGGAAGGAAATAGACTGAACTAGCATCAACAAAAAACAAAAATCTATTCACATACATTTCTTATATTATACTTCATACATTGGACATACTTAATTATCCAGAACTAAACTACAATGACCCATTTGCAAACAAGAGATGACTTAAAACAAAGCATGTATTGAATTGAATGCTGTCATACATTATCAAATCCCTATTACAATCGCACCAACAAATGTGGTGAAGGCAAAATACAAAGATGCGACTATGTATTCCTCTGAATCATTACAAATAGCCATTGATACATACCACTGCATAAAATATGTATTATAATTTATTCCTATGCTGCATCAAACACATGCCTCCATTCCACACCCTGACTAGGTTGATTTGAAGCCCTAAAATTATCTTGAGACACTACAGACCAAACAATTGGTTCAGTGACCAACCCTGAAAACATCCTTTTATCATGTATATATAGCAATATTTTTTACTATGCAACCCAAGGCATTGGAAAACTAGTCAATAAGAAACCGATGCTGCATTAAAGTTAGGCCCACTGTAATGTTAGAAAATATGCACATTTGGAAAGAAAGCCCACACACTGACAATATTGTAAATGTCAGAAGAAGATTGCTTGCACTCTTTGTGTACTAGGAACAATAAAGAGGGAAGGTTTTAATCCATTACCTAACATCTGTAACATTTGACATATCCAATTTGTCTTCCATGTGTACTTGTGCATTGAAGAATTTTTCTATGTCAACCACCTGGATGGCACTATTCCACAGAATCATCAATTTCAAGGTACAAATCAGCCTATACAAATCCTGTAATTAATCTTTTACAACACTTTAAATGTGTTGTCCAATTTTCCATTTTGGGCCATCTAATTTCTGACTGTACCTTTCTACACATTGGGTATCCTTCCACCTTTATCAACCTTTTTCCTTTATCACAAACTTCTGCACCATTTCTCTTTGCTCCCTTTTCTCCTTATCAAAAAATCTCACCTTTCATGAACTTGGCTTGTCTCCTTTATCAATAATTTTCATCTTTTTCAAACTACTTCTTTCTTTCTTAAATTTCTCTTTCTATCTTCTTCCTTTATTAGCAATTTTTACCTTTTTCAAACCATAGAAAAAGCTCCCGCTCTTTACTTTGTTGGCCAACTGCCTTATCGATGAACTTTGAAATATTTGACCTATTTGGAGAATTCGAGTTTCCCTAAATTTTCCAATAAAGCCTTTCCTTATCTATTTGCCTTAGCTATTTTCCTTGTTTTCTAATTGCCTTATCAGCAAATCTAGACATTCACAAACTTCCCCTTTCTCTACTCTTTTCTTCATCCATTTCCTTCTATCTCTTCCACTATAGGCCTTTCACCTTGTCGGCAAACCATCCTTTTCCTTCCATCTTTGCTTTCCCTGCTTACTTTCCTTTTACCTTTGCTCCCCCTTCAGTCAGTAAAATTGCCTCATGGCAAACCTCTTATTAGTGAAACTAGAGGTTTGTGAAACTCCACTTTTGCTAACAAAGCCACTCAATTTTTTTCTTTAGGAAATTTTTTCTCTAGGAATCTTTTTCTCTTGTCGTAGCTTTGTCTCCTTTTCTTCTATTGGTAAATCTTCATGATGGCGAACTTGGTTGTCAGTGAACCCAATGGTTTGTGAACTAGAAATTTTACTGACAAAAGGGCTTGCACTTATCTTTCTCTTTATGCCTTGGAAAATCTTCATTTCCTTCGTTGTTGCTCTGAGCTGTTAGTGAAGTCATTGTTGGCAAAAGTTTCCATCATCTAACTTTCAAGTTCACGAACTAAAAAATTTGTTGACAAAGGATTCATCCCTTCATTCTTTTTTCTCTATATTAAACTTCTTCCTTCACCTCATTGTTGGCAAATTGCCAAATCAGTGAAATAATGATCTCGCGAATCAAGTTCGTATGTTTGTGATTTTGTTGATTTGCTGACAAAGACCACAAATTAAACAAACTTTTATAAGGAAAACACAAGGAACAAGGGGAAATTTTACTTAGATATTTTCAGAAGGAGACCCATTTAAGTAATATTAGATCAGTTATACAAAATGGATTTAAGGGACAAAGGCACAAATGTGATTTTGATGGATTTTTGGGGAAAAATAATGCATTTTGGGAGCTAGTTTTTTTAGGTCCCAATAATTTGTAAATATGAGATTGTCAAACCTTATGCAACTAAATGATTATGTGGTTATCACTTCTCATAATTGTATTTGTGTTTATTTGTCTTCGGATTTCAAATCATGTGCACATTATATCCTTTGCAAGTTGTAAAGTTTGTGATTGGTGCATTACCATGCTAGTTAGTTTCCATTTTCAAGTTTTTCCTTCTCTTTTCTCCAAAAATATGAAAGTGATTTTATTGAAGATCCTATAAAGAGTCAGCTTCTAAAATCTAGGAGGTCATCTCACAAGCCACGTCCCACATTTGCGAGGTTTCCCATGTTGGTACAAGTTTGCATGCGAGTGCAGGGTTTAGGTGCAGACTTCATTATCAAGAGTTTTTGGCATGCTAAGTGGGACATGAATCAAAGACTTTGATCTATGTTTCATTGTTCTTTGTTCTACATTTTGTGTTTTTTGTGGAAAATCACAAAAATATTTTCTTGTAGGAGCATGAATCTTCCATTTGGCAACTCCATTGGTGATTTTATCTCAGATCTTCACTACTGCATATCATGGTAGCCCATAATATTTATAAGCATCTCAATATTCTAGTGAGAAACTTACTATTTGTGACTTGGGATTCAAGTGTTCCTTTACATCAGCAACAACGTCCAGTTCTTGAAGTGGCTTTGAAAGCATTACCCCATTGTTATGGGGATGGCTCTATTTTCCCTACAAATGATATTAAAGATATTACAAATTTGTGCAATATACACCATATCATAGCTGAAAATGTGGTTCTTTTGTTACTTGCATCTTCTCTTAGAGGCAAAGCATGATAATGGTATAGAAATCTACAACCTGGTTCAAACACAGGATGAGATCAACTTGGGGATCTCATTTTCAATCAATTTTAGGAGAAGGTGGATATTAGTTCCCTCATTAAAAGTCTCATCACAATCAAGAGGTATCCTATAGAATTCATGCATTATTTCAATGCAAGATTTGATAAGGTATGGGAAATTTTTTCAGTAGATGTGAGATCTCCTCCATATTTTGCATTTCTATATTATTTGAAATCCTTAGATCTTGAGATTTTAGTTATGATACAAGCTTTAGGAGGTGAAACTTTGTCTAAATCCTATAATCTCACCATTAGAGTTGAAATGAAGCTCATAGAAGCTGGTAAATTATCTCCTTTGCCCTCAAAACCACCGATTCCTCATGCAAGTAACTCATCCCAAGCTCTCACATATAGCCAAATTTAGATTTCTCCTATTCGACCCACCCTCCCTGCTGATTTAATAAATCATTAGGATAAGATTGAAATGAAATAACCTACAAAATCTCTCTCCCATGAGCTCAATGATCTAAGAGATCAAGGCATGTATTAGGATGATCCAAATTTTATGCCTCAAAGCTCTCATGAATAGCTATATGAATGTAATCAGTTTGTAGAAGAGGTCCTTTCTCATGCACAAAAGATACATAATTATTTTGAAAATTGTTCTTTCCAAGCTTCTGTAGTTTCAAAACCAAATTTTCACCCTATGGAAGTAACAGATCAAGTATTTTGTCACTTTGATATCAAAGGAGAATGTAATGAAGATTCCAGTATCAAGGATCAAAATGCAAGTCAAGAAGTTGTTCCTATTTATCTAATGTACTCAATTGATTCTAGGCATCATGCACATATGATAAATTTTGATCTAGAGATAGAGTCAAATGAAGAGGAAGATGATGAATATTTTGATGATGATGATGGCTTGATTCCTTTTGAAGTTGAAAAGTACTTGCAAAAGAGTTTTGAAGCTGAAAAGTACTAGGAAAAGAATGATACAAAATCTTTACCTCATCTTGAAGAAGTTGTAAAGGAAATTTTTTCAGAATATACAAAAAGTGAGTGTATTTATTTATGTAATGAAATTTCACATCTTGCAGGGGATATTGTTGAGATGATTAAGCATGATGAAGAACACATCAAGGATTTATTCTTGATTATCCAATAGGGATATCAACTTCTTGATCAAGGAGATTCCACCATTGAGAAAGTGCATTGCTTTCTTCCAAAGCCTATTTTTGATGATCATGTAGAAAGCATAAGTGAGGTATGTACAACCTTTGAAGATGAGTTAGATCTATTTTCTATTTTTGAGGATGGGTATTCTCTCCTTCTTGAGGAGGATCCTCCAATGCATTTGGAGCCCCATTATCATGATTCATCAAGAGACATTTGTAGTAATGAATAATTGCATATGGAATACAATCACACTCTACTTTTCATTCAAGAAGAAATCCCAATAAGATTCAGAATAGGTATGGGAAGCTCAGTCACCTTCAAACCTAATTTTGGTGCCATCTTAGATCATGATCATGTAAAGGAATGTGCAAAAGAAGTCACTAATGAGGTCAAGTTAAAAAATGCCTCTGAATGCTAGCAAGAATGTGAGCTTTGATGCTTATTATCCCCTTCCCACCCTCCATTAGATGAAGAACAGTATCCAAATCAACATGAATGGTATTTCAATGTCAAAGGATAGTCTTCAGAATGCAGGAAAGCATAGAGGTACAAATTTTTGCTATATTTCTTCATGCAATTTATTTGGTCTATTGTTAGTTCAACATGGATCACATGGAGTAGAACTATCAAACATGGAGGTTAATTTTCCATTCCTATGAATGGGCATGTTCCTATCAATTTTGCTTGTCTTTAGTTTTAGTTTCAGTGTTTAAGGAATCACTTGTAGCTGCAACATTAGATCTTAGTTTTTAGTTTGTTTTCAATAAGACTCAGTAGCTGTAGAGGTTTGAAAGTGTTATCAGTAATCATCCATTTTTATATGGGTTGCAGAATGGGTCTTGGTTGTGCAATATTTTAGTTTTAGCTTCCATGGATATGTTTGGCAGTTTGTCTCAGTTTGGTTGTGCACAAGTTTGGGTTGTAAATATCATCGTTTCAATGGAAATATTCAAAATGTTTTTAGTTTGTTTCTAGTTTTAGTAGGTTTTGACTCTATGCCCAATGGAATTAAGGAATTTTGTTCTAGAGTTCAACGTGTGTAGGCACACTCTCCCTATAAGTCACCAACAAATGTTGAGAAATTTTCAATGCAGAAGACTTAGGAATCCTTCAGAGGAGTCCATTTGAATAAATTCTAAGGATATAATGAGTAAGCCATAAATATAGAAGTCACAACCACTATAACATGGTACACAATCCAAAGAAGAGTCTCAGGCACTAAGAATTAAGGCACAATCTTATATAATAAAGGCACACATCTATAAAACAAGGCGCTGCCATTAATGCATGCATAGGCCATAAAAGAAGCTACAAGCCATAAGGAGGAGTGACACCACCTTTCAAATGGTGTGGTCTCCAAAACTAAAGAACACAACCATTGTAATGAGGTGCGGCAATCATTATAGAGTATGCGCAAGTATATAATAGATAGAGGCCACAACCTTAGAGGCATCACATCAACCATCAAACCAAAGAAGATCCAACGGCTTGTGCAATATAAAGGAGCTGTCAAAGGATGTTAGTTTCAAAGGAGGGCTAGTCCTCCATGTCATCCCCTAGATCCAATAGTGCACTAGAAAGGAGAAAACAAAATTGTCAAAAAGGAAACTAGTGTTAGAGCTCCATGTGGCATGTGGAGGCCTGCATTGCAAGTTAAACTCATGTGAAACTTTAGAAATTGTTTCTCAAATAAATCTTCTTTTATTTAATATTAAGATATTTTAAAGTGGGTCATTATTTAAAATGAGTCAAAATATAAAGCCATTCACATTAAAAGAGGTGGGTCTTGATTATAAATAAAGTAGCATTTATTTATAAAAGAATCACATTGCTCACGGGTGGTAACTCATAGACAAAGTGAAGTTTCATTTAAAAAGAAACTATTGAAACTCACATACATGAAGTAAAAGTTAATGTGAAAGATTTCATTTTCATGGGAAAGGGAATGACTTTATTTCAATGCTATTAAGGAGAGAAAATAGAAGCAAACCCTTAGTGTGATCAACATGCATCGAAGAGGATTTTTTTGCATGTGAAACAAATGTGTAGAGGTAGCCAAAAGGGACTAAATTGGGAAAAGATCAACATGCAACAACAGAATTAGAGACAGAATTGGAGGGATTCTTTTCCTATATGATTAGTGTTTCTTATAATAAAAAATAATAGCAGAGAGATTATGATTAACACAACATAGAATAATCACAGGTGTGTAGAGACAGAGGAGAAGATTCATGAACATCAAAAAAGTTTTGGAGGCCTTGGTGTCAACTTTCCCCTAAATTAAATGAATTTGATACACTGTGCCTCAAGGTCTTTTTGTCTTCATTTAAATTCACCCATGAAGGGAAAATAGTCATTCTGTGCTATATATTATATTAGAATGTTTCTTATTCTCTTATCTCAAATATGTGGCGTTCATTTATAAATATGAGATTATCAAACCATATGAAACTAAATGATTATGTGGTTATCACTTCTCATAATTGTATTTGTGTTTATTTGTCTTTTGATTTCAATTCTTGTGCACATTAAATCGTTTTCAAGTTGGAAAGTTTGTGATTGGCACATTGCTATCTTAGTTAGTTTCCATTTTCAAGTTTTTCCTTCTCTTTTCTTTGAAAATATGAAAGTGATTTAATTGAAGATCCTATGAAGAGCCAACTTCTAAAATCTTGGAGGCCATCTTGGAAGCCATGTCCCAGTTTGTGAGGCTTCCCATGTTGGGGCATGTTTGCATATGAGTACAATGTTTAGGTGCAAACTTCATTATCAACACTTAACAAACTTGATGAGGGTTCACTAATAGTAAAAAGAACAAGACTTAGATGGAAAAAATATGTCCTTTCCATACATCTATTCACTTCTCTTCGATAATGCTCTCCCTCTCTTTCTTGGAGGGTAGAAAACCTGTTTCCTGATTACAACTTACAATCACCAAAGTGGGATTAGTGTATCATTAGTTAATCAATATTCATTATAAATAAATAATCATGATAAAATATAATCACATGTCTAAATTCTATGCATATAATCATAACCTCATGATATCATTGATTTATCGTGACATTCCGTATAACATCAAATCATTAGATTATGTAAAATCAACTACTAATTACATGCAAGTAAAAAGTAAAACATAGTCAAAATTTGGGGTGTGAGAAAATGTTTAATGTATATAATTCATGGTTAGAGAGTGAAAGAGAGAGATAGAGAGAGTCATATATGTTGAAGGTTTAACTTTCAATGTTTTGCATAGTGATTTTATTGCTAATTGTTTTGCAAATTGTGAGTTTATTGTTAATTTTTAATAGTTCTTCTCGCTTCAAGAATATAAAATTCTCTACTAACAACACCAACCACAAGGTGGAAGATTTTTTGGCATCAACAACCTACATTAATAGCATTAGTAGATATAAATAAATAAAAGAAGAGAAACATGTATTCAAATCACAAAACTTAAGAACTATATAATATACTTATAAACTATATAACTTATGTGTCATTCCATCAATTCAATCCAATGAACCATGCAGATCCACTCTACTCTTTATGGTTTTATTAATGTAGGTTACTGGTGCTAAACAAGCTTCCACCTTCTCATGGTTAGTGTTGTTAGTAGATAATTTTATATTCTTGAAGCGAAGAGAAGATTTAAAAATTAACTATAAACTCACAGTTTACAAAACAATTAGCAGTAAACTCACTATGCAAAACATTGAAAGTTAAACCTTCAACATGTGAAACTTAAACTCTATACCCTAAACAATGGACCTTATCATTTAACCCTAAAAATAAACAATTAAATTTAAATGTGAACTCATCTCTCTAACTCTCTCTATTTAATTAATGTTGAACCTAAATGTTCGCTAGCCCTATAAAAATCATTGCAAAAAATAGTAAGGAAGAAAGAAGGAAGAATTTATTTAGATAGTGATGAGGGAGAGATGGAAAATTAATGTGATAATAAACACTTTACAAAAATGAAAGGTACAGCCTAAAGTGATAAAAATGGTGTCATTAGTTTTAGAAGCTCAAATGCCACATATCATATCATGTCATATTTACTTGATAGGGGATCATGTCAACTATGCCACAAATCATATTAGTCAATATTCAAAATTTGAATGCATGACCTCTCTCCTTCCTCTCTCTCTCTCACAAACACACAAACTTCCCTAATTCCTCTCTGTCCCTAACTAAACATTGAAAATTATATCTTCAACACGTGAAACGTAAACTGTAAACCCTAAACAATGGACCTTAGCATTTAACCCTATAGATAAACAACTAAATTTGAATGTGAACTCTCTCTCTCCCCCCAATTCATCTCTTCCTTGATTCCTGTCTCTCACTTTCTATCTTTATCTCTATGTCTCTCTCACTTCCTCTCTCCCTAACTGAACATTGAAATTTAAACCTTTGACAAGTGAAACTTAAATCGTAAACCCTAAACAGACCTTAGCATTTATGTAAAACAAAACACGTACAATGGGTACACATTATATCTTCCAACCCTTAGAGTTGGACTTGCATGTCACATGCCCAAATATGTGTTTTGTAAAAAACATACTGTTACCTAATTGTACATTTCAGCCCAATCAGGTTAGGTTGTAACAACATTTATATTTGCTACTTTAAAGAAGCAGATAGATTTAAGGAAAAAGATGAAAAAAGTTGAAGATTCTCAGTTAGCCCCAAAAGGCCTACTGCCCTGGTAGAGGGCCATTCTGATGATCACCATTACCAAAATCATGTAGCAACTTAGTGTTGGTTATGATTGTTAGTCAAAACAACATGAATAAAAGTTTACACAACAAACCTTTATTATCTTGAAATGTACGATCAATTTAAGAGAAATTCATGACTCCAAGTCTCCGTTGATCAGGTCATGATTGTCTAACATTTCTTAGAGGTTGATGTGATATGTTGTTTTCCATTCAAGGGGCATTACAATGTTCTACTACCATGAATTGAGGTCTGAACATCTAGTTTTACACCTGCCTTCTATAAATTTCTCCACAAATAAGGTTATTTCTAATGGATTTAATAGTAATGATGATATTTGGTAATTTTGATCAATTCTTCTAAACATCTATTACTATTGATCAATCTTCACTTCTGCACTTATGAATCTATCTAAGTAATATTCCTACAAGCTAATATTTGTATGATTACTGTTGATATTTATATGTATTTGCATGATATTTTCAATTATACATGCATATTAGGGTGTGTGCAGGATCATGATGGGCCAAACACTACCCCTAAGTGGCAATGAAAATGTGAAAAACAGAATTAAGTAACTTCATGTCAACAATTGAATGAGTTATCTGCATAATCTAAAAATAAGGTAGTCACAAAAGTTGTAATAAATTGAATGTAGTTTATGGACTACTACTTTTTTTTGAAATTTTTAAAAATAGTTTGGTGAAAATTGGATATTTCAATGAAACACTACTAAAATTTTTAGAAAAAATGTAAAAAGTAGGTGTCATTCTGGCCAACCTAAGTATGAGAAAAAAATAATATTTTTCCTCCATTATTTGGATTTAAGTAAATGACACATGAGTGGATGTGGCGCATATTTTTTGAAATTTTTAAGTAAATAAATAATTATTTATGATTTTTTTACGGTGACTTTTTTAAAATATTAGAAATTAATTTTCCAGCCAACCTAACTTGGTCAAAAATATATGAAACTCAAAAAATTTAAATTTTAATGTATACCCAATAAGTCCTATAATGTGACGCATCTTTTGGATTTAAAAAATGATTAATATGTTGAAAGTTATGGATGTTTTTCAATATGTATATCTATCAGGAAATCAGACATAGCGTATGTAGAAAATTAATGATAATTCCATATTAAAATTATTATGAGGCATATATTATATTTTTATAATCTTAATAGCTTCCTCTATAAACCCTTTTCATTTGATTAAATTTAGTTACAAAAAGTCTGTCAGCTTCAAGGATGAAATTGTGGGAATTTTTAAAATAACACTAAATGGGTAGTTTTACAAGTTTCTTTGGCAAGTTTTGGGACTCCTACCTGCCTAAATATGAGGTATTCCTAAGGCATTTTTGGAGGGAATCCATATTAGAGCTAGAAATATTAACATCCTTTCCACCCAAATCTAAATATTAGTCTAAATGTTAGCACATTTTTCATCCAGCAAGCTTTTTTTCCATTGCCACTGTTTGGCCCATCATGATCTCGCACTCACCCATTAACTCAAATATGGTATAAATATTCAATTTCCTTCGAGGTATCTACATATTTCTATGTATTTGCTTAGAATTGTCTATTTATTTGCAATTGTGATGGTGATTTGAATGAAATTAAACAAATTATGTTAAATGCTTTCTAATCTATACTAAATTGAATAAATTTTCAGCTATTGATCCACATACATTCCAAATACTGTCATCAAAGGAAGAAAATCAAACCATAGGTTCACCAGGGTGTTCCACAACTAAGAATGGTTGATGCAAACTTCAATGGAAAAGAGATGAAGACAACATGTACAACATGAATTGCACTCCAAGGGATGTAGTAAATCAAAGCATAAGCCAAAAATTCATCTACAGATTACTCAAAGTATATGATTGTATGTAATCTAGATCTTCACTTTCATTAAGTATGCAAAAGACATGTACATCTACAATCAGCTTTGAGAATTAGTCCTGAGAAACTTCAGCAATCTAATCTCAATTAAGATTTGAATAATGATACGATGTGCACTCCATCTCCTTTTATAGGACAAAAAGAGGAGGCAGATACAAATGATCCAATGATCATGATTTATCTATCTAAATCAATAGTCCATATCCTCTTTGCCTTGGTCAACAGATATCAAACATGGCACAAGTTTTCAGTTGGCAACCATCTAGTGGGACTCGGATACTTCTTTGTCTTACTATCCATATGAACCTGTCATCATGCATCCTTACTTACTCTTCTTCTTCATCATCTTCTTCATCTTCTTCATCAATGTGGGGATCATATCCTATATGTGTGCTGATTGTCCCCCTAATGGGTTCATATACCTGTATTATTCTCTCAATCTCTCCCCCATCCTGAATTCTAGCTTTTTTTACAACATGCTTTTGGGAATGGAATTGTGTTCGTAATGCAGACCATTTGCTCTTTATGCTATTTAACATTTCATTATATACTTCCACCTTGGCATTCATCCTCATAGCTTTGTCAACTATGTCCTCTGTCAAATGGTGGAGAGGGTCATTTGTTGCCTATTTAAAATTACTTTGGAATGCCTCAACTACAAAATCAACATCTTGATTTTCTATCTTTCCTTCTACATTGTCTTCTAGAGCTTCCAAGATATTTATCTCCTCGGCCATAAGATCATGTAATTTATCACTAATATCCCTGAGTTTGGAATTGCATCTCTTTAAGATATCACTCTCGAACCTGGTATCCTCATACCATATGCTTAATAATTATGTAGTGTTATTATCCAATACCTTATTATATATGAGCACCTTCATGTCTATACATCTCATTTCAGCTAGTGCATCCTGATGTTTCTCTACTTTGATGTATCTCCTTCCAACTTCCTTTTAAAATTTATCTACTTTTCTCCTCAATGTGCCAACCAAGTTCCAATTGGCGAGGCAGGTCTTTTTCACCTTCTTTGCTTTGGAAATGAAAAGAATAAACCAACTGTCCACCACATGAGATATATGCTTCATGATATCCAGCCTTGTTACATCATCTTGAGATATAATGGTCAAGGGGGTGGCTATACTGACTAGCATGTGGTTCGAGTCAATTAACCCTTTTATAAATGTATGCAGCTGGGCAATGTGCTCCTTGTGCATTTAATTTTTGTCCTTCTCCTTTTTCACACTTTTAATCAAGAAGCCAATAATATCTTTGGCCTCTTGGCCCTCCTATTCCTTAGTATCAAACCCTAGATCAACATTAGTTATCAGGAATTCATCAATACTTATCTCCCATTTTGACTTATTTGCTATTGGCAAGGCTACCTGAGTTGTTCTCCTCCCTGTAGTAGGATCTCTCTTGATTGCAGATGTAGGTCTTGCCTTTCTCCTAGGCTTAATCATATTTGCTAAAAATAATGTAGAAACATCAAATTCAGGCACATCAATGTCCCGAGGTGGGTTTATCTCCTATTGTAACCAACATGGTATGTCACCAGTGGGTACTTGTTGGTCTATTTGTTCAATGTGAGCATCTTGATGTTTCTCTACATTTTGCTCCACCCTTGGTGGAGAAGATTCTTTTCTTGGTTCATCCTTTTGAATTTCCTCATGAGGGACTTCTTCTTGTGCAGGCATCTCTTATGATGCATTCACATTGAGATCCTGTGCATTCTGTTGTACTTGATCCTCATGAGGAGTTTGAACATCTTGATCTAATTTATCTTGATGACCACCCTGATCATTCTTGTTCACATTTTCTGCTTCTTTTTGTTGATCATCACCTTCTTGAAGACTCTATTCTCCATCTTTTGATGTGCCTATTTCTCCAAGGTCTTCAGATTTATCCATTTCCTTTTCATTTGTTCCTCTTTCAGGTGCTGGCTCATTATCCTAATCATCATTCTTATCAGGCATCTCTTTATCACCCTCCGTATGTACATTGACTTATGCTTTCTCTTGTTCTAGAGGTAAATCTTTGTCTTTACTTTGATCCTCATCACACTAATATGCCAAGTCTATTGCTGTAGGGTTGGTGACCTAACTGACCAAGTTTGTCAATCCAATTTGTTGGGCTACCACCTCAGGGTTATCTTCTTCTATTTCTTCCATTTCAACCTCCTCATGATGGACTTCCTTTTGAACTACAGGGGTCTCATGAGGGATCAAATTTGTATTTTCTACTAATGTCTCCATAGAATGAGTAGAAACCTCATTAACTACATCTTCATCAGACAAGTCCACTGTATCATCTAATGGAAAATGTGGCTCTTTTCTTGCACTATGCATCTCTTTTCTTTGTTCCTTAGCCTTCTCATTCTTGAACTACACAATATTAGGGATGGGAACCTCATGTTGCAAGTCCTTTAAGATGCCCTCATCACCAACTCCTCTCAATAGAATGGGATTTATATCCACAGTTCCCCTCATAACAAGACTTTGTTTCTTTTGAGGTGGCATTTGGACCTTCTTCTTTTTCCTCTTAATCAAGAGGTCATCATCTAAGGGTTCTTCCTCCTCTTCAATAGCAGGGACATGCTTTGCAACAATTTTGTTTAGTTTTGCAGTTGTATGAGGAGATGTTGCAGCTAATGTGGAAGCTATATTTTCCTTTGGTTGAGGTTGTTAGATGACCATCACCCCAGCTACCTAGCTTCATTTCTTAATTTTAGTTTATTGCATTTCTCCATTTGATTACCTCTTTTCCCCAAGGAAATCATCATATTCCTCATCTAATAATTCTTGTCTCTTTCTTTTGTTGTCCATGGTGAGGGCTACTCCTTTATTCTTTAGCTAGGAGATCTCATTTTCTACCCACTCTTTGGTCAATTAGATGACCTTCTAGGTTATCTAGTCCAAGGAAGTTTCCTCTAGCTGATTCCACTCTGGAGCTGATATTGTCTCATTGTATACCTTATTGTCCTCATATTCTTGGGACATGATCTTACCATCATCTTCATGTAATTGAGAAGGCACTGGCATGCAATCCAAGGTGTGTATCTGATTCAAGGTAAGCCTTTCATAACCTCTTGTTCTTACTTCTACCTCATCATCATAATCAGCCCAGAAATCTTCAGTGTGCTTTTGATACATAAGCTTCTTATGCAATGTCAGTATCCTACCATAAGGATCATATGGCCTAGCCAGTGAGAAGAACTGTAAGTGCATCAAGTTCAATCCTCCAATTACATCATTAACACTCTCCCTATCAGGTCACTTATACCATCCAATCATGACTAGAAACAAGACATTTGGTATCTTTCCTTTTTCAATATAAGCCTCTACTGAGGGCAGTATCTATCTAGCAAACTCCATTAGAATGACCTTATCATTGGGATATATCGGCAATATCAGAGGTTGCCCAGTGAAACCTTCCATTCTTATGTATAAGAATGTGGGGAATTGGATGAACCAATCCCCATGTTTGTATATAGTAGCTTGAGCTTCCACACTCAATCTCTTTGCTCTGTCCTCTTCCATGGTCTTGACAAGGTGCCTAGAGAATGAATCATTCACTCTCTGATAATGTTGGAGAGACTCTCTTATTTTCAATTAGGGATAATGCTCCCAGATGTTCACATCTCCAGGGTTGCTTCCAATCCTGCCTACTGGTTGCAATCCATTGAATGTGCCTCTGAATGTACAACCATATACTACATAGGAGGTCATATAGAACATGTTCATTTTCCCTCCTAGCTTCCTCATTCCCTCATCTAGGCTGTCACTTATGATCTTTGCCCATAGGGGTTTGTCGTCAGAACATTCTACTATCCTAATGATACCATACATCCAATTCTCAAAGGCTCCAGTATTTGGTTTCCCTGTCATCCTGCTGAGCATTACCATCATGTCTTGGTATTATGGAGAAAAATCAAACTTGAAGAGATGAACATGAATTTGGCAGTAGCCTTATATGTGTTATTCTTAGCTCTCCATTGGTATATGATCCTTCTAGCTTCTTTCTATTTTCTATTATATTCTTTTTCCAAATTTTTTAGGTTTAATCAAACCACATTAGGTCTCTTAGGTAGATTGAAGGCTACGATGATGCCTGCAGTTGAAAAGTCTACATAAATTCTCCCATGTTTTTCTACCCTTCTGGTATCCACATTAAAATTCTGGGCACATTCTACCACTAGTTCAGTGGCCTCCATTGTATATGGAAATCCCCTGCATTCTACATTCCTGAACTATATATGCTCATGAGCAGAGGATTCCCACTTCTCTTCTCTAGTTTTGTTGTCCATGTATCAATTGAAAGGAAGCTAGGTGTGCAGAAATCACTTTCTACACTAATCTAATGAGGGGAGAGCTATACAAATTCAATTTAATCCTTATCACTACAGAAGCATACAACATCTAATAGAGTTATTACAGCAATACATTAGAACCAAAAAGAAGATAGAAGAAGAGAGACAAAGATATACGGTGTGGAAAACCCTTATCGAGTGAAAAACCCCACACTCAAAAACCTACACAATGTATTAACAAATCTGAAAGTTGTTTACAATACACTTGCAATGCAAGCTTCAATGGTCTTCAACACTCGTGTCTAGAGTCAATCTGATAGCATAATAGTACCTATAAACCTATGATGCAAACTCCATCTCCAAGCACCTGTTTATATAGAAAAATACAAGGCAATATTGGACTTATCTTGGGATGGGTGTCCAACATGGCTTCATGGACCAAAACCCATGCCTAAGGACACTTGGTCAACATTGTAGAATGTGACTGACACTTTTCCACAACTCCCATCCCAAAGAGGTTGCCTATTTCCAAAATGGGCTATGACAGATGCTCTTATGACATTTACGATCACCATAGAATCTGTCACAGCAGTTACAACTTACAGCTGTAAGAGAATCTGTCATACACATGCTATAAATAACATATTCTCTTACAACATGACATTGTCCACCTTGGGGCACCCAAATATGCCTTATTCAAAGATGCTTCATGACACATGTCCTTACTTGTCTTACAAACTTCTATTTCTGACTCTTACATGTCATAGATTCTATCATAGGAATCTGTCATAAGCGTTTCGGTCAATATTCCCTTACACAACATGGAAGATGCCGACACATGGAAAAATACTCCTACCACAAAGTGGGATTCCTATCTCCTCATGTGAGGACAAAATTACAAGTTGTCATATTCCATGTAGGATGGACACATCACCGTGCCACATCCCACAATATGACAATATGGAATTTACAAATACTTACAACATAGGTAATTAAATAATAAATACAAACATTAGCAATGTAAGGAATTACCAAGGTTGAGACACCTTAATTCCCAACATTCTGCCACCTGTCAAACACCTTGTAAGAGCCAATAGAAAAACAAGATTTAACTGCTATAGGCTGAGAGGCCGATAGAGTCCGAACACCATCTAGACTTCTCTGTGCCCACTGGTTTCGTTAATGCATCTGCAACATTCTTCAAAGTATCTACCTTCTCCAAATTTACCTTTCCATCCTCAACCATGTCTCGCATGAAGTGAAACTGAACATCAATGTACTTTGTTCTAGCACGGAAATTTGGATTCTTCGCAAGGCAAATTGCACTCTGACTATCACAACTAATCGTGATCTGACCTCCATCAACACCAATATCTGAACACAGTCTCTTAAGCTAAATGGCTTCCTTAAAAGCATGAGTTGCTTCTATATACTTAGCTTCTATCATGGACAAAGCAACAATAGGTTATCACTTACTCATCCAACTAATAGCACCACCAAATAGTGTAACACATAAGCACTGGTGGATCTCCTGTTGTCAATGTCACATGGCCAATCTAAATCCACAAATCCATGAATATCAACATAATGTGGAGGTCCTAAAACATTACCATGATAAAAAATGGAATACTCAGAAGTACCCCTTAGATATCTGAACACTCGCTTAACTGCATCCCAATGAACTCGTCTAGAATTAGCCATAAATCGACTAAGGACTCCCACTGCTTGGGCAATGTCTAGTCTTGTGCAAACCATAGCATACATCAAATTGCCAACAACACTAGAATAAGGTACTCTACTCATGTCCTCCACCTCACTAGGACATTTTGGACAATCCTCAACAAACAACTTTGTCCCCAAAGAAATGGGAACACACAATGGTCTACAATTTACCTTGTTGAACCTGTCCAACACGGTCTTCACATACTTAATCTAGCTTAACCAAAGTTTTTTGTTGGTTCTGTCTCTTCTGATTTCCATTCCTAGAATGTACCTAGTTGCCCCTAAATCTTTCATTTCAAACTATGCTGACAACTGAGATTTAAAATTAGAAATCATATTTTTACCCTTCCTAATGAGAAACATATCATCAACATACAGTGCAACAATGAGAATACGGTCACCATCAAATTTATAATACACACAATGATCTGATTTTGATCTCACAAATCTAATTAACGACACAAAGGCATCAAACTTCAAGTACTCTCTCCTAGGGGATTGCTTCAAACCATACAAAGACTTTTTAAGTTTGCTAACCAAATTTTCTTTACCTTTCACCATGTAATGCTCTAGCTGTGACATGTTGATTTCTTCATCCAAGTCACCATGAAGGAAAGTTGTCTTCACATCCATATGTTCTACCTCCAAGTCATAAGTTGCTGCGAGAGACAATAGGAATTGAATGGATGTCAACTTTGCAATAGGAGAGAAGATCTCACCATAATCTATACCCCCCACTTGTGAATACCCCTTCCCAACCAATCTAGCCTTATACTTCTCAACACTGCCATCTGTACCAAATTTCTTCTTGAACACCCATTTGCATCAAACGGGTTTCCATCCAGGAGGCAAAGGCACCAAGTCCCAAGTTTGATTCTTTTCCAAAGAAGCCATTTCATCCTCCATGGCCTCCTTCCAGGAACCTGCATCTTTCATGTCGATAGCCTCTGATATAGTTCTAGGTTCATCACTGTTAGTAACCAAAGCATAAGCACAACTAGAATCAAGCAATGTAAAACCAAACCTTTTAGGTTGCTTTCTTATCCATGTAGATCTCCTCAAGAGCTGAGGTTGAGGTTCATCTTCTTCATCTGAGCTTTCAGAGCTGCCAGAACTCTCCTCATCATCAGGTCCAACATTGTCTTTCTGTTCAGTCTTCTCAGGGGTAGCAGGAAACTAAACAACATCCTCTTTCTTTACTATTTCTTCTAGCTACAAAATAATGGAAGAAGGTATAAGCTCTCTAAAGATGACACTTCTACTATACAACACTTTTTTAGCCACGGGGTCCCAAATCTTTTATCCTTTCACATTGACACCATAGCCAATGAAGATACACTTAACAGCCATGTTCTCCAACTTTGACCACTTCTCCCTAGGCACATGTGCATATGCCTTACAACCAAAAACACAATGATGCCATATTGAAGGCTTTCTACTAGACCACACCTCCATGGGTGTCTTTTTAAAAAGAGTTGATGTAGGAGATCTGTTTACCAGATAGCAAGTAGTGGTCATAGCTTCAGCCCAAAACTTTTGTTCTAGGCCAGCTCTACTAAGCATATTCCTAGCCTTCTCCATTAGTGTTTTGTTCATCCTCTCTGCAACTCCATTTTGCTGCGGGGTGTATGGAGTTGTCTTATGTCTTTCAATCCCAAGATCCTTGCAATATTTATCAAATTTTGTAGAACATAACTCACCACCGTTGTCAGTTCTCAAGCATTTAATGTTTTTACCAGTCTAATTTTCAATAAAGACCTTAAACTCCTTAAACTTGCTATAGACTTTAGATTTGCTTCTGAGAAAATAAATCCATGTCCTTCTACTGTAATCATCTATAAAAGATACAAAATATATAGACTTTGATAATGAAGGAACATTAACAGGACCAAACACATCAGAATGAATAAGGTCCAACACACCAGAAGACTTATGAGAACTCGAGTAAAACTAAACATGGTCTTATTTTCCATAAATGAAATGTTCACAAAATTCAAACTCAAGATTACAATTATCTAACCCCTCAACGAGGTTCTTATTTTTTAGGGTACGTAGACCTTTATCACCATTCTGACCAAATCTCTTATGCCATAACATTGTCTTTTCAGCAGGAAGTTTAACTTCCAATGCACGATTACAACCATCAAGACTATAAACAATAGATTTCTTCACTGCTCATTTAGATGGTGGGGATGAAGTGACTTCTTCCCTCTTCCTTGAGTCAGAAGAACTATTGTATTGTGAAATGCATGCCTCCAACTGAAACAAAGTACCTCTCCTAGTACCTTTAGCAAGAACCATAGCTCCTCTAGTCATCTTGCATCCTTCTTTCAAAAAGACAACCTGCACACCTGCATCATTCAAATAACTTACAGAAAGTAGGTTCTGTGCTAAGCCTGGGATGTGCATAACCCCAAAGATCCCCTTCACTCGACCATCAGGGAATCAAATAGAGACTCTTCCATGACCAACAATCTTTAGATGAAAGTCATCACCTAGATACACCTTTCCACCATTGAACTCCTCATACTTAGTGAATCGGTCTCAATGCGAGGTCATGTGGAATGATGCACTAGAGTCGATTAACCACACATTGTCAGATGCATGGGTTTCCAGAGCTGCAATGAAAGCATCACCATCATCTTGTGACTTATTAGAATCTGAATTAGGAACAATCTTCTTCTTCTTCTTCTTCTTCTCCTCTTTACGTTTCTTTCAAAAATGCCAAGTTTTGCCACAGTTCCAACAAAGAGCCTTGGCCTTTCTAAGAGATTTGGATCTCCCACGGGATTTGGATCTACCCTTCTTATCTTTCTTGTCCTTCTTCTTCCCTTTATCCTTGGGTCTTCCATGAACTACAAGGGCCTCTTTAGCTGCCTCAGAAGGTTTTCTTTGCATCTCTTCACACAACAGTGAAGAAACCACTTCTTCCATTTTGAATGTGGATGTGGTGCTTCCAATAGCCATGACAAGATGATCCCATGAGTCTAGCAAAGAACAAAGCAAAGTCATACATCGATCCTCCTCCTCCATCTTTACACCAATAGGTGTCAATTGTGTAACCATCATATTAAGAGCATTCATATGTTCAGCAATGGAACCTCCATCCTCCATTCGAAGAGAATACAACTTCTTTCTTAGGAAAAGTTTATTAATCGGGGATTTCACTTGATACGCATCTCCCAACTTCTTCCAAAGTAGTTTTGCAGTAGTCTCCTCATGGACATTTAACAACACAAAATCAACAAGACTAAGTCTTATGAGACCCTTAGCCTTCCGATCTTTGAGATCCCAGTCATCTTGTGACATTGTAGCTAGTTTAGTTCCATTAACACTTTCCCAAAGGTCTCAGTCAACAAGCATGTCTTCCATCTTGATCTTCCACAACTTGAAATTATTGTCATTGAAATTCTCCACTTCAAATCTTCGTGATGTGCTTTCCATCTCCTTGCTGCAATAGAAATTAGAATACTCTACACAGACTCCCACTCGACTTAAGATCAGCTCAAAAAACCCCTACCCAACAGCTAAGACCAAAACTGGCCAAGCTCTAATACCAACTGAAAGGAAGCTAGGTGTGCAGAAATTGCTTCCTACACTAATCTAATGAGGGGAGAGCTATACAAATTCAATTTAATCCTTATCACTACAATAATATACAACATCTAATAGAGTTATTATAGAAATACACAAGAACCAAAAAGAAGATAGAAGAAGAGAGACAAAGATATATGGTGGAGAAAACCCTTATTGGGTGAAAAACCCCACACTCAGAAACTTGCACAATGTATTAACACATTTCAAAGTTGTTTACAATACACATGAAATGAAAGCTTCAATGGTCTTTGACACTCACGTCTAGAGTCAATCCAAAAACATAACAGTACCTATAAACCTATGATACAAACTCCATCTCCAAGCACCTGTTTATATAGAAAATACAAGGCAATATTGGACCTATCTTGAGATGGGCATCCAACATGACTTCATGGACCAAAACCCATGCCTAAGGACACTTGGTCAACATTGTAGAATGTGCCTGACACTTGTCCATAGCTCCCATCCCAAAGAGGTCACCTATTTCCAAAATGGGCTATGACAGATACTCTTATGACACTTACGACCATCATAGAATCTGTCATAGCGGTTACAACTTACAGTTGTAAGAGAATCTACCATACACATGCTATAAATAGCATATTCTCTTACATGTCATAGTCCACCTTGGGGTACCCAAATATTCCTTATTCAAAGATGTTTCATGACACATGTCCTTACCTATCTTACAAACTTCTATTTCTGACTCTTACATGTCATAGATTCTGCCATAGGAATCTGTCATAACCGTTTCGGTCAATATTCCCTTACACAACATGGAAGATGCCGACACATGGTAAAATGCTCCTACCACAAAGTGGGATGCCTATCTCCTCATGTGATGACAAAATTACAAGTTGTCATATTCCATGTAGGATTGACACATCACTGTGCCACATCCCACAATATGACAATATGGAATTTACAAATATTTACAACATAGGCAATTAAATAATAAATACAAACATTAGTAATGTAATAAATTACCAAGGTTGAGACACCTTAATTGCCAACATCAAGATTAGTGTTTCCTTGATGCGTATCATTAATTTTCCCATATCTGAAGGTTATTCCCTCTGGCTGCACGTACATAGGTTTCAAAAATTGGGTTTTGGACCGGTTCCTTCTGACTACCATTGGATCCTGCAATAAAACATGCATATCTTACCCTAACGTGTCATGTACAATAGTGGTTCAATGATCACATGCATTTCATGGTGATAATTCTATCCTTCTAGTTTGTTTTATGCTTCATCATATAAATTAACTCTGTTAAAACTATTTTTACATTTTCATTCACCATAAACGACAAAAGAGGGTTTCATCATTACATACTTGATGATTGCTTCCCTTTTACTATGTGGGTGATATCTAGATGAGCGTGATCACATTACAAGTACCATTTTCTATTCCGTCTAAATGCATATCCCATTCCATTTCCAAGTTGCAGGGATGTTTTAATCTCTCCGAAGCTCTGTAATTCTTTGTCTAAACATATGGTAAATTCAAAATGAACCCAAGTTTTTATTTTTAATCGATTAACATGGCGAATTAGGGTGCACTTAGTGCCTTTCTATTTATGTCCATTGATTGACACATGATGTTTGTAGATGTTGACAAGTGGTGGGCTTGTATTTGAAATTTTAGAGGCTCGACCTACTGTTGGGATTGCATTTAATGCAGGGAGTGATATTCATGGAGATTAGAGACATTTGAAAATATGACTGCTATATAGAAGATGAGGGTGATGTCATCACGAGGATGGTCAACCATCGACCAATGACCAAAGTAGGGTCAATATACCTTTGTTACTAATTGTGATAACACATTGTATCAATATGATCAGGTCGATGTGCCACATGTCATCATTTAATTGGTCACTAGAAATCTCTACATCTTAAGTCTCAAAGGTCGATATGAGGGATATTGGGAAATATCCAGATATTCAACACTATGAAATATAACCTTATTTGAAAATGTGAGGATGACGTCAACATTTTATAAGGCTTTCAAATTTGGTCGATGAAATGACATCATCATCATATTAGTTAAGATAAAGGATGTTTTGAAATATGACCCTCTTGGATCTGGGTCATGATGATATCATCTTATCATGATTTCTTTGTATCAGGTTAGAATGACATCATCATCATATTGAGAAATATGATAGACATTTGGAAATATAACCCTATGAGTGTCAGGCATACTATGACATCATCGTCATATCAAGTTCTTCTATAAATTGGAACAAGATGACATCACGGTCATATTTGCAAAGGTCATGGATATTATGAAATATGACAGATATTTAGAAATATGACCCTGCAAGAATATGCGTGAGTATTTGACAGGTAGGCATTCCTTCGCACTTAACTTTGACATTTACATATTGAAGTATATGTGGATATTGGGTGATCTTCATATATCAGGGTCATTTAGTGAAGGTGACTGATATTAACAAATGTGAGCCTATGGGAATATCAGGTTTGACCAGACTTTGACTAGGCATAACTTTTTATCTTTAAGGAATTTCAGGGTGATCCAAAAGGCAAACTAACTTAGAATTTTGTGCTCTTCTAGATTATGAGGTTTATGATGACAAATTTTGACTGACATTTGACCTTCTCTTGTGGGTGCACATGCATGTGCAAGGGTGATATACTTAACTAAATTTTTCCAAACCACCCAAAGCAAGAAAGCAAGGAACAAGCAGAAGCAAAAAGTTGGGTCCCTATTTTGCTAAGGCAAAATGAGGTGTGTTGTACAACCACACAACAGCTTGCCACCAAAGAAAATAACTAAATTCAAATTATTCAAGTGATGAGGACACATTGAAAAATAGTATTCCAACTCTCTGTAAGCATAAGCATCATGATCTTTCTGAATGATGTCAAGTTCATAAGCATATCAATGCTGATAAGGGATCAAGTGTGTGCATGTGATTAATAATCCTCATCTTGAAAGTAGCTTGAAGACACTAGTAGCTGGTGTTAAGCTACATAGTTTGGGTTCATCCCTCATATCCAACCAGGATAGAGTCTTGTTGCCAGTAGGCGTCCATAGCTCTGACAAGGTTATCTTTGCAATTCCCCTAAGTAGAGCCCCACTGCCAGTAGGTGTCTATATCCCCGGTAGAGTTACTTAGATGGCCTAAATTTCATTATCTTGGTTTTTCAATATATTTCTCTTTTTTTATATATATATGCATATTCATAAGATATCATGTAAGCTCATCATGCAAGGTGTGATCACTTGCTGTTTTAGGTTGGGAATTGCAATGGTAGCAAGGGTGCCCTTTGGATTTTTCACTTAACACCTATACTAAGTTATTCAACAAACCCAAGGCTATTAGGTGAGTCATTGTGAAAATCTCCTTCAAGAAAAGGATATCATTGATGAACCAGACATCATAGACCTGATTAAAGGTACTTCCTAGTGTGAGTCATAACCTATGTAAGAATTTGTACTCATCATTTGGATTCTAACAATTTTTCTGATTTCTTAAAGTGGCAAGGTGCATCATCTTACATAACCAGAACAAGGACTCAACAACAACAAGCAAACAAACAAACACACAAAGCAAAGCTATACAAGCAACTATACAATATGTACTTTATGGTACAACATCCTGTCATGACTTTGTCTAAGCTTGAAAATAATGTTTAAGGAACTATCCATTAACTGGCAATGGAACATCCTCACATGTTAGGGTCTTAAGTCTATAAGTACTATCTCCTAGGATCTCTAAAATCTGAAAAGGACCGATCCAAAGTTTATCAAACTTTCCATGATCACCTTTCTTTTCATGTGCTTTGCCTCATGCTAGGACTAAATCTGAAATCCTAAAGGCTTTTATTCTAGCTCTCTTATCAAACCAACATTTGATAGTAGCCTAATGTTTAGTGAAGTGATCAATCACTCTATCTCTATTTTCTTCTAGGTGCATAAGTTGAAGCAACCTAACTTCTTGCTTCTATCTATACCCAAATATTCTTATGCAAACTATAATGTGGGGATTTTTAGATTCACAGGGAGGATAGGATCCACCCCATATACTAGTTGGTAAGGAGAGTTTCCTAATGCAGCTTTCATTCTGGTTCGGTCCACCCACAAGGCCTACTTAAGTAGGGTATTCCATTCCCTAGGATTCTTCTCTATAAGTTTCTTTATGATACTCAATAAGTATTTGTTCATTAGCTCTGCTAATCCATTTCCTTGGGGATAATAATTTGAAGAAAATTTAAAAATGATTCCATAATCAAAAGCCTAACTAGATAATCTTAATGATGCAAAAGCCGGTCCATTATCACATACTAAGGCATATGGAACTCCATACCTGGTTATAATTTTGTTCTCTAAGAATTTGATAACATCCTCTGTAGTGCATGTTTTGCTGCTGACTGCTTCAGTCCACCTAGTGTAATAATTAGTGATTGTCAAAACATACCTATGGCCTGAAGATGATGGAGGGTTGATAGGACCTATCAAATTCATGACCCATTAAGCAAATAGATGCATCTCCATCACTGGCTACAAGGGTTGGGTAGCATATTTCTCTTTGTTGGTAGCGACCTAACAAATATGGCAACATTTGATGTGCTCAACAGTGTCTTTGAAAATGGTTGGCCAATAATATTTTCTCTTAGGATAGCATGTGGAGTAGCCAAGTACGAACCCTGTGTTGTTCCAAACTTATCATGTAACTCAGCTAAAAAATTATCAACTTCTAGTCTATAAAGACATCTAAGGTATATCCCTTCATAGTTTCTCTTGAAAAGGATTCCTCCTTTGATCATGTACTTCTGTGATCTTATCTTTAAAGCTCTCCTTTGAGAAGCTTACATCTTCAATGGGCATCTCCCAGTGATCAAGATATGTTTGATATCAGAATACCATTCTTTATTCTCTTTGTTGTTCACTACATATTGCTGACTCACAATGTTAGGGTCAATCTAAAAAATCATCTGGCTCAAGGCTTTCCCTCTTACCAATTTCATAGGTGTTATGTCCATATTCTTGAAGAACATTTATCCATTTGGCTCTTTTCTCTCCAGGCTCACTCTACATCAGGAGCATTTTCATTGCTGCATCTAGTACTACAACAATTATCTTACTTCTTAAAATGTAATGTTTGAATTTATTTCTTGCTCTAACTAAAGCAAGAGCTTGTATTTCAACATCCATAAATCTAAGTTACGCATCTTTGAATGGGCAACTCATGAAAGCTGTGGGTTTTCTAAGTCACAATGTTAGGGTCAATCTCAAAAATCATCTGGCTCAAGGCTTTCCCTCTTACCAATTTCATAGGTGTTATGTCCATATCATATTCTTGAAGAACAATTATCCATTTGGCTCTTTTCTCTCCATGCTCACTCTGCATCAGGAGCATTTTCACTGCTACATCTGGTACTACAAAAATTATCTTACTTCTTGAAATGTAATGTCTGAATTTCTTTCTTTCTCTGACTAAATCAAGAGCTTGTCTTTCAACATCCATAAATCTAAGTTACGTAGCTTTGAATGGGCAACTCATGAAAGCTATGGGTTTTCTTCCTTGGCTTCATTCCACTGTGTCAGGACTGCTACACATATGTGTTCTAAAGCAAACGAGTAAATGTAAAATTCTCTTGTATAATTTGGGCTGATCAAGACAGGTGCATCTGATATAAATTTCTTGATATCCTTAAATGCAGCCTTTGCTTTAGGTGTCCATTCGATCTTGGTATCCTTCTTAAGCATTGCATTAAGTGGTATGACAATCTCTACAAACTCGGTGATGAACTTCCTAACAAAATTTATCATACCAAAATAAGATTTAAACTCTTTCTTACTTCTGAGAAGTTGTAGCTTCATGATTCATTCTACTCTAGTAGGGTCAATTATGATCCCATTTTCTGATATCAACTGACCTAGTAATTTACATGTGGTTACTCCAAATATGCACTTCTTTGGATTGAGTGAGATACCATAATGCTCACATTTCTTGAGCACCTTTCTAAGGTCTTCTATGTGGTCATCCCTCTTCTTTGAAAAGATGGTCAATTCATCCATGTATATGACTAGACATTTTCCAACCAGGCCTCTAAATGCTATGTCCATTACACACTAGAATGTGGCTCCAGCATTAATCAAGCCAAAAGGCATGCGTCTATAAGAAAATATTCCCCACTTTGTGGTGAATGTTGTTTTTAGTCTGTCTACTTTATCCACCATCACCTGGTTATATCCTGAGAAAAAATCCAGGAAGGACATCATTTGAGCTCCATTTACGATCTGCAAAACTTCATCCAGTGAGGGTAAAGGATAATTATCCTTTTCACAAGCTCTGTTTAGATTTCTAAAGTCTACACATAGGCATATATCTCTATTTTTCTTTCTTACGTGGACCAGATTGGCTACCCATGTTGAATGTCTCACAAGAAATAGGATCCAGGCATTCAACAACTCCTTAACCTCTTCAAAAATGATAGGCTCCAATAGGGCATTTACAAGCCTCTGCTTTTGTCTGAAAGGATTAGCATCTAGTTTTAATGGAATAGTGTGGGTGATGATTGATATATCATATGTCTTTAACTCATCATAGGTCTAGGCGATAACATGGATGTAATACTTCAAAGCTTAAGTTATCCCTACCTTTTCTTCTTCAATACAAACTTTTCCAATTAGGATATTCCTTACATCTTCATTCTGTCCTATATTGACTGGTGAATATTCTCCTCCATTATTCTTGGGGAGATCCTTTTGTTTCAACATGTTATGCAGATCAAAGGCTTTTTCTAGGTCTATCATACCTTTGGGAATCTTATTGCTTGGAAAATCCATGATCTCTACTTCTTCCTAGATATGATCCTCTAAATTTCTTTCATCTAGGATTTGTGCATCAAATATGTCTCTGTTTGCTATGAAATCCAAAATATGCTTATTATCATAAAACACTTGAAGATTAGTGACTTTGTCTGGTATGGAGGGAACTGATATTAGTTCAACTAAAAATTACTTTAATTGAGAAATGGACAAAGGCTCCAAGGTACTAGCAGCTTGTGTCAAAGCATCTTCTCTATGATTTTTTTCTCTAGGGACATGGGTGATATTAAATGCATCAAATTCTTCTATCAAGTCCCAAACTTTATGTCTGTAGTTAGACAATTCCTTGTAATTACAAGCATAAATAATCCTAGCTTGCCTTACTACCAATTCTGAGTCTCCATAGACATGCAAAATCTTAACTCCATTCTTGAGAGCAAATAGCAACCCATGAATTAAAGCTTCATATTTTGTCACATTATTGGTGCATGGTAAAAACAATCTATATGCTACTAAATATGACTTTCCTGCTAGGTCAATAAGATATACACCTATCCTAGTTCCTTGTTTGGACTTGGATCCGTCAAACCTAAGGATCCATGGTTTATCTTCTGTTAATGGCTTATCAGGACCTTCTCTTTTCTTTTTATCTCTAGCAGTTGCGCCACCTGATATCCACTTTAACTTTTGTGATTCATTCTTTGTCATTTTTAGTGACTGATGTGAACCTGATACACTTGCCTTTTCAACATCTATGGTATCATCATAGTCAATATATGATTGTACTTCAATCTCTTTCCCCTTATCTTTTGGTATATTCTTGTTACTGGATAACTGATCCTTTGAATAAAGCTACTCTTTCTTATTCAGGATATGCAAGCACAATGAGCATGTGGTCTCTGAATGTGGTGTTGCATGTAATCTACACCATCTTTTAATTAAAGCATGGTGTGGAGGGTTCTCCTATAATATAAGCATTTTAAGTTTCTTAGATAAAAAATCTTCAAAATTTGTCAAATTACTTCTCGTGTCTTCATCTAACACTTCATAATCTGATTCAACTAGACAGTCAGTTCCAGGGGTGATATTATTTTCATCCTTGTAAGTTTCTTCACCATACATTAGGATTTCCTCTGGGTTGTAAGTGTAACTTTCATCCTGATGTGTCCTTTCTTCTGTATCTGCAGATGACAAGCAAGATTCAAAATTATCATAACTATGTGTACTACTTACCTCAGTTGAAGATGATCCCCTCTCACTATAAGCTTTCTCCAACTCTATCATATCTAGACAAACCTGAAAAGTTCTCTCTGAATGTGCTTCATCATGTAACCTGCACCAACCTTTAATTAAAATATCTTGATTAGATATGTTTAATGCTTGGCAAACTTGCATTTCTCTGGACAAGTACAATTCAAAGTCTTTGAAATAGTCTACTTCATCACTACCCTTTGAACTATAATCAGATTCTATGATCACTTTGTTATCCTAATGAGCATGTTCATGATTGTGTGTGTTATACATGAGGACTTCCTCTATCCTGACCATTTGAGGTCTGATGGTATAAACCCCTGGTTCAACATCTATGTATAATATCTCATTGGTCTTGTTGTACTCGGTGATCATGTGCTTCATCCTAGGCTCAACTTCTATCCTAATCTAATTAGGAATCCCCTTCTAGGGTAACCACATGTGGCTAAAATCAGTAGACATATAACCATTAAGTGTTTTTGACCAATCCCTATTGAGCAACATTCCATAAGTGTCAGGGATATCTACCACCTGGATGTCAATGTAATATTGAATCCTTGGATCTGATGCTAATTGCATGTGTATATGTGTTAATTCTCCCACTACACTTACTTTAGTTTTATCTAATTGTGTCACCTTGTTGATGGACTTGGCTAGATGTAACTCTATGGCATTGAAAATAGGTAGGGGCATCACATTGGTTGATGCACCTGAGTCTACTAGGTAGTTATGTGAACTTTTAGCAGATATCCTCAATGTGAGTAAGAATGGGGGTGACTCAGTCTTATCTCTATAAAGAGTCATATGTGAGGTCTCAGCAGCTTGAATAGTAGTTGGAACTTTGTATTTCACATTTTCTTTAGCTGCATGATCTTTGTTTAAAATCTGACTTGGACTATGCACATTATTATCATCTCTTGGTGTGGATTCATCTAGGGATCTTTATGGTTGGAGTTTTTGGCAATTCTAACAATGATAAGCTAATTTTAACTCTCTTCATCTCCTCTACTAAATATGTGACTAACTTGTCTGATTCTGGGGATTGATTACTAGTTTTTGACATTGTATTTTGAGGTGTGAAATACTAAGTACTAACCTTGGGAGGACTAGGATTATTGCTTGCTTTTGGATCTGGAGAAGTGTTGAAGTTACTAGGAGGTAGGGATGTAGTCAAGGAACCAGGTGGTCTGTTAGGATTGTTCCTAAGGTTATAATTGTGCCTACCCTGATATTGTTGCTGATAAGCATGAACTTCTTCATGTTTTACTGATGGTTCATTTTCATCTCCAAAGGGAAACACATAATTTGTCTCAAATGCCATGGCAGATTCTTCACATGCTAATGTGTAGTTTTCATGAGCTGAGGCTGTTTGGTGATGAGGCTAATTTAGAAAATTCTCAAGTACAAGAGTATAATCATATCCACAGGGAACAATCTCATTCCCTTCAATGAAAGGAGGGTCACTTGTGGTGTTGGATACTTCTGCTTGAAAGATAGTGGCTACTATTTTAAATTGAGGACAATCTAGATCAGCATGTGCATTGGTATTGTGTATTCTACACTAGTTTGTAAGTGCTCCCTCAGCTAAATTAACTCTAGTAATCTGTTTTGGTTCATTAGGAGGTTGATTATCCAAAGGTGATGGTAAAGAACCATTTTTTGGCCTAGTATTCCATACTCTAGGTTTCCTAGGTGCAACATTATTATTGCCATTATTCTTGTTGAAGTTCCTATCATTGTTGTGTCCCTTGTTAGGATATCTGGATCTATCATTGTTATATCCTCTATTTTGATTTGATTGGGAATAAAAGTTTTGACTTCTCAAGTGTGTGATTTAAGTTGTCAATTTTCTCAATTGTGTAGATATCTCCTTGATATCTTTGTTCTCTTCCTAAACTTTAGCTACTATATTTTCTTGTTGAGGTTTAAAGAAAGAAGAACCATTATTATTATTCTGTCCTACATCCTGAGGTGTTCGGACATGTCCTGGATACTGTATCATCTGACCATTCCCATTTGGAGGAGGCATGATACTGAGGGGAGGTACTTGTAATGGTCTAGGCATTGCAACAAGAGGCATCATGACTATTCGTCTATGGTTGAGCATGATATTGTAGATATGTAGGATATGCTAAGTTAGGTGTTGTAGTAGGAATTAATTGCTGATTTACTTTTATTTCCTCTTCAAAAGCTTCTGTCAGAGTTGTGACACCAGGATGTGCTCTCCTTATGAACATGGACATTAGGGGATCTAAGGCTAAGTAATATATTAATCTGGCTAGCTCATCTCCTACATTGTATGGAGCTACTAACTTATAATACATCTTCTAGAATCTAGCATTGAAGTTGGAGATAGGCTCCCCTTCTGCTCTTTTGATTGTAGCAAAAAGGTGATAAGTCATTGTAGGATCTATAGGTATCTTGAACCTGTCTTTGAAAGATTTTTCTAAAGTAGCCCATGAGTCTATTGAACTTTGAGCAAGGATAATATACCAATTGTATGCTTCTTCTCCCAAGGAGTATGGAAACAATCTACATACTACATCCTGATGTTCAATCCTTACTCTATAGTAGGCTTCCTTAAATGTCTCGATATGATCATCTACATCCTGATATGGATGATATTTAGGGCAAATTTTATCAGGATTCTTAGGCAAAGGATGATATGTAGTAAAGGTTAAGGGTGAATCAACAACAAAGTATGACATTGTGACTAGTGCTTGCTACACTTGAGGTACAATTGGTGATCCTAGAGGTGTCTGAGGTACCAGTGGAGATACTGGAGGTGTTACAGTATGTCTAGATGAAGATACTGATGCATTAGACTTAGGAGTATGATGAATATCAATAGTACAAGGTCTGAGTCCATGAATAGGCAATTCCTCATAGAGTCCACTAGGTCTGGACCTGGTGTATTAGGCTAGTAAGCTAGGATTCTAATAGCTTAAGACAAAATATGAATATTCTGATTGAATCTTTGCAAAGATCAAAGGAAAATGAAATTCTAGGGTGGATATTTATGGCCATTTATGGTCAGGACTCAATAATGACTGGATATTTTCTCGAAAAGGCAAGTTACTATGGGATATTTGCAAGAAAACTTGAACAACAAATCAATATCTAAAGATTTCAAACAATTGACCACAAAGATCAAAGCATTCATGCACTATACTGAAATATTTATGATCGATACTCTTAAAAGAACTTAAAACAAGTAAAACTTTGCACAAATGTCCAAAGCATAGCCAAATTTAATGAACTTTGACAAGATCACATTGTAAATATGCAGGAATTAGGTGTAGCTGACCAATTCAAGTAATGGAGGAGAATGGATGGCCCTCCTTCTAGTGCCAATTTATGTTGTGTTAGAAGTGAGAGGCATGTAGATTGAGCAATATTGGAACAATTCTTTACAGGAATACCTCCAGATTTATGGAATGCCCTCCTTCTAGCACCAATTTATGTTGGTGTATGATTGTTAGTCAAAACAAAATGAATAAAAGTTTACACAACAAAACTTTATTATCTTGAAAAGTATGATAAATTTAAGAGAAATTGATGACTCCAATTCTCTATTGATCAGGTCATGATCATCTGACGTTACTCAGAGGTTGATGTGATAAGCTATTTTCCATTCAAGGGGCCTTACATTGTTCTACTACCATGAATTGAGGTCTAAACATCTAGTTTTACACTTGTCTTCTATAAATTTCTCCACAAACAAGGTTATTTCTATTGTATTTAATAGTAATGATGATATTTGGTAATTTTGATCAATTCTTCTGAACATATATTACTATTGATCAATCTTCACTTCTATACTTATGATTCTATCTAAATAATGTGTCTACAAGCTAATATTTGTATGATTACTGTTGATATTTATATGTATTTGCATGATATTTTCAATTATACATGCATATTAACTCAAATATGCTATGAATATTCAATTTCCTTCAAGATATCTACATATTTCTATGTATTTGCTTAGGATTATCTATATATTTGCAATTTGTGATGGTGATTTGAATGAAATTAAACAAATTAAATTAAATGCTTTCTAATCTGTACTAAATTGAATGAATCTTCAGCTATTGATCCACATGCATTCTAGTTACTATCATGAAAGGAAGAAAATCAAACCATAGGTTCACCAGGGTGTTTCACAGCTAAGTATGGTTGATGCAAACTTCGATGGAAAAGAGATGAAGACAACATGTACAACATGAATTATACTCCAAGGGACGTAGAAAATCAAAGCACAAGCCAAGAATTCATTTACAGATTACTCAAACGTATATGATTGTATGTAATCTAGATCTTCACTTTCATTAAGTATGCAAAAGACATGTACATCTGCAATCAGCTTTAAGAATTAGTCTTGAGAAACTTTAGCAATCTAATCTCAATTAAGTTTCGAATAATGATACAATGTGCACTCCATCTCCTTTTATAGGACAAAAAGAGGAGGCAGTTACAAATGATCCAATGATCAGGATTTATCTATCTAAATCAATGGTCCATATCCTCTTTAACTTAGTCAACAGATATCAAACGTGGCACAGGTTGCTAGCTGGCAACCATCTGGTGGGAATCGGTTACATCTTTGTCTTACTATGCATATTAACTTGTCATCATGTATCCTTACTCTTCTTCTTCTTCATCTTCTTCATCTTCTTCATCGGTGTAGGGATCATATCCTATATGTGTGCTGATTATCCCCCTGATGGGTTCATATGCCTATATTATTCTCTTAATCTCTCCCCCATCCTAAATTCTAGCTTTTATTACAACATGCTTTTGGGAATAGAATTACGTTTGTAGTGCAGACCATTTGCTCTTTCTACTATTTAACACTTCATTATATCCTTCCACGTTGGCCTTCATCCTCATAGCTTTGTCAACTATGTCCTCTGTCAAATGGTGCAGAGGGTCATCTGTTGGCTTTTTAAAATTACTTTGGAATGCCTTAACTACAAAATCAACATCTTGATTTTCTATCTTTCCTTCTACATTGTTTTCTAGAGCTTCCAAGATATTTATCTCCTCGGCTATAAGATCATGCTATTTAACACTGATATCCTTGAGTTTGGAATTGCATCTCTTCAAGCTATCACTCTCGAACCTGGTATCCTCATACCATATGCTTAATAATTGTGTAGTGTTATTATCCAATACCTTATTATATATGAGCACCTTCATGTCTATATGCCTCATTTTAGCCAGAACATCTAGATGTTTCTCTACTTTGATGGATCTCCTTCCAACTTCCTTTTGAAATTTATCTACTTTGCTCCTTAATGTGCTGAGCAAGTTCCAATTGGCGAGGGAGGTCTTTCTCACGTTCTCTACTTTAGAAATGAAAAGAATAAACCAACTATCCACCACATGAGCCTTATGCTTCATGATGTCCAACCTTGTTACCTCATCTTGAGATATAATGGTCAAGGGGGTGGCTGTGTTGACTGGCATGTGGTTCGGGTCAATTAACCCTTTTATAAATGTATGTAGCTAGGCAATGTGATCCTTGTGCATTTTATTTTTGTCCTTCTCCTTTTTCACACTTTTCATCAAGGAGTGAATAATTTCTTTGACCTCTTGGCCCTACTACTCCTCAATAGCAAAGCCTAGATCAACATTAGTTATCTTGAATTCATCAATACTTATCTCCTGTTTTGCTTTATCTACTATTGGCAAGGCTACCTGAGCTGTTCTCCTGCCTGTGGTAGGATCTCTCTTGATTGCAGATGTAGGTCTTGCCTTTCTCCTAGGCTTAATCATATTTGCTGAAAATAATGCAAAAACATCAAATTCAAGTACATCAATTTCCCAAGGTGGGTTTATCTCCTATTGTAACCAACATGGTATCTCACCGGTGGGTCCTTGTTGGTCTATCTGATTAATGTTAGAATCCTAATGTTTCTCTACATTCTGCTCCACTCATGGTGGAGAAGCTTCTTTTCTTGGTTCATCCTTTTGAATTTCCTCATGAGGGACTTCTTGTGTAGGTGTCTCTTGTGATTATTCACATTGAGATCCTATGCATTCTATTGTGCTTGATCCTCATGAGCAGTTTGAACATCTTGATCTAATTTATCCAGATTACCACCTTGATCATTTTTGTTCATATTTTCTGCTTCTCTTTTTTGATCATCACCTTGCTGGAGACTCTATTCTCCATCTTTTGATGTGCCTATTTCTCCAAGGTCTTGGGATTTATCTGTTTCCTTTTCATTTGTTGCTCTTTTAGGTGCTAGCTTATTATCTTGATCATCATTCTTATCAGGCATGTCTTTATCACCTTCTGTATGTACATTGACTTTTGCTTTCTCTTGTTCTGGAGGTAAATCTTTGTCTTTACTTTGATCCTTATCACCCTGATATGCCAGGTCTATTGCTACAGGGCTAGTGACCTGATCAACCAAGTTTGTCAATCTAATTTGTTGGGCTACCACCTTAGGGTTAGCTTCTTCTATTTCTTCCATTTCAACCTCCTCATGATGGACCTCCTTTTGAACTATGGGGGTGCCATGAGGGGTCATCTTTGTATTTTCTACTAATGTCTCGATAGAATGAGTAGAAACCTCATTAACTACATCATCATCAGACAAGTCCAGTATATCATCTAATGGAAAAGGTGGCTCTTTTCTTGCACTATGCATCTCTTTTCTTTGTTCCTTAGCCTTCTCATTCTTGAACTGCACAATATTAGGGATGGGAACTTCATATTGCAAGTTCTTCAAGATTCCCTCACCACCAGCTCCTCTTAATAGAATGGGATTTATATCCATAGTTCCCCTCTTAACAGGCTTTTTTTTCTTTTGAGGTGGCTTTTGGACCTTCTTTGTTTCCCTCTTAATCAAGAGGTCATCATCTAAGGGTTCTTCCTTGTCTTCAAGAGTAGGGGCATGCTTTGCAATAGTTTTCTTTGGTTTTGAAGGTGTATGAGGTGATGTTGCAGCTGATGTGGAAGATATATTTTCCTTTGGTTGAGGTTGTTAGATGACCATCACCCCATCTGCCTGGCTTCCTTTCTTATTTTTAGTTTGCTACATTTCTCCATTTGATTTCCTATTTTCCCCAAGAAAATCATCATATTCCTCATCTGATAATTCTTGTCTCTTTCTTTTGTTGTCCATAGTGAGGGCTACTCCTTTATTCTTTAGGTGGGTGATATCATTTTCTACTCACTCTTTGGTCAATTGCATGACCTTTTGGGTTATCTGGTCCAAGGAAGTTTCCTCTGGCTGATTCCACTCTAGAGCTAATATTGTCTAATTGTATACCTTATTGTCCTCATAATCTTGGGACATGATCTTACCATCATCTTCATGTAATTGAGCAGACACTAGAATGCAATCTAAGGTACGTATCTGATTCAAGGTAAGCCTTTGGTAACCTCTCCTTCCTACTTCTACCTCATCATCACAATCAGCCCAGAAATCTTTAATGTGCTTTTGATGCATAGGCTTCTTATGCAATGCTAGCATCCTACCATAAGGATCATATACCCTAGCTAGTGAGAAGGGTTGTAAGTGCATCAAGTTTAATCCTCCAATTACATCCTTAGTACTCTCCCTATCAGGGCACATATACTAGCCAATCATGACTGGAAACAAGACATTTGGTATCTTTCCTTTTTCAATATAAGCCTCTACTGAGGGCAGTATTTGTCTAGCAAACTCCATTAGAATGACCTTATCATTGGGATATCTCAGAAACATGAGATGTTGCCTAGTGAAAACTTCCATTCTTATGTATGAGAATGTGGGGAATTGGATGAACCAAGCCCCATGTTTGTATATAGCAGCTTGAGCTTCCACACTCAATCTCTTTGCTCTGTCCTCTTCCATGGTCCTGACAAGGTGCATAGAGAATGAATCATTCATTCTCTGATAATGTTGGAGAGACTCTCTTCTTTTCAATTGGGGATGATGCTCCCAGATGTTCACATCTCCAAGGTTGCTTCCAACCCTACCTATTGTTTGCAATCCGTTGAATGTGCCTCTCAATGCATATGCATATACTACATAGGAGGCCATATGGAACATGTTTATTTTCCTTCCTAGCTTCCTCATTCCCTCATCTAGGCTATCACTTATAATCTTTGCCCATAGGGGTTTGTTGTCAGAACATTCTACTATCCTGATGATACTATACATCCAATTCTCAAAGGCTCTAACATTTGGTTTCCCTATCATCCTGTTGAGCATTACCATCATGTATTACTATTGTAGAGCAAAATAAAACTTGAAGAGATCAACATGTAATTTGGCAGTAGCCTTATATGTGTTATTCTTATCTCTCCATTGGTATATTATCCTTCTAGCTTCTTTCTATTTGCTATTATATTCTTTTTCCAATTTTCCTTGGTTTAATTGAACCACATTAGGTCCCTTAGGGAGATTGAAGGCTGTGGTGATGCCTGCAGTTGAAAAGTCTACCTGAATTCTCCCATGTTTTTCTACCCTTCTGGTACCCACATTGTAATTCTAGGTGTATTCTACCACTAGTTCAGTGGCCTCCATTATATACAGAAATCCCCCTACATTCCACATTCCTGAACTGTATATGCTCATGAGCAGAGGATTCCCACTTCCCTTCTCTAGTTTTTCTATCCATGCATCAAGATCAGTGTTTCCTTGATGCGTATCATTAATTTGCCCATATCTGAAGGCTATTCCCTCTAGCTGCACATACATAGGTTTCAAAAATTTAGTTTTGGACCAGTTCCTTTTGACTGCCATTGGACCCTGCAATAAAACATGCATATCTTACCCTAACATGTCATGTACAGTAGTGGTTCAGTGATCACATGCATTTCATGGTGATAATTCTATCATTCTAGTTTATTTTATGTATTGTCATATCAATTAACTCTGTTAAAACCATTTTTACCTTTTCATTCACCATCAACGACAAAAGAGGGTTTCATCGTTACATACCTAATGATCACTTCCCTTTTATTGTGTGGGTGATATCAAGATGAGCACGATCATGTTGCAATTACCCTTTTCTGTTCCATTTGAATGCATATCTTATTCTATTTGCAAGTTGCAGGGATATTTAATCTCTCCAGAGCTCTTTAATTCTCTATCTAAACATATGGTAAATTTGAAATGAACCCAAGTCTTTATTTTTAACCGATTAACATGGTAAATTAGGGTGCACTTAGTGTCTTTCTATTTATGTCCATTGATCGACACATGATGTTTGTAGATGTTGACAAGTGGTGGGCTTGTATTTGAAAATTCAAATACTTGACCTACTATTAGGATTGCATTTAATGTAGGGGGTGATATTCGTGGAGATTAGGGACATTTGAAAATATGACTGATATCCAGAAGATGAGGGTGATGTCATCACAAGGATGGTCAACTATTGACCAGTGACCAAAGTTGGGTCAATATACCTTTGTTACTAATCGTGATAACACATTGTATCAATATGATCAAGTCAATGTGCTATGTGACATTATTTAATTGCTCACTAGAAATCTCTGCATCTTAAGTCTCAAAGGTTGATATGAGGGATATTGGGAAGTATTAGGATATTCAACACTATGAAGTATCACCTTATTTGAAAATGTGAGGATGATGTCAGCATTTTATAAGGCTTTCAAATTTGGTCGATGAAATGATGTCATCATGATATTAGTTAAGATCAGGGATGTTTAAAAATATGACCCTCTTGGATCTGGGTCATGATGATATCGTAATCTTATCATGTTTTCTTTGTATCGAGTTAGAATGACATCATTGTCATATTGGGAAATATGATAGACATTTGGAAATATGACCCTACAGGTGTTGGGCATACTGATGATGTCATCATCATAAATCAGAACAAGATGACGTCATGGTCATATTTGTGAAGGTCATAGATATTATGAAATAGGATAGATATTTAGAAATATGACCCTGTGAGAATATGCGTGAGTATTTGATAGGTAGGCATTCCTTCACACTTAACTTTGACATTTGTATATTGAAGTATATGTAGATATCAGGTGATCTTCATATATCAGGGTCATTTAGTAAAGATGACTAATATTGATGCATGGACATCTTGTTAATTTGTGTTAACCTTAAAATTTGGGGTTTAATGTTAAGTCAATGATAGAAAGTAGGGGGAAGGAAGCTCCTATCGCCAAGGCAATAGGAACAACAATAATTAATTATTATTTCTAGAAAGCTGAATAATGAAGAAGGTGGTGATTATTAAAATCAGTTACATTGCTATTTTAAGGAAATTGGTAGCAAGAAGGTTCATTGGCTTTTTTGAGGAGGTGTTGGCCATGATGTTGATGGTGTCATAAAGAGAGATTCTATATTGAAATAAAGAGGAACGACAAGTGACCGATAGTGGAAGGTGGAGAAAGGTAGAAAGAACCAAAAATAGACAAAGTGGCAGAAGAAAAATAAAAGCAAGCCGCATACAAATGGAAAGTGGGAGACCGAGCAGTTTAGAATGAAGGCTATTGGAAAAAAAGGCCCGATTTGTGTAGAGAGAGAGGATGATATAAATACAGGTCGATAATAATGTAGAGGACAAATTGGGTGGTAGGGATAGAGAAGTCGTCGTTGGACAGGAAAGAAGTAGGCTGATATAAGATGGTCGAATGACCAAAAGTAATATCTAATCTTGTGCATACCATGGCGTACATTAAACTTCCTATAGCTAAAACATATGGTACCTTAGACATTTTTTCTTCCTCCTCTTGTGTCTTTGGACACATCTCCTTAGTCAATTTCAAATGACTAGGCAAAGGTGTGCTGACAACTCCATATGGAATCTCTACAACACATTTTCAACATAATTAGCTTGATATAGAGTCAATTTTTTGTTCTTCCTATCTCTACAAATCTTCATACCAAGGATTTGTTTTTTTCCCTCAAATCCTTCATAGCAAATGATTTTGCTAACTGTTGTTTTAATTCTCTTATGTGATAGCATGTCATCAACATATAAACATAAAATAATGTAGCTGTCATTATCCAACCTCTTAAAATAAACACAATGGTCAAAATTACATCGACTATAGCCTTGCGCATCCATAAAACTATCAAATTTCAAATACCATTGCTAAGGTGGTTGTTTCAAGCCATATAAACTCTTCTTCAATCTGCACACCAATTTCTCCTTACCTTTGACCTCAAATTCTTGTGGTTGTTCCATATATATCTCCTCCTCCAAATCACCATGGAGAAAGGTAGTTTTCACATCTAGCTATTCCAAATGCAAATCTTTAGCAGCCACAATACTTAAAATAGTATGAATAGAAGTCATCTTAACAATTGAAGAAAAAATCTCATCAAAATCAATGCCCTTTTTCTGTGCAAATCCTTTTACCACTAACCTGGATTTAAATCTTTTCTTACCTCCATCTTCCTCTTTAAGCCTATAAACCCATTTGTTTGGTAAAGCCTTTTTATGTGCAGGCAACTTACATAATTCCCAAGTCTAATTTTTCAGCAAGGAGTCCATTTCTTCTTTCATTGCATGCTCCCACTGAACCTGTATATCCACCTGCATAGCTTCATCATACCCTTCTGGTTCACTAGCATCTGTTAACAAAATAGAATACAAAGAGGGAGAAAACCTTTCAGGAGGTCTACTTAGCATTGTTGACTGTCTAACATTCATTGGAGTTTGTGGTATTTCTTGTTGCTATTGCAGAGCATGAGGAACCACTGGAACATCATTATCTAGAGTATCATCTAGCACCACATAATCCTTTTCTTTATTCTCATGCTGCTGCAACTGATATTTGTATAGCACCTTCTCATTGAATACAACATCCCTGCTTCTCACAATTTTTTGATTTTCAAAATCCCAAAGCCTATAACCAAATTCATCAATGTCATATCCAATGAAGGTACACTTTTTTTATTTTGCATCTATCTTAGTTCTATTTTTAGAATCTACATGTGCAAATGCTTCACATCAAAAGGTTTTAAGAAAAGAATAACTCACCTTCTTACTTGTCCATGCTTCCTCTAGAATACCATAGCCCAAAGGAACTGAAGGACCTCTATTAATTAAATATACAACAGTGTTGATAGCCTTTGCCCACATGTTTAAAGGCAGCCCAACATGAAATCTCATGGTCATTGCACTCTCTATTATTGTCTTATTCATGTGTTCAGCCACTCCATTTTCCTATGGAGTCCCTGGAACCATTTTCTGCCTACAAATTCCATTAAAGGAACAATAATCCTCAAATTCTTTTCTGTAATACTCACCACCATTATGAGATCTGACATTTTAATCTTTTACCCATCTCATTCTCAACCAAGCTTCTCCATTTCTTAACTGTTTCAAATACATCAGATTTTTGCCTGAGAAAATAAATCCAATCATCTATGAATGTAACATAATACCGAGAGCCACCAAGAGAAGATACCTGAGCCAGTCCCCATACATTTGTATGCACAAGCTCTAACTTTTCATCTTTCTTTTGCTTCCCATCCTTGAGAAAACTGACTCTCTTTTGTTTGTCATACACACAACTTTCATAGAAATCCATATTAATACATTTTAGATCTAGTAAAACTTTCTTAGAATGAAGTACCTTCATACCTTTTTCACTCATATGCCCAAGTCTGTTATGCCACAGTGTTGTCTCAGAACCTGCAACAACTTTTCGGTCTCTTTCTGCAAACCTGCAGCAACTATTCCTAAACCTATTTGTTTTTTCTCTGTAACAACTAAAATAGAAGGAACAGTTTGACCTATACAAAGATATAAGGTACCTACTTTCACACCTTTTTCTACTATTAAGGCACCTCTTGAAACCTTCCAAATTTTATCAGTAAATGTAACAATACAACCTTCATCATCTAGCTACCCTGCTGAAATTAAATTCCTACTTAGCCTTGGAACATGCCTTACCTCTTGTAGTAGCCAATGATTCCCATTCTGCAACTTAATCTTGATTCTTCCCTTTCCAACAATTTGATAGGGTTCGTTATCTCCCCAATAAACTAGCCCAAAATCCCCTTGGACATAATCAAGAAAATAACTTCTATGGGGCGTAGCATGAAATGAGGCCCCTAAATCTAAAACCCATGAATCATTAGCATTATCTAGGGAAAGAATCAAAGCATCATCTTTAGATTTACTACTTACCACATTTGCCTCCTTATTGCCTTCTTGTTTGTCTCCTTTATTCTTCCAAGACCAGCAATCTTTCTTCAGATGACCTGGTTTCCCACAGTACCAATAATCCTTCTATCCTTTGGATTGGGATCTCTTATCCTTTGACTTTCTTCGTGACTTCCCATGAGCTCTAGAACCTTTTCCTCTCTCCTTTGATCTACCCCTACTTTCCGCATTCAAAACACCACCTAATGTGGACCCTCTTGAGCTTTTCCATCGCATTTCCTCACTAAGGATAACACCAACAACATCATCAAATTTCAAAGTGTTTGAACCAGAGACAGAGTTACTTACAACCATTACCAAACTATTCCATCTTTTTGGCAAACAACATAATATTAAGAGAGCCCTCACCTCTTCATCAAATTTCACTTTTACAGAAGTTAACTGACTGGTAATCATATTAAACTCATTTAAATGATCTGTCACAGATCCACCTTCAATCATTTTTAGATTAAATAAATGCTTCATGATAAATACCTTATTTGAGGCTGAGGGGTTTTCATACAATTTAGCCAAAGCTTTCATCAGTTCACTTGTTGTCATCACTTCTATTATATTGAATGCCACAAATGGTGTCAGGCACAACCAAATGGTTCCCAGTGCCTTTCTATCTAGAAGATTCTAATCCTCATTAGTCATTGCTTTTGATTTCTTGGCTATTCCTTCCAACGACCTCCATAAATCCTTCTGATATAGATAATCCTCCATCTGCATCTTCCATAATTGATAGTTTTGCCCATTGAATTTATCTATCTTCAATTTACCCTCATCCGCCATTGCTCGCACTCAACTGTGAGACTCCCACTCAACCATGTGACCTTCTTGCAGACGATAATGAAACACAACCCACTCTAATACCACTTGTTAGGGTTAGCCCGCAGAAGATATCAATTAAATGCAAACAAAGATTAAATAGAGGAATGAAAATACACATAAATAATAACAGCGAGAGATAAGTTTTAACGTGGTTCACCCAAACTTGGGCTACATCCACCAATAGAGAGTCCAATATTATTATCCAATAAATCAAACTGATTACAACCAACAATCCTTGCAACTCAATACCACTGCAAATGCTACAATAGAATATCAAAATTCCACCCACAACAGACATCCTAGCCGCTTTTAATAAACCTTTTAGAAGCTTCTAGAATTAAGGTTTTACAATGTCATTTTTCTTTTGTCAGTTAACAAAAAATTAACAAATGACCACATACTCCAGTGAGGATACATGTTGAGTGTATAGTACTTGCTTGATCAGTCGTCACATACCAACAATTAGGTGGGGCCGTAAGTACAAAATGAAGAAGACCGATCTAGCAAAGACAGTGGACAAAAGGATATGAGGGCCGATGAAGTATGGAGGTTGATCTCAGAAAAGAAGAGGGCTGATAATAAGAAGGGAGGTGACCTATAAGGAGTTGGCTGATTGAAGGAGACCGGACATAGAAGAATGGATAGTAGAAAGGGAAGCAGGCCATAGGCCAAAAAGTGAGACCCAAGCAAAGGAGAAATCTATAATTAGTTTGTGACAGATGTGGAAAGGCGAAAAGACGTATTTAGGAGGCATTAATAAGAAGGAATTCTAGCAACAACAATAATGGTGATTTATGCATTATGAGAAGGAAAATACAAGTAGGTTGAAGGGCTGTAAGGGAAGTATGAGGTCGCTCTAACTAAGGAAGAGGGCTCGAATAATGAGTTATAAATATATGTAATTTGTAGACTTTTTGATATATTGTGTTGTAGACCGATTTGGCTACATAAAATGAAAGTTTGAGTTTTGAATTCCATAGCTTGATGGTGTTTATTCCTATAGCATGTTAGAGTTGATTTAGTATTATCATTAATCATATCACCTTAGGAATATTGTGGTGAATCTTATTGCATGAATATATTTGTTTTAATCTTTAAGTTGATGTCCTAGTTCCTGTCATTCTAATGGCAGAAGTTATGTGAAAGCCTTTTAGCTGTACAAAGACTTGAATCTCACTTGAGGTTTGAATAGGGTATGTGTGCATACTTTAAGGGAGCATGCTATTAGATTGGTATCAGAGTGCAAGGCTGGTCTTGAGTGCTGAGTAGATCATTGAAGAGAGGCAACTTAGCCAGGACATGGGAGTAGTGGAAGAAAGAAGACTGTAAGTATTGCAGTGTGTGTGTAGCACCAAAAGACTAAGCATAGTGAAAAAGAAAGAAGCCCTAGGTGAGGTGCCTCAAAGATGAAAGAAGATAGAATAATGCAGAAGTAGATGAAGAAAGAGAGTCTCTCAAAAAGAGACAAAAGAAAAGAAGGTAAAAGGATGACAGATGCAGAATTCAAAAGAGAATTGGCAGAGTTGAGGAGGGATTTAATGTTGGTAAAACAATGGTATGAAGAACAAGACCTAGCATATTATTGGGTTTGGCTAATGAGTAAGAAAGTAAAGTGGCTAGTAAAGGAGATTGTTGAGAAGAGGAAAAGGCAAAGTATAAAAACATTAAGAGGAGAAGATGAGAAGATGAGAAGGTTCCTGAAAAGATGGGACAATAGAGAGTTACCATTGGAGCAACATAGACTAGAAGAGGTCAAGAGAGTTCTCATTGAAGAGAACATGAGAAGAGGAAGAGAGAAAGAGAAAGAGGTGCAATAGGTAGCACTTGAGAAAAAGAGAAATAAAAAAGGAAGAATGTCCATGAGGAGGGCATTTATAGAGACACTGTGGTCTCTTATTTTATTTGCTAATGTTATGTTTACAGATTTGTATGCATGTATGAAAAATGTGTGGAGGAAGGTCGAGGATGAGACCTTGAAGATAATGAAAGGTGGGGAAAGAATAGCTCCTGAAGAAAGAGTGGAAGATGTGAACGAGGAAAGCATGATGGCAGTAGAATGCCAAGAAGCATTTGTAGCAGAGGTGCATTACAAAATGCCTAAAAATAAAGAAGAAATTGATGCTAAAGACGTTTAGTTTGATGATAGAGATGAAGAGGAAAACTATAGAGTTTCCTGATGGATGTGAAGATGTTGTAGTAGCAGCACATGATGCTTGTAAAGAAGAAAAGTTAAAAAGACAAGAAGTTAAAGGTGGATACAATTTGGGATAGCAGGTCCTTGCACAAAAGAATGAAGGTAAAATTGTTACTTTTGATCATGAATGTAGAAATGAGAATATGGATAGGCAAGTTGATAAGAAAAAGAAATTGGAAAATAGAAATGTGATTGAGCATCATGGATATGTAGTGCCATGTTGGCAAAAGCAAAAGAATGTAAGGCAACAATTGAGTTGTAAGAAGTGAATGCCTTTGATTCTGTTTATGCTAACAAGCAAGTGCATAAAAGGAGAGATGTGCAGATAAATAAGTGCCAGTCTGATGTAAGGTTGAGTTGGCCAACAAAGAGGCCCAAAGAAAATGATTTGAGGATGGAAATAGAGAAAGTAAAAAGAAGTAAAAGTGTAGCAAGGAAAGGATAGTTATCCAGTGATAGAGTGTGGGTGGTAAAGTAAGAAGCAGCAAACAAATGTGTTGCAGAAAAAGACAAAGAATTGGAGGCATGAAAAGAAGAATAAACTCCTAGAAACTAGAAGCATGATGAATCCAATAGAGGATGGCAAGAAAGAGAAGAAGCATATAGTGAAGTTGCAACAAGAGAAGCAAAGTGTAGGCGAGGTAAGAGAAAAGAAATCTGAATTTTATGTTGATGAAGCTTTGAATAAAACTCATAATAATGAGGAAAATATGAGGAGATTATTAATGTAAAAAGAGATAAGGAGGAATAGATATTTGATGAAGTAAGAATGCAGTCGAAGACAAATTGAGAGATGTAGTTAGGGTGATCAAAAAGGCAAACCAACTTAGAATTTTACACTCTTCAAGATTCTGAGGTTTATGATGACAAATTATGACTTTGGAATTTGACCTTCTCTTGTGGGCACACATGCATGTGCAAGGGTGATATACTTAATTGACTTTTGCCAAACCGCCCAAAGTAGGAAAGCAAAGAACAAGCATAAGCAAAAAGTTGGGTCCCTATTTTGCTAAGGAAAAATGGGGCATGTTGTACAATAGTTAGTAGGAGTTGCTACATGAGCTAGATAAGATGACAAGGACACCCCAAAAGAGCAAGAGATATCCCAAGACTGGTAGAAGAAATGAAAGCTAATCTATGTGTTGAAGATTGTGTTGCAAATTGTTTCCATTGTTCATTCATTACAGTTGATCCATTATCAAATGAAAAAAGGTACACAAATTTTTCTAAATCTATTCATGATTATGAACATCTGTATCATGCAATTATTTTTAGTTTATCGTCATGTAATTGATTCACAAAGGAGAAGCAATATACAAAAACATTGCATAAGATAGCTATTCATATTCATAAAGAGAAAGTGTTTATATGTTCCTACACAAGCCGTGTGATTAACTGTACAAGATGCAATGAAAGAAAACAAGTACATCTGAAATAGAAAAGAAACATATAGGAGGGAGAAAGGATCTGTCATTGCCAAAATGACGAATCCCACTACTAGCACCATCATATTCAATTTGCCTCATTGCTATCTTCAAGGGGACCTACAAGAGAGAATAACAAAGAATATTAGAGCTCAGGATCCTTTTTTACTTCTATATACATAATATCAAAATATACTTGCTCTCTTACATAAACATCCAATCAAGAGGATAAAAGAGACCGACAACTCCACAATGCAGTTATACAAACACTAAAAGGAACCAAGAAGAGATTAGATCACCATCAAAGGAGAGGCTATTAGCCTCATTTGTTTTCTCTAACTTGTTTGATGACTGTGCAGGTACAGGTACTTGAAGACCTATCATTAATGACATTTGTTAAAGGTCACAATGATAGTCCTATATATATATATCCTATGGAGAAGTTAGTGGGACAATTATAAATGTAGGTGCAGGTACTTGTAGAGCTGAAAAGGATAATCATTGAATAACATAGTACAATAGAAATCAAGAGCCATGAAGGACAGTCATCTAAACCATAGAAGTACAGTCCTAATCACTTAACAAAGCCTGGTATAGTCACATATAAAGGAACCATAAAGCCATCATTCAAAGCTATCATCATTGGCAAGAAAGTGTGAAAATGTTAGAAAGCAGAGGTGCACATAGTGGAACAACTATCATCCCCATCCATAAGAAGCAATTATTATCAAGGGGGAAAGTCAAAGACACCGTTTTGAAGGAGCAACCAATGCATTTAAGGGGTAGTCATGTTATTCACTCTATTAAGAAGATCAAATAGCTGCCATGTCATTCAAAGGAACAACCATAGTGCAAGGAGGTGCAACCCAAGTGGTGAATATGCAGTAAGACTGTAATCAACAAGGGACAGTGACAAGAGGCTTTCATTGCATGTAACACAAGCATTAGAGTCACTTTTGGAGTCCATAGGAGTGCTACAAACTAAAAAAAGTGTAATGAAATCACGACTTACCTTACAAATATCTTAGCAATCACTTAAGGAGGCACCTTGATAGTGATACAATGAAGGACAATCAATAAAACACTTAGATGAGGGGTCAACCAATTCACAAAGGATTGAAAGATCCCTAATTAACTATACTGGACAATCACATGTTTCCAAGTAATAACATTTAAAATGATAAAGAGAAGTCAATAATGAAAGGAGCAAGCATGTAAAGACTATCTAAGTAAATTCAAAGAAAAGTCATTCACATAATTACTATAGTCAAATATCAAGAAGGAGCTTCTGAAAAGTAGTAGAGATAGGGGCAATCTTGTTGATAGTAAGGAATACGGAGAGGGGGGTGAATCAATATTCCAAAAAACCACTTCTTAACAAATTTATTAATCTAATCTCTAAAATTAATAATATGAAAGTAGAATAAACATAGGAACAACAACCATAAAGACATAACACATGAACACTAGGATTTTTATGTGGAAAACCCAAAAAGGGAAAAACCACAGTGAGTGTTAGCTCACAATATATTGATATAGCACAATACTGGATTACAAGAAGGCTCACTGTCTTAGGGCTCACTACCCAGAGAAATGCTTACTGCATGAAAGGCTCACTACCAAAATAGGCTCATGACCTAGAGAAAGAAAGAAGAAGGAAGAATGGCTCACTGCCAAATTGAACTGCTTAGACTACATCTACACATGCATGGTTGCATCTCCAATGAAGCACATAAATACTATCTCAAAACTCTTCATCTCTGACTGCTCTGTTTTACTGCTCTACTTTTACATAGGAGCAAGATCTCTCTTTTTCTACTCTTTATTAAACCCATAGAATCACCTTCCTCTATATTTTGCACATATGTTTCTATCACATTTGTATCACACACATAAAACACTGAATTTGGTCCCATATATATATTTGCAATACTTAAGATCTTCATATTAGGTCAGCATACTTAGATGAAGCGTATAGTCAATAAACTTGTAGCTTCTTAGTCAAATCCATTCATTAAAATACATAGCAGACCTAAATAAAATTTGAAACACCTTCTCATATGTCAGCTCCAACTATAGAACCACTTAGGATAAAGTTCTAATCAATAGAACTTATCGCACATAAATCAAACTATCATGTCGGCCTCAAACACAGTTACTGACTCAGTCTAACTATCAGATCACAACTTTCACTACAGACCGCAATACTTGCCCAAAATCATATCAAAGACTCCTTAAACATCACAAATCGTACCTTTAGAACCACAAAGTAAATTATCCTTTAGCGGTAAAATGCAGACCATTAGAACTCAGACTCTGTCACAGTCAAACTTTGTCAAACAATGTATAGATACTCAATAACTTGTAACTATCTTTCCAGTGGAATTCTGAACTTACAACTCTAGATTTAGACATTTCATATAAGTATTTACAACACCTCAAAACTACATAAAAAAACATGCAATTGTGGAGGAATGCAAATCATTTTACTTTGCACTGTACACTGTCCCTGTCGTACTTCTGTTCATCCAAACTTAGATATTTTCTTCAAATGACTTCCAGAGGAAGTCATGACCTGAATACTAGAATATATCATCATCAAGTAGCTATGAATCATCATACCTAAACAGCATTTGCAAGTCTTCATTTGCAGAGGCATACTGATCCACTTTCTATCCCTTACTCTGAATACTGTCCATACTTAGCCAATATGACTAGGTCTTCTTTACCGGACCACAAACTTTGTTCAAACCTTGTTCCTTTTCTTGTTTCCATCAATGAACACACTCAAATATCCAACATAGCAGTGTCTCTTGCCAATAATTCTTATGACTGTTGATTGTTTTTTTTCATCTTTTACAAAGACATATGGCATAAGAGACTAACCAATGACACAAAGAATCATACAACAATCAAAGAATACATATGATGAATATTGATACATACTATGTTTTGAGTGTTTGGTTACATCTTAATGATATATGAAGATCACCAAATAAGGCTTTCAAGAGTCTTGCCTAAGGACTGATATGTAGTCTTGAAGTAGCTAAGTATGATTGATCAACTTTGTAGTAGTACAATCAACAATGAGAGGGGGGGTGAATCAGTGTTGATACATAAAAGCCAATTTTTATCTCCTCTCTAAAATTATCAATAACGCAACTTTACAAAGTCTCATTGACTTGGCATACAAAGAAGTCTCACTGACTTACATCAATACCTCACTGGCATAACATGTCTCATTGACTTAATAGTGCCTCACTGGCATAGGAAGGTCTCATTGACCACAAGCCTCATTCGCTAATACAAGGCCTCACTGGCATAAACAATCACCATGATCAACATATAAAATCTTGTGTGCAAGAAATGATTACAAATCAATCTAATTTGCACCATTATACAACATGTCTTCTCAATCCAATCTGAATGTCAATTTCATGTTCAAATCATCTGTGTATTCATACTTGGCATGATTCAATTTGTAAATTCTCTACATAATATCTTCATCCTTGTTTGATTCTCATATATCTCTCAAATTATGATTCATCTGTTTCTTCACAAAAATCACTACAAGTTGGTTCACACACACAAAACAATGAATGCTTGATAATTCTTTGCAATCAAAACATTACAAGCCTCTGCAAGTGTCTTTATACATTATGATACATCTATAATTTCTTTATGAAGAACAACTCTTCCACACACTTTTACACTGCATATATATAATTTTATACCCCTATTCAATGCACCTGAAATATTATTGTGAATGAAAAGACTCTTTATGTTCCTCTTCTCTGCAAAAAAATTTCCATTAAATTCCATTCATGAAGAAATTGCAAAACTAAAAACAAATCCCTCTTCGTTGTATGCATATCCATCTTCCTCTCTCTGCAAAATAAAATCATATGTATATATATTTTCTTCTCTGCACCATTATTTCGAAGATCATTTCAAATTCTCTATGATCATTCTTTCTCTTTGAAATCCTTCCTTAAAAAATTTCAATATTCTACAACCTGCAAAATGACTCTTCATATCCTGCGTAAAAAACTTCAAGAATAATAAAATTCTGACTGCAAATAAAAAAATCTCCACCAATTTGTCTTCTTATTTTGCAAATAAACTTCAAACAAAAAATCTTCTAATAATAGCCTTGATAACTTCCTCCTTTTGTCACAAGGAATAGTTAGAAAATAGAAACAAATCTCCATATTAGCTGATCAAGGAAGGATGTCTTTTTTATAAAATCAAGAACTCCTTGTAAAAAGGCATAAAAAAATGGCATTAAATTCGATAAAAAAAAAACCATTTAAAAAGTCTTATTGATTGGGCTCCATAAAATATCATCTCCACCTTTTTAATGTCCTAAAGACATGGGCTGATTAAAGATAAAGTTTCAAATATTTTTTAGAACACATTATGAAATATGCATCAAGCTCCTCTTATAAGGCTTATAGTCTTATGAGCTAATATGATGGCTTTTTTAAAAAAAATTTTAAGGCCTTTGAATATATTTAAATTATTTGATGGATTTGTTTAAAATGGGCTCTCCATAAAATGTTCGATGCTATTCAAATGAAATGCTCCCCTTAGAATATTCGCTGCTCATTTCTTACTTTTTGACCGATGCTCATTTAAAATTGAACTTTCTATTCTCACTCGAGCATTTTAAAAAAAGATGACTGGTGTAGCAGGTGGCACTAGGTGGAGGGCAAGTTTTCATAATGAGCTGTGACCCCTCTAGTAGGTTGTATAAGTGAAATGACCTTTTGTCACAGGTCAAAGTTAAATTAGAACATAAAGTGTAACTTTATAAACCCTTTATAAACCTTGAACTCATAAACAAAATTAATATCTTCAATAAATAATTAATTCCAATCTTGTCATGAACTTGAATGATCATATGTCTCTGCACATGAATAGCCTTTGTATATGATTATTTCACCATATAAACTCCTCTGCAACATGAAATCAAGACAATATGCAGCATATGAAGACTGAACACAAAACCCAAGGACCACTGACCTCCAGATGTCCTGACCAACATCAAAAGAGATATTTCTCTAATAACAACTTTCCATGACAACCAGAATGAAACTTCAACAAGATGAACTATAACATAATTCCCTGATATGGAGTATAAGCATCAAACCTTCTTATTATGATGAGAACCAATACCAAGACAATACCTGTCCATCATAACCATCTTCTGAAGCCACAACCTGATGAAGACACTACCCATGACAATCATAGAGCATCAAATATTGTTCAACTGAGATCCAACTAAGATCCTCTTGTCCAACCTATAAACAAATGATGTGATCAAGCAGATCAAACAAGTCCTGTCATAAACATGAATCTTGTATTTGTCATAAATTATATCTATGAACATGAATGCACAAGAAATGCATGAAAGCACACAAGAACATGAAGCAATTCCAAACAATATTAAAAGTCCATGATCAACTCCAAGCATAATCAATCATACTATAAAGTCCTGATAACCCCAAAATAATAACCTCTGCATTAGACCCATGTGGTCAACCTATAAACATCATGAAAGAAAGAAGCAACACACTTTGTCAACCAACCTTACATCATAATCAAAACGTCAATGGAAAACTACACAACACCTTTTTAACATCAATGACAATCAGTCACCATCAATCTCCCCCTTTGTCAATGATGGTAAAACTACATGATGCAAAATTTCTATTTCTCCCCATTTTTGACATATGATGACAAAGATTCAAATCTATTTGCTCCCTCGGTGAATAACTCTAGAAAAACTTTGATCCACTAGCATTTCAAAAAATTGAAGCACTGAACATTTATCCAATTTGGTGTCCTAAACTTATCTTGAAATATTTGTCCTTGCACATCTGCAACTTGAACAACATTTCAACTTGAGAGCAATAAGACACCATGAATCATAGGACTTGAAAGTAACATCAAATGAGGCACACCAACCAACTAGTACTTGAACATTACCATTATCATCTGCCATAATTGATTCAAGACCTTTACTTGCCTCTGATTAACTGATGAACTTGAAGAAAAATAAGGCACCACCATCAATTTCATAAGTATCTCTAGATGTCATAGTTTGAAGCACATACCTGATACTACTTCAAAACTAAAACCACACAATTTGCATATACATCCCTAAAACATATTAATGATGAGAACCATCAAAGAAATATGTCAAATTATCACATCAAGAATACTTCCAAATGAGCAAGACTTGACATCCAGTACACCATCTTCTTTTGGTACTAACTCCAATCCACCTAAAGGCTTCAATTCTCATGCAAGACACAGCTCAAAAACACATGAACAAAATACATGAAGATTAATATCAATAACATCTGAATTGTAATATCTTGACAACTCAATCTTTGAGTACCAACATGATATAAACAGGATAGGATACTCAACCTCATCAATCTCTTTGTGCATTGAACTCTTTAACAACTTATCAACACCTTGTATGCATCATGAACCACTAAACATGTCATTGATCATGAATACCTGTATTACTGACATACACTGAAACTCAATATCATCAAAAAATTCATTTCAAACATTATCAGGCAAGCAAGATAAACAAAACAAGATCAACATATCAATATCATCATATTGATAAACATCAACTAATCTCCTCCTGTAACTTCTTGGGGATAATTGATAGGACATCAACAACTCCCCCTCACATCATGGTATCTATTATGCGACTGATGATGTAACTTGTGCAAGATGCACAAGTTTAGGATTTGTACTCTTTTGTCTTTGTTTCTGCTTCCATACTTTCATAGGATTTTTCTTCCTCCAATTCTTTTTAGCCTCCGTCCTTTTCAAACCTATCAAGTCAGGTGATATAATTCTTCCATATATTTTGCAATTGTGTGCTTTGTGTCCAAGAGTATTGCAATTATAACAAACTATGTTACAATCATAGTCAAATGACTGATAATACCTTTGAGCACTCATGTTAAGCTTCCACGCAGGATCATACCTTCTATACACTTTACAATTTCTTTATATGTGTCCAACATTATTGCACGTAACAAATAATATCAGTATTCCTTCTGCAATCAACTACTTTGTGTCCAAAATGATTACAAGTATAACAATAACCATTAAATGAATAATTATACCTATACATGTATGCTTATTTCACTGGAGCAGTTCTAAAATTTCTTCTTCTTTGATTATACATTTTGCCTTCAGGAGCAGCAGTATGATAATTTAAATCAATTTTCTTTCTGGGAGTCTCTCTGACTTTAGGACACTCTTGTTCTTCAAAAACAAGTCCAGTAGTGTCTCCATATAGTTTTTGTTTACCAAGCATCTCATGTAGCTTGCTTGTGCTTTCTTCAAACTCCTTATACTTCTTAGATAAAGCTTTGAGACCATCATACTCTTTTCTCATATTGATAATATCACCTTCTAATTTCAGATTCTCAATCCTTCTAACATCAAGGTTAGATTTTGAAATATCTGCTATCCTCTTAGCTTCCTCAACCTCTATCTTCAAATTGATAATCAAATTGTTTGAGTTATCAATTTGTGTCCTTAAATTTACAATCTAAATACTTGCCTCTTCAAGATCAGAGAGTACTTTGTCTTTGAAGTCTCTTTCTTGTTGTAGTTGTAACATTAATTTTTGGTTCTCCTTCTTATAATTCTTGAGTTCACTTAGAGCATATATGAGCTCTCCTTCCATTCAATCTCACAATCTTGTTCATCATATTCCTGATCATCATCACTTATGATGTTAGCTTCTTCTAAAAGAGGTTAGACCTCAACATCTTCATGTGAATGTCTTCTATAATTGTTATTCTTCTGAGATTACAAGTTGTCCTCTTCTTTATCATCACCTTGATAAATTACTTTTAATTCTCTCCATATATCCTGAGATGTAACACAATTCATAACTTTTTAGAGAACATGATTTGCAATGTCATTTATTCATGAGCCTCTTTATGACTTGTATCTTTAGGTTATAGAGAAGAAATAAAATAGCTATTTTCTATAGACATCCATACACCATATCCTAATGAAAATAGAAATGCTTGCATCCTAAAACACCAAATAGGAAAGTCTAAACCATTAAAGAAGGGAACATCTGAAAACACTTTCTCTTCAACCTGTGAGACATTTCTATCAACTGATAATGTATCAACATCTAGAATTGATATAGATTGCACCTTCTCATCAGAATGAGACTTGACATTTCTCATGTTCTTATTTCTTTTACACTTATCCATTATACTCCACCCTCAGGATCTACCCAAGCCGATTAGACTATAACAGGCAACCTGTGCTCTGATACCAATTGTAGGAGTACAATCAACACTAAGAGGGGGGGTGAATTAGTGTTGATACACAAAAACCAATTTTTATCTCCTCTCTAAAATTGTCAATAAGATTTGTCTGAATTGAATCTATTATCAAAAGCACATTCACCAAACCTTCAATTATATAGGACACATGAAATTATGCAAATAATCAACACAAGAAATTACACAAGACATCAGCACAAGAAGAATTGATGAGTGGAAAACCCTCCTGGGGTAGAAAACCCACTCAAACTGCCTCAAGGGCTTAAGTATAAAATCTTCAACTTTACAAAGTCTCACTGACTTCCAGCATACAAAAAAGTCTCACTGACTTACATCAATGCCTCACTAGAATAACATGTCTCATTGACTTAATATTGCCTCACTGGCATAGGAAGGTCTCATTGACCACAAGCCTAGCTGGCTAATACAAGGCCTCACTGGCATAAACAATCACCATGATCAAAATATAAAATCTTGTGTGCAAGAAATGATTGCAACTCAATCTGATTTGCACCATTATAAAACATGTCTTCTCAATCCAATTTGAATGTCAATTTCATAATCAAATCATCTGTGTCTTCATACTTGGCATGATTCAATTTATAAATTCTCTGCATAATATCTTCATCCTTGTTTGATTCTCATATATCTCTCAAATTATGATTCATCTGTTTCTTCACAAAAATCACTACATGTTGGTTCACACACACAAAACAATCAATGCTTGATAATTCTCTACAATCAAAACATTACAAGCCTCTGTAAGTGTCTTTATACATTCTGATACATTTGTAATTTCTTTATGAAGAACAACTCTTCCACACACTCTTACACTGCATATATATATATATATATTTTATACCCCTATTCAATGCACCTAAAATATTATTGTGAATGAAAAGACTCTTGATGTTCCTCTTCTCTACAAAAGAATTTCCATCAAATTCCATTCATGAAGAAATTGTAAAACTAAAAACAAATCCCTCTTCTTTGTATGCCTATCCATCTTCCTCTCTCTGCAAAATAAAATCATATGTATATATTTTCTTCTCTGCACCATTATTTGCAAGATCATTTCAAATTCTCTATGATCATTCTTTCTCTTTGAAATCCTTCTTCCTTAAAAATTTTCAATATTCTACAACCTACAAAATGACTCTTCATATCCCGCAAAAAAAAGTCAAGAATAATAAAATTCTTTGACTGCAAATAATAAAAATCTCCACCAATTTGTCTTCTTATTTTGCAAATAAACTTCAAACAAAAAATCTTCTAATAATAGCCTTTATAACTTCCTCATTTTGTCACAAGGAATAGTTAGAAAATATAAACAAATCTCCATATTATCCAATCAAGGAAAGATGCCTTTTTAAAAAAATCAAGAACTCCTTGTAAAAAGGCGTAAAAAATGGCATTAAATTCAATCCAAAAAAAACCATTTAAAAAGTCTTATTGATTGGGCTCCATAAAATATCATCTCCACCTTTTTAATGTCATAAAGACATGGACCAATTAAAGATAAAATTTCAAATATTTTTTAGAACACATTATGAAATATGCATCAAGCTCCTCTTATAAGGCTTATAGTCTTATGAGCTAATATGATGGCTTTTTAAAAAAAAACTTTTAAGGCCTTCGAATATATTCAAATTATTTGATGGCTTTGTTTAAAATGGGCTCTCCATAAAATGTTCGATTCTATTCAAATAAAATGCTCCCCTTAGAATATTCGCTGCTCATTTCTTACTTTTTGACCGATGCTCATTTAAAATTGAACTTTCTATTTCCGCTCAAGCATTTTTAAAAAAAGATGACTGGTGTAGCAGGTGGCACTAGGTGGAGGGCCGATTTTCATAATAAGATGTGACCCCTCTAGTAGGTTGCATAAGTGAAATGAAATTCTCTTGCAGGTCAAAGTTAAATTAGAACATAAAGTGTAACTTTATAAACCCTTTATAAACCTTGAGCTCATAAACAAAATTAATATCTTCAATAAATAATTAATTCCAATCTTGTCATGAACTTCAATGATCATATGTCTTTGCACATGAATAGCCTTTGTATATGATTATGTCACCATATGAATTCCTCTACAACATGAAATTAAGACAATATGCAGCATATGAAGACTAAACACAAAACCCAAGGACCATTGACCTCCAGATGTCTTTACCAACATCAAAAAAGATATTTCTCTAATAACAACTTTGCATGACAACCAAAATGAAACTTCAACAAGATGAACTATAACATAATTCCCTGACATGGAGTATGAGCATCAAACCTTCTTATTATGATGAGAACCAATACCAAGACAATACCTATCCATCATAACCATCTTCTGAAGCCACAACCTGATGAAGACACAACCCATGACATTCATAGAGCATCAAATATTGTTCAACTAAGATCCAACTGAGATCCTCTTATCTAACCTATAAACAAATGATGTGATCAAGTAGATCAAACAAGTCTTGTCATAAACATGAATCTTGTATTTGTCATAACTTATATCTATGAATATGAATGCACAAGAAATGCATGAAAGCACACAAGAACATGAAGCAATTCCAAACAATATTATCAGTCCATGATCAACTCCAAGAAGAATCAATCATACTATAAAGTCTTGATAACCCCAAAATAATGACCTCTGCATTAGACCCATGTGGTCAACCTGTGAACATCATGAAAGCAAGAAGCAACACACTCTATCAACCAACCTTGCATCATAATCAAAACATCAATGGCAAACTACACAACACCTTTTTGACATCAATGACAATCAGTCACCATCAAGCTTGGACAGTTCAAGACAAAATGCAATAGAGGTACAAAAGACTGATAGGGGTACACTACATAAAGGATGAAGTAAGGTATGCAAAAATGATATGTAACAGCAAACCAATGAGAAAGCCACAATCAAGGTAACTTTTCATCATTTTTGAGAACTCAAGGAGTGGTACAAAGGAAATGTTTGTTTCAAATAGCTCTCCTTGAATATCATCCACTTCAACAGTCCAAAGCTTGTATGGGCAAACAAAAACAAGGACAAACATTTACCACTTTTGTTGTGAATGAGGTGTAAACTTGATATTGAGTCTTTGACCATTGAAATTAATGATATTCAAGTAGATCATCTTAGACATCCCAAAAGCATGTCATGAATATGACTATCCCAGATGGTAGAGCAGTGGGCATATGGACTTATTGTCATATAAACATCCAAAGAGCAATCTATCATAGGCATATAGGAGTAGTCATATAGACCTAGATGCATATCAACCAAGATCATGTATGGAAAAGCAACATCATTGCAAGAAAATCAGACATACAGTCAACAAAGGGTTTCTATAGTTAAGGACTACGAAAAGAAGATAAAACAAAGCAACAAATAATAGGATAGTCTTCTAGAAACTCATATTTTGGCTACAAATAAGCCCATCAAACCCTCTATCAAGATCAGTGACAACATGGAATAACAATCATTGTGAGAAAAGTACATTGAACATACAATGTGGTACAAGATTAGAAGTTGCAAGAGCCCACAATATTTTCTTTCATAGTTTTCATTAAGAAAAAAATAGTCTTCAGTAGAAATAAGGGAGCCTCATAGGTTTTGTTCACAAGTCAAACCCTAGTAAGGGTAAAAGAGTGATAAAGCACAGAAGCAAAAGTTGTCTTGAGTAAAGACAAAAGCCCTAGTCTTTCCACCTTTTCACATAGTAGGGAGCATTTTAGAGAGTCCAAAAATCCATCAAGGCTACCACAAGTGCTTCAACACAAATAATCATGATAAGAGTAGTTCATTCTACAGTATGCACCAGAGAACACAATGAACCAACAACATAATAGTGAACAATTCAACAAAAGCAAGTTGTCTTTGATAAATGAGAGGAGCAAAACCATAGAAGAAGCAATTTTTACAAGGCTTAAAAAAATTTCTTAGAGAAACTAGCTTAGGAGAAGCAACTTTTACCATTTTCCTTTTTCTCATCAAACCATAGCATTATCTTTCAAAAAGGGAAATATCAATTACAGTCACCATGAAGATACATAGAGACATCAAAGAAGCATGTTTTCATGTCATTCTCCTTGTATTGGACACAAAGATCAAAAACACAAACAAAGAGCCACAGGGGGATGATAAAACCCTAGTAATGGTGTGTAAGCAGTAAAGCCCCTTTTTCTCTTTTGTCTTCATGATAAAAGCATATAGAAAAGGAAATAGAAGCTTTTCACTAGTTCACCAAAAAGATCACTAAAACAACAAAAAAGATGCAAGAAATGAAACATAATAGGTGATATAGCATGAACAGCTATGAAGATGGAAATGACATGGGAACATACATAGAAAAAGTGGCCATTTCTCTTGCTCACTATAGTATATGTACATCAGATAAACTATTTTCCTTCCATAAATGTTCATCAGAAAAGAGGAAAACAATAGAAACTTAGTTTTTTTCACTGTTTTGTCTAAGTAGAAAAGTAGAACAGTGAAAACAAAGGGTAGTTTTCATAGTTTTTGCATCATAGGGGGTTTTCATCTTTCTCCCCAAAATAGATTCTTCACATTTTTTCATCAAAAGAGGGACAAATACAGAGCTTTCATGATAGAAAACATTCACTAGAGCACAAAGAAACAATCTTTTAAAATAAGTATACAGAAAAACATTTCTTCAACTAGATTTTCTAGCAAATGAAGAATATACACAGAAGAAAGACTTACTAGTGCTAGAATGGAGAGAAATAGTAGGGAAAATCTTCAACTAGAGCCTTCAAATCCTCATAAGTGGTGCAGGAGCAGCAGAGAGCCAACTTTGCAATGAGAAAAGGGAACAAATGAAGTTGATTAGGGTTTCCAAGTTGTTTTGTCATGTGTGTTGGAGCCCGAGAGGGCATTTTTGACTTTTTGTTAAAAGAAGTCAAATAATTGCAAATAATCTTTACTATGGTGAAGACTTCTCTAATTGTTGAGGGCTAGGTATCATGATGAGCCCGTGGGAGACATAAGGATTATGAGCCCTTTTGACCCCTTTTGATATAACAAATGATTAAAACCAAAATATTATTGTAACCTTAAGGGTATTGATTTGACTTAGGGGTTTTACATCATTAGGGTAGATTTGAGTGTATTTTTATAAGTCAAAGGTGAAGAGGGAATCATTGTAAGGGGTAGATATGAAGTGTAGAAATGATGTAGCTCCTCTTTTCTTTTGTATGAGAAGAAGGAAAAAACATATTGTATTTAAGCACTTATTAAGGTTAATGTTTTACAAGCTACCTTAATATTTGTTTCATGAAACCAAGGAGATAATCACAAAAAACTTAGTAAGGTAAAACATGCACATGGAGTACCCTTAATACTTGTTCAAATAAAGTATTTTTTCCCTCAAATCATGCAAAGGAGAAGAGAGGAGTTAAAATGAGGTGGAAAAATCATGCAAGAGGTTACTTCACTTCTATTCTTGACTTTGAGTCAAACTGGGCTAATTTTGGAGGTCAATTTGGTCAAACACCTTAAGAGGAGGAGTTTTGAGCTAAAATAGTTCAATTTGGAGCAGTTGTGGGTGCTTTTATTTAGGCATTTTCCTCTTGCTTACCTAGCAACTGGGAGTGGACTTTTCCAATCCACTCATGCATCACTTGGAGTGCAGTTTGACTAGAGTTGATCTTCCCTTTGCTTTAGGAGACAAATTTTTGTATTATAGGGAAACAAATCTTATGCTTTTTTTCTCAGTTCTTGATTTTTGATTGCCTTTGCACATTGCAAAGAAGATTTTTTAGTATTGTAACTTAGCATATTTTATAGGTTTTTATACAATAGCAGCTTCATTTTTTAGCATATTTTATAGTTTTTCAATTATTGCAGTGGTATTCCTTCTATTTTTCAATAAAATTAGATGTTTTTCTTCTCAGAATCAGGTGTCTTGTTCTCTTTTGAATGATATAATAAATATTTATTGTGTTTTAAATCAAAACCTTTAAGTTTTTTGTCTCATTCATTGAATGCAAGTATACAAAGGTGCAAATTTTACCACAGGTTACAGATTGTGCAAGTAATTTCATGCCTTTCTATGAAATATTTATGTGATAAGATTGTTCAGTTTGAGTTGTAAGAACATATATATCAAGAAATAGTTGTGAATCAAGTTTCAAGTTAGGATTCAATAATTGGTGCATCACCCTGTAGGATAAATTTTAGTTTTATTAATCATCCTTCTATCTCTTTTCCTCAAAAGTACATCATATCTAAGGGGAATTTGAAGGGAGATGACTCTTTCAGAGGTTCATTCTCATCATAGAAAACCAATATTCTAAGAGTGATCCAATGTTTCATAGGATTGTTGAGCTTATTGCTTGACAGGGTGCAATTCTTCATGACAACACATACAAAAAAAGTAAACATCAAGCATGCTCTCCATCAAGTTTGCAAATTTTTTATGTTATTCTAAAAAATGTCATGATGACATCAAGATCTTTACAAACATGTGTATCGAAGTACCCAATACAGATTCTGGTACAATATGGTGCAGATACCATACTCTCCCATGCCCTAAATTTTTTCGTAGCCGCACCAGATTTGTAAGGAGTCAGCTATTTAGAAAATCACCCTGAATCTTCATAAAACTAGTGAAAAATATTCAAAATGTTGGATTCTTCTAAGTGATCTTTTCTCCCTTGGATCTATATTTGAGCAATTTTTTTAGGTTTGGATTGTATATGTAACATCCAAAGTTATGGGTGAGGGAAAATGAAATGAGGGATTACTAAAATGAGAAACAAGAATATAAGAGGTAGAAACCAAAATAGATGATACAATATTAAGCTATGTACTTAGTTAATGATGAAGAAGAGATATTGTACTATTTGCGGAAACCAACTTTATCTTTGGGGTCCTGTAAATTGTATTAGAAGCACTAGTATCACAAGGATCTTGACTATCTTTTTCCTCCTAATCTCTAGTGTTTCCATCTACTACAGATGAGAATCTCATGTGTGAAGAAAAAGAAGGTGCAACTTTGTTCTAAAGGTGTTTTATGAACCTTCTAAATATTTCCATTTTAATATATAATAAAATAATAAATTATATTCTAATATAATAATTGTATGTAATAAATTATTTTTAATTCATATTTATTAAATATATATGAATGAATGATTGTTGTATCTAGTCATATCCATATTAGGGGTCTTGAAAACTAGTCATATCCATATCAGATACCAATTCTGTCTCCATGCAACATTAGTTATCACTTGTCAAGCTATAACTTATGACCTGGGGCCATAGGAAAGTGGGTTGCCCATGGATGGAATTGAAGTGAATTTGACTTAGGCCTTAGTTTGCCTTGTTATTTTGGATGTTATGATGTACCATAAAAAATGTTCTATATATATTGTATATAAATTGATGGTAGAAGGAACCCTCAGCTATTGAGACACAAAAGGGGGTCTACTTCCGAGGCATGGAATATGTGCATTTAATTGTCTCTAGATTAATAGTTTGAAATTGCTCATACTTAGAGCTTATCGAACAGTTCCTTGTAGGAGTTGAACCTAGGTCATCATTGTGGTAACACTCCAACTTTAAAACTTAATGTAGCCTACTGGACAACACTAAAAAAGAATTATTATTTTTTATTTGTAAGAGGTAAGTTTTATATCAATGCAAAAAAATTAACTTGGCCTACACTAGGTGAGATCACAAAAGAGGGATCTCATCCCCATGGTTGCTAGATTACCTTAATGGCCAACCATGGCCTGCATGCTACAATACATCAGAAAGGTACAAAGCACATCTACTCCTTCTGAGTAGCATTCTGCCCAACAAAAATGGTTTGAGATAACAGTTTCATTTTATTCCTATTTAACTCTATCTTGAGATTCTTCTTTTTCTTGTTTTGTACTTCTTACCAATCCTCCCCATCCTCCTTCTTTTGTATTTTTGGTTCCAAGAATTGTGATGTAGCCTACAAATTTCTCCCACCCTTAAGTGTAGAAGCATTCCTATCACTTTTTGGAGAAGCAGTGGTAACTGATTTCGAGACTGTAAGCTGAGGATTGCCTTTTAAGGGGTTGCCTAATTTTTGAGGCAGTCTTTGAGCTAAACATGCTCCTGTACATGGTTTCGAGGCTTAATGTGCCTCATAAATCCCTACCTTTCCCTTCAAGCAGGAATCAAGCTTTTGTGAAGGTTTGACCTTTCCCTCCTTCACTTTTGATGGGGCTTTGACTATGTAATGATAAGGCATAATGTTATCCCAAAAGGACTGCTGATCATAATTTTTAGTGATTCTGGGACAGGAATTGGCCATATGGCCTGTTTTAAAACACTTCTTACATTGGAAGGGTAAACCTTCATAGTCTAGTAGCTACTTCCAATTGTGGTGATCAAACTTGAAAGTGATGTCTATGGGAAGATCTCTTGTGATATCCATGTCTACAAGGATGTGGGCAAAAGTTGTGTGGGTGAAATTAGTTGTGTCTGAATCCACTGCAAGGAAACTACCCAAAGATTCCCTAATCGCTTGGAAGTAATCTGCAAACAAAAATTGTAATAGGAGATTCAAAAGGTGAATCCATACAGGTTTAATAGAGAAAGAAGTAGTAGTAGGGTTGAAATTTGGAAACCAAGGTTTGAGAAGGAGTATGGTTTTCCCCCAAGACTATTTCTCTTGCAGAATGGCATAACTATCCTGAATGCAATCAAATACCACAATAAAAATCCTTGAGCATAGGGTTAACTTCTACTATATTACCTCTGAGTGTGAGCCCCCAAGCTGATGAGATCCAGTCATGTAAATCTGATAATTTTGGCCAAAGGCATTTGAATTGACCAATCAATCCATTGGAGGCAAAGAAAATCCACCGGCATCGACCTCCTTTCTAAGTTGCTCCAAAAAGACTAGAACCAGAGAGGAGGGTGCCTTTTTGATAAAGGATTTTGGGCATCTCCTATAGATTCCATGCTCTTTTGAGACCAAAAAGTCCTTTGGCCGAGCATCCCAAGCTGCTGATTTAAACTTTCCTTATTTCAAATCAACAAGCATGTCTTGACAAGACATGCTATGCCCAGGCTTTGATTTAGTTGAACCCTGTGAAGCATGAGCAAGTTGAAGAGATATTGGTTCACCTATGGAGTTTCCTGTGCTTTGAAAATCCAAAACCCTAGCTGAACTAGGGCATGCCTTTGATGGCTTTGAGAAAATGAAATCTTCCACAAGCATCAACACCCCCTCCTGGGCATGAAGAAAGGTCTTACCAAGAGCCTTTTCACTGATAGTCATTGGACAGACTAGTAAAGAGAGATTGGTGGAGGCAGTAATTGCTGGAATGTTGAGGGAGATTGTATGTTGTTTTCCTCTAAACTATGAACTAGGGTTTCCTCTACCATCGGAGGACAAGTTAGAGGGGGCCTAACCCTACCCAAACATCCATCACCTAGTCTATGATCCTTCTTAATGGTGAAGAGCAAAGGATCTGAAGAAGTACAAAACATTTCTGAGCTTCTACAATTTTATTCTCACTAAAAAAGCATTATTATTGTTAAGGCTATTAAAAAATTTTAATTGGTAGGGAGACGACAGGGTCCTATTCAACTAGGAGAAGCCTTTTGGTTTATAGGCTATCCTATAGTAGACCCACTGACTTGGACAAAACCTAAGGTCCATTTGACCTTTGAAGGCTTCTATGATCATGTACTACATAGTATGTGCACTTAATTACTAAGTGCCTTGTGGAGTATTGTAAACCTAGAATCTAAATGAATCTAGAGATCTTCCATATAAGACACAAAGTTTTTACTTAAAAGAGAAAAATGATATTGGGTGTAATGGTTCCCATTGCTTAAAAGAAGTAGTATGTAATCAAATTGGAAAGATTGCTATCTACATTCACTAGTTGTGAGAACATGCACCTTTGATAAATTTCTATTTTCTAAACTTTCAATTTGTGAAGGACACATCTTGAGAAAATGAGCATTGTTGTTCAAAGGATCTTTTAGAAAACAGAGGTATGTGTTAGATTACTAGCTATTTAGTTAACATAGAATTGTATCTATTTTTAAACACTGCCAAAGTAATATCAACAACTACTATTTCATGGCAATATCTATCCAGCATTCAAGATACACCATATAATAGATGGTGCCTTACCATCAAGCCATAACATAACTAGAAGAAGTCAATGAGTTAAGTGACTGTCTATCTATTGATTAAACTACTGTTTGGATGTCATGATTAATTCAAAGCTCTAATTTTCTAGACAATTTCTTAAAGATGTTGAATCAAGATGTAACGACCCCCGTGTTCGCATGTTTAAGCTTGCCTTTTATCTCATCCTTTTCTTTATTGCTATTTACAACCTTGTTTCATCAACTGTAATTACACTTATAGAGGGTGATGATGACAATTTGGATGGAGGAATATTTTAATAATCAACAAATAAACCAAACTAATCATTCTCCTCTACCTCCTTGATGCACTGGGAAGAAGTGGGTGAGTATTAAATGAAGCAATATATATCTAGTTTTTAGGTGCGAATTAAATGTTTTTGGAGGGAGCGACTGTAGGATGACAAAGAGAAGTCAAATTTTATTTGACGGGGATTAGGACACATTCAATGGCTTTGGAGGGAGGTTGGTAAAGAATAAATGTAGAAAATATCTATGGGCAGTGTGGGGGGAAAAAGAAAGGAGAGTCAAAGATGCCTGAGGCAGAGGCTCTTAAAGGACAAAAAAAGAAATGCAGATTTGAAGGAGGGTGTGAGAGAGGGGTGAAAGCAAATACTCATGAAAGCGTATCAAATTGCAAAGATTAGAGGTGCATTGAAGTGGAGGACGATCTGGAAGTTGAAGAGGAGTGTGATTGGTTTTGACATATTTACCTTAGTTCTTTGTTTTTCTAGCACAAACTAAAATATGTCTGCTGCAATTTCTTAAACCACAAAAAACTGAAACCCCATCCTGATCACTATGTTATTTTAAACATATACCAAAATTTATTTTAATTTAAGATATTTGCAGTGCCTCTCTCCTTGCATCAACTCTTTTTACATCCAGAACTATTTTCTTTATTCAATAGATAAAGGGGTTTCCAGACAAAGATCGTGTGGGGTCTAATCTATAATTTTGGGGAAAAATAGAGAGGGTTGATCTTATAAAGAATATAATGAGTACAGTCATACTGAAAATAGGGATGCAATGATAGAGGTTGAAAAGATCTAAGTTCCATGGAACCCTGTTGTTTACGTTGACTCTTTGATAAGATTTTCATTTCAACCCTTCATTAGAATATTAAACGCCCTTTTATTTCGGTCATTATAGTCTTTTTCTGCTAAAACACCACCCTGTTGGAAACCATCGTCTTTGAGTTAAATGGTTTGCTGTTGAAGTTATTCTATTTGGGTGGTTACATATACACAACATTGAAACCTAGGTCCTGCTCTACTAATTGACTCAAATTACCACCTAAGCATAGGGCTGTGGACATTAAAGAGGATGATACTAAATAATTACATTTTATTCTCATGGTGATGGAATAAACAAATATTTATATTTATAAAGATTATTTGTATTAAAATGTTTGTGTTTGACTTTGAATAATGCCTTTGCCTTACAATAACTTTAATGGAAACCCAGAGTGAAAATATGTCTAGAAATTGTAGTACATAAACCCATATGCCTTTTATAATGTTACGTGAAAACATTGAATTTTGGCACAGTTTACACCTGGGTGAGAGTGAAATTTTTTATATGTATGTTTGTGAAGCATGACCAAATTGAGGTCATTGGAGTTATTACAAAACTGATCTATCTAGCAAAGGGCTATTTTCAATAAATTACATTGTCATCAAAAGTTTTGGTCTTAAAGCACAAGAAATAACAATATAGCTAACAAGCTTTACTAGTTCGTTATTTATTAAACACTTGCTGCAAGACTATGTTTGAACATACACTATTTTTCTCTATAGTTATTATGGAGTAACCTATGTCCATTTTGCATATTTAAATTATTCTAATAATTTGGTGTACTTGGCCATATTTGATGTTGGTAAGAGTTAACTGGATGCTTAAGAATGGCCTTATTGGTTAAAACTCTTTGTTTTTATGTTAACATTGTCTTTTGAGAACTCTTAATATGGTTTTGGTAAACAAATTAAGGCCTTTGATTAAATAGTTAATTAATTGGAAAATAGTGACTTTAGTTGTTGAATTATAAGTTATCATGGTATTAGTGTTAAATGATTGTTTGTACATGTTGAATTGTTTTAATTTGGTTTGTGCATCTCGTTTGGTAAAACGAGATGAGCTTAGGTCTAGGATATTGAGTCCTCATGCATGGCCTTGAGCGCTTGTAAAGGCTAAGGATGCATACGAGAAGGCCTATCCATCTGCAGGGTGTCGAGTTATCTGTCTGTGGGGCGTTGATTCGGGCATGTTTGAGTCTCCTCGTCGGTATGAGTAGTGTACTTGATTCCATGTGGTACCATCCCTTTGAGCATGCATGATGACTCCCCATCTGATCTACACTCTAGTGTCTAGTGCCTTGGTAGTCATGAGTAGTACCTAACATTCTATTTGATGAGAATCTCTATGTTATGACTATGGCATTATGCATTGTTTTCCGTGTCTTCTCCGTGATTAATGTGAGTGTTAGCCATCCTATATACCCTTGCCTTGTTACTTCTATTTTGGCCTTGTGATTATCTTTGAGTATGGTGGGGTGGTCTCGTATGAGTCCACATGGTTGGGAGGCATTGCCACCACCATTGGGGACCAATGGACAAGTTATCAAAGCACCAGTTGGAGATATTCTCTCTCTCTTCATTACTCTTTTAGTTATTGTACTATTTCAGTCATTGTATCATATTCAGGACTATGTTATTGTACTTGTATATCATACTCATGGTTATGCCATTGCATTATATATTTTTTTATGTAGTTGTACTCTTTTGAGATAATAGATGTAATCATGAAATTTAATGAGAATAAATTACATGTTTCTTATTGACTTATAGATTCCAGTGTGGGTATCAGATCTTCTTATACTATAATGATTATGGATTCATGTTTATACTTGGTAATGGGATTTAGGAATAGTTTAATTTGGTGTTTAAAATGAATGTAGTTCTAGTGATGTTTGCAAGGAGGTTGATTTAGTCCTCTCCTTTGGGTTGTACATTCAACCATACTTGGCCATGAATATTGTTGATCTATCGAGTCAGTAACCGTATTATGTATATGTTACCTATTTATGTAAAAAAAAATTATTCTTTCCTTGTTTTGGCCCTTACCCTTTGGGGTTGTAGGGTGGGATGTTACAAAAGAGCTCAAGGAAAAGTACAAAATATCCAATTGCGATTGGAAGAGGTAAATAAGGAAATCCAAAAGTTACATTATTAATTCAAAGGCATTAGATATAAGTAATCATTGAATGATAAATATGAGTTAGTGCTACATGAAGGGTTTGATAGCATGGTAATTGACTTCAAAAAAGTATTTATTAAAATGATGGAATCACTTGGAAAAGAAGATGGAAAGGCCACAAAAAAATTCATGATATAGATTGTTGTACAGGTGGAGAGAATATATAACATGGTCCTTATTCCAACAAAACAATTGAAATATGTGTCTATTTTGATCAAAGAAGTCAAGGTGAATGTGCAATTGAGTATAATTAATGAAGATAACATTTCAACAAATTCTTAGGCCTATAGGATTCATTAGCTTGCTAAATACCTAAATGAGTCGCCAATGCCATGCTATATTCCTATAAATGTCAAGGATGCAAAGACTGTGCCTAGAGCTATTGCTATAACTCTTAACTTATTGCTTTTATTATTATGTATTTACTCATTCTATTTTAAAGATTCTAGATTTTAATTAACCATGTTTAACTACTTCTAGGAATTTTCTTATATAATCTTTGATGTTATAACTAGTTAAGAGAGTTAGAAGAAGTTATAAAATAAGAATTTTGTATTTTCAGAATAATGTTATAATAGACGTAGCTATCTAAGTTATATTATTTTTATTTTCAAGTCTTTTGATTTGAGTGAGGTGGATTATGCTTTAGGTTCCTATAATTCAAGTATATGTATTTAATAGACTAGCCAATCATTTGGATTATATGTGAACTATGTGTTTCAACCTACACACATTCTATGGTAGTTTATATTTCAAGAGTTCTAGATTTCACAATTCTTTTGGAACATGTACCTTAGTAACTAGATGCTATAGTGCTATTTCTTGAGGTTATGTTGTTAAATTGTTTGCATTATGAATTTAGAATCACTGGTCTAGAAAAATTGCCCTCTATTTCTTGAACCCTTGTCTCTTTTGGTGTTTATTTTAAAACAGGTTAAAAATATAAAAAAAATAGAATAATAGAACGTTAGATAGTCATTTAATGTAATCATGTAATTACATGCATTTTTATAATAACATGTAAATGATCTAAATTTGAATCTATTTAAATTGATCATCTTTTATAGAGTGGGAAAGGGTAAAAGAAATTTGAACTATATTTATCAAAGGAATTAGAAAGATTTTATTATTTAACTTTGTTTAAGATTCTATTTAAAAACTCCTATTGAGTCAAAGACCTAACAATTTAGACCTTAGAGAGGCTTTTACCAACATTCATCAATATCAAGTCTCTTTAAAGGAGAGTTAGGGTGGATTTCAATTGACTAGTTCTAGGTATCATAAGATACCAAAGTGGATCCAAAACAAGTTTCAATTAGCTTCCTTATTCACCACCCATGCTCTCCAGGGGTCTTTGATGAAATGATATGGTTGTACAGTTTTAGCTCTCCTATTTATCTAACCCAAAATGCCTATAGAATAAGTCTCCCAATCGTGATTTGGCCGGGAAGATTATAGAAACTATTTCATTCCATTAAGAATTTTAAACACTAATGTACTAATATAGAAGGAAATAGTTGAATATACACTTTTCGATTAATAACCATATCCTCCACCATAAGAAGACCCATATCCACTAGTAGAATGTCTGTTCAAACATGATGATGGATACATTGAATTTAAGTTTTGACCATAAGAACCATTTCTTTAAGTCCATATACAAATAATATGTTTGATGTTAGATTTGGCTACAAAAGACATGACATCTAAGTCAAAGAAGCCCAGTAAAAAAAGTTGTGAATCTCAATCACTAATTTCACAAACAAATGATTTATCAAAATTCAGATGCGTTAAAGAAGTCGTGAAATATGAGCCAAGAATAGGGATAACTTTAAGAACCCCCCCTTTGGAGAAGGTGTATATACCTGGTGAATCGTGTATACTTCCCAAGAAAATATTAATTTTATTGGCAAATTTTTTCATTTTTCTGGGAAAAAAAATAATCTTATTTAGCGAATCTTTTTAAATTGCTAGAGTTATAAGGAAAATCTTGGTAAATTGTATTTTTTTTAAAACTAATAAAATATTTTCATTGGAGATTAAAACCTAGATTCAAACCAATTAAATATTTTCATTAGAGAATTAAAACCTATTTTCAAACCACTAAAATATTTCTGTGGGCAAATTAAACTTGTTTTCTAAATAATTTTTTTTGTTGGTGATTAAAATCTAATTTCAAACCAAAAAATATATTTTCATTGGTGAATTAAACCAATTTTCAAACCAATTAAAAAAATCATTGGAGAATTAAATATAGTTTCAAACAAATAAAAAATTAATTGGCAAAATAAAGTATTATGCCAATAAAAAATCATATAGTGTGGTGAAAATATCAAATGTTACACATTGTTCTATTCTCTAGGACAAATTTTCCACACATCCAAATTCCTTCATAAAGTATCCAGAATGGGGACAAGTGTCAACATATTTATTATGTCTGAAGCAAGATGTCAGTGCAAATTAATATAAGAGATGACCGTTTGATGAATTTTCGATGGATAGTTGTAGTTGCATTCTAGAAGAAAATGTCTGAAACATTAGACCTTCAACTTCAAACCTCTAGAATAACACTTGAACCATTAGATTTCCAAATATCAATGGTTGACATTTCATATGAGAAACCCTCTGCGTAATCTTATGTTGACTTGCTATCTCCAGTTGCTAGTTGTCTAAGTTGAAACCTAAGCCATCAAAACCATGTTGTTTACCTAGACTTGTCGGTCACTGCTTGGTGGGGAACAGGTTAACCTAGCAGGGTCCACTTTTTAAATGCTTTAGAAAATATTTCAAAGTAGCCCTTGTTGCAAGTATGTGCCTAATCGATGTTGTCATTGATGTCAACATATTCTTGTTGTCATTGGTGTCAACTGTATCCTATTCCATTACTTGTTTAGAAGATTTGTATGTTAAGGATATTGATAAAATTAGCCTCTTTGGAAGAAACAAGTAAGCCATAGAGAAGTGTAGTACAGACAGTGAGTTGTATGTTGAAGAACAGTCAGGTAAACTACTCTGCATTTGTTCCTTCTTGAAGATAGTGGTCTACAGATTGGAAGTAAGTTAGAGGTATGTATGAGGATGCTACATCTTGGGTCTGAGCCATCTGCTTGAAGATTAGAATGAGTTGTGTTCACCAGAGTGTAGCCTACTTTCTCTGTAAGTTTAGTTGAGATAGGAAGATAGTATTTGGCTCCACATTCCTCTATAGTAAAGTATTTTGCTCTGTAGTTCTAGAGGGAAGTCTAGGATGATGATAAGTACCTACAGTTGCAATGGTTCATGGTTTGGTGGTCCGCAAGCTATCTTTCTTTTATGATAGTTGAAGACATTAAAGTTCATGTACTCAAGTGAGAAGATTCCTATGGATAAAGTGGTTAAGGTTCATGCAGTTGCTCTTGATGATTATAGCATGCTTGTGGATGTCTCCTAATCATGTTCCTATCTGGACTTTGGTCTGCGTTAAGAAATTGAGATGGTGTGAAAAGATTGTTCCCAGCTAACGTAGTGTGTAACCAGCCTTGGCCAACCTGGTTGATCCCAGTGATTGCGGAGATCTTTGAAAGATTGAGGAAGCATGTTATGGTGTGGAATATTGTGTTTGAGTCCCAGCTAAGGCATGGCATGATCCACATTTCATTCCCTTTACATGATGTTGCAATAGGTCAGGACCTATTTTGTAAATGTTTGTAATACTGACCTTGGAGATTGTTCCAATGGTTGATGCCAACCTTGATGATCATTCCAAGGTTAATGTAGTGTATAAATACTTGTAGTTGAGTCATGGAAAAGGTATCCTTGAGAAAAAAATGAGAATATATTAAGAAAGGTCCAAAGGCAGAGTAGAGAAGAGACAAACAAAAGAAGAGGAAGAGCATAGCAGAGGAGGAGCAGAGTAGAGGAAGAGCAGAGCTGAGGAACTATTTACTCACAATACCAAAAGGTGTTGATCATGGCAGTGAATTTGGCAGTAAGCCACCAGTAGGCTTTAACAACCCTTATTGTAATCTTGCTAGGTTTAGGGTTGAGGTAATGAGCCTACTAGACCTAGTTGTTCTTCATAGCAGTAAGCCAGTATGTTTAGGCCCGTGGGGTGACCAAGCTTGAACATCACTATTTCAAGATTGTAATATATATTGAGAGTTAATCCTCTTTGTGGTTTTTCCCCACCTTGGGGTTTTCCATGTACATCTGGTGTCTCTTGTGTTTGATGATGTATCTGTGGTTAAGTTTCTCATTTCATGCACTTATTGTTAAATCATAATAATTATGACCAAGTGATGAATGTTTAATTGCAAAAAGTGTTTAATTTTTTGTGACAACTGATTCACCCCCCCTCTCAGTTGTCTGGTGCATATCAATAATTAGTATCAGAGCCAATTTCCTCTGAAGAAATTTTAACAACTTGAGGAAGATCCAATATGCCTTACAAGATGGAAGCACCGTATTTTGATGGAACTAATTATGTTCTCTGGAAGGCTCAGATGAAAAGCCACCTTCTTTCCCTTGGTATCAATGTTTGGAAAGATACAAAACTAGAATACACCATACCTCAAAATGGTCCGATGACTGAAGACAAAATCAAATAATATGAGATGGTTATCAAGGAAAGGGATGCTCTAGTAAGCTCAATAACTGAATCAATATTGACGAAATTGGTAGATCTTGAAACTACAAATAAGGTATGGGAAAAGTTGAAAAATTTATATGAAGGAGATGACTCTGTAAAGGAAGCCAAGTTACAAAGTCTGAAAGTGAAATATGAAAGCTTGAAGATGACAATGATGAAAACATATCATCATTTATGCAAAAAGTTGATGAACTTGTTACAGGGATAAAAGACAGGTGGAACTCTCGAAGAAAAGGCAATTGTCACAAAAATACTTAGATCTCTGCCAAAATCCTACTGTCACAAGGTGACCTCGATTGAAGAATTCATGCAAGTAAAAATAGTTAATAGGGATCAGTTGCTTGGTAAGCTTACTGCTTTTGAAATGATGGAGTTAGATGATGTTCTGCCAAAAGTTGAGACTGCCTTCAAAGCCAGTACTCTTGGAAGTACTTCCAGATCAGAAAAGTATAAGGTAGAATCTGATGATGAGGTAGATGAAGTTGAAGCCAACTTTGTGGGCAGGTTGCAAAGAGGATCCAGTAAGTATAAAGGCAAATTACCCTTCAAATTTTTTTCCTATGGTAAGGTAGGTCAATTTGCTTCCAGATTTCCTCAAAGAATTGAAAGAAATAAAAGATTTGAGAATAGGCCTAGGACCCAAAAGAAGTGTTATTATGTTGAAGATTTTGATGATGATGGAGTATTAGATAATGGTGAACCAGATAATGCTAATTTATTTGTAAATGAATGCTTGTTCATTGCTATTAAGGAAGATCTTGTATCTACTAATTCTTCTAGTTGTATGAAGGAAGAAAAACTAGTGGAAAGTGCTTTGGCTGCTCAGGTCATCAAGGACAAAGATGAATGGGTTATTGATAGTGGTTACTCTCACCACATGACTAGTGACAAAAGTAAGTTTGTAAGTTTGGAAAGATATGATGGTGGACTGGTTAGGTTTGGAGATGATACAACTAGTAGTATTTGTGGAAAAGGATCTATTTCTTTTGATGGCAAGCATAATACCGAAGATGTCTTGTATGTGAAAGGATTAAAGCACAATCTTCTGAGTGTGGGTTAGATGTGTGACAAGGGCTACAACTTAAGCTTTAAGAACAATAGATGCAAGATCAGGGAAAGCTCCAAAACAGTCATTGCAACTGGTAAGAAGACTAGAGGCAATATCTATCACTTGAAAGGAACCAAAAACTATTGCTTGTTGACTCAGATTGATGGCATAGAAGGTTGTGTCACATAAATTTTGATAATATTATGAAGATATGTACTGCATAGATTGTTAGAGATTTGCCTAAGCTTGTGAAGCCTGCTAATCTGGTCTGCAAGGAGTGTCAATTTGGAAAATAGACAAGAACAAGTTTCAAAAGTAAGGATCAATCAGTTGGAGGACTACTTGATCTTGTGCATACAGATTTGTGTGGACCTACCAGAGTAAGAAGTTTGCAAGGATATAGATATTTCATGTTGCTCATTGATGATTATTCTAGAATGACTTGGGTCACCTTTTTGAAAGAGAAAGCTAAAGCTCTAGGTAAATTCAAGCCATTTAAGGCAATGGTTGAAAATGAGATAGATTTGAAAATCAAATGTTTGAGATTTGATAGAGGAGGAGAGTTCACATCAAATAAATTCAATTTCTTTTGTGAAGAACATGGAATAAAGAGATAGCTATCTGTGCTCAGAACTCCACAACAAAATAGAATTATTGAAAGGAAAAACAAAACAGTTCAAGACACTGCTAGAACCATGATGAAGGAAGCTCATCTTTCAGAAGCATATTGGAGAGAGGCAATTCACACTATAGTATATATCCTAAACAGAGTTCAAGTAAAAGGTAATAGTTCAAAAACTCTCTATGAATTGTGGCATGGTAGAGTTCCTACTACAAAATATTTCAAAGTCTTTGGTAGCAGATGTTATATCAAAAGAGAAGAAGATTTAGGCAAGTTTGATGCTAGATGTGATGAAGGAATCTTCATTGGTTACTCTACCAAGAGTAAGCCCTACCGGTGCTATAATAAGAGGCTGAATAAAATCATTAAAAGTGCAAATGCCAAAGTTGATGAGTGTAAAGAAAGGTCTTTAGAACCAAGTGGATATGAGTTAGATGATCTAGATGTTTCAGAAGTGGTGCAACATGAAGATAACATAGATGAAGAAGAACAAGCTCCGATAAGTGCTACTGAAACTTGAAGATATGTAAGAATCAGTCATCCTAAAAATCAAATCATAGGAGATAAGAGCAAAGGGATCTTAACTAGAAGAAAAGCTGCAGAAGAACAAGTAAATTTATGTCTGATCTCTAAGATTGAACCTAAAACTGTGGATGAGGCATGTAAAGATGAGAATTGGATAAAATCCATGGAAGAAGAATTGATGCAAATAGAGAAGAATCAGACTTGGGATCTTGTTCCCAGACCAATAGACACGAATGAAATTGGTACAAAGTGGGTCTTCAGAAACAAAATGAATGAGAATGGTGAAGTGGTAAGAAACAAAGCAAGATTGGTATGCAAAGGATACACTCAGGTTGAAGGAATAGACTTTGAATAAACTTTTTCTCTAGTAGCAAGGATTGAAGCAATAAGAATGTTTCTGGCTTTTACAACATACAAAGATTTCAAGGTTTATCAAATGGATGTGAAGTCTACCTTCTTAAATGGAGAGTTGGAAGAGGAAGTCTATATTGAACAACCAGAAAGATTTCAGTCATTAGAGCAAGGGGGCATGGTATGCAGATTGAAGAAAGCATTGTATGGATTAAAACAAGCTCCCAGGGCATGGTATGCATGGTTGGACAGGTACCTGATACTGATAGGGTTCAATAAAGGTATAGTAGATAGTAATCTCTACTTCAAGATCAATGATGAAAAAACTCTGATTGTTATAGTTTTTGTTGATGGTATTATTTTTGGAGGTAATGAAGGTATGTGCTCAATTTTTACTGGAATGTTGATGTTTGGAGAGATGAACTTCTTTTTAGGTCTGCAAATAAGTCAATCAAATAAGGGTATCTTCATTTCTCAGTCTAAGTATGTAAAAGAGTTGTTAAAGAAATTTTGGATGGAAGAGTCTAAACAAGTATGTACACCTATGATAACTTGTTGTAAGTTGAGAAAAGATGATAACTCACCCTTGGCAGACTGGAAAAAGTATAGATCTATGATTGGAGGATTACTTTATCTGACTCAAACCATACCTGACATAATGCATGCAGTGTTTCTTGTGGCAAGATTTCAGGCAGAACCCAAGGAATCACATGTGATGGCAGTCAAGAGAATTCTGAGATATTTAAAAGGCATAATAGATTATGGCTTGTGGTACCCTAAGGACAATGACTTTGTTCTTAATGCATATACTAATGCAGATTGGGCCGGAGATGTGGATGATAGAAAAAGCACAAGTGGAGGTGCATTCTTCTTGGGAAAAAGATTAGTATCTTGGATGAGCAAGAAACAAGATTCAATATCCCTATCTACTACAGAAGTAGAATACATTGCAGCAACATGTAATTGTACTCAAGTGTTGTGGATGAAGTAGACTTTGAAGGACATCAGAGTTGTGTATGAAGATCCAATTACAATATTTTGTGACAATACAAGTGCCATCAACATATCAAAGAATCTAGTGATGCATTCAAGGACAAAGGACATACCATTAGGTATAAATTTTAGAGAAAAAAGGTGATAGAGAATGAAGTTGGAGTATGTTTCGACCAAGGATCAAATTGCAAAGATTTTTACCAAGCCTCTGCCTAAGGATACTTTTGAGTATCTAAGATAAAAGTTAGGGGTTATCACCCCACCTACTCTAAACTAAGATGTGCAATAGTGCCTCAGTCTAGAGGTGCTCAGAGGTCTCGATTGATGCTTCTTAGGGCTACTTATTAGAGGGAGTAGTCAGAGAGTTCAAAAGAGAGATTAGATCACAGAAGATGAGTGCAAGTATGTGCCCTTTGCCATTGATGTCAAGGGGGAGAGAAGTCATGTGAAAAACATAGAGTGCAAATGTGTAAGAGAAAGGGGGAGAATTTGGAGAAAGAAAGAGTGCAGGTGTTTAAATAGAAAGGGGGAGAATCTTGTCTTGATGGTTGTTGCAATTTTTCACATCATATGTGGCCATCAATGACAAAGGGAGAGATTGTTGCAAGTATGTGCCTAATCGGTGTTATCATTGATGTCAACATATTCTTGTTGTCATTGGTGTCAACTATATCCTATTCCATTACTTGTTTAGAAGATTTGTATGTTAAGGGTATTGAGAAAATTAGCCTCTCTAGAAGAAACAAGTAAGCCATAGAGAAGTGTAGTACAGACAGTGAGTTGTATGTTGAAGAATAGTCCGATAAATAGCTCCACATTTATTCCTACTTGAAGATAGTGGTCTGTGGATTGGAAGTAAGTTAGAGGTATGTCTGAGGATACTACATCTCAGGTCTGAGCCATCCACATGACGATCTAAGTGAGTTATGTTCACCAGAGTGAAGCATCCTTTCTCTGTAAGTTCAATTGAGATAGGAAGATAGTATTTGTCTCCACATTCCTACGCAGTAAAGTATTTTTCTCTACAGATCTAGAGGGGAGTCTGGGATGACGATAAGTATCCACAATTATAATGGTTCATGTTTTGGTGGTCCGCAAGCTATCTTTCTTTTATGATAGTTGAAGATAGTAAAGTTCATGTACTCCGATGAGAAGATTCCTATGGATAAAGTGGTTAAGGTTTGTGCGGTTTCTCCTAATGATTATAGCGTGCTTGTGGATGTCTCCTAATCATGTTCCTATCTATACTTTGGTCCATGTTAAGAAATTGAGATGGTGTGAGAAGATTGTTCCTAGTTAACGTAACGTGTAACTAGTCTTGGCTGACCTGGTTGATCCCAGTGATTGCGAAGATCTTTGAAATATTGAGGAAGCATGTTATGGCATGGAAGATCATGTTTGAGTCCCAACTAAGGCATGGCATTATCCACATTTCATTCCCTTTGCATGATGTTGCAATAGGCCAAGGCCTATTTTGTAAATGTTTGTAATATCGACCTTGGAGGTTGTTCCAATGGTTAATGCCGACTATGATGATCATTCCAAGATTGATGTAGTGTATAAATACTTGTAACTGAGTCATGGAAAAGGTGTCCTTGAGAAAAAATAAGAATATATTAAGAAAGGTCCAAAGGAAAAGCAAAGAAGAGGTAGAGGAAAGAAGAGGAATAGTAGAGCAGAGGAGGAGTAGAGCAAAGGAAGAGCAGAGCTGAGAAACTATTTACTCACAATATAGAAAGATGTTGATCGTGGCAATGAATTTGATAGTAAGCCACCAGTAGGGTTTAAAATCCCCTAGGGTTTAATAACCCTTATTGTAATCTTGCTAGGTTTAGGGTTGAGGCAATGAGCCTACTAGACCTAGTTGTTTTTCATGGCAATAAGCCAGTATGTATAGGCCCATGGGGTGACCAAGCCTGAATATCACTATTTCAAGATTGCAATATATATTGAGAGTTAATCCTCTCCATGGTTTTTCCCCACCTTGGGGTTTTCCACATAAATCTGGTGTCTCTTGTGTTTGATGTTGTATCTGTGGTTAATTTTTTGATTTCATGCACTCATTGTTAAATCATAATAATTGTAGACAAGTGATGAATGTTTAATTATAGAAAGTGTTTAAGTTTTTGTGACAACTGATTTACCCACCTTGTCAATTGTCTGGCACATATCAACAGCCCTAAAAGGCTTAAGTCAAATCAACTATTAAGTTATATCTATATACTTAAGTCAAATCAAGTATAAATATTTGCAAGCAGATTAAATTTACTTGAACAGATACATCATATCACTTAAATATTGGCATGCTTGGAAAGATATCCCAAAGCTTTGAATCCGAGCACCATTAATGAAGCTTGGCTCTATTTAATGGAGCCCAACAAAACTTTCTCATACTAGAGATTGAAGCTAGTGATAACAAACTCCAAGCGATAACAAAGCCTCACATAATTGCCCGGTTGCACTTCCTAGACTTGGAAGCCATGAAAATGGTGCTTGGGAGGGATTTCCTAATAGATAGGAATAGATACAGAGTGAATTTTGACATAGCTTCTTGGTTCTTGGCATCATTGCTAGACCTTGGACGTGTGAAGGTGGATATTCTCATTTTGTTGTGAGAAATTTTCAAGCCAAATTTTCTAGGTAATGATTTACAGGTGGTTCTTAGGGCAGAGGGGTGTGGGGATTCTGTGATCTTATAATCTATCATTAGTGGGTTTTGGGGTAGAGATGGGTATGGTGGTTCCATGGTTTTCCTTTCTTCTCAACATGACAGATGGGGCTCTCACCCACCACTGTCACTGGGCCACCATCGGTCAGAATTTTCTAAGGCACACTCGAGCTCTCAACATGGAGCTGAATATGGAATGGGTGCTGTGTTTTGCAGAGCTAGTGGAAATAGGCAATTTCTATAGTTTCCCTTAGCTACTGTTTTGATTTTTGCAATTTAATTTTGATGTAATATTATTGTATGTAATGGGAATTTTTTGTAAGAATATGCCAGGGGCATAGCTATCCCCCAACTATAAGATTTTTTTGAATTAATATCAATTGAATACCTGCTTTTAGGGCTTAAATTTAATAGTTGTATAGATGTATTTAGGCATTTTTGTTGTAAAATACAATCAAAATTTTAAAAAGACTGTATCATATGAAAGAAGAGATATAGGATTATGCTTATATATATATTTGGTTTGAGGTTTCTATATAATATACTTATACTAATGTATGCCATAGTATTTTAAAGGCAGCATTGAATAAATTATTATCATAAGAAAATTGCTTGACAGGCAAGGTCGACTGCTACATTTAAGCCCTGCAGGCCACTTTGTAGATTTAAAATATAAATCAATACAAATGAAAATATAAAGTTGCTAGGAAAATTAAAAATTACATTATAAATTGTTTATATCATAAATTACTCGACCATTTGATGAACATTTGATGGATGGTTGTATTTGCATTCCAGAATGAAATGGACATAGTGCTACGCTTGCGAACTTAAATCTCTAGAATCACCCTATAACCGTTAGATTTACAAAGATCAATGGTTTACAAATTGCTGTGAGCTGTCAATGCAAGACATCTGTCAGCCATGTACTAATTGTGTAGTCCGGAAACAACACGTTGACTTGATGTTTCATTCACTTTAATATTAAACTTCAGCAAATCAAGAGATACAAATACTGCTTGCCTCTTACTGGCAGAGCTCCGACAATCTCCTAATCCTCCTACTGATATTCCTCCACTGCTATCTCCAACGCTATCACTGCGCCCTTGCTAACACTGCAAGACTACTTGCTAACACTGCAAGTTTCTCTAAAAACTTTCCTTTTTACAAATGACCCAATGACCCTCTTATATACTACTCTCATTGAAAATCAACGGCCGAGATTAATACAAATGAATGGCTAAGATTAAGACAACTCAATAACCATTAACAACCTTGGTTATGAGGTGTCACATAAAAGGAGTCAATATTAAATAACAATTGTTTTTATCCTAACAATATTTGTTTGACAAAAACAACTATTTTCTAAATTCTAGGCCAGGACGAGCAGCTGTCCAAACTACCCATAACTAATGCTGCTATATTCGGGTGAGGACAAACAACTATCCAAGATACTAAAATTAACACTCCCTCTTAGCGAGGAAGCTGTTCTGCATGACACCCAACATCTCTCTGAAGAAGATGAATTTTGCCTTCCCTAATGCCTTTGTCAGAATGTCTGTTACCTGCTGATCTGTAGGTACAAACTGTAGCTCAACAACCCCGCGCTGTACACAATCTCTGATGAAGTGATACCTGATGTCTATATGTTTCGACCTATCATGAAACACCAGATTCTCAGTCAACTTGATGCAACTCTGATTGTCGCAGTGTATCACCATTATCTCAACCTTCTGACCAAACAAAGCTACTAGCAACTTCCGAAGCCATATAGCTTCACATGTTGCCATGCTAGCTGCTATGTACTTTGACTCTGTAGAACTCAGAGCCACGGACTTCTGCTTCCTGCTGAACCAAGATACAACTCCTGATCCCAGACTGAAACAACACCCTGAAGTGCTCCTCTTGTCCGTTGTACTACCTGCCCAATCTGCGTCAGTATAGCCCATCAACCTGATTCCTTCACCTCGAGCATATCTAATTCCATACTCAATTGTACCTTGCAAATAACGCAACACATGCTTTGCCGCAGTCCAATGCACTCTCTTTGGCTCAACCATGAACTGACTAAGAGAGTTAACTGCAAAAGCTATATCTAGCCTGGTATTGACCAAATACATGAGAGAACCAATCAACTGCCTATATAAGGTGGGGTCTACATCCTTCTCCCTGGATGTGTCTACCTTCCTCCAATTTGTGATCATGGGTGTAGATATGGCTTTGCAATCTTCCATCCTGAACCTTTTCAAGATTTCCATGCAATATTTCCCTTGCCCAAGGAAAATCTCTCCATCTTTCTGCCATACCTCCATGCCTAGAAAGTAGTGCATAAGTCCAAAATCCTTCATCTCGAACTCTGCTGCAAGGTCCTTCTTACATTCTTCTATGAGCCCTAGTGAACCTGTAAGAAACAAGTCATCCACATATAGGACAAGAATGAGAATCTCACCTCCAACTACCAAGTAGTAGAGATTAGCATCTGCCTCACTCTTCACAAAGCCCATTTCCTGCAAGTATCTATCAATGCGCTCATACCACGCTCTGGGAGCCTGCTTGAGTCTGTACAATGCTCTCTTCAATCTACACACGTGGGTCTCTTTGCTGTGTGCTACAAAGCCTTCTGGTTGTTCTATGTATACCTCCTCTTTCAACTCACCATTAAGAAATGTTGTCTTGACATCCATTTGATGGATCTGCCATCCCATCTGTGCTGAAATTGAGATTACAGCTCGTATAGAAGTATACCTGGCAACTGGAGCAAATGTCTCCTCGTAGTCTATTCCCTCTTTCTGAGAGAACCCCTTTGCCACGAACCTTGCCTTATATTTCTCGATGCTACCATCTGCACCGTGCTTGATCTTATAGATCCAGTGTCATCCAACCACTACCCTATTTGTTGGTCTAGGCACTACCTCCCACACATCATTCTGCATAATTGAAGTATACTCCTCAACCATTGCTTCTTGCCACACTTGATGTTGTGAATCCTGCTGATAGCTAGAAGGTTCACTATCTACAACTTACTAACTAATGCAACATAGTCATCATACCTGGCTGGTGGTTTCCGTTGTCTACAACTCTTCCTAGGAGTCCCCACTAACTCCTGAGTATTCTTCTGTGTCTATTGAACCTCACAGTTTCTGTTGCCAACTGTAGAGGATGAGATATCAACCTCCATATCTTCTTGATGCATCTCTTCTTGCACCTGTTGCTCCATACTCTAAAAACTCTCTCCTCTTGAGTCTATGCTTGTACTAGTAACTGTACTTGAGCTTTGCTGCCCTTGACTCGATTGAGTGATCTTTGGAGCTTCTGTTGGCTGCTCACTCTGATCATCTACTAGCAAATCTCTAGACCTTCTGAATGCCTTGTCCTCCATGAACTTGACATCACATCGAACAATAATCCTCCTGGTCCCCGGAATGAATATCCGATATGCCTTTGAGGTTTCACTGTACCCCACAAAGTACCCTCTCCCTGCAATCTGATCTAACTTGGTACGTGTATCCTTAGGAATGTGACAATATGCCAAACTCCCAAAGATCTTGAAGTGACTGACATCTGGCTTCTTCCCAGTGAATGCTTCCTCTGGTGCCATCTTCCCTAGTACCTTATGTGGAACTCTATTTTGTATGTATACTGCTGTACTGCATGCCTCTGCCCATAGATAACGGGGTTATCTTGGTCATGCAACATAGCCCTTGATGCCTCTGTTATAGACCGATTCTTCCTCTCAGCAACTCCATTCTGTTGCAGATTGTAAGGAACAGTCCACTCTCTCTTGATTCCTTCTCTGGTACAGAACTCCTGGAACTCATTGCTTTTGTACTCACCTCCATTATCTAACTGAAGAACCTTTATCTTCCTTCTTGTCGAATTCTCCACAAGAGCTTTGAACTATTGGAAGCGACTGAAAACCTCATCCTTGGTCTTCAAGAAGTATATCCATGTCTTCCTCGAGAAATCATCAATAAAAGTAACAAAGTACTCATACCCTCTGAGAGACTTCGTTGACATTGGTCCACATACATCTGAATGTACTAGATCAAGAATGCCCTTGGATCTGGTGTCACTCCTTGGAAAAGATGCTTTAGCAAACTTCCCCAACACGCATCCCTTACATACATCATCGTGCTCTGTGCTCACCTCAGGAACACCTGTCACTATCTCATGAAGCAATTTAAGGGCTCCATGATGGATATGGCCCATCCTTCTATGCCATAGCTCTCCCTGATCTCTAAGATTACTGTTGCTCATGAGTGCCTTAGGAAAATCAAACTGCAGCCTATAAAGTCGACCGCTCCTAACTTCAATAGCTATGGGTGATTTCCAATCCTTTTGCTTGATCAACACATGTGCCCCTCTAAAGAGTACATTGTACCCTTTATCCTGAAGGATAGATACAGAAATCAAATTCATCCCTAAGCCTGGAACATGCAACACATCATGAAGGGGAATCATCTTACCACTCTCCCTCTAAAACTGAACAGTCCCTTTCCCAACTGAGTTGAGTTTGGACATGTTCCCCATAGAGATTTGGATTCTAGTGCTCTCCTCCTTATAATTGGAGAAGTATTCTCTAACTCCTGTCATATGATATGATGCCCCACTATCTATGTACCAAACACTCTGTGAGGTTGAGCTAACCATACATGCTATCATTGCAAACTCATCTTCCATTCTACTAGAGAGCTCATCTGCACTTGCTGAAGCCGCAACTTGCTTCTTGCCTTTCTTTTCATTCTTCTTCCTTTCTGGGCAATCACTGACATAGTGGCCAAACTCGTGACAGCCATAGCACTTGATCTTTGAAGAATCTTTCTTCTTCTTTTCACCTTGTGAATTTGATCCTCTACTAGACCCCTTCTTTGCTTTCCCTTTACCCGCTAGGGCAACATTTTCTTGTTCCCCCTCACTTTTCTGACTCTTATTTTTGGCTCCATTGACAAGACTTAGTCTAAGCTCCTCCTGAGTGAAGTCACTCCAAAGTCAATCCCAACTTGGTAAGGTGTCTCGTCCATTAATAACTTGAACAAAGACATCCCACTGCTTAGTAAACCCATTTAGGGCTATTCGTACTAGCTCGTCATCATTTGGTTTGTCTCCAACAGCTGCTAACTCGTCCTTGACAAGTCTAAGTCTGGTGAGGTAACTTGTAACATCTTCTCCCTTATTCATCCTGGTATTCCTCAACTTTTCTCTGAGAATCAGCTTCCGGTTAGTGGTAGCATTCTGGTACAGATTCATAATGGCATCCCACATCATCTTCGCTGTATCTAACTCTGCAATATGCAGAACAATATGATCCTTGACACCATCAAGAATCAGCCTCCTCGCCTTGGCATCTTCCTTCTTATATGCTAAGAGTTGTGTTGCATTTGTAGGTACAGGTACGACAGTGGCCACATATTCCTTGATACCATTCTCTTCCAGCAATAAAGAAATTCTGGCTTTCCAGACACCAAAATTCGAGGCTCCATCCAATATGTCCTGATCTCTTAAACCTGCTGAGGCCATCTCAAAAGAAAATAATAATAATAATTTTGAAGAGGTTAAACTGGGTTTTATAAACCCTCACTTTCTTTCACCTAGGGTAAATCTCTTCTACCCAAACTTAGCTCTGATACCATGTGAAAAATCTATTACAGTTACTGATTATTAACCTCCTATCTTGTAAGATTATTTGATCAACAAATATTGGAAAATAACACGACTGTAACTTCACAAATACAAACACATAAAAAATACCCAACAAGGTGAACACAATATTTTTGGACAATTGTCCCTGGAAAAACCCCGTAGGGAAAACCAGTACTATAGATGAGAAATATATTAAACTTTAGCAAATCAAGAGATACAAATACTGCTTGCCTCTTACTGGCAGAGCTCCGACAATCTCCTAATCCTCCTGCTGATATTCCTCCACTGCTATCTCCAACGCTATCACTGCGCCCTTGCTAACACTGCAAGACTACTTGCTAACACTGCAAGTTTCTCTAAAAACTTTCCTTTTTACAAATGACCCAATGACCCCCTTATATACTACTCTCATTGAAAATCAATGGCCGAGATTAATACAAATGAACGGCTAAAATTAAGACAACTCAATAACCATTAACAACCTTGGTTATGAGGTGTCACATAAAAGGAGTCAATATTAAATAACAATTGTTTTTATCCTAACAATATTTGTTTGACAAAAACAACTATTTTCTAAATTCTAGGCCAGGACGAGCAGCTGTCCAAACTACCCATAACTAATGCTGCTATATTCGGGTGAGGACAAACAGCTGTCCAAGCTACTAAAATTAACATAAGTGAGAGGGTCAGTACATGGGGAGATTTCAAATTGCTAATTACAGTGCACTAGGGAGATTTCAGATTGCTCATTGCAGTGCCACTTCCAACAAAGCTGGTAAGACAAAAGACAGAATTCCTAGGCTACATTTCATCGTTTCTTAAAATCTTATTTTGTCAAACTTTTTTCTTAAAATCTTATTTTGTCAAGCTTTTGATTTAGGGTTGAGAGACTTAAGAAAAATTAAGGACTTAAGAGGGAATTCACAATTTCACATTGTATAAGTATGTCTACCACCACTAGCAGACCAGACAAAGTTTTTGGGAAAGGCACAATAAGTTCCGATAGAAAAATAGATTATTCTGGATTGCTTAAAACCTTAGGTTTGACTGATGAATACCATGATATTTATGATCCTAACATGTATGGTAAACTTACCTCAGAACTTATATTTTCATGTGAGAATAGGGCTGCCAAGAAAAAGCAAGTTAATAGTACCAATGCACCGTGGGTAACTAGATTAGGGCACATAATGTTACATGAGGTTTTGCCTTGCCCAGAATTTTATCATGGTCTTTGTCCACAATTATGATGATAACAAAAGAGCAATTGTAAATAAGGATACCAAAGAAGAAATTTTATCCATTAATGCAAAAGAATTTGGAAAAGTGTTGGGGTTTACAACTGAAGAATTTGGAGACATCCACATTGACCTAGAAATGCTTGCTAGTGATTATGAAGTAGCGGATGAAAGGGACAAAAATGTTTTCCTAAATAAAATAGTTCAAGAAAAAACAAGTTGAAAAGTAACCATAAGCCTCCTTATCCTTTGAAAATTTGTAAATCATGGGCTCAAGATACTCTTTCCATGCTAGCATTTTGCCTCAGACTGGATATCAATTGGGAAGTGGATGCAAGCCTCCTTGAAATGGTATATATTATTCAGGTAAGTGTAATAAGTTGGGTCCACATAGAGGGGAAGTTGCGGACAAAAACAAATCCTGACAGAAATAGGTGCCTGAGCCTAAATGGGTACCCGTTTAGGAATGGGTGCCCATTTAGGAACAGGTACCCATTTCTATATAGATGTTTAAATTTGAAAAAAAACTATGTGCGCTTGTTTTTCCCACACAAAAGGAACGAGTACCCATTTTAAAATGGGTACCCGTTTATAACACGTGCCCATTTTAGAATGGGTACCCGTTCCTAAAATATTAGTCTCAGGAAAGGCATGGTAAGCCAACCCCTTGCCTTGGACCTGCAAGTTTTTTCTAAGTACAGAACAAGAGAAAAAACTGAGTTTACCTATATGGCTGATGACATTTTTTTCTAATTTTTTTTACGAAATTAAAACCCATTACAGATGACAGTGTCTAGTTTTCAAATATGCAATTTTTTTTTCATTGGACTTGTTTTTCTATTTATTATTTAATTTATGAGCAAACTGGTCTAAAAACTTGAAATGACAGGTGTTTGTATTTTTTTAGTAACTTTTATTTTTTAAGTTTTTTGAAAAAAAAATTACATGTTATCAATCTACGCATCATTATTTACATAATTAAAGAAAAAAATTCATTTTAAGATTAGTTTTACTCAAATTATGTTGGTCGTACACGAGGGTTTTCGAAAACAACAATTAGGGCCAATAAAAAATTAATAAAAAAAATATTTGGAAAGAAAATATAAAAAATATCCTCATCAAACTTCACTATACTACACATCTTTCCCCAAAAGGATTTATAAAAATACTTTTATTCAGGTCAAATTATGTTGGTCGTACACGTGCATGGTATGGTAAAAAAAAAAGTGAGTTTTAACAAGGGGTTTTAGAAATGACTATTGAAAATCAATTTGTATCATCTGGGTATTAAAATAAATTACATATTTGGAAACTAGACTCTAAGTACTACATTTCATATTACTAACTTTTTCCAAGATTAAATCTTTAAGTGCCTCAAATGTTTAGGTCGAATGTGACAAATTCTCAAAATTAGGGAAAACACTTCCACTTTTTGGCCAAAAAGTGGATCCAACTTCTTGCACTGGCCCATCCATTATGGTATTGGTGTACATGTCAAATATAAATTTATTGAGAACATTGTAGAATGCATGCATAAATAATTTTTAGTGATTAAAGGAGGTTCCACGAAGACATTTAGGATCACAACCTACTTGTGCTATTTTTTTCTATTCAAATTTAGTGGAATGTTTCAGACAAACAAGCTTCAGATTCAGCCTTATAGTAATGCCGAGGAAAAGAAAATGGCTCCAATATATGATTGGACCACTAAGATAAGGATGCATGATACTCGAAGTAACTATAATCATTTTGTAGACTACTTTTTGGCTCCATTGCATCAAGCAATTACAAATTGTCCAATGCCTAGATTGCCTATATCATGTAGAGATTTCGTTCAACTAAGAAAAGAAATACAATTGACTGATTGGTATCTATTGGAAGAATATACTATGCTAAGATTTTATGGATTAGGAGTAGAGCCATACAAACTTCCAATACATGTGACAGAAAAGGTTTTTGCATTGGACTATGTAAGGCAGATGCAGAGTACCGATGAACTACACTTTGCTAGTCAACAAAAGAAGACCTTATTTCCTTCTTTACCTATTTCATGTGGAGGGTTCACATTGGAGAGAAAAGTATTTAAGGTGGAAAATGATCTTTTGAAAATTTTTAATTTTGATATTGTCTGTCACTGGTAGTATGATCCATGTGACACCATTAATACAATAATTGTGGCCAATAGGAATGTTGCAAGTAGAATTCAACATGAAAGTAAACCCTTGCTTGAAAACTTGAGAAACAAGGATTCCTAGAATGAGGTCAAAATAGAAATGGAGAAAATTGTTGCTGAGAAAGGTATTTCTTTTGAACAATTGTCAGCAAAAATTATGGCATTACACCAAAATACATGAGCACTAGCACTAGCAGAGAATGAAATCAGGAGGTACAACAATTTTTATGGAAAAAGTGATAAACCATCTATTAGAGAAAAATGCCAGATTCTTTAGATGAGTCTGTTACAAACAAATATTTGTCATGATAAAAAATTACTGCATTTTCATCTATGAGGAAGGAGCTAGATGAACCAAGAACTGTTGCAGAGTATGGAGAAATTGATGACGATGAAGAGTTTAGCAAATTGTGGAATATAGAGCATCCCAATGAACATGAAGATGAAGAAACTGATAGTGATGATGATAGGGATGAAAAAAGCAATTTCAAACCTGGTTTAAGTGAGGCCACAAAAGAAGCATATACTTCAGGAGCAGCCATAGCTAAAAATATGGGTTATCATGGTGGTGGTTTGGGGTCCCAAGGACAAGGCATTTGAACCCCAATAGATTTAGTCACCAGAAAACTAGTTGATAAACGAGGCCTTAGAGCTGAATCAGCTGATAAAATAGACCAAAGGCATATAAGTACAACTGAGAGAATTCATTTTGTTACACTTTCAAATCCTAATCCTCATGGTCAGATGCAATCACAACTTGGACAAGCCCATGGTGGAGAGCCTAGTGCGACTGACACTGCCATTGGTGGAGAACTTAGTCAACATGTGCTACAACAAGTCCAACAACAAATTACACATAAGAGGACATCAATACAAGATACCACACAAACACTTAGTGATCAAGGGATACAGAAGAGACAAAGGATTATGACAGGTCCAAGTCCAACTACCAGTTCCACCACAAAGGTTATTTCCAGGTACTCTGCTAGTTAGTGTGGCTGCAACATAAATTGCAAGTACTCCTATTCCTTCACCATTCAATCGTTCCCTTATTTTTGCATCCCCAGGTTTTGATCACATTCAAGAGTTTAAAAAGAAATTATAATTATATAAAAAAGAAAAGAAGCAACTGATGGAGATTGTGTCTTCTGTAACTTCAGATTCTGCAAGAACTATGATATTACCCATATTTGACAAATTCAGAAATAATGGAATACACAATTGTTGTTCCCACATTTCAAAATAAACTAGAAAATCAAATGAATCAATCTAAATTTTAGGTAAGCAGTTTGCAATTTGATTTTTTTTGGATTAAAAAATACCAACAAAATTAATATATCAAAGAAGAACAATGATTTGATGTACACATCATTGCTAAAGCATGACAAAGAGAAAAAAAGTTGCATAATCAAATAGAAAAATTACAGGCAAACTTAGCAAATGAGAAAGCAAAGAGGAAAGCAACAGATAACAAGAGCAATGAATTAGAAAAAAGAATATAAAAATCTGCCTCTTCATCAACAAGAAAAGAGGATAAACAAACAAAGGTGGAATTGAATGGACTGAAGCAAAGGTTAGATGAGAGCAAAAATAATTATGATGAGGAAAAATCAACTTTAGACAAATGAAAATAAAGCATTGGGAAAGCAAATGAACATTGGGAACAAAAATTAGAGAAAGAGAGAAAAAATGAAACATTGGCTGCAGAGCTTATGGAAGCAAAAAATGAAGTAAAATCTTGTCAAAATAAGTTAACTGAATTTTGTAGACAAACAATGAGGCACACGAAACAAAAGATCTGGGAGGAAATAATGCAAAGGATTGATCATTTGTGTGAATTGTTTCAATTGATTGATGCCATGAGACTGCATCATAATAAGCTAAGCAAATATTTAATGGATAACAAAAATGTGCAACTATAGGCAGAAGAGAAATCTACAAATCAAGTTCTAGAAACAGTCTACAAAGCCAATGCCAATGAATTGATTTCAAAAGGCATTACTAATTGGATTGAAGCCTCAATTAAGGTGACATCTATCATTCAAAAGTGTTCAAAAATGTGTGAAACAACATAATTTGTGATTGAGGCTACAACAAAGATTAACAAGGAGGATGAAAAGGTAAGGAACTTGACAAAGCTTGGTTTGCCACATGATTTTGACACAAATGAGTGATTCATTGGAAAGGATGATTTTAGAAAGAGGATGGAGGATGCAAGGAAGATTGATTTGGACCAATTTCCTCAGAACCCATATGAGGCACACTTTTTGGATTGCATCAAACAACTGATAATCTTGAATGTATCTTTGGCTGAAACATTCAAGTCAGGATCCAAATTGAAATTCAATCATACATTGTTAACAAAAATTCAAGTCAGACAACATCAGCTAGAAGAAATGACAATTCCACCACCTGAACAGTAGAATTTGTTGAAAAAGCTATTACAATGATTTGATATTGATAATATGAGTTTCCAAGTTCCAACTTAGCTCTATGCAGAGTTGTCTTTGAGCAATATTTTACATTGCCTCTATTTATTCCTTCATTTGAAAATCAATTGAAAACTCAAATTTAGTAATGTGTTGATGTTTAATTATTTGTATTATTTATTTTATCAATTGAATAAAAACTGTGGTTTCAACTAGTAGATACACACTCAACAATCGTTGATGTTCATTGTTGTATATGCTACTATTGTTAATATGTTATTAAGAATTGCCATTGAGTTGAGAGATGAATCACTGTGGTGGCACCTACTTAACTTTAGGGTTTTAAGCCTGGTCTTCATGTAATTTTCCCCATTTTCCCTTAAATACATGATGTGTTTGATGGCTTAAGTGTGAACTTGGATGATTGGTAACCAGGGGTAACAAGTCAACTTAAAATTATAATGCAAAAGGCTAAAAGGTTAGGTTTGGTGGTCCCCTTAAGGTTTAGGGTTTTAGGTTTGAAAAATTATAAGTCTTTTCCCTTTACATAAATCCATTGAACCTAGGTCGCTAAGCTCATGCACTTTATTTTTTTATTCTCTGTCGACTACTTGTGGTAGGTTTCTGGTCCCTTAAGTTATGACTTTAAGCCTTTATACCCATTAGGTGACTAGCCCCGTGTTCTAGGTTTTACCTTATGTGGCCCATGAAAAATTAAATATATATCCTAAGTTTCCCTAAGTTATAAAGTTTAATAAAGTGAAAATTGCAGCATCGCAGCGCATCATCAATGACATCACCACCCTGCTGTGTGGTCACAACATGGTGACACATGTCATAAGAATCTATGATTATGTCCCATTACATTAGGAATCTTGCACTTGCCAATCATATGTTGCCAGATGTCTTTATAAAAGTGGTCCGAGGGAAACTCTTGATCTAACGGTTGCACTTTGTCACAAGGGTATTGTTGGCAAGAGACACTATATGGATTCATGATTGTTGTCATTGATGGAAACAAAGTTCATCCCACACATCCATAGGACATGATGTGTCTCTACCAGAAGTCTGAGTGAAGAATGTTGTGGTCCGGTAAACAAGAACAGAGCATGTGGCAAGGTCTGACAGACAGGTCCGGATCTCTCAAAGGAAGAATCTTGGTGCAGTGCAGATTTGGGGAAGTCAAGAGGACTACCTTGAGTGGTATATTCCAAGGATTTAGCCTCCAGTGATAGATGAGGAAAAAGATATGAATAGTTGAGTACCGGTTTCCTGAGTGACAGTGTGAACAGAGGAAGAACTAACTGACAGAACATCAGACTACTTTCCAGATGTGTTTCTGATAGTGGTAAAGGTTATGAAGACATGAATTATTTTTGGCCGACACGATTAGTGATTTCTACAAGTATATGCTTCATCCGCATTACTTGATGTGGTAGGATTCAGCCGATAGATTAGAATTAGTGAAAAGATTGACTATTCCAGGTGTCGACTAGAAAGGTGATGAAATTACTTGTGTGGATATATATACACGATGGATTTAGTTGTGAGAGGTGTAGAGATGTGATTTGAAATGTGAATAAGAGCAGAGCAGAGAAGAAGTAGTAAGAAAGATCCGGTATTGGAAAGGAAAGCAGAATAAAGAGAAGAGGAAAGATGAAGTGTAGCAAATTAGTGTACTAAGCCTAACCGGAACTGAACTTTAGCATATGTGGATGCTTCCAATCAGTTCAAGTATTGTATGACATTCTTTTGTAGACAGTGTGTCTCCTTGTAGGCAGTGTGCCTCCTTTGTGAGCAGTGTGCTCGGGCAGTGAGCCCTAATTGGCAAGTGCCATTTTGTAATTCCTTATTCTTCGAACAGAGAATAATCTTTGGGTTAATCACCCCGTGGTTTTCTCCCTTAACAGGGTTTCCACGTCAAAAAATACTGTGTCATGTGTTTTTTCATTTCATGGTAATGTTTGTTTGATTGATTTAATGCTGCATTGATTAATAAGAATGTTCAGAAAGAAGAAATAATTAGGATAACTGATTCACCCCCCCTCTCAGTTATCAACAATTGGTATTAGAGCCAAGTTCCTCCTAATAGAGCATAACAGCTTGAGGAAAGATCTGGGAGTCCAAATGGATGCATATGGTTTAAGGGAGCAACTCAAGACTACCCTTGAGGATCTTGAACAGTCAAACTCTGAAGTCAATGAATTAAAGGAAAGACTCAAATAGGTTGATGAATTCATGAGAGAACTAAAAGATAAATTAAGTCTCTCAATGAAAAAGAGAAAGAAGCTGCTCCAGCAATTGGCAAGACAAAATGAAGAAAGTAATGCAAATGAAGAGCTGACTGAGAAAACCAAGTTATGTGAAAAATTATCAAAAGAAGTCATTATGGTAAGACATGAAATGGAATCAAGAGTTATAAAGTTTACTCAAGAGATTGAAGAGAAAAGAAAAACTGAAGACAATCTAAGACAATCTCTCAAAGAGAAATCAGAAGATTGCCACCAGATGGACAGGATTATCAGACATCTTGAATCTGATCTTGAAGATGCTAAAGACAATGAAAAAAAACTTGAGGATCAAATTGTCTCTCTCAAAAGGGATCTTCAAACAGCAAATGAATATAAAGATAAATTCAAGATAAGTTCTGCTCAACTTGAAGTTCTTCTTGGAAGTCAAAAGAGGGCAGATGACAAGTGTGGTTTGGGATATGAGAAAGGAGAAATCTCTGGATCCCATCAGAAGAATTTTGGATCAGAAAATCTAAGGAACAGGCCTAGAAGACCTCCGGTAAGACAGCCCAATGCTCAAAAATATCCATCCTTCAATGGATACTGCCATAGCTGCAATCACTTTGGTCACAAAGCTAATCAATGTAGAAAGAGAATGAATCAGACTAATTCATCCTTCTCCGGACAGTACTTTAATTGCAAAAGGTATGGAAACAAGTCTCATGAATGTAGAAATATGCAAATGAACAAATCATTCAATGGTGGATGCTTTACATGCAATAGAGTAGGTCATATGGCTAATCAATGCAGATCAAGAGGTTATCAGTCAAATATGCAAAGAAATGTTGTTTGCCAAATCTGTAATAGGTCCGGTCATAATGCAAAAGTCTGTAGAAGCAAGAATCAGGACAAAAGAGGTCCGGTATATAATCAGAATCAAGACAAGGGTAAATAAAAAATGAATGCGGATGAAGTTAGGAATGAGATGAACAAGATTTGGGTGAAGAAAAGTTTAGAGAATGTAGAGGTTGGATCCACACCAGACTCTGGTGCTGATATTCCTTCCAGAAATTAAAAGGTGAGCTCTGGCTCAAGGGGAGACACAAAGAAAACCCTGTTCCCCCAGCCAATCAAGTAGTGCCGGATTAGGCACAAGATGTGAAGTAAAGGGTTTGTAGATATGAGTCTTGAGATGATCTAGCTAAGATTTCAGAGGTCTGCATGAAGATGAGAAGAAGTTGTGATCGATCAAGTAGAACCTATTCTAGGAGATGCTTCGGAATGACAAAGGATTACAAAAAGGTCCGGAGAGATTCAGAAGTGCATTATCTTATTCTGCGGATTGGATAGAGTGTTTGGGATATCCTTGTGATGTGTCATCTTGATTTGTTCATGATTGGAAGATCCGCATGATGATCAGGACTGATCCGGTTCTTCAAGTCATTCGAATAAGGCAAACCGGAATAATGTAGGTCAAGCATTTATTGCAATCAGATATTAGGGTTTGCAGAGCAATATAAGGGATTTCTCATAAATCACTTGTTCATTCTACACTCAAGAAGAAGCAAAAAGTGGAGCTCTGCAACAAAATTCATCAAGTTTATCAAAGATCACTCACAGAAGTTATTACATCCAAAAATCAATCAAACCAACTTCGTGTAAACAAAGGTGCATAAGGTATTTTCTATTTTCAATATCTCACTGCAAATCTTTTGAAAAATGGCTACTCCAAATATAGTTAAGATCTCTGATAGACCTCGCCCCACATTCAAGAAACATCCATACAAATCTTTGGAGGTAGATCCCCTAGGAGCCTTTTCTAGTGTTCCGCATGGTGTATTGCATATGGAGGACATTAGGGTTTACATACATGCGAATATTAAAGACTTTGGAGAATCAAAATTGATGGATATCTATCAGAAACAGTTGATAGATGATTCCTTTGAGATTAAACCTTAGTATAAAGCCATCCAGGATAAGCACTTTGCACAGTGCATTTATTTCCCCTATTTTGAAGAAGATGAATGGGTCCGGTATGTACTAAGTAGAGTGTATGACAATTTCCTATGGTTGAACAAGCCTTCTAAGATCACCAAAGATGTAATTAGGGCTGTAACCAGTCTGCACTCATCTGATGGAATACCTATCCTCAAGTCTGTCAAAAATTAGATAGTTAGTGATACAACCGGATCAAAATTTGATAAGAGAGCTATGCCAATTGAAGACATCACTGAACCGGATGTCAAATTTGCATCTATGATAATTGGTTACAAGATTTATCACTCCAGTAGGGAAAATTTAGTACCGGGAACTGCAATTTACACAGCTTATCAAATGCTAAAAGAGAATGCAGACTATGATTTGTGTGAGCTTCTTCTAAACCAACTTTTGGAAAATATGCAGAAGATTAAGAAGGACAAGAAGAACTCCTTCAAGTATGGTAGTTTGATCCTTTGTCTATTCTTTTATTACATGAATGAGCTTCCCAGATCCAGTGGATGGATATGGCAGAATGACAGACCAGTTGCCATCCAAATTAGAGATTATTTGCATGGACTTGGAGATGCCAAAGCAAGAAATACAACCCTGTGGGGATACTTCAAAAACTTCCAGAGCATGATGCAATCAAGAGAAAGAATTCCCCAGTCTCTTGTTGAAAAATACAAAGACTCAGTCTACTTCATGGTTGATACTGATCAGTGCCTAATGGAGGTAGTAGAGCCAAGGACAGTCTGGATCATGCCCATGGGGTATGAGGTTGATGAACAGATTGTGGAACTACATGTTCAACACATGCTTAGTCAGCCCAAAGATCCAAAGGCAGAAAGGTTTGGAACCTTTGAGGAGCTGAGTGTGAAGATCCATGTGGAACATAGAGAACCTGAGATAAAAAAGAAGGTGACAAAAGAAGTAGAACATATTGCTCAAGGCCTAGGCATCCCAAAGGAGGCACTTGATGTCAACCGGGAAAAGAGGCGAAAGGCTGAGGAAGAGAAGAAAGAGGTAGAAAAGAAAAGCAAGAAAAGTACTCTGGTGGAAACCTCAACCCAGACCAGATTATCAAAAGGATCTACACCTGTCACAACCAAAAGCTCAAAAACATCAAAACTAGAAGGTCAGACATCCGATAAAGGAGAGAAAAGATCTAAAATAAAAGCCACAAGGGCTTATACAAGTAAGAAAGAGGAAGAGGAAACCGAATCAGATAAGGGGGTAAAGGAAATAAAAGAAGTAGAAGAAGAAAGGATCTAGAAAACCCTCCATAGGCCAAGACAAGGAAGAAAAGGCAGAGGAATTTGTTGAAAAGCCCACCCTGTCTCTAGAGAGTGTAATCAAATCAGTCACTGTGGATGGAAACCTTCAACCAATGGCCGAATTCTATGATGACTACAATGAGGCTGACCAAAAGATCCTGCAGGAAGCCACATTCAGGTATCTAAACATATATGATAAGGCTTTCATTAAGATTATATCTCTAATTCCTAAAAGCCTAGAAAAGGAGTTAGAAATAAGAAAGAACAATGCCCTGACAAAAGATCTTGAGATCTAGGAGCAGATAACTATTCAGCTATATCCTCAAATTGATCCCAAGACAATGAACATAATATTCAAAGACTGTAAAGATGATTTTAGGAGTAAAGCAATGATGAATCAACTCATGATTGGTGAGACTGACAAGGTGGCCATGGAAACAGAAGAGATCCTCTAGAAGGCCTTCAAAAGGTTTAATCTTCCTATTGTAGAGGACTTGGGTACTGATCCCTCATCCACAAGTGTTGCAGAAGAAACTTCTGAGAAAGCAACAGAAGAAATGGGCCCTGAACAAACCAACATTTCTCCTTCGGTTTCCCCTACAGTGTCCGGATCCAAAGGAGAAGACACTATAGAAGAGAAAGAAGTAGGAGTGAAAGAAAAAGAAGTTGACAGTACCAAGGTTGCAGAGAAAGAGAAGACTCCAATAGAGAAAACCACAACTGATAGTGGTAAGAATGTAGAAGGAGAGAAAACTCCAAAGGACAGCTCCAAGACTGTAGAAGAGAAGAAACATCTGTCTCCAGCAAGAGACACTGCACAAACTGTCCAAAAATTTCTAAGCAAAGAAACAATAGAGATTGATGAACTGGAGCTTCTACAAGGTCCATTCAATTTTGATTCCCTCTCTCTGGTACACACAATGAAGATAGCTTCATTTGCAAATGCTAAGGCAAATGAAAAACTCCTAAAGTCTCATATGGAAGACTATGAGTTGATAGAAGGTACTTCCGGAGTGCTTGAAAAGATTATGCCATCGGTCTAGAAAGATCCCACAGCCTCCTCTTCCGGTAATCTCAAAACCTTAGTCAGCAGTGTTGGTACACATTTTGATTCTCTAGAAAAATTAGCTGAAGAAAAGGTCTGGAAGGAGTTTTTGGATAAGAGATTCTCAGAGGTACTAGGATTAATCTCTCATGATAGGGGAAATATGAGTATTGGGATAAAGAGCCTAGAAAATGCTCTTAAGGATGGCGGTGACATTTACAAATTTAATATCTCCTGGACAAAAGCAACAGTAGAAATTGAGAAGAAAATAAGAGAGGAACAGGACAAACTACTAAGTTTGTCTCAAAGTTTTGATCCTCTCTCTTTCTCCATAGTAAATCAAGAATGTCAAACTATTGCAATCACAAATGCAATAAAGAACCTTGAGAAGGAAAGGAAGAATATAATTAACCGGATGGGAGAAAGTAGAAGGATTATTATCCCTAAGTTAGAAACCATGCATGAGGCCATAAGTGATGCTCAGACTACCGCCCAAACAAATGATCCGACAGATCTTAAGAGGGCAGAAGCTTTTGCGTTCTTGTTGAGTGGTTAAATTTTAATTTTGGATAGAATGAAGCAAAGTTGGGCTACAGAACTCATCCAGTTGAAGACATCCTTTGCAGACATTCTTCAGTTTATGTGAATATGTAATATATAGCCAAGTATAGTAAAATTTTTGAAAATTTTGGTGTGCGGACCCTACCCTTTTCCATTGATGTCAAAGGGGGAGTGAGGAGCAGTGAAAAATGAGGAATACAACTAAAGGGGAGCTCCAGAAAATGTATATAAAGATAGAGCATCAGCCAAGGGGGAGCATAGTGTAAACACTTAGTCATTTTTCAGTAAGTGTTGCCATCAATGCCAAAGGGGGAGATTGTTGGCAAGAGACACTATATGGATTCATGATTGTTGTCATTGATAGCAACAAAGTTCATCCCACACATCCGCAAGACATGATGTGTCTCTACCGAAAGTCAGAGTGAAGAATGTTGTGGTCCGGTAAACAAGAACAAAGCATGTGGCAAGGTCTGACAGACAGGTCCGGATCTCTCAAAGGAAGTATCTTGGTGCAGTGCAGATTTGGGGAAGTCAAGAGGACTACCTTGAGTGGTATATTCCAAGGATTTAGCCTCCGGTGATAGATGAGGAAAAAGATATGAATAGTTGAGTACCAGTTTCTTGAGTGACAGTGTGAACAGAGGAAGAACTGACTGACAGAACATCAGACTACTTTCTGAATGTGTTTTTGATAGTGGTAAAGGTTATGAAGACATGAATTATGTTTGGCTGACATGATTAATGATTTCTACAAGTATATGCTTGATCCACATTACTTGATGTGGTAGGATTCAGCTGACAGATCAGAATTAGTGAAAAGATTGACTATTCCAGGTGTCGACTAGAAAGGTGATGAAATTACTTGTGTGGATATATATACACGATGGATTTAGTTGTGAGAGGTGTAGAGATGTAATTTGAAATGTGAATAAGAGCAGAGTAGAGCAAAAGCAGTAAGAAAGATCAGGTATGTGAAAGGAAAGCAGAATAAAGAGAAGAGGAAAGATGAAGTGCAGCTGATCAGTGTATTGAGCCTAATTGGAACTGAACTCCAGCATATGTGGATGCTTCCAATCAGTTCAAGTATTGTATGACATTCTTTTGTAGATAGTGTGTCTCCTTGTAGGAAGTGTGCCTCCTTTGTGAGCAGTGTGCTCGGGCAGTGAGCCCTAATTGGCAAGTGCCATTTTGTAATTCCTTATTCTTCTAACAGAGAATAATCTTTGGGTTAATCACCCCATGGTTTTCTCCCTTAATAGGGTTTCCACGTCAAAAAATACTGTGTCATGTGTTTTTTCATTTCATGGTAATGTTTGTTTGTTTGATTTAATGCTGCATTGATTAATAAGAAAGTTTAGAAAGAAGAAATAATTAGGGTAACTGATTCACCCCCCCTCTCAGTTATCAATAGGTATCTTGTAGGAATGAATCTTCACCACGCGGTCGCTAGATGGTGACACGTGGCCCTATTTTATGAAGGAGTTCAAAGGTGAATAAAAGAGGGGCACGTGGGGGATTTATTGCACCCACTAATGGTAGGTAAAGTGGTGGCCCACTGTCAGCTGCAATGCTGCGAGGTGGTGCCACGTGTCTAGGCAAGGATAAGAGGTCATGCGATCAACAATGAAAGTACATCCTATGTGGCTCATCTTGATTGGTCGAAGACTTTTCAAACATGATGACCGAGATTTTTAAATCTCATGAGTGAATGGTGGACGTGGATCTTGCAGGAATGAATTCAAATCAACGGTGCAGGTTTAAACTTTTATGGGAATGTTGAAGGCACCCTATGGCATGAACAAAAGGTAATAGCCGACTCCCAAGGTTACCTCCATTAATGTAGTAGAAGCTATGTTGCGAAGTTAAAAAAGGAAGAAAAGTTAGGGCTTTGCACATTAGTTCTTGAAGCAGATACAAATTTTAGGTGCATGGAGAATTCTCAAGCAGGTGAAGAGTGGAAATTTGGGACTCTGCAAGTTTCAAACTAGTGAGTTCATTATGTCTTCTCATGCATGACATATTTTTAAGTTGACTACTTGATTAAGGAGATAGATAATTGCCTGTAAATGAAACCCTAGCTTGCTACAATAAGTCAAAAAAATGATTCAAGATAGCCAGCCCTCCACTTCTAAGCATAACTTAGATGAGGATCTTATGATCCAGCTTCTAGGTTCTGCTAGAAGGGCTTTGAATCTTCATGGTCCAGGTTGGCCCAATGATAAATTTCTTGATTATTGCTACAACTGTAGAGATGCTATTCGACATGTTCCTGGTTGGATCTTGTTTGAACATTGGCATAGAAGAATGGATTATAAGGCCCCTATCTATCATGCCTGGCAATTTGATCTGGCCAAGCTTATTTGCTCCAATGTTTTCCCTAACCTTGACCTAGTTAGGGCAATAGAAATGAGACATGATCCTGCTACAAGGATGATCATAGAAGGAAATGGCACAAAAATGATTAAACTCACCAAAGGATACATTGCCTCTGTATTCAACTTGGACCCTACGGCTAAGAAGCCAATTGACCTAGCTGCTTTAAAGAAGAAATATCAGACTATCAAATGTGTTTATAGGGAGTACAACCTAGCCAATCATAGGTTGAAGGGTGTAGATGGCAAATTAGTGAAGATTTCAGCCAGTGAATAGGAGCCTTTTCACTGTAGCATGTTCATGGATTACTTTGTCAGGACTTATCACATTTTGTGCTAGGTATTGGGCAGGGATGCCTCAAATAATATGCCCATTTCTATAATGATGATGACAGTTGACATTCAAAGTCAGGATCCCAAAGAGCCATATGATTATGTGACTTACATTGCTGACAAGATGCACAAATAGATTACAGAAATTAAGAACAATCTATCTAAGCTGGATGTCCATGTTGAATTGACATGATACTCCATGCTATGTCACATTCTTTTGTTTTCTTTATTTGGGATGTGGCACCATAACTTGCATGTTAAAACAATAGATGCTCAGGGAAATATGCTTCCAGTGCAGGTATGGACTTGTATGTTGGATATACATTGCACTACTATAAATTATGTAATTTTTGAAGAGTATTTTATGAGAAGGATACTTGGTTTCCTAGAGCCAGATGGTGAGAGGCTACACCTAGATGTACTAGATTTCCTAATGCCTTTGGATAGGACCCCTCATTTTGGGATTGACCACAATTGGGGTGACTGGTTCTTTCATGAGCACACTACTTGTATCAGGGTCTATGGATGTCAGACCCCATCCCATATCTTGCCTAAATATGTACCTAAAAGAGTGGCATTCTTAGAAATCATTAGACAATTGAATGATTCAGACAAGGAGCACCTGAGGTGTCATAAAAGGGCTCATTCATTCCCTCTTCCCTTAGATTCAGTGATTTTTTGATAACTGACAAGAGTGCTCGATCAGATCTATTCCGTAATGTGGTGTTCTGGGATGTATTTGGAGCATCCAAGGGTTTTTGACCCTGAAGGCTTCATCAACAAGGTAAGGGTCAACAAAGGAAGGCCAAGGTATACTCATCAGGTTGACTTGAATGAGGATCTTCTCAAGAACTTGTTTACAATGGATGAGGTCCATCACTTGAGAATCAAGTTGGACATCATAATGGCAGGTGAGAATGAGAAAAAATAAATGCATCATATCAGGGTTCCTTCTCAGAAGTGCAAGACCCCATTCAAAGAATTGATAAGATGCTGGAAAATGTAGAGCAATTAATTTCTACTACACTTGCAGGAGAAGAAAGACCAACATATCAACCTAGCAGCTCTAGCAGAGGATATGTAGCCAAGAGGTAGTCAATTGACCCCTCCCCTACCAAGAAAGAAATACTTATTGATTTGGAAAGTCCTGAAGAACTTGAAGTGGTAGATTTAGAAGGCGAGGTAGGGGAACATGTACAAGAAGCTGCCCATCAGGTGAATTCACGTTATAGAGTAAGACCCTATTCATCCCCTAAAAATAGGGCAATCAGAACAATGAGAAGCCAAACTGTAGACATTGAAGATGTTAGAGTAATGGATTGCAACAAATTTTTAGAGAATGATGAATTTATAAATACTCCTGAATTTAGGATTTATGTATTAAAAGTAAGAAGTGAAGAGTTTCAGAAAAGGATTGAAGTTGCTAGAGTGGAGTAGCCCCTACTGAATATGAGGCCATAACACAAAGGGTCTTAAAAGAATTTAATCAATCCATTAGTGCAATGACTCTAGAGGAGGGGAGGGCATTGGTTGCAAAGAACAACATCTTGCTTCTTCCTCATTGGACCTTGTCAGATGCAATTGCATTTGACACAATTACTAGAGAAGACTCTGATATAACAAGTGAACAGATATATAAGGCTCTCTCTAGTGTAGCCTTCAATCCTAGGTTTGAAACATTGGCTATATGGGCTCTAGCCCCAAATAATAACAAGCCTAGGGTTGAATTGGGGGAATTGGTAGGAGATGTGATAATAAAGAGGGTATCTAACACACCTACACCCCAAGCTGCAAGCTTGAATGTCCAAACTACACAATTTGCAGAAGCTGTCACTAACAAATTGCAGAAAGATCACAATGAGCTACAACTCAATTATGCCTAGGTAGTTGTAGAGATAAATAGGCTAAAGTAGTAATTGTCATTAGAGGCTAGCACTTCAGCTCCCCCACCAATGATTCCAATAGTAGAGTTCTTCCCAGTTGATACACAGCCTCTATTGACTGGAATTAGAGAGCTGAAGGAAGAGGTGAAGAAATTGGAGGAGGAGAAAAAGAGTACAGTAAAGGACATGGTCACAAATTTGATACATAACAGGGTGACCAAACTCTTGGAAAGGGTAGATGAGACCTTAACGTCTTATTCACAACTGAGGATTGCCTATGAAAAGCATGAATCAGATAAGGAGAGGCTTTCAGTTGTGAAAACAAGATGGTTACCAAGAACTGGAGAAGTCATGGATCTCCTCAGGTGCTCAAGGTTTGATGCACATGCACCTCCTTAGCTAAAAATGGTAGCAGATATGTTGAAGCATTGTGAGGATGTTGCCAACTTTCAATTAAGATTGGATAAAGTTTTGGTAGATAAGAAGCAGGCTATAGAAAAAATGGATACAAAGTGGCTGCCAAATATTTTGGAAGGTGATGGGCAAACTAAAGACTTAGATAAGTGGAAAACAAAAATAAAAGAAAATGCCTACCATCTAATTCCTACTTGTTGTACTGATGGTGATCCAACTATGAAGATGCTGAGTTTAGCACTTGACAAGCTACATATAGTTGAGATAAATTTTGAAATATTTTGTAAGGAAGTGAAGATTTTGTTGGATGCCCAGTATGTCAATCATAATGGCATAATTGTAGAGATAATCTCATTCCAGTGGCCATCTAAAAAGACATACAGTGAATGGACAAAAACGTATGAGCCTGCATGATTGAAAGGAAAGGCCAACCACCACCTCCCCTGCATTAATGAGGCAGATCTCCTTGAAGTAGCTACACATCCTCCAAGTCTATCTACCTTTTCTCTTTTTCTCTCTATTGTAGTAAATGTTCTCAACTCCAAAGAGGGCGGTGCGTTGTATCAAACATTCTCTGACATGACATCGTAATTAATGTTGAGCACACGTTCTTAGTCTATAAAAGAACTATGTTACTCATTTTTTATTGTTGTTGAAGATTTTGGAAACTCTTGGAGAGTAAATAAAATACAATTTCTGTTGGGTTGTCTCATCTCTTGCCTTGTAAGTCTATGAGTTATGTGTTGAATGTATTTTTGCCTTAAGTTTTATCAGTTTCATGTTGATTACAAATGAGAAATGCTTCTTGCATGTATTCTATTAACTGTCTCCATGGTTGTATGTGTTCTTCTTTTGAATCTAATGACTAAGGGTTATTTAAGATTCTAGAATATAGGTTTTCTATATTGCATGCTTAATCTTTCACTTCTATTCAAGGGATAGATTAAATGTTCTGGGTTAAGTATGGGGAGAATGTATTGCAGCAGGGATATATGTAAGTAGAGTTAATAGGATACTCTGTTTTGGGAGGTATCTGTAAGGTAGATACTAATTACCCCCTTGAAATCTGATTGTTAGTTTAGTTTATGCAAGTCATTCACACACATATGTCAATGCGACTCCATGCCCTAAGATAAGCATTGGTTAGATCTGGTATTGAGTTTATGATTTAAAACCCAAGTCTTGTAGCCAAACATAAAACAAAAATTGAACAACATTTATAAACATTTAGGATTTTAGAAGTAGTTTAGGTTCAAAATCCTTTGGTGCACAATTGGAGTAGGGTCCAAAGCTAGCCCCTTTGTATTTATCTTACAGTTTTGGCCTTCATAAAAAAGGATTCATCTGCTTTGTGTCAATATCTAATTATAGTCAAGGATTTATCTCATAGGTATTGAATACGGAATACCCCCTAGGTTTGGCAGGGCCTGAAGAAGGAGAGGAGACATTTAGAGTGTGTCTCCTATACTGTTGGCCTCTAACATGAGAACCCTATTGATAAGAGATGGCTACATTGTAGGGGAACTTAGGAACTATTAGTTGGAAAAAACTCAACAAGGTTTATGTATGAAATGAAGACAAACACTAAACCAACAGATCAAATGGTCTGTTGTAGGAGTATATTTCATTTTCTGACTCAGTTGTGGATAAGGCACTAATCAAAATAATTCATAAACTATGAAAAATGATGCAGAATCACATGTCAAATCAAAAGCCAAAATTCTACTTTACTACATTTTTTTTATGTTTTATGCACAAATCAACTTTAGCAAGGAAATATTAAGCATTTAGTTGAATGATAAATCACTGAGTACATGTAAAACTTATCAGTATGACAAAATTAAAATATGAAATAATTAAAAATATGTTAATGTATTCAATTTGATTTGCAATTTCAAGGAATACAATATAAAATATCATCAACAATAGTTTTGGAATATGATTCATGAAATGCAGTATAAATACCTAAAAACTGCTAATTCACTTCCATTTCCCAAATCAAGTCAGAGTCCTCAAATTGACATTCAAATAAAGAAAAAGAGTCATCTTGATTTAGAGTTTAGTCTTCATTTTCTTCAACTTGATTCTAAGTCACAAAGTCAAATTCATCAGTCATTATGTCACTGTCATTTGTCCGACCACCACCAGTGTTTGAACTTGCAGTGTTGCACAACCCTCTTCTTTCACATATGGACTTCCAAATTGTAAGTGCCCTTTCATAATGAAATTTTTTGACATTATATGCACTTCCTAACACCCTCAAGTAATTTTCCAAATTCTTGTCTAGTTTGTTTCTTATCTTTGATTTCAAAAACCCCAATGCACTAAAAAGTCTCTCATCTTCCGCCGAACCTAATATCATTGTTTGACATAAATCAACAAGTTTGAAATATTCTGATATCGAATCACACAATATTTCACTCTGACCCAAGTTTTTCCAAGCCTTTGTTATTGATCCCACTTCAAAGGGATTCTCCATGGCATTAAAATGGTCTATCATACTTCTTGCAAACCGACTACATTGTCCTCTAAGATTATTTCCATCTATAATTCCTTCTATTGTCTATCCATTGCATTATGCACTTTTTGAAAAGTATGCGGTCAAGGTAGTTACTTTTTAATGAAAAAAGCTTGGTCTATCTCAGTGGCCTTGAACCCAAAATTGAGGATACACAATAGACATGCATCAAGTATTTCTTCTCGTTGGAATCAATTATAAATGTCTGCTGAAAGATTGCTTACAATTTCCTTAAAATTATTACTAACAGATTCAACAATGCCATCAAAATTTTTCTTTCTAACAGGTACTTCCATGATAGAGCACCTGACCATCTTACAATGGTGCATTGATATCTCAAATCCATGTACAAAGGCACATAACTTCCTGCTTGCATTAAACTATAAATAATTTTTAGGATGATTCAAATCTGTAATTATCTGCCACCTAAAAAAATTCAGGCTTTGAGAAGTTAGATCTAGATATAGATTATCGAGGGCCATGCATGGCATTCTACGTAGTTTGGTATACACATAGATATACATAGTTCTATCTTGGGCTTTCTTCACAAGATTGTTCATTTCATCCAGCATGGGGAGAAGACTAGCTAAAGTTAAGAGTGTCTCTATATTGCTTAACCTATGTAAGAAGTTAGGAGCTTTTTCTACTGTGTTGCGATGCTTGTACATTATTCCAATAAAGGATGGATATTCTAAAAGAACTCATTGTGTTGGTCCATGCAAGGAGATCCATCTGGTATCAACATCCTATAGAAGCTTGTTTCCTGTTGTTATTCCATCAACAAAATTTTGAAATTTCACAAAACATTTGGGACTTTTGCAGAAGTATCTGTGGAGCTTGCAAACTAGATTTTCAACTTTTGATACTGTAGGAAACTTGCTTACAATTTTAAATGCTAAATTCATTCTATGGGCCATGCAGTGAATGGAAAGCATGTATGGTGCACAAGTAGTTTGTAATTTTGTGCAAAGACCAGTCCTATGAACTTGCATTACTATAGCTCCATCAGCTCCTACACACACCAACTTTTTGGCAATTATCAAGTCATCCATTCTTGCAATTACATTCAAAGACTTCTTAACTAGTTCAAACAGATTTTGTGATGTTGAATTGTCCTTCATTTTATGAACACAGAGAAGATGAGCTCGGCAGATATGTTCTTTTACAGTATACACATGCATACAGACCCAAGAAGTATTATCTACCGCAATAACTTCATCTAAAGATAATGCAATGAAGTTTGACTCTTTTACATTCTCCTTTAAATCTTGCTTTTCCACCACAGTGAGATAGTTTGCCCATTCCCATCTAGCGTTTATCAACCAATGTGTGCTAGGATAGTGAGGAACACTAAAAAAAGATAATGAATTACTATACTCTAGGTAGTCTATCATAGGATGCCTTCTAGACAAAATATGAAAAACAACACTCATGTAAATAGTTTTTTCCAGTTGTGCTCCTTCTATTGCTTTCCCAAATTGAGCCTTGATTATACCTCTACTTGCAGCAAGCTTCGTCATTCTTTTCTTATGCTCATCATATTCTGTGGCATACTTCACATGAAGATATTATTCCTTTGATTTCCATCTTACTACTGATATTTCCTTTCCGTCTATAATTTATTATTCATAAACTTTACCTATATGATTTTCTATAGTGTTAAGCTTTAGGTGCAATTTTTGTCTCTTTTACATTTCCAACTACAAATCATACACTTGTATTCTATTGGTTGTTCATGTTTGTTTTCTTTCTCCACTAATTCAATGAATGGGTACTTTAACACCTAATCAAGCTAAAAATTCCTTGACATTTCCTAGTCATGCCCCAGTTTTGAATCTTTTGATGTGCCTTTTCTTTTCTTCTTGCCAACATCATCTACAATGCTAGCATTTTCTTTTTCATACAAGTCAATTATCTACATCTGGCTAACTGAGGTATCCCTTGGAACATCTTCTGCAGTATTTCCATCCTCATTCTGGCTAACCAGGGTTTCCCTTGGAACATATTCTGCAGTATTACCATCCTCATTCTGGCTAACCAGGGTATCTCTTGGAACATCTTCTGCAGATATGCCATCCTCATTCTAGCTAACCACGGTATCCCTTGGAACATCTTCTACGGTATTGCCATCCTCATTCTAGCTAACTAGGGTATCCCTTGGAACATCTTCTATGGTATTGCCATCTTCATTTGACTCAATGGCAATCCCACCTTCTGGTGGTGGTGAGGTATTGTAAATAGCTTCTTCATTAATATTTGGTGGAAGAGTTGATGATGTAGCTCCATCTTGATTTGATGGATCAGAAACATTGCCAGTTCCAAAGTAAGACTGTATACTAACTCTACGTTTTCAGCGTTTTGATGGCCTCCTAGTCCCGTCACCACCTTGAGGAGTCTTACCCTTGTCACACTTGCAGCTTGACATCTTGATCTATCACTTTGAATAAAAGCTAGAAAAAAATGTCTTCTTGTTTAAGGACATACTCATAGAATCTAGATCCCATTCCCTACTAAATATCTTCTTTAAGGTTGAATAGAGAATGGACAAGAGATAAAGAAATCTTATAACACTAATACTATGAAGAAATGATTACTCACCTTTAAGTTTAGGTTTTCATTGACTTGCTATTTGTTAAAGTAGGAATGCTTGTGTTGTAAGTTTGTAACTGTGCCTACGATCAACTTCAAGGTTCTAACTCTAACTTCCAAAATCTAAATCGAGAGCTCACAAGATTAGAATTGAAGAAAATGTGTAAATAAATAAGAATTTCGATTGTATTTATATCAATCCATATTTGGTGAATTCTGCAAGAATTCTATATGGTATCTTAAAATTTTTGGTGAATCCCGCATGATTATATAAGGAATATGTTTAAGTGTTGGCGAAATAAACCTTAATGGACTACATATATTGTAATTTACAAGGTGAATATGGCCCTACGATTAGCACGGAGGTGTCATGAAAATTGGTGAAATAGCCCCTCATAATCAACTACTTGTAAATTTTAATTGGCGAAATGGGTCCGCATGCGCAATGACCATTTAATGGGGTTGGCGAAATTGGTCCTCACGTACAGCAACCATTTAATAGATTTGGTGAAACGTGTCCCAATACATAATGTTGTTTTAATAGTATTGGCAAATATATAGGTGATTTAGTACTTGCTTCCGAGATTTCAGGTGAAAATATTAGTCGGCCCATTTGAAACGTGTAGTTTGTTATGGAGAAAATCTTACTTCATTGATTCTCATAAAATAAATCGATGGTGAATGGATATGGATTCAACTAATAATACGTAAAATCTAGGTGATTTGACCACCTTGTTGGATGTGATTTATTCACCAATTCTGACTTGGCTGAACTACAATATTTGCCAATTGGCAAATATTTGCCACTAAAAAATTCTCTGCCCAAGAAAGCCGCAACAAGAGAGTAGGATATTAAGTTTTGCATCAATCTTTGTAGACAATATTGAGTATTCTAAAATTTGAGTTGAAAATATGATCGATGGGATTTATTGTGTTCTGTTTCTTTTCCCGTTGACAATCAGCTTAAATGATTTCAAGAAAATACCACGCTTTGCATCTCAGCATCTCCAAGGACATTTCTTAAAAAACTAACTCAGACAGTAGTGAAAATTAGCATTTTAATCAGCAGATAGATAGTGAATTAACTCATTGAGTTCTTTTGGTTATGTTATGGCTTGATGGTAAGGCACCATCTATGATATGGTGTGCATCCTGAATGCTGGATGGATGCTGCCCTATTTCATACATTTGATTGGCAACTGATTTATCACTAGTAACTAGTTATCACATTTTCTTTACATTTCTTGAAGATGTATGGTAATTGTACCATTCAACCTATTCATGCAACATTTTGTAAGTGTTTAACATACTTTCTTTCTATTTTGTTGGTGATTAATTTATCCCATGAACATCATTAGTTATTGTATTTTGTTAATTAATTAAAAAGGCAAAAGTACTAATTAGAAATGTCTAAAAGAAACTAGTAAGGGTATGTTTCTAAAAAGAATAGATAAAGTTTAGCTAGTTTCTAGAGGAGTTAGGTTAAGGATTGGAAGCTTCTAGAAAGGTAAAAATATTAAATGAAAACCTCTATAAATGGAGGCATCATGTAATGGTTTATTCATCAAGAAATAGAAATTGCTTTGATCACCAAATAATGGTTTATTGAATGTTGTAGCATTCTGGGTGTTTGTATTTGTTTCATCAAGCTATAAATGGAGATTGAGTGTTGTAGTACTTTGGTTCTATATTTGTGTTTGTGTATTTTCATATGTGTGTTTCTGAATATATTTATATCTTGTGGATTTAATATCCACCACCTTCATAGTGGTATTAGAACTAGGGCATGTGAAGATCATCAAGGTTGTGCAGTGTTTGTAGGTTATCAAAGATGAAGATCAAAAGTGAGCAAGTCCATCTAAAGATCCAAAGTGAGCAGATTTGTCTAAAAATCAAGTGTTTGTAGATTTGTTGTGAGCTAACAAATTTAGAAGGCCATGTGAAGAATGTCATTGTATCATTTGCAATCGCTTGTAGATAAAGGGTTTACAAATTGTCTGAAAACATCAAAGGATCATATGAAATAATCACCCTAGAAATCTTAGGAGATCGCTGAGTTTTATAGGTCATTGTTCTGGCTACTAATGAAGGAGAATATAAGTGATTGGATTCACTGTATTGCTAAAGACCACCAAGGAATTTTCTAATTGCTAACATATGAGGGCCTTGAAGCTGCTAAAATTAGCCAGATAAAGAGGAGAATAAATCACTAGAAAAGAGACAAAAGAAAAGCCGTTGAAGTTTGAAAAATTTATTGTTCCAGAAAATGAATTGCAGATCTAGATACCAAGGCACTACATTTTTGGAGGTTAAGACAAATTTTTTTTAAATCATTGTAATGGAGGAGTCACTGTTAAAAACAATTGCAGCAAGAGATCGCAACCAAATGGATGAACTAGGGTTTGTTACCTGAGTCTATGATCGAACGAATTGCTAACTATGGATCATTGTCAACACAAAGAAGGTGATTGGATGACAGTCAAAAAGATATAGGATCTAAAGATCGTGGGCTTGTAGAAGTCAAAGCAATAGTTAGTTTCAAAGAAATTGAAGAAGGTAGACCATAGAAAAGAGGTCACAAATTTAGAAAATGAGATCATTGCATTTATAATCCTGTCAATATGAGGACTAAAAGAAGACACATCTAAAGAAAAGAGGCTAAAGATAATTAAAAAGTCATATCACTACAGAAGTCAACAAGAATTAAAAAGAAGGAAGGATTTGTAGACTATAGAAGAATAGAAGGCGTATGAAGCCACTAAAAAACGATAGCAATGTCGTTGTAGCAACAGCCTAGTGCAGTAGCACGATGAAGAATATGTCAGCAATGGAGAATTATTTTCAAAATAAAGTTGTTTGCAGATCAATTGGAAAAGACATTATGGAAATAGAGTTTGTGAATGTTGAAGCATTTATTGGTCAAAATTAAGGGGGAGTGTTGGTGATTAATTTCTCCTGAGAACATCATTACTTATTGTACTTTGTTAATTAATTAAAAATTTGTAATTAGAAATGTCTAAAAGAAACTAGTAAGGGTAAGTTTCTAAAAAGAATAGATAAAGTTTAGTAAGTTTCTAGAGGAGTTAGGTTTAGGATTGGAAGCTTCTAGAAAGGTAAAAATATTAAATGAAAACCTCTATAAATAGAGGCATCATGTAATGATTTATCCATCAAGCAATAACAATTTTGTTGATCACCAACTAATGGTTTATTGAATCTTGTAGCATTATGGGCATTTGTATGTGTTTCATCAAGTTATAAATGTAAGGAAGTTAAAGTAGTGGAAACAACTTCCTACGGCAATCTTGAGGAGAAACATTATGCAAAATTTTTAAAAACTAATCTAACAATTACAGAAAATCTAGAAGCACATTCAAAACATGAAATAATCAAAGAGACACAAAACACTAGATATACATGGGAAAAACCCTTTTGGGTGAAAAACCCCACACTCCAAAAGTCTGCTCAATGTATTCCAAATCCAACAACAAGATTACATACACTTGTAGAGCAAGTTTATTACAGGAGTATCACTAGTAATCAACTCTGGAAGATTTTTGGTAGCATTCCAGTAGCATAATAGTACCTACAAACTCACACATACAAACTACTCCTCAAGCCTTCAATTTATAGACTTCTGGCTATACAAGAAACCATATGTGGTTTTACAAAACCATGTGTGAAGCTTCTTAGCCAAGATTCCAATCTAAAAATAAACTCTCACGTCCAAAATGAAATCCCCTATTTTTGACCCTTACAGATGTCACAGAATCTATCATAATATGCCTAAAAAATAGGATTTCCATAATATACCACTATGTGGGCATATTTTGACACCTAATAAACCAAATTTCAAAGCACTGACAATTTGTAATAGCTATAGGAAAATATTAAATGAAAATAACTATTACGGGAAATATGCAAGGTTGAGACACCTCATTTCCCAACATTCTCCCACTTGTCGAATACCTTGCAAGAGCCAGGGGAAACATACCATCATAGATCAACTGCTAGGGGCCAAAAGGCCCATAGACTTAGAACACCACTTGAATTTTATTGTGTTCACGGGATTAGTTAATGCATTTGCAACATTCACCACAGTCTCTACCTTTTCTAGCTTCACCCTGCCATCCTTGACCATATCTCTCATGAAGTGATACTGAACATCAATGTGTTTGGTCCTGGCATGAAAAGTTAGGTTCTTCGCAAGGCAGATTGCACTCTGACTGTCACAATAAACTAATTGCACCCTATTTCAATCCAATATCTGAACACAAATGCTTCAGCCAAATGGCTTCTTTACAGGCATGAGTAAACGCTTTAGCCAAATGCTCATCCAAATGGATGATAGACCACAGCCTATCACTTGCTCATCTAACTGATTGCGCCACAATTAAGAGTAAACACATATGCATTGGTGGATCTTCTTCTATCGACATCACCAGCCCAGTCTGAATCCACAAAACCATGAATACTCAAGGAATGCTAATCTCTTGTACCATGAAAACAAATAGAGTACTGTGTTGTACCCTGTAAATATCTGAAGACCCTCTTAACTGCATCCCAATGCACTCTTCCAGGATTAGACATATAATGAGAAAGAACTCCCACTGGTTGGGCAATGCTTGGTCTTGTACAAACCATAGCATACATTACACTTCCAATTGCACTCTGTAAGGCACTTTGCTCATGTTTCCCATCTCAAATGGGGATGTAGGACATTGTAAAATAGAAATCTTTGTTCCCAATGTAACAGGAACACAAAGTGGTTTACAATCCTGCATTTTAAACCTTTGTAAAACTAAACAAACATGTTAATTCTGCATGTTTCCCATCTCCATCCCAAGTATGTGTTTTGCTGCACCAAGATCTTTCATTTCAAATTTTACAGAGAGCTCAAATTTCAATTCTGCAATCAAACCTTTGCCTTTCCCAATAAACATGTCATCAACATATAAAGCAATTACCAGGAAATAATCACCATCATATTTAAAATATACACAATGATTAGATTTAGACAACACAAATCCCAAACTTAACACATAAGTATCAAACTTCTAGTACCACATCTTAGGACTTTGTTTAAGGCCATACTGAGATTTCTTTAATTTACAAACTAACTTATTTTTACCTTTCACCGCGTAGTGCTCTAGCTGTGTCATATAAATTTCTTCCTCCAAATCACCATGAAGGAAAGTAGTTTTCACATACATTTTTTCAACCTCTAGGTCATAAGCTACTGTAATAGATAATAAAAATTGAATGGATGTCATTTTAGAAACAGGAGAAAATATCTCACCATAATCAATACCCTTAACCTGAGAGTATCCCTTCATAACCAACCATGCCTTATACTTTTCAACATTTCCATCTGAACCAATCTTTTTCTTAAACACCTATTTACATCCAACAGGTTTCCATCCTTCAGGCAAAGGTACAAGGTCCCATGTATCATTTCTTTCAAGGGATACCATCTCTTCATCCATGGCTATTTTCCAAGACTCTACATCATTCATACCCAAAGCCTCTTGCACATATCTCAGTTCATCAATGTTAGTACTCAAAGCAAATATACACTTCCAATCATCAGATGAATACCCATACCTTTTAGGTGGTTACCTATGCCTTGTAGACCTTTGAACAAGCTGAGGTGGAGGTTCTTTCAATTCTTCCTTCTCTTCTCCCTCTTCTAAAGATTCAAAGCTTGATGAGCTCTCCTCAACTTCTTGTCTATGTTGGGGCCTTGATTCAACTTTCTCAAGCATAGAAGGAAGTTGAATCACATCATTTTTATGTTCAATTTCTTTATGTTGTTCTGGCTGAAAAGTAATAGGACAAGATTTAGTCTCTCTAAAAATAACACTTTTGGAATAAATTACCTTATGTACAACAAGGTCCCAAAGCTTGTATCCTTTCACACCATAGCTATAGCTGATGAAGATACATTTGATAGCCTTAGAGTCCAACTTTGTTCTATTCTCCTTAGGCACATGTCCATATGCCTCACAACCAAAAAATCTTAGATGTCTAAGTAAAGGATTTTTCTATGACCATGCCTCCATTGGAATTTTATCAACAAGCACTGATGTAGGAGGTCTATTGATCAAATAATAAGCAGTGCCTATAGCTTCAGCCCAAAACTTTTGTTCTAGACCAGCTCCACTAAACATGATCCTAGCCTTCTCCATCAATGTTCCATTCATTCTTTCTACAGGTCCATTCTACTGAGGAGAATATGGAGTTGTCTTTTGTCTTTTAATCCCGCAATCTGTATAGAATCTATCAAAATCTACAGAACAATACTCACCACCATTATCAGTTCTCAAACATTTAATTTTCTTTCCAATCCAAGTTTCTACCATAGCCCTGAACTCCTTAAAATGACTGAAAACTTTAGATTTACTCTTTAAAAAATATACCCATGTTCTCCTACTAAAATCATCAATGAAAGTAACATAGTAAATTGATTTACCAATAGAAGCAACATCAATAGGACCAAATACATTTGACTGGACTAGATCCAAAATACATGAAGACATATGAGAAGACGAGTAAAACTAAACATGGTTCTATTTCCCATAAATACAATGTTAACAGAAATCAAACTCTAGATTGCAATCATTCAAACCTTCAATAAGGTTCTTATTTTTTAGGGCTTTCAAATTCTTCTCTCCAATGTGGCCAAGTCTCTAGTGCCATAACATGGTCTTCTCTGTAGGCAACTTTGATTCAATAGATAGAGCACCCTTGGGTACCCAGAAGCCATAACCATCCGCAGAAGGGGAAACCATCTATTTTTTCAGTGAAGTAGTTTCTAGCTTAATTTTATGAAAAGTGCTATTGCACTCAACCATGCATGCATCAAATTGGTAACATATACCTAATCCGCTTCCTCTTACTATCACCATATCACCTCTCACTATTTTCACACCTACTTCAAAAAACTGTACATGCACACCCTCATCTATTAGCTTGCTAACATATAATAAATTTCTTTCTAGTCCTGGCATATGCAAGACACCATCAAATCATCTAACTCTACCATTAGAAAATTTCACATAAATACTACCATGGCCAATAATGTCAAGGAAATAATTATCACCCAAATACACCTTACGACCATCAAAATTTGCATACTTACTAAACCAATTTCTATTCAGAGCCATGTGGAAAGATGCACCTGAGTCGATCAACCATGCATTATCACTTGCATGAGTGGCCAAGGCTGCAATGAAGGCATCTCCATCTTCTTTCTCGGAATCAGAATCAGAATCTTGCTTCTTCTTCTTCTTTACATTCCTTTCAGAAGTGTCTATATTTGCCATAGTTCCAGCATATTGCCTTGGACTTATCAAGAGATTTTGATCTCCCCTTATTTTTGGACTTGGAACGGCCATGCTGCTTCTCATCTTTGCCTTGTTCTTTTTTACTTCCTCAAACACTCAAAGCCTCTTTGGCATTCAGAGAGACCTTCCTTCTCATCTCTTCAGAGAGTAGAGAACTAATAACATCCTCCATCATCAAGATGACTGCGATGCTCCTAATAGCCATGACTAGGCTGTCCCATGAGTCTAGTAGTGAACACAACAAAATTTGGCACCTTTCTTCTTCATCCATTTTCACCCCAACTGAGGTCAACTGAGTCACCAACATATTGAAAGTTTCCAGATGCTCAGAAATCCGTCCACTTTCTTCCATTCTCAAGGAATATAACTTCTTCCTCAAGAAAATGTTATATACTAGAGATTTAGCTTGATATATCTGACCCAACTTCTTCCAAAGCTTCTTCGAAGTGGGTTCTTCATGGACATTTATCAGAATCGAATCTACAAGGCACAATCTTATGAGACCTTTAGCTTTTCTATCCATTACATCATATTTTGTAGCAAAATCTGGATCCATCATATTTTGTGTCTTGTGGATTTAATATTCACCACCTTCATATTTATATAATTCATCAGTCCTTAATTCTTGCAATTTGTAGTCAACATATTCTTTTTGAACCTATGTCTATAATTTAATAGTTTAGCAATTTTTTAATTATCTAAAAATAAATCTACTAGTTGTAGCTAGTTTATGATATTGGGTATGACTACCTTAGCTAGATATGTCTATTAGATTGAAATGCCCATGTCAACAAGAGCACACAATCTAGTCCTGTAATTTGAGCATAGATCAGGTTGCTTTTAACTTTTAGCACTTTTCTTAACTTTCAGCATCATCTTGAGTTTGTAAGATGGATTTTCAAGCCCAAGTTTTCATGTCAGTCTCATAAAAATAAGCTTTTATTGCCTTGTTTATCAAGGATGTATATTATTATGTTTTTGTGGAATTAACAACATCAAGATCCCAGCTACGAGATGACTTTTTGTTAAATTGTTCAATGAGAGACTAGGCCATGATTTAAAGAGATGCTAATAGGGTAAAAGCACAAACCTGTGTCACACTTTATAAAGGAATTAGCCAACATAAAAAAAACATCTCAACTTCGACCACATAAAAGTGGTCTTTATGTTTTGAATTTCGAAATGATGTAAACTAAGAAAATGTAGATCTCTTGTTGAAGTTTATTAGTCTAATTTTTTAGATTTTTTTAAAAATTGTTTTGATTTCTTTTTTATCAATTTAAGAGCAGATTTTGAAATGCTAAAAATTTGAAGAAAAAGTGACGTTAAGTTGATGTCAATAAACAAATAGAAAAAAATGCATTTTCCCCTGATTTTTTTCTCCAAATAGGTGACTTCATTATCTAGGGCATGGAAAAAAAAAGAATTTTTGATCTATACTTTTCTTATAATAACGTTTTAAAGTCAAACTTACCCGATTTTGATAGTTTTTAGTTAATGTCAACTATTGTTTAATTTTTTTTCATTTTCAAAAAACAAATTATACCCTTTTTAAGAGGATTGTCTCCTCTAGGGCATCATATATTTTCCAAATTTTAAAATGATGTTTTACTATTTTTTTTAGTTTCAAATTAGCCTCTTTTTGAACTTGAACAACCTGCTTGCATTATTTTCAAATATTTATATCCTAAAATTACTCAAAATATAAAAAAAAATATATATTTTCTCATTCAGCACTCCGAGCTCTACAAAAGGGTATTTTTCTTCTTTTTTTAAAATTAATTTTGATTGTAAAAATATTGAGCAGAAGTTGGAAGTTTGAGAAAGTATGAGAAAATGGTGACTTTACTGTCTAATAGGATGCCACATAGACAGATTCAATCGAATGAGATTCTATCTAATGGGATTCAGCTGAATCCCATTTGGTCGAATCTACTCGTTTGTTTTTTTTTTTTTTTAAATTGTGGCTTTTTTATTGTTTTTTAATTATTGAATTATAATAAAATAAAATAAAAAAGGATTTCGAAAGGAAGAGTCATCTTGAAAAACACAATGATGTGAAAGTGTTTGTTTAATGCCTTTTTTTTTGGTTTTTTTTGGTTTTTTTTATTTTTTTAGCTTTTTTAAATGAATAAATTATAAAAATTTGGAGAAAAAAGAACCACTGATTTGAACAAGGGCAAAGTCATATTCAAAAACACAATGATCTGAAAGTATTTTTTTAATGACTTTTTTGGCTTTTTTAACTTTTTGGGGGTTTTTTAAAATTATTAAATTATAGAAATTTGGAGAAAAAAGAACCACTGATTTCAATAGGGGCAGAGTTGTATTCTCAGGTACCATGCTCTAAAACATGTAATTTGTTAAAACCATTGATTTACTGAATCTAGACCTAGATTTTAAAAAAATAGAGGTTAAAGTGTTTGTACATGTGTTATTTTTGCATGCAGGTGAATTCAAATTTGATCAATTTGTGATGGGCAATAAAAATACAAGAAAAATGTTGTATGATTGAAGAAGAGATACTACAAATGTCGATGAAGGAATAGCTACTCAAGAACAACCCATGGAAATTGTTAATGACCAAGGAGTACAGGTACCAGAACAAATTGAAGGTGGTGATAGAAATTTTTTCGTTGGTATGGAAAATCTGATGGAGATGGATGAGGATTCTCTTTTCAAAAATATTTCATCTGAAGAAATGGTACCTAAAAGCATAGTAAAATTACACTAAAAAAATATGGGATGAATTTTTTGAAAATAAGTCTATAATTGGAAGAGCACAATTATTTGTAAAGTTATTTAGGAAGAAAGAGATGACCCCTGTTTTGGATTTGTTAGGGGTTGATAATAAGAAAAATTCATCAGGTTCATTAAAGCAAACAATAGTTGAAAACCTACAAGAAGCATTGAATTCTATTGAAAGCAAAAGTCGAGCTATTGATTTAAGTGCTACACGTAGAGCATTAATGACTATAATTTCTAGTAAGCAATTATCACATAGAAGACAAGTTCAAGCAATTTCCCAATTACTCAATGTTTCTCAGAGAACTGTTGAAAGATATATTGCATGGAGAAATAGATTGGATGGAAATGTTGAGAAAAAATGGGTAAATATTTGCAGGGTTCCCCGATAAAATAGAATCTCATAGGATGTAAAGGAACAGGGGCTTGAATATTGGACTAGCCACTCTTGTGTTTCTTCCAATAGAAGGGACACCATACAGATAAAAGGTGAAGATGGTACAAAAATTTTACATCCAAAACTTTTTATAGATACAACACAAAGTGAACTTTTTGAAGCATTCAAGCAAGAATTTTCAGATGTGAAGATTTGTCAAAGGATGTTTGAGAGTCTACGACCAAGTTTTGTACGTATAAATAAGGTAAGTGAGACTTGTTGTCGAAATCATGTTGAATTTTATCTACACCTACAGTTATATAAAAAAGCTATGGTAGTAATTAATCCAAATATAGTCATCCCTGGAAGTACAACATAATTTGTGAAAATTCTTCTATGTGAAAAATTAGAAGATTCAAATGAATTCAAAGTGCAGTGTACAAAAAAATATGTAATGATTGTGGAAATTTGAAGAATCTTGTACATGTTGACAATATTGATCATTCGATGCAAGTTATGTGGAAGAAATTTGAATATGAGAAGTACTCAACAAAGTCAGGATTTGAGAGCAAAAAAATTGTTCTCAAAGAGAGTGAATTGTCAAGCAATGAGTTTATAAAAAAAATTTGTAATATCATATATCCACATATTGAACATTGTCATGGTCCTAGATGGCAAGCTAAGCAATTTCATGACTCAAAGAATTGCTTTCCACCAGGTTGTATTATGTCTATTGTTGATTTCTCTGAGAACTATACATTTAGTCCTCAAAGTGAGATTCAAAGTCAATATTATCATTCAGAGCAAGTTGCAATATTTGTATAAGTTTGTTATAGGCATGCTAAAGAACATGTGGATGGTGTACAAAGTAGCAAAGATGAATGAATTATCATCAAAGAGGTTCACTTTTATATCACTGATGATACAGGTCATGATAGAAGCTATGTAGCCCATTGTTTTGTAATATTTTTTGAAGACCTCAGACAATGTCAAATAGATGCTTCACAACATTGGATATGGTCTAATGGATGTGCTGGTAAGTGTTGATTTAATTATTTTTTAAAATTATATTATATTTATTTGTGTAATTAACTTGTAGACTTCAATTGTTCAGTTACTTAAATATGTTGTACTATGATGTATATAGTTTTTTTTTTTAATTTTGGTTTTAAATTTGAAATTGTTTGTAACTTCACAGGACAATTTAAGTCTGCAAAAGATTTTAATTGGTTAAGCCAACAACATATTAAACAGAACATTCAATTTTTGTGGAATTTCTATGAGAGTGGACATGGAAAAGGAGAGCATGATGGAGCTAGCGCATGTGTGAAGCATGCACTTCGACAACATGAACTTGCAGGTAATACAATATGGAATACAAATTTAAATTCTTAAATATATTTTAAATAAATTTAAACCTGTTAGGAAAAAAGTGTAGATCTCAATATATTGCATGTGTTGAGAAGTGGAAACTTAAGCCATTATGCAATTTAATGGTTTTGATATATATCCAATGTTGCAGATTTTCAATATTTCTCCTGTTGGATTTTAAAAAAATCTAATTATGTTTTCTGAGATTGTCTTTTTCTTTCAACTAGAAAACTAAGCTTAACCTGACATTTCAACAACATGAACTTGTAGGTAATGCCATAAGGAATGCAAATGAAATTGTTGAATGGTGTAAAAGTCATTTTGCCATCCATGACTCAATATACAACACACGCTATTTTTGGAAAGTTAAAGGTACATAAATATTTTGTTTTAAATTTCAATGTGTGTACATGAATTGAATTTTCAATTTTATACACTTTTTAATTGGATGATTGAAATTTAAACAGATATTGATCGATCAACTTTTACTAATTGTTAAACAATTAGTGGTATTAGAAGTTTACATCAAATCATGACAATAGGACATAGCAGGCCTCCTGTAATTCAAGTGAGAGAAAAATCATGTTTTTGTGCTGATTACATTGAGAATAATGTGAATACTCTACAATGTGAGAATATTAGAGATGGGTATGTTTCAGAATGGGAAATAAAACAATTAGTGGCCACGTCGGACCCTTTTGAAGATAATGACATTGTAGATGTCTATAATCCTTTGTATTTAGCTAATTACGAACGTGTATTAGATTTAGTTGTTACAGGTAAATTTTTTAAATTTTTAAATTGAATTTTAACTTGTACATTTGATTTATAATTTTTTAAATTTTTAAATTGAATTTTAACTTGTACTGCATGGTGTGTACATGAGATATTTTTGTTGTTCTTGTAGATCCTAACAATACAGAAGGTGTAGATTACTATCTACTAAGATGTACGCAACCAAAATGCAAATTGTCAGAATCAATGACAGAGGGTGATGGACAAGAGTATCCAATTGGATTAGTGGTTGTTGAAGGAACATACTATCAACAAACAAAGATAGATACAAATGGTATTATATTTATTGATTATATGCCAAGTCAAAAGGTTCTGCATTATAGTCACTTAGTTATAGCAACACGAATAAATCTTGAAACTTTACCAAAAAGAGGACGAGCCAAACAAAGGTGGAGGTTGCCTATTGAAGATCATGAAAAGATTTTAGAGATAATAAAAGATAGAGAGGATCCAGATTATATGTACCAAGAACTTTAAGCTATTTTTGTACATGTATATATTTTCTATGACAATTTATTTTATGTTGAATTCAAATAATTTCATTCAATGTGTGATACATTAATTTTTTGTTAATCATCAAAATAGATAGGTCATCAATTAATTGCAGCTCATATGTTTCTTTTTCCTACATTTTGGTGTTCAGATCTTACCTAATATTCAGTTCATCCTAAGATATTGTGATTCGATGAAATTATCTAGGCTATCCTCTATGGCTTGTAAATTCTAGATGTCATGGATGTCCTGATAAAGTTATTGGCTATCTTATTTTATCTTAATGTAGCTTAATTGAATTGAGTTATTTTTGGATGTCATGATAAAGTTTAGTTTTTAAGGCCTAATAAACTATTTTATAGGTTCAAAAATTCTAGACATGATTGAGTATGATGCATGTGTGTAGTCATTTATGTGTTCACCAAGTTATTTGTTAAATCAACATGTTGGTGATCTGAGTTATTTTGTAATGACTCTATGGTATAAGCTTAGTTCTTGAGGGTAGGGAATGCCAATCTCAAGACCAATTTAGTTAAATAACTTGTATAATTAGCCAAAGGATAGTTCAATCTTCAAACTTGTATAATTTAGCATCTTACTAAAATTCTCTTTCATTTTAATCCAAGTATAATTTCACTTTTACTTCACAAATCTAATCAAGTAGAAATAAATCTTAGTTAATAATATTTAAGTAATAATTTTTGAGTGATACAAAATTAATTTTTTTTTTAATTCATGCATTTTACTTAGAAAACATCTATTAATGAAATATTAGCTTTTCTAATTTATTTATTATTTAATTCATACATAACTCAAGCAAGGAAATCATCTAACCTTTAATTTTAGTCTTTAATAGCTTAATGTTAATGATATGTATATATATTGCTATACTTAGATATTTCTTTTATCTAAATATCCAAATTCAATGTAATTGTGTCTATACAAGTGAATGAAATTTTATTGAGTTTGTTATGGATGGCATGGAGTTGGCCTTTGCTTCACATTTTCTTTCTTTTGGAGTAGTACATTGCACATGATCTAATTGTTATCATGTACTTATTATCATTTTAGATATAATTTAGACATGTAAAAAATGAAAAATAGGAATTTGTAATATGGTAAATGTACTATAATAGATATTATAAATAAGTACATTACAAGGCTAAGTAAATGCATGTATACTCTAATTAGTAGCATGGGATTAAGTTCCAATTTATATCTCACTAGAAAACTAGTATACCAAACTAGTCACAACTTTCAAACAAGAGATAAACTCATCATACAAAAATATCTCATGCTCTAGAAAGTTAAAAAGTAAAAATAGACCCTAAAATTTCCATTCCCAACCCAACTATGAAAATATATACAATAAAAAATCCAAGAAAACAAGAATACTAGACATAGCTAGAAGGGAACAAATATTGTAAGGGAATGCACCAAGTGGCATAGCTGGTCAAGTATTTATGCTAGTTAAGATTTCCTCATTTAGTTATCCAAGGGATGTAGATTTACTTGAGGTGCATATATGTCCCTAGGAAATTTTGAAAAAAGTCCTATACTTAAGTGTTAAGGCTACCTAATTCCCCTTATAAACTTAGCATTTGAAGATGAAGACATAAAAATTCAAAATAACAAAAAGAAGGTTTCACATGCTTCAAAAGAAAAAGAATCTTGGTGTAGATCTTAGACTCAAAAATTCTACCAAACCTTCTTACTAACCTCAAGTAGACTTAGCAACATTGATTTTGATAACTGGTGAAAGGAAAATCTTGATTTTCTTTTCCTAATGAAACTAGTTTGACACTTTTAGGAGGTTCCTAGAAGCACCTATTTCATTCAGTCTTGCAAAAAAACATAAAACCAATTCCCAAAATCAATAGTATACATTTTATAAAATTGTAGAAACATTAAAGACTCCATTCCAAGTTATAATTTTATAATATTCTCTTTCCTAAGGTCATAGATAGAATATTAGGTTTTTGTATTAATCTCCCCACAATTTATGAATCCTATGGTTTTGGTTTCAAATTGACACATTCAAATTTAAGTCACAAAAATTGAATTATGTACATTTGAATTCATTAAATTTCAATTTTACAAGAATTTCAATTTTCCCTATATTGAATTCACTAGCTTTTCCAAGGTTTGCATTCTCTAAAGTCCTCGTTGATGCCAAGCTCTTCAACACCCAATTTGATAACCTTGTTTATAGATGCTAAACCCTTGAATCCTTCAACAAGCATTGAAAATATTCTCAATCTCTAATCTAATCCTTTGTGAGTGTTTGAATATCATAAGGAATGTGTGTTCTATTAATTTCTTATCTTTTATAAAATATCTCTTTCTAGAAAGCTCCCAAAACCATAATTTCAAGCCGTACTTAAAGATAATCAGAAATCTATTCTCATACTTAAGAATACACAATTAAAATATTATCATGGTTTGACATCCACATTTTAGGGTTTCAAAATAGATGTTTAGTGTTTCAAACAGATTTTTTAGGGTTTCAAAATTCATTTATTAGAGTTTCAAATTTATATATTAGAGTTTCAATTTGACGTTTTATGGTTTCATATTAACATTTTAGGGTTTAATCTAGATCCAAAATTTGTTTATAAAACATTAAAATATAGTGCAATTACCATATTAAACAAATTCCTATTTGTAATATCTATTATAAAACATTGGCCTCTATTATATTACAAATAAGTAAATGAATGTCTACTCTAATTTGGAAGCATATATCATCCATTTTTCATTTTTTTTTTATCATTTTAGATATTACAAATTCCTATTTTTAGTGATATTTAATCCCTATGATCAAGAATACAATGAATGTCTTACAAGGCTAGCTATGAGCCACAAACATGAACCGAATTTGCAAAAGACATGAATTGGAATCACAAAGCACATAACAATTATTGAGAAAGAGATTTGTTAACTACTTTAGAACAATAATTTTATCTTTTCCAATTATTTATTTAAATCTAATGTATTTCTTGGCATGCAAGGATTAAACAAGAATCATTTCTGATTTGCTCATGAATTAAATTCATTATTTATTCAAATCCTAATGTAGTGATGTCTAATTAGAGTAGTGATTCACTATTTGCTTCCAAATTGCACCAATTAGATCTTGTTGTAGTAGATACTATTATTCCATACTTTCATTCAAACTATTCTTTGTATTTTTAAATATAATACAATTTAAGGTGAATGTCTTGATATGAGAAAAAGTTAAGAAAAGGTTGTTTAAAGAGGACTTGTATAAAAATGGAATTTGAAATGAAAATCCTTGAGGGACTAAGTACCTATAGAATTGAATGTTACCACATTGCCAAAATGTTCAATTTGTATATAATATAAAATGTATATAATGTTCAAACCATAATATAAAATGTCAAACCATAATGTCCAATGTCAAACCATAATGTCAAATGAAAAAGTTAAATGTCAAACCATAATGTCCAATGTCAAACCATAATGTCAAACCACAAAGTCAAATGTCAAACCATAATATAAAAGTCAAACCATAATGTCAAATGTCAAACTGGATAATGTCAAACATAATAAGATCTAGATCAATCTCCCAATCCATGTGTGGATCCATGCCTCGATCTCTCTCTGGAAGTTGATCCATGACCTGATGCACCTCCTTGCACAAGAAAGTACATAATTAAAGTTAATGTACATGTGTATATATATGTAAAATCATCTTAAAGTTTTGTACTTTCAACATGCGTGAATTTATCATGTAATTTATATATATTATAAATGTACCTCAAATGTATCATGTACGGGATCCTCTGCATGCTCTAGATCTCCGAAGCGCGACAAATTATCCCCTTGTTGCTATAAATTTTCAAATACAAGATTTCAATGAATAGTGAGAGCTACTTTTAAGTCAAGTTTATTTAATATATACACATGTGAATTTGTAGAACACAAAATATAAAAAATTATTCAAGTACATGCAAATCCTAGAGCACTCTACCAATCCCACTAATCTCAGATGAATGAATGGTAACATTAGGAACACCTATATCTGAAGGTAAAGGACCAGTGCCAAAGAGAAGTGTGCTATATGTGCCATGTACATTAGGTGCAACTTGATGCTGTGTGGGGGCTGTAGGCTGATCTGGAATATTCTGGTCCTCTGAAGCTGCCTCACCCTAACCCGATTGTCTAGTATGTCATCTAATATGAGCTGATACAACATCCAAAGGAATACCATACTCATCACTGATAAATTGGTATGCTGATGGTAAATCAAGAATGGAAGCTGAAGCAACATTACGTACAATGGTGTCACTCATATGGGTCACATCTGATGAGGATGGTAGATTTGCACGAATGTAGGGATCATAATTTGTGGATGTAGCCTCAGTGGGAGGAAGGCCAATTCGTGGACGTAGTAAGTATCTCCCTACATGATCATATGACATCTGATCAACTTGAGTAGCAATGGTGGTCATCCTGTCAAAAATCCTAGATCTAGTCAGTGCGATTGATGCATCTCCTGCTACTGCTAATTCCAAATGTTTTGGAGGAACCAAAAGGTTTGGACCAACTAATGCCCTCTTATTTTTGGGTGGTGGCAAATTTGGACATCTAAATTGAGGTTTATCAGCAAACCTCCCCTTGCCCTGTCCAGCATGTGCAAGCATAGATGTGTAATCCACAGATAATCCCAAATGAAACTCATCATATAATTGTTTGCAAAAATATAGTGGCAACTCGTCATTATGAGGCCATCTATGATTGGCTACCAAAAATCTAGGATATATAAATGGACCAACTAGTAGATCTGTACACTTGGTAATAGTATAACCTCTAACTTTGTCATTCCCAGTATAAAAAGGGAACATAGTATGCACATATGTAATGAAAGTCTATCAGAAATAGTTTTGATATTCTCATTGCCAGTAACAGTCCTAGCAAGGGACCTATAAAACTCCTCAGTGCTAATATCATCATATGGATTGTATGATTTTATTGTCTCAATCATATGTCTAATCTCACACCAAATATTAACTAATCTATCTCTATTAGCCAAAATTTGGGGGTTCTGTATAGTTTGATCCAAACATTTCAAAGCATTATCTAATCTAGAAATGCTATCATTATAAAAATTATTCCTGGCCTCAGCTTCACGCTGAGACTGTGTGGAATGATGAGATCCTTGATCATCAGCCATATCTAGATAAAACTATGTAAAGAGATCTGCATTTAATTAAAACAAAAAAATTAAATATGTACAAGCATTTTTCTCTTAAGCATACAAAAATATAAAAATGCAACATGTAGATCATCTAAATATACACAAAGTTTAGATTTGAATGCAAAGGAAAAGGATTCAAAGATAAGCTTGGACAATTTACAAGATTCAACTTTTCATGAGTATATAATGGTTTTCATAAATATAATGGAAGAAATCTAATTAATGTATTATCAAATAAAGAGAATTGAAGTTACCAACAATTATGTTCATTGACATTTAATAGATTGAAATTTGGAATTATACTTACATTTCATAGATTAAAAGTGTATATTTAAAACAAACTTGACTCGCGATCATCATTAAATATTCAATACCAAATGTAGGCAATGAATTGTACTTAATGATAATTATGTTAGGTGATTTTGGCAAAGTGTTGAACCATATTGAACAGTTGCTCTTCCAAATAATGAACTTAACAATTATGTTATGGGGATTGCCTGAAGAGTTATTTTAGAAAGAAAGTACCCCAAAACAAATGAGCCAAGCTTTATAGTAAGTAGACAAGTACATTATAAACAGTTCAATTTGGTTCAACTTTGTCAAAATCACCTATTGAGAGAACAATTGAAACGTACTGCAAGGTGAGCATACAAGTAGTTTTTTAATAGAAAAACAAGTAACTCTAGATCATTAAATAAACAAGATGTACCAGATGTGATTAGTTATGACAATTCATTCAAAAACCAAACAACTAGTGCACTTCAAACTCCATAGAAACTGTAGTTCTTGATGCCTCTCATGATCAAATGATGCTCAGAAGAGGCTTCTATCATACTAGACATCATTAAAGGAACGTAACCAAAAAAAAGAATCCAAGCTTTTTGGTAGCTAAAAGATTGCATGCCTATTCAGGTTCATGGTCAAAGTCATGCACAAAAAATAAACAGAAGATGGAATACTGTGGACAATATTAAGTTTTAAGAACAAATTATTAGGTGTCAATTGGTTCCCAGGTAAAAGAAAGTTACAATTGTGAGAAGCCAAGCAAAGCATGATAAGCATGAGCTCTGCTCCTTGACAGAGGACAAAAACACTTGTGCTAGGTGTATAGCTTCTGATATTCCTTAAAAAATGCTATATTCATTGGTTGCATTGCATTAATATGTAGACAGTGAAATGTAATTGAAGATAATTATCTATAAATCCCATTTGATCACCTGATGTATTCTTCACTACCTTCTTCTGAAAGTTAAGGATAATCAACATTAATCTAAGATAAGCTACAATTGTGAAATCATTACAATGAATGCATGAGGTAAAACCCATTGGAGAGGTTTTATGAGATGACAGATGCCTCCAGTATTTTGCATATCAGTAATCTAATCTACTACTTCAAGATGGATAAAGGGGACTTAATTGCAGAGGATATTAACATGTTGAAAGAATAAAATCATCGCAACAATTACTCTTCCAGATAATGAACTTATGTTATGGAGATTGCCTGAAGAGTTATTTTAAAAAGAAAGTTCCCCAAAACAAATAAGCCAAGCTTTCTAGTAACTAAATGATTTCATGCCTTTTGAGGTTTGTGGTCAAAGTCATGCACAAAAAATAAAGAGAAGAAGAAATGCTATGGACAATGTTCAGTTTGCAGAAGAAATTATTAAGAGGTGTCAATTGGTTCCCAAGAGAAGAGTTATAATCATGAGAAGCCAAGCAAAACATGATAAGCACAAGCTCTACTCCTAATGGAGGATAAAAACACTAGTGCTAGATGCATCTTCTGATGGAGTTTCATGAAAGTATGGTGTATTTATTGGGGCACTGCATTAAAAAATAGGTAGTGAATTGTACTTAATGATAATTCATAATTATCTATAAACCTTATTTCATTTGATGGATTCTATGCTGCATCCTTCCCAAATTTTAGGACTTACTGATTAAGCTTAAGCAGCAACTGAGAAACCATTGCAATGAGATGAACAGTGCCTCCAAGATTATGCATATTAGGAATCTTTAATATTACTTGAAGATGGAAGGTCACTTGAATGCAAAGCACATTAAAATGTTGAAAGGAAAAACAAGGTTCTGACGTGGCACCCAAGGAAAATAGTGGTGCTCTGAACTTTTTGCGGGAGGTTGTCTTCATGTGAAAAAAACTCTACCCTAATCATGGCCCGGCTAGGGTTTTAAAAAAAATCCATTCCAATATAAATTGTGTTTTACTCTGCCCTAATTATGGACTATGGAAATCTGATGTCTATCAATGTTTAGTGTTTTACTGTGAAAAAATGTGCTATAATCATGGCTCGACTAGGGTTTTAAAAAAAATTAATTAATACATCAAATATGTTCACAAGCACATAGACAGTGCTTCACAAAAACAATAAAAACCCTTAACATGTAAATATCATTCGAATTTACAAAATAAACAAATGCACATGATGATAATAACTGAAAATGCAGTGCAAAATAGAGTAAAAAAAGTCTTAAATTAAAAATACAACACAGTTATGAGAGCAAAAAAAGTTTTACATGGGCTTTGTAGGCTCCATGTATTCAGTAGAGTAGCATCCACACGCAACCCACTCGACCGAAAATGCAACAATTGACTGCCACAACTGTGTTTTTTTGCTTTTTTATATTTAATGGATTCGATTGAAAGGGACTCAGCCCATAACCACTCGACGAATAAATGCAGCCACATCGACACCAAATACATGCCACGTCGGTGCCATGTTGATTCGATCGAATCCCACTTGGCTGACTAGTACTCGACCTAAACCCAATCGATCAAAATTATTCTTTTAGCTCAAAGTGTGACACTACTTTGTACTTTTACCCAATATAGCTTTAGTAAAATACTTGATGTTCTTTATTTGTGCACCACTGCCATTTAATTTAGGCAGGCTGATATAAAAGTTTTAAGTAACCAGGAGAGTAGTCGAAGAATTTTTTTGTATGGCAGTGGCAAACACAATTTAAGATCAAAACAACATTAGTGTGGAGTTTCTTGTTTGTGATAGTTGCTCTTCCTTGAACTACTAATCCTTTTAGCATTGACAATGGAAGATTATTTTTGAAGTTTTTAGAGGAGATGTTTTTACCAATGTGATTTTCTAGCCCCTTTTTTCAAAAAAAGTAAAAGAATGTTGGGTTCAGTCAAAGGAGGATGATCTATTTCAAATACAAAAGTAGTTCAAACAACCATGATCTTTACTTTAAAGGGGCATATTACTTTTTAATGGGATTATTAGATTTGTAAACCCTTCTTGTTAAGCCTAAATATTTATTAGCTTGTTCTAGTGAATACTGCAAGTGCAAATACTAAAATGTGTATGTCTTGACTACCACAAGTATACAGTGTGGCAAAGGATCTTACTAGTAAAGTAGAAAAGGTGCTATCAAATGGCCGATAGGCACAAATATTTATAGGCCTATCACTAAATTGTATACATTTATATTTTTATTTTAAATTGTGTATGAAATTTAATTTTTGCATTCACTTTGTTGGTGTGTGTGTTTGCACTTTACCATGTTTTATAAATTTGGCTCACTTTATGAGTGTGTTTGTAGTTTGGATTGTTTGAACTTAAGTGTTTATACATTCTTGTACTAAATTTGTGTGAGTGAATTATGTTTGAACATTGGTATATTCACTTTTTGTTTATGTAAATTGTGTGTACATGTGGTCACTTTGTGATTTGTGTTTGTGTTTAAAAACTAATTTTTGTATTCACTTTGTGTGGTGTGTGTTTGAACCAACTTTGGTATTTGTTATGTGTGTGTGTGTGTGCATGAGATAGAAATAACTTTGAGATTTAGTTTTTCTTTGTTTATGAATGAACTTAAGCTGTCACATTTTGTAGAGTGAATGAACTTCAACTATTAGATTTTGTGGAGTGTATGAACAAACTTTGATGTTCACTTTGTGTAGAATGCAATTGAAAGATTTGACATTTTTTTTTTTGTGTGTGTACAAATGAAAGATTTGACATGAGTATATGGATGACACCAATTTCTTGGGGAATAAAACCATTTAGTTTATTTTTTGAAAGATCCATATTTTGTCACTGTGAATGATGCAACATGACTAATTGGTTAAACATCCTCTAGAGGAACTCTAATAACACTAGATAAATTCTTTTATAGAAAGATGATCTCCTTTCATAATTTCCTCAAATAAAGAAATTAAATTCTTATATAAGTTAAAATTAATTCAAGAAAATTAAATATAAGAATATATGATTAAAAGAATCATAAGTGATTTAATTCTTTAAAAAAGAGAATATTACTTAAAGATTTAGATTCTGAAAGAATCATTGAGGATTTTAAGATTTACATGGTTTCTAAATTAAGAAAAAGAAATCTTTAAATATTGAAAAAGCATAAATCTAATATTTGCATTATTTAATAGGATCTAAAGATAGAGAGAGAGTTAAGCCAAAAGTATAATTTACTTAATAGAAATTTGATGAAGTAGAGATAAACTCCCTCTACAATAGCAACACTAAAACACAAGCAATTCTACCCTAACAACATCACTTGTCTACAATGTACAGTTTAAAATTACAACACAAGACTAGCTTCAATTTTATTAAATTTAAGAAACAAATTTGCAAACTTATTTACACATTTGGCCTCTCCCATTATGCATAGAAACTCTTCTATTTTCCACTCTTCAATTCTCTTTGGCAACAATCCTGGTATTTTCTCCAAAACTAACCCCACCTTTCCCATGGTGTGGATTTTATGGCAATAGTTTTGAAAATAATAGGAAATTGAGGTGTCCCCTCTCCTCACCCCTAGGGCCGACAACCCCTCTTCTGCAACACCTTTTTATCAGCCACACGCCTTTTCTCTCTTTCCATGCTTCTCCTTCATCTATATTGAATTCATGTTTTTCTTTTTTAAATGAAAATAAATACATGGTGTCAATGGGATCTGAAGCATCAACCACATCTAATGGCTGAGATTTCTTAATTACAAAATCAAACCAATAACATTCTAGTTTAACTTGTTGAAAATTGAATGTGAGGTGTCACATCCCAAGGTAAGCACACTGTATTCCTTATTTTGACATCTCATGTGCTGTTGAAATAGCCTCAATGAGGCACCTCCCTATGACATATAGGGAACCCAAATCAATGCTTAATTTGTGAAAAAAACTTAATGCTTACCTTTCAAGATGCACAATCCTTAATCAATACAATGCCATAAATCGACCAAGAAGAGAGATCAATGGCTATAAAAATGCATAGGATTTAAGATAACACCATTGGAATGCTTTCATTTTATCCCTTTTTTTAATGGTTACTTCAAATGATGTCAAGATAGAAAGGAAATCCTTGGAAGAATTATGCCGCATATCTCGAGCCACTACACTGCCTCTTTTATTAAGAAAACAAATAGTTATGTCTTCACTGGCAATATTTTGCTTTGAAGATGATTTTCCACTTCTTTGTTTCTCCATATTTCAATTGATTGAAGGCTCCCCCCAGCGTTGTTTAGATGAGTCATATATCATGACTGCAAAAGAAGGAACTTCTCCATAAGTAACAATTACCTTATATGACATTGAATAGGAGATAATGGCAATGCCATGTAGTCTCTATAAATGGTAATTTGTGAAAACAAGCTGTTAAGGGATTGCACACAATGAAATATCCAAGAGATGATATCAAATCTTTCTTAAAATCTACTCTAAAGGAAGTTGGAGTCCTCTAAATAAATTGTTTGATAAAAAAAGAAATTTAAGAATATGCAAAAACATGTGAAGGCATCTACATATGCACATATGTATTTGTAACTCTAAGCTTTAGACTATGCCGCGGCCCAAGGAAGTGAACTACAGGTGAAAAGGCATTAAATAACCATGATCGATGCCTATTTGGGAATTTAATGAAAACTATTTACATTTCATCTCAATACATATACTTTAATACCAAAACGAGAATAGAAGTCAAATCATTATTCAGGCCTACGATGCTCAAATGAACATTGAATTTAGGCTAACTATGGACCATAGTTAAGATAGAAGGAGGTTTATTTTAGTTCCAAGATCTCCATAGATATGAATGAGCAAGCCATAAAGAAATCAATGAATGAGCAAGCTGATAATGGGGAGATTAATCATGATGATATATAAAGTAATCTAAAAAAAATAAGCTTGCAAGATTAAACTGATTGTAGGACATGCACAAAATAGATTTGATGAAAATTCTACAAATGAATCAACATGCAAAGGGCATGGATTGCTTGTGGTTGTGATCAAATTCTTTCTAATTCAAGGGAACCGTTTTAGTTTTTTCAGAAAAAACCAAAAGGTTGTGATATTAACTTCATGCCTAAAATGTTTATAAAGTAAAAGGATTTATGTTATACGCTTAGACCATTTGGCTCAAAGGCCTAGAGAAGATCAATACACTTATGAACATTATCATAATCCAATTAATTAAGATGAAAGCCCAAAGAAAACTCTTCTAACTGGTCGATTAAGTACCAATAGATAAAGCGGAAGATTAACAATATCAAAGTAGCTTACACACTTACAATAGAGATCTCAGTCCAACAAGTTTATAACTAAGATATTGTTGTTGAACCAAGAAAAGAATAGTCCAATATGGATTTAAAACACGGCCAAGAAATTGATCACATAACCAAATCATATGCAGACCAAGGAATTGATTACATCCCAAACTCATATGCAGGCCTGTTGGTAAGAGACACTATATGGATTCATGGTTGTTGTCATTGATGGCAACAAAGGTCATCCCACATATCTGCAAGTCATAGTGTGCTTCTACCAGAAGTCAGAATGAAGATTATTGTGGTTCGGTGAACAAGAACAGAGCATGTGGCAAGGTTTGACAGACTGGTCTGAATCTCTCAGAAGAAGTATCTTGGTGTAGTGCAGATTTGGGGAAGTCAAGAGGACTACCTTGAGTAATAGATTCCAAGGATTTAGCCTCTAGTGATGGACAAGGAAAAAGATATGAACAGTTGAATACCGGATTCCTGCGTAATAGTGTGAACAGAGGAAGAACTGACTGACAGAACATCAGATTGCTTTTCGGATGTGTTTTTGACAGTGGTAAAGGTTATGAAGACATGGATTATGTTTGGCTGACATGATTAATTATATCTACAAGTATATGCTTGATCCGCATTACTTGATGAGCAAGGATTCAGCCGACAGAACAGAGTTTGTGAGAAAATAGACTGTCCCAGATGCCGACTAGAAAGGTGATGAAATTACTTGTGCGGATATATATGCATGAAGGATTTAGTTGTGAGAAGTGTTGTTGTGTATTGTTGTTGTGTGAATAAGTGCAGAGTAGAGTAGAAACACCTAGAGAGATCTGGTATGTGAAAGGAAAGCAGAATAAAGAGAAGAGGAAAGATGAAGTGCAGCAGATCAGTGTACTGAGCCTAACCGGAACTAAACTCCAGCATATGTGGATGCTTCCAATCAGTTCAAGTATTGTATAACATTCTTTTGTAGACAGTGTGTCTCCTTGTAGGCAGTGTGCCTCTTTGTGAGTAGTGTGCTTGGGCAGTGAGCCCTAATTGGCAAGTGCCATTTTGTAATTCCTTATTCTTCTAACATAATAATCTTTGGGTTAATCACCCCGTGGTTTTCTCCCTTAACAGGGTTTCCACGTCAAAAATACTGTGTCATGTGTTTCTCATTTCATGGTAATGTTTGTTTGTTTGCTTCAATGCTGCATTGATTAATAAGAAAGTTCAAAAGAAGAAATAATTAGGATAACTGATTCACCCCCCCTCTCAGTTATCAACAATTGGTATCAGAGCTAAGTTCCTCCTAATAGAGCCTAACAGCTTGAGGAAGATCTGGGAGTTCAGATGGATGCATATAGTTTAAGGGAGCAACTCAAGACTGCCCTTGAAGATCTTGAACAGTCAAACTCTGAAGTCAATGAATTAAAGGAAAGACTCAAACATGCTGATGAATTCATGAGAGAACTAAAGGACAAATTAAGTCTCTCTATGAAAAAGAGAAAGGAGCTGCTCCAACAATTGGCAAGACAAAGTGAAGAAAGTAATACAAATGAAGAATTGACTAAGAAAACCAAGTTATGTGAAAAGTTATCAAAAGAAGTCATTATGGTAAGACATGAAATGGAATCAAGAGTTATAAAGTTTACTCAAGAGATTGAAGAGAAAAGAAAAGCTGAAGACAATCTAAGACAATCTCTTAAAGAGAAATTAGAAGATTGCCTCCAAATGGACATGATTATTAGACATCTTGAATCTGATCTTGAAGATGCCAAAGATAATGAAGAAAAACTTGAGGATCAAATTATCTCTCTCAAAAGAGATCTTCAAACAACAAATGAATATAAAGAGAAATTCAAGATAAGTTCTGCTCAACTTGAAGTTCTTCTTGGAAGTTAAAAGAGGGCAGATGACAAGTATGGTTTGGGATATGAGAAAGGAGAAAGCTCTGGATCTAGTCAAAAGAATTTTGGATTAGAAAATCCAAGGAATAGGCCTAGAAGACCTCCGGTAAGACAGCCCAATGCTCAAAGATATCCATCCTTCAATGGATACTACCACAGCTGTAATCACTTTGGTCACAAAGCTAATCAGTGCAGAAAGAGAATGAATCAGACTAATTCATTCTTCTCCAGACAGTGCTTTAACTGCAAAAGGTATGGACACAAGTCTCATGAATGCAGAAATATGCAAATAAACAAATCATTCAATGGTAGATGCTTTGCATGCAATAGGGTAGGTCATATGGCTAATCAATGTAGATCAAGAGGTTATCAGTCAAATATGCAAGGAAATTTTATTTGCCAAATCTGTAATAGGTCCAGTCATAATGCAAAAGTCTACAGAAGCAAGAATCAGGACAAAAGAGGTCCGGTGTATAATCAAAATCAAGACAAGGGTAAACAAAAGATGAATACGGATGAAGTTAGGAATCAGATGAACAAGATTTGGGTGAAGAAAAGTTTAGAGAATGTAGAGGTTGGATCCGCACCAGACTCTGGTTCTGATATTCCTTCCAGAAATTAAAAGTGACCTTTGGCTCAGGGGGAGACTCAAAGAAAATCCTGTTCCCCCAGCCAATCAAGTGGTGCCAGATGTGGTAGAAGATGCAGAGTAAAGGGTTTGTAGATATAAGTCTTGAGATGATCCAGATAAGATTTTAGAGGTCCGCATGAAGATGTCAAGAAGTTGTGATCGATCAAGTAAGACCTATTTCGGGAGATGCTCCAGAATGATAGAAGATTACAAAAAGGTCCAGAGAGATCCGGAAGCGCATTGTCTTATTCTGCGGATTGGACAGAGTGTTTGGGATGTCCTTGTGATGTGCCATCTTGATTTGTTCATAGTTGGAAGATCCACATGATGTTCATAGATCAGGACTGATCTGGTTCTTCAAGTTATCCGAATAAGGCAAACTGGAATAATGTAGGTTGAACATTTATTACCATCAGATATTAGGGTTTGCGGAGCAATATAAGGAATTTCTCATAAATCACTTGCTCATTCTGCACTCAAGAAGAAGTGAAAAGTGGAGCTCTGCAACAAGATTCATCAAGTTCACCAAAGATCTCCTGCCGAAGTCATTACATACAGAAATCAATCCAACCACTCCATGTAACCTAAGGTGCATAAGGTATTTTCCATTTTCAATATCTTACTACAAATCTTTTGAGAAATGGCTACTCTGAATATAGTAAAGTTCTCAGATAGGCCCCGACCTAAATTTAAGAAACACCCATACAAGTCATTGGAGGTAGATCCCTTAGGAGCATTCTCTAGTGTTCCTCATGGTCTTTTACACACAGAAGACATTAGGGTTTACATACATGCAAGTATTAAGGAATTCAGGGAATTCAAATTGACAGATTTCTATCACAAAGAACTGATAGATAATGCTTTTGAGCTTAAACCAGAGTATAAGGGTATCCAGAAGAAACAGTTTGATCAATTCGTTCATTTCCCCTGCTTTGAAGAAGATGAATGGGTCCGGTATGTATTGAGTAGGATGCATGACAACTTCCTATGGCTGGATAGACCCTGCAAGATCACAAAAGAGGCAATTAGGGCAGTGACTGGTCTATACTCTTCCAGAGGGATACCTATCCTCAAATCCATCAAAAATAACATTGTAACTGAGGCCACCGGATCAAAATTTGATAAGAGGGCAATGACCATTGAAGATATTTCTGATCTAGATATCAAGTATGCATCTATGATAATAGGATACAAGATTTATCACTCCAGTAGGGAGAATTCTGTATCCGGAACTGCAGTATACACTGCCTATGAGATGCTGAGGAAGAATGCAGATTATGATCTCTGTGACCTTCTTTTAAGCCAATTAATGGAAAATTTATAGAAGATCAAAAAGGACAAAAAGAATTCTTTTAAGTATGGTACTCTTATATTATGTCTATTTTTCTATTTCATGAATGAGCTGCCCGGATCAAGTGGATGGGTATGGTAGAATGACAAACCTGTAGCAGTCCAGATCAGAGATTACTTACATGGACTTGGGGATGCCAAAGCAAGAAATACAGCTCTGTGGGGATACTTCAAAAACTTCTAGAGTATGATGCAAGCAAGAGAAAGAATCCCCCAGTCTCTTGTTGAAAAATACAAAGACTCAGTCTTCTTTAAGGTTGATACTGATTAGTGCCTAATGGAGGCAGTTGAGCCAAGGACAGTCTGGATCATGCCCATGGGGTATGAGGTTGATGAACAGATTGTGGAACTGTATGTTCAACACATGCTTAGTCAACCTAAAGATCCAAAAGCAGAAAGGTTTGGAACCTTTGAGGAGCTGAGTGTGAAGATCCATGTGGAACTCAGAGAACCTGAGATAAAAAGGAAAGTAAGAAAAGAAGTTGAACATATTGCCCAAGGCCTAGGCATCCCAAAGGAGGCACTTGATGCCAACCGGGAAAAGAGGAGAAAGTATGAGGAAGAAAAGAAAGAGGCAGAAAAGAAAAGCAAGAAAAGTGCTCCAGTGGAAACCTCAACCCGGACTAGATCATCAAAAGGATCTACACCTGTCAGAACCAAAAGCTCAAAAATGTCTAAACCGGAAGGTCAGACATCTGGTAAAGGACAGAAAAGGTCTAAAATAAAAGCCACAAGGGCTTATACAAGTCAGAAAGATGAAGAGGAAATGGAATCAGATGAGGGGGTAAAAGAAATAAAGAAGCAGAAGAAGAAAGGATCTAGTAAACCCTCCACAGGCCAAGACAAGGAAGAAATGGCAGAGGTATTTGTTGAAAAGCCCACCCTGTCTCTAGAGAGTGTAATCAAGTCAGTCACGGTGGATGGAAACCTTCAACCAATGACTGAATTCTATGATGACTACAATGAGGCTGACCAAAAGATTCTGCAGGAAGCCACAATCAAGTATCTGAACATATACAATAAGGCTTTCATTGAGATTATATCTCTAATTCCTAAAAGCCTAGAAAAGGAATTAGAAATAAGAAAGAACAATGCCCAGGCAAAAGATCTTGAGATCCGGGAGCATATACCTATTCAGCTATATCCTCAAATTGATCCCAAGACAATGAACATAATATTCAAAGACTGCAAAGATGAGTTCAGGAGTAAAGCAAGGATGAATCAACTCATGCTTGGTGAGACTAACAAGGTGGCCATAGAGACAGAAGAGATCCTCCAGAAGGCCTTCAACAGGTTCAATCTTCCTGTTGTAGAGGACTTGGGTACTGATCCCTCATCCACAAGTGCTGCAGAAGAAACTTCTAAGAAAGCAATAGAAGAGATGGGCCCTGAACAAACCAACATTTCTCCTCCGGTTTCCCCTACAGTCTCTGGATCCAAAGAAGAAGAGAAACTACAAGAGAAAGGAGCAGCGGTGAAAGAAAAAGAAGGTGACAGTGCAAAGATTGCAGAAGGACAGAAGACTTCACTAGAGAAAACCACAACTGTCAGTGGTGGGAATGTAGAGGAAGGAAAAATTCCAGTGGACAGCTCCAAGACTGCAGAAGAGAAGAAACATCTGTCTCCGGCAAGAGACACTTCACAAACTGTCCAAAGATTTCTGAGCAAAGAAGCAATAGAGATTGATGAACCGGAGCTGCTACAAGGCCCATTCAACTTTGATTCCCTCTCTCCGGTGCAGACAATGAAGATAGCTTCATTTGCTAATGCTAAGGCAAATGAAAAACTCCTAAAGACTCATACGGAAGACTATGAGTTGATAGAGGCTACTTCCAGAGTGCTTGAGAAGATTATGCCATCAATCCAGAAAGATCCCACAGCCTCCTCTTCCGGTAATCTCAAAACCTTAGTCAGCAGTGTTAGTACACATTTTGAATCCCTAGAAAAATCAGCTGAAGAAAAGGTCCGGAAGGAGTTCTTAGATAAGAGATTCTCAGAGGTACTAGGATTAATCTCTAATGATAGGAGAAATATGAGTATTGGAATAAAGAGCTTAGAAAATGCTCTTAAGGATGGCGGTGACATTTACAAATTTTGTATCTCCTGGTCAAAAGCAACTGTAGAAGTTGAGAAGAAAATAAAAGAGGAACAGGACAAACTACTGAGTTTGTCTCAAAGTTTTGATCCTCTCTCTTCCTCCATAGTAAATCAAGAATGTCAAACTATTGCAATCACAAATGCAATAAAGAACTTTGATAAGGAAAGGAAGAATATAATTAACCGGATGGGAGAACTTAGAAGGATTATAATCCCTAAGTTAGAAACTATGCATGAGGCCATAAGTGATGCCAAGACTACCGCCCAAACCAATGATCCGACAGATCTTAAGAGGGCAGAAGCTTTTGCATTTTTGTTGAGTGGTCACATTTCAATTTTGGATAGAATGAAGCAAAGTTGGGCTACAGAACTCATCCAATTGAAGACATCCTTTGTAAACATTCTTTAGTTTTTGTGAATATGTAATATACAGCCAAGTATAGTAAAATTTTTGTGTACGGACCCTACCCTTTGCCATTGATGTCAAAGGGGGAGTGAGGAGTAGTGAAAAATGAGGAATCCAACTAAGGGGAAGTTTTAAAAATTATATATAAAGATAGATCATCAGCCAAGGGGGAGCATAGTGTAAACACTTAGTCATTTTTCACTAAGTGTTGCCATCAATGCCAAAGGGGGAGACTGTTGGCAAGAGACACTGTATGGATTCATGGTTGTTGTCATTGATGGCAACAAAGGTCATCCCACATATCCGCAAGTCATAGTGTGCTTCTACCGGAAGTCAGAATGAAGATTATTGTGGTCCGGTGAACAAGAACAGAGCATGTGGCAAGGTCTGATAGACTGGTCTGGATCTCTCAGAAGAAGTATCTTGGTGCAGTGTGGATTTGGGGAAGTCAAGAGGACTACCTTGAGTAATAGATTCCAAGGATTTAGCCTCTAGTGATGGACAAGGAAAAAGATATGAATAGTTGAATACCGGATTCCTGAGTAACAGTGTGAACAGAGGAAGAACTGACTGACAGAACATCAGATTGCTTTCCGGATGTGTTTCTGACAATGGTAAAGGTTATGAAGACATGGATTATGTTTGGCCAACATGATTAATGATATCTACAAGTATATGCTTGATCCGCATTACTTGATGAGCAAGGATTCAGCTGATAGAACAGAGTTTGTGAGAAAATAGACTGTTCCAGATGCTGACTAGAAAGGTGATGAAATTACTTGTGCAGATATATATGCACAATGGATTTAGTTGTGAGAAGTGTTGTTGTGTATTGTTGTTGTGCGAATAAGTGCAGAGTAGAGTAGAAACACCTAGAGAGATCCGGTATGTGAAAGGAAAGCAGAATAAAGAGAAGAGGAAAGATGAAGTGCAGCAGATCAATGTACTGAGCCTAACCGGAACTAAAATCTAGCATATGTGGATGCTTCCAATCAGTTCAAGTATTGTATAACATTCTTTTGTAGACAGTGTGTCTCCTTGTAGGCAGTGTGCCTCTTTGTGAGTAGTGTGCTCGGGCAGTGAGCCCTAATTGGCAAGTGCCATTTTTGTAATTCCTTATTCTTCTAACAGAGAATAATCTTTGGGTTAATCACCCTGTGGTTTTCTCCCTTAACAAGGTTTCCATGTCAAAAATACTGTGTCATGTGTTTCTCATTTCATGGTAATGTTTGTTTGTTTGCTTCAATGCTGCATTGATTAATAAGAAAGTTCAAAAGAAGAAATAATTAGGATAACTGATTCACCCCCCCTCTCAGTTATCAACAAGGCCAATATACAAAATGAAAGTTTTGTATAGATTGGAGATGAATGACACTTCACATAAAAAAGATGCCACTTGATGCTTCAGATTTCTAATTAAATTGTAATAGTAGTTTAATAAAAAATGTAATATGGATTGAAAGAAACATTGCAGTTTCTTAACAACCAATTTTTTTTTTTGCATGACAATTTTTTTAAAATTTTTGGACAACCAAAAAATAATGGGACTACCAAATTTTTGGCAGTTACAAGATGTGTGCACATATAGAATGGCCTATCAACCAAATGAAATATCACAAACAAAGACATGACTTAGTCATGGGGGGTGTTGCACGTAGAGTTGAGGCGTAACGACTTGCAAAGGGAGTAAATTTATTGTTTGGAACTCCTGGTAGACTATTGGATCACCTTCAAACACCAAAGGTTTTATATATGAATCTTAAGGTAGTAATGTCTTATTTAGCTAGGTTCATTTTTGGTAGCATTTATTACTATAAGTGTATATAGTAGATTGGAAGTTTGTAATGAAAATATGTTAGGTCATTCAGTGTTAGGAAACAAGAGACGCATTGCATCATGTTCCAGCTAAAATAGAAGTTGAATTATGGATGAGGAATTGATAGATGTGGGAGTAGAAGAGAAATGTGCTTGATCAATTACTTGTAGAGTTAATTTCACTGAATTTAAAACTATGCCTATTATAAGCCAATATTTAGCAACCTTTCATAAGAGGAATGTGAAGCTGTGACATACAAGCTATTCATCATTGTTATATATTGTATTTGTTGAATTCTGACACACCACACTTTGCAGTATGGAGCCAAGTGTATGCTAAAGGGTGCCCATGTTTGTCCATTAAACAGGCACAGTATAAGGAAGGTAGTTTGACAAGTTGTCAAATAAAATTGTTAAAGCAAGTTATAATGGTTATAAGCATTTCTGCTACAACTATAAACATTTAGGCCTAAAATGTAATGGTAGCTAGAAACAAATATCAGATAGAAAACTACTGGTTAAGTGATTGTGTAACACAGGTTTGTATGATTGTAGTGGTGGTGGTGGCCGTGGCAGTTGTATATATGATGAGTGGTGGTGAGAATTATTTACAGTTGTTTGATCTCCATACTGATTCTACATTTTGGAGGGAAAAAGGAACAACATTAGCTCTGTGTAAGTATTAGGCTAAAACACATAAGATGACCAAAGAATGAACATCCAACCCAAAAGGACAATAAACACATTTCATTGCATTCAATGAGATTTATCTTCCTCATGTGCAATAGTTCATTCAATATAATAATGATCATACAGTTTTTTATGCCCGACGGCTTAACAAAATCATAGATTGCATAGGGCAATGGGCATTACAGGAATAGTGCCCTATTTAACTATGTGTATTCAATAATTGGGTAATAAAAGTTTGTAGGAATTTGTTCTATATAATATGATTTGTTTAGTGTCAGAACGTGTTGATACGATAAAAACTTTGGGAGCAAGCAATGCTATCTGCTCAGATACTATCGTGTAATTCTGTTCTAATTTGAAGAGGGAACGATCATTATGGGTCAAGTTGCCAATTGAACAAATTCCAATCACTTATTCTGTAATATAAAATATATTTCTAACTTTTAATTTGGAAGCTTCTCTTTCTGTATGTGCACATAATTCACTCTATTACATGTGTATATTATAGATGGCCAATGCTTTTTCAGATACAAAGATATTTTAATTATTCTGATGGCTAGCAAAATTATTTGTAAATCATTTGTTTAAGCTGAGCCTTATGGTCCTTGGTAAATTTATGATTCCAATGCAGTTGAGTATTATGTGAATTATCTATCTCAAGTGTCTAAACATTTTGACAGTTCGATAGGTTCAACAGTTCAACTGTTCAATGGTTCAACCGTTCAGCAGGTTCAACGGTCCAACAGGTTCGACAGTTCAATAGGTTCAAGGGTTCAACAAGTTCAACTATTCGATAGGTTCAACGGTTCGACAGGTTCAACTGTTCAACGGGTTCAACCGTTCAACGGTTCAAGCATTCAGTAGGTTCGACGGTTCGAGAGGTTCAACGGTTCAACAAGTTCAACCATTCAATGGTTCAATCATTTAGCAAGTTTGACGGTTCAACAAGTTTGACGGTTCAATAGGTTCAATGGTTCAACAGGTTCAATGGTTCAATAGGTTCAATGGTTCAAAGGGTTCGATGATTCAAGGAGTTCAATGGTTCAATAATTGATTTGTTCATCCCGCTTTCATCTGCAATCAATAGCGAATCTACTACTTGGTGAAGCAAATCTGATCTTGCATGGGCGAAGTTGTTTTAGGATTATCCAGGGCTGCTGAACCTTTGTGCTTACTATCAAGGTTTTTTTAAAAGTCTACGAAGTAAAAGCTTTTTTCTAGCCACAACAAATCAAATCGCAGCAGATGCTGAGTAGTTTCTTCGTCTAAAATAAAATAACAAAATTATATGAGCAGAACTGTCAAACGAACATACCACAAGATCCGGTTATTAAGCCTGACGGACATTCCAGCCACTACAGTGTGCCATTTACAAATCATAGTCAAAACATAAAGTAGGAAGGAAAGTTATTTTGTTACAAGTTTTGAGACATTTCACAGCTAAAGTGGTTTTTGGAGGTATATTAGTACATTGGGTGTCCTCTACTATTGTATACTTAGACACCATATTTATTCATTGTGTGAGCACTCTTTTAAATGTCAACTTTAGCTGTGCATGCTACTTATGTCCATGGAACAAGAAGAAACCAGTTTTCCTATGTACATTGTTTCCTGTTTTCCTAATTGAAACGTTGAATAGAACCACCGGCACAGGGAATATCAAAGCAGCATATATATATGTGTGCATCTAATCCTATATATAATTAGTTCTACAATTTAAATCTTTGACTGTTGAGAGTTATTGATCATGTTATTTTTTCCCCTATGTAGATTGCTTTGAAATTCTACTATAGGTTTTGGCAAATATAAGGTAACTAAATATATCTACTTTTTCGTCAAAAATAAAATAACAAAACTTATGTGAGGAAAACTATGAAATGAACATACGACTATATGCGCTTATTAAACCTGACCCACATTTCAGCTACCACAGTGTGCCATTTATAAACCATAGTCAAAACATAAAGTACGAAAAAAACTTGTTTCCTTACAGGTTTAGAGAGATTCAACAGCTGAAGTGGTTGTGGGAGGTATTACTATTCCCAATGAGGTATGGCCCTAAACTATATGACTATCATGAAAGACATTGATGCCAATCCAATACAATATGCATAAGAACAATTGTGGCAGACAATTCAGAAGGGATAGGTATATTAACAACTCCAGAAATTGGCAGCATCGATAGACCAATACAATGGGGCAGTGTATTGTCTTCTACAGAAGAAATAAATGATGGAACAAATGTAGTGTTATGTCCGATTGTCAGAGAAACATAATCCAATATTTGTTAAAACAAGTTGCAATGGCAATGTACATGAGTGAAGTCCAAGCATCTGTTCACTGTGTGCTGGGAGTGCGAAAGTGGGACTCGGATATAATTACACCCAACCACTACAAATTTTTAGATCTTGATTTTCTCTTGAGTTGCTCTACAGTCACGATTGCAGTTTCTCAGCTAGAGGTGGTCTAATTACATTACTAGTGCTCACAATGCAATTTGGGTGTGTTTAACTTTGCATTCATCTGTATATGAAAAATAAATGAATCGTGATTACCTATTTGTTAGATGAAAACTAACAGCCCCTAAAATGAACCATCAGATTTCTAATACTGTATACACACACCATTAAGCTATTTCAGATGTAATTTTTATCGTAAGTTGTTAAAGAAACTAGAGCTTAAGATGATAACAGCATCAATGCTGAATATAAGAGGAACAGATAAGATTGCACTAAATTTAACAGTATTGAAGTCAAATATAGTAATAATGGAAGTAAAATGCAGTCACAAAAGAACTCTACAGCCTAGGATTTTCTGTATTGAAGAAAAAACTATTACAATTCAGTCATCTAAACAATAATGAGTGCGACATAACTAGAAACCACCAAAATTTACTGAAAATGCAATAGAGATAGTTTTAACCAAACAACTGGATAAAATGAAAAGGAGCAGAGAAATAGAAAAGAAATATGGAACTAATAATTGCAGGAGATACAAGAAAACAAAAAAATTTAAATTGTTCAGAGTAGGTGGTGTATTGTAACAAGAAATGATAGCTGTATAGAGTTTGATATATGGCAAAATCATTATAAAAAATCTTATGTAAGAAGTGTAGATAATATCTCGTTGATTCCAAAAAATTGCTCTCTGATTTTATCCTTCATCTGGTACCTACCATATGGATAGAACAGTAGTGGTTAGTATATTGTTTTTTAGTGATAAGTAGGTCTAAGTAACAATAATATGCAAACAATGTAGAAATAATTTGTTAAAGATTGCTGGAGAATAAATTATTTTTGTTCCACAAATCTTTCAAATACAAATAAAATCTATAACAAATCTCTCCTCAAATATAAAAATCTACACATATTATGATGTAGAATACATAACCACAAAATGTACCTGAATTATAGTGACTAATACGTAACCAAACTTTCCATATATGTGTAGTGTAAGAGAATTATATCATTTAATATCTACCCAAATCTTCCCATCCAAACAAAATCTACACAATTCACTCTAGAAATCTAGAACTTTGGTGTTCCATCCCTAACGACAAATTTATATCTAAATAATTTTTACATGTCTATGTGAATTATTATATTTAATTCCTACCTAAAATAGACTTTTTAGTGCTTGAACCAAAGACCTTTCTAAATACTAGTCTAGGTACTTTAACTGCTCTACCAAAGGAGTTATCAGTTATCAATCCTTTGCAAATTTACGATCTACAATTTAACAAGTTAAAGTAATAAACCCCATGCAACCAAATTGATTTAAATCTATATTATTAAGAATAGAAGAAGCCTTAATTTTATGTTGATAAGCCAAAGAAGCCTTAAATTTATGTTGCCAAGCAAAATTTAGAGGAAAGAACAAATTTGTTGGCCTTGTAACCAAAAAAGTAGGAGGGAAATTTTTAATCACCTAATTTTAATGAGCTGCTCTAATATGATATCGTTTGACTGGGCACGTCCATTATAGAAAAGCAAGAATATTTTTTCAATATGGCACCATCAAATGAATGAACAATATAATTTTCTAGCACTTTGACAACATGATTAAATAATAATTATAATAAGATTCATAATAACTAATGTATTTCTGCCAAGCAAATCAAATACCTATTTGTCAACCATACAAGGAAAAGTTACAGGTTTTAAATTAATTTTCTTTTGGGAAACATGAAATCCATATCACAGATTACATCAAATCCCATGCAATAGAGGCCAAGTGCCAACGCTGCAGAAGCCAACCCTTAACCCAATGCCAAGTGGCAAGATTGCATTTATATGAAAAGTGGTTCATAATAAGGAGGACATGAAGACATGTGACAAATACGTGTTAGCTCAAGTAGCAAGTCCACACTTTTATATTATTGTTGCAGGCAATTGCAGCTCATAAACAATTTATAAGCCAGATTTAAAAACCAAATTTATATGGCCGCTCTTGTTACTTCAGTGTGGATCCATGTAGTGAAAAGGGAAGGTGGAATGTCAACCATGATTTTGAGACCCAAAATAGGGTTGTCTATATGATCTATACGATAGGGGGAAGAATATCTTTCCACATTACCCAGATGTATGTATGCAAATCTCCCCCTGTTTTTTTATAATTTGTTGTTCTGTTTCTAGTCTCTGTATCCTCAACAGAGAAGTTTTCTACAGTTGAATGAAATAATTGGATGCTTGGTTGTAGATTTCTCAAAAGTCAGAACCTATCTGGAGTTGTTCCACCAGAGCTAGCCAATCTCACATACCTTGAGGTAATGTCTGTAATAAGACTATACTTACTACTATTTTGACAATCATGTTTTATGTGAAGTTATGTTTAGAAGCTCCGTACTTATAGCTCGTCTTATTTTGTCTCTGGTAGTCTCACGTTGCTAGCCTACTATAGAACTATAGAACCTCAAGGGGAAAAACATCTTTACCCAAAAATTCCTAGTGGAAGCTGCTTCAGATGAGGATTTCCAGAGATAGGTATATGTAAATGGGGGAACAGTGATTTTGTATCAATTTTTTTTAAACACCCTTTTGTTTGCAGATTTGTGAGTAATTTGGATGGCACGTCCTTGTTTGAAATTGCATTTATCTCTACCCTTACGCTGGTAAGCTTATCTATTCCACTTGAATCTTTTTTCAGGGTGGCAGTAGCTAATAACCCTAAACCTCCATTGCTTTTTCCAGCAGTGTTAGAGAAATATTGGGTTTTTTGTGAAAACTTTTGAATGTGAAACACCCTAGCTAGCACACCTATGAAGCTTTGCAGCATTGCATTTGAGGAACATTTGATTTGAGTTTATGGGTGTGTTGTGGTTGATTAAAAATTAAAAATCAGAGATTTCTGAAAGCCCTGAGGATTGGAACGCCTTACAACATTTTTATCGCAGCAATAGCTAATGAAGGTTACATTCTGTCCAACTCTTTTTAGGTTAGATCTACTTTGTGGACATGTGAATCTTTAATTATTATTGTCTGGCTTTCTACGACAATTAACCTTTTACTCTGTAATAAGGCCTACGTTTTTACCTAAACTTTTTACCCTCCAGATTATTGGTCCGTGACTTGATACCACTGAACCTTGTGAAGCTACTAGATGTGGTTCTTGCAGGTAAAATACAATACTATAAAATACTCTCTTTTAGTCTCAATATCTATCTATCATTTTAGACATTAATTCAAAAAAAGATATTGTTACTAATGGAAAAAAGATATATCTACTAAACAGGAGATTAGGAGATTAGATAATAGTTTCTCCGCTGGTAATCTTTAAAATTTGAAATCACATTTAGGAAGTTAACAGGTTACAAACCTTATTTTGTAGGCCCACAAATAGATTCAGCAACCACTGGTTCAGGTTCTCAGCAGCTTCTCCACCAGTTCTTAGCAGTTTCTCCACCAGTTCTCAGCTTCTCAAGTTGGTTCTTCTCAAGCTCTCAGGCAGTTTGTTCTAAACATCTATAATAGTGCTCTCAACATGGCATATTAATTTGAAGATTTTGGCATAAGATTTTGGCAAAGATTTTTTACAAAAACATTCAAGAACATTCAATGTCTCGGATACATTTCTGTCACATCATGTACTCTATACATTTATAATGAATAAATATTTCATTAATGGCAATTCTAGTTGTATTTTTTCATTAATGGCAATTCTAATTGTCCTCCACGAAATTATTTTTCTTTTAAATATTTAAAAAATAATTTTTCCCCTTACTATTTGAGGATTTGCCCAATAGAAAACAAGATAAATAGCATTTGCCAAGTTTTAAAATAAAAAAATTAAATTAAAAACTATAGTGTATTTGCTTTTTTTTTAAATTTTGCTCAACAATTGGCTGAGCGGGTTGGAAAAATTGCATCTAACCAATGCGTAAGTAATCCTGGCAGTGGTTAATTATTAGGTAGTTAGTTGGGTGAGAAATTATTCCATGAAGTTTGTAAACCGGAAAATAAGACTTTATAAGCCAACTATATGAAATACAATTTATACTATGAATGATTATAATGAAATTCTAGTTTAGCTTTGCTATCATTTACAATGTCAATCTACTTTTCAATTTTATTGCTCTACCAAAACCAAAATTGGTATCAAAGCATATGGCAATCTTTGTGGCTATGTGAAATGTTAGAACTGGCAGCGCATGGACAAGAAGGTTGTGTGTGGAGATTTTGACATTCTTATATGCTGCACCAAGTTTGTTTTGGACACATCATTGTTTATTGTGTGAGGATGAGTGTGTAAAGCAGTATGAAATCTGTTGAGCGTGCTAAGAAGTTTATACCTAGGCCGTTGGGAGAATCAACATTCATAACATTCCTTTGGTAAGATAATTATTTATCATACTTTTAGTGGATGGAGTTTTGGAGCATGTATAAAAATATATTATGTTTGGAAGATGCAATGGGCTGGATTATATTTATGCACTGGAGAATAAAATACTTTTTACCACTTACATCTGCTGCATAAAGACCATATTTTATGCATATTCAAATGTAAATTTGTTCAATGGACATTATTACTTGTTCTTAGTGTATAGGTAATCCGAGTGCAAAAATAGATATTCTTCTTAAAAAGTGGGAGTAGTTATTTAGTTTATGCCTCTCTGTGTCTATTTCCCTTCATCTTGCCTTCAATGAAAGATGTTATTGCTATTGATCCACTAATATTATGGACATCAAATTTTCTGTGGCTTATGTCTTTCATATGCCATATAAAATCATTTTCTGTAGAAAATTTTCCTTAAAGGCAATAGTTGAATTGTATTGAGATAATTTGATTTTAGCAAGGTTAAGACATTGAATCCCACTATGTTTACAATGGCTCCCATTGTAGTTGGCAACAAAATTTTAGATGGAAACCTCGGCTCCTTTGATGTAGATGACAAGCTTTAGCAAGTATCTCTTTGTTAATTTTAATATTCAGATTCACAGTAAGAAACAATAAAACATGAATGCTCACATAACACAAAGATACCCTGGGAAAACCTCCCTATTGGAGGTGAAAAACCTAGCAAGAAAATCTCAGATCTAATTTATATTAAGAGAAGAAGTGAATTACAACTTTGCTAAGCTAGGGCACAAAATATAGGCACCAAAAATACAGCTTATCTGAATTTTAGTTCTGAACTGAACTAATTATAATGTTCAGAATGAAGTTCACTTGCACAGTAAGCACAGAGGTTCAGCAACCCTAGATAATCATGTGAATCCGTTGAACTATCAAACCAATTGAACCATCGAACCTGTTGAACCTACGAACCGATTGAACTTGTGAACCTGTCAAACCATTGAACCGTTGAACCAGTTCAACCATCAGCAGAGTCCTTCACTGTTGTACCTTTGAACTCGTAGAACCGTTGAACCGTTAAACCAGTTCAACTGTCAGTGGACCCCTTACACTGTCGAACCTTTGAACCCATTGAACCGTTGAACCTAATGAATGGTTCAACCAACGACAGAGCCCTTTCACTGTGCTTGTAGTAGATCACTGATTTCATAGAGCAGAATTCGGTAAGTGATTGCTGTGTATTGTGATTGTCAGTCACTCTTCATTTATATGAGATCGTACAAACATTTTGGCGCCAAATTACATATACGTTACATTTGAAATAGGTCCTGACCTATTTTTAATTTCAAGATACATAGAATGGTGAGTTCACCCAATTGGGGCCTTCCTTAATTGGATAATACAATCTAAGATCTTGAAATGCTAAGGCCGGTAGGCCATTCAGCATTTCATGACAAGGTTGGTCTCTAGAAGGGATCCAACGTAGCTACCAAAATCAACACTCCCTCTTAGCTAGGGAGGATTCCTTCATAAGGGTTAACTAGATACATCAAGGATCCAATCAGCTGCCTGTATTCAGTGGGATTCACAAGATCAGACCTAGCTACAGATTCACTCAACTTCTTTAAGTTGGTTTCCATAGAAGTAGGCATAGGTTTACAATCTAGCATTCCAAATCTCTTCAAAATATCAATGGTATATTTTCCTTGACTTAGAATAATTTCATTGGGTCTTTGCCATACTTCTAACCCTGGAAAGAAATGCATGAGACCTAGATCTTTCATTTCAAATTCTAAAGTCAGTTCTTCCTTACATCTAAGAATGAGATGATCTTCTCCAGTTAGGAATAGATCGTCCACATATAAAACCAAAATCAACATTTCACCATTGAATACCTTGAAGTAAAGGTTAGGATCAACATCATTCTTATAGAATCCTAGGCTTACCAAGTACTTATCAATTCTTTCGTACCAAGCATGGGGGGCCTACTTAAGGCCATATAATGCTTTCTTCAATCTGTATACATGAGATTCTTTCTTATGGATCACAAAGCCTTCAGGTTGCTCAATGTAGACCTCTTCTTCAATAACACCATTGAGGAAGGTTGTCTTTACATCCATCTGATACAACTTCCATCCCTTAGCTGTGGCAATAGCAATGATAGCCCTGATGGAAGTATATCAAGCAACATGGGCAAAGGTTTCCTCATAATCTATGCCTTCTTTCTGAGAGAAGCCACGAGCCACAAATCTAGCTTTGTATTTCTCAATACTTCCATTAGCAGCATGTTTAATTTTAAACAACCATTTGGAAGATACAACAAACTTATCTTTAGGTCTAGGCTCAATATCCCAAACATCATTCTTAATGATAGACTGATATTCTTCATCCATAACATTCTTCCATGTCTGTTGGTTCATGGCCTCTTCAACGCTAGAAGGTTCAGTCTCAATGAGATTGCACATGAATGCAACATAGTTTGAGAATTTCTGAGGTCTCCTTCTTTCTCTAAGTGTGCCACTTGGAGCTGCAAATTTTTCTGCCTCTTGAATCCAAAGAGGTCTCTTCTTACTCATGGTAATGTCCCTAGGCCAATCTGTAGGATCCAAAGGTTCACTTGGATCATTATGATTTTCAAATTCTGTAGACTCTCTCTGAATCTCAGTATCATGCTCAATATCCATGTCTTGAGGGTTATCATGGACTTCATTGTCAATCTCTAAGCTTGAGCCTTTAGATCTTTTGAATGCAATGTTTTCTTCAAAAGTGAAATCTCTATAACCTCAATAAACTTCTGCCTTGGAATGTAAATTCTAAATGCTTTGGATGTTTCGATGTAGCTCACAAGAATGCCTCTTTTGCCAGAAGGTTCCAACTTAGTTCTCTTCTCTTTGGGTACATGGACACATACTAGACTCCCAAAGATCCTCAAGTGACCGATATCAGGTTTGATCCCTGAAAATGCTTCTTCTGGAGTCATATCTTTGAATACACGGTTAGGGCATCTATTCTGAATGTAGACAGCAGTCCTAGATGCTTCAGCCCATAGGAAAGTTTGCAGATCCTGATCATGAATCATAGCTTTTGCTGCCTCAACTATGGATATGTTCTTTCTTTCTGCAACCCCATTTTGTTGAGGGTTGTAGGGAACACAAAACTCCCTCTTGATCCTTGCCTCAACACAAAAATCATGAAAACTACCCGAGGTGTATTCACCTCCATTGTCAAACCTTAAAACTTTAATTCTTTTACCAGATAGATTTTCAGCTAAAGCTTTAAATTCTTTGAATCTACTTAGAACTTCATTAGATACTTTTGATTTAAGAAAGTAAATCCATGTTTTCCTAGAGTAGTAATCTATAAAGATTACATAATACAAGAATCCACTTGGGGAAGCAACAGACATAGGTCCACACAAATCAGAATGCACAAGAGCTAATTTCTCTTTAGACCTACTTTCACTTTGATGAAATGGACTCTTAGAGTTCTTACCCATAGCACAACCTTTGCATGTATTATCATGAATATGACTAAGTTTAGGCATACCTTTAACTATCTTCTCAAGTGTGGGGAGGGCTTGGAAATGAAGATGTCCAAGTCTTCTATGCCATAGCTCGGTTGACTCTAGTGCTTCATGAATGAGAGCTTGAACTGGACGTGCTGAAAGCTTATATAGGCTCTCATACCTATTCCCAATGACACGAGCTGATTTGATGCTGGACTTCTTAGGCCATGCAAGCACCCTTCCCTCAGAAAATGCAATCTAATAACCCTTATCTTCTAGTACTAATATGGAGATAAGGTTTCTTTTGATTCCTAGCACAAACAAAATATCACTGAGGTGAAGAGAAATTCCAGAATCTAAATTAAGGAAGTAGTACCAAAACCTCTCACAGAATAGAGAGCATCATCACCAATGACCACATGAAGATTAGACTCTTTCTCCACTAAATCTAAGAGGTGCTCTCGATAGCCGGTGAAGTGTCTAGATGCGCTACTATCAATCAGCCAAGTATCACTGTCTGAGGGTACATTGCTTGACAAAGCAGAAATGAAAAGGAAGTCTTCAGTATTAGACTGATTTGAGACTTCATTTAAGTTTGCCCCTTGTTGCTTAGACTAGGATAAACAGTCCCTTGCATAGTGACCGAATTTGTCACACCTAAAGCACTTGATGTGAGACAGGTCCTTTTTCTTTTTCTTCGAATCATGAGATGGATTAGACCTTTGATATCTATTCCTCTTGAAATTGTTCTTCTTCCAATACCCTCCTTTCTTCTTGAAGGACTGGGTAGCAAGGACATGATTGTCTTCATGAGTGTTTTCGATAACTCCTCTAGCAGCCAGTCGAGACTCTTCTTGGATATAGTCAACCCTTAATCTGTAAAACTTGGGAAGATCAACTCTTGCACTAATTCCTTGAATGTAGGATTCCCAAGATGTTGGAAAACCATTGAGGGCCAGCATAGTTAAATCATTTTCATCAACAATCTTTCCAATAGATGAGAGCTAATCTCTCAAATCAGAAATCCTCATGGAGTAAGCCATGATGGATTCACCTTAGCCATCTTGATGTGATGAAGCTGCTGCTTTAAAGCTAGAACACGACTAGTGTTGTTGATTTCATACATCTCCTCCAAGGTTCTGAACATTTTGCTTGTTGTATTCAGCTTGGAGATGATGAGAACAATGTGATCTTTTACTGAATCAATTAAGATCTTCTGAGCTTGAAGATCTTTCTTCCTCCATTGGGTCTTTTCTCCTTCTGCCTCAGGCTTGGAAGATTCTTTGGTCACAAAGTCTGCAAGGTCATTTTCATTCAACGCAAGCATGATGCAGACTCTCCATGATGTGAAATTGGAAGCCCCATCCAATCTGTCTTCAACCCTGAGACTGTGAGCCATTTTATCTGATCTTTAATGATAAGAGCAGAATGTAAATAACTGAATACTGCAAATCTAATTATACTAATTCAAACTTAGCTCTGATACTATGTTAATTTTAATATTTAGATTCACAGTAAGAAACAATAAAACATGAATTCTCACATAACACAAAGATACCCTAGGAAAACCTCCCTCTTGGAGTTGAAAAACCCAGCAAGAAAATCTTAGATCTGATTTATATTAAGAGAAGAAATGAATTATAGCTTTTCTCAACTAGGGCACAATATATAGGCACCAAAAATACAGCTTATCTAAATTTTAGTTCTGAACTGAACTAATTATAATGTTCAGAATGAAGTTCACTTGCACAGTAAGCACAGAGGTTCAACAGCCTTGGATAATCTTGTGAATCCATTGAACTGTCAAACCAATTGAACCGTCAAACCTGTTGAACCTGCGAACCAGTTGAACCTGCAAACCTGTTGAACTGTTGAACCATTGAACTAGTTCAACCATCAGTGGAGTCCTTCACTGTTGAACCTTTGAACCCGTTGAACCGTTGAACCGTTGAACTAGTTCAACTGTCGGTGGACCCCTTGCACTGTCGAACCTTTGAACCCATTGAACTGTTGAACCTAACGAATGGTTCAACCAACGACGGGGCCGTTTCATTGTGCTTGTAGTAGATCGCTGATTTCACAGAGCAGAATTTGATAAGTGATTGCTGTGTATTGTGACTGCCAGTCACTCTTCATTTATATGAGATTGCACAAACATTTTGCTGCTAAATTACATATGCGTTACATTTGAAATAGGTCCTAACCTATTTGTAATTTCAAGATACATAGAATGGTGAGTTCATCCAATTGGGGCCTACCTTAATCGGATAATACAATCTGATATCTTGAAATGCTAAGGCCGGTAGACCATTCAACATTTCATGACTAGGTTGGTCTCTAGAAGGGATCTGACCTAGCTACCAAAATCAACACTCTTCACTCTCTCGCTGCAGGAAAAAAGGTTATTCTCTTTAGTGTGCCTGATGCCTTCACTCTTACCTGCAATCTAGAACATGTTCCATGATTTATTGAGAAGGTACAAGAGTTGAAGACAAATGGAATAGATGAAGTTATATGCATAAGTGTGAATGATGCATTTGTGATGAAAGAATGGTCAAAAATATTCCCAAGAAACAAACATGTCAAGTTTCATTATGTATTGTGTTTGGAATTAAATTTGACAAATATGGGACTAGGTATTGAATCTAAAGGTTTTCTCTTGTTTGTGAGAATCTTGAAGTGAAGGTTGCAAATCTAGAAGAAGGTAGTGATTTCACCATTTGAAGTACTGAAGGCATTCTCAAATCTTTAGTTGCTTTGATACTGACTGGAGGATCTAGAACTTCAATGAATGGCTTTGGATCTTTCTATTAGAGGTAGGAGGATCTTTTGTCATCTTGAGTTAGCTTCTTGCTCAGAGGTGGTTCATTGCATGAGAAGTAGGAGGATCTTTTGTCATCTTGAGCTAGCTTCTTGCTCAGAGGTGGTTCATTGCATGAGAAGTACCTTTTCTATATGTGTCCCTTCAAGGAGAAAGGGGGGTTTGGCTTTTGTTGATATTTCTTGTGGGTGTAGTTGGTGTATTCACTTTTGGTTGAGGTTGTTTTGTACAACAAAGAAGGGATTGTTTCCACGGCACTGAAGGAGGGATTTTGACACACTTGAAGGAGATGTGGACTCTTGGATGAGAGTTTTTCTCTTATGTGTAGCACTAGAGGAGGCATTTTTACACACTCGAGGAGATGTGGACTTTCAAAGGAAAGTTGTTATCTCATTGTGCAACGAGGTTGGGGAAACTTTATGTTGTCTCATGTTGATGTAGAGTTGGACATTTGCCTAGATAGTGGAGTTTGGGATGATGCAAAGTTAGACATTTGCCTAGACATAGGAGATTAGGCTGATGCAAAGTTGATTAATCAAACATTTACCTAGATAGGAGGAGTTTAGGTTGATTTTGATATAGTATTTCCTTTGTTTTTCTCTTTTGTGATGTAAACTTTAAAGTGGGGTTGTTAGGAAATAAGGTTTACATTTAATAAATTAATTACTAGGTAGTTAGTTGGGTGGGATGTTATTCCCCTGTAGTTTGTAAACAGGAAAATAAGGCTTTATAAGACAACTATATGGAATGTAAAATAATAACAAATGATTATAATGAAATTCTAGTTTATCTTTGTTATCATTTACAATGTGAATCTGCTTTTCAATTTTACTACTCTACCAAAACCAACATTTTGGTCTCCATTTACAATAGGCTGGAAACTATACGAGTATAATCAATGTGAAAACACTTCATAAGAATTTTTGTGATTCTTCCCTTTAATTTCAAATGAAAAAAGACATAATAAATGAGTAAAAAACACTGCCTACTAATAGTGATTCAATTTATAATAAATATTAAATATTGCTAATCTGTAGTTGTTTTTTTTAATAAAAAGGTGGTGAACCACCTAGACATATATTGATCAAAATATAATGATTTACATGAGAAGGATAGCTTCCATCTAGTGCATGCTCTTTTCTAAACTATCAGAGCCCAAAAAACATACATGACAAGACTTATATAATGGCCTTAAGCTATTGTCCTTAAGGAACAATAAAGCACACTAAATACGGGTTTTTAAAATAGGAAAACAAAGAAAACATTACAACACATCCTAGGAGTTTCAGTCAAGTGGGGGAAGTGAAAAATAACCCCTTATTACTAGTCCTCCCTTTCCCTCTCCCTAGCAGATTAGTTAGCTCCTTGTCCTTCCTCCAACTCCATGATGGTCCTCCTAGTCATGGCCAACACACTTGAGTTGTTTGGGTGATTCTCATCATCCAAGGGAGTTGAATCCTCATTGTTTGTTATCACCTTGGGGAGGTGGGGTGCCAAGTCAAGGGCATGCATCCTCAGGAAAAAAAATTTAAATGAATACATCCTTGCATCTAGTTGTCATCTACTTGGAGAAGTTGTGGTTGTGGCCATGGAGGGACCTGTCTAGACCACTTATTGATCTGCATCCTAGTCCCTTCTACATTGCCTTGAATACACACTTGTTTGTTGATGATGTTCTTAGAGTACATATTGGGAAGAGACCTCCGACCATGGCTTCTCCCTTCATTAAGTCATAGTCCTGTAGTGCATGTCTCCACTGCTCAAAATTGTATAGATAATCAAATACCAAGTCAATTTCTATGGTGTGAACATAATGTCCATCTTGGACGATGTCCATTATGTTTGATAGGAGTGTAGATACTATCTCTGACTAGTGTGATATATTGTCCTCCATTCCTTGGAGCCATTTATGGCCACATATATTTTGAATTACAAATTGCACCATAGTGCAGGTGGTGTCAAAAATCAGGTTCACGTTTGTAATTTTAACTCTTCCTCTTATCTCTAGCTCCCATGGCATGACTGTAAATAGGAGGTGTTGGTTGACATTTTCATCCTCCATTGGTATACTTGCAAGAAGAAAATAGACAAAGAAAACAAAATAGAGAAAGAGTGTTGCAGGTGGTCTAAATGTTTTGATTCACACTAGATTGTGTCGTTAGTAGATATAAATATTTATGTGAGATGGCTTTGGATTATTCATTTTGTCACCATTGTTGTCCAATCATCCTTGGGATGGAGTCACTCATTGAAGATTTTTGAAAACTATTATAAAGGATGGAAATCCTTTCCTAATTTGGTTCGTATAACCATTTATGATTCCCTTCTATTTTGTCCCATTCGTATTTACACATTGTCCTTCTTTAGGCAACGTGGATGTTGAATCCATGCCATGATCTTACCTATTAAATTTGAATGACTAGTTGGACTACCTCCCATCCAATCTTTCTCAACCAAAATTATGAGGAGTTGTATCTCTTTCCTGCAAGCGGCTCTCAGAAGATTTGACGTGCTGAACCACCTAGGGATTGAAGAAAATGTTGCTTGTTGGTTTCGTTTGGTGCAAGCTCTCTTTAAATACTTTAAATACTTGCCATTAAAGCTCGACATCCTCTCCAAAAAAGAAAATTAAAGACATTTATTATAGCCGTTCTTGATGAGGGATGCTAAGGCGTACTGGTATTTGACAGCTAGGACATCCATTCAAATATTTTGTATCTTTGATGATCCTCATTATCTATTAAGATGGCAATTCCCTTTGTCATGAAACTGAATACTTTCTCCTATTCACCTTGATCAAAGGTGCTAATATCTAGATCTCCTACCACACTTTTTCCATCCCTTTAACAAAGAAAATTTTGAAGAATGTAGGTTGATGACTTGTAAATGAAACTTAGCCTTCACTCCATTCCCTATATAACTCTAGTCAAATCTCCTAGATTATCTAAACACCTACACCAAAGATGTTTTCCTATCTTCTCTTATCTAGGTCATCAGTTGAGCAGGCACACATCCCTGTCATGGATTAAAAATCACTTCATCCTAAATTTGATCGATCGCTCTATTTGCCAATGCATCTTCCACTTTATTCACTTCTCTGTAGCAGTGTGTTACTTGAAAAGTATCCATATTTTTCATAAGTTCCAATGCTTTCCTTAGGATATATTCAACCCTCTAATTCTTTGTTTTTTTTATTCAATTGCCCTGATGATGTTTAAAGAATTCCCCTCTATCCATAGAACTATGAGATTGTGATCTATGGCCAACTAAAGTCCATGGAGGAGCGTCCATGCCTTAACTTCATTGTTAGTTCCTTGTGGAATTTTAGTTGACTTGGCCACCATTAGATTACTTGCATGGTTTCTAATGACAACCCATTCTTGATAGCCCTAGATTGTTTGCATGCTTCGTCAAAGTTCAATTTAACATAGGGCTATCAAAGTTCATCTTCCTATCTTGATAGAAATACAATTCTGGATCTTAAGATGTCTTGAAGTAAGGTCTTTTAGTCCTCAAGAAAATTTTTTAGTCCTCAAGAAAATTTTAGTCATCTATACTCCTCCATTTTGCTTTATGGGAGTAAAAACCTGAATCAAAATGGCAGTAGTCTTGTACCTTAGTTCCCCAATGCTATTTTAGGTATGTCTCTCCTTCCTTCAATTCTCCCCTCGAGGAGAGTTTTGGCCATCCATTCCATGAGTCCTCCTAGAAGTTTTCTTTTTCTCCATTGTGGATTATCCATGTGAGGTTTGACAATAGTACTTCTCTACTCCTTATGATAAAATTCCACATGGACAAGCCCTGTGGATGATTTTTTACTATAAAATCCTCTCCCTCTCACTATTATCTAAGTATTTGGATTGCATCAATTTATCCCATTTGGAGTGTGGTCTCTTGTACATGCTCCATGCTAGCTTAAATCCTAAATCTAGGTTATGAAGCTTTTGATTTAGTATCCCTGCCATCCCTTGATGTTTTGGTTTACATACCTTTTCCCATGATATTAAGTGTATTTTATTTTTGTCTGTAGATCCTTTCTATAAGAATTGCCTACAAATTTTCCCCATTTCTAAAGTTATGCCTCTTGGAATTTGTAGGGTTGACATCATATATGTTGGTATAGCTGTTAGAACTGCTTTAATCAAATTCAATCTACTTGTCAGTTTCAGCCATCTTCCTTTCCATGTTCCTATTTTGTTCTTTAATTTAGATAGAACATTCTTCAAGAACTCCTTTCTATATCCCCCATTAAACAAAGGAATCCCAAGGTACTTACCTAGTAGCACTTCCACTTTGAAATTGAAAATCTTGGATATTTCTACCTGAGTGGCAACCTCTAAGTGAAATAGGAATATCTTGGATTTTTTAGCATTGACAAGTTGACCTAAATCACAGTAGTAATTATCAATGGTTTCTTTGATTATATGCGATTTCAATTGTGACACTTGGCCAAATAAAATGGTGTCGTCTATAAAAAGCACACGAGTAAAAGGTTCTTTCATGTTTCTTATCTATATTCCTTGCCACTATTTCCTTCTATTTGTATCTCTAATTACCCATGTCAATGCCTCTGTCATTAGTATAAAGAGGTATAGGGAGAGAGGGTCCCCTTGCCTTAATCCTAGGGTTGATTCAAATCGGCTTGTCTTTATTCCATTAACTAAAACTATGAATCTTATCCCTATAATGCAAGTTGATATCCATTTCCTTCATTGTTTAGAAAAATATAATTTGTCCAAGACGTGCATTAGGAAATCCCAATTTACCTTGTCATATGCTTTTGCCATATCCAGTTTTAATACCATACAAGGATCTCTTCCTTCTTTGATGGAATGGAGAATCTCATGAGTTATAATCACTCCTTTAGCTGTGTCTTTCCATGGTATGAAACATCCTTGTTCCTCCAAAGTTATCTTTGGTACGATAGTTGCTAGTCTTATCGTTGCCACTTTAGTGAGAATTTTATAAACATAATTGCACAGGTAAATAGGTGTGAATTCTTCAAATGTAAGAGGTTTTTTAGCATTGGGGATGAGCATGATGCTAGTGTTCTTCATTTATTTGAGGACATTAGTGAATTTTCTTGACTCTTCCACTACCAAGAAGATGTCTCTTCCAACGGTGTCCCAACATTTTTAAAAGAAATTTCCCAACTAGCCATCTGAGCCTAGTGCTTTTTCTCTTGGCATTGAGAATATAGATATTTTGACTTCCTCCATTTTGAATTCCTTCATCAACTCCCTATTTTGGCCCTCTGATACTAGCTTGGGTATATTGATCTTGGTATCTTCCTATTGGGATGGGGTATTTTCCTTAGATAATAAGTGTTTGTATAATTCCCTCACTTCCTCTTTGATCTTCTCCATATTGCTTGTCGTCATTCCATTGCTCTTCCTTATACTTCAGATGGAATTTGAGGTGCATATAATTTTGGTGGAGAGGTGGAAGTAGGTTGTGTTTCTATCTCCCTCTTTCAGCTAGGTTTTCCTTGAATTTTTCCACCAAAAGATTTCTTCTCTCGTCAATACTTCTTCAATTTATTTTCTTAGTGATTTGTCCATTTCATACTTATCTACAACCATACCAAATTTAATAACTTTGGAGGCAATAATATTTAACTCCTATTGAATTATGATCTTTTCCTTGAAAATTTTCTTGAAGTGGTCTCAATTCCACTCCATGATTTTCTTCCTCACATACTTTAGTTTGGAGGCTAGCTAGTACATTCTCGAGCCTTTCATGAAAGGGGAAACCTGTCACCATTCCTGGATCAGGGGTATGAATTTTGGATCTCTTAGCCACATATCCTAGAATTTGAAATGTCTATCTTTAGGGCCAATATCCTCTCATATCTTGAGGCTTACTGGGAAATGATCAGACCCAGAGAATACTAGGATTTTTGTTGTGTGTTCCTAGTTATCTTGTATACACTGGCTAGTAATGAGGAATCTATCTAATCTTTCCGCTATTTTTAGGAAAGCATTTCTTCTATTTATCCATGTGAATTTTCCTTTCTTAGGATTGAAATCTATGAGATTGTTATTATCAATGAAATATTTAAAATCCCTTTGAGTTCTTGAGGGATGTGACATAACCCCCATCTTCTCAGATTCTTCCATAACTACATTAAAATATCCTCCTAGTATTATCTTTCCATTCTTAATTTTTTTAAAAAATTGGCTGAGGTGATTCTAGAGGCATTGCTTTTGACTTGTGCCCATTGGTCCATATATGCATATGATCCATAAATCCTTTGAATTTAGAAGTTTGGGAAACTTACCTAGGATTTAGTTCTCTCTTCTCCCTATGATCTATAGTCTTGGAAGGCATTTTCTCCATAGAATTGCCAGTGCTCCTCAAGTACCACTAGTTGGAGAGGTTGTTGTCTCCCATTCCTTCCATTGGCTGAAGATTTTATCCCCTTGTTTTGGTGAGAGTTTGCTTTCCTGTAGGAGTACTATGTCTTCTCTAGCCCCATCAATTTGAGATTTTATTAGGCGTCTTTTGTTAGGGGTATTGATGCCCCTAACATTCCACATTAAGACTCTCATTTCTCTTGAGGAGAGCTTTTTTCTCTCCTCTTCTTTAAAACCTTATCTATTGTTGTTTGTATACCCACTGCAATTTCTATTTGTGTCTTAGTTTTTCTGTTTGGTGCTCTTTCTTGAGGATTCCGGCATGTTTTTTTCCTCTAAGCTCCATAACTGTTTGTGAGATGATAGAGTTTTTCTCTCTTCTTCTTCTCTATCCTCTAAAAGGACTTCCTTGACAATTTCATCACAGATATCATTTGTCACTTTTTCTAAATCTTTATCTAATAGAGCTATAACATACCATTTCATATTACTTGGAATTACACAAACAATTTACTAAGAAAGTAAATGAACATGAAAACATCAATTTTTTTAACATTTACATAATTACAAAGAAATGAAAAGCATATCTTTTATGATTATTTTTCAACCTTAAAATTCAATATAATCAAAGATAAGTCACAGTGAAAACATTTCAATTTACTTTTACAAATAAATTACCCTTGGTAATATGAATAAATTTACATCACTTTGACAATTATAGTCATTAAAAATACTGTCTCTGGAATCTTGATATCCATCACTCAAGTCTCAACGAGTCTTCTACTATAGAGGGAGAGCATCATCAAAGTGCTTTACCTCCATCCATAGACCAATGGTCCCCCACACACCTTCCTTCTCGGAAGTGGCTCTACCCTTCATGAAGAGTATAGACATAAAAAACCTATAGGTTGCCATTTGAGTCCTAGTGTTGTGTCCTACATAACTCAATCGACCATACAACTCTATACAATATTTTAGCTAAGTATGATCATTCTAATAGGTCACACCATCTAGACATTGTGAACTGACTAATGCATGCACAGACAAATGCATCACTTTGGCCAAAGTTTCTATATAAATAGATGTTTGCAATAAATGTAGTTGTGTATTCACACACCTCTTGCTTGAATTGGAAGCTATATCATCCTATAGTTTGATTTGTTTGATTAGAAACTCTAGACATAAATTGTCTTGGCTAAACTCAATTCCTAGTTAATCTGACTTAGAAATTAATCCATAATCTAGGATACTCATGCTATATACAAGATTAGGAAATTTTAACCCTTTAGAGAGCCCCTCGTTGCATCCTTGTAAAAATCAGGGTCTATGACTTCTTGTCATTCTACTCAATAATTCAAATATTAAGCACTTCTTATGCTATATGTCTAGTTTTGACTCTATAAAATTTATCCAAGTGCTTCTTAAACTCCTAATTTGTACTCTTTAAAACTATGGCTTTCTCGACCATTTATTGTCAACCATAACGCACAATAGACTAAAACAAATTCATCACTAACTTAAGAGTTCTAAGATTACTAACCCTTCTGGGTTGATTAGAAATGGGAGGAGGTCAAAAGAATGAGCTACTGGAACTAGTAGGAAAGGCATTAGATTGTGACTTGGATTAAAGTAGCATGATTTGATTTTCTACTTCATTTTCCTACTACAACAAAGACACTAATGTTATGTCAGAAAAATGCATACTTGGGGGTTTTTTCCTTTAAGGTTTAGCTCTTGGGTCCTTAGATTGCATTTAGAGCATCATGCATGATAATTTAGACTCTCGATGAGAAAACCCTTGGGTCTTGTGACAAATAGGACCTAGGTGATGATAATTTAATGATTTCAGAACAAAGGCAGGGAGGTGGACAAGGGCACTAGTGCCCTAGTCCAACCCTATTTTGGGTCTGTCCGAAATTCAAATGTCAAGTTTATGACTGTTATTTGGTTTCCAGGCTGACATCATAAGTTTCAAATATGAAATTCTTGGTGGGAATCTTAGTAGTTGCATATATAAGCATGTTTAGGTTATCATTTAGAAACTAGAAGATGTTTGGGAAGAAGACGATTGTGAACTTTATGCATTCTTGAGATTTTTGTGATATCATTATGTTGCAGAGCATAGCATTGTTATTGTGTTTTTTTTGTAGGTTGGAGTACATCTTCTCATCATGGCATTGAAGAAATTCTTCCTTCCATGAGAGATTCATCATCAAGGTGACATGTATGTTTTATCATCATAATCATTTGGATTTTTGCCTCTATCCCACAAGGATACACACTCTATCTCTGACAATGGTGTTTGAAAGAGTTGAATATCTCTCTAAGGCTTGACTAAGACAAGCCTCTAAACACAACAATGCCCTCCCACATTCCATGTGATTGTAGCTTACATGTTACGAAAAGCGGGAGAAGTGGAGTTGTAGGGAATAGGAGGACATTGCAGAGATTCTAGATCTCGAAGAAGGAGCCTGATTGGACTAGGGAACCATCAACCTTACCCTCCGCATTCAAATCTATAGAAACAAATTGGATAGTGAGCATCAAGGTTTGTAGAGCTTTCAACATCCAGAAGAATCTCCCAAAGTGGACTAGGGTGCCATCAACCTTGTCCTCCACTATCGGATCACAGAAAATAGAAAATATAGCAGAGATCAGTGCCGAAAGGAGATCGGGAATCCACAGATAAATCAGTACCTTGGACTAGGGCGCCATCACCATTGTCTTTAACATTGCCATTTTCTAGACTGTAAAAAATAGTGAGTTAAGTTTCTCTCCCCTTTGTCTAATTCCTATGGCATTTGTCATAATTTACATATTTAATTATTGCTTTGGTTAAATTAGGGTTTTGTTGATCATGATGTTAGTCATAAACAAACATAGAATAAAAGTACACATTAACCTTTATTCATCTTGAAAGATACGATGAATTTAGAGAATTCATGATCCCAAGGCTCCGGTGATTAGGTCTTAATCTTCTGACATTACTCAGAGGTTGATGTGTGTTGCTGTTTCCATTTTGGGGCCTTACGTAGATCTCATCTGTAAGATAATGTTTCTTGTAATGATGCTGCATAGATAGTTATTCTACACAAGATATGCTTGAAATATTGTGTCTATCTTTAAATCTTTGCATGATATTTGTCCATGGTACATGCTTTAACTTCAAATATGCTGAATATGTTTAATTATCTATGGGATGTCTGCATATTTGTATTATTTGCTTAAGATTGTCAACTATCTACAATTACGATGATGAAATGCTCTGAAATTGAAAGAAATTGAAAGAAATACATCAAATTAATGTTAAACCTTAAGTCATTGAGCCACATACACATCAGATATAGTCATGAAGAGAAGAAATCAAACCATATGTTCACCAAGACATTCCATAGCTAGATACAGTTGATGCTAACTTCAAAGGAACGGTATGAAAATAACACATGTAAGTAGATATGCACTCCAAGGGACGCAACAAATCACAGCATGTATCAAGAATTCATACACTGATTACTCAAGATTTATTATGGATTGTAATCAAAACAGTCTTCTTCTTCATTAAGTATGCAAGAACATATATGTATACAACAACTTTGAAATGAGCCCTGAATATTTCAGCAAACAGATTTCAATTAAGTTTCAAATGAATCAAAAAAGGCATCCCTGCACCTTTTATAGATCAAGGTGAGGGAGTGGTTACAATTGATCTATGATCAAGATTTATCTATTAAGATCTACAGTTCATACTTCATTGACCCAGTCAACTCTTTCCACGCGGCACAGGTTGCCAGCTGGAAACCATCTAGACAACTTATTTTCCTAAGTATTAGATGCTTATGTCTTTTCTTGATAATGCATCTTCATCTACTCTTTATCCTTCAAGTTTCTCATCTCTGTCATTAGGAGCATCAAGATCATCGCTTCCCAAATCTTCATCATCCTGATGACCTTCTCCTTGTACATGGAACTGCATGGATGTCTGGATATTTTCATAAGATTGCACTGTCTTTTCTACTTCCCCACCGTCCTAAATTCTTACTTTGGTGATGGCGTGTTTGTGTATCTAGTATTTGTTTTGGAGAGTCTCTAATTTACTCCTCCTACTATTGGATGTTTCATTATAGTTCTCTACTTTGACCTTGATCCTCATGATTTTGTCCATGACTTCTTCCGTTAGGTGATTTAAAGGGTCATCAGCTACTAGCTAGAAATTGTTATGCAGAGCTTTAAAATAAAACTCTTCATCTTAATTCTCAATCTTTCCCTCTATTTCACCTTCCAAAGTCTCCAAGACTTCTGCCTCATATGACATCATGTCATGCAACTTCATACTAATGTCTCTTAATTTGCTGTTGCATCTTTGGAGCACATCACATTCAAATCAGATGTCTTTGTACCATATATTAATCAAAATGGCAGTATTATTATTCAATAATTGGTTATTTATGAGAACCTAAGGATTAATCATCTTCATTTCATCTAAAGCACTTAATGCTTTCTCTAACTGAAAAGACCTTCTTCTTGTCTCCATCTGTAACTTGTCGACCTTCTTCCTAGAGATGCTTAAAGAATTCCACCTCTCCAGCGAGGCTTTCACTATTTCCTCTGCTCCATCAAATGCAGATAACATCCATTTCCTCATTATTGATGACTCATGTTTCATGAGATCCAATTTATTCATCTCATCTTGAGAAATAGCAGTCAATGGGATTGCATGATCACTTGAAATAACATCTGGGTTAGTTAACCCTTTTATATAGGCATGCAGCTGAGCAATGTGCTCTTTATGCTACTTATTCTTCTCTTTCTCTCTTCACCCTCTAGGTCAATGAATCAATTATATCTTTACCTTCTTGGCCTTCTTGATCCTCATTGGCAAATCCCAAATGTACTGTACTAATCTGGGATTCATCCAGAGTGATCTTGCCTTTTTCTTTGTCAGCTGTAGGAATGACTACCTGGGTGGTCCTTCTGCCCATAATAGGACCTCTTCTTATGGCTAACGTCAACCTGGCCTTCCTCTTTGGCTTCATTAGAGTCTCTGAAAACAATGTTGAAACATCAAATTCCTATATCTCTAACCTAGACTTTGTGCTTATCTCTTTCTCTAGCCATGAAGGAACTTGGTCTCCGGATCCTGGGTACCCACCATCATCATGATGATCATCCTGATCTCCAGTAACTGTATTAGGTTTTGATGGAGATGATGACTTCTTTATTTCTTCCTCATGATGCTTTTCATGAGGGTGATCCTAAGCTATTTCCTCTTGTTGAGGAACTTCTTTTTCTGGAGGAGCTTCCTTTTGAGGTGGAGGATCTTGCGATGCTTCCATCTGATGATCATGCACTGCCTCCTTCTGTATCTCATCCACTTTGGTGGTTTCCTTGTCATGAGGCATATTAGTTTCCATGGATGTTATAGTGTCTACCTTAGGTATACTAACCTGATCTAAAGCTGCAATTTGTTCCACAGCTGTAGTAATTGCTTCTTGAACTTTCAGGGTAGGATCAATTGATGTATCCATTTCTTCTCCCCCCTTGTCTTGTACTTCCACTATCTTGGGTTCAGCAGATGTATCTTGTTGCAGCTCACCCATATTCAAAGTATGGCCTTTTACTTCTGCCATCTTCACTTCCTCAACATTTTCTTCTTTATTAGGAATACCTGCTTGATTTTCAGGACTTGCATCCTTTCTGTATGTAAGATCAATCACTGCAGGACTGTTTACCTGATCAATCAATGTATCAAGCTCCATTTCTTGGGCTACCTTTTCCTAGCTCTTTTCTTTCTCTTGCTCTACTCGCTTTAGCTCTTCTAACATTACCGCCTGGACTGATGGTGTACCTTGTGGTGTTATGCAAGTGTTAGCAACAAGAGTCTCCATTCGTTGTGAAGCAACATTATCCACCACTTCATCATCTGATAGGTCTACAGTCTCATCTAATGAGAAATGACCTCCTTGACTTGTGTGAGTGGTTTCCTTCATTTGTTCTTTAGTTTGTTCAGTCTTAAACTGAACAATGGTAGGGAGTGATACATCATGCTGTAATTCTTTTCTAAACACTCCACTACCTGCTCCCCTCAACATTATAGGGGCATGTCTTATCTCAACTCTCATGGATGTTCTTGGTTTCTTATGTGTGGAGGCCACCACCTGAGGTGCTTTTCTTTTTCTGATGAGGGGTAGTGGGTCTTCTTCTATAGGTTCTTCATCAAAAGGAACATCCTCTTCAGTTTGTGCTTGTGATGCCTGACCCTCCTCATATGTTTCCATAGTTTCAACAGTTGGCCTCTGGATCTTTTTAGCCTTTTGCTTATCCTTGGGAGGCAGTGCTGATGATATTGACACTAGTTCTGATGCTGATGTACCTTCAGCTATTACCATGACTTTCTCAATTATCACCCCTTTAGGTTCATTATCAATCTTCTTACCTCTAGGGGGTCTTTTGCTTTGTTGTTGCGGAGGTGGCAACCTTTCTCCCTTAGATTTCCTCTTCTCCACTAGGAAATCATCATATTCCTCATCAGGAATATCTTGTCTCTTCTTCTTATTATCAACAGTAAGGGCTACACCCTTCTTCTTCAATGCATTAGCCTGTTCATTCACCCAACCTTGGGTTAACTGTATGATCCTACATGTAAACCGATCCAATGAAATATCTTCCAGTTGAGTAAGATCAGGCGTTGAGATAGTGTCATTATATATCTTTTTCTCTTCATACTCATCCACCATGATCTTGCCATCATCTTTCTTTAATTGTGTTGGCACTGGGATGCAATCAAAGGTCCTGATCTGGTTGAGAGTTAGCCTTTGATATTTTCTTCTTCTAACTTTGGCTTCATCCTCACAATCTGCCTAGAAATCCTCAAGATGTCTTCGATGGATGGGCTTCCCCATGATCTTCTGCATCCTGCCATATGGATCAGATGACCTTGCCAATGGGAATGGCTATAATCTCATCATATCTAGACCAGTTGTGGCTTTCTTCATGTTTTTAGAATCCTGGCATATATACCAGCCCATTGTTACTGGAAACAATATTGGTGGAAGCTTATTGTTTGCTTTATATGCATCTAGTATTTTAGATACTTGTCTCATAAACTCCATTAACACTACTACATCAGTGGGATATCTAGGGAGCATGAGGGGCTGACCTTCAAAACCCTCTATCCTGATGTAGGAGAAAGTAGCATACTGTATAAACTAGGCACCATGCCTGTAGATAACCTCCTAAGCTTCCATGCTCAGTCTTTTAGTCCCATCTTCCTCCATTGTCCTGACTAGATGCATAGAAAATGCATCATTTACTAATTTATAATCATGGAGGTAATTTACTCTTTGTAGCTGGGGATAATGATCCCAAATGTGGGCATCATTGGTGCTGCCACCAATCCTTCCTTCTGTTGTAATTGCATAAAAAGTGCCTTTATATGCACAGGAGTATACCACATATGAAGTCATGTAAAACGCACACTCCAAGCCCCCTAGGTTCATGAGCTGATCATGCAAGGCATCGCTTATCATCTTGGCCCACAATGGCCTATTGTTTGTGTAAAGGGACATCAGGATGATGCCATACATCGAGTCCTTGAAACTTCTAGTGTCAGGCTGGCCTGTCACTCTGCTGAGTAGAGCTATCATATACTAGTATTCCTCATCGAAATCAAACTTATACATATGCACCGGTAATTTGGCAGCTATAGGATAGGGACTATTCTTCGCCCTTCATTGATACATTCTTTTTCGAGCAGTTTTCTTGTTATTTATATATTCTATTTCCAACTTCTTCAAGTCCATGCTAACAACCTTCTTTCCTAATGGCAAATTGAAAGTGGTGGAAAGGCCCTTGATAGACAGATCTGCATATACTCGGCCATGCTTCTCTACTTTTCTGGTCTATGGGTTGTAATTCCTTGCACATTCAACAACTAACTCAGGAGCTTCCATGGAATATGGGAAACTAGTTGCATTCCACATTCCAGATACAAACACAGAGTCTAGCAAGGTACTGTTATTCTTTTCATCACTCATTTTAGTTAACCATGTAGCCAAATTTGTACTTCCTTGATGTGTATCTCCTATAACTCCATATTTACATTGCACACCCTCAGGCCGAGCAAACATCGGTCTAACGAAGTTAGCTTCTAACTTGTTCAACCTCTTGTCTGCCATGATTTCCTGCAATTGACAAGACTAGTCTTACAATTGGTGCTTCACATGCATGCATATATATTACATTCTATGGCATGATGCATGTTACCTTCATTCAAGATTTAGTTCAGCATGACATGTATATTTCACAACCTCAAACCATTAAACATTATACTACCTGAATATGCAGAAAATGACCATAGAAGGGTTTCAATTACTTACCTAGTGCACTTATCTTTTACTTATACTGGTGATTATCTGAAAGTGATCTTGATACTGATGATAATCACGTGCTTCGTTCTGCCATAAGATGTAGGTGTATGCAAGTACTCGTATGAGGGTTTGGAATCTCGGCTCTGTAAATTCTCTCTTTTTCACAAGGTAAGTGTAAAAATGACTCTGTAAATTCATTTTATCCCTCTTATTAGGGTTTTTTAGGGCAAATTAGGGTAGATTAATTAAAACCACTAATTTTCTTGTACGAAAGTTTTAGATCTTGCCAATTGTATAAATCGCATTTGTAATCGGCGAGAACCAGCTACCACATTTATGACATTTAATGTCATGGCGACAAAAGGAGTAGGGTGATCTCTAAAGATCAGGTGATATTCATAATATGACCCTCTATGTGTAATAAGATCATCCGCTCTTGAGTGGGAAAGCCCATGTCGAAATATCATGTGATGTTGAAAATGTCGGGTGATGTTAAAAATGTCGGGTGATGTTAAAAGATGATGATCCCCTTACTAAAATGACCTCCTTTTGGAATATCAGGATGACATCATCAGGATAAAGACTTGGTTCATCGTAAGAGCATCATGACGTCATCATCATGTTATGTAGGAAGGATCATTTTGAAAATATACCTCCGCAAGGTAAAAAGGATGATGATGTCATCATTTTGTCCATTTCTTGTCTATCAGGATTGGATGACATCAAGATAATGACTCTAGGGTGATATTTTGTGACTAGATGATATTCAAAAGATAGGGTGATATTCATAATATCGGGTGATATTCAAAATATGACCACCGCAAAATATAACGTTGTTTGAAGGGTAAATACCTCTATCACCTAAAATTGACATCTGGATCTCTGGATAAATGATTTATCAAGTGATAAAATGGGATCAGGGTGATCTTTCATAATATGACTGATGTTAACAAATATGATCCTCCCCTTGGAATATCAGGTTTGACCAGGACTTTGACTCGCCATAACTCTCATTCTCTAAGGAATATCAAGGTGATCCAAAAGGCAAACTTGCATGAAATTTTTGTGCTCTATCCAACCGTGAGGTTATAGTCATGAAATATTAACTTAAAAAAACCGACCTCATCATGATGACTTACCCAGTCCTCATTATGTAGGATCATCTATATTGACTTACTTTTACCAGACCACCAGCAAGTAGAAAACACAAGAAAAGCCAAACAAAAAGGTTGGGTCCCTATTTTGTAAAATCAAAATGGGGTGTGTTGTGTAACCACACAACAACTTGCCACCAAAGAAAACACCAAAATTCTAATGATTCAAGTGATGTGAACACATTCTAACATAGCATTCTAACTCTTTCTAAGCATAAGCATCATAATCATTCTAAATGATAAAATGTCCTCATGGTAACAATGCTAACAAAGGATCAGTAGTGTGTAAATGATTAATTATCCTCATCTTGAAAGCAAGTTGAAAACATGAGTAACTGATGTTAAGATACATAGTTGGAGATCATCTCTCATAGCCAACCTAGATAGAGCCTTGCTGCCAGCAGGCATCCATAGCCCTGGCAAGGTTATCTATACAATCCCCCTAAGTAGAGCCCCACTTCCAGTAGGCATCTATAGCCCCAGTAGAGTTACTTAGATGGCCTAATTTTATTATATTTTTGAATTTTTTAACATTTATACTTCATATATCTGATGTCATCATGTAAGCTCAGAATGCAAGGTATGGTCACTTTCTATTTTAGGTTAGAGATTGCATTGGTAGCAAGGGATTCCATTTAGATTTTTCACTTAACACCTATACTTGTATTTTCAACAAACCCAAGGCTGTTAGGTGAGTCATTGTGAAGAAATCACTTTGGTTAGGAAAAGGCACCCTGATGAAAAGATATCACAGACCTAATCATGATTACTTTCTCAAAATGAGTCATAACCTATATATAAATGTGTTCTCATCACTTGAACCTCAACAATTTTTTTATTTTCTAGGGTGATGAGCTGCATCATCCTGACTAATTAAAACAAAACTCAACCAGCAAATCAAAACAAAACAAAACAAAAACATGGTACAGACAACTATACAAATATACATTATGATACACATGACTGACATGAAGCTACTTAGGCTTGGAAATAATGTTTGAGGAACTATCCATTAACTGGTAATGAAACATCCTCACCTGTCAAGTTCTTAAGCTTGAAAGTGTTGTCTCCTAATATCTCAAAAATTTAGAAGGGACCTATCCATAATTTATCAAACTTACCATGGTCCCCTTTCTTCTCACGGGCTTTATCCCACATCAGGACTAAATCAGATATCTTGAAGGCTTTGACTTTGGCTCTTTTATCAAACTAGCATTTCACAACGGCCTGATGTTTGGCAAATTGATCAATTGCCTGACTTCTTTTCTCTTCCAGGTGCATCAGCTGAAGCAACCTGACTTCTTGGTTATTGTCTATGCCTAGGTACTCTTGGGCAAACTACAAGGTAGGAATCTTCAGGTTAACAGGGAGGATGGGATCCACCCCATAGACTAAATGATAAGGTGAGTTTCCTAATGCAGCCTTGTTTCTGGTTCTGTCTACCCATAAGGCATATTTTAGAAGTGTATTCCACTCCCTAGGGTTCTTGTCTACTAACTTCTTTAGGATATTCAAAAAAATTTTGTTAGTGGATTCTGCCAATCCATTCCCTTGGGGATAATAATTAGATGAGAACTTCAGTATGATCCCATAATCAAAGGCCCAACTTGACAATTTGGTTGAAGCAAAAGCAGAGCCGTTATCACTTACCAAAGCATAGGGAACCCCATACCTGGTGATTATGTTACTTTCTAGAAATTTGATGACATCTTCAGCATTGCAAGTCTTGTTGCTGACCGTTTTGTCCACCTGGTACAATAATCAGTAATCGTTAAAACGTACCTGTGGCCTGATGATGATGGAGGATTAATTGGTCTTATGAAATCCATGCCCCATTATGCAAATGGGCGCTCTTCCATCACCGGCTGCAGGGGCTGAGCAGCATACCTCTCTCTATTGGTAGCTACTTGACATGTATGGCAGCATTTGATATGTTCATCAGTATCCTTGAAAATTGTGGGCCAGTAGTATCCTACTCTGAGAATAGCATGAGTAGTGCCTAATGATGAACCATGTGTTGTTCCAAACTTGTCATGTAGCTCTGATAAAACTTTGCTTGCTTCTAGCTTTTCTAAGCATCTCAAGTATATTCCTTCATAATTCCTCTTGAAGAGAACTCCTCCTTTCATCATATATTTTTGGGATTTTATCTTCAAGGCTCTTCTCTGTGAAGCCTACAGTCTTGGGGGACATTGTCCAGTAATCAGGATATGCCTGATATCTGAGTACCACTCTCCACTGTCCTTAGCATTGATAACATACTGCTGACTTGTGATTTTTGGATCAATTTCTGATATCATTTGGCTTAATGCCTATCCTCTTACCAGTTTCATGGGTGTGATTTCCATGTCATATTCTTGTAGGATTGTGATCCACTTAGCCCTTTTTTCACCAGGCTCACTCTGTATTAACAACATCTTCACTGCTGCATCAGGTACCATAGCAATCACCTTGCTTCTAAAGATATAATGCCTAAATTTCTTTACTGATGTGACCAAAGCAAGTGCCTGCCTTTCAACATCTACATATCTCAATTCAGCATCTTTAAAAGGATAGCTCATGAAGGTGATTGGTTTTTCTTCCTTTTCTTCATTTCTCTGAGTTAGCACTCCTACAGAGGTGTGCTCTAAAGCAAATGAATAGATATAAAAGTCTCTGGTGTAGTCTGGACTAATCAGGATAGGAGCATCAGAAATAGCTTTCTTTATGTCTTCAAAAGCTACCTTTGCTTCTGGTGTCCACTCAATCTTGGCATCTTTTTTCAGCATGGTATTTAAAGGTCTAACTATTTCAGCAAAGCCAGTGATGAACTTCCTGACAAAAATTATCTTACCAAAGTAAGATTTGAGCTCTTTCTTGCTCCCAGGAAGCTGTATTTTCATGATGGAATTGACCCTGTCAGGATCAATGATAATTCCATTTTTAGTTATTAGGTGGCCTAGTAATTTTCTTGTTGTTACCCTTTCTTGGGGTTCAGTGACATTCCATATTCTTTGCATTTCTGAAGCACATTTCTGAGATATGCTACATGGTTTCCTCTATTTTTAGAGAATACTGTTAAGTCATCCATGTATATGACTATACACTTTCCTATTAAGCCTCTAAAGGCTATGTCCATTGCACGCTGGAATGTTACTCCAGCATTTATCAGCCCAAATGGCATACGTCTATAAGCAAATATCCCCCACTTTGTGGTGAAGGCAATTTTTAGTCTATCAATCTTGTCAACCATGACCTGATTGTAGCCAAAGAAACCATCCAGGAATGACATCATTTTTTCTCCATTTACAATCTATAGAACTTCATCTAAGGAGGGTAAAGGATAATTGTCCTTCTCTGATGCTCTGTTCAAGTTTCTGAAGTCCACACACAGTCTAATGTCTCCATTCTTTTTCATTACTGGCACTAGATTAGCTACCCAAGTGGAGTATCTCACAGGAAATATGATCCTGACATCTAACAACTTCTTAGCCTCCTAAAAAATTATAGGATCTAGCAAGGCATTGACTGGCCTTTGCTTCTGTCTGAAAGGCTTAGCATCTGGGTTGAGGGGTATAGTGTGAGTTATGACTGATGTGTCATATGTTTTTAGCTCATCATAGGTCCAGGCAATGACATGTATGTAATCTTTTAGAGCCTAGGTGATTCCTTCTAATTCTTCTTCTGTGCAAACTTTTCCTATCAAGACATTTTTCTTTTCATCAGTCTATCCCAGGTTAACCTATGAATATTGTCCTCCATCAGCTTTTAGAAGATCTTTCTGCTGTAACATGTTGTCTAGGTCAAAAGCTCTCTCTAGCTCTATCATACCTTTTGGGATCTTATTGCTAGGAAACTCTAATATTTCTTCCTCTTCCCAGACATGATCCTCTACATTATTCTCATCTATGATCTAAGCATCAAATATATCTCTGTTGGAGATGAAATCTAGGATATGCTGATCATCATCAAATACCTAGAGATTTGTTACATTCTCAGGCACAGAAGGTACTGATACCAGCTCTACTGAGAATCTTTTTAAGCCTGATATGGACAAGGGCTCTCATGTACTGGTAGCCTGGGCTAAACCATCTACCCTATGGTTCTATTCTCTGGGTACGTGGGTGATATTAAATGCATCAAAGTCTTCAATCAGATCCCACACCCTGTGTCTGTAGTTAGACAATTTCCTGTAATTACAGGAGTAAATCCCTCTCACCTGTCTGACAACTAATTCTGAGTCTCCAAAGACATGCAGAATTTTTACTTTCTTCTTAAGGGCAAACAGTATCCCATGAATCAGAGCTTCATACTCTGTTACATTGTTAGTACAGGGAAATTGTAGTCTGTAGGCTACCAAGTAGGACTTTCCTGATGGATTAATGAGATCAATTCCTACTCCAGCACCTTGCTTAGATTTGGATCCATCAAATCTTAAGATCCATGGCTTATCCTCCACTAGAGGCTTATCTACACCCTCTCTTTTCTTTGGATCTCTGGTAGCTACTCCAGTTGATATCCATTTTAACTTAGGTATTTAAGCTTTTTCAGACTTCATTTTTCCTTTTTTCTGTGAAGCTGGTGGTTCTTCTTTCTTTTTACTGCCAGAAGGATAATCTTCTAGGCTAGGAAGTGTATGTCTCTTCGAAATGTGTAGACATAGGGAGCAGGCAGTTTCTGAGTGAGGTACCTCATGTAACCTACACTAGCCTTCAATCAAGACATCCTGTGGAGGTCCCTGCTGCTGTGTCATTTCTAGATTTCTTCTTTTAGAAACTCCTAAAATTTAGATAGATTGCTACCTTTGTCTTCATCAGATAGTTCGTAATTTGATTCAACTAAGCAGTCACTCCCTTTGATGATTTTCTCTTCTCCCTTAACATTACTCTAGTTGCATACCAGCATCTCTTCTATCCTCTGGACATTATTTTCATCCTGATGCACAACTTCCTTTGTTCCTGTAGGAAATAAACAATAATCAGCATCACTATCATTATCACTATCTAATGAACTTACCTTTGATGATGATGATGATGATGATGTTGATGCATCACTACATGCTTGTTCTAGCTCCAATATGTCTATGCATGCTTCACAGGTCTTCTCTGAATGTGTCTCATTGTGTAACCTACACCATCCATCCATTAGAACATCATTAATAGGTCTTTTTAATAATTCACATTGCCTTACCTACCTAGAAAAAATGCTTCTTGAAATTCTTGTAATGGTCTACCTCATCTTCATTCTCAGGATGATACTCAGATTCTACAATTACTTCGTCATCCTGAGGTTCATCATCATGATGATGATGTATGTCATACATCAGGATCTCTTCTATCCTAACAATTTGGGGTCTAAAGGCATAAACTCTGGGCTCCACATCTACGTACATGATCTCATTAGTTTTGTTGTACTTGGTGATCATGTGCTTCATTCTTGGTTCAGCATCTATTCTTATCTAGTTTGGTATCCCCTTCCAAGGTAACCACATGTGATTGAAATCTGTGGATATATATCCATTGAGGGTTTTGGACCAGTCCTTGCTGAGCAACATCTCGTATGTATCAGGTATGTCAACTACCTGAATGTCAATATAATACTGGATCCTAAGATCTGATGCTAACTGCATGTGGATGTGAGTTAACTCCCCTACTACACTTAGTTCTGTCTTGTCCAGTTGAGTGACTTTCTTCAAGGATTTAGCAAGATGCAGTCCTAAAGCATTGCATATAGATAGGGGCATTACATTTGTAGATGCTCCTAAATCTACTAGACAGTTGTGCAAATTTTTACTGAACATTCTTATGGTTAGGAGGAACAGAGGTGACTCACTTTTATCTCTATATAAAGTCATGTGGGAGGTCTCTACAGCTTCAACAGTAACTAGCACCTTATGTTTGACATTATTGTCTCTAACAGCATGATCCTTATTACCAGACTAACCTGATGGATAATTTTCCTCTTTAGGAGTAGGATCATCTAGTGATTTCATAAATGCTCTCTTAATGGTAGGAGTTTTGAGCAATTCTGACAAGGATAGGCTGATTTTGATCTTCCTCATTTCATCAGCTAGATATGTGACTAACTTGTCAGATTCATGAGGTAGACTTACAGCCTTGGATGTTGTGTTTGGCGATGATAAATACTGAGCATTCACCTTGGGGAATCCACGGTTATTACTCACTTTGGGATCAGGAGGTGTATTAAAATTATTCAGAGGCAATGAAGAGGTCAAAGGACCAATAGGTCTATTGGCACTACTTCTCAGGTTATAGTTATGCTTACCTGGATATTGTTGTTGGTAGGCATGTACCTCCTCATGCTCACTTGAAGGTTCATTTTCATCCTCAAAAGGGAAAACATAATTTCATTCAAAAGCCATGGCAGATTCCTCATATGCTGAGGTGTAATCTTGTTGAGTAGGCACTGTCTACTGATAAGGATGATGAGTGTAACTCTCAAGCACCAAGGTAGAATCATATCCATAGGGAACAAGCTCATTTCCTTCTACCTAAGGTTGATTACCTAAAGTATTAGACACTTCAGTATGAAAAATGCTAGCAACAATTATGAATTGAGGACAATCTAACTCTGCATGTGCATTAGTGTTGTGAATTCTACACCAGTTAGTGAGGGCTGCTTCTACAAGATTGACTCTAGTAGTTTGTTTAGGTTCACCTAGATGCAAATTATTTAGGGGTGATGGCAGGGAACCATTGTTTGGCCTAGTGTTCCACACTCTAGGCTATCTTTGAGGATTCTTATTGCCATTATTGTTGTAATTATTGTTGTTATACCCCCTATCAAGATAATTTGGTCTGTCATTGTTATAACTTTTGTTCTAGTTAGGCTAAGAGTAGAAGTTTTGGCTTCTCAAGTGAGTGATCTCAGTTGCAAGCTTTCTTAGCCGAGCTGATATTTCTTTGATTTCTTCTTTCTCCTCTTGGACCTTAGCCACTATGTTTTCTGTTAAAGGCTTGAAGAAAGAAGATCTATTGTTATTTTGGTTATTCTGGTCTATAACCTGAGGTGTTTGGACTTGTCCAGGATACTGCATCATCTGGTCATTTCTGTTTGGAGGTGGCATTATACTCAGTGGAGGTATCTGCAGGGGTGCTGGCATCACAGCCAGAGGCATTATAGCTGGAGGCATCATGGCTCCATTATACTGTGGATGGGGAGGATATCCTGGATAACCGGGAACTATAGGAAAAGCTATGTTTGGCGTGGGAGCAGGAACTAGCTGCTGATTGACTTTAATAGCCTCTTGAAAAGCTCATGTTAATGTTGTGATTTCAGCATGTGTTCTCCTGATGAACATTGAAGTTAAAGGATCTAGGGCTGAATAATAAATGCTTCTAGCAACTGCATCTGCTACAACATATGGGGCGACTAACTTAGACAACATTTTCTGGAACCTAGCATTAAAATTGGTAATAGGTTCTCCTTCAAACCGTTTGATTGTGGCAAATACATGATAGTTCATTGAAGGATCAATTGGTACCTTGAATCTATCAGTGAAAGCTTTCTCCAGGACAACCCATGATCCAACTGAAGCCCGACCAAGACTAATGTACCAAGCATAGGCTTCTTCCCCTAAGGAAAAGGGAAATAATCTACATACAACCTCCTGATGTTCTATCTTGGCTCTGCAGCAGGCTTCTTTGAAGGTTCTGATATGATCATCCGCATCTTGATACAGATGATACTTTGGATAGAGTTTGTTAGGATTTTTGGGTAAAGGATGATATGCTGTGAAAGTTAAAGGTGACTCTACTACAAAGAATGACATTGCAACCAGAGGAGGTTGAACTTGAGGTATAGCAGGCTGAGGCTAAACCAGAGGTGTAATTGGTGATCCTGTAGGTATGTGTAAATCAATAGGAGTCACAAGAGAACATTCAAATGAGGCTACTGATGCACTAGACTCTAGAGTGTGATGGATATCAACAGTTCTAGGCCTAAAACCTTTGATAGGTAATTCTTCAAAAGGACCAGCGGATCGAGACCTGGTATTTATCCTGTGAGCCAGGATTTCTTGATTTTGAGGAAAATTGGCTGGATGATTGTAAAGATCGTTTAGAATTCACCAGCAAGGACTGTATTTATGGTCAAAAAATTGTATTGACTAGATATTTACATAGATACTGCAAATACGAAGTGATATTTGAATTTTTGTGTCACAGACAGCGGGATATCAAGTTTTCAGGCTAACTACCTCAAAGATTTGGGCAAATTTACATGAGACAAGGCCTATTTCTGCAAATTCATAATGATCTGCTATAAAGCTTGCAATATTTATGGTTAATCTCAAAAACATTACATAGGATTAGCATGTACCAGCTTAGAACAACAAATATTTGCATCTAACTTGGAAATTTAGTGGTGTCTAAGCGTTACCTTACAATCTTTATCATCACCTAAAGTATTGATGATGATCCTTTAGCTTCAGGCCCTCCTTCTAGTGCCAATTTATGTTGATCATGATGTTAGTCATAAACAAACATAAAATAAAAGTACACATTAACCTTTATTCATCTTGAAAGATATGATGAATTCAGAGAATTCATGATCCGAAGGCTCCGGTGATTAGGTATTAATCTTCTGACATTACTCAGAGGTTGATGTGTGTTGCTATTTCCATTTCGGGGCCTTACATAGATCTCATCTGTAAGATAATGTTTCCTGTAATGATGTTGCACAGATAGTTATTCTACACAAGATATGCTTCAAATATTGTGTCTATCTTTAAATATTTGCATGATATTTGTCCATGGTACATGTTTTAACTTCAAATATGCTGAATATGTTCAATTATCTATGGGATGTTTGCATATTTGTATTATTTTCTTAAGATTGTCAACTATCTGCAATTATGATGATGAAATGCTCTGAAATTGAAAGAAATTGAAAGAAATACATCAAATTAATGTTGAACCTTCAGTCATTGAGCCAAATACACATCAGATACAGTAATGAAGAGAAGAAATCAAACCATATGTTCACCAGGACATTCCACAACTAGATATAGTTGATGCTAACCTTAAAGGAATGATATGAAAACAATACATGTAAGTAGATATGCACTCCAAAATGGAAACAACAACACACATCAACCTCTGAGTAACATCAGAAGATTAAGACCTAATCACCGGAGCCTTGGGATCATGAATTCTCTAAATTCATCATATCTTTCAAGATGAATAAAGGTTAATGTGTACTTTTATTATATGTTTGTTTATGACTAACATCATGATCAATAGGTTTCAAGATAATTAAAGCATTAACTAGCAATCTTCTATGATAACTTCTAAATTTCCCAGCAGAAAACCAAGTGGCAACTCAAATTTGATAGTTGACTCTCCTCTCCATAGGAGAAGCACTCGGTTGAAAAGCCCTTGGAATGTTTTGTGGAAACGAGGATTCAAACTAAAACAACAACTCCATTATCCCACTTTCCATATAAAACATTTTGGGGAACCTGTGTTTTGAACTTTTTGGCACCTTGTTGAGTGTTGTTTCATAGATCTACATTCATTCATTTCATTGCATTCAAAAATTTACAAAAAAATTGATATATTTGGAAAAATTGAAAAAAATTGCATTCTAGGGTTTGATTGTTGACATAGTTTACACTCATTCAATTATATTTAATTAATTCTCTGATTTTTACATCATATATAAAATTCATTATCATTCAATTCATTATTTTCAATATTGCATTTGAAAAATTACAAAAAAATTGAAAAAAATTGGAAAATTGAAAAAAATTGGCATATTAGGCTTGCATTTTTGTAAACTTTGAATTAATTGGTATCTAATTTCAACTTATTTATATTATTTTCATTAGATATGATTCAAAATACATAAATTCATCATTTACAATTCATTTGCATTGCATTTGCATGCTTGATTTGATAGAAATTGCTTGAAATTTTGCATTTTTCATGAAAACCTAGTTTTGCATGAGCAAGGGTTGTAGTCAAAAATATTATTTCAGATTTTACTGCCTTGTTAAAACACTCATTAGGCCTAATTTCTAAATGTAGTGTTGCATCATAGTGGCCTCCTTGCGAAATTTCATGTCTAGGGTTTGAAAACTTGCATTTTTCACTAGATTTGGCCTTATCGTCTTGTTAGATTTGTACTCCAAGTATGTTGTAATGGCTCTTGCTACACTAATTATCTGTTATTAGTGTTATTACCTTCTTCCCCTTCTCAATTTCCTTACAACACCTTTTCTTTTGGGCTTTTACATTACAAATTTGTGAAAAAATGCATATTTTTGCTATTTTCGCACTAGGGTTTGATCTAGGGTGGCTCTATAGGCATGTTGAAATGAATTTTTTGGCATTAGGTGGATTTTATTACTGTTATAAGTTGATTTACATAATCATTTTACTCACAACACCTATTTCTCTACCATTTTGCATTGAGATTTGGTGAAAAATCACATATTTTGGCCTATTTTCACTAAGTTTTGAGTTATCGACTCTCTAGAGTTGCTTCAAAAGCATGTTTTGAAAGGTATTTTTGAATTAGTGGACTATTTTTAGGCATATAATTTTCTTTCCCTCTTAAAAATATTCACAACACCTCTTCTTTCATTTGTTTGTATTAAGAAAAATTGAAAAATCAAGCATTTTAGAGCATATTCGACATCACTTTTGCATTTGCTTCTTGCATAAGTTTTGGAAGATCTTGAAATCTGATTTGGAATTAATTCATCATGGATACTTCCTTTGAAGATCTATTTTCATACATCATAGACATGGATCATTTCTCTAAATTTACTCATGAATATCCTCAAGTCTTGGAAAAAATAGTGTACATGCATGATGTTGATCTCTCTATGTGCTCCACATATGAAATCCTTTGTTATATATCTGATTTTGATAGCTTCACAAACCTCATGGGAATATATCCTTATATATTATATGATCTCACTAAATTCATGATCAATAATATATATACTAGTGATGACCTCAAAATGTCAGATGAAGCCTTAGATGACTTTATCGAACATTCTACTACGACACCTATTGCTAGAACATGTGATGATAACTTAGTTCTACCTTATGATCTATCTCCCAATGTTGTTCCTCCTCATGAGGACACTTTGGTACATGAGGATGATTTATGATGCAGAGCATGGAGGATTCAATCAAACAAATACACTTCAAACAAATGACTTTTCTCACAATCTTCCACTATGCTTTGATGAGAACAACAAATAAGGTAATTTTGACATAATTTTTAGAAGATAACTCAAACCCATGATCTAAAAACTAATTTGGATACCCCTTAAGCCCTTATATAACATTTCTTAAATGCATTTTGGGTTACTTTGGAACATATCCCTCAAAAACTTGCTGCTACGCTATTCCAAAGGCCTAATTAGGCTTGTTTTGCAAAGCAAGTCTGTGAGATTCAAAACCCACAACACAAAACTCAACTCCAAAGTTCTCCACACATTTCATGGGGTATACATCCACCAATTTTGTTGATTGGGACAATACTCATATCACCTTTTATCAAAACCCTACCTCAACCTATTCAAACAAGCCAAAAACATAAGAAAAATAGGCTAGGGTTGCATGGAATCTACCCAAAACTTTATTTCATGCAATACCCACTTTCAAAATATGAAATAACTTTTTAAAAACTTCCATTTCACTGATTTTTAGAATTTTTCAACAGTGGCAAGTGCTTCAAACCACATTTTTGCCATTCAAGCTCAGAAACCCTAGGTTAACAGGCAGTTTTCAGTAAAATTTCGATAACTTTCTCAAAACATGATAAAAATTGATGAAAGCAATGCAAAATGAAAGATGATTCAGATAAATATCAAACCTGATTTGTTTGACATCATTATCATGCCGTACAAGGTCGTACTAGCCTCAGAAACAACGTAAAAATAGTCAAAACTACAGAAAACAGGGTATTGTTACTATTATTGATCTTCCAAAAGTCTTCAACAAGTACTCCACCACATTACAATGATGGAATAAGTATATTTATACCTTTTTAAACTTGTCCCAATATTTACAAACCATCTTTTCAACTACTAACCATTCATCTTCCACCCTATGACAAAATTGCTAAATTGCACTTGACAACTTTGTGACAATTTGACAATTTTTACAATGTTTGACAAATGATTCCAAAATGACCTTCTAAGACCCAAAATATACTCATACAAGTTCAAAATGGTCTAAATGACCTTATTACAACATCAAAACACCAAAACTAAACCAACTTTAGCAAGATTGTCTCATGGAGGCATGCCATCACTAGGTGCTCTTACACCATACTCCCGGCCAAAAGAAAATAAAAGCCCTCTTGGATTAAGGGTAGTAATAGGTCTTCATCCTTTGAATGCTCCTCCTTGATATTCTTTATGCTCTTCCTCTTGTCCTCTTTGAAACAGCTCCAATTGGCCTTCATTTTCACTTTTGGTTTCAACTTGTCAAAGCAAACTAGCCTTCTAATTGTCTTATCACTTTGAATCTGATCTTTCATGCTTTGATGTATCCCAATCTCTGTCTCAGCACCTTGCTCCTCTTCCATGACTTGTTTCATCTTGATTTTTGGTTTTTTTCTCCTCAAAATTTCTATTACAACAATAAAGTGATAGATGTCTTCCTTGTTCTCTTGCCTTTGCAATGTAGTCATGATCTTTGTATCTTTATTTTTCTCTCCCATCTGATATTCTACCCCTCTATATGCTACTTTCTCAAGGCTACCAATCTCTGATATGAAAGAAAGAAATAGAAAAACTACTATCCTCCTTTGAAAACAATGAAGGAAACATTATGTCACCATACCTTTGAAATATCATTTCATCTTTCACCTCTGCTGTCTTCATGCCTTCAAACTCTGATATGGCTACAACCTCTAAGTGATCTTCTTCTTCTTCTTCCTCTATTATCTTCACTTGTCTTCTCCTTTGAACTATCTTCTTAATGGGCCATACAAATTTCTTCTTCATTTTTAAGTGCCAACTTTTCTCTTGTTTAAGAAAATCCTTCCATTTCTCTTCCATTCTTTCTTGCATCTCTTTTATGTGTTCTAAAGCCTGCCTCAACTCTTTTATCTCTTGGTCAATTTCCATTTGTTTTGCCTTTTCGTTTTCCTCTTTTTTTCTTTCTTGTTTCTTCTTTTGTGAACCCTCAGCCTACAAGTATCTCCTCAACACATCCATTCTTCTCTTTATTCAAGCAAGTCTCTTTCACCTTGCTTTTCCTTGTCTTTGTGACACCTCACCTAGGTTTCCTCTGTTCTTCACTACTTAGTCTCTTGGCATCCAGTTCTCTCTTCAACCTGCAAAAAGACAACACACACAAAAACATAACTTTCCTTTCCTAGAGTCTTCTATCTCTGATACCAATTTATGTAGAGCATGGAGGATTCAATCAAACAAACACACTTCAAATAAATGACGTTTCTCACAATCTTCCACTATGCTTTGATGAGAACAGCAAATAAGGTAATTTTGACATAATTTTTAGAATAAAACTCAAACCCACAATCTAAAAACTGATTTGGATACCTATTAAGCCCTTCTATAATGTATCTTAAATGTAGGCAGGGTTACTTTGGAACGTATCCCTCAAAAACTTGTTGCTATGCTGTCCCAAAGGCCTAATTAGGCTTGTTTTGCAAAGCAAGTCTATGAGATTCAAAACCCACAACACAAAACTCAACTCCAAGGTGCTCCAGACATTGCATGGGGTCTAAATCAACAAATTTTGTTGATTGGGACAATAGCAATGTAATGGGTGGAATTTGGATGTTAGGTTTTTAGTAGTTTTGGTGTATATCCTCCTTTCACCCTTATATTCAAGGACCTAGGGTCGAGTTGCAATGTACTATCATATCCTAGGTCACTATTGAGATGTAGGGAAACTTGGATTTTTATGATTTGATTGCCAATTATGTTCTCTTATGCTCAATTATGCCTGAAAACCCTAATTATGTAAATACAATAGTAAACAGATGAATTACGAAAAATGCTTCTATAGAAAGATGTAAAATAACAAATAAGTGTGCACCTATTTTTAGGGCCCGGAGGCAAAAAAGTCAGGGACTAAAGAGTAGGTGCCCAAGTCCAAGGTCATGTTTTTGGTCGAGATCTAGAAACAAGGTCTACAACCTGTATCTATTGTACTAGTGATTTTCCCGTTGCAGAACTTTGAGGACTAATGAGCGGTCTCCCAAGTCCTGGGAGCCATTTTCTTCTCTGATCTGCAATTCTGACACTTTGTTATACCATCCTACAACTTCACTTTGTCTGCAACTCCAACCTGTAACCTGCAATCATGAAAACTTTGGGAGGGGGTTGTGGTGTTTAGAGGATTGCCTCAGTCAAGCCTTGGAGAGACATTCAAGCCTTCCGAACACTGTTGTCATATAGAGAGTGCATGCCTTAGGAGATAGAGGCAAAAACCAAATGATAAATACTTGAAAACACAAATGAATGTCACCTTGTAGTGAAGATCTCATGGGAGGAAGAAGCTCTTCATGCCATGAGGAGATGATTACTCAAATCTACAAATACAAACACATATACAACACAAATCTACTCTTGCAACAAAATGAAAGCCTTGAATCACCTTTAGGATGCTAATTGAAATCTTGTAATCATCTAGTTGAAATCTTGTAATGCTCTAGTTTAGAAATGAATGCCTAAACATGCTTTTATATGCAACTACAAACACTCCTCCTAAGAATTTCATAATTCAAACTTACCGTGTCGGCATAGGACCCAAATAACGGTCACAAGCCGACACCCAAAAATTGGGACTTCCCCAAAATAGGACTAGGGTGTGGGCATCCAAGTCCTTCCCCCTATTTTGGGTAGGGGTTATTTCAAGTGGTTCTCCTAGGTCCCATTTTCCAAGACACTTAGGGGTTTTCTCATTGCGATGTTGAAATATGATGTAATATGTCCTAAATGCACACTAAGGATCCGAGTGCTAAACCTTATGAGGGAAAAGCCACCAAGGGGACATTTTTTGATGTTACATTTAGCCTCCACTTTAATGTATGTATAAATGTGAGGCCAATACATGCATTAAAGTATGGTCAACAAACACAACAAACACACCAAGCACAGAGAAGACATGCCAAACACATTGAAGACAATGATAGGCATGCAAAACATGGAGAAGACAGTTACAATCATGCAAAACATGGAGAATAAATTAAATGCATAGAAGACACATTAATGCATGGAAGATAGGAATGATTTCTTTTCTTTTCTTTTTCTCATATATATGAAATGTAGATGTAAGTACATGAAAGAAAACAAACCTCCCATAACATAGGATGTACTCATCGTACAAGTCTTTAAACTGCATAAATGGGGCAACACACAAGAAAAACACACAAAACCTCCCAAAATGTAGGATGCACTCATTGTGCAGGTCTTTAGACTACATATGGGGCAACAAACATGCCAAACAAAGAAAGCACGACAAACACACACACTTTGAAGACATGGAGAAAACACAGTAGAAAAGCGATGAAGTGTCCCTATTTCTAGTTTCACCACCATCTCAAGCACATTACAGGCACACACCGATGATTGCACTTCACCACAACAATCGCCAAAGACACACTTAAGGGTTGAGTTAGTCACAGAACCACTCCCCGCCTCTGCAGAGGACTTTATAAAATACAACCCCACCTGCATCACGGAGATGCCTTATAGTGAAAAGGAAGCATGGCATACAACCCCACCTACATCACGGAGACACCTTATGGTGAAAAGGATGTATGAGCTCAAAATTATACAACCCCACATGCATCACAGACACGCCTTACAGTGAAAAGGAGGTACATGAAATAGATTACAAGATTGTTCAAACACACTTTACTAGGATTTAGAATAGACAGATTACCTTATAAATGCCCCCACCTTAAGGTGGTTGATATCATGCATCGATATCAAGTACATTAAGGTAGGAAGAAAACATACAAGGAAACATAGACTTTTGCAAAGCCCATGCCCCCTAGAGGTGACATGTACTTTACGATCACCAAATGTTCCCACAAACACATCCCTACAAGAAACATGTTAGTGTCTACAAAATCATGATAAACAACAACATCAATGCATATGATTAATCACACAAAGATCCAAGGTTTAACTACGAATTCAAAGTTCAAGGATAACTGTGTGTCTATATCACGAAGATCTCTAAATCAAGTACCACCAAGGCTAGATTACAAGACAAACAAAGTGTGCAGAGCATCAGTATTGTTATGATTTGTAAATGAGATAGAACACCACTAGAATCACTACTTAGAAAGCACGAGTACTTCCACTAGCCAAGCATCAGATAAGATATACAACCCCATTGTCATATTAGGAACTAAGTCCAATTATTGATTTCTCATGAAAGGGACACTAGGTCCACATTAGTATGAATTATTTCATCATCTGCCAGCTGGATAGAAACACTAGAGGAAGGAAAACAATAAATCAAAGGAGAAACAAGTGTCTTAGGGACAGTCACATAGGAGGGTGCCCCCAAGTCACCAACTGCAGTGCTATGTCCATAAGACACAACACACAACAATGAAATCAGAGAGAGAGGCAATATAGAAGAATGATGATACAAATAGAAGGTCACAATAGAGGCGGTCTCCTAGTATCTCGAACCTTACAAGAGAATCAAGGGTCATCCCAAGAGGCCTGAACAACATATAACACATCACGGGGGAAGCACATCATGAGAGAGATAAAGGGGTAGACATACTTACCTGCAGAGAGGATCAGGCTAGGTTTTATCAAGAATCAAATCATCCTCTTCCCAATCCTGAATGCTAGAGGGAGGTTTGTAAGGTACCATAGCCCAATTTTTGTTCTTATTTTTAGGTTGTTTAGTGTTAAGCTCTTCTTGGTGAGGTTGAATGTTTTCTTGTTGAATTGTATGCATTGTGCTCTTGAGAGATGGAACAAAGAATTTTGTTTGAGTAATCTCAGTATCAGTCCAAGAAAGTTTTAATGTAAGAGACCTTGTCTCATCCACTAGTGCTACATCTTTTGAAGACAAAGCATAGGAATGAGAGAAAGGTAAGTTGTTGTAAGGACAATTATCAATGTTTGTATCTTTAGTGATGCTCAAAGAGGTAATTGATGTTTTTAAATCCTTAGTGATGTCCAAATGAATTTAATATTCAATCAAAGGAAGGAGATTAAGGGTCTTCTCTTCCTTAGTGATATCCAACATGTGTGAACAATCAACTAAAGGAACAAGGTTGGTAGGATGATCTATAAAGGTTTTATGCATTGTGATAGAGTTTTTATTGTTGTTAGATGAAAGCTCATTTTCTACCCATGGAATGTTCTTTGTTGAAGGGATTTATTCATTCACTAATTCTTCCTCTTGGCCAGGGAGAGCATTGGAATGGCAAAGTGGTGATGGCTCTTCATTTGCTAATGCTTCATCTTGGCCATAGTGAACATTAGAGTGAATATTTGGTGGTAAGGTTTTAAGAGATGTTTCAATGAAATAATACTCTTGCATAAAAGTATCCTTATGAGGAGAAACAACCTTGGGAGAGGCATCATAGGATACCACTAAGTTATCATCACATGTTTTAGCAATAGGTGTTGAATCAGAATGTTCTAGAAAATCATCTAATGCTTCATCTAACATTTGAAGATCATCACTAGTATATATATTATTGATCATAAATTTAGTGAGATCATCTAATTTCCAAGGATATATTCCCATGAGGTTTGTGAAGCTATCAAAATCAGCTATACAACAAATGATTTCATATGTGGAGCACATAGAGAGATCAACATCATGAATGTATGCCATTTGTTCCAAAACTTAAGGATGTTTATCAGTAAATTTAGAGAAATGATCAATGTCTATGATGTATGAAAATAGAGATTCCAAGGAATTATCCATGATATATGTTTGCAAATTTTTTTTTTTAAAGTATGCAAAAGACAAGTGCAAAGCTATATGCAAAATGACCTAAAATGCTTGATTTTTTGTATTTTTTTCAATGCCAATAAGTGAAATCAAAGGTGTTATAAGGATTTTGATCAGGGGAAACAAATTATATGTCTGATATCAGTCCATTACAACAATAATATCCTTTACAACACACTTTTGATGCCAATCTAAGATGGCGATAGACCAAAACCTAGTGAAAATACACTAAAATAAGTGGGTTTTCACCAAATCTCAATGCAAAAGAACATGACAAAGGGTGTTGTGAGGAAAATGTTGATGAAAAACAAATTATATCAGTAATAACATCCTCTTAATTCTAAAATATCCATCATAACATGCTTTTAGTGTCACTCAAGGTCAAACCCTAGTGAAAATGTAGCAAAAATAGGCAATTTTTCACGATTTTTCAATTCCAAGACCTAGAAAAAGGGGTGTTGTGAATAATTTTAGGAAGTGTAGAAAATAATACTGATGATATCAGTCACCTCAATCCATAAAATTTGCTACAACACATTTGGAGTGCAAGCTAGGCTAGACCCTAGGGCAAAAATAGCAAAAATGTGCAAATTTTCACCAAAGTTTGAATACTAGAGCTCGATAAAAAGGTGTTGTGAAGATTTTTAAGAGGTATAGAAAATTATTACCATGATAACAACCAATTAGTATAAAAATATCCTTTACAACATGCCTATGGTGCAAATTTAGAGGTTGATAAGGCCAAATTTAGTGAAAATCAATGGTTTTCAAGCCCTAGGTTTTAGATTTTGATGTCAAAAGCTATATGAATGTTTTTCAAGATAATGTATGATGAAAATTAAATTTTATCAGATCTGAAAATGATTTCCAACCTCTAACATGCAAAATGCAAGTGCAAATCTAATGAAAAATCAATGAAAATGCTAGTTTTTGTTCAATTTTTCTATGCAAAAATGCAAATTTTTTAAATATAAATGCAAATTTGTACTAAAATGCAAGACTACAGCCAAATGCAATTTTTAATGAGTCTCTAAAATTAGTAGAAAAATATGAAACAAGATTTTACCTATAAACCCTAGATTTTGGAATTACTAGGTTATATGCAAAATTCACAATTTTCAACAAAATCCTAGAAATTTTATGATGAAAATGCAATGCAAACTAATGAATTTTGTAATTTTATGTAATTTAAATCAAATATAATGCATAAATCAAAAAATTTATGAAATTCAAATAAATTGATGCAAATAGAAACCCTAGAATGCAATGTTTTTCAATTTTTCCAAATTTTCAATTTTTTTGTAAATTTTCCAATGCAATAAGATGAATGACTATATGAATGAATGAAATTCAATGCAAATCTGAAGAAAAAAACTCAATAAGGTGCAAACAAGTCTAATAACATGGGTTCACCAAAATTTAAAGCGTAAAATTTGGATAGTTGAGTTTTTGGTAGTTTTAGTGTATATCCTCCTTTTACCCTTACATTAAAGGACCTAGAGTCAAGTTGCAATGTACTATCATACCCTAGGTAAGTATTGAGATGTAGGGAAACTTAGATTTTTATGATTTCATTGCCAATTATGTTCTCTTATGCTCAATTATTCCTTAAAACCCTAATTATTTAAATACGATAGTAAATGAAAGAATTATGGAAAATGCTTCTGTAGAAAGATGTAAAATAACAAATAACTATGCACTTCTTTTTGGGGCATGGAGGTGGAAAAGTCAGGGACTAAAGAGTGGGTACCGAAGTCCAAGGCCTTGCTTTTTGTCAAGATCTAGAAACAAGGTCTGCTTCAAGGACTAATGAGTGGGCGCCCAACTCCTGGGAGCCATTTTCTTCTCTTATCTGCAATTCTGACACTCTGTTGTACCCTCCTGTAACTTCACTTTGTCTACAACTCCAACCTGTAACCTGCGATCATGAAAACTTTGGAAGGGGGTTGTGGTGTTTAGAGGCTTGCCTCAATCAAGGCCTGGAGAGACATTCAATCCTTTTGAACACCGTTGTCAGATAGAGAGTGCGTGCCTTGGGAGGCAAAGGCAAAAACCAAATGATAAATATTTGAAAACACAAATGAATATCACCTTGTAGTGAAGATCCCATAGGAGGACAGAAGCTTTTTATGCCATAAGGAGATGATTGCTCAAATTTGCAAATACAAACACATATACAACACAAATCTTCTCTTGCAACACAATGAAAGCTTTGAATCACCTTTGGGATGCTAATTGAAATCTTGTAATCATCTAGTTGAAATCTTGTAAAGCTCTAGTTTACAAATGAATGCCTAAACATGCTTTTATATGCAACTACAAAAATTAGGACTACCCCAAAATAGGGCAGGACTAGGGCACGGGCACCCAAGTCCTCCCCCCTATTTTGGGTAGGGGTTATCTCAAGTGGTCCCCCTAGGTCCCATTTGTCAAGACACTTAGGGGTTTTCTCATTGGGATGTTGAAATATGATGTAATATGTCCTAAATGCACACAAAGGACCCGGGATCTAAACCTTATGAGGGAAAATCCCCCAAGGGGACATTTTCTGATGTTACAACCCATATCACCTTTTATCAAAACCCTACCTCAACCTATTCAAACAAGCCAAAAACATAAGAAAATCAGGTTAGGGCTGCTTGGAATCCACCCAAAACTCCATTTCCTGCAATGCCCACTTTCAAAAACTGAAATAACATGTGAAAACCTTCCATTCCACCAATTTTAAGAGATTTTCCATGGTGGCAAGTGCTCAAATCACATTTTTACCATTCAACCTCACAAACCCTAGGTTAACAAGCAATTTTTAATAAAATTTCCATAACTTTCTCAAAACATGATAAAACTTGATGAAACCAATGCCAAATGAAAGAAGATTTAGAGAACTATCAAACCATGTTTGTTTCACATCATTATCAGGCTGTACATGGCCATACTAGCCTCAAGAACAATGAAAAATAGTCAAAACTGTAGAAAACGGGGTATTGTTGTGATTATTGATCTTCCAAAAGTCTTCAACAACCACTCCACCACATTACAATGATGGATTCAAGATATTTATGCCTTTTCAAAATTTTACCAACATTTACAAACCATCTTGTCAACTACTAACCGTTCATCTTCCACCCTATGACAAAATTGCTAAATTGTACTTGACAACTTTGTGTTGACAATTTTTACAATGTTTGACAAATGATTCCAAAATGACCTTCTAAGATCCAAAATAGACTCGTACAAGTTCAAAATGGTCTAAATGACCTTATTACAACATCAAAACACAAAAACTAAACTAACTTTAGCAATATTGCCTCATGGAGGCATGCCATCACTAGGTGCTCGTGCACCGATTTAATTGACACATCCCTTAACATCATACCACCAAATCTTCATTCTAATGCTCACTCTCACCAAGATGAAGCATTATTAAATGGAGAGCCATTAATTTTACATTCCAATAGTCACTCTAGCCAAGATGAAGCATTAGTGAATGAGGAGCTCCCTTTAACAAAGAACATCCCATGTATAGATAATGAGCATTCATTTAATAATAATCAAACTCCTACCATAGTGCATGAAACCTCTAGAGACCATCTTACAAACTTTCTTCCTTTAGTTGATTGTTCACACACCTTAGATATCACTAAGGAGGAGAAGACACTTACTCTCCCTTCTTTGATTGAATATTCAAGTCATTTGGACATCACTAAGGATATGGCACTAGTGGATGAGGAGAAGTCTCTCACATTAAATCCCTTAAAGATGGATGTTGAGATCAGTCAAAGCAATTTGATTCTCTCACCTCCTAAGAAGATAGTGAATAGGGATACTAGTAAGCTCCAACAAGAAAACATTCCACCTAACATTGAGTCAAACCAAGAAGCATTTAAGAATGAACAAGAAAACATTCAAACTAACATTTAAATAGATCAAGAAGAGCTTGCAGACGAACAAGTTGAAAACAAGAACAGTTGGGCTTTTGTACCTTATACACCACTTTCATCTATCATTTGGGATTGGGAGGATGATGACCTCCTCGATGACGACTTCTAGCATGAACCTCTCTAAAGTTAAGTATCTCTAACCCTTTATCTCTTGTGATGTGCTTCCCCCGTGATGTGTTATGTGTTGTTAGGCCTCCTAGGATGACCCTTGATTCTCTTATAAGGTCAAGGATATTAGGGGACTGCCTCTGTTGTGACCTTCTTCTATTTGTATCATCATTCTTCTATATTTCCTCTCATCTAATTTCATTGTTGTGTGTTGTGTCTTATGGACATAGTGTTGCAGTTAGTGAATTGGGAGCACCCTCCTACATGACTGTCCCTAAGCCACTTGTTCTCCTCTCTGATTTATTGTTTACCTTCCTCTATGTTTCCATCTAGCTAGCGGATGACAAAAAACATATTATACTGTTGTGGACCTAGTGTCCCTTTCACAAGTAATAAAAAATGGACCTAGTCCATACATGATGATGGGGTTGTAACAAATTATCTGACGCTTAGCTAGTGGAATCACTCTGTGACTTCTCTTTCTTGATGTTGATGTTGATGTTATCTTATCTTTCTAACAACACTTTAATAATACTGTTGCTCTGCGCACTTTGTTTATCATGAATATCATCTTGCTTGGCTCTTTCATGTAGTTGATCATATGCATTGGTGTTTATCATGATTTGGACACTAACACTTTTCTTACAGGGATGTGTTTGTGGTAACATTCGGTGATTGTAATGTACATGTCACCTCTGGGAGCATGGACTTTTCAAGACCTCATGTTCCCTTGTGTGTTTTCTTCCTACCTTAACATGCTTGATATCAATACGTGATATCAACCCCCTTAAGGTGGGGGCATATATAAGGTAAGTTATCTTCTTTAGATGATAGTAAAGCATGTTTGAACAATTTGAAAATCAATCAAACTCATTTAAGCCCTCTGTGGAGGTGGGATATCAAGCATATCCTTTTATTTGAAGCCCTCATCGTGATGCAAGGATGGTGTATTTCTCAGAGAGATTGCATTATCCTTCTATTTTCAAAAGTCATCATCGTGAGGCGGGGAGCGGTTCTATGACTAACTCAACCCTTAAGCATGTTTTTGGCAGTTGTTGTGGAAAAGCCCAATCATTGGTGTGTTCTTGTGATGTGCCTGAGATGGTGATGAATCTAGTAATAGTTTCACTACATCGCTTGTCTGCCATGTTTTCTCTGTGTCTTTAGCGTATGTGTGTATGGCGTGCTTATTCTCAAAGTGCAAGACTGGTGGCAATGAGCTCCTCTACACTTTAGGATTTATTTGGCATGTTTGTTCTCAAGGTGCAAGACCAGTGGTGAACAACTCCTCTACACCTTGGGATTTTGTTTGGCGTGTCTGTTCTCAAAAAGTGCAAGACCAGTGGTGAACAACTCCTCTACACTTTTTGGGATTTGTTTGTTTACCTTCCTTGTGCTTGTATCTTGCATTTCATATGGAAAAATCAAAAAGAAAATAATTACTGCATTCATTGTATTCTCTATGCTCTGCATGTCTCCAATGTTGTATTCTCCATGTTTTGTGTAACTGTAATTGTCTTCTCTGTGTTTTGCATGCCTATTATTGTCTTCAATGTGTTTGGCATGTCTTCTCCATGCTTCACGTGTTTGTTGACCTTACTTTAATGCATGTATTGGTCTTGCATTTATACATACATTAAAGTGGGGGCTAAATGTTATGTCAGAAAAATGTACCCTTGGGAGATTTTTCCTTTAAGGTTTAGCTCCTGGGTCCTTAGATTGCATTTAGAGCATCTTGCATGATAATTCAAACTCCTGATGAGAAAACCCTTGGGTCTTCTGGAAAATAGGACCTAGGGGGTGGACAAGGGTGCTAGTGCCCTAGTCCATCCCTATTTTGGGTCTACCCTAAATTCAAATGTTGGGTTTGTGACCGTTATTTGGTTTCAAGGCTGACATCATAAGTTTGAAATACGAAATTCTTGGTAGGAATCTTAGTAGTTGCATATATAGGCATGTTTAGGTTATCATTTAGAAACTAGAAGATGATTGTGAACTTTATGCATACTTGAGATATTTGTGATATCATTGTGTTGCAGAGCATAGCATTGTTATTGTGTTTATTTTATAGGTTGGATTACATCTTCTCCTCATGGAATTGAAGAGCTTCTTCCTTCCATGAGAGCTTCATCATCAAGGTGACATCTATTGTGTTTTATCATCATTATCATTTGGATTTTTCCCTCTATCCCACAAGGATATTTACTCTATATCTGACAACGGTGTTCAAAAGACTTGAATGTCTCTCCAGGGCTTGACTAAGGCAAGCCTCAACACTACAACCCCCTCCCACATTCCATGTGATTGCAGGTTACATGTTGCGAAAGCAGGGGAAGTGGAGTTGTAGGGAACACCTGAGGACACTATGAAGATTCCAGATCTTGAAGAAGGAGCCTGATTGGACTAGGGAGCCATCAAGCTTGTCCTTTGCATTCAAAGCTACATAAACAAACTGGATAGTGAGCATCAGGGTTTGTAGAGCTTCTGACATATGGAAGAATCTCCCACAATGGACTAGGGTGACATCAACCTTGTCCTCCACTATCAGATCATGAAAAACAACAAATTTAGCAAAGATCAGTACCGGAAGGAGATCAGGAATCCACAGAAATATTAGTACCTTGGCCTAGGGTTCCATCACCATTGTCCATGACATTTCCATTTTCTAGACTACAAAAAATGGTGAGTTAAGGTTCTCTCCCCTTTGTCTAATTCCTATGGCATTTGTCGTAATTTGTAGATTTAATTACTGTTTATCTTAAATTAGGGTTTCAAGAGCATTAAAGCAGTAATTAGCAATCTTGTGTGATAACTTCTTAATTTCCCAGTAGAAAACAAAGTGGCAACTCAAATATGATAGTTGACTCTCCTCTCAATAGGAGAAGCACTCAGTTCTAAAGCCCTTGGAATGTTTTGTGGAAAGGACAATTCAAACTAAAACAACAACCTTGTCATCCCCCTTTCCATATAAAATAACTAATAGTTGCTTTTCTTTTTTGATTTCATATTGTAACCTAGTAGACTCATTTTGGTTATGCAAGGATGTATAAAGGTTCAGGTTGGTATAACATGCAAAACAATGACTAGAATATGCATTGTTATGATGGTCACGGGAATCCACACCTACGTAGTTTCTAGGGTCTAAGACATAAGAAGACTCAGATGAAGGAGCAACCCTAGAATAGTCATAACCATACCAACCCTTCATGACTAAAACATTCTATAATGCTCGACAAAAAGTTGAGGCATACAAATTTGTTCCATCAACATGATAGGAACAACAATCTTTAAAAGTAGGAAGAAAACCGTGTGTATCTTTAGTTCACCAACTACTGCACCATGAAATGGGGTCGCCAAATTACCAAAAACAACTAGGAGGCAGCAATAACAAACTTATTTTTTTTGACAACAGAGTCACCACCTCACTAAATAAGAAAAACCCTTGAAGTGTAAATGATTTTAAAGGCCACAAAACTAATTATGGGTTGCTCACACCAGTAGATTCTATACATCTTTCTAACCCAACATTTTACTCTTCCCCGACAATGGTGCCAAAATGTTGGTTCCCAAAATAACTGCAACCCAAAACCCTAAAATATTTCACCATAACCAAGGCCAGGGGTGTCATCAAGGAAATTGAAAGAGGCTTATCAATAGGTCAAGGGTGATTTTGGCCAACTGATAGGAGTGGGTAGGCTCCTCTACACTTCAAGCTCAGCTTAAACTCTGGAGGGATATTCCAAGGGCTATACCTTAACAGGTATCGAGTTTCAAACTATATGAACAACTAAAAATAAATAGACAACCAAACCCAACTCATTGTCTTAGCCCCAAAGACTTTCATTGTACCAAAAACAACTAGTTGTCACAAAACCCCTATATAGCTGATACAAACTATGTGAATGTACATGCATAGGAAAGTTGGTTTTTCTCCTAAACGATTGGTGACTGTTTGTTTGATTTAAAATGTGTGCATGATTGGTCTAATGGAGTCAAGATCGGTGACAATCCAATTGGGCTACAAAGTCTCAGATGAAATAAAAGAAAATAAATGGAAGGGAAACAAAGATAAATTGATCTAAGCACATGGTGTAGTAGGTTACAGGTTTTGTGGTTCAAACATATGTCATATTCCATAACAGAACTACATACATTCAAATGTAAAGAACACATGACAATTACAAGGCTTGTAATATATTTAAAATGCTATCACATTTTGAAATGTCTAATACAAACTTATCAACAAATGTGATAAGAGGAAAGACCCTAAATACATACAAACTATCATGGAGACATTCTCTACACAATCCCTCCTGCACATTATCTTTCACTTGTTTCACCATCCCACTACTTCTTTGCAACTAGACATGGCATGATTTGGAACCCTAGAGGCATTATTGGACCTGCACAACCTATAGCCACCAACAAAGAACCAACCAACAACTTTAAATGTCACTCAAACATGCATATATAGAATTCTATTTTTTGTGTAGCCCTAGGCATTGAAAACCTAGTCAACAAGAAACCCACATTGCATTAAATCTATCCCATGGCCTTGTCAGACAATTTGTCAAATTGGAAGAAATACCCATTCCTTGACAACTCTGAAAACCCACAGGTGCTTAGCCTCTGGTGTCCATTTAGAATGAAAGTACTAGCAAATGTTTTGGCCACTAAGACACTTTATCCTTTCATTTAATTTTTGCCCTTTTGCATTGAATATCTCTACTGTTTCAACCACCTACAACTTACCTTGGCCTACCAAAAATTAATTGTTAGTTACATATTTGTCAACACAATCTTGTAGTCATGGCATGTTTTTCATGAAATCACCCCTTTAAAGCTTTTACAGCACTTTAAAAGTGTAGTTCAATTTTCACTTACAGTTTCTCTTTGAAATTGTTATACCTAAAGAATTCATAAATCTACCTTATTGATCATCATTTTCATCTTTATCAAGTGACCAGAATTCAGGTTCTATCTTGTTCTACACTGGGTGTCCTCTTTTCCATATCATCATTTTGACTTAGTCAGAAAACTACTTAGTTTGTGAACTATCTTTTTCTCTAGAAAAGGCTCCTTGCTTCATTTTTCCTTCTTTTATTCATTTTGTTAGCGAATTGTCTTTGATACAAACTTTGGAAAATTCATCCTTTTTTTCCTTCACCACCTTGCATTCTTTATCGACCCCTTTTTGACTTATCAAAAAATCTTTAGTTTGGTGAACCATCCATTTCTTTCCTTTTCCTTTTCTTCTTATTCAGTATTGGCAAAATCCTCGGAAGGCAAACTTTCCTCTTCCTCTATCTTTTTCTACCTTTTTGACTTCTTCCTTCTTCTTCGTTTCTTACTCCTTTATTGGTGATTTTATCTTTCCACAAACCTCTTTCTTGTTGCTTCATTATTCTTTTCTTTTAATTTTTGCCTTTGTCTCCCTTCATCAACAAATCAAGGAAAAGGTGGACTAATGAACCTTGTTGCCAAAATCAGCAAAACGTGAACTAGGCAATTTGCCGAAAAAAGACTTAGTTTTTCCATTTTTACCTTTGTTTCCTTAGAAACATTTTCCTTGCATTTTTCAAGACCTTTTCCTTGGAGTTCACATTTTTATTCATTTGCTTTTCCTTATCTTCATTTTCCTTTGGTTGGTAAATTCTTGTGGTGGCAAACTCTTTAGTCAGTGAACTTGAACTTGTTCGTGAACTAAAACTTTCACTGATAAAGACTACAAGCATTCCTTTTGTACCTTGGACAATTTTACCCTCTGTGGCATTTTTCCTTTTTTTTAAACCTTGTCTCTTTAGCTGTTTGTTCACCTTATTGGTGAATCGACAAAACTTTGAAATGGTGAACTGTGGTCAGCAAAGTCAACAGTTTGGGAACCAACCAATTTGCCAACAAAAGAATTAGTTTTTTTCCTTTTCCTTTTTCTTCCTATTTGGCCTAGCTTCCCCTTTTCCTTCCCTTTTCCTTAGAAAAAACTCTCTTTCACTCCTTTATCACTTGGTTGGCAAATCATGGAAAACACAAGTGCCTGAACTTAGTCAGTGAAACCGGTGATCTACGACTTTGCCGATTCACTGTAAAAATCCTCCTTATAAACATTACCGAAGAAGACACAAAACACTCTTTCAAACTTCCCCTTTTTGTCTCTTTGTCAGTAAAGCAGAAAATTGGTGAAATTACAAACCTGCAAACCTAGTCAGCAAGTTTTAGTTCACAATTTTGTCGATCCGCTAACAAAGGCCATCAATGAACCAATTTTTCTAAGGGAAGTAAACACATTGACTTGGGGGGACTTTATACTTAGAATTTTGGAACACAAATCCCTATGAACTGTCTCACATTGGTTATAAATAATGCATTTTGACTACAAAGGCAAAACGTGGGATTTTTTAATGGATTTTTGGGGCAAAATTATGCATGTTTGGGAGATGGTTTTTTAGGTGCTAACAAAGTCTTCGACCACTTTCAAGATTTCAAGGCTCTTGTTGAGAAGAAATCAAGGAAGGTCATCAAAGTTCTTTGAATAGATAATGGAGGAGAGTGTTGACTTTTCTTCTGAATCAGCATTAGGGTTTGCCACTTCTAATGCACAGGCAGATTCAGGCCAACTGAATACAGGAGGTTGCGTGAGCTCCTCCCCTTCACTTCTGGTTCTGCCGCACCAAGGGGGGTATCCCTATAACTCAAGATGTAACCTTGACTAGCTCAAAGATATAAAGATCTAACTTGACAACAACAGGCAGAATACTCTCATGTATGGACCAAGATCTGCATGATAGATCACAAGGCTGGCAACATTCTTGGACATGATGTCTGGTTGAGTATGAGAGTATGCAGGGGGTTCCTAATCCTACTCCTACAACTAACAGGTGGAGGTGTGAAGTGGTTTGGTATGAATTTGGATGCAAAGCTGGACATGGGGTATAACCAAGAACACAGCATGATTGGTGCCTATCCAGGGCTTGGAGTCGGTAGACATACACCTGTGAATGATCAGCATAAATAGCTAAAACTGGATTTCAGGGGGACAAACATGATATCTGCCTTACAGATATCTCCCAATACAGAGTGTTGAGCTATCTCTACTTATGGTATCCCTACTGCAGTATACCCTTCCCAATGTTCAACCTGAAAACAGTTTAATCTGCCCCTTGAGCAGAGGTTAAAAGATCAGACATTCAACATAGGAATTCTATGCTCTAGAATCTAAACATAAGCAAACATCCAGATCCAGAAGAAGGATACATGCAATACTGGAGACAGAATTAACACAACACATGCTAAACAGCATTACTCATATAAGATCAACCATGAAACCAGTGGATTCATGCCAAGTCCTACAACAGGAGATACATAAACTCACAAGAAAAACTGTACAGGGCAACCAGATCAGCTGGTTTTGGATTACAGAGCCAAAAATCTACAACTTTCAACAACAACCTCAAAAGAATAACACCATCTGCATTATATAGCAGGAGGGTGTCTTCAGCATCAACTACCAGGTTGACCAAAATTCCCGCCAGATATACAGTACCATAGAGATGGCGCTCAAACTTGAATGCAGCAGGTAGGGGAGGAGACAGGAAGATTTCTCGAGCCACGCGCCGCCACCTCGGGATTCATATCTTCAATCAGGTACTACATCCGTCCACGCCATCGCCCATACCTCTGCAACAATCGCCATTGATGGCGCACCAACCCGCGGCCTCGGGAAGAACATCAAACAGACAGTCGCAACCGCTTCCCGCCGAGATTCATCATCATGATGTTTCGAATATGCAGGATAACATTATCCCACATGCACCCCGCAGTAACCTCCTTAACACTTTATATACTAGGTCATGAGCATATATCATGTCGGTGCTTTTGCTCCTGACGACACTAGTATATAACCTCATCATCATCATCCTCCAGCAGCATGATATCCTGTTGTTCGAAATATCACCCTGACGTCATCATGATATTTGAAATATAACCTTCATGATAATCGCCTTCATCGGCACAACCTGATCCATCGGAGGAACATCCTCCTGCTGAGCCGATACCAAAAGTCTGGCCGATGAACATCCTGATGACGTCATCATCATATCCTGCTGACGTCATCATCATATCTGCCTACTGCGCACCTCCTCATATCCGGATGACATCATCATCATGTTTGCAAATATCATGAGGCCTCTTTAAGATGATCAGTGTTAGAAATATGACCCCCCCGGACCTTGATGACGTCATCACCATATCAACATCATCATGATATTCGGAAGACAACCGGATATTTAGAAATATCCTCCTGACGTTCAAATATCAGGATGCACTGTAGCTCCTCTGTAAGATCGGGGCGAAAACTGAATATGATGATGCTGCTTGAAAAGATCACCCCCCGGAGATAATGCGCGAAGCCAGCAGGCGGATATCTCCTTGATATCAGCATCATCATGATGTTCGAACAAACATATATCCGGGTGCTGAAAATATCACCCCTTCCTTCGGAATATCATGATGCAGATAGGCAGAAAGAAAAATATCACCCTGAAATACGGATGACGTCAGCATCACCAGGATGAGAAACAAAGAACAAGTGATACAACATCATCAGGATGATATTGACCAAGATCATCCTGTCGTTCCAAAATATGATGACCCTAGTGAATATCGGGTCGCACTTAAAACTCTTCAACAACATCATCAGGATGATGTTAACCAAGATCACCCGATGATAAAAATATCACCCCGGCGAAATATCATGAAGGCAGAAAATATGATGACCTCCACAAGCAGCAGGATGATAACTGGAAATATGATGATGATGACGACCCTTAGGATAAAACAAGTTAGGTCGAGCAACTCAAAGAATAAGCAACATCATCATCATGCTCGCGCAAGGTGATAAATGGAAGATCACCGGAGACTTTGAAACATCACCCCCGCAAGCAGATAAGGGCGCACTGTAGCTCGTCAGCATCATCAGGATAAAACCTGAACATCACCCGACAGCGAAATATGATGATGACGATGAGAAACCGGTCGAAGGAGAACATGATGATGATGACCTTCATCTAAACAAACATGATGATGATGACCTCCTCCTCTAGAAAATATGATGATGCAGCTGAAAAATACTGAGGAGGTCTGTTACTTAGAGCATTTTTTGGATACTTAGGGAGAGTGCCTGAATGAAGATTGCTCAGAAAACCACCAGTCAATTCAGGCGTCAACAGTGGCTCTGTCTGGGGACGTGCAGGTGAAAACCTGCAGCGAGAACTCCAGAACTCTGGGATGCAGACCAGTCCCTTATCCATTGGGCACTAGAGTCATGAAGTTATCATGATCTGCATCACCAAACACACTATTTTTAAACATCATTTTGGCGGCCCCGGGCAACCAAAAAGGAAGAACCATAATTTTTTCTTGTCAAATGCCTGATTCCAAGCTGAAAGATCCCAATCCCAACTGAAAAGATTGGCATAATCTGCCCATAATGTCACCTGCTTAAAAAGATATTCCACCAGTTTTGAAAGCTTGCCACCATCATTTTCAGTTCTGTCACTTTGGATTTCAGAATTAGAGATATAATCATACACATAATATTCTTCAACATTAGGCAACACATGTATGTTATATCCCTCAGACAGTACATCATGCTGCTCTTGGCATTCTTTATCATTTATCTGGCTGCTGCGCATTATCAGGCACTCATCCAGCTGATCCAACAATTCAAAATACTCAGAAAATATGAGACCCCTAATATCTACTGATTTTGAAAACAAAACCTGATCCACAGACCCAATGTTGCACATGTCTGAATCAGGTGATGATGAACATTCATTATTCACAGCTTGCAAATCAGTATCATCATCCTCAAACAAAGGGTTAATCCTGCACCACTGAAAGTCAAGACTCACATCATCATATATATCAGCAGGCTCATCATAAAGGGGATTAACATTCACTGCAAAGGCCTCTGCTTCTTCTTCATGACATTCCAATTCTTCTTCATTACTATCAGATTCAGAGTCATAAGAAAAACAAACCTGATCCATGCACTGGTCATGGATATCATTTTTATCAACTGATTGCCCCATATACAAGATTGCTACTGTCTCAATGCACTCTGAAGTTGAACAATCTGCATCATTTTCCAGCCCTCTAATACTTCCTGATGAAACTGATATTGATTCTTGATCCATATGATCAGAACACTGCACAACTGGATCATTCAAACAGGAAGGCTCTTTGTTTAGGACTGGTATGCAAATTTTACTTGAAAAATTATTGTTTTCAACTTCATTTGCTGGGCAAAAAAGGACATCCTCCTCTATGATAGAAACATCATCTACTTGGAATGATGCAAAAACTGGGACAACAGGGGTGTGAGTGCTATGACATTCATGGTCAATACCTGAATTAAATCCTTCATTAACACTGGGGGCAGCAGGACAACAAAAATTTTCAGAGAAATAACCCTTTTGTATTCCATACCTCCAATTGTTTTCAATATCTAATGCAAACTGATGTGCCTGATGCAATGTGGTGGGATCCTTGTCTCTTAATCTGTAACTCATTTTCCCATCAAAGGCTCCTAAGTAGGTAACTAAGCACAGTGCATCATTAGGCCTCATGCATTCTGGAATTCTATTCAATGCCCTCATAAATCTGAGGTTAAAGGCTGGGATCAACTCATCTTCTTCAATATGGATGTACATGAAACCACTAATAGCTGCATATTCAGAAACTCTTTCACCATACTGTACTAGGAATGCAGATTTAAAACCATGCCAAGAGCTGACAGAGTGAGCTGGAAGGTAGGAAAACCAGTCCCTTGCATCTTCATCTAGAGATTGAACAAATAATCTCATAACCACATCTTCATGGTCAATCTCAAAATCATCTATCACATTTAGGAACTGCTGCAAGTGTCTCTCAGCTGATTCACCCTTTATACCCTTAAATTTAGGCAAAAAATTTCTAATTTTTGGTGGAAAGGCATTTGGGTAACCACAAATGCCATTAAAATCTATGGGCTTATATCTGTCTATGTTGAAACTTCTTTTATTACATTGTTGGGACTGACTACTATACATTATTGCATTTGACACTTCACAAGGGTGCATAGGCTGATAATACATCCTTTATGTTATTGCAACCCTCCTCTCTACTCAGATTTTCTACAAACAATGACTTTAGGCACTCAGGGTTTAGACTACTTTTTCAAACTTGCCTAAAGTCCTTTAAATGAGTCTTTTGAACAACATTGCATGCCCTTTGAAATACAGGGTAAGTTCTAATAAAAGCATGCAAGCTCTGTTTTCACCAATGTTCCCTTCCAACCAGTGCTTTCTCACCAAATAGGGAATCTGTCAAATAATATGAAATACCTGGATATGTTGCAGAAGCTGCAAATTCATCTCTAGCTGATTTTGTTCCTTTATCAGGTTCTTTGATGCAGAGTCGCCACCTCCTTGAAGAGGAATAAGCTTCAAACAAGCTGAAGCTGCAAATTGGTTTCTTTCTTTCTGGGTCATCCACCAGCAGAGTCACATATACAACCTTTTTTCTCTGCTGCAACAAACAGTTTCCAGGTCTGATTTTTTTTTCTTGTGGACTCAAACTTTCATGGATATGACATTGATGTCCCCAGTAGAGTCGCCATTTTGTTGACTTTTCTTCTGAATCAGCATTAGGGTTTGCCACTTCTAATGCACAGGCAGATTCAGGCCAACTGAATACAGGAGGTTGCGTGAGCTCCTCCCCTTCACTTCTAGTTCTGCCGCACCAAGGGGGGTATCCCTATAACTCAAGATGTAACCTTGACTAGCTCAAAGATATAAAGATCTAACTTGACAACAACAGGCAGAATACTCTCATGTATGGACCAAGATCTGCATGATAGATCACAAGGCTGGCAACATTCTTGGACATGATGTCTGGTTGAGTATGAGAGTATGCAGGGGGTTCCTAATCCTACTCCTACAACTAACAGGTGGAGGTGTGAAGTGGTTTGGTATGAATTTGGATGCAAAGCTGGACATGGGGTATAACCAAGAACACAGCATGATTGGTGCCTATCCAGGGCTTGGAGTCGGTAGACATACACCTGTGAATGATCAGCATAAATAGCTAAAACTGGATTTCAGGGGGACAAACATGATATCTGCCTTACAGATATCTCCCAATACAGAGTGTTGAGCTATCTCTACTTATGGTATCCCTACTGCAGTATACCCTTCCCAATGTTCAACCTGAAAACAGTTTAATCTGCCCCTTGAGCAGAGGTTAAAAGATCAGACATTCAACATAGGAATTCTATGCTCTAGAATCTAAACATAAGCAAACATCCAGATCCAGAAGAAGGATACATGCAATACTGGAGACAGAATTAACACAACACATGCTAAACAGCATTACTCATATAAGATCAACCATGAAACCAGTGGATTCATGCCAAGTCCTACAACAGGAGATACATAAACTCACAAGAAAAACTGTACAGGGCAACCAGATCAGCTGGTTTTGGATTACAGAGCCAAAAATCTACAACTTTCAACAACAACCTCAAAAGAATAACACCATCTGCATTATATAGCAGGAGGGTGTCTTCAGCATCAACTACCAGGTTGACCAAAATTCCCGCCAGATATACAGTACCATAGAGATGGCGCTCAAACTTGAATGCAGCAGGTAGGGGAGGAGACAGGAAGATTTCTCGAGCCACGCGCCGCCACCTCGGGATTCATATCTTCAATCAGGTACTACATCCGTCCACGCCATCGCCCATACCTCTGCAACAATCGCCATTGATGGCGCACCAACCCGCGGCCTCGGGAAGAACATCAAACAGACAGTCGCAACCGCTTCCCGCCGAGATTCATCATCATGATGTTTCGAATATGCAGGATAACATTATCCCACATGCACCCCGCAGTAACCTCCTTAACACTTTATATACTAGGTCATGAGCATATATCATGTCGATGCTTTTGCTCCTGACGACACTAGTATATAACCTCATCATCATCATCCTCCAGCAGCATGATATCCTGTTGTTCGAAATATCACCCTGACGTCATCATGATATTTGAAATATAACCTTCATGATAATCGCCTTCATCGGCACAACCTGATCCATCGGAGGAACATCCTCCTGCTGAGCCGATACCAAAAGTCTGGCCGATGAACATCCTGATGACGTCATCATCATATCCTGCTGACGTCATCATCATATCTGCCTACTGCGCACCTCCTCATATCTGGATGACGTCATCATCATGTTTGCAAATATCAGGAGGCCTCTTTAAGATGATCAGTGTTAGAAATATGACCCCCCCGGACCTTGATGACGTCATCACCATATCAACATCATCATGATATTCGGAAGACAACCGGATATTTGGAAATATCCTCCTGACGTTCAAATATCAGGATGCACTGTAGCTCCTCTGTAAGATCGGGGCGAAAACTGAATATGATGATGCTGCTTGAAAAGATCACCCCCCGGAGATAATGCGCGAAGCCAGCAGGCGGATATCTCCTTGATATCAGCATCATCATGATGTTCGAACAAACATATATCCGGGTGATGAAAATATCACCCCTTCCTTCGGAATATCATGATGCAGATAGGCAGAAAGAAAAATATCACCCTGAAATACGGATGACGTCAGCATCACCAGGATGAGAAACAAAGAACAAGTGATACAACATCATCAGGATGATATTGACCAAGATCATCCTGTCGTTCCAAAATATGATGACCCTAGTGAATATCGGGTCGCACTTAAAACTCTTCAACAACATCATCAGGATGATGTTAACCAAGATCACCCGATGATAAAAATATCACCCCGGCGAAATATCATGAAGGCAGAAAATATGATGACCTCCACAAGCAGCAGGATGATAACTGGAAATATGATGATGATGACGACCCTTAGGATAAAACAAGTTAGGTCGAGCAACTCAAAGAATAAGCAACATCATCATCATGCTCGCGCAAGGTGATAAATGGAAGATCACCAGAGACTTTGAAACATCACCCCCGCAAGCAGATAAGGGCGCACTGTAGCTCGTCAGCATCATCAGGATAAAACCCGAACATCACCCGACAGCGAAATATGATGATGACGATGAGAAACCGGTCGAAGGAGAACATGATGATGATGACCTTCATCTAAACAAACATGATGATGATGACCTCCTCCTCTAGAAAATATGATGATGCAGCTGAAAAATACTGAGGAGGTCTGTTACTTAGAGCATTTTTTGGATACTTAGGGAGAGTGCCTGAATGAAGATTGCTCAGAAAACCACCAGTCAATTCAGGCGTCAACAGAGAGTATGTTAATAATAGGTTTGAGCAATTTTGCACAATAGATAGAATAAACTTGTAGTGTACAATTCCTTATACTCCTCAGTAGAATGGATTTGCTGAATGTAAGAACAAAACCTTGAAAGAGATGAAAAATTGCATGATACACTCCAAGAACCTTACACCACAATACTGGGCATAAGCAATCAGCTATGCATGTTACATTCAGAATAGTGTTTCTCACAAAGCCTTGAAGGGTATCACACCCTTTGAAGCTTGGAAAGGAAGCAAAACTTTAGTTGAATACTTCAGAGTCTTCGAATCCCCAGTTATGGAATGAATAACTTCTCATAATTGCAAGGCAATAGAACCTCAGTCCAAACCTTACATCTCTATAGGGTATCTAGAAGGTGAGAAAGGTTATCATCTCCTACATCCAACCACACATGAGCTATTCATCAAGAGGAGTGTTAAGTTCTAGGAAACTCCCACTGACTCTTCACTTGACATTCCTCCATCCTTCGTGGACTCATTCAACTTTGATGATACATCTTATGACGACTCAAACCATTCACAGTCGATTCTTGAGATAGAGATTCCTTCTTCCAATTCTGATAGTGAGGACCATGATGGGGTTTCATCCTCTTCTTATGGGCTTGCTTTGCACAAGGGAGACACTTCAAAGTGCAAGGACATGGGTAGGTAATCTAGCAAATGGGAGACATACATGGTCAGATTATCAAAGTGGGCCACATGCTTACTTTGCGTTAGCCTCTGATCCACAAACCTTCATAGACGATTTAGGCATACCTAAGTGGGATGATCCTATTAATGAGGAATATGAATCCTTAATGAGAAATCACACATGGGATTTGACACCTCTTCCTAAGGGAAGAAAAATGGTTTGATGCAAATGGATCTATCAGACCAAGTATGCAGTAGATGGGTCAATTGACAAGTACAAGGCATGTTTGGTATCTAAGTGGTTTTCACGAGTTGTTTGTATTGACTACACAGAGACCTCCGCACCTGTGGCCAAGATGACTTCCATACGACTCACAGTTGCTATTGACACAGTACATGGTTGGGAAGTACACCAGATGGATGTGAAGAGTGCTTTTCTTCATAGAGACCTTGAGGAGGAGATCTACATGGAACAACCACAGGATATCTTTAGGATTCCTCCTTAATATGCAGAATTAGGAAATCTCTCTATGGCCTCAAATAGGTCCCTCATGCTTGATATGCCAAGATAGATTATTTCCTCCTTTCTTCAGGTTTTACTAGGTGCCACTCCAATCCCAACATTTATCTTTTGTGATAGGATGATTCATTATTGATACTGGTACTTTATGTTGATGATATTTTGATCATTGGGAGCTCTACATCAGCTATTGAAGCAATAAATACATCTCTTCACAATAGGTTTGACATAACAGACTTAGGCCTACTACATTACTTCCTTGGCATTGAGATTTCATAGAAAGACTCAGGGATCACTTTAAGACGACCTAAGTACACTCTCAATCTTCTTGCTTAGTTTCACATGACTGATTGTAATCCATCTTCTACTCCTTTTCTATCTAGAGTTAATCTTGAGATTAATTGCGCTGCACCATTCATTGATGCTACTTTGTATCAAAAACTAGTTGGTAGTCTCATCTATTTAACCCATACTAGGCCAGATATTTCATATGAAGTTGGCATGGGTTCGAGATTCATGTAGAAGCCTCATGAGCTACACTAGGAAGCAGCTATGAGGATCTTTCACTACATCTAGGGAACTGTTGGATTTGGGATTCATTACACATATGACACTGAGGTTAACATAGTTGGATACATAGAGTTAGATTGGGCTGGTGATACTCAAAACCACAAGTCAACTTCTGGTTACAATTTCTCAACTAGTTCTAGTCCTATCATTTGGTCTAGCAAAAATTAGAGTGCTATTGCTTTATCATCCATAGAGGTAGAATATAGATGAGTTGTTAACATAACTACTAAGGCTCTTTGGCTTTAGGGCATTCTCACTGAGTTTGGCATTCAATTCTGATAGCCCATAGTCATCTATTCTAACAACCCAAGCACCATTCTGATATGCAAGAATTTGGTCTAGCAACAGAGGACCAAGTACATTGAGGTTCATATGCATTACATTCGAGATCTTATTCATGCAGGGGTCATTAAATTAGTGTTTTTCTAGTCATCAAAGTAGGTTGCTAACATCTTCACCAAACCCTTCACTGAGAACAAGCTTATTCATTTGTGAGCTCTTCTTGGGGTATGATCCACTTCATCATCATCATCATCATCATCATCATCATCATCATCTCCAAGGGGGCTTTCTAGCATTTCCAATTTCTTTTTTCTCTCTCTTTTTTTTTTGGGGGGGGGGGAGTTTTTTCCATGAGGTTTTCTCCCTTTCTCTGCTTTATGAAAGATTGCATTGTATCTCATTGTACATGGGTACCTAACCAGGCCTAGTTGTCAGGACCCATCTTCATTTCCTCTCCTAAGCTTCACTTAAGGGGGGTGTTAGTGCAAATTAATCTCACTTAGGTATGACTATATTTAGTTGTGCATTCCTTAATTGGGAATATGCTAAGATTGGATGTTCTTGTTTTTTTATTAGCATGTCTATGATTAGATAGGTGTTAAGGTTATCCTACCCTAAGTTAAGTAGTTGCATGTTGTTATGTCGTAAAATCTCCCCCTAGGACTTTTACCTCCTAAGTATAGATCCTAGGTCCCTTAGGTTTAATCATGCATGTTAAAAATGAATCCCAGAGAAAAATCTCTTGAAACCCATGTCAAATGGGACTTATGGGCCACTCTTAAGCTTAAGTAAGTCCCAAAATAGGACCCTGGACTTGGTTGTCTACATCCTAGTCCAAACCTACTTTGTCGAGACCTAAATTTTAAATGTATGCAAAGTGGTCGTTAAAAGGTTTCCCTTTGTCAACCTATTCAATTTGAATTACGAATGTTTAGTGGAATGCATATATAAACATGTTTAGGACTTCATTGTGTTACAGAGCAGTATTGTGTTGTGATTGTACTTGTTTGTTTTAGATTTGTCTTCATCAGTCCATCTCCTCATGGTGTGAAAGATATTCATCTCCCCGTGAGAGCTTCACCTTTGAGGTGATATCTATTTTGTGTTTCAATCTATTTATCATATCATTTACTTTTGCCTCTGTCTACCAAGGACACACACTATATCTAACAATGATGTTGGAAGGCTTGAATGCCATTTTGGGGCTTGACCAAGGTAAGATCCTAAACACCACAACCCCCAACCCCTCTCTCGTGATTGCCAGTTACAGGTGTCAGATCTTGCAGAGAGGAGTTGCAGGAGATCAGAGCAGATAATAAAGATTCTAGATCTGAAGAAAATGATAGAAAACAACTCTAATTAGACATAGGTACCCGCTCTTTTGTCTTCCAGTGTACCAGTGTCAGGAACATTTGAGAAAGTTACAATCCAAAGCATATTTTGATCCAAAGCCCTCAGAAAAAGTACCACATTGGACACTAAAGCCCACTCTTTCATCCCTAAATTTTCCACTTTCCAAAGTTCAAATCCTGGTATGTTTCTAATCTACATTTAGTGCCTTCCTATGCGAGCATTTGTCAGGTTTCATCCATTTGTTAACAATTTTGCACAATTAGGGTTTTAAAAAAATATCAATCTATTCTATCTTTCCAATCATCTCATAGTGACATCAGACCTATAGTTGAGTCCTCTATCATAGTTGTGACTTAGATTAATCTATGCCCTTGAATGTATGTGTGAAAGAAGGGTTTGATTGAATATAATTAGCTATACACTTTACATCTTTCTTTCAATCCCATTTTCATACATAACATTTTGGTGAACCTGGGTTTTTCTAAAAATTACATCTTCCTGAGTGTTGTAAATCAGATTTGCATTCATACATATCATATTCATCATCCTACATTCAAAAATCTAGCATAAATTTGAAAAATTTGAAAAATTTAAGCATCCTAGGCTTGCATTAAGGCATAGTTTGCACTATTTTCATTGAATTTCATTTAAATCATTTAAATTTATGATATTTACATTATATCTGAGATAAATTACAATAGTACATCATTTCATAATCATTTACCTTGCATTTACATACTTCATTTTCTAGGGTTTTACTTGAAATTTGGCATTTTTCCTTTAACCTAGTAATTCCAAAAGCGAGGGTTTGTAGCTAAAATATTGTTCCAGATTTTACTACTCATTTTTAACACTAATTCAAATTTGATTTTGAACTATAGTGTTACATCATTATGTGTTTTTGCATCTACATTTTAAATTTTGCAAATGCATTTACACATTGTGTATGTTAACAAAAATAAGCATATTCATTCATCTTTCCTTAAAAATGGTCTTGCATTGAGCATTGTAAGATTTTGCCATCATTTCTAAATCCAATCTAAGTTATTCTTCACATTAAATCTTATTAGACTCCATTAATTTACCATTTTACATAGATTCATGGCTTAATTTCACTACTAGGGTTTCAAAAATCCTTGCATTTTACTACATTTGGCTAATTTTTCATCTAGCATTGCATGATTGGTGTGTTATGACAATTTTTTCTGCTTTATTAGACTGATTAAAGGGTTTTAATTTTCTGTCCCTCATCATCCGTTTAGTCTCATGTCGTATTTTGTGCATTTGCATTGAAAATAGTGGAAAAAAAATGAACATTTTAGGTGCATAACACAAGCATAGATTGGTGTTGTTTCATTGCATTCATTATAAATATCTTTCAATTCAGATTTTACATTAATATTTAAGCATACATTCATTTGTCATTTGAAAACTTTGCATAATTTCATATCATTATGTGAAAATTGACATATTTTTAATTGCATAGTGTGTATTTCAACACTAAGTGTTTGCAAACCTCATTCATATCTTTTTTATCAAAATCTTTATAATTATCAACTTTGCCTTGTTGTATAGTTTTATTTCCTCCCATACCCTCTATTTTTTGTGGACTCTATGTGTATTTTTACCCTTTTCCCTCAAACAAGTGCTTGGGTGTGAAATAGTCTCACATCTAGAGTGTATGAAGTAACATAGAACTTTGCATGTGTTGTCTTACTAGACCCTATTGTATATTTCTGATACAATACATTCCATGATGGCATGCTCATGTCATTCTTCTTTTAAATCTTTGCATAAGTATATCCTAGATTTTGAATTTTTCTCTAAATTCACTGATGTGAACCCTCTTATTCTAGAGCACATAGAATCTGTAATTGATAGTGATGTTTCTAAATGTTCTACACTTGATCTCAAATTACTTGTTATATACATGATTTTGCTAGCTTCGCAATGATCATGGATGCACATCCTTTGATATTAAAATATTTAACCAAATTCATCTCTATGAATCCTCGTGAGAAAGATGAGTGAAAATTATTCTTTTGTTAATGCCTTGGAACTAATAGCTAAAATATATGATGATGATGATTATGATTACATAAGTTATCATACTCCTCCCATAGCTAAATGTTCAAAAACCTTGGATGAGAAGACAAGGGATAGCTCTACTTTGGTTGAAAATTTAAGTCCCTTAGACACCTCTAATGATACAATCACCACCAATCTCCTTAACAAGACGATACCTTCCCTCAGCCCTGATGCTTTCTCTTTAAAATTAGAAGCATTGGTAAATGAGAAAAGGTCTCTCACATTAAATCTTTTAGGGATAGATGTTGAGTATAATCGAGAGGAAAATAATGTTAATTGAATCTTCATTAATAGACTTATTCCACCCAGTAAGGGGTTACAAGATAAATGTAGCAATGTTCCTAGGATGATTGTATGAGGGGAACCTAATGCACCTTCTTGCTTAAAACTAGTGATTATGGTTCAAGGTGATTTAAAACCACCTCGACCACTCAAAGAAGTCAAGGTGTTTGAAATGTGCCACAACATCCCATGATTGCTCACATCTAGAACACCTGTAATAACAAACAAAGTAAGAAAACACCTCATGTGCCTATCTCTCTTCCATGTTCTCAACCTATGCTCCCTCCACCACCTCATCTTACTCATAAATATGATCATGAATACAATCTTGTTGAATAGCTTCATGCTACTCCAACTAAGATCTCTCTTTGGGATTTAATACAAACATCACCTACATATCATAGAATGCTCCAAGAACCTTTACAAAAGGTGACTGTACCACCTGCTATTAAGCCAAACGATGTAGTAGCTCTATTAGATTGTATGCATGTGATAAAAATAGATATTCTATTTCAACAACATGAAATACCATCTACAAAACATGAGTATGACCCACTTATAATATTTGTCCTAATAGATAAAAAGTTGATAAAGTGAGTTATGATTGACAATGGATCAGCTCTTAATGTTTGTGGCATTGACTTACTACACAAAAGAAAGAGCGAAATATCTTTAATCAAACCAAATAGGCTAAACATTTGTGGGTTTGATAATGCTGGTAGACAATCCCTGGGTACCATAACATTACCTATAAAAGCTAGACCTGTGACATCATCTACCCTTTTTCATGTCATGCCTGGTTCACTTTCATATAATATGATTCTTGGTAGACCATGGATCCATGGCATAGGGGCAATTCCATCACCTTTCATCAATCAATAAAGTTCATTTATCAAAACAAGCCCTACACCATGGAAGATGATCCTAACCCAAATAACTATTCATATATCAAAATGACAAAACAAGTTAATAATCAACAAAGTCTAAACAACTTACGAGTTGGTTCATCAATGCCTCTTGCCATAAATAATGTTATGCAAGACTCTAAACCATCAAATGCACTTTTTGGTGATGATTGGTGTTCATTAGATTTAACTCCTTCCTTTGCAGGGGAATATAAAATTAATAACTCTAATCCTAACACATCAAAGGTCACATCAATCTCATCTAAGCAATCTTTGGAAACACCTAAGAAACCCAAAGTCTCCTTGGTAGAAAATGAAGACAATACTCTTACTTATACTATAGGTTATGAGCCCTATGAGGCCTCACCATCCTCTAAAGAGATGGACTCTCTCTATGGTCATGGATTTCAGATTTTGTACAAAAATTGTGACTATGCAGGTAATGAATGTGGTGTAAATCAATAAGAAATCACAACACCTTTACAAGTTGTTGGAATTAACTACACAACCCATATTAGATACCATTCTTTGAATCCCAACAAAGCCTCTCTTCATCCTAAACTTAATGTTAATGCAATATCAACAAGACCAAAATGAAATATGAGATATCCTGAGCTGATAGACAAGAATTGTCTACCAGGAAATATCCCAATGAATCAGGTATATATTTCTTCCTCTTTAAGCCACACTCATTGTAGCACCTATTCTAGTTTCTCTCAAGGGTGGCCTCCTCCTAGATATATATGTTGATTAGAATCATGTTGTGTTCCCCTATTTTGTGCTATATGTGTTGTTCAGGTCTCTTTGGATGACCCTTGATGCTCTTGTAAGCTCAAGGATACAAGGAGACCACCTCTGTTGTGACCATTCTTCTATTTATATCATCATTCTTCTATTATCCCTCATCTCTATTTCATTATTGTGTGTTGTGCCCTAGGGGCATAGCATTGCAGAGGGTTTTTTGGGGGCATCCTCCTATGTGGTGTTCCTAAGGCACTTGTTCTCCTCTCTCATTTTATTGTTTACTTTCTTCTAGTGATTCTACCTAGTTGATGGATGACAAAAACAAAAAAATACTGATACAAACTGTGTGTCTCTTCAACAAGCAAAGAGAAAATGGACCTAGTCCATATAGACAAGGTTGATATATATATATCTGATGCTTGACTAGTAGAATCACTCCGTGTGATGTATCATCTTATGGCATTTCTTGTAACTATCATTTTGCAATCCACTCAATCTACTCTTGCACACTTTGATTGGTATATCACCTTGTTGCTACACCTGATTCTGAGGTACCTGCAGTATAGCCCAACAATTATACTCAGCTCTGAACACATAGTATAGCCTTGGTCCATGATGTGACTATTCTCATGCATAGATTTAATGAATTGCTTTGGTTATTATCTTAGAGAAAGATTTTTAACCTCTCCAAGTTATCTCATCTTAGCATATCATATCAATGTGTTTGTGGGAACATTCGATGATAGTAAGCACATGTCACTTTGGGGGCATGGGATTTTTGAAAGCTCTTGTTTCCTTGTGTGTTTTCTCTCTACCTTAATGTGCTTGATATCAGTACATGACATCAACCACCTTAAGGTAGGGGAATATATAATGATATCTATCTGATGATTTTGGTACTAACAAAGTGTGTTTGTAAGCTCTCTTTGTGAAGTGAGATGATGTATGTCTAGCGCGAGTACATGTCTTTATTTATATTGCAATCAAAGAAGCCCTCTGCGCAAGGCAGGATAATGTATCTCTTGAGCTAGTGTGCATCATTTTATTCAAAATCCCTCATTGTGAGGTAGGATGGTATATCTCTTGAGCTAGTACACATCCTTTTATTACAAAAGTCCTTTATAAAGATAGGGTTGGATCTTGAGACTATCCTCCCTTAAGCATGTTTTTTGTGGTTGTTATGGCATAAGCCTTATTGTCATGTGTGTTTGGCATGTTTGAGATGGTAGGACTTAGCAATAAGCTCCTTCCATCACCTGTGTTTTCTATGTATAAGACGTATAGTATGTCTATAACATGTTATACAACTCTTGTGTATTTCGTGTGTCTTTCATCTATTTTTACCTGTGTGTGGTTTCAAGGGTGTAGCAATGAGCTCCTCCCACACTTAGGTTTTGAATGGCATGTTTTCCCCTAGGTGTACTATCAAGGGTGTAGCGATGAGCTCCTCTTACACTTTGGGTTTTGTATGGCATGTTTTCCACCATGTGTGGTTTCAAGGGTGTACCGATGAGCTCCTCCGACACTTAGGTTTTGTATGTCATGTTCTCTCCCTGGTGTAGTATCAAGGGTGTAGCAATGAGGTCCTCCTACATTTTGGGGTTTTATGTTGCAATTTTATTTCCATGCATATATATGAAAATGTTATATCAATGTATTCATCATGTTTTGCGTGATTGTTTGCATGTCTTCATCATGTTTTACATGTCTTCAATACTATCTTCTCCATTTCTTGTCTGCTTCCTACTGTCTTCATTGTGTTTTTCATGTCTGTAATGTGTCTTCTAGTGCTTACCTGAGATTGGGGGCTAGAAATAGTTCCTCAATCTTTGCATATGCCTAGCTTCAAGTGCCTAGTGTGTTTGATGTGTTTTCGACTGTACTTTAATGCATGTATGGATCATAAGATCATATATACATAAAGTGGGGGCTAAATGTTATGTTGTAAAATGTCCCCCTAGGACTTGTACCTCCTAAGTTTGGGTCCTAACTCCCTTAGGTTTAATCATGCATGATAAAAATGAATCCCAGAGAAAAATCCCCCGAAACCCATGTCAAATGGGGCTTAGGGGCCACTCTTAAGATTTAACAAGTTCCAAAATAAGACCTTAGACTTGGGTGCCTGTGCCCTAGTCCATACTTATTTTGTCAAGACCCAAATTTTAAATGTCCACAAAGTGACTATTAAAAGGTTTCTCTTTGTTAGCCTATTCAATTTGAATTACGAATGTTTAGCAAGAATGCATATATAAACATGTTTACCTAGAATTCATTTTACACCTAAATGGATAATGTGAACTTGTGATCTTGTGCTAAGGATATTCAAGGCTTTCATTGTGTTACAAAGTAGTATTGTGTTGTGTTTGTACTTGTTTGTTGCATATTTGTCTTCGTCAATCCATCTCCTCATGGTATGAAAGATCTTCATCTCCTTGTGAGAGCTTCAGCTCCAAGGTGACATTTATTTTGTGTTTCAATCAATTTATTATATCATTTTATTTTACCTCTATCCACCAAGGACACACACTCTATCTAATAACAGTGTTTGAAGGCTTGAATGTTATTCTGGGGCTTGACCGAGGCAAGCTCCTAAACACCACAACTCCCAAACCCTCTCTTGTGATTGCAGGTTACACATGTCAGATCTTGTGGAGAGGAGTTGTAGAAGATTAGAGTACAGCATAAAGATTCCAAATCTAAAGAAAATGACAAAACATCCCTAATTAGACATTGGTACCTGCTCTTTTGTCCTTCAGTTTAGCAGTGTTGAGAACCTCTGAGCATGTTATAGTCTTAAGCGAATTTTGATCTAAAGCCCTTAGAAAAAGTACATTGGACACTAGAGCCCACTCTTTGGTCCCTAAAGTTTTTGCTTTCTGAAATTCAAATCCTGATATGTTTCTAATTTGCATTTAGTGCCTTCCTATGTGAGCATTTGTCAGGTTTCGTCTGTTTGTTTAGAATTTTGCATAATTAGGGTTTTAGGCCTAATTGGATTAGGGTTTTAACAAAATATCAATCTATTCTATCTTTCCAATCATCTCATAGTGACATCAAACCTATAGCTGAGTCTTCAAACCTATAGATTGATTTATGTCATTGAATGTATGTGTGAAAGAAGGGTTTGATTGAATCTAATTAGCTTTACACTTTACATCTTTCTTTCAATCCCATTTTCATACATAACACATGCCTATCTTTGGGCCACTACAATTCTTAGCCATGTTTTTCCTATTTAGGCATGTCTATTCTTAGAGGCTTCATGCTTATGTGTACTTGATTATTGAGTTAATTCATTCATCCAGTTTTTGCTTTGTATATTGCTTATGGCTTTGACAGTGTTGAGTATGCAATTGTTTGATCTCTCGTGACTCCTTGTGCCAGTATTCGCAATCTTCCACAATTGATTCCAATTTCCACACAAGTACATTACATCTCTAATTCATGTTAACTTTGTTCATGTAAAAAACTTGTTATTTGTATTTACCATTTTATTCTTAATTTAGCATTATAAAAGTTAAAATCATATGCAAATTATTCAATTTCTTTCATATCATAAGTATGAGAATTCACAAGATCAACTGAATGAATGCAAGTATCAAATTGAAGTAAATTGGAAGTCAATATGACAAGTACATATAGCCTTGAGTAACCTTGAGTTAATGGGAGTCAATCCCATAACTTAAGGAGATCTCAAGTAGATGTGGAAAGCTAAGTGGAGTGAAAGAGTTCGAAGGACTCTTCATAACTACCACACACCCAGCTGAGGTGTCTTATGCCATGTACATAAAATGAGGCTTCCAAAAAGGCCAAATGAAAGCCAAATGAAGCCAAATGAAATGTGTACACTAATACCCCCCCTTAAGCACAACTTAGGTGGGTGTAAAAGATGGGTCCTGGAAACAAGGCCTGATGAGGTACCCATATACAAATAAAACTCTCATAAGTGGAGAAAGGTAGAAAACCCAATGGGAAAAAACTACCCCCCAAAAGAAAAAAAATATGCATGAATCTGGAAGCTGCTTGTGTACCGATGTCGATGCTAAACTGCGACTAATGACTCCATTGATGCCAGTATCATGAGTATTCAGGAACATTAACTAAATTTGAGATGTGATCTGATGCAAGATTCAGGTTCATTTACCATAGGCTCTCGATGTGAGATATGAACCGATGTGAATCCATTGCAAGATTATGGATCATTTACCATAGGCTCTCAAAAATGTTTGAAGGTTCATTCGACCCACCTGTTTCTCAATCCCACCTTCTTTTAGTTGCAACCTCATTGAGTTAAATTAGGTGACAATCCTCTACAGTATTAGAGTCATTTAGACTTATACATATGAGGTCTTTAGCTCATAACTTCTTTGCTTGATGACCTTCCCTTGGGTGTTTTCAAGGTCACAATAGAAGTACTTAGAGTTAGATTTGATCACACTTATTAAACTATGAGATGTATTTTACAACTTACAAGTACGGAAAGAAAAAATAACTCAATAATATCCCCCATTACTTTGTTCCCCTACTTTGCGGCACTTTATAAAATAGTGCATGTCTAACCCCATTACTTAATTTACCCCCAAATTTGTGTGGCACTTCATAAATTTCTTAGTGCATTAGACAATAATTAACTATTTCTAACACTAAAAGAATAAAAATGCCTTTGACGGTTACAAAAAAGGGTTAACATATAGTTATTGTTATCGAACAATAATGCTATAAACACTAACTATTTTATCATGCAACAAAATATGAATAAAAGAAGCCTTGAAGAAGGGACCAATAGAGTCCTAAATAGAACTCTGTAACCATACCCTGAATTGAGGGCATAGAGGTCGGAAGAAGATGCCATTGTGGCATAGAAAGTGGACTGAGAGTCCCAATTGGGAGTCTTGCATGGGCCAGAACATGGCCAGAAGAGTCCAAACAAACATTCCTGTGTGGAAGATTTGTAAAATACGTTGCTTCCTGAGGTAAAAGTTGGAGTCTTTGATCGGCTGAATGGCCTGCCCTCCCTCGTTGAGCTTGTACTTGGTCATCGGAACCGTAGACAAACTGATCGAATATTGAGCATAGTTCCTACGAAAGGCACATCTGTGAATAGATCTGGCATAGAGACGACCTTGATTCCATTAACAAACATGTACATGCCCTGGCTCTTGGTTCCACAGACTTCATGACCTCTCTTTGGAGAGTGTGGGCATTATGCTCACACAGAGGCGTTGCTGATACACTAAACTACCTGTGAGTTGAAAGTGTGTAGAGATATACCAAACTGAGGTGTGAGGGATGGACGACTGGCACCTAGAGACTAGCGTTCCTTTTGTAGGCATTTGATGCCCTGCGAGCTTGACTTGGGTGCCAGTGCTCTGAACGATCTCCAAAGTGCCTCAATAACTAGAAACCATCGAAACAAGGTCGTATAAGGGTGGAGAGCTCTACAGATGAGGTGATTAGCTCCACAGATGGTGTGAGCCTTCAAAGGCAGGTTCGATGTGCTTCAAAATAGAACGCCTTTCCACACCATTTCAGTTGCCCTTGGCTGGGTGTCTGAATGCTTGGCATTTTGGCAACGTTTGGCAGGGCATTTGAGTCGCGCTTACCTTGCTATGGTGGGATCAATAGCAGTGGCGGCGGTGGAGATTCTCCTTCCAAAACAAACCCTCGACTCAACCAGATATGCAAACACAACAACCAGATAAATCAAACTAGCACCTTTTACCACATTAGAAGCCACGGAAAGAGACAGGCAAGGGCCATCCGACACCTAGGCAGAGTGTTTCTGATGAAGCCAAAACACAGACACCTTGTTCGGCCTCCAAACAGGTCATTGGACCCTCAAAACACTAGTTTGAGCTCCCGAGGTAGGGAGTTCGGCCCTTACACAAACAAGATGAAAATACCCAGATCATGCCTCCAAACGAATCAGCCAAGACTTAACCTAGGACTTCAACGAACAAGCAAACGATTTCAGAAAGCTCTGATACCATATGAGAATTCACAAGATCAACTGAATAGAATGTAAGTATCAAATTGAAGTAAATTGGAAGTCAATATGACAAGTACATATAGCCTTGAGTAACCTTGAGTTAATGGGAGTCAATCCCATAATTTAAGGAGATCTCAAGTAGATGTGGCAAGCTAAGTGGAGTGAAAGAGTTCGAAGGACTCTTCAAAACTACCACACACCCAGCTAAGGTGTCTTATGCCATGTGCATAAAATGAGGCTTCCAAAAAGGCCAAATGAAAGCCAAATGAAGCCAAATGAAATGTGTACACTAATAATAAGCAAGGTAATGTTGTCTCTAAAATAAAGTTTATTTTGGTAAGAAATCTCTCACATCGATTCATACCACATGTTACAAATATTTTACAAAGCCTAATAAGACTCGATTTAATAGATTTTCAAAAGGACAAACCTTGTCCTATCACTAACTTTGTATGAAATCATGCTTTAATTTACACCTATGATGTATTTGTTAGTTTACAAGGCCATGCTATCTTCCCATGGCTATTCTTAAATATCATCCATTTCAACAGTGAAAAGTCAATTTTTACCAATGAAAACATGTCAAATATTTACCACTTTTTTGTTGTGAATGAGGTGTAAAATTAATATTGATTGTTTAACCATTGCAATAGATAATATTTAAGTAGAGTGTCTTAGAACCGAAACCTACAAAGGAGCTATGCATCATCACATGCTTGGCATTGAGAGATATGGTAGCAGGGGACGATTGACTGTAAATGCCCCGTCTTCTTTGATTAAACAAAATTTAAAGGCAAAATTACGAGTTACGTAATGTCTATAACTTCGATTTTAAAAAAAAAAAAAATCTTACTTGGAAGAATAAAATAGGTTATTTAAGGTTGATTGCACATGCATGCCAACGAGCTCTTATTGCCTATGTTTATCAACATCTTCTCCCCATGTTTCTTCACATGTGCTATCTCCATCAATCAATAAATGCGTAATAACAAGAAAACTGAGGGAGGCGTATTCAGGCGATTCTAAATGTCAAACTTTGATTAGAGAGATGCATTAATTTTAGAAAACGTTGTTATCACTTCAGTTGTTGCCTGTGAAATTATATATATAGGAGGCACAATTAACCGTACTGCACACAGTCAGGAGGAGGAGAAAGAAGATAACCATGGCCAGAATTTTGTTAGTTGTTGCATCCCTGCTTATGATCCAATGTGTGTGTGAGGGGGCAGTTTTGAGACATCATTTTTATAAGAAGAGCTGTCCCTCAGCAGAGGCCACAGTCAAACGAGTGGTTAAGAAATACGTAGCGAAGGATCCAACTGTTGCGGCTCCTCTTTTACGGATGAATTTCCATGATTGTTTTGTGCGGGTCAGTAATGGATTAGTTCTTAATGTTCTGTGTTATAAATTCATTCTTGAACATAGATTGTACTATGTAAATTACAAGACTATTTTTTCTCTATAACGTGTTGTTGTTTTCTTAGGGTTGTGATGCGTCAGTTCTTCTGAATTCCACATCTAACAACACGGCAGAGCGAGACGCCATTCCCAACCTGACGCTTGACGGATTTGATATCATTGATGATGCGAAAGCAGAAATAGAGAAGAAATGTCCAGGCGTCGTTTCATGTGCTGACATTATTGCGTTGGCTGCCCGAGACGCTGTCGTTGCTGGGGTAATATTTCTGGAATAGGGTTTTCATTTGTGAATACCATTCAGTGCCACATTAAAATTTTGCAAGAACGTTTTCATTTGTCTGGCATTTACTCATGTTAACGTCTCTTTGGGTGAAAAATTTGTCTTCTTGAAAGGGAGGTCAGAAGTTCAAATCCTCCAGGGGTGGGGTATGATTGCCTCATATTAGAAGTATAGTTAGGTGCCTCTTGCATATTGGGAGTATGAGGTAGTCTCATATGTTTAAGCAGTTATTCTTAAACATCATCCACTTCAACAATTAACAATCAAAGGTCAATTTTGGCCAGTAAAAATAGGACAAATATTTACCACTTTTTGTTGTGGATGAGGTGTAAAATTGCTATTGACTATTTGACCATTGAAGTGGATGATGTTTAAGTAGAGTTTGTTTGAGCCAACTGTAGACCCAAAATCAGGTCACCCTACATCGTAGACTACAAAAGGATTCCATTTCCATTTTTCTCCTTTGTACTCTTTAACATAGAAAGGCATAAATAAGATGGTATGTGCTATACAATTATGGTATTCAACAATATTTTGAAGAAAAGCATCCTTTGTATCCAATCTCATAGCTGAATCTAGAAACTATCTTTTTATTCATTTTAAATAACTAGAATGTTATCTATTACCATATGAATGGTTAGTTACTGTTTAATGTTGCATACAGAGTGGAGGTCCATTTTGGCATGTGAAAACTGGACGGAGGGATGGAGTGATTTCGAAAGCGACTGAGGCATTGGCAAACATTCCGTCCCCATTTTTTAACTTCTCTCAACTTCAAGCATCATTTGCAAGCAAAGGACTTGATGTCAAGGACCTTGTTGTACTCTCTGGTAAGTAACAAATCAAGTGTTTTGGGTTGTAAATATTGGCCTATAAAGTGAAGTTGAATGTAGTTGGTGGAAATGATTGTGAATGTTTAGGAGGACACACAATTGGAAACAGTCACTGTCGTTCATTCAGAAACAGGCTTTTCAACTTCACAGGAAAAGGAGACATGGACCCTTCCTTGGACCCTACCTATGCACAAATATTGAAGAAAAAATGTATCAGCCCAACAGACAATACAACCTCTATTGAAATGGTCCCAAATAGCTCTGTCACCTTTGATAGCGATTATTATACAAACCTTGAAGCAAAGAGGGGCCTCTTCCAGTCTGATGTTGCCCTTCTCACAAACTCTGTTGCGGAACAAATTGTTGATAAGCAGCTGAAGGAAAGAATATTCTTCAAAAACTTCAAGAAATCCATGCAAAAGTTGTCAGAAGTTCAAGTTTTGACAGGAACCACTGGGCAAATTAGACACAAGTGTGCTCTTGTGAACTAAATTTCTATGAGTTTGTTGGGTGGAGCCCATCTCAATAAGTGGGTAGACGATGTGGAAAGTATAGACTTTACTTATGACAATCTTTATGTTTTATGCATTGAGATGATATTCTATGTATTGTTTTTATTTGAAGGATTTTTGGATCCCTAAATAAAATAAAGCAAATATGTATAGTGCTCTTCAATTTAAACAATTCGTATTAGAACAAGATTTTAGCATTGATCATGAAGATCACTACTACATTTAAAAGGATATCAGAATTTATTTTCTACAACAAATTATGGATTCAAGTGAGCAACATTAATATAAAATTGTAATTAAATGCAATAAACTTGTGATTCTAAACAAAGTGTGGCCATAGGTTAAAATATAAATCTTGGTGTTATCAAATATTAAAGTAAAGAATAAAAATTAAAAATAAGTACAAGGCTAGAGAATTAAATGGTTAGATGGATATATGTTAAAATAGAAACCACTTGTTAAAGCTAATGGCTTTTCCCTATGAAAGTTGTAAGGAAAAATACCTAGTATGCACCTCCAGTATCGTAACATGTACCAACAAAATTCCTAATACAAGTGCACAAAAATATGCCCATAAAATGGAATCTAACACACAAATTTATTTTCCACAATAACCCTTAGAGGAAAGCAATATATATTTTAGATTTAAGTAAATTTCAGTAGTATAACATCTAAATTAACACTTTTAAGAAAAAGAATAGAAGAAGCATAGATAGACGAGAAGAGCCACCAATATATGTGGGGGGAAACTCCTTCAAGTAAAAAACCTCACCCTCCGAAGCACTGAACCACTACATTATTCATCAACAATAAACACATGTTACAATACACTTCCAAGCTTAGAACCTTAATATGGAGATTTACATCCTACTCCTCGAAAGGAAATCTGCCAACATAAGCCTACAATAAAGACTCCTCATCTCTCCTCTTCCCGAAGCTCCAAAATATTGACAAAGGCATTGAAGACACCATATTTAGTTTCCTAAAACTATTATTTAAAACCATAAACTAAGTGGTCAATAAGGAAAGAGACCTCATGACACATGTCAAAGAGTTACAAGCATCTTTCTAGAAGCTTCAAGACCTTTCTCATGAACTTGGGCATCCAACTCCACTAGAGAACAAAAACAACCCACTAAAAGATGCAATCTCAAAGGACAACTAACTTCTTACACATCATCAAAGATGTTTTATTACACCTCTTACAATGTCATAGATGCTTCTTACATGTTAGAATAAAGGTAAATATTCTTAGTGCACTTTGTAACTCCCTATAATCATGCTCTTACATGCATCATAACATCCATCATAAGTAACTCTCACATCTTACAATGTCATAATGACATTATATGCAATCACAACTTCTTACACACATCATACAAATGCATGTACATGACATAATGACCAAGTCATAAGCAGGATGTCCCATTTCCCAAATGAGAAATAAATAATAAATAAAATAAAATAATAATCCAAATATTAGGACTTCTAAGGTGTATGACACACCTAATCCCAACATTAGCCCACTTGTCCTATGTCTTCCTAGTGTAAAAGGAAGTTGCAACAAATTCATGAACGAAATAACAAGGGTAACACCATGTTGTCCCAACTAAACTCCATTGTGCTCACAAACTTCATAGAAGCATTAACATCTTCCAAGTGACAACTATCTCATCTTCCATAGTGCCCAAGCACAAAAGATAAATCCCCAAGTCAAGATGACACACTAAATGTAACACAGACACACCAACATATCTAGCCTCAATGCATTACTAGAACACAACCTAGAAGTCCAATATTCTCAAAAAGGGTGTGTGCAAGAAGTTGAGTCCACTTTTTGGCCAAAAAGTGGAAGTGTTTTCCTTGATTTTTAGAATTTGTCACATTTGACCTAAAATTTTGAAGCACTTAAGGGTTGAATCTTAAAAAGAGCTAGTAATATGAAATGTAGTACTCAGAATCTAGTTTCCAAATATGTAGTTTATTTTAATACCCAGACGATACAAATTGACTTTCAATAGGCATGTCTAAAAACCACTGTTTAAAAGTCACTTTTTTTTAACCATACCATGCATGTGTACATCAACCATATTTTGACCTAAATAATTGTATTTTTCTTAATCCTTTTCATTAAAGATTCTTTATGACACTGAAGATTTCTTATGATATTTTTTTATAATTTTTTTAAAAATATTTTTTTATTAAATTTTTATTGGTAGTAATTGTTGTTTTAAAATCCCTCATGTATGCCACACATAAGATGACCTAAACTTATCATTTTTTTTTTTTCAAATTGAAAAGAATTGTTTGAAGATTGCTCATGTATAATTTGTTTTTCAAAAAATATTATTAATAAAAAGTTATTAAAATAATAAGAAAACTTGATATTTCAAGTTTATGGACCAGTTTCATAAAAATTATTTAAAAAATAGAAAAATTAATCAAATTGTAAATAAAAGTACATATTTAGAATCTACACAATCTCATCTATAATGGGTTTTAATTTCATCAAATTTTTTTGCAAAAATTGCCTTCAAATATATGTCCAAAGTCACTTTTTTTAGTGACACTGACATGACCTTCAAGTTTTAGGTCAAAGCAAGTCTAAAGGTCATGGTTGGGTCCCCAATCCTTTTCCTAACCCATAACCCATAGCAAAAACCATGCTTAGAATTCAAATTTCAAGGAAAGGGATCCTGCTTTGAAAATGGGATCTTGTTTCCTAAATGAGATCCCGTTTGTTTTTTTAATTATTTCAGTAGCACAAAAACAAAACATGATCCTATTTAGGATACAAATGGGATCCCGTATCCTAAACATGATCCCATTTCTATTTTGACCATTTTTTAAACTAAACTAATAAAAAAATATTGTCTTCTGCAACTTGACACCTTGCAGGACTGTGTACGGCCAACATCAACTGATTCTGCAATTTTTTATCAAATCTTGTCTTCTACATGCTCTTGAGCTTGTAATTTCATTTGAATTTTAGGAGGTAACATGGGACAATTTTGGAGAGGAAATGTATTCATTTTCTATGCATTTGAAGGAGGAATAAAAAGGAAAGACTTTTACTATTCAAATTCATTTGTACTTCTAAGTTTTGTAATCATGGGATCACAATGTCATCAAAAGAGGAAAGATAGAAAGGTATTGACCCCTGAGGAAATTCAAGCAAAGTGAGAGGAGTCAAAATGACAAAGATATAGAAGAATAAGGATTTAAGCAATGAATAATGCTAAAGCATCTAGTTCCATGACTATTGAAGATAAAAACATTGAAGAGACCATGGATGTAGATGATGAAAATTTGAAAGAGGTGAATGTGGAAGATAATTTGATTATAGAAACTAATCTTAGTGTGTATTCAAATCCACGTTTCAATGCTATTAAGAATGTGACAATAGGCACGAATTGAGGTACGTCTTCAAATCCACCTTTGAATGATATGGAAAATGTGATTCTAGATGATATTCATATTGATGATTTGGAAGAAGCTCGATATAACAATGTTGAGATCAATTTTATTCATAGACGAGCTATAGAAATGAATATTGAAAATGAAATCCCTTTTGTTGGTCAAAATGAAAATCCTTTTGTTGTTGAAAATGAAAATCCTTATGTTGATGAAAATGAAAATCCTTTTGTTGTTGAAAATGAAAATCCTTGTGTTGGTGAAAATGAAAGTCCTTTTGTTGTTGAAAATGAAAATCTTTGTGTTGGTGAAAATGAAAATCCTTGTGTTGTTGAAAATGAAAATATTTTTTTAAAAAATGAAAGTTCCGTTATGGATAATCTTCTTGGTAAGATTTCTTGGAGACAAATAAGAACATATGCCAATAGATTATACAAATAATTTTTTTATCAAAAAAAACTCTCATTTAAAGGTCAACTCATGATGCAATTGATGAGAATTTGGAAAATGAGAAAATTAATGAAAAAGTTGGGCTTTTTTTTGAAACCAAAAAGAAAAGATGAATCACTTAAACATGTAATATGTACTATTGCTACTGGCATTGAGTCTATTGGAAAGAAGAGTCGATCTAAAGATAAGAATGCAACACAATGAGCTCTAACAACTGCTATAGTTAATAAAACAACTTTGGATAAAATAATGTTAAGAACCATTAGTGGAATTCTAAACATACATCCTAAAACATTAGTTATAGTGGCAAAGAGAAGAGAAAGTATAGAAAACAATCCAATCAACCAATATTGGAGTTTTAGTGGTTGACTCCCAAGGTCTGACATGAAATTGAATATTGAAATCAAATATTTGGTTGAAAAGTATTGGCATGATAATACTATGGTATCATCTAATGCTAGAGATGTTTTGAAATTAAGAGTGGGGTCCAAAATTTGCGATCCTCATCCAAAACACCTAATAGACACAACTCAAACTAAATTTTATAGAAAAATTTTAGATGATTTAGTGTTACCTAGAAATATTATCATAAGTCAAAGATCATTTGAAAAATGTAAACCTTGGTATGTCAAAATTAATAAGCAACAAATCTGTTGTTGTTGTAAAATGCATGTGCAATTTCATTATTATTATGAATTTTTTTTATATATACGTTGTACTTTACATACTAACATGATTATGTAAGAATGTGGTATTAATATGCCACATAAAACAATCAAGGAGTTTATAGTAAGTTTGAATTGTGAAAGATCTAATGGGCATTTATTTTATTTAAGTTCATGTATTTCTAGACAATGCACTAGTTGTGGCAATCTTTCATTCTTAGGAGTTTGTATGCATGAAAGTGTTGAAAATGATTTTGGACAACAATTAGTAGATGTTAATATATTTAAGAATGTTGAGTATTCTTTAAAGGATGGAAAAAATGGAAAGCATTGTGATTTAATTATAGAAAAAATTAGTGTACATGCATTCATATCAGAATTTAAGAGTAAGATTGTACCAAAATATGTCAAACACTCTCAACATGTACGATGGCTTGATGGACAATTTTGCACATGTAGAAACACATTTCTAGTTAGAACTATACTATCAGTGGTTGATTTTGCAAAAAACTATACTCTTGTTCCACAAGAGGAAATCCAATCACAATATTACAATTCAGTGCATGTCGCTATGTTTTTTCATATTGTATATAGGCATGCAGATGATAGTACAGAGGATCATAGAAAAGTTTTGACAGATTATCATTTCTATTTGAGTGACAATCAGTTACACTTGTCAGAGTTTGTTCAATATTGTTTCAATATATTTTATACAAATTTAAGAGAAAGACGAATCCAGATGACAGAACATCTCATATGATTAGATAATTGTATGGGACAGTTCATGAATGATTGAATGTTTTATTGGTTAAGTAGGGTTCACAAGGAAAATAATGTCCAACATATGTGTATTTTTATTGGAGCTGGACATGGTAAAGGAGAACATGATGGAGTTGGTGCATGCATTAAAAGAATTCTTGCTAGAGAGAAGTTGAAATTTTGGGATGCACTAAAATTTAAAGATGTGTGTCCAATTGTGGATTGGTGCAATACAAAATTATCTATAGGATCAAGCGAGTACTCTACAATTCGATGATTCTTTTGGTTGGTTGAAGAAGAGAACATTCTACCTAGACTTGATTGTGAGACAATCAGTGGATCTACTAAATGGCATTCATTTAAGTGTTCAAATGCAAGTACATGGACTATATTGATAAGGAGCTTGCATGTTTTTGTCATTTTTGTATTTTAGGAGATTGGGAAGCATGTGAAAATACAAAATGGATTGAAGAGTGGAAGAAAATATTGTTGACACTTGCACAAACACACGATCAATATGAAACAACAATTGAAGACAATGATCAAGTGTTTGCATCGAATGACTATGGCCATGTTTTAGACCTTGTACAAGAAGGTAATTTAATTTAATTTATTTCATTTTATTTGACTTTATTACTATTTTGTAATATATTTAATTATACATGGATGTATGTATGTAGAAATTGGTCAAATTATATGTCACACAAGTTATTGAATTAAATTTTGTTTACAGGACATGTCTATGTTTTTGTTGCACTTGAGGAGAATGAAGAGGAAACAAAATATTAGTTGGATCGATGTGTGGAGACTAAACATAAGTTAATAGTACCTTGAGAAGATGATGATGATTTTCATTATCCAATAGGTTCGATGGTGGTTGTTGGCACTTGGCTACAAAAGTACCTAATAGGGAAGAATGGTTTGCCTGCATTCGAAGATTATGAAACACATAAGAAGATTATTCACTACTTGCATTTGGTGGTGGAAACAAATATAAAACTAGTGAGGTATCTTGGAAGATCTTCTAATAAAGAGATATGGACAATTTCTATGGAAGAGCATGAGACAATCATAGATGCATTGCAAAAAAGAGAGGATGCAGATGGTACAATGGAATAAATTTTTAGGTATGTATATAGTTGTATATATTTAATCGATATTTAATATAGTTGTATTAAGTCATCCCCTTAGATCCCCTTAAGCCATCCTCTTACCTACCCTTAATCAATTTCCTATAAATATAAAACTAATTTTCTCACATGACACATAGTTTGAGTGGCTAGGTTAATCACCATGATTCAAATCATGAAAATGCTAATCTTATAAATTGTATTTACTTATGTATCTCCCCTTACACCCCCTTTCTTACATCCCCTTAAGTCATCCTCTCACATCCCCTTAAGCTATCCTCTTACATCTCCTTAGCTCTCCTTAATACATCCTCTTACCTCCCCTTACATTCATTATTTTTTTAGGTCCCTTACAAGTCTAGAGATCCTGCATGACTGTATTGATGAACATTTGTATATTATATCATTCACATTTCAACTTCTATAGATTATTCTCTTTATCTTAAAATTTGTATTGACTCATGTATATATAGTTAATTTACTTATATTCATTATTTTTTAGGTGTACCCTACAAGTAGAGTTTTACATGATTGTCACTACAAGTTTTCACCATACAAATTTGTTAGATCAAATTTGTAGTCTTCAACTTAAAATGAATGCATTAGGTAGTTGTATATATACTCATATCTTTCATATCACATGTTATCTAGTTATATATTACATCAATGTTTTGTGTTTTTGATATATTTTTTCATTCTCATTTCACCTTTTATATTATTATGTTTATCTTAAAATTTGTATCGACTCATGTATTTTATGCTTATATACAAAGTTAAAATTTATTTATTGTCATTTTGTATCCTTAAGCCATCATCACATTCATCACATGCTTTGAGATAGAAAAGAGAGGATGCAGATTCAACCTACAACATGGAATACTTGTAAATACAGGTGTGTGTGTGTGTGTGTATATGTTTTGATGATATATTGATATTGCTTAAAGACAGAGAGAGAGACAAAGATAGAGAGAGAGAGTTTTGCTTTTCCCAAATGTGAGCGTGTTATAATGCACTAGCATTATGGTGCGTTATGCCAGGTTATGGCTCAATACTGCCAAGCCTAAAATGTGAGCGCATTATAATGCACTCATATTTTAGGCTTGGTAATACCAAGCCATAGTGCTAGCGCATTATAAGATGCTCACATTATGACTTGTATGGGACCAAAAAGTCATGTGGCAACTTTTTGGTCCCTCATCTTTGTGCATATACGCCTTGTTTGGGGGAATTGGTTCATTAGTGATGGGGTGCCTAAAATATTGAGCTAAATGGGCTTTTGTGATTTTTAGATCTAGGATTTCCCTATAGGAGAGGCCATCAGAATAAAAATGTCACCTCTCCTCTCTCCATAATCAAAAACTGTTGAAGTCCACATCAATGGACCTAATAGAATCTATAATGTTTTGCATCAAAGATGCAAAATACATCAAGTGAGGTGGCATAAACACTTCATTTCGAATGTCATTGATTTCTTCTTCAATGCAACTGATATTTTCATTAATTCTAGATCACAAGTGAGCCTCATTAGATCCAAGTGGGATTGGAGGTTAGGTATTTTGAGGTGGAGATGGAGGTGAAGGGTGTTCAGGTGATGGGGGTGGAGGTAGCATGGTGGAGAAATTCTCAATATCAAAGTTAATATCCATAATATAAATACTATGAACCTAGATATAAATAAATATACAAACAATTACAAAATTAACTTTCAAGAATATATATATATATATATATATATATATATATATATATATATATATATATATATACATGTTGAGAAATTACAAGAAATATTTAAATTAAATGTGCATTACTACATATAAAAGAAAAATTAGGATCTACATACACATACATATATCATTCAACTTGAGCATACATACAAATTTCAAAATTTAAAATTTAAATAGGTAATTTTAATACATGTACATACTAAAAATAAACTCAAAACATATACAAAAAAGGTATATTTCTAACAAAATCTATAAGGATCATTTATGTCTAAGGCATATATAACAAGTTATATATATATATATATATATATATATATATATATATATATATATATCTTTAACAAGTTTGTAAAAAATTCATGCATCTAACAATATACAAATTGATCAAATGTCATCCATAAAACCTAAACCCTAAACCCTTAACCCTTAACCATTAACCCTAAACCATAAACCCTTAACTTTAAACCCTAAACCCTAAACCCTAAACTGTAATCCCTAAATCCTTAACCATATACATCCTCTTAGGATGGGCCTTAAGCAATTTTCTTAAATCCCCTTAATCCATGTCATATTTTCTAGGTCCATAAACCATGTTAATGGAATGATTTTGTCCTAAGCTAACCATGATTAATATATATATTTAACAAGTTTGTAAAAACTTCAAGCATCTAACATTATACAAATTGATCAAATGTGAATGATCAATTTGAGTATTATTACTAGCTTAAGGAGATTAATGAGTAGATTTCAAGTTGTACCATCTACATCCTCTAATGATGGGCCTTAAGCAATTATATTAAATCCCCTTCTTCTACATGTCATCTTTCCATGCTTCATAAACCCTAAACCCTAAAGCCTAAATTTTCAACCCTAAACCCTTAACCCCTAACCCTAAACCCTAAACCCTTAACCCTTAACCTTAAACCCTAAACACTTATCCCTAAACCCTAAACCTTAAACCCTAAACCCTTAACCTTAAACTTGAAACCCTAAATGCTAAACCCTAAACCCTAAACCCTAAACCCTAAGCCCTAAATCCTCAACCATCCACATCCTCTTAGGACGAGCCTTAATCAATTTTCTTAAATACCCTTAATCCATGGCATCTTTCCTAGGTCTATAAACCATGCTAATGGAATGATTTTGTCCATAGTTGAACATGTTAAATATATATATATCTTTAAAAAGTTTGTAAAAACTTTAAGAATCTAACATTATACAAATTGATCAAATGTGAATGGTCAATTTGACTACTATTAGTGGCATAAGGGGACTAATGAGTAGATTTCAAGTTGTACCATCTATAACCTATTAGGAGGGGCCTTAAGCAATTATCTTAAATCTCCCTAATCTACATGTCATATTTCGTAGGTCCATAAACCCAAACCCCTAAACCCTAAATCCTTAATACTAAACCCTAAATGCTAAACCATAACCTAAACCCTTAACCCTAAAACCTTTATTGTAAATCCTAAACCCTTAACCCTAAACCATAAAATTTAAACCCTTAACCCTAAATCCTTAACACTAGACCCTAAATGCTAAACCATAACCTAAACCCTTAACCCTAAAACCTTAATTGTAAATCCTAAACCCTTAACCCTAAACCATAAAATTTAAACCCCTAACCCTAAATCCTTAAACCTTAAACCTAAACCCTCAACCGTTAACCCTAAACCCTTAACCCTTAACCTTAAACCTTCAACCCTTAACTATAAACCCTCAACCGTAAACCCTTATCCCTAAACCCTAAACACCTAATCCATGTCATATTTCCTAGGTCCATAAACCATGCTAATGGAATGGTTTTATCCATAGCTGACCAAGTTTAATATATATAACATTAGCAAGTTTGTAAAAACTTCAAGCATCTAACATTATACAAATTGAAAAAATGTGAATGATCAGCTTTACTATTATTAGTGTCTTAAGGGGATTAATGAGTAGATTTCAAGTCGTACCATCTACATCCTCTCAGGACTGGCCTTAAGCAATTTTCTTAAATCCCCTTAATCTACATATCATATTTCCTACGTCCATAAACACTAAACCCTAAACCCTACACCCTAAACCTTAAACCCTTAGCCCTAAGCTCTAAACCCTAAACCCTAAATCCTAAACCCTAAACCCTAAACCCTAAATGATAAACCATAAACCCTTAACCTCAAATTCTAAACCCTAAACCCCAAGCTGTAAGCCTTAAACCCGTAAACCTAAACCCTAAACCCTGAATACTAGACCCTAAATCCTTAACCATCTACATCCTTTTAGGATGGGCCTTAAGCAGTTTTCTTAAATCCCTTTAATCCATGTCATCTTTCCTAGCTCCATAAACCATGCTAATGGAATGATTTTGTCCATAGTTGAGCAAGTTTAATATATATATATATATATATATATATATATATATATATATATATATATATATATATATATATATATATATATATATATATATATATATATATATATATATATATATATATATATATATATATATATATATATATATAACAAGTTTGTAAAAACATCAAGCATCTAACATTAAACAAATTGATCAAATGTGAATGGTCAATTTGACTATTATTAGTCACATAAGGGGATTAATAAGTAGATTTCAAGTTGTACCATCTATATCCTCTAAGGATGGGCCTTAAACAACTTTCTTAAATTCCCTTAATCCACATGCCATCTTTCCTAGGTCCATAAACCCTAAGCCCTAAACCCTAAACCCTTAACCCTAAACCCTAAACATTAAATGCTAAACCCTAAACCATTAATCCTAAACCCTAAACTCCAAACCCTTAACCTTAAACCCTTAATCCTATAACCTTAATCCTAAACCCTAAACCATAAATACTTAACCCTAAACCCTATACCCTAAACCCTAAACCATAAACACTCTAAACCATTAACCCTTATCCTAAACCCCAAACCCTAAACCCCTAACCCAAAATGCTATATCCTTAAACCCCATACCTTAAACCATAAACCCTTAACTCAAAATGCTATACCCTTAACCACAAATCTGAAACCTTAAACCCTAAACCCTCTAAACCCTAAACCCTTAACCCTAAACCCTAAACCCTTGACCATTAACCCTAAACCTTAAACCCTTAACCATAAACCTTAAACACTAAGTCCTTAATCCTAAACCTTAAACCCTTAATCCTAAAACCTAAAACCTAAACCCCGAATCCTTAACCATCTAGATCCTCTTAGGAAGAGCCTTAAGCAATTTCCTTAGATCCCCTTAATCCATGTCATCTTTCCTAGGTCCATAAACCATACTAATGGAGTGATTTTGTCCATTGTTGACAAAGTTTAATACATATCTTTTACAAGTTTGTAAAAACTTCAAGCATCTAACATTATAAAAATTGATCAAATGTGAATAATCAATTTGACTATTATTAGAGACTTAATAGGATTAATTAGAAGATTTCAAGTTGTAATAGCTACATCCTCTTAGAACGGGAGTTAAACAATTTTCTTAAATGCCCTCAATCCACATGTCATCTTTCCTAGGTCCATAAACTCTAAACCCTAAACCCTAAACCCTAAATCCTTAATCCTAAACCCTTAACCCTTAACCCTAAAACCTAAACACTAAATCCTAAACCCTAAACCAATATCCCTAAACCCTAAATCTTTAACCATCTACATCATCTTAGGATGGGCTTTAAGCAATTTTCTTAAATCCCCTTAATCCATGTCATCTTTGCTAGGCCCATAAACCATGCTAATGGAATAATTTTGTCCATGGATAGTTGACCAACTTTAATAAATATATCTATAACTTGTTTCTAAAAACTTTAAGAACCTAACATTATACAAAATGATCAAATGTCAATGGTCAATTTTACTATTATTACTCGCATAAGGGGATTAATGAGTAGATTTCAAGTTGTAAAATCTATATCATTTTAGGAAAGGCCTTAACCAATTTTCATAAAACCCCTTAATCCACATGTCATCTTTCCTAGGTCCATAAACCCTAAACCCTTAACCATTAACCCTAAATCCTAAACCCTTAATCCTAAACCCTAAACCATTAACCCTAAACTCTAAACACTTAACCCTAAACACTAAACCCTTAACCCAAAACCCTCAACCCTTAACCCAAAACCCTATACCCTTAACCCTAAACCTAAACACTAAACCCTAAACCCTACCTAAACCCTTAACCCTAAACACTAAGTTCCCTAAACCCTAAATCCTTGATACATAACCCTAATCCCTAAACCCTTAAACCTTAACCTTAAACCCTAAACCCTTAACCGTTAATCCTAACCCCTAAACCATAAATCTTTAACCATCTACATCTTGTTAGGATGGGCCTTAAGCAATTTTCTTAAATCCCCTTAATCCATGTCATCTTTCCTAGGTCCATAAACCATGCTAATAGAATGATTTTGTCCATAGTTGATGGAGTTTAATATATCTTTAACAAGTTTGTAAAAACTTCAAGCATCTAACATTATACAAATTGACCAAATGTGAAAGATCAATTTGACTATTATTAGTGGATTAATGAGATTAATGAGTAGATTTCAAGTTGTAACATCTACATCCTCTTATGACGGACCTTAAGAAATTTTCTTAAATCCCCTTATTCCAAATTTCATCTTTCCTAGGTCCATAAACCCTAATCCCTAATCCCTAAACCTTAAATCCTTAACCCTTAACCCTAAACCCTTAACTCTAAATCCTAAACCCTTAATCTTAAACCCTAAACCCTCAACTCTTAATCGTTAATCCTTAACCCTAATACCTTAACCCTAAACCCTAAACCCTTAATTCCTAACTCTAAACCCTTAACCCTAAACCCTTAACCCTTAACTCTAAACCCTAAACACTATAACCTAAATCCTTAACCATCTAAATCCTTTTAGGACAGGCCTTAAGTAATTTTCTTAAATCCCCTCAATCCATGTCATCTTTCCTAGGTCCATAAACCATGGTGATGGAATTTTGTCCATAGTTGACCAAATTTAATATATATATTTGTTATATATATTTGTAAAAACATAAAGCATCTAACATTATACAAATTGATCAAATGTGAATGATCAATTTGACTATATAGGTGGCTTAAGGAGATTAATGAATAGATTTCAAGTTATACCATCTACATCCTCTTAGGACGAGCCTTAAGCAATTTTCCTAAATCCCCTTAGTCCACATGTCATCTTTCCTAGGTCCATAAACCCTAAACCCTAAACCATTAACCCTAAACCCTTAACCCTAAACCTTAAACCCTTAACCACCCTGAACCCTAAGCCCTTAACACTAACCTCTAAACCATAAACCCTAAACGCTTAACCCTTAACCCTAAACCCTTAACCCTTAACCCTAAAGCCTAAACCCTAAACCCTAAACCCTAATCTTTTAACCCTTAGCCCTAAATGCTTAACCCTTAACCCTAAACCCTTTCCCCTAAATCGTAAACCCTCAACCCTTAACCCTAAACCCTAAACCCTAAACCCTAAACCCTTAAACCTTAACCCTTAACCATAAAACCTAAACACTAAACCCTAATTCCTTAACCATATACATCCTCTTAGAATGGGCCTTAAGAAATTTTCTTAAATCCCCTTAATCCATGTCATCTTTCCTAGGTCCATAAACCATGCTAATGGAATGATTTTGTCCTATGTTGAATAAGTTTAATATATATATCTTTAACAAGTTTGTAAAAACTTCAAGCATCTAACATTATACAAATTGTTCAAATGTGAATGATCAATTTGACTATTATTAGTGGCTTAAGGGGATTAACGAGTAGATTTCAAGTTGTACCATCTACATCCTCTTAGTTCATCCCTTGACAATGAGTAGATTTCAAGGGGATTAGTGCTATTTTTAGTGGCTTAAGGGGATTTTATGATCATCCCTTGACAATGAGATGTGGTTTGTCTACCTTTTAAAAACAAATAATTTTTAATGTGATGTGAAATCTATTTTTGTAGGACCACATTTTGATGAACTATTGTTTCATATTAATTATTGGTTGTTTCAACCCCCTACCTATAATTAGTTGATAGTACACTTTTCATTTTACATATCCTATTTTTTAAAATGTATTTAGGAGGTAATTAATAACATATGATGGCCTCCATTGTTAATGAATAACTATAAAATTACCATTTTTATGAGGTATTATTGATTTCCATTGATACTTGTGTATGGACTCCTATTGATAAATTTTATATAAAGATTTAAAAAAATTGATACTTCTTCCTTAATCTCTATAGCCATTTAAAGAGGTATTCTAAATGATTCTTTACTTACATGCACTACCAAATTTAAATCCTCCTTAGTATCCTTTAAAATTCCTACTCGAGTTTCTCAATTCTTTCCCTATACTCTAGCATACCTTGCCACATAGAGGTCCTTCGATGCTATTGATTTTATCCTTTATTTATATCCCCCCCATAATCTACTTATTCATATCTAGAATCATTCCTATATCTAAAACATTCCTTCTTCTACCTCCTTAAGCAATTGACCATCATTAAGTGGTTGATTGCCATTAAAATATAAAATTTTGCATTTATCGTATTACTCTAAATGAAATACCATTTTATCAGTTAGTTTGAACCATTGAGACTTAAAAATAATAATCTATATTAAAATGGATTTATTTTACAAACTCATTTGAATCCTCCAAACTCTCAAGGTCCTCACAAGTAAGAATTAAATTTATAGATTGGGTGGTAGGGATTAGAAACACTAGGGAAGATATCTATGAGATAAATTATATCACGAGAATTAAATTTATAGATATTCCCTAAGAATTAAATCACTCAAATCAAATTGTGGATTTGCAAAGAGGATAGCTATATTTTGAATGTTCGCTCTTAGTCAAAGTCATTTATTTATTCGAGGATAGTTATATTTTGAATGTTTTCTCTTAGTGAAAGTTATTAATATCTAGTATTATTTTGTTGGTTGTTCTATATTTAGGATGAATGTTTCCTTATCTAGTAATTACAATTATAGGTAGAAATATTCAAGTCTAAAAAGATATGATTCCTAGAGTGGATACAACTTTTATAAATAATTATAGTTTCTCATTTAGGATGAAATTTTGTTAGCCATGGATTGACACTTTATTCCTATAATTAGAATTGAACCACATGGACATATTGCATTAATGACATGGAATAAAATATCTCACATGAACATTAAATATGCAAATTTCTAGGTAAGCTTAATCCCCTTAAGCCATTTAAGGAGGATAAACTCAATGAATAGTCATATTTTAGGAGGGAGTATTAGATGATCCATTATCAATATGATTGAATGCTAACATATTAAAATATCATGGTTTCTATCATTTTTATTCTTCTATCTTGAATCTAATGTGTGATCCTAATGATATGGACTAGGTATATGTATGGAACAATAAGATTATGGAAATGTGTGATTCTAATTTTATATTTTAATGTGAAACTAAGTAATTAGTCTATAGGTTGGACTAATTTGTATCTTATTTGTAATTCAACATATCTAGAAACCTCATAGGGATTACGATTATAAAAAAAGGAATATATACTAGCACTTGCACCTAAAGGAGGCTCAAGGATTACACCGATAGAAAACTATATGTACATGTTAATATGTCAGAGAGTAGATGTTTGTGCATGGGTACATATGGATGACATGTGCTGTAAATTCTAATTGTTTGTGGCTAGATTAAACAATTAATAATAAGGGCTAAATAATGCAATGAAATAAACTTAGACAAATCTAGATTATTTTCTCAAAGAAATTAGGTATTATTTGATTTTGAAATATTTGCATATAGATTTAAAACATAAAACAATGCAAATGAAAAAATAAAACTAAAACTAAAATGGCAGTCACTTTACCATTAAACGATAACTAAAACTTGTTTTTCAGTTTGCAGGCATGATTGAATCTCATTTTAGGTTTCATTTTTTTTTTTTAAGGGTAAATATTTTGTTTCAATTTAATTTAGGGTCATTTTTTATGTGTAGGGTAATTGCTTTTAGTTTCAATTGAATGTAGGGCTTATATGTTTTATAGGAAGATTCAAACCAAATTTAAAACCTAATTTACAAAATCCAAATATAAACTTAAAATACAAATTACAAAATACAAAAAAATTAAAAAATGGGAAAAAATAACTGACCTAGACTTTTGGATGGCTGGAAATAGTGCTCTAAAACTTGGGATCCCATTGCTAAAAATGAGCTCATAGGCCTTTTTTTAAAAATGAAATACTTTTCCAAGATGGGATCCCATTTTGTAATCCTACTTTGTAAAAAGGGATCCCATTTCATGGTCCTAGGCTCGGGATCCTGCTATAGAATGGGATACTATTTTGAATTTAGGCTCAAGATCTTGATCCATAACAAGATCACATTTTATAAATAATGGGATCCTATTTTGTTTTTCCTGATTTTAGGTTTTTGGCTAAGTCCAAAACTTCCATGAGAAGTGGACTCAACTTCATGCTTTTACCCAGAAAAAGATCAACTATGTGCCACATACTATAGACTAGTTAAAACAATAAACACAATCCAACTAACCCCAACCATTGATAGACCTTCTTCTCATGACGTATGTATCCCACACAATAGATCCCATCCCTATATAATCCACTATCATGATTAAGGTTACCATATCTAATGGTAACAAATACACCAATGAGTAAATCTAGTCCAATGAAACATGTCCACCAAGGATGCATGTGGCTCCTAGGACTCCCAAAACATGGGTAGTGTTTAGTTTGGTGTTGACCAAATAAAGCCAAAGTCTAATAATTAACACACATAAAGGGTGGGGCCCATATCATCAAACCATATATCAAAGAACACACATAATGATCTACAAACTACAACCATCCTATTGCAAAAGAGAGCATGTACTTTATCAAATAATTTTTCACTCACTCTCCTACCTCAAATCTCCCCTATATCTCCCATGTTCTCAACATCACAAAATATAGAGATTAAAGAGCCCACATTGTATTGCTAAAATTAAATCAAGTACAATGATAATAAATGACAACAAACATAGGATCACACTAACTACACACAAACCTTGACTTGAATGTCATATGAATACAAACCTCCAAGAAGAAACACAAGACCATACACTATGTCCTTCTACCAGCACTACTAAGTGCTAAAGATGTGACAAGAAAGAACCTCACTTCCAAATACCCAAAAAAATCCTTAACAACATCCAATTGTTCAACCCCAAGGTCAAACACATTATCAATAAACCAATAAACTAAAAATGATGTAAGATTCTCAAGTGAAGTAAGATCAAACTAATAATTTCATTCCCATCACCAAGGAACTAACAAAAACCATTTGTTACACAACTTAATAAATATCAGCATGAACAAACTTACGTATATGAGAAGTCAAAGGAAAAATACACCATGCCATGTGCTCATCAAATAAGTCCTCTAGAGATCACATCTATAGCTCAAGATTGATTCCATGAGAAAATAAAGCACAAAAAATAGAATATGTAAGAATACAAAGTGGACAATACCTCTTAGACAATTATCTATTGAGTGGGCTAAGAGTGGTGAATGAGATTTCTCCTTCTGAGATGCACCAAATTAGATAGACTCTCTCCATGAATAATATCCTCATCAGGTCCATGCTAAACTCATGTCCAACTCAAGGTGAAGGCTCCTTGGTCCCTTTCTGAAACCTCATCAAAGAGTCATGTTCCAACACACAATCCCTAAAACAAGAGATCTTTAGCCTCACCCAAATCTAACTAGTAGCAATATTTGCATAACTAGTCTACTCATGCTAATCTCCAACTACAAAAATTGCAAGCTCTAGAAGCATCCAAGAAAAAATATTATTGCACACAACTACCAAATTACCTTAAACCACTACTAACACTCCCTCTACATGATCAATATAGAATCTAGTAACTCTCCATGACATCATTATTTACATCTTCCTCACAAAACATAATTTTCCCCCAATACATAGATCTACTCCCAAGAGCACACATATCATCCCAAGAGTTAAAAAAGGAAAAACCTAAAGTCCTCCATGGCACAATATCACATCTTTTCTAAATATCCCACTTAATTTATCTAGACCTACTCATGACATCATGATGAACATCTCCTAATTGAAGATCATCTATGGCCCCACAAAACCAAAGAACTCAGTTATAACATTAGGAGCTCCAAGAGGGCAAAGTAAAACCATGATCTCCAAAGATAACTACTACATGTTCTACGAAAAACTATAAGTGACTCAAAGTACTCTGAAAGGAACGACATGATCATTTCAATGAACTACAACATAGTACTCCATCCATCCATCTCACTATTTTAGTGCAACACAACACCAATGCACCATGATTCTTGAAGGAGCACCAAACAAGAATATACAAATCCATGGCATATGAATAGTATAGAACAAACCCCATTGCAACAAGATACCATATAACACATTAGAGATATGTAGGTACCCCATATCTGAGTCTTTCATGCAACATGCATATATAGATATCCCACATCGCTAGCACAAGAAAGGCATCGAAGGGTAATAAAAAGCATGGCTAGTGTTCCAATTGAACCCATGGAAACCACAAAACTCATAGAACTTGAAATTGTGAAAAACGTGGATTCATAGACCTAAAGGCAAGTAAACTCAACATTACATTAGTAATAATAATATCATATTGTTATGTCAGAAAAAGTAACATTGGGGGCTTTTTCCTATTAAGGTTTATCTCTCGAGTCCTTTAGGATGCATTTAGGACATCTTGCATGTTAATTTGACATCCCGATGAGAAAACCCTAAAGTTTCATGGCAATTTGGATTTAGGGGATGCACTTAACATATATCCTACCTGAAATAGGGGGAGGACTTGGGCACCCGTGCCCTAGTCCTGGCCTATTTTAGGTCAGGACCAATTTCAAAGTGTCAATTTATGACCGTTATTTAGGTCCTATTGCGACACGCTAAGTTTGAATTACAAAATTCTTAGAGGGATTGTTTGTATTTGCATATATAAGCATGATTAGTGATTCATTTGTAAACAATATGGATATTAGATGGCATTTTTTATTCATGAGCTTATGCTAAGGTGATTCAAGGCATTCATTGTGTTGCAGATTAGAATTTGTGTTGTTCTTGTGTTTGTATTTGCAGATTTGGCATCCATCTCCTCATCACTTGAAGAGCATCTTCCTTCCATGAGATCTTCACTACATGGTGATATAAATTGTGTTTTATATCATTTATCATTTTGATTTTGCCTCTATCCTATAGGGATACACATTCTTTATCTGACAATAGTGTTCAAAAGACTTGAATGTCTCCCTGGGGCTTGACTGAGGCAAGTCTCTAAACACCACAACCCCCAACGTATTTTTCTGTGATTGCAAGTTATAGGTTCCAAAAGAAAAAGAAGTGGAGTTGCAGGATAGTAGTGCAAACTATCAGAATTGTAGATCAGAGAAGAAAATAGAGACTTGGACTGAGGCACCTGCTTATTAGTCCTCTGGATCCCATAATAGGAAAATCTCTGGAACAACATCAATATGTTGCAGACAAGATTCCCAGATCTTAACAAAAATTGTGGCACTGGACTAGGATACCTGCTCATTAGTCCCTGACTTTTTCATTTTCTAAACTTCAAAATCTGGTATCTATTTGATTGTTATTTGATATCTCTATGTGCGATCATTTTTTGTAATTTATTCGTTTGTTCACAAATTCATATAATTAGGGTTTTGAGCATAATTGGACATAATTAAACAACAAAATCACACAATTACAATCTTTCCCTATGTTCCAAGTGAAAATAACCCTGTAGTAGACTTCCTACTTGGCTGAATGCCCTTGAATGTTTAGTGGTGAAAGGAGGATAAAAACAAATCAATAAAATAAACCCTCTTCACATTTTACACTAAATATTTTGGTGAACCCATGTTTTTGGACTTCTTGGCACCTTTCTGAGTATTGTGCTTCAGATTTACATTTATTTCATTCATTCATATCATTGTTCATCTTATTGCATTTGAAAAAGTACAAAAAAAAAAAAATTTAGAAAAATTAGAAAAAATTGACATTTTAACTTGAATTTTTAAGTAATTTGGATTAATTGGCATTTAATTTCAATAAATTACTGTCATTATCATTAGATCTGATTTAAACTACAAAAATTTTTCATTCATCATAAATTTAGATTGCATTATCATGCTTAAATTGTTGAAAATTGCTTTAAATTGTGCATTTTTTCATATAACCTAGTTTTGCATTAGCTAGGGTTTGTAGTCAAAATCTTGTTTTATATTTTACTACCCTTTTAAAACATTCATTAGGATTGATTTCTAATTTTATTGTTTCATCATAGTGGTTTGCTTGCAAAATTTCATGCCTAGGGTTTAAAAAACCTTGCTTTTACACTAGATTTTGGCGTTATCGTCTCTCTAGATTTGCACCATAGGCATGTTGTAAAGGATTTTTCTTGTAAAGCCTCACAAATCATGTAAAATCATTTAAACCAAATCAAAAATAAATGAAGTAAATAAATCCGCTTAAATACAACATCATAATAACCAAAATCAAAAAGATGTAAATAATCCTCTTAGATACAACTTTCAAAGATAATAGATGCAATTAGTCCACTTAATCACATTATCTCAAACAAAAGATAATCTTATAAATATGAACTTCAATGTCAATAATCTTACATAATCATTCTTAATCTAGGTAACAAGCACTATAAAATGGTATACATAAATCCTTTGGCAACATGCCATAATAAATCCAAAATAGTTACAATAATCAAGTACATCAATAATAAATAAATCAACACACTCTCTAGCTACATGAACCAAGTGGTCCATCACCTACAAACTAAGAGATAGGAACATGGATCAGGTGCTTTTCCACCCAATCATGAAGTATTTACACTTCCCTGGATCCCTTCCTGAAATGAAGGAAACCCAACCCTGCACAAAATGTCTAGCTACCTGGTAACAACTACAGGAGGGAACACCCAATGCAACCCTAATGTTTGAATGTACAATTCTAAGTAATGAAAAACAAATTGTCTCACAAGAGGATGTGGCAGAGATATCAATAAATAAGTTTGCTAGACAATAAACATCTATTTCAATGTTATTCTAATTAGATCTATCATTTCAAGTAAATTGGTCAATTCCCAAAAAGAGGAAAAGCCATCTCTGAATATCCACATTTGGCATCACAATCCCAAAAGTAACCCAATAACATTCCTAGATGAAAACTACTTCTTTCCCCAAGAAGCAAGAAATGAAATAAAATAAGAATCACAAATTTAAGATTTCCAATAAATCAAATCAATCCCTTTTACCAAATCATCAAGTAAGGAAAAATACACTTTCAAGCAATAAACCATTTTTGTTCATACAATCAAAAACATAATGTCATCAATTAATATAGTTTCTAACCTTATATTCCAGTCGTAATATCTAAAATATTATTATCTCTCACTGTTATTTCTGTGACAGGAGGTTTTTAAAATAAAACAATAATAACAGTCTATAAATTTGTTTAATGAAATAAACATCAAGTCCATAATATAATCATATTTCCTAATAATTAATCATTCTTATTACTTTTAGCAATCAGTGGCAGGAAGTTTATCAATCGAATTTATTTAACCAAAGTTTTATGATTCAATCAATAAAATAAGTTTTTGTCCAACTACAATAGGAAGTTCAAAACAATCAAACAGTCTTCCTGTCGCACAGCAACAGGAACTATTGTAGGAAATAAGAAAATGAGCAAGAACATAGTTTAATCCAGTTTTAGTTTTGATTATAATGCAATAGGTTTCCAGCCTCATCATTCATAGGAAAGTAATATTGTAGTCTACTGTCTTTGTTTTAAATCAACATACTGTTTTAACAAGTTTTATACAAAGCTACAGGAACAATTTGTTCAGCTATAGGAAGTCAAATATGCTACTACAGTAGAATAAAAAGTTTTGGACAATCATAAATTTAACTATAGGAGCTAGTTTTCTCAGTATGAAGGATTAATAATGGAATTACTACAACAGATTTAAGTCTGAAAATAATATCAATAAACTAAGGAATTTATCCATGGTTTTAGATTGTTAAAAATTTGATAAGGAGAAACGATTATCTTAATCTAAAGAAATCTATGAATAGTCAAGACAAGATTAGCTACAGTAGATCAATTCTATCACTAAGTCATATATGGGTAGGTCAACTACTAACAGAAATAAAGGGGTCGTTCTCCTCAGTAACCACAGATTGACCATCTATTAGATCAAAGGTTGCCATAAAACCAATTAGGTAGAGAGCAGGTCGACAGCCAGGTAAAAGGTAGAAATGGCCAGAAGAAAATAAAAGTAATGGCCATGCAAAATAGAAGTAACGGCCAGAAAGAAATTGACAACCAGGCAAAGAGAGAACGGCCAAACAAAAGGGACGGCCAGCCAAAACAAGATCAACCAAAATAATGTGGTCACCCACCAAACAACAAAAGGAAAACATTCTTTTGATAGCCCAAATCAAAATATTACAATGCAAGGAAAATAGTGGGAAAAACCTAGAGAAAAATTATTGGTAGCAAATGTGTTTCTGCAACTTCTGTCACCCCAACAAATCCTCCTATCACTACTTTAAAACCTCTTAATTGTTGCTGCCAGGGAAAAGCTTCTGTCATTGCAAATTTGCCCCCTTCTACCTAGAATTCATGATGTTTCTCAGCTGAGGGATCTGCTCTTTTTCAAAAAGTTTCTTTTCTTATTTTTGGCAATTCCTCCAATTAGGTTTAGAAACTAGAGTTTGCATGAAAAATTCCTCTTTTCAAAAAGCTCTCCATTCTATATAATAATAAAATAAAACTTTTTAATAAACCTTAATGTGCATGAATAATAATAACTAATTTTTTATTCCTTTATTCTTGTTCTAAATATAATATTGCTATTTTTAATCTTATTTAACTATTTTAATAAAAAAAAACCCATTTAAATAATCAAGAAGAGAAATGCAATGCAATATTGCATAATTATATATATAATTTAATATATAAATATCCATTTATTATTTTTAAGGAACATATTGTCTTCCAAACATCTATAATATTGAAATAGAAGACAATTATTCATTTAATTATTTATTTAATTAACACACAATACATCATTGAATATATTTTGAAAAGATATTAAGTTAAAGTAATCACATTATACATTTGAAAATGATTAAAATTATGCATTAAAGCAGTTAAAGCCAATCAATAATGCATATACAACTACGTGATGTGTGTGATTGCATTAGGGTAATCCTTCCATTAGTTCCTGCCAAGTGGCTAGAACATCTCTACCTCAACCATGCTCTCATCTTCGATGAGTACCTGCATCCAATTGCACTCAACTAGACATCAATAGGTTAGTGTCTCCCAAAACGTAGCCGAAGCAATTCATTGCATCAATATTCAATCTTTAAAACAATTTCCAATTTTTATCAATATAACTCATAATAATTACCTCCATGTATGCAAAGTTACTTAAAGTAAAAATATTCACAATAATTTGTTCACTAAACTAGAATAATCATATTGTTCATAAAAATAAGACGTGACATTTCTGCACTAATTGGTTTTTATCAGGGTTATTATCCGCTTCCCCTCCTCAAATTATTTACAACACCTTTTTAATTGGGTTTTTGGATTGAAATTTGGTGAAGATTTGTATATTTTGACTATATTCTCCTGAGGATTTAACTTAGATTTTCACTCCAAGCATGTTGTGATGTATTTTATGGCTTTAGGTGACTGATATTACTGCTATAATCTGTTGCACCTCCTAAAATCCTCTACATTCACCACTAAACATTTTGCTAAACTCATGTTTTTGGACTTTTTGGTACCTTGTTGAGTGTTGTGTTTGAGATTTACATTTATTTCATTCATTCATATCATTTTTCATCTTATTGCATTTGAAAAATTACAAAAAAATTAAAAAGTTGGAAAATTTTGAAAAAATTTGCATTTTTTAACTTGTATTTTCAAGTAATTTGGATTAATTCAAATCTAATTTCAATAAATGTATATCATTACCATCAGATATGATATAAAATACAGAAAATTTTCATTTATCATTCATTTACATTGGATTTTCATGGTTAAATTGATAAAAACTGCTTGAAATTGTGCATTTTTCCATATAACCTAGTTTTGCATTAGCTGGAGTTTGTAGTCAAAATCTTGTTTCAGATTTTACTACCATTTTAAAACACTCATTAGTACTAATTTCTAACTGTAGTTTTGCATCATACTAGTTTTCTTACAAAATTTCATGCCTAGGGTTTGAAAACCTTGCTTTTTCACTAGATTTTGGCCTTATCGTCTCTCTAGATTTGCACCATAGGCATGTTGTAAAGGATTTTTATGCACTAATTGGCTGTTATCATGGTTATTATCTACTTCTCCTCCTAAAATTATTTACAACACCTTTTTTATTGGGCCCTTGCATTAAAAATTTGGTGAAAAATTACATATTTTGGCTATATTTTCCCGAGGGTTTGACCTAGATTTGTACTCCAAGCTTCTTGTAATGAATTTTATGGATTTAGGTGACTTATATTACTGATATAATCTTATACACCTCCTAAAATTCTTTACAACACCCCTTTTATTGGGTCTTTGCATTGAAAAGTTGTGAAAAATTGCATATTTTAGTGTATTTTCACTAGGTTTTGACTTGTCATCACTCTAGGTTTGCATCAAAAGAATTTTGTGAAGGATATTAATGCTCCATTGGATGGATATTAGAAATATTATTTTCTTCCCCTGATCAATTTGCTTACAACACCTTTTCTTTCACTTATTTGCATTGAAAAAAGTTGAAAAAATCAAGCATTTTAGGTCATTTTCATACATAGTTTTGCCCTTGTCATTTGCATAACTTTTGAAAATATTTTAAAATCTTATCTCAAATTCATTTGAAAACTTATACATGTGGATTCTAATCACAACTATAACAATATGTTCCCTCCTAGGCCTTACATGAAGAGAAAGGTCCCCGAACTTGAAATTGTGTTTACACCTCATGATAGACCAATTGGAGACACTGAAGGACCTCTTTATATCATTGTAAAAAAAATGGGAAATCATGTTGATGGAACCCTTTTTTATCCTAATTGCATGACTAATGTAGCCATGAAAGATTTCCTCTATTCACATGGATTGATACAAGGCTTTTATGGCCATTCGGATATGATGATTAAGACATAAGGGAACATTTATAAACACTTCTGGGAAAATATCCTGATTGGTTACTGTATTTGAGAAATTTGTAGAATAATGGTTTTATGTTGTCCTTGTTTCTGATCTCTTTTACATAAAATTGGGACATCCATGGTTAAAGGCTATGAAATCTCCCTTCAACAATTCATAACTATGTAAAATTTCCTTTGAATGGGCAAGTGCTTACTATTCCTCGCAATAAGTATAAAACTTTGGTTACAAGACAACACTTTACATTGGATTACTATTGGGAAAGATCTAAAATGGAATTGGATCCATAGACAAATTTTAACTTCTTGAGCTATATAAATTACAAAACAAAACTATTACATCAAGTGATCGGTCTTTCTATTCAAGAAACAATAAGAGACAAACAACCCGCATTTGAAGAGAAACCTAGACAGAAAGGAAATGGAACCTATGTTGAGGTTCCTCCCCCACCATCCTTACAAGGATTGGGAGGTAGTCATCGACATCAAAACATTCCACCTAGACAAATAAGATTTGATCCTAGTGTTTCCTCCTCTAAAATAGAAAAACCTATGGACAAGCAAAACACTATCTTACAAGAGATAATTGGTAAGATAAAGAGAAATCGACAAGCAATAGAAAGGAGGAGATGACAAGTTTATGCCCAATGACTTGCATCTTAACAAGAAAACATCTCACCTAACATTGAGTCAAAAAAAGAAGATCTTAAGAATGAATAACTTGAAGACAAGAATAAGAGTTGGGCTATGGTACCTTATGTCCCACTTTCCTCAAACATTCAGGAGTGGGAAGATGATGATTTGCTTGATGCAACCCTTAGTTAGGTTCTCCCTACAGGTAAGTATTTCTGACCCTTTACCTCTCGTGTTGTGTTTCCCCTGTGATGTTTTGTGTTGTTCAGGTCTCCCTGGATGACCCTTAATTCTCTTGTAAGGTCCAAGATACTAGGAGTCTGCCTTTGTTGTAACCTATTTCTATCATCATTCTTCTATTTTGCTTGTTCTCTACTTTTCACAGTTGTGTTTTGTGTCTTATGGACATAGTGTTGTGCTTGGTGACTTGAGGGTACCCTCCTACGTGACTGTCCCTAAGGCACTTCTTTCTCCTCTCTTGATTTGTTGTTTCCCTTCATCTAGTGTTTCTATCTAGTAGGTGGATGATGAAAAACATATTATACTGATATGGACCTAGTGTCCCTTCAGCAAGAATAAAAAAATGGACAAAGTCCATATATGACCCTAAACCCTAAACTCTAAATCCTTAACCATCTACATCCTCTTAGGACGGGCCTGAAGCAATTTTCTTAAATCCCCTTAATCCATGTCATCTTTTCTAGGTCCATAAACTATGCTAATAGAATGATTTTGTCCATAGTTGACTAAGTTTAATATATATATATATATATATATATATATATATATATATATATATATATATATATATATATATATATATATATATATATATATCTTTAACAAGTTTGTAAAAATTTTAAGAATCTAGCATTATAAAAATTGATCAAATGTGAATGGTCAATTTGAATTTTATTAGTCGCATAAGGGGATTAATGAGTAGATTTCAAGTTGTACCATCTATATCCTCTTAAGATGGACCTTAATTAGTTTTCTTAAATACCCCTAATCCTCATGTCATTTTCCTTAGGTCCATAAACCCTCAACCCTAAACCCTAAACCCTAATCCCTAAACCTTAAACCCTCAATCCTTAACCCTAAACCCTAAACCCTAAACTCCAAATCCTAAACCCTTAACCCTTAACCCTAAACCCTAAATACTTAACCCTAAACCCTAAACCCTCAACCCTTAACCCAAAATGTTATACCCTTAACCCTAAATCCGAAACCCTAAACCTTAAACCCCAAACCCTCTAAACCCTAAACCCTTAGCCCTAAACCCTAAACCCTAGACCCTTAACCTTAAACCCTTAACCCTTAACCCTAAACCCTAAACCCTAAGCCCTTAACCATAAACCATAAAAACTTAATCCTAAACCCTAAATCCTTAACCATCTACATCCTCTTAGGATGGGCCTTAAGCAATTTTATTAAATCCCCTTAATCCATGTCATATTTCCTAGGTCCATAAAACATACTAATGGAATGATTTTGTCCATAGTTGACCAAGTTATATATATATATATATATATATATATATATATATATATATATATATATATATATATATATATATATATATATATATATATATATCTTTAACAAGTTTGTAAAAACTTAAAGCATCTAACATTATAAAAATTGATCAAATGTGAATGATCAATTTGATTGTCATTAGTGGCTTAAGGGTACTAATGAGTATATTTCAATTTGTACTAGCTACATCCTCTTAGAATGAGCCTTAAGCAATTTTCTTAAACCCCTTAATCCACATGTCATCTTTCAGACTAGGTCCATAAACCCTAAACAGTAAACCCTAAACCCTTAACCCTAAACCCTTAACCCAAATCCCTAATCCTAAACCCTTAACCCTAACCCTAACCCCTAAATCCTAAACCCTAAACCCTAAACCCCTATCCCTAAACCCTAAACCCTAAACCCTTAACTCTTAACCCTAAACCGTAAACCATAAATAATTTGTTGGCAAGAGACACTGCTAGGTATCTTAGGTGTTGTCATTGATGGTAACTGAATATATCTTAAACATCCGTATTGTATCATTTGATCATACTAGAAGTCAGATTACAGATTTTTCTAAGTCCAAATAGATAGGAACATAGCATATGACAGGGTTCAACATCTTGGTCCACATTTCTCCACAGGTAATCATATTGTACTACATATCTGATGGAATGTTAACGGATGTTAGGGCTACCTAAATCCAAAGTTTTAGCCTCTAATGATGAAGGGATTGAAAGTTACAAGCATCTAAGTATCAGGTTTTGGTTAGATAGTTCAGTATGGTGAAGAACTGGTTGACTTGGTGTCTGATCCTTGTGCGGATTAAGAGAAGTGGTTGGTTGAGTAATTTATGAGATCTAGAGGTATTGGCCAACATGTTTGGTGACTTGAACACATAGGCTTTGGTCCGCATTGACGTTTGTGCATGGATTCAGCCGACAGAACACTGATCTTGAAAAAGTTTCTAAGTTTTCTTGAGGTTGACTGCAGTTGATGTAATTTCATGTTGCAGATATATATGATCGATGGATGCGAGCATTTTGAGGTATAGATGTGCAAATATGAAGAGGTGGGTGTGAAGTGTGGCAGTAACAAGTGCGAAGCAAGAGATCTGAGTTGCAGATCATGGCAGAATAGTGAAACAAGATAGTGAAAGATGAAGTGTGTGAAGTCAGTATATTGGGCCTAATAAGAACTGTAATCTTGCATTGTTAGATGTTATTCTTCAATTCAAGTATTTTAGTGAACTCTTTGTAATTAATCTTGTAGGTAGTGAGCCTCCTTTGAGCAGTGAGCTCTGGGCAGTGTGCCTGAAGGCATGTGCCTTCCCATTTGTAATACTTTTATAAGAGTATAAAATCTTGTGGGTTAACCCCCACCGTGGTTTTTCCCTTAACCAAGTTCCATGTAAAAATCTTGGTGTTCATGTGTGATGACCTTGTTGTTGTTGTTCTTAAGTTCATGCTTCTTTCTTTTGAATGTATGTGGTAAATTAATAAAGGAACATAATAATAAGTTTTGCAGAACACTGATTCACCCCCGTCTTAGTGTTCCTTTATTTCAACATTTGGTATCAGAGAAAGGTTCCTTGGAAGAAGTTTAACAGCTTGAGGAAGATCCAGGAATGTGTTTCAATGGGTTCATTTAGGTATTCTGATGGCATCAGTGAACAACTTCAAGTTGCTTTAGAAGATCTTGATTAGTCCATAGTAGAATTCAAAGAACTGAAAGAGAACCTTAAGGATGCTGAGGATTTCATTCAGACCTTAAAAGGGTAACTGAGCAAATCTATGGAAAAGAGGAAGGAGCTACTTCAGCAGTTAGCAAATCAGAATGAAGACAATGGCATGGATGAGGCTTTGAAGGAGAAGACAAAGGAATGTGAGAAGATGGCAAAAGAAGTTCTCCTAAAACATGAGATGGAATCCAGGGTGATGAGACTAACCAAGGAAATCGAGGAAAGGAAGAAGACTGAGGAAAACTTGAATCAGTCTCTAAAAGAAAGAACAAAAGAGTGCTATAGATTGGACATAATAATTGGCCATCTAGAGTCTGATCTACAAGAAACCAGGTATAATGAGGAACAACTTGAAAGGAAAATTATCATTCTCAAACATGACCTAGAAGCTACAAATGAATACAAAGAGAAGTGCAAGCTAAGCTTAGCTAAACTTGAGGTGCTACTTGATAGTCAAAAGCAGGCAGATGATAAGCATGGTCTAGGATATGAGAAAGGTGAAAGCTCTGGATCCAATCAAAGAAATCCTGAAGCAAGAAATCAAAGAAGGAATTCTAGAAGGCCTCTGGTAAGAAAACCTAATGCTCAAAGATATCCATCTTTCAATGGAAATTGTTTCAATTGCATTAAATTTGTTCATAGAACTACTCATTGTAGAAGTAGATTGAATCAAAGTGGTCCATCCTTCTCCGGTCAATGCTTCAACTATAAAAGGTATGGTCATAGATCCAATGAATGCAGAAGTAAGATGATGAACTACTCTAACAACATAGGAAATGTTAATTCTTTCAATGGCAAATGTTTTGCATTCAATAGATTTGGACACATGGGTAATCAGTGCAGATCAAGAGGAAATCAAGTAAATGAGAAAAGAAATGTTGTGTACTTTAATTACAAAAGATCTGGTCATATTGCAAGATTCTGTAGAAGTAGGAATGATGATAGAAAAGGTCTAGTAAATAGAAACCAAAATATGTAGAGACAAGATAAAGGAAAGAGAAAAGTAGATGTGAATGAGATCCAGAATGAAATGAACAAAACATGGGTGAAGAAAGGTGAAATGAATGATGGTGATGGGTCCGCACTGGAATCCAGTGTTGATAATTCCTCTAGGAATTGAAATAGGAGCTCTGGCTTAGGGGGAGCTGCATTGAAAATCTAATTCCCCCTACCAGTAAGTGGATGCCTGAATCTAGCATGATGAATGAAGATAAAGAAGCCTATCATAGATCTGCTGAAGCAAATTTCAGAAGAAAGGAAGCTAATGTGATTGATTACGTAGCAACTGAAGGTTGATTGTATTCAAAAATAGGGTATTTGGAAGAGTTAGGTAGAAAGCATTTATTACATCAAAAAGTAGGTGTGTGGAGGTTAAAAAGAAACTCAAGTGACTTTAGAATCACTTTGCATCCAAGAAGAAAGAGCGAAGGTGAGATCTGTGCAAAGATTTCCAAGAGACTAAAGTGTGAAGAAGACATCCAAGTAAAAAACCTAACTGGCAAAACAATGTACTCTCTATAAAGCTCTCTGAATTTGCAATCTCTGGATATGGATACTCCATTGGTTGTTGACTTCACTGAAAGGCCCTAACCTAAATTCAAAAAGCATCCACACAAATCTATAGAGGTCGATCTGTTAGGTGCCTTTTCTAATGTTCTGCATGGTGTGTTGCATGTACAAGATATTAGGGCTTACATTCATGCTAGCATAGATGAGTTTGGGGATTCACAGTTACTAGATTTGTTTAAGAATCACTTGAGGGGTGAGATTTATGGTCTTAAACCTGAGTATAAGGTGCTACAAGACAAGCATTTCATTCATGTTATTGGGTTCTTGTCCTTCGATGAGGATGAATGAGTCTGATATGTACCGAGTCAGGTGCATGATGAATTTATGTGGTTGATGAAACCCTTTAATATCACTAAGGATGCCATCAAGGATGTAATAGGATTGAACTCATCTGATGGACTGTTGATGCTAAAGTTAGTGGAGAATCAGACTGTGTCTAAAGCTACCAACTTAAAATTTGATAAGAGGGTAATGATAATAAATTAAATAACTGACCCAGATGTCAAATTTGCATCTATGGTGATTGGGTATAAGATATATCACTCCATCAGGGAAAACTCAGTGTCTAATACAACCATTTATGCTGCTTATCATATGGTAAAAGAAAATGTTGACTATGATTTGTGTAAGCTGCTACAAAACTAGCTAATGGAGAATCTGAACAAGATCAAGAAGGATAAGAAGAATACATTCAAGTATGGTATGTTGGTCTTATGCTTGTTCTTTTATTTCATGAATGAGCTGCCTGAGAAAAAAAGCCTGTATTGGACCAGTGACAAGCCTATTTCCATACAAATAAGAGAGCACTTACACAATATTGGTGACTCCAATGCCCAAAGGACTGTTCTTTGGGGATATTTCAAGAATTTCTAGAATATGATGCAATCAAGGGAAAGAACCCCTAAGTCTGTGGTGGAAAAGTACAAGGATACAATTTGTTTCATGGTGGAACCAGATCAATGCTTGATCAAAGCAGTTGAACCAAGGATTGTATGGATCATGCCTATGGGGTATGAAGTTGATGAACAAATACTAGAAATGTATGCTCAACACCTTCTGAGCAAACCAAAAGATACCTCAGTTGAGACATTTGGTACATATGGTGAACTTAGCTTGAAGCTGCATGTTGAGTTCTAGAAACCTGAAATCAAGAGAAAGGTCCTAAGCCAAGTTGAAATATATGCAGAAAGTATTGGAATAACCAAGGAAGTTGTGAGACAACACAGGGAAAGGATAGAGAAAGCTGAGGAGGAGGAGGATAGGGAATAGGAAAGTGTTATAGTAGAACCCTCTTCTAAGTCAAGTACTACTAAGAGTTCTGGTATAACCTCTGGTGCATCACCTTCTCCTATGGCAGAGAAATTCAAAGAAAAACCTATTGGTAAGGAAGGAAAAAGGACAAAAGTAAAGGGCAAAAGGTCATATGTCAATGTAGAGAAGAAGGATGAAGAAGAGACTGAGTTAGATGATGAGGTTAAAAAGTTGAAGGCCTCAGGCACTAAGGCTGCTAAAGTGTCTAAAGACAAGCCCTCCAGAAGTGTAAAGGTGAGTAAAAGACAAAAGATTGAGACTCATGTTGAAAAATCCACCTTGTCAGTTGAAGATACTGTGAATGCAATAACTTTTCATGGGAATTTGAATCCCATAACAGAATATTATGATAACTTTGATGATGCCAACAAGAAAATTTTGGAGAATGCTACTGTTAGGTACTTGAATACATTCAATAGAGCTCTTGTGGAAATTTTGTCAGAAATCCCTAAGAGTCTAAGCGACATTTTGGAGATGAGAAAAGAAGTTGCTAAAGCAAAGGATTTGGAGCTAAGAGAACATGTGTTGTCTAGTCTATGTTCGGTAATCTCTAGGAAGAAAGTAAATAAATTTTTTAAAGAAGTTAAAGATGAATTCAGAAGCAAAATTAGGATGAATTAGCTAATGCTTGGAGACATTGATGAAGTGGTCAAAGAAACAAAACAAATTCTAAAGAAAGCCCTGAACAAGAATAAGTTTTATGTGGTCACTAAAGAACCTATTGATGTTGATGTTACATTCATTCCAAATAGATGTAGGGGTGGTTGGCCATCAAAAAACCAAAAAAAGGCATCAAAAACTAGTTAGTCCGTGGCTTTGGAGGCCCAAAATTGAAAAATAAGAGGTCAAAATCTTAGTGAAAACAACTTACCTTGCATTCTACTCAAAAATTTTGCATCAAAACCCTCAGAGATCAACAAAAATGATGTAGTTTTCTCTCCAAACCCTTCCTGTGGCAGCATGACAGCTAAAAAAAGAAGGTAATGAAATGGAAATGACTATTTTTTAACTTTTGTTTATTCCTTTTGGGTTGAATAGACCAAATTTACATTTGTGTATATTTGACTTTTGTTTTTAAAAACAAAATCATTGATATCTATTCTATGCTCATGGTAAAGACTTTTGAGTCTTTAAAAACATAATCATAATGCAAGGGGCCTATGATAATGCACGACTTTCTGCCTTGTTGATTTTTTCCAAAGTCAAAAACATTATAAAAACATAAGGCCACATGCCTTGTATTTTGCTAAGGTGAGTTGGTGTTGAGATAACATCGTGGGTATGATGATATAAGGCATTGTAATGTGTATAGGGAGGCATAAGGGTCACTTTAAAATGTATTGCATTAGACCTTGTAAGCATGACGAGGTATGCCGTGAAATGTGTGAATGGCGAGGGGTTATAATTTGCTTTGATTTAGCCATGAGATGTGAGAGGTTATGCAAGTGTATGGAGGTCATATTTTTCCTAGGGATTACAAGTTGTTTCATGTTGATTTTGCATAATCTATAGATGGATCAAATATTGCAAATGAATGATAAAGTAATGAATTATGAATTACTTTATCATTGGTAATAAAAATGCAAAAGGTAATAATAGGCAAACTTGTCACACATGGCAAAGTAAGTCTCGTTGATTACTTTATCACTTTTTTGCAATATTTTATCCATCTCCAAACTATGCAAAATCAGGAGATTAGGTGTTTATGTCCTAAGTGTCATTATTTTTTGCATGGAATTCTAATAAATTTGGAATGTAACAAACATTTGACTAAGTGGTGTGGTTATAAACCACTTAGTTAATGTTGATTAAATGTAGAAATAATTGTGTTTATGACATTTATTATGCAAAGGGCAAGTTGAGGAAGCTTGCAAATGTGGTCAAAGAGATATGGCTGAACATTTATTGTGCACATGCCAAGCATTTATGAGTTGCAGGGGAGGTTGAAAAATAGGTTGAGGAGTTAGTGAGATATTTAGCTTGATTTTTATGGCCTTAAAGAGCATTTAAGGGCATTTTCTAGAGCTTTTATGGTCGGTGATAACATGCCTTGACTATTTCTTCATTAGGAACTCATTTTGGAGGACTTTAGACAGATATTTTGAGGGCTTTTATGAGATACACAACCATGGAAGTTTCTCATCCATATCTTCTTACAGTTGTTTGGAGAAGTATATAGTCTTCTTGTTCATTATTAAGGAGTTCTTTTCATGTAAATTCTGGAGTTAGTGATTTTTCTGCAATCCTTACTCAGTTTGAGCATGTTTTTGTAACCCCTTTGAGATATGAAATACAAAACAAACCATGGATACCATTGATAGTCAGGTTTTTCCTTCTTATTTATGTAGTACTGTGTATTACCAAGTATTTGATTAAGTCATTATGAGGTTAGTTTTATCTCCCTGTGATTTTGTCTTATGTTTCAAATACCTTTCTACAAAAAGTGTGTTTGTGTAGGTTGCAAACTGTGTCTTAAAACTGTATATGCTTTTTTAACTATGAAGTTAGCTTTAAAAGGTTAATGCATTTAGGCCTCTTTGTGGAGTGTTTTTGCAAAGCATATAGTAATAGGTTGTGCAAGTTTATTTTCTGATATCTATGGCCAAGTGTATACAAATATGAGTTCAATAAATCATATCAAGTTTGGTGTATCACCCTTGTTCTCATTTTACAGTTTTACTTATCATTTTTTAAGCATTCCTCTTCCCTTTTCCTCTATAAATCCAGTAGTTTCTAGGTGATAACCAGCTAGGAAACCGGCCTTCTCCGGAGGTTCTTTCCATCACAAGTGACCCACAGGTCTTGGAAAGATCTCATGTTTCTCCAAATTGCTAAGCTTTGCAACTTAGCAAGGGTGTAAATCTGAGACACAATAGTTTTTGGCATGCCCGATGGGACTGTCAACTGATTCTCAGTCTATTTTATACATTTTTTTACTGTTGTTTGGTGTGTATAGTAGTAGTTTTAGCCTTTTGGAGGTATTTTCTTTACATACCCAGTGACTATGGACAAATTATTTATTGGTTTTAGGAGTTCAAGTGCTGGTATGATTCAAGTTTTAATCAAGAAAATGTATCTATTCTGATTTTCCATCTTTTTGAGTGAATAGGCATGTCTATGTTTCATGGGAATATGCCTTATCACCCTCCATTTCATGGGAATCTTCTTCATACTTCTTCTTATCAGCCATATCAAAGTAAACATACTACAAGTTTTGCCCAAAATAGCCCTGTAATTGCAAGTAACCAGCAGATCCAACATGCTTACCACCCACCCACCCTTGTTCAATCTTCATTTCAGTCCATGTACGCTCAAAATCACCCTCAAAAAAATAACTTCATACCAAACCAACACACTTATCCCCATGGTCAATCTCAAAATTTGGACAATTGGGGGATTGGTGATATAAAAAATATATTGATGGACTGGACTCAGCAACTGGGTGAGATCAAGTGACAACAACAGTTTGAGTTACAGCATGAGGAGTTGGCTTACCAGGCTATCCAGCGTCAACAAGAGCTGGAAATGTAAAAAAATCAATACGAGGAGTAGATTGCACAAGAAGATATTGAAGAAGAGGAGCAAAAGAGGCTTTTATTGGCTCCATTTCAAAGGTTGGAAACTTAATCAACAATTTCTTTTCCAAATCCATTTTTTGAAGAAGAGGTTTCCAAGTTCAGAGTACCAAGCTTCAAGCAAGGTGAGTCTCCTAAATCTCCTAAATTGAATATTCCAAGTTTTAGAGGGCTTCATCCATTGAAAGAACCTATACTTGAACAAGAACAACCTATATGTATTCAAGAGACCAAGCCAATTCCTCATGTTTCCTTGTCAAATCAGCCTTCCTGTCCTTTGACTATCCATCTCTATCTAGGTGGACCTATTGTTTACCAAGAGAGTAGGCCTAATAAGTGAACAAATGAGTTTTGTGAGGTAGAGCAATGAGTTTTTGTCATTTCTTCACTTGCACATAATAACAAAAATGACAAATTAGGCCTGCTGCAAATTAATTATGAGAAAAATCAGTTAGGACAATAGGGTATTAAGCTAAAGACAATTGTTGAACATGGGGTGCTAACAAATTCTTTGGATGAACTTCCTATTTTTGTTGAACAAATTGAGGATAAACAAGAAATTTTGCTACAAAATGGTGAAGTAGTGACTTTTTTATTCCATGAGCTTCCTAGTTTTGTTAATGAGGATGAAAAAAGTGTACTTATACTAACACCATTCGCAAATGTTGAGCAATAGGATGATGAAAATCACTTTGACAATGTGCTGGTTCATCAAGAAGTAAGTGAAGAGAACCTCATCTTGAGAAGTGAAATTATCCAAACTAAACAAAGAGGATGACCAGGGATTGTTTGTCAAGATAAAGGCTTTGATGTCTTTAATAATCAAGAAGTTAATCATGAAGTCAAGATAGGACATGTTGTGCATAAGAAGGTTAATGCAAAGTTTGATGAAGACTTTTTCATAGGCACAATAGAGGAATTTTGTTTAAATCTTGTTGATAAGGTAACACTTCTTAAATATGAAAAGTACGAACAACATAATGAAATGGGGAAAGAAGACATGGGTTCTTTTGTAAAACATGAGTTACCCCATGCTAATCAGCATAGTGAATTTGAAAAGGTACTTCATCAGCAAGAAGACAATACTTTGGAGAAGTATTTTGAAAAGAATGACCTTGTTCTTGAGGTTAAAGAAGATGTTCCAACCAGAAAGCTTTTAGACCTTGAAGGGAAGCCAAAGATATCAAGCATATTCAAGAGGCTAACATTCCTCAAGAGGATCATGATGAAGTTCATTTTTGGGATGATCTGGAGGAATTTTGTCCTAACCTTGATGTTAAGCTAGCTCCAAAAAATAAAGAATGCTACAAACATGAGGAACACATTCATGTTTTGTTTCCTCAAAGAGGACCAGTTTGAATATAACTTTGAGTTATCTTTTCCACAATTAGAAGGTGAAACATCTTTGGAGGAGGAAAGGCTTGAGCAGCAGAAACAACCTATAGAGGAGGTCATAGTTCAAAAGGAGTCAATAGAAATGGGGCATTCCAATTAGCAAGATGAGGAATCGGTAGTACATGAGCCAGAAGCCAACAAAGAGAGAGCGAGGTTCATTAGTTCAAATGGATGTCCTATCAGACATCTTGCTCAAATGAAGCCTAACAATGTGTTTCCAGTCATGCTCACACCTAAGGAGAAGACTGAAATTAAGGAGCAGCTTGTCTAATCTACCCATATCCCTCAGAACAACAACAAGCATGATCAAGATCATGAGGTAGGTGGAATTGTTTTCTTTCTCCAAATCTCATTCCAGCAGTTGGTTATACTTTTTATCAATTATCCACCTCCTTGAGGCTGCGCATGAGCATGTAATGTATTGTAAATTGTTGAGGATGGGAATCTATTTCAAAGAACCAGTAAATGGTCATGTTTGAGCACCACCTCTGCTAGTTAGATGTAGAGTAGGTTCAGTTTTTTGTGTTAAATAAGTGCTACTGCACAATAGATTAGATGCCTATTTCATTTCCCTAAGTGTGGTTGCACACGTGTTAGTTATATGTTCCTGGGTCTGGGTGTGCACAAGGGTTGAAACTGTTGTAATATACTATAGTTGTATGAATAGACAATCATCATATGAAAGAGTGAATACATGTATTCACTATCGCACATCACGCCTATCTCCCTCATAGAGTTGTAATAAATTGCAGCAGTTTGATGTAGAGGTGTTCTTGTTGATTATCCCCTTCTAACCCATCAAGTAGATGTATATCATCAGTGACAGTGATTTTTGTTGGTTCATTGTCACCAACCATACATGTGCACTTGATGAATTAAAAGAGATTGCAGTTTGAAGTAAGTTATAGCAATGGAAAGAAATTGTTTTTCAAGATTTTGTCAAGTATGAGTGACTCTATGCCCAACATATAGTTTTAGGTAGCTAGTTTTGGTACTTAGCAGGTAAGCACCACGCAGATGTCGCTAGAAATGTTACCCATTTTTTGTTTTCAGGCTCAATCAAGTGGAGTTGGTTAAGTTTCTTTAGTTTTGAGGAGTGCATGTCTATTATTACTAAGTGTTTTGCCAAGAGAAAAATGACATAAAAGAACTTCAATTAGATGTGATTGTTAACAATCAAGAAGAACCATACAACATTGCATATTTTGAATGGCTTTTTCATTATTCATAAATGTCAAATGAGATGCTCCCACACAAGCCGTAAGAGTAACTGAAATAGGATACATAATAGTAAATTTTACTTTTGAAAAGAAACAAATTGCATAGAAAAAGAAGGGGGACCTGTCATTGCCTGCAAATGATGAATCCTATGGTCAAGTTAGTAGCTGTCTTCCTCCATCCGTTTAAGCTCCAGCATACCTGGAAAATAGTTTTTGTTAATGCTCAGGGTCTCAAATCCTTTCATACACAATTAGAACTTCAATAGTACTATCTAATTTTATATAGAAGCAACATCAGTCATTGGATATTAGCATAAGAGAAGTCAGAACGAGTAGACATAAGTGCCACATCAAAAAGAGATAGATCCATACAAGTTACCCCACATCATGAATCAAAGGTATGTTTTATATGCCAACATGTTTGCTTCCTGTTTAGGTGTATGAGAAATTAGTTTACTAATTCATCTTTTATGAAATGGCATGTGGAGAAAATGGGCTCCCATAAGGGTTGAGCCTAGCATGCACAAAGTATAGTTGTTAATGCCAAAGTATCCTAGTTGTAACCATGCATTTTTAGCCATAAAAAATGATCAATCACATTGGAACATCAGATAGAATAGGTGTTTTGTTACCTTTTGTCATGGATATGATTTAGACTTATAGAGAATCCCTTATGCCATCAAGAGAGCCACAAAGTACAGTCAAGGAAGAATCAACAAATTAGACAGACAAGTATAGTCAACTTGATAATGCAAAGTCACCAATGAAGAAAGCGCATTTGCAGTTGGCTATCCCAGTCATATGAGATGCAAATGTGTAGTTTGGACAACACATATAGCCATCAAATGGACAATCAAATATCAAGAGCATAGAAGGATTATTCATATGGTTTTGTCATACACAAAAAAGCATAGGAATGAGATGTAGCCATATGAATAAAGTCATACACAGTCATAGTCGGCACTAACAAAGCCATACATAGTCAACTAAGATAGAGTATGAGATTGTGTATGTCAATGAATGATCCTATAGCAGTTGGAGTGCATTACAGGAGGACAATAAATCATGATTAGACAGCCATTTTGCTTTTAAATAGTATGAAAAGACAGATACAAGTACAAAAATGATGTGCAAGTGTCATCATGTAGCTGCTATTGATGACCCTAACCTACAGATATAGGTATGATCAATGAAATTTACAACTGAATTACATATTTTGATCATTGATATAATAGAAATATTACAACTTATCTCAATATATCAATTGGCCAACAAATGCCAAATTTCTATTATATACAAGAGCCAATGATGTGCTGAAATCAACATTCAAATAGTATAGATCTGATATAAACAATATGGTATTATTGACAAAACAACTCAAAATCAAATACCAATCATGTATTACAAGGCTATATATCATGATGAGTAGCTACAGGATAAGCAATGCAAATTAGTGCATTCACTCTTTGAGCCCAGATGTTCAAAGTATGTTCCAAAATTTATACATGATCAAGTATTGTATATTGCTACATTAAGCAAGGTACAGAACAACAAAACATCCATTTGAGGAGTACATGGCAAAATCACATTGATATCATGCTACAGGTTTGCGAGTTGAATGATACAATCAGTGAAGGAGCAAATGTTATAATGAAGAATATCAACATTAATAGGTACTGTAGAACTTGATCAAGAGCTAGATGAATGACAAATCAATAATGCAAATGTTGTTCAAATAGTACAGTATGTTTATCAAAATAAAACAGTGGTGTTGTGTAATGAAAGATCAAACAGCGATACAGTACAAAGCCACTGTCAAAGTAAAATCTCATTCATAAGCATATTGGGAATTTTGTGTCAAGCTGGTCATAATGTAATAGGCAGTGATCATGATGCTCAATGCATATATATGAGTGTCAAGTGGTTGACAGAAAAATGAAGAATTCATCCTTCTTGACAATCATATCACCAAAGCACAGTCAATAGTGCTAAGTATAGTTATGTCATAGTACAGCTCCATATCATAGCAACAATGATAGAGATTATATTAGAATCTCATCTAATACATAATGGAATGGAGTATATTGAGAAAAGATGGAGCAGCAGAGTCTTTGTGATGAGATTTTAAACCTTTCATAAGTTTTGAATTATTTGGAGTCTTGTCTTAGAGAAAACAATGACAAAGGAAGGTATTCAACCTTTGAACAACAGCTATGTTGACTGTGATATTGTCAAAGGAACAAAATGCCCAGAAATGCTACCAAATCATGCCTCTTGCAGCACAATGCGGGAAAGTCATTTTACAAGTTTTTTTTGTCAAGGTTGGGGCTCGTTTTGAGCCAGAATAACATGAATACAAAGGAGAGAAGGTAAGGTTTTTAACTCATTTCAAGCATTGATACACAGAAACCTCCAAATCATGCCCCAGGTAGAGGATTACATAGCTAAAAATGTAGAAAATGAAGAAAGATTAGCAATCAAGGTGACCTACCTCTTTTTTCTACCATTGTCTGGTGTCAAATCACAAAATTTTCCTTAGTTGACCTTCCAGAATGGCCTCAAAACATAGTGAAAATAGATGTAGGGGTGGTTGGCCATCAAAAAACTAAAAAACACATCAAAAACCAATTAGTTTGCGGCTTTGGAGGCCCAAAATTGACAAACAAGAGGTTGAAATCTCAGTGAAAACAACTTACCTTTCATTCTACTCAGAAATTTTGCATCAAAACCCTTACCTTTTGGGTCGAATAGACCTAATTTACATTTGTGTATTTTTGACTTTTGTTTTTAAAAATAAAATCATTGATATCTATTCTATGTCTGTGGTAAAGACTTTTGAGTCTTTAAAAAATTAATCATAATGTAAGGGGCCCATGATAATGCATGATTTTCTTCCTTGTTGATTTTTTCCAAAGTCAAAAACATTATGAAAACATAAGGCCACATGCCTTGTATTTTGCTAAGGTGAGTTGCTGTTGAGATCACATGGTGGGTATGAGGATATAAGGCATTGTAATGCGTATAGGGAGGCATAAGGGTCACTTTAAAATTTATTGCATTAGACCTTGTAAGCATGATGAGGTATGCCATAAAATGTGTGAATGGTGAGGGTTTATAAGGTGCTTAGATTTAGCCATGATATGTGAGAGGTTATGCAAGTGTATGGAGGTCGTATTTTGCCTAGGGATTACAAGGTGTTTTATGCTAATTTGCATAATCTAGAGATAGATTAAATATTGCAAATGAATGATAAAGTAATGAATTATGAATTACTTTATCATTTGTAATAAAAATGCAAAAAGTTAATAATAGGCAAACTTATCACATGTGGCAAAGTAAGTCTTGTTGATTACTTTATCACTTTTTCGCAATATTTTATCCATCTCCAAACTATGCAAAATCAGGAGATTGGGTGTTTATGTCCTAAGTGTCATTATTTTCTACATGGAATTGTAATAAATTTGGAATGTAAAAACATTTGACTAAGTGGTGTGGTTATAAACCACTTAGTTAATGTTGATTAAATGCAAAAATAATTGTTTATGACATTTATTATGCAAAGGGAAAGTTGAGGAAGCCTGCAAATATGGTCAAAGAGATATGGATGAACATTTATTGTGCACATGCCAAGTATTTATGATGCTACAGAGGAGGTTGAAAAATAGGTTGAGGAGTTATTGATATATTTGGCTTGATTTTTATGGCCTTAAAGAGCATTTAAGGGCATTTTCTAGAGTTTTTATGGTGGGTGATGACATGCCTTGACTATTTCTTCATTAGGAACTCATTTTGGAGGACTTTAGATAGATATTTTGAGGGCTTTTATGAGATGCACGACCATGGAGGTTTCTCATCCTTATCTTCTTACAACTGTTTGGAGAAGTATATAGTCTTCTTGTTCATTATTAAGGAGTTCTTTTCATGTAAATTCTAGAGTTAGTGATTTTTCTAGAATCCTTACTCAGTTTGAGCATGTTTTTGTAACCCCTTTGAGCTATGAAATATAGAACATACCTTGGATACCATTGATAGTCAGGTTTTGCCTTCTTATTTATGCAGTACTGTGTATTACCAAGTATTTGATTAAGTCATTTGTGAGGTTAGTTTTATCTCCTTATGATTTTGTCTTATGTTTCAAATACCTTTATGCAAAAAGTGTGTTTGTGCAGGTTGCAAATTGTCTTAAAACTGTATATGCTTTTTTAACTATGAAGTTAGTTTCCTTTTAAAAGGTTAATGAATTTAGGCCTCTTTGTGGAGTGTTTTTTTAAAGTATACAGTAATAGGTTGTGTAGGTTTATTTTCTGATATCTATGGTAGGGTAAAAGCACAAAGCTCTGTCACATTTTTATAAAGGAAATAACCAATGCTGATGCAACTTTTAAACTTGAATCACTAAAAGGTGACATATATGTTTTGAATTTTGAAATGATGTAAACTAATAAAATATTTATTTTTTAGTATATTTTATGTTTGTATTTTTTGAAAAAATTTAAAAAATTATTTGAATATAGTTTTTAATAAATTGACACTATAATTTAGTTGTTGATAAAATGCTGAAAAATGAAGTTACATGAGAAGTCAATCTTTATATAGTAAAAAAAAAATTTCTTCAATTTTTTTTTGTGTATTTATAACTTTTTAACAAAGGGGTAAAAATTTTATTAGAAATCAGAAAAGAGCATTACAATAATAACCAAGGGACCCAGCCCCAGAAAACAAGGCGAAAACCCCACAGCAAAAACAACATCAACTATCCTCATGTATCCTCCTATCCTCCTCCAAGAACCAGTCTAAATCTAGACGCAGCTCAGGGTTAACCTGATCCCAATCTCAACTTTCCAACCACTATCATGCTTAGAGGCCCATTTGGCCAAGCAGTCGGTAGCTTGATTCCACTCCCTCGGGATGTGAACAAAGGATGCCTCCTCCAACTGAGAACTAACCTGAAGAATCCGCTGAACAACCGAAGCCAACTGCCAATTAATATCATATATCTTTCACTCATTCAAGAGATTAATCAAAATCTGTGAATCAGCTTCACATATAACTTTTCTCCAGGCCAAAGCAAGGGCCCTCTCAATAGCATGTAGAATTGCCAGACCCTCCATGAAATTAACAGTCTTGACCCCCTCATGTATAGAGAACAGGAAAATCACTGACCCAGCTAAGTCCCTACCAACTCCACCAATTCTAGCGGGCCCAGGATTGCCCCTAGAAGAACCATCAGTATTGATCTTTAAAAATCCATTGGGAGGAGGTAACCACCTTCCAACCTGTTGAACCCTCTTTTTCCCTTGCCTACAGTTCTTGGAACTGACAAAAGAAGAATGAATTTCTTGAAGACCCAGTTTGGCCACCAACTCATCATCACCTCTCTCCAAGGGAAAAACCAAATCACATTTAGCTGAAACTGACTCCTGCACCATTCCTAGCATACGCAGCCAGACTTGCCGACCCACCAACTTCTAATCACAAAAAATTTGGCGGTTCCGCTCCAGCCAAATCTACCAAAGCAGAAAGGTAGGACCCACGAACCAAACTTCCTGCAAAAAGGAAGCCATAGAAGGAGGTCTTCCCATACTATCCCAGAATTCAACCAAAGAGCATGCATGAATACAAGGAAGCTTCCATACCTCCCACCACCAATGCCAAAGCTGCACAACAAAGGGGCACCGGAAGAACAAATGCAAAGAATCCTCTTCTGCTCCCCCACACAAAACACAAATTGAAGGTCCTTGAAATCCCCGTTTACGAATGTTATCCTAGGTCAAACACCTATTCCAATCCAAAGTCCAAACAAAGCAATTGCATTTAGGCCACGAGAGTTTATTCCACACCCTTTTCCACCAATGAACCTCTACCCCAGTTAGCTTCTGAGCTGGAATAACACCTGATAACCAGAAGCAACAGAGTAAACCCCCTTAGGATTATGGGTCCAAGCAAGAATATCCTCTTCCAGAAGAGAACTACAACTCCTACTATGAAGAATCTTGTGAAGCTCAGCACTATCTTCCGCAAGTCCCAAATCTGGCCACACTGCGGGATCCTTCCAATGAGCTACCTCCAACTGACCAAAAGAAGCAGCAGACTTGAAGTCACTCACCCTAGCCCAGCCAGCCTCAAGAAATCTTTGGCACAAAGGAAGAAGGTTGGGGAACTAAGAAGTAAGTGGAGGGAATCCATCCCAAGAATCCAACCAGAAGAGAACTTTAGTTCCCCATCTACAAATCCAAAATAAACCTTCCTTGATAAGCTTTGCACCCTTCTGAAGAGTATTCCAAATCACTCAACCTTTCCCCTCAAGAGGGTAACGAGGGAGATTCTGCCGTGGAATCCCCAGGAAATACTTATGAGATAATATCCTGGCCCATGGCTGATCCGATTCCACACACCATCTCCAATAATGTTTAGCAACCACAGCCACTCCAGATAATGCAGACTATCGAAGACCAAGACCACCAAATTGCTTTGGGCTACACACAACATCCCACCTGACCAGGCTCCACTTGGAGGATGACAAACTTCCCGCCCATAAGAACTACCTCACAAGAGAATCCAACTCCCTCAGAAAACCCATTGGAGCCACCTGAAGCATACATCGGTAGGTAGGAAGAGCCTGTACCACCGACTTGAGAAGCTGAACCCGCCCTACAAAAGACAACCATTTGTGGGTCCAATGATTAACTTTTGCATGGAGCTTATCAATAATATTCTGCCAAGAACCCTTGGGAAGATGGCGAATAGAAATTGGGAAACCCAGATATGTCAAAGGGAGAACCCCTATCTAAAACCTCAAGATATTAGCAATTCTTCTCTGAATGGGGGTTGGCGTATTGAAGAAGAATATGGATGACTTCTCCTCATTAATCAATTGTCCTGAAGCAACAAGATATATGTCCAACACTTGCCTCAAGTTAGTAGCTTCCTTAACAGTAGCCATCCCCATCAAGGCAGTATCATCAACAAACTGTAAATGAGATTGCGGAGGCAAGTCTCCACCCCATCGCCAACCCTGAATGGTGCCAAGCTCCACCCTCCTTTTCAACAAACGTCCAAGGCCTTCCACAAGAAGCAGAAAAAGATACGAAGAAAGAGGATCCCCTTGGCGCAAGCCCATTGAGGCACCAAAAATTTTAGAATGATCTCCATTTATCAAAACTGAGAAGGAAATAGACGTGACACAGCTCATGACCCATTGGATCCACTCCTCACCAAAACCAAAAGAAACAAGGATCTTCTGCAAAAAAGACCATCTAACCCTGTCATAAGCCTTAGCCATATCCAGCTTAATGAACATAGCCTTCTCGTGGGAGTTGTCCATGGAGTGGATGGTCTCCGTAGCAATGACAACCCCATCAAGAATCTGTCGACCCACCACAAATCCACTCTGTTCCTCTGAAATCAGCACTTTAAGCCACTTCTTCAATCTCTCAGCTAATAACTTAGAAATGATTTTGTAAGCCACATTGCAAAGAGAGATAGGCTGGAACTGAGATAACCTATCAGCCCCTTCACACTTGGGTATGAGAGCAAGGAAGGTGGAATTTAGAGCACGAAGCATTTGCTTATTCCTCTGGGACTCAAGGACAACTGCCAGAAGATCCAACTTTATGATATCCCAGAATTCTTGAAAAAATTCAATCAGGAAACCATCGGGACCAGGAGCTTTACCCTTCTTCATCTGAAACACAATCCCCTCCAGCTCATCAAGAGAGATATCTTTCATCAGATACTCATTCGCCTCCTTGGAGACCAACTAAGGAATACAAGAAAGAACATGTGCTTCCTCAACAGAGCCCCCACGAGAATCTTCCCTAAATAAAGTAGCAAAATACTGAGATGCCACAGCAGAGATTTCCTGAAACGACGCAAGACATTCACTCCTATCATTCACCAAAAAAGGAATGGAATTATCATGCCTCTTGTCCTTCACAGAATTGAAGAAGAAGGCGGTATTTTTATCACCTTCCTGTAACCATTCAACCCGGGCCTTTTGCTTCCAATAGATTTCTTCCCGCAATTCAAATTCCTCAACCACTTTTAAAGTCTTAGCCTCCTCCCTTAGAAGATCCTCAGAGGCCCCATTCTCACGAATCAACCGCGTAATATTATTCAACTCCTCCTAGGCAGCAACCTTAGCATGAAAGATATTACCAAAACATCGTCGATTCCACCTTTTAAGCTGATATTTGACAAACTGAAGAAGCTTGGAGAATGTGTACATTGTTGTACCAAAAGTTAGTCTACCAATCCGCCACCACTCAGCCATAAGTTCATGAAGAGTAGGATCCCGTAACCACATAATCTGGAACTTGAATGAGGGAGAACGAAGCCCCTGAGTAGAGATAATGCTAAGCTTAATAGGCCAATGATCAAAGCCTCTCCAATCAAGAATTTCAGATCGAGTGGACCATAAGTCTCCAACCCAATAACAGGAAACCAAGAATCGATCAAGCCTCTCAGCAACACAACTCTCACCAATTCTCCTATTATTCCAAGTGAAGTGACCATTACTTGGCAGAACATCAAAAAGATTTAATTCAGAAATGCTATCTCTAAATAACAGAGCAGAAGGCTCCAACCTAGGAATACCACCTCTTTTCTCAGACAACTCCATAATAGCATTAAAATTACCAGCCATAACCCATGGATGGTAAGGAGCTAAGCTACGAACAAAACGAAGATGGGACCATAGAAGTTGTTTACCCGGAAACTCAACAGGAGCATACACATTAGAGAGGAGAATACACTCACCAGTCTCAAACCAAGAGGCGACTAGGGATATAGAGGATCTAGAGGACATCCACCAAAGAGGGAAAATCTTTTGAGGGTTCCAAAAACAAGCCACCCCTCCAGAAGCACCAAGAGCCCCCATACACTGGCATTCACCATATTTCCACAACTTAGGAGCCATGGCCAACATATTATCTACAGATAATTTAGTCTCCTGAAGAAAAAGAACATCTGGAGAATGATTCCTAACCAAATCACGAACAACTTTTTGTCAAGGGCCACTGTTCAAGCCCCTTACATTCCATGAGAGAACAATCATTTCTGGGGGCATGAAAAATGTGAATCTAGAGTCTTGACTGACCTTGACTCCACCAAAGTTTCCCCAGTTAATTTAATCTTCTCCATATCCTTCTTCCTTCCTAGCTTGGAAGTCCTGTCACCAATCCCTTTCTTCAGTTCAATTTGTTGAATACCCAAAAGAGGGGAGGCCAAAGAGCTCTTCCCCATAGTCTTGCCTCCTTTTAGGGGCAATGGGGAAACACCTCCACCACTCTTCGAAGCTCCAATAGAAGATTCTTGTTCAGTCTGGACACTCAATTGTTGATCCGTATCCATCTGCCCAACCCCAATCTCTTGCACAACTTGCATGGCCTCCAATGGTGGCCCATCCTATCCTATACCCAAAGTTCCCTAATCCAAGTTCAACAACCCTAGATTCACTTCCCCCTGGCTGAGATCATCCAGCACCGCAAACCTATTAAAAGTTTCATCAACCTACCTCTCCCTCAAGGTCCGCTTCTAGCCCCGATTCCTATTGCAAGCCTTGACAGGGACATAGCCATCATCTCCATTACCATCACCCGGAATAGGCTCCTTACCATTATCAGCCCTAGGTGGATTACGAGACGGTTGGGAAGGTTGGGGCACCACAGGCTTAGCCCTTGGGCACCTACGCTGCAAGTGACCATATTCATGACAAAGACAACACTGAAAAGGTAGGGTTTCGTAATCTAGCTGTTGCACCCAAGCATATGATCCAGCACTCACTTCAATAGAATCTGGCAGTGGCTTGCTTAAATCAATTTCTACATAGATACGAGCAAAAGTCATTACCTTTTTATACTACATCTGTTGTGAAGACCCAACAGGTTTACCGAGCATTGAAGCCACCAAATGCAACACGTCATCCCGCCAACACTCAACTGGAAACCACGGCAACCAAACCCAAACTAGGATCTGACTTAGTAGTGCCTCAGTCGGGTTGAAGCCAGCATGCCATGGCTTGATAAATAAACCCACCTGGTTATAAAAATAGGGGCCGCCCTCGAAGACCTTCTTCCGATCTGCCATGCAATCAAAAGAGACCATAAAAAGTTGTTCGCAAGGAGCCTAATCTCCATCTCCCCCTCTAGCATCCAAGTCCGCTGAGCCCAGGATTCCAAAAATTGCAGCGAGACTCTCAAACCCATGAACTTGCAATAAAAAGAGTGCCTTGAATAGTATTCAATATCATCTGCAAGCATTTCCATTGGGATAATGAACTTCGGTCACTCTTTGTATCTTTCCAAACACCCATTAATCTTCGTTATTCAGGAACCACTAACCGATCCTAGATCATTCATCTCCATCTCTGAAGAAAATAGCATATTATCAAAAACATTCACTCCATGCACCGAAGGCTTCGAACCAACTGCTGATCAGAAATCCAATTTGGGCTAGCCCCAGATGTTTCCCCACCCTGCATAGCAAAAAACAAGAACCCCAGCAGGCATGCAAACCCCCAGGACACGTTTGCAAGAAATGGAACAAGACAAAACCCCAAGGGAAGGATCAAAACCCTTCCACCCACAAGCCACCCAAACGGCAGCAAGAAGGCCTCCAGAAAAGAAAAAAACCCACCACCACCACCCCGAAAGCTTCAAAAAACCCCCCCACAACACAGAAGTGAGCAACACACAGAGAACGAGCTAGGGCACGGTCGCCCTAGCTCGGCTTGCAGAGCACGCGAACGCCATCCCCCCCAATATCTGTGTATTTATAACTTGAAACTTTAGTGCATGGATATATTTTTTTCCAATTTTGATAAATATATATTTTTAAATAAATAATAAAATGTATGTGTATTAAAATGTAGTTGTCTCCATTCGATGTCAACCTTCATATTAACTATTTACCTAAACTAGAAAAAAAAATTATACCATCTTGATATAGATTCTTTTATCTAGTGCATCATATTTTTTTTATCTTTTTTAAATAAGTTTTACTATTTTTCCTTGATATGATAATCAACCTAATATTTTGTGCTGATAACCTACTTTTAGTAAACATAGAAAGGAAAATATAAATAATAATTAAACTATATATATATATTTGAAAACTAAACTTATAGATTTACAAAAGGTATTTTAATATTTTTTAAAAAATGTTATTTACACGAGTAGAAGTTGTTGAAATATCAAGTTTTTCAAATAATTTTTTTTTTTTGGTAAATTGGCCTCATAATGGTGCTACATATGCATTTAGCCAACAATTTTAGTTGGAAAAGTTGTGGACATATCTAACTTAGCCAGAATGAATCTTACAAGATCATATGTTTGACCAAAATTGATTTTTAGTTAAAAATACTTAAATTCACTTGAGCTGATAAGTCAGCTGAAAGTGTGACACAGCTTTGTGCTTTTATCCAACCAAGTGTATGCAAATCTGAGTTCCATAAATCATATCAAGTTTGGTGTATCGCCCTTGTTCTCATTTTATAGTTTTACTTTTCATTTTTTAAGCATTCCTCTTCTCTTTTCCTCTACAAATCAAGTAGTTTCTAGATGATAACAAGCTAAGAAGCTAGCTTTCTACGAAGGTTCTTTCTATCACAGGTGACCCACAGGTCTTGGAAAGATCCCATGTTTCTCTAGATTGCTAAGTTTTACAACTTGGCAAGGGTGCAACTCTAAGAGAACAGTTTTTGGCATGCCCGATGGGACTGTGAACTGATTCTCAGTCTATTTTATACATTTTGTTACTGTTGTTTGGTGTGTACAGCAGTAGTTTCAGCCTTTTGGAGGTATTTTCTTTACACACCTGGGGACACTGGAGAGATTATCTACTAGTTTCAATAGTTCAAGTGCTAGTATGACTCAAGTTTTAATCAAGAAAATGTACTCTATTCTAATTTCATAGTTTTCTGAGTGAAAAGGCATGTATATGTTTCATGGGAATATGCCTTATCACCCTCCATTTCATGAGAATGTTGCTCATACTTCTTATCAGCCATATCAAGGTAACCATACTACTGGTTTTGTCCAAAATAGCCCTGTAATTGCAAGTAATGAGTAGATCCAACATGTTTAGCACCCACCTATCCTTGCTCAATCTTCATTTCAGTCCATGTATGCTCAAAATCACCCTCAAGAAAATAACTTCATAAAAAACCAACACGCTTATCCCCATGGTTGATCTCAAAATTTGGACAATTGGGGGATTGGTGATATCAAAAATATATTGATAGACTGGACTTAGTAACTGGGTGAGATCAAGTGGCAACAATAATTCAAGTTGCAGCAGGAGGAGTTGGCTTACCAGGCTATCCAGCGTCAACAAGAGCTAGAAATGCAAAAAAATCAATATGAGGAGAACCTTGCACAAGAAGATCTTGTAGAAGAGGAGCAAAAGAGGATTTTGTTGGCTCCATTTCAAAGGTTGGAAACTTAATCAGCTATTTCTTTTCCAAATCCATTTTTTGAAGAAGAGGTTTCCAAGTTCAGAGTACCAAGCTTCAAGTAAGGTCAACCTCCTAAGTCTCCTAAATTAAATATTCCAAGTTTTAGAGGGCCTCATCCATTGAAAGAACCTATACTTGAACAAGAACAACCTATATGTCTTCAAGAGACCAAGCCAATTCCTCAAGTTTCCTTGTCAAATCAGCCTTCATGTCCTTTTACTGTCCGTCTCTATCCAGGTGGACCTATTGTTTACCAAGAGAGTTGGCCTAATGAGTGAACAAATGAGTTTTGAGAGGTAGAGCAAGGAGTTTTTGTTGTTTCTTCACTTGCGCATAATAATGAAAATGACAAATCAGGCCTACTACAAATTAATTATTTGAAAATTCAGTTAGGACAGTAGGGTATTAAGTACAAGATAAGTGTTGAACATGAGGTGCTAACAAATTCTTTGGATGAACTTCCTGATTTTGTTGAACAAATTGAAGATAAACAAGAAATTTTGCTGCAAAATGGTGAAGTAGTGACTGATTTATTCAATGAGCTACATGGTTTTGTTAATGAGGATGAAGAAAGCATACTTATACTAACACCATTAGCAAATGTTGAGCAACAAGATGATGAAAATCACTTTGACAAGGTGCTGGTTCATTGAGAAGCAAGTGAAGACAACCTCATCTTGAGAAGTGAAATTATCCAAACTAAACAAAGAGGAGGACCAGGGCTTGTTTGTCAAGATAAAGGCTTTGATGTCTTTAATAATCAAGAAGTTAATCATGAATTCAAGATAGGACATGTTGTACATAAGAAGGTTAATGCAAAGTTTGATGCAGACTTTTTCATAGGCACAATAGAGGAGTTTTGTTTAAATCTTGTTGATAAGGTGACACTTCTTAAATCTAAAAAGTGCGAACAACATAATGAAATGGGGAAAGAAGACATGAGTTCTTTTGTAAAACATGAGTTACCCCATGCTAATCAGTATAGTAAAGTTGAAAAGGTACTTCATCAATGAGAAGACAATACTTTGGAGAAGTATTTTGAAAAGAATGACCTTGTTCTTGAGGTTAAAGAAGATGTTCCAACCAGAAAGCTTTTAGACCTTGAAGGGGAGCCAAAAGATATCAAGCATATTCAAGAGGCTAACATTCCTCAAGAGGATCATGATGAAGTTCATTTTTGGGATGATCTGGAGGAGTTTTGTGCTAACCTTGATGTCAAGCCAGCTTCAAAAAATAAAGAATACTACAAACATGAGGAACACATTCATGTTTTGTTTCCTCAAGAGGGCTACTACAAAGAGGACCATTTTGAATATAACTTTGAGTTATCTTTTCCATAATTAGAAGGTGAAACATCTTTGGAGAGGAAAGGCTTGAGTAGAAGAAACAACCTGTAGAGGAGGTCATAGTTCAAAAGGAATCAATAGAAATGGGGCATTCCAATCAACAAGATGAGGAATCAGTAGGACATGAGCCAGAAGCCAGCAAAGAGAGAGTGAGGTTAATCAGTTCAAACGGATGTCCTATCAAACATCTTTCTCAAATCAAGCCTAATAAGGTGTTCCCAGTCATGCTCACACCTGAGGAGAAGATTGAAACCGAGGAGCAACTTGTCCAATATGCCTATATGCCTCAGAACAATAACAAGCATGATTAAAATCATGAGGTAGGTGGAATTGTTTTCTTTCTCCAAATCTCATTCCAGTAATTGGTTATACTTTTGTCAATTATCTACCTCCTTGAGGCTACTCATGAGCATGTGATTATTGTAAATTGTTGAGGATGGGAAGGTATTTCAAAGAATGAGTAAATGGTCATGTTTGAGTACCACCTATGCTAGTTAGATGTAGAGTACATTCAATTTTTGTGTTAAATAAGTGCTGCTACATAATAGATTAGATGCATATTTTATTTCCCTAAGTGTGGTTGCGCACAAGTTAATTAATTGTTCCTACGTCTAGGTGTGCATAAGGGTTGAAACTGTTGTAATGTACTACAGCTGTATGAAAAGACATCCATCATATGAAACAGTGAATACATGTATTCACTATCTCACATCATGCCTATTTCCCTCATAGAGCTATAATAAATTGTAGCAGTTTGCTGAGGAGGTGTTCTTGTTGATTATCCCCTTCTAACCCATCAAGTAGATGCATATCATCAGTGACACTAATTTTTGTTGGTTCCCTGTCACCAAACATACACATGCACTTGATGAATCAGAAGAGATTGCAATCTGAAGTAAGTTATAGCAATGGAAAGAAATTTTTTTTTGAGGTTTTGTCAAGTATGAGTGACTCTATGCCCAACATATAGTTTTAGGCAGCTGGTCTGGGTACTTAGCAGGCAAGCACCACGCAGATGTCACCAGAAATGTTACCCATTTTTAATTTTCAAGCTCAATCAAGTGGAGCTGGTTAAGTTTCTTTTGTTTTGAGGGGTGCATGTCTATTATTAGTAAGTGTTTTTCCAAGAGAAAAATTCCATATAAGAACTTCAATTGAATGCAATTGTTTACAATCAAGAAGAACCATATAACATTCCATATTTTGAAGGGTTTTTCATTATTCATAAATGTCAAATGAGATGTTCCCACACAACCTATAGGAGTAACTGAAATAGGCTACATAATAGTAAATTTTACTTTTGAAAAGAAACAAATTTCATAGGAAAAGAAGGGGGACCCATCATTGCCTGCGAATGACGAATCCCATGGTCGAGCCGACTACTATCTTCCTCCATCCCACTACAACAAATCCCTGTGATTAGCTCCTTTATTTTCTCCCACCCATTGTTTTAATGTATTTTTCTCTAATTTTTTGAAAAATTCAGCGCTATTTATTGGGATGACACTTTTTTTGGCATTTTTTGCACCGATCAGAACAAGTAGGCACTAAATTAGGTACCAAATTGTGCCTAAATTAGCGCTGACTTGAGAATCCAAATTAGCACCGACTGTATTACCAATTATAACAACTAAACTAGCGCTAAATTTAGCATCGTACACCAAAAAAAAATCAGTAGTCTCATCGATACCCGAAAAGTCAAACATATAATGCACTTCGGTGTGACACCAAAATGTGTGACGATGATCAAACAAAAATATCGATAACCTTTAATTGATTTGGGATATCGAAGTGATATGGTTTAGAGTCTCACTGATAGAAGGGGTCTTGCCGATGAAAAGATAATGTAAAGGGTATTTCGAAGAAACTCTATTGTGTCGAAGAGAGGGTTTTTGGGGTCTCTCCAAAAAGGTGACAAAAAGAAATTAAAATATCAAAAGGGTGATTTCTTGTTCGAGGAGACTCATATTATCGAAGTAACACTAGTTAGGGTCATATCAAAATCCTAAACAATAAATAAGATTGCAAAACACATCACATCAAAATAAAGTAACAAGACATAACAAGTAGGCACTTTTCCTATCAGACAAAAGGAAAATCACATGAAAACCTAAAGTAATGAGCAAATCAAAGAGACAGGGGATATCACCAAGAGCCATTTAGCAGTCTCATTAATACCCCAAAAGTCAAATAGATAAGGGATTTGGGATATCGAAGTGATATAGTTTAGAGTCTCACCAATAGAAGGGGTCTCACCGCTGAAAAGATAAAGTAAAGGGTGTTTCGAAGAAACTCTACTATGTCGAAGAGAGGGTTTTTGGGGTCTCTCTGAAAAGGTGATATAAAGAAATGAAAATATCAAAAGGGTGATTTCATCTTTGAGGAGACTCATATTATCGAAGTAACGCTAGTTAGGGTCATACCGAAATCCTGAACAATAAATGAGATTGCAAAACACATCACCTTGAAATAAAGTGACAAGACATAAAGGTAGCGATCTAATGCTCTATTTTTGAAAAAAATTAAATTCCCTTCGATGATATGAGGTTGCACAGATGCCATTGATTGCACAGAGTTAAGTTTGTTGAATTGGAATTCAGAGGGCATTGCAAAGAACAAGTGCAGGGTGTGGATGAATAAGCAATTCAGGACCAGAACGATTTGTCAAGTAGTTTTCATTCACCAAAATCCTTGAAATTGCTAGCCTCCAAACATTCACCAAAATCTGTTTCATAGTAGTTTTCATTGCTTTCTCTATTTATTTCCAATATTTTTTTGTAACATCCTGAAGCTATATTTCCCGCTATAAAACCACCTGAAGCTAGAAAGACATAAATTTTCTAAACTCATCAGTTATTTTTATTGTCATGTCCTTAAGCCTTCTATGGATGCAAGTGCAAAAGGTTAAGATTGTGCTAGTGTATAACCATAATCCACCCTTCAGGGTTTTGTGTTGAATGAAAAAATTCAAATGTTTAGCAACCTTTTTCAAAAAAAGGAAAAAACAAAAACAACCTTTTTCAAAAAAAGAAAAAACCCTGACCTTTAAAACCATTGGTTAAGATCAACCCATTATAGGAAGATAATTGTTCCTTCAATGCTCTCAAGGTTGATGTCAACTGTGCATTCTCGACTTCTAAAATCTAATCCTTGGCTTTTGCTTTAGTTACCAATTCTTCATTCTAGAGATTTTGTAGGGAAATAAACAAATTGTTCTTAAATTCACTTTTATTCTCATGATTAATCTGATTTAGAGACAATCTATCAGTGAATATTTTATGAATTGTCTTGAAACTGAGTTTTTCCTATAATTTACATGGCTCTGAAGTAACATGTTCAAAGTTTGTTGCTATAAATGATACATTTTACTGTATCCCCAGTGTTGTGATATCTGTAATCAAATCATAGTACTTTGATAACATGTGTGTGTGTTTAATTAATGCATTGATATTTATCCTTACATTTGGTTTAATTGAATAGCCTTCATCGTGTTGATTACAGGTTAGAACTTTTAGAATTTGAATAAAACCATCATCTGCTTCCCAATGTTAAGCCTTTCATCTTTTCATTGATTTTTGACTTGTTGTAAATGTTGATTGGACTTCCATGGTGGAACTGTTCTTGTACTTCCTGAATGCACTTTATAAATTAGTCTATGTTTATAAATCATAGAGATGAAATCTAGACACAGTGATAGAATATGGAAGAAACAATTCAGAACCCAAAGAGTAAAAGACAAAAAATTGAGGATAGGCATTTAAACCAGGATTTATTAGACCAATGTCTAGGGTCAGGACATAAATCTAGAAGAAATGCCCAACTAAACCCACATGCTAAGAAATTTGAAGATTTATACAGGGATATTGGGGATATATGGACACCAGTCAGAGGGTATGATATCTTTATCTCTCATTACAGAAAAATGGACAGGCATAAACCCATTTCAAACCCATGGTGGCTAAACTTGGGTAAATTGGTAGTCCTGAATGTGTTTGTAAATATCCAGTTGTTGAAGTTTTTTGTAGAGGAATTCAACCCTAAGACTTGTTATATTGAATTCAATGATGGGACTAGTTTCTTCCCCATTACCAGAGACTATATAGCCACAGTGTTTTAGTTAGACACAAGTTTAGACAAGAAATTCAGAATCAAGGATTTGTTGGTTGAGTATCGCAATATGAGTAGCAATTATAAGAGATGGAAGTTACCCTTGCACAGGCCTTGCGGTGACAATAACCAACTTAGGGTATTTTCAGAGGGTGAAGATCCACCTTACTCAATTGAATTGTTTGAAGATTATTTCAAAAACACATATTACTCTGCTTGCTAGATATTGGGAATAGAGGCCTCCATGTTCATGGAAATTGCGCCCATGGTCCTAGTTGTGGACATATAAAGTCATGATGCATGGTATTTTGATTATACTAAATACCTGGCATATAATACAAAAAATGATTTAATTTCTATTAAGAATGGAGGAAGTAAATTCAGACATTATTCTTTATTTATGCATATGGTATTATATGAAGGACAATGTATGGGCTTATGGGATAGAAATATCAAGGTAAGAGACCTAGACATCAATGGAGATATAAAACCTGTGCAAGTGTGGACTTCTATTTGGGATAGCAGATGTGATAGATCCCATTATTTATACTTTGAAGAGTTTTTTGTGAAACCAATATTCAAACAGTTTGGAAATTGTTGCAACCACAATTTTTCATTGGAAATATACAAGTTTTTGAGACCAAAAGATAGACATGAAGAGGGAAAGTTTAGCCATAATTGGGGTGATTGGTATGTTTTCAGAGATTGCACTATGATAAGAGTATTCAGATATGAAGGGCCACCCTTCCTACTACCAAAGACATGGATCGAGTTGCATACTTAGAAATTGCTAGGCAATTGGCTTCCTCAGACTTCATGCATCTCAAGAATCAGTGTAAACAGTCATTTATGCCTGGGACTTTATGCTTTGGAGATTTCACAGTATTTTCTGACAAAGGTTATCAATTAATTTATAGTAAATTAGAATAATTTAGATTACCTTTTGGAAATACAAGAGGAAATTTTGATTCGGAACACTTCATAAATAGTGTAAAAATAAAGTAGAAGTTAGAGGGATATGATCATGTCCTATTTGTTGATGAAGATTTAATCAGAAATTGTGATGAAAGTACAGCAGTAGAAAGAAGAAGTTTGTACTGTAAAACCATGTTAGCAGAGGCTTGGAGGGTAGCCCAAAACCCCACCTACACCAAAGTTTTCCAGGATATTGATGAGCCTATCGAAAGACTGGACACTATGATTAAACATGCACCAGAACTGATCAAGAATGTTCCCCTTCATGTATTTAACAAAAAAGGAAAATAACTTAAAGATGCACAGGTTGAGTATGAAGTACCCCTGGGTCACTTGTCACCTCAACCCACACCGGATATAAGTTTCTCTGCAGACACAAACATTGCAGAAGGAGAGGGAGAGTTTGAAGAAGGGGTGCAAATTTATGACCCAACTATTGAGGGGTATGAACCTGGTCAATAGTAAATTCATATCAGATGATGATTTCATCAAAACACCTAAGTTTAAAGCCTTCTTATATGAATACAAGGGCAAACAAGCTAGGAAGAGAATGAAAGATATCACTCCTGACATACATGATGAGGTGTTGTCTGAGCTTCAAAAGGAGATCGACAATGAATTGGAGATAATGAATCTAGAAAGAGGAAGGACCATGTTACAAGAAGTAGGTGTGATTTTGATTCCTAGATGGGACATGGCTTCAGCCATTGTATTTGATTCTTTCAATAGAAATCAAGATAAGAAGTTGAAACTCAGCATTGAGACAATGGATGATAGCAGAAGAGGATAAGGGTATGACCCTGATAAAAGAGCATTGCTTATATGCATGTTGTATCCTCCAAATAAGATACCACATATCATTTATGATCATAATAAAGCTTTTGGTAGCCCTTCTATACAAAGGATTGAGGATACAGGTCCTATGGACACTGCTGATTTAAATGTTGATGTTGCAAGGTTTACTAAAGTACAAATTGAGAAATTAATGAAAGATAATAATATATATAAGAAATAAAATGCTATGCTGAGACAAGAGATTGATTTGCACAAAGATGAGTTGCCTTAATCCAGCAGCTACTCACCATACCTAGAAGGTGATCAAAGGGTAATAGAGTGATGCAACACACAACATACACTCAATACAATTTTGCCATTAATCATGTGAGAGCCAAAGGTTTGAAGACTGGAACATAAAAAAACTTCTATTCATCAACTCTGCCGCTACAATGAGAGAAAACTCTCTTATATCCAAGAAAAACAAAAAAATCAAAAAATTACCTTTTTTGGCAGATTTTGACAATTATCAGATTTTGCCATTTTAGGTAATTTTACAATCATATCTTGAAAATCCTATTTTTTCCCAAAAGCTTCCTAAAACTAAGGTAGGATGAAATTCCAACTAATATTCTAAATTTGAAACATGAGTTTTGATTTATTACAAAAGCAACTTTTTAAAAATCTAAAAAAAACACTAAATTGCTATTTTGAGGGCCAAGATGAAAGTTTCAAGCCCCCAAAAAGTGCCAAGATGAGGTCCAACCCACTAGGGTCAGTTGTAAAACCACTTTCCACCTCATAACACATCTACCCCTAAAATCTCGTAGAAAACCCACATCTGAGTCAAAAGTTATTGTCTTCGGAAGTTCCTGCATCATTCTGCTCTGGTTGAAAAGAACACAGCTCTTGTAAGTGAGTGTCTTCAAACTGCTACCATTTGACTGGATCTAACCTTTGCACTTCCCACTCTATAATCCACATGCTATCTATTGGTGGAAATCCTTCCCATTATACTAAATACTTGTTGTAATGCCCTTGTCGAGTGTAGATAGTTTTCTTATCAAGAACCTGTGCAATCTTTTCCTTCTTCTTATGGGGAATGTGGAGGTGCCATGCCACTTCTGGTCGACTATCTTTAGCATCATCCTCACCATGGAATGCATATAAATCAGAAATATTAAACACATGAGAAATATCGAGATCATCTGGTAAACTGACCTCATATGCATTATCATTGATCTTCTTTGTAATTTTGCAAGGACCAATTTTCTTGTACTTCAACTTGTGGTATGTTCCAGTAGGAAACCGCTCTTTTCTCAAATATGCCATCACTAAGTCACCTTCATTGAATGTCTGATGTCATCTACTAGTATCCACTGTATTCTTGTACCTCTCATTACTGTCCTGTAACTTCTGTCTCACTTCTTTCTACAACTATTGAAGGTGTTCTGCAAATGTTTCCCCATCATTACTGACCCTATCTTTCATTGGTAGCTATACCAAATCTAGAACACCATGAGGATTCTTGCCATACACAATCTGGAAAGGTGACTTTCCCGTTGATCTATTAACAGAACTGTTATAGGCAAATTCGACTTGGGGTAATGCCACATCCCATTGTGTTGGCTTTTCTCCAACAATACACCTCAACAAATTTCCCAGACTCCGATTGACTACCTTTGTTTGCCCATTCATTTGAGGATGATAAGCACTACTAAATTGTAACTTAGTCCCCATCTTCTTATATAAAGTCCTCCAGAAATGACTAAGGAATTTGGTATCCCTATCAGAGGTAATAGTCTTTGGAAAACCATGTAGTCGAACAACTTTTGAAAAAAATAAGTCTGCTACCCTCGTTGCATCATTAGTTTTCTTATAGGCAATAAAATGAACCATCTTGGAGAACCTATCAACAACTAAAAAAATGGAGTCATTACCTTGTTAAGTATGTGGAAGTCCCAACACAAAGTCCATGCTCAAATCTGTCCATGGTGAAGTTGGTACTGGTAATGGCATATACAACCCTATATTCTGTGAATGTCCCTTAGCCACTTGGCAAATTCTACACCTTGTTACATAGTTATATCTCTTTTCATCTCTGGCTAGTAATATTTATCTTCTATCAAGGCTATTGTCTTGTCCTTGCCAAAATGTCTAGCTAACCCACTGCTATGAAATTCTTTGATAATGTTTTCCCTCATAGAGCCAGCTGGTATGCATAGTTGTTTTCCTTTAAATAGATCCCCATCTTGCATAAAATATTCACCCCTAAAGTGATCCAAGTTACCAGATATTGGTACCTTCAATTTTTCCACAATCTCCCAAAAATCAGCATCAGAGTCATACAAATTTTTGATGGCATCAAAACCAATCACCTTAGTTTCTATTGTGGTCAAAAGTGCAACATGCCTACTTAACACATCTGCAACATGATTTTGTTTTACAAACTTATGCTTCAACACAAAATTGTAACCCTGCAAGAAAGAGACCCACTTTACATGCCTACTATTCAACTTTTTTCTATGTGTTCAAGTATCTCAGTGCAATATGATCTGTAAACAATACAAACTCCTGGTGAACCAAATAATGTCTCCAATGCCTCAATGCTTGAACAATTGCATAAAATTCCAAATCATAAGTAGAATAATTCTTTCTCACATCATTCAGCTTTTCACTAAAGAAAGTTATAGGTTTTCTAGCTTGGCTAAGCACAACACCTATTCCCACATGGGAGGCATCACATTCTACTTCAAATACCTTATCAAAATTTGGAAATGCAAGTATAGGTGCTTCTGTTACCTTTTGCTTCAAGTACTTAAAGCTCTCCTCAGAATCCTTGGTCCATACAAACTCCCTTCCTTTGGTGCAATCTGTTATAGGAGCTACAATACTATTGAAATTTTGAATGAACTTTTGATAGAAAGTGGCCAAGCCATGAAAATTTTTTACCTCTGTGATGCTGCTTGGACTAGGCCATTCTAGAATTGCCCTGACCTTTTCTGGATCCATTCTGACACCATCTTTAGAAATGACAAAGCCTAAGAAAACCAAACTATCCTACATGAACCTACACTTCTTCAAATTGGCATAGAGCTTCTCCTCCCTTAACATACCAAAGATGATCCTCAAGTGTTGTAGGTGCTCTTCTTTGCTATTACTAAATACCAAAATATCATCAAAATAAACTATGACAAAGTTACCAATGTAAGGTCATAGTATAGTGTTCATCAATCTCATAAATGTGCTAGGTGCATTTGATAACCCAAATGCCATAACCATCCACTCATATAATCTGTCTCCAGTCTTAAAGGTTGTCTTCCACTCATCCCCTTCTCGGATCCGGATTTGGTGGTAGCCACTTCATAGGTCGATCTTGTTGAAATATTTGGCCCCTGCAAGGACATCCATCATGTCCTCATACGAGGTATAGGAAACTAATACTTGATGGTAATCTTATTAATTGCTCTGCTATCAATACACATCCTCCATGTTCAATCTTTTTTTGGGGTCAACAATGCAGGTACAACACATGGGCTCATGCTCTGTCTCACCACACCTTTACTTATGAGTTCCGTTACTTGCTTATTCATCTCTACATGTTGTGTTGGATTCATCCTATAAGCTTCTTGGTTGGGTAGAGTTTCTCCTGGAATCAAATCAATATGATGTTGAATATCTCTCTTTGGTGGTAGACCATTAGGCAATTCATCAAGGAAAACATCAACAAATTCTTCCAATAGCTCTGCTACTTCTGGGGGAACTGAAATGTCTTCCTCTTCACCTTTTTTCACTACTAATGCATAGCAACACCCTGTCACCTTCATTTCTTTAACAAGATCTCTTTCAAACAACATGGTCTCACCTTTTCCTTCATCCTTGAGAGGCAATAAAATCACCTTAGAGCCATCTTTCCAAAAGGTGTATGTGTTTTTCTCTCCATCATGCATAACTTTTCTATCATACTACCATGGCCTTCCCAATAACACATGACAGACATCCATTGGGACAACATCACACCATATCTCATCCTGATAGATCTTTCCTATGCTAAACTTAATTAGGCATCTTTTATCAACAGTGACTTCATTTCCCTTTTTAAACCATGCAACGCGGTATGGATGAGGATGTTTTTCATAGTGTAAATTCAATTTTTCTACCATTTCTTTAGAAACCATATTTTCACAACTACCTCCATCCATAATAACTTGACATACCTTGCCACCCGAAGTGCATCTGGTTCTAAAGATATTGGTTCAAAGCCATGAACCATTAGAGATTTTGGCTTGTGTTTTCTCTCTCTTTGGAATCACCATTGTTCTTCTCATCATGAGACTTTCTCCCACATCTGGTGGAACCTTTAGTTCCATCCCTTCTACTTCATGTTGTGTTTGAATTAGGTTCACCCTAGGTTATCCTCCTTGATTTCTTTCTTGCATGTTATAATTTGAGCATTCAAATTCCCTATGACCTTCTTCTCCACATCTAAAACAACTGAAAGGCCTTCTCTAGTTTTCCCATCCTCTACCGCTACCATAACCTCTACCTCTTTGAAATCCCCTTCCTCGTTCTTGATTCAGAGGATCTTTTCGAGTCTCTACTTGTTTATCCAATCCATGGGATGACTCTCCCCTGCCATAATTTGAAGCTCCTCAAAATGAGGTTGATGTAACCCTTCTTCCTCCTCTATTCCTCTGATGGTACTGTCTATTTTGTTTTTCTTCATCCTTTAGAGCCAATTGGTAAGCCTCTTCCATACTGTTGAGTCAATGCATGCTCAATTAATCTTGAATAGAGAATTTTAGGCCATTCACATATCTAGCGGCCATCTATTCATTAGTTTCTTGATGCTCTATATGTATAGATAGCATATAAAACTCATTTGTATCATCTTGCAGAGAAGAGAGGTTCTGCTTTAAATTTTGAAACCTACAAAAAAGGGTTTGCGCATAATCTATGGGTAAAAAATTTTCTCTCAACTTCTCCATTTTATTCCATGTCCTGATCTTATCCTTTCCTTTCCTTCTTTGTTCCTTTTGAAGATGATCCCACCAAATCATTGCATGACCCTTTAATTTGGTGCATGCGAATTTCGCCTTCTTTTCCTCTGTCATGGATTTCCATTCAAAAAAAATTCTCATGTCATTCAACTAGTTTATCAACTCCTCTAGTTTAAGACTACCTGCATAATCTAAAACATCTACCTTGATCCCTTCATTTTTCCCTTCTAAGGCCCTGCGCATCCTCTCTATAAAACTCATGCCTTCTAATTCTTCTTCATGTTCTATATCTTGATTTGCACCTCCTCGACCTATCTCTTCATCAGATTCGTCTCCTCCTCTACCCGATCTTTGGTTTTCCATCCATGTTGTAAGTTCTACTATTTGCCTTTACAGATTTTGATTTCTCTATACATCTGGGCAAGACTGCCTCTTCCTCTTCCTCTCCCAGCCATCTTCCTGCTCTGATACCAGATGATGCAACACACAACATACACTGAATATAATTTTGCCATTAATCATGTGAGCCAAATGTTTGAAGACTGGAACATAAAAAAACTTCTATTCATCAACTCTGCCACTATAATGAGAGAAAACTCTCTTATATCCAAGAAAAACAAAAAAATAAAAAAAAATTACTTTTTTGGCAGATTTCGACAATTGTCAGATTTTGCCATTTTAGGTAATTTTACAATCATATCTTGAAAATCCTATTTTTTCCCAAAAGCTTCCTAAAACTAAGGTAGGATGAAATGCCAACTAATATTCTAAATTCGAAACATGAGTTTGGATTTATTACAAAAGCAACTTTTTAAAAATCTAGAAAAAAACACTAAATTGCTATTTTGAGGGCCAAGATGAAAGTTTCAAGCCTCAAAAAAGTACCAAGATAGGGTCCAACCTACTAGGGTTAGTTGTGAAACCACTTTCCACTTCATAATGCATCCACCCATAAAATCTCGTCGAAAATCCACATCCGAGTCAAAAGTTATGATCTCTGGAAGTTCCTGCATCATAGAGGCCTTGGTAGATGTGAATTATTGGAAGTATAAGGCAAAAAAGAATCAAAAGAAAAGTGAGCAGCTAGAAACTAAATTGAAAACTATCAAATATAGTATGACCTTTGAAATGATTCAAAGAAGATTTGGCCACATGATGAAAAATAGCGACAAGCTTTGGGATTTGCACAATAGAACACATCAATTATACCTACAGCATAAAAGACTACACCTCAGAATGTTGGAAACAAAGGAAGGGTTGAATGCTAAAGCTAGCACTAAGGAACAAGTGCTCAAATGATAAAATGAATTGATGAAAGAACATGAAAGATTTTGATCAACGTATTGATTTGGCATTTCCCAACTTCTTCAATGATGAGGGCAACCTAAAAGATAAGGACACTTGGAGGAATGAACTAGGTCAATTACTGCCACCACTACTTGAAAATGTAAATAATGAGGAAAGGATGATAGAGAATCCTTACACATGTCTGGGAAAGATATTTACTCTGGAATCAATGATGAGCAGTTTACTTGAGACTAATCCATGTGATGATCAAGTGTACATCGACCATATCGGTCAAACAAATCTATTTGTATCGAGAGCCCTATGATGAAGCAAAAGGAGTACAATTTGGTCAAGCAATGCAGGTGTATCAATCTGTATTATGGAGATGAGGACGACCTTGCCAGGCCTTTGAGTCATGGGTCACTCTATGGAGATTAATGGAGCCAGAATCAGATTGTTGCATATGCTTTTATCTTCATTTATGTTTGTTAATTATGCATTAGTTATCAAAAGATGTTATTATGAAAAGGTACAATGTTTTAGGCTTGAAGCTTGTTTGCATCCTATAAAATAGGATACCAAGGCTGCTATGAAGGAGATCATCCAATCTATTTCAGAGACATATATTTAATATAAAAGTAGTATTCGAAGAATCCATTTCCATCTATCTATGTTTTCAAACTAGTATGAATTGCTAAATTAATAAAAAGAATTAGAGTTAGTTGGTGGATCCAAAATTGATGTTCAATTATTGTGTTGATGTTAATATTTATGAGTTACATGATTTTCTCCAAAGTGGTTTGTCAAGTTGTTTAAGTTAATATATCAAGGATATCATTAATTTTTTAGTATACATTTGTTGTTATTCAATTGTTGTGTTGATGTTAATATTTATGAGTTGTATGATTTTCTCCAAAGTGGTTTGTCAAGTTGTTTAAGTTAATATATCAAGGATATAATTAATTTTTCAGTATACATTTGTTGTTACTATATGATCTATGTAATTGGTTTATGAGGAAGTTGATTTAAATCCAGCTAAGTAGTCAATGTTTATTGGTCTCTGCCCAAGGTTAAAATCCTTTGAACAATCTATTCTAGTTGGTTTCCTTCCTGTTAGAATTAAAATCCTTTTTCTAGGTCATAGCAATTTGAAGAAATATCATTGGGATTTATAAGAAGAATCGTGTACCTCAACATTCTTACACATCTGCACAAGATACAAATTTACATAAGTGCCTAACAATCTAAGTTAAGTCAATATAAAGATCCATTACACCATTGACTCCTGATTTCTTTGCCCAATAAATAAAGCATTGGTCCAATTTACTATTAATCTTCATACCCTATTCATATTTACAAACCTTAACCTTAGAAATACATTCCAACCCTTACATCTACTTCACACCCATTTGCCACTATGAAGGTTACATAAAAATCTACAATATCTTTCAAGGTACACTGACCTAGGTCTAGCAAAGCCTAAAGTGAAGGGGTTTTAGCCATATCTACCCCGTGTCATTAGCCAAAAATGTCTAGAGAGCTTGGCAACCTCTTAGGGTTAACAACCTGCATTTTGTGACCTAACAGATTGTTTGAGATGTTTCAGTTGGAATTTCAAAGGTTTGGAATCCTCTGAGAGGAAATATGAATTAGAGATTTTTGTACCACTCTATGACTTTTAAATGACATGGTTCAATGTTATTCCACACATGTAAAGGAGTTGTATAACATCATGCAAGCCATCAAGCAATGATCTCACTACATCTTGGGAAAGGAGGTCCAATCATCCACTTTGATCACAAGCCACTCCAATTCTTTCATACTCAGAACGAATTGGAAAATGTGCACCACATGAAATGGATGACATGTCTACAACAATTCCATCTAGTTATCAGCAATCACGAGAAGGGGAAAGACGGAAAGATATTTGACTACCTAAGCTAATAGCTAGTTCATGCACTCACCACAATGTTGGACTCATTGGTCACAACTTATTTGACTGAGAACCTCTCTACCCACCAGACTTGTACTTTGCATAGAACTACACCAAGCTCTTACAAGGAAAATAGGTTGGTGAATTTTACATTTCTAACAAGCTTCTCTACAAGCTCAAGTATCTCTATGTTTCAGACACCACACCACACTAGAGACTCATCTAGGAAGCATACTATTCCAAAATAACTCAACACTTCAACATTACTAAAACACTAGCAACACTTGAACAACACTTCTAGTGGCCTCACATATGTGCAAATTGAGAACTACATGAAGTCTCTCATTCTTTGTAGCATTGCCAAATATTGGAAATAGGAAGCTTGGACACTACACCCCTCTTTTAGTTTTGGCACCACCTTGGGAATCATTAACATGGATTTATTAAGAAGACTACCTATGACAAAGCACTGGTGTAACTCCATGATTGCGTTATCATTATGTGTATTTCTTATGTTTTCCATACTTATTTCTTCTTATATTTGAATGAATATCAGTTATTGAGCCTCAATATTGTTCTTATGTAAATGAATATGCTGATACAGTAAAGCATTTACTGTGGATGTTTTCAGTTACATGATCAAAATTATGTTCAACATAAAAATGGAAACTATTTAAAACTAATAAAGTTAACAAAGTTGCTTATTTAAATAATTGTGAGTTACGTGCATTACTATTTTATTAACTTTTGTGTCTTTATGAACATATGTTGATACAAAATGAATGGAAGAAGCATCCAAGTAATCCTAATTTTTTCTACCAACGATTCATACCAAAGATTGAACAATTTAAGGATATTGCAATAGATAATTTGTATCAGCACAAATAATATTACTAAAGCATTACAAAGTTTAGGCCATAAGAATCATCATTTTTTAAACATGGATTGCAAATAATTTTGAAAATTTAGAAGTCTTGGTCATTAACATTATTGTCTGCGACAATGTCATCAAGTGTATCATTGTCAATGTTCATATGTTCTTTCAAGTATTTAATATTATCAGCATCCTCATCTTGACCTGTATCATCTTCATCATCATTGAAATTTGACTGTAGACCATCTATATTGTTAGCAGATGTATTTAGATCATCATTTTCTATATCATCCATATTGGTGTCTTCCATAACGTCATCTAACTCTGGATTGTTGTCTTCTTGTGCTTGAACATAACCATCTTCAACATCATCATGGATGTCAATATCTTTGATGTTCTCTAATCCCTCTCTCTCATTTTGTTAGACATCATTGTTGTACTCAGTATCCAATAACGCATCATCAAATACATACCTTAATCTTGGATCATACTATATGACAAATATCCATTTCGGGTCCAAAATATCTTCATAGAAAAATACCTGCACATGAATGACATAGATATATTAGACGTATGGTATAACAATTTTATTGATTAATAAACACATGTATATATTCGCAATAAACTATGAATTAATAGATTTATGATCACTATCGCTTCTTGTTTGAGTTAAAGAAATACCTGTGCACAATGAATTGGTAGAACATAAGGTTCCTTATCCTCCGGTAGGAAACCTGAGGAATCTATAGAAAACAATCCACTATGGGTATCATGTCTTTGTGTCCTCTCAAATGCTTCATACCATCTACAATTAAAAAAACAACATTTAAAAGAGTAGAAATCCAACTCAATAATTTCTTGTGTTTTCCCAACATATTGTAGATTCCCTTCAATTATATTCTTATCTTTTGAGCTTGATCAATTGGATTGCTTGAAGTCAACCATGATGTCACAATCGAAGGATCATCTCTTTACATCTACACTTTCTACACGATAATCTCGACCATATGACCACATTGCTAGATATTTCCTCGCTTGTGAAAGACCATTTATTTCAGTGAAAACAAATATAATGATGAATATTAAAATAGTTAATAGTGTCAAAATTGTAAGGAAACAACATTTTGTAAAATTCCAACTATACCTTTCTTTCACATCCTCTAGGCATGTTGATTTCATCTTCTGTTATGTTTGAATCTATACCTGTATCTTCTATTTGATTTTGAATTTGTTCAGTAACCCATTCTAGTGTGCAATCTTTGCCCCATTCCCCAAGTAGATCAGTGGGAAATGGAGTATTCCTTGGGTTCAATCTCTTAAACTATCTCCTTGCTTTTAACACTTCTCTCTTTTTATCATACAGATCGATCCATTTGTTCATAAAGTCCATGTGGTACAAAATGAACTTGTCAAGTATAGCACTTTCATATACACCTATTAAAATTCAACATGTTTATTTTAAACTCCAAATGTCATGCTGTTAATTTGATAAATAAATTACAGAGTCAATTAATGATTGCAAGAAAAACAACCACATTGATCATGAATTTACTTAGTATTTTTTACTTGAACACCATTAGATTGTGGTTTTTCTCCATCAATAATATCTGATGCTCATTCTTCATCCTAGAAGCATGGCCCATCTTCAAAATCCTTACTAATAAATTCACACAGGAAGAAAAATGCTTCATTCAATACATACCCTTCAGCCATGCAACCCTCTGGATGTACCTTTTGTCAGACATATCTTTTTAGAGTTTTCATATACCTCTCAAAGAAAAACATCCACCTCATTGATACGACACCCACCAATTCAATGTCATCGACTAGGTGTATAAGTAAATGGACTTGTAGGTCCATGAAACTTATAGGGAGATCCTTCTCAAATACATATACAATTTCTGCAATTTCCTTCTTCCATTTTTGCACTTCACATTCATGGATCTCCTTGGAGGTCACCTACCTAATATAAGAATAGTAAATTAGTATGAACCTTTAGTCAAAAATTAAAATACAATATAATATCTCTATGTCTCTCACACATCAACATTTCATATAACCACATACCTTGTAAATGCTAACAATCAATTTATGGCATTCCTTAAGTCAACTGTAAGACAAGATGTGAGGCCTACACTTTTTCATTTCCGTACATGTGACTATTTAGCTTACTGTTGTTGGTATTTTTATATTTGTCGACTGTTGTCCCTAGATTTTCAAACTATTAAAATCTTATTATGTTAAAGGAAAACTAATTGGGTGATGTTAGATAGAAAATTGTCATGTGATTTCATTATGTTTATAAGAACTGTGGTATGCTTTAGAAATGCATGTATTAAATTTGCTTCAGCTATGATATTTATATGTGGAATTAATTTTGAAATTGAGTGTGCAGGAATTTCTAACAAAACCACAAATATAGGAGATCATTCCACACCCTATGTTGTATTCCTTGTGAGCCGATCTAGTTCCACGAGGAACTAAGATCAACCTTGTGTTTGGTGCATTGTTATAATGTTGTATTGTTGTAATATTGCATGAGGTTAAGGGAAATAGTTTTATCTTCTGAATTAAATATATTGTGATATGTGTGGTAAGAGATGTTGTTTTGAATCTTGTTTTAACTTTATTTCTTTTTGACCCTCTTCTTGTGTTTTTACTTGACTCTGGGAGTCATAACTAGGTTTAAAACAACCCTAGGTTATACCCCATGGGTCTAGGGACTTTTTTGACTAGGATAACCTTGGGTTAACTTCCATATGGTCACTTCAACTTTAGGGTGAAGTTAAGTGACGAATTTGGAAGCATGGGGACAATGGGATGAGTCGAATCCATACACAGGCCCACTTCCAAGTCATGAAACAACTCCATGATCCCCTAATAATGGAGTGCTTGTCTCCTTGTGCCTCTCTTTTGGGGGGTTTCCCTTGATGAGGGTGGTGTGTCACCCACTCTCTCTTATTTTAGTTTACTTATTGTATTTTATTTCTACATGTGGGCTATAATGGGGGACCTCTTGAGTGGGGTTAATTGTTTTAAGTCCATTAGGGATAATGGATAATGAGTGGGTTTATTTTATTATTCCACTTGGGATAGTGGGGATATTTTATTAAATCCACTTGGGATAGTGAGTTTATTAAAATATTACAATCTTAAGAAAATAAATTTTTAATTCATCCACTATGAATTAAAAATTCACAAATAATGTGAGCCCTTATCTCAACTCTTGATCCTCACCTTCCATTCTCTTTTCAGAAAATCTATAAATAAGACCCTTCTCTAAGCAATTAGAACACATGATTTTTGTAGGCGAACTTGATTCTTGTAGGGGAACTTCATTCTTGTAGGGGGACTTCATTCTTGCATTCTTATCATGCCTAATTTCCTCTAGGAAATCTTCTTCTGGCATCCTCATAATGCCCAATTCCATCTCTATTCTCCTCTTCATAGCCTCATAATGCTGAAATTATTCTAGCCATCCTATATCCTCCATTCATTATCCCTTGCTTGTGATCATAGAGAGATTATTTTTGGGGGTTGGATTAATGTGGAAAGAAGGAGAACTTGGAGGAGGAGGATAAGAGTGGAGCTCTTCATCCAATTTCATCCATAATTGGGCTTGAGAAGGTTGGTGAACAAGACTTCTCACTTGTATGATCTATTGCTTGTTATGTATGTTTATACTTGCTTGATGAGTGAGATTGCAAATGTTTTCTATGTGTTTTCTGTTATTTGGGGTTTGTGTTGGGTGTTGAAAGAGCTCCTTCCAGTTGGAAGGCAATGCTCATCTTGTATAGGGAAGGGAAGATGTGAACCTCCTCGGGTGTCATCTTGTTTCTTGATATATGAAATGTCTTGAGGGCATGTTGTTACTTTTGAGCCTAGAGGGCTTTAAGGCTTTGAGAGCCTATTTGGGTTATCCATGGAAGTTTAATTATTTGGAAGGCTTGAGGCCTTGAGAAAGAGTAATTTGTTGGCTTGAGGCCTTGTGATAAAATGTGTAAAGAATGACACCTTGAGTGAGAGAGTCTACTTCCCTACCCTCTTTGAACTCACCTCAGCTGAGTCCTTGTGTTGTAAGTAAAACCATAGGTGTTGTGTGTTGTTTGCTTCTATTGTTGTGATGTGGTTGTTGGTCTATTCTACCCTGGGTGTGTGGATGATCTCTCTAGCTTGGGGGTGACCATCTTGTGGGTCTACGGTAGGGAGGAGAGCAGCTTATGTGGTGTTTCTTCCCTTGTGTTGACATGCAGGTTTTCTGGGAGCTTATTGTGAAGCTTGGAAAAGATTATTGGATATTAGAAAATATTTTATTTTCCTTAAGTCTTAAGGAGAGCCTGATCTTTTAATAGCTCCTTCCTTGTCGATTTTCCAAAAGGAGAAAATTATCTCCCTATTGTTGTATAAATTGTTATTTTTGGAGTTGTGAAGAAATCCTCTCTGTTCTTGGGCTGATAGTTGTAATTTTCTTGTTCATTAAGTTTTACCATTTAGAAATAAGAAAAGGAAAAGAAAATTTGTTTTTAAAAGGATATTAAAATTATTTAGTTCCTTCTTCTTCTACTTGCAACATTGTGAGTTAGCTGATATTTTAATTAAGTTTGTAAAAGTATTAAAAAATATCCCCACCATGAAATAAATGAAATTTGGGTTGCAGTATTGCTTTTGAAATTACTGCCACCTTGAGGGTCTCTTCCTAGGATGGGGACCTTTTCACTTTTATTATGCACTTTTACTATTCACCATTCACTATTCACTATCACTATTCACTATTCACTATTACTATTCACTTTTCACTATTTACTATTTGCTTTTCACTATTCACTATTCACTATTCACTTTTATTATTCACTTTTCACTATTCATTTAAAGGCAAACTATATGTAGTTTAAAACTTTTGATTTGAAATAGAAATCTTAAATCAAGGAAAGTGGGATTTATTTATGCATATTATATAATACAAATTGAATAGATGCTTAAACTTAGAGTTGCAATTCGGAAATACAATGTTCATATTTGTAAAAAAAACAAAATTTATTCATTGCTCTATTTTTAATGAATTATTCTATACTTTCTTTATAGTTAAGGAACTTATTAATGAAATTGAGAGTTAAAGTGAACTGAGATAATGGCAATATATATATATTTAAATTAAATTTATAAGGAGAAATATAATTATAATATAAAAAGAGCACAGGAAAATATATTTTAATTTTAAGTAAGAGTTTCTTGGAAGTTTCAACAATTATCACAAATTACTTAACAGGAAATTGAAGAGGAAAATATGATCTTTTCATTTACAAAGGACACTGAAAATAAACACAAACAAGCCCTCACGGGCATTCCATGAGTGGCCATTTTAAACTCAACTATAGATTTAGAGAATAAACGTCCAATTAAAAAAAAAAGAGAGAAAGAGAAAGAACAACTAACCTTGGAAAACAAAGAGGAGAAAATGCGCGGCATTTCTGAACAGGGCTAAAAGAACTAAGTAAATTTAACCTACCGTTAATCCTATTTAGGAACAGGTTAATTATTAAAATTAATTCAAACATTAAACTAAAACCTAGAGCAGAACCCTAAGGGGACTGAGTTGAGTGAAGTTAACCAACCCTGTGTAAGTGATCTGGTTTACCAAGAAATTAGGAATAATCTAAAGGATGTAGTGTTATTACTATTCGATAAAGAATGTAAAGAAAAAAAATATAGGATAACATAAGAAGATCTTGCACAATGGGAAGGAGAATGAGATAGAAATACAATCAAAATTAAATTCCAAGAAAAGGAAGAGAGGGCAAATGAATAGATGATCGTGCTTTGTTGAAAAATGATCTAACACCTAAAACAACTTTGTTCAAATATAATTCTTGAGATTAACCTAAGTCAGGGAATCATGCGTTTCCTTGTCTAGGGTGTGCGCACATGTATTTGGTACGCCGCCGTCAACTATATTGCTTTCACCTTAAGTGTGCACCGCTAAGCACGCTTATGCGTGCGAGGGGTTTTCAGAGTAGTAAGGGAAAAATTTTGATAGTTCGTATCATGACCACATGGTGCATGTGGACATGACACGTGTGTAATGCATGTTATAACCGCACAGAAAAAGTGGGCATGACATTTGGTATCAGAGCACAGTGTTTCAAACACTGGGCATGTTTAGGCATATTATTACTTCCACGATCAAACTGACTAGCGATTACCTCATTTTGTAAGATGCCTCCCAGATGAGTTCGGTGAATGCCAACCCGCCATACTCCAGCCACCGAGGTGCGTACTGATTCTTCAGCTATGGGACCGGATCAGCCAGTTCCACCAAAACAGCCAATTCCACAGGTTCAGCTAGTTATACAGCCACAACCAGTTCCTCAGGTACAACATTGGGATCTCTAGGGTTTGCGTGTTGTTTGGACTGACTTGGAGTGGGTAGAGTGTGAGTTGACCTTGTCCTACTCTGAGTAGCTACGAGAGAGTGAGTTTGCAGGTTGTTGTCCAGCCTTCACTATGGAGGAATATCCATCCTCTTGTTTCGACATTGTGGTGGCCTTGTCACGCGATTTTTGAAGTCTTCCGCTTGTGATTTAGAGATGGTCTTCCGCTTGTGATGTAGAAATGGTTGTGTTCTTCTTATCGACCCTCATCTTGGGTAGCTTGGTCTAGTATGTGAAAGTTGTATTGGGCCCTTTCTCACCCTTGTGTTCTTTTAGTAAAATGTGGTGTTGTTCTGTAGTATGCACTATGTGTGATTGGGTTTAGAGGTTAGCATCATGGGAACTGATAGTCTCATGTTGTGCCTTGATTTATGTTATAAATTTGGATGTGAAAGAAATGATGGTGCATTGTTATGCTTGGACTATTTGAATGAATAATGTAGTCTTAATGACTTGTTTGATTGTTTTACCTTGTGTACCTTGCGTGGGTTTATCATGATGTTGAATAGCAGATCTTCTTGACTCTTAACCCTAGTTAGCATGTGAGTTTTGGCAATGTCTTCCTTGGTATGGTTAACTAGAAATGCTTGCATAAAATGTATCTACTTAAATCTCATGAGTGCAAGTCAATGAGTGATGTTTACATCGCCTTTGAGTGTTAAAGGTTATGAAAGAAATAGGAGTAAACGTGACTTATGCTTAGAATTGTATGAAATAATTTATGTTCTCGAGAAGATACAAGGGTAAATGGTGTGCTTGTTGAACATTGTTAAGTACTTCCTTAATAAGAAAATTGCATTTTATAAATTTTCCTTGTGTAAAATAGATATCAAGTTGTACATACCTTGTGTAGGGATAATGTTTGGCATCTTTTGGTAAAATACTAAATTAACGATTTAATCTTTTAATTAGACTTTCCTTATGATATACATTCTCTTTACAAGCTTGTTGACAGATAAGTATATGTTTGATTCATAATTCATAGGTAGTAATATATATGTTAATGTTGGTTGATTCAATTATGACTTATTATGCAAATGCTAGTATGTTGGTATACTTGATTGGGTGTATTGCCTTGTCTTTAAATGTAAAGTTATAGTAAGATTCTTTTTAGACCTCATAAAGGTGAATTTTAAATGATGTTGAGTAGATTCCTTATAAATCGTTATGGTAAATAATTCTGTGACCTTGTGTATGAAATTTGATTTCCCATCAATAAGTAATGAACGATAGAGGAAAAATTGTGTTATGTGTTACCTTGTGGATGTAAATACCTATTATGAACATGTTTTCTACGTGTTGTGATTATCCCGTACATGCTTAGTGTACTCATGAGCTTGCGATACTGGGTATCCTTCCATGGGTTGAGTGTATAACTACAAGTATGATGAACTTGTGCTTGTATGGCTATTTGTATGTTTACCCTGTAAGGTCCAATCTTGGAGTTGGAGACCTTCCATGTGTGGAGAGAGGTGGTGGAGAGGAAGAACTTAGGAAGCTATGGCAACATGCTGTGGCATTGGTTTGGGATTACCCAACCAACCATACCTTCTTATGCCAAAGCACCCCCTACTTCCCCTTATTAAATGGAACCTTGCGAGGCCCATCATGCTATCCTATCATGCTATATTTCCTTGATGGTACTATTGACATTTGACTTGGGATTCTTGGTTATATTTTGGTATGGGCATGTGATTTGCTCGAGGCCATGCTACTTGTACAGCTTTATTCTTACCTTCGTATTTTATTTGATGACATGTACCTTTGAGAAGGACACGATGTACTATATTGATGACGTGTTACCTTTGAGAAGGGCACGATTCCACATAAGAGTACATGAAGACGCATTGATAATACTTACCTACATGATGTTATTGCATTGGTCGTGTTTGCATACATATGTAGTGACCGTGTTTTCCTCCTTCCTTATTGGTGACTTAATGTTAGTCACGTAGTGATGTGATATGCACTTTCATGGATTATGAACTTTTCTTTTGGTTGTCTGATGACTTTTTTGTAACTTGTCTGTGTGGACCAACCGTGTTATTTAATCTTGTCTGATAGTAGCTTAGCCACAAATCTTTGATTTCTCCATTTTTCACGTAACCCTTGTGGTTATGGTTGATTTATTGTGGAAATAGCGAGCATTTATTTAATTTATTGATGAATTTTGAAACTCTCTTCTTTTGGTATAATTATTATTTGTGGTGGCTAAGCTAGTTTATTTTTGTTTGCAAGTGTTGGTCTTGCGTTGTGATGTTCTTCTCGCCATGTCGATGGAGCGACCTCTGGTAGAGTGTATATAAGGAAGCAGACACGGGAAACTTTTGAGGATGGGGGTAAGTGTGGACTAGTATGGGCTAGTCATTATCCATTTACCTTCCTAGTGATCTTGTTCTTATATTGGTTATCTCTTGGAGGCTAAACCCTTATACAAATAAGAGGTAGGCCATTGTGGAAGGTATGGCGAGGCTCCCAGGTGCATGGCCCTGAGACCATCATTCTACCTGGTTCTTGGATCTTTGGTTACATGGCACTAGTTATTGGTTACTTGGTTCTATGATAAGACTATGACATCCCCCTAAACCTTTATGTGAGCCTTGTGAAGTTAATCCCTGTAATGTGGGTGAATGAAAATATGTGTTTAGATGTCAGATCTGTAATTAATGTATATGTATATGAGTTGATGTTCTATATAAACAGGTTGTACGATGTGTGAATTCCTTATGCATGTGTGATAATGATTGATGAACATGAAATTCCTTATGTTGATTTCAATCAATACATTATGCTTTGTGAATAGGATTCTGCATTTATAACATTTAGTATCATACTTAAAAATCTTATGAGTTCCTTTTATCCTCACCTCCTTGATGACTTCCAGGAGGAAGTACAGTCTTAGGGGGGGAGTATGTGAGGCCTACACTTTTTCATTTCCATACATGTGACTACTTAGCTTATTGTTGTTGGTATTTTTATATTTATGGACTGTTGTTCTAGATTTTCAAACTATTAAAATCTTATTAGGTTAAAGGAAAACTAATTGGGTGATGTTAGATAGAAAATTGTCTTATGATTTCATTATGTTTATAAGAACTGTGGTATACTTTAGAAATGCATGTATTAAATTTCCTTTAGCTATGATATTTATATGTGGAATTAACTTTAAAATTGAGTGTACAGGTATTTCTAACAAAACCATAAATACAGGAGATCATTCCACACCCTATGTTGTATCCCTTATGAGCTGATCTAGTTCCACGAGGAACTAAGTTCAACCTTGTGTTTGGTGCATTGTTGTAATGTTATATTGTTGTAATGTTGCATGAGGTTAAGGAAAATAGTTCTATCTTCTGAATTAATTATATTGTGATATGTGTGGTAAGACATGTTGTTTTGAATCTTGTTTTAACTTTATTTATTTTTGACCCTCTTCTTGTGTCTTTACTTGACTCTGGGAGTCATAACTAGGTTTAAAACAACCCTAGGTTATACCCCATGAGTCTAGGGACCTTTTTGACTAGGATAACCTTGGGTTAACTTCCATATGGTCACTTCAACTTTAGGGTGAAGTTAAGTGACGAATTTGGAAGCATGGGGACAATGGGATGAGTGGAATCCATACTCAGGCCCACTTCCAAGTCATGGAGCAGCTCCATGATCCCCTAATAATGGAGTACTTGTCTCCTTGTGCCTCTCTTTTGGTGGGGTTTCCCTTAATGAGGGTGGTGTGTCACTCACTCTCTCTTATTTTAGTTTACTTATTGTATTTTATTTCTACATGTGGGCTATAATGGGGGACCTCTTGAGTGGGGTTAATTGTTTTAAGTCCATTAGGGATAATGGATAATGAGTGGGTTTATTTTTTAATTACACTTGGGATAGTGGGGATATTTTATTAAATCCACTTGGGATAGTGGGGATATTTTATTAATTCCACTTGGGATAGTGGGGTTATTTAAATATTACAATCTTAAAAAAATAAATTTTTAATTCATCCACTATGAATTCAAACTACACAAATAATGTGAGCCCTTGATCTCAACTCTTGATCCTCACCTTCCATTTCCTTTTCAGAAAATCTATAAATAAGACCCTTCTCTAAGCAATTAGAACACAAGATTTTTGCAGGGGAACTTGATTCTTATAGGGGAACTTCACTCTTGTAGGGGGAGTTTATTCTTGCATTCTTATCATGCCTAATTTCCTCTAGGAAATTTTCTTCTGGCACCCTCATAATGCCCAATTCCTTCTCTATTCTCCTCTTCATAGCCTCATAATGCCGAAATTATTCTAGCCATCCTATATCCTCCATTCATTATCCCTTGCTTGTGATCATATAGAGATTATTTTTGGGGGTTGGATTAATGTGGAAAGAAGGAGAACTTGGAGGAGGAGGCTAAGAGTGGAGCTTTTCATCAAATTTCATCCATTATTGGGCTTGAGAAGGTTGGTGAACAAAACTTCTCACTTGTATGATCTGTTGCTTGTTATGTATGTTTGTACTTGCTTGATGAGTGAGATTGCAAATGTTTTCTATGTGTTTTCTATTATTTGGGGTTTGTGTTGGGTGTTGAGAAAGCTCCTTCCAGTTGGAAGGCAATGCTCATCTTGTATAGGGAAGGGAAGGTGTGAACCTCCTCGGGTGTCATCTTGTTTCTTGATATATGAAATGCCTTGAGGGCATGTTGTTACTTTTGAGCCTAGAGGGCTTTAAGGCTTTGAGAGCCTATTTGGGATATCCATGGAAGTTTAATTATTTGGAAGGCTTGAGGCCTTGAGAAAGAGTAATTTGTTGGCTTGAGGCCTTGTGATAAAATGTGATAAAATGTGTAACAAATGACACCTTAAATGAGAGAGTCTACTTCCCTACCCTCTTTGAACTCACCTCAGCTGAGTCTTTGTGTTGTAAGTAAAACCATAGGTGTTGTGTGTTGTTTGCTTCTATTGTTGTGATGTGGTTGTTGGTTTATTTTACCCTGGGTGTGTGGAAGATCTCCCTAGCTCGGGGGTGACCCTCTTGCAGGTCTATGGTAGGGAGGAGAGCAGCTTGTGTGGTGTTTCTTCCCTTATGTGATATGCAAGTTTTCTGGGAGCTTATTGTGAATCTTGGAAAAGATTATTGGATCTTAGAAAATATTTTATTTTCCTTAAGTCTTAAGGAGAGCCTGATCTTTTAATAGCTCCTTCCTTGTTGATTTTCCAAAAGGAGAAAATTATCTCCCTATTGTTGTATAAAATATTATTTTTGGACTTGTGAGGAAATCCTCTCTGTTCTTGGGCTGATAGTTGTAATTTTCTTGTTCATTAAGTTTTAGCATTTAGAAATAAGAAAAGGAAAAGAAATTTTTTGTTTAAAAGGATATTAAAATTATCTAGTTCCTTCTTCTACTACTTGCAACGTTGTGAGTTAGTTGATATTTTAATTAATTTTGTAAAAGTATTAAAAAATATCCCCACCATGAAATAAATGAAATTTGGGTTGCAGTATTGCTTTTGAAATTACTGCCACCTTGAGGGTCTCTTCCTAGGACGGGGACCTTTTCACTTTTACTATGCACTTTTACTATTCACCATTCAGTATTCACTATCACTATTCACTTTTACTATTCACTTTTCACTATTTACTATTCACTATTCACTATTCACTTTTACTATTCACTATTTACTTTTATTATTCACTTTTCACTATTTATTTAAAAGCAAACTATATGTAGTTTAAAACTTTTGATTTGAAATAGAAATCTTAAATCAAGCAAAGTGGGATTTATTTATGCATATTGTATAATACAAATTGAATAGATGCTTAAACTCAGAGTTGCAATTCGGAAATACAATGTTTATATTTGCAAAAAAAATAAAATTTACTCATTTCTCTATTTTTAATGAATTATTCTATACTTTCTTTATAGTTAAGGAACTTATTAATGAAATTGAGAGTTAAAGTGAACTGAGATAATGGCAGTATATATATATTTAAATTAAATTTATAAGGAGAAATATAATTATAATATAAAAAGAGCATAGGGAAATATATTTTAATTTTAAGTAAGAGTTTCTCGGAAGTTTCAACAATTATCACAAATTACTTAACAGGAAAATGAAGAGGAAAATATGATCCTTTCATTTACAAAGGACACTGAAAATAAACACAAACAAGCCCTCACAGGCATTCCATGAGTGGCCATTTTAAACTCAACTATAGATTTAGAGAATAAATGTCTAATTGAAAAAAAAGAGAGAGAAAGAAAAAGAATAGCTAACCTTAGAAAACAAAGAGGAGAAAATGCGCAGCATTTCTGAACAGGGCTAAGAGAACTAAGTTTAACCTACCATTAGTCCTGTTTAGGAACAGGTTAATTATTAAAATTAATTCAAACATTGAACTAAGACCTAGAGCAGAACCCTAGGGGGACTGAGTCGAGTGAAGTTAACTGACCCTGTGTAAGTGATTTGGTTTACCAAGAAATTAGGAATAATGTAAAGGATGTAGTGCTATTACTGTTCGATAAAGAACGTAAAGAAAAAATATATATATAGGATAACATAAGAAGATCTTGCACAACGGCAAGGAGAATGAAATAGAAATACAATCAAAATTAAATTCCAAGAAAAGGAAGAGAGGGCAAATGAACAGATGATCGTGCTTTGTTGAAAAATGATCTATCACCTAAAACAACTTTGTTCAAATATAATTCATGAGATTAACCTAAGTCAGGGAACCACATGTTTCCTTGTCTAGGGTGTGCGCACATGTATTTGGTACACCGCTGTCAACTATATTGCTTTCGCCCTAAGTGTGCACAACCGAGCACGCTTATGCGTGCGAGGGGGTTTTCAAAGTAGTAAGGAAATTTTTTTGATAGTTTGTATCATGACCACATGGCGCATGTGGACATGACACGTGTGTAATGCGTGTTATAACTGCATGGAAAAAGCGGGCATGACACAAGAATCCCCCCTAATTGCCAATGGCATGATATGCTATCAAACACATTTATAAAAAGGTGATTAGTAATTTTTCCTCACACAACAAAATATCAAAATATATTTAGTACTTAATCAATGTTAGTAGTAAATGTTAAATGATGATAAATAATACCTTCATAAAATTATGAAAATCATGTGTTTTAAATTCTGTGATATGTCCATCAATTGTAAAAGCTTTAGCCAATGACGACCCATAGCAAGTAGGTGTCCTTATTGAATGAATGAAATTTTGTAGTTGGTCTAGCTCTTTTTTTTTCAAAATCCATGGAGCTTCTACATATGTTTCATTTTCCCTATTTGTCCACAAATGTTTTCTATCAATTTTGGTACACGAAAGAGCAATATCTCTCCTCGATGATAAGGTGTCCTCTTTGCCTGGTATGTCAAAATATAGATTCTGGGACATTTTTGAAGATATGCATAGAATCTAATAGGTGAGATATTAATAGATCCTTCTAGTAAGGGAGCTCATAAAATATGGATTTCCTTTTCATTCCTTCTGGCATATTAACTACAACTTGTTTTGGTTCTTCAATTGAATCACCCCGATCAAAAAAATCCTCCCAAGATTTCAATTCAGCATCTTCATACTTCTTAAGCCAATCACCTAGACCTATAATCATGGGAGGGCCTCTATTTTCAACTTTTCCATTAAATTGATTCTTCAGCCGATTTCTAAACTTATGATCTAGTGGTAGAAAAACCCTGTTGTTTGCGTAAATAAATTTATGTAGATCTTTAGAATATCACCCTTGAAATTTTTCTACATACCTTGGACATGCAGATATCCCCTTTGTTTGAAGCCCTACTATTCTATAAGTAATGTTAATAATATCAAAAAAATAGTATAAAACTAAGTATGAAAGTTGGGATGGAAATAAATTATGAGTGTAAATACGTAAATATTTTATCTTACCAGAACAAACACCAGGTCCTGGGAAATCATGAATATTCCAACATAGCACACCATACAACATGAAGGACCTATTTGATGGGGGACGTGACATGTTATACATTCTTATGCCTTTCCATAGTAGTTGTATCTCATCAATAAAAGGCGCAAGATAAACATCCATGTTTTTAACTTGATGTTTTCCTGGAACAATGAGAATCAACATAAGGTTCTCCTTTCTAACACTCATCCATGGGGGAATATTGTATATTATCAATCCGACTTGCCAAACACTATAATTTGAGCTTAGGAAAGAGAATGGGTACACTCCATCAATTACAAGATCAAACCTGATACTACAAGGTTCATCTTTGAATTTTCTTGGCCATTTTTCCTTTATGTGTTTCATTGCTTTTGAGTCAGTGAGAATTTGCTTGAATCCATCCTTACTCCTATTTTTTTCGTGCCAATCCATCAATTGTGCAAGTAACTTGCAACAAAACATTCATTGAAGTCTAGTTATAATTGGCATGTGACATAAAACTTTCTTTGGAACTGTAGGACCTTGTACATCTGTACAATATCTCTACTCTTTGCATACATGGTATTCTACCTTGTTTTCATATTCATCTCTATATAAAATGCAATCATTTTTACATGAATGAATTTTCTTATATTCAATCCCCAACTCAACCAACAATAGACGTGCCTCTCTGCAAGTTGATGGCAACACATTCTCTTTAGGGAATATTTTAGTTTTAGTGCCTTGTAAGATTGTCAGAGATTAAATCAATTGAATGTTTGACTTATGATGAACATGTTTCATATGTCAATCTATCCTAGGACTATTTATATACAATATATGGTTTTAAATTCCCCTTAAAGAAATAAAAATGAAGTTGATGAATGTTTACAAATTATGTACACCAATTGACAATGCAAAGTAAGAAATGGATTTCATCTCACTTTAGTGGGGTAGTGAATCCTTTTTCTGACCTACCAAATAGTGACTTGATTTCTAATAATGTTAATGTGCATACTAGTTTTGAAGTTCTACTTGCACCTGATTTGAACACGGGTGTCTTTGTTGCTTGCTTGATGGAGTCTTTTAGGTTGTTATTCTACACACCTAAAAATGTCTCGACCACCAAACTGACTCCTGACATCCCTAAACATACTAATTTCCTTTCCAACCAATTAATTAAATTTTTATTTAATTAATTACCCCTTTCATTTCCTAAATCCACACCATTTCATCCCCAAAATTGAATTAATTTTGTTGATTCAGTAGTCCAAACCTTAGCCAATTGATTTAATAAATATGCAAAATTTATTAAATCAATTCCCCCATTTTTCCTAAATCCAATTAATTAGTTAAAACCATGTTAACTAATTAATCTAGCCTACTAATTAGCCTATCCCTACCCTAGACAATTAAATAGCTATTATTTAATTGCCTACTCTAGCCTACCTCATCCTGGCCTTAGGATTAATTAATTAAATCACTGATTAATTAATCTTATCCTCCCTCTAATCCATCTACTAATTTATTCTAGCCACATTAATTAGGTTAATCACCTTAATTAAGTGAGTCAAACCCTCATTAGCACTTCTCTCCACATCCCCCAAATTTAAAATTTAAATAAATCACACATCACATTTACTCCTCTTACACATCCCTTACACATGTCATAACTCATAAATATCCACTCTTCCCCAAATGAATTTTTAATTCATTTTACCCTTCCCCATGTGAATTTTTAATTCACAAATAATTCATCTCACCCAACCTTATTTATTCACCCATTTCCCAAAAATGAATAAAAGATTTACTTTTATTCCTAGCCCTCCATCTTCCAAGATTAAATATAGGCCCTCCACATTACTTTCATCCTCCACCATTGATCTCTCTAATCAATCTCCACCCTTGGATCAAAATCCCTTCCAAAAGTCTATAAATACAACCTCTCACAAGTCATTTTCATCATCCAAGTTTATGCAAAGTTACCATGCCAAAATCATCCTTGAGTTAGATAGTGAGTTGCAAAATTGAAGAGTATTTCACATTTGAATCCATAGTCTAGGGATCATCTTGGTCCTGGGAGCTTCTTTTGGGTGCAAAGGCTTCTTCTTCCCTTGATGGGATTAGGTTTTGCATGTGAGGTATAATCTTGTGTTTTATTGCATCTGATTTAGTGTTTTACCTTCATTGCTTTATCTAATCTACATTGGCACGCTCGGTGGGGCCCACAAGGTCCGAATCTAATCTTTGTTTGTGAGTTTTTGTGTTAGTATGTGATTTTTGCAAGTTCGACGCTATCCAACCGTTGCAGCAGCGCTATCTCAACCATCTTTCAGTGCTATTTATGTATTAGTGCTATCTCTGCGTGAATTTTTTTTATACTAACCCTACTCATGTGTTGTTTATTTACTTTTCCTGTTGTTTTCTATGGTATTTGCTCTCTGTTTTGCAGGAAAACCAGGAATTACAGGGGGAGGTTATGGCAAATTCTTGAAAGAAACAAAAAAACCAGCATTTGTTCCCATTTTGATGCCATCCTTCAGATTAGGGCCATCTGTACTTCTCCATGACTCTAAAACATCTCACAGTGGCACCTTCATAGCCATAAATCATCGCTATCCTCTGTATTAATGCCTTAAGTAGGGCATATTAGTGCTAAACTTTGTATCTACGCCATTCTGTATATTATCGCTATAGTAGTGTTTAATTAGCGCCATAGATTATTTTAGTGCCTTCTCTCATAAGTCAGGTTGTTCTGCCCGCAGTGGCACCTGTACATGTTTATTTTAGTGCTATTTCGGTAATTTGCTTTTTTGTCTGTTGTAGGTACTACAGATACTAACAAGTCTTTTTATAGGATGGTTTGTTGTTAGTTAGATAACACTTTGATTTTGGAAACTAAAATGAACCCTTTTGCATGTTAGGTCTTAGCCAACATTTCAATTTTGTGTTTTAAAAATCAATCCAAACAACTCCTTGTGTGAAGTGTGTGTGATCATAACATTTATTTTGGTGCTCTAAAATATACTCCCTTGTGTGCCAACAAATAAACAATCAAACACTTCAATTTGGGCTATAAAAAGAACCACAAATTGCATACATCATTGGTTCAAAAAAACAACTTGCATTTCTCACGCATATAATCAAGAAAAACATCCTTTAAAATGTGTGTGAAGTGTTTTGTGCTCTTTTTGCTTGTGGTGTGAAAGCGTATGCTCTACCCTTGCACCATTTTGGTGACCTTGGGAATCAAAAGCTTATCACAAAACTTGCATTAATCACACCCCATTTAATCCAAAGATCTAAAATTGAACCATGTTTAATGTGATATAATCATAGGGAACACGTATGCTCTCCCCTCACATCTTTGTATGAACTTAGGGATCAAAAGTGTTTTCATGACTGTATTACTTTTGTAATCCTTAGAGGGCCTGCCACCCCGCTTCGAAAGGTGGGAACGACCCAAGCGGCATCAAGCTAAAGCCAAGCTCTTCCAAGCCGCTATATAAAATAAGGCATTTGGGATGAATGTCTCAAGTGACAGGTGTTGTTTTGTTATACCGACAGCCAACCTCCCCATAAACCCTCCAAAGTGCAACCCTTAGAGGCTGGGAGACTCCATAACGGAGAGTAGCGCTGCCGCACATATAACCACCTAAACGGATGCCCTTACTAAGAGCCATTGTTTTAGCAAGCCAAAATCCTTCTATTTGTTGACGCAGAGGGCAAAACCCTTGAAGCGGCCCCGATTCATGCGGTTCTTAGCCGAGATAGCAGGGACAATCTAAAAGTTTGGTGAGGGACAAGCCTTATAAGAAACCTAGATCTTGGTATGCGTGAGAAGTGTGTGCAATTGTAAAGAGGAGCCAGTGCTACCAAGATCCTGGAGCTACACGCTTTGAATAGGCGCAGCTAGGGGATTCAACAAATATTGTCACATTCTCACCTTAGATTGTGAAAAAGTGCTTGTTCTAAACAAAGTCATATGTCATTTCACAAACAAAAATCATTGCTTGTTTTGCATTCAAATGTGTGTTAAAGTGCTTTGATTTTTCACCAACAAATTGCCAAGAGACAAAGCAAATCAGTTAGTCACGTTCCAAACAAACAGATCCAAAAATTTGCCTTCAAAAATCTGTTTACCCTGTTTCAGTGCCATATCTGTCTAATTGTAGCACCATTTCATCCGTGGATTGGCACTATTTTTAGATTGACTTGCCTGAAACAGAGCAAATCAATTAGTCATGTTCCAAACAAACAGATCCAAAAATTTGCCTTCAGAAATCTATTTACCCTGTTTCAGCGCCACATCTGTCTTATTGTAGTGCCATTTCATCCTTGGATTGGCGCTATTTTTAGATTGACTTGCCTAAAACAAAGACCCATTTAGTTGTGATCTACACCTTCTGCTCTGCTATAATCCATATCCATCTCACAGAAATCTGCCAACAGTCCAGCCATTTTCTTTTAAATTTTCCAAATTGCACCTTCTTTTTGACCTTAGAGAATCAATCACCACCATTGTTGTACCCCTTTGATACATCATTATCAGCCCAAATACATATCTATCCATCCCCTTTCAATCTTTTTGCACATCTCCTTGGACCAAGACAAATCATTTCAAAAAATCCACACCCAAATCAAAACACCATCAACAACCAAAGCTTGTCATCCTTTTGAGCCAAAGTTAGATCTAGATCTTATCATTAACCTCACATTTTCCTTGAAAAGTCATTAGTCTACATTTCAAGAAAAACAAATCACCTCTCTTTGCATAAGGTCATTAGTCTACCCCAAACAAAGAAAATCGTCATCCTTTTTGTGCCAAATCAAAATCTAGATCTTATCCAAAAGCTTAATTCGAAAAACATCAAGAACATCATCCTCATCATCCTAAATCAATCAAAAAATAAAAAAACATCACAATTCCAAATCCCTTTCTCATCATCCATCTTTGGTCCAAAATTTGTACAAAAATCAATATCACCCATTCATATCACCCTTAGGATAAAACCTTTGGAAAGACATCGATCTTCACCATACCCTTCTACTCCATCTCACTACCATATCCATCTTTGGGTCCAACCAAATCAATCCAATTCTCTAAGGTCTCCATCTCCATTCCACTCTACTCCTAATCAAATCCATACGCGTATGCCCATCATGAGATCACAACACAAAAAGAATCTAGAAATGGCAAAACAATGGTCCTTTGGCCTACCTAACACCAACAATAGCAACATACCCACCTATCCAACATATAATCCATCTACATATTCCTTCATCCCCCCATTTGGCGCCAACGACCCTTTTCACTTCTTACCACAAACACAAACACTACCACCACCACCACAAAATGTCCCCACCATATCCCAAGATGACCAAGATGTCTTGAGCTTCACGTAAGATGCCGATAATATGGACCTACTTGATAAAATCCTAAGATCAGATCCAAATAGATATCTTGACCATCTTCTCAAGCTTGGTGCTCAACTTCCCCCCATCACAACATCCTCACAACCATCCACTTCTACAATTGTCCCTACCACATCAAATACCCAAGCATCTACATCACATACCCAACCCACCATCTCTTAAACGTCAACAACTAACGTATCTATCACCTCCACAACCTCAACCACTACCACATCTACAATTCCCACATGCACTGCTATACCTAACATCTCCCAACCCATCATCACTTACACTACAACAACAACCATCAACCCTTCCATTTCACACATCACCATGGGTATACAAGGCAACATCACGCAAGCAAGTACCTCTACAAGTGTGCCCCCACCCAACCCCCACACCATTGCATACCTACAACAACTATTCTCACAATAATCTCATAACACAACCAACCAACCCAACATCCACATACCCAACGTCAATCCATCTTATGTCACATACCCCCATAATCCCATAAATCAACATAATCCCAATCCCCAAATACCACCACATGTTCTCTAACAACTCTACGCACACCAACAATAGCAACCACCAATCAATCCAAACCCCAACCTGCAACACCAACATCTCAACCAAACCAATCCCCAACATCAAATCCCGCCCCACCTCCAATATCTCACCAACCAACAACCCTATGTGTTACCACCACAACAACCACAGGATTTCAACACTATCCTACAAGGCTTAATCCAAAAGGTGGATGATCTACAAACTGGGGACAAATGCAAATACTATTCTTTTGAGGATATTTGCCTCTACCCATTTGACTGCACCTTATACATGCCCCCTTTCCCTAAAAACTTTGAAACACCAAAATTTGACAAATACAAGGGAAAGGGCGATCCTAGGGACCACCTTCGGGAGTTCTACATTGCTTGCCTCGAAGTCCCTAACAATGACACATATCTTATGAGACTCTTCCCATGAAGCCTTGGTAGCCAAGCCACTAAATGGTTTGCCCATCTTCCACCTGGAATTCGAACATTTCCTGACCTTGCGGAGAAGTTTGTCAACCACTTCTCCTCACAACTTTGAGCATGAGGTGTCTATGATCGACCTCTGTAACACCAAACAAAAGAACAGAGAAGCTTTTGCTTCTTTCTTACAAAGGTGGAGGGGCCTAGCAAGCAAGCTCCCATGGCCTATTCCTGAAAAACAACTTGTCACCATGTTCATGGCCAATCTCAATCAGGAACTAGGATTTCACTTACAAATTCTTTGCGCATCTACCTTTGAAGAGGTTATTGACAAAGACACTACTGTCGAACGAGCCCTCATTGCCAAGGGTTCCATCAAACTTTATGACCCCAAATCCCACAACAACAACAACAACAAGTCCAATCACAACACCCCCAATACCAACAACAATACCAACATGCAATCTAATGATAAATCACGTTATTGGGGGAAGAACAAGAATAATCTGAACGACGGCGTCACCGATGTGAAGGCCGTCCAACACATCCAAAACCACACACCTGCACACATGTATGCAGCAAACGCCAATAACCCAAGAGGGCCAAATAAACCACGCAAACCTTGCCATAATTTCACACAATTAGCAGAACCTATTGAGGATGTCCTTGATAGATGTCTCAAACAAGGAGCAATCACACTCCCGCCTGTTAGACCACGCCAAGACAATGACCTCAAAGCAGCATGGTATAATGAAAATGACTATTGTGAATACCACCGCATGGCAGGCCATAAAATAGCTGACTGTATGCAATTAAAGCATTGCATCAAAGACCTAATAGACCAAAATCTCGTCAGCCTCGAGAAAAGTGCACACCCATCACCAAACGCTAACTTTGGAGCTTACAAGGATCCTTTGACCAACCATAATAAAGCCTCCTTGTCCAACCAAGCATACAATGTCACTCCACCACCCGCATCCTATGACTCCATTGTCGGCCGCATCGAACCCTCATCCCACTATGTCAACACAATCACCATTTGGGCACAAGCACCTGATTGCGCTGTAACAACCCGTGAAGGCCGTGTCTCAATCTGCACTACCCCTCCCACTGAATTGACACCCCCATCCACATCCGATCCCCCCTCATCCAAATGCCCATCCATCACCCACCACTCAATATAACCTCCTAGACCATCTAGGAAAGACACCCGCGCAAATCTCCATCCTTGAGCTGTTTCGCACATCACCCCGCCACAAGGACATTCTCGACAAAGCCCTTTTGGAAACACAAGTCCCAGCAAACTTGGATGTCAATCAATTTCAAGCCATGGTTGGCCATATTGCTACACCACACCATATCACATTTTCTAAAAAAGATCTCCCTACTTCTGAACACCTACATAATGATGCACTACACATCGAGGTCCGCATTCACAAACACACCATTAAAAGGGTCCTAATAGATGGTGGTTCTGACCTAAATATATGCACTCTAAAATTGCTAAAACACTTGGGGTACTCAGATGTGGTTGTGGATGCTAGCGAGTGTATAACAATCAAAGGATATGATGACACCGAGAGGCTATCCGAGGGCACCATAAAGCTCCCTATTCAAGTGGGACCAAAAATCCTCGAAATAAAATGTCAGGTTCTGGATCTTGACCTCCCCTATAACATTCTTCTCGGCCGCCCATGGATCCATGCCATGCAAGCTATCCCATCCACTTTCCATCAATGTCTCAAATTCCCCCACAACGGCACCGAAGTCACTATTTATGTCGATCCCCATCCCTTCCAATACTGTAGTTTTCTGGAAGGACACAACCAAACCTTCTGTCCATATAATAAAGCCACCACCCAAACCACCCCAACAGCTTCCACCTCATACATGGACCCCGCCAACATCACCACCACTTCATCCCAAACACCTTCACCACCTGAGGTCAAGATCAAGCTCAGCGACCAAGGTTGTGGGGAATACAACCTTCATGGCACCTTTTGCGTGGGCTTATTACCCACTCCTAAGACATTTGGCACTCCGAACACAAAGGTAGCTGACACAGTCATCATCAAATGCAAACCGTCGCCCATTTTGAGAAAAAACACCTTCTGGATTAGGACATACTTGAAGATATTTCATCCTGGCTTTACAAGGATGAGGAAATAGAACAAGACATCCCCACCATCCCAACAAATAGTTACGGCAAAGGTTCTGAGATAGTCAAAAGCATGGGTTACAAAGGAGAAGGCGACATTGGCCTTCATGAACAGGGGATTGTAGAACCACTGCAAGCAACAAGAAACCCCTATACTCAAGGGTTAGGGTATGGTCAATCACAATGCATCCTTAATACCGGTGAATGTATCCTAGCCAAGTTTGCTCCAATTTCTCTAGACGTCGACAATGTCAATGAAATGGACCTACAAGACTCCTTTAGTGACTTTGCCGATTTCTTCGCCTCCTCCATTTGCACCATCTACTCCGTCACCACTCTCGCTTCACCATCCAATGACCTACCATTAGTATACCCAGACCTCATCGACTGGGACCAACGAGGACCTCCTATTTTTGATATCGTACCAAATGACAAAGCCATTGCTGAAATGATGGGAGTAAGAGACCACTTCCCCTTAGGAGATCACCGAGCTGGATACATCATGGAACTCAATTCGGCTGCCTATTTCGGGGAGACAACCTCTCCTTCCAGTCACAAAAACATAAAAAGAAACAATAGATCTGATGGTGAAAACCATTCCATGGCAGTATCAGATCCTAAAAAAGTAAAAATAAATGACGTATCTCCTGGTGAAAACCTCCATGAGGCGCCAGGGGATGGAAGCATGGGCCTCCCTGAAATAGATAAAGTATATCCTGACAGATCACCCATCTTGGTTGAACCAGCTTAGGAAATGAATCTAGGGATAGAGGAAGAGCCAAAAATCACATACAGAGCAGAATCTTTTAGCCTGTTTGAACAAGAAGACTTCTTGGCATTCTTCACATGCAGAAATTGCAACTTTACGTGGACCTACGCAGACATGCCAGGGCTAGATCCCGCCTTGGTTGTCCATCATCTTGCAGTGTGTCCTGATGCCAAACCAGTCAAACAGAAGCTCCGAAAGATGAATCCTCAGGTGGCCCTTCTTGTCAAAGCAGAGCTCAAAAAGTTACTAGATGTGGGGTTCATACATCCAATTGATTATCCTGAATGGGTTTCGAATCTAGTACCCATTGCTAAACTAGATGGCAGAATCTGTTGTTGCACTAACTTCAGAGACCTCAACAAGGCCTGCCCAAAAGATGACTTCCCACTTCCCAACATTGACATGATCGTGGATCTTAACGCAGGGCATGAGATGCTATCTCTCATGGATGGCTTTTCAGGATACAATCAAATCAAAATTGCTGAAGAAGATCAGCACAAGACATCCTTTATATGCCCATGGGGGACATACTGTTGGGTAGTAATGCCATTTGGCCTAAAGAATGCAGGAGCTACTTATCAAAGAGCAATGACTGTCATCTTCCATGACCTCTTTCACCACATCATGGAGGACTATGTTGATGACTTACTCAGCAAATCAAAGACCAGAGAAGAACACTTAGACATGCTAGCCAAGATCTTTGATAGGCTAGAGCAATATAATGTTTGTCTAAATCCAAAAAAGTGTGTCTTTGGTGTCACTTCAGGTAAATTGCTAGGATACATAGTCTCCAGACGAGGAATCAAGGTGGATCCGGTGAAAGTCAAAGCTATTACTAAAATGCCACCTCCTAAAACCTTGCAACAACTGAGAAGCCTGCAGGGTAAACTACAGTCTATTTGCCGATTCATTGCTCAACTTGCTAACAAATGCCAACCATTCCAGCATCTCCTCAAGAAAGATACGGCTTTCGCCTAGACTGCTCAGTGTCAGGATGCCTTCGACCAACTAAAAGCATATTTGGCTAATCCCCCTGTTCTATCTCCACCAAGACAAGGAGAGCCCCTCCTCTTGTATATCTCTGCGACAGACACAACAATTGGGGCTTTGTTAGCACAACATGATAAGCAGGGGAAGGAAAGAGCCATCTACTACATCAGCCGCACCTTGATTTCCTATGAGCTTAACTACACACAAATTGAATGAGCATGTCTTGTCCTGGTCTTCACATCACAAAAGATAAGACATTATATGCTCAATCACAAGACTAAGCTCATTGCTAAGATCGACCCACTCAAATATTTGCTAAACAGAGCAGCTCTCACTGGAAGAATGGCAAAATGGGTCATGATTCTCACTGAATTTGACATAGAATACATAGAGAGAAAGGCAATCAAAGGACAAGTCATAGCAGATCAGCTGGTTGAGGCACCTATTTAGGCAGAACATCCTACAATAGCAGAATTTCCAGACGAGGCCATCTTGACAATCACACCAGCCGTAGATACATGGAAGATGTATTTTGATGGATCCTACACTCACATAGGCTCAGGGGCAAGCATCCTGTTTGTTACCCCTCAAGGTGACACGATCCCTAAATCATTCAAAATCACATTTCCATGCACCAATAATGTAGCAGAATATGAGGCCCTCATCACAGGTCTCCGAATGGCCATCTAATGGAAAATAGAAAAACTAACTGTGTATGTCGACTCTCAACTAGTCATCAAGCAAGTCAATAATGAATAAAAAACTAAGGATGATAAGCTCCTTCCCTATAAGAAGATGGTCGATGACTTTAAAGATTATTTCTGTGACATCCACTTTGAGCAGATCCCAAGGTTAAACAACAAAGCGGCAGATGCCATGGCAACCATCAGATCTCTAGTTGACATGAAGCAAGGTAGCAAGAAATGTGAATTTCTGATTGAAGAGATCCCCCTGTACCTGAGATACATGTGCCTGTGCCTGGCTCAACTACCCCTATATCTGATGTGCATGTGTCTGCACCTGAGCCAGCTGGGCCTGCATCCCTGCCAAAATTAGGGCAAGTCCCCCACCCGCAGCTTGTACACTACTCAACGCAGTCTCTGCCTACTGTGCTCTCACGAGCGCTGCATCCCGCTCTATCTTCAAATCCTCCATGTCCTCTCGAGCCTGGGCCAACTGAGCCTCTAGCACTACCACCTGCCCATCTACTCCCTGTAGCTATCCCAACTCAGCCTCTCGACATCCTAACGCCTCCTCTAAGCTGGCCACCTGAGCACGTAATGTCTCCACCTCCTCTGTCTCCTCCCGTGGATGTCACCGAAGTGTCAACCTCTCAACCTCTGATGCCACCCCTACCCCTGAACTCCCTGCCCCAGTATCATGTCTACCGACTCGCAGCTGCTCCACTCGTGATGGAGATAGATCACCCTGCTCTACCCTCAGCTGTCCATTGCACCGTCGTGGTGCTCTACCCTGCCATCCGCCCCTAACCTGGGCCTGCTGTGTTGGAACCTGCTGTGCTGGAGCCTCCTGCCCCACCTGTCCCTGTCCCACTGCCGCTGCTACCACCTCATCTACACGTTGACCATCTCTCGCAATCACCCTCTCCTCCCCATCATCCATCACCTCCACAATGTAATCTGTAATAACCTCATCTCCATCCCCATCAGGATCATCTCCACTCCCATCTGAGTCATCCCCTGATACCTCCATCGTCAGATCTATCAATCGGGTGGGCCGATGCATCTGTCACCATACCTCATATGCAGGTGTAGTACCTACATCCCTCACTGTGCTCCTCCAATCCCACTAAACTAGCCGAAGTGCTACAAAATCATTCAGCGCAACCTGTGCCTGTAATGGTGTAGGCCAGTGGGCTGTATCCCGTAGCGTCCGCGCATATATCGCCATCTGCTGAGGTGTATCCTATACCAGTCCAAACTGACGCATAACCTGCAAGGGTAGGTACATCTCTATGGTACGGTCTGCATGACCCATAAGATATCCTTACTGAAATGTGTACGGGAGATGAGTCACATCATCGGGTCACTCCTCACAACCAATATATGAACACCATACCATGCTAATCACGTCATCCAATATCCGCCGCCAGTGGCGGACCTGTCCAGTGTATATATACTCTGCATCTTGATACAAGAACATAAACGCCTCAAACAGCCGCCGATAATAACCACATGTCAGCCGAGTCATAGGGATATGCTCCCAAATCCATACATGTAACAGCGTAACCCCAGCAGATAAAGCCCTGTCATGAAGATAAGCGACTGTGTGCATCTCGTGAAGTAGCTGTGCTAGCATCACCAGCCCCCATGCATAGACAATATCATGGCTCACCATCCCCTCTATCATCCTGCCCCAGCCCACAGGAAAACCTCTGCCTCAACTATCTAGCATCACCACACCTCCAATCAGTGCACACAAAAATAAGGCAAAGGGATCTGCACCTACCGCCAGCGTCCTATTATAATCCAACTCCCTCCCATCTGCCAAAAAAACTAGGTGCTCTGCTCCGAACACTCTAATCAATGCAGTCTGCCCCCTCCTCGTGTCATACCTCACACGTCGACCTAGAATCGGTAGCTTGAGGATGCAATAAACATCCTCAAGCGTGATGGTCATCTCTCCTGTCGGTAGCAGAAAGTGCAAGTCTCGGTGTGGTATTGCTCCATCATGGCCATCATTAGAGCTCTATGAGCTCGCAGCACAGGCTTCGATGCCACCGTCTAAAGCCCCAGCCTCTCCAATCGAGGACGCCATACCTCATCAAACAGTGGCATCATGGATCACACTCATCACTCCCGTGACTGCAATATAAACCGCTGTGTATCTTGCATCCACCACTTCTTCGTTAGATACTAACTTATTTCCCCCACACACACTTTTTCTTCTAAATATCTCAAAGGCCCACATCATGTGGCCCCACACGGACAGTCCCTAGTGCCATTTTTAAAATGGTGCCACTTTTCCCTACCCATTGTGCCAATTTAGATAATGGCGCCACTGCGCGACCTATATCACGCCAATCCAGACGATGGTGACGTATTACATTTTCGTGCCAATGTCCACTTTCGCGCTAAAACATACAATAGCGCTATTCCCCATTATGGTGCTATTCCAGATGATAGCACCGTTATAACCCTAATATGGCACCAAAATGCCATATTTCTTTCTCCCTGGGTTTTGGCGCTAATCCAGCTGATGGCGCCAATATTTCCCCCAAATGGCAACAAAACCGCCCTACCCTACCCTAGCGAATAGCGCTAATTTGTAGGATTGCGCTCATTTGCCTTATCTTTGGCGCCACACGCTCCAAACCCATATCCCAAAACCCAAAAAAATGTATGTAAAATAAAAAAATCACAAAGTTTGGGTTAGGCCCTACCTAGGGTCTAGCCTCAGGTGACCGCCTGACCTCTCGAAATTGTTCTGAGATGTGATGAAGTCGCGGGAACTGTGGGTTGTACTCAGCCATCTCTCCTTTGTCTTTTCTTCTACAAAGTCAAAAGTGTGCCAATGTGGCACTCTTTGGGCCCACTTTGCCTAATATAGTGGGCCATGTCATCCTTCCATCTTTCCTTTTTTCCTCCAGGGTGCAGATCTCAGCCTTTTTCCTCCATTTTTCCTCCTACCATCTTCTTTTTCCCCCACCTCTCCAACTGTCACTTCTATCGCATCCTTTTGAGAGCTTACCTGCAAAATTTTCATTTTCTTGCTAACCTCTCGAGGGGGCATCCCCTATCCATCTCATTCCTTCGCTGGGGCATATTTTTCTTCGACCTGACGCCATTTCCCTCCTAGGTCCTGACGCCACATCAAAGAGGGACAAATGTAGACACCTAAAAATGTCTCGACCACCAAACTGACTCCTGACATCCCTAAACATACCAATTTCCTTTTCAACCAATTAATTAAATTTTTATTTAATTAATTACCCTTTTCATTTCCTAAATCCACACCATTTCATCCCCAAAATTGAATTAATTTTGTTGATTCAATAGTCCAAACCTTAGCCAATTGATTTAATAAATATGCAAAATTTATTAAATCAATTCCCCCATTTTTCTTAAATCCAATTAATTAGTTAAAACCATGTTAACTAATTAATCCAGCCTACTAATTAGCCTATCCCTACCCTAGACAATTAAATAGCTATTATTTAATTGCCTACTCTAGCCTACCTCATCCTAGCCTTAGGATTAATTAATTAAATCACTGATTAATTAATCTTATCCTCCCTCTAATCCCTCTACTAATTTATTCCAGCCACATTAATTAGGTTAATCACCTTAATTAAGTGAGTCAAACCCTCATTAGCACTTCTCTCCACATTCCCCAAATTTAAAATTCAAATAAATCACACATCACATTAACTCCTCTTACACATCCCTTACACATGTCATAACTCATAAATATCCACTCTTCCCCAAATGAATTTTTAATTTATTTTACCCTTCCCCATGTGAATTTTTAATTCACAAATAATCCATCTCACCCAACCTCATTTATTCACCCATTTCCCAAAAATGAATAAAAAATTTACTTTTATTCCTAGCCCTCCATCTTCCAAGATCAAATCTAGGCCCTCCACATCACTTTCATCCTCCACCATTGATCTCTCTAATCAATCTCCACCCTTGGATCAAAATCCCTTCCAAAAGTCTATAAATACAACCTCTCACAAGTCATTTTCATCATCCAAGTTTATGCAAAGTTACCATGCCAAAATCATCCTTGAGTTAGATAGTGAGTTGCACAATTGAAGAGCATTTCACATTTGAATCCATAGTCTAGGGATCATCTTGGTCTTGGGAGCTTCTTTTGGGTGCAAAGGCTCCTTCTTCCCTTGATGGAATTAGGTTTTGCATGTGAGGTATAATCTTGTGTTTTATTGCATTTGATTTAGTGTTTTACCTTCATTGCTTTATCTAATCTACAGTTATCATCAACATTACATTGGTGGTAATTACCCCTACTATCATCGTTATTGTCAACCATATGATCATTATTGTCATCATTATTTCCATCCCTAAAGAAACCTGTAATCATTTCATTCGATCCTTCTTCATGCACTACATTTTCACTATCATGATCATCATCATTAAGGCTAGTTGGCATATCATCAGTGTATGCGGATCTCATTAGCAGTTTAAATTTCTCAGCTGCTAGTATTCTCTTCAATGTTGTTCTTTTCTGCCTGGTATGGTTTAAAGGATGGTTTGGATCATCCTGTCCAAACCTTAATAACCCAGTTGGATCTTAGGTATTAGTATGTGTTTCATCATTATCTTCTACCTATCAACAAACACAAGCATTATTTAATGTTTGGCAACAATTGCACTAAATTCAAAATGTATCAATTTCAAAGAAATATAATCAAATATGGCTTAAAAAATAAAAATATAAATTGTATGAACATATATACATCAATTGAATAATGGAACATTATTTTATAGACTACCTTTTTTATACAATAATTTAAAGAAAACACAATTTTAGCAACATAGTTTATAAAATATTAGTCCACACTCATTTATTATTCTTTGGTTTTCTGCCCTTAAGAACATCCTTAGGGAGACCTTGTTCTTCCCTTTTCTTTCGCACAGGAGTACGTTTTAAGAAGGGGTAATCAATCAATAATTCATCCCCAATGGTAAGGTCCATAATAGCCTCAACCATTATCAATCTATCAACCTCTCTTTCCATATCTCCATCTTTATCATTTATAACCTCAACAAATTGAGAATTTGGCCTTACATTAGGGTCCCTTCCCTTACTACTCTTTATAAATACTGCAATATTTTTGTGTGTATGCACATCCATCTATATACATAAGATGACCTCTATTAATTTCTTTTCCACATTCCAAGTGGAGATGATGTGTATACATATTCAAATTTAGACCATATGCTGACATGCTAGGCTTATATTCTGTTAGCCTTCTCCATTCACCAATATAATATGATGGACCATAATATGGCATTAATCTCCTAGTGGTTTGTTATGAATTATTTCTATGTTTAGATCCCACATGTACATTTTAGATGACAAATAGGCCTAGATTTGCTCCATGAATATTGGAGGGTCGTATCATGTAGTTGTATCCCCAAAATTGAAACACCTCATACACTCTAGGTAGTTGTTGATCACTAGGCCAAGCGCAATATAGTCGATGATCAAATGTCTCTTTGTAAATTGATCTCAAACTCAGGGGCAAGTCATCATCTCCATCACATTCATTCTCATAGGGTATGTAGTCCACCTTCCCCTTGTCTTTAAGCAAATTAGGCATCTTTAAACCGGTTCTTGTTCTATTACTTGTTTTCATCAATTCCTCATCTTCAGAGCTGGTATATTGGCACATATTTTTGTTAGATGTATCATCTGATGAATGATGATTGCCCTCTAGGCTAGAAGTTGATGATCCATGAAACTTTAAACCAAGAACTTTATCTTACAAGTATCTAATAAGAGAAAAATTAGTTATTTAAATAATATAAAACAATGTTTAAACGAAGTATACATGTTATTTATATCAAATTGGAAAATTCCTTATCACAATTCCTATTGGATTTGAATCAATTGTAGGAGGCATACTATCGACTAGAAGCTCATCGTATATGTAATTTCTTTGTACAATCATTCATTTTAATTGTTTCTTTCCACGACATACAGAACATCCACAAACAACAATTTTCTCAAAGTATTCATCCCATGCACTATAGTCCTGACGAACCTCTTGTTTAGTGCAATCATTTGTTGTGTCTACAGGATCCATTGTCATATCCTCTTCCACCCACTGTCATCTACAAGATTTAATAGTTTTAGGTCCACATCCATGTACATATCTTTTTCTTTTACTAGTTGAATGCTAAGGGTTTGCATTTACTCCAATCTCCATCTAAAATAATCAACAACATGCATTAATTTATGTCAAGATTGGATAATACATTATAAATTTCAATAATACTGTGAAAAAATATGTATGTATCACAAAATGCTATCAGATCATTTTTACCTAAGTTAAGTCAAAATTTGAGTACCTGATGTCCTGCTTCATCTATTGTCTCCTTATTTGATATGACACGATTTGTTGCCATGGCCTTGTCTAGCCCCTACAATACACAACATAATAAATAATGTCTAGTACACCAATTATATCATTGCAATGAATATGCTATCCAACACAAAACCTCACTTTAGTCATATATGTGACATAGTCATATCATGTTTTGGCCATCCTAATTTTCAAACTTTTCCCTTGATCATAGAATCACATTTAATCACCATTCCTGTGCATTTTCAACCAATAAGTTTGACTTCAGAGACCTCATGGACAAAAAAATGACTTTATCTCCTCTGTGTTGTACCATTTGCGAATTCATAAACACCTTCCTCCTTTGGTTGAGGTTGCTTTCTCTTCTTACCTCTATTGTATCTACAGATTCCATTGTCGTATCTATTTCCACCCACTTTCCTCTCTACAATTTAGTAGTTCTACGTCGTCCACGTCCTCTCTCCATGGCCTCCTCTGGATCCTGTAATACACAACAATGACAATAGTCACATAACAGCTGTGCACCAAGAGGTTAAAAGGAACCAATCAAGATAACCACACATGAATAGCAAATGTGTCCTGACAGATTATATAAATTTCCTATATGTTTGCATTTATCCTCTAACCTTTCTACATCAGCCCTCAATTGTGTAGACATCCTAGTTGTTATATGCAAATGATTTGTATCCTTGCATTCCTATTGGCAAATACAATGAACTGATTTGAATCCTTGTATAACCAATTTGTAGGTACAGTGAATTGAATTGATTTTTTGTATTCACAATTAAAAAATCACAGCAAGATGGTTTGAATCCTTGAGTTTTAAGTAAAATGAAATGGGTGAGACTAGTGCCTTGTTGGGTAAATGGAGTCAAATGAAAATCTGAGATAAGTGGCTTATATTTGGTAGTAATTCTAATTTTTTGGCACACTAATATTGGTTAATAACTTGTATAACCGTGCAAGGAAATAATTGACAAAGTCTTCTTAATAATCCAACTGACACAACCAGGTCACTTGTAATTTATCAAAAGGATCTTTAATCCCTACTTGAAGGAACCAATTGAATTAATCAACCTGTTGATGACTGTTTTGATGCAATCATAACAATAAGTCAAAATTCACATGACATGAACTGTAACTATACTTGAAAGACAAGAAAGAATCATTTGGTGATTCAACTAATCCCAAGTCTACAATGGTTCGGTTGGTCAAGTTCAGTTGGTCAATGTGAAGCTGTAATGTTCAAGGGGCCTTACGTAGTTTAGGTTTGTTCTGTGGTTTACTGGCCTAAGAATATGCAAAGAGGTCATGAGATAGGTCAATGCTCTTCATTCCTTTGCATAAAGGTGCTACTGTGCTGCAAGTTTTAGATGTTTTTCTTTGATTTATGCAGCTTCCTTCTTCATGTACTTATGAAAACTGTCTACTTAGACTCTGTTATGCATGCTTCTTCAGATTTGAGACAATTTCCTTTAGATTTCTGCGTGTTTAGCTAAATATTTCAGATGGGTTGGGAAAAGTTAGAGAGATCTAATCTACACTTCATCTAATCTACAGAAGGATCTAATTGTTTCTGTTATCCACTATGTAAATACCACAGTAATCTGATCAAATCCACAGTAAAAACCTTAAATGTAAGTCCTGAGCATTTTCACAAACATACATTTAAAATTGCAAGCTCTCAAAGAAGATATTTCAAAACACAAAGAAGAGCAGGAGAACACTCAGAAGATAGATGCAGAACTCCAGATTCTATTGTATTAGAAACGAATAGCCATACATGATTTACAATGTAAGAATGACTCTTAGTTTCATTGATCATACTACAGAGAACTTACAAGCTTTACAGATACAGTAAGGCAGCCAGACATTCCACGCGCACCTTACTGCAGACAAACAGGCGACCTCCTTCTTCTACTTCTAAACTATGCTAAGCTAACTTGCTGTATTTTCCTAGAATCTCTGTGTGTAGGCCCTAAAAATCCCTGTTGTAAAGTATTACAGTGTAGAGAGGCACAATATATAGCATCCTGATTGTCCTCACTACAGCAAAAAACCTAACTGAACCCCTGGTTCAAACCTCTAGTTACAACAATAAATGCAGGTGAACCAGTTCTCAAAAATATCTCAGAACAGTGGTCAAATCTGGGCGAAATATTGCCCCTTCTGAGAAGTTCCAGCAGCTGGGCAATAACTTCTGTCTGTCTTTTGCAATAATATCTTCAGTTGTGACCTTCCTCTTCACTTGAATGGCTTTGACTTTTGCATTTCATCTCTATCTTCTTGCTCCTGAGATCAGATCTTCTACCTCCATGAGGTCACTGTATTGACTTTCCAGCTGCTTCCTCAACTGCAAGCCTGCAAGACAAGACCAGCAATAAGTTTCACATTTATCACAAAAAATAGCATGAAAATAGAATAAGCGTTTAAATACAGGTGACAGCGCAAGATCGCGGAAATCAGATCAAAAATCCGCTCAAAACGCGTCAAAAATGCGCCCAAGCTGCTCAAAATTGATGGGTCAACCATCGCTGACCGGGAAAATGCCAGAGGCGCCAAAAAAAAACACTTAAAAACTCCACCGCTTCATTTCCCGCCCATCGGCATGATATTCGCAGTCGGTGCGTCAAAAAAAACAGGTTAGTCGATATACCTCATCATCATGATATTCTGGAAAATATGATGCTTTCCCTCCTGAAGGTTCAGATGAACGTCATCATGATATTTGACTTCTGCATAAGGAGAAAGGAACAACAACATCATCATCATCATGTTGAAGGAGAAAAGGAGGATGCGAATATAATCATGCTGCTGAGGAAAGGAAGATGATGGTGACGTCATCATGATATTCGGGCTTCATTGAAATGCTAATGATGACGTCATCATCATGTTCGGTTAAGATCAGGGGGATAATTGCAATATCGGGTTACCTGAGGAACATGATCAGGATGATGAAGTGAATATGACCCTTTCGCGGCCAAGGTAACCTTCTCGAGAAAATCAGCATGATGAAGATCATCATCATATTTGGGGCGTATGTCGAACTGGGAAAAGGACGTCATCATCATGATAATCGGGAACCGGATCGTGCCTGAAAATATATCCTGCTCGAAGGAAAAATGATGATGATGATGATCAGGAGGATATTTGTTTTGTCGAACACAGAAGAAGAACATCATCATCATATTCGGGAGACGGATCAGGTCTTGGAAAATATCCTGTTCGAAGGAAAAATGATGATGATGACCATCAGGAGGATATTTGTTTCCTCGTTATTCAGATCGGGATGACGTCATCGTGATATCCGGAGCCTTCGCTAAACTTGAAACATGACGTCATCATGATATTTCGCCAACCGGATCATGTTTGAGAAAAAATCCTGCCGAAGGGAAAATGTTATGATCATGATCATGATCAGGATAAAAAATATGATGATGATGATGATCAGGATGTTCTCAAAAGGTTGCATTTTCGGCAGGAGGACTTGGCGAAATATCGGGCGAACAAACAAGATCATGATGATCTTGACAATCAGGACAGGATAAAAATGATGATGATGACGTCATCATCATATTCGCGCTAGGGTGATATTGTAAAATATGATGATGCTGATCATCAGGATATTTACTTCTCATCGATTTATCATGATGACGTCATCATGATAATTTGTCTTCGAAGCACAAGGATAAGTTGGTCATCATGATATTTCGGCTAGGGTGATATTACAAAATATGATGATGCTGTTTAAGAAATGCAATATCGAACCCCTCTTAATAGATAGGCTGATCATCATGATGTTTCGGCAAACGGATATCAGGAGGATATAAAGATGATGATCCTCCTTCGAAATTATCATGATGATGTCTTCATTAGCGAATTTCAGAGAATGTTCTGTGAAAGATCAGGATGATGATCAAGAAGCCGTCATCATCATATTTCGAAGTTCAGCAAATATCATGATGACGTCTTTGTGAAAGGGAGACCAGGAGGATACGAAGTCGTCGTCATCATCATATTTCGAATGCCAGCAAATATCATGATGATGACCTTCCAATAGGTTTTGAACGTGCGCATGTAAATATGCCGAAGGTGATTTTGTTAAGTCAGGGTGATCTTAGACTATCAGCATGATATTTAAAGATCAGGCGATGCAAGGATATCATGATGATGCTGCACCTGATAAAAAGGCCGCTCGACGAGGGGAACCTACCTTGACCCAAAGCCGATGTCATCATGATATTTGAACCTCAGGATATTATCAGGGGGGGTTCAAATATCATGATGATGATGTTTATACAGCAAAATCGAGTTTGTAAAATATGACCTTCCTAACAGATATCATGATGCCGGATAATGCGAAGATCATGATGATCCTGTCAACATGACTTAGAATAAAAAATAAAATGATGATGCTCCTGCGAATATCAGGTTTGACCAAGACTTTGACCGTGCATAACTTCCACATATGGCCGAATTTTCAAGTGAAGTAAAAGGCAAACCTGCATGAAATTTCAAGCTCTTTCTAAGTATGTGGTCACAGAAACAAAAAATATGAACTTTGACAAATAGACCTCATGATGATGACCTACCCTATGCAATATCATGATGATGATGCACCTGACCTTCATTTTTACCAGACCGCCAGGAAGCAGAAAAAAAACATAAGCAGAAGTAAAAAAGCAAGACATCAGCAGGGGTCCTCGTTTTGCTAAGGACCAAAATGGGGCGTGTTGTGAACATCACAACAACTAGCAACCAAAACAAAACAATTAATATTCAGAGTGTTCAAGGAAACTAGGTGAAATGAACTCATAACTTCCAACTATCTTTCCTGCAAATTACTATTCAGCTTGAGACTCAAAGTGTTCAATAAAGATGCATGAATTTTCATTTTCAGTTTAGTTGTGTGCATGTGATTAATTATCCTCATCTTGAAGATCGGTTGAACAAACTAGTGACTGACATTAGCCTACGTAGGTGAGGATATTCCCTCATAGCCGACCGGATAGAGCCTTGCTGCCAGCGAGCGTCTATAGCCCCGGCAAGGTTATCGTTACAATTCTCCTAAGTAGAGCCCCACTGCCAGCGAGCGTCCATAGCCCCGGTAGAGTTACTTAGATGGCTTAATCTGGATTTTCAGTATAATCCGCTTTATTCATTTATTCATTTATTTTTTTGTTTTCTAATTTGGAAAGATTTCACAAGATATAGTAATTGTAACTTCATGATGATGCAAGGAGTGGACACTTGCTGAAATTAAGCTGAGAATTGTAATGGTAGCAAGGGTGACCTCTGATTTTTCACCTAATATCTACACTGGTAGGTTCAACAAACCCAAGGATTTTAGGTGTGTCATCGTGAGAAACCTGCTTCGAATTCTCAATCACATTTATTGAATACAAAACTTCAGAAGATGAACAACTCTCTACATTCATGACAGTGACAGGTTATGCGTAAATTGCAAATGGTTAACCTGAATATCCTAAATTATATACTATTTTGAATGGTTGCTAGTTCTGCTCCTTAATACTCTATAGTAAAATAAAGATCCCTGCTGAGGAGACAACAAAGAAACCAAGCAAACAGGCTGTACAAACAACACAGCAAAAGAAAAAAAACTGTACAAACAGACAGAAACAAAAAGCAAAAAAAACAAGCTATACAAACAACTAACCTAAGAAGAAAACAGCAAAAGAAGACCACAAAAAGAAGAACAACTACCCCATCAGACTATATACCAGCCTCTCTAAGGCAAACTGAAACCCAGGAAAAAGACCCAAGAACACCCCTACTTGCATATTTCTTCAGGTTGTGCAGGAGTAACAGGGTACTGGTGATGGTTCTCATCCTAGCGGATTTATCTTTGAATTCTGAAAAAAATTCTGATATTCTAGATTCATTGTGTTTATCAGAATGGCTCTTAACTAGTAACTGAGGCTGCTCATCAGGTTTATGATTAATCCATAAGCATGTCCTAACTCTTGAATTTCCATAATCAAAATAGCATTTATCATTATTTACTAAGGAAAGGAAAGAGACAACCTGATGTGCCTTTAGCTCTGTGGAACACACTTGTTTATTAGTAGCTGGCTCTTCATCTAGCTCTGCATTTTCATTGCCCAGCTCTATGTCTAGTCCTTCTTCAAGTTGAAAGATGAATGACTCTAGATGTATCATTTCTTCATCTTCATCCAGCTTTGTTCCTTCATTCTGGATGTTCAGTTTATCCTCAAATTTAGCAAACCTCTCAATGTTCTCATTAGTTTCCTGCACATCAGCACTTAAGTAAGTATCTTCATCATCATAATATGACATATAGAAATTAATTATTTCTAAATCACTTGAGAGTAAAAGTGGGATGACATCTTTTGATTGATAGGAATACTCCCCTGTTTTATTTTCAACATGGTATGGGGGTGATGTCTGATTGTGCACAGCAGCTACATGATCCTCTGTATCCTCTTCTTTCAAGAATTGTTCATCAGATGACTCACAGTTATCGTCCAGTGTGGAGTCTGCTTCTATTAACCTGCAACAATCATCACATGATTCCTGGAGAGAGATCTTATTATCCTTTATTCCTAGCATTGGTTCCATCGTTGTATCCTCTACACATTTAATGACCGTTGCTGCTACATCCTCCTGTCGCTCAACAATCTCCTCAATTCCTTGCCAACTTTCAGCCTTATACACATATTGGACTGGGAAATTATATGTAACGCACTCTTCCACCTCTTGTCTAATGTCATGACCAAATCTGTCTATTGCATTGTTTTCCTCATCCGAAGAATTTCCGTCAGACTCAATGAATAGTGCCGTTCTATTGCTGACATACTTCTTCCTAATGTTTAACATCATGATCTCTTCAATCTGCATCCCATTGTTGGTAACTCTATAGACACCTGGTTCAACAGCAGCATATAATATTTCATTAGTTCGATTATACTATGTTATCATATGCTTCATTCTGGGCTATGCCCCTATTCTGATCTGGTTCGGGATGCCTCTCCATGGTAACCACATGTGTGAAAAGTCAGTAGCCATATACCCGTTTAATGTCTTGGACCAATCCCTACTCAGCAACATTCCATAATTTACGGGTATATCCACTACTTGGATGTCAATGATTTGGCTCACCCTAGGGTCTGAAGCTAACTGCACCTGTATGTTCATGAGTTCTCCTATCACACTAACCTCGGTCTTATCTAATTGTGTGACAACCTTGGCAGATTTGGTGGGAGTCAGCCGGAGAGTTTTACATATTCCTAAGGGCATTACGTTGGCTGAAGCACCAGAATCTACCATGCAATTGTGTATATTCTTCCCACACAACCTAACAGTTAACAAGAAAGGTTGAGTATCCCTCTTATCCGCATGTATTACTACATTTGTGTTGGAAGGCTGCTCAACTTTCTTACCTTTCTCCTTAGGTGGTGAATCACTACTAGGAACAGTTATATCAGCAGACACCATGTTTGTTATGGATGTATCCAGGGATTTTAAAAAAGCATTTCTGATCCCTGGGGTCTTCAATAATTCATTTAGAGGTATGCTGACCTTCATTTTCTTTATTTCCTCTGACAAGTAATTCATTAGTCTTGTTGTCTCTACTGCTTCTATCTTACTTGTTTGATCCTTTTGCACTGCTGTTCCATTATTTGTGTGCTGACTAGCTTTAAGTATGGCAGGATTGTTGCTAGCATTCTGATTTGGGGGTGTATTGATGTTATTCGGGGGAGTGGAAGTGGTGAAAGGTCCTCCCGGCCTAGGGTTGTTCCTCAAATTGTAGGTGTGGCTTTTATTTGTCTGTTGAAAGGCCTGCACCTCCTCTGTTTCATTTAATATCTCGTTTTCAGATTCAAAAGGAAACTGAAAAGCATTTAACACAAAGGCTGATTCAGGATAAAGACTTTCACAGTAGTATGGTTCATCCTCTAGCAATTCATCCTCCCTCTCTTCTGCAGTTGCAAAGGTAAACGTTTCTAAGACTAATGCTGTGTCATATTCTGAGGGTACTACCTCATTACCCTTAGGAATGAGAAATTCTGAGGTAGGAGGCTGTACATCTACGTTGAAGATACTAGCTGCCAAGTGGAACTGTGGACAGTCATGCTCAGCATGGGCATTAGTATTGTGAAATATGCACCAATTTTTGGGTGCTGTATTGGCCATTTGTATGTTAGTTATTTGTTTTGCACCATGATTATCCGTATTCTCGAAAGGAGAAGCCAGAGTACCGTTGTTGGGCCCAGTGTTCCATGTCTTGGGTGGCCTAGGTTGATTCTGGTTCTTGTTATTATTGCCCCAGGTCCTATTATCTATCACTGGCCCCCTATTTTGTATTGGTTGCCCCTGACTGGGGCCTTGATGCTGATTGTAGTTTTGGTTCTGATTGTACTGCTGGTTCTGGTTGAGACTATAATTTTGATTTTGGCCTTGGTTGTGACCTTGAGGTGGATTGTAGTTTTGGTTGCTTCTGCCATAGAGATTCTCATTTCTTAGCTGTGTCACTTCGGTTGTTAATCTCTTCAGATGTGCAGTAATTTCTTTAATGTCTTCCCTATCATCTTGTGCTTTTGCCACAGTTACATCCCTAGGAAGTTGGAAGAAAGGCTGACCATTATTTTGACTGTTATTGGAAGTACTAGCCGTGTAAGGAGTTATAGCCTGGATTGGAGTAGGATTATACACAGGTGTGTAAGAAGGAACCGGATTGATTAGTGGAGCATGCTGCACAGGGACTCCATTCCATGGGTGTGCCTGATTCTGCACCCCAAAATTTCCTCCAAATGGACTGTAGGCTGTATGTCTCATTTCTTGGTTCACTGAGGCTGCCTCTTTATAGGCTTTGGATACTGAATCTATGTCAGGTTTCCTTTTGACAAACATGGCAGTTAAAGGATCCAAGGCAGCATAGTACATAGCCAACAAGGGAGCATCAGCTATGGTATAAGGGGCTGCTAGCCTAGAATAGGCCTTTTGGAATCTGTCATTGAAATTATCAATTAACTCTCCCTCACCTCGTTTTATAGCAGCCAACTTATGATACAAAGCACAAGGGTCAATGGGTCCTCTAAATCTTGACAGAAATGCTTCTTCCATAAGTGCCCAGGAAGAAATGTAACTATTGGGTAAGTTTACATACCAGCTAGAGGCCTGCTCATTAAAGGTGTAAGGAAACAACCTACACACAACATCCTCGTGCTCTAACATAGCCCTAAAACATGCTTCCTTAAATATTCTAATACGATCTTCTGGGTCTTGATGCAACTGGTATTTGGGACATATCTTTTCTGGATTTTTTGGCATGTCATGATAATCATTGAAGAATATGGGAGAATTGACATCGAAATAAGCCATTGCAGGTGTTTGAGTTTGACTTGAACTTGCAGAAATACCTGGATTGATTGGTGGATTAGGATTTAGAGGAGGATTGAGACCTCCAGAAGTGCCTGAACCAAGATTTAAAGATCTGAACAGTGATCTATCAGGACTTATAATACTACGGATGTTAAAAGGTGACCCAGGAGGTGTTCCAGATGAACTTCCTGCTTGCGATATCTTTGGATTCCAGATTAAAGGGCTTTTACTTCGCCTTGTATCAGGTAGTTGCACAAAGATATCTCCTGAACTGGACCTAGACCTAGTCACTCTGTTACTGTCGTTAGCCAGTTTGAAATGAAACCTAACTCAGGCAGGCCCTCCTTCTAGCGCCAGAAAACTGTTGATGACTGTTTTGATGCAATCATAACAATAAGTCAAAATTCACATGACATGAACTGTAACTATACTTGAAAGACAAGAAAGAATCATTTGGTGATTCAACTAATCCCAAGTCTACAATGGTTCGGTTGGTCAAGTTCAGTTGGTCAATGTGAAGCTGTAATGTTCAAGGGGCCTTACGTAGTTTAGGTTTGTTCTGTGGTTTACTGGCCTAAGAATATGCAAAGAGGTCATGAGATAGGTCAATGCTCTTCATTCCTTTGCATAAAGGTGCTACTGTGCTGCAAGTTTCAGATGTTTTTCTTTGATTTATGCAGCTTCCTTCTTCATGTACTTATGAAAACTGTCTACTTAGACTCTGTTATGCATGCTTCTTCAGATTTGAGACAATTTCCTTTAGATTTCTGCGTGTTTAGCTAAATATTTCAGATGGGTTGGGAAAAGTTAGAGAGATCTAATCTACACTTCATCTAATCTACAGAAGGATCTAATTGTTTCTGTTATCCACTATGTAAATACCACAGTAATCTGATCAAATCCACAGTAAAAACCTTAAATGTAAGTCCTGAGCATTTTCACAAACATACATTTAAAATTGCAAGCTCTCAAGGAAGATATTTCAAAACACAAAGAAGTGCAGGAGAACACTCAGAAGATAGATGCAGAACTCCAGATTCTATTGTATTAGAAACGAATAGCCATACATGATTTACAATGTAAGAATGACTCTTAGTTTCATTGATCATACTACAGAGAACTTACAAGCTTTACAGATACAGTAAGGCAGCCAGACATTCCACGCGCACCTTACTGCAGACAAACAGGCGACCTCCTTCTTCTACTTCTAAACTATGCTAAGCTAACTTGCTGTATTTTCCTAGAATCTCTGTGTGTAGGCCCTAAAAATCCCTGTTGTAAAGTATTACAGTGTAGAGAGGCACAATATATAGCATCCTGATTGTCCTCACTACAGCAAAAAACCTAACTAAACCCCTGGTTCAAACCTCTAGTTACAGCAATAAATGCAGGTGAACCAGTTCTCAAAAATATCTCAGAACAGTGGTCAAATCTGGGCGAAATATTGCCCCTTCTGAGAAGTTCCAGCAGCTGGGCAATAACTTCTGTCTGTCTTTTGCAATAATATCTTCAGCTGCGACCTTCCTCTTCACTTGAATGGCTTTGACTTTTGCATTTCATCTCTATCTTCTTGCTCCTGAGATCAGATCTTCTGCCTCCATGAGGTCACTGTATTGACTTTCCAGCTGCTTCCTCAACTGCAAGCCTGCAAGACAAGACCAGCAATAAGTTTCACATTTATCACAAAAAACAGCATGAAAATAGAATAAGCGTTTAAATACAGGTGACAGCGCAAGATCGCGGAAATCAGATCAAAAATCCGCTCAAAACGCGTCAAAAATGCGCCCAAGCTGCTCAAAATTGATGGGTCAACCATCGCTGACCGGGAAAATGCCAGAGGCGCCAAAAAAAAACACTTAAAAACTCCACCGCTTCATTTCCCGCCCATCGGCATGATATTCGCAGTCGGTGCGTCAAAAAAAATAGGTTAGTCGATATACCTCATCATCATGATATTCTGGAAAATATGATGCTTTCCCTCCTGAAGGTTCAGATGAACGTCATCATGATATTTGACTTCTGCATAAGGAGAAAGGAACAACAACATCATCATCATCATGTTGAAGGAGAAAAGGAGGATGCGAATATAATCATGCTGCTGAGGAAAGGAAGATGATGGTGACGTCATCATGATATTCGGGCTTCATTGAAATGCTAACGATGACGTCATCATCATGTTCGGTTAAGATCAGGGGGATAATTGCAATATCGGGTTACCTGAGGAACATGATCAGGATGATGAAGTGAATATGACCCTTTCGCGGCCAAGGTAACCTTCTCGAGAAAATCAGCATGATGAAGATCATCATCATATTTGGGGCGTATGTCGAACTGGGAAAAGGACGTCATCATCATGATAATCGGGAACCGGATCGTGCCTGAAAATATATCCTGCTCGAAGGAAAAATGATGATGATGATGATCAGGAGGATATTTGTTTTGTCGAACACAGAAGAAGAACATCATCATCATATTCGGGAGACGGATCGGGTCTTGGAAAATATCCTGTTCGAAGGAAAAATGATGATGATGACCATCAGGAGGATATTTGTTTCCTCGTTATTCAGATCAGGATGACGTCATCGTGATATCCGGAGCCTTCGCTAAACTTGAAACATGACATCATCATGATATTTCGCCAACCGGATCATGTTTGAGAAAAAATCCTGCCGAAGGGAAAATGTTATGATCATGATCATGATCAGGATAAAAAATATGATGATGATGATGATCAGGATGTTCTCAAAAGGTTGCATTTTCGGCAGGAGGACTTGGCGAAATATCGGGCGAACAAACAAGATCATGATGATCTTGACAATCAGGACAGGATAAAAATGATGATGATGACGTCATCATCATATTCGCGCTAGGGTGATATAGTAAAATATGATGATGCTGATCATCAGGATATTTACTTCTCATCGATTTATCATGATGACGTCATCATGATAATTTGTCTTCGAAGCACAAGGATAAGTTGGTCATCATGATATTTCGGCTAGGGTGATATTACAAAATATGATGATGCTGTTTAAGAAATGCAATATCGAACCCCTCTTAATAGATAGGCTGATCATCATGATGTTTCGGCAAACGGATATCAGGAGGATATAAAGATGATGATCCTCCTTCGAAATTATCATGATGATGTCTTCATTAGAGAATTTCAGAGAATGTTCTGTGAAAGATCAGGATGATGATCAAGAAGCCGTCATCATCATATTTTGAAGTTCAGCAAATATCATGATGACGTCTTTGCGAAAGGGAGACCAGGAGGATACGAAGTCGTCGTCATCATCATATTTCGAATGCCAGCAAATATCATGATGATGACCTTCCAATAGGTTTTGAACGTGCGCATGTAAATATGCCGAAGGTGATTTTGTTAAGTCAGGGTGATCTTAGACTATCAGCATGATATTTAAAGATCAGGCGATGCAAGGATATCATGATGATGCTGCACCTGATAAAAAGGCCGCTCGACGAGGGGAACCTACCTTGACCCAAAGCCGATGTCATCATGATATTTGAACCTCAGGATATTATCGGGGGGGGTTCAAATATCATGATGATGATGTTTATACAGCAAAACCGAGTTTGTAAAATATGACCTTCCTAACAGATATCATGATGCCGGATAATGCGAAGATCATGATGATCCTGTCAACATGACTTAGAATAAAAAATAAAATGATGATGCTCTTGCGAATATCAGGTTTGACCAAGACTTTGACCGTGCATAACTTCCACATATGGCCGAATTTTCAAGTGAAGTAAAAGGCAAACCTGCATGAAATTTCAAGCTCTTTCTAAGTATGTGGTCACAGAAACAAAAAATATGAACTTTGACAAATAGACCTCATGATGATGACCTACCCTATGCAATATCATGATGATGATGCACCTGACCTTCATTTTTACCAGACCGCCAGGAAGCAGAAAAAAAACACAAGCAGAAGTAAAAAAGCAAGACATCAGCAGGGGTCCTCGTTTTGCTAAGGAGCAAAATGGGGCGTGTTGTGAACATCACAACACAACCAAGAACAATAGATGATATCAACTTGGAAACAAAATGCCAACCCTAATTATGTGGTTCTTCTTACTAATCCATTTAATACTCCCAGATTACTGTGATCTGAAAATAATGTTGGTAAGATTTTTTGGATCTCTTCAATGGGTCTCTCAGTATCACTAAAAGTAACATAGGGGAGAGGACCCAATTGTTGAGCATGTTCCAATAGCTGTGATAGTGTTTGTGAACTTAAGGCTCAATATTTTTAAAACTTTAGCACTAGTAATTGTAACTTTAAGGTTGTTAGTGTTGACTATAAGTACCTATAATTGAATGAAATGTGCCCTTTAGATTTAAAAACAACCAATTATGTGATGCCACATCAACACACCAATAGAACATGACTTAATGAACAACTATCGGTCCACCTTTGTTTCGGGAACTATTAGACACCTTTAAAAAAAGCATACTGAGCAACTATTGGTCCATCTTTGGTCAAGGGCATTTCCCTTAGATCTCACTCTAGTTTTAAAAAGAAAAAAATAAAAAACATTTGGAACCATGCTAGATGGAAAAAGCAACATTTTTTTTTGACTTTTTTCCAATTAAATCCCAAATATTTGAGTTACATTTATTATTCTAGTTTACTAAGTCAATATTTATCGTAAGTAATGCTCCTATGGCCCTAGCACAGATACAAACACATGGCTCCACAAAAAGATAGTAATTTTGGACTAAATGATACAAACTTCTTTTTACCATAATTCATGATTCCATATTATAATTTTTGTTTTTGATGCCATGGATATCATAATTGATAAGTTTTATATTCCTAAAACACTTTGACAATATTTATATATCTAAAAAATGATACAAACTTTTTTCTACCATAACTCATGATTCCATATTATAATTTAGGGTTTAGAGTTTAAGGTATAGTGGTTAGGGTTAAAGGTTTATGGATAGGGTTGAGGGTTTAAGGTTTAAGGGTTGAGGCTCTAGGCTTTAGGGATAGTGTTTACAGTTGAGAGATTAGGATTTAGGGTGGAGGGATTAGGGTTTAAGGTGTAGCTTTTAGGGTTGAGGGTTGAAGGTTGCGTTACGCTGCAATGAAAGGTTATAGTCCCATTAGAGAACAATGTCCTCACGCATGGACCATGTCAAGTGCCCTCATCGATGTTTAGCCTCAATATGTTTGGTTTTATATGTAGAGACATCTAATTTTTTATTTCTGGATCCCTTGAGGATGGTGGAATGAGTGGAAGCTTTAAGTTTAGCTTTAAGATTAGGGTTGAGGGTTGAGGGTTAAGGGATTAGGGTTTAAGGTATAGTGTTGAGGGTTGAGGGTTTAGGGTTTTTTAGGTCTCAAAAATGCAGGTTCCAAATCCTAAGAGGATGCCAAGCTCTATGCTCAGATTTGCAATGTTTTTGAACTAACACAATGGAGTTAACCTGTAGGGTTGATGACTCCCTACACTTTAGGTTCTGCTAGATCTAGGCAAGTGCACCTCACTAATGAAGTAGATTGAATGGATGTGTGATCCTGGCTGAGTGATGGATCTAGCCACAGTAGCAAATAGTGTGGAATAGATAATTACTTGATGCCTACTTTTACTTCTAATGTCTAAATAGTAATTGAAAATGGTATGGTTCTAATTTGGTATAAATTGTATAAGCAATATCAAGGAAAAGCTAATGAATATGTTCAACTAATGAAATGAGTAAGATCAGTGCCTCATTGGGTAAATGGAGTCAAGTGAGAACCTAAGATCAGTGGTGTATATTTGGCAATAATTCTAAGTGTTTGGCACAATATTCTGGTTTATAACTCGTATAAACGTGTAGGGATGTGGCTGACAGACTCTTCTTATTGATCCAATCAAGATCTATTAAATTACTGTGATATATCTAAGAGGATTTTAATCCTTCCTTGAAGGAACCATTTAAAAGGGATCACACAGTCACAGCAAATGTGCATTGACAAAATGAAAAATATACTTGATATATTCAGTTTTGAATAATTTAATAGTATTGTCTGGAGATAGTATGACAACCTTCAATTATAGACTCTTCTTATCTATCCAAATGATATTTCCCAATTACTGTAATTTGTTTAAAAGGATTTTAATTCCTACTTGAAGAGACCAATTAAGCAAATTACACAGGACCAACAAATGTGTTTGATGAATTTAATATTCTGCTTGGAATAAATTCAAATAATAAGGAACACCAACTTGGAGACAGTCAAATAATTGCTTAACTTAACAAATAGTTGATACCAATATAGAACCACCGAATAAGAGATTTTCAATTGATTTATTCAAAATATTGTTTACAACATGGTCTTTAAATGAAATTTCTTCTGCTATCTACTTATATCTCCTATTCTAATATCTGATCTCCTCATGATAATAAAATGGCCCTGGGTTCCCTTATATATATGGGAAACAAACAAGCTTCAGGCCGATTATAATAGGTTATGTCTTTTCGTAATTAACAATATTAAGAAAAAAAACAAATTTCTAATTTTAGAAAACATCAATCTATTAATCTACGAATAGAAGCTCATGATCATTCAAGGCCTAAGAAAGGCTTTCTATTTTTCCATAAGGTGCTTCATTTGTCTGCTAGCTAATTTACTCCCTCTGAAGATTTCATGGCGGCGTCAATCGTATCAATTACTCTATACAGAAATAGATTAATTTGAGATAAATGTTCAATATACTTGTGTTTTGCATATGTGTCAACATTAAGGGCTATCCCTTTCATGTCATGCTCCATGTTTATCATTTTCTCAAGATACTTGTGAATATTCTGCATGATCATATCTTCATTATTGATTTCTTGTAAAGCAGTATTTAGAACTATGGATACATCTTCCTTCCGCTCTTCATATTTTCGTGGTTCTCCAGTATCATCATGAATTGGGGAAGTGATATCGAAAGAATTCAACTTCTTATTTAATTTATTATGATACTTTTCATGTATCTTGACCAACTTATCATACATCTGCAATCCATGTTCTATTAAAAGTTTTTTGTCTAAAAGTTCCTCTTTCCTTTCCATCATCCTCTCCTAAAATCTTTTGTTTTCTAATATGGATGAATATGTTTGTTGGAATGATTTCCAACAGGTATCTACACATTCCCACATCTTTTTAAACCTTTCTTTTATTATTTCAGAGGCCATGGTGTATTTGAGGGTCTTTACTTCCCTTTCTAGCTTCTCACATTTTTTCTAGGATTTAGCATGACATTCTTTCTAATAGATTACATCTATTAATGCCTCTATCATTTCTTTGTCTTTCTGGATCCATGGGGAATGTAACTTAGATGCATAAAAAGAAGTTCTTCCCTTGTGGTCTATTCATTCTTTCTTCAGCTTGTCATTTTCCTTGATTAATTTTTCAATCTAGGCCTTAGTGAACTTTGCTACATTAACATTTAGTTCAATATCTACCAAGGGATTTGTGTCTCCTATCCTTTTGAACAAGAGGTGACCGAACATTTGATTTGGGTCATTGGTTATTATTAGTCTCTTATCTTGGGGATAAAAACACCAAATCAATAAAGTGGCTTCATCTGCATTATACCTCGACCCTGAGTATATTTTGTCACTTGCTTCCTCTGTCAAACTCAATGTTTTATCTTCCCTCCTCCTGAACGTGTCAAATACAATGGCAGAGTTCATATCCCAACCTGGCAAAAGAAATACCTTAGCTTCTTGGAGTAGTTGTCTTCCTCTTTCTAGAGTAATAGACTCCATTTCTCTATCAATCTCTTTTTTCAATTCCTCCAAGGTGGTAGTTTCTTGCTCAGGGGTAGTATCTTTCATTTTTTGCCTCATTTTATTTCCTTGATATTAATATACAAAAGATTTAAATTCAAGAGTTTTAATAAATTTATCATCAGAGACAAACTTTTGAGCAGCCATAACTCTGATGTCATCAGACAGATCCTCAGAAGTCTCAAATTTTACATGGTTCAATTCTGTAGGAGGCTTATAATGTGGAACAATAGGAGCACTTATTGGGTGCATTTGTTCAATCTCATCATCACTCACTTCTTCATCTATATTTGTATCTACAGAAAATGATACTTTAGGGGTTGGCTTTGAAGGTATGTGAGTCAGAGGTTGCACCTCTTAAGATTTTGTCCCAGAGTATTGTATGTAAGTTGAATAAAAAACAATTAAAGGCACACCCTTAATTATCTCATCTACATGAGCAATAAGCTACTCAACTCTTGATAGTGGGTCTTCAATTTCAAAAAAGGCTCTTGAGTATGAAGGAACATTCTTGCATTTCCAATTCTTTGCAAGTAGAATTTTATTAAATATAGCCATTCTATCTTCAGTAGAAGCTTCATCTCGATTTCTAATTATATCTAATTCTGAAAAAATGATGTTCATAACCAGACAGACCCTGTGAGACCCTGCCTCTATGAATACAACCCTCTATATCAAAACCTTTTCTTTCATCTCCTATTGGGAGATCATACGGTGCTATTTTAGCATTGACTTCTTCATAACCCTCATTCATGACTATTGTGAATTCCCCAAAGTAGAAAGTGTTGGGCATGAATGATTGTTTGTTGTTCCTCTTTAAATGAATAGCATTAGATTTATCTAATTGTCTCACAATTTCTCAGTATGTAATTCTATCTGGGACAACCCTAGGCAATAGATAAGGGGAACCCTCAAATCTATAGACTCGTATCATGGTGTAGTCTGAAAAGGCATACTCATCTCCCCAGTTATGATCCACCTTAGTCTTTGGATCATTTTCCTTTGGCCTAAGAAACCTTTGTATCCTCGGAGAGAGGATATAGTCATAAGAATGTACCAATAGTTGCATTAGAGGTTTCACAAAATATTCTTCACAGAAAAAATAATGAGATCTATCAAAACGACAATCCCACAGTGAAGTCCACATTTGCACTAGTTTTGGGTCCCCATCATCAAACGAGTCCCAAATTTTCATCTCTGAACTCCACCATCCTCTATCATGCCCTTTGTACAAAAGCAAATGCATTAACAAAAAGTAGTGTTTGAAATTAATCTTATCACTATTATGTTTGTTTTTCTTCAATCCATGGTTGAGAGCATTAGCTATGTAACTTACATAATCAAAAGGCCTTGCTCCCTTTGTTTGAATATCTGTAGCTAACACCATAGGTGTAATTGACATTTGTGGGGGAACCTCGAGACCTAAGACTTGACCAGCAGCATAATAAGTGTAACGAAAGTACTCCTCTAATAATTCTTTAGAAAATGGAGGGTTCTTAGCATTGGAAAATTTCCTCATCTGACCCCATCTTTTAGCTTGTGTAAAACTAACTTGCCTCTCTTATAACTAGTGTCCATATGTGTATACTCCAGCAATAGGTCTCTGACTGTAATGGGCATGAAAAAGCCACATTCCATTTGAAAAACATTCGCAATGAGATCCTTGGAAAGCACCAGTATATTGTCACCAGTGTGTGATCTAATAGTTCTTATTTTTGGGTCATATTTACTAGCTAAGGCTTTAATCAAACCCATGTTGATAAAGACATTAGACACTATTAGCCTTTCTAAATTTAACCTCCAAGGGTTACAGATGGGATCATACCTATATTGTTTCTTGAAATGATACATAAACAATTGATACCCTCAAAGAGGGGTCCAAACATCTCCTAACTCCTTATAGTCGTCTATCAATTTATCTATGGAGGGATTAGTCTGGGCACTTCTTTTTGGTCTCAGCCCAGACCCTGGACACTGGTCAATTAAATCTTGATTCAGTGATCTTTTCTCAACCTTTTGCTTTTTGGCTTTATGTTTCTCTGGATTATCTTCCATAATACAGACTCCAAAGCTCCCAGACAGTATAAATTTATAATCAGGATTGATATACTTACTTGAAATATAGTTCTGGTTGGCCTTTTTCTACTCTTTGGTCTGCAAGAGATCAAAACTCCTTTCTCCTTCTTTCTTCCGCCAAATATTATAGGGGTGGAATAACTTATTTCAATATTATCTCATAAATGCACCATTGATGTGTATCTTGCCATCGGGCTGGTTTATTAATTGTAAATATTCAAGTGATGTCTTGGAATATCACATCAATCATCATCGTATCATTGAGGCTTTGTTTTATATTCCACCAAAGTCCATCCCTTCCATCGATAAATTTCCCTTTCTCAATCCATCGATGAGGTTCCATATGAAGTTGCCCCGATGTGCCCTAGTCTGGCTGATGTTCTTCATATCCACAATGTTTTATAGTTATTTCAAGCTATCGATGGAACTTCATCCTTAGTTCCACTGAGCCTTACATGCTACAACAATGCTTTTATCGTTGTTGGTTTTTTCGACATGTCAGGGAAACTCATACATAAGTTCTACCAAAGTTGACATGTTTCGGCAAAAGGCTAACTCCCGTCGAGTTCATCGGCTCATCGGTGAGGGTGTGATATGTATTCCACTGAAATCCACATGTTACGGCGATATAACCTTCTTCTACCAACTTTATCGGCCTGTCGATGGAGCCATGATGTGGTTTCCTCTGATGTCTACATGTTATCCCAATAAGCTCATTTTATTCCATTTTGTTAGTCTATCGGTGGGATGACCTCAAAGGTTACCCCGATAGATCATTGTTCTACCAATATAGTGATACTATGTCTTTATCGGGCCATCAGTATAGCAAAGTGAAAGGTTCTAATGATGGGGTCACATTGGGACGATATGTTCTTAGGAAAGGCAAAGGGTACAATTCGTGGAATGGATATGAAAGACTTAGGTTAATTATTGATTTTGTAACACAATTGATTACTATTATGAGATTAAGGGTATAATGTTCTAATCTTGTTTCAAAAGGGGATGGATAGAAGTACAAAAAATTGTGAAATTTTCCTATCCCAAAAGGGTTAAGGGTTTAGGGTTGAGGGTTTACCGATTATAGTTTAGAGTTGAGGGATTAGGGTTTAAGGCATAGTACTATTTAGGGTTAAGGGTTTAGGGATAGGATTTAGGATTTAAGGTTCAATTGTTGAGGGTTGAGGCTTCAAGGATAGGGTTTAAGGTTTAGCGATAAGGGATTAGGGTTTAGGGTTGAGGGATTAGGGTTTAGTGTTGAGGGATTAGAGTTTATGGTATAATGTTTAGGGTTGAGGGTTGAGGATTTAGTGTTGAGGGATTAGAGTTTAAGGTATAGTGTTTAGGGTTGAGGGTTTAGGGATAGGATTTAGGGTTTAAGGTTTAAGGGTTGAGGCTTTAGGCTTTAGGGATAGCATTTACGGTTGAGAGATTAGGGTTTAGGGTGGAGGGATTAGGGTTTAAGGTATAGTTTTCAGGGTTGAAGATTGAAGGTTGCATTACATTGCAATGATAGGTTATAGTCCCATTAGAGAATGATGTCCCCACGCATGGACCATGTCGAGTGCCCTAATCGATGTTGGTAATGGATACATGGAAGGCAAATGGACTAGGAAGATAGTGGATTATGAGGTGGATTATGTCAGACTTATGCCAAAGCATGGACCATAGGGATGGTATGTGGAGGGTATGTGGGATAGTGGATGAATGATGATAGATTTATTGCAGAATGGAAGGGAACCATAACCAATGGTTGCACACATCCCCATAAATGTTGAAGCTTGTGATATAGAGGTGGTGCAGGGTGCAATGGACATGTTTTCTTAGGAGATGGATGATGAAGGACTTTAGGAACCCACATAGGCTTAGGCATTTTATTACTTTTGTTTTGCTTGTGGGATGGAATGTTTTGACACTTTTGAGCGGAATGGGAATTTGAGATGGGAGTAGAGGTCGGGATTTTTTAGAGGTAGATGCCTCATTTAACTTGATTTCTTATTGCATAGGTACCCATACCATTTTGGTTTTGGACATTGCTTGTGGAGGTATGGACTTGAATAACTTTTTGGATTGATTTTTCTTTGACTCTTTGTTTTTATGTCCTGAGGCATGAGGACCCTTATGATGTTTGGCTTTATCAGTAGAAGCATCTAATTTTGCATTTCTGGATCTCTTGAGGATGGTGGAATCAATGGAAGCTTTAATTTTATCTTTAAGATTAGGGTTGAGGGTTGAGGGATTAGGGTTTAAGCTATAGTGTTGATGGTTGAGGGTTTAGGGTTTAGGAATTACGGTTTAGAGTTGAGGGATTAGGGTATTGTTTAGGATTGAGACTTTAGGGATAGGGTTTAAGGTTTATCGATAAAGGATTAGGGTTTAGGGTTGAGGGATTAGGTTTTATTGTTAAGGGATTAGAGTTTAAGGTATAGTGTTTAGGGTTGAGGGTTTAGGGTTTAGTGTTGAGGGATTAGAGTTTAAGGTATAGTGTTTAGGGTTGAGGGTTTAAGGATAGCATTTAGGATTTAAGGTTTAAGGGTTGAGGTTTCAGGCTTTAGGGATAGCGTTCACAGTTGAGGGATTAGGGATTAGGGTGGCGGGATTAGGGGTTAAGGTATAGATTTTAGGGTTGAGGATTCAAGGTTGCATTATGTTGCAATGAAAGGTTATAGTCCCATTAGAGAATGATGTCCTCGCGCATGGACCATGTCAAGTGCCCTCATCGATGTTGGTAAGGGATACATGGAATTCAAATGGATTAGGTAGATAGTGGATTATGACGTGGATTCTAGAGGGGGAAAAGTGGATTATGACGTAGATTATGTAGGGAAAATAGTGGATTATGATGTGGATTATGTCAGGCTTATTCCAAAGAATTGACCATAGGGACTGTATGTGGCGGGTATGTAGGATGGTGGATGAATGATGGTAGATTTATTGTGGAATGGAAGGGAACCATAACCAATGATTGCACACATCCCCATAAAAATTAAAGCTTGGGATGTGGAGGTGGTGTAGGGTGCAATGGAGATGTTTGCTTAGGAGATGGATGATGAAGGGCTTTAGGAACCCACATAGACTTAGGCATTTTACTACTTTCATTTTTCTTGTGAAATGGAATGTTTTGACACTTTTGAGTGGAATGGGTATTTGAGATGGGAGTAGATGGTTGGGATTTTTTAGAGGTAGATGCCTCATTTAACTTGATTTCTTATTGCTTAGGTACCCATACCATTTTGGTTTTTGATTTTGCTTGTGGAGGTATGGGCTTGGATAACTTTTTCGATTGATTTTTCTTTGACTCTTTTTTTTTATGTCTTGAGGCATGAGGACCCTTAGGATGTTTATCTTTATCAATAGAGACATCTAATTTTACATTTCTGGATCCCTTGAGGATGGTGGAATTAGTGGAAGGTTTAAGTTTAGCTTTAAGATTAGGGTTGAGGGTTGAGGGTTGAGGGATTAGGGTTTAAGGTATAGTGTTGAGGATTGAGGGTTTAGGGTTTAGGGATTACGATTTAGAGTTGAGGGATTAGGGTTTAAGCCATAGTACTATTTAGGGTTGAGGCTTTTGGGATAGGGTTTAGGATTTAAGGTTCAAGTGTTGAGGGTTGAGGCTTTAGGGATAGGGTTTAAGGTTTACTGATAAGGGATTAGGGTTGAGGGATTAGGGTTTAGTGTTGAGGGATTAGAGTTTAAGGTATAGTGTTTTGGGTTGAAGGTTTAGGGTTTAGTGTTGATGGATTAGAGTTTACGGTATAATGTTTAGGGTTGCGGGTTTAGGAATAAGGTTTAGGGTTTAAGGTTTAAGGGTTGAGGATTCAGGATTTATGGATAGCATTTATAGTTGAGGGATTAGCGTTTATGGTTGAGGGATTAGGGTTTAGGGTGGAGGGATTAGGGTTTAAGGTATAGTTTTTAGGGTTGAGGGTTGAAGGTTACGTTATGCTTCAATGAAAGGTTATAGTCCCATTAGAGAATGATGTCCTCGCACATGGTCCATGTCAATTTCCCTCATCAATGTTGGTAAGGGATACATGGAAAGCAAATGGATTAGGCAGATAGTGGATTATGACGTGGATTCTAGAGGGGAGAAAAGTGGATTATGACGTGGATTCTAAAGGGGAGAAGAGTAGATTATGTAGGGAAAATAGTGGATTATGATGTGGATTATGTCAGACTTATGCCAAAGCATGGACCATAGGGATGGTATGTGGAAGGTATGTAGGATAGTGGATGAATGATGGTAGATTTATTGTGGAATGGAAGGGAACCATCACCAATGGTTGCAGACATCCCCATAAACATTGAAGGTTGTGATGCGGGGGTGGTGTAGGGTATAGTGGAGATGTTTGATTAGGAGATGGATGATGATTATGCTAAATTAGGCACACTTCTCTCTGGTTTTGGCATCCCAAAGAAATTACATTTAGGGCTAAAAGTTGGCACAAAAGTCAGCATTAGAGATGCCAATTTTAGCACCGACTAATGAATCCAAAAAAAAAATTAAAATTTGCGCCAATGTTAAAACATACCACACAAAAAAAACACAAATAAGTTAATACATTTAAGCCCACAACATAGTGTACTCTGCCTTTGTTTTAGGTTTCCTACTAAGAATTGTAGGCTACGAAGCGATGACTTTATTAGGTCAAAAATATAAGTTATTGAAAAGTTTCTACAACGGATCTGTGAATTTGTATTTTATTTATTTTTGGTTCTAGACATGTAGAAGATAAAAAAATTCTTTAGCTAGCTACTAAATTTGGGGTTTCTAGCTACCTTAGCCATTCAATCAAGCTTAGTCATCTACCTTTTAGCAAGTAAGTTCCAATTGCTGAGTAATTAACTCTTGACTTAGGTTTTTATCAATTTTGATTTAATTTTGAGCTCAAAGAAAGTTTTTCTAAGATGTTGTACTCACACTTTAAGGTAAATTTGAGTAGTAATGTTGTTAATTATCGTTTCTTGCAATAGAACTTGCATTTACCATTTTTGGAAGGCCTGTTGAATAAGGTCTCTTTGTATATCATACCCAAAATACAAGCTATTAAGATTTGTTTTTGGCTACGATTGGTCAAACACACTGCTAATTCATACCTGCCTATGATTGTCTCCATAGACTGGACAAAAATAATTTGCCCTAGGTCACCTCAAAATGTCAAGCAATAGAGGGAAGGGAGCCAACTCTGGCCACAATCAGGTAATTCACTATCAATTTATAGATTTGTAAATGTTTCCATTATTTCTTTGATTTTTAGTATTTAGTTTTCTATTTCTAAATTTAAAAGAAGAATTTTATTTTATATATATAGGGACATGATACTAACAAAGATAAAGAGGCATTGGCTTCCATATTGGGGGTAGAGGTAGTGAACAAATTGGATGGTGTTGACTTGACAATGGTTGCGAGATACATAGAAAAATGATCTAGTAAAGTCCCTAAAACATTGCAACCAAATCAACAGTGTCAAAGGGAATCAATTGATTCCCCAACCAGTCATCAATCAAGTAAAAGATCCAGGAGGAAATCAATAACAGTAACCTCTAAGAATGTGGAATAGGGAGTAGAGACTTCTAATGTCCCAGCCACTCCTAGGAGACAGACTTCTTTGACCACCATGCCATGTTTTGCATCTTGCATTGGTAGCTACGATATCGAGATAGGATACGATGTGGTTTTAGGGGAAGTCCGAATGACAGATACTAGAAAAACATTTGTGAATAGGTTGAAGGAATCATGCCTTCAACTGTTCAAAGACCATCTACACTTGCCATTCTCAAGGATACCCATGCACCTACAAAAAGCAGTTATCCAAGACACGGAGACTAAATTTGGCACACATTGGTCTGTAAAGAAAATAAAGCTACGAATGTCTCAAAACTGTAAGAGATTTCGGTGCAACCAAACAAAAAAGATAAAAAAAATCCCTCCTAAGCAAAGGCTCGAAAAAAGGCCAACTGATGTAAATCTCAAAGTATGGAAAGAGCTTGTAAAAGAATATGAGAAGTCTGATGCATAGAGGAAGTCTGGTGAGGAGAGTACGCAGGTATTTGAATTTGCTCATAAGATTATATCAAATTTATTAAACAATTTTTAAATTTTATTTGTGCATAATTAAATTGAATTAGTATATGTTTCAGGACAAGGCTTCCAAGGCTAGGCTTGACAAACTTCGTGCCACTCATCACAGTGGCCAGAAAGGTTTACAGGCCTTGATCTATACATTTATAAGTATATTTAATATGTTAAATGATATTTTTTGTATTTCCTAGGAAAAAGTAAATGATTTCATATTAATTAGTTTAACTAGTCCATGTGCCATGTTTTGACAGGAGGAGAAATATGGCTGGCAACCAACGCAATTTGAAAAGGAAATGTTACAAAGCAAAAAGTCGACCGATTTTGTAATTTGGATGGAGAACAGGGTATCAATAGTTGATTTTCAATAAATTAGTTGGATTTTGTTGTGTTAATATGTCAATTTACATTTCTTGTGTTGAGTTTCAATAATCTTTGAAGATGTTAGAGAGTGATAATTGAGACAAACAGTTGTAGTTGTACTCTGTTTGTTGTGTTTGGTTTCTATTGGTCTTCTTGTCTTTTTGACTCAAGTGGATTGTTATTCATAGGTTGCTTGTCATTCTTGTTGATCATGTGGATTTAGTTATCATTGAGTTTTTAGGTGGTCTCCTAAGTGAGCAGACTAAAGGGTTTATTTCAAGTCTTTGTTTCCTAACCTATTTATTATAAGACTTAAAGGGTGGCATACATTACAGTTATGTTGTTGGTTATATTTCAAACCTTTGAAATATAATAGTGGACATTTAAATTTTAATATGCACATTTTTTGTTGAGAAGGAGACATCATTGGTAGTAGGCATTAACTCTCCTTTGCCATAATAGCTTTCGGAAGTACTAGTCTTTAATGTGCTTGGTTTTGGGGTATGTGAGGGAGAAAAGGAAGGAGTGGGGAACCATTTTGGGGGGGAATTCTTCTTTTAACCTTGGGGTCAAGGAAGGAAGGTTGATGGTTGGACTATAAGTGATTTAGAGGAAGGGAGACTTTGGGCGTGCTCATCATGTTGGCTAAGTGTCTTGCTATTTGGGTTGGAGACTAAGATTCAAATCGCCAACCAGTCTTCTTCAACTAAGCTAAACTTTCTTTGAAGTAAATCTCCTTGTCATCCATTCTTGTAAAATTACATTGACCATTTTCGTTAAACATTTCCTTTAGCTTTTGTAACTATATGTGGTCTTATGAAAGCCTATGCTAAAGGGTTTGGATGAGGAAAATATTGTTAACTATGAGAGTTCAGACTTAAGATCACGATACTTATGAACTATGGAAACTGTTGGTTATTATGTTTTGGATTTCTATCATGAAGGAAGCTACAATAATTTGGTCATAGTTTGAGGTGGAGTTTCAAACCCTGGCTAGAATTGCTAGAATTCTATCATTGCAACATACCATGAGTCTTGAGGAAACCTGGCCTAGTTCATGGTTATCTTTTTTGACATGGTTGTAAACCCTAATAGTGTTGGTATTTCACCTATAAATGTCCACTCTCTCAATTGTGGATGCGAGGTCTTCTTGGGATTAATAATGCCACTGCTAGGTGGGCTTTTGGGATGGTTTTGGATCCTTGGTTCAGGTCAACTTACCCCCCAACACTCCATCCAACGTTATGAGGTTTACATTACTGAAGCCACAATTGAATACAATGTTGAAACAACACTACATGATTGTATTTGATTACCAGTTGACTCTTGGAAATAATGGGTTTTGTTAATTGTATACAGTTGTGTAACATTGCAATAGTTGTATTGTACTTGTAACTAGAACAGTCTATTGTGAAGGCAATCGTTTGATGAGAATGACCTTTGATTTGATTATAATGACTTGCACTATCTTAGAAATGTGATTTCAAACTAGTATTTATTAAATTGGAGACTGTTTGTGAACAAATTTATCTTAGCATGGACTTCCCTATGTTTGAATGTCTGAACACTACCCACGGAATAGTAGATATTATGTACTTGTGATCACTGCATCATTTGGGTAGAGGACTCATAAATGGAATATATGACCTTCTATTTCATTGTCCATAAAATTCTAAGGGTTGATTAAGTTATTGTGCATGGATGTAAATGGAAACTTTAAGCTATCTGAAGGATTGCTTATTGTTTGCAAAGTAGCATTAATTTCTTATTTTAACTGTGGAAACATCTTGTGGACACTAGTATGGTGTTGACTAAGGAATTATCTTGTAAACACTAGAAAGCTCTATTCATGTTAATCATAGACTATAACCCTACATTTGTAAGGAAATTATTACTGTAGATGTGATATATACTGTACAGTGGTATCTAGTCTATGGCATGACATCTTTAGTAGGAGGTACCTTTAGATTTCTGTAGCATAATGTCTGGGATAAGGTACCATAAAGTTAAGTGTTCATTGTATGGTGTTATTGTATTGGAGGTTGTTGTATGCAAATCTACAGTGATATAAGGAGAGTACGCAAAGTTAAGTGTTCATTGTATGGTGTTATTGTATTGGAGGTTGTTGTATGCAAATCTTGTCATTTCATTGTACAAAGTGAGTGACAAAACAACTACCTAGTTTAAAATTGGCCCTTCTTTAAGCAACATATGTAGCAATGAGACTTAGGATTCTTTAAGCATCCTTCTCCCCATACAACCTGCTAACTTGGGCCTCTCCATTTACGTGCATGGTTGACCTCCTTTCCATTGCTGGCTATCTTGAAGACAACCTAAACTTTATCATTGAGATACCTATTAAATCTATGCTAGTTGTATGCATGTGTTTTCTTGGTGCCTATAGATCACATATGAATATAGGCTTAGGAGTATTTACAAAAACACTACTTTTTGATTTGGATCCTAAAAATGTTGCACAACTTATGTTCTTCTCTCAAACATCCATCCACAGGTGGGCAGGTGTGGTGAGGTAAGGAGATTGATGAAAGAGGAATTTAAAAAATGCCCAGATGTAGTTGGATTGAAGGGCATAAAATGGTACATACTTTTTTGTGTAGGAGATAGATCACATCCATAGACAAAGGAGACCTATGCAAAGTTGGAGAAATTGGCTTGGAAGATGAAGGTGGCAAGGTATTTTCTAGATTCAAGAATTTACTTGATGTTGTGGAAGCATGGGAAAAAGAATTATTTTTCTGCCACCATGGTGAAAAGTTGGCAATTACATTTGGTTTGTTAAACATGCTCCATGGAACAACTATTAGACCTTTATCTTAAGGTAACTCATGAATCTTAAGATAAATAATTATTGAAAAAAACTGTGCATTCATTAATGACATGTAAGAGAATTTAATCAACTGCTACTTAAAAACTCTTTAATATTTTTGTCTAATGTAAGTTATTAGATTAATAGTGAGAAAGAACATACATTGACCACACAATTTGTGGCACTTAAAGTTATGTAATAGAATTTACAGTTGATAGTTAAATTGTATAACAAAATTTTTTATGACCTTTAGTAACATTTATTAGAATTGTTGCATGTTTTACATCATTGGAATGACATATTAGCTATAACTTTTTTGAAATTTTATTATGGTATGTGCACTTTGATATGATGTAATATGATTATGGTTTTGTTTCATATGTTGGAATATTAGATATATAATAGAAAAAAAATATTACATGAAATAAATAATAACTTTTCATTTTAATTTTTTTTTTTGTAGAACACGGCTCTTCTAGAAGATGAAGATGATCCTGATGATATAGATCCATATTATATTGGTTTTGGTGTAGATCATATGGGAGAAGATGATGATGATGTACATACAGAAGACAATGAGGCCAATGACAATGATGATGATGATGATGATGATGACGACGATCATGATGATGATGATCACGATGGTGATGATGATGATGAGGTAGTTGTTGGTAGTAGCTAGTGACATTCATGATCATATAGACTGCATCATGGATCATTGTTGATATACTGTTATAATGCCTCTTTTCATGGTTACTATCATATGTATCATTTTCATGGCTTGCAATACCATATTATTGAGTTGTATCATTTTCACATGTATCAATTTGACTTATATCATCTGGACATGTATCATCTTGACTTGTATCATTTTAGGTTACATAATTTATCATTTTTACTTATATCATTTGTATATGTATCATTTTGACTTATGTCAACTATTAGACATGTATCATTTTGACATGTTATTGATCTACTGGCATATTTGACTTTCACTTGTTTTAATTATATATGATGATGATCTTATCAGTATTGAGTTGTCAATTTATATATATTGAAAGTGGTCAATAATTTTTGGATGGATATTTATTACTTATGATGATTTTAATTTACTGTAGGATGGATGTTGTAAAATTCAATTAAATTATGGATATTTGACTCACTTATTTTAATTATAGATGATGATGATGTTATAATAATTATCTTGTTATTTTATAATAATTATCTTATTTTTTATATAATTATCTTGTTAAATTGGAAGCAAAACACAAAGCAACAAAGGAGGTCACAATGGAAGCAAAACTTGGTGTCAATTAGGAAGCCAAAAAGGAAGCTATTTTAGATGCCATACAAGAAGTAAAATATGAAGCACGACTGAGAGAAAAACTAGAAGAAAAAATGGGAGTAGACATGGAAGCTAAATTGGGTACCAAATCCAATGCTAAATTGGAAGAAAAATTGGAAGCAAATTTGGAAGCAAAAATGGAAGCAAATCTAAGCAAAACCTAAAGCAAACGTGGAAGAAAAATTAGAAGCAACATTGGAAGCAAACTTGGAAGCAAAATTGGAAGTAACACAAGAAGCCAAACCAGAAGTAAAATCAAAAGCCAAAGTGGAAGCCAAATCTAGAAGGAAAATGGGAAGCAAAAATTGAAGTAAAACTAGAAGCAAAAGTGGAAGCAAACTTGGAAGCAACACAAGAAGCAAAATTGGAAGACAAACTAGAAGCCAAATTGGGTGCCAAATCTGGTACTAAATTGGAAGCAAATCTAGAAGCAAAATGGGAAGTGAAATTGGAAGCAAAACTAGAAGCAAACCTAGAAGCAAAACCTGAAGAAAAGCCCGAAGCAAAACTTGAAGCAAAACTGGAAGCAAACCTGGAAGCAACACAAGAAGCAAAACTAGAAGAAAGATCGAAAGCCAAATTGGTTGCCCAATCTGGTGCTAAATTGGAAGCAAATCTAGAAGCAAAATCGAAAGCAACACTAGAAGCAAAACAAGAAGCAAACTTGGAAGCCAAACCAGAAGCGAAATTGGAAGCCAAATTGGGTGTCAAATCTAGCACTAAATATGGTGCCAAATCCGGTTATTACTTTTTGATGCTAAAGTCAGTGCTAAATATGGCGCTAAATCTAGTGCAAAAGTCGGCGCTAAATCTGGCACTGAAGTAAGAATGCAAACTTGCACCAAGTTTTACACCGAGAAAAGTGTCCAATTTTTGAGCTCAATTACACTAAAATCTAGTGCTATTTTAGATGCTAATGGGTTGTTCTGTTGTAGTGTCCGTTTGAGCTCCAGCGTACTTGGAAAATAGTTTTTCTTAATGCTCAGGATCTCAAATCTTTTCATAGACAATCAGAACATCAAAAGTACTATCTACTTTTATATAGCAGCAACATCAGTCATTGGATATTAGTATAAGAGAAGTTAGAATGAGCAGACATAAGTGCCACATCAGAAAGAGATAGATCCATAAAAGTAACCCCACATCATGAATCAAAGGTATGTTTTATATGCCAACATGTTTGCTTCCTGTGCAGGTGTATGAGAAATTAGTTTACTGATTCATCTTTTATGAAATGGCATGTGGAGAAAATGGGCTCCCATAAGGGTTGAGCCCAGTATGCACAAAGTATAGTTGTTAATGCTGAAGTATCCTAGTTGTAAACATGCATTTTCAGCCATAATGAATGATCAAGCACATTGGAACAATAGATAGAATAGGTGTTTTGTTACCTTTTTGTCATGGATATGATTTAGACTTACAGACAATCCCTTATGCCATCAAGAGAGCCACAAAGTATAGTCAAGGTGCAATCAACAAATCAGATAGACAAGTACAGTCAACTTGATAATGCAAAGTCATCAATGAAGAAAGCACATTTCCAACTGGCCGTCTCAGTCATATGAGATGCAAATGTGTAGTTTGAACAACACATATCTTTGTCAAATGGACAGTCAAATATCAAGAGCATAGAAAAATTATTCATATGGTTTTGTCATACATAGAAAAGCACAAGAATGAGGTGCAGCCATAAGAATAAAGCCATACATAGTCATACTCAGCACAAACAAAGCCATACACAGTTGTATACGCCTAAAAATGACACGATTCAATCTAAATAAATATTCTTAATATTTATTTCCTTCTAATTCCTCTATCAATAAATAAATAAACAAATTTATTTATTTGATTCACATTCCTCTAAATTAATTAAATATCAAAATATTTAATTATCTCTTCTAAAGTCAAAATTAAATAAAATCTTTTATTTAATTAAATTCCTCCAAAAAATTAAATAATTCTCAATTATTTAATTAAATCAAATTCATTCTTCCAAATTTGCCGATGATGGCATGGTTCGGTGGTTAAGTCACTCAGGATGTAGTGGCGACCACCAGAGTTCAAACCCCCGCTGGGCCAACGAGCTCGCAAGGCTTTACGCCTTCACTGGGCTAATGAGCTCGTGGGTTTGAAGTGTTCTTCCTAGGGGATGAGGTCCCCCAGTTGTGGCCTCACCGATTCATTGCTCTGGGCAAAAGCATTCACGTGGAGCCGGAGGGCGTGTCGCACCAACGTCACCGGTCACGTTAAAAAGTTTACCAGGCGCATTATCTTTAAAAAAAAAAAAAAAATTCATTCTTCCAAATTTGAATAAATCAAATCAAATTTATTTAAATCCTCTTAATCTCTAAAAATAAAATATAATCAAATATTTTATTTATTCTTCCAAATCATGCACAACAATTAAATAAATTTATTTATTTAATTAGCTTTCTTATCTTCTAAATTAAATAATATCAATTATTTAATTGTCTCTTCCAATAATATCTTCTCTAAATTTAAATAAATCAATTATTTATTTAAGTTGTCTATTTCTTCTAAATTGAGTTATCTCTAAATATAATTCAATCTTTGTACACATGCAATTAAATATTCCTAATAGTTGATAAAGAAAAATATCTTCTTATTCTCATGCAAATCCCTTCTTCTTGTTTTAAATCACTTAACTGATTATTATATTCTTTTAAATGCTTTAACTCATTCTTCTATTCTTGTTAACTCCTCTCATGCAAAAGAAAGCAAGACACGTGTCTTCTTCTTATTTGTTGCACGTTCCTCAACTGTTCTCAATCATTGATCTCATCCTCTCTATATCGTTAATCTTCATTCTCCCAAGTCTATAAATTGAACCTTCTTCCATTTCAATCATCTAAGGTTTAAGTATTGTTACTCTGTAGGAATTACAGCACGCCTTTGGTACCCACATCATTCCTTCATTGCTTGTGATCACACTCATTACTACGCACTACTACCATCATTGTGAAGCTCATCTTCATGGCGATATCATCATAGACATTCTTAATTGACATTCTTGAAAGAAAGCAAAGAAGTGCACTTTCTGAGGGCCCTATTTCATACATGCAAGATCGATTGTGATAGGCGATCAATGGAAGCTATGAATTAAGGAGGTTTACTTTGTTGTTTGTTCATTATTTATTTGAATTTTTTTTGTTCACCATTTCATTGAGTTTTGGGTATCTTGATATTTGGTATTATTGATTATTCATTTGAATCCAATTTTCCCTTAACATTTTTGGCACCCACCGTGGGGTCTAGCCCGAAATTTAACCCAAAAAATTTAGTTTTTGTGTTTTAGAAAGCTGTACACAGGAGGAAACAATGCATCTGATACATCCTAACACGCATTTGTTACCTGTCATGGCACATATGTTCCTGCAGTGCATACAGACATTGTTCTAGCACATTTACCACTTGAGACAGTGCATACATCAGATCAGTGCATGTACACTATTTTTTAGCACTTTTGACATCTGTCTTAGCGCATATGTTCTACAGCGCTTTTGTTGTCTATTTCTGCACATTCAATCTCTGAAGCGGCGCATCTATTTTAGGCAGTCATTTTTAGGGTTTTCTTGAAGGCTTTTTTGCTAACTCTGTATCTTTGCAGGAACTCTCTGGATCTGTTTTGCAAGCTAGGTACTGGTTTAGATTCATATAGTTGCACTTGTTAGCTCACACTTCGATTTCTAATGGAAAAGTAAAATGGATGCTCATGCAAATCTCACATAGTTTAACTAGGAAAGAAGTAACTGAATCATTACTATCTTGCATATCATTGAATCATTGCTATTGCTATCTTTTCAAAATTAACAACTTATTACTATCTGGATAAAACTAAACTCATCATTACTATCTGGTTAAAAATGAACTATTGCTATCTTTTCAAAGTTAACAACTCATTGCTATCTGGATAAAATTGAACTCATCATTGCTATCTGGTTAAAACTAAACCATTGCTATCTCGGCCATCACTTCAAAGTTAACAATTCATACTACATGGATAAAATTGAACTCATCATTGCTATCTAGGTAAAACTGAACCATTCCTATCTCGATCATCACTTCAAAGTTAACAATTCATGCTATCTGGGATAAAATTGAACTCATCATTGCTATCTTGGTTAAAACTAGACCATTGTTATCTTGTTATCACTTCAAAGTTATGTGCTTGCCTAAGTAGATAGATCATCTAGGTTTTTTCATTTTAACTAGGGGAAAAGAACCATTATATTCTATGTTTTGGGAATGATACTAGGCCTATGCTCTCCCCTATCTTGGGTGACCAAAATGCCAGACATATCATTTTTGCATGTTTTTTTCCTTTAGAGGGGCCTGCTCTTGGATACCATTCATCCAAGTAGGAACAACCCTAAGTGGTAACAGGATAAACACCAAGCCCTTCCAAGCTACTATAAATAAATTATGTTTGGAGCAAAAGCTTCAAACAATGAGTGAAGTTATGTTATACTGATAGCCAACCTCCACCAAAACCCTCCAAGGCGCAACCCTTGTAGGCTAGGAGACTCCATAATGAAGAGTAATGTCGTCGCATGTATAACCACTCAAATGGTTGCCTTTATTACTCACCTTTGTCTAGTGGCCAAAAACTCCTGTAATCCATTTGAAGCCTAGGATTGTAATTGTTTTTCCTTTTAGTCCAAAAAGTGTCAAAAAAATCACAAAAAAATAAAAAAACCATAAAAACATTCTTTGTGTTTGTTGTGTCTTCTTGCCATAATTTCAAAAAATTAGACCAAAAGACCTTCTTGCAACCAAAGTACCAAAAACATAAAAAAATTTCCTAAAAATTGCAAAAAATTTGAGAAAAACTAGAGCGGCGCATCCATCCTCTGTTGTTGTACATTTGTGCCGACCTGCGATGCATATGTTTTAACTTACATCGCTTTTACTGTTTGTCATAGCGCATCATTTTTTTACCAGTGTGGTGCATATATCTCGACTTCCAGTGCATTTACAAGTTTTCACAGTGCATTAGTTACGGCACATGCATGATAGTGAGCACTTGCACAATCTTTGAGAGAAACATTTTACCAATTCTAGGTACCCATTTTAGTCTAGTTTTAGGTTCTGAGATAAGATCTTACCTTGCAGTCATTTTTCCATCCATTACATGTCAAAATCTCTCTTTCGTTGGTCATTCCATTCACCTTCTATTAGGTCTTCCTAGTTTGAAGTCAAAGTACCTCATATCAGGTCGGCATAGGCCCCTTTTTCCTATCACTTTGGATTCAAGTAACCCTAGTAGGTCACAGGACTTCACTAATGGTCTTGGTGCATGACTAGTCCCTACAAAGTAAGACAGGTATCGAGTACCCTTACTAGTGACTATTGTCTTATATTGGCCGTCTTACTTGGAATCATTGTTCGAAAAAGTCCTTTGTCCAAATCTTGTCATAAGTATCCTATTCTCAAAAGTCTCCATCAACACCTTGCCAAGATCTCTAGTTTCATTTTGCCTCATCCCTCGTAACCTTGCATGGTTCTTACTAGATCTCAATACAAAAAGCAGCTTGAAATGGCTGAATCATCCAACCACATCATCATGCCTCATGATAGTGATGAAGAAATCTCTCACGAGGAGTATCAAGGAACCCTTCAAGATCAAAAATTTGAATGCTTGCTAGAGAAAGTACTCCATGACGACCCTCATGAGTATTTTTATCATCTTACAAATCTTGGAATTAAACTCCCCACAGATTTTGATATAAGCAAAATCCAAGAAAATGTGGAGAATAATCATGAAAGGGGAAAGAAAGACATAGACCCAAACATAGAGGATAATAATGAAAAAGGAAAACAAGCCATAGACCCAATCACTCCTATGGAAGAAATGAGGAAACAACTTGAGGGTCTAAAGCAACGAATGTCAAATCTCAAGATGGGTACAAACACTAAAACCTATTCCTTGGAAGATATTGCACCGTACCCCTTTGATAAAAGTTTGAACATGACACCATTTCCCTTTCAATTTGAAGTTCCTAAATTTGACAAATACAAAGGGAAAGGGGACCCTAGAGATCATATTAGGGAATTCAACGCAGCATGCATGGAAATAGCTCACAATGAGACTTATTTAATGAGACTATCCCCTAGATTACTAGGTAGTCAAGCCATGGAGTGGTTCTCACAGCTCCCGCCGAGCATCAAATCTTTTGATGAGTTAGTCAACAAATTCATCACGCACTTCTCATACAATATTGAACATGAAGTATCTATGCTTGATTTATGCAACACCAAGCAAAAGAGTGGCGAATCATTTGCCACCTTCCTACAAATATGGAGACAACTAGCAAGTAAATGTTCATATGATGTACCAGAGAAGCAACTAATGGAGATGTTTGTCCATAACCTCAACTCCGATCTTAGCTATCAAATACAAATTCAATGCCCTACTTCATTTTCAAAGGTCATTGAAATGGGATTGTTCATTGAGAAAGCTATGATCCCCAAGGGGCAAATCAAGTTATACAAGGACACACCTACCTCCAATTATACGACCGACAAATCAAAGTTTTGGACTAAAAAAAAAATGTCATCAACGATGGAGTAGTTGATGCCAAGGTGGCGGCTCCCAAGAAACAACTGATATTTACTCTCAAAGGAGAGGCAACCAATGTTACACCCAATAAAACATTCTCTCGAGAGCCAAGACCATGGTTCAACTCAAATCTAAGGCAAAAGTTGACACTGTTGGGTGAGTCCCAAGAATCCACATTAAGGAAGTTATTGGCTAACAATGAAATATCTCTACCACCAACAAGTGACTATGAGCCTCAAATTAAACCTCACTATTGGAAAGACACCGACTATTGTGAGTATCATAGAGGAAGGGGACATACAACCAACAATTGTATCCATCTCAAACATGTTATTCAAGATGTGCTTGATCAAAATCAAGGAGGAACCTAACAACATACCTCCAATGAGACACATCTGGCTTACAGGGATCCACTTCTCAATAATGATAGGTCGTACAATGGCAATAATAACAACAGCAATAACAATAACGGCAAAAATAACAATGGCAATAACAACAACCACAACAGGCCAAATAAAAATAGTGGGAATAGTAATGCCAACTACGCAAGTGTGCCATTCAACTATATCATCAATTGCATATCAGAGCATGTCCCACAAATCAATGTGGTCACGCCCAATCAAAAATCAAAACCTAACTGAAATGGTTGCAGTATCATTACCCGCAGTGGTAAAGTCATGTTGAGTATCATCTCTCTGAGGTCGTCACCTTCTCAATCCAACCCCCATCAGTATAGTGCCATAGACCAACTATGGAAGACTCCAGCCCACATTTCTATCTTAGATTTGTTGTGTCTATCTCCTTCCCATAAGGAGATTCTCAATAAAGCCTTAGTGGAAACCACTGTCCCCACTAACTTGGCCCAAAAGAAGTTTCAGGCCATGGTAGGTAATTTAACATCATCAAGTACCATATCATTTACCGAACAAGATGATCTCTCAGTGTCTAAACCTCATAACACCCCTCTACATATTGTCGCCTTCATCCATAAGCACCACATCAAGAGAGTTCTCATTGATGGGGGTGCTAGTTTAAATATTTGCATGTTAAAGCTAGTCCTTACATTGGGGTTCTCTAAAAATGCAGTTGATCTAAGGAAGAAGATTACTATCAAAGCCTATGATGAAGAGGAGAGAACTACAAAAGGAACAGTAGTCTTACCCATACAAGTGGGACCGATAATTAAAGATGTCGTGTGCCAAGTCCTAGATAGAGAGCTCACCTATAATATTCTCCTAGGTAGACCATGGATTCATGCTATGAAAGTTGTGCCCTCTACCTATCACCAATGCATAAAATTCTCGCATAATGGCAAGCAAATCACCATCGAAGGCGACCCTGACCCCTTTCAACATTGCAACTTTGTCCTTTCAAAACCTGATTGTATCATACCAAACAATAGAGCATCTACATCCCCTACACCATAGCATGATCATACCTCCGAATCTTCCTCATCAAGGCCCAAAGAGTAGAAAATTACCATCAAAGAAAAAGGAGTAGGGGAATACTCCATAGAGCATAGCCTCAATCTAGCCAAGATGCCTTTATCTCCTAGATCCTTTGGTCGACCCAAGCATTTTCCAAAGCCATGTACTCCTCCTATACCTCCCACAGCTCCCTTTGTAAAATGGGGGACCTTATTAGATGAAATAGAGGAGAGATATCCTACAATGGATTTATACTAAAGAAGAAGAGAGCACATAACAAGAACCACCTAGGCTCCCAACAAAAATCTATGGGTGAGGTTAATCTATCCTACACAGAATGGGTTATGAAGGACAAGGACCCATTGGCCTAAGAAGAGAAGGAATCATAGAACCCATTCAACCTTCTTCATCGTCATCGGATAGAAATATAAAAGGTCTAGGATATAAGGATAAGGGAAAAGCTAAAGAAAATGCTTGTCTAGTGGAAATGATCCATACACTTCAAGTGGACAGTGACACAGATTCCAATGAATATAAGTGGGATGAGCTGACAGAGCATTCCTATGATGACAAAGAAGTCAATACCATTCAAACTTATAGCCCCTACCATGAGGGACAAACTCTAGCGCATAGGCCACTAAAGTCTGATTTGTCTATCTCTGAGAATATGACTTTTGAGGAAGGTTCGAGTTCTATCGCAATAAACAACTTGGAGGAAAGTACCATCCTGAACACTCCCCCTAGCAATACTCCTAGTATATCCATTCAAACTATCAACGAGTCAGATCTATCCTTAGACTCCCTCCCCCTTGTACATCCTAAACTTATTGACTTGGATCTATGAGGAACCCGACAACTAGATATGTTCCAAAATGATGATGCTTATATTGACTACATGGGACTTAGGGACCACCTACCCAAAGGAGATCATAAAGTTGGTTTCTCTATTGAACTTAATACCGTATCTTATTTCAGAGAGGGTGCCAAGCCTTCCAGTCACAAAAATATCAAAATAAAAACTAGATCTGATGGTGAAAACTGCTCTATAGCAGTGTCAAATCCCAAAATAGTAAGAAGAAAAGATGCATCTGAAGGTGAAAACCCAACTGTGGCACCTGATGATGGAAGACTTGACGCTCTCCCCAATGACATGCACCAGGAGAAGTCTCAAATTGTTGTGGAACCCATAGAGCCGATTAACATTGGAATAGAGGAACAACTTAAGATCATTCACTTTGCTAAGTCGCTAACCCCACTAAAGAAGACTAAGTTTGTACCATTCTTCAAAAGAAAGTAAGTCAATTTTGCTTGGTCATACGCAAATATGCCAGGGTTAGATCCAAATTTGATTCTACATCATCTTCCATTAGATCCAAGAGTGAAACCAGTGAAACATAAGCTTAAAAAGATGCATCCACACATAGCACTGCTTGTAAAAGAAGAACTCAAGAAACTACTGGATGTAGGGTTTATCAGAGCTATAGACTATCTGAAATGGGTCTCCAACATAGTGCCAGTGTCCAAACTTCATGGCTGAGTCAGACTATACAATGACTTTAGAGATCTAAACAAAGGTTGTCGCAAGGATGATTTTTCATTGCCAAATATAGATATCATACTCGACTTAACGATAGGGCATACCATGTTATCTTTCATGGATGGCTTCTCAAGATATAATCAGATCAGGATAGCACTAGAAGACTAGCATAAGACAATGTTTACATGTCCTTGGGACACTTTCTGTTGGAATGTCATGCCATTTGGGCTAAAGAATGGAGGAGCCACATGATATCAACGTGCCATGACCACTATATTTCATAATATGATGCATGTAACAATGAAAGATTATGTAGATGATATCCTAGCAAAGTCACTCACAAGAGAATCACACTTGGATGTGTTAGAGAAGGTCTTTTAGAGACTTGAGCAATTCAAAGTTAGGTTGAACCCAAAGAAATGTGTGTTCGGAGTCACCTCAGGCAAGCTCCTAGGTTTTATTGTATCAACAAATGGAATATAGATGGACCCCACCAAAGTCAAGGCTATTATGGATATGTCGCCACCAAAGACTCTCACTCAACTAAGATCTCTACAAGGCAAACTACAAGTAATCCATAGATTCATATCACAACTGGCAGACAAGTGTCAACCATTTAGTCATCTCCTGCACAAGAACATTCCATTCAGATGGGATGATAAATGTTAAGAGGCATTCAATAAACTAAAAGAGTATCTTATGAATCCACCTATTCTCATGCCTCCTATCCAAGGGAAACTATTGATACTATACATATCTGCTACACCTACAGCTCTTGAGGCTCTTCTAGCACAACAAGCCTATGAGAATAAAGAAAGAGCAGTCTATTACATCAGTCAAACATTGGTGAGATATGAGTTGCAATACTCTCAAATAGAAAGATCATGTCTTGCGGTAGTTTTTGCTTCCCAAAAAATTTGACATTATATGCTTGCACATCCTGTCAAACTTATTGCGCCAAATGGGTAATGCTCCTAAGTGAATACAACATTAAGTATGTAGATAGAAAAGCTATCAAGGGACAAGTCATTGCTAACCAACTAGCGGATGCACCATTACAAGACACCACACCAATGTAATTTGAGTTTCTAGATGAATCCTTATTCAATATCTCAACACATTCCTGGAAACTTTACTTTGATGGTTCCTACACAAACCATGGATCAGGGGTAGGAATCTTGTTTATAACCCCTCATGGTGACACCATACCAAAGTCTTACCATTTGTTATTCCCATGCACCAATAACGTAGTAGAATATGAAGCCTTAGTCATTGGCCTCAAGATGGCAACAGAGTGGAAAATCAAAGAGCTACATGTCTAGGGATTCTCAACTACTGATTAATCAGGTCAATGATGATTACTAAACCAAAGATGAGAATCTTGTTTCATACAAAATGATGGTAGATAACTTTAAGGAATACTTTGTGATTATATCTTTTAAGCAGATATCTTGTCTTGAGAACAAAGCAGTAGATGCCATGGCGACCATTACCTCTCTTCTCAAGATACTAGAGAATGAGTCATGGTACGAGTTCTTAGTAGAAATAGTTCAACAACCATCTTATGATCTTCCTAAGACCCATTCCATATGCCTTTTAGTTGAATCTAATTCACCTTGGTACGGTAACATTTACACTTATCTCAAGGACAATACCCTCCCACCTAACTTATCTTCAAACCAATGATGAACCTTTATATGTCAAACCTCTCGCTATACCATTATTGCTGACACCCTATACTGACGTGGTCTAGATGGTACTTTACTTCGTTGTTTAGAACGAGAAGAATCCCAAACCACCTTACAAGATGTGCATGAAGGGATTTGCGGAACACACTCTAGCGGTCCTTCCTTAGCTAAGAAACTCATGCATTTGGGTTATTATTGGCCAAACATGGAAACAAATTCATATCAGTTTGTGAAGAAGTGCAAGTAGTGCCAAATACATGGAAACCTGATACATGCACTAGCTCAAGAGTTGAGACCTTTAATGACACCTTGGCCTTTTTGTCAATGGGGACTTGACCTTGTGGGAAAGATCCATCCACCCTCATCCAATGGCCACAAATTCATAATAACCGCCACTGAGTACTTTACTAAGTGGATTGAAGCCATTCCCCTCACCACTGTCACAGGTAAACAAATCTCCTCATTCATCCTAAATTATCTCATCTGCAGATACGAAATTCCCTCATCCATTATCACAGATAACGGAAGACCCTTCAAAAACTAGGATGTCCAAGAACTCTGTGACCGATTCAAAATCCAACACCATTTCTCCACACCCTATTACCCCCAAGGCAATAGTCAAGCTGAAGCATCCAACAAAACCATCTTGAAACTCCTCAAGAAGATAGTCAACAATGCTGGCTGTGATTGGCAACTAGTATATGAACTCCCATAGGTGCTAGCCCTTATGCCCTTGTCTATGTCTCAGAAGCTATCCTCCCCATAGAGGTCAAATTACCATCTCTCAGGGTGTCATTAAAAGGTCTCATATCAAATGAAGAATATAGAGTTTCCAGATTGCAAGAACTAGAGTTGCTAGAGGAAAGGAGATAGAAAACCTTTGACCATCTCAAAGCATATCAACAAATGATGTCATGAAGCTATAACCACAGAGTTTACCCAAGAGTGTTTAAAGTTGGACATCTAGTACTTAAGGGGAACCCCCGCAATCAACAAGATTAGGAAAAGAAAGGCAAGTTTGAACCCAACTAATTTGGGCCTTATGTGATTGTAGTTGCTTATGGATCAGAAGCATATTAGTTAGCAACATCAGAGGGTGATCTGTTGGATGACCCAATCAACAGCATGCATCTTTGCCAGTTCTATACCTAAGAGAACCCCAATGTAAGGGAGGCATAAAATACAAAAAAAAAAAATCAGAAAAATACAAAAAAATCAAAAAGTCAGAAAAATACAAAAAAAAATTGTCCTTTGGTGAAAACCTAGCAAATAGGCACCTTGGATAGGTATAATGATGAAAACCTGGCAAACAGGTGTCATGCATACTTTCTATCTTTCGTGCAAATAAAGGCAAGTGGTGAAAACTTGGTAAACAGGTGTTACTTGTGATAAACCGCTTCCTCAATCTTTGGGAAACCAATCACCTTGTGTCTATTCTTCCTCGTGTCCCATTTGATCCATATCTGTTCCATAATAAAAACCTAACAATAACCTATCATGGCTTAATACTCTATCTCTTTTTTGCCTTGTCAACCAAAGTCTTATCCCATATCCTATCCATAGTGTCAACCTAGTAGAGTGTCTCTCGTTGGTATCCATGGTCCAAGTCCATGAACTACATTGCCTCTGCGTTGTCACGTAGGCAAGGCCATTTCTCCAATGTGCCCCCGAGGCTCCACTGTCCCATCCGTCCCATGTCTAGTCCTTCTATCTATCTGAGTTCGCACCACTTTCTATCACCTAGGTCTTAGGTCTGCTAGGGTTTACCCTAAACTACATTGCCTCTGTGTCATCACATAGGCAAGGCCATTTAGTAATGAGCCCCCGAGGCACTAGGTAATTCCCTTAAGGTCTGTCTCACCAACAAAGATTGTGGAATCTTCTCACCATGCAAGCAAGCACAAACAAAGCCTGCTCTTTTCAATCATACATCCTGACGCAAGACATTAACCTATCCAAAGCAAAGAAAACAAACACCTAAGGCCCTCTAAATTGTTTTACCCAAATTATGGCAAGGAACAAACACATATAAATGCAAATATGTTTTGTGGATTGGAAACATGGTTAAAATACAGAGTCTTGATTTTTTCTATCATGTCTTTCTATGCTACTGGAGGATGCCAAAAGCTAGAGATGCTATGATGGGGGCATGATTATTTTCTTTGTTTGTTGTTTGTGGATTAAACTTTAGTAATGTGAAGCCTTGTCTAACGACATGATCAGCAAAAGATCATCGAGGACATCAAAGGTCTAACATGAACGGGGGAAATCCTTGACTATTGATATGTAACAAGTAATTAGGTCATCTAGCTTCAATTATACGTTGATGCTTGTATTAACTTGCTAAATCAAAATCCATGTAAGCGATGCTCAGGTCATCTTGGTTCAATTATACCTAGATGCTTGTATTAACTTACAATATTTCAAAAAAGTACCCAAAAAAAAATTGCCCAATGATGAAATAAAGCACTTCAAAGTACTTGCACCATCAAGATGTCAAAAGAAAAGCATCCATCATACATCCATTATACATCCATACATCCATACCACATAAAATAAAAGATCCAAACAATGTAGAGTAACAATACAAAGTCAAGCTTGTGAATCTTTCTATCGAGTGATTCTTTCAATCAATCTTCTACCTATCATTTTGTCATTTCTGTGTCGATAGAGTATATTTGGACATCACAAAGACATAGCATATAGTTGCATATCATATCACATGAGATAGTCATTTACATGATTAAATCAGTTGCATACATAGTAAAGTGCATCAGGTCATCCATATACTTTTTTTACAATCATCATCTAGTGTCAACAGAAAAAATTCAAAAACATAGATAAGTGCATCACATAAATTGTATAATCATATAGATACCATTTGAATTCACACACATTAGAGGCATATCAAGTAAAAACATCCAAGTATGCATTAGGTCATATAGCATCACTTAGCATCATATGCAAATTTGCATCAGATAAACATTACATAGCATCAGCTAAACATCTAAGTCTGCATTAGATAAACATGTGCATCACATCACACAATACAAATGCGTCATAAACTCATACATATAAAGAGCATCAAAATAGCCATATCATCATATAAATATCATAAAAATGTGTCCAAGTGTACCATATCAAAGTAGTCCATCTTTGAATAAGTGTCATATACAATAAATACATCCCAAGGATGGTGAGACATGTCTCAAAATGCAAAAATGGTACATAAGTATATCCAGCTATCTGAGCCATCAAAAAGGTGTACATGGGATCCAAAGTCCACAAGTCTTTGTTATCCTTGCTATTGTGAACTGCTGCTACCAGTAGTATCTCTTGAGTCTCCTCCTCCTCTGTTGGCCCTAAACTATTGTGGGCCCATCACGGAAGCCCTTGACCTCGATCAACCTACTCTCTGGGGAGCCATAGACTAGCTCCTGTAGCTTGAAGCCCTTTGATTGGCTGGCACGGCACCGTGCTATAAACCTCAATAATACTATGCTTGAGCTTGCACTCTAGTAAGCTCACCCTGCACCTGCGTTAGCTGCCCCCACACCTGCGCCAACTCTGTCTGTGCCTGCCCTAACTGTGCATGTGCCTGTGCTAGATGTGCCTATGCCTAGTGCACCTGCCCAACCAAAAAACTGCTTGTCACATCTATCCCCAGGGATGCCACTGCAATATCCCACTCTACTCGGATAACTCATATCTGTGCATCTGCCATGTCTCTCTCTCTGGTGAGCCCTGTAATAAACTCTGCATCTATCTCTCACTAGGCCTCAGCCATCCTAAGTTGTGCCCGCAACTGTCTAACCTGTCCTCTCAAAGTAACTAAAGCCCTTTCCTAGACATCTACCTATGCCAAACCCTAGGTTGCCTGTACCTATCCCTGCCCCTATGGCTGGGGCCCCTACTACTGTGCCACCTACTGAGGTGGCGGCATCTATACTTGTGGTGCCTATTATGCGGCCTGTGGTGGCACTACCTGCCGAGTGTGGGAAGGTTCCTCCCCAGCTCTCTGCCTCTGTCTATGACTGCCTCCGTCATCTCCACCACCCCCACCCCCTCTACCATATCCACCATCTCTGCCACCTCCCCATCTACCTCTCCTCCTCCTCCTCCCTCTCTAGCCAACCTAGCCCTCATCATATGAATTTGCCTTGTTTATCTGAGGCACCAACTCCCCAGGCCTAAATATCTCAGAAATGGTTGGGTAGTGAACCAATCCTCGTAATTCTAGGTCATCCCAGCATCTGCAATCCCCCTCCTCATATCCTAGGTGATGTAAGGCATCTGTCGAAACTCTGCTAATGCCTCCTTATAAGATGCCATCGGTCCCCATTCGAGCCTCTCAACATGAGTCCTCGCAAACCGGGCTTGCCCATGTGGCATGCCCTGCCTCCTCCCAAATTGTCTCTGTACTCGGCTAACAATCTACCACTCCAAGATAAACCATGTTTGCCTTATCAGCCACTGCATCTAATAGTAGTAGGGTAGCTCATTTGCCTCATCCTCCCATGGCTTGTAATCTAGGTATGGCCTCTAGACGACAATGTCTACTCCATCCAAGGCATACTGCCAGTACTCAAGCTTCCCCAGCCTATGCTGGAAAATCACTCCTGCATAGCCATAGCTATATGGCTCTCCTCTCTGCCTGTCAAAAAAATATATCGGTCTGGTGATCACTATGTGCTCCCATAGCCAAAACTATAGCAAAGACACACCTGCAGATAGGTTCGCACCCCTGTGATATACCACCTGATGCATGTCGTGGCATAGGTACGCTAGTACACAGACACCCCAAGCATACTAGTGCCCTCTATCACCATCCTCTCCATGATCTGACCCAATCCAATGGGGAACTAGTGTGATTTCCTATCGGGGCATACAATTCCTCTGATCAATCCTACTATAATCCCTACGAAGTAGTCGTAACAGTCATAAATATCCTGCCAAGAGATGACCTACCCAACCAGCTTGGGGTCATCGAATACTCGCATGCACTTGGCAAGTCCTACATCTCTCTATGGATCATACTCCACCAACTCACCCTGAATAGGCAAATGGAGAATCTTGTACATGTCATCCAAAGTAACGATCATCTCACCATTAGGGAAATGGAAAGTCATGTCCTCACTGTGGAACCTCTCCACTACTGCCGTCAGCAACCTGCAATTCGCCTGAACCTCGGGCATGAAGCAAACGTAATCAAGTCCCATCATGCCGAGCACCTCTGTATCCATCTCAGTCAACATGTATCTCTACAACAAAGGCATAGGGAATTGCTCCCTTGACTGAAGCATCTCTCATATATCCTCCTGCAAACACGCAAAGCAAGGCGTCAAGCTAAAGCTGCAAGTACCATACTCAACATATCTATAGAAACATATCAACTAACTTAGCATATCAAATTGATCAAAACAACACACTACATCTCTTGACTAGATTCCTACAATCTTAGAGATAGCTTATCGATTGACACATCAAATAGGATGCCAATTGAGTCAATTTTGTTAAGTAAATTGCCTATCTATATCATATGCACCATAACAGGTGGTATATGCACCATTTCCTTACATATGCGCCACTTCTAACAAGTGCACCACAAAAATCCATGCATACGCCATCCTATATCGTAAATGCATTGTCCCATCAAAAGCACCGCTACATATCGTAAATGCATTGTAGAATTATGCATGCGCCACCTAATCTCATGCATGTGCTACTTGAGTATATGCACCATTTCTTATCCTAAATGTGCTACAGAACTATGTATGCACAGTTTTGCGTGGCATATGCACCGCACTGTGTTTCAGCACATTTGTCTATCCTAATTTTCTCCTAGCATTTATTTCTATCAAACTCGACCCTAGGGGAAATTTTTCAAGATACATACCGGGGGTCCTGCCTCTGCTAGCTGGTCGAATTGATGGACGCGCTTGAATCGATGCTCCTCACGTGGAATGTCCATCCTCGTACTGACTACTCTATGCTCTATACTTCTCTAAGCTCTCCAAAGAAAATCCAACTAAGACAAGTGTGCAAATGAATTATCTTGCGGACCCAACTCCTATATATAGCATGCAAACCCTAATCTGGCTATGTGGTGATTATGACTACTTCCCGCACCTATTTCTTCAAGTTTTCTTCCCATTTTTCTGAAACGCGTCCTGTTTTCTTCAAACCTAACCTAGTTTTTCACCTTCTTCATTGTGAGATTGTCCGTCTCACGTCTTCTTCCTTCTTCTTGTCCAATCTCCCGAGGGGGCATCCTATCATCATAACCTGTACCAAGGGTAAATTAAGGCATGTATCATTATCAGAATTTTTATTCTTTGAGGCAACGCCATAAACTACATTGCATCAAAGAGGGGCAAAATGTATACGCCTAAAAATGACACGATTCAATCTAGATAAATATTCTTAATATTTATTTCCTTTTAATTCCTCTATCAATAAATAAGTAAATAAATTTATTTATTTGATTCACATTCCTCTAAATTAATTAAATATCGAAATATTTAATTATCTCTTCTAAAGTCAAAATTAAATAAAATCTTTTATTTAATTAAATTCCTCCAAACAATTAAATAATTTTCAATTATTTAATTAAATCAAATTCATTCTTCCAAATTTGAATAAATCAAATCAAATTTATTTAAATCCTCTTAATCTCTAAAAATAAAATATAATCAAATATTTTATTTATTCTTCCAAATCATGCACAACAATTAAATAAATTTATTTATTTAATTAGCTTTCTTATCTTCTAAATTAAATAATATCAATTATTTAATTGTCTCTTCCAATAATATCTTCTCTAAATTTAAATAAATCAAATATTTATTTAAGTTTTCTATTTCTTCTAAATTGAGTTATCTCTAAATATAATTCAATCTTTGTACACATGAAATTAAATATTCCTAATATTTGATAAAGCAAAATATCTTCTTATTCCCATGCAAATCCCTTCTTCTTGTTTTAAATCACTTAACTGATGATTATATTCTTTTAAATGCTTTAACTCATTCTTCTATTCTTGTTAACTCCTCTCATGCAAAAGAAAGCAAGACACATGTCTTCTTCATATTGGTTGCATGTTCTTCAACTGTTCTCAATCGTTGATCTTCTCATTCTCTCTATACTGTTGATCTTAATTCTCCCAAGTCTATAAATTGAGCCTTCTTCTTCCATTTCAATCATCCAAGCTTTAAGTATCGTTACTCTGTAGGAATTACAGCGCGCCTTTGGCACCCACATCATTCCTTCATTGCTTGTGATCACACTCATTACAACGCACTACTACCATCATTGTGAAGCTCATCTTCATGGCGATATCATCATAGCCATTCTCAATTGACATTCTTGAAAGAAAGCAAAGAAGTGCACTTTCTAAGGGCCCTATTTCATACATGCAAGATCGATTGTGATAGGCGATCAGTGCAAGCTACGAATTAAGGAGGTTTGCTTTTTTGTTTGTTTATTGTTTATTTGAATCTCTTTTGTTCACCATTTCATCGAGTTTTGGGTATCTTGATATTTGATATTATTGATTACTCATTTGAATCCAATTTTCCCTTAACAACAGTCAACTAAGAAAGAATATGAGATTGTGTATGTCAATGAATTATCTTGTAGTAGTTAGAGTGCATTACAGGAGGGCAATAAATCATGATTAGAGAGCCATTTTTCTTTCAAACCGTATAAAAAGATAGATACAAGTACATAAATGATGTGCAAATGTCATCGTGTAGCTGCTCATGATGAACATAACCTACAGATACAGGTATGATAAATGAAATTTACAGATGAAATACATATCTTGATCATTGATATAATAGAAATATTACAACTTATCTCAATATATCAATTTTGACCAACAAATACCAAATTTCTATTATATACAAGAGCTAATGATATACTAAAATCAGCATTCAAATAGTATAGATCTAATATAAATAATATGATATTATTGCCAAAACAATTTAAAATCAAAGACCAATCATGTATTCCAAGACTATATATCATCATGAGTAGCTATAGGATAAGTAATGCAAATTAGTGCATTCATTATTTGAGCCCAGATGTTCAAAGTATGTTCCAAAATTTATACATGATCAAATATTGTATATTGGTGCATTGTGCAAGGTACAAAACAACAAAACATCCATTTGAGGAGTACACGGCAAAATCACATTGATATCATGCTACAGGTTTGCGAGTTGAATGATACAATTAGCTAAGGAGCAAATGTTATAATAAAGAATATCAACACTAATAGGTACTGTAGAAGTTGATCAAGATCCAGATGAATGACAAATTAGTAATGCAAATCTTGTTCAAACAGTATAGTATGTTTATCAAAATCAAACAGTGGTGTTGTGTAATGAAAGATCAAACAGGGATACTATACAAAGCCACTGTCAAAGTAAAATCTCATTCATAAGCATATTGGGAATGTTGTGTCAAGTTGATCATAGTGTAATAGGCAGTGATCATGATGTTCAATGCATATATGAGTGTCAAGTGGTGGACAGAAAAATGAAGAATTCATCCTTCTTGACAATTGTATGACCAAAGCACAGTCAATAGTGCTAAGTATAGTTATGCCATTATATAGCTCCATATCATAGAGACAATGATAGAGATTATCTTGGAATCTCATCTAATACATAATGGAGCATAGTATATTGAGAAAAGATGGAGCAATAGAGTCTTTCTGATGAGATTTTAAACGTTTCATTAGTTTTGAATCATTTGGAGTCTTGTCTCAAAGCAAACAATGACAAAGGAAGGTAGTCAACCTTTGAACAACAGCCATGTTGACTATGATACTGTCAAAGGAACAAAATGCCCAGAAATACTACAAAATCATGCCTCTGATAGCACAATGCAGGAATGTCATTTTACAAGTTTTTTTGTCAAGGATGGGGCTTCTTTTGAGCCAGAATATAATGAATACAAAGGAGAGAAGGTGAGTTTTTTTGACTCATTCCAAGCATTGATACACATAAACCTCCAAATTGTACCCTAGGTAGCGGATTACATAGCAAAAAACCTAGAAAATGAAGAAAGATCAACAATCAAGGTGACTTACCTCATTTTTTTGCCGTTGTCTGGTGTCAAATCATGAAATTTTCCTCAGTCAACCTTCCATAATGGCCTCAAAACATAGTGAAAATAGATATAGGGGTGGTTGGCCATCAAAAAACCAAAAAAATGCATCAAAAACTAGTCAGTTCGCAACTTTGGAGGCCCAAAATCAACGAACAAGAGGCCAAAATCTCAATGAAAACAACTTACCTTGCATTCTGCTTAGAAATTCTACATCAAAACCCTCAGAGATCAACAAAAATGACGTAGTTTTCTCTCCAAATCCTTCTTGTGGTAGTGCGACAGCTAGAAGGAGAAGGTAATGAAATGCAAATGAATATCTTTTAGGTTTTGTTTATTCCATTTGGGTTGAATATACCTAATTTACATTTTCGTATTTTTGAGTTTTGTTTTTAAAAACACAATCATTGATATGTATTCTATGCCCATGGTAAAGACTTTTGAGTCTTTAAAATCTTAATCATAATACACGACTTTCTGCCTTGTTGATTTTTTCCAAAGTCAAAAACATTATGAAAACATAAGGCCGCATACCTTGTATTTTGGTAAGGTGAGTTGGTGTTGAGATCACATGGTGGGTATGTTGATATAAGGCACTGTAATGTGTATAGGGAGGCATAAGGGTCACTTTAAAATGTATTGCATTAGACCTTGTAAGCATGACGAGGTATGCCATGAAATGTGTGAATGGCAAGGAGTTATAAGGTGCTTTGATTTAGCCATGAGATGCGAGATGTTATGCAAGTGTATGGAGGTCATATTTTGCCTAGGGATTACAAGGTGTTTTATGTTGATTTTGGATAATCTAGATATAGATTAAATATTGCAAACGAATGATAAAGTAATGAATTATGAATTACTTTATCATTTGTAATAAAAATGCAAAAGGCAATAATAGGCAAACTTATCACATGTGGCAAAGTAAGTCTCATTGTTACTTTATCACTTTTTCACAATATTTTATCCATCTCCAAACTATGCAAAATTAGGAGATTGGGTGTTTATGTCCTAATTGTCATTATTTTCTGCATGGAATTGTAATAAATTTGGAATGTAAAAAACATTCGACTAAGTGGTGTGGTTATAAACCACTTAATTAATGTTGATTAAATGCATAAATAATTGTGTTTATGACATTTATTATGCAAAAGGCAAGTTGAGGAAGGTTGCACATATGGTCAAAGAGATATGGCTAAACATTTATTGTGCAAATGCCAAGCATTTATGATGCTACAAGGGAGGTTGAAAAATAGGTTGAGGAGTTATTGAGATTTTTGGCTTGACTTTCATGTCCTTAAAGAGTATTTAAGGGCATTTTCTAGAGCTTTTATGGTGGGAGAAGACATGCCTTGACTATTTCTTCATTAGGAACTCATTTTGGAGGACTTTAGACAGATATTTTGAGTGCTTTTATGAGATGCACGATCATGGAGGTTTCTCATCCTTATCTTCTTATAGCTGTTTGGAGAAGTATATAGTCTTCTTCCTTGTTCATTATTAAGGAGATATTTCATGTAAATTATAGAGTTAGTGATTTTTCTGCAATCCTTACTTAGTTTTAGCATGTTTTTGTAACCCTTTTGAGATACGAAATATAGAACAGACCTTGGATACCATTGATAGTTAGGTTTTACCTTCTTATTTATGCAGTATTGTGTATTACCAAGTATTTGATTAAGTCATTTATGAGGTTAGTTTTATCTCCTTGTGATTTTGTCTTATGTTTCAAATACCTTTCTACAAAAAGTGTGTTTGTGCAGGTTGCAAATTGTGTCTTAAAATTATATATGCTTTTTTAATTGTGAAGTTAGCTTCGTTTTGAAAGGTTAATCCATTTAGGCCTCGTTGTGGAGTGTTTTTGTGAAGCATATAGTAGTAGGTTGTGCAGGTGGGTAAAAGCACAAAGTTGTGTCATACTTTCAACCAACTTATCAACATAAGTGGATTTAAGTATTTCTAACTAAAAATCAATTTTGGTCAAACATATGATCTTGTAAGATTCATTCTAGCTAAGTTAGATATGTCCACAACTTTTCCAACTAAAATTGTTGGATAAATGCATATATAGCACTACTATGAGGCCAATTTAACAAAAAAATAAAATTATTTGAAAAATTTGATATTTCAACAAATTCTACTCTTGTAAATAACATTTTTTTAAAAATATAAAAATACCCTTTTGTAGATCTATAAGTTTAGTTTTCAAATATATATATATATATATTAATAGTTTAATTATTATTCATATTTTCCTTTCTATTTTTACTAAAAGTAGGTTATCAGCACAAAACATTAGATCGATTACCATGTCAAGGAAAAATAGTAAAACTTATTAAAAAAAATTTGAAAAAAATATGATGCATTAGATAAAAGAATCTATATTGAGATGGTATAATTTTTTTTCTATTTTAGATAAATAGTTAATATGAAAGTTGACGTCGAATGGAAACAACTATGTTTTAATACACACATTTTATTATTTATTTAAAAATATATATTTATCAAAATTGAAAAAATATATATCCATGCACTAAAGTTTCAAGTTATAAATACACAAAAAAAAAATTGAAGAAAAAAAAAATTACTATATACAGATTGGTGTCTCATGTAACTTCATTTTTCAACATTTTATCAGCAACTAAATTATAGTGTCAATTTATTAAAAACTATATTCAAATAATTTTTTAATTTTTTTTAAAAATACAAAGATAAAATATACTACAAAATAAATATTTTATTACTTTACATCATTTCAAAATTCAAAACATATATGTCACTTTTTAGTGATTCAAGTTTAAAAGTTAGATCAACGTTGGTCATTTTCTTTATAAAAGTGTGACACAACATTGTGATATCTATGGCCAAGTGTATGCAAATCTAAGTTCCATAAATCATATCAAGTTTGATGTATCATCGTTGTTCTCATTTTACAGTTTTACTATTCATTTTTTAAGCATTCCTCCTCCCTTTTCCTCTACAAATCTAGTAGTTTCCAGGTGATAACCAACTAGAAAGCCAGCCTTCTCCAGAGGTTCTTTCCACCACAAGTGACCCACAGGCCTTGGAAAGATCCCATGTTTCTCTAGATTGCTAAGTTTTGTAACTTAGCAAGGGTGCAAATCTAAGAGACAATAGTTTTTGGCGCGCCCGGTGGGACCGTCAATGGATTCTCCGTCTATTTTATAATTTTGTTACTGTTGTTTGGTGTGTACAGAAGTAGTTTTAGCCTTTTGGAGGTATTTTCTTTACACACCTGGTGACTTTGGAGAGATTATCCACTAGTTTTAGCAGTTCAAATGCTAGTATGATTCAAGTTTTAATCAAGAAAATATACTCTATTATGATTTTCCAAACTTTTGAGTGAATAGGTCTATGTTTTGTGGGAATATGCCTTATCACCCTCCATTTCATGAGAATGTTGTTCAACTTCTCCTTATCAGCCATACCAAAGTAACCATACTACTGGTTTTGTCCAAAATAGCCCTATAATTGCAAGTAACCCGCAGATCCAACATGCTTACCACCCACCCACCCTTGCTTAGTATTTATTTCAGTCCATGTATGCTCAAAATCACCCTCAAGAAAATAACTTCATACCAAACCAACACGCTTATCTTCATGGTCGATATCAGAATTTGGATAATTGGGGGATTGGTGATATTAAAAATATATTGATGGACTGGACTCAGCAATTGGGTGAGATAAAGTGGCAACAATAGTTCAAGTTGTAGTAGGAGGAGTTGGCTTACCAGGCTATCCAGTGTCAACAAGAGCTGGAAATGCAAAAAAATTAATATGAGGAGAAGCTTGCACAAGAAGATGTTGCAGAAGAGAAGCAAAAGAGGCTTTTGTTGGCTCCATTCAAAGGTTAGAAACTCAATCAATGATTTCTTTTCCAAATCCATTTTTTGAAGAAGAGGTTTCCAAGTTCAGAGTACCAAGCTTCAAGCAAGGTGAGTCTCCTAAGTCTCCTAATTTAAATATTCCAAGTTTTAGAGGGCCTCATCCATTTAAAGAACCTATACTTGAACAAGAACAACCTATATGTCTTCAAGAGACCAAGCTAATTCCTCAAGTTTCCTTGTCAAATCATCCTTCCTGTCCTTTTACTATCCATCTCTTTCTAGGTGGACCTATTGTTTACCAAGAGAGCTGGCCTAATGAGAGAACAAATGAGTTTTGTGAGGTAGAGCAAGGAGTTTTTGTTGTTTCTTCACTTGCACATAATAATGAAAATGACAAATCAAGCCTACTGCAAATTAATTATGAGAAAAATCAATTAGGACAATAGGGTATTAAGTAGAAGATAAGTGTTGAACATGAGGTGCCAACAAATTCTTTGGATGAACTTCCTAGTTTTGTTGAACAAATTGAGGATAAACAAGAAATTTTGCTACAAAATAGTGAAGTAGTGACTAATTTATTCAATGATCTTCCTAGTTTTGTAATGAGGATGAATAAATCATACTTATACTAACACCATTAGCAAATTTTGAGCAACAGGATGATGAAAATCACTTTGACAAGGTGTTGGTTCATCAAGAAGAAAGTGAAGACAACCTAATCTTGAGAAGTGAAATTATCCAAACTAAACAAAGAGGAGGACTAGGGCTTGTTTGTCAAGATAAAGGCTTTGATATCTTTAATAATCAAGAAGTTAATCATGAAGTCGAGATAGGACATGTTGTGCATAAGAAGGTTAATGCAGAGTTTGATGAAGACTTTTTCACATGCACAATAGAGGAGTTTCGTTTAAATCTTATTGAAAAGGGCACACTTCTTAAATCTAAAAAGTGTAAACAACATAATGAAATGGGGAAAGAAGACATGAGTTCTTTTGTAAAAGATGAGTTACCCCATGCTAATCAGCATAGTGAAGTTGAAAAGGTACTTCATCAATGAGAACACAATACTTTGGAGAAGTATTTTGAAAAGAATGACCCTATTCTTGAGGTTAAAGAAGATGTTCCAACCAAAAAGCTTTTAGACCTTGAAGGGAAGCCCAAAGATATCAAGCATATTCAAGAGACTAACATTCCTCAATAGGATCATGATGAAGTTTTATTTTGGGATGATCTAGAGGAATTTTGAGCTAACCTTGATGTCAAGCCAGCTCTAAAAAATAAAGAATGCTACAAACATGATGAACACATTCATGTTTTGTTTCCTCAAGAGGGCTGCTACAAAGAGGACCAGTTTGAATATAACTTTCAGTTATCTTTTCACAATTAGAAGGTGAAACATCTTTGGAGGAGGAAATGCTTGAGAAGAAGAAACAACCTATAGAGGAGGTCATAGTTCAAAAGGAATCACTAGAAATGGGGCATTCCAATCAGCAAGATGAGGAATTGGTAGTGCATGAGCTAGAAGCCAGTAAAGAGAGAGTGAGGTTCATCAGTTCAAATGAATGTCCTATTAGACATCTTGCTCAAATCAGGCCTAATAAGGTGTTTCCAGTCATGCTCACACTTGAGGAGAAGATTGAAACTAAGGAGCAGCTTGTCCAATCTACCTATATGCCTCAGAACAACAGCCACCATGATCAAAATCATGAGGTAGGTGGAATTGTTTTCTTTCTCCAAATCTCATTCCAATAGTTGGTTATACTTTTGTCAATTATCCACCTCCTTGAGGTTTCTCATGAGCACGTGATATATTGTAAATTGTCGAGGATAGGAAGCTATTTCAAAGAACCAGTAAATGGTCATGTTTGAGCACCACCTCTGCTAGTTAGATGTAGACTAGGTTAAAATTTTGTGTTAAATAAGTGTTATTGCACAATATATTACATGCATATTTCATTTCCCTATGTGTGGTTTTGCACAGGTTAGTTAGTTGTTCCTAGGTCTGGGTGTGTACAAGGGTTGAAGTTGATGTAATGTACTACAGTTATATGAATAGATAACCATCATATGAATCAATGAACACATGTATTCATTGTCACACATCACACCTATCTCCCTCATAAAGTTGTAATAAATTGTAGCAGTTTGCTGAGGAGGTGTTCTTGTTGCTTATCCCCTTCTAACCCATCAAGTAGTTGCATATCATCAGTGACAGTGATTTTTGTTGGTTCACTGTCACCAACCATACACATGCATTTAATGAATTAGAAGAGATTGCAGTTTGAAGTAAGTTACAGCAATGGAAAGAAATTATTTTTCAAGGTTTTGTCAAGTATGAGTGACTCTATGCCCAACAAATAGTTTTAGGCAGCTGGTTTGGGTACTTAGCAGGCAAGCACCACGCAGATGTCGCCAAAAATGTCACCCATTTTTTGTTTTCAAGCTCAATCAAGTGGAGCTGGTTAAGTTTCTTTAGTTTTGAGGGGTGCATGTCTATTATTAGTAAGTGTTTTGCGAAGAGAAAAATTCCATAAAAGAACTTCAATTAAATGCAATTGTTTACAATCAAGAAGAACCATACAACATTGCGTATTTTGAAGGGCTTTTTCATTATTCATAAATGTCAAATGAGATGCTCCCACACAAGCCATAGGAGTAACTGAAATAGGCTACATAATAGTAAATTTTACTTTTGAAAAGAAACAAATTGCATAGGAAAAGAAGGGGGACCGATCATTGCCTGCGAATGATGAATCCCATGGTCTAGCCAGCTATTGTCTTCATCCATCAGTTTAAGCTCCAGTATACCTAGAAAATAATTTTTTGTTAATGCTTAGGGTCTCAAATCTTTTCATACACAATCATAACTTGAAAAGTACTATCTACTTTTATATAGTAGAAACATCAGTCATCGGATATCAGCATAAGACAAGTCAGAATGAGAAGACATAAGTGCCACATCAGAAAGAGATAGATCCATACAAGCAACCCCACATCATGAATCAAAGGTTTGTTTTATATGCCAACATGTTTGCTTCCTATCCAGGTGTATGCAAAATTAGTTTACTGATTCATCTTTTATGAAATGACATGTGGACAAAATGGGCTCCCATAAGGGTTGAGCCCAGCATGCACAAAGTATAGTTGTTAATACTAAAGTATCCTAGTTGTAACCATGCATTTTCAGCCATAATGAAAGATCAATCACATTGGAACAATAGATAGAACATGTGTTTTGTTACCTTTTTGTCATGGATATGATTTAGACTTACAGAGAATCCTTTATGCCATCAAGAGAGCCATAAAGTATAGTCAAGGTAGAATCAACAAATCATATGGACAAGTACAGTCAGCTTGATAATGCAAAGTCACCAATGAAGAAAGTGAATTTCCAGTTGGTTGTCCCAGTCATATGAGATGCAAATGTGTAGTTTGAACAACACATAGAGCCATCAAATGGATAGTCAAATATCAAGAGCATAGAAGGATTATTCATATGGTTTTGTCATACATAGAAAAGCACAAGAATGAGGTGCAACCATACGAATAAAGCCATACATAGTCATACTTAGCACTAACAAAGCCATACACAGTCAACTAAGATAGAGTATGAGATTGTGTATGTCAATGAATAATCCTGTAGCTATTGGAGTGCATTACAGGAGGACAATAAATCATGATTAGAGAGCCATTTTACTTTCAAACAGTATGAAAAGATATATACAAGTACAAAAATGATGTGCAAATGTCATCCTGTAGCTGCTCATGACGAACATAACCTACAAATATAGGTATGTTCAATGAAATTTACAACTGAATTACATATTTTGATCATTGATTTAATACAAATATTGCAACTTATCTCAATATATCAATTGGCCAACAAATGTCAAATTTCTATTATATACAAGAGCCAATAATATGCTAAAATCAGCATTCAAATAGTACAGATTTGATATAAAAAATATGATATTATTGCCAAAACAACTCAAAATCAAAGACCAATCTTGTATTGCAAGGCTATATATCATGATGAGTAGCTATAGGATAAGAAATGCAAATTAGTGCATTACATGTTTGAGCTGAGATGTTCAAAGTATGTTCCAGAATTTATATATGATCAAATATTGTATATTGGTACATTGAGAATGGTACAAAACAACAAAACATCCATTTGAGGAGTACATGGGAAAATCACATTGATATCATGCTACAAGTTTGTGAGTTGAATGATACAATCAGCTAAGGAGCAAATGTTATAATGAAGAATATCAACACTAATAGGTACTATAGAAGTTGATCAAGAGCCAAATGAATGACAAATTAGTAATGCAAATGTTGTTCAAACAGTATAGTATGTTTATCAAAATCAAACAGTGGTGTTTTGTAATGAAAGATCAAATAGTGATACAGTACAAAGCCACTGTCAAACTAAAATCTCATTCATATGCATATTGGGAATGTTGTGTCAAGCTAGTCATAGTGTAATAGGCAGTGGTCATGATGCTCAATTCATATATGAGTGTCAAGTGGTGGATAGAAAAATGAAGATTTCATCCTTCTTGACAATCATATCACCAAAGCACAGTCAATAGTGCTAACTATAGTTATGTCATAATACAGCTCCATATTGTAGAGACAATGATAGATATTGTCTTAGAAAAGATGAAGCAGCAGAGTCTTTGTGATGAGATTTTAAACCTTTCATAAGTTTTGAATCATTTGGAGTCTTGTCTCAGAGGAAATAATGACAAAGGAAGGTAGTTAACCTTTAAACAACAACCATGTTGATTGTGATACTGTCAAAGGAGCAAAATGCCCAGAAATGCTACCAAATTGTGCCTCTGGTAGCACAATGCGGGAATGTCATTTTACAAGTTTTTTTTGCCAAGGTTGGGGCTCGTTTTAAAAAAAATAATGTGAATACAGAGGAGAAAAGGTAAGGTTTTTAACTCATTTCAAGCATTGATATACATAAACCTCCAAATTATGTCCCAGGCAGTGGATTACATAGCAAAAAACCTAGAAAATGAAGGAAGATCAACAATCAAGGCAACTTACCTCTTTTTTCTACCATTGTTTGGTGTCAAATGAAAAAAATTTCCTTAGTCAACCTTCCAGAATGGCCTCAAAACATAGTGAAAACAGATGCAGGGGTGGTCAGCCATCAAAAAACCAAAAAAATGCATCAAAAACCAGTCAGTTCATAGCTTTATTAGCCCCAAATCGACAAACAAGAGGTCAAAATCTCAGTGAAAACAACTTACCTTGCATTCTACTCAGAAATTCTGCATCAAAACCCTTAGAGATCTACAAAAATGATGTAGTTTTCTCTCCAAAACCTTCCTGTGGCCTCATGGAAGCTAGAAGGAGAAGGTAATAAAATTCAAATGAATCTTTTTTAGGTTTTGTTTATTCCTTTTGGGTTGAATAGACCTAATTTACATTTGTGTATTTTTGACTTTTGTTTTTAAAAACAAAATCATTGATATCTATTCTATGCCCATGGTAAAGACTTTTGAGTCTTTAAAAACTTAATCATAATGCAAGGGGCCCATGATAATGCACGACTTTCTGCCTTGTTGATTTTTTCCAAAGTCAAAAACATTATGAAAACATAAGGTTGCATGCCTTGTATTTTGCTAAGTTGAGTTGGTGTTGAGAACATATGGTGGGTATGATGATATAAGGCACTGTAATGTGTATAGGGAGGTATAAGGGTCATTTTAAAATGTGTTGCATTAGACCTTGTAAGCATGACGAGGTATGCAGTGAAATATGTGAATGGCGAGGGGTTATAAGGTGCTTTGATTTAGCCATGAGATGTGAGAGGTTATGCAAGTATATGGAGGTCGTATTTTTCCTAGGGATTACAAGGTGTTTTATGTTAATTTTGCATAATCTAGAGATATATTAAATATTGCAAATGAATGATAAAGTAATGAATTATGAATTACTTTATCATTTGTAATAAAAATGCAAAAGGTATTAATAGGCAAACTTGTCACATGTGGGAAAGTAAGTCTCATTTATTACTTTATCACTTTTTCACAATATTTTATCCATCTCCAAACTATGCAAAATTAGGAGATTGGGTGTTTATGTCCTAAGTGTCATTATTTTCTGCATGGAATTGTAAGATATTTGGAATGTAAAAAACATTTGACTAAGTGGTGTGGTTATAAACCACTTAATTAATGTTGATTAAATGCAGAAATAATTGTGTTTATGACATTTATTATGCAAAGGGCAACTTGTGGAAGCTTGCACATATGGTCAAAGAGATATGGCTAAACATTTATTGTGCACATGCCAATCATTTATGATGCTACACAAGAGGTTGAAAAATAGGTTGAGTTATTGAGATATTTGTCTTGATTTTTATTGCCTTAAAGAGCATTTAAGGGCATTTTCTAGAGCTTTAATGGCAGGTGATGACATGCCTTGACTATTTCTTCATTAGGAACTCATTTTGGAGGACTTTAGATAGATATTTTGAGGGCTTTTATGAGATGCATGACCATGGAGGTTTCTCATCCTTATCTTCTTACAACTATTTGGAGAAGTATATAGTCTTCTTCCTTGTTCATTGTTAAGGACTTCTTTTCATGTAAATTCTAGAGTTAGTGATTTTTTTACAATCCTTACTCAGTTTGAGCATGTTTTTGTAACCCCTTTGAGATATGAAATACAAAACAGACCTTGGATACCATTGATAGTCAGCTTTTGCCTTCTTATTTATGCAGTACTATGTATTACCAAGTACTTGATTAAGTCATTTGTGAGGTTAGTTTTATCTCCTTGTGATTTTGTCTTATGTTTCAAGTACCTTTCTACAAAAAGTGTGTTTGTGCAGGTTGTAAACTATGTCTTAAAACTATATATGCTTTTTTAACTGTGAAGTTAGCTTCCTTTTAAAAGGTTAATGCATTTAGGCCTCTTTGTCGAGTGTTCTTGCAAAGCATATAGTAATAGGTTGTGCATGTTTATTTTCTGAAATCTATTGCCAAGTGTATGCAAATCTGAGTTCCATAAATCATATCAAGTTTGGTGTATCACCCTTGTTCTCATTTTACAATTTTAATTTTCATTTTTTAAGCATTCCTCTTCCCTTTTCCTCTGCAAATCTAGTAGTTTCTAGGTGATAACCAGCTAGGAATATGACCTTCTCCGGAGGTTCTTTCCATCACAGGTGACCCACATGCCTTGGAAAGATCCCATGTTTCTCTAGATTGCTAAGTTTTGCAACTTAGCAAGGGTGCAAATATGAGAGACAACAGTTAGAAATAATGTTCAATGCATTGATAGAAGTTCAAGTTGTTTCTCTAACAAGTGATCCCACTAATCTATAGAAGGCAGAGTCGTAGGTATTTTTTTCTGTGGTTATATTTTAGTTTTGGGTAGCATGAAGAAAAGTTGGGATAGTGAATTGGCACTATTGAAAAACATTTTTGGTTATGTGTTTAATTTCATGTAGACAAGACATAAGGATTGTTTGTATATATGTGCCCATGTACATAGAGTTTTTGCGTGAATTTTGGTATGCAGATCTCAGCCTTTGCCATTAATGTCAAAGGGGAGTGGAAAATAGTGAAAAATGAGGAATTCATCTAAGGGGAGCATTGGAAATCACAAGTGTACATAGTAAGGGGGAGTTGTTCTAACACTTAGTCATTTTTCACTAATTGTTGCCATCAATGCCTACGGTGGAGATTGTTGGCAAGAGAAACTACTAGGTATGCCAGGTGTTGTCATTGATGGAAATTAAATCTATCTTACACATATCCATTGTATCATTTGATCATACCGGAAGTTAGATTGCAAATTTGTCTAAGTTCCTAGAGACAGGAACATAGCATATGACAAGGTTCAACATCTTGGTCTACATTTCTCCACTGGTAATCGTATCGTGTTATAGATCTGAGGGAATGTTAAGGGATGTTAGGGCTACCTAAATCCAAAGTTTTAGCCTTCAGTGATGAAGAGATTGAAAGTTACAAGCATCTAAGTATCAGGTTTTGGTTAGACAGTTCAATCTGGTGAAGAATAGGCCGACTTGGTGTTTGATCCTTGTGTAGATTAAGAGAAGTGGTTGGTTGAGTAATTTATGAGATCTAGAGGTATTGGCTGACATGTGTGGTGACTTGAACACATAGGCTTTGGTCTGCATTGATGTTTGTGCACGGATTCAGCTGACATAATAGTGATCTTGAAATAGTTTCTAAGTTTTCTTGAGGATGACTGCAGTTGATGTAATTTCATGTTGCGGATATATATAATCAATGGGTGTGAGCATTTTGAGGTATGGATGTCTAAATATGAGGAGGTAGGTGTGAAGTGTGGTAGTAACAAGTGCGAAGAAAGAGATCTAAGTTGTAGATCATGGCAAAATAGTGAAACTGGATAGTGAACTTGATGAAGTGTGTGAAGTCAGTATATTGAGCCTAACCGGAACTATAATCTTGCATTGTCAGATGCTATTCTTTAGTTCAAGTATTTCAGTGAACTCTTTGTAATTAATCTTTTAGGTAGTGAGCCTCCTTTGAGCAGTGAGCTTAGGGCAGTGCGCTCGAAGGCATGTGCCTTCCCATTTGTAATAATTTTAACAGAGTATAAAATCTTGTGGGTTAACCCCCACTGTGGGTTTTCCCTCAACTGGGTTTTGACGTAAAAATCTTGGTGTTCATGTGTGATGATCTTGTTGTTGCTGTTATTAAGTTCATGCTTCATTCTTTTGAACGTATGTGGTAAATTAATAAAGGAACATAATAATAAGTTTTACAGAATACTGATTCACCCCCCCACCCTCTCATTGTTCCTTAATTTCAACATACTTAACCATCTACATCATATTAGGATGGGTTTTAAGCAATGTTATTAAATCCCCTTAATCCATGTCATCTTTGCTAGGTCCATAAACCGTGCTAATGGAATGATTTTGTCCATGGATAGTTGACCAACTTTAATATATATATAACCATTTTCTAAAAACTCTAAGGATTTAACATTATACAAAATGATCAAATGTGAATGGTCAATTTGACTATTATTAGTCACATAAGGGGATTAATGAGTACATTTCAAGTTGTACCATCTATATCCTCTTAGGATAGGCCTTAACCAATTTTCTTGAAACCCTTTAATCCATATGTCATCTTTCCTAGGTCCATAAACCCTAAACCCTAAATCCTTAACCCTAAACCCTATACGCTAAACCCTAAACCATGGACCCCTAACCCTTAACCCCAAACCCTTAACCGTAAACCATAAACCCTTAACCCTAAACCCTAAACCCTTCACCCTAAACCCTAAACCCTTAACCCAAAACTCTCAACCCTAAACCCAAAACCCTATACCCTTAACCCTAAACCCTAAACCCTTAACCCTAAATAGTAAACATTAAACCCTAAACCCTGAACCCTAAATCCTAAACACTTAACCATAATCTCTAAACCCTTAACCCAAAACCCTAAACCCTACACCCTTAATCCTTAACCCTAAACCCTAAACCCTTAATCCTTTACCATCTACATCCTGTTAAGATGGGCCTTAAGGAATTTTCTTAAATCCCCTTAATCCATGTCATTTTTCCTAGGTCCATAAACCATGCTAATGGAATTATTTTGTCCATAGTTGACCGAGTGTAATATATCTTTAACAAGTTTGTAAAAAATTCAAGCATCTAACATTATACAAATTGATCAAATGTGAATGATCAATTTCACTATTATTAGAGGTTTAATAGGATTAATGAGCAGATTTTGAGTTGTAACATCTACATCCTCTTAAGATAGGCCTCAAGCAATTTTCTTAAATCCCCTTAATCCACATGTCATCTTTCCTAGGTCCATAAACCCTAATAACTAAACCCTAATCCCTAAACCCTAAACCCTAAACCCTTAATGTTAAACCCTAAACCCTAATCCCTCAACTCTTAACCCTTAACCCTAACACCTTAACCCTAAACCCTTAATCCTTAACCCTAAACCCTAAACCCTAAACCCTTAACCCTAAACCATAAACCCTTAACCCTTAATGCTAAACCCTAAACCCTTAACAATAAACTCTCAACCCTAAACCCTAAACCCTTGACCCTAAACTCTAAATCCTTAACCCTAAACCCTTAACCCTTAACCCTAGACCCTAAACCCTAAACCCTTAACCATAAACCTAAACCCTAAACCTTTAACCCTAAACACTAAACCCTAAATCCTTAACCATATACATCATTTTAGGACAGGCCTTAATAAAATTTCTTAAATCCACTTAATCCATGTCATCTCTCCTAGGTCCATAAACCATGCTAATGGAATGATTTTTCCATGGTTGACCAAGTTATATGTGTGTGTGTGTGTGTGTGTGTGTGTGTGTGTGTGTGTGTGTGTGTGTGTGTGTGTGTGTGTGTGTGTGTGTGTGTGTGTGTGTGTGTGTGTGTGTGTGTGTGTGTGTGTGTGTGTGTGTGTGTGTGTGTGTGTGTGTGTGTGTTTCTAAAAACATAAAGCATCTAACTTTATACAAATTGATCAAATTTGAATGATCAATTTGACTATATAGTTGGCTTAATGGGATTAATGAGTATATTTCAAGTTGTACCATCTACATCCTCCTAGGACAGACCTTAAGCAATTTTCCTAAATTACCTTAATCCACATGTCATCTTTCCTAGGTCCATAAACCCTAAACCCTAAACCCTAAACTCTAAACCCTAAACCCTTAACCACCCTAAACCCTAAACCATTAACCCTAACATTTAAACATGAAACCCTAAGCCCTAAACCCTAAACCCTTAACCCTTAACCCTAAACCTGAAACCCTAAACCCTAAACCCTTAATCACCCTAAACACTAAAGCCTTAACCCTTAACCCTTAACCCTAAACCCTAAACCTAATTCCTTAACCATATACATCATCTTAGCATGGGCCTTAAGAAATTTTCTTAAATCCCTTTAATCCATGTCATCTTTCCTAGGTCCATAAACCATGCTAATGGAATGATTTTGTCCTATATTGACCAAGTTTAATATATATATCTTTAACAAGTTTGTAAAAACTTCAAGCATCTAACATTAATGAGTAGAATTCAAGTTGTACCATCTACATCCTCTTAGATCATCCCTTGACAATGAGATGTGGTTTGTCTACCTTTCAAAACAAATAATTGTTAATGTGATGTGAAATCTAGTTTTGTAGGGCCAGATTTTGATGAACTATTGTTGTATGTTAGTTATTGGTTGTTTCAACCCCCTACCTATAATTAGTTGATAGTACACTTTTCATTTTACATATCCTATTTTTTTAAATGTATTTAGGAGGTAATTAATAACATATGATGGCCTCCTATTGTTAATTAATAACTATTAACTTACCATTTTTATGAGGTATTATTGATTTCTACTAATACTTGTGTATGGACTCCTATTGATAAATTTTATAGAAAGATATAATTTTTTTTTATACTTATTCCTTAATCTTTATAGCCATTTAAAGAGCTATTCTAAATGATTCTCTACTTACATGCACTACAAAATTTAAAGCCTCCTTAGTATCCTTTTAAATTCCTACTCAAGTTTCTCAATTCTTTCCCTATACTGTAGCATACCTTGCCACATAGAGGTCCTTTGATGCTACTAATTTTATCCTTTATTTCTATTCCCCCCATAATCTACTTATTCATATCTAGAATCATCCCCATATCTAAAACATTCCTTCTTCTACCTCTACCTCCTTAAGCAATTGACCATCATTAAGTGGTTGATTGCCATTAAAATATAAAATGTTGCATTCATCCTATTACTCCCAATAAAAAATCATTTTATCAGTTAGTTTGAACCATTAAGACTTAAAAATAATAATCTATATTAGAATGGATTAATTTTACAAACTCATTTAGATCCTCTAAATTCTCAAGGTCCTCACAAGTAAGAATTAAATTTATAGATTGGGTGGTAGGGATTAGACACACTAGGGAAGATATCTATGAGATAAATTAAATGATGAGAATTGAATTTATAGATATTCCCTAAGAATTAAATCACTCAAATTAAATTGTGGATTTTACAAAGAGGATAGCTATATTTTGAATGTTCTCTCTTAGTCAAAGTCATTTATTTATTTGAGGATAGCTATATTTTGAATGTTTACTCTTAGTCAAAGTTATTAATATCTAGTATTATTTTGTTGGTTATTGCATATTTAGGATGAATGTTTCATTATCTAGTAAATACAATTATAAGTAGAAATGTTCAAGTCTAAAAAGATATGATTCCTAAAGTGGATACAACTTTTATAAATACATTAATATAGTTTCTCATTTAGGATGAAATTTTGTTAGCCATGGATTTATTCCTATAATTAGAATTGAACCACATGGATATATTGCATTAATGACATGGAATAAAATATCTCACATGAACATTAAATATGTAAATTTCTAGGTAAAATTAATCCTCTTAAGCCATTTGAGGAGGATAAACTCAATGAACAATCATATTTTAGGAGGGAGTATTAGATGCTTCATTATCAATATGATTGAATGCTAACATATTCCTAGATCATGGTTTCTATCAATTTTATTCTTCTATCTTGGATCTAATTTGTGTGATCCTAATGATATGAACTAGGTATATGTACGGAACAATAAGATTATGGCAATGTGTGATTCTAATTTTATATTTTAATGTGAAACTAGGTAATTAGTATATAGGTTGGACTAATTTGTATCTTATTTGTAATTCAACATATCTAGAAACCCCGTAGGGATTATGATTATAAAAAAGGAATATATACTAGCACTTGCACCTAAAGGAGGCTCAAGGATTACACCAATAAAAAACTATATGTACATGTTAATATGTCAGAGAGTAGGTGTTTGTTCATGGGTACATATGGATGCCATGTGCTACAAATTCTAATTGTATGTGGCTAGAATAAACAATTAATAATAAGTGCTAAATAATGTAATGAAATAAACGTCGACAAATCTAGATTATTTTCTCAAAGAAATTAGGTATTATTTGATTTTGAAATATTTGCATACAGATTTAAAACATAAAACAATGTGTTGATGTATAAAATTGTGTAGGTTCTAACACCAACATGGGAAGTTTCAAGAATGTGAGACTTGCTACTTGAAATGACCTCCAGATTTAAAGAAGCTGGTTCTTCTCTATTTCAATTGGGTTTTAAGCAAAGGGGAAGAAATTAATAGGATTACAGATACAATAAGCAACTCTAATTCTAGTGATGTGCCTGAGTAAAAAGTATCCCTTCAATCTAAGCACAGTGAAGCTATTCTCAAGATATAGTTATATTAAAGAGCAGATACTACATGATCAATATAAATAGATATATTGAATATTATCAAAGGCTTATAACCAGACAACTTTGCAAAGACACAGATGATATCAACCAAGGCACATAACAGAGTTCTTATTAATCTTCCAGCAACATAAAAGGCACAGATACATGCACAAATACATTAACTTTCTTATCAAGAACAACAAAATAATGGCAAAATCACATAAACTAGTCATAGAAAAGTCTCTAACTCTTCTATTAGTTTTATGATTAAAACTTATCAAAAAGATAAAAATGAATCCTTCTCTATTACAAATTCTGCATATTTATAATCATCAATTTGACATAAGATTGCTTGCAACGACCTGAATCCTCAATAGCCCAATAGAACTGAAGATTACTAGAAGTCCATGGTAGTTATGATCTTCTGAATCTGCAATGGTCGTCCCTCCTACACGCTCATTGGCTAGGGCAAAGTATTATGTGGCACACCTTCTGTATTGAGACTCAGACACATGGCGAGACCCGCGCGCTTAAAACTAAAAAGAAATTATGACAGATTGTAGCGTCCATATAAAACTTAGAAACTCCCTTGTCTTCAAAGAAATCAATAGGAATAAGACATTTGTCGCATTCCGTAGTCTCCAAAAAAATATACGTGTCCTATCCCACAGAGTCCTTTAAAAACCTACGTCTTTATACTCAGGCACCTTTTGTTATGACATCTGTCGCATCCACTTATAAATTAAGACACAATAAAAATGGGACCCACAACCTTTATAACTCACTACCCTCAAAGAGAATAAAACTGGGATAGATGGCATCCCCTGTGCTCATACTAGCTAACACATGGCAACTTCCGCAACACTGCTGAAAAAATAAAAGTTTTGAAAGGTCCTATGGAAGTCGACACTTGGTACATTTCGCATAAAACTGTGAATTAAAAAAGTTTCTCGCTACAAGAGTTATGAATAAAGCAACTCCTTCTCTGCATACCACCACGTGGCATCCTCCGCAAGTTTGAAACAAAATAAATTGTGGCCCACCATGGTTTATGTTGACATCAATATTAATTCGGAAAGAAACACACGGAAACTTCCACATAAAACTCAAAAGACACATGGCGCCCTCTACATATAATGTAGCAAGAAAGGAAGATTTTTGAGACTGCCTTCATAAGTGACACATGGTGCCATCCGCAACATTGAAACAAAATAAATTGTTGATGCTACCTGCTACGTGGCATGCTCCGCATAATACTTGATGCTTGAAACATTGATGTGGCTTTGACACTTGGCGCAACCCACACATAGTAACATTTGAGACCTGCGCACTTAGCTATAGATATTAACCTGAAACTGAAACAAAATGTAGAGTTTGACACTCTACAGTTCTTGGCAACCATCAGGACTTCTGAGCCTGCTCTAAAAGAACCCAAAACTAACAAAAAGATATGTATTGAAAATTAAAATTTTTGAATCATAAATTTTGCAACACTATCTAATATACAGACCATTATGAATCTGAGAGCCCTTGTCTACTCTGCAAATCTTGACAAGCAAAGTCAAGATTAATTCTAGCTAGGCCATTGGTATCAACACAGTTTCAACTTCCTTTACTGTTGATGAAGCACTTAAACCCTGGAAGATTGTCTGATCATTTTGCTTAGTCAAAAGAAGGGCCTTGATGTCATCAATCATCAACACTGTGTTATTATCTGGGAACGGTGAAGGAAGCCCCGGTTGCACTAAATCCTCTATATGTTTCTTCATATTCTTTACTCCTTCCTTCACTATATCCAGGAGCCCCAGACAATTTGTGGCCGTAGAGTTACAACTCAAAACCTCATTGATCTTCTTAGTAGCAACCATTCTATCATTGATAACTGCTTCTAATAATGTTTCATCTGTTGTGTCATACAACTTTGCAACAAAAGTTGAGAGTTAGAAACCCTCAATGAAATAGTGGACAAGGTGGCCTGCACCAAAGTTTCTACTTTCTTGCACAACTACTAAGCATTTAATAGAAAAGTCAAAGATGGTTTTAGCTTAATAATCTCCTCAGATATTCTCTCCCATACTAAAACATATAGCTCTTTTAACAAATTTAGAACTCCAGCATTTTGTGGCCTATTAGCTTGCTCAATTTTCAGCTGCTTTGTTCTTTGTTGCTCAGCCATGAGTTGTGCCTGAACTACACTATTAGCATTTTGCTCATTCAATAATTTTTGTTGCAAGTGTGTGGCCTCTTACAATTTATCCTGATATCTCTTTTCTGATGTGTCTTTTTCCTGTCTTAAAATAGTTATTGCAACCTTTTCTTGTGCCAGCTCAGTCTTAAGAGAAGTAATCTGGGCCTGTACAGCCTAATGTATCTATAAAGAAACAGTATTCTGCAATTATTTGTTTAGATTATCAATCTCATTTTTCTTAGATTGAATCTCCCAGGCAAGATTGCTGCTATTCACTTTCTCTTGAGACAAATCATTTTTTGCCTTTTGCAACTTCTTGGACACTTTCAAATAGTTTGTACGCATAGCAGTTGTAGTTTCATTTAGCAGCTCAACCCTGTCATGTGGCCGAAAGAGAGACATATCCATGGCCATGGCATTCATAACATAATCCTGGGGATGCATTTGTTCATTTGGTTTTACCACATTTGGGGACAAATGTGTAACTGTCAATGATTGTTGAATAGGGTCATAAAGTGATCTCATGTGTGCCACAACAGGGCTTTTGTTTTCCTTTTTCCTCTTCTTGTCCATCCTGGGGTCTTTATCTTTTTTTCCTATGTCTATTTGAGCTTGGAAGGTAGGAGGGGATAAAATATAACCCCCAGCAAAGGGGTGACCTTAAGGCAGGCCATAGGGAATAGCAGATAATTGCTGGCTAAGAGAAACCTGAGGAGGGATCCGTTTTGGCACAGATGGAGAAAATAATGGCAATGTAATGGCCTGTGAGGACATGGCCAGTGTACTAGCAGCAGTGGCAGGGGTTGATGTAAGTACAACAGAAGTGGCAGGGGACATGGAATCCTAAATACTTGGGATGGCCACTCCTATAGGAGAAGAAAGAGATATAGGGGAGAAGGGAGAAGAATTGCTTACTTGAGTGATAGAAGAGGTGACTAGCACTTGTTGCTACTGTGGTGTTTTTTCTTCTTCTTCTTCTTGCAAGATCAATTTCCTATGTTTCAAAGGCCTCTCTCTTGTTTCCTCTCTTTCTTCATCTTCAATATTTACAACCACTGGTGGTTGCAAAGGGACCATTCTGGAACCCCCAGATGCCAAAGCTATTTGAGTCCCTAGAATTGGTGATGACAAAACACCTTTTTGCTTCTCTAAGGTGTTGAGGGATTGAGGCCATGAAGATGTAGGAGTAGCAGATGATGCCTGTCTTGTTTCTTGCATTATTGGGGCTGACTCTGTTTCTTCCCCTGGCTCCTCACCCTTCCTCTGATTTTTGCTTGTGTCTGGAATTGAGACTAGGGAGGGATGTAACTCATCCTAGATTGATTCCCATATTTCATCATTTTCAGCATTCCCAAATGAATGTGTAATCTCTAAAGTCTCTTGCCTATATTTCCAATAGGCTTCAATCTTTTTAATTCTCCATTCTTTTGCTTTTAATGCTTTCCTCAGACCAATAGTCATCTTCAACTTAGGGTCATACTCCTTTTCTTTGACATAGAAGGTTTCCCATGCCTTAGGCCCCTCATAGGGCAAATCAGTTAATTCCACATATAGATCTGGGTTATCTTCCTTTGGATTCCTCCTATCCTCCTAGAATGGACAACCTTCATGTACCATCTTGGCATGAACCTTATTATTTATAATCCAGCAGGCTAGAAAACAATCTGGAACATATTTCCATTTATCCTCTATGATGAGGAGCCCAAGGGTAGCTAACTTCCTTAACAAGAGGCTCTCTGCACCTCTAACTTCAAGTGTCATGTTTTTTCTGGCCCATGGGACATCATACATCTTCTTCTTTCTTTTCTTGTGGCCAAAGTCATTATCAACAATAGATACTTGATCGGTAACCTCTAAAAATACGACCCTAGGGGTCAATACTCTAGGCAATAGCGTGGGTTCCCCAGCGAAACCTTGGACTCTGATTATTGTATTATGTGCTCCAAAGAAGTAGTCACAGGGGATTGGGCAATTGGGTATAAAATCCCTTATACTCTGTGTCATCCTATGTTCCACAAGCTCAGGGCTTAACTAGTAGAAAGTGGGGGTGACAAAAAGCTCCCAAAACTGATAGGGGTCAGAGATTTTAGATAACACATGTGTCCATGTGGACACAGGGATGGTTTTACCATGACCAATATCTAGATCATACATATTTAAATGCATATGCTATGCAAAAAGACCAAAGTTTTGATACATCATAAGATGGAACATGAAAGTAGAATACCTGAATACTTGCTTTGTTTTGAAATTTATGAGCTAATCAATCATGGCAGCAACAATTTGTTCTAAAAAATCTAGCTGGTACTCCTATGATTTATCCACAGTTTTCATTTTGAAAATGATTACCAATTGCTGGTCATAAACTGTGTTGTCTTCCTTCATTCCAAAAATGAAAGCTATCATTGAAATTGCATCCTGAACTTTTTGGTTAAATTGTACCCACCCAATGGGTAGTGTGGGCATCTAAGTATTATCCTCTCCCAGCTGCATCTCTGAATTCAGGAATTTTAGTGTGTTATGTAAATTTGCCCATGTGCCTTGCATTTTGGCAATAGTTGGAAATGTGGCCATTCTATCATACTGTAGGGCCATCATGTCCCTTATGGCCTTGGGTGTAATATGCACTATGAAAGGGCCCTGTTGGATAGAATTTGATTGTACATGAAACAAATCTGCAGATAATTCAATTAGCTCAGGACAAGGGTGAACATTTGGGACCAAGAACTGTGCCAATTGAGAGGTCCATATCCTCATACCAAAAGTCTCAAACTGCCCCTTGTTTGCCCCAATGAGGCACCTCTGATGTGCCCCCTCTCAGAGATTCTTGGTTTTCTTTTGAAGGAGTGTGTCATATATGTCATATGCATAGTCCTTCACCTATTATGGGTTGATAGATAACCCTATTTAAGGAACCATCATTCTTGGATAGGACTTTTTGGGTTGACCAGGTGCCAAAGCATATGATTTTCTGTTCAACAGTTTATCAGTTAACTGAAAAATTCCAAGTCCCTCCTGTGGTGACTATGTCTCAGACATATCTATATCTTTGTGAGAAGAATCTGAGAAGCTTTCACACAGAAAAGAATGAAACTGTTTTATCAGAGTTATACTTAGCTGAAAGGGCACTTATTAGGGATAGAGTTTGGATGCAATAGTGATTTAGAGTAGAAAGATAGAAACAAATGATGGTTACACTTAGAAGGACTTAAAGCCTAGCTCATTGGGGCTTATGGAAATTATAAATGACACATCCCATTTTATTAATGGTATTAATGCAAGGAAATAGTTAGTGTATCTTTTTGAAATCCGCATTGGATGGAGTGTCAGATATGTTATGAGAGTGGCTATTTTTCTAAAAAAGTGTGTACTTCCGTGAGATTTTGAGGATTGCCTAACAAACTTAATAAATGCAAGGCTAAAAGAGAAGGGGTTTTGCACTGCTTGACATGTGTTCACCGAACACTTATTTGAAAGGGAAAGTGGGAAAAGAAAGCAAGAAAATAGAAAAGTGAGAAAAGGAAACAAAACTATGATACATGATGAGCCCCTTCTTAATTGAAATGTTTCAGAAAGATCCCATTTATCGGAATCCCTTCAAGTTCTCCATTCATGGTCTCCAACTCAAATGAATTTTGTTGCTTGCAAGAATGAAATTTATAAGGGCCCATCCACAGCGATTCAAATTTGTTGTGTCGACCTGGCTTGGTAGCTCTTTCATCCCATTTCAATACTAGAGAGCCAACTTAAAAAATGGGATTAGAAGTCTTCTTATCAAACCAGTCCTTAACCATTTTTTGATGTTTCATTAGTGATTCATGTGCCTTTTCTCTCTTTTCTTAGACTTCCAACAATTCAGCAAGTCTGACTTGCATGGGGTCATTCTCTTCAATTTCTATCTGTTTTAACAATTGCAAACTAGGAATCTCTAAACTTAATGGCATTACTATAGGTTTACCATAAACCAACTCATAGGGAGACATTTTAGTAACTTTCTTTGGCATGATCCTATCAGCCCACAGTGCTATATTAAGTAACTTATGCCACTCTCTATGATAATTAGTCCCTATCCTTTTTATGAGTCTGATAAGGTTTTTGTTAGTGGACTCTGCCAGACCATTACCTTGTGGGTAATAATTTGAAGAAGTCTTCAAATATATCCCATTTCTTAGTGTAAACTTAGATAATTTGGTTCCCAAAAATGCTTTAGCATTATCTGATATGATGGTACTATTGATAACTGAGAGGGGGGGTGAATTAGTTATCTTAATTATTTTAGCTTTTTGAACTTTCTTAACTATTAATGCAGCATTAATTCAAATAAGCAAACATAACCATGAAATGGAAATACACATGACACAATATTTTTGACGTGGAAACCCTGTTAAGGGAGAAAACCACGAGGTGATTAACCCAAGATTGTATTCTCTGTTAGAAGAATAGAAATACAAAATGGCACTTGCCAATTAGGGCTCACTGCCTGAGCACACTGCTCACAAGAGCCTCACTGCCTACAATAGTTTATACAAGAAAATTAGATACTTGAACTGATGAGAAGAACCCACATATGCTAAGGTTTAGTTCTGATTAAGCTCAATATACTAATCTGTTGCACTTCATTCTTACTCTCTTAGGTGTTGCTATCCTGTTACATTCCAGACCTATCTTACTATCTTCGCACTTCTCTTCTTCTTTTATTTGCACAACATAATTCCCAACACACACTCTTCTCATCAAAATCCATTTTATATATCTATATATATATATTCGTACAAAGGATTTCATCCTCTTTCAGGTCGACATCTAGAGTAGTCAGTATTTTCCAAACTTTAGTCTGTCGACTGAATCCTTGCTTTAGCAAGTCATGCAGATCAAAGAGATACTTATAGAAATCATCTAACCAGTCGCCCAAGCATGAATGATACCTTAAGAATCTTGATGACCATTAAGATCTCATCCAAAATAATGTTTGAAGCTTTACTGGTAAGTTCTTCCTCTGTTTGCTCTACCAAACAGGACCCCAATACTTGAATGCTTATATCTCTTCACTCTTTCATCACCGGAGGCTCAAATCCTGGAATCTACTAGTCAAGGTATTCCTCTTGACTTCCCCAAGTCCACACTTTCCAAAGATACTTCCTCTTAGAGATCCGGACTTGACTGTCGAACCTTGCCACAACACTCTGTTCTTGCTTACTGGACCACAACACTCTTCAATCTGACTTTCGGTATAGGCACACTATGTCCTGCGTATGTGTGGGATGAACTTTGTTGCCATCAATGACAACAATCATGAAGCTCCAATGTGTCTCTTGCCAACAATCTCCCCCTTTCGCATTGATGGCAACACTTAGTGAAAAATGACTAAGTGTTATACTATACTCCCCCTTGGTTGATGCTCTCTTCTAATGTACATTTTTCCAGAGCTCCACCTTAGCTGGATTCCACATTTTTCACTATTCCTCACTCCCCCTTTGACATCAATGGCAAAGGGTAGGGTCCACACACTAAAATTCCAAAAGTTCAACTATACTTATCCACATAAGTATATAAATAGGTTATACTTACATATACTATAGTATGTCTGTAAAAGTTCTTTTCAACTGTACAACTTCTGTCACCCAACTCTACTTCATCCTGTCCAAAATTGAGATGTGACCACTCAACAGGAATACAAAAGCTTCTACCCTCTTAAGATCTGTCGGATCACTGGTCTGGGTTGTGCTCTGAGCATCAGTTAGAGCCTCATACATGGTCTCTAACTTAGGGATAATGATCCCTCTGAGTTCACTTAACCTGATTGTTCTATTTTTCTTCTCCTTCTCAAGCTTCTTTATTTCAGCTATTACTACAATGGTCTGACATTCTTGATTTATTATAGGAGTGGAGAGAGGATAAAAACTTTGAGATAAACTTGTTAGTTTATCCTCTTACTCTTTTATTTTGTTCTCAATATCCTTGGTTACTTTAGGCTAGGATAAACGAAATTTGTAGATATCTCTGCCATCTTTAAGAGCATTTTCTAAGCTTTTTATTCCAATATCCATAACTCTCTTATCATTTGTTATTAAGCCTTGTAACTCCAAGAATCTCTTATTCAAAAATTCTTTCTAGACCTTCTCCTCAACTGATTTCTCTAGAGATTCAAAATGTGTACTAACACTGTTTACTAGAGATTTGAGATTACTGGATGAAGAGGCTACGGGATTTTTTTGAAAAGATGGCATGATCTTCTCCAATACACCAGATGTAGTTTCTATGAGTTCACAATCTTCCATGTGAGACTTCAGCATTTTTTCTTTTGCCTTTGCTTGAGTGAAGGATGCTAGCTTCATGGTTTGCACCAGAGAGAGGGAATCAAAATTAAATGGACCTTGAAGCAACTCTAGTTCATCAAATTCCATCATCTCTTTGGTCAAGAAATCCTTGACTGCTTCTACTGTGTCTCTTGCCAGAGACAGAATTTTCTCTCCTTCTACAACCTTACCACTGTCATCTGTAGCTTTTTCTATCTTTGATTCTTCTTCTCTTCCCTTTCCTTGTTCTTCTTGACTAGATTTTTCTTTTATACTTTCTTCTCCTTTAGATTCAGAGACTACTAGAGAGCCCGGATTTACTTGTCCTTGAACTTCCTCTTCTAGAGAAGAGGAATCTAAGTCCTTACCTTTTTCTTCACCTATCTCCTTTACCTCTTCTACCACTGTCTCAGTAGATTCATCTGTAGCTGAGGGATCATCACCTAGGTCCTCGACAATGGCAATGCTAAATCTTTTGTAAGCATTCCAGAGAATCTCTTCTATTTCATTACCTATTTTGTCAGTTTCACCAAGCATAAGTTGATTCATTTTGGCTTTGCTCCAGAACTCATCATTGCAATCTTTGAAGATCATATTCATTTGCTTCTAAGTGATTGAAGGAAAGAGCTAAATGGCTATCTGTTCTCAGATCTCAAGATCCTTTGCCCTAGCATTGTTTTTCCTTATCTCTAATTCCTTCTCTAGGCTTTTGGGAATGAGAGATATAATTTCAATAAAAGCCTTATTGTATATGTTCAAGTACTTAACTGTGGCTTCCTCCAAGATCTTTTTATCTGCATCATTGTATGCATCATAGAATTTTGTTATTGGTTGCAGGTTCCCATCCATAGTAACTGCCTTAACTACATCATCTAAGGACAGTGTGGGCCTTTCAACAAACTCTTTTGCCACCTCTTCCTTGTCTTCACTGGTAGAAGGATCACCAGATACTTTCTTCTTTTTCCTCATTTTCCTTACCTCCTCATCTTATTCTATCTCTTCTTCATCCTTCTGACTGATGTAAGACCTTGTGGCCTTTGTCTTAGTCCTTTTCTCTGCTTTACTAGATGATTTTGCTTCCGGTTTTGATGCCTTTGAGGTCTTAGCAGTTGTAGGTGTAGACCTCTTAGAGGATCTGGTCTGGGAGGGGGCTTCTACTAGATCACTTTCCTTTTCTACTTCTTCCTTCTCTTTCTCTACCCTTTCCATCTTTTCTCTATGTGCATCAAGTGCCTCTTTTGAGATTCCATGCCTCTTGGCAAATTCTTCTACCTCTTTTCTCACTTTTCTCTTCATCTCTAGTTGTCTGAGCTCAACATGGATTTTTATACTTAATTCTTCAAGGGTTCCAAACCTTTCTGCCTTAGGATCTTTGGGTTGACTAAGCATGTGTTGAACATGTAGCTCAACAATTTTCTCATCTACTTCATACCCCATGGGCATGATCCAGACTATTCTTGGTTCCACTACTTCAATTAGGCACTAATCCATTTCTACCATAAAGCATATTGTATCTTTATATTTTTCAACTAAAGATTGGGGGATTCTCTCTCTTGCTTGCATCATGCTCTAAAAATTCTTGAAATAGCCCCAGAGAGCTATATTTTGTTCCTTGGCATCACCAAGCCCATGTATATAATCTCTAGTTTGAATGGCTACTAGTCTATCATTCTGCCATACCCAGCCACTGGATCCGAGAAGCTCATTCATGAAGTAGAAGAATAAACATAGTATCAACCCACCATACTTGAAGGAATTCTTCTTCTCCTTCTTGATCTTTTGTAGGTTTTCCATCAATTGATTTAGGAGTTCACAAAGATCATAATCTACATTCTTTCTCAACATTTCATAAGTAGTGTATACAATAGTTCCAGATACTAAATTTTCCTTGCTGGAGTGATATATCGTATATCCAATTATCATTGATGCAAATTTGATATCCGGATCAGTAATATCTTCAATTGTCATTGCTCTTTTATCAAATTTTGATCTAGTAGCTTCACTCACAGTTTGATTCTTGACAGATTTGAGAGTAGGTAACCCACCAGATGAGTGCAATCCAGTAACTGCCCTAATGACATCTTTTGTGATCTTGAATGGTCCATTCAACCACATGAAGTTATCATGCACCCTGCTCAAAACATACCAGACCCATTCATTTTTAGTAAAACAGGGAAATGGATGCATTGTGCAAAATGCTTGTCCCAGATGGCCTTGTACTGAGGTTTGAGTTCAAAGGAATCATCTAACAACTGTTTGTGGTAAATATCCATCATCTTTGATTCCCCAAATTATTCAATGCTCGCATGAATATATGCCCTAACATCTTCTACATGTAAAACCCCGTGCAAAATACTAGAGAATGCTCCTAAAGGATCCACTTATAAGGATTTGTAGGGATGGTTTTTAAATTTAGGGCGCGGCCTATCAGAAATCTTTACAACATTTGGTGTGCCCATCTTACAAAGGATTCAGAAATAAATTTCAAGAATGGAGAATACCTCTTCTACCTTTAGGGTTTACGAAGTGAGCTAAAAAGATCACCGATTGACTTGAATTTTGTGGTTGATCCTTGAGAGGGATGAAGCAAACTTGTTTGCAGAGCTCTTTTCTTCTTCTTCTTGAGTGTAAATGTGAAAATGACGAGTGAATCAACCCTTTTATTTCTAAGAAAGAAAACCTAATTCCGCACTGCAATAAATGCACAACTTGAGTCATTCCGGTTACCTTGTTCTTCTTAATCTGAGGCAGATCATTTTTAGATTACTGCGATACATTTAGAGTTATTCTTGGTGAAGAGTGACAACCTATATTCATTTCCCTAATCATTTGACTTATCTGTAGATCAAGATTCCATGATTTTGAATCAAGCCAGATCTAACTGTGAGAATCCTATTTTTACCGGATGACTGTTGAACCGGATCAATCTTGCCAGATTAGATTCTTCAAATCTTCTTACAGATCTTCCAAAAGTTGACCAAGCCTTCTTATGATGTTTTCTCTGAGAACCCTTTAGTGCACAACCTTTCATGTGCCAATTTTAGGCACCTAATTACTGGCTGGGGAAATTTGCTTTTCTTAGTGACTCCCCCTGATCCAGAGCTCATCTATTCAATTACTAGAAGGATTATCAGCACTAGATTTTGGTGTGAATCCATCCCCAACATTCTCTGTGCTTTTCTTTACCCAAATTTTGTTATGATTATGATGCACCGAACCCCTTTTGTCCTAGTTCTTGCTTCTACAGAATTTGGCAATATGACTGGATCTATTGCAGTTGTGACAAACAACATTTCTATGCATATTTGAATGAAATCCTCTTGATCTGCATTGAGAAGCCATATGTCCCATTCTATTGCATGCAAAGCATCTACCATTGAATGAATTGTTCATTTACATATTTCTACATTCTTGAGATTTGTGACCATAACTTTTGCAGTTGAAACACTGTCCAAACAAGGATGTATTAGTCTGATTTATTCTCTTTCTGCACTAATTAACTTTATGACCAAAGTTATTGCAGTTGTTGCAGTATCTATTGAACGATGGATATCTTTGAGCATTAGGTTGCCTTACCGGAGGTCTTCTAGGCATGTTCCTTAGATTTTCTGATCCAAAATTCTTTTGATTGGATCCGGAGCTTTCACCTTTTTCATATCCCAAGCCATGCTTGTCATCTACCCTCTTTTGGCTTTCAAGAAGAACTTCAAGTTGAGCAAAACTTATCTTGAATTTCTCTTTGTATTCAGTTGCTGTTTGAAGATCCCTTTCAAGAGTGTCAATTTGATCCTCAAGTTTTTTTTCATTATCTCTAGCATCTTCAAGATCTGATTCTAGATGCCTAATTATTCTATACATTTTTGTGGTAGTCTTCTGATTTCTCCTTGAGGGATTGTCTTAGATCATCTTCAGTTTTTCTTTTCTCTTCAATTTCTTGGGTGAATTTCATAACTCTTGATTCCATTTCATGTCTTACCATAATGACTTCTTTTGATAACTTTTCACATAACTTGGTTTTCTCCTTCAGATCTTCATTTGTACCATTGTCTTCACTTTGACTTGCCAATTGCTGAAGTAGATCTTTTCTTTTTTTCATAGAGATACTCAGTTTCCCTTTTAGTTCATTTATGAAAGCATCAGCCTGTTTCAGTCTTTCCTTCAATTCTTTAACTTCATAGTTGGTTTTCTCAAGATCATCTAGGGTAGACTGAAGTTTCTCCCTCATACCATACACATCCATTTTAGTTCCCAGATCTTCCTCAAGCTGTTAGGCTCCTTTGGGAGGAACTTGGCTCTGATACCAATTGTTGATAACTGAGAGGGCGGTGAATCAGTTATCTTAATTATTTCAGCTTTCTGAACTTTCTTAACTATTAATGCAGGATTAATTCAAATAAGCAAACATAACCATGAAATGGAAATACACATGACACAATATTTTTGACGCGGAAACCCTGTTAAGGGAGAAAACCACGGGGTGATTAACCCAAGATTGTATTCTCTGTTAGAAGAATAGAAATACAAAATGGCACTTGCCAATTAGGGCTCACTACTCGAGCACACTGCTCACAAGAGCCTCACTGCCTACAATAGTTTATACAAGAAAATTAGATACATGAACTGATGAGAAGCATCCACATATGCTAAGGTTCAGTTTCGATTAAGCTCAATATACCGATCTACTGCACTTTATTCTTGCTCTCTTAGGTGTTGCTGTCCTATTACATTCCAGACTTGTCTTAGTATCTTCGTACTGCTCTTCTGCTTTTATTCGCACAACAAAATTCCCAACACACACTCTTCTCATCAAAATCCATTATATATATATATCTGCACAAAGGATTTCATTCTCTTTCTAGTTAGCATCTGGAGTAGTCAATATTTCCCAAACTTTAGTCTGTCGGCTGAATCCTTGCTTTACCAAGTGATGCGGATCAAAGAGATACTTATAGAAATCATATAACCAATTGCCCAATCATGAATTATACCTTAAGAATCTTGATCACCATTAACATATCATCCGGAATAATGTCTGAAGCTCTGCCAGTAAGTTCTTCCTTTGTTTGCTCTGCCAAACAGGACCCCAATACTTGAATGCTTATATCTCTTCACTCTTTCATCACCAGAGGCTGAAATCCTGGAATCTACCAGTCAAAGTATTCCTCTTGACTTCCCCAAGTCCACACTTTCCAAAGATACTTCCTCTTAGAGATCCAAACCTGATTGTCAGACCTTGCCACAACACTCTTCAATCTAACTTCCAGTATAGGCACACTATGTCCTGTGGATGTGTGGGATGAACTTTGTTGCCATGAATGATAACAATCATGAAGCTCCAATGTGTCTCTTGCCAACAGTTACAAGGAGGACCAAACTGAGAAATTATGCCTTCTAAAAATTCTAGTATGACTTTTTCTATTGCCTGGTACTGCTTCACTCCACCTAGTAAAGTAATCTGTTGCTGTGAGAATCCATTTATGTCCCATATTTGACACTAGATTGATCATACCAATAAAATCCAGACCCCATTGAACAAAGGGTTCATCCACAACTATGGGACTTAGAGGCATTGCTACATTTCTCCTTTTGTAGTATAAAACTGGCAAGCCTGGCATTCCTTAACCATTTGATGGCAATCTATAAACAGAGTGGGCCAAAAATATCCTACTTGTGTCACTTTGATTGCAGTGGTCTTTGCTGAAGAATGTCCACCCGAGGCTCCATGATGTAATTCATGTAGTATTCTTTGAGCTTCATCTTTCTTTATACATCTTAAGAGTATACCATCAACATTCCTTCTAAATAAAATATTATCAATTAGTATAAAATGGGTTCCTTTCTGCCTATAGTACCTTGTCTTATCATGGGAGAGCTCATTTGGGAATATCCCATACTTCATAAACTGTATCCTATTTTTGACCCAAGAATCTTGGTCAACCTCTTAGAGTTTCAATACATTTTCACTTTTTGTTTCTTCAGTCACTGTTCTTTCTATGTCTTGGGTCATGTATTGGCACAGTCCTTTGCCTCTGACTAACTTGGTGGGTCTTACTTCTACATCATATTCTAGAATCTTTGTTATCCAATTGGCTCTTTTCTCAGTGATCTCTCCCTCCATAATATATTCTTTTACACTGGAGTGAGCCACTAATATCATAATCTTATTTCCTGTTACCAAATGTCTAATTTTTTAAGGGCTTTTACTGTGGCGTATGCTTGCTTCTCCATGAAATTATATCTAGACTCATATTCCTTGAGAGTTTTGGAGAAAAATGCTATTGGATGGTCTCCTTCCTATTGATCATCTTTCTAAGTTAGAATAGTAGCAACACTGAATTCTCCCCCATACCCATACATTATAAAAGCTTTAAAGAAATCTGGGTTTCTGAGTACTGGGGTTGTTGAAATGGCTCTCTTGTCTTCTTCAAAAACCTATCTTCCTTCTATGGTCCAAATGAAAACAAGATCTTTTTAAAGCAACAGTGTCATTGGTCTAATTAGACCTACAAAATTAGGTATAAATCGGCTAACAAAGTTCATTTTTCCTAGAAAGAATTGAACTACTTTCTTGTTGACTGGTAGAGATAGGTTCATTATGGCTGTGACCCTTTCTGGATCAATGGAGACCCCTTCCTTTGACACTATGTGTCCTAGAAGCTTACCCTAAGGTATAGCAAAGATACATTTCTTGGGATTTAGAGAGATTATGAACTCTTGACATTTCTTAAAAACAACCTCTAAATCGTCAAAATGATCTTTGGCATTCTTAGAAAAATAGTCAAGTCATCTAGATAGATTAGAATGATCTTATTTATAAATTCCTTGAATGCTACATCCATTGCACACTGAAAAATAGCTCCAGCATTTGAAAGGCCAAAAGGCATTTTAGCATATGCAAATGTTCCCCACTTTGTGGTGAACGTAGTCTTATGTTGATCTTCATCTGCTAACCAAATCTGATTGTATCCTGAGAAACCATCCAGCAAGGAAAATCTTTCTGACCCAGCCACAGTCTATAAAATTCGTTCCATAGAAGGCAGGGGATAATGATCTTTCAAATATGCTCTATTCAAATCCCTGAAATCTACACAAAGTCTTATGTCACCATTCTTCTTTCTTACAAGAACTAGGTTTGATACCCAAGTTAAATGCTTAATTGGGAAAATAATCTTGATTCCAGGAGCTTCTGTAGCTCATCCACCATTAGAGGTTCACTTCTAGGATTCACTAGCCTTTGCTTCTGTCGGACTGGTTTGGATCCTTCAGTAAGGTTTATGGTGTGTTGGATGATATCTCTATTATAGCCATGGAGGTCCTCATAGGTCCAAGCAATCACCCTATCATATTTGTCACATAAAACAATCAGCTTTTCTTTTTCCTCTTGGGTTGTAGAATTACCTATTTTCAACTTTCTTCCTTCACTAACTTGGATCACATAATAATCTTCCTTCTTTGCCTAAAACCTCCTCTTCTCTAGGCTTGTATCTTCTAGATCAAACAAATTTTCTAGAGTAATTAGTCCTTTAGGGAGTTTATTTGATTTTAGCTATATAATTTGATCACCATATGCTTCCTCGATTCGGGATGTAATTGATCAGCAAATTCACGTAATTATTGTAAGAATGAAAGTACCTGAAGATCATTGTCAAAAACTTGCCAATTTTGATCATTGTCTGGAATTGTTGGTCTTACTATTACCTTAACTAATTCATTGTACCATTCTATCTGCTTTTGAATTTTAGATTCTGGGAACTACCTCAATATTGAACGCCTCAAAGCCATCTATCAGGTTCCAAATCTTGTGCCGATAGGATCTCATTCTTACATTTTTGGCTATTGATTTCTCTCTAATTTGTTTCACCACTAGTTCTCAGTCTCCTTTTACTATCAAATTCTTTATTTCCTTTTTCTTTGCCAACATGAGTCCATGCACCAAAGATTCATATTAAGCATCATTATTGGTATAAGCGAATTGAAAGAAAATGGCTCTTAGAATTGTCTCACCATTTTGGGCAGTAAGGCAAATACCTACTCCAATACCATTTTTACTTCTAGCCACATCAAAATTCAGGGTCTAGATCTCTGAGTCTCCTTCAAATTTTCCACTTTCTGATATTTCTTTCCTTATAATATTTGGGATTTCTATGTCTTCTTCAAAAATAACATAAGTGCCTAGACTAGTAGAGTCATAGTTTCCATAGGGATCACTCTGCATCATGGTAGAGTCATGGTCAATAGATGATTGTTCTCTTCTTCCTGTTGGTCATTTTTAGTCCAGTCACCTAATATTTCAACAAAGACTCTCTCCTCTTTATTCATCATGGCATGGGATGCTTCTAATTTTGGGGTTGGTTCATTTGTGATATGGTCTTTGGATAATGGCTCAGACAATCCTTTCATCTTTGTCCCATATTTGGTTCTCAGGATGAGGTACGACCAATCTAGTGACATGTAACCTCCTATTTTGGCTGTGAAATCTCTAGACAAGCATAGACCAAATATGGGTGAATATCTATGACTACCACATCCTGATTGACAATTATATTGGGACAAGTATATAGTTGTAATGGAAGTTGTTTGATTTTTCCTATAGTTTGAACAGATTTCCCATCCAATTGCATGACCCCTCTTATAAGTGGTTCATACTTTATCTTTAAAGCATCTGCTATCTGCTTTGGCATTACTGTAGTACTAGCCCCAAAATCTATCATTGCATTATGTAGCAGTTTTTTCCCAACTATTAGAGTAAAATTAAAGGGATTTGGTTTAGATTTACCTACCTCAGATGCATTGTTCAACAGACCTGTTGTTTGTAGAGGTATAGTATGTTTATGTTGGAGTTTCCCTTTATCAGTAGCTCCTCCTTTAGCACTAGTGTATTTAGAGGCTTCGTGACCTTGCAAAGATTCCTATAACAGTGTCTTCTACTCAGGAATAGCTAACATATCCCAGATTGATATGTGTGCTAGAGTTCTTTTCAGCTGGTCCACCACGTTTACAGGTCCTAATGCTTCTGTTTTTGAATAATAAGGGTACCTTGTCTTTTCTAGCACCTGTCGTAAGGCTACTTGATTCTGCACAGGCTGGGGCATGTGTTGCCTAGAGACTAGATTGTGTTGATTTTGAAATGGAGGAGTTTTGATAATTTCATTATTAGTGACTTTAGGCTGCTCCATCATTCTCCTCTTTGATCTGGTATAATAGTCTAATTGTACCAATGGTTTCTTTAAAGTGGATGCCTCATTCAAGAACATTGAATCTTCCTCTTCAATCCATGAAAATAATGCATGTTCGGGGGCTATTTCATCTTCTTGTTATATGGACATCCCTTGCATATGGGCCACCATTACTACATTTTGAACACCAGGGGACTGATATGGTGGAGTATTAGAGGTTGAGAATTGTCCTTCTAATCCTCTCTGTTCTGCTATCTTTTGCTGCAAATTACCTCTGAGACAGTCTCAGGGCATATGGGCATTGTTGCAGGGAAAGCACCAAGTATTTGTGTCACCTGCTAAGTTATTTTTCCCTAGAACTATTTCCCTATTGGGATTATGAGGAATAGTTTGTAGAGGTGTAGGGATTGAAACCAACTGGTTTGAAGGCTGAGGATTAGTTTGCCTTTGAGGGCCTTGATATTGAATTGGCTAAAAGGGGGGTCTATTTCCTTGGAAACCTTGATAAGGGGGCTTTGAATAGGGATTTTGTAGAATGTTCTTGACATTGTCCATTTCAGACGGTTGAGCAGAGGTGGTTGCCTTAGCAGGTTGTTGAGGTACTGAAAAGGAATACATGGACATAGGTGGAGCTATAAGGTTAGGAGCCTCTTGTGGCAAAGGTAGGGTAATTTCTGGGAACATGGGCATAGGAGGCCTTAGGGGCAATTTTCCAGCATCTATCAAGTTATTTTCAGCCTTGACTGCTAACTCATATTCTTTTGGTATTGTCTGACCTCCTAGAGACTAAATCATTACTGATATATCAAAGTTAAAAGCTTTGAGGTAGAACACAATAGCCATACCTGATAATGGTCTTGTTGTAGTAGAAATTCTATCCTAGGTCTTTTGAAATCTTGAGTTGAAATTGGTCATGGCTTCTTATGGTTCCCTTTTGATAGTGATAAATTGTTGCAGCAGGGAAGATTTATCACCTTTCTCTTCAAATCTTGCAAAGAAAGTGTCACCAAGCTGATCCCATGTAGATATTGTATTTGGAGTGAGAGTTCTATACCAGTCCAAAGCCTTTCCTTTGAAATAAGATGCTATCAGTCTTATTGCCACATTTTGTTTAGTAATAACATGTACTGTACACACATCAAATATATCTTATAGATGTTCCCCAGGTGTCTTGAAATCTTCTCCACTGAACTTAGGTAGAGCCTTCAAAGCATTGGCTAGAATAGGATCCCAAGTTGTTGGTGGTACTAGGAGAATGAGGGGACTACCAATATACCAATTTGCATAGTTTCTTTGAGGTATAGGTGCTCCCACATTTATTCTTTGTGCTATTGCAACCTGATTCACTCTTCTCCTTGGAGTAGTTACTAATGGTGGTAAAAGAATGCCCCGATTAGTAGCAGACTGAGCTCTTGTTGTAGGTCCATAGCTCTGGCTCATATGATCTTGATAGAAACTTCAAGAAAGGTCCCACCGAGCATGCCAAAAACTATTGATGTATAAAATTGTGCAGGTTCTAACACCAACATGGGAAGTTTCAAGAATGTGAGACTTTCTGCTTGAAACGACCTCCAGATTTTAAAGATGCTGGCTCTTCTCTATTTCAATTAGGTTTTGAGCAAAGGGGAATAAATTAATAGGAGTATAGATACAATAAGAAAATCTAATTATGGTGATGCCCCTGAGTAAAAAGTATCCCTTCAATCCAAGCACAGTGAAGCTATTCTCAAGATACAGTTATATTAAAGAGCAGATACTGCATGATCAATATAAACAAATATAATGAATATTATCAAAGGCTTATACTAGACAACTTTGCAAAGACATAGATGATATCAACCAAGCCACATAATAGAGTTCTTCTTATTAATCTTCTAGCAATATAAAAGGCACAGATACATTAACTTTCTTATCAAGAAAAACAAAATAAAGGCAAAATGACATAAACTGATCACAGCAAAGTCTCTGACTCTTCTATTAGTTTTTTGATTAAAACTTATCAAAAAGATAAAAATGAATCCTTCTCTATTACAAATTTTGCATATTTATAATCATCAATTTGACACAAGATTGCTTGCAACAACCCGAATCCTCAAGATTACTAGAAGTCCATGGCGGTTACGATCTTCTGAATCTACAATGGCCATCCCTCATGTGCACTCATTAGCGGGGGCAAAGTATTATGTGGCACACCTTCTGTATTGAGACTCAGACACATGGCAAGACCTGCACGCTTAAAACTGAAAAGAAATTATGACAGATGTCAGCGTCTGCATAAAACTTAGAAACTCCTTTGTCCTCAAAGAAATCAATAGGAAAAAGACACTTGTCACATTCCACAGTCTCAAAAAAATGATACGTGTCCTATCCTGTAGAGCCCTTTAAAAACCTATGTCTTTATACTTGGGCGCCTTCCATTATGACATATGTTGCATCCTGCTTCACTTATAAATTAAGATACAATAATAATGGGACCCACAACCTTTATAACTCACTACCCTCAAAGAAAATAAAACTAGGACAAACGGTAGCCCCCGTGCTCATGCTAGCTAACACGCAGCAACTTCTGCAACACTGCTGAAACAAATAAAAATTTTGAAAGGTCCTGCGGAAGTCGACACTTGGTGTATTCCACATAAAATTGTGAATTAAAAAGTTTCTCGCTACAAGAGTTATGAATAAATCAGCTCCTTCTTTGCATACCACAATGTGGCATCCTCTGTAAGTTTGAAACAAAATAAATTGTGGCCCACCATGGTTTATGTTGACATCAATATTAATCCGGAAAGAAACACATGGAAACTTCTACATAAAACTCAAAAGACACACGACGCCCTCTGCATACAATGTAGCAAGAAAGGAAGCTTTCTGAGACTGCCTCCCCAAGTGACATATGGTGCCATCTACAACATTGAAACAAAATAAACTATTGATGCTACTTGATATGTAGCACACTCCGCATAATACTTGATGCTTGAAACATTGTTGTGGCTTTGACACTTGGTGCAACCTGCGCACTTAGCCCCAGATATTAAGCTAAAACTGAAACAATATGTAGAGCTTGACTCTCTACACAATGCAAATGAAAAAATAAAACTAAAACTAAGATGGCAATTGTTTTACCATTAAATAGTAACTAAAACTTGTTTTTTAGTTTGCATGCATGATTGAATCTCATTTTAGGATTCATATTTTTGTTTGAAGGGTAAATATTTTGTTTCAATTCAATTTAGTGTCATTTTGTGTGTGTAGGGTAATTGTTTTTAGTTTGAAATGAATGTTGGGATTATATGTTTTGCAGGAAGATTCAAACCAAATTTAAAACCTAATTTACAAAAATACAAATATAAACTTAAAATACAAATTACAAAATACAAAAAATTAAAAAAGGGGAAAAAATAACTGACCTGGACTTTTGGATGGCTGGAAATAGTTCTCTAAAGCTTGGGATCCCATTCTAGTTATCCTTTGGCTATTGCTAAAAATGAGCTTACAGGCCTTTTTAAAAAAATTAAATACTTTTCTAGAATGGGATCCCGTTTTGTAAACCTGTTTTGTAAAATGGGATCCTGTTTCATGGTCCTAGGCTCAAGATCCTACTATGGAATGGGATCCTATTTTGAATTTAGGCTTGAGATCCCGATCCATAATGGGATCCCATTTTATAAATAATGGGATACCATTATGTTTTTCCTGATTTCAGGTTTTTGGCTAAGTCAAAAACTTCCACAAGAAGTGGACTTAACTTCGTGCTTTTACCCAAAACAAGATCAACTATGTGCCACATACTATAGACTAGTTAAAACAATAAACACAATCCAACTAACCCCAACCATTGATAGACCTTCTACTCATGACATATGTATCCCACACAATAGATCTTGTCCCTATATAATGCACTATAATGCTCAAGGTTACTGTCTCTCATGGTAACAAATACACCAATGAGTAAGTCTAGTCCAATGAAACATGTCAACCAAGGACACGTGTGGCTCTTAGGACTCCTAGGACTTCCAAAACATGGGTAGTGTTTGGTTTGGTGTTGACCAAATAAAGACAAAGTCTACCAATCAACACACACAAAGGGTGGGGCCCATATCATCAAACCATATATCAAAGAACACACATAATGATATACAAACTACAACCATCCTATTCGAAAAGTGAGCATACTTTCTCGAATATTTTTTTACTCACTCTTCTACCTCAAATCTCCCCTATATCTCCCATGTTCTCAACATCACAAAACATAGAAATTAAAGATCCCACATGCTATTGCTAAAAATAAATCAAGTACAATGACAATAAATGACAACAAACATAGGATCGCACTAACTACACACAAACCTTGACTTGAATGTCATATGAATACAAACCTCCAAGAAGAAACATAAGACCATACACTATGTCCTTCTACCAGCACTACCAAGTGCTAAAGGTGTGACAAGGAAGATCCTCACTTCCAAATAACTAGAAAAACCCTTAACAACATCCAATTGTTCAACCCCAAGGTCAAACACATTATCAATAAACCAATAAACTAACAAGGATGTAAGATTCTCAAGTGAAGTAAGATCAAACCAATAATCATTCCCATCACCAAGGAATATACCAGAAACCATTCATTACACAACTTAAAAAATATCAACATGAACAAACTTATGTATATGAGAAGTCAAAGGAAAAATACACCATGCCATGTGCTCATCAAATAAGTCCTCTAGAGATTGCATCCATAGCTCAAGATTGATTCTATGAGAAAATAAAGCACCAAAAATAGAATATGTCAAAATACAAAGTTGACAATACCTCTTCGACAATTCTCTATCAAGTGGGCTAAGATTGGTGAATGAGATTTCTCCTCCTAAGATGCACCAAATTAGATAGACTCTCTCCATGAATAATCTCCTCATCAGGTCCATGCTAAACTCATGTCCAACTCAAGGTGAAGGCTCCTTGGTCCCTTTCTGAAACCTCATCAGAGAGTCATGTTCCAACACACAATCCATAAAACAAGAGATCTTTAGCCTCACCCAAATCTAACTAGTAGAAATATTTGCATAACTAGTCTACTCATGCTAATCTCCAACTACAAAATTGCAATTTCTAGAAGCATCCAAGAAAAATGACTATGGCACACAACTACCAAATTACCTTAAACCACTACCAACACTCCCTCTACATGATCAATATAGAATCTAGTAACTCTCCATGACATCATTATTTACATATTCCTCAAAAAAGATCATTTTCACCCAATACATGGATCTACTCCCAAGAGCACCCATATCATCCCAAGACTTTAAAAAAGAAAGACATAAAGTCCTCCATGGCACACTATCACATCTTTTCTAAATCTCCCACTTAATTTATCTAGACCTACTCATGACATCATGATGAACATCTCCTAATTGAAGATCATCTATGGCCCCACAAAACCAAAGAACTCAGCTATAACATTAGGAGATCTAAGAGGGCAAAGTAAAACCATGATTGCCAAAGAAAGATAACTACTACACGTTCTATGAAAAAATACAAGTGACTCAAAGTACTCTTATAGGAATGACATGATCATTTCAAAGAACTAAAACATGAATCATAAGTACTATATCCATCCATCTCACCGTCTCAATGCAACACAACACCAATGCACCATGATGCTTGAAGGACCACCAAACAAGAATATACAAATCCATGGCATATGAATAGTATAAAATAGACCCCACTACAACAAGATACCATATTTAACACATTACAGATATGTAGATACCCCATATTTGAGTCTTCCATGTAACATGCATATATAGATAGCCCACATCACTAGCACAAGAAAGACATCAAAGGGTAATATAAATCATGGCTAGTGTTCCAACTAAACCCATTGAAACCACAAAACTCATAGAACTTGAAATAGTAAAAAATGTGGATTCATAGACCCAAAGGAAAGAAAACTCAACATTACATTAGTAATAATAAAATCATATTGTTATGTCAGAAACAGTAACCTTGGGGAATTTTACTATTAAGGTTTATCTCCCAGGTCCTTTAGGATGGATTTAGGACATCTTGCATGTTAATTTGACATCCTGATGAGAAAACCTTGAAGTTTCATGACAATTTGGACTCAGAGGGTGCACTTAACATAAATCCTACATGAAATAGAGGGGAGGACTTGAGTGCCAGCACCCTAGTCCTACCCTATTTTAGGTCAGGACCAATTTCAAAGTGTTGGTTTATGACCATTATTTAGGTCCTATGCTGACACGATAAGTTTGAATTACGAAATTCTTAGTGGGAATGTTTGTAGTTGCATATATATAAGCATGATTAGTGATTCATTTGTAAACTAGACAGACATTAGATGGCATTTTTGATTCATGAGCTTATGTTAAGGTGATTCAAGGCATTCATTGTGTTGTAGAGTAGAATTTGTGTTGTTCTTGTGTCTGTATTTGTAGATTTGGCATCCATCTCCTCATGGCTTGAAGATCATCTTCCTTCCATGAGATATTCAGTACAATGTGATATCAATTGTGTTTTATTTCATTTATCATTTGGATTTTGCCTCTATCTCATAGGGATATGCACTCTTTATCTAACAATAGTGTTCAGAAGACTTGAATGCCTCTCTCAGGCTTGACTGAGGCAAGTCTCTAAACACCACAACCCCCAACATATTTTTTAGTGATTGCATGTTACAGGTTGTGAAAGTAAAATAAGTGGAGTTGCAGGATAGTAGCGTAGACTATCAGAATTGCAAATCAAAGAAGAAAATAGGGACCTGGACTCAGGTGCCTGCTCATTAGTCCTCTAGATCCGCAACAGGAAAATCTCTGGAACTACAGGAACAGGTTGTAGACAAGATTCCTAGATCTCGATAAAAAATGTGGCATTGGACTAGGGTGCCCTCTCATTAGTCCCTGACTTTTCTATTTTTTGAGCTTCAAAATCTGGTACACATTTGATTGTTATTTGATATCTCTATGTGTAATCATTTTTTGTAATTTGTTTGTTTGTTCACGAATTCATATAATTAGGGTTTTGAGCATAATTAGACTTAATTAAAAAACAAAATCACATAATTCTAATCTTCCCCTATGTTACAAGTGACAAGAATCCTATAGTAGACTTCCTACTAGGCTAAATGCCCTTGAATGTTTAGTGGTGAAAGGAGGATCAACACAAATCAATAAAATAAACTCTCTTCACATTTTACACTAAACATTTTGGTGAACCCATGTTTTTGGACTTCTTGGCACCTTACTGATTATTGTGCTTCAGATTAACATTTATTTTATTCATTCATATCATTTTTCATCTTATTGCATTTGAAAGCTTACAAAAAGATAAAAAAAATTGAAAAAATTGGCATTTTTAACTTGCATTTTCAAGTAATTTGGACTAATTGGCATTTAATTTCAATAAATTTCTATCATTATCATTAGATATGATTTAAAATACAAATTTTTTTCATTCATCATTTATTTAGATTGCATTTTCATGCTTAAATTATTGAAAATTGCTTGAAATTGTGCTTTTTTTCATATAACCTAGTTTTGCATTAGCTAGGGTTTGTAGTAAAAATCATGTCTCAGATTTTACTACCATTTTAAAACAATAATTAGGATTTATTTCTAACTATAGTGTTGCATCATAGTGGTTTTCTTGCAAAATTTCATGCCTAGGGTTTAAAAACCTTACTTTTTCACTAGATTTTGGCCTTATCGTCTCTATAGATTTGCAGCATAGGCTTGTTGTAAAGGATTTTTCTACACTAATTGGTAGTTATCAGGGTTATTATCTATTACCCCTCCTCAAATTCTTTACAACACCCTTTTTATTAGGGTTTTACATTGAAATTTGGTGAAAATTTGCATATTTTGACTATATTTTCCCTAGGATTTGACTTAGATTTGCACTCTGAGCATGTTGTGATAGATTCTATGGCTTTAGGTGACTGATATTACTACTATAATCTATTCTACCTCCTAAAATCCTTTACATTCACCACTAAATATTCTGGTGTACCCATTTTTTTGGACTTCTTTGCACCTTGCTGAGTGTTGTGCTTCAGATTCACATTTATTTCATTCATTCATATCATTTTTTATCTTATTACATTTCAAAAATTACAAAAAAATTTAAAAAATAGAAAATTTTGAAAAAATGGCATTTTTAACTTGCATTTTCAAGTAATTTGAATTAATTGGCATTTAATTTCAATAAATTTCTATCATTATCATCAGATCTAATATAAAATACATAAAATTTTCATTCATGATTCATTTACATTGCATTTTCATGCTTAAATTGATAAAAATTGCTTGAAATTTTGTGTTTTTCTATATAACCTAGTTTTACATTAGCTAAGTTTGTAGTCAAAATTTTGTTTCAGATTTTACTACCCTTTAAAACACTCATGAGGACTAATTTCTAACTATAGTGTTGCATCATAGTGGTTTTCTTCCAAATTTTCATGCCTAGACCTTTGAAAACCTTGTTTTTTCTCTAGATTTTGGCCTTATCCTCTCTCTAGATTTACACCATAGATGTGTTGTAAAGGATTTTCATGAACTAATTGGATTTTATTAGGGTTATTATCTTCTGCCCCTCCTAAAATTCTTTACAACACCTTTTTATTGGGCCCTTGCATTGAAAATTTGGTGAACATTTGCATATTTTGGCTATATTTTTCCTAGGGTTTGACCTAGATTTACACTCCAAGTGCACTGTAACGTATTTTATGGATTTAGGTGACTTATATTACTACTATAATATTCTACACCTGCTAGAATTCTTTACAACACCCCTTTTATTGGGTCTTTGCACTGAAAAGTTGTGAAAAATTGCATATTTTAGTGTATTTTCACGAGGTTTTGACTTGTCATCACTCTAGGTTTGCATCAAAAGCATATTGTGAAGGATATTATTACTCTATTGGAGTGATATCAGACATATTATTTTCTATCCCTGATCAATTTCCTTACAACACCTTTTCTTTCAATTAGTTGCATTGAAAAAAGTTGAAAAAATCAAGCATTTTAGGTCATTTTCATACATAGTTTTGCCCTGTATTTTGCATAACTTTTGAAAAGCATTTAAAATCTGATCTCACATTGATTTGAAAACTTATACATATGGCTTCTAATCGCAACTATAACAATAGGTTCCCTCCTAGGCCTTACATGAAGAGAAAGGTCCCTGAACCTGAAATTATGTTTACACGTCATGATAGTATAATTGGAGACACTTAAGGACCTCTTTATATCACTATGAAAATAATGGGAAATCTTGTGGATGGAACTCTTATTGATCCTAATTACATGACTAACAATGATAGCTTTAAGAAACCCCTCCTGAAAAAAGATATAAAATCCTCGCGAATCTTTCATTTTTGTGGAAAAAAATATTAATTTCTATTGGTGAATCTTTCCCTTTTTTGAAAAAAATATTTAATTTTATTAGCAAATTTTTTATATCACTAGAAATTTGTAGAAAATCCTAGCGAATCTCAACAAAAAAAAGGAAAATGCATTAATTACCATGGTAAATCCTTCCTAAAAAATAAATTAAATTCCTATGGAAAAGTAAAGGCCTGAAGGTGGCGATGGTTGACTATTTTAAGGTGTAGTGCTCGTGTCTATAATTCCTTAATTTGTTAATATTTTAAATTGGTCCTTAATTATTTTTCACCACCATTGATTTTATTTATAATCTAATGCCTTGGGTTCTATTCCATGGACCAAAATGTATCCATAGAGCTCCAATGCCCATGGGGCCCGAAATTACATTTGGGACATTGATCTTAATGGAGATCAATGACCCAAATGCAATTTTGGGCCCCATGGACATTGGAGGTTTGTGGGTACATTTTGACCCATGAAATTTAACCCTAGCCATTAAATTTTAAATTGAGATCAACAACCCAAACATAATTTCGAGCTACATGGGCATTGGAGCTCCATGGGTACATTTTAATCCATGGAATACAAGCGTAGTTGTTAAATTATAAACAAAATCAATGATGGTGATTAAAAATTGGTGATATGGCCCTAAAGTAACTAATAATTATATAATATCATTGGTGAATTAACTTCATTTTTTACTAAAACATAAAATTTAGGTGAATCTGATCTAATTAGGTATCAAATATTGTGGCATTTTTTTGAGTTTAAAGTTTTAATAAAATAAATATTCTAGCAATTTAACTAGGACTAAAATAAAATTTTGTAAAAATGTGGTGATTTAGATCACCTTATAGCTTGTATTATTAGCCAAATTTTGAATCCCCAATTTCAACTATTAGCCAATTGGCGAATATTAGCCACTAAAAAAATCACTAATGACTAATGTAGCCATGAAAGAGTTCCTATATTCACATGGATTGATGCAAGGCTTTTATGACCCTTCGGATATGATGATTAATACACACAAAGGAATCTTTATAAACACTTCTAAGAAAATATCTTTATTGGTTACTATATTTGAGAAATCTATAGAACAATGGTTTGATGTTGTCCCTGTTTCTGACCTCTTTCACATAAAATTAGGACATCCATGGTTAAAGGCTATGAAAGTTGTCCCTTTAACAATTCATAACTGTGTAAAATTTCCTTTGAATGGGCAAGTGCTTACTATTCCTCACAATAAGTATAAACCTTTGGTTACAAGAAAACACTTTACACTGGATTACTGTTGGGAAAGATCTGAAATGGAACTAGAGCCACAAACAAATTTTAACTTCTTGAGCTATAGAAATTGTATTCATTCATTCATATCATTTTTCATCTTATTGCATTTGAAAAATTACAAAAAAAAATTAAAAATTGGAAAATTTTTAAAAATATGGCATTTTTAACTTGCATTTTCAAGTAATTTGGATTAATTGGAATTTAATTTCAGTAAATTTATGTCATTATCATCAGATCTGATTTAAAATCTAGAAATGTTTCATTCAACATTCATTTACATTGCATTTTCATGCTTAAATTGATAAAAATTGCCTGAAATTGTGAGTTTTTCCATATAACCTAGTTTTGCATTAGCTAGGGTTTGTAGTCAAACTCTTGTTTCATATTTTACTACCCTTTTAAAACACTCATCAGGACTTATTTCTAACTGTAGTTTTGTATCATAGTGGTTTTCTTGGAAAATTCCATGCCTAGACCTTTGAAAACCTTGCTTTTTCTCTAAATTTTGGCCTTATCATCTCTCTAGATTTGCACCATAGGTGTGTTGTAAAGGATTTTTCTGCACTAATTGGATGTTATTAGGTTGATTGTCTTCTTCCCCTCCTAAAATTATTTACAACACCTTTTTATTGGGCCCTTGCATTGAAAATTTGGTGAAATTTTGCATATTTTGGCTGTATTTTTCCTAGGGTTTGACCTAGATTTACACTCCAAGCATGTTGTGATAGATTTTATGGATTTAGGTGACTTATATTACTTCTATAATATTCTGTACCTCCTAAAAATAATTTACAACAGCCCTTTTATTGGGTCTTTGCATTGAACAGTTGTGAAAAATTGCATATTTTAGTGTATTTTCACTAGGTTTTGACTTGTCATTACTCTAGGTTTGCATTAAAAGCATGTTGTGAATAATATTACTACTCTATTGGAGTGATATTAGATATATTATTTTATTCCCCTAATCAATTTCCTTACAACACCTTTTCTTTCAATTATTTGCATTGAAAAAAATTGAAAAAATCAAGCATTTTAGGTCATTTTCATACATAGTTTTGCGCTTGTCTTTTGCATAACATTTGAAAACATTTTAAAATCTGATCTCACATTAATTTGAAAACTTATACACATGGCTTCTAATTTCAACTATAACAATAGGTCCCCTCCTAGGCCTTGAAGAGAAAGGTCCCCAAACCTGAAATTGTGTTTACACCTCATGATAGAACAATTGGAGACACTGAAGGACCTCTTTATATCACTGTGAAAATAATGAGAAATCCTATGGATGGAACCCTTATTGATCGTAATTGCATGATGAATGTATCCATGACAGAGTTGCTTTATTCACATGGATTGATGCAAGGCTTTTATGACCCTTCGGATATGATGATTGAGACACATAAGGGAACCTTTATAAACACTTCTGGGAAAATATATTTATTGTTTATTGTATTTGAGAAATCTATAGAACAATGGTTTGATGTTGTCCCTATTTTTGGCCTCTTTCACATAAAATTGGGACATCCATGGTTAAAGGCTATGAAAGTTGTCCCTTCCACAATTCATAACTGTGTAAAATTTCCTTTGAATGGGCAAGTGCTTACTATTCCTTGTAATAAGTATAAACCTTTGGTTACAAGAAAACACTTTACACTGGATTACTATTGGGGAAGATCTGAAATGGAATCAAAGCCATGAACAAATTTTAACTTCTTGAGCTATATAAATTAAAAAACAAAACTATTACATCAAGTGGTCGGTCCTTCTATTCAAGAAATAACAAGGGACAAACAACCCGCATTTGAAGAGAATCCTAGACCAAAAGGAAATGAACCCTATGTTGGGGTTCCTCCCCCACCATCCTTACAAGGATTGGGAGGTAGTCGTCGATAGCAAAACATTCCACCTAGACAAATGAGATTTGATCCTAGTGCTTCTTCCTCTTTAACACAAAAACCTATGGACAAGGAAAACACTATCTTACAAGAGATAAGTGGTAAGACAAAGAGAAATCAACAAGCAAGAGAAAGGAGGAGGAGACGACAAGCTTATGCCCAACAACTTGCATCTCAACAAGAAAACATCTCACCTAACATTGAATCAAACAAAGAAGATCTTTAGAATGAACAAGTTGAAGACAAGAATTAGAGTTGGGCTATGGTACCTTATGTCCCACTTTCCTCTAACATTTAGGAGTGGGAAGATGATAATTTGCTCGATGACAACACTTAGTTAGGTTATTCCTGAAGGTAAGTATTTCTAACCCTTTACCTCTCGTGTTGTGTTTCCCCCGTGATGTGTTATGTGTTGTTCAGGCCTCCTGGGATGAACCTTGATTCTCTTGTAAGGTCCAAGATACCAGGAGACTACCTCTATTGCGACCTTCTTCTATTTGTATCATCATTCTTCTATATTGCTTCTCCTCTACTTTTCACTGTTGTGTGTTGTGTCTTATGGACATAGCATTGCGGTTGGTGACTTGGGGGTACCCTCCTACGTGACTGTCCCTAAGGCACTTGTTTATCCTCTCTTGATTTATTGTTTCCCTTCCTCTAATGTTTCTATCTAGCAGGTGGATGACGAAAAACATATTATACTAATACAGACCTAGTGTCCCTTCATCGAGAAATAAAAAAATGGACCAAGTCCATACATGACGATGGGGTTGATATATATTATCCGACACTTGGCTAGTAGAATCACTCCATTTGATCTCGATGTTGTCTTGTCGCACTAACAAACCATAACAATAATGTTGCTCCATGCACTTTGTTTGTCTTTGAATCTTGCCTTGGTTACACTCAGTTTTGAGATTTTCACGGTATAGACCCATGGTTATACTCAGTCTCCGAAGTTATAGCATAACCTTGGCTCTTTGTGTGAATAATCATATGCATTGTTGTTTATCATGATTATATGGATGCTAACACTTTTCTTGCAAGAATGTGTTTGTGGGAACATTTGGTGATCGTAAAGTACATGTCACCTCTAGGAGGCATGGGCTTTGTGAGAGCTCATGTTCCCATGTGTACTTTCTTCCTACCTTAATGTGCTTGATATTGATACCTGATATCAACCACCTTAAGGTGGGGGAATATATAAGGTAAGCTGTCTAATTTAGATGCTAGTAAATTGTGATTGTTCTCAGGTGCAGTCTTAAAGACTGGTTGCGATGAGTCCCTCCTGCACTCTGAGATTTGTTTGAAATCAACTGGCAATCATATAAGCCCTATGCGGAGGCAGGATATCGTGCATATCCTTTTTATCTTAAGCCCTCTACAGAGGTGTGGATAATGTATTTCTCATGGAGACTGCACATCCTGTCATTTTTCATAAAGTCCTCTACGGAGGCGGGGAGCAGTTCTGTGACTAAATCAATCCTTAAGCGTGTTTTCAGTGATTGTTATAGAGAAGCACAATCATCAATGTGTGCCTATAATGTGCTTGAGATGGTGATGAACCTAGAAATAGGAACACTCCATTGCTTGTCTGCCATGTTTTCTTTGTGTCTTCTAAGTGTGTGTGTATTGAGTGTTTGTTTCCAAGCATAGTCTTAAAGACCGATGGTGATGAGTCCCTCTTATGCTTTGAGATTTGTATGGCATGTCTAATTTGTATGGCATGCTTGATTTGTATTGTGTGTTTGTTGCCCCATATGTAGTCTTAAAGACTGGTGGTGATGAATCCCTCCTGCATTATGGGTAGTGTGTTTACTTTCCTTGTACTTGCATCTGCATTTCATATATATGAGAAAAAGAAAAGAAAATCATCATTGTCTTCATGTATTCACTGTATTCATTGTGTTTTGCATGTCTTCAATACTATATTCTCTATGTTTTGCATGACTGTAACTATCTTCTCTATGTTTTATGTGCTTGTTGCTGTCTTTTCTGTGACTGGCATGTCTTCTCCATGCTTGGCGTGTTTGTTGTGCTTGTTGACTATACTTTAATGCATATATTATCCTTGCATTTATAAATACATTAAAGTGGGGGCTAAATGTTATGTCAAAAAAAGTAATCTTGGGGACTTTTTCCTATTAAGGTTTAGCTCCCAAGTCCTTTAAGATGCATTTAGGACATCTTGCATGTTAATTTGACACTACGATACGAAAACCCTAAGGTTTCATGGCAAATGGGACTCAGGGGATGCACTTAACATAAATCCTTCCTGAAATACAGGGGGACGATTTGGGCACCTGCTCCCTAGTCCTACCCTATTTTAGGTTAGGACAAATTTCAAAGTGTCATTTTAAGACCGTTATTTAGGTCCTACGCTAACATGGTAAGTTTTAATTACGAAATTCTTAGCAGGAATGTTTGTAGTTATATATATAAGCATGTTTAGGCATTCATTTGTAAACTAGATGGACATTAGATGGCATTTTTTATTCATGAGTTTATGTTAAGGTGATTCGAGGCATTCATTGTGTTACAAAGTAGAATTTGTGTTGTTCTTGTGTTTGTATTTGTAGATTTGGCATCCAGCTCCTCATGGCTTGAAGAGCATCTTCCTTCCATGAGATCTTCACTACGAGGTGATATCAATTGTGTTTTCTATCATTTATCATTTGGATTTTGTCTCTATCCGCAAGGATATGCACTCTTTATCTGACAACGGTGTTTGGAAGACTTGAATGTCTGTCTGGGGCTTAACTGAGGCAAGGCTCTAAGCACCACAACCCCAACCCATTTTTCTATGTCTACAGGCTCTAGGTTGTAAAAGCAAAAAAAGTGGAGTTGCAGGAGAGTAGTGCAGACTGTCGGAATTGCAGATCAGAGAAGAAAATAGGGACTTGGACTTGGGTGCCCGCTCATTAGTCCTCTAGATCCCGCAATAGGAAAACCTCCAGGATAGTAGGAATAGGTTGCAGACAAGATTCCCAAATCTTGACAAAAACTATGGCATTGGACTAGGGCACCTGCTCATTAGTCCCCAACTTTTCTATTTTCTCAACTTTGAAATCTAGTATGCATTTGATTGTCATTTGATATCTCTGTATGCGATCATTTTTCATAAGTTGTTCGTTTGTTCATGAATTCATATAATTAGAGTTTTGAGCATAATGGGGCTTAATTGAACAACAAAATCATACAATTCCAATCTTCCCCTATGTTCCAAGTGATCTTGATTTGTGTTTATCCTCCTTTAACAAATAAACATTCAAGGACATTCAGCTGAGTAGGAAGTCTACTACAGGCTTCTTGTCACTTGGAACATAGGAGAAGATTGTAATTGTGTGATTTTGATGTTCAATTAGGTCCAATTATGCTCAAAACCCTAATTATATGAATTCATGAACAAATAGACAAATTATGAAAAATGATTGTACATAGAGATATCAAATAACAATCAAATGTGTACGAAATTTTGAAGCTCAGAAAATGGAAAAGTCATGGACTAATGAGTGGATGCCCTAGTCTAGTGCCACATTTTTTGTCAAGATCTAGGAATCTTGTCTGCAACCTGTTCCTATTATTCCAGAGATTTTTTGGTTATGGGATCTGAAGGACTAATGAGCGGGCACCTGAGTCCAGGTCTCTATTTTCTTCTTTGATCTGCAATTCTGATAGTCTGTGCTGCTATCTTGCAACTCCACTTCTTTTTCTTTCACAACCTATAACCTACAATATTGTGGTGTTTAGAGACTTGGCTCAGTCAAGCCCCAGAGAGACATTCAAGTCTTCTAAACATCGTTGTTAGATAAAGAGTGCATATTCCTATGGGATAGAGGCAAAATCCATATGATAAATGATAGAAAACACAATTGATATCACCTTGTAGTGAAGATCTCATGGAAGGAAGATGCTCTTCAAGCCATGAGGAGATGGATGCCAAATCTGCAAATGCAAACACAAGAACAACACAAATTTTGTTCTGCAACACAATGAATACCTTGAATCACCTTAAAATAAACTCATGAATAAAAAATGCCATCTAATGTCCATCTAGTTTGCAAATGAATCACTAATCATGCTTATATATGAAACTACAAACATTCCCGCTAAGAATTTCGTAATTCAAACTTACTGTGTCGGCATAGGACCTAAATAACAGTCATAAACCAACACTTTGAAATTGGTCCTAGCCTAAAATAGGGTAGTACTAGGGCATGGGCACCCAAGTCCTCCCCCCTATTTAAGGCAAGATTTATGTTAAGTGCATCCCCTGAGTCCAAATTACCTTGAAACTTTAGGGTTTTCTCATCAGGATGTCAAATTAACATGCAAGATGTCCTAAATTCATCTTAAAGGACTTAGGAGCTAAACCTTAATAGGAAAAAGTCCCCAAGGTTACTTTTTCTGACATTACACATATACATCAAGAGATAAAAAATATATTCTTCCATGATACTTACATTAGATCCAAAAATGTCCAAAATTGACCATTGGAGACAACATAAACTTAGGAATGTAGCAAGAAACCACTACATAAATGTTGAGTGACTAGTCACATACCAACACCTCCATAGTGATCAATACACAACATCCTTGAACCATGCAATAAGAATGCATACAAACCTACAAATATCTTACATCCTAAAACATTTGTACATTGTTCACAATATGAAAAGTAGTCTCTCTATAGATCTACAAAAGAAAAAATATTGGTTAAACATGCAAAAAATGTAAAACCATCCATGTTAGGGACATGCATGTAAATCTAAATCTACTTATAATATAGAAGACCTACAATTCTAAATATGTCAAAATTGTTAAACTAAAAATGGACTCGACAAGGATTAGAAAATCGCATATCTTGAATAAAAAATATGCAAAATCCATACATCTAGACAATAAGAATTTGAAACATGAAAGTACTACTATATTTTAGGGAGAAGAGGATGTCTAGGGACTCTAAGTCACCAAACAAGATAAATCTACAATCACTGTACTTTTTACACACATATAGAGGAACCAAGCTATTCTAGAGGCTTCCTAGTCATCCAACAGGTAACTCTACAACCTACACATATTTAGAGCTAACAAAATAGCGCTTTCCAATGCTAGGGGATAAAACCAAGCACCCAACATAAGCACACCAAAGTATAGTCTAGACAACCAATGCTCTCCCATCAATCTAGAGAGACAAAACTAGGCAACCAACATGAGAACTCTATTACACACGACAACATAATGAGAATACTCAACCACCATGCAAGAGGGTCATTCTATACTATCAAATAGAAGCTCCATGTCAACACCATGCTACATGCAACTACAAGAACACTCCATAATGATCTACCTTCTCCATCCTTCAAGTGCTTTTAATGTTGTACCCTCAAAAATAAAATGAACTTGAAGACTTCCACATATACAAAAATTAATAAGTAGTTGATTACTTCTAATAGATTCCCATGTTTCCCAAGATAAGAAAAAAATTGAAGGAATTGTTGAGAATAAGGAACACTAAGAGGGGGGGTGAATCAGTGTTCTACAAAACTTATTACTTTGTTACTTTATTAATTTACCACATACATCCAAAAGAAAGAATCATGAATACAAGAACAGAAACAACAAGATCACAACACATGAACACCAGGATTTTTACGTGGAGACGTGGTTAAGGTGAAAACCATGGTGGGGGTTAACCCACAAGAATTTATACTTTGTTAAAAGTATTACAAATGGGTAAGACACATGCCTTTGGGCACATTGTCCAAAGCTGATTGCTCAAGGAGGTTCACTGCCTACAAAAACAATTACAAGAGTTCACTGGAATGATTGAATTGAAGAATAGCATCTAACATTCAAGATTACAGTTCCATTTGAGCTCAATACATTGACTTTGCACACTTCATCCTTTTCTACCCTATTTCACTATTCTACCATAATTAGAGGATCAAATCTCTACTTCACACTTGATATTGCCACCCTTTGCACCTCTTCATATTCACACTATAACAACCTCAAATCCTTGAATCCATCGATCATATATATCCACTTCATGAGATAACATCAACTACAGTCGGCCTTGCAAAAAAACTTAAGGACTTTTTAAGAACACTATTATGTCAGCTAAATCCATGACCAAATACCAATGTGGACAAAAACCTATACATTCAAGTCATCACACATGTTGGCCAATACCACTGGATCTCACAAAGTACTTAACTAACAACTTTTCCTAATCCACACAATGATCAAACACTAAGTCGGTCTCTTCTTAACTAGACTGAACTGTTTAACCAGAACATGATACTCAAATGCTTGTAACTTACACTCCCTTCATCACTGGAGGCTAAAATCTTGGATTTAGGTAGCCCTGACATCCCTTAACACTCATTAAAATTTGCAACACAATATGATTACCTATGGAGAATTACGGACTAAGATGTTGAACCCTATCAAATGCTCTATTCCTGTCTATCTGGACTTAGATAAATCTACAGTCTGACTTCTGGTATGATCAATTGATGTAATGCAGATGTGTAAGATGGATTTAGTTGCCATCAATGACAACACTTGACATGACTAGCAGTGTCTCTTGCTAACAATCTCCCGCTTTGGCATTGATGGCAACACTTAGTGAAAAATGACTAAGTGTTAGAACAACTCCCCCTTACTTTATACACTTATGATTTCCCATGCTCCCCTTAGATTAGTTCTTCATTTTTCACTACTATTCTTCTCCCCATTTGACATAAATGGAACAGGCTAGGATCCACATGCAAAAAATTTATGTACAAGGGTCAAAACTCTACATACTTCCGCATATGAACATACAGTTCTTAGGCTTTGTTCATCAGCAAAAAGATATCACTAAAAATGTTTTTCAACTTTATCAATTCATTTCCCAGTTCTTTTTAATACTGTCCAAGATAGATATGTGCCCACTGAATAAAAATGCCAATGATTCTGCCTTTTGAAGGTCAGTAGGATCACTAGTAGTAGCTACTATTTGGGACTCTGCCAATAAATCATACATAGTTTCTAACTTAGGGGAGATTAGTCCCCAGAGCTCATCCAATCTGCCCAGAATTATGGCCTTTTCCTTCTCCAAATCACTTAATTCATTCCACAGACTCACTACTTGACATTCTATGGTAATTACAGACTCAGTTAAAGGTCTATGATTGAGAAATATTAGACAATTTGAGGTCTATGTCCATAATCTTTTTCTAAATATCTTCCACAACTTTAGATCTATTTAGACTTAACTTATAGATCTCTGCACCTTCAAATAGGGCATTCTGAATGCTCTTTACACTGGTATAAAGCTCAGATATATCATAGCTAATTATTTTCTTTATTTTAGCAAACATCTTCTCATTAAATTCATTTTTGACTTTAACTTTTGTTGACTTCTCTAAGGTTTCAAAATGAGAACTTGCCAAGTTTATCAATCTTTTCAACTGACTAAAGGGAGACGCTAAAGAATCCTTTTGAAATGTGGGCAAGATTTTCTCCAAAATCCCAAATGCAAGGCCAAGCAGCTCGCTATCTTCTAAATGGGACTTCAAATTTTCCTTTATGGCCTTAGCTTGTGCAATAGAGGCCAACTTTATCTTCTGCACCGGTGATAAAGTATCAAAATTGATTGGTCCTTGTATTATGTCCTAATATTTTGCAATCTATTTATCTATTTCCAAAATTTCTTTCACTGCATCTGCAATGTCTCTTGCCCAAAATAATGTTTCAGACTTGTGCTCTTTAGGGCCTCCATCTTCTCATTTTTTAGAGTCAACCACAATGTTCTGCTCATCACTTTCATTCTTTTTCTCTACTTTTGCCTTCTCTACATCATCATCAGAGGCATTCTTGATTTTATCTATATCAAAAATATCTTCTACATTGTCTTCTAGAGGATTTGGTGTATCCTCAATGTCAACATTATCATCAAATTTATCAAATTCCTCAATATCCGGAATGGATGAATCAACTTCAACACTAGTTTCTTCTTCAACAATGAGGAGATTATGCTTTTTCAATGCATTCAGAAGAATATCCTAAGTATCTCCAACTACCTTATCAATCTCTCCCAGCATGAGCATATTCATTTTGATCTTACTCCTGAAGTCCTCTTTCACTTCTTTGAATATCAGGTTCTTTTGATCCAGAGTTATTTGAGGACACAGTTTTATTAACAAATGCTCCCGGAGCTCAAAATCTTTAGCTTTTGAATTATCTTTTCTTAATTCTAGAAGTTTTGCAAGGCTTTCTAGAATTTAAAAAGTTATTTCAAATAGATTCTTACTATAGATATTCAAATATTTGATTGTTGCTTCCTCCAAAACTCTCTTATCAGCATCACTGTAATGATCATAAAATTCAGTCATTGGCTTCAAGTTTCCATCTACAGTGACTGAATTAATGATGTCATCCATAGAGAGAGTAGGCTTCTCAACATAGGCCTCTGTCTTATGCCTTTTACTTGACTTTATGCTTTTGGAGGGCTTCTCCTTAGACACTTTAGCAGCTTTGGTGCATGAGACCTTCAACTCCTTAACCTCATCATCTGATTCAGTTTCTTCTTCATCCACTTTATCCAAACTGACATATGTTCTTTTTCCCTTTACCTTTGTCCTTTTTCCTTCCTTACCGGTAGGTTTTTCTACAGCATGAGAAGGTGACACACCAGAGGTTGAACTAGAACTCCTGGTACACCTTGCTTTAGGAGTGGATTCCACTAGAATACTTCTTTGTTCTCTGTCCTATTTCTCCTTCTTAGATTTCTTTGTCCTTTCCCTATTTTGTCTCATAGCTTCCTTAGTAAGGCCTAGATTCTTAGCCAACTGCTCAACTTCTTTCCTTACTTTCCTTTTGATTTTAGGAGCCTTGAATTCAAGATGTAGTTTTAGTGAAATCTCTTTATATGTTCCAAATCTCTCCTTAGCTGGATCCCTAGGCTGGCTCAATAGATTCTATGCATATAGCTCCAGTACCTTTCCATCCACTTCATACCCCATGGGCATGATCCACACAGTTCTTGGTTAAACTACTTCCATTAAACACTGATCTGCATCTACCATAAAGTAGACTGTATCCTTGTATTTTTCAACCATAGATGTAGGGATTATTTCCCTTGATTGCATCATGTTCTAAAAATTCTCAAAATATCCCCAAAGAATAGTCCTTTAGGAATTGGAGTCCCCAGTCTTGTTCAAGTGCTCTCTTATTTGTATGGCAATAGTTTTATCACTGGTCCAACATATGTTTTTCTTGTCGGGTAACTCATTCATGAAATAAAAGAACAAACATAATACCAATGTACCATACTTGAATGTATTCTTCTTGTCCTCTTTGATCTTGTTCAGGTTTTCCATTAGCTGGTTCTATAGAAACTCACACAAGTCATAGTCAACATTCTCTCTCAACATCTAATAGGCTACATAGATAGCTGTACCAGATACAAAATTCTCCTTGCTAGAATGATATATCTTCTATCCAATCACCATCAATGCAAATTTGACATTCGGATTAGTGATGTCATTTATTGTCATTGCCCTTTTGTCAAACCTTAAACCAGTAGCATTAGTTACAGTTTGATTATTTATTGATTTCAACATTGACAGTCCATCGGATGAGTTCAACTGGTGTTGAGCACCATTGTCAATGTTCTTGTTTTTGATGCATTGTTTAGTCTTACAAGTTCTTAGGGTGGTCTAGGCCTAGATTATGACAAATTTTGTCACCAAATAAATGTAATAAGGTCAAATCATGACCAAGGCACAAGTTCTTAGTTTTGTTTAATCAAATAAGGTGACACATTGTAGGTTTGGGTAGCAAGTTGCTTAGCAAATTAGCAAATCTCATAATGGGAGGCCATAGGATAAATGAAGAGTTAGTTTTTTAGTTGGAAGTCGATGCTAACTATTTGCATCTTGTATAAATTGCCTCTAATGACCGAAGAGAAGGATTTGATGAAACTTTTGTGAAGAAACTTCTATCAAAAAACTTTGTTTTCTGCATATTCTTCCTATTCCATGTGTTACAGACCGTACCCTATCAATTTACGACACTATCATGAACTGAATATCATTTGATTTGTTGGTGGAGAGTGTTACTATCATTTGCAATTGATTTGAGTCTCTATCATTGAATTTTAGGGTAGATATTCTTGTTTTTCCAAAAACTATCTTAAACCCGAAACTAGGGTTTGCAGATTGAAACGAGTTGATGTAGAGCCATTCCACTAACATAGGCTCTTCCTACTTGGTGGAATGGAATGGTGTAGGAATGTTTTGAGTGTTTTGATCTTTGTTTGAATAGGAAATGGAGTTATGATAGAAGTTTACCACTGTGATCCCTAATAAAACCATGTATTAGGAAATTCAAGAGTGCAGTCCACAAAATAGTGTCTTAATAGTTGTTGTAGAGGTCTGAATCAATGAAATTGGGTCATTTTCCACATATGTCAAGGTTCCCAATTGGTTTGGCGTGGAGGAGTGACTTTGGTATAGTAGTTGTCTTGCAAAAGAGGCCTAATTAAGCCTATTTCAAAATTGAACAGTCTTATTTTGGCAGCCTTCTGTCCAAAATAACTCATGACCCATTTTTGATATGTTGACAACAAGGATACTGGGTATTCTAAACTACCCATGTCTTACCAAGATGATGCCCCTTGTGAAAGAAAACCTCTATCAAACCCTAAAATAGGGCTACAAGGCTTAAGGTTTGTTAATGAAGGAAGTACCTAAAACTCTTGTGTTTTGTGAAAGGTAGTGATTGGGATACGTTGATAGGGTTGTGTAGGTATTCCAATTGCATCAAAGTAGTATCAGAGTTGAAGGTTCTGATTGGGAGAAGAACAAGTTGTGACAAGAAAATTTGAAGGTTGAAAGAGATAATGTGTCAAAATACCTCAAAGAGTTGGGTTAGTGGTTGCTAGGGAATTGAAAGCTCTAAGAGAAGAGATAGAATCATTGAAGGCCAAAGAAAGAAGGAGCATGGAAGGTGAAGAAGACAACACCACCTCTAAAGAAGAAGAAGAAGAAGAGGTTGAAGGTGGAGACCTTCTAGAGAGACCTCAAGAGGAGTAGATAGCTTCGGAAGAGAGAATGTTTATAAATGCTTTGAAGTCTATAAGAGGGGAAACTTTTGATGTGAAAATGGACCTGCCAATGTATGGGTGAAAGATGTATGCGGAAGAAGTACTAGAATGGATAGATGCCTTGAATAATTATTTTGAGTATAAGGAGGTGGCAGAGGATAAGAAAGTTAACTTTGCCAAAACAAAGTTGAAGGGAACTACCTTGACATGGTGGAATTACATTCAAGGAGAGAAAGTGAAGAATAACAAGTTAATGATCTCTTCATGGAGTAGAATGGTATCCAAATTGAAGGTACAATTTATGCCTATTGATTATGAAGTGTAACTATACAAAAAATTGTAAAATTTGAAGCAAAGAGATATGGATGTGGCAACCTATACTGAGGAGTTTCATAAACTTAGTTTGAAGTCTAGTCATGTGGAGAATGAAAAGGAGAAGGTGGCTAGGTATTTGAATGGCCTAAGGTATAGTATTCAAGATGAAATGAGTCTTGTCACTCCCAAGACAATAGAGGATTGTTTTCAAATAGCATGTAAGGCTGAAGAAAAATTGAAGAGGAAGAAAGAGTAGAAAGGAAGGGGAAGAGGCCAAAATCCAAGAGGAAGAGGAAACTTTGGTGGCAGAAATCAGTCACAAAGATCACAAAGAGAATCAAGCACAAGCCAAGAATCAACCCATGATTCAAGAGGTGGTTTTAGGGGCAAAAGACCTTATGGAAGAGGAAGATCAAATGGACAAGGAAGGGGATCAAACACCTTCTCTGGCAAGTGTTACAACTACAATCAATTTGGGCACCCTTGTTTCAAATGTCCAGAGAAGCATCCATCATATTCCCAAGGAGGAGAACATAGAAATCAGATTGTGCAAGAGGATGAAGAGAGTGCAACCTCACCTTTGGTGAATGTTACTTCAGAGGTAGGAGAGACCTTGATGATTAGAAGGACATTGCTCAAGGTACTAGTTGTCAAAGAACCATCGCAAAGAAAGGCACTATTTAGAATCAATTGCAAGGTACAAGGTAAGGTGTGTAAGGTAGTAGTGGATTCTAGTTCTACTGATAATCTTGTAGCATTAGAGATAGTTGAGAAATTAAATCTCAAAATAATCCCTCATTATAACCCCTATAAAGTTTTATGGCTCAATAAGGGGCAACAAGTACTTGTAAATGAACAATCATGGTTAGAGTTCAACATAGACCCATACAAGGACAATGTTTTATGTGAAATAATTCCCATGGATGTATGCTATCACTTCTTGGCAGGCCTTAGCAGTTTGATAGGAAAACCAAACATGATGGGGAGAAGAACACCTATGTGGTCACAAAAAATGGAGTGTCTTATAATCTCACACCTCTACAAGAAGGAGATAACATAGATCATGAAGGGCCTAGTGTGATGGTGGTGAAAGAGAAGGAGTTTTTGAAGACCATGCATGAAGAAGGAATTGGTTTTTTCATTGTTACTAAGTCTATCTTAGACCAAGCAACAACTGATAAGACTAAAATTCCTCAAGAGGTGTAGACCCTATTGAATAAGTATGAGAATATTGTGGAAAAGGAATTGCCAAATGCTTTGCCTCCTATGAGGCCTATTAGCCATCAAACTGACCTCATTCCTGGTGCAAGTTTGCCCACCAAGGCAACTTATAAGATGACCCCACAAGAAAATGAGGAGATCAAAAAGAAGATTCAAGGACTATTGGACAAGGGGCTAATAAGGGAGAGTTTGAGCCCTTGTGTTGTGCCTACTATTGTTTATGGGTGTTTTAGAACACAACAACACAGGTGTGATTGTTAGTATCACACCTCTCTTGAAAAGGTATCCTATCTGAGATAGGACTACCCCAAGGATAATACAACTAGGTCTTAGCTTGCTTGGAATGACTCAGTTGTATGTCTAGTGGTGCCAACAAGGGGTCTTACATGAAATGTAGAGTTTATGAAAAGATGACAGCAATGCAAGTGTAGAAACCCTAGGTGGTTCAGATAGTGAAGTCTAAAAATTCAGTAGATGATGAATGTAATGCTGCTCAAATCCTAGATCTTCCAAACTTTACATAAAGAAAATGCAAAAGGAAAGGGAGAGAGAGAAGGGATAAGAGATCCTAAGTAACAGTCACAACGGGGAAAAATGTTGCAGATAGACAAATACTTTCAATAAACCATTCCCTGTTTCACAAGGATAGGAAACCCACAATGTTGCAAGAAATGATGCAATCTTCAAAGGATCCTTATGATTTTCAAATTGTATTCACTCATTAAACACTCAGACAATGGCGCAGCTTAACTAGTGGAACGCAACCGAACTATATTCAATGACAGGGTCCAGGCTAACTATACACAACAAATTACCATTAGCAATCACTAATAGTATGGACCAAAGCATTCATCAAATATCTTAACATTTACCCATCATTACAAAAGCACAACTAATTAAATTTAGATTGATATGAACCATGGAAACCAAAGAAGATAATACAAGAACACAAATTCCTAGCAACCTGTAAAACTTGCTTTGTATTGATCACAATTTGGCAGAATCTCAGTAATTTAGTATCTAATCCTCTTGTTATAATGAGAGAATGATAGCCCTTTTATAGGAAAGGCACCATATAGAGTTTTTCAATAGACGGTGGAGATTAACTCAACACTAATGGTCCAGATTACATGACATTTAATTTGGTCGGTGGGTAGTTACAATCCTGGATTTGTCTTTGTCTTGTAGAAAAAAGATAAAATATAGCTTGCAAATACATTGAATCTAGACAAAATGGATACCCATTTGGTTGCACATGACAATAAGTCAATTTTCAAGGCCTAATAAAGCCAAAATAAAGTCACGTGACACTTGAAAACTTGAGCTGATGCGGGTTCACGGGATTCCAAGTGCTGAATGGACCCAGAGGAGTATGTGGCACATTATTAGTAAAGATATATCCAACTGGATGGTTGCTTGACTAATTCTTGATGAGGGGACTATTGGAACAACTATATGCATGTCTTAGTGATCCAATGCATGGTCATTTAAGTGGTATTTTTGGGAAAATATCAAAAATATAATTTTTGGTATTTTCTACATCATAGTAAATTATATTTTTGAATTCCTTAGGAGTGGAATGGGGGCTCAAAACTTCAGGTAGCTCAAACTAGATAATCAGTTTATCTTTCCAATGAGTCCATGAAGTTTAAATTTTGATAAAATAGCTAGGAGTTATGACCCCTAGACTGGATCACTTGGACATTGGACTGGATCTACCAGAACAACAATATTTTTTCATGATCTTCTATGTCTTTCCACTCCTAAGACTCATCTTTATCATTCTGGACATTATACTAATCTTCTCTTATAGGTTTAACAGCAATTTGGTTGATAGAATGTCAGTTATGCATTTCTGGGTCAACATGATACTGTTGTGTGTTCATCCTTCCAAGATGGCTTCAATTGGCTCTTTTGTCCTCCAAGACCTACAAGTGACAAGAACAAGCATCAATTTCATCTTAAACAATCATTTCCCATCATTTTGAATCAAAATATGCCTATTTGCAACCATGGATCAGTCAAAACCAACTCATTACCAATGTTGCTTCCTTATAGACAACTTCATAAATCTAGTGATTTTGCATGATTTTTTGCATTTTTTATCATTTTTGAGTACCCATTTGGCCAATATGATGACTAGAGAAGTTTTTGTGGTCATTAGAAACTATTTGTAGACTTTTATTTCATGTTTTTCTAGCCTTTTCTATAAAAAAATGAGATTTTTGGGAGTCAGACTTTTCATGTACATTAGAATTAATTGTCATAAGACATGCCAAAAATCCACACAAACTTGGTAAAATGTTCATCATGATGTGACAAATAGATATGCAATTCAAATTCACCAATAAAATTAAAGTTACACCTTGAAAAACCTAATTTTCGGCCAAAATACCAAAAAGCACTGATTTTGGGGTCCACCAACTAAAAGTTGGTGCAATGCAATTCCAGTACAGGTCAGAGAGGTTCATTTTAGTGCAAAATGTTTTTGCACTACTTTTGGGTGCCACCGACTTGTGTGAGTTTGGGCTTAGACTGACTAAATAACATCATAAGGTCAGTTGGGATGGATTGTAGTGCAAGTCAGCAAGGTAAATTTTTAGCGCAAAACATAATAGGCTCAGTCGGTGGGGATTTTCAATGCAACCGACTAGCGTGGGCTGTAGTACCAACCGACTTGCATGACTTAGGTCGTCAGAAGGCCATTTCAGCACAAGTCGGTAGAAGGCAATTTTAGCGCAAGTCTACGAAGTGGGTTTTTAGCGCAAAGGTTAGCAAAGGTTGTTTTTAGTGCTAAGGTCGGTAGAGGCACTTTTTAGCACTTTTTGTAGTTGGGGTCATTTTTAGCACTAGATTTTGAATTAGCGAGGGTGAGAGTATATTTAAAAATATATTTAAGTATAAGTCTTATACTTTAAATATTTTTAAATATACTTTCAGGATGTTTGAGATAGGTTCTAGATCCATCGGATTTCATATGCAAATTCTAGAATTTTGTGGTTCCACTAGATTTTAGACTTAGCCATTTTTTAGGATTTTTATGGTTTTAGGCTTAGCCAAATCAAGGCTTCAGGAACATGTATCAAGGTGAAAGCCTAAGGACCCCATAGTGACATCTAATGGAATTTGACATGATTTGGCAACTGTAAGATCTGGAAACTAAGAATTTCAACATGACACATCCTGCAGTAGTAATTTTAAAGGCAATATCCAGTGACATGAGATTTTGGAGCAAAATGCAGTAACACCCAATTTTAGTGCAGAAAGCAACAAATGGCTTTTTTTTTAGCACAAAACCACTCAAGACACTTACAAATGACATCAAATTAGTCCAAACATGTAAAAGACTCAAATTTGTAACAAATCATGGACTCTAAGCACAAATTCACCTTCTCATCATCATAAAGTGGAAAGAATGAGATTCTAAGCCAAAACAAAAGAGGGGGTCTCCATTTGATAAAATGGGGTGTGTGTAAGACACAACAAATGCCGACTCTGCTGGAAAATGTTCCAAAGTATTTCTAAGAGAAACTTAAGTTTTGAACCTAGAATCTCTGTGTTTCCCACATGCTAGACAAGAAAACATGATATCCTATCAAAGAATCAAAGATCAATAACCAGTGCAACCATCCATATCCTAAAAACTTGAGTGTGTGTAGTTGCATTCATTCCCATCCTTTGGCCACTAAGTTCACCCAAGATCCTTCATGCTAAGCTATGAAGTAGGGATTATTTTACCACCAAGAGAATGCTCTGATGTTGAGATGTGATCAACCTTCAAGTAGTAATCCTTCTGTAATGAGTTCCTTCTTGATAATACCTTTGATAATCTTTGATGCTAATGATCTTCAGATAACAGTCTTCATGTGAGAGTCTTCAAATGATAATATTCATATTGATACTTTGTAGTGGGTATGGTGTTGAAAAACACATTTTATTTTTACCCAATATAGGCTAGCAACACTTAGTGCCGCCTGCCACTCTGACCTAGATCCATAGTACTAGTGTGGGTTTTAAAATGGGAATCCAAACTTTTTCACTTAACACAAGATCACCCAGACTCACTTAGCTACCTCAGGATTGTTTAAAGTGTGAGAGATATATGGTAAGAAAATACTTCAGGTGCACCAACTAATGACTCCTTTCCAATGAATAGACATCATACTCCCTGGTATAACAGTGGAACCCACAGTAAGACCTAAGCAGAAACCTTGGCTTCTCAAAGAAATATCCCAAATTACTTACCCAACAAAGAAGTACTTGCAGGTCTGCACAACTGCCACCATATTCGAGAAACGAAGAACCCAAGCAAAGCAAGTGCAGAAGTGAAAAGCAAAGCAAACAACTCTAACCAAAGAAAATAGAAAATAGAAAGAACAACTAACAACTAACAACTACCAACAGCTAACAACTAAGGAAAAATAGAAAGCAGAAACTAAACTAAAAAGAAAGGAACTAACAAAAACCTAACTAGAAACAAGCAAGAATAAGTACAAAAGCTTTGGATAGCAGATATTTACGCTTCCCCGTGATTTATTTCTTAGGACATGCAGAAGTAACAAGGTGCAGGTTAGTGTCCCAATTCTGGCAAATTCATCTTTGTACTCTAAAAAGTGAGGTAGAGGCATGCTAGGTTCATGTTCAGAGTACCAATTATGTAGGATCGACAATTGGGGTAGCTCATTAGGGCCACGATCAATCCAAATGCAAGTTGTCTTACCTAAATCACTGTAATCAAATTGATAACTATTGAAACTAAATGGAGAAAGGGAAGAGACAACCTGATTTGTGGTATCGTCAATTGGGAATGTAACTTCATCACCTTGCTATTTTTTGCCACCTACTTCCACATCTTCAAGAGATTTCAGCTCATATAGGGTCATATCATGTGCATCAGGTACCCCTGGATCACTGAATGCTACAATGATCTCCCAAGAAAATAGGAAGTTTGGACAACTAACATCAGAATGTAGATCATCTAGATGAACTCTACATGAATCAGTCAAGGAAAAGCATGTCATATGCAGTGAATTCCCATGTAGCACCATATCCTTACTCATTGTTGATATCAACTCAATGATGTGATCGAGTGATTGACATGAAAAAGCTTCCAAGCCATCACTTTGTAGGACAATTTGATTTTTATTCTCAGATTGTAGATTTCTACTTTCATTTGTCATCAGTAGGTCAGCATCAACCACGTGGAGCTCTTCCTTTATGTAAGTATGAACATGATCAGCCTGATGAACATATGATATACTTGAATCCATTTCACCAAAATCAGTCATAAGCTCTGAAGCAACTCCCTCTGCAATGATCAGCAATCCTTGTATTTCAGTTGTTGGCTGATATGAAATTGAAAATTCATTGTCAGCAGCAACAACATGGTCTCCTTCATCCTCTATAGGTAGATTCTTGATGTCAATTTGCTTTAAAGTGGCATACTATCTTGATTTTGTTCATCTAACTCGGCTAGAGACCCTTCTGCAGTAATTATATCAACCTGATATGGCTGATCATGATGATTTACTAGGCTAATACAATCAAGAACTTGATCACTTTTCTCTGAATAACTAGATTGTAGCTCAGATATGTCAACTAAAATAATTTTCTGCATTGCTGTCCATGACTGTCCTTCATCTGGAGGACTAATTTTCACATGTTTGACCTGATAAAATTGTTGTTCCAACTTATAACTATCATCATTCTGAAATGAACTGCTATTTTGCACCTCTGTAACAACAAATTCAGCCTTAGGACCTGATGTTTGTGAAACATTTGATTCTTGATCTGCATCTTCAACGTGACTATTCATGAGGGTTGATTCATCATCAATCTTATCAGCATTTTTAGTAGTAGAAATTTGATCTTGCATCTTGTTGTATTCATTGTCATGTGACTAAAAACTAAGTTTTAACCAAGCTGGAAGATCTAGTGATTGAAAACTAGGTTTTAACCAGTCAGGGACTATGTACTCCTGAATTAGATGACCTACAGACCACAAGCATTGCCTTCTATCATCAACTAACCATGTATTTTGATGAATAGCTTGTGAGACTTCAGTTTTTTTAATGTGTAGACTACCCTTTTGACTGCGATCTTTTATGAATGATGGATTTGCAACTCTTGTAGTCTTAATACTTTGGATCCATTCAATTGAGACATGATCATATGCATTGGCATCCATTCATGTTGTAGCTCCTCCATGTGTCATCTTGTTTTGAATATGTTTTTCATACATATATCCTACTTCAGGCTTGTATATTTCAAAGATAGATAGCAATCCCTTCAAATGCAAATCCAACCTTTGGAGGAAGGTTAAATAGTCAATTATGTCATGCAACTCTCCAGGATGTACAGTATAGACCTGAGGTGAACTAAAATCAAGTAAGGTTAGTGGAGGATACTTCACTCTGATCTGCCTATCTAACACTTCTTTGAAAAGTGGAATATCAACTTTGAAATTCTCTTCATGATATGACGGTTGTGATAGTGTTCTGAAGAACGAAGGAGTCTCATGATTGAAACCCTTCTATGTATCCATTGGATCAGAATTTTCTGCACATTCCCTTCATTTTAGCATGTGCAATGAACCAAGAAATTGAAAACCTAAATAAAATCTTTGTCTAGCCCTCCTTCTAGCCCCAATTCTGTTGATGGGTGTTTTAGCATACAAGAACGCATGTGTGATTGCTGGTATTACACCTCTCTTGAAAAGGTATTCTATCTGGGATAGGACTTCCCCAAGGATAATATAGCTAGGTCTTAGCTTTCTTAGAATGACTCAGTGGTATGTGTAGTTGTACCAACCAGGGGTCTTACATGAAATGTAGAGTTTATGAAAAGATGATAGAAATGCAAGTGCAGAAACCCTAGGTGGTTTAGACTGTGAAGTCTAAAAATTCAGCAGATGATAAATGAAATGCTGCTCAAATCCCAGATCTACCAAACTTTACGTAAAGAAAATGCAAAAGGAAAGGGAGAGAAAGAAGGGATAAGAGATCCTAAGTAATAGTTACAATGGAGTAAAATGTTGTAGATAAACCATTCCTTGTTTCACCAGGATAGGAAACCCACAATGTTGCAACAAATGATGCAATATTCAAAGGATCCTTATGATATTCAAAATGCATTAACTCATTAAACACCCAGACAATGGCGGAGCTTAACTAGTGGAATGCAACCAAACTGTATTTAATGACACGGCCTAGGCTAGCTATACATAACAACTTACCATTAGCAAGCACTAATAGTATGGACCAAAGCATTCATCAGATATCTTAACATTTACCCATCATTACAAAAGCACAACTAATTAAATTTAGATTGATATGGACCATGAAAACTAAAGAGGATAATACAAGAACACAAATTCCCTGCAACCTACAAAACTTGCTTTGTATTGATCACAATTTGGCAGAATCTCAACAATTCAATATCTAATCCTCTTGTTACAATGACAGAATGATGGCCCTTTTATAGACAAGGCACCATACTAAGTTTTTCAATAGACGGTGGAGATTAACTCAACAACAATGGTCTAGATTACATGACATTTAATTTGGTCGGTGGGTAGTTACAATCCTGAATTTGTCTTTGTCTTATAGGAAAAAGATAAAATACAACTTGCAAATACATTGAATCTGGACAAAATGGATACCCATTTGGTTGAGCATGATGATACGTCAATTTTCAAGGCCTAATAAAGCCAAAATAGAGTCACATGACACTTGAAAACTTGAGCTAATGCGTGTTCACAGGATTCCAAGTGCTGAATGGACCTAGAGGAGTATGTGGCACATTATTAGTGAAGATATATCCAACTAGATGCTTACTTGACTCATTCTTGATGACTAGACTGCTGGAACACCTATATGCATTTCTTGGTGATCCAGTCCATGGTCATTTAAGTGGTATTTTTGGGAAAATATCAAAAATATAATTTTTGGTATTTTCTACATCATAGTAAATTGTATTTTTAGAGGCCTTTGGAGTAGAATAGGGGCTCGAAACTTCAGGTAGCTCAAACTAGATAATCATTTTATCATTCCAACGAGTCCAAGAAGTTTAAATTCTGATAAAATAGCTAGGATTTATGACCCCTAGACTGGATCACTTGGACATTGGACTGGATCTGCAGGAGCAATAGTGTTTTGGCATGATCTTCTATGTCTTTAAGCTCCTAAGACTCATCTTTATCATTCTGCACATTATACTGATATTCTCTTACAGGTGTAGTAGCAATTTGGTTGATAGAATGTCAGTTCTACATTTCTAGGTCAATAGGATACTGTTGTGTGTTCATCCTTCCAAGATGGCTTCAATTGGCTCTTTTGTCCTCCAAGACCTGCAAGCGACAAGCCCAAGCATCAATTTCATCTTAAACAATCATTTCCCATCATTTTGAATCAAAATATGCTTATTTCCAGCCATGGATCAGTCAAAAATAGTTCATTGCCAATGTTGCTTCCTTATAGACAACTTCATAAATCTAATGATTTTTACATGATTTTCTGCATTTTTTACCATTTTTGAGTACCCATTTGGCCAATGTGATGATTAGGGAAGTTTTTGTGCTTGAATCCATTTGCAGACTTGTATTTCATGTTTTTCTAGCCTTTTCTATAAAAAAGTAGGATTTTTGGGGGTCATAGACTCTTTTCATGTGCAGTAGCATTAATTGTCGTAAAACGTGCCAAAAATTCACACAAAATTTGTAAACTATTCATCATGATGTGATGAATAGATATGCAATTCATATTCACCAAGAAAATTCAATTTGCACCTTGAAAAACTCAATTTTTCGCCAAAATACCAAAAAGCGTTGATTTTGGGGTTTACTAACCTAGCGCGGATTTTGGGGTCCACTGACTAAAAGTCAGTGCAATGCAATTCTAGTGTAGGTTAGAGAGGTTCATTTTAGCACAAAATGTTTTTGCGCTACTTTTGGGTGTCACCGACTTGCGCGAGTTTGGGCTTAGACCGACTAAATAGTGTCATAAGGTTGGTCTGGTGGATTGTAGTGCAAGTCGATAATGTCAATTTTCAATGCAAAACATAATAGGCTCAGTTGGTAGGGATTTTCAATGCAACTAACTAGTGCAGGTTTTAGTACTGACTGACCTGCGCGACTTAGGTCATTGGAAGGCCATTTCAGCACAAGTCGGTAGAAGGTAATTTTAGCGCAAGTCTGTGAAGTGGATATTTAGCGCAAAGGTCGGTAGAGGCTGTTTTCAATGCTAAGTTCGATAGAGGCTATTTTTGGTGCTTTTTATAGTTGGGGTAATTTTTAGCACTAGATTTTGAATTGACCAAGGTGAAAGTATATTTAAAAATATATTGAAGTATAAGTCTTATACTTTAAATATTTTTAAATATACTTTCAAGATGTTTGAGATAGGTTCTAGATCTATAGTATTTCATATGCAGATTCTAGAATTTTGTGGTTCCACTAGATTTCAGACTTAGCCATTTTTTAGGATTTTTAGGGTTTTAGAGTTAGCCAAATCAGGGCTTCAGGAACATGTATCAAGGTGAAAGCCTAAGGACCCCTTAGCAAAATCTAATGGAATTTGACATGATTTTGCAACTGTAAGATCTAGAAACCAAGTATTTCAACATGACACATCCTGCAGTAGCAATTTCAAAGGCAATATCCAGTGACGAGATTTTGGAGCAAAATGCAGTAACACCCAATTTCAGTGTAGAAAGCAACAAATAGCTATTTTTTTTAGGACAAAACCACCCAAGACACTTCCAAATGACATCAAATCACTCCAAACATGCAAAAGACTCAAATCTGTAACAAATCATACACTCTAAGCACAAATTCACCTTCTCATCATCATAAAGAGGAAAGAATGAGATTCTAAGCCAAAACAAAAGAGGGGGTCTCCATTTGACAAAATGGGGCATGTGTGCAAGGCACAACAACTATTTTGGCACCAAAGAAAGTGGGAGAATGGAGGTTATGCATTGATTAAAGAGCCCTTTATAAGATTACAATCAAGTATAGATTTCCCATACCAAGGATAGAAGATCTCATGGATAGTCTTGCAGAGGCATGCTATTTTTCAAAAATTGATCTTAAAAGTGGCTACCATTAGATAAGGATAAGGGAAGGTGATGATTGGAAGACTGCTTTCAAGACTAATGAAGGCCTCTATAAGTGGTTGGTGATGCCTTTTGGCCTATCCAATGCCCCTAGTACATTCATGAGACTCATGAATGAGGCTTTGAAACATTTCATTGGTAAGTTTGTGGCAGTATACCTAGATGATATCCTTGTGTTTAGTAAAACAAAAGACGATCATTTCCAGCACTTGGATAGAGTTTTCGAAAGGTTGGATGAGGAGAAGTTGGTAATCAACCTTAAAAAGTGTGAGTTTTTAAAGGATGAACTAGTCTACCTTGGATTTGTAGTATCCAAAGGAACTTTAAAGATGGACCTTGCTAAAGTTGAGGCCATACTCAATTGGCCAATACCTAGATCAGTGGGAGAAGTGAAAGTTTTCATGGACTAGCCACTTTTTATAGAAAGTTCATCAAGAACTTCAGTCATATATGTGCTCCTATTCTTGATACAATCAAAGGGGAAAAGAGAAGTAGGTTTCAATGGACAGATGCAGTAGATCAGAGCTTTGAGTATCTCAAGACAAGAGTGGCACAACAACCAATCCTTGGTATCCCTAACTTGAACAAGGTGTTTGCTATTGAATGTGATGCAAACAATCAAGCAATTAGGGTAGTTTTAAGCCAAGAAGGCAGGCCAATGGCATTTTTTAGAGAGAAGTTTAATGAGGCTAGGAGAAGGTATTCATCTTATGACCTTGAACTATATGCTATGGTGCAAGCTCTCAAGAAATGGAGGCATTATCTTCTGCCCAAGGAATTCATTGTCTATACAAACAATCATGCATTAAGCTTCTTGAATAGTCAAGACAAATTAAACCATAGGCATATGAAGTGGGTGGAACAATTGCAAGCCTACACATTTACATTCAAACATAAGGAGGTTCAAGACAATAAAGTTGCTGATGCACTTAGTAGGAGGGTGCTGATGGTACAAGAAGTACAACTTCAAAGTGTGGGGATTGATTCCCTAAAAGGTATGTACAAAGAGGATACTAGCTTCAAGGATGCTTTTGAGGTATGTAATTAGTTTTTTGATTCATTTCATGGAGAATATGCTAAGTATGTTTTACAAGATGGTCTTTTGTTCAAGGGAGCCAAATTATGTGTACCGAGGTGTTCCATGAGGGAGAATTTAATGAGAGAGAAGCATAGTGGAGGCCTAGGGGGACATTTTGGTTGTGACAAAACTTTAGATCAGGTGAAGTGATTTAATTATTGGCCCAAAATGCATTTGGATGTCAAAAAGTTTGTGGAGGAATGTGTCATTTGTCAAAGAGCCAAAGGGACAATTTCAAATGCAAGTTTGTACCAACCTCTTCCCATACCAAACAAACCATGGGAAGCAATTTAAGTATGGATTTTGTCTTAGGTCTGCCTAGGACTCCAAGGGGATATGATAGTATATATGTTGTAGTTGATAGATTTAGCAAGATGTCACACTTCATTGCATGCAAAACAACTAATGATGCATCCCATATTGCACATTTGTTCTTTAAGGAGGTTGTAAGAATTCATGGACTACCATTGTCCATAGTGTCTGATAGAGATGCAAAGTTTATTGGCCACTTTTGGAGAACATTGTGGAGAAAACTAGGCACAAAACTAACCTACAGTTCTTCCTATCACCCTCAAATAGATGGGAAGAATGAGGTTGTCAATAGGTCCTTGGGAAACCTATTTAGATGTCTAACTAAGGAACACAATCAGGCTTGGGACTTGATCATACCTCAAGCTAAATATGCCTATAATGATTCAGTTAATAGAAGCATTGGTAAAAGTCCATTTGAGATTATTTATGGGGCAGACCCTAGAGGAGTTTATGAGCTGAGAGACTTGAATGGGATGGATAAAAGAAGTGCTTAAGTAGAGGATTTTGCAGTGGCCATGCATGAAATTCACCAACAAGTCAAGAAAACACTTGAGAGGAATGTGGATAAGTATAAGAAGATAGCAAACTCAAAGAGGACATATGTACAATTCCAAGTAGGTGATCTTGTATTGGCACACTTGATGAAAGAAAGATTAGCCAAGGGAAAGTACACAAAGCTCCTGATGAAGAAAATAGGACCCTGCAGAGTGATCCACAAATATGGGAACAATGCCTATGAAATTGAACTCCCACAAGGAGTTACCATATCACCTATCTTCAATGTCTCTAACCTCTATCCCTTCAAGGGATCTATTTGTGTAGGGAAAAAAGCATCTAGTCCTGATCTTGATGATGAGGAATGGGTTAGGGATCTACCACCCAATCAACCACTGCAGTTGGAAGCTATCTTGGACACCAAGGAGGTCAAGAGGACAAGGAGAAAAGTATATAAAGAATACTTGGTCAAATGAGTTAGACTGCCTATTGAGGATGCAACTTGGATGTATAAGGAAGATATTGCACAATATGGGATCACTATTGTAGACCTCATTCCATCACGAGATTAAATTTTTTCACCCCCAGGTGTATGGTGCAGAGCACCATTGTTAATGTTCTTGTTTTTGATGCATTGTTTAGTCTTACAAGGTCCTAGGGTGGTCTAGACCTAGATTATGATGAACTTTGTCACCAAAGTAACGTAATAGGGTCAAATCATGACCAACACACAAGTTCTAAGTTTTGTTTAATCAAATAAGGTGACACATTGTAAGTTAGGGTGGCAAGTTGCTTAGCAAATTAGCAAATCTCATAATGGGAGGCCATAGGCTGAATGAAGAGTTAGTTTTTTAGTTGGAAGTTAATGCCAACTATTTGTATCTTGTATAAACTACCTCTAATGACTAAAGAGAAGGATTTTATGAAACTTTTGTGAAGAAACTTCTACCAAAAAACTCTGTTTTCTACATATTCTTCCTGTTCCACGTGTTAAAGACTATACCCTATCAATGTTCGTCATTGTCATGAACTGAATACCATTGGATTTGATGGTGGAGAGTGTTAACTATCATTTGAAATTGATTTGAGTCTCTATCATTGAATTTTAGGGGAGATATTCTTGTTTTTCCAAAAATTGTCTTAAACCCTGAACTAGAGTTTGCATATTCAAACGAGGTGATGTAGAGGCATTCCACTAACATAGAATCCTCCTACTCAGTGGAATGGAATGGTGTAGGAATGTTTAAAGTGTTTTGATCTTTGTTTGGACAGGAAATGGAGTTATGGTAGGAGTTTACCCCTCTGATGCCTAATAAAACCATGTATTAGGCAATTTAAGAGTGCAATCCACAAATTAGTGTCTTAATAGTTGTTGCAGAGGTCCAAATTAGTGAAATTGGGTCATTTTCCACATATGCTAGGGTTCCCAATTGGTGTGGTGTGGAGGAGTGACTTTTGTATAGTAGTTGTCTTGCAAAAGAGGCCTAATTATGCCTATTTCAAAACTAAACAATTCTATTTTTGGAGCCTTCTGTCCAAAACAACTCATGATCCATTTTTGATATGTTGACAATAAGGATAATGGGTATTCGAAAATACCCATATCTTACCAAGATGATGCCCCTTGTGAAAGAAAACCTCTATCAGACCCTAAAATAGGGCTACAAGGCTTAAGGCCTGTTAATGAAGGAAGTACCTAAAACTCTTGTGTTTTGTGAAAGACAGTGATTGTGATAGGTTGATAGGCTTGTGTAGGTATCCCAATTGCATCATCAACCCTGTCACAGCCTTGATGGCATCCTTGGTGATCTTCAAGGGTTTCATTAACCACATAAACTCATCATTCATCTGACTTAGCACATACCAGATACACACATCTTCATAGAAGGATGGAAACCCTATAATTTGAATGAAATGTTTATCTTGCAGTGCCTTATACTCAGGTTTAAGGCTATGAATTTCATCCCGCAGATGATTCTTAAACAAATGTACTAACTTCGAGTCCCCAAACTCATCTATACTGGCATGAATATAAGCCCTAATATCTTCAACATGCAATACACCATACGAAACACTTGAAAAGGCACCTAACATATCGACCTCTACTGATTTGTGTGGATGTTTTTAAACTTTGGCCTAGGTCACTGAGTGATATTCACAACCAGAGTAGTAGCTATTTCAAATGATTACAAGTTCAAAGCTTAGCAGAAAAATACCTTTTACTCCATGGGCTTAGGGTTAGCTGATGAATTCACCTATCACACTTCGAATCTTTGAAATCTCAGCTCAAGCACTATTCTTCTTATTTTCTTCAAATGCAAAGTGATTCAAATGTTGAATGAATAATCGTTTTATGCTCCATACAACCTAATTCACCATTGTAATAAATGCTCTGCCCTAGTACATCCGGTTACACTATTTCTGCATATAGTCAATCTTCAATTGCTCTGCAATCAATCGCATTAGCTTCTTTTCTTCTAGAATTTGCTTCAACAGATCTGCAATAGACTTCTTTATCTTCATTCATCATGCCAGATTTAGGCACCCTCTTACCGGTAGGGGGAATTAGATTTTCAATGCAGTTCCCCCTGAGCCAGAGCTCCTGATTCAATTCCTGGAGGAATTATCAGCACCAGATTCCAGTGCGGACCCATTCCCATCATTCATTTCATCTTTCTTTACCCATGTTTTGTTCATTTCATTCTGGACCTCATTCACATCAACTTTACCCTTGCCTTTATCTTGTCTCTGCATGTTTTGGCTTTTGTTTACCAGACCTTTTCTATCATTATTCATGCTTCTGCAGAATCTTGCAATATGACCAAATCTATTGCAATTAAAGTACACAACATTTCTTTGCTTATTTACTTGATTTCCTCTTGATTTGCACTGATTAGCCATGTGTCCAAATCCATTGCATGCAAAATAGTAGCCATTGAAAGAATTGACATTTCTTCTATTGTTAGAGTAGTTTATCATCATACTTTTACAATTATTGGATCTATGACCATACTTTTTACAATTGAAGCATTGACTAGAGAAGGATGGACCACTTTGATTCACTCTACTTCTTGATTGAGTAGCTCTATGACCAAATTTATTGCAATTGAAACAATTTCCATTAAAAGATGGGTATCTTTGAGCATTAGGTTGTCTTACTGGAGGCCTTCTAGGATTCCTTCTTGGATTTATTTGATTGGATCTAGAGCTTTCACCTTTCTCATATCCCAAACCTTGCTTATCATCTTCCTTCTTCTGACTATCAAGCAACACCTCAAGTTTAGCTGAGCTTATCTTGAATTTTTCTTTATATTCATTTGCAACTTCTAGGTCATGTTTGAGAATGACAATTTTCCTTTCAAGTTGACCCTCATTATCCCTAGTTTCTTATAGACTAGATTATAGATGACCAATTATTCTATCCAATTTGCAGCATTCTTCTGTGCTTTCTTTCAGAGATTGATTCAGTTTTTCCTCAGTCTTCTTCCTTTCCTCAATTTCCTTGGTTAGTCTCATCACCCCAGATTCCATCTCATGTTTGAGGACAACTTCTTTTCCTATCTTCTCACATTCCTTTGTCTTCTCCTTTAGGGCCTCATTTATATCATTGTCTTCATTCTAATTTGCTAGCTAATAAAGTAGTTCCTTCCTTTTTCCATTAGATTTGCTCAATTATCCTTTTAAGGTCTCAATGAAATCTTCAGCATCTTTAAGGTTCACTTGCAGTTCTTTGACTTTTGCTCTAGACTAATCAAGATCTTCTAAAGTAAGTTTAAGTTGTTCATGGATGCCATTAGAATACATGAATGAACCCATTGAAAACACCTTCCCAGATCTTCCTCAATCTGTTAAACTTCTTCTAAGGAACCTAGCTTTGATACCAATTGTTGAGAATAAGGAACACTGAGGGGGAGGTGAATCAGTGTTCTTTAAAACTTATTACTTTGTTACTTTATTAATTTACCACATACATCCAAAAGAAAGAAGCATGAATAAAAGAAAAGAAATAACAAGATCACAACACATGAACACCAGGATTTTTACGTGGAAACCCAGTTAAGGAAAAAACCACGGTGGGGGTTAACCCACAAGAATTTATACTCTATTAAAAGTATTACAAATGAGGAAGGTACATGCCTTCGGGCACACTGCCCAGAGCTCACTACTCAAAGAGGCTCACTACCTACAAAAATAATTACAAGAGTTCACTGGAATGATTAAACTAAAGAATAGCATCTAACAATGCAAGATTACAATTCTAGTTGAGCTCAATACACTAACTTTGCACAGTTCATCCTTTTCTACCCTATTTCATTGTTCTACCATAACTAGATGATCAGATCTCTACTTCACAATTGATATTGCCACCCTTCACACCACTTACTTCATATTCACATTACAACAACCTCAAATGATGGAATCCATCGATCATATATATTCTCTTCATGAGATAACATCAACTGTAGTAAGCCTTGAGAAAAAACTTAAGGTCTTTTTAAGAACACTATTCTATCGGTTGAATCCATGCCCAAATACCAATGCAGACCAAAACCTATACATTCAAGTCATCACACATGTCGGCCAATACCACTGGATCTCACAAATTACTTAACCAACAACTTTTCCTAATCCACACAATGATCAAACACTAAGTTAGTCTGTTCCTCACTAGACTAAACTGTTTAACCAGAACCTGATACTCATATTCTTGTAACTTACACCCCCTTCATCACCAGAGGCTAAAATATTGGATTTAGGTAGCCCTGACATCCCTTAACACTCTTTTAGATCTGTAGCACAATATGATTACCTATGGAGAAATGTGGACTAAGACGTTGAACCCTGTCAAATGCTGTATTCTTGTCTATTTGGACTTAGATAACTCTGCACTCTGACTTTCGATATGATCAATTGATGTAATGTAGATGTGTGAGATGGATTTAGTTGCCATCAATGACAACACTTGACATGTCTAGCAATGTCTCTTGCTAATAGGAATACCTAAAACTAAATCACCATGGATCCATCACATGCAACAACATGCAAGAAAATGCAAGTAAGATGCAAGACCGTGCAAGTGAATGTAAATAACATGAAAATACATGTAAGTCACATGTAAAACATGGAAACTCCTCAAATATAATACTAAATGTAAGGGAAATACCTAGTATGCACCTCTAGTACCTTAAGATTTACTAACAAAATTCTTAATACAAGTGCACACAAACAATGCCCATAAAGTAGAATTAGGACACAAGTTTATTTGCCACCAATGATATTTTTAGTGGCCAATATTCGCCAATTGGCTAACAGTTGAAATTGAGAATTCCAAATTTGGCTAATAGTACAAGTTGTGATGTGATGTGAATCACCATGATTTTACAAAAAAATATTTTAGTCCTAGCTAAATCACAAGAACATTTATTTTATTAAACTTTTAAACTCAAAGATTTGCCACAATATTTGATACATGATTAGATTAGATTTTTCTAAATTTTATAAGTTATAGTAGAAAATGAAATTAATTAGCCAATAATATTATATAATTATTGGCCACTTTAGGGCCATATGACCAGTTTTTAATCACCACCATTGATTTTATTTATAATCTAATGATTGGGGTTGTATTCCATGGGTTAAAATGTACCCATGGAGTTCCAATGCCCATTGAAACCAAAATTGTATTTGGGTCATTGTTCTCAATTTATAACCTAATGGATGGAGTTAAATTCCATGGGCCAAATTGTACCCATGGAGCTCCAATGCCCATGGGGCCTGAAATTGTATTTAGGCCATTGATCTCCATTGAGATCAATGACCTAAATGTAATTTTGGGCCCCATGGGTATTGGAGCTTCACAGGTACATTTTGGCCAATGGAATAGAACCCAAACCATTATATTATACATAAAATCAAAGGTGGTTAAAAATAATTTAGGAAATATTCAACGTCTAATTTAAAATATTAAGGAATTAAGGATATATAGAAATGAGCACTACACCTTAAACTAGTCAATCACTACCACCCTCATGTACTTACTTTTCCATATGAATTTAATTTTTTTAACAAGGATTCACCATACTAATCAATGCATTTGCCTATTTTTTGTCAAGATTCGCCAAGATTTTCTACAAATTTCTAGTGATTTAAATAAATTCGCCAATAAAATTAATATGTTTTTCAGAAAAAAGGAAAGACTTGCCAATAGAAATTAATATTTTCTCCAAAAAAATGAAAGATTCGTGAGGATTTTATATGTTTTTTCAGGGGGGATTTCTTAAAGTTATCACTGTGAATCCCCACATTAACCCTTAGAGGAAGGGTAAGTGAAAGAATTTGGATGCCAAAAATGGCCAAAACTTAAAATTATTCAAAATTTGCTCACATTTTGGAAAACATAATGTGTGTGCATTATGGATCAAATTCATTTTTAGAATGCATGTACATGCATTATGGATCATACCCATCTTTGAGAATGTGAGCACATTACAACACACTTGCATTCTAGTCTTAACTAATCAAATTTCTTTATTAAGCTTGGTGCATGTTTGAGTTTACCAATCCTATTAAGGTTTGGCCATTCAATCTAGGTTCCAAAGACATGTTTTACAAAAGTCATAGAAAAATGAATAGATGTTGAGCATGCTCTCCATTAAGTTCATAAATTTTCTAGTAAAATTCCCCAAAAAATGCCACTATGAGATAGAGATTTGTGTTTCCTTTCTAACCATGTGATTTTTTAATAAAAAATATATTAATCTCTTGACCACTAATTATATTTAGAAGTGTCTTTAGTTTTTACTAAAACACATGTATTAATTTTTCTTCATAATTTTTGATAGGCTTATCAAAATTTGAAAAAGTTTACATTTTCACATTCTATGTTGTGTTCCACACAAATTGAAAAATAGTTTCAACCTTTTTTAAAAAAAGTAGTAGGGGACATCCTCAATTTTATACTTTTTCAAATGTCTCCACTTTAAAAAATAGTAAAAAATAATATATTCATAAAAATTAGTGAAAATTTTTCACATAAACTATGTGATGTTAGTTAATTTTCCACTAAAGATATTTATGAAATACTAAAAAAAGTTAACAATTTAAGGGGAGCACACCTGATATTGTGTCATTTTTTTTGACAAGTACATGACCATTTTGTGTGCTCCCTCTAATTGACTCTCTTAATCACCACCATTTAAATAAAATAATAACTTTTAGAAACTAGATTTTAAGCACTAATAATATTGATCTTGTCACATATTGAAATTTTGAACATAGATATGTTGAATTACTCATTGAAGTTTATTTTTGTTGAATTTAGGAAAAAAGTTGCCACTTTTGACTCCCTTTTGGTACCTCATTTCCATTCACTTACCTAGAAAGCAATGTAGATTTTAGATCTATGTAAATTTTAGTACCATAATGACATCTAAATTAACACTTCTAAGACCAAGAATGAATAAGGATAGAGGAAGCACATACAAAAGACAAGAGACACTGAATTACACATTGAAGTTTAGTTTCACTATATTTAGAAAAAAAGTTGTCACTTTTGACCCCTTTTGGTACCTCATTTCCATGCACTTACATGGAAAGCATTGTAGATTTTAGATCTATTTAAATTTTAATACCATATGTAGTACCCCTCAGTTTATCGTCTTTTGGACTGATGGTTGCTTAGTAGTATTGGACATTTTGACAGTATTTTTAGATCGTTGATGATGGATTTCTAGTTATTTTGCCTATTTCAGTTATGATAACAGATATTGATGTTGGATTATGTCATTATGCTTTACAATTTGATAAACGAACTGATGTTTCAGATGCTTTGATGTTATTCATTATATGGGATCGGAAGTTAGCTAATCATTTTATGTCGTAGGTTAGTAATCTGATATCTTGTTCAATGTAGTGATTATTATTTTAAAACGTGAATGGAACAGTGTTGTATTACTCGTTCACGAGTACCCTACCTCACTGCGATTTCCATTCACGATAGGACTGCATGTGATGTATATGTATATCTTGTTACGGTTAACTGTGCGTTGCTGCAGGATGCAGGTACTTGGCATCGACTCCACCTGATTACAGGTCTGAGCGTGCCTTCGCCAATGGATTAGTTGGTTGGAGTTAATATGAGGTCCCTAGTCAATGTTCCTTCGTCGTCAGTTCACCTTGTGGTTATTGGTTGTCATTCGCCCATGTCTCACTGTCAGGTAACATTGTATTTTGGAGTCAAACCAAGTTCAAAGGTGTTTAAGTATGTGCGGTAATATTGTGCTTTAATTAGAAATATTCTACGGAAGAGTCTAGTGTTGTTAAATAGACATATTGTCGTTAGTTGTCGATTTAAGTTATAAATAAATTATTATTTTAATAGAGGTGTTGTTGATAAATAAGTTCTAAGAAGTTGTATTATTCGATATAATATTATTTATAATAAATATTTAAATAAATAAACAATTATAGCCATGCTTGTAAATTGTGTTTCACAACTAGAATAATAAAATAAATTATAGGATAGTACAAAAATATGGATAGTTGAAATAGTACTATTCTATTAATAATAATATTTTGGGGTCGGTTATAAAGAAAATAATAATAATAAAATAAAGTACTTAATAATTGGGAATCATTAAATTAAATTAAAAAAAATACATTTTCTTAAAAAGAAGCTTCTCGGAATCTTGCGGGAAACCCTAGGAGAAGAGAAAGGGACTGAGTTATAAAAGAATTGTCGGAGCAACAAGGAGATCAACACAGGGGTAAGAAAGAAGCAGCTGGGAACTGCAACAATTGGAGCGGGTTCGTCACGGTGGTTGCGAAATCAGGTTCCGTCGATTGCCTTATCTCTGAACTTCCTTTCAATCTGCAAAATGTGTTTTTAGGTTGGTTGATTCCGCATTGTTCGGCAGTCCGTCCTTTCTGTGTGTGAACAGCAACTTTTCTTAGGGTTTAAATACATAGGTACTGCCCAAGGATTCTGGAAGTCAAATGTTTTCTTTCCTTTCAATGGTTGCCGAATTATTCCGCATACATTCTCAGACCGGCAAGATCTTGGTAGGGTTTGTAGGACACCTCGATAGAGTTGCCGTGAACCGCTGTTGGTTTCAGCTAGTCGCCACTGTAAAATCTGATCAAGGTTATTAGTGTTTTCTCCCTGTGGTGGCTGGAAACTGTCAAGGAAAACCGCTGTATGTCTCTTGTACCCAACGATCTGCTTAGGCTGCGTGCTTGCTCCCACATCTGCAATTTTATTTCCGTAGGATGGATGGTTTTGCGAGGGTTGACGGGAAACTTTAATTGGTAGATTCGCAATAGAAGAAGGGAATTTAACTTCTATATCTCTGTAGCCTCAGATTTAAGCAAACAAGGGCGTCTCTAGGATCTTATTGCGTGGTAAGGGGATCCATACCATTTTGTCTTTGCAATATATGTTTTTTGTAAATAGATTGCAGCGTCTAGGTGGTGACGGTAAATGCTTGATAGTAGGGATGAATGTCGTCCTTGGCTCAGATATGGTTCATCATAATACGTTAACCCTACTTTAGAGTTTGGTTCCAGCGAATTCTGGCTAACGAGAGGATAAAAAGATCTTTCTCCTGTCCTTTATAGCTGAGCGGCCAGGTGGTGTTGTAAACCCACGGGTTCTTTTCCTCCATTGTCTAGCGCATTCCTTAGCTGGAGTTCTTTTTGTTTGATACCTTTCTGCACACGCCTCAGGGTTATCTGGTCGTGGATCTCCACGAAAGTGTTAGAGGAGTCTCTCAAGGACAATGCGTCTAACAGCCAGATCGATCTTATCACCTGGAGCAAATCGAACTTACAGAAATGCTTAGATTTGCGTAAATTCCCAAGCATGTAAAATGCAGATTCGTTCTAGAGAGGTTGAATGCTTCTATTGGCAGGCTGTTCGTTGCTGTTTAACCCTAGTGCAGCGATCTGGCCGGCACCCCATTCGTCATGCCTTATAGCGTCTGATGAGGTTTAGAGGGAGACGCTGCATATTGTTGCAGTCACAGAAGTCTTTTCAATGTGACCATTTTATGGCCACTGTCAGTCATTGTCAGTTTTGCGACGATGATTCGTTGTACACCAGCCAACTTATAGATTGGGATAGCGCGTTATCACTGGCTTTCAACACACTGAGCAAACACCGTTAACCCTGGAAGATAATGGAGACTGTAGCATGCAACATCGAAGTGATTAGGGTTACAGCAATCTCTGTCCGCACTCATGGTTTATATAGCAGTAATAATGTCTTAGAGTTTATGCTTACTGCAGTTGTTAGAGGTGAAAGTCTAAACTTAGTCAGGTTTAATCTGTAGGCTGCCGTTGTTTTAGCTGGTGCACGTCTGAAAAGTTTGGAGTGACCTCAAGATAGCCAGTGAAGGCAAGATGGTCATTAGCCAACTGTTGGTATAATGTAGTAATAAGTTACAAGTGTAATTGAGCAGCTGTCTGTTTCTATTAGCTACTGTCTCGTTTTGGCTAATCCTCACATCTGAATATCTCAGAAATCTGATAACAGATTCGGCAGCAGCAGTGTGATAGAAAAATTATCAACATAGCTCTTCTTACAGGCAGAAAGCCATTCTAGTATACTAACGTATGCAGTTCGCTTACTGAGTTGAAAAGAGTTTGCTGTGAGGGCAAAACCGTGGTCTTCTTTATCACATCATCAACACCCTCCAGTTCTTTCTGATTTAAGTGGATACTGTAAACACAGTAAAATTTGCAAGTTCAGAGAACATAGCCGGAAGTCATCAGACCAGATGCATATCATTCACGTCAGTGATTAAACAGTCAATAGCAGTTTTACACCTCAGTAGTAAATATTCCAAGCTGTTCGCATAGGGCGTAATTACGATCATTCTCTTGAAAAAGTAAATCACTATAAGATCGGTATCAGAGATAACTTCAAATCATCATAAAAGAATTCTTTTGGATTCCGTGTTTGAATTTCGCCTCGTGTGATTGCCGTTCAGCCATGAGACATCTCTCTTAGCGTTATTATCCTTAATAGAATAAACTAGTAAGATAAGATTGAAGGATAGTATATAAGATTGTATCTGAAAATTAAGTGGTTCCTACATCAATTACTGTAATGATTCAGTTAATCAATTTACTGATCTTTTGAAACAAAATAAGGATTTGTTAGAAATGTGGTTGCAAGTGTTAAGATATAATGTTGATTTTATTTCAGAAGTTGTTTGCATTAAAACTAAGAATGAATTGTAGTATTTCATCTCTTGAGTTTTGAATTGAATTTGTTTGAGTGTTGTAATGAGTCGTTTTGAGGTTGTTCAAACTTGTGTTCCAGAGGCTGAGTTGTCGTTGTTAAGTATTGGCGACTGGTGTATTGCTGTTTTATGATTGTGATGTAATAGCATTCATATGTATCAAACAAAGTGTGTTGTATAATGAGGTACTGTCACGGTTGAATGTTGTGTCTTGTAAAGTAATAATCTCGGGATGAGATATTAATCCTCTTGTGACCTTATTGTACTGTTTTGTCGTAAGGAGAGACCTGAAGTCTGTAAAAGAATAAAGTTATGCAATGTTAAAAGTATTGGATCACACTTGTTGTTATGATTCTATTTTGATGCAAGAGGGTCTATGCTTTGCAGTGTTCATTTGCGTGTATGGTTATAAGTCCTGCATGATGTTTTAAGGTTGACTAGGTGTTAGGAAGGAGAGTGGCTTTCAACGTGGGGCCGGCGCCCAAAGTGGCAGTCAGGATAACCCGTTGGAAGTAGATTAATCAAGTGATAACCTAAAAATTAACTAGGGGGTTAAGGGTAGATCTCACACTAACAAGATTAATGGATTCCTCTCCCATGGCCTGTAGTGCTTGGTTAGACTAAGGATGGGTAGAGAAGGCCTGGTCGGCATAATTGACTTCCTTGTCCTCATGAAAGGAAGGTCGATTCCGCATGTGTCACCCTATGGGGCCGGCGCCTAGTGAGAGGCTGTCAGGATAACCATAGATGGGGGCCGGCGCCTAGTGAGAGGCTGTCAGGATAACCCATGTTAGGACCATGCGATGACACTCTCCCTACTACAACCTAGCATCCCTTGTTCGGTCTCTCCTCGTTTGTTTTGTGTCGCCTCTGAAATGAAGTGAAAGTAAAGTTATGTGGTGTTGTATTGTTATAGCCATGTGTTGTATTGGCATTGGTCGTCCTTTGTTCTTGTTTGTCTTTCGTCTACCTGACTGTCAGTGTTTGGGACCTCATGTTAACTCCTAGCTCGGGGGGTGGACCTTAGGGTTCCACATGGTCGGGTGGAAGAGCTACTTTATCCATTGGTTCTCTTGTCAGGATCTTATGCAGAAAAGGATTTGTTTCAGTTGTACTTGTTTCAATGATGATGATGTAAGTGTACAACCTTGTACCAGATTTATGTAACAGAATATGCTTTATGTATGTGACTTTAAAAGTAGACTAAAAGTGGCATTGTAATGATGTTTTGATGTACTTATATAAAAGCATTTCAGTGACGTATCTTATCATGCTGATTTCGTTATCTGATGTTTGCAATGAATGTGAATGAGTTATTTATTGAAAAAGAATTTTGGATCAATTACTGATGTATGTTAATTTTATGTTAGTTGATTGGTTAAGTGATGCAGCCTTGGTCCCTTAGAGAATATGTTGTAATTAGTTGTGTAACTTGCTTTATCAGTTTAAAAAAAAAAAAATTTCCTGTTTATATTGCATACATGTGTATTCTTTAAGGTGTTCAAGGCGGGCGTTACATCTGGTATCAGAGCCAGGCCAGGCTAGGAGCCCCAAGCACACAAGAGGTGTGGCTTAAGGGGGGGTGTTGGTGTAAGCCACACCCGGACCGACGATGGACTGGTCCAAGAGGGGCCAGTAGCTCAGTGGTAGAGCACTCCAGCAGCAAATGGAAGGTCCTAGGTTCGAGTCCTAGCTGGTCCATGTCTCAACATGGTATCAGAGCCAAGTTACTAACACTGGGTACTCTGGTTTTATAATTAGCCCATTAAGCTATGCTAGTTGCTTAAACTCTGAAGGACATATTCATTTTTAGTCCTTGCCTAACAACCTGAAGTTTGTTCTTGGATGTGTTGTCCAGGAAGATGCCTAGGGTGCGAGGCCGAGGACGAGGTCGAGGTAGGGGTCGTGGGAGAGGTGTTGAAATCAGCCCTCCTCCTAGCTCCCCTCATAGAAGTACACAAGAAGGTGGAAGCGAGAATCAGGAGAATCAGGTTCAGCCTGAGGGTGCACAACTACGCCAGCTCCTTGAAGAGGTGCTTGCTCGTCTTGGTCCGAGGCAGGAGGTGGTGCAACCGGAAGAAAGAGAAAGAGAAAGATCTCCTAGAAGGAGAGAGGCCACAGCTGAACAAGAAGCCATTCTTGCGGGCCACATGAGAGATCTGATGAGAGCCCGTCCTCCTACTTTCGATGGCTCCGGTAGCGGTTTGGAAGCAGAAACATGGCTCATCGATTTGGAGAGATGCTTTGCTATGCATCCATATGGCAGCAACACTAAGGCAAGATGCGCCATCATGCATCTAAGAGGATTCGCCTCTACTTGGTGGCGTCTTGAGGAACAAAAGTTGCATCTAGATATTGCGACAGTTTCATGGGAACTATTTCTGGATAGGTTCAGAGCTCGATTTTTATCTGATCACTGGAGGCAACGACGAGCGGATGAATTCCATGAGTTGAGACAGATGGCCATGTCAGTGGAACAGTATGAGCGCAGGTTTTATGAACTCAAGCAATATGCAGGGATTGGAAACGACGAGGCCATGTTAGTTCAGCATTTTATCAGAGGTCTGAATGCACGCATCAGCGGAGGAGTTCGTGTGTTCGAGCCGAAGACCATGGAGGTAGCAGTGGAGAAGGCTAGATTGGTGGAAGAGAACTTGACCATGGCCCTAGGGGGTCATACAGGTGTACAGATTGGTAGCTCATCTCGAGCAGGTTCAGGTTTCCGAGGTGGTCAGTCTCATGCAGCAGGTAACTCGAGGAGTCATCAGGTACCTTCTAAGAGTGGACAGCAACAACAACAGTTTTCTCAGACGAAATCAAGAAACTCTCAGTATCAGCAAAGCAACAGATTTCATTCCAAAAAGGATCGAAGTTGGCAGAGAGTTAAACGTGATCGTGCCAGTCAACCAGCGCAAAGCACACAATCTGCAGCAAGCAGAGGTAGTTTTCAGCAGTCAAATGCTCCTGTAGGCGGTGGAGGTTTTGGCAGGGGAACAGGATGTTTTTCTTGCGGTCAGCAGGGCCACATTGCTAGACAGTGCCCGCATAAGAATACTTCAGGATTTGGTCAGAGACCCGCAGCTTCAGAGCCCACTGTTGGTGATGCAGGCAGATCACATAGAGTGTTTGCGGCGGTGGATAATCGCCAAGCGGAGCACCAAGGTACCGTTGTGGAGACTACAGGTGTCTTGCGAGGTATTACCATTTCTGTTCTTTTTGACTCTGGTGCTTCAGATTCTTTTATTTCCCCTTCTATAGTGGAACGTTGCAAATTAGTGGCAGCAAAGCAAGATGTCAAGTGGCAGGTAGAATTGGCCTCGGGATCTAGAGTATCAGTAGATTCTCTTGTGCATGGTTGCGAGTTGAGGATAGGACCTTTATCTTCCATAGCGGATCTTCGCATTATACCATTAGGATCCTATGATATAGTGCTGGGAATGGATTGGTTGGATGCTCATCAAGCGGTGATAGACTGTCGCCGCAAATTAGTAAGGTGTGTTGATGATTCGGGCAAAGAAGTAGAAGTGGTTGGGATTCAGAGACCCATCTCCTTGCGCATGATTTCTGCTATGCAATTGAAGAGATGTCTGCGTCAAGGATGCAAGTTGTTTGCTGTAACAGTTAATGACTCAGATTTTGGGGAAAATAGGAAGGCATCCCTTGATGATTATCCTATTCTCAAGGAGTATGAGGATGTCTTTCCTAGCGAAATTCCAGGTATGCCACCGAAGCGGGATATTGATTTCAAGTTAGACCTTGTTCCTGGAGCAGAGCCTATTTCACGAGCTCCATATCGAATGACTACTCAGGAACTTAAGGAGCTTCGCTTGCAGCTAGAAGAGTTATTAGCGAAGGGATTCATTCGTCCGAGTGTCTCTCCATGGGGAGCACCTGTGATTTTTGTGAAGAAGAAGGATGGATCTCTGCGTTTGTGCATCGACTATCGGCAGCTTAATAAGGTGACTGTGAAGAACAGGTACCCATTGCCGCGAATTGATGACCTTTTTGATCAGATCAAGGGAGCTAAGGTATTTTCGAAGATAGACCTAAAATCGGGATATCATCAGTTGCGCATTTTTGAGGCTGACATTCACAAGACAGCATTTCGCACTCGCTATGGGCATTATGAGTTCACGGTTGTACCTTTTGGATTGACTAATGCGCCATCAGTATTCATGAGCCTGATGAATGGTGTGTTCCGTACCTATCTGGATAGATTTGTTCTTGTCTTCTTAGATGATATATTGATTTATTCAAGGTCTATGGAGGAGCATGAAGAGCATTTGCGGCAGGTTTTGCAGTGTTTAAGAGAAAATCAGTTGTATGCAAATTTGGCTAAATGTGATTTCTTTCAAACTGAAGTAAAATATTTGGGACATGTTATTTCGGATAAGGGTATTGCAGTGGATCCTTCAAAGATTCAAGCGATCATGGATTGGCCTGCTCCTACCAATGTTTCGGAGGTTCGTAGTTTCATGGGTTTAGCAGGCTATTATCGGCGATTTGTGGAAGGATTTTCAAAGATAGCTCACCCTATAACTTCACTTCAGAGAAAAGGAAAGAAGTTCATTTGGTCAGATCAGTGTCAAGCAGCCTTTCAGAGTCTTAAGGAGCGGTTAACCAGTGCACCTATTCTAGCAGTGCCGGATCCTGCCAGAGATTTTGTGGTTTGTACTGATGCATCTTTGGAAGGTTTAGGAGCAGTTTTAATGCAGGAGGGTCGTGTGATAGCTTACGAGTCCCGTAAACTCAAAGATCATGAGTTGAATTATCCTACACATGACCTAGAGTTAGCTGCAGTTGTTCATGCATTGGTAAGATGGAGACACTTCTTGCTGGGGCATCGGTTTGAGCTGCACAGTGATCACCGAAGTTTACAGTATATCTTTACTCAGCCAAACCTGAATGCGAGACAGAGGCGATGGATGGAGTTTCTATGTGAGTATGATTTTGAGGTAAAATATATCCAAGGTAAGGAGAATGTGGTGGCGGATGCCCTTAGTCGTCGAAGACATGAACTTTCATCTATTACTCTTGGAGTGGATCTGAGAGGGCAGGTTCTTGCAGCTCTCCCTGCAGATAGATGGTATCAGGAAGTGAAAGCTGAAGTGGAGTCTGGTAGAGCCTTGGAGGGTAGATATGCTGGGTATTCTATCGAGTCGGATGGTCTCTTGCGACATTTAGATCGCATTTATGTGCCTTCTACAGAGGGTCTCCGCACCCTAATCATGACTGAGGCTCATCGGGCACCTTATTCTGCGCATCCAGGTGTCAAGAAGATGTATGCAGACCTTCGTCAGATATATTTTTGGGCCGGAATGAAGAGGGATATTGCTGATTTTGTTTCGAGATGCTTAGAATGTCAGAGGGTTAAGGCGGAACATCAGCATCCCGCAGGTCTTCTTCAGCCGCATCTTATTCCGGAATGGAAATGGGACATCATTTCAATAGACTTCATAGTTGGTTTACCCATGTCTTCTCGTCGCCATGATGCGATAATGGTCACTGTAGACAGGCTTACGAAAGTAGCACACTTTTCTCCTGTTCGATCTTCATATAATGCTTCTTCTGTGGCCAAAATTTTCATGGAGGATATCGTCAGATTGCACGGGATTCCTCGCAAGATTATCTCCGATCGTGATCCAGTTTTTACTTCAGCTCTTTGGACGTCTCTTCAACATGCTTTGGGGACTCAATTGAACTTCAGTTCAGCTTATCATCCAGAGACTGATGGGCAAACTGAGAGGGTCAATCAGGTCCTCGAGGATATGCTCCGTATGTATGTGATGGATCAGCAAAACCGATGGGAAGATTATTTGTATTTGGGTGGAGTTTGCGTACAATAATGGGTACCACAGTTCCATTGGCATGTCTCCTTTTCAGGCCCTGTATGGTCGTCCTTGTCGTACCCCATTGAGTTGGGATCGCCTTGAGGATAGAGTTCTCCTAGGTCCTCAGATGCTCCAAGAGATGGAGCAGCAGGTTGATCGCATCAGAGAGCATCTGGTAGCAGCTCAGGATAGACAGAAGAAATATGCAGATGCTCACAGAGTTGATCGTCAGTTTTCAGTTGGTGATCGGGTGTTCTTGCGGGTGCGTCCGCGAAAGAGTCCGATCCGTTACGGAAAAGGCTCTAAGCTCGCGCCACGCTTTGTGGGGCCATTCGAGGTTTTGGAGAGGATCGGTCCTGTTGCATACCGTCTTGCTTTGCCGCCTAGCTTGTCACGCGTCCATGATGTATTTCATGTTTCTGTTCTTAGACCTTATCACCCAGATATTTCTCATGTCCTTGACTGGAATGCTTTTCAGGTAGAGGACGGGCAGCTAGCTTTGGAGCCCGTGGGCATTTTAGAGCACAGGCGACTCGCTCTCAGGGGCAGAGCCATAGAGCAGGTAAGGGTCCAATGGGATCCTAATGATGAGACTTCAGCGACCTGGGAAGATACTTCCCGTATGCGAGAGCTATATCCATATTTGTTCGCAGGCTTCCAGGAGTAAGCCTGATCCTAGGGGGGGAGGATGTAGTACCCCTCAGTTTATCGTCTTTTGGACTGATGGTTGCTTAGTAGTATTGGACATTTTGACAGTATTTTTAGATCGTTGATGATGGATTTCTAGTTATTTTGCCTATTTCAGTTATGATAACAGATATTGATGTTGGATTATGTCATTATGCTTTACAATTTGATAAACGAACTGATGTTTCAGATGCTTTGATGTTATTCATTATATGGGATCGGAAGTTAGCTAATCATTTTATGTCGTAGGTTAGTAATCTGATATCTTGTTCAATGTAGTGATTATTATTTTAAAACGTGAATGGAACAGTGTTGTATTACTCGTTCACGAGTACCCTACCTCACTGCGATTTCCATTCACGATAGGACTGCATGTGATGTATATGTATATCTTGTTACGGTTAACTGTGCGTTGCTGCAGGATGCAGGTACTTGGCATCGACTCCACCTGATTACAGGTCTGAGCGTGCCTTCGCCAATGGATTAGTTGGTTGGAGTTAATATGAGGTCCCTAGTCAATGTTCCTTCGTCGTCAGTTCACCTTGTGGTTATTGGTTGTCATTCGCCCATGTCTCACTGTCAGGTAACATTGTATTTTGGAGTCAAACCAAGTTCAAAGGTGTTTAAGTATGTGCGGTAATATTGTGCTTTAATTAGAAATATTCTACGGAAGAGTCTAGTGTTGTTAAATAGACATATTGTCGTTAGTTGTCGATTTAAGTTATAAATAAATTATTATTTTAATAGAGGTGTTGTTGATAAATAAGTTCTAAGAAGTTGTATTATTCGATATAATATTATTTATAATAAATATTTAAATAAATAAACAATTATAGCCATGCTTGTAAATTGTGTTTCACAACTAGAATAATAAAATAAATTATAGGATAGTACAAAAATATGGATAGTTGAAATAGTACTATTCTATTAATAATAATATTTTGGGGTCGGTTATAAAGAAAATAATAATAATAAAATAAAGTACTTAATAATTGGGAATCATTAAATTAAATTAAAAAAAATACATTTTCTTAAAAAGAAGCTTCTCGGAATCTTGCGGGAAACCCTAGGAGAAGAGAAAGGGACTGAGTTATAAAAGAATTGTCGGAGCAACAAGGAGATCAACACAGGGGTAAGAAAGAAGCAGCTGGGAACTGCAACAATTGGAGCGGGTTCGTCACGGTGGTTGCGAAATCAGGTTCCGTCGATTGCCTTATCTCTGAACTTCCTTTCAATCTGCAAAATGTGTTTTTAGGTTGGTTGATTCCGCATTGTTCGGCAGTCCGTCCTTTCTGTGTGTGAACAGCAACTTTTCTTAGGGTTTAAATACATAGGTACTGCCCAAGGATTCTGGAAGTCAAATGTTTTCTTTCCTTTCAATGGTTGCCGAATTATTCCGCATACATTCTCAGACCGGCAAGATCTTGGTAGGGTTTGTAGGACACCTCGATAGAGTTGCCGTGAACCGCTGTTGGTTTCAGCTAGTCGCCACTGTAAAATCTGATCAAGGTTATTAGTGTTTTCTCCCTGTGGTGGCTGGAAACTGTCAAGGAAAACCGCTGTATGTCTCTTGTACCCAACGATCTGCTTAGGCTGCGTGCTTGCTCCCACATCTGCAATTTTATTTCCGTAGGATGGATGGTTTTGCGAGGGTTGACGGGAAACTTTAATTGGTAGATTCGCAATAGAAGAAGGGAATTTAACTTCTATATCTCTGTAGCCTCAGATTTAAGCAAACAAGGGCGTCTCTAGGATCTTATTGCGTGGTAAGGGGATCCATACCATTTTGTCTTTGCAATATATGTTTTTTGTAAATAGATTGCAGCGTCTAGGTGGTGACGGTAAATGCTTGATAGTAGGGATGAATGTCGTCCTTGGCTCAGATATGGTTCATCATAATACGTTAACCCTACTTTAGAGTTTGGTTCCAGCGAATTCTGGCTAACGAGAGGATAAAAAGATCTTTCTCCTGTCCTTTATAGCTGAGCGGCCAGGTGGTGTTGTAAACCCACGGGTTCTTTTCCTCCATTGTCTAGCGCATTCCTTAGCTGGAGTTCTTTTTGTTTGATACCTTTCTGCACACGCCTCAGGGTTATCTGGTCGTGGATCTCCACGAAAGTGTTAGAGGAGTCTCTCAAGGACAATGCGTCTAACAGCCAGATCGATCTTATCACCTGGAGCAAATCGAACTTACAGAAATGCTTAGATTTGCGTAAATTCCCAAGCATGTAAAATGCAGATTCGTTCTAGAGAGGTTGAATGCTTCTATTGGCAGGCTGTTCGTTGCTGTTTAACCCTAGTGCAGCGATCTGGCCGGCACCCCATTCGTCATGCCTTATAGCGTCTGATGAGGTTTAGAGGGAGACGCTGCATATTGTTGCAGTCACAGAAGTCTTTTCAATGTGACCATTTTATGGCCACTGTCAGTCATTGTCAGTTTTGCGACGATGATTCGTTGTACACCAGCCAACTTATAGATTGGGATAGCGCGTTATCACTGGCTTTCAACACGCTGAGCAAACACCGTTAACCCTGGAAGATAATGGAGACTGTAGCATGCAACATCGAAGTGATTAGGGTTACAGCAATCTCTGTCCGCACTCATGGTTTATATAGCAGTAATAATGTCTTAGAGTTTATGCTTACTGCAGTTGTTAGAGGTGAAAGTCTAAACTTAGTCAGGTTTAATCTGTAGGCTGCCGTTGTTTTAGCTGGTGCACGTCTGAAAAGTTTGGAGTGACCTCAAGATAGCCAGTGAAGGCAAGATGGTCATTAGCCAACTGTTGGTATAATGTAGTAATAAGTTACAAGTGTAATTGAGCAGCTGTCTGTTTCTATTAGCTACTGTCTCGTTTTGGCTAATCCTCACATCTGAATATCTCAGAAATCTGATAACAGATTCGGCAGCAGCAGTGTGATAGAAAAATTATCAACATAGCTCTTCTTACAGGCAGAAAGCCATTCTAGTATACTAACGTATGCAGTTCGCTTACTGAGTTGAAAAGAGTTTGCTGTGAGGGCAAAACCGTGGTCTTCTTTATCACATCATCAACACCCTCCAGTTCTTTCTGATTTAAGTGGATACTGTAAACACAGTAAAATTTGCAAGTTCAGAGAACATAGCCGGAAGTCATCAGACCAGATGCATATCATTCACGTCAGTGATTAAACAGTCAATAGCAGTTTTACACCTCAGTAGTAAATATTCCAAGCTGTTCGCATAGGGCGTAATTACGATCATTCTCTTGAAAAAGTAAATCACTATAAGATCGGTATCAGAGATAACTTCAAATCATCATAAAAGAATTCTTTTGGATTCCGTGTTTGAATTTCGCCTCGTGTGATTGCCGTTCAGCCATGAGACATCTCTCTTAGCGTTATTATCCTTAATAGAATAAACTAGTAAGATAAGATTGAAGGATAGTATATAAGATTGTATCTGAAAATTAAGTGGTTCCTACATCAATTACTGTAATGATTCAGTTAATCAATTTACTGATCTTTTGAAACAAAATAAGGATTTGTTAGAAATGTGGTTGCAAGTGTTAAGATATAATGTTGATTTTATTTCAGAAGTTGTTTGCATTAAAACTAAGAATGAATTGTAGTATTTCATCTCTTGAGTTTTGAATTGAATTTGTTTGAGTGTTGTAATGAGTCGTTTTGAGGTTGTTCAAACTTGTGTTCCAGAGGCTGAGTTGTCGTTGTTAAGTATTGGCGACTGGTGTATTGCTGTTTTATGATTGTGATGTAATAGCATTCATATGTATCAAACAAAGTGTGTTGTATAATGAGGTACTGTCACGGTTGAATGTTGTGTCTTGTAAAGTAATAATCTCGGGATGAGATATTAATCCTCTTGTGACCTTATTGTACTGTTTTGTCGTAAGGAGAGACCTGAAGTCTGTAAAAGAATAAAGTTATGCAATGTTAAAAGTATTGGATCACACTTGTTGTTATGATTCTATTTTGATGCAAGAGGGTCTATGCTTTGCAGTGTTCATTTGCGTGTATGGTTATAAGTCCTGCATGATGTTTTAAGGTTGACTAGGTGTTAGGAAGGAGAGTGGCTTTCAACGTGGGGCCGGCGCCCAAAGTGGCAGTCAGGATAACCCGTTGGAAGTAGATTAATCAAGTGATAACCTAAAAATTAACTAGGGGGTTAAGGGTAGATCTCACACTAACAAGATTAATGGATTCCTCTCCCATGGCCTGTAGTGCTTGGTTAGACTAAGGATGGGTAGAGAAGGCCTGGTCGGCATAATTGACTTCCTTGTCCTCATGAAAGGAAGGTCGATTCCGCATGTGTCACCCTATGGGGCCGGCGCCTAGTGAGAGGCTGTCAGGATAACCATAGATGGGGGCCGGCGCCTAGTGAGAGGCTGTCAGGATAACCCATGTTAGGACCATGCGATGACACTCTCCCTACTACAACCTAGCATCCCTTGTTCGGTCTCTCCTCGTTTGTTTTGTGTCGCCTCTGAAATGAAGTGAAAGTAAAGTTATGTGGTGTTGTATTGTTATAGCCATGTGTTGTATTGGCATTGGTCGTCCTTTGTTCTTGTTTGTCTTTCGTCTACCTGACTGTCAGTGTTTGGGACCTCATGTTAACTCCTAGCTCGGGGGGTGGACCTTAGGGTTCCACATGGTCGGGTGGAAGAGCTACTTTATCCATTGGTTCTCTTGTCAGGATCTTATGCAGAAAAGGATTTGTTTCAGTTGTACTTGTTTCAATGATGATGATGTAAGTGTACAACCTTGTACCAGATTTATGTAACAGAATATGCTTTATGTATGTGACTTTAAAAGTAGACTAAAAGTGGCATTGTAATGATGTTTTGATGTACTTATATAAAAGCATTTCAGTGACGTATCTTATCATGCTGATTTCGTTATCTGATGTTTGCAATGAATGTGAATGAGTTATTTATTGAAAAAGAATTTTGGATCAATTACTGATGTATGTTAATTTTATGTTAGTTGATTGGTTAAGTGATGCAGCCTTGGTCCCTTAGAGAATATGTTGTAATTAGTTGTGTAACTTGCTTTATCAGTTTAAAAAAAAAAAATTTTCCTGTTTATATTGCATACATGTGTATTCTTTAAGGTGTTCAAGGCGGGCGTTACACCATAATTGCATGTAAATTAAAAGTTCTAAGACCAAGAATGAAGAAGGATAGAAGAAGCATAGATAGAAGAGAAGATACACCAATATAAATGGCCAAAACCCTTTTGAGTAAAAGGCCCCACCTTCCAAAGCACCAAACCAATGTATTATTAAATAACAATAAACATGTTACAATACACTTGTAGGATTAAAGCCTTAACATGGAGATCTACATCTTGGTCCTCTAGAGGAAATATGACATCATAATCTTTTGGTAAAAACCCCCCAACTCTCCTCTTCCTAAAGCTCCAATATATAGGCAAAGGCATCTAAGAAACTATAAATGTTTTCCCAAAACCAATAGCTAAAACCATGGGCTAAGTGGTCAAAAAGGAAAGAGACCTCATGACATGTGTCCAAGAGTTACAATCATATTCCTAGAAGCTTCAAAACTATTCTCATGAACTTGGGCATCCAAAATCACTAGAGGGATAAAAACAACCAAGTAAACATCAAAATAACAACTCCCAAGCCCAAAAAAGACAACCAACTTCTTCCACATCAGAATGAATTTCAAGATCCCTAGTCTATTTATAACTCCCTATAATCATGCTCTTGCATCATAGAAACTATCATAAGTAATTATTACATCTTACAACTTCTTAGACACATCATACTAAGGCATACACATAGAATAAATGCCAAGTAATAAGTGGTATATCCCATTTCCCAAATTAGATCAAAATAATAAAGAAATACAATAAAGTAATTAATCCTAAAATTAGGACTTACAAGGTTTATGAGACACCTAATGCCAACAAAAGCAAATGGGATATTTTTTAAGGATTATGATTAAGGATTTACCTCAATATAATATAAGACTATGTATAATTTTGGCTGCCTAGCAATTTTTTAGAAGAAATTTTATAGGATGTAAAATAATATATTGGTTGCAAGTTGACTAGTGCTCAAAACATTGCAAAATGACATTATTACATGAAAAACAATTTTCTCTTATCAAACATCACCTCCATAATTGATGGAACTGCAACAAGACAACCCATAGACACTTGTCTACAAGAATAATTTCACAACAAATAATGCCATGATTGACCTTGGTAAACTTGTATATTAGTGGCATATTGATAGAAAATGTGCAAAATGAAACCATGTACTAGTAGGTGATCCCACAATACTATGTCCAACTTGCAAGACATCTTGATGTTTTGATGTAGAGAATGGAAAGAATGTCTTACAACCACCTACATCAAGATTCTCTATGACACTTCAAGTGGAATCACAAAACCTACCCTATTTGCAATCTTGCCTTCTACCCCTTAAACCCTCAAATGAGACCTAATAGGTACTTAATATAACCAAACTCATTCTTGATGGCATAAATGGATTCCACAACACTTATTAGGTCCTATGGGGCTTTGAAAAACCAACACTTCTTAGAAAATATTCAATTTTTTTTGAATTTGCACTAAACCCTAGTTATTCTAGGTTTCTAGGTTAGTTTTAGCAGGGTTTTAGAAGGAATAGTCCTTCCTATCTCACATAAACCATTGACTCAAGACCTGAAAATTTGCAATCATTTAGAGACCCATATAATAGAGGTCAAACCAAAAATTAGATTTTTTTCCACTATACGGATTTGAAAAAATGATTTTTTTTATATTTTGGGAAACCCTAGTTTCTGAACAGAGCAATGAGCACTATTTTGATCATAACTTGAGCAAAAATCAATGCAATCACCTCAAAAAAATTGCATTTGAACCTTAATACATGCCATTATCATCCCATGCAAACACAGACCTAAGAATTGATCGTACAGGGCCATACACAAAGAATTTTAGACTATAATTGCTTAAAAACTATCAAAGCTATTAGCAATAATTTAACCATATCTTGCTTAATATAACATGAAATTTAACCAAATCACTTGCATTGGAATCATAAAATGGAGATTTATACTTCCATCCACCTTCACAACATGTAACAAGCTGTACAAATTAGTACCAAGCAAGCTTCTTGTTGTTTCACAGTAAAAATTGCCACAAAAGTGCACAATAACAAGGTATTTTATGATTTCTAGCTCCCAATACTTCTTGGGCCATATTCTTGGATTGATTTCATATCAAAGACTTACAAAAAATAGTTATCCACGAGCTTATGTCATTTTTCCATACAAAACCTAAAGATTATGTCATGAAATTTGACAATTATGCCACTTTAGTGAAACTTTTAATCGTATACCATACATAGGCTAGAAAACATTACAAAATATTATATATGTGGTTTTCTAAGACCATTTTTTTGATCCCTTCTTGACATATAACTAGGACTCATAGAACAAAATAGTCCTTGGGTAAAAGCACAAAGATGTGTCACACTTTCAGCCAACTTATCAGCACAAGTGAATTTAAGTATTTCTAACAAAAAATCAATTTTGGTCAAACTTATGATCTTGTCAGATACATTCTAGCTAAGTTAGATATGTCCACAACTTTTCCAACTAAAATTGTTGGCTAAAAGCATATGTAGCACCACTATGAGGCCAATCTACCAAAAAAATAAAATTATTTGAAAAACTTGATATTTCAACAACTTCTACTCGTGTAAATAACCATTTAAAAAATATATAAAAATACCCTTTTATAGATCTATAAGTTTAGTTTTCAAATATATATATATATATATATATATATATATATATATATATATATATATATATATATATATATATATATATATATATAGTTTAATTATTATTTATATTTCCTTTCTATTTTTACTAAAAGTAGGTTATCAAGACAAAACATTAGGTTGATTACCATGTCAAGGAAAAATAGTAAAACTTATTAAAAAATTTGAAAAAAATACGATACACTAGATAAAAGAATCTATATCAAGATGGTATAATTTTTTTCTATTTTAGATAAATAGTTAATATGAAAGTTGACGTCGAATGGAAACAACTGTGTTTTAATACACACATTTTATTATTTATTAAAAAAGATATAATTATTAAAATTGGAAAAATATATATCCATGCGCTAAAGCTTCAAGTTATAAATACACACAAAAAAATTGAAGGAAAAATAATAAAATTTAATATATAAAGATTGACATCTCATGTAACTTTATTTTTTAGTATTTTATTAGCAACTAAATTATAGTGTCAATTTATTAAAAACTATATTCAAATATTTTTTAATTTTTTTATAAAATACAAACATAAAATATACTAAAAAATAAATATTTTATTAGTTTACATTATTTCAAAATTCAAAATATATATGTCACTTTTTAGTGATTCAAGTTTAAAAGTTGGATCAGCGTTGGTCGTTTCCTTTATAAAAGTGTGACAAAGAATTTTTGAAGAAATGATTTTTTTTGTATTTTGGGAAACCCTAGTTTCTGAACAGAGCAATGAGCACTATTTTGATCATAAATTGAGAAAAAATCAATGAAATCACCTCAAAAAACTTACAGTTGAACCTTAAGACATGCCATTATCATCCCATGAAAACACAAACATGAGACTTGACCATACAAGGCCACACATAGAATTTTAGACTATAATTGTTTAAAAACTATCAAAGTTGTTAGCAGTAATTTAACCATATCTTGCTTAATATAACATGAAATTTAACCAAATCACATGCATTGGAATCTTGAAATAGAGATTGATACTTCCATCCACCTTCAGAGCATGTAACAGGCCATATGAATTAGTACCAAGAAAGCTTCTTGTTGTTTCACATTAAAAATTGTCACAAAAGTGCAAAATAATAGGGTATTTTCTTATTTCTAGCTCCCAATACTTTTTGGGGTGTATTCTTGGATTGATTTCACATCAAAGACTTACAAAAAATAGTTATCCATGAGCTTATGTCATTTTTCCATACAAAACCTAAAGATTATGTCATGAAATTTGACAATTATGCCACTTTAGTGAAACTTTTAACCCTATACCACACCTAGGCTAGAAAACATTACAAAATATTATATATATGATTTTCTAAGACCATTTTTTTGATCCCTTCCTGACATACAACTAGGACTCATAGAACAAAATAGTCCTTAAAACATCAACTAGGTCTCTTGGACCTTCAAGAACAACATTCAGGTGATGCTCTTGCATTATTTTTGCCTAAAATAACATATATTTTCTACAAATTAATGATTTAAGCCTAGAGGGGTTCCATCTAAGATGATTTGATTAAAAGGGGTTAAATTAAACCCCCTTAGATCAAATCTCCTAGATAGAACCCCCCTAGGCTTAAATCGTTTACCTGACAGAGTCTCCTCCACGCCTATCAAAATGATAACAAAAACTATTTTTTCTTTAGCTTTTGGAGGATCAAATGAAGTTATTTGGAAGTTTCATTTTATATGTATGTATCCATTGGTATTAACTTTCCAAAAATTATAATATATACTATGTTTTATTTAATATTTTATTTTAATTCTTTTTTATAGTGAATGCAAATCTATTACAAAAAAGAATGACCAGTATTCAAGACACTAGGAAAAATAATAAAAATTGTTAGAAAAATCTTAAAACTCCACTACACTCCACATAGATGTCCTTATTTCAATGGAAAAAGAAAAAATAATTTTGATATTATATGATAAGAGAAATGCATTACATAATAATGTAGGTCTAAAATTTTGGTTAGTACTAATCCATAAATTAATTATAAATAACATATTTAATAAAAACATACCAAAAAAAATCTATGCACTAGATAGTGGAGTTAATGGTCTAATTCTAATAAATCATGAAAAAAATTTATTTGTAGTGAAAGTTATGGATTATGGAATAATGTCAATACAAAATAATAGAAAAAATAAAAAATTTGATTAAAAAATAAAAATATAAAATGATAGAAATAATTCTTTTTAAAATGTAAAAAAATTATAGCTTGAATCTACGTAGAAAATTCCACAACTCATTAGTTTACATCTGTTATGTATGAAAAAGAGAATGAAGAAGACTAGCATGCACACTAGATCAAACCCTCCTCCATAATAAAATTCAATGATAAGATCTAGCCAAATCACTACCAAATAGAGGTGGACTTAGCTATAGACCCTGTACTCAAGAGTGCTATAGAAAGATTTTATTTAATCAAGCCTTTTTATCAAACCCTAGGTCAACAATGCATGAAACCCTAGTTTCACAATGATTCATTTGTAACATAAAAAATACGACAGAAACCCAAAAACTAATTGTACAAGAATGATCAGGGGGGTGATAAGAACCTATCTCTAAAAAGTAGAGATTTCAGAGGATGAAATAAGGGGTGCCCAAGTCCTTGAAGTGAGAATCTACTAAAGGTCTAAATTGAGAAAATACTGTGAAGACTGTCCTAAAGCTAGATCTAGACCTTGAAATGGTAGCAAGACACGGGCACTAGCGCCCAAGTCCTAGATAGAGTAATATTCCTAATTTTATGTCAGATCCCAAAACCCTGATCCTTGCTTAGTCTTCCTATATCTTCACATTTTTTGGATCTTACACCTGTAACTTGCACACAAGATGATAAGAGATGGTTTGGGGGGTTATGGTATTTAGGGACTTGCCTCAGTCATATCTTGGGATAGCATTCAAGCTTCCCAACACCATTGATAGATAAAGAGAGCATGCCCTTGTAGGATAGAGGCTGAAAATAATGATGATAGAATGATTCAAATAATGATAAACATAAAATTATATCACCTATGTGATGAAATCCTTAAGAGGGTGAAGATCCTTCAACTCCTAAGGAGAGATAGAATATGGCTTTAAACCTACAAAAACACAATAACAACACATACAAATCTACTCTAGAATCACAATGAATTCTCTTTCTTGCTTTGCTTCAATATCATAAGTTAGCTATTTCCATCTAGGTTCATAATGAATTCAAAAACACACTTATATGCTTTCCTGCTAACATTCTTTAAATTAACCAAAAGAGCCGACAAGGGGAAACCTTTTTAAAGGTCCTTTGTCAACATACAATTAAATTTGCCCCAACCAATCAGGGAAGACTTGATCATGGGTACCCAAGGCTCCTTTTTAGCCTAGGGTAAGGTAAAATATGGGCCCCTTGTTCCCAATTTACATTAGTTTCAAGGGATTTTACATCGAGATGAATATTTAGAATGTATAATGTATTCATGGGGACCTAGGACCTAAATAAGGGGTAAAACGACATGTGTCCACTTTTTACTCCATAACATTTATCCCCCACTTTAATGTGTGTATGATCTTATGATCAGCACATGCATTAAAGTACAGTCAAAGCATATCAAACACATCAGACACTAGAGCAAAGAAACACCCTAAGTTTGGAAGAACAATTTCTAACCCCAAAGCTTAGTCAAACATAAGAAAACACTTGACAGTCACGCAAGACACAATAAGTATAGTAAGGAAGCATGCAATACATGGAGAAGATAGTAAAGCACACAATACATGGAGAAGACAATAAAGCACATAATACATGGTGAAGAAATGAACGTAGTGCACACAATATACAAGGTATACATGGAGAGAAGACATTATTAAACAATTATATAACCTTAACTAGGTGATGGTGGAGCTCATCGCTACGTGCCACCCTCAAAAGAACACAAAACACACATAAAACATGCAAGACATGCCAGAAACACAGAGAAAACATGTGGAAGACACATAGAATACACGAGCACTAGATAAAGTGATTTGTCGATAGACTATATGTTTTATACACATCAAACACGGGTGATGGGGAGGAGGTCATCATTACACTCCACCATCTAAGACACACCAAACACACCTAATGGTTGAGATATGCTACCACAACTGCTAAAGATACACTTAAGGGTGAATAACTCAAGATCCAACCCTACCTCCACATAGGACTTTTAGTAGGATGTGCAACCTCTCAAAGGAAGAAACAATCCCACCTTCCATAGAAGGTCTTTCAGAATGCAATCCCACATGCATCTACAGACACCTTACGGTGAAAAGGAAGCATGCACACAAAGTATACAACCCCACATGCATCGTGGAGATGCCTTATAGTGAAAAGGAAGCATACACAAAGAAAAACAAAGTACACAACCCCACCTACATCACAGAGATGCCTTATGGTGAAAAGGAAGAATATGTAGACACACTTTATCGACAATATCTAAAATATCCAAGCATTTACCATAATATATGCACCCACCTTAAAGTGGTTGATCCCGCTTGCCATAATCACACATATAAGGTAAAGTGAAAAAAATGCAAGGGAACAAGAGTTTTCGCAAAGTCCATGCCCCCAAGGTGACATGTGCTTACAATCACTGATTGTTCCCACAATCACACACATTAGTATCAAATTCTAATCATCAACAATATTCATGCATAAGGTAACATACCACAAAAATAAACCAAGGCTACACTTATGGGTTCGAAACCGAGTATAGCCATTAGGTTATGCTTAAGGTATCTCAGAACTGAGTGTATCTATGAAGTGAGATACAAAACATTCCAATGTGGCTAGAAGCAAATTTAGAGTATTGCAAAGGCTTGTTACAAGAATTTCACAACACAGTACAAGATCACATCAAAACACGAGGTGATTCTACTAGTCAAGTGTCAGTAATATATTAACCCCATCTTCATATATGGAATTGGTCCATTTTTGTTTTCTTGTTGTAGGGACACATGGTCCTTTTGAGTGTTTATTTGTTATTGTCATTCGCTGCCTAGTAGAGCCACAGAAGAATGAAAAAATGAAAAAACAAGAGAAGAGACAAAATGGACTTGGGTTTACAATGTGGGAAGATGTTCCCAAGACATCCTCCACAATGTTATGCCCCTAAGATAGCACACACAACAATTACAATAAGAGTGAAGAATAGAAGAATAGAGAAACAAATAGAAGAAGTATCACAACAGAGGTGGTCTCATGTGTCCTTGACCTTACAAGCATATCAAGGGCCATCCAAGGAGACCTAAACAACATTTTATGCAATACGAGGGAAGACAACACAACACTATCAACATATATATTTAGGAGTAGGCCACCCTTGAGAGTAACTGGAATAGGTGGTACATCGAGTGTGGCTAAATGAGAGAGAAATACTTACCTAATTCAATGGGATATTTCCTGGTGGACAAGCCATGTCTATCATCTCAGGATATATCATATTTATTCTTGGACTTGTTGATATTCTATTAACATTAAGAGTATGACAATGGAAGGCTTTGGTGGGCTTCAAAGAAGAGTATCCAAAACTAGCCGAGTAGTTAATTGCAGCAACTTGTAAAGGTACTCCAATTCCTTGTTGGTTTACACCACAACCATTGCCTACGTAGTCACAGATTTTGTAAAGGATTTGAAATCCAAAACCGTAGAGAGACTCCATCTTTTTATAAGAAGGCAAGGCCTCATAAGTCTCATATTCTATAGTATAAGTAAGAGTATTATCTTTGTTTTCCACTAAACAAACTTTAGGTTTCTTAGGTGTTTTCAAAGATTGCTTGGTTGAAATTGAGGCAACTTTTGATGCTTCAGGATTAGGGTTATTAAGTTTATATTCCCCCATAAAGGAAGGAGTAAAATCTAATGAACGCCAACTGCCACCAAAAAGTGCATTCTGTGGTGATTTGGAATTTGGCACAACATTATCTACGGTAAGAGAATTCATGAATCAGCTTTAAAGTTATTGAGAAACTTGTGATTGATAACTTGTTTTTCTACCTCAACCTGTAAACAACTTTCTGGATTCAGGTCATCTTCAATGGTGTGAAGTTTATTTTTGTAAATAAACTTTACTAATCGATGAAGGGTCCCCATGGAATGAATCCATGATCTACCAAGAATGATGTTATATGAAAGTGCACCAAGCATGACATGGATAAGGGTAGATAATGTCATGAGTTCAAACTTTACGGGTAAAGTTAAATGATACCTAGGGATTGTCTACCAATGTTATCAAAGCCACAAATATGAAGTTTATCCAGTTTGATTAAAAATGTACCAACCTTGATTTATGTAGTAAATCAATACCATAGACATTAAGAGCCAATCCATTGTTAATCATAACTTACTTTATCAACTATTTATTTATTGTGACAAAGATTAGAAGAGGATCATGTTGATTTTGATATTCAATTGATGGTAACTCATGTTGTTGAAACATAATATCTATTTTTGTCGCATGCATACAATCTAATAGAGTTGCTACATCACTAGGCATAATAGTGGGTGGTACAATCACCTTTTGTAAAGCTTCTTGGAGCATTTCATTGTATGTAGGTGATGTTTGTATGAGTTACCAAAGAGAGATCTTAGTGGGAGTAGCATGAATCTACTCAACAAGATCATAATCTTGACCAACTTTATGAGTAAGATGATGTGGTTGAGGAAGCATAGGTTGAGAAGTTGGTAAAGTGATCAGAGTGTTTGACTATTGGTTAGTTTGTTTATTATTTCACGTATTGTATGTGTGAGAAACCACAATGTATTGTTGTGACACATTTTGATACACTTGATTTCCTTGAGTAGTTTGTTTTACAAAATTGAGAATGTAACTCGAGGGTTAAGGTGGTGTTGGAGCACCATGAACTATAATCACCAGCTTGAAGTAAGGAGGTGCATTAAGTGCCCCTTGCACAATGATTTTAGGAACATTAGTATACTTATTCACTATCCACTTAGTAGGTTCAATAAGTCTATTAGCGATGATTGAATTAACATTGTTTTTACTTTTATTAAGCTCAACATCCATCCCTAAAGGATTTAATGTGAGAGACCTTTCTTCATCCATCAATGCTTCATCGTTTGGAGGGAGATCATTAGATGAAGAGAAGGTAAAATGTTGTTAAAAGAATCGTCAATGATTCTATCTTTAGTGATGTCCAAGGGGTTTGAATTTTTGTAATTAAAGGAGAACTATTTGTATCCTTAGTGATGTCCAAAGTACTTGAACATTCAGCCAAAGAATGAAGATTAAGAGTCTTTGCTTCCTTAGTGATATCCAATGTGTTTGAAAATTCAACTAAAGGAGGAATAGGATGACTTATGCAATCATCATCATCATCGTATACTTTAGATGTTAGATCCAAGGCATTATCATGATTTATAGTAGTAATAGAAGAAGAAGAAATTTCACACTCATCTTTCTCATGCGTATGCATGGAGATGAATTTGGTTAGTTTTCCTAATATTGAAGGATGCTCACCCATGAGGGTTATGGATATATTAAATCAAGACCTTTGATATATGCATGCAAATATATAAAAGAGAAATGACATGAATATGCCATAATAAAATGTCTTGGAACAACAATGTACAATAAGATCTATTCATTTATGAAATACAACCAATATGAGACTTTTGTACACCACAAAACTAGTTTGAGGAAATAGGGTTTTTGAAGCTTTTTGAAAGAATAAAAAAAACACTAGTTTCATTACAAATGGAGTTATCAAGATGTTAAAAGTTCTGCCCAAAATGTAATATAGATAATGTTAAAGAGATGTCAAATTTCTTATGTTGAAATACACAATGTGTAATTACAAACATGTGAATTTTCAAACCAAGGTATGAAATGATGCCAAAGTTTCAAATGAACAAAGAAAATATGCTATAAATAGATCTTAATTGAAATTTCTATGATGGCAAAAAAATCTGAAACAAGATTTTGACTACAAACCCTCGATTTTGAATTTGTCTAGGTTTTCAAAAATGCAACTTTTACAACAAAACCCTAGCAAATGACAGCTTCAAATGTGAGATGTAACACCATGAAATGATTATATTCTATAATATGAATCATATCTGATGCAAAATTCAGAAATTTAAATCTTTTTACTATTATTTATAACATATGCAATGAAACAATACAAAACTATGCCATTTTGCAAGCCTAAAATGCTTTATTTTTTCACTTTTTCCAATGCAAATATCTAAAAGATGTCTTAAAATAGAAAGGATGATAAGGTAAAGAATCCTAAAATATTTTAATCAATCCAATAATGCAACAAGATTTACCACAACACACCAATCTTGAAACTCTAGCTTGAAGATTAGCAAGATTTATTAAAAATGTAAGGATTTTTGAAACCCTAAGAATGACTTTGAGATATGAAACTATGTAAAATGATGAATGAATTAAATCCAATAAGATCTAGGATGGAAAGTAGCTCAAATATGATGCAATAAGGATGCCAAAGTGTAAGATCTACTGGTTCACCAAAATGTTATGTATGAAAAAGAGAATGAAGAAGGCTAGCATGCACACTAGATCAAACCCTCCTCCACAATAACATTCAAGGACAAGACCAAGCTAAATCACTACCAAATTGAGGTGGAATTAGCTATAGACCTTATACTTAGGAGTGCTATGGAAAGATCTAATTTAATCGAGCCTTTTTATCAAACCCTAGGTCAACAATGCATGAAAGTATTCACAATGATTTGTTTATAATAGACAAAATATAATAGAAACCCATAAACCAATTACACAAGAATGATCAAGGGGATGACAAGAACTTGTATCTAGAAATAATAGGTGTCAGAGTATGATATAGGGGGCGCCTAAGTCCTTGAAGTGAGAATCTGTTGAAGGTCTGAACTAAGAAAATGTTGTGAAGACTATCATGAAGCCAAATCTGGACCCTAAAATGGCAAGACATGGGCGCTAGCATCCAACCACTAGATAGAGGAATATTCTTGACTTTCTATCATATCCCAAAACCCTAATCCTTGCTTAGTCTTCCTGTATCTTCACATTTTATGAATCTCACTTTTGTAACATGCACACGAGATGACAAGAGAGGGTTTGGGGGTTTATGGTGTTTAGGGACTTGCCTCAGTTAAATTCCAAGATAGCATTCAAGATTCCCAACACTGTTGATAGATAAAGAGAGTGTGCCCTTGTAGGATATAGGCTAAAAACAATGACGATAGAATGATTCAAACAATGATAAACACACAATGATATCACCTATGTGATGAAATCCTTAAGATGGTGAAGATCTTTCAACTCCTAAGGAGAGATAGATGATAGCTTTAAACCTACAACAACACAATAACAACATATACAAATCTACTGTAGAATCATTTAATGAATACTCTTGCTTTCTTTTCTTCAATATCATAAGTTAGCTATTTCCATCCAGATTCATAATGGATTAAAAAACACACTTATATATGCTTTCCCACTAACATTTGTTAAATTAACGAAAAGAGATAACAAGGGGTAACCTTTTTAAAGGTCCTATGCTGACATACAAATAAATTTGCCCTGACCAATCAGGGAAGACTTAGGAATAGGTGCCCAAGTCCCAAGGCTCCTTTTTGGTTTGGGGTAAGGTAAAATATGGGCCCCTTGTTCCCAATTTACATTGGTTTTGGGGGATTTTGCATCGGGATGAATATTTAGAATGTATAATGTATTCATAGGAACCTAGAAGCTAAATGAGGGGGTAAAAAGACATGTGTCAACTTTTTACTCCATAACAACATCATCCTTAAATTCTTGACCATTTGTTCCCATTAATTGACACAAACTAAAAAATAGTGAAAAATGTTGATATTAAGCATCCCACTTAGGCCAATAAGTGGGACACACTATTCTGTTGTCACCTCACACAAAAAAATATTGGGATACAATCACCACAATCCTTGAGCACTAGAATGATGTGGGAACAAACACACTTTAAACTTGATTATATAATCTAAGAAAGCATTGATTAGTAACTAGGAATTTCTCAAAGTTCAAAGATATCTTAAACCCTCTCATTGATGTAAAAGAAACTATTTCTAATGAAGATTTCATCTTCATAACCCTTAATAGTTTTCCAAAGTCATTTGAGAATTTCAAGACTACACTGATCATGTGGAAAATTGGAAACCTTGAAATTCAATGCTTTGGGTGGTCTACTATTAAAGAATGAAGAATTCTTAATAGAAATGATGAAGCTAAATCAAGAAATATGTTTTCCTCTAAGTTTAAGGGAAATAATCCTTTATAGCTATAATGCCTAGTATTTTGGATGCCTTGTGTTCTTTTTTATTGGATTCATGTGTTATGAGCCATCTGAGAAAACTTTTTTATGGGGTCTATTTTACCATTGAGGTGTTCTTATGGTGTACTCTAGATGCTTTGTGGAGATTTTTTGTATGACCATCAGTGTGTCCCTAATGAGGTTTTATATTGACATTGGATTTCTGACTATGTACTATGGGATGCATATGTTTTTTTTTTAAAGCAAAAGTGGTAAAAAACCACTAAAATATATTAGTAAAAGAAAGATTACAAAATTCTGGATTCAGAAAGGCATACCGGCAGGAAAGAATCCAGACAAGAAAACCTCCAGTTATAGCCTGGATATGAACAAATACAACAAAAATCAACTCAAAGAGAGTCGAACCAGTATTAACATCTATAGCTTAATTCGGGAAGAAGTTCAAACATAATTATAGACATAAAATCTGACTAAGACAACCAAAAGTCAGAGCAAAACACTTAAGTAGACAATGCCTAATTAATCAGCAATGTCAATGATCTAAACAGCACGTCCCACTTCAGGGCCTTCTACATCTGCTTGCTGGAGAGGAGGAGAAGGCGGTGGATGAGGAACGTAATTGAGTAAGAAGTGTAAGGCATTGAAAACTTCTGTATCTTTAGCTACCATATGATTCCCCAGCTCTCTACGATGACAATGGATAGCATTTTGGAGGGAAACCATACAATTACTTTGAAGCCCATGCATGCAAGCGTTAAAAAGGCAGTGAAGTGCAGGCATTCGGAATAAAAACTTGCAGTCAAATAAACCTCCAAAAAGAGCGGATCCCTCATGCAATTCATAGTCCTCTAATGCGGAATTAAAAGAATCAACAGGAAAATGTACATTTTGTATAAACATATTACCCAAAGCCCTTACCCTTTCACCGTTTTGCAAGAGATCCATCGCATTAGAAAGAAAATGCGATGCAGCTTGAGAAGGATAAATAGCCACTGGAGAAAAAAGGAAAGATGAATCACAAACCTGAACAATTGCTCTGCCCACAGAAGCCTCATACACTTTAAAGACTTCCTGCAGAGAGTTTAGATTAGAAAGACCAAGGAGGGGCCGCTCCCAATTCCTAATTGGCCAAGAGATTCTAGAATTCCGCTAAACAGAGCCCATGATAATCCTACAAAAACTTGAAGAATACCAAAAGCAGAAAAATGAAATGTATGGAGCCAACACAGAGCTTGAACATCAAACAATAAAGGGAAGATGAGTAAATATCAAACATCACACATGAATTTAATAAAAGAATTGAAATGCCAACTCCCTCGTGCAAACTCTATCATCTGCACTTAGATCGTATATCAAGGTACAACACAGCCGTCGAAAGGATAAGCATAATAAATAAATGACATCAGATAATACGCATGGAAAACTAGGAGAAAAAGAATAGAAAGGTGATATATAACTAATAAATTTAGCCAAAATTTGCCAACACTAATTCGAATACTCCTCCAAAATAGCGCTAGCTCCAGGAATCCTAGCAAAAGAATCAGAATCCCATTCAAGAATGTCAACGTTAGAACTAAAAGCTAGGTTAGCCAAAAAGTCTACTAAAACATTACCTTCACGATAAATATGCATAATTTGATAAGAATGAAAACATTTCAGAAGATCCCTTCCAAAATTTAAAATATAACCGATTTTCCAACTTGGGGATGAATCATTAGAAAAAGCTCTTACTATATTAAGGGAGTCGCCTTTGACAATAAGGTTTGTGAATCCATATTTGAAAGCTAAATTCAACCCAGATATTAGAGCCAAAGCCTCAGCCTCATTATTTGATAATATACCCAACTTAACTGACAAGGCTCTAAGAACTATTCCCTGATGATTCCTTATAACACAACCAGCACTTGAAATTCCTGGATTACCTCTACTTGCACCATCGAAATTAAGCTTAACAAATGATTCAGGCGGAGGGGTCCATTTAACATAAGAATGATCAATCTTCACATCAGACATAAAACAAATAGAATTAGGCAACTTTAACTATTTCCAATTTTTTAGAATCATGTCATCCCAGTTTGTGAAAATTAGAGAACCCTCCTTCTTAGAAAGAAAGGAAGCTAGAACCACTTCTGTGATGGATTTTTCAGCTTTACGCAAAAGAACATGGATAGGATAACTTATTTTCTTAAACACTCTGCTATTTCTTTCTAACCATAAAGACCAGATAATAATGCTAGGTGAAACAACCCATAAGACAGAGAAAGTAGACTTTGGGCTCAACAAAGGCCAACTTTGGAAAACTTGAAGTAAAGAAAAAGGAAGAGGGCCCAACCAATTTAATTTTGAAAGAAGCCAATGCCAGACTTGAGAGGAAAAACTACAATTTAATAGCAAATGATCCACCGACTCCTCCACTTCCAAATAGAAACGACAGGAAAAAGAATCTGTAATCCCAAGTTTAGTTAATCTATCACTAGTTAAAATATGATAATGCAGTGCTAACCAAGAAAAAGCTCCTGCTTTAGGGAGACAAGGCTCACTCTAGCATAGCTTGTAAGGCCAACTAGAGTCTGGATTAGAGTCCGTATTAGTAAGACTTAAATAACCAAGTTTAACTGTGTAATGACTAGACTTTGAAGGGGCCCAGACCAATTTATCCTTGTCTCCTGAAATAAAAATACGTCTATATTTCAAAATAGATTTAAGCAGAATCTTCTGCTCTGAAGGGATCAAGAAATCATCAAAAATTTTCCATTTAGCTTTACTTATACTCACATTATTATCAAACTCAAAATAATCTTTAACTTTTGTTCCCCAAACCTAACACAAGAAAGACTTGATCTCTTGAAGACCCTTAGTATTAACAAGAGGAGGGTAACTAGTCCACGAGTCATCCCAGAAAAGAGCAGTCTGACCATCATGAATGACCAATGTTAAATAGGGTGAAATAACTTCACGACAACTTATCAAGAAGTTCCACATGTGAGAACACTCCATAGGATTTAGAATTGTAAATATTCTTTTAGGATAATAAGAGTCTAGATATTTTGTGTAAATCAATTTGCCCCATTTTGAATCTGATTTATGATATAAATTCCAAACTAGTTTAGCTCCAAGAGCTTTATTTTGTGCAACAATATTATGAATTCCAGCTCCCCCTAATTGTTTAGGAAGGCAAATTTTATCCCAGGATATTAATGGGATTCTTTTCCCATGAGAATTAGAACCATTCCACAAAACATTTCTTAGAATAGTCACAATATACCACAAAATAGTTTCTGGGACCTTCAATACTGAGAGCAAGTAGACTGGAATGGCTGAAAGGACTATTTTGATGAACAAAATTTTTCCTGCCAAAGTAAGCCATTTACCTTTCCAAGAAGAAATTTTAGCTTTAATACTTGTAATTAGCTTATCCCAAAACAAAATTTTAATTGAACCCGAAAAAAGAGGAATTCCCAAATACCTCGAAGGTAAGGTATCAACTTGAAAACCCAGGAATTTAGCTATCCTTTGTTGCATCGACACAGAAGAAAAGAAAAAAAAAAATTTGGACTTACTATGATTCACTTTCTGACCTGAAACAAGACAATAACTATTTATAACTTCCTTCATCACAGGCTGACCAAACAACAGAGTGTCATCTGCAAACAAGGCATGTGTGATAGAGAAAGGTACTCTAGGAATATTTATTCCTTTCCAGAGGCCCATCAAATTCTTACTCAAAATTAATCTACTTAAACCTTCAGCCATTAAGATAAAAAGAAAAGGGGATAGAGGATCGCCCTGTCGTATTCCTTGTGAAGACTAAAAGAAATCAAATTGAGAGCCATTAATCAAAACAGAAAAACTAGCACCAGACACACAAGAATAAACCCATTTGCACCATTTTGGGGAAAATCTAAATTTGAGAAGAACTTGTAACAAAAAGTCCCAAGACACTCGGTCATAAGCTTTGAGCATATCCAACTTAACTAACATAGCTGGGAGTTTATGTTGTTGAATTGAATGTAGTACCTCATGAGCAACCAGAGCACCCTCTGAAGTTTCCTTGCCTGGGACAAAACCACCTTGTTCATCATAAATAATTTTTGGGATTAGAATGGTGAGTCTTAAAGTAATAGCTTTAGAAATGATTTTATAAAGAGTACTACAAAGTGATATGGGTCTGAAATCAGCATAAGAAGAAGGAGAAGCAACTTTTGGAATTAATGCAATAAAGGTAGAATTAATTTCTTTTAGAATACTTCTATTTCTTCTAGCTTCCTCTACAGCCATCCAAATATCCTTGCCCAGAAAATCCCAACATTTTTGAAAAAAGAGAGGAGTAAAACCATCTGGGCCAGGGGATTTGTTTGGATCTAGAGAGAAGACAATAGCCTTGATTTCTTCTAAGGTAAAATGCTTCATCAACGCCATATTATCTTTTGGAGAAATTAATTTTGGAATGTGATAAAACTTCTACAATAGATGAATTTGGGATGTGAGTTGAATCTTTAGACAAAAGTTTCTGAAAGAAATTAACTCCTTGTTTTTGAATAAGGGATTCTTCTGACAATATATTTCCCATAGAATCTTTAATGGAAACAATGAAATTCTTTTGCCTTCTGAGCATAGTCGAGATGTGAAAAAACTTTGTGTTACGATCACCTTCCTTTAACCAAGTTTCCCTCGACTTCTGTCTCTAGAAAATTTCTTCCCAGGCTAAAATTTCCTCTAGATTAGATTGGAGAGATTTCATATACTCAAAAGAGGCATTGTCCATGCCTTTACTAATAATAGTTTCATTTAACTGAAGCAATTGAGATTCCAGAGCTACTTTTTGAGAGAAAATGTTACCAAACGAAGATTTATTCCATTCCAAGATTTTACGTTTCATATATTTCAACCTTTCATTAACCCAAAACATACGTGAGCCTTTAACATAAGGAGCATTTGACCACCAAAAGTTTAATAAGGATAAGAAATTTTTATCCTGAAACCACATGGATTGAAATCTAAATGAAGCCCTATGAGTCTGCCTTGGAAAGGAAGCATGTATTTGAACAGAAATAGGAAAGTGATCGGAAGCAGTGAATGGAAGAACAAAATTACCAAGAATGTTAGACTGAATACACCACTCTGAAGAGAAGAGAAATCTATCCAAGCGTTCTGAAATATTTAAAAATCCTTTTCTCCTATTAGACCAAGTAAAACTCCCATTCAATAATGGACTATCAATTAAAGCATTATCAGAAATAAAATATTTAAAATCCTCTATTACCCTCTAAGGAGGACAAATTCCTCTAGATTTTTCTATTAAACAGGAAATGGCGTTAAAATCCCCTCCTAAAATAACTTTCTCACCAGATAACTGTTCTAAAAGAGCTGATAAAATATCCCAACATTGTTTTTTGTCTCTGGTTGCAGTTGGGCCATAAATATTAAAAAACCAAAAATTTAAACATGAGGAGGTGATTTTAACCAAGAAAAAATTGGGGATAGAACAAACTAACTTGATTGCACAGACTTTACTATCCCACAAAATAGCCAGACCTCCTGAAGCCCCTTGGGAAGGGATGTGTATATATTTCCATTTTACCCAATTTGAAAAAATAAAATCAGCTTGAGCTGTAGATAATTTTGACTCTTGGAGTAATACAATATCAGACCCTGAGGAATCTAACTGACGCTTAACCAAGCGTCACTTGTTAGGGGCGTTGATGCCCCTAACATTCCAAGAAAGGAGATTCATTGCTCGTAGGGAGAGTTTCTAATTCTCCCCGATCTCAAGCATGTATCCAAAGTGGCCTGCAAACCGGCTTTGATTTCTTCCTGAGTTTTAAAGGATTTTGGCTTACGACCACGCTTAGAAGGAGAAGTAGAACTCTATTTTGGAGGTGAGTCCTGACTAAGCGATTGTGAGATAGACAACTTTGTAGAAAAATCAAAAGTTTCACTTCCTTCTCCTAGATAAGGTACAGAATCTATTTTCCCTGGGTTTAAACAAGTTGAGTGAACTAAACTAGGATCAGAAATATTACAAATAGTTGAATCATCAAGATAAGGATTTGGCTTTTTTGTAATTACCTCATCTGCCAATTCATCAATAAGATCTGAAGCAAGTTTGCGGATAGTGTTTTCAACAAAAGCATTAGCTTCCTCTTCAGAAAAAGGAAATCCATCCAACCCTATTTCAAGCCTTTCATTGGTTATTTCCTTAGAACAATTAGCCTCGGAATAAAGGAATGAAACAGATTTTTCTTAATATTATCACTAGATAAAACAAGGGTTTCAATATCCTTAGGAATACCAACTGCAAATTCAAAAGGACATTCTTCTTCAAAGCGTTCAGTAGACTGCAAATCTTCTTCAGAAACAGAGGAATTGACAAAGTGATTTAGTGAAGCTTCCCCTATATTAACAGAATCTATATTTTCCTTATCAAAAGAAACTTCTTCAAAATCCTCACAAGATTTGCTAGAAAGTAGCATTTCAGCTTTATCGATAGCCATGGGGTTTTCAAAGACAATTACTTGTTTCCAATTTCCAAATTTGGAGTGAAACTACATAAATTTGGGAAAGAGAAACGAAGTATTGAGCACTAATGAAACCCTAACTGGCAAATCTAGTTTTTGAAAGGAGGACAAATCATGCTTGATGAAGAAACCCAATTTCTTAGCACAAAATTCAATAATGGAAAGATCTTGATATTCCAGAGGTAAATTTGGCAAAGAGATCCAAAAAGGAACAAAATTCATATTAGCTTTAACTGGGTAAAAATTTGGTTCCCATTTTTGGAGACAAATCCCTTTGCCACAATAAAACCACAATTCTTGACTAAGGGTTTCATCATGAAAACCCCCATTTTCAAATACCACCATAAAAACACATAAATCTTTATGCAAGAAAAAGACATCCGAAACCCTGTGCCATGTAACCCTAACCCATGCAAGAAATTCATCAAAATTAAATGTAGGGTTACAAACCTTACCAATAAGAGCTTGGGAAGTAAGATCATGGACATAAGGGTTTACCATATCTTCAGGGATTTGGATAGTTATAGTCTCCATGGAAACCCTAGCCTCCTGGGCAAGACCATTTGCAACATGATTATGATTAGCCTTAACTGATTTTTTCCTCCAAACCTGACGAACCCCAGAATCTTTGTGTGTTGCAGCATACTGAAGCTGATGAACATTGTGTCTTTCGTCATACCCAAGATGTTGATAACAATATGGATCAGAACGCAGAGGAAAATTTCTGTGATGACCATTACTAAAATCCTCTCAAAACTGTCTACGCACATTTTCTAAATAAAATGAACACCTCCGTGCCCTAAGTGCCTCAAAAAACAAGCTTTGTTGCGTAGGTAAGGGTCTTCTTGTGAAGACCGCATTATTTTGTCGCATTATTTTTAAACTCAAATAAAATTATATTATTATTGTTCTTTCATTTATGGGATGCATATGTTGTGCCTTTGTATATTAGATCATTATAGTGTTCCAGCTTCATTATTTTTATTATATTCAATAGACACATTATTATATCTATTTTAGCATTATGAAATATTGTTGATTGTGAATATTATTTCCTAGATAATGCTTGTAATAGATTATTAATAGTTAGATGTGATGACTTAAGATCATTTTTGATTTATATCACATTGGGTGGATTTGTTGCTTTAGCTATTATTATGTGGACTAGGTATGCCCGATGTTTCACTTGAGTGTGTAGGAATAGGGTTATTCCCTAATGGTGGTCATATTGTATATTGTGGTGTTTGGGTAGAACATGTGTTTCAACTTCTATCTCACTCAATTTGAGTGTGAGATGAGTCTTCTGAATCTTTCTATAAACCTAGATCTAAATCAGTAGTGATTCTAGATTCTGCATGTTATGGAAACATATAAAGTGTGTATGAGTCCTTTGTATGTTTATTTTATCTTTTGCATTGAATTTAAATTTTTTATAAAATACATGTTTTCCATGTTTGTGGTTGAAAAGATAATATTTATGCCTTAGTGGAAAAGGTCTATGACACTATTTTCTCTTAAAGTGAATTTAATTACAATTTTTAGAAAAAAATTATTTTGTGCAAAGAGAGTAGAATTTCCATTATAGGTGGAAAATATTATTAATCTATTTTTAATGCACTGGATTTATTTATTTTTTGTGTAAATTCAAATTGCTAAGTGTTTGAAAGAAAATAATTAATGCAAATGTTTTATTTAAAAACATTAATTTCTTCCAACAAGCCTTTTATGAAATATCTTGCAAGTGGGAAATAGAGAAAAAAGGCAAAAATGGATTTATGGAATTAAAAAAAAGGGAAAAATGTGTGGCATTCTGGGATTCACTTTCCATTTTCTTGCTAAGAAAAACCCTCTCTTCCTCATTTCAAAAATAAATTTTGAGAAAAAAGAATGGATGGAATTTCTTGAAGTTGGATTTGAATTGCTTGTACTTGGAGTTGTAATTCTACAAGAGGATAAGAGTTGCATAAGTGTGTGTGTGTGTGTGTGTGTGTGTGTGTGTGTGTGTGTGTGTGTTTCAAGACGGAGATTCCTCGATTGTTGTGAGCTTGACCTAAAAGAGATAATATTCTTGTTTAACTTGTGTTTTAAATGTAAATTATATCATTTTCCATTCCCACATTAGGTGGAGGCATATGGTCTTTGTATTATAAGAATAATTTAGCTTCTACTTATAGTTTTACATTTTTGTATCTTAAATTTTTAAAAATATGCATTTTGTGGCGAAGTTATGGCAATTTTTTTTTAAATCCTTGTTTGACAATATTTGGAAAATTTGATTTCAAAAGAGTGTTGTTATGTATTTTTGAAGGAAAAGGAACTCTTTGCATTTGTAAATTTATTTTCATTTAAGAGTTCGAAATTTAAGGTTGCATCCCAGCTCTATTAATAGAGAAATTAGGATATTTTATGGTTTTGGTGTATGGAAAATAAATGGAAATTACATTTGAAACCTTAAAGAAATGTTTTATTTTGTGGAAAGACTAGTCTCCTTAATGATTTAGAATTATGAATATTTAGGAATTGTTTTGTGAAAATTGTTGCATTGATTTTTGTGTCATGCCTAAATTGTGAAATTGGAGTGATGGGCTTTTAGGATTTAGGTGTAGAGTAGGAAAGGAGTGGGATCTCACCATTTTCCACAATACAAAGGGATTACTAGATAGAGAAGAGGTAAATTTTTAATCAAGTGATAATTTAATACACATTGGGTTAATAAAATGAAATTAATAAATATTTGTCGTGCCATGATTGAATGCCTTGTGTGGGTTTGGTCTCGGTTGTTGAAGGACATATCACAACTCTTAGAAATTGGTGAATGTCATGGAGTATCTTCATATGAGGAAGACCTACTCCCAAATTCCCCATGAAGTTGTTGTGCTATTTTGATGACACTCCTTGTCTTATCTCTAGGATCCTCATCCTTTCCTTCAATCAAATTTTGTATTTGACATATGCATTGATTGCCATGTGTGACACATATTATCTCATGTGCTTTGATATGGCATGAATTGCCACATTTAATGTTGTATACATTTTATTGGTGTGTGTTCCTCATATTATCTCATATGCTTTGATATGACATGAGTTGCCACATGTGGTGTTGTATGTATTTGATTAGTATGAGTGTTTCCACATACTCCTTGTTTGTATGAGTGTTCTTGTACCTAAATCAACTATATCCTAGGATAATGGGGTGGGATTGAGGGTACCACAAGGTTGGGTCATGCTAAATGACTATTGAGGACAAGTGATTTTGGAGGATGCTCATTGGAGAACATGTTGGAATTCATAGTATATTATGTATTTATATCTCTTATTTGTTGTAATTTTGTAAACATTATAAAAGGGGCCCTTGAGACCATTGTAATAATATTATGGTCATTATTTGATGTATTCCTTTATGCAAGTTATGTTCCATCCATGTTTTGGATGAGATGGGCCTTTAATTGTAATATTTAGTTGATTCTATTTTATATATTTTCACACCTTGTCTTGTCAAGGTGTTAGCATGATTGTATGTTAAATAATTATATATTGACATGTTTGGCTTAACTTATGAAATGATGAAATTATTTTTATGAATTCCTTAGTGTTGTATTTCATTCTACACATATACATGGTAATGATTGTACCTTCACTTTTGGCATGTGTCAACATTGGTGTTGAATGTTCATAGCATTCAATAGTTTGCTTTTGACATATTTTGTAATATAGTTTCTTTCCCTCATATTTTTGGAGTAAAACCTACCTTTAACCTTGTTCTTTGAGAACCATGACTTTCAAGATATCATTATGTGTAGTCAACCCATGATAGATCTTGAATGTTTACTCCAAACCATTTTCAAACAACATGAAAATCAAGGAAGATATGCCTCATTGATTGAGAAAATTAAACTTTTTGTTTTCCTTTCCTTAGTTATTATTTGGACTCTATTTTGTTTAAATTGGAAATACAGTTTGAAATCCAAGAAAATTGGAGTTGCATATCCAAAGTACATATCAGATCCTAGAAACCTAATGTGCAACAAGTACAAAGTTCATAGTCCTATCACACATTACATACTACAAGTTGCAATTAGTTTCTAAAGTTTTAGTTCATTGGAGGTCTTTGGCTTGGAGTCCCTTTGCATTTTGTACATACATGAAAATTGCACATGGTTTCTAGAACCTAAGGTTTCTCTAGGGTTGGAGTTTAGAATTAGTTTGACATGTTGGATGCAACATGCAAATTAGACTTTAAAGCCAGAGTGTATATAAATTGTGTTTCCAACCTCAAAGTTGAAGCTTGATCAAGTGTTGTAGGTTACAAATTGTAGCCTAATACCAAAGTCAAAGGTGCTAGTGTTGGGTGCTAGTTGTAAATCAGGAAAGAAATATGAATGACAAGTCTTACCTACAAAGTTGATTTACAAGGCCAAAGGGGCACTTCAAACTTTTGGAAGGCCTTCCTTAGAGTTTAAACCTTTCACCATTTTGACTCCATGCTTTCCATAACGTTGAGATATCAAAGGGGTGGTCTAGTAGGGAAGTTGTATGGGTTTTTTAATTACCTTAGAAATCTTGACTCTCCTCATTGTCTCATTTTGTGTGTCGACCATAGTGTTTTGTCCCATGGTTCCTTTAGTTCTTCTAATTGTGTCCTTGTGTTGTGCATTGGTGTGTATTCCAAGTGTGTCATTACATGTATTTATGAAACCTTCAACACCTAGGTGTGGTTTGGATTGCATAATGCCACTTTTTTATTGTAAAAATATTATTTGTGTAGTGTTTGTTTGGTTAATGCCTTGGGTAAAAGCCTATGGCATTACACCTAGTATCAAAGATCATGTTGCAACATTGGGATCTTTGGGTTGTATGCTCTTCTTGTTATGTTTAAGAATATGTAGATCTTAATGTGGTTGTGTTGTGGGTAGCATGTTTTTCCCCTAATATTTTTCATTGTATGTGTATGTTTGAGGAATATATTACCATGGAATTAGTTAGACCCTTATGTTTGTCAAGAAGTGGATATTGTGTGAAATGCCTTCTTTATGTTCTATATGCCTGGAAAGAATCCTTCATCACATGTCTATGAATGTTTGAGTGACCTTTGTGGGGTCATGATGGGTTATTGTAACCACTTTTAATAGTGTGAATTTGAAGACCTTTTTATAACAAACAATGTCAATGTTCTTAGATTTCTAGCTAAACATTGTGTATTCTCTTGTGAGTTATGCATTTGGTTGTGAAAGAGATCATGTGTGTTCATATGCCTAATATTTGGAAGAAAGTTAATGTGGTAATGCTAGTGTTAATGAATCTTGCATTGTGTACCCTTCTTGTGTGTGCATTCTATTGCAAGAAGTACCATACCTTCTTAACCACTTTGTCATATTTGGAATTGTTATTTCCCTCCTTTTGCATGGTGACTATAAATTCATTCATGAATTGCATCTTGCATTGATCTTTTATGGGTGCATGTCATAATGTGAGAATTGATTTTGTCGGCGCATAAATGAATTTTTTTGAATTGTTGACTAGATCATTTGTGTAATGACTATTGTCCTCGTATTGTATTCTTCCCTAAGATTCATGTGAGAATTTGGGTATTTTATTGCATTGTATTAATTAAAAAGTTAAAGAAAAATATTTGTAAATGGGTCATATGCATGGAATTTGTAATGAATTTTGTGTAAAGATAATGAAGGAATTTGGGAATCCTACATCTTGTGCCTCTAAATTATGTTTTCCCCTATTGCATAATATGCATATTGAATTGTGAAAAGAATTGTGCATTGAAATATTTACTAGGTTGGTGCAAACTAGTGTCCCCAATTATTTGTCATTCCTTGTGAAACATGGTAGTGTTATTAATCTTGTTGAGTAAAGAACATGATTGTGGTGTTGCTCATATATATATCTCCCCATTGAGTGAAGTTCTTTGCACTTTTGTTTGGTGTACATTTTATTTTATATGTTCTTGTCATGTTATGGTAGAGAAATTTTAGCATTGTAAGAATGGAGTGTTGGGCAAAGCTTAATTCTCAACTGAATTCTTTCCCTTTTTATGCTACTATGTGTATGAATCTAAATTTTACATTAATACATTATCCATATGATTGGTAAATTATAGCATGATGTTGAATGTTAATTGTTTCATCAAAAATAAAAATTTCTTGAAATCTAGATGTAGCACAAAAACTATAAAATCAGATAAATGTACCAACCAAAGATGAATGATAACACACAAATAAAGATTAAAAACCCACTATAGAAAACTACAAATTTTACCAAAGAAATTGAAATGTGGTTGCTCAAAAGATTACATAACTCCATTGTAAATTTTTCCAGGGTGTGGGTATAATGTTCTTGTAATATTCTTGTGATAATCCTCTAGGGACCAGTAAATGAAAATGAAATTGATTTTTATAATGTTTTGGTAAAAATAGTTTAGGGTGGTTGAATGGGGAAAAGTTGGTTGAACATGTTTTTAACAGATTTTGGGTTAGGTTAATAATAAATTAAAGCTAAATTTAATTTATTATTAACGAGAAGTTTTAGGTTAGGTAAATAATAAATTATAATTAATTTATTATTTATTGGAAATGTTTTAAAGGGAAGGATTTAATTAATTAAATTAATTAATTAAATCTCTTTTAAAGGGTAATAAATAATAAATTAATTTTTTAATTTTAATTTATTATTTATATGGCAGATGGTGATTAAAGGTAAACTAGGGAATAATAAGGAAATAATAAGGAATAAATAGGATAATCAAGATATGGTCAAATTTAAATGTCTACATTTTCCCCCTCTTTGAGATGATGTTGTGAGGCAATGCCATTTCCAAGAAGATTAAAACATAGTTTGAGAGGGTAAAGATTTTGGGTAGAATGGGTTGGATTGGATTGGATGGGTCTCATAAAATGAATGATTGGTAGATGATGCTCCCTCAAGTGGATATGCAGGGACAAAGAAGATGGATATGCTCTTGAAAAAGGAAATGAAGGAGGTGGAGTTAAAGTTATGATGATTAAACTTTGAGCAACCTAATGTTTGATATAGCACCTAATGTTATGCACCATGATATAAAGACCAGGGTGACGATGTGTCAAATGCAGAAAAGATAGAAAGTCACTAGCAAACATATGCCTAAGCCACCATGATATGAAAGACCATGATGACAAAGTGGTAGGTATGTTGCAAGGATAGATACAGATGCAAGACAACAATGATATAGAACACACAAACAAGACAAGCATAGCATGCACAAATTATTCAAAAACAAACAAGGGGATCGCCCCTGTCAAGTTGAAAACTGATGATTGATTAGATTGATTGATGATGACAATGATTGATGATTGATAATGTCTGGTTTTAGGAAATGAAACATGTCATATAAGGTACCTGGTCTGGTTTTGATGATGCGACATCCTATATAAGACAATTGATATGATTGATTGATAGAGTTGTTGATGTGGGAATGATTTATCCTAAGAACAATTTGAGGATTGTGTTATTGATATGGGAATGATATATCCCAAGAACAACACTAGGATTGGGAATGATATATCTCATTGATGACGATGATGTGATTGATTGATCAGGATTACAACAAGGCTAGGAACAAGACCATGGATGTGATTGGACAATTTGACTTGATTGATGGACTTGATTGGTATGTACTAAGGATACTTTCATTTTGATCATTGCTACTTGGAATGGTTTGATTGATTGAGTTGATTTGATTTTGATGAATTGATGAAGACTTGATAAATTGAGTGAGTTGGATTAACTTGATTGAAGTGATTTGAAAAATTGATGTGATTGGTTTGATTTAATTATTTGATTTGATGAAGTGATTGGATTGGATTTGGATTGAAGAGTTGATTTGATTAAATGAATTGATTCTATTGCTTGGATTTTTGTTGGATATTTGAATTTTTTGTATTTTCAAATGTTTTGATTTTTTTGGATTTTTGGTTTGTTTTGGATGCTTAGCATTGGATTGTGTGTGGATAGTGTTTGGATAGATTCCAATGACAAGGAAAAACCAAACCAAAAGGTAAGGATATAGATAGGATGCAAGGATGAACAATAATGGATGGGATAGAAAAAAGGATTGGTGATAAGATAAAGGTAGGGTGGACACAAGGAGTAGCGATAGAAGGATTATGGATTAGAGATATATGATAGATGGATGGATGGAGTCTAGGATGTGATCTCTAAGGACTACGTTGCATAGAAATAACATTCCCCCACTCTAGACATTATGCCATAGGATTTTGCAAGGTGATTTTGATTAGGATGCATGATGGAGACAATGCTTGGAAGGGATCAATGGTGATGCAGGAGCATCCATGGCATAGTGGCAATCCTGTGTCAACAAAAAAATAAATAAATTTATGTTACATTTTTAGAGTGGTTTGAATTTCATATTTTAATTTTATGAAATTCATTTTTCTATGCATTTGGATGTCATATCATATTTTAAAATTTAAACTATGAATTTGGAGTTAATTTGAGAAAAGCAAGATAGTGGGAATTGTGATTTAAAATCACAAAATCTAGAAAAAGCAAATGGGGGTGTTGGTTTTTTGGAGGTTTCCAATTTCATTTAAAATAGCAAATTTAAGATTCCCAAATCCCTAAAAAAAGGACTGGAGAGAGTGGGTGCCCAAGTTAAGGAAAGTATATTTTTTATTTAATACATGAAAGCAAGAATGCTAAAAATAGCCCCACAACAAAGCATGGCAAGTCACAAAATTGAAATGGCTTATTTTAGTCAATATTAATTGATTAAAATAAATAAAATTTGGATTTTCCAAAGGAGGTGTCACATTTTGGAGAGTGGTCTAGAAATGAATTGAAATGTACATAAATTAATGCAAATTACATTTTTCATGCAAAGGAGAGGAGATACAAAAATAAAATGTAATTCATTTTGAAGGGGATTTTTTTTTCTAGATTGTAGGAGAGACAAAGGGGAGGCATGGCATACCTCCAAGAGGGATTTTGGATTGTGTTGTTGCAGGTTTGAAGATTTTTGGACAGCCATTGAAAACTCAAGAGGAGAAGATACAAATTGCATAGTTATTTGTTGAGATTTTTGTGTTGTTGTAGGAGCTAGAAAGAGTGATGTGGTAGAACTTTGATTTTATGTAGAAAATCATTTTATATTTGATTTTTATGAATTTTTGTAAGGGCTTGTTGCAGCCCCATTATCCTTTTTGGATTGGTGTAATTTTATTTTATTAAGATTCGATGAATGAATGAAAATTGGTTACAAGTTGCAAACCAGATTTGCAGGCAATTGTTGAAAGTTTAATTTTAGTCTCTGTGTGTGTGAAAATATTTGTGAGGAATGTTTATTCCATCTCTCACTTCATTAGTGGTATCAGATAAAGTTTAATCCTAAGTGTGTAGATAGACCACCAAAGAGAGGCAGTTTACACCAGGACTTGTGAGTTGTGGTGTTGCAAATATGTTTGTTAGGGGAGCCCCATGAGGTAGGGGTAGCGAAAGAGAAAGAGTACATCATTTTGTTAGAGATGATGATTTTAGAGCCTTGAGAATGCAGGTAGAGACTTTACAAGATCATATATAAGGAGATTTTTTGCAAGAATAAGAGACCCAGGAAGTGATGATGAGAGTACTGAGAATGCTAGTCAAGTTAGAAGCCAAGGAAGCCAAGGTGCAGCAACAGCAATTGTTCATGATCCTTTGGTAAGTACATTATCAAAGATAGGAAAAAGGCCTAATACGGATGTGCCTAAATTCAATGGAAGTTTGAATCCAGAGGAATTAATAGATTGGATTAATGATATGGAGGAATACTTTGAATTTGAAGAGATAGAAGATCCTGATAAAGTAAAATTTTCCAAGACAAGATTGAAGGGACATGCTTCAATATGGTGGAGAGAGGTCCAATTAGAAAGAGGAAGAAGAGGAAAATATAGAATTACCAAATGGAAAAAAATGGTGGAGAAAATGAAAAGGTAATTTATTCTTGGAGACTATGAATTGGATTTGCTCAAGAGGATGCAAGGCTTGAAGCAAGGAAGCAAGACTGTTAAAGAATACACTGAAGAATTCCATAGACTTCTTATCAGGACTGGACATTCAGAGGCAACCAAGGAAAAAGTTGGAAGATATATAAATGGGTTAAGACCAAGCATTCAAGAGGAGATGGTACTTGTTAGAGTTTTGACAATGGAAGATGAATATCAAATTGCCTTGAAGATTGAAGAAAGAATGAACAAGAGATTTGAAAATAAGCAAAGAGGAAAGGGTAAAAATAATGTGCAGTAGTATGAGGACAAAAATCAGATTGGAGACACTAAGGGTAGCAAGGAAGAAAGAGGTGAGAGTTCAAATCAGATCCATGACCAAAACTTCAAAGGAAAAGGAAGATCAGGTAGTGGATTTGGAAGAGGAAATTATAAATTAACTTGTTTCAGATGTGGAGAAGGACATAGATCGTATGAGTGTCCAGAGCAAGAGAAGACAACTAAGAGGACTAGAAATAATGCAAGGGTAGAGAATGTGAATGAGGAAGATGCTATGTCTTCGCACTCGGAAGAGGTAGAGAGTGGAGAAGTACTTGTTTCAAGAAGAGTTTTGATGAATGAGGGAAAAGAACCTGATCAAAGGAGGAGATTGTTTAGAACGAGATGCAAATGTAAAGGTAAATTTTGTAATGTTATTATTGATGGTGGTAGTACTAACAATCTTGTTTCTGAAGAAATGGTGAATAAGTTGCAGCTAGAAAGGAGAAGACACTCGCATCCATACCAGATTGCTTGGTTGCAAAATGACTGCAAAGTTCTGGTAAATGAACAATGTCTGGTAAAGTTTAAGATTAGTGATTATCATGATGAAGCATTGTGTAATATAATGTCTATGGATGTTTGTCATATGTTATTGGGAAGACCTTGGCAGTTTGATAGGTATGCAGTGCATGATGGATATGCTAATACATACTCTTTGACAAAGGATGGAATCAAACACAAGTTGAAGCCCTTAAATGAGGAAGATGGAAAGGTATGTCATAGAAATGGAAATTGTTTGGTTAATGGAATTAAATAATTAGTGAAAGAGGATGAAGATAAAGATTTTGATTTTCTAATGCAAGTTGCAGCAGTATTGATGGCATACAGGAGAGGTAAAATGAAGGTTTTAGTGGAGAAAGAAGAAGAGATAGAATCTAGTTTTTGCAATATTGATGTTAAATCTGATTTATTTGAGCATGGTAAAAGTATTTTAGAAGATGAAGTGGTAGAAAAGAATGCATTTGTAAAAGAAGGCAAAATGGTTGAAAGTAAGGAAGGTTACGAGGAGGATGTTGAGCTATTTGGTGAACTTTCCTTTGCATCATTTCTTGACTTATGTGATAAAGAGATTGGTATGAATGATAGTTTATTGTAGGTTGGAGAGGATACATATTTTTATTATGTCACTTACATTGATAAGGATGCAGAGGATGAAGTGATTGTAGCCGAAAATTGCCTTTTAGAAGGCATAGAGGAGGAAGAGCATATTGTTGTAACCAAGGGTGATGATGAACAAGTGGTTGCAACAATATCAAAGAAAGAGGTAATGCATGGATTTAATTACTTTCATGATGATCAAGAAGCTAATGTTTATGATTTTCTAGAGTTTCATAGTGTAGGTTGGTGGGAGATGAATTATGTGAAAAGAGGGAGAAAAAGAGGACGAATGAAGGATGGAAGAGATATTAAATTGCAGGGACATGTAAGAATGATTGTTCAGGTGGGAAGATGGATTTAGAAATAGCATGGAATCTACAAATTTTTATGAGTCACACTCATGAAACATTTTCTTTCTACCGTGGGTGTCTGATGCAGGAGCATCCATGACATAGTGGCAATCCTGTGTCAACAAAAAAAAATCTTTAATTTTTATGTTGCATTTTTAGAGTGGTTTGAATTTCATATTTTAATTTTATGAAATTCATTTTTCTTTGCATTTGGATGTCATAGCATATTTTAAAATTTAAAATATGAATTTGGAGTTAATTTGAGAAAAGCAAGATAGTGGAGATAGTGGGAATTATGATTTAAAATCACAAAATCTAGAAAAAACAAATGGGGGTGTTGGTTTCTTGGAGGTTTCCAATTTCTTTTAAAATAGAAAATTTAAGATTCCCAAATCCCTAAAAAATAGGGCTAGAGAGAGTGGGTGCCCAAGTTAAGGAAAGTAGATTTTTTATTTGATACATGAAAGAAAGAATGCTAAAAATAGCCCCATAACAAAGCATGTCAAGTCACAAAATTGAAATGGATTATTTTAGTCAATATTAATTGATTAAAATAAATAAAATTTGTCTTTTCCAAAGGAGGCATTGTATTTTGGAGAGTGGGCTGGAAATGAATTGAAATGCACATAAATTAATGCAAATTACATTTTTCATGCAAAGGAGAGGAGATACAAAAAGAAAATGTAATTCATTTTGAAAGGGTTTTTTTTTCCAGATTGTAGGAGAGACAAAGGGGAGGCATGTCATACCTCCAAGAGGGATTTTGGATTGTGTTTTTTCAGGTTTGAAGATTTTTGGACAGCCATTGAAAGCTCAAGAGGAGCAGATGCAAATTGCATAGTTATTTGTTGATAATTTTTGTGTTGTTGTAGGAGTTAAAAATAGTGATGTGGTAGAACTTTGATTTGTTGTAGCAAATCATTTTATATCTGATTTTTATGAAGTTTTGTAAGGGATTATTGCAGCCCCATTATCCTTTTTGGATTGGTGTAATTTTCTTTTATTAAGATTGGATGAATGAATGAAAATTGGTTACAAGTTGCAAACCAAATTTGTAGGCAATTGTTGCAAGTTTAATTTTAGTCTTTGTGTGTGTGAAAATATATGTGAGGGCTGTTTATTCCATCTCTCACTTCATTAAATGGACTTGGTAGTAGATGTACATGTGTGGAGGATATTCTTAGAAATGGATGGATGGAAGAGGAAAGATATGACAAGAGGTGTCAAAAGCATTTTTCAACATTTTACCCCTACCCTCATCAAGATGAAAAAGGAGGAAGGGAAGATGGATGGTGCAATGAGGAAGGTATGATAGATGTGATGGGTAGGCATGGAAAGATATGAGGGAAAATGATGGGATAAGATATGAGATGGAATAGATGGGATAGATGAGACAACATGCCCCCAAGTGTAAATCACATAGATAATCACCTACACATGATGCATGTTTGCCAGGTTTTCATCATGGTACTTATCCAAGGTGCCATATAAATAGTTTTCACCATTGGATGAAGGATTTATCTTTACTTTCTAATTTTTTTTTATATAGAGGATAGTTGGATGGAATAGGTAGGGACTCAAGATTTTGTTCCAATAGCAAGGTCATAATGTCCCATTATGGATAGAAGTCACTCACATAGACTATGTCAAATGTCATTATTCTCATAGATGTTGGTATGGGATTGCATGAGAGAGAGAGACAAATGAAGTGGATAGTGGATTTTGATGTGGATTATCAAAGATTCATGCAATGATGGATAGGGAATAGTGGATTATGATGGGGATTAGGATGGAAGGAGAGTGGATAAAGATGGAGATAAAGAGATAGATAGGACTTATGTAAAAGCATGTACCATAGGGATATGATGGAAGAGATAAGTGGGAAAATAGATGGAAGATGAGGAAACATAGCTATGTGGGAATGTTGTGTAGTGGAAGGGAAGCAAGACCAACAGTTGCACACACCGAATTGGATTTTGAAGCTTTTTATTGGAAGGGGGATTTGGGAGTAATGGAGATGTTCTATTAGGGGTTTCCCTATTCAGGTCTTTGGGGACCCAAATAGACTTATGAATTTTAGGATTTTGTGATGGGGAGTGGGATGTTTGGGATTTTAAGATTGTGGATGCTTCACTTGAATTAGGTACTTTTTGTTTAGGGACCCAAACCATTTTGGTTTTGAAACTATCTTTTTGAGATGTGGACTTGGGTAGCCTTTTTGAGTTTTGATATTTCTTTCATTCTTTGCATTGGTGCCATGTGGCATGAGGATTATTAGGATGTTTTACTTTATGGTTGGAGGCATGAAAATTTGTATTTTTGAATCCCATGGGAGTTTTTGTGGTAGCTTCATGTTTAGTTGATGTGTGCATTTGTTGATCATGATTAGGAATTGTAGGGGATTTAGAGGAACAAGATGTATGGATGAAGGGATTAATGGATTTGTGGCTAAAGTGATAAGGGGATTTGAGGATGGGAATATTAGAAGTTGGAAGGAGTGGAGGTAAAGTGGATGGAGGGATATTAGGATTTGGAAGAAGTGGAGGTAAAGTGGATGGAGGAAGATGGATGGTCACATGCTTTTTGGTTTTGTAGGATGATGGAGAGGGATCACAACATATTTTTTATGGGTGCGATGAGGTTCCCCTAGCTTGGGTTTGGAAGAAGTAGATTTAGGAGGTGAGGATGTGGTACCAACATCATTGGATTGAGTTCCTTGAGATATATAACCAATACCATATAGTTTTGTAGAGGCTTTGATATAGATGGGTTCCAAGTTACCTTGCTCATGAAGGCCTAAGCCTTTACCTTAATAATTCATTTTTTGGAGTATGCGATGGACAATGGGACTATATGTGTTTGGGAAATTAGACTTGAGATCATTATTGGATAGAGAAGGTGAGTTGGTAGACAATGGTTTTTGCTCTCCTAGGGAAGAACATTCATTTTAGAAGGTGGTAAGACCAATAGGATATGATGGTGGATTTGAAATGGGATCAATATGAGATGGTGAAGGAGTAATAGGATCTTGGTTATCATTATGCTTATTAAGATCCAATGTATTTTTTTGATCATGTATGTACTTGTGGGCATCAAGTGTCTCATCAAGGGAAGTGGATTTTGTGGGATCGTGGATAGGGCTAGATGGAGGATGGATAGGAGTGGTGGATGTTTCTTGAGTATGGATATTATTGGGAGCATGAGTGGAAGGATTGACAAGCTCTTGATCATAGATAATATCTTGATCATAGAAATGATATAGGTTATGAATAGGTTGAATGGAACGACTTTGATCTTGATTTGGTAAGGAGCAAGGTTGATCATGCTTTAGAGTTGACTCTTGACATAAATCTTGAGTTTAGATAGCAATGGAGGTTTCTTGGATAGGTTTGATGTATGGTGGGGAATGAATTGGGATTATGATAGCCGGATTTTCAAGATACTTGATAGTTTGTGGCCTACAAGATGGAATTAGAGAAATAGGCATGACATTTGAAGGTTCTTGGATAGTTTCAAGGATAGAGATTTGATGGCATGAGGATGGTGGTTGATTCCTTGCTAGTATCCAATGAATCACATCCTTCATTAGTAAATGGGTAGATGCAAAATATAAAGGATGAAGAATCATGGTAGAAGGTGTAGGCTTATGATTAAGATTAGGATTACTTGTTCTAGATGGGGATGAAATTGGATGAGAGGATTTAGATTTCTCCATAGATTTTCTTTTGCTTTTATATTTTACAAAGAATTTTTGGAGTAAATCGTTCAAGGATTCCTTGGTTGATGAATTAGAGCTTGGGAAGTTTGATGGTGGTATTGGTGTAGGACTAGCAGGCTTTGGGATAGGTATTCTAATACATGGTGATGGAGGACTAGTAGATGGATTCGTGTATGATTCCAAACTTAAGGTGGTATTTCACTTGTCAAGAGTATCATTAAAATGGCTTAAGGATTCTTGATCTTGGTGTGAGGAGTGACTAGTGGTAGCATGCTCATGTTGTGGAGGATTTGGAGATAAATATTGAGGAATATTCATGAGATTTGTTGATATGGAGGGACTAGGTTGGCATGATGATGGGGGTGACTTGGATGAAGAGGTTAAGTTCGATGGATCAATATATGAGGTAGATGGATGGGCCTTGTCATTGATTGGGTAATATTCAAAAGGATTTGGGTCAACATAAATGGTAACCTCTTGGTCATTAAATGGAAATTTCATGCATCTATTATCGATGGAAGTAATAATCCTCATGACATGAATCCATGGGCATCCTAGAAGGATATTATATGGGAGATTGAGGTCTAGGACTTGACAAGTGATTTCCACTAGGGTTGGACCTAATTCGATGGGTAATCAAATAGTACCTTTAGTTCTCCTTTCAGTTTCATCATAAGTTTTAATAGAGATGGAATGGTATTTTTCAATATCTGTGGTGGAGTATCCGAATGGTCTCAATTGTTTAAAACACCTTAGAGTGCATAAGTTTATCCTTGAGTCACAATCTATTAGGACCCTTTTGAATAAACACCTTTCGATCATAACTTCTATGTGAATGTGTTCATTATGGGATGAAGGTTTGTATAAAGTTGATATTCATGGAAGCAAATATGGGGGGATATATGGTTCATGAGTATCAAAATATGTGTCATGATCTACAAAGTTCTCATCATGATTAGGATCATATTTTGGCCCACCTTGGAGGATATATGGTTTTGGATTTGACCTAGATTTTTTTATGATCACAACCATTTTGATGAATAAGGATTGGACTACGTTTAAGGATGCAAATATGAGTAAGATGATGATAAATGAATCAAGTGGGAAATGGATGGATTGGATGATTTGATCGATTAAAGAGATTCTTAGGATTCACAATCAGAAATGGTGACAAGAATGCACTTCGAGCACAAAAACACAATGTCCAGATGTTTGATAGGAAGTAGTACAATCATAATGTGTATGTTCAATGGCCCCTTAAGGACAAATTTCCATAGGTCTAGACACAATTGAATACACATGAAAACAATACTTAATCTACCTAAGGTCAATGGCTAATGGCAGCTTGTTCAAGCCCAAAACTTGGAATCTCCTTTGATGCCAATATAGGAACACCTAATGTGGGTGTATACACTTTTGTCTTTGCAAGAGAGGACATGTAGGGGCCTCTAGGACTGGAAGGATAACCCGATCACCCTCTCCTCGAAAAGCCAACAAGTAACTTATGCTAAGCTAAGGAATTTTGTTTCATCTCAAGGGAGCCATATGGTGAGTATCTTCAGAGAACGTATCCTCTTGCATTGAACAAGACACCAACAACTCAAGCAATTTGAGTAGGCTTCTAACTTAAGGTGTCTAGTGAGAATTCGGGGCCTTGACACTTATTCATGCGGTAGTTACTAACTTAAGAGACTATCCTAGCCACTTACATCAATCCTTCAAGAGGAAATAATGAGGTTAATGTATCTCACACACAAGTGTATGGATACTGGGGAATTGTCAGAATAAGCATACTTTACCAAGAAGTCTTCAACTTTCACCTAAACCATTTATATAGTGGACCGAATTGAAATCACCACTTAGAGTCATCCCTAGGGGTGAGTACCTCTTTTCCAATGAAGGCGGGCTCTCCTAAAAAAGAAAAAAAAGATAGAACAAGTTCTCTTATACCCAAGATCCATTGAGAGGCAAGGGAGAGGAGACTTTTTTTCTACCTTGGGATCTACTAACAAAATGTGCAAATGCACCAGACATGTCAAGCAATTAGATTCTTTTTAAAGCACCAATTGAAGTGTTCCTATGTTAACATGCAAACACACAAAAGAGATCCTGTAAGGAAATGTATTAGTATTTTCCAAATTTTTGTGTCTTTGACAGGCATAAAACTGCAAGAAAACATTAGAACAAGATGAATGGTCTTGCAAAACCCCACAAAATGTTAAATGCACCATGCGATGAAAAATGTTTGATGATTCAAAATGAAAAACTGAATTTCAAATGATTACACTAGAAAATATGAGATGAATTTGGGCAAATAAACTCCACTACTGTGTAGATGACTAGATTAGCTTTCCAACACCTATAAAATTGTGAAAATCTGATGAAAAATGAAAAAGTTATGCTAATTTGATCGAAATAGCCTCCAAGGGCTAAAAATGGGCACTTTGTGGCTTGATTTGCCAATTGCTTTGATAGTCACGTTTTATGTTATGTCCAATGGGTAAGATAAATGCTATCATCCATTGTTTCATGTGCGGGTAGTAAACTTAGTTTTGATCATTCTTTTATTAATAACTCCAACGATGATGCTATGATCTCTGCAAGTGACAAATGAGATTAGATTCGCAACACTTAATAGTAAAGCATTAAACACATCGCAAAACAACTGCTCCAAACGTCTAGCTCAAAATGATTACAATTATTGTGAAATAGATCTTTTTATGCCCTAGATAAACAATAAAACTCAATGCTAAAGATGAAGACTCAGCAAATAACAGTTGTAAGACACTATTCAAAACAAAAATAATTAGTGATCAAGAAAATGGCGCCACCGCTCAGACCATTAACAACAAATGTATGCGCAATAATTATCAACCTTTCCATCACTAGATTAAATTTTACTCTGAACCAATTTATACTAAGTCATCACGTAAAACAATTTATCCTCCAAACAACCCCCAGCTGGGTGGTTGATCATGCAAATCAGAAGTCCACTAAGAGGCAGAGCCACCTTCCAAATAACACTCATGCCAAGGCAAGACACCAACAATTTTGACACCTCAAGACAAACTCCACGCATCCACCAAGCTCACATCCAACACAACATATGGTGGCATCTCAATGAACAAGTACTGCGACTGGAACTAGTTGCGGCTCCTTTGGAGAAAACTACGACTTCAACCTATTGATACAGTGCCTCCAAACTTGTTGCGTCCCTTCACTCTAGCCGTGACCAACAAGAGGAACATTTAGGTTCATTTCCAGCGTGAATTTTGTGCAGGGCATGGGACAATTTTCTGGATACTATGCATAACTATTGAGCAGAAGAAAATGGAGAATCACATTTAAATTCTACAATGTGTGCTCTTAGACCAAATGAGATTTAAAGGATACGCCGATAGTAATAACATATGAGTTTAGAAAATTTTTCTAGCGTAAATTTATTTTTACCACTTGAGACAATTTTCCGAGCGCTATAATGCACACATATAAAAGAATAGCCTCCAATTTTTAAAGCACTATAATGTTAGATATAAAAGAAAAGTCCTAAATATTTGTGAATATCTTTTACAACGTAAAATAAATTTTTTCAGTAATATGATGCTTATTAAAGATATGTAATATATTTTAGGGCATGAGACAATTTTTCCAAGACAACATGAATGGAATATGCTCCCTAAAAGAGATGAGTATGATATGTAACCATTAAATTTAGATCGTTACCATAATTGCTATGTTCTTTCCTTCAAATGCCACAACCAGGATTATGTGAAGACAAACTAATGTATTCTTGAAATGCACTAACTCCTGCAAGGTTTTAAACCACAAAAACACTTACAAATGAATGATTAGAGAGGGGTATTCATGTCGGGTTCACCAATTAATGTTGCATCAATTTTTATTTTTATTTTTTAAATCTAGATGCAACATGAAAACTATAAAATCAGATAAATGCACCAAGCAAAGATGATTGATAACACACAAATAAAGATTAAAAACCAACTATAGAAAACTTTACATGTTACCAAACAAATTGAAATGTGGTTGCTCCAAAGATTGCATAACTTCATTGTAAATTTTTCCAGGGTGTGGGTATAATGTTCTCGTAATATTCTCATAATAATCCTCCAAGGACTGATAAATGGAAATGAAATTGGATTTTATAATGTTTTCGTAAAAATAGTTTAGGGTGGTTGTGTTGGAGCAATCAACCACCAAGATCAAATCTGTAGAACCAAATAACCTTCCACACAAGAGAGACAAGTAAAAAGAATGCTATATTACCATGATACAACAATGTACTGGATTACATAATGTACAATGAGGCCTTGGTTATAAAGACCAAGGTAAAATACAAGATGATGTAGTCATGTGACAAGTATCTTAATCCTATGACATATGACAGCTATAGGATAAGATGACAACTATCAACAACAACTAGACAAACTAGAAACATCTAGAAGACAACTAGAATGTTTCCTAAGTCAACTTAAGATGTGAACATGTGTGTGAGTATTATTTAACTAATAAAGAGTTAAATAATATGAATTATCCACACAACAAAGGTTAAACCAGATAGGTAATAACCTTATTCACACCAACACCCCCCTTAAGTGCAACCTAGGGAGGAACAAACAAATACAAAAATGGGTCCCGACAATAAGGCCATGTTAGGTACCCATGTACAAACAATCTCTCACAAGCGGAGAAAAGGAGAAAACCTCATGAGAAAAAACTCCTCTCCAAAAGAGAGAAAAACATGCAAAGAAAAAAGCATGAAAAAGTGAAGGAAGGAGGACTCAAGAAGACCCCCCAAGGACAACTTCCTTCACCCCAAGCATCGATCGCAACTGAAGATAATGAGGTGACGCCAAAGGTTTAGTGAAGATGTCCGCAACCTACTCCTCAATAGGCAAGTACTCCAAGCTAAGAACACCATCCTGGATGAGCTACCTGATGAAGTACATATGGATCTTGATGTGCTTAGTACACTAATGCTCCACGGGGTTGCAAGAAATATGATTGGCACTCTGATTATCACACCAAAGAGTAGTGGGATGATTTGGAGGAAATCCAAACTCAGTCATCAACTGTCGAAGCCAAAGAACCTCCTGGCTAGCCAAAACTGTACCTCGATACTCTGCCTCTGTCGATGATAATGCAATAGTTGTCTTCTTCTTGCAAGACCATGCAATTAGACAAGAACCAAGGCAGAAAACAAAACCAGAAGTGGACTTCTGATCATTAACATCACCAGCCCAATTTGAGTCAGTGAAGCCCATAATCGAAGAAGCTCCTGATGTGTAATGAATGCCAAAGTGTGATGTGCCCTGAATATACCTCAAGATACATTTGGCTACCTTCCAATGACTCTCATGTGGCTCCTGAGAGAACCAGGAGACAAGTCCAAACACAATGGAAATATTAGGATGACTATGTGTCAAGTACAAAAGACTGCCAACCAATTGCCGATACAATGTAGCATCAACTGTGGGAGTACTGCAACTAGTAGACAGTACAACACCTGACTGAAATGGTGTAGGGGCAGGCTTACAATCAGTCATGCCAAATCTCTGAAGCAAATCAAGAGCATACTTCTACTGAAAAATGAAGATCCCCTCAGTAGTCTGGTGAACCTGAAGACCAAGGAAGTAGTGTAGAAGACCAAGATCTATCATATCAAAGTGTTCCATCAATGCTTACTAAATACTTTGGATCATGGAGATAGAACTGCCTATGAGAATCAAATCATCCACATAAAGCACAAGGATCAAAAGATCATCTCCACGTCTCTGAGTGTAAACTATAGGGTCAGAATGGCATCATGTGAAACTAGAGGAAAGTGGGAAACTATCCATCTTCTCATACCAAGCCCTAGGATCTTGTTTAAGACCATATAATGAATGACGAAGCCAGAAAACAAGTGAAGAGTCCTGCACAAAACTCGGAGGCTGCTCCATGTAGATCTCCTCATGAAGATCACCATGCAAGAAGGCACTCTTCACATCCATTTGATACACTGACCATCCTTGAGATACAACAAGAGAAAGTACAAGATGAATGGAATCCATCTTGGCGACAGGAGCAAAGATCTCAAAGTAGTCAATACCCTCAACGTGAGAAAACCCCTTACCAACAAGATGAGATTTGTACTTGTCTATAGAACCATTAGCTGCATATTTCGTGTGGTACACCCACTTGCACTGAACTAATTTTCTTCCCTTAGGAAGAGGAACAAGATCCCAAGTATGATTCTTCATTAAAGAAGAATACTCCTCAACCATTGCACTACCCCACTCTAGAATACCTGCGGTATCTGAAAACTTCTGAGGATCTGTGGAAATGGCATGGATCAAAAGACTGACACCTGTTGTCTATGAGTGAGTGTAGTGAGTATCTGTGGGATCACCAACAAGTGGACCAGCCTCCTCAAGAGTAGTGCGGGCCCATCAAGGCAAAATTGGTGCTGGAGGAGGTGGTGGAGCAGGACCTTCATCTGTATCATCTTGAAGAAGCAAAACATCTTCAAGTGATGATGAAGTAGGTGGAGTATGTAGTGAGGAAGAAGAAGTGGAGGAATCCACTTGTGTGAAGGACTCATCAAAATGGACATCTCTATGAAAGTAGACATCCCGAGTAATAGGATCAAACAACCTATAAGCCTTCACATCCTCACAATAGACAACAAAAATCAAATGTTGACTATTCTTCTCCATAGCCTTATGTTGACCATTCAGAATGAATGCCCAAGCCTCACTACCGAATACTCTAAAGAAGGATACATTACGCTTGACATGGGACCAAGCCTCCTTGGGAGTCATATGCTGCACTGCCTTGTGAGGCATATGATTCTGAATATAGTTGGCACAATTGATTGCTTTAGCCCAAAAGACGAGATCCATAGACCTAGACTGTAGCATGCAATTTGCCATCTCCCATAATGTCTTGTTCTTTCTCTCAGCCACACCATTCTACCAAGGCGTGTAAGGAACTAAAAACTGATGTTGAATTCCATGCTCATTGTAGAAATCCTGAAAAGCTTGGTTCACATATTCCCCCTATTATCCGTGCATATCCGTCGAAGAGAAAGCCCTGACTGCTTCTCCATAAACACCTTGTATGTCCTGAATGTGTCAAAAACATCACTTTTGTACTTAAGAAAGTACACCCATGTGCATCATGAAAAATATCAATGAAAGTGAGCACATACTTGGCCCTTGAAAATGAAGGAGTTGGGAAAGACATGAGATCACTATGAACCAAATCCAAGGGTGCTGAAGCTCGAGTAGCCTGACCCTTAGGAAAGGGATCCTGATGATGTTTGCCAAGTACACATCCTAGACAAACTCCTTCTCTACAAGAAATCTTAGGTAGACCAACAACCAACTTTTTTGTGCTCATCTGCTGAAGATAATTGTAATTCAGATGTCTAGATCTCTCATGCTAAATGTTGCTCAAGGCATCGGCATGTGCTATAAGAGATGATCCTAATGAAGACTCAAATCCATCAAATCTGTATAGTCGAGATGCATGATCCACTCTCCCTATAGCAATAACTGTCTCAGGATCCTGTAGATGTCTAATAACCACATTGTGAGGAGTAAATTCAACTTTCTTCCCATCCCCAGAATGACAAATCTGATATATGGAGAGAAGATTAGTAGAAATGTTAGGAACAAAAAGAACATCCTCAATGCAACCATCTTGCAATTGAATGGTGCCTGTCCCCATTACTAAAATCTGTGAAGAGTTTCCCACTGCAATCTGAGAAGTGCTAGTATCAGAAAGAGTCTCAAGTAGATCAAGTGAATTGGTCATATGATGTGAAGCACCAGAATCAAGTATCCAGCTATCTAAAAATGCAAGCAAGCCATGTGCCAAAATAGCATGTCCTTTGCCTATAGAGGAGGGCTTGGGAAGAGAAATCATGTGCTTCTTCATAGCTTCCTCCAAAGCGTCTAACCTCTTAAAACAATGAGACTCATCATGACCTATTATGCCACAAAAAGAACAAGTGCCACCTTTCTTCTTTTTTGTCTTGGAGGAAGACTCACCAGATTTGGAAGGATTAGGTGGAGGAGTGAGCTTCTGATCATTCTTCAGCTTTTGTTTGAAGGGAGACTCACTACCTAGAAGAGATTCTATCTTGGGCTTCTTCTTATTCTTACCTTTACCCTTGGAAGATGAGGCCATCAAGGCTTGACTCTTAGAACTAGGAAGTGCATCCATTTGAAGTAACTTGGTTTACTCCCTAGTAAGAAGCTCACAAAATAGCTCAAAGCTAGGCATCTTAAAGTCTTTCCCAAAGGCATCCATAGTAAAATAGAAGGTAGATGAAAACACCTAAAATGGGCCCGTCAACTTCGACAAAATCAAGAAGATACATTCCTTTTCAGTTTTATCATGCCCACATCCTTTCAATTGTGACAAGATCATCTTGAATTTCTCTAGAAAATCTTGGATAGTAGGAAAACTATCTAGAGAGAGTGATGTCAATTCTCCCTCAAGTTGTAAAATTCAAAATTTATTGACAACTGGTACCATACAATTCTGCAAGCTTATCCCAAATTTGCTTAGGTGTTTTACACTCCGCAGTATGAAACAACAAGTTGTCTGATACATGCAATCCTATGATTCCAATAGCTTCATCTAATTTGTTCTTATAAGAAAATATTTCAAACTCCTTAGTGAAACCAGGTGGATTATCCTCTAGCATTTGCCAAAGTCCTTTAGATTGCAGTAGTTGTTTCATTTTTAACTTCCATGTATGGTAATTATGTGGAGTGAGTGGTTTTATAGACACACTTTCTGCCATGAGTAGTAGAAAAACCACCAAGAACCAAAGACACAAGGGCACTTAAATTGTGCCTTTTCACGCCCCCAAAATGTATTAACAATGTGATTGTAACCCCCCCAACAAAGTACAGTGAAAGAATTTGTACAATCGACAAGCTTAAATCAACCATTTATAACACATGGTGATTTTTACAATTTTTGAGCAAAAAAAGATTGTCAAAGGAAAAAATAGAAGTTACAATCAGATTCCTTGTGATTTTTTGAGCAATTTAAAAAAAAATTCACTAGATTTTGACGTCGTATGTAAAAGTTATGCTAGTTGCAAGAAAAAAGCAAACTGTACCTTCAAGCTGCTAAAACTGGCAAAAAATGACGAAATCTAAAAAATCACCTGTTCCATAGCAAAGCTCACTGAACCACATTTCTAATGACTATAAGAATGTGAAAATTCACCTCCTGGTTTGCAAGATATGGCAAAAAGAAAAAATGTCCCTCTTTGTCAAAATTTGCAAAAGATGGTGAACGATGTTGACTTGAATGTGACACGATAAAAAAACCATTATGCAACTAGGCGATGTAATCAGCAGGAAAGAAGGAGAATTTTGTTTGTGAGGGGGTAATGGCCACCTGCCAAACCAGTCCTCAATCACCATCTTTGACAAACCAAAAATAATACTTCATTGCTACAAAAGTAGAGAATACTATCTGAGCTGTGGTGAACAATCTATCCTTGAACCTGCAACCACCATAATGGTGACTAATCTTCAAAAGAAAATCCCGACGCCTTCAAAAAACAAGTCTGCAATGTGATCTAGAAAAGGTATCTTGCGAAACCGAAACCAATGCTTGCTAAGATGTTTAGAGGATTGACCAATTTAGATCAGTCTAGAATAGCAAACAAGGTGGAAAAAAAATGGACTCGATGAGGCAAAAAACATGGCCATTCCAAGTGCCGGAGGGGCTGCTAAGGCTAAATGAGAGCAGCTTGATCTAAAAAACCTCAATAGGAGTAGCGATCTGAGCAAGCTTTGGCAAGAATCATGGTATGCGGGTCGTGCAATGTCAAATGGCAGATAGAGCGCTGCTATGCAATTATAGATGCAAGGACATTGGAGCTTAATACCTGAAATGCTTGCAAATTGGCAATCAAGAACAAGAAGATCAAAGTTTCACTTCCTCGTCAGTAATAGAGAGCACCTTAAAGTATTATATTCTATGATAGTAGGGATGAAGAAACATTGAAAGCCTAGTTGCAGATTACACAGATGTAGTAGAGAACATCCAAAAAATGGATTGAACGAGCCTCGACATGAATTCAGGATCAGCCAAAAATTTGACCAGAGGTTGCCTGGTATGAGATCTGATACCATCATCTTGCAAAGCTTGTTGGGGGTTGCCAAACCCAAAATCCCCGTTAAATGATGAACATATCTACCTCAAATTGTAATGCAAGATCAATAACAATGATCCTTCATCCAAATTTAGCCTAGTTCAAGACATAAAACTTTTATGCTGGGTCAAACTCTGAGAGAGATTTTTAGTGGCCTGCAGAGGATGAACCTGAGGTTTGCAAATTGATGCCTTGGAGGTATATGATCACCGATTTTGCTCAATTTTGAGATACTGGTTATCAATGCACAAGGCAGATATAATCATTGCAGATTACAAATATAACCACGATCTGAAATAGTGAGGCTTGCACAGAAGATATTTTGACCCAGAACAAAAAAAAATCTGCAAAGGCTAGATCTTGGTCCAAATCACCTCAAACAGGCAAAAAGCTATTGATGTGATCTGATACACAGCAAATGATGCAGAAAGAGCAGGGGGCAAAATGGCCCTCTTCTAAAAAAATTTGCCTTTTTGACAATTTTTTTTGTAAAATTACATATAAGAGCCCAAAAAAGTAAAAAAAATTACCTATGTCCAAAATCAAGTTTTGGATAGTTGATCCTTACATATTTGGGTGATCTAAAGTCAATGGTGAACTCTGTTTTGAGCCAGGATGCATCAACAAAAAGTTGACGACAAGATCTCTCAATAAAAATGAGAAGGGGCTTGTAGGATCAAAGCTCTAATAACATGTTGGAGCAATCAACCACTAGGATCAAATCTGCAAAACCAAATAACCTTCCACACAATAGAGACAAACAAAAAGAATGCTATATTGCCATGATACAACAATGTACTAGATTACATAATGTACAATGAGGCCTTGGTTATAAAGACCAAGGTGAAATACAAGATGATGTAGTCATGTGACAAGTGTCTTAATCCTATGACATATGACAACTATAGGATAAGATGACAACTATCAACAACTAGACAAACTAGAAACATCTAGAAGACAACTAGAATGCTTCCTAGGTCAACTTAAGATGTGAACATGTGTGTGAGTATTGTTTAACTAATAAATAGTTAAATAAGATGAATTATCCACACAAGAAAGGTTAAACTAGATAGGTAATAACCATGTTCACACCAATAGGTTGAACCATAAAAAGTTGGTTTAACGGGGTTTTAATAGATTTTGGGCGAGGTTAATAATAAATTAAAGCTGTTAAATTTAATTTATTATTAATGAGTGGTTTTAGGTTAGGTAAATAATAAATTATATGGGAAATGTTTAAAAGGGAGGATTTAATTAATTAAATCTCATGTAAAGGCTAATAAATAATAAATTAATTTTTTAATTTTAATTTATTATTTATGGAAGATGGTGATTAAAGGTAAACTAGGGAATAATTAGGAAAGAATAAGGAATAAATGGGATAATCAGGATATGGTCAAATTTAAATGTCTACATTAATTACTCCATGTTTGAGTTGATGTATTGAGCTACCTTAGCTTATGAGCCTAAATTTATCCTATCTAAATCTTGGCTTGTCTAATGATTGCTAGTGAAGGATAATGTGTGTTGGTGCTTCTCCTGAATCGGCAGAGGGTTTGCTAGTTCCAATGCACAGGCAGATTCGGCCAATAAATATAGGAGGTTACGTGAGCTGCCTCCCCTTCACTTCTAGTTCTACCGCACCAAGGGGGGTATCCTTATAGCTAAAGATTTAACCTTGACTCACCCAATGACAGAAAGATTTAGCTTTTCAGAATAGGCAGAATACTCTCATTTTAGGACCAAGATTTGAATGATAGATCACAATTTTGGCAACACTTTTGGACATATCTAACTAGTTATGGATGAGAGTATGCAGGGGTCTTAATCCTACTCCTACAACTAATAGGTTGGAAAAATGGAAAGATGGATTTGAGTTTATGTTTTGGATGCAAGACAAGGGGTTTTGGACCATAACTACTACACCAGAAACAAACTGGTGCCTATCTCAGGGCAAGGGGTCAACTAGATGTATGCAAGAGAATTGATTGCAATTAGCATTCAAGTTTCAAGGGGTTTGAATTGGTATTTGCCATACAAACACCACCCAAGGATAAGTATTTAACTATCTCTACTTACAAATATCCTTGCTGACGTACAACCTTCTCCATACTCAACCTAAAACAATTTAATCCACTCCTTGAATGGAAGTTAAAGATGAAGCATGTGATATAGAAATCTATACCCTATAATCTGAGAAACCCTTAGCAATCAGATTCAGAAGAAGCAATGCATACAACAAATGTAGACAAATAGCTAAACACATGCATTGAAGCATTTTTCATATAAAATGACAAGAAAATGAACATATGTGCAAAATGCATTCTAATGCAACTCATAAACTCTGAAAGAAATGAAATAGCCAGGAAATGCTCTATTTTCATTATTTTTCCCCAAAAAATGCCCAAGTCTTCAACAACCTAAATAAGTAACATAGCTTGCATTTTACAGCAAGACTGTGTACTCAGTAGTAATTACAAAGCACTTCAAAATTTTGCTAAATACATTGCATCATCAGAATGGCACCCAAATCATTGAATGTTCTAGGCAGAGAGAAAGAAGGGAGTAGGTGAGATTGGGAACTGTGCTGCCATTCAAGATTTTTGCCCTCAAGATGGTAGGTGGTCTGTCAATCATCAACCCATGCCTCTGGAAACCTGCCATTAATGGCATACCAAATTGCGGCCCTTGGTAATGCGGCAGCTAGGTGCTTCTGAAGTTTTCCCACCTAAAAACATCTACAAAAATAAAGAAAATGCCCATGTAGAACATTTGAATCATGGTCATCAAGTTCCCTTCCTATCGCTAAGATCCATGGCCTCAAAACACTTTGAAAAGTCCCCATCCAATGAAATTGTGCCACATAGGCACCCTGTGCTTTTATCACTGACTTTTCCCATCACAAACATGCATTTTGCCCTTTCTACCATATTTTGCCTTTTAAATCTTTGTATATGCAGAATGCATATACATGCAACAATGCTTGGACATGTGGCAGCTTCTGACTGGCTCTCTATCGCTAGGTATTTTCAACTCCATCGGCCATCGGAACAACCCTGGGAGCATTCACCGATAAGCAATGTTATGCCGACGAGACAATGTATACTTTTCCTTTTCCATCTCAGCATACAATGCTTCTTATACAAGGTGGACCCCAAAACATTATAAAACACATTCAAGCTCACCATCGAGTCTGGCTTGTATCTCCCCCATGCACATATTCTTTGTATATTGCATTGTACAAATGCAATGTACAATGTGGACTTCAAGCCACTATAGAACAAATTAAAATTTGAATCAGGTCCGGGCATTGTATTTTTACCTCCTTTGTATATCCACGATATACAATGCACACACATACAAGTGGCAAACCTCAACAGTTTATCTGCTAGATTTGAACATCCTTTGGAATCCGTATTGTATCTTCTCATTGTATCTCGCATATACAGTGCATAACATGCAACCCATGGACTTCAAACTAAAATCCACCAAAACATATTATCCTTCGCGTCTAGGTTGCATCTCCTCTTCCTTGCATCTCAGCATATACAATGTGCCTTACATACAAGATGCGGACCCCAAATTTTTTCACTGCATTTGATTTTCAATCGCGTCTGGATTGTATGTTTTTGTCATGCCCACATTTTCCATGTGGTCACGACATGCATCACATGTGTCATGTCCACATCTGTCATGTGGTCATGACACGAAGTATTAAAAATTTTGCCACGCTTCCCTAGAAACCCCCTCACATGCATAAGTATGCTCGGTGGTGTACGCTCGAGGCAAAAATACTACAGTTGTCGGTGGGGTACAAGTACAATTGCGTTCATCTAGACGCACACCATCCAACAAGGGGGTCTCCACTACGCAGTTAACGTCGCTACAAGGTTTGTAATTTCAAGGTTACCAACCCTAAATCTCGGTAGATTTCGGCAGCATAATGCCTCACGGCATAAGTGGGAATTATTCAACACTAAACTTCTTGCGGGGTTCCCTGATAGATTAACAACTTCCCACAATGCCTTGTTCATAATGAACTTACACTTGACCTCCTTATTGGGTCATTTTTCAACAAAGCACGATTGTCTGCCTCCTTTCTCATTTCCTGAAATATACTCCTCCTTCGAACTTAGCATTCTCAACAAGGCAGTCCATTTGCCCTCTCTTTCGTTTCTTTGGATCTTAATTTTGATTGTATTTCTATTGTGCTCACCTTAACTATTTCTTTGAAATTTAGTTTGTTTATATTTCGGTCTCTCTCTTTTGGTTTCTACGTTTTCTTTATGTTTATCCTATCCTTTCTTCATGTTCTTCATCAATCAGAGTTATCACTGTATCTATATTTAACATTATTCCTAACTTTCAGATGGGCCAGATCACATAAGTGGTTTACTACTTCGCTGGATTCAGTCTTCTAGTTTTCTTCGATCTAGGATTCACCTCTACATTTGTATTAATCTTGTTCCTAAGTAGTATTTTCGAAAGGGTAAATCTACTTAGTTCTCTTATCCCAGTTTGGAAATGCCGCGCATTTTCTCCTCTTTGTTTTCCAATGTTAGTTTTTCTTCTTCTTTCTCTCTCTCTTTTATTTTCTCAATCGGACGTTTACTAGCTACAGTTGAGTTTCAACTGGTCATACATGGAATGTCTGTGATGGCTTCATTATGTTTATTTCCAGTGTTCTTTCAAAAGGGAGACGCATAATTTTCTTTTTCATTTTCCTGATTATTAGCTACGTTGCTGGTTGAAACTTCTGAGAAACTCTTCCTTAAAGCGACTACTCGTTTATAAACAATGCCCCTTTTTTTTGTTACTTATAGTTTTTTTTGTATAGTGTAAAACAAAATCTCCTTCTATAATTTCTTTTATATTATTTTTTTTATAACAACCCCTCTTTTACACAATTCTTGTGTTAACAAAATTTATCAATGATTAAGACATATATATACATATATATATATATATATATATATATATATATATATTAATATCCTTTTTTCTTATTTATATTATCCTCCATTCTAAATATAATACAAAGAATATTGTTAATATCTTATTTTATAAGACTTTATACAAACCCTAAAGGTTTGTTTGCTTGTTTTGTGGCAGGTTTGGAAGCATGGCAACGGCGTTGGCAATGGGTGGTGGACCGAGCTCGCAGTGGTCGTGCGAAATGAAGGGTGAAGGGAAGAGATTGGGTGGAGGGAAGGATCGGGCGGCGGAGTGAGGGGATCTGCAGTGGCGGATGGTCAGCAGCAGAGGTGGCCGCAGAGGTAGCGGCGGGGGCAGGGTCATGGCGGCACGGCGGCCACAGAGGTGGCGAAGGGGAGATACCGACGGGGAAACCGGGAGGAAGGAGTCGCAGGGTGTTCTTCGCAGGTGGTGGCCGCAGTTAAATGTTTGGCGGGGGTGTGGGGAGGGGCGGAGCCCCCACCCACATCCCACTATGTGGGGTGTGGGTGGGGGCTCCGCGCCTCCCACACCCATTACTAACATTTGCGGTGGGGGTTCAAACCCCCACCCTTATTAAATTTTGTTTCTTATATTGTTTTGTTTATTTTTCCTCTCTGTATATTTTTTTTAAAAAAAACAGAGGATACAAAATTTCTAGTTCTTTGCATATGTAATTTCCATTCAGTTTAATTGGGTATAAACAATTACAATGTAATTAAATTTCATCACTTTTTTTTTGTATAAACAATTTAGAATTTAATAAAACAATATATATGTATATTATATATATATATATATATATGAAAACTCAGCTCACTTTTTAATCACAACTTCACCCATTTAATCTCCTAATTAAGGTTAGTACAATTACGGTATTATTTAATCGTAACGGACAAATAATTCTATAGGTTAAATAACAATTTAACTCCATAATGTATATAAAATTGCAATATCAATGCATCACCAAAATGAAACAATTTCTGGTAATCTATATTTAATGAACTAACTTTATAATGAATTTATACAATGGAAATTGCAATGCGCCACTAAAATTAACAATCTTTAATAAACTACACACAAGGATAATTACAATTTATTTTCCTTCCTGAGCTAATTTAACTTTCAAGCCACAAATTTCCTACAATAGCAGTAAGTAAGATAAACTTCAGTTACACTTCTAAATCATAATTCTTTTTATCCCAATTTCCTTTTCTCTAAAATAGCAAAGTTACAACTTCATATATTTTACAAAGAACTAATATTTCCCACTAGTTTTCCAATAACATAAATTTGATTTTACAACTTGACATTTTTCACAATTAGCTTTCAAATTCTACTACATGATTGTAAGAAATAAACAATTCTACAACCAAAATTATTTTCCTATTTTCCTACCAAAATGGTAAGAATGTAATAACATGAAGAATTACAACCAATAGTACATTAAGGGGGCAAATTTTCTTCCAACTCCCAATAACAAGTTCCACAACAACAGAGAGTTAAATCTCTCCTTGTGGCAATCTACAAGGAAGGAGCTATTAAAGACCCAGCTCTCCTTCAGAGTAAAGACAAAATAACATAATTTCTCAGATCCAGTAACAAACTCTAGACTTTTCAACGATTTCCCAGAAGCCTGCATATCACAAAAAAAAGAAAACAGAACCACACAAGATGCTCTCCTCCCTTCCGTAGACCCGCAAGAGGGTCACCCCCGAGCTAGGGAGATCATACTCACACCTGGGTAACTCAAGCAGTCCACTTCACAACAGGGAACAACAACAAACCCAAAACAGACAAACACCCGTAGGTAAGTTATACAACACGAAAGCTCAACTACAATGAGCTTCACAAGGGGTAGGAGAGTGGACACACTCGACTCCAGAGTGTCACCCTTATAGATAATATAACCAACACAATTTCTCTTGGCCTCAAACCAAGTTTGATCACAAAATTTTCTAAGAAATCTGTATTTGACTCTCAAGCCAAAGAACCAGTCACAAATACATACCCTCAAGGCTTTCAACATCCCAAAAGAACCTGGTATGCACCCGAGGAGGATCACTCCTCCCCTACCCCGCACTTGATGAGCATTTCTCCCAAGTGGGAGAAGCTCTGTCAACAACCCGACAACATTCCCCACAAAAACAAAATCTAAAACACAAGTAAATAAGCAACTTCCACACACTTTTCATGCAACAATAAAATATACGAAAGAAAGGTAATAACAACCAAACTTACAAAGCCCTTCAAGGATGAAGCTGATGTAGAGCTCCACTAAGATCTTCTCCCACCTAAGCCACCAAACTCCCTCTCCCCTCCTTCCTCACTAAAGCAAATTTTTTTGGTAAGGAAAAATAATAATAAAATAAAATTCTCCAAAATTCCACTAACTCCCTCCCCATCCCAAAATGGGATTCAAATAACCCAAATCCTCTCTGTTTAGAGGAATGGGGAGGTGACACTTGTCACCTCCTCACTCTTCCCCAAACCACTATTATGTCCCAAAGGATGAGTGTTGGCTTATGTCACTCACCCATCCCTAAGGTCCTCCTTATCCCTTACCTCATATCATTTCTCTTATGCATGGGAGAAATAAAAGGAGTTAAAGGAGGAAAAGACAGGTGACCCATGCCTCTTCTTCCTTTCTTCATTATGTGTGACCACACAACCCATGAGGAATCTCACTAATGGTGAGGGTGACTTCAAGTCAATTCCTCTTTAAGTGATTGGTTTGTAGTCATCTCTTACCTTGGGGATTGAAGAGGGATGGGTTTGGGTGTTGGTACAACCCATCCTATCCCCCCCATACCTCCAATTTTCGTCACCTAACTTCAGGGTGAAGTTAAGATGACCTTATGGAGGTTACCCAAGGGTTACCCATGCGAAATGGGACCCTAGACCCATTGGGTATAACCCAAGGTCAGCTTTAACCTATTCAGGACACCCAGGGTCATGTTAAAATACAAGGAAAGGCCTCAAGAATTTAAATAAAAGAAAAGAAATTCAAATTCAATCTTTTTACAACACAAATCATAAATCAGTGTTACAAGAGGGTAGACCTAACCCATTCAACCTTATGAAAGACCACATTACAACACCACATCAAACACAGAGTGATATTGGTTCCTTGTGGAACCAGATCGGCTTAACAAGGAATAACAATAACATGGTACGGAATGATCTCTGAAATCTATGGTTTGATTAGTAAATCCTGCACACTCAATTACAAGATCAGTTTCACATATAATCATCATAGCCGAAGCAACTTAAAACATGCATTACCATGACATAGTTCTAAATAGCATAACTGAAATCATATTACAATTTTCTTTCCATCATCACCTAATTAACTTTTCTGAAATGTAATTGTTATCCAAACATCACCCAATTAGTTTTTCCGTTATCATAATAAAGTTTAATAGTTTGAAAAAAAAATTCAGGAACTACTATCCCACAAATATAAAAGTATCAGTAATAGTACTGTAAATAGTCACAAGAATAGAAGTAAAAAGGGTAGTCCTCACATCCTCTCCCCCTAAGACTGTACTTCCTCCTGGAAGTCATCAAAGAGGTGAGGATAAAGGGTCTTCAGTCTCACTGCATCTTCCCATGTCGCAGTGACTTCGTCGTATAGGTCCCATTGGACTCTAACCTAGTCCAGCTCTCGACCTCAAAGGGCTAGCATTCGATGAGCCAATATGCAAATTGGCTCCAACGCCAGCTATCCGTCTGCCTCTACCTAAAGAGCACTCCAATCCAACACATGAGATAAGTCAGAGATATATTGACGTAAAACTGAGACATGAAATACATCGTGGATATGTGACAGGCTAGGTGGCAAGGCTAGACGATAGGCTATAGGTCCTATCCACTCCAAGATCTCAAAAGGTCCTACAAATCGAGGTGTGAGCTTAGAGCCCTTCCCGTAATGGATTGGACTCTTATGCAGTCGCACTCTAAAAAATACTCTATCACCCACAGAGAAGCTTCAGGCTGTCCTCTTAGCATCAGCATACTTCTTCTACCTGTCCTATGCTTCCTGAAGTCTCTGTCTAATCTGTTTGACCTACTATTCCATATTCTAAACTATCTCTAGACCGATGGCCACCCTGTCCTCTATCCGATCCCAACTCAATGGTGTTCTGCATGGTCTGCCGTATAAAGCTTGGAAAGGAGGCATACCCAACGAGCTATGATGCCCATTATTATAGGCAAACTCAACCAGATATAGGTACTCCTCCCATCTAGACTAATGGTCCATAACATACATGCGAAGCATGTCTTCTAACACCTGGTTAACTCTCTCTGTTTGTCCGTCGGTCTCCGGATGATAGGCTGAACTAAAGTTGAGTTGTGTGCCCAACGCCTGATGTAAGGCTCTCCAGAATGATGAAGTAAATATGAAGTCTCTATCGGATATAATGTGGCGAGGTACCCCATGAAGTCTAACAATCTGATCAAGAAACACATTCGCCACTGATGGTGCATTGTACGATGTGCATATTGGTGAAAAATGCACCACTTTGGTCAGCTTGTCAACTGTCACCATAATAGCATCATGGCGATGTGAAGACATAGGTAAACCAACGATGAAATCCATAGAAATGGTGTCCCATTTCCATTCAGGTATTTCGTGAGGGTACAACAGTCCTGCTGGATGCTGATGTTCAGCCTTGACCCTTTGACATTCTAGGCAACGAGAAACATATTCCGCAATGTCATGCCTCATCCCAGCCCAATGATAAAGCTGTCGTAAGTCAGTATGCATCTTCTTCACTCCTAGGTGTGCTGTGTAGGGTGCTCTATGAGCCTCTGATAGAATCACGGTATGAAGATTACTCGCAAGGGGTACATAGATGCGCTACCAATGTCGAAGCAAACCATTAGACTCGAGGGTATATCCTGTGAATTTGCCCTCAAGCACCCTCTGACTTAGAATTTCCTGCTACACCTCAAGAAACCACTCATCCTCCGACAGATGCTGTAAGATACGATCTCTCAAGTCCATCCTCAAAGTCAGGGTCAGGATCTCGTGGCACCTTTGACTCAAAGCATCAATGACCACGTTCTCCTTCCCTTTGATGTAGTGGACATCAAAGTCGTACTTGCATAGGAATTGCATCCAACGTCGTTGGCGGGCGTTCAAGTTTGGCTATGTAAAAATATACTATAAGCTATGATGATCCGAATGGAGTTCAAAGCGTCAACCTTAGAGGAAGTGTCTCCAGCGAACCAGGGCATGAATAATTGTTGCGAGTTCTAAGTCGTGAGTAGGGTAGTTTAACTCATGTGTCTTTAGTTTTTGTGATTCATATGCGATCGCTTTACCACCCTACATAAGCACGGCTCCCAAACCCTCTAATGATGCATCTGTGCAAATAACAAACTCCTCTGTAGGATTTGGAACCGCTAAAATAGGAGCACTAGTAAGACACTCCTTGAGGACTCCAAAGGCCTTCTGACACTGCTCGGTCCAAATGAAACCCTTCCCTTTTCGCTGAAGGGAAGTGATGGGATGTGCTATCCTAGAGAAGCCCTCGACAAACGTACGGTAGTAACCAGCTAAACCCATAAAGCTTCTGACCTCTATCACATTGGTGGGTGCTGGCCATTCTTGAATTGCTATGATTTTAGATGGATCTACGAAGATTTCATTGCCTGATAAAATGTGTCCCAAATACTGCACCTCTGTCTGGAAGAAGGCACACTTCGCCAAGTTGCCATAAAGCTACTGCTCTCGTAATCGCTGTAAAACTTGACGCAAGTGCTCCACATGCTCCTCCTCGGTCTGCGAATAAATTAGAATATCATCTAGAAATATGATCACGAACCGATCTAGGTAAGTATGGAACACCTCGTTCATGAGACTCATGAACACTGCAGGGGCGTTCGTCAACCCGAAGGGTACCACTGTGAATTCGTAATGGCCATATCTAGTTCAAAAAGCAGTCTTATGAATATCTGCCTCTGTGATACGCAATTGGTGATACCTAGATTTTAGATCAATTTTTGAGAACACTCTGGCTCCCTACATCTGATCAAAAAGGTCGTCAATCCTAGGCAGAGGATAATGGTTCTTCACCGTCACCTTGTTCAACTGCCTATAGTCCATGCATAATCGAAGAGACCCATCCTTCTTCTTCACGAAGATAACCAGTGCACCCCATGGTGAAACGCTAGGTCAGATGTGCCCCTTCTCAAGTAATTCCTCTAACTGCAGCTTAGGTTCAGTGAGTTCATGTGTAGTCATCCTATAGGGTGCATGGGATATCGGTTCTGCACCCGGCACTAAGTCGATGTGGAAGTCCACTTCTCTGCGTGGAGGCATACCTGGTAATTATGGTAGAAATACGTCGGCAAACTCTCTAAGGACAGGGTGATCATCTAAAGTAGCCTCAGGTTCATCCTTTACTCTATCACTGACCATAATAGCAAACATTTGACATCCCTTCCGCATACAGTGCTTAAGATGCTGAGCGGATATCATACGAACAGCCATAGGCTTTTGAATGCCCACTATCTCAACCGGCGAACCATGATCATCTAAACAGCTAATCATCCTCTGGCGACAATCTAGCTTGGCTCTATGTGTCGCAAGCCAATCCATACCAAGAACTACACCGTAGGATCCTAATGGCATAACCCTAAGGTCACATGATGTAGTGAAGGATCCTAATGTGATCTCGCAGTCTTTAACCAAGGTATCTACTGACATCCTGGCCCCAAAGGCCAACTCAACCTCCCACCTAATGTCTTGCTTAGAAGCCACTAGCTTGCAATGCTCCACTAATGATGTAAACAAAAAGGAGTCAGTAGCTCCCAAGTCAAAAAGGATAGAGATAGGGAAGTCCCTAATCGTACCTACTACCTCAATGACTGAGGCCTGGAAATCAGCCTGGCAGTTATCAACTGCTGCAAACATGTGGTGGGATCTGCCCACGTCACCTACGGTCTGCTCAGATCCCCCTGCTGTAAATCCCTGCGGGCACTCTCTAGCCAAATGCCCTGCCCCACCACACACATAACACGGTCCTCTAGCCTGTAACTACCCTGACTGTGTCCTACCTGACTGTTGCTGCCCAGTCTGTCTAGTGGACCCCTGTGAGCCTCTGTAAGACTGCTGAGACCTCACGGGTCCTGCCAATGAACCTTGCTGTCTCTGATCTCTGCGTGGACCCTGCTGCTGCCAACCACGGTTCTGTCCTCCCTGACCTCTCTGTTGAAATTTAGGTTTTTGCTGATGTTGCTGCTGCTGTGGAGGCCTAGGAGGTAATGATGAAGAGTTATATCCTCCTCTCTGTATTATGTTTTGAGGACTTCAAAAATTCTACTATTGTTGGGGATTACGATCCTGATACTACGGGCGTGAATTCTGCCCTCGTCCCTTAATTTCTTCTAATATAAGGGTCTTCTCAACAGCCTTGCTCATGGTTTGGGGATCTGCCATACGAACTGGTCCTGCTATTCCGTGATTCAACCCTCTGATAAATTTGTGTATCAAGAGTTTCTCGTCATGGAGATACTCTGCATAACGAGAAAGCTCAATAAATCGGCTCTCATACTGAGTAACAGTGAGTCCCCTTTGTTGTAAGTCATTGAACTCATCAATCCTACGCTGTCTGTAATGTTTTGAGAAATATCGCACATTAAAGCGCTCTATGAAGATGTTGCAAGTGAGTGTATCTACAGAAAGTTAGTGCTTGCACTCCTCAGTGTGCCACCAGGTAGCTGCTGCATCTCTCAAGAGATGTACTGCCACTCATGCCTTCGTGTTGCTTCCATATGGTCGCAACGCGAAACACCTGTCTAAACTAATCAGCCAAGCCTCAGCCATAGCTCCCTCTGTAGCACCTGCGAAAGTGGGTGGGTTGAGCCTAAGTAGATCTCTGATGGGGTCCCCTCTGTCTCTAAGTCCCACAACTGGCTCTTCCACACAATCCTCATACAATCCCTGATGTACCTATTCTGCCCTCTGGGTCTCATCTCATCTCAAAGGTCTTGGAGGACTCCTACTCCGTGCATGGTAGGCTGACCCTACCTCCTCTACTCTAGTGTCGGGGATCTCAACGAAAGGCTCCACACGTGGCACCTCTCGCGGATCAATGCGGGGCTCCACAGGGGGCTCAACACATGACTCAACGCGTGGCTCCCTACGTGACTCCTCTCGCAGATCAACGCGAGGCTCAACACGTGGCTCAGGAATCACTGGCGGTAACCTCTCTAACATAGCCTGCAGTGCTTGTAAGATATGTGGACCTATCCAATACTGGTGGTGCCTATGGTACTAGTGGTGCTTGTGGTACAGGTGGTGCAGGTGGTGCTACTGTAACTGTGGGTGCCCATCCCTCAGCTAAGGAATCGCTGTGCACCTCGGCGGATGTTGTGTTGCGTGATCGCGCTCGTCGAACACGTCGAGGAGGCATCCTACAAAACAAGGTAGAGACTAATTAATCAAAGTTGCGGAATAATAACGTGCCCAAATATGCCCAGTGTTTAAACCGGGGCTCTGATACCAAATGTCATGCCCACATTTTCCATACGGTCACGACATGCATCATACATGTCATGTCCACATCTGTCATGTGGTCATGACACGAAGTATTAAAAATTTTCCCACGCTTCCCTAGAAACCCCCTCACATGCGTAAGTATGCTCGGTGATGTACGCTCGAGGTGAAAATACTATAGTTGTCGGCGGGGTACAAGTACAATTGCGTTCATCCAGACACACACCGTCCAACAAGGGGGTCTCCACTACGCAGTTAACGTTGCTACAAGGTTTGTAATTTCAAGGTTACCAACCCTAAATCTCAGTAGATTTCGGTAGCATAATGCCTCATGGCATAAGTGGGAATTATTCAACACTAAACTTCTTGCGGGGTTCCCTGATAGATTAACAACTTCCCACGATGCCTTGTTCATAATGAACTTACACTTGACCTCCTTATTGGGTCATTTTTCAACAAAGCACGATTGTCTGCCTCCTTTCTCATTTCGTGAAATATACTCCTCCTTCGAACTTAGCATTCTCAACAAGGCAGTCCGTTTGCCCTCTCTTCCGTTTCTCTGGATCTTAATTTTGATTGTATTTCTATCGCACTCACCTTAACTATTTCTCTGAAATTTAGTTTGTTTATATTTTGGTCTCTCTCTTTTGGTTTCTACGTTTTCTTTATGTTTATCCTGTCCTTTCTTCATGTTCTTCATCAATCAGAGTTATCACTATATCTATTTTTAACATTATTCCTAACTTTCGGATGGGCCAGATCACATAAGTGGTTTACTACTTCACTGGACTCAGTCTTCTAGTTTTCTTCGATCTAGGATTCACCTCTACCTTTGTATTAATCTTGTGCCTAAGCAGTATTTTCAGAAGGGTAAATCTACTTAGTTCTCTTATCCTAGTTTGGAAATGCCGCGCATTTTCTCCTCTTTGTTTTCCAATGTTAGTTTTTCTTCTTCTTTCTCTCTCTCTTTTATTTTCTCAATTAGACGTTTACTAGCTACAGTTGAGTTTCAACTGGTCATACATGGAATGTCTGTGATGGCTTCATTATGTTTATTTCCAGTGTTCTTTCAAAAGGGAGACGCATAATTTTCCTTTTCATTTTCCTGATTATTAGCTACGTTGCTGGTTGAAACTTCCGAGAAACTCTTCCTTAAAGCGACTACTCATTTATAAACAACGCCCCTTTTTTTTGTTACTTATAATTATATTTATAGTTTTTTTTGTATAGTGTAAAACAAAATCTCCTTCTATAATTTCTTTTATATTATTTTTTTTATAACAACCCCTCTTTTACACAATTCTTGTGTTAACAAAATTTATCAATGATTAAGACATATATATATATATATACCCATCTATATATATATATTATTAATAAAATGAAATTACAAGTTTTGTTTTTAGAGAAATTTATATATATATATATAAATATATATATATATATATATTAATATCCTTTTTTCTTATTTATATTATCCTCCATTCTAAATATAATACAAAGAACATTGTTAATATCTTATTTTATAAGACTTTATACAAACCCTAAAGGTTTGTTTGCTTTTTTTGTGGCAGGTTTGGAAGCATGGCGGTAGCGTTGGCAATGGGCGGTGGACCGAGCTCGCAATGGTCGTGCGAAATGGAGGGTGAAGGGCAGAGATTGGGTGGAGGGAAGGATCAGGCAGCGGAGTGAGGGGATCCGCAGTGGCGGACGGTCAGTAGTGGAGGTGGCCTCAGAGGTAGCGGCGGGGGCAGGGTCATGGCGGCACGGCGGCCGCAGAGGTGGCGAAGGGGAGATACCGGCAGGGAAACTGGGAGGAAGGAATCGCAAGGCGTTCTTCGCGGGTGGTGGCCGCGGTTAAATGTTTGGCGGGGGTGTGGGGAGGGGCGGAGACCCCACCCACATCCCACTACATGGGGTCTGGGTGGCGGCTCCGCCCCTCCCACACCCATTACTAACAACTGCGGTGGGGGTTCAAACCCCCACCCTTATTAAATTTTATTTCTTATATTGTTTTGTTTATTTTTCCTCTTTGTATATTTTGAAAAAAAAAAACAGAGGATACAAAATTTCTAGTTCTTTGCATATGTAATTTCCATTCAGTTTAATTGGGTATAAACAATTACAATGTAATTAAATTTCAACACTTTTTTTTTGTATGAACAATTTAGAATTTAATAAAACAATATATATGTATATTATATATATGAAAACTCAACTCACTTTTTAATCACAACTTCACCCATTTAATCTCCTAATTAAGGTTAGTAAAATTATGGTATTATTTAATGGTAATGGACAAATAATTCTGTAGGTTAAATAATGATTTAACTCCATAATGTATATAAAATTGCAATATCAATGCATCACCACAATGAAACAATTTCTGGTAATCTATATTTAACGAACTAACTTTATAATGAATTTATACAATGGAAATTGCAATGCGCCACTAAAATTAACAATCTTTAATAAACTACACACAAGGATAATTACAATTTATTTTCCTTCCTGAGCTAATTTAACTTTAAAGCCACAAATTTGCTACAATAGCAATAAGTAAGATAAACTTCAGTTACACTTCTAAATCATAATTCTTTTTATCCCAATTTCCTTTTCTCTAAAATAGCAAAGTTACAACTTCATATATTTTACAAAGAACTAATATTTCCCACTAGTTTTCCAATAACATAAATTTGATTTTACAACTTGAGATTTTTCACAATTAGCTTTCAAATTCTACTACATGATTGTAAGAAATAAACAATTCTACAACCAAAATTATTTTCCTATTTTCCTACCAAAATGGTAACAATGTAATAACATGAAGAACTACAACCAATAGTACATTAAGGGGGGATATTTTCTTCCAACTCCCAATAACAAGTTCCACAACAACAGAGAGTTAAATCTCTCCTCATGGCAATCTACAAGGAAGGAGCTATTAAAGACCCAGCTCTCCTTCAAAGTAAAGACAAAATAACATAATTTCTCAGATCCAGTAACAAACTCCAGACTTCTCAACAATTTCTCAGAAACCTGCATATCAGAAAAAAAAGAAAACAGAACCACACAAGATGCTCTCCTCCCTTCCGTAGACCTGCAAAAGGGTCACCCCCGAGTTAGGGAGATCATACTCACACCTAGGTAACTCAAGCAGTCCACTTCACAACAGGGAACAACAACAAACCCAAAACACACAAACACCTGTAGGTAAGTTATACAACACGAAAGCTCAACTACAGTGAGCTTCACAAGGGGTAGGAGAGTGGACACACTCGACTCCAGAGTGTCACCCTTACAGATAATATAACCAACACAATTTCTCTTGGCCTCAAACCAAGTTTGATCACAAAATTTTCCAAGAAATCTGTATTTGACTCTCAAGCCAAAGAACCAGTCACAAATACATACCCTCAAGGCTTTCAACATCCCAAAAGAACCCGGTATGCACCCGAGGAGGATCACTCCTCCCCTACCCCACACTTGATGAGCATTTCTCCCAAGTGGGAGAAGCTCTATCAACAACCCGACAACATTCCCCACAAAAACAAAATCTAAAACACAAGCAAATAAGCAACTTCCACACACTTTTCATGCAACAATTAAATATACGAAAGAAAGGTAATAACAACCAACCTTACAAAGTCCTTCAAGGATGAAGCTGATGTAGAGCTCCACTGAGATCTTCTCCCACCTAAGCCACCAAACTCCCTCTTCCCTCCTTCCTCACTAAAGAAAATTTTTTTGGTAAGGAAAAATAATAAGAAAATAAAATTCTCCAAAATTCCACTAACTCCCTCCCCATCCCAAAATGGGATTCAAATAACCCAAATCCTCTCTGTTTAGAGGAATGGGGAGGTGACACTTGTCACCTCCTCACTCTTCCCCAAACCACTATTATGTCCCAAAGGATGAGTGTTGGCTTATGTCACTCACCCATCCCTAAGGTCCTTCTTATCCCTTACCTCATGTCATTTCTCTTACGCATGGGAGAAATAAAAGGAGTTAAAGGAGGAAAAGACAGGTGACCCATGCCTCTTCTTCCTTTCTTCATTGTGGGTGACCACACAACTCATGGGGAATCTCACTAATGGTGAGGGTGACTTCAAGTCAATTCCTCTTTAAGTTATGGGTTTGTAGTCATCTCTTACCTTGGAGATTGAAGAGGGATGGGTTTGGGTGTTAGTACAACACATCCTATCCCCCCCATACCTCCAATTTTCGTCACCTAACTTAAGGGTGAAGTTAAGATGACCTTATGGAGGTTACCCAAGGGTTACCCATGCCAAATGGGACCCTGGACCCATGGGGTATAACCCAGGATCAACTTTAACCTATTCAGGACACCCAGGGTCATGTTAAAATACAAGGAAAGGCCTCAAGAATTTAAATAAAAGAAAAGAAATTCAAATTCAATCTTTTTACAACACAAATCATAAGTCAGTGTTACAAGAGGGTAGACCTAACCCATTCGACCTTATGAAAGACCACATTACAACACCACATCAAACATAGAGTGATCTTGGTTCCTCGTGGAACCATATCGGCTTAACAAGGAATAACAATGACAAGGTGCGGAATGATCTTCGAAATCTGTGGTTTGATTAGTAAATCCTGCACACTCAATTACAAGATCAGTTTCACATATAATCATCATAGCCGAAGCAACTTAAAACATGCATTACCATGACATAGTTCTAAATAGCATAACTGAAATCATATTACAATTTTCTTTCCATCATCACCTAATTAGCTTTTTTGAAATGTAATTGTTATCCAAACATCACCCAATTAGTTTTTCCATTATCATAATAAAGTTTAATAGTTTGAAAAAAAAATCTGGGAACTACTATCCCACAAATATAAAAGTATCAGTAACAGTAATGTAAATAGTCACAAGAACAGAAGTAAAAAGGGTAGTCCTCACAGTTTTCTTTTGTATATTTGGCGTGTATGTCACATATATAATGTGAACATACAACCGGTGGGCCCCATAGCTGATGTTGACTATTGTTGACCTATTTGTATGTTTCACCTTATTCATTTCCTTTGTATGTCGAATATACGAATGCAAACATACAAACCCTTTTACATACAAGCAAGGAATCTTTCCTGGAATATGTGATATACATTCTCTCTTGTATGCCTGAAAATGCATATTTTCCTTTATATGTCACGAATGTATGTGCAAACATACAACAAAATATACAAGCAAACCCTTGATACATCTGTAGAATATTCTAGGAATCTGCAATGTATATTCCACCATTATATGCTCAAAATGCACCCGAATAACACATACAAGCCTGATATTTATGAAAAGATGCATACAATCAATTTTTTCCTTTTTTCAAAGACCGATTGAACTTCTTTTCGGGTCCAGCCAATGTATACCTGCACTTGTACATTCAAATGTACATACAAACAACAATGTATATACAAGGATACATGCATGAAAATGAAGTCCGATAGACTTAGCAATTTTTCTAGTTTTTGTGAAGGGGCCTACAGATTTAAATGTCTGAAACCTGAATGTTTGTGTAGGCACCAACACTAGCTCTATCTGGGGATGCATGCCTTTTGCAAGCATTGCGAGAACCACAAATCTCTGGGATGTAGACCAGTCCCTTATCCATTGGGCATAGAGTCAAACACTGCACCAACCTGCATCACAAATTACACTATTTTAAAATTTTACTTGGTGGTGTAGGGCTACCAAAAAGGAAAAACTAGAATTTTCCTTTGTCAAACACCTAATTTTCTTTTGATTTCTTCAAATGAAGCTTGAAATCATTTTGTTGTCTGCAACACCCAACTTTGCAATTATTTGTGTTGTTGTCCATTTCTATTTCTTTGACAAATCTACAACAAGATTGATCAGCATACATTATCATCAGCTGTAGAGTGTCATCATCATATGAGTCACCAATGTCACTTGGGAAAATGTCAGACTCATATGAAACAAATGAATCCACATCAGAGTTTTGCCCTTCATAGAATAAGAGCTCCTTTGTATCAAACATGCAATACTCAGGCACAAGCAACATCTCATAATCAGATTTATCTTTACAAACATTTAGATATTCATCATCATTGCTCTCAACAATTTTATCATTAATGTCCACCTGGAATGTCTCAAAAGAAGGCATAAAAAACTCAAAATGCAACCCTACACTAAAAACTCCATAGTCACCCATGCAACCAACACTATCCCCAACTATATGAGCACACACATCTGCAACTCTTCCATTCACATCTAAATAATGACCCTGTTTCTCCTCTTCAACAATGCACTGATAATCAAAAGCAAATTTTTCAACCTCTGCATTGTAGAGGTGGTTAGAATCTTCAAGGAAACATTCATATTCAACATCTATATATATTTCATCCTCTGAAAGGCTCACATATGCATCTGAATGCTGACAATCACCAACATATTCATTGAAATTCCTTGAATCTACATCTTCAATATTCAAAGTAAAGCTCTGCATATCCACTTCATATAAACATTCAGGAATAATTGGGATATGCCTATTGCTGCAAGATACAACCTCATGTATATCTTTCATTTGATCATTTGAAGAGCATTTTGCATCTGTGTGCTTCTCTTCTAGAGGATGACAACAATCTTTGTCTTCACCATTATAGGACGTGCCTACATTTTCTCCAACATCTTCTTCATGTTTATGCATCACATCTTGACTGCACCCACTATTATGGAATATATTTCCCTTTACAGAATCATCTTTCAACGAACACGCTGGGAAAGCTGAAACACATTCATTTTGAAAACTGTCTTGAAAACTTGTAGTCATGAAACCTATTAGCATTCGATATTTCTAATTATTTTCAATATCCATAGCAAATCTAAAAGCCTGGTGAAGTGTAGCTGGTTCTTTATCTCTCAATCTATAACTCATTTTCTTATCAAATGCAGCCAAATAAATTGTCAAGCACAATGCATTATTGGGTCTCATATATTCAGGGATCTTCTTGAGCAACTTAATAAATCTAAGATTAAAGGGTGGAACTAGTTCCTCATCTTCCTTTTGAATATTCATGAAATGTATGATCGATGAGGCCAAATCAAACCTTTCACTAAACTACTCTAAGAATGCAATTTCTAAATCTACCCATGAAGAAACTGAACATGAAAACCAGACCCTAGCATCATCCTCTAATGACTGAACAAAGAGTCTCATTACTACATCTTCAACCTCTATCTCATAATCTTCTATCAAATTACAAAATTTTTGCAGATGTTTGTTTGCAGATTCAAAATTTGATCTGCTATATTTTGGAAAACATCCTCTAATCTTATTGGGAATAACATTTGGGTAACCATATATCCCTTTGAAAATTAGGGCTTTATATCTTTCAATAAAAAATGGTCTTCTTTGAGAGCATAACCAGGACTATTGCTCTAATTGAATCATTATTTTGACTGAAAAAATGGAATACCTAGAAATATGTTGCATCTTTGGATAGGTTCAATCAATAGAGTCACCACCTCTCACAGAGAGGACAGAATATCAACAAGGTACTTTTGTTTTCTGGATTCATCACACCAATAGAGGACCACATGGTCGTTATTTGGTTTTGCTACAACTTCACTGGAAACTAGATTTTCTAGTCTTCAAATCACTTGACTCTTGCCCAATAGAGTCGCCATCTATTGGTGACTCAGATGGGCCAAAAATTTCACCAGAGATTGCAAGATAACACTTTCAATTCAAGTTCCCAGCAGAGTTGCCATCTGTTGGTGCTTCTCCTGAATCGACAGAGGGTTTGCCAGTTCCAATGCATAGGCAGATTCAACCAACAAATATAGGAGGTTGCGTGAGCTACCTCCCCTTCACTTCTAGTTTTGCTGCACCAAGGGGGGTATCCTTATATCTAAAGATTTAAACTTAACTCACCCAATGATAGAAAGATTTAGCTTTTCAGAAGAGACATAATACTCTCATTTTAGGACCAAGATTTCAATGATAGATCACAAGTTTGGCAATAGTCTTGGACATATCTAACTAGTTATGGATGAGAGTATGCAGGGGTCCTAATCCTACTCCTACAACTAGCAGGTTGGAAAAATGGAAAGATGGATTTGAGTTTATGTTTTTGATGCAAGACAAGGGGTTTTGGATCCTAACTACTACACCAGAAACAAATTGGTGCCTATCTCAGGGCAAGGGGTCAACTAGACATATGCAAGAGAATGGCTTGCAACTGGCATTCAAGTTTCAAGGGGTTTGAACTGGTATTTGCCTTACAAACACCACCCAAGGATAAGTATTTAACTATCTCTACTTACAAATATCCTTGCTGATGTACAACCTTCTCCATACTCAACCTAAAACAATTTAATCCACTCCTTGAATGGAAGTTAAAGATGAAGCATGTAATACATAAATCTATACCCTAGAATCTAAGAAACCATTAGCAACCAGATTGAGAAGAAGCAATGAATACAACAAATGGAGACAAACAACTAAACACATGCAATGAAGCATTTTTCATATAAAATGACAAGAAACTAAACATATGTGCAAGATCCATTTATATGCAACTCATTTACTCCAAAAGGGATGAAACATCTAGGAAATACTCTATTTTCATTATTTTTCCCCCAAAAATGCCCAAGTCTTCAACAACCTAAATAAGTAACACAGCTTGCATTTTATAGCAAGACTGTGTACTCAACAATAATTATAAGGCACTTCAAAATTCTGCTAAATACATTGCATCATAAGAATGGTGCCCAAATCATTGAATGTTCCATGCAGAGAGAAAGAAGGGAGCAGTTGATATCAGGAACTGTGCTGCTGTTGAAGATTTTTGCCCTCAAGATGGTAGGTGGCCCATCAATCATCAACCCATGCCTCTGCAAACCTGCCATTAATGGCACACCAACTCGTGACCCTTGGTAATGCAGCAGCTAGGTGATTTTGAAGTTTTTCCACCTGAAAACATCTACAAAAATAAAAAAATGCCCCTGCAGAACATTTGAATCATGGTCGTCTTGTTCCCTTCCTATTGCTAAGTTCCACGGCCTCAAAACACTTCGAAAAGTTGTCGGCCAATGAAATTGTGCCATGTAGACACCCTGTGCTTCTATCACTGACTTTTCCCATTGCAAACATGCATTTTGCCCTTTCTGCCATATTTTGCCTTTTAAATCTTTGTATATGCAGAATGCATATACATGCAATAGTGCTTGGACATGTGGTAGCTTCTAACTGGCTCTCTATTGCTACTTATTTTCAACTTCATCAGCCATCAGAACAACCCTAGGAGCATTCACCAATAAGCAACGTTATGCTAACGAGCCAATGTATCCTTTTCCTTTCACATCTTGGCATAGAATGCTTCATTTACAAGGTGGACCCCAAAACATTATAAAACACATTCAAACTCACCATCGGGTCTAGCTTGTATCTCCCCCATGCACATATTCTTTGTATATTGCATTGTACAAATGCAATGTACAATGCGGAATTCAAGCCACTATAGAACAAATTGAAATTTGAATCAGGTCCTAGCATTGTATTTTTACCTCCTTTGTATAGATCCGCGATATACAATGCACACACACATGCATGCAAATGAAGTCCGATAGACTTAGCAATTTTTCTAGTTTTTGTGAAGGGGCCTACAGATTTAAATGTCTAAAACCTGAATGTTTATGCAGGCACCAACACTGGCTCTGTTTGGGGATGCATGCCTTTTGTAGGCATTGTGAGAACCACAAATCTCTGGGATGTAGACTAGTCCCTTATCCATTGGGCACAGTGTCAAACACTGCACCAACCTGCATCACAAATTACACTATTTTAAAATTTTACTTGGTGGTCCAAGGCTACCAAAAAGGAAAAACCAGAATTTTCCTTTGTCAAACACCTAATTTTCTTTTGATTTCTTCAAATGAAGCTTGAAAGCATTTTGTTATCTGCAACACCCAACTTTGTAATTACTTTTGCTGTTGTCCATTTCTATTTCTTTGACAAATCTACAACAAGCTTAATCAACATACATTATCATCAACTATAGAGTCTCATCATCATATGAGTCACCAATGTCACTTGGGAAAATGCCAGACTCATATGAAACAAATAAATCCACATCAGAGTTTTGCCCTTCATAGAATAAGAGCTCCTCTGTATCAAACATGCAATACTCAGGCACAAGCAACATCTCATAATCAGATTTATCTTTACAAACATTCAGATATTCATCATCGTTGCTCTCAACAATTTTATCATTAATGTCCACCTGGAATGTCTCAAAAGAAGGCATAAAAAACTCAAAATGCAGCCCTACACTAAAAAATCCATAGTCACCCATGCAACCAACACTATCCCCAACTGTATGAGCACACACATCTGCAACTCTTCCATTCACATCTAAATAATGACCCTGTTTCTCCTCTTCAACAATGCACTGATAATCAAAAGCACAATTTTCAACCTCTGCATTGTAGAGGTGGTTAGAATCTTCAAGGAAACATTCATATTCAACATCCATATATATTTCATCATCTGAAAGGCTCACATATGCATCTGACTGCTAACAATCACCAACATATTCATTGCCATTCCTTGAATCTACATCTTCAATATTCAGAGTAAAGCTCTGCATATCCACTTCATATAAACATTCAGAAATAATTGGGATATGCCTATTGCTGCAAGATACAACCTCATGTATATCTTTCATTTGATCATTTGAAGAGCATTTTGCATCTACGTGCTTCTCTTCTAGAGGATGACAACAATCTTTGTCTTCACCAATATAGGACGTGCCTACATTTTCTCCAACATCTTCTTCATGTTTATGCATCACATCATGACTGCACCCACCGTTATGGAATATATTTCTCTTTACAGAATCATCTTTCAATGAACACGCTGGGAAAGCTGAAACACATTCATTTTGAAAACTGTCTTGAAAACATGCGGTCATGAAACCTACTGGCATTCCATATTTCTGATTATTTTCAATATCCATAGCAAATCTAAAAGCCTGGTGAAGTGTAATTGGTTCTTTATCTCTCAATCTATAACTCATTTTCATATCAAATGCAGCCAAATAAATTGTCAAGCACAATGCATTATTGGGTCTCATATATTCATGGATCTACTTGAGCAAATTAATAAATCTAAGATTAAAGGCTGGAACGAGTTCCTCATCTTCCTTTTGAATATTCATGAAATGTATGATCAATGAGGCCAAATCAAACCTTTCACCAAACTGCTCTAAGAATGCAATTTCTAAATCTACCCATGAAGAAACTGAACATGAAAACCAGACCCTAGCATCATCCTCTAATGACTGAACAAAGAGTCTCATTACTACATCTTCAGCCTCTATCTCATAATCTTCTATCAAATTACACAATTTTTGTAGATGTTTGTTTGCAAATTCAAAATTTGATCCACTATATTTTGGAAAACATCCTCTAATCTTATTGGGAATAACATTTGGGTAACCATATATCCCTTTGAAAATTAGGGCTTTATATCTTTCAATAAAAAATGGTCTTCTTTGAGAGCACAACCAGGACTGTTGCTCTAATTCAATCATTATTTTTTTTGAAAAAATGGAATACCTGGAAATACATTGCATCTTTGGATAGGTTCAATCAACAGAGTCACCACCTCTCATAGAGAGGACAGAATATCAACAAGGCACTTTTGTTTTCTGGATTCATCACACCAGCAAAGGACCACATGGTCATTATTTGGTTTTGCTGCAACAATTTCACTAGAAACTAGATTTTCCAGTCTTCAAATCACTTGACTCTTGCCCAGTAGAGTCACCATCTATTGGTGACTTAGATGGGCCAAAAATTTCACCAGAGATTGCAAGATAACACTTTCAATTCAAGTTTCCAGCGGAGTCGCCATTTGTTGGTGCTTCTCCCGAATCAGTAGAGGGTTTGCCAATTCTAATGCACAGGCATATTTGGCCAACAAATATAGGAGGTTGTGTGAGCTACCTCCCCTTCACTTCTGGTTCTGCTGCACCAAGGGGGGTATCCCTATAGCTAAAGATTTAACCTTAATTCACCCAATGACAGAAAGATTTAGCTTTTCAAAACAGACATAATACTCTCATTTTAGGACCAAGATTTGAATGATAGATCACAAGTTTGGCAACAGTCTTGGACATATCTAACTGGTTATGGATGAGAGTATGCAGGGGTGCTAATCCTACTCCTACAAGTAACAGGTTGGAAAAATGGAAAGATGGATTTGAGTTTATGTTTTGGATGCAAGACAAGGGGTTTTGGATCATAACTACTACACCAGAAACAAACTGGTGCCTATCTCAGGGCAAGGGGTCAACTAGACGTATGCAAGAGAATGGCTTGCAACTGGTATTCAAGTTTCAAGGGGTTTGGACTGGTATTTGCCTTACAAACATCACCCAAGGATAAGTATTTAACTATCTCTACTTACAAATATCCTTGCTGATGTACAACCTTCTCCATACTCAACCTAAAACAATTTAATCCACTCCTTGAACGGAAGTTAAAGATGAAACATGTGATACATAAATCTATACCCTAGAATCTAAGAAACCCTTAGCAACTAGATTGAGAAGAAGCAATGAATACAACAAATGGAGACAAATAGCTAAACACATTCAATGAAGCATTTTTTCATATAAAATGACAAGAAACTAAACATATGTGCAAGATCCATTCAGATGCAACTCATAAACTCCAAAAGAGATGAAACATCTAGGAAATGCTCTGTTTTCATTATTTTTCTCCCAAAAATGCCCAAGTCTTCAACAACCTAAATAAGTAACATAGCTTGAATTTTATAGCAAGACTGTGTACTCAACAATAATTACAAGGCACTTGAAAATTCTACTAAATACATTGCATCATAAGAATGGTGCCCAAATCATTGAATGTTCCATGCAGAGAGAAAGAAGGGAGCAGGTGATATCAGGAACTGTGCTGCTATTGAAGATTTTCGCCCTCAAGATGGTAGGTGGCCCATCAATCATCAACCCATGCCTCTTCAAACCTGCCATTAATGGACACCAACTTGTGACCCTTGGTAATGTGGCAGCTAGGTGCTTCTAAACTTTTTTCGCCTAAAAACATCTACAAAAATAAAGAAAACGCCCCTGCAGAACATTTGAATCATGGCCATCTTGTTCCCTTCCTATTGCTAAGATCCATGGCCTCAAAACACTTTGAAAAGTTGGTGGCCAATGAAATTGTGCCATGTAGACACCCTATGATTCTATCACTAACTTTTCCCATCGGAAACATGCATTTTGCCCTTTCTGCCATAGTTTGCCTTTTAAATCTTTGTATATGTAGAATGCATATACATGCAACAGTGCTTGGACACATGGTAGCTTCTAACTGGCTCTCTATTGCTACTTATTTTCAACTTCATTGGCCATTGGAACAACCCTGGGAGCATTCGCCGATAAGCAACGTTATGCCGACAAGCCAATGTATCCTTTTCCTTTTGCATCTTGGCATACAATGCTTCATATACAAGGCGGACCCCAATACATTACAAAACACATTCAAACTCACCATCGGGTCTGGTTTGTATCTCCCCCATGCACATATTCTTTGTATATTACATTGTACAAATGCAATGTACAACGCGGACTTCAAGCCACTATAGAACAAATTGAAATTTGAATCAGGTCCTAGCATTGTATTTTTACCTCCTTTGTATATCTGCGATATACAATGCACACACACATACAAGCTGCAGACCTCAAGACTTTATCTGCTAGATTGGAACATCCTTTGGAGTCCGTGTTGTATCTCTCTCATTGTATCTTTTCATTGTATATCGCATATACAATGCATAACATGCAACCCACAGACTTCAACCTGAAATCCACCGAAACATATTCTTCTTCACGTCCGGGTTGCATCTCCTCTTCCTTGTATCTTGGCATTTACAACACGCCTTACATACAAGCTACGGACCCCAAATTGTATTCACTGCATTTGATTTTCAATCAGGTCCGGATTGTATGTTTTCTTTTGTATATTCGGCGTGTATGTCGCATATACAATGCGAACATACAACCGGTAGGCTGCATAGCTAACGTTGACCGTCGTTGACCTATTTGTATGTTTCACCTTGTTCATTTCCTTTGTATGTCAAATATACAAATGCGAACATACAAACCCTTTTACATACAAGCAAGGAATCTTTCCTGGAATATGCAATATACATTCTCTCTTGTATGACCAGAAATTCATATTTTCCTTTGTATTCCATGAATGTATGTGCGAACATACAACACAATAAACAAGCAAACCCTTGATACATCTGTAGAATATTCTAGGAATCTGCAATGTATATTCCACCATTGTATGCTCAAAATGCACCCGAATAACACATACAAGCCTGATATGCAAGAAAAGATGCATACAATCATTTTTTTCCATTTTTGAAAGGCTGATTGAACTTCTATTCGGGTCTAGCCAATGTATACCTGCACTTGTACATTCAAATGTACATACAAATAGCAATGTATATACAAGGATACATGCATGAAAATGAAGGCCGATAGACTTAGCAATTTTTCTAGTTTTTCTGAAGGGGCCTGCAGATTTAAATGTCTGAAACCTGAATGTTTATGCAGGCACCAATAATGTGCATCATTATATTGTATTTGTAATTCCCTTGAATGTGATATTTTTGTGAAGTGCCAGTCATGTGTAGAAAGTTAATTCTATTGGATTCCTCAGGCAATGTCATAGAAAACCTTGTAATGATCTTCTTACATAATGTTGCGGTTGTGATGTGATAAAGTTGTAATTACTCGTCACCATGAACTATGCTTAGAATGATAAAGTGAAATTGTGATATCTTGTGTTGTGATGTGAATGGAGTCTTAAAAGACTCGTATGCTTGGTGTCATTTAAGCATGTTCTCTTATTCATTGTGGATGTTGAAATCCAGGTGTAGTGTAGCATTTTACTACCTTGCATATGACTATAATTAGTCACATAGTGCATGTAAAGTGTACCTTCAAGGTTTTGAAACTTTATTTCAGTTATTGATGAATTCTTTAAATTTTTGTAAGGGCCATCATTGATTTACTCAACTCTTATTTATGAGTAATCTACCCACTTAATTTTGATATCTAATTAACTAGTGACTTTTATGGTCACATTCAATTTATTGTTCAAATTGATTTCATTTTATGCCTTATTTTTTTGAATCAATGTTTTTTTCCACTTTCATGTTCCCTTTTATTATTTTGTTGTCTATGCTAGAATGTTTTAATTGCTGGTCATGTATCATGTAATGTTCTTTTCTATCATGTCCATGATGGGCCTCTAGTGGATTATGTAAGGGAGTAGATAATGGAGAATGTACTAGTTCTTGATGTTTGTTTTGTTAGATATATGCTAATTTGAATTTTTTATTCTTTGTTCAATGGAAGTGAATTTTTTGTGAAGTGTTTTAGAAGCTATGATTTGTGCTTGATTCCATATGGATCACTTGTTGAGAGTAATCTTCCTAAGAGGTGTGTATGTCATACTTGGATGGTAGTAAATGATGTATATTTTAATTTATCCATGAGCTTAAATGTTATTCATTGCATGTTTGACCATGAAAATGAGTTATTTTTTGAAATATTTGTATAGTTTGTATATTTCTTTTATTAGCTAATACGTGGTCTATGTTGATTTAGTCTAGCAACTGTGATTGTTCTTTCTTGTCACATTCTTGTTTGTCCAAGTATTGTTTCCATACCACCTAATTGTGTGATATTTATAGAGTGTATGATGTTATGTTTTAGATACATGTTTTTTAACATACACTGATGTTATAATATAGTGTAGGGTATGTTGGTATGTTAGTAAGTGCATAGGCATATATTGTTTATTTATTGTATCATAGTTATCTTCTTATTTTTGTTGTGTAACCAACTTTGTGAGTCTAGTCATGGATGGAGTTCCTCCTTAGTAGTTTGGAGGTTTTCTAGCATGGTGCTAGAAGGGATGCAATTTTTATGTGAATAAATTGCTATCCTTACTTTATAGATACTTGGTATTTGTGCCATGAGGAAGTCTCATGCTACCTTGTAGATTATGGATTCATGGTCTTGTTGTGATGTTTAATATTTTGGTTTACAATAGTTGATGATTGATATGGTTTATAAGGAATTCCTATGTTTTGGGTATAAAACTGTCTCCTTGGAAGAATTCCTTGTGAGAAATGGGTTGCTAATCCTTGCTTGCAGTGAGTTTTTATGCTCTTAGGAGGATGTTGTCTAGATCCTTTCCTCTAATAATAACCTGTAAGTTTGGTCATGTTTTAATGATGTAGAGCTAGAGTGTTAGAGAAATCCCATCTTCATTTAAGAGTGGAACATGAGGAAGGACCTCATGGAGAGAAACCATGTTTGGAAGTGATACATGCTATTTGTGAACATGAAGGTGAGGTAGGTGTACCTGTAGGCTTTAAGAGATTGTTTACCCAGAACATTGAGATGTAGTGTAGTGGGCAGAGCCCTCAGTCTTAGGAAGGACTATAAGGAGTGCCAATTTTCCTTAGTGAATCTCATTAAGAGTATACTTTGTATTCTTGTGTTGTTTTCCTTATCTTAGTAGAGAGCTTGAGGAATTACCGGGTAGGGTAGTAGTCCTAGGTTTGAGGATCTTGTTCTACTTGTGGTCAATTGGGCCTTTTGGCTAGATATTACCCTCATTTGTAGTGGCAATTATAGGATAAAGTGTTGCAACCTCCTAAGAGTTGGCATGCATAGTACTTGGTTATTACCTACTTTGTGCACCTTCAAAGACTTGTTTTGTTGGATTGAGACGTAGGCCTAGTGATGGTCTAGAGGATTGATCTTATGAGATCCATTGTGTTTGTGAAGGATTGCATACCATGTGTACCTTGTATTTTACAAGCTTCCAAAAGTAAGACTAATTTTAGTGGGGGAGGATCTAATACCCACTAGTGTGTATTCCTTATGTTCTTTGCAATTTATATGATATATGGTGTATCGAGTTTTTTTTATCAATGTACATTGTGTGATTCATGTGTTATCAATAATTACACTAAAGGTTTTTGATGATTTCTATTGCACCATCAAGGTGTTCTTATGGTCTACTTTGGATTCTTTGAGGAGATGTGTTGGATGATGATTGGTGTGTTCCTCATAAGGTTTCTATTGGCATTATATTTCTAACTGTGCATTGTGAGATGTGTATGTTGCGTAACTTTATATGTTAGATCATTACAATGTTTCAAATTCACTATTTTCATTATATTAGATATAGTTATCATTATTATATTTATTTCAACATTATTAAATATTGTTGATTGTGAATCTTGTTTCCTAGATCATGCTAGTCATATATGATTTGTAATTAGATGTAATGACTTAATATAATGTTATAATTTATATCACATTTGGTGGAGTAGGTACACTTTAGGTTTGAGCTAAGTGTGTAGGCATAGGGTTATTCCCTAATGGTGATTATATTGGAGATGGTCATCTTTGGGTAAAACATGTGCATCATCCTCTATATCACTTAGTTTGACTATGAGATGAGTCTTGTGATTCCTTGTGTAAACATAGATATGAATTGATGGTGATTCTGGAGTTCACATGTTATGGCAACATGTAAAGTGTGTATGGGTCATTTTCATGTGTTTATTTTATCTTTTGAATTACATTTAAATTTATTTCAAAATGTGTGTTTTTAAAGAATATTTAATGCTTGCATAAAAAAAATTATACCTTAGTGGAAAAGGTCCATGACATTATTTTCTTTTAATTTGAATTTAATTGTCCTTTTTAGAAATAAAGTATTTTGTACAAAGAGAATATAATTTTCATTATAGTTAGAAATTAATAGTAATCTATTTGTAATGAACTATCTTTGTTTATTTATTGTGTAAAGTTAAATTGTTATGTGTTTGAAAGAAAATAATTAGTGAAATTTTTCAAATATCCTTTTATGAAATATCTTGCAAGTGGGAAATGGAGAAAAAGAAAAAGTGAGGTTTAGGGAATTTCAAAATAAAAAGAAAAAAGGGATGAAATTTTAGTAATTGATTTTCATTTGCTTGCTAAAATACACCCTCTCTCTTCCTCTTTTGAAAAAAAATAGATTTTGAGAAAAATAATTTATGGAATTGATTGAAGTTGGATTTGAATTGCTTATGCTTGGAGTTGGAATTCTTACAAGTGGATAAGAGTTGCATGTGTGTGTGTGCTTCTCAATTTGGGGATTCCTCCATTATTATGAGCTTGAGGAAAGAGATAATCTTCTTGTTAAACTTGTGTTTTAAATAAATATTCTTTCATTTTCCATGCCTACATTAGGTGGAGGCATATGACCTTTGTATTATAAGAATAAATTAGTGTTGTGCCCTGCACACATGCCCCATTTTTCCAAATGGGGACCCCCTCTTTTTTACTTTGGCTTGGATTCTCAACCTTTCCTCCTTGTGATGATGAGAAAGTGAAATGGTGCTTAGAATGCAGGATTTGTTCCAAAATTGGGTATTTGGCATGTTTGAAGTTGTTTGATGCCTTTCATTATTGATTTGGAGGAGTCTTAATTGATTTTGTGCTTAAGAAATATACCTTTGTTGCCTTTTGTGCTAAAAGTCGGTGTCACTGGAGTTTGCGCTAAAACTGCATGTCATTGGATATAGTGCTTAAAGTTGTTGCTACAGGGCGTGTCATTGCAAAATCATATCAAAATCCATAATGTTTTACTAAGGGGTCCATATGCCTTCACCCTGATGCATGTCTCTGAAACCTTGAAATCCTAAAAAATTGGTTAAGTTTGAAATCTAATGGATTCTCCAAATTTTAGAATTTGCATGTTAAATCGTATGGAACCGAGACCTATGTCAAACATCCTAACATTATATTTCAAAATATTTAAATATATTTTTAAATATATTGTCACTCAAGGAATTTCAAAATATGATGGGAAAAACACCTCCTACTGCAGTTTGTGCTACAAATACACCCTATTGCAGTTTGCCCTAAAAAGTTACTACACTGAACATTGTGCTAAAAAGTGATGACGCAGGACATATCCAGTAGCATAAAAAATCCCTTCCATCTGATACTGACCAATCTCCCCGCTAGAAGACTTAGTGCTAAAATGAAGGCATGCAGGATATGTTTGGCAAGACTAAATTTCCTCGCCATCCGGTAAGGGCTTACAAGCCCGCTTATCTGACAGACCCAAAAAACCCCGCTTTTTCATATTTGGTCTGGTAAACTGATTTCAAGGGCATGAATTTGGTTTGATTAGTAAACTAAACTTGAATTTTGTTATGTCCACTTGCTTATCATGCTTGGGAAAACCTTGAATATCAATTTAGGCATTAATTATTGCATTATGCCGCTATATCTAGTAACCCCCAAAAATCTTGTTTTTTGCAAAAAAGGTATAAAAACATGAAATGAATGTCTCCTACTAGATCCAAGTTGGCATAGAAACATCCTAGGTCACCATAAATGCAATATGATTAGTTAAAAATGATGAAAAACCAAGAAAATCATGTGAAAACATTGGATTTGTTAAGATGGTCATAGCAACAAAATTAATATTGGTCTATCCCAGATTGAACCACAACTACAAATGAATATATTTTGACTTATCTTGATGGAAAATGATTTGTTTATGATGAAATTGATGCTTGGCATTGTGAATTGTAGGTCTGAGAGGATGAAGCAACTAGTTGGAGCCACCATGAAGGATGATAACCTAGAGATACCCTATTGACCTAGACATGAAGAATCATCATTTTATCAACCAAACCACTATTGTACCTACAAAAGGAAGTCAATATGATGTCAAAGGTGATGGAGATAAGTCCCAAGAGATGGAAGATACAAGAGATCAAGCCAACATCATTATTGTTCCTGCAGATCCTGTTCAATGTTCAGGACATGATCACAACTATCCCAGCCATCCAGTCATCAAATGTCAATCCAACAAGCATCCAGTTGGACAAATGCCTTTGTCAAAAATGTGCCACCTACTCTTCTTGACTAGTCAAATCATTTGAAAAGTCATTTGTCTCATTAGACAACTCAAAAAGTGACTATTTCATCTTGTTCTCATGAGCTAAAAGGCTGTGTTTTCTTCTTTTTCCTAAAGGACAAAGTCAAATATGGGATTGTATTACCCACCAACCAAAATTAAATGCCATGTAATCTAGACCCTTGATGTTGAGTTAATCTGCACCATCCATTGAAAAATTCACTACACTTTTCTCTATATATAAAGGCAACCTTTCTCATTGTAAAAGAGGGAAGAAAAGACTGAAGAAAGAATTGTTGAAACTTTGCCATTTTTCTGAATCAATACAAACAAAATTTCATTTACAGCTGCCATATGAGTTCATTTTGTTGATTGGATATGGTTATCATGGTTCTTCTTCACCTTTCTGAGTAATTATTTAGTTGCATTTGTTGTTATTTATTCAGATATTTGATGGATTTCATATCCATACCATTGATGGCTTGTTGATTGTATGTCATTGTGTATGGTTAGTTTGCGCATACTTATATGAGCCAAGTTCATTGAATTGTGCCAGGAATTGAGTGTTGATTGAATCCTTCACAGTTTGAAAATCCTTATGTTTCCTTAGAATATTACACAGTCTCTGTAGCATTGTGGGCTATCTAGTTAAGCAGAGATTTATTTATTGTTAGGAATCTGTCTATCTATTTGTTGATCATTTCTATAGCTGTCTATAGGATCTCTCTATCCCTTCTCTCCCTTTTTCTTTTGCATTTTCTTTATCATATCCTGTTAGATTAGGTTTCATAAATTTGCATAGTGCTGTCACAAAATTCATATCTACTGAATGCAAGTTTGTAGATTGTTGGTTGTATGCTGAAATTACATAATTTGTAGCAATCTGAGTATATTTCATTTTTTTTATGCATTGTCAAATCAACAAACTAATCAAGGTCATCTGTAATCAAACCCTAATGTACCAAAGTTTGTCGGCACTGCATGTAAGTCCCCTTGGTTGGAATAGCCAATCACATATCCACTGAGTTATCCTGCAAGCTAAGACCTAGTTGTATAAACCTTGGGGTAGTCTTTTTCTAGGTTTCCTAGGGTAAGATTCATTTCAAGATAGGTGAGATATCCTATATCTTACCTGTGTTGCACTACATGCTAAAAACACCATCAACAATTAGCTTCTATTTGTAGTTTTAAATCTATATTTAAATTTTTTGAAAATATACATTTTGTGGCCAAGTTATGGAAAATTCTTCTAAAATCATTGTTTCACAATCTTTGGAAACATCAATTACAAATGAGTGTTGTATATTTTTGAAGTAAAATGGAATTCTTTAAATTTGAAAATTTATTGTCACTTAAAAGTTAGAAACTTAAGGTTTCATCACAACTCCATTAATAGGGAAATTTGGATATTTTATGGTTTTGGTGGGTGAAAAAAAATGGAAATTGCATTTTAAACCTTTAAAAAATGCTTTATTTTGTGAAAGTCTAGTCCCCTTCATGATTTGGAATTATGTAGCTTTTGGCATTATTTTGTGAAAATTGTTCTATTGATTACTATGCCATGCCCAAATCTTGAAATTTGAGTGATGGACTTTTAGGATTAAGGTGTAGAGTAGGATAGGAGTGGGATATCATCATTTACCATGATACAAAGGGATCATTGGGTAGAGTAGGGGTAGAGTTTTAATCACATGATAATGTAATACACATTGGGTTAATAAAATGATTAATAAAGATATGTTACACCATGATTGAATTCCTTGTATTGGTTTGATCTTAGTTGTTGAAGGATATCTCACAACTCTTGGAATTTCATGAATGTCATGGAGTATCTTCATATGAGGAAGATCTACTCTCAAATTTTCCATGGAGCCATTGTTTTACTATAATGACACTTATTGTCTTATCTCTAAGATCCTAATCCTTTCCTTCAATTAGATTTTGTATTCAACATAATTTGTGATCATTTTTATATACATTAATTGGTGTATGTACCACAAATTATCTCATATGGTTTGATATGGCATGAGTTGATACATGTATTTTTATATGCATTTGATTGGTGTGAGTGCGGCCATGTACTCCTTATTTGTATGAGCTTACACCCAATTTGACTATCTCCTAGGATAGTGGGGTGGGTCTAAGGGTACCACATGATTAGGTGGCACTAAACCACCATTAGAGATGAATGATATTGGAGGATTCTCATTGGAGAGCTTGATGGACTTCTTCGTATATTATGCACTTGTAACTCTTATTTATTGTAATTTTGTAAACATTGTAAATGGGATCCTTGGGACCATTTTAATAAGATTATTATTGTGCTTTGATGCATTATTTTATGTTTTTTATGATCCATCCATGTTTGGGATGTGACCCTTTAATTGTAATATTAAATTGATTCTATTTTATATATTTGCACACCTCATCTTATGGGGGTGTTAGCACAATTGTATGTTGAATAATTATATATTGGTATTATTCGTTTAACTTATGAAATATTGTAATTATGTTTATGAATTCCTTTATGTTAGATTGCATTCCACCTATTGGTACTCAAACATCCAACTCCACAAATTTTAAATGCTTGCACCAAAACCTAAGGTTGGGGATATGCTGTCAAAGGTAACATGCATGACTTATGCTTAGGCAGTGTCATGAATGGACCAACTATTATGAGTAGGTAAAGTCACCTTCATCTTTAGGCTCTACAAGGCTAAGGAGGGTATTTATTGAGGTCTCAAAAGCATAAATAATAACTTAAATACTAGGTCCTTAAGCAACCATACCCAATGTTGTAATGGTGCTCCTCTAACAACTCCTACTACTTATCAATGGCTTCTATAAATCCTCATCTATTTTGACTAGAGAGAATGGTTTGTCCTCCTCAACAACCCATAAGATTGTGGTGCTACATGCAAGTAATGATGTAGTAAGGAAAGAAAATGGAGAATCATGGATAGTTACACCCATTTTTGGCTCCCTTGGTCCTTGACAGCTCCTCAAACTTCACCGACTACAAATGCAAACCTCCCTTTTGTAAGGAAAAAAGAACTGGAATATATGGGGTTGAATCGATTGCTTATTCAAAGGTATGTGAACAAACCTCTATTTTTACAATTTTTTCCTATTTTATCTAGAATATTCGCTTGCCCCAATTTCTAAGATTAGATCCAAGTCTGGAGGTAAGGAGCTCTTTTTCAAAAAGTAACCCGACCGCTCACATGTTTCAAGAAAACCCTTGTTCTAGAATTTGGGGAAATAGTGCTTGAAGAAGAGAGATTTTTTGTTGCACATAGTTTGATTGGTCATTTTAACTGTATTTTTCCAAGTATAACAAATTTAAATCAATCGATAAAGGAAAACTAGCATCCACAAATTTGAAAGGTAATATGGAAATTTACCCATGCACATGGGATTTTTTATTTCTATTTTTATTCTACCAAGGATCAAGATTCTATTCTTTTGGATTGTTTCTAGATTTGGGGTCAAAATTCTCTAATGTTAAAACCTTGGCATCCTATGTTCAATCCTTCAACTATATCATTTAGTGTCATGCAAGTTTGAGATCGCCTCCTAAATCTCCCCTCTTCAATTTAAGATTGAGTCTTGTTTTCGTTCCATAGGTGATTCCTTAGGAGAATTTTTGTTTGTTGACAATGCTACTACATATTTTATTCACACAATTTATGCTTAGATCTTAGTTGACTTAAACATCTCCTAGGACATCTCTACTTAAATTTCTCTCACAGTGGCAAGTCGTAATTAGATCTAATCCTTGGACTATGACATGATTCCTTTTCATTGCAGGAAGTGTTACAATACAAGACATGTTCTTGTTGCTTTCCCAATTAGACATAAACCCATAAGCCAAGCCTCATGGTGGAAAAATGATCATCTAAATTATTCTATAATTCAATCTGTAAATTTACATACATGTCCTAAAACTACATTGCAAGATCAAAAAGATAAAATTTCTACATCTCTTTAGGAAAAGGAGGAATTAGTTTCATCCAAGGATAAGGATGAGGATCAAGAGAAAAATGAGGTTCAAGAGAAAATTTCTACATCTCCTTAGGAGAAGGAGGCATCCTCCATGACCAAACCTTTTCCCAAGATTGAGCTTCAAGAAAAAAATGACAATCAAGATTAAATGGTACATCAAATCAATATGCCTTCTTAGCCTTCATTTAATGAGACAAGATTTGAGGAAGGGTTATGGACCCTTATTCAAAAGTGGAAGAGAGATTCTTCAAGCCCTCACCAAATGATCCTCCAATCCCAAACACCATTGAGGAGGGGGAAAAAGTTTTTAATGTAGCCATTTTTGGCATCTTTTGTTAGCTTGTTGCCAGTGCATGTCCTTGGTTTTTTCTTTGTAACTACTTTTTAAATTTTATTAATAAATTGTTTAGGTGGTATTCCACCTTTTACCAAAAAAATCTATACCCAATGTTCTATGAAACTCTATAGTTGTCACTAAGTTCATGTCATCACTAGCTACATATAGACTTAAAAGACATCTAATAAATAGATAAAATGGACCACTCTTACCCTACACCCAAAGATTATAGTTACATAGTATTTTCCCTAGTAGATGAATCCACTTAAGATTACATACACACTGGTAAGAGCCTAGATGAACATATATGCATGGTTCCCTAATGATGTTTCAGTTTATGATTGCACAAGATATGATAGTTTATAATATTGAATCATGCAAGTGTGGTGGAACCTAACATATTCCTAATCTAACAAGGGAGAGAGATTAAAATTAAATTTGTTTAGCCTTCTCACCAACTCAAACTAGTGCCTACTCCATTTGGCAATAGAGTCATAGATCATAAGAGGGAAGGAAATGCATCAATGACACATAAATAGAATCACATGTGCATCATCATACAATACATATATCTCATCTCATGAAATAGACATACTTAATAATCTAAAATAGAATTGTAAAAACCCACATGGAACATAAAGAAAGACCATTTCAAAAGATTTGTAATGAATTAAAATTGTGTCATGCATTTCTCTAACGCATATTGTAGATCCATACCAACAAATATGGCAAACGAGGATGAGGAACTAGGTTCAAACATCCTCCTGAATAATTACAAACTACCATGGAGACATACCATCACATGCATCTATCATTAAAAAAACCCTTCTTATGGTTTACAAAGTGCATTCAATCCCTTTACAAACTAGATATATAACATTTGATGCCCTAGAAACATTTTTAGTCATTCACAATCATGAATTGGATCAATTACCAACCCTTTTTACATCTTACAAACATGTATATATAGCACTACATTAAATAGTCTTACTATTATGTTAAGATTACAATAGTGGTCAACAACTTTGTAGGTCACCCATGCCTATTGCATTATTTGCACATGGTTCAGCACTTGAAGGCATACCCCTTGCATTAACAATCATATCTCTTTGTACACAAACCATGTCTTTAAGGGGCCCACTAGTACTTGAAGGAGTATGGAAGTCTTTGTCTTCTTGGTCATATCTATTTGAGGCAATTAATGGCATCTTGGGTCATGCAAGGAGGTAGGTAGGGTCCTTTACTCAAATGACAAGTTTCATGACTTTGCATGCCAAAGGAGAAAGAAGGTTAAAAATACCCTAAAACTCTGTATATCAAGCTAGTAGGGAAAATTTTGAACCTATAACATTTGTAGGACTTTGGAGGAAAGGCATGCCAGGATTTTAGGATGATAAACTTTGGAGGAAGTGGGAAAATGGACTTAGAGAGAAATGGGAGATGGGGAAATCGAAGGAAAGACATGTCAGGGAGGAAAAAAATAAAAAAAGGTATGTGAGAAAGGAAAATTCTAAACTTCCAACATTTTAGTGTAAATTGTAGGAGTTTGAGGATATGGGATGTTGGTATGATGGGATGAGAAAATCTGAAATTTTCAAAATTGAGGAAATGCAAGATGGGGAAATGGAAGGAAAAGCATGCCAGGAAGGAAAAAAATCCAAAAATGAATGTTGGCAAGTAAAAGTCTAAAATTTTGGAATTTTAGTGTAAATTGTAGGAGTTTGGGGAAAAGGCATGTCAGGATGATGGGATGAGAAGCTCTAAAATTCCAAAATTTGACCCAAGCCTAGAAATTGAACCAAAACCATCACATGTAGAACTTTTTAGAGTTTTTGAACATGGAAACACATGATGAAGACATGGGGGAAGAAAAGGACCATTTCAACACAAATATTAACCAAAGTATAACCCATTGAAGATCTCTCAGATCGCTATATACATCTAAGACAACAAAGGGGGAGCACTAGACTTGAATTCTTTTGCACTTGTTAAACTAGGTGCCAACACCACCCATATATATGGTAATGATCATATCTTTTCTTTCAACACGTGTTGATGTTGCTGTCAAACATGCATAGAATTCGATAATGCTTTTGTCTTATTTTACAATATAGTTTCTTTCTGTTATGTTTTGGGAGAAAAAGATACCTTTCACCTTGTTCCTTGGGAACTATAACTTTTAGGAGGTCCTCATGTGGCCAAGTTTTATCCCATGATCCATTGAACATTTGGTACAAATCATTTTCAAATAGCATAAAAATTAAGGAAGGTATGCCTCGTTATCAAGAAACTAGAACTTGTTTTTTCCTTGCCTTAGCTATTTTCTACATTGTCTTTCTAAAAATTGGAAACATAGTCTAAAATGCATGCAAATGAGTGTTACCATTGCAAAGTTCATATTAGACCCAAAAACTAAAGTGCTCAAAGTCAAGAGTTTGGAGCCGCATCACACATTACATACTACAAGTTGTAATCATTTTTTGAATTTTGAGGTCACTAAAGGTTCAGGGTTCAAAGTCCCTTTGCATTTTACATACGTGAAAATTTCAAAATGTTTTTAAAAGGTGAGGTTTCTCTAGAGTTAGATTATAGATTTAGTTTGACATTTTTCATGTGACATGTAAAATGGACTATAAATCTCGAGTCAGTGTAGATTACGATTGCAACCTAAAGGCTGAAGCCTAAGTAGGCATTGCAAGTTACAAATTATAGCTTGATGCCAAAATTTGAGGTGGTAGTATTAGGTTCTAATTTCAACTTAGGAGAGAAACCTCAATGGAAAGTCCTTCTTGCAAAGTTGAGTTGTAAGGATGAAGAGGAAGTTTGAATTTTCATGAGCCCTGCCCTAGAGTCTAGACTTTTGGTAGTTTTAAATTTGTTCTTTCTATAACTTCAAGCTATCAGAGAGGTAGTCTAGTAGGTATGTTGTAAGGGATTTTTAATGACCTTAGAAATCTTGACTCTCCTCCTTGTCTTACTTTCCATGTCAACCATGGTGTTTTATCCCATAGTGCTTTTAAATCTTTCTCTTGTGTCACCTTGCATTGTACATTGGTGTATGTTCCAAATGTGTCATTACATGTAGTTATGACACCTTGGGCATGTAGGTGTGTAGTGTGGATTTTTAATGCCACTTTTACATCACAAAAAAAAATTCATCCAGTGTTTGTTCAGTTAATGTCTTTAGTAAAAGCTTAGGGAATTACAATAGTAAAGGCTTCCTACTATGGATAATGGTGAGAAGAAGAAAGGAAAGGTTTTATACTATTATAATTATCTAGCTCATTTGAAGCCATTATGTTTGAAGAAGAAGAAATATATGAATAAATGTTGATGTAGATATTGAAGATGATGATGAAAGTCACAAATTATTTTCACTAAATGCTTCTATATTTGTCAAAAATGATGATGTTTGGATCATTGATTTAGATGCTACTCACCACGTGACTAATGATATTAATAACTTGAGAAATATAACAAAGAATTCAAGAAATGTTGTCACATTGGGAGATGATTCAAAACTACAAGTTGAAGAAGTTATCAATGCTCCTCTTAATGTTCCAACTCAATGTAAAATAGGTATTGATAATATTTTACACATTTAAAGACTAATAAAATATCTTATCTCAATTAGCCAAATCATTGTCCAAAACATGAAGATAGTTACAGTTTATTAGGAAAAATCATATAGAATTGTGTACACATTTCCTTTCATAGTAATTAGATCATAAAAAATGGAGAAATAATAAAAAAAGTGCATGCATTCATTTAGGATTAATTGCACTAGAAATTCATTTGAATTATTCAAACATTCAATATCTTAGTTTCATCACGAGGCATATTAATCTAATAGTTCATTTTCAACATTCAAATACAAGGAAATCCTTGGTCTCATAATGAGGTACACAAACTCAATAATTCAACATTTAAACATACAAAAAATATCACTATCACCCACGATGATATTCTTCCATGTGAAGAGAGTAATTAGTTTGATTCACCCCTACCTACCTGGCTTTTCTTGGAAGGGTGGGAGAGATTTAGCTAACATCTTTAGCAAGGGTGTAGTGAATGTGTTTTCTAGATTCTGACTCACACACATTGTACCTAAGTTACATTTTGGTTATCATAGTATCATCCTTGGGAATGGGCTCAAGTGACCTAGGGGACTTGTTAGATCTAGGTCTATATCTTAGAAGCCACTTTTCCATGTAATTGTGTAGATCTACGTGATACTAAATTGTCAACTTGCCTAGGTTAATTTTTTGGTTGGCCTCAGGGTTTTATTCAAACATAGATTTGATTAGGTCTCTATTCATCTTGAAGAGAATGGATTTTTCAATAGGGCTAACCTCCTTGGTCTTGGGGTCATATTGCTAAATCAAACCTCTAGGGGTTATTCATGGGACTAGGGTGGAAATTGATGTTATAAAAGTATTCACGTAAATTCCAACCATTCATAGGGTTTTCAATATCCCTCATAAATTTAGTTGCATCTTAGATATGTCTAATAAGTACCCCTTTTCCTATTGTCTTTTTGAACTTCTTAGCCATTCTAGGGAATTTGTCCATCAAGTCCTATGTGGTTAGTGTATTGGATGAATTTGACATGGTGCTAGAGTTTTCTTAACCCTTTTTTGGTCTCATACTTTATGCAACCCTTCTAGAAACCCACACCCAAATATGAAAAGGAAAATGCTAAATTATGGACGAACAACAAACCAACAAATGGAATTTTCTAAATCCTCAAAGAGTGAACTAGAAGGGACTTTCCTGGATTTGTATAATAATTCCTTCTAAAATACATGGACTTCAAATGTAGAGAATTGCAACATTAAAATTATAAAATCTACTTATAGTGATTGCCACCTTAGAATGGAGCATATAATTCTTGGTAAAATTCTAGAACACCTCTTTCCTTGCATAGGGAAACTATTTTCAATAATCTATTTTGGTGACTTGTTCATGCTTCATTATTCATGATAGTAGATGAATCCACATGTTGTAATGGATCACATCAATGGATTCTTTTGTGTACCTACTTAACCTCTTAAAGTGTTATTTAAATATGAGTTGTTGATGTATTTTAGAACCTTAATTAATGGTGTCATCACAAATTGGAAGGTGGGATTTTAATTCTGGTAGCAAATGCCTATGTGAATGGCATGTGTGATAAGCTCAAATAATGCCATAATTGAAGAGATGATAGTTATTGTTGTGGAGGGACCTTCTACTTGCATTGAATAGTTAATTCATAAGCCAACGACTGCCTCACATCCCTTTTGGAAAACATGTTGGAGATACACATAATAATTTTGAAAAACCATCACAAATCAGAGAGTGAATGCTTTAAGAAAAATGGATCTTGCTAATGCAAAGGTAAACTTCATTGCAATGTGAATCTATGATCTTAGCCTAGAAATTTTTTAAGTGCAAGTGGAAAGTTGAATTAGCTAGGAGGGTATGGCATGGAGCTCTACTTTGAACACTCAATGTGTATTCATTACATAAGTGAGTGTGTATCTTACAAATGGAAATGATAGGACCCATGTGCTAGCATAAGATAAAGTAGTATTAAAATGGTGTGTCCCACTCTATGTACATTGGCTATAACATGTTGATAAGTAAAGTCTGTTGCAAGTATGGTCTTAATTGGTGTTGTCATTGATGTCAAGATACTCTTGTTGCATTAATGATAAGGATTGGATGAGTGGTGAGCTGAGGATATTGAGAAAATTAGTCTCAATCAGGAACAGTGAAGAATAGTGATGACAGTAAGGCAAAAGTCCAAGATAGGATGAGGATCAGAGGATACAGTTTAAAGGGTTTGTAGATATGTGTCTTAAGGTGGTATAGTAGAGATTTCAGAGGTCTGCATGAAGATCTAAAGAAGTTATGGCTGTTCAAGTTAAACTAGTTCCGGCAGGTGTTCAGAGGTGACAGAGTGACACAGATAGGTCTGGTGAGATCTGGAAATGCATTATCCTATTCTGTAGATTTGAGGGAGTGTTGAGGAAGTCTCTGTGAAGTTTCAACTTAATTGGTTCATGGTTTGAAGGTTCGCAAGCATCTATTCCTTTCTGATAGTGGTGATAGACTGTGTTCTTGAGGTTCCAGATGAAGGAGAGAAGGTTTTTAGTAAGTAGATGAAGTGTGGATGTTACTGGTGATTCAAGCAAGCTTGTGGAGGTCTTTGGATCATGTCCAGTTCATGTTGGTAGTCCGCATTGGAGTTGGAGCTCGCAATTGAAGAATAACTTCTAGATGATGGTGTTCTTCTTGAGATTGGCCGACTAGATGAGTTACACATCCTGCAGATGTTCTTGTTGATGTTTTCTGACTTAGATGATAATTCCTAAGTTGATGTATTGTATAAATAAGGGATTGTGAAGTCATTTCAAAGGTGTCCTTGTGGAGATGAAAGTGTGGTAGGAAGGAGGAGAGTGGAAGGCAGAGCAAAAGTATTGAGCTTAAATGGAACTGATTCAAGCATGGTAAAGATGCTATTTTCCAGTTCAAGTAGGTGATACTTATTTCTTTGTAGACAGTGTGTCTCCTGTAGGCAGTGTGCTCAGGCAGTGAGGCCTAATTGGCATGTGCCATTTTGTTCTTTCTATTCTTCTAATAGAGAATACAATCTTGGGTTAATCACCCCATGGTTTTTCCCTTAACCGGGTTTTCCACGTCAAAATCTTGGTGTCTCATGTGTTGATGTGTTTATGCTCTTGATTCATTGCATTATGTTTCCATGATTGATTTATTATTATGCTGCTGAATTGCAAAGTGAAGTTAAGTGTTTAATTGGAAGAAAGTTTTGTACAACTGATTCACCCCCCCTCTCAGTTGTTTGCGCTAAGTCTAACGTAGTGGTTCATTGGAAGTAGGAACATGAACTTGTAGACGTTTACCACCACTATACTGGGCTGCTAGATAGGTACTTGCACTATTTGGAAAACTCTTAAACGGAGGAGATTTATGAGTTTGAGCTCTAATCCTATTAAGAGATATATGCAAATTATTGGCCTCGGAAGCTATTGCCTGACGAGTCTCCTGGGACTCTTCTTTCAAATTAGCAGCAATCTTTAACTGAGAAGTGGTTAGAAAAGAAAGTTCCTCAGTTATTTCTTGTAACCTTTGTCCAGAATGTCTGATCTGGACATTTGTAGTTCCCATCTGAGCATTAACCGCATCAAAGTCTGCCTTCATTTCCTGTTGAACTCGGAGAACTAAATCTCGCTGTCTTGTCATTTCTGCATCCAACTCGATCTTTCTGATTTCAGCTTTGACCTGAAATTCTTGGTAGAGAGTCTTTAACTCATTCAAACCATTACCAACAGTGTCGACCCACTGCTGATTAATTCTTTGCTCAAGCTTTTGGAGCTCAGCAATAATGGTATGATCATTAGAGTGGATACTCTGGAAATGCTGTTCATGTTTCACAAATTCAAGATCTAATTTAATTTTTTGATCTTCTTGAAACAACTGATTCTTACGGTGACAGAGATTTCCCCAGTTAAGTAAATAACTTTGAGAGGGGGCATTATTCCCTAGAGGCAGAACATGTAAGGGCCAACATGGCACCTTATACTTTCCTGAAGTATCTAACATTAAAAAATCATGGAAAGGCGGTATGCGACCTGGTATTGTATTTGCACCACCAGGATTATTAATTACCTGGGAGTCAACTACTGATATTGGGGCATCAGGAAGAGCAACCTCGAATTCAGAAAACACACTTTTAGCTGTCATCATTCTAAGCTTGGCTTCGGTAGGTGGGAAGACAAATGAACAGTCTTCGCATTGATATAGGCCATTCTGTAAAATAGAATATTTGGAATGACTGCATGAGGGTTTTCTAAACCTATTTTGAAAAGAGGGTTGACCTGACACTGATGGTATTCGGAACAAATTTTCATACCCTTGAGAGGGTTGTAACCTCATACTGGAGGTCTTTGGTAACACAGTTGGTGTAGACGGCAAGGATGACTGGGGCTCATTATAAAAGAAAGGAACTTCAGTTACTACATCTTTAGACTTCATTGAACTGGCAGGAAAACTAGAAGTCCTATTTGGTGGTCTTTGAGACCGTAGATCTGAAGTACCAAACTTAATGACTGCCTGGTCATCAATCTCTTCGAGGGTAAGACCCTGAAGTTGTGGATTCTTTACAATCTCCTTTTCACTGATAGCATCCTGCTCCCACAATTCCATAACCCATTCTTTGGGCATCATAATATCCTTATGCTTAACAACTTTGGGTGCTGTTAACTTGGCGGTAGAACTTGAGGAACTCCATACAGTTGACAGTCCTTCTAAGCCCTTTTCATTTGGACTTCTGGGATTCACCATCAAGGGGATAACCTTATCATACAATCTATAGTGAACCAGGAAGGCTAATGAATGATCAACGGAGTCGGCTTTCATAAACAGATTCATGGTTTTAAACTTATACTCTAAGACATCCCTAAGATTTCCATCTAAAAGACTTACAGAGTAGTCTAAAATACAATCAACAAAGAAGGGACCTTTAGCCATAGAGTCACAACCAGCGCCAAGTAAGGAATGGGATAATTTATAAAACCTAGCATCTTTAAGCATCATCATTGCTATGATAGGTAGACCTTTTCTGTAATGACCTACTATACCTATCCGGATATAAGACAGATGCATGAATTGGGGATTCTTTTTACTTTCTTGAGCTTTCCGTCTAAACTTCTTAACAAGCTCATCAGTGAATATATTTAATTTTCCTTCGTTGCCTCCTTGGACAACATGTGACAGTTCAGCTACATGACAGTTCTGAGAAGCTCTATATCCAAACCAATCTCTTAAACCTATTGATTTATTATTAAACATATCTATAAGACCTTTAGGTACGTCCTTGTAGATTTCATGAGCAGGGATTTTTGGGATTTTAAAGGGTTTCTCATCTACAGGAGCTACGGCATATCTATCCATATCATCCAAACAATTCTTAACTATAGCTTCTTCACTAAAGCAAGTCTCATTGTTTGCAAAGAAGTTAGTAAACCTAACCTCAGAATTACGCTCCGCTGTCATATCGGAACGGCTGTTGTCCTGCGGTGTAGAAGGGGAAAGAGAAGTGGAAGCCATCTGCGCTCGAACCTCGCTCGAACCTGCGCTCGAAAGGAACAATTACTGCCCTGATTGCCCTGAAGCCTTCACACGGCACTGAACGGGACTTACAGAACGGGACTTACAACTATCAAGGTTGTCCTGAGACCATACAGGGAGGCTGTAAGGGAGCTTTACAGATATTGAGGGAAAAGTGGAGTTACCGTTAGACAACAACGTAAACAACATACAGCAATATCGTTTCCTGAGGCTCTGATACCAAATCTAAGCTGCAATAGACAAACATTAATACCGACGGTATATCTAGCTCTAATATGTATTGTAGAACTATTTGCGGTAAGCACATGCAGGAAGCTAACACAAATGTTCATCTTTAAACATGCGCGCTATCATATTCATAATATAAAAGTACCATTTACAGAGTAAAGCTGTATGCATTCAGCTTGTTATTGACATTACAGGACTTTCAAGTTACTACACTTACAAACTTGACACATAAGACTCTTCCTAAACTTCTCAAGAACTCTCTCCGACTATGAACCGATGATGAATGCAGGCGGCCCTGGCACCCTTTTATAGGGAAGCGAGAGCAGATCTTTTTACCCCGACACCATAATTCATTTCAGATCCGTCCACAAGAAGATGACACGAAGCAAACCTTATCCGAAGAGCATCCCAAAAGGTGGGACCCAATTACTCGTGAACAGGATAAAGGCAGACCGACCGACACAAACGGACGATTCCTTTTACAACTAAGAGGAATAACTTAGCCTTTCAATGAGGTGGAAAGGTAACCCCTTTAGAACGTGGTGAGGTCCACGCCTTATCGTTAGTCACGCGAAGATAAGATTCCACGCTAAGTGACATGCCCACTTAGTAGCCTAGGACCCAGTACTATTGGAATCATCATCATCCTGTCGTCCCCATGCACAAATTCCACAAAAAGCTTTACCGGGATGATGACATGTCTGCTGAGACGGTGGTGGAGGAACCCGTGGGTCATCCTCTGAATGGTCTTCACAGTTGTAACAGGTCTGAGTTGAAGCATGTGGTACACATCCTGTCATCAACTGGGGTGAGCCTTCCTTCCAGATGATACTCATCACTTTGAGTTTATAGGGACCGTAGATGCCTCGAGTCATAGAAAGAGGAGTGGCCTCGTTCATCCTGTATGTTTTCACATGTATCCAAATCGGGACTTGATGAGCATAAAAATATCTTATTCTATTTTTTAGGGTCCAATGCTCGAAAACTGACTCTGGGCCACAAGGTCCATAATGTTGAGCCATGTATCTATTCAAGACACTTTCTTCTCCTGAATTAAAAGTAAGGCGGAAAATACAACCTGTATAAGCTGTTGTATTGGTGAAATTCAAATTATCCGCCGGAGGATATGGTCCTGCAAATAAATCTCTGATGAGATCTTTACCTTCTTCGAAGTTCAGCCATTCTTCAGGCTTGCCAATTAATGGATCATTGAATTGGAGTGGTAGGCTGAAGTCTCCACACCAATTGGTTAGAACATGACCAATGTCTGGATCTACCTGTTCTGCTTCAGCACTGAAGTGGAAGAAGGGGGTTTCTGACCATAGGCCTGGAGAAGTGAGTAACATCTTGGCCTTCAACATTTTGAAACGATCATAAAGGAAGTCGTTTGCCATTCTGAAATTATGCAACTCCCTTCTGGGGAAGGGGTTAGTACTCCACTCAGTTCTACTGAGCTCATGCCACCGATGTTCTCGAATCCGTATATGAACCATTCGGACTCGACCTTTTAACTTTCTGACCTTTTTTGATTTGGGTTCTTCTGGATCTACTGGATCTGCTTCTGGCTCTTGATGTCCTTCGCGAGACACGAAATCAGCTACAATGTTTTCAGCTCCTGGAATATGAAGACAGTCAAACTCATAAGTACACAGAAGCTGTGCCCATCTTAGTAACCTTCCTCTAACTACCTTATTCCGTGACTCCTTTTTGAAGAAACCACGAAGGTTCTGCAAGTCACTTTTAAGTAAAAACCTTTTGTCAGCAATAAACATTTGAAATGCCTGAAAGGTGTTTACTACTGCAAGGATTTCCTTGTGCGTACTATGGTAGTCTTTTTCTGAACCTCTGAAACTACCTGAGACAGATCTAACAATTTTCCCTTTATCTTTGGGATTAAATTCCTTGGTAGCTTGTTCTCTAAGAACTCCAGCCCAAGCTAGTTCACTGGCATCAGTTTCTACTATCTTATAACCAGGGCCTGGAAGCTTCAACTGAGGAAGTTTACTACATTTGTCCTTAATATTTTGGATAAGTCTATCATGATAAGGACTCCATGGAGGGGGCTTCTTGCCCAAAAGCTTATTAAGCTCTAGACGATCTTCGGCCAATTTATAATAAAATCCAGAAATATAGTTCACTAACCCTAGAAAACGCTGCAATTCTTTTACAGTTGTTACAGGCAAATTGCGAATGCGAGTCAAAATATGCTCTTGAACCTCCATCTCCCCCCCGGGAAGAAGCTTGATCCCGATAAAAACCAACTCAGGAACAGCAATAACTGACTTAGAGGGATTAACAGCAAGGCCATTATGCTGACATACTGAGAGAAATACTTTGAGGTGATCAAGATGAGAATCCATATTTTGGCTGAATACAAGGATATCATCTATATAAGGTTGAATAAACTTGGCATGAGGCCGGAAGAGGATATCCATTTTCTGCTGGAAAATAGAAGGTGCAGTCTTTATACCAAAGGGAAGCACAGTCCACTCGTACAAACCTTGGGGAACTGAAAAGGCTGTCTTATAATAATCAGTGGTTTTTAAAGCTATTTGCCAGTATCCCTTGGTTAAATCAAATTTAGAATAAACATGACTGCCCTGAATTGCCTGCCAAATATGATCCTTACTAGGGATAGGATGTTTATGGTCAACTAAACAATCATTTAGTGGTTTATAATTTACCACTAATCTTTTTTCAGGAAGTTCTCTGCCTTGTTCATCTACTTTTGGTACATACATTGCATGACAAGAGAACGGGGAATCTGAGACCTGAATTAATCCTAAGGCTTCTAGTTCTTTTACTTCTTTAGCACAGATTTCTACTTCAGTAGAACTCATTAAGAAATAATTAGCTTTACCTCGGGGAAGAATTTCCTTACCGTCCACATCACGTTTTAGTGGCAGATTACAAGTGATTGACCTTTGAAACTTCTTTAGATCCTTTGTCATGACGGTCGAGGCGAACAGCTCTTTGATTTGCTTGATTTCTTCTGTGCGTTCTTGGAACTGCTTGTGAAGCCATACCTGATTAACAGGTTTCTTCTTCTTCTCCTCTGTCTCAATTCTTGAGAAAGAGGTGGGATGATGAATCCGTGGCAGCTGATATAGACCCTTGAATGTCAAGAAGTCTTGATCAACAATGAAAGGCTGCCATTCACTGAGAGTGTTGCTCCCTATGACACCGTCATAGTCCTCAACTTCATAATGAACAAACAATGTTTGTTGAGGTTTCTCCTCAAATCCTAACTGGATTGGGGCAACACAGAATAATCTACTGCAAGATTTTTCATTATTACCGAAGGTAAGTTCTGTCTTACCTTCTCTCCATGCATCTTCTGGGAATGCATTCTTTCTTGCAATATTCAAATCCGCACCAGTATCAACAAGAAAAGACAAAGGATAGGCTTGAATACCTGGAAACTTTATCAGGAGAACGGCTCCTGGACAGTTAGTTGTGGCTTTGGAGGCGCGAAGATACGCCTTCTGTTCTTTCATTCCACTGTACTTTCCTTTGCTGCTTTGTCCTTTGTAGACTGGCGGATTCTCTTGAATAGGGATTACTTCCCGAATGGGACTCCCTTCGAAAGCTTCAGAGACCAGAAATTGCATCGGGTCTTCAAGGTGTTCTTGTTTCACTTCTTTGAAGTCTTGAACTTCTCTAACTTGGAAGTTCTTTTCTGTACACATCAAGACACCTTCTGAAATAGTTGGAGCAGTCTGCGGCAGGGGTGCCAAGCTTGCTTGGTTGTATCTATTGATAAACTGCTGCAGTTCTCTCTGAGATTCTTCAACATTTCTTTCTTCAATATCCTCAGTCATGAGGATCTCTATCTCATCCTGTGCTTGCTTAAGCACCTTGTCTAGGAATTCCATGCGATGTTGTCGCCATAATCTTCTCGCCATGCTGCCTGGAGAAGGGGCTTCAAGAATTCCTTTCTGCTCAATTGGTGTTGTATTAACCACCACAGAATCAATCTGGCCTGCTTCTCGAAGAGAAGACACTGAACTTCTTTGTTGGTTATACCATGGAGATGGTTGATAACCAAAACTCTGTGGAGCCGGTGATCTGGGAGCTGGAGACCTTGGAGGTCTGATAGGAACGAATCCTCCTCCTCTGACTTGATATGGTCGAGGATGCTGATAAAAGTAATGATCAGTTTCCTCTTCTTCTTCAACAATTTCTTGTTGAACCGGTCTCTGTGACACAAAGGCTGGCTCCTTTGGTTTCATCAGATTATACTTCTTGGCTTTGAGATCCACAAGTCGAGCTTTGAGTTTCTTCCAAGTCTCTGGACCCATGTCCATGACTTTCAATCTTTGCTCTATGTTCAGAATTTCTCCGATCACTTGATCTAGTTCGGAGGCCGATCCTTTCATCATTCTGATAGATCCAGTCATCTTTCTATAATAAAATGATACCTCTGAATCTTCAGATTCCGCTAATTCTTCTGAGCTTTCTGAATCACAATTTTCTTCAGGCTGTGATTTTATCAACTTGACCTTAGCCTGATCTTCTCTGGATGAGAAGTATTCTTCTTCCTCAGACTCTGATTCTTCAGGACTTGAGATTACAATGTCCTCAGAGTCGGATGGATAGTCATATATATAATCATAATCATCTGCTGTGATGCCGACACTTTTAGCTGCTCGGACCTTAGCTTTTCCTTTTTTCTTATCTTTCTTAGGACACTTGTTAGCTAAGTGGTCACCTTTACAGATGTAACAAACTGGTTTCCGTCTGGCACTACCTTTTCTTCTTTTGTCTTTCTTACGAAAGTATCCTCTTTTTCTTGACTTTCGGCGATCCTTATCTTTTCCTTTGTCAGATTTCTTTTTATACTTTTTCTTGTATGTCTTACAATTATCACCACAATCATCACCTTTTTCCAGCTGGTAACATACAGCTGCAGATAAGATCGGTTGGATCTTCTTTTTCTCTTTCCGATCTTTTACTTTATTGCAAATGTCGGTGTTGATCTGTTCAAGAAACTGGACAATTTGTGGAAATGTCAATTCTTTCATATCCGCTTTATCATGCAAAAGATTCTCTAAAACTTTGCGATGATAGTAAGCTCCAATGGGACCGCTGAAACTTTTGAGAAAAGTAGTGTACATGAATTCATGATCCTGTTCCTTACCTGAGAAGTAAAAATGTTCGTATTGCTTTTTGCAATACTCCTTGAAATTTCTCAGATCTTTACATTTACCTTTCATGAATTTTTGGTAAGAAAGCTGTTCCATAACATCTCGCTTTCCTACAAACATTCTTGCTAATTGAGCACAGACTTGATCTGTGCCACTATCAAGCAGAGTTTCAATAAACTCATTATCTAATCTATCCCAAACTACCCTTGCCATTCCTGTCATGGAATTCAATGCTTGCTTAATTACTTCCTTTTCATCAGCATTGGGGTTAGTTGAGATATAATTGGTGATCCATGCTCTCATTGCATCGACACCTCTGGCATTTTCTATTTCCTCAAATTTATCAAAATTTACCATGGGAGGGGTGTCGGCTTTGAAAGTTTGAATATTTTTAAATGGATCACCTCCTGGCAATGGATGAGCCAAGTTCCTCTAAAAGGAGCTTAACCGCTTGAGGAGATCCAGAATGATGTCCTACAAGAAGGATAGTCCAAATTTTGATGGAACCAATTTTAATCTTTGGAAAGTGTTGATGTGTAAAATTGCATAATTTCCAACACCAACATGGGAAGTTTCAGGAATGTGGGACTTGCTACCTGAAACAACCTCCAGATTTTAAAGAAGCTGGCTCTTCTCTATCTTAATGGGTTTGGGGAAAAGGATAGAAACTAACTGAATTACAGATACAATTAAAGCAAATCTATCTATGGCAATACGCCTGAATAAAGTGTTTCTCTCAACTAAGCACAGTGAAACCATCCTCAAGATTCAGTCACATTAAAGAGCAGATACTGCATGATTAACATAAACATATGAAATGAATAAAATCAAAGGCTCACAACCAGACAATTTTCTATGATAGAAGAAATATCAACCAAGGCATAGAACTCAGTCTTTCTCATTAATTTTCCAGCAACGTAAGAGGCACAGTTACATTCACTTTCTGAATTAAGAATACAAAATAAAGGAAAATGATATTCACTAGTCACAGTAAAAGTCTCAAACTTCTCTCTTAAATCTCTGACAGAAAATTATCTCTGAAAATTGTATGAATTTCTCTATCAAAATTTTAACTCCTGATAAATTACAAATGTTACATATTTATAGCACAAGATTGACTCTAGATTGTCTGCAACAATTGAATCCCAATGGCCCAACTGAACTAGAGGTAACTGGAAGTCTCTGACAGTTAAAGATCTTTCAAATCTGTGACAGTTACTCCTTTGTGTAAGCCTAGTGGCTGTGACAAAACATATGTGGCATACCTCTTCTTATAAGGAACAGACACTTGGCGGCTTCCACAGCAACTAGAAATAGATACGTGTCTTTATCCACACCTCCTTACTTAACTGTGTCTTTTATACTCGGGTGGGCTCCGCAGATGACAACTGTCGCAATCCGCGGTTTTCAAACTTTAAGACATAGTTAAGAATGGGGCCCACAACTTCCCGCTCATTAGCTTCAAAATGAGGAAAATAGGGACAAGTGGCAGCTTCCGCCGCAACTACTAACTGGTATGTGGCGGCTTCCGCTCCACTTCTTAAAACATTAGGAACCTTTTGAGACTCACGTGGAGGTTGACACATGTCAGATTCTGCATCATTTAGAAACATTTATTATCATCAGAGAAAAGGTCAGAAAGATTTTATCTTTGGAGCTACATCCACCATGTGGCGCTCTCCACATCACTTGATATTTAAAACTGTGGCCCACCACCATCTTTTACTTAACATCGAAAGAAATAGAAACAAACATGCAGAAGTTGACACTTGGCAAGCTCCATAGCTACTACAAAAGACACATAGCTTCTTCTGCACTCACTTTGAAACATTTGGGGGTTGTCTCCACTGACAACATGTGGCGCCTTCCGCAGGGTTGAAACTTAAAATTGTATTGAAACATTTCTGCTACATGGCATGCTCTGCTTAAGTTATAACTTAGAAACAAAAGTGTAGCTAGAACTGGGGCTCAACACTTGGTAGGTTTCATGGCTCTGGCAAAGTGAAACCCTCGCAGCCACTCTTAGAAACATTTACAGACACAAAATTGTAACCCGCGGATGCACTATGACTGATACAAAATGTAGTCTTATACTCTACAGTTCTTGGCGACCCCTAAGACTTTTGAGCCTGCTAAAAGTGAACCCAAAAACTTTGTCAAAAATATATGTATTTTTAAAAATACAAATACAGGGTCACAAATTCTGGAAAGCTGTCTACTAAACAGACCATTCTGAATTAGAGAGTCCCTGCTTACTCTGTAAATCTTGAAAGGTAAAATCAAGATTTATTATGTCCTTATGGGAGAATGTCTACAAAATTTGGATGGTGGCCTTTAATTGAAACTCCAACTGGGCCATTAGTATCAAGACAACTTCCACCTCCTATACTGACATAGAATCACTTAAACCTTGAAAAATAGTTTGATCATTTTGCCTTGTTAAAAGTAGGGTTTTGATATCATCAATCATCAGTACAGTATTATTATCTGGAAATGGTGAGGGAAGACCCAACTACACCAAATCCTCTATGTGTCTCTTCATGTGCTTAACCCCTTCCTTAACAGTATCAAGGAGCTCCTGGCAATTTGTGGTAGCTGAGTTGCAACTTAGAACTTCATTTACCTTCTTTGCAACTATCATTCTATCACTGATCCCTGCTACTGACAAAATTTCATTGGTTGTGTTATATAGTTTCTTTATCAATAGTTGAGAGTCAGAAACTCTCAAAGAAATAATAGATAGAGTGGCCTGATATGAAGCCTCCACCTTCTCACACAACTACTGTGCATTTAACAGGAATGTTAATGATGGCCTTAGCTGGACAATCTCTTTTGAGATTCGTTTCCAAATTGAAACATATAGCTCTTTGACTAGATTCAAAACTCCAGCATTCTATGGCCTGTTAGCTAACTCAAGTGTTAGCTATTTTGTTGTTTATTTCTCAGCTAGGAGTTGTACTTGTATTGTAGCAGCAACATTTTGCTCACTTAGCAACTTTTGCTGAGATTGTGTGGCTTGTTGCAGCTTTTCCTGATATTTCTTCTCCAATGTGGCCTTCTCTTGCCTTAGAACATTTACTGTAGCTTTTTCCTGAGCTAGCTCAACCTTTAGAGAAGCATTTTGTGCCTGTGTTGCTTGATGGATCTGATAGGAAATAGTATTTTGTAACTGTTTATTCAGATTCTCTATTTCATCTTTCTTTGATTGCAACTCTTCAGCAAGGTTGCCACTATTTGTCTTCTCCTATGCTAAGTCATTTTTAGCCTTCTGCAATTTCCTAGACACTTTCAGGTAGTCAGTTACAATAGCAGAAGTGGTTTCATTGAGTAGCTCGACCCTATTTTGTGGTCTAAAAAGAGACATGTCCATGGCTACTCCATTTATTGCAAAGTCCTGAGGCTGTATCTGCTCATTGGGCTTCACCACATTTGGGGATAAATGTGTGATAGTTAGCTACTATTGAATAGGGTCAAAAAGTGACCTCATGTGTGGTACTGCCAGGCTTTTATTTTCTTTCTTTCTCTTTTTGTCCATTCTAACTTCTCTAGCCTTCTTAGTAATATCTGATTGAGCCTGGAAAGTGGGAGGAGAAGCAATGAATCCCCCAACAAAGGGATGACCTTAAGGTAAACCATAAGGTATAGCCAATGATTGTTGGCTAGGGGAAATTTGGGGAGGGGCTCTTTTTGGGATAGAGGGGGAAAAAAGTGGCAATGAGATGGCCTATGAAGACATGGCTTGAGGACTGGCAGTTGGGGCAAGTAGTGATATAGGCACAACAAAAGTGGCAAGGGATACTAATGTTTGGCCAGTTGGGATTGCCACCCCTAAGGTAGAAGAAAGAGACAGAGAGGAAAAAGGAGAAGAAACACTTACCTGAGGCACATCAGATGTGACTAGTTTTTGTTGTTGCAATGGTTCTGTTTCTTCTTCTGACTCTTCCTGCAGGTGTAATCACCTATGCTTCCTTGGCCTTTCTCCTTCTTGCTCCTCTGATTCTTTCTCTACAACATTTACCACTACTGATGATGGCAAAGGTACAAAACTGGAAGCCCCAGTAGCTGAAACTGATGGAGTCCCTCTGGTTGGTGATGACACCACACCCTTTTGTTTCTCTAAAGTACTGAGAGATTGGGGCCATGAAGATATAGGTATAGTAGAAGAGGCCTAACCTGTTTCTTGCATTGTATGGGTTGACTCAGCTTCCTCTTCTGACTCTTCACCCTTCTTATGAATTCTACTTGTATCAGGGCTAGAGACTGGGGATGGATGCCACTCATCCCAGATCGACTCCCATTTCTCATCTATGTCAATCTTCCCAAAAGAGTGAGTCATTATAGAAATTTCCTGCCTATATTTCCAATAGGCCTCAATTTTCTCTAGCTTCCATTCCTGGCCCTTCAAAGCTTTCTTTAAACCAGTACCCATTTTGATCTTAGGGTTAAAGGCCTTTTGTTTAACATAAAAGGTCTCCCATGGCCTGGGCCCCTCATAAGGCAAATCTACCAGTTCCACATACAAGTCAGGGGTATCTTCCTTAGGGTTTCTTCTATCCTCCCAAAAGGGCAGACCCTCATGTACTATTTTAGCTCTGACCTTGTTGCTTCTCACCCAAGAGGCTATAAAACTGTTTGGGTCATACCTCCATTTGTCTTCAATGATGAAGAATCCCAAGACAACTAACTTTCGTAGCAATAGGTGTTCAGCATCTCTGACTTCTAGGGCCATGTTCTTTCTGACCCATGGGATATCATACATTTTCTTCTTCTTCCTCTTGGTGCCGAACTCATTGTTAACTATAGACACCTGTTGGGTTACTTCTAGAAATTCTACTCTAGGGGTCAAAACTTTAGGTAGCAGCATAGGTTCCCCATTGAATCCATGGACACTAATGATAGTATTTTGGGCCCCAAAGAAATAATCACATGGGATTGGGTAATTGGTCATGAAACCCCTAATTCTTTGTGTCAACCTATGTTCTACAGGCTCAGGGCTCAAATGGCAAAAGGTAGGGGCAACAAAGAGTTCCCAGAACTAATAAGGGTCTGACGCCTCAGATAGCACATGTGTCCATGCAGACACAGGAATAGTTCTATTTTGCCCAAAATTTGGGTCATACATGTTCAATTGCATATTTTATGCAAAAATACCATGATTCTGATATAACATTAAATGAAACAGATAAGCAAAATACCTAAAAACTCCCTTGGATTTGAAATTGACAAGTTGATCAACCATGGAGTAGGCAATTTGTTTTGAAAAGTCCAGTCGATATTCCTGTGACTTGTCAACAGTCTTCAATCTAAAAAGGATGGCAATTTGCCAGTCGTAGACTGTGTTGTCTTCCTTCATCCCAAAAATGAAAGCCATCATTGATAGTGCCTCTTGACTAGCTTGACTGAATTGTGCCCTTCCTGTAGGTAGTATGGGCATCTGTGTGTTCTCCTCTGCTAACTGCATTTTTGAGTTGAGGAACCTAATCTAGTTATTGACATTTGACCATGTCTTTTGCATTTTAGCAATAGTGGGAAATGTGGCCGTTCGATCATGATATAGGGCCAACATGTCTCTTATGGCTTTGGGTGTAATTTGCACCATAAAGGGACCCTATTGTATGGTGTTTGAGGGCACATGAAATAGCTCCGTGCATATATCAATTAGGTCAGGACATAGGTACACATTTGGAACCATGAATTGTGCCAACTGTGAGGTCCAAATCCTCATTCCAAAAGTTTTAGATTGTCCACTCTTTGCCTTTTGAATGCATCTCTGGTGTGCCCCTTCACAAAGAGTCCTAGTAGTTTTTTGAAGGGCTAGGTCAAAGATGCCATCTGCAAAATCTTTTACCTTCTCTAGGTTGATAGAATACCCTACTTCGGAAACCCTCATTCTTGGATAGGTTCTCTTGGGCTGCGCGGGCGCTGAGGCATATGATTTACTACTTAGAAGCCTGTCGATTGATTCATAAATTCTGAGTCCCTATTGAGATGAATGTGCTTCGGCCATATCTATATTTGTGGGGAGAATGTGAGAAGCTTTGACATAACAAAGATAGAAACTACGTAACAAAAGTGACACTCAGCTAGGAAGTGCTTGCTAGGGATTGGATTAGAGGCAACAATGATTCGCAACAGAGAGACAGAAGCAAATGAAAGCCATAGTTAAGGTTTAACTCTAATTTAATGAGGCTTTAATGACACACCCTATCTTATAAATGACATTAATGCCAAGAAACTGTTAGTGTATCTTTCCAAATCCACGTGGAAAGGAGTGTTAGAAACATTATGAGAGTGGCTGCAAAAGTGTGTACTTTCAGGGATTTTGGGGATTGCAGACAACCTTAATGAATGTGAGATTTTCAAAAAGAGAATGGGCTTGTGCTGATGACACATGTTCATAGAACACTTATTAAAAGGGAAGGCGGGAAAAGAAAGTGGGAAAACAAGAAAGCAAGAAAGAGAAACTAATTAACTATGATACATTAAGAGTCACTGCCTAATTGAAATGTTTCAAATAGATCCTGTTAACACAAATCCCTTCAGGCTCACCATCCATGGTCTCCAGTTCAAAAGAATTTTGTTTCTTACATGAATGAATCTTGTAAGGACAAGTCCACAGTGATTCAAATTTAGTGTGTCGACCTGGCTTTGTAGCTCTTTCATCCCATTTCAACACTATTGAGCCAACTTCAAAAAGAGGATTTGAAGTCTTCTTATCAAAATAGTCCTTGACTATTTTCTGGTGTTTCATTAGTGACTCATTTTTTTTTCCCTTTTCTCTTGTACTTCCAGCAGTTCAGCAAGTCTGACTTGCATGGGGCCATTCTCTTCAATCTCTATTTGTTTCAATAATTGCAAAGCAGGGATCTCTAAGCTCAGTGGCATTACTGTTGGTTTACCATAAACTAATTCATATGGAGACATTTTTGTCACTTGCTTAGGTGTGATCCTGTCAGCCCACAGTGCTGTATTAAGTAGTTTGTGCCACTCTCTATGATAATTTGTCCCTATTCTCTTAATGAGTTTGATTAGGTTCTTGTTAGTAGACTTTTCCAGACCATTACCCAAAGGTTAATAATTTAAAGATGTCTTCAAATAAATTCCATTCCTTAGTGCAAACTCAGATATTTTTGTTCCCAAAAATGCCTTGGCATTATCTAATATTATGGTACGAGGAGGACCAAACCGAGTAGTAATACCTTCCAGAAAGTCTAATATTACCTTTTCTGTTGCTTCCTTGAGTGCTACTGCTTCACTCCATCTAGTGAAGTAATCTGCGGCTATAAGGATCCATCTGTGTTCCATACTTGACACTGGATTTATCATACCAATAAAATCGAGACCCCATTGGGCAAAGGGTTCATCCACAATTATGAGGCTTATAGGCATTGCCGCATTTCTTCTTTTTCTTGTATAAAACTGACAGGCCTGGCATTCTTTAACCAACTAATAGCAATCTATAAATAGGGTGGGCTAGAAGTATCCTGCTTGAGTCACCTTGATTGTTATGGTCCTTGCTAAAAAGTGTCCACCTGAGGCTCCATGGTGTAATTCATGTAGAATTCTTTGAGCTTCATCTTTCTCTATACATCTTGAAAGTATGCCATCAACATTTCTTCTGAACAAAATATGATCAATTAGTACAAAGTGGGTCCCTTGTTGTCTGTAATACCTTCTCTTGTCATGGGAGAGCTCATTTGGGAAAATCCCATGTTTCATAAATTGTATTCTATTTGTGACCCAAGAATCTTGATCAACCTCTTGTATTTTTAATACATTTTCACTTTATGTTTCTTGTGTCATCATTCTCTCCATGTCCTGAGCCATATATTGGCACAATCCTTTGCCCCTTACTAACTTAATGGGTCTGACCTCCACATCATATTCAAGGGTCTTTGTTATCCAGTTTGCTCTTTTCTCAGTGATCTCACCCTCCATAATGTATTCTCTTATACTAGGATGAGCCACTAATATCAAAATCTTATTCCCTATGACCATATGTCTAAATTTCTTAAGGGCTTTTACCATGGCATATGCCTGTTTCTCCACAAAATTGTATCTAGCCTCATATTCCCTGAGAGTCCTAGAGAAATAGGCTATTGGGTGCTCTCCTTCTTGCTATTCATCTTTTTGAGTTAAAACAACAGCAACACTGAATTCTCCTCCATACACATACATTATGAAAGACTTAGTGAAGTCTAGGTTTCTGAGTACCAGGGCTATCAAAATGGCTCTTTTGATCTCTTCAAAAGCCTATCTCCCCTTTGCAGTCCATTTCAAAACTAGGTCCTTCTTTAGCAACAGTGTCATAGGTCTAATTAGACCTGCAAAGTTAGATATGAACTAGCTGACAAAGTTGATCTTCCCCAAGAAAGACTGAACTGCTTTCTTTTTAACTGGCAGAGATAGATTCATTATGGTAGTGACTCTTTCTGGATCAATAGAGACTCCTTCCTTTGACACTATATGCCCTAACAATTTACCCTGAGGTATTGTAAAGATACACTTATTGGGATTCAGGGATATTCCAAACTCTTGGCATTTCTTAAAAATAGCCTCTAAATGGTCAAAATGATCTACAACATTTTTAGAGAAAATAGTGAGGTCATCTAGATAAATCAAGATGATTTTGTTTATAAGTTCCCCAAATGCTACATCCATGGCTCTCTGAAAAGTAGCTCCATCCTTTGAAAGACCAAAAGGCATTTTAGCATATGCAAATGTTTCCCATTTTGTAGTAAATGCAGTCTTATGCTGGTCTTCATCAACCAACCAAGTCTGAATGTATCCAGAGAAGCCATCCAGCAAGGAAAATCTCTCTGATCCAGCCACAATTTGTAAAATTTGTTCCATAGAGGGCACGGGATAATGATCTTTCAAAGATGCTCTATTCAGATCCCTGAAATCTACACAGAGTCTTATGTCACCATTCTTTTTTCTTACTGGCACTAGGTTTGATACATAGGTTGAATGCTTAATTGGAAAAATAATTTTTGATTCTAAGAGCTTTTGCAACTCATCCACCATTAGAGGTTCAATTCTAGGATTCACTGGCCTTTGCTTCTATCTGACTGGTTTAGATCCTTCAGTCAACTCTATGGTGTGCTGAATGATATCGCTATTGTAGCCATGGAGGTCTTCATAGGTCCAGGAAATCACTCTATAATATCTTTCACACAAATCAATCAACCTTTCCCTTTCTTGCTGGGTTGTAGAATTGCCAATCTTCAAATTTCTTCCTTCACTAACTTGGATTTCAGAATAATCTTCTTTATTTGCTTGAAACCTCTTCTAGGATTACATCTTCTAGGTCAAATAGGTTTTCTAAGGTAATCAATCCATTAGGGAGCTTATTTGACTTCAGTTGAATAATTTGGTCACCATATGCTTCTTCAATTTCAGGTTGCAACTGATCAGCAAATTCTCTTGACTGTTGCAAAAATGAAAGTACACATAAATCATTTTCAAAAACTTGCCAATTTTGGTCATTGTCTGGGATAGTTGGCCTCACTATAACTTTGACTGACTCATTGTTGACTAGTAGATCGGTTGCTGGATCAAACTGTGAACCAATCTGTGCCATTCTATCTGCCTCAGAATTCTGGGCTCTAGGAACTACTTCAATATTGAAAGCTTCAAAACCATCTATTAGGTCCCAAATTCTGTGCCTATAGGATCTCATTCTTACATTTTTGGCTACTGCCTTTTCTCTGATTTGTTTCACCACTAGTTCAGAATCCCCTCTTACTATCAGATTCTTTACTCCTTTTTTCTTTGCCAACATGAGTCCATGCACTAAGGATTCGTACTTAGCATCATTATTGGTACAGGCAAACTGAAAGCGAATGGCTCTTAAAACTTTCTCACCATTTGGGGCAGTAAGGTAAACTCCTACTCCAGCTCCATTCTTACTTCTAGCCCCATCAAAATTTAGAGTCCAGCTTTCTGAGTCTTTTTTAGATTCTTGTGTCTGATTAGGTTCTTTCCTTAAAACATTAGGAATCTCTTGGTCTTCTTCAAATATGACATTAGGGATCACTTTGCATCATAGTCAACAACTGATTATTCTCTTCTTCCTGTTGGTCATGCTCAGTCCAGTCACCTAACTCTTCAACAAAGATTCTCTCCTCTTTATTTAGCATAGTATGGGCTGCCTCTAATTTTGGGGTTGGTTCATTTGTGATATGGTCTTTTGATAATGGCTAAGACAGTATTTTCATCTTTGTCCCATATTTGGTTCTCAGAATGAGGTGTGACCAATCTAGTGACATGTAACGTCCTATCTTGGCTGTGAAATCTCTAGATAAACAAAGACCAAATATAGGGGGAATATCTATGACTACCACATCTTGATTTGCAATTATATTGGGGCAAGTATATAATTGCAATGGGAGTTGTTTAATTTTCCCTATTGTTTGCACAGATTTACCATCCCACTACATAACCCCTCTTGTAAGTGGCTCATATTTTATTCTCAAAGCATTTGTTATTTGCTTTGGCATTACTGTAGTACTAGCCCCAGAGTCTATCATTGCATTATGCAGTAATTTCTTCCCAACTATTAGAGTTAAGTAAAAGGGATCTGGTTTAGGTTTACCTACCTTAGGTCCATTATTCAACAACGTTGTTGTCTACAAGGGTATAGTATCTTTGAGCTGTAACTTTTCTTTATCAGCAAATCCTCCTTTAGCACCAGTTTGTTTAGGAACTTCTTGGCCTTGCAGAGCCTCTTGCAATAGTGTCTTCTGCTCAGGAATAGCTAACCTGTCCTAGATTGATACATGCACTTGAGTTCTTTTTAACTGATCCACCACATTCACAGGCCCTAATACTTGGGTCTTTGGATAATAAGGGTACCTTGACTTTTCTAGAACTTGTCCTGAAGCTACTTGATTCTGCACAAGCTGGGACATTTCTTGTCTAGAAACTGTGTTCTGATGACTCTGAAATGGAGGAGCTCCCATGTCTCATTATTAGTGACTTCAGGTCGTTCCATCATTCCCCTCTTTTCTCTGGTATAGTAATCTAATTGTACCAATGGCTTCTTGGAAGTAGATGCTTCATTCAAAAACACTGACTCTTCATCTTCAATCCATGAAAATAAAGCATGCTCAGGGGCTATTTCCTCTTCCTATTGTAAGGACATTCCTTGCATCTGGGCCACCAGTACTACATTTTGTACACCAGGAGACTAATATTGTGGAGTGTTAGAAGTTACAAATTGTCCTTTTGATCCTCTCTGTTCTGCTATCTTCTGCTGTAAATTTCCTCTGGGGTAGTCTCTAGGCATATGGGCATTATTGCAAGGAAAACACCAAGCATTTGTGCCATCTGCAAAATTATTTTGCCCTGGAACAATTTCCCTATTGGGATTAGGAGGAACAGTCTGTAAAGGTATAGGGACTGTGACTAATTGGTTTGATGGCTGAGGATTAGCTTGCCTTTGAGGGCCTTGATATTGATTTGGCTGAAAGGAAGGTCTATTTCCCTAGTAACCTTGATAAGGGGGCTTTGGATAAGGATTTTGTTGCCTCTTTAGATTAATTATCTCATTTGAGAAGGTCCTTAAAATGTTCTTGACATCATCCATTTCAGATGATTGAACAGGGGCGGCTGTCTTAGTAGGTTGTTGAAGGAATGCATACATAGACACAGGTGGGGTTGTAGGATTAGGAACTTCTTGAGGAAAAGGTAAGGTAATCTCTGGGAACGTGGGCATAGGAGGCCTTGGGGGCAACTTTCAAGTATCTATTAAGTTATTTTTGGCCTTGACTGCCAACTCATAAGCTTCTAGTAGTGTCTAACCTCCAAGGGACTAGATCATCACTGATATATCTGAGTTTAAAGCTTTAAGGTAAAACACAATAGCCATACCTAGCAATGGTCTTGTTGTAGCAGGAATCCTTTCCCAAGTCTTTTGAAATCTTGAGTTGAAATCAGTCATTGCCTCTTGAGGTGCCCTTTTGATAGTGATCAATTGTTGCAGTAAAGAAGATTTATCACCCTTTTCTTTAAATCTTTCAAAGAAGGCATCACCAAGCTGATCCCATGTGGATATTGTGTTTGGGGTTAGAGATCTATACCAGTCCAAAGCCTTTCCCTTGAAAGAAGCTGCTAACAGTCTTATAGCCACATTTTGTTGAGTGATAACATGTACTGCACAAACATCAGATACATCTTGTAGATGCTCTTCAGGTGTCTTGAAATCTTCCCCACTGAATTTGGGCAGAGCCTTCAGAGTATTAGTAGGAATAACATCCCAAGTGGCTGGTGGTATTGGAAGAATCAGAGGATTGCCAGTGTTCCAATTTGCATAATTTCTTGGAGCTATAGGTGCTCCCATAGTTACTCTTGGTGCTACTGCAAACTGACTCACTCTTCTCCTTGGATTAGCTATCAGTGGTGGCAAAAGAATGCCTGGTCTAGTAGCAGATTGAGCTCTTGTTACAGGTCCATAACTTTGACTTCCTATAGCTTCTTGGTTCACACAATCTTGACAGAAACTTCAAGAAATGGTCCCACCGGGCGTGCCAAAAACTATTGATGTGTAAAATTGCGCAGGTTCCAACACCATGGGAAGTTTCAGGAATGTGGGACTTGCTACCTGAAACAACCTCAATATTTTAAAGAAGCTGGCTCTTCTCTATCTTAATGGGTTTGGGGAAAAGGATAGAAACTAACAGAATTACAGATACAATTAAAGCAAATCTATCTATGGAGATACGCCTTAATAAAGTGTTTCTCTCAACTAAGCATAGTGAAACTATCCTCAAGATTCGGTCACATTAAAGAGCAGATACTGCATGATTAACATAAACAAATGAAATGAATAAAATCAAAGGCTCACAACTAGACAATTTGCTATGACACAAGAAATATCAACCAAGGCACAGAACTCAGTCTTTCTCATTAATTTTCCAGCAACATAAGAGGCATAGATACATGCACAGTTACATTCACTTTCTAAATCAAGAATACAAAATAAAGGCAAATGATATTCACTGGTCACAGCAAAAGTCTCAAACTTCTCTCTTAAATCTCTAACAGAAAATTATCTCTAAAAATTGTATGAATTTCTCTATCAAAATTTGAACTCCCAATTCATTACAAATGTTACATATTTATAGCACAAGATCGACTCTAGATTCTCTGCAACAATCAAATCCCAATGGCCCAACCGAACTGGAGGTAACTGGAAGTCTCTGACAGTTAAAGATCTTTTGAATCTGCGATAGTTACTCCTTCGTGCCAGCCTATTGGCTGTGACAAAACATATGTGGCATACCTCTTCTTATAAGGAACAGACACTTGGTGGCTTCCGCAGTAACTAGAAATAGATACGTGTCTTTATCCACACCTCCTTACTTAACTATGTCTTTTATACTCGAGTGGCCTCCACAGGTGACAACTGTCGCAATTCACGGCTTTGAAACTTTAAGACATAGTTAAGAATAGGGCCCACAACTTCCCGCTCAATAGCTTTGAAAGGAGGAAAACAGGGATAGGTGGTAGCTTCTGCCGCAACCACTAACTGGTACGTGGTGGCTTCCGCTCCACTTCTTGAAACATTAGGAGCCTTTTGAGACTCATGCGGAAGTTGACACATGTCAGATTCTACATCATTTAGAAACATTTATTATCATCAGAGAAAAGGTCAAAAATCTTTTATCTTTGGAGCTGCGTCCACCACATGGTGCTCTCCGCATCACTTGATATTTAAAACTGTGGCCCACCACCATCCTTTACTTAGCATTGAAAGAAATCAAAAGAAACATGTGGAAGCTAACACTTGGCAAGCTCTGCAGCTACCACAAATGACACACGGCTTCTTCTGTGCTCACTTTGAAACATTTGGGGAGTGTCTCTACTAATGACACGTGGTGCCTTCCACAGGGTTCAAACTTAAAATCGTATTGAAACATTTCTACTACGTGGCACACTCTGCTTAAGTTATAACTTAGAAACAAAAGTGCAGCTTGAACTGGGAGTCGACGCTTGGCGGGTTCCGTAGCTCTAGCAAAATGAAACCCTCGTAGCCACTCTTAGAAACATTTACAGACACAAAACTGTAACCTGTGGATGCACTGTGATTGATACAAAAATGTAGAGTCTTATACTCTACAGAAAGGTCACATGAAATGTCACTTGCAATGTATGGGAATGGTGATTTGGACCATGATTACAACAAAGTATACTCTTCCACAGGGTAGTCCGAAAGCCCCAAATGAAATCACAGATGTTGAAAACAATCTGCGGACTATAGAAGCTCTTTTAAGCACATTATCTGATTCAGAGCTCTCAAATGTTATTGACCTACCAACTGCTTTTGAGATTTGGGAAAAACTGGAACTTCTGCATGAAGGAGACAAGTATGTTAAGTGTGCAAGGCTACAAAGTCTGAAAGGAAAATTTGAAAATCTGAAGATGAGAGATGATGAAAATATTACTACTTTTATGCCAAGAGTAAATGAGATTGTTTGTGGAATTAGAAATGCTGGTGGAGTCTTGGATGAAGATGAGATTGTTGGCAAAATTCTCAAATCCCTTCCTGCTTCTTATAAAATCAAGGTTGCTGCCATTGAAGAATTCAAAGCCCATACAACTGTCACAAGAGATCAATTGGCTAGTAAATTGGCTACATTTGAAATGACCAAGTTTGGAGATGCCCCTCCTAAGACTGAATCTGCATTCAAACCCAGTGCCATTGTGAAAGGTAAACAAAGGTTTGATCCAGGAGAGAACTCTTCAAGAAAACTCTCATGGTATGAAAAAACAAGAAAAGACCTAGAAGAGGAGGAAGCAAAAACTGCTCAACTTGAAGCCCTTATTGCAAAAAGACTGCCAAGAGGATCTGGTAAGTATGAAGAAAAATTGCCTTTTAAGTGTTTTAACTGCAATAAGATTGGTCATTTTGCCTCAAAGTGTCCGAAAAGATTTTCAAGGCCAAATCCTAACAGATCAAGGTTCCAAAAGAACTGTTACTATGTTCATGAGGAAGTTGATAATGAAGGAGTAACAGATGATGAATCGAGACAGGAAACAAATCCAGAAATGAATGGGTGTTCATTGCCATCAAGGAAGAAGATCCAATGTCCTCTGTATCTGTCAATCATAAGACTGTGGAAAGAGCTTTGGCTGCCCAAGTTGAAGAGAAGGATGATTGGGTCATTGACAATGGATGCTCTCACCATATGACAGGTGACAAAAATAAGTTCATAGATTTGGAGAGGTATGAAGGAGGAGTGCTAAAGTTTGGTGATAATTCTGTTGGTAGAATCAGAGGAAGAGGAACTATTTCTTTTGATGGAATGAACAAAACCGGTAATGTACTATATGTTGAAGGTTTGAAGCACAATCTTCTCAGTGTTGGACAGTTGGTGGACAAAGGCTACGATCTCTGATTCGAGAATGGAAAATGCAAGATCTTTAAAAGTTCTGGAATAGAGATTGCATCCGGTACTCAAACAAAAGGTAATATATTTCATTTGGTTGGTACTGGTAAAAGTTGCTTATTTGTTCAAGTTAATCAGAGTTGGTTATGGCATAGGAGGATGTGTCATGTGAATTTTGATAATATCATCAAGATAAGTAATACTCAGGCTATAAGAGATCTTCCAAAATTGGTGAAACCTACTAATAGCTTGTGCAAAGAATGTCAGTTGGGTAAGCTGAGAAGAATCACATTCAAGAGTAAGGAACTATCCTCTACAAGATTATTGGACTTAGTTCATACTGATCTTTGTGGTCCGGCAAGAATCAGGAGTGTGCAAGGTGATAGATACTTCATGTTACTAATTGATGACTATTCCCAGATGATGTGGGTAACCTTTTTGAAAGAGAAATCAGAAGCTCTTGAGAAATTCAAAATATTCAAGGCTATGGTAGAGAATGAAACCGGATTAAAATTGAAATGTTTGAGGTCTGATAGAGGTCAAAAATTCACATCCGGTGAGTTCATAGAATTCTGTGAGAAGCATGGAATAAAGAGACAGTTGTCTGCTCCTAGGACTCCACAGTAGAATGGAGTAGTGGAAAGAAAGAACCAGACCATCCAGGAAGCATCGAGGACCATGATGATGGAAGCAAATGTTACTTAGATCTATTGGAGAGAAGCTGTCAGCACTGCAGTCTATACTCTCAATCGAGTTCAAATCAGAAGCAATACCAATAAGACTCCTTATGAACTCTAGTTTGACATTACTCCTACTGTAAGGTATTTCAGAGTCTTTGGTAGCAAATGTTACATCAAAAGAGATGAAGATCTAGGCAAGTTTGATGCTAGAAGTGATGAAGGAATATTCTTGGGTTACTCTACTCAAAGCAAAGCATATCGGTGCTATAACAAGAGACTGAGAAAGATTATAGAAAGTACAAATGTGAAGGTTGATGAAGGAATTGAAAAACCCTCAAGGCTTTATGAATACGATGAAGATGATCAGAATGGTGTTCTGACTCAAGGAGCCCAAGCCTCTTCTGAGAGTTAGATTCAAACTGATCCGGTAAATCAGGAAGAAGAGATGAGTTTTAATGAGCCTGATCAAGAAGTAGAAACGCAAGAAACTCCCAAAGTTCCTAAGTATGTAAGACTGAACCACTTTGAAAATCAAATCATAGGTGATAAAAGAAAAGGTGTACAAACAAGAAGAAGGATTGCTCAAGATTCAGAAGAGTATTATCTGATTTCAAAGATTGAACCTAAGACAGTGAATGAAGCTTGCAATGATAAAAACTAGACTAAAGCAATGGAGGAAGAACTGATGCAAATTGAGAAAAATCACACTTGGGATCTTGTTCCCAGACCTAGAAACAAGAATATGATTGGAACAAAATGGGTCTTCTGGAATAAACTGAATGAAGTTGGTGAAGTAATCAGAAATAAAGCCAGATTGGTCTACAAGGGTTACTCTCAAATATAAGGAGTTGATTTTGAAGAAACTTTTGCTCCGGTGGCAAGAATTGAAGTAGTCAGATTATTTCTTGCTTTTACTACCTTTAAGGATTTCAAAGTATATCAGATGGATGTCAAGTCCGCCTTCCTGAATGGTGACTTGGAAGAAGAAGTATACATTGAGCAACCAGATGGATTTCAATTGTCTGATCATGGTGATATGGTCTGCAAGTTGAAGAAGGCACTGTATGGACTGAAGCAAGCCCCAAGAGCCTGGTATGAAAGATTGGATAAACATCTTTTGAAGATTGATTTCAACAAAGGTACTGTTGACAGTAATTTGTATTTCAAAATTGACCATGAAAATATCTTAATTGTTGAAGTGTTTGTTGATGATATCATTTTTGGAGGAAGAGATAGTATGTGTAAAACCTTTGCAAATCAAATGAAAAGTGAATTTGAGATGTCCATGCTTGGGGAAATGAATTTCTTCTTGGGTCTACAAATCACTCAAACAAAAAAGGAATCTTCATTTCTCAGACCAAATATGTGAAAGAATTGTTGAAGAAATTTGGGATGGAAGACTCAAAGCAAATGATTACTCCCATGGCAACCGGATGTAAGTTGAGCAAGGATGATGACTCTTCCAAGGCTGATCAAAAAAAGTATAGGTTAATGATTGGAGGACCGTTGTATCTTACTCAAACTAGACCAGACATTATGCAGGCTATTGGTCTTGTTTCTAGATTTCAGGCTGATCCTAGAGAATCTCATGTCATGGAAATCAAGAGGATTTTTAGATATCTAAAAAGGACAGTTGAGTATGGTCTTTGGTATCCTAGATATCATGATTTCTCTCTTCATACATATACAGATGCTGATTGGGTAGGAGATGTGGATGACCGAAAGAGTACCAGTGGTGGAGCATTCTTTTTGGGGAAGAGATTGGTTTCTTGGCTGAGCAAGAAATAAGAGGCAATATCTCTGTCCATGACAAAAGTAGAATATATTGTAGCAGCAAGTAGTTGCACTCAAGTTTTGTGGATGAAGCAGATGCTAAGAGACATCAGAGTGGAGTATGAGGAGCCTATCACAATTTTCTGTGACAATTCAAGTGCAATAAATATATCTAAGAATCCAGTGTTGCATTCAAAGACTAAACATATATCCATCAAGTTTCACTTTTTGAGAGAGAAAGTGAACAAGAATGAAGTCAGATTTGAGTTTGTGCCTTCTAAGGATCAGATTACAGACATCTTTACTAAACCTTTACCTAAGGACTCTTTTGAGTATCTCAGGGAGAAGTTAGGGGTTATTTCCCCTCCGGTGATGAACTAAGGAGCACTGATGTGCATCAGTCTGGTGGATATCACAGTCCTATCTTGTGGTTCGGATTGATGATGGGGAGCTTCTACTCAGGGGGAGCAGTAGGTAAGATTCTGAAGTGGTAGAATTGCAAGTATGCACCCTTTGCCATTGATGTCAAAGGGGGAGAGAAGACATGTGAAAAACAAGTGGTTGCTGATCAAAGGGGGAGTAGTAAAGGGAGAGAAGACATGTGAATGGTTGTTGCTGATAGGGGGAGTTGTGACAGTGAGGAGAAGTTCTTGTCTTGATGATCAAAATAGTTTTTCACATCGTATGTTGCCATCAATGACAAAGGGGGAGATTATTGCAAGTATGGGCTTAACTGGTGTTGTCATTGATGTCAACATGCTCCTGTTGCATTAATGATAAGGATTGGATGAGTGGTGAGCTGAGGATATTGAGAATATTAGTTTCAATCAGGAATAGTGAAGAACAGTGATGATAGTAAGGTAAAAGTCCAAGATAGGATGAGGATCAGAGGATATGGTTTAAAGGGTTTGTATATATGTGTCTTAAGGTGGTCCAGTAGAGATTTTAGAGGTTTGCATGCAGATCTAAAGAAGTTATGGCTGTTCAAGTTAAACTAGTTCCGACAGGTGTTCAGAGGTGACAGAGTGACACAGATAGGTCCTGTGAGATCCAGAAATGCATTATCCTATTCTGCAGATTTGAGGGAGTGTTGAAGAAGTCTCTGTGAAGTGTCAACTCGATTGGTTCATGGTTTGAAGGTCCACAAGCATCTATTCCTTTGTGACAGTGGTGACAGACTGTGTTCTTGAGGTTCCAGATGAAGGAGAGAAGGTTTTCAGTAAGCAGATGAAGTGTGGATGTTCTTGGTGATTTAGGCAAGCTTGTGGAGGTCTTTGGATCGTGTCTAGTTTGTGTTGGTGGTTTACATTGGAGTTGGAGCTCGCAATTGAAGAATAACTTCTGGATGATGGTGTTCTTCTTGAGATTGGCCGACCAAATGAGTTACACATCCTGTGGATGTTCTTGCTGATGTTTGCTGACTTAGATGATCATTCCTAAGTTGATGTATTGTATAAATAAGGGATTACAAAGTCATTTCAAAGGTATCCTTATGGAGATGAGAGTGTGGTAGGAAGGAGGAGAGCGAAAGGTAGAGCAGAAGTATTGGGCTTAAATGGAACTGATTCAAGCATGGGTAAGATGCTATTTTCTAGTTCAAGTAGGTGATACTTATTTCTTTGTAGACAGTGTGTCTCCTGTAAGTAGTGGGCCTCTTGTGAGCAGTGTGCTTGGGCAGTGAGCCCTAATTGGCATGTACCATTTTGTTCTTTCTATTCTTCTAACAGAGAATACAATCTTGGGTTAATCACCCCGTGGTTTTTCCCTTAACTGGGTTTTCCATGTCAAAATCTTGGTGTCTCATGTGTTGATGTGTTTATGCTCTTGATTCATTGCATTATGTTTCCATGATTGATTCATTATTATGCTGCTGAATTGTAAAGTGAAGTTAAGTGTTTAATTGGAAGAAAGTTTTGTACAACTGATTCATCCACCCCTCTCAATTGTCTGCCCTAAGTCTAACAGGGTCTTGGGTTGAGAAATTCCTTTCTAATGTAAAGGTAGATTGTGATGAGGATTCTTAATGCATCATGTCAATTATTGAGTACTCAGAGAATGACATGAATACCAAGCTAGATGCATGGTAAAATATGAAGCTACCATGCATGCACACATGTTCAAAATAGTCAAATGATGGAAGTGTAGATGCCATATAGGCACCTAGAGATCAATGAATCGACATTATGTAAGTAGAATTGGGTAACAATAAGAAACCACCAACCAATAGCACACCATTGGTTAGGGGGGGGATACTAGTGAGGAAAAAATGTTGATTCAAAGGAGTAAAGTTATGGGGCTAGTTAACAATGATGGGAGAGGCATGAAAAGACAAAAGAGAAAAAACTAGTTTCAACAAATGAATGAAGAAAAAGAGGAAGAGGGAACATGGTTTCAAGGAAGACACCGAGATAAGAATTTTATAAGGTGGTTCCAAATAACATGTTCACTAGGCCACATTTAGAGAAAAAAATAGTACATATAAAACTCTACTGGTTACGAGCATTATAGGGGCTCAACATGGTCTATTTTAGAAACCCTCCTCTAATTATCATAGGTGTGTAATATTTGTCCTATATCTATCACAACCCAATCGATAACTAAAAGGGTGCCATTTTTTAATGACCATGTGCTCCACCACTTGGTCGCACAAGTCTGTAATTGATTTTGAAAGGCCTTAACAACTATCCAACCATCTAGGAGCTAATTTTTATATGTTGTTACTAGCATATCCATGGGGAGAGATCTTAATTTTAGGCCCTTACATATATTTGACCAATCTCTCATTAATTTTCTTACCATAGATTCAAATCAAGGCCAAAATTATTAGCAATTCTCACCATTTTGGCTAAGAGGATAATTATAGGGTAGCAATGTGGGAGATCTAAAATGTATATTCAACTAATAGTATTTCCTCTCCATAAGTTATAGGTTTCATTGTTGCAAGTGATAAATCAGTTGGTTTAAGATATTAAAATTGATTAATCCACACTATTGTGACTTTGTGAACTCATTTACGAGTTCTTTTTTTATGCCTTTTGTTCCATTGGCTTGAGAGGTTCAAGGTTCTAGTGAAGTATCATCAATTCCTTCCATATTGGGAGTATTTTTTCCATAGCATAATGTTGATATGAAGAAGGATTTATTTTACATAAGTTAACTTAGAAGAAGCTATAAAGAAGTAACATGACCACTCACATCAAATTGAGAAAGTGATGTAGAGCATGAAAAACCTATTTAAATAAGGGTACTCCATGATGAAAGAAAGGTTTGATTACCCATGCCAACTTATCAAACATTGATGAGAGGGAAAAAATGACACTACTACACTACCAAGGTTATCAAATTGTGTTAGGTGTATGAGAATAATTTTATAGATCTTGGATCTTTGGATTCAAGCCTTGCAAACTAAGAGATAGTATATCATAGTTTAGCCACCAATTTTTTGAGGTTATCATCAATTAAATGTAGGATATGTTGAGATAATAAGGACTATTTGGTCATAAAAATTCCATCATGCAACCATTTTAGGAATGGAAAGAGTCTTATTACCCTAGGCTTGTCACCCTAATGAATGCATATCCAAAAGGTTGTCATATTGAGAAATTAGAAGACTATCATATAATTAATAGATTAGCAAAGTAACCATACTAAAAAGAGGATAGTCTTATCATCGAGTGATCCCACAATAGCATGTCCCACTTTTTGGCCTAAGTGGGATGCTCAAAATCAACATTTTTCAGTATTTTCCAAATTTTGCCAATTGTATGAAAATGTTGTCAAGAATTTAAAGATGATGTAAACTAATGAGTTGTGGAATTTTTTATGTAGATTCAAGTTATAATTAATAAAAATAATAATTACTTTTATCATTTTTAATTTTTATTCTTTAATCAATTTTTTTTATTTTTTTTAATTTATTATTCAATTACATTATTTTGTAATGCATAATTTTCACTACAAATAAAAAAAATTCCATAACTTATTGGAATTAGATCACTAACTCCAATGTCTAGTGTATTGGCAATCTTTTATTAAATCTTTTATTTAATATTAAATTTTAGATTGGTACTAACAAAAATTTTAGACCTATATTATTTCGTATCACATTTCTCTTAGAATATATCAATTTTTTTTATTTAAACAAGGACATCTAAGTGGAGTGTACTGATGTTTTGAGATTTTTCTCACAATGGTTTTTATAATAGAGGTCATTGCTTTTTCATAATGGATGTACATTCATTATAAAAAAATTTAAAATATAATTTAAAGAAAACATAATAAATTTTATAGTTTTTGTAAGGCTAATACTAAGGACTACATACCTACAAAATGACATTTCTAAATGACATCATTTGATACCCCAAAAGGTGAACCAAATTTTTTTCTTGTTAATATTTTGATAGGTGCAGAGGAGACTTTGTGAAGGGTTTTATTCAATCCTAGGGCAGTTCTATCCAATGGGGTTTGATCTAACCCCCTTAAATTAAACCCCCTTGGATGTAACCTCTCTAAACTTAAATCATTAATTTTTCTAAAAGATATACATGATTTCTAGGAAAATTAGGATGTCCCACAAGTGGGATAGACTATTTGATGCAGAGTGCCCAGCAGAAGCGGGTGAAGATTTGACTATATCTTCCCTATCGGCAAGAGGTCCTCCAGTGTTTCGCCGAAGTCAAGGATGTCTTCTCTATCGGAAAGACATGAACTATCGGCCGAACCTTATTCTTTTATCCCGATGGCCAAGTTCTCACCGATATCTCCTTAGTGGTTCGTTGCCTATCGGCAACACCTCATTCTATCAGACCACGAGAAATTTCTTATGCCGATATACTCCGTCACGCCGATGACCAATCTTTGTCGGCCAGACTTCCTCCTTCGGTGAAACTTCTTTCACCTACACCGACACCTTGTCTCTTGCCGATATCGTCAGGCACATTGGCCAGACCTCCTGCTTCGGTAAGACTTCGGTTCGAGATCCCGATGGTTCATCTCACTCCGACGAGTCCTTTGTCGCTGAGACTTCTCGAACTCCTTCCGATGAACTTTTATCGGCGGGACTTTCACGGTCGCCGTGACTTCTTCGGCTTCCCCCGACAAGGTTCCTCACGCCGATACTCTTTATCGGCAATACTCCGAGGATGTCTCACCGATCGGTGAAACTTTATACCATCGGCTAAGTATATTTTCCTTAGCCCGATATCGTTTCTCTCACCGATGCGAACAATGATGGTATGTGCCTCCGACACTATACCAATCTTCGGTAAGATGGAGAGTATTTCACACCGATGGATCTCCAACTGTTCTGAGGCGCCGAACCAGAATTCCCTTCGACAGAACAACGGAATTAGGCCGTTTCATTTATCAAACCCTCGATCACTTGTAGCAATCTGATCCCACATCAAAACTATCCAATTTCACTCCGATTTCCCGACTAGCCACATGACGATGTCTAGTCGAACTTGACTGAGTTCGCTGGCTTCCTGGGTAAGAATTCAACAACAACAAACGTGAGAAGTCTTTCCCCCATCCCACTGTTACTATACAGGGCTTCAGTGGATAGAGGAAAGGGCCTCCATGTATGAATCAAAACCCTACTCCTAGGTTACAAACTAGCCACTGTGGAACCGTGGGTTTTACACTGTCTGCACACTACAGAGTCACTATGGATTGACGGATAGCATCCGGTTAGGGTTCTATTTACAAAATCAGGATAAAGATATCAAATCACTAAGAACAACCAAGAAAATCAACACAGATCATACCCAGAACTCTCTTTATTCAGTTATCAAAAAAGAACTTGTTGTAATACACACTTCTCTCTCTGCTCCGTGTGACATACAACCTGCCCCTAAAGAAGATGTAGAGACAGCAGTTATCCCCTCCAACCGTGCAAACTGATTTTCAAATCAGTTAGCCATTGGTTTACCCTTCATACAAGCAAAACTACATGTGTGCCTTGCACAATGACATTCATGGGACCAAATTGACCCTTATTACAAAATGAAATGGCTTAAGAGCCTTATGAGACAACAAAAGAAAAGATGATCCTGCACTACAGAGAATGTGCTCCTGCACCATACTCCCCCTGCAGGAAAAACTCAAGTCCCTTGAGTTGCTAACTGCTGAAGTGTCTTCCCATGCTTTAGAATATCGGCTTCACTCATCCAGGTTGCCTCTGAATCAGGAAGATCCTGCCACTTGACCAAGTAGTCTTTGTATACCCCTTTTCTTGTCTTCTTGACAATTTTGGAATCCAAAATGCATTCCAATTGCAAAGGCTTACTTGGAGGTAAATCTTTGATCCAGTCTTCATCTTCAATCACAGCATCTGAGCTATCTTCAGCATGTAATGGAGGTCTAAAAGGGAACAGGTCTGCAACATTGAAAATGGGAGAGATACCAAGGCCAGATGGTAATTCTATTTCATATGCATTTGGACCAAATTTATGCACTACCTTACAAGGTCCTATCTTCTTCATCAACAATTTGGTTGGTTGCCCCTTAGGTAATCTTTCCTTTCTGAGGTAGGCCATCACCAAATCTCCTACCTGGAACTGTACCTCCCTTCGCTTCAGATCTGCTCTATCCTTGTACTTGGAGATAGTTTTCTCCAACTGAAGCTTGACCTGATCATGTACTGTTTTCATGGTAGCAGCAAAGTCTTCTCCTAGAGCACTCCTTTTATCCCATCCTTGGAGGTCTTTGAGTTCAAGTGGTCCTCTTGGGTGGAAACCATAAACTATTTCAAAAGGGCTTTTCCCAGTACTTCTGTTTCTTGAATCATTATAAGCATATTCAGCTTGACTGATCACTAAATCCCATGCTAATCCATGCTGTTTGGTAAGGCATCGCAAAAGGTTTCCCAAGGACCTATTAACAACCTCAGTCTGACCATCAGTCTGGGGATGGTAGGCTGATGAAAAAGACAACTGAGTGCCCAATTTTCTCCATAGGGTCCTCCAAAAATGACCAACAAATTTGGAATCTCTATCAGTAACAATTGATAGGGGTAAACCATGAATTCTGACCACCTCTCTAAAAAAGAGACCAGCAATCTGAGATGCATCATTTGTGCATTTGCATGGCACAAAATGAGCCATCTTACTGAATCTATCCACAATGACAAAAACACTGTCTACACCCCTTGCTGTCCTAGGAAGACCAAGCACAAAGTCCATACTAATGCTTTCCCAAGGTCTGGTGGGAATGGGCAGTGGTTGGTACAAACCAGCATTAGAAGACATACCCTTGGCCTTTTGACATATGGTACAGCTTGCAACATATCTCCTTACATCTGTCTGTACCTTGGGCCAATAATAGAACCTGGTGACTTGTTCCAAAGTCTTGTCCAACCCAAAATGTCCTCCTAAGGCTCCATTGTGCTTCTCCTTGACGATATTGTCCCTCATTGAACATTTAGGAACACACAACAAACTACCTTTAAATAGGAGCCCTTCTTGCAGCACAAAATCAGAATACTCGCCATGAAAAGTGTTAGCCAAACTTGCACACACTTCATAGGCAGCCTTGAAATCTGCATCATCCTTGTACAACTCCTTCAGACATTCTAGACCCATATGTTCCATTTGTACTTCCTGTATGACCAGTATCCTTCTACTCAAAGCATCTGCCACTTTGTTGGCAACACCTTTCTTATGCTTAATAGTGAAGGTATAGGCCTGCAATTGTTCCATCCACTTAACGTGCCTATGATTCAACTTTTCTTGACTATTTAGGAAGCTAAGAGCATGGTTGTCAGTAAAAACAATGAACTCTTTTGGCAGTAAATAATGTCTCCATTTTTTTAGAGCTTGCACCATTGCATACAACTCTAGGTCATAGGTAGAATACCTCTGTTTGGCCTCATTCAACTTCTCTGAAAAGAATGCTACTGGGTGTCCTTCCTGACTAAGAACAGCACCTATAGCCTGTTGGCTTGCATCACATTCCACAACAAATACTTTGTCAAAATCAGGGAGTACCAACGTAGGTAACTCGGCCACTTTCTGTTTCAACAGTTCAAAACTATCATCTGCTTGTTTTGTCCATTGAAATTTACACTTCACTCCACCCTTGATGGTATTGAGAATAGGAGCACTTATGTGACTGAACCCTTTAATGAACTTCCTGTAAAAAGTTGCCAAACCATGAAAACTTCTTACATCTCCTACTGTCTTAGGAGTAGGCCAATTGAGAATAGCCTCAACTTTTGTAGGATCCATTTTCAAACAGCCATTGGAAATCACAAATCCAAGATACACTAGTTCAGTTTTCATAAAATCACATTTATCCAAGTTGATCATCAACTTACTCTCATGCAATTTCTTTAACACCTGTCCAAGATGCTTCACATGCTCTTCTTTGGTCCTGCTGAAAATCAATATGTCATCAAGATAAACAATAACAAATTTTCCAATAAATTCTATAAGTACCTCATTCATCAACCGCATGAATGTGCTTGGAGCATTACTAAGACCAAATGGCATGACAAGCCACTCATAGAGACCTTCATTTGTTTTGAAAGCAGTCTTCCATTCATCTCCCTGCCTTATTCTGATCTGGTGATAACCAGATTTCAAATCAATCTTGGAATAGTAACATGAACCACCAAGATAGTCCAACAGATCCTCAACTCTTGGCATAGGAAATCTATACCTTATGGTGATCTTATTGATAGCCCTTGAATCTGTGCATAATCTCCATTTGCCATCTTTCTTAGGAGCAAGTACACTAGGGACTGCACATGGACTAAGACTTTTCCTAATCAAACCTTTCTCCAAAAGTTCTTGAATCTGTCTACCTACTTCTCCATTCTGCTGGGGTGTCAACTTGTAGGCAGTTTTGTTGGGTAATGTGGCTCCAGGAATCAAGTCAATCTGATGACTTATGTCCCTCATAGGTGGTAAGGAGTTAGGAGTATCCTCTACCACAAGATCTTGGTACTTATCCAGTAATTGTTGCACTTCCAATGGGATCTCCTTCTGCTGTTTGCTTTGCTGATTGGATACAGGCTTCATCATCAGTGCATACCCTTGGGTATCCTTCTCCTTCATGAGTTGTAGGAACTCTTTGCCACTCACTAACATGACACTGTTGTCATTGTTCTTCTCTCCAACCTGCTCTGGTAAGGGATCCATCTGAAACTTCTTACCATTCTTGGTGATCATATATGTATTCTTTTCACCATCATGCAGTGCCTTCACATCATACTGCCAAGGTCGTCCAAGAAGAAGGTGACAAGCATCCATAGGGATAATTTCACATAGCACCTTATCCCTATAATCACCTAGTTCAAACTCTACCCAAGTTTGTTCTTCCACCAAATAGTTCTGATTCTTATTCAACCAAGATATTTTGTGAGGATTAAGATGGGGTAATCTTTTCAGTCTACACTTTTCTACCATTTCAGTAGACACTACATTTTCAGTAGAACCTGAATCAACAATGATTTTACAGAGCTTACCATATGCTATTCCTTGGGTTCTGAAGAGATTCTTCCTTTGTGGGGGCTCCTGCTTCAATGGCATCTTCACGAGGGTCCTCTTAATCATCATATTCTCTCCTTCAAGCACTGGTGCAGCACTACCAATTGGTGAGTTTACACTTTGACAATCATCCTCCTGCAATAGTTGGTTCCTTCTCCCACCGTCATGAGAGCTAGACGCCTTCTCAGGGCACTTACTTGCAGTGTGGCCTACTTGATTGCAGTTGTAACATCTTCCAGTGAAGACTCCACGTCCTCTGCCTGCACCACCATCTCTTCCTCTGCCATTAGGTCTTCTCCAACCTCTGAAACCACCACCTTTTTGTTCTGTATCAGAACGTGATTCTTGTTGACTAGAACTTTCACCTTTGTTTGGCTGTCCTCTGCCAAAATTACCTCTTCCTCTATTGTTCCTGCCACCTCTTCCTCTGTTATTTTGATCACCTCTCCTTTTCAGTTTATCCTCTGCCCTAGAGGCTAACTGAAAACATTCATCCACAGTCTTGGGAACCACCATACTAAACTCATCCTGTATATTGTACCTCAGTCCATCCAGGTATCTGGCCACCATCTCTTTTTCTTCTTCTCTGTGATTGGCTCTCATGCTCAATCTGTGGAATTCTTCAGTGTATGTAGCCACGTCCATATCTTTCTGCCTAAGATGATTAAACTTTCTGATAGTCTGCAGATCATAATCACATGGTAGAAATTTGGCTCTCAGCATGGCCACCATTCTGCTCCACTTGGTGATTGGACTCTTTCCAACCTTCTCCCTTTCACATTGAGTGTAGTTCCACCAAACCAATGCAGAACCTCTCAGTCTGGTCTTTGCAAACTTTACTTTCTTACTGTCACTATACTCTTTGAAGTCAAAGTAATTACTTATGGCTTCAATCCAGTCCACAAGAGTATCTCCATCCAGTTTCCCATTGAACGTGGGAACATCCATTTTCGGATCACCACTATCTCCATGACCCTTGAGTGCATTCAGAAATGCCTTTTGATCAGCAGTCATACCTTCTCCTTGAGGATTCTCCCCAGTTTCTCCTTCTTCATTCTCCTCTGACTCAGAAGTGCTTCCATCCTTCTCTTTGGATCTCTCTTCCTTCAGTCTCTCTTCGAGCATTTCTTCCACCATCTTCTGGATGGCTGCTTTACTCATCGTCTTGGGAGGCATTGTGCTAGCCTCTGTTTCTATCTCCAATTCTTCGTCTGACATACACGGCTGTGATTCAGAATATTGGCTCTGATACCAATTTGATGCAGAGTGCCCAGCAGAAGCGGGTGAAGATTTGACTATATCTTCCCTATCGGCAAGAGGTCCTCCAGTGTTTCGCCGAAGTCAAGGATGTCTTCTCTATCGGAAAGACATGAACTATCGGCCGAACCTTATTCTTTTATCCCGATGGCCAAGTTCTCACCGATATCTCCTTAGTGGTTCGTTGCCTATCGGCAACACCTCATTCTATCGGACCACGAGAAATTTCTTATGCCGATATACTCCGTCACGCCGATGACCAATCTTTGTCGGCCAGACTTCCTCCTTCGGTGAAACTTCTTTCACCTACACCGACACCTTGTCTCTTGCCGATATCGTCAGGCACATCGGCCAGACCTCCTGCTTCGGTAAGACTTCGGTTCGAGATCCCGATGGTTCATCTCACTCTGACGAGTCCTTTGTCGCTGAGACTTCTCGAACTCCTTCCGATGAACTTTTATCGGCGGGACTCTCACGGTCGCCGTGACTTCTTCGGCTTCCCCCGACAAGGTTCCTCACGCCGATACTCTTTATCGGCAATACTCCGAGGATGTCTCACCGATCGGTGAAACTTTATACCGTCAGCTAAGTATATTTTCCTTAGCCCGATATCGTTTCTCTCACCGATGCGAACAATGATGGTATGTGCCTCCGACACTATACCAATCTTCGGTAAGATGGAGAGTATTTCACACCGATGGATCTCCAACTGTTCTGAGGCGCCGAACCAGAATTCCCTTTGACAGAACAACGGAATTAGGCCGTTTCATTTATCAAACCCTCGATCACTTGTAGCAATCTGATCCCACATCAAAACTATCCAATTTCACTCCGATTTCCCGACTAGCCACATGACGATGTCTAGTCGAACTTGACTGAGTTCGCTGGCTTCCTGGGTAAGAATTCAACAACAACAAACGTGAGAAGTCTTTCCCCCATCCCACTGTTACTATACAGGGCTTTAGTGGATAGAGGAAAGGGCCTCCATGTATGAATCAAAACCCTACTCCTAGGTTACGAACCAGCCACTGTGGAACCGTGGGTTTTACACCGTCTGCACACTACAGAGTCACTATGGATTGACGGATAGCATCCGGTTAGGGTTCTATTTACAAAATCAGGATAAAGATATCAAATCACTAAGAACAACCAAGAAAATCAACACAGATCATACCCAGAACTCTCTTTATTCAGTTATCAAAAAAGAACTTGGTGTAATACACACTTCTCTCTCTGCTCCGTGTGACATACAACCTGCCCCTAAAGAAGATGTAGAGACAGCAGTTATCCCCTCCAACCGTGCAAACTGATTTTCAAATCAGTTAGCTGTTGGTTTACCCTTCATACAAGCAAAACTACATGTGTGCCTTGCACAATGACATTCATGGGACCAAATTGACCCTTATTACAAAATGAAATGGCTTAAGAGCCTTATGAGACAACAAAAGAAAAGATGATCCTGCACTACAGAGAATGTGCTCCTGCACCACTATTGTGGGCTCAACCCATCCATGGATTTTTAGGGACAAGCGAATCACAATGAGAGGGCTACTATAAGCCTAGACATAATAGTTTTCAAGAAAAATATTGATGCTAACTTTCTAGTGCTATCATCAAATATGCACCAAACATTGATGCCAACTTGCTAGTGTTATCATCAAAGATGCATAGGACTACTATAAATAAAACCCCTATCTTGTCATTCAAATAATAAATTAGAGGATATTCATAATTATAATTTGACTAATCATATGTAATTAGTTTAAGAAAAGAATTATCACCATATGATAGTCATTATTTCATTAGATAGTCACATGCTAAGCCTAGAACAATCATCATGAAAAAGGTTATAGTCATCTATTGCATCACTCTAGCCATCCTAGATTCTAAAAGTTGTCCTAGTAAGCAATGGGAAGCCATATGTGTCATCAAAAAATAAACAAAATTGTCATGGTATAGTCTTAACAAGGAAGAGCATTATTAAGAGTCATTTGTAAAGTTGTTAAGGACTATCACCTATGACTATCATAGACATTAAATAGTGGAAACCATGTTGTCATATTAATCATAACACTATAATATTACCTACACAAAGGAACCCACATGCTAATAAAAGAAAAATAATGTTAGATTAAGGTAGGAGGATATCATACCAACAAAGTGCTACTAATGAATTTTAAATGAGGGCTCAATATCATGTAAAATATTTTCATGAAAGTCTTATTGTGTCATTATATAGCCATATTCTCATGATAATAATCATGTTATTTAGGACTATCCTATTGTTCAAATGCATTTCCATGGATATGGGAGGACAATCACAACAAAAAATGGTAGCCACAAACCTAAGAAATAGCCATTTCCATCATATAAATGAAGAGACAATGATATATTTATGAAATCACAATCATATTTATCCCTAAGACTATTATGAGTGGCAAATACATTGCAATTATGGGATAACTATGGTGTCCCAACATATTTCCTTGAATAAACAAGGATTTAATTTTCCTCTAATAAGAACAATACATGGGATCATTTGAAATCATTTGAAGACTTAATCAATCAAAATTAGGTTTAAAATAAAGATGTTATTTTCAACTTATTTAGTTTCACTTTGGAGGAACAAGTAGATCAATGGTAAAGGTATCTTCCACTGCATCCAATTCATTTTTGGGTTCACCTGAAAGTTGACTTACTTAAGCAATTTGGGGGATATTTTGATCCAAGAGAGGCATGGAGACAACTCAAGGAAATGAAGAAAGAACCTAATGAGATAATTCTACCTTTTCGTCTAGGTTTCGTAACATAATTGAAAGAGTCATTGATCCTTATGTGGCCCAAAGTAATGAAAATTTGGATTTCTACTTGCAAGCATTAGGACCTTACTTTGAGGTAACTATCATAAAAGCATTAGGAGTGAAGGATATGCAACATGCCTATGATAAAGCTATTATTTTATATCAAATTAGTAATGATAATCAAATGAACTAGAATTTTGTCCATCATAGCATGTACTCATGTATATTAGCTCAATAAATTGTTGTAGTTAGCTCCCACTCATAACTTAGTCAACTAAAATAGTCATCATCTATTGATTTCTAATTAGTTGGTGTTGAAACTAAAATTGGTTGATTAGCATGACAAAACCCATTAAAAACCTTGTCCATTATGCACATAATTTACCTTATAATGGTCCTTCCATAGCCATACATTCAATTTTCAATCAAAATGCAGTAGTATATGCCTTAGATATTGATGATTATTTAGATGGAGAGGATGTAAATTACTCACAATGAGTTAATAATTAGCTTGATGATGAAAATAAGAATGAAAAGACAAAAGGTGATTGTCAAGACATGAACATTCCTATTGGGTTAGTAATATGAACAAACAAAGAATGGGCTACAAATGTTAAAAATGAGGACAAATATGAAGGTTTTCAAGCCCCATATAATGTTGTCCAAAAGTAGTAGTCTTATGAGATTAAAAAAATTAGAGGCACATACACTTATACATTATGTACATGAAAGTCTTTGGTGAAAGTTAGAATTTGTGTCCCAGTTTAGGCCAACTTATTATCATAAATTAATTTAATCATTTCCAACTAAAAGTCAATTTTAGTCAAGCATATGTTCTAGTTGGATTTATTCTAGCTGAATTAGATTTAGGAAACAACTTTTCTTGTTGGAAGTATCCACTAGATACATGAGTAGTATCACTTTGGGGCCAATTTTTTTTTAATTATTTGAAAAAATTAATGTTCTCACAACTCCTAATGACATAAATAACATTTTGCACCACCTCTTTTGACATCATTATCAAAATTTAGAGTACTAGAGTATTGTGAATAGAATATAGGGGAATCACTCAAACAAGGAGATTTAGGAACATGTTTGTTTCTAAACTTTATTTCTACAAGTTCACATCCAATATCTTTGTGATCTAGTTACATATTTGTAGTGAGAGTATTTAACATTTCATCTTGACGTTTCTTACTTTCAAACTAATTTTGAGTCTTGCTTGGACTTAAATCATTGATTGAGAGATCTTCAATGATTGTTAAAGGGGTTGTGAGTATAGATTTTCACTCACCCTCCTTAGGATTGACTATATCATCATTTTTTCTAGAGTGATTTTTGATACCATGATTCAAATATTTATCCAGTTTGGGTATCATTTGATGAATAGTGACTTCAAGAAACATTAGATCTTCCTTGATAAACTAAAATTCATTTGTCTCCATTATAATTAACTTACAAAATTCATTATCTAAAAATGATATAGAAGAAGAAGATAAAATAGTACATTTAGTTTCAATATTTTAGTAGTCTTCGTCAATAAATGATAAAGGAGAAAGGACAACATCTTCTCCACAAAAAAAAACATCATCATAAGGATTGAGACATCATCGTGGGATGAAAATATCATGAGACTCTTTGTGAAGCATTATTTCTTCATCATTCTCTACTATCTTGTGATGCGCACATGTCAAGAGAATGTTTGGTTGCTCTTATTCATGCTTTTTATTTTCAATCTATTCTAGGATTTCTTCTATAGCCCTATTACTAATTAAATGTGCTTTGTTGACTACTACAACAAGGGTTCTTACTTGAGAAGAAGAAGATACAAGCAAAGTTTCATTTTCACTCTCTTGTACACTAATCACATCATTGAGTTGTATTTTTCTCATAGGCTATAGTTGTGGAAATAGAACAAGCTATCAAAATTTTTGACTAGATACAATGATAAGTAGCATTCTCCAAAGAAATTAAAAAGTACCATAATTTAGAAGAATTTGGTCTTCATTATCTCAATCTTCACGGTGCTGATGATATGCTTCAATATAATCTTCTCTTTCTATCTCCACCACTTCTCCTTTCTGATATTGCTTAAGTGGACATGTGCTATCACGTGAAAATGTAATAGTTTCTTGTTCTTTGGTACATGCATTTTCCCATGAATCACTTTAAGCCCTTTGATCAGAAGAAATTTCATCAAATACTAGTTCATCTGTAGGAAAAATTTCCACCACCTCATTTCTATCCTCATCATGTAAATGATATATCTTAGCATAATTTTGTTTATCTTTTGGCATATGACTTTCCTTTAATAAGCTCTCATGGTCACAAGTAAGAAAACAAGTCGAGCCTTCCCATCTTTTTGTTCAATATGTTGCAATGTTTGAAGAAAAGAAGGATGAAACTCATGAGGAGAACATTCCATGCCACCATAGAAGCTTCTAAATAACTCAATTTTCTTAGGGTCATCAATAATCTTATTTTCTTGAGCAGTAGATAGAAGAGAAGAATAATTTTTCTCCTCATCGTCACTATCATTGTTGATTATCAATTAAACAACTGCAAACTTTACATCTCTGAATTTACTGATACCAATCCATTATTCCAAATTCAAATTTTAGATAGAGTCACCAACCTCCATTCTAAGGGAGGTACCTTCAGATTTCTAAGGAACAAAACATGCACCAGTGCTTCACTCCCTAGCAGAGTCACTAAAAATCTATTGGTAAACAAATTTGTCACTACGGTATTTCACTGCAAGCAACTTAGACTCACCTAATGGGTACTGGAAAATGTACCAATAGTTGGAGAGATCTCTATTGGGTTAGCAATCTTCCTTTGCATTTGAGAGGGGCAGCTCCCTCGTATGATAAAATTTAGGGTTTTTTAGAGTATTCTTTTGACGAAAAGAAGGAAAGCCGACTAAGCCAAAACTGAAATGAAAGAAAGATAAATAGAAACTTCACAAGGGAAAGAAACTAGTACCAAGATCCATTTTGTTGGGAAAATTATTCTAAAAGAAGGCATGCAACTAGGGTTTTTAGAATCTAAATGATGAGAGATAAATTTACATGGGGTTTCATGACACCACAATGAGATAACTACCCGTAAATTTATCCTAGTTGCATAAGCAAAAGATTTCAATCCTACAAATGATAGAGAATACTCAAAAGGATTTCATATTCAAGATACAAAGAAAATACAATATCCAAAGACAACATACTGGCTCATACACCAACCATCATTGTTCTTTATTTAGTTCAAAAAGGAGAGCTCTATGACTCCCTTATTTATGTACATCATGTAAGAATCCTCTATTTTCTAGAGAAAAATGAAACAACAAAGAATGAATGGAACCCCTTTACATTATAAATGACTCCATTTATAGTTTTCCGAGAATGTAACCAACTCCTAATTGACATGTAACTACCTAATTTAAGACTTTATAAATAATTTAAAATATTACAGTCTTTTTAATGAGTGTATATTTTGACTCATTAAAAGAAATGTTTTACAAACATTACTAAAACTAACTTTATAATAAAAAATTGTGCCTTTATATAAACATGATGACCATTTGACTATCAAAACATTATGCTGAATAGTTTGCATGTGGTTGCTATAGATGGACATTTTTGGAATGCTTTCATTGAATAATAAAAGTGCATTATTGAGATTCTACCTTAAGCTCTTAGATCAATCTAACAATTCTAGTTTTCCATCTCATCTATGGTTATATTTCTTGTATTCAGTATCACCTTTCATCTTTGTCACTATTGTAGATTATATGAAGTTCCCATTTTCTTCTTCTATTTCCATATGTTCACAATGGTAATATTTATTCAAAAGAAAAGACCTAATTAAATACACCATAGAAGAGGTTTCACAAGTTTCATGGACTTGGAATCCTTTATTGTATAATATTTAACATCTCAAGTAAATGAGAATCAACATCACTAATGTTCTCTAGAAACCAAGTGTCCGAATAGGTTGATTTATCCTAGTTCTTTGGTTCTTGACATGTGAGTAAGGAATGTTTGGAGTCAACAATTTATTTTATGTCATCTCTAAGAAATAGAACTACTTTGATAGATTTTGATTCCCTTGAACCTAACGAACATTGTGTATTATGAATTTGAATAAACATATATTTAGAACAAGGATCAAACATAGGGTTTGAGCTAATCCATTAACCCTGAGGTTGCCTACCTTCATTGCACCTGTCTGCTCTAGATGACGCTAAAATTTCACACCATCAACAACAGGGTACTCACATGGTCAGCCTCGAAATGTATCCTTACAAATAGTGATATTTTCCTTCGCATCTTGCCAACACCCACCATTATTTTCCATTACAAATTTTAACACACAATTACCTTAGTTTTTAAATTACCACATCGTTTGCATCATAACCTTGGTTCAAATCATGTTCTAGATTATGGGTTTAGTACCTTCCATGATTTATGCATTGAGATTCACATTGCTTGCACAAAACAAGGGCTTGCAGGAAGTACCATTTTGCGTAGTGAGGAGTAAACAAATTGTAACCCCCTTTCTCAAGAATTTGAGCATCTCCTTTAAAATTCTTTACAAATTCAATTTGACCTTCACATTGTGGCCCACATTCATCATTGTTGTTTATCCAAAACTCACAATCAACATAGTCATCAAGGTGTGGAAGGGACACTCTCCAGTAAATATTAATACTAACCATCTCCCAACTGCTTAAGACTTTCTTCAAGCTATCACCTAATTTTTTTTAATTAGAGTAGATGAAATTGTAATTTTTTTCTAAATATATTATTGTTGTGTTATCCTCATCAAGTGAACAAATGGCTATAAGAGGCCCAACTTTATTGCTTGTAACTAACACATCTATTGCTCTTATATTTTGGGCATTCTAGACATTCAAATAAACGTAACAATCATATTTGTCACAATCTGCATACATATCCACAATGACATTTCAAACTATACTATTAGGCAAAAATCCTTTTATGATTACACCTTTATGAATGACATACACTATTCCAAAGTTCCTATTTGGCATATACAAGGAGGATACTAAAAATAGGTTGTGGAATTCAACTCCAATCTAGCCAACCACATTTTCTTAAAGGTTTCATATGCCATATACAATCCTATAGTCTTTGTATTCCATATGTCCACATTTCTTTGAGGCATTTGTTCTAATAGTTCACATGCCTTGTATATGATTCCACATTTCAAATGAATGACTCTCATTTTGACGTAGGCTTAGGGTACATTAGTAAATGTTGACGAGTTTGGATTTATATAGGATAATTTTAGTTTCTTAAAGTTTTACAATGCTTGTTTCAGTAGATCCACAAATCATGGCATCATGAAACAACAAACAACTCACACACTTTGTCTATAAAAGATTTCCAACTATAACATCTAGTAAAAATCCATTTTCAAATGCATTTTGATGGATGTCCACATGATGTTCAAAACCTCTCATTTTTGTAGGGGCTGGGAGGATGCTAGAAATGGTTGTGGAGTGCAACTTTATAAACCTAAAAATTGCATTTTCTTAGAAGTTTGAAAATCCTTTAAATGGATCCAATTTAAGAATTTTTTTGTAAACATGGTGGCCCTACAACTATTACGAGGGCATGGAAACATTATTTGTCATAAATTTTGGGGGTTTGAGAGTATTTAGGAACTAGAGAACCATTTTAGTGAAGTGTCAAAGGTTCTTGGGGTTCCCAAAAATGTGGAAAACTTTGGTAAGTTTTAAGTTAATATAAAATGCTTAACAAAGTCTAATTCAGCCTTAAAACTCTCAACAAGTGTTGGGACTTTGAATTCCTTTGGGAACATGCAGATATTGACAGGGGATTAGGAACTATCAATGGTTTTAAGTGTTCTCAGAACCATAAAAATCTCTTACCAAGTACATTTTGTCCATAAAATGTCAGAAAAGGAATATTAGGGGTTTGAAGGGTTCAAGGAACCATAGAACTCCCAATAATAATGAATTTCAACCCTTTAAATTTTTTAATAAACCACAAAAACATTGATAGAGAGAATTTTGCTCACCTTATGAATTCTTAAATTAGAGAAGTGTTGCCAAAGTGTAATTTCAAGATTTTGAGAAGCTCTAGAAACCATGAACTTTCCTACAAGTTCAAAATCTTGAAAAATGTCTAACTTTGCACCACAAAAACCTTCTAAAATTTTCTCGACAAATCCGCAAACAACAGAGGAAAATTAATTCATAATATTTTCTCTTTAAAACTATCCACATTATCAACAATGACACCATAAAATTCCCTATTAAATCATTTATCTCTAGCTTTTACGAAACTCCCAATTTAATTGTTTCCATAAACTATACCTAATGAAAAATCAATAGTTTAATATCTATCAAACAAAAACAATTTTTGACATGAAAAATTGCCACATTGTGTTAATGGACTCAAAAATATCCTTGTAAAATGATTTCATTCCAACTCTTGCAAATTTCTTGATTTAATTATTTCTGTAAATCCCAATCAAGCTACATAACTGCTCAAGGGTTTTGATTGAAATGGTGGATGATTCTCTTTGAAAATGACATACTTTTTCTAAGTTTGATGTAATAAATCCACATCAATTAGATAAACTGTGACATTTCAAAGATGGGTAACTACAATGACTAGCACATAAAACATGTGATGCTATCATTTTGTGACTACACACATTGATCAATGAATTCAATTTGGCAAACTAATTGACACTTAAGGGTGATTAGGACATTTGTGCTAAGACCAACTTGACAAAGGTATTTGCCATATGGAAATGCTTGCCAATTTAATACAAAAAGTTTAAATTTTCCACGGGGTCAAAATGAGGCCAACAAGTCCCCATTAGTCTAAACTTAGTATCAACAAAAAATTTAGTCATATAAGTCTAGAATTATAGTCACAACCATTGTATGATTCAGATGAGCACTTCTTATAAAAGGAAAAGGACATTAGGATGTTGTATTACTCACAAGATAGAAACCCTAAGAGCCAATGACGCAAGAGGACTCCTCTTGCTTCTAAAACACACACTCACACAACATACAATTAGTTGCCCACAAACTCAAATATCAATGGCACAAAGATTACAACAAAATTTCTCTATTTTATTCAATTTCACTTTAGAAACAAACTATACATTTGTAGCAAATGAATTATAATGTGTGGCCTCTAAAATTCTACACATCTCTACTTCTCCACAAGCCCCTCACACGGGCTGAGATCCCTCCTCAACTCTACCTAAGAAATATACCTTTCATTTGTGACATTAACTAATTTAAATGTCTTCGAGTGGTGTCTTTTCAACTTCCTGTGACTATTTCCTTCTTCCTATCTACTGCTAAATCAATCCCTCCTTCTTTCCATTATCAATCTGAGGTGGTGTTTCATTCTATTTAGTTCTACGTTGAAATAAAATGGCACTTTCAAATTCCACAGTGGCGCTTCAAATTCTTGTTATTTATTTTTATTTGTTTTATTTTTTCTCAAACATTCCACTCAAACTATTCTTTTCTTTTAAATCCCAACGTATGAAGATCATTCTCTATGAACTCACTCTCTAGAGAAAGATTTAAAGTTTTCTTGATAGAAAAGAATTGGAGAGCTAGTAAACTTTAATAGATATTTGCTCCCCATGGTAGTTTTTGCTCTTTTCTATAAATTTTGAGATGTAGCATTCTTGGCATATTTTATACTGCCCGCACATGTCACATTGGTAGTTAGGGCCTCCGTCGGAGCACATTGAATAGCTTTTGTTAGCTAAGATTTGTTCTACAAGTTGTGATGAAGTATATATGGATTGACTAACTCCTCCCCTACTCCAATGGAAGCAAATGTAAGATATCCACCAAAATTTGGGCAAAGAATGTGACTAAATAGCTCTCTCATGTTCATCGCCCATGCAGCAATAGGAACTGTCATTTCACAATGTCCACGGCGGCTCTCTTACGAAGTAGAAGGCACTTGAAAAATCAAACTAACATATCAATAATATTAGTGGTTGTTGTTTACAATTTTTACAATGTCAGCTCCTGTGTCCTATATCCTTGTCACAAGCTAACTAAGTTCCTCAAGCAATGGAGTACTTTGGAAATTATGACTAGAAATAATGATCTTGGAATTTCTTGATTTCTTCTTGGAAATGCTTTTGATGAAAATGGCTACCACCACAATGAATGCAATATAATGGCATATGAAGCGAGACTCGAAATCTAGAGAAAAGAAAAGAACTATAAATTTACAGAACATAATGTGGCCAACATCTGTCAACTTGTTTACATTAATTACCTTCTTGACTCCCTGAGTGATATGAATCTAAACCTTTCAAATCTCCTTTGAAGCACATTCTTTCCATTGTAAGTGGCAAACAAAAACATAACCCATCAATATAAAGGCTCAGACTCACCTACACATCTTGGTGTTGATGATGGAGACCAAATCAAACCAAGACAACTGCCAAAATAGAGATTAAACAAAAAAAATGCTAAATCTTTTTGGACGATGTAGGATTACCAACATCCCTAGATGCTCCTGCATCAGACACACCAGGTAAAATGTTTGTGAGCATAGGCTCACAAAGGTGGAGTTGAGTAGTTGTACTACTCTTACAAGTTACCATCAACCTGCAGTGAACTTCTTCGCTATCCAAGAGCTGAAAATCAATCTTTCTTTCGCCTTTTCTAGCATCATGCCAAAACATGCACCACCGCTTCTTTCTCCTCTTTCCCCTCGTGGACTCATGTCTACTGAAGCCTGACCTCCTCCACCAAATTCTTTCCCCACTCCTCTCTTCATCTGTGGGTTCAAACCCACCCTTAACCATCCACCTCCACCAATATCCTACAACATCCTTAACCATCTCTACACACAACTATGCAACAATCTCTTGTCTTTTATTCATCACATTTTCTACTACCAAATATGAAAACAAAATAACATCACATAACTGATTTACCTCATTCACATTCATAACTGCAACATCGAACTTCACTATGATGTCTTCCACGTTCTCATCAGCTGTAACTACATCCTCTACTACTGCAATCACTTCTTCATTTTCTTTCACGTTCATTTCACTTACCTCTTCTTCCACCACCAAAATCTGCAACATCAAATCATCTTTCTTCCATCCTTCACTACAACCTCTTCACATTCTATCATTGTACCTTCAATCTCTTCATTCTCGCTACCCACCACTTCATCTTCAATTGTTGTAACTTCTTCTACTATAATCTCTTTCTTTTCTCCATCTTTTTCTTCATCTTTGTCCTCATTTCCTACACACACAAATCCACCTGCATACAAAACATCATTAGAAGAAACATGGGAATCCTCCTCACCCTTTTTCTTTTCCATCTTAATCTCCACTATAGTTTCTCTAAAAATATGTCATATCTCTTGTTGCAAATCCTATAGTTGATTCTCCAATTCTGCCATCATCACTCTCTCTCTCCTCACAAAGAATGAAATTCTCAAATGTCTTCTCAAGACCAACCTCATACTTTTCCTCTTCAACATTCTATCAAACACTTTCTTCACAACCTCAACCTGCAACCTGCACAAATTTCATAACCTACTCTCTACCCAGGAAGACTTCTAGAAGATGCTTCCTTAACCCACTCTCTCTCTTAGTGGCAGAACTCAACACCTTCTACTCAGCTTAGTCTTCATTGGAGAATAGGGCCCACCTCGGTCCTGGTGCATACTTTGCACTCTCAAGATCAACTTGGCTCCGATACCACTTGATGCAAGAGGACTCCTCTTGATTCCAAAACACACACTCACACAACAGATAATTAGCTACCCACAAACTGAAATATCAATGGCACAAAGATTTCAACAAAACTTCTCAATTTTATTCAACATCACTTAAAAAATAAACTATATATTTGCCGCAAATGAATTACAATGTTTGGCCTCTAAAATTCTACACAGCTCTACTTCTCTACAAGCCCCTCACATGGGCTGAGATCCATCCTCAACTTTGCCTGAAAAATCTACCTTTCATCTGTGAAATTAACTAATTTAAATGTCTTCAAGTGATGCCTTTTCAACTTCATGTGACTCTTTCCTTCTTCCTATCTACCACTAAATAGACCCCTCCTTCTTTCCATTATCAATCTAAGGTGGCATTTCATTCTCTTTAGTTCTACATTGAAATAAAATGGCACTTTCAAATTCCACAATGGCACTTCAAATTCTTGTTATTTATTTTTATTTATTTTATTTTTTCTTTGAATTCCATATTCAATGTGGCATCCTTTGGATGGTAGCTTCTCAAAATTTTGATTCAAACTATTTTTTTTTTTTAAATCCTAGCGTATGAAGCTCATTCTCTACAAACTCACTCTCTCAATCAAGACTTAGGTTTTTCTCGACAGCGAAGAATTAGAGAGCTAGAAAACTTTGATAGATATTTTCTCTCCCTGGTAGCTTTTTCTCTTTTCTATAAATTCTAAAATGTAGAATTCTTGGCCTATTTTGTACCACCTGCACATGTCACATTGATAGTCAAGGCCTCCGTCGTAGCACATTGAACAACATTTGTTAGCTAAGATTTGTTCTACAATTTTTTATGAAGTATATATGGATTGACTGACTCCTCCCCTACTCCAATGGAAGAAAATGTAAGATATCCACCAAAATTTGGGCAAAGAATGTGACTAAATAGCTCTCTCATGTTCATCAGCCATGCAGTAATAGGAACCGTCATTTCACAGTGTGTACACCGACTCTCTTATGAAGTAGAAGGCACTTGAAAAATCAAACTGACATCAGTAATATTAGTGGCTATTGTTTACAATTGTTACAATGTCAATGCCTGTTTCCTATATCCTTGTGACAAGCTGACCAAGTTCCTCAAGCAGTGGAGTACTTTGGAAATTATGACTAGAAACAATGATCTTGGAATTTCTTGATTTCTTCTCAAAAATGCTTTTGATGAAAGTGCATGCCTCCACACTAAATGCAATATAATGGCATATGAAGTGAGACTCAAAATCTGGAGCAAAGAAAAGAATTATAAATCTATAGAACATAATGCAGCCAACATCTATCAACTTGTTTACATTAATTACCTTCATGACTCCCTGAGCGATATGAATCTAAACCTTTCAAATCTCCTTTGCAACACATTCTTTTAATTGTAAGTGGCAAACAAAAACATAACCCATCAATATAGAGGCTCGACTTCACCTACACATCTTGGTGTTGATGATGGAGACCAAATCGAACCAAGACAACTGCCAAAATAGAGATTAAACAAAAACAAAAATGCTAAATCTTTTTGGGATGCAGGATTGCCAACATCCCTAGGTGCTCCTGCATTAGCCAATAAGGATCAAATAAGATTAAAATGAGATTTAGAAATAAGAAAATTAGAAAGCACTTAGTTATGAGAATAAAATTAGAAAAAAAGGCCATAGTGGGTCTAAGATCAAATGAGTTTAACAATTTATTAAAAGAAATAGACAATGATTTTTGTAATAGGTCTAGGGTAAAGCAATCAATCAACAATAATAATTAAAATACCATAGAATAATGAGATTTGACAATAATCAAATACACACAATATGGTAAATGATAAGGAATTAATATGTTCACTAAGCTTTGTGCATGACTTTGTTGGTGTATATTAAGCTTTCTTAGGAGTGCATATTTAGGAGTCTATGTTTAGCCTTGAGCTATATTTGGCATGCCTAGATTAGCTTTGTCTAAGTTAAGTGGTTTCTTTTTCTATTCTTGGAGAACCACTATTCTTAGTGAGCTTTTCCTATTATTAGCTTGACTATTCTTAGTTAATTATGCCCTATATGTACTACATCTTGTAAGCTAATTCATCATCCCATATTTTGCAATGCAATTGTCCATTATTTGCAATACTTGTTTCCTTACAGGTTGAGTGTGTTCTTGTTTGTCTTGAGTGGCTCAAATCAGTACTCGCATTCACTCAATGTTCCTAGTTTCTACAAAGTATCAGAGTGGGATTGTGTGGATGATTGTTTGAATTTTGTGATATCTTGATAGTGTTGTTGAAGGACAAATTTTTAAGGAGTTTGTGTGATCCCTCCTACATTGCGCTTGGTAGGTTGATTAGCATTCATACATATTTTGGTTGTTATGTGTTGTGGAAAGAATTTGTAGAGGTCAATTTGCCTAGCGTTTGAAGGCACTTGAGGGGCAGTTAACAAGCTGATTTCAACTGAGAAAGCCATGACTCGAAGGGTGAATCAACCAGGGTGTTTTAGAAGGATGAAAGCCTTGTCCAAAGGTCAACTTCCATTGCTCAAAGGCATTCTATTTGTAGGGAGATAGGTGTTTTTATTTTCTCAGAGGTGTTTTTTTCTATTTGGTGTGGCGTATCAAAAACTTGAGTCTTTTTGACATTTGATTTGGGAATTTTGGTGGTTGCCTTGTGCATTTGGAATGACCTGTACTACAAGGCACACACATCCTATGCAATGAGGCATCTAAAACCTCTATTTGGCTAAGAAACCCATTTTTTCTCATAGAGAAGGTGTGGTTGGGCCATCTTGCAAGGGTCATTTTTGTTTGGCTTGCGTTGAGGACCAAACTTGGCTTGTGCAAAGGATTGATTTTTAGCTTGTATCAAGGCCCAATTGTGGATTGTGGCATGCATAGAAGTGGCCAAAGGAGGGTGGATTAACTTGCAATGTGTTGAACAAGTGAAAAAGCAAAAGGGAGCTCAGAAAAGCCAAAGAACACCCCTATTTTTCATTGCCCAATCTTGCTCGAGAAAGAATGCACAAGGAAGCAAGGGTGTGATAGGTAGCAGAGACATGAAATAGAGGCATTCAAAGGCATGTAAGGTATATCTCAAGGTCGTGAAAGAAGGAACAACCTTCTCAATGTGACCTACACAAAATGCCATCACTCCCACCCTTGCTCACAATTTAAACCCCTATTTTGAAGGTTGATTCACCCCTATTATGTCTATTCATAGACATTTTGTAAGGTTATCTGTAAGGTGTCACTCATGGTGATCTATCGATGCATCTTCTATTTTTGGCTCACATACCCAAATTAGGGCTTTGACATTTTTAGAAAAATATTTTTTAAAATTAAAATATAATAGCTTTTTTTTTTAATGAAAAAGGGCTAAATTTAGAGTGCATTTAAATTAGAGTTTTTTTTGCAACAATTTGTAAAAAGGCAATTCATTTGAGTGCCATATCTTAAACACATTATGATCTATTTGGGCTTGATTGCACTAATTTTATAAAGTGCTAGTACATGACCTGAAATTTGATTTTTTTACCTACGCACTCAATTATAAAGTGTTGAACTGAGGGGGGATCTAGATATTTTCAATCAAGCGGGGGTGTATTGGTGTCATGCCTTGTGCACCTCCAAATCTTCTCCATAATTTTCCTTTCTGCACTTAATTTCTGCAAAACTACTTCAACAACATGGATTCATAATAGGCAATTAAGCCACTAACTTTGTTCAATTATCATGAGTGGAAATCTACAATTCAACTTGTGTTAAAGAATAAAGGGTTATACAGGGTAATGATAGGCACTAGAAAAGAACCCATTGTTGATACATAGAAGGATAAATGGTTTAACAAGTGTCATCAAGCCTTTGGTTTTATATGTCTATATAGCTCTCGAACTATTGTTTCACGTGGAAGCCTTGAAAATTCCCAATGAAGTTTGGCTAGCATTAGAAAAATTCTTTGGCAAGGTTGATGAATGAAAGGTCATGAGTTAGAGAATGAACTCATAATCTTGAGTACAAGTTCATTTGACATTCTAGAGGATTTCTTCACTAAATTCAAATCATTAAGGTTGCAGTTGAAAGGATGTGGAATTCAGAAAAAGAATGATCAACTTGTGCTTTCAATTCTCTCCAAGTTAGGAACTGAGTATTTTGTATTTGTATCTACTTTCTACTCCACTAAAAGAGCTTTTGGAGCCACATGGAAAATGTCATTCTTAGATGACTTCATTGCAAACTTAACTAGAGAGAAAGATAAGTTAATACACATGGGTACCTAGAAGACATCAAAACCTTAAGCTCTATTTGATGGGAATGGGGAACATAATGCTTCAAATAAAAAAGGGGAGAAGAAAAAAAAGATAAGGAGATCAAGAGGAAAAAAAAACCTGAGCCCAACATAGAATCTTCTCCAAATCAAGGGAAACCTAAGAAAGAGAAAGTGAAGTGCACCTATTGTAAGAATCTTGGGCATGATGAGCACATATGTATGAAGAAACATATAAACCACCTAACTCATCTTCTTAAGAAGCATAACATAGGGGTCCCTGAATCTACCAAAGAGTTCTCATCAACCCAAGAAAATTCTAGGACAAAGGAAAAAGGAAAAGAGAAACTTAAGGGCAAGGCACTAGTTGCAATAGCATCTTCATCAACTCCATCTTGGATTATTGACTCAAGTACTTCACACCATATGGCTTCTTCACAATTTGAGTTTTCTTCCATAGAGCCTTATAACATATCTAGCATCACCTTGGGTAATGACACAGAAGCAACTATTGTAGGGAGATGGTCTGTTGAAGTTGAAGGTGGAACATTCACAAATGTTCTAAGTGTACCTTCACTTTCAACTAATCTCCTATCAGTGTATCAGATTTCTCACATAGGAAAGGGCATGCACGTTTTGTTTACTCTAGATTTAGTTGAGATCAGAGAGTTGCATAGAAACAACTTAGTGTCTTTGGGAAGGGCAGATCACCATGCTAGGCTATACACCTTCTCATGTTTGCCCCTAATATTTCTCCTTCTGACCATCCACAAATACTCTTGAGGTAGAGTTTTCTTCTTCTTCCAGTTCTGACAACGAGAACAGTGATGGGATGTCATCACCATCCATCTCTAGATTCATTTTGGAGGATGAGGATTCAACACCTAACTCACCCACATTCAACTCTCTTTGGGCTAAAAAATCACTTTAGAGTGCATGTACTTGGGTACAGAATCCAAACGATGGTTGACATACATCATCACATTATAGGGCACATGCTTTCTATGCCTCTACTTTAGAGTTCAGAGTTGCTTCTCCGAGAGCTTCCAGAAATTATTTACAGCAGGGTCTTATATCCGATTGGGACACACTTCTACTAGACATCTCTTGGTTCTTTGTAGAGTCTCACATTTCAAATCTTGATGACACTTTGGAGGATCTTGTCTTTCTCTTTGATGACAGTTATCTTGCACCTACCATTACCACAAAGTTCAAAGAGGCTTCACCGTGGGATCTTCCAGTGATTCTTCACATGAAATCTCATGGGATTTGCATTGTAGCCATATGGAATGCATTGACATTCCACATACATACATCAATTCTTTGGATCTTGTTCTTCATAAGTTTTCACATGATTTTGATAGGTCACTTGTTGCAATAGGCCTTGGATTCCTGATTTTTTTGTGACTCATTTTGACATAAGCATGACGACATTTGAGTAGTGTTCTAAGATAGTATAAATCATGAGACTTACCACCTCACCTTGCTTCTTTGATTTGGAGTTACTTTAGCCTTCACCATTGGAGTTGTTTCTTCCTATGGGGAGAAATATCATTTGCCACAAATGGATCATTTTCAACATTCATACATGGCCATTCTTTTTTGGGATAGGGGTTACTTCATTATGGTTAGCTACATAGTCTCTTTTACTCTCCTATAGGGGGTCATATCTACATCATCACAATTAGAGTGACATGGTTTCATGCTTGGTGAAGAGTTATCATCTTCAAGGAGGCTTCCTAGTCCTCTTCTTTTATCTTTTTCTTTCTTTCTGGAGGGGAAATTTTTCCCATGTGGTTTTCTCTATTTCTTCATTTTTATGAGAGATTGCATTGTACATGGGTACTTGATTAGGCCTAGTTGCTGGGACCCATCTTCATTTAGCCCACCTAAGCTATGCTTAAGGGCGGGGGGGGGGGGGGGAGGGGGGGTGTTGGTGTATATTAATCTTGCTTACGAGAGAATATTTAGGAGTCTATGTTTAGCCTTGAGCTATACTTGGCATGCCTAGATTAGCTTTGTCTAAGTTAAGTGGTTTATTTTGCTATTCTTGGAGCACCACTATTCTTATTGAGATTTTCCTATTATTGGCTCAACTATTCTTAGTTGATTATACCCTATTTGTACTATATCTTGTAAACTAATTCATCCTCCCATATTTTGCATTCCAATTGTCCATCGTTTGCAATACTTGTTTTTTACAGGTTGAATATGTTCCTGTTTACCTCGAGTGGCTCAAATCGATACTCACATTCACTCAATGTTATTGGTTTCTATGGACTTGTAGACTTTTAAAGTCACTTTGGTCCATTATTCCAATTACTCAAGCCCCTTAAACTGATTTAATGGTTTGACAAAGAATCAAAGAAATGTGAAGCAATTCTACAATATCCCTAGTCTATCATTAATGATGTTGATGCTAATGTTAGTTGATGCTTTGATGATGCAATGCTATCTCTAAGTAATAATATAGTGGTCATAGAAAAGATGGATGGATCCCTTGATGGGTGATAGTGATAAGTTTAAGGAACCCCCCAATAAAACATATAAAATCTTGGTGAATCCTAGCTAAGTGCTATAATTTTCCTAGAGAATCTTTCCTTTTTATGAAAAATAATTAATTTTCCTAACGAATCTATGCACATTATTCGAAAATGTTATGAAATCCTAGCAAATGCTAATAAATAGTTGGTAAAAAAATAATTACAATGGCGAATCCTAGTGAATAATTACTAAAGAAATTAATTACAATGGCAAATCTTTCCTTTAAAGATTTGCATAGTTGATTGGCGCAATCCCCCCATATTTTTTTTATTTTTTGTAATGTTGAAGCAAGGGCCTAGGGGCGATAGCCACCGATGGGGTCAAGGAGCAGTGTGCCATATAGAGGTCGAGGGGGCAATGCCCCCTTGTAGGAGTTGAGGGGGCAACATTGGAGCACACACAGATTAAAGATTTTTAAAATATATCACTTTAAAATAAAGACTAAAATAAAAGTGAATCTGTTACCATCGATTACCTTTTTAATCGGATGGCTATGGTTTGATTTTGCAGCACTCTATGCGTGTACCTTTGAAAAGGCTTGCTAAGGCCTAGAATTTATTTTGGGCTGCACGATCATAATCTAATTGTGTGGCCCCGAAACAAATTTTAGGCCTCAACAAGCCTTTCCAAAGGCACATGCATATAGTGCCGTGGAATTAAACTACATCCATCTGATTAAAAGGTAATCGATGGAAACAAATAAAATCCCTCTTTAAAGAAAAAATGTCCCTAAAATAGAGTGGGAAATAATTATTAATGGCGATATTGCCTTGAAATTAATGAAAGGAATATAATATTAATGACGAATATAATTAAGATTTGTAATTACATTATAAACTACTAGCGAATCAGCTCTAATGTCACATCATTTACCTGGTGAATCAACTTGATTTATTAGTTTCAAAAAATAATGCATTGGCAAATTAACCATGACTAAATTTTTTTTTGTAAAAGTCAAGTGATTTAATCTCCTTTAGAGCTCATACTATTCGCCATTTTTGGAGGCTCCAATTTCAACTATTTGTCAATTGGCAAAGATTCACCATTAAAAAATCCCTGATAGGTGAAATAAGGCTTGTCTTTCTATTCAACACCCTAACATGCAAATCATAAATTTTGAGTTAAAATTGACCACTAATAACTAATGAGAGAGTAGATTAACTTAGTACCATAATTAAATTTGAATTTTAAAACAATAAAGTCAAATCTAAAATGTGATTCAACGTCAAGTAAAGGATATATAATGTACATATCTAATCGACACTCTTATAATATCCCAAATATGAAAAGACATGCCACGTATATACCAGTTATTGCATTTCAAACAGCCTATCAAGATAATTTTAAAATGGAGAGGAAAAGTACTTACACTTTCTCAATATTACATTGTTTGTATTTTGGGAAGTAATTCATAGTAAAGAAATATCACAACACTTTTAAATTTTAGGAGCTCAGAAGTTTCCTTACAAGCCTTTTAAATTTTAGGAGATGTGGCTTAGAGATCCAAATTTTCTTCCAAATGTCCAGACTTGGTGGAGATTGGTTCCCTTTGTAAAAAGTTCCAGAATGTTTCAGCTTGCCAAAAAGTTAGATTTCATTTGGATCCAAATTACTGAATAGAACAGGTTTGACTTTAAGAATATCTTGCTTGAAAAGAAAAGACTCATGAGAGAGTTGTCCCATGTGGAAGAAGAGATTTTCAGAGGAGGAATGAACCAGTAGATCTTTTCCCTTGAAAAAGGTCTTCGTTCTCAGCTTGAAGAAATCCTAAAAAGAGAAGAAGTGTTTTGGCGCTAAAAATTGAGAGAAACTTGGTTAAAAGATGGGGATAGAAATACCTCCTTCCATTTCTCAACAAAAGCCCACAGACAGAGCTCCAGTATCCATTGTATTAAGAGAAATGCTGGCACTTTTCTACAGAATTTGGAGGACATCAAAATAGAAGCTAAATCTTTCTTCCACCATTTGCTTTCTTCAGAAAGAGGCTCTTCCAGGCCTTCCTTCAGTTCTTTCAATCTTGTAAAGAAACTTTCAGATGAAAATAACAAGGATCTCCTCAAAGAATTCAAGTTAGAAGAAATCACATCAGTAGTTTTCTCTATGACTGGGGACAAAGCACCTGGGCCGGATGGATGGACAGGTATGTTCTTTCAAAAATGTTGGGACATAGTTGGAAGAGATGTCTTCTTGGGCATTGAAGAATCTATGAAATTCACCAATGTTCTAAAAGAATTCAATGGAACTAGCATTGTTTTAATACCAAAAGTTAGATCCACATCCTCCTTCAAAGATTTCAGACCTATCTCTCTTTGCAATTTCATAAATAAGGTAATTTCCAAGGCGGCTGCATCTAGGTTAGCCTCTTTACTTCCACAAATTATTTGAGAGGAGCAAGGTGGTTTCGTGCCTGGCAAGGAAATGGCTGAAGGTGCTATTCTCACCCATGAAGTTATGCATTCCATCAACAAGGAGAGAACTTCTAGTATGAGTTTAAAGCTTGATATGTCCAAAGCTTACGATATAGTTGAATGGGATTTTTTGCAGTTTGTACTCTCTTCCCTTGGTTTCTCTTCCCATTGGTAGAAATGGATTTTTTCAGGTCTTGGAGGAGTTAGTTGTTCAGTTCTAATCAATGGAAGAGAATCTCCGCACTTTGAACCATCAAGGGGGCTAAGACAAGGGGATCCCATTTCCCCTCACCTCTTCATACTCATGACAGAAGCGCTCACATGGTTAATTAGATAGGCCAAACATGATAGAATCTGGAGAGGAATAAGGTTGTGCTCCTACAAAGAGCACTTCACCCATGCCCTTTTTGCAGATGACACAATCCTTTTTGGTAAGGCAAATCAGAGAGAAGCTTCAACTATTAAGAGTATGACATCTCTGTATTGTGAGGTGTCGGGACAAGTGATAAATCTGGCAAAATCTAAAATCTATATTTTGAACTCTTTGCATTCTATCCTCTCAAGGATTTCCAAGCTTTTGAATTTGAAAATGGAATCTCTACTAGGTAAATACCTAGGAATCCCTCTTTTCAATGGATGCCATACAAAGCTACTGTGGAATAGGGTCATAGAGAATTTACATCATAAAGTAGAAGCTAGGAAAGGCGGTTGGTTATCAATGGCAAGTAGACATATTCTAATAAAAGAAGTCCTTTCAGCAGTGTCGTTCTATATTATGTGATTGTTAAAAATCCACAAAGGGATCCTAAATGACATTGGGAGGATTTGCAAAAAATTCTTATGGCAAGGGACTTCAGACACAAGGAAAAGCCACCTCATTGCCTGGGGAAAAATTTGCTCCCCAAAATAACATGAGGGAGCTAGGGTTATTAATCTAGAATTGTAGAATTTGGCTCTAGGTGTGAAATTGGCATGGAAAATGTATAAACAACCACAAACCAAATGGGTCCAAGTATTACAAAAATAATACTTGGATAGCAAGGCACCCGAGAGAATTTTCACGTGTGCCAAACCTCCTAAAGGCTCTTCTATCTAGAATTTCATTGTCAGAAGTCATCAGGTTATTCTCCCTAGACTCTCTTGGATAATCCACAATGGGAAAAAAGCTTCCTTCTGGGATGATCAATGGAATGGAAGACCAAAAATCTCTTCTTTGGGTAATTTAGGGAGGCAGAAGTATACTTGAAGAGGTTTTGGGAGGAAAATGTTTGTTCCTATTTCTTTTTAGACATGAATGCAGTCCCCTTTAAAGTAAGATGGAAGAGCTTTGATCAATGTAATTTTCTTGTAGATCAGAAAGTAGCGCTCAATAAGATCCTAGAGGATCATTGTCTCTTCTTCACTCCAAGAGAGGATGAACTTATTTTGTTAGGAAATAGCTTAGGCATATATAAAGTACATTCAAGTTACCAATTCCTCTTTGAAAAAGTGAAAATAGATTTACCCATCAACCTCTGCTGGGCAGTCTCTATTTTGCCTAAAGTGGGCATGCTCACATGGTTAGCTTTAAACAACATAAATCTGTTAGTAGATATGATCGAAAAATTGAAGCTAGGATCTAGCTTCACATGTGTACTCTGTCAAGAAGCCCATGAATCCACTAACCACCTTTTGGTCAGCTGTAGTTTTAGTCAAGATTGTTGGAGACATATTTTACAGCTCTTGAATTGGTCAGCTCCTATCCCGTCGAAGTTGAAAGACTGATTAAGTGGTTGGCTCATCCTAAACAAAGAAGCTCTTTTTTTTGATCTTTGGTTAATCTCCCCCTCAATTATCCTTTGGATAATCTAGAAAGAAAGAAATTTTAGAATTTTTAGGAATCAGGCGAAGTTGGTCTTAGAGGTTAGTTATGAAATTGAATCCCTCATCCTTGATACACTCTTGGCAAAGCTAAGACGCTCTCATCCCTCCTCTTTGAAATGAACTACCTGGGATACCGCTATGGTCAATAATTGGAAAGGTCTTCAGCAAGTCTCTCTCAACGAAGCCCCTTTTAATCCTAGTCCAAAAGTGGATAGATCAATAGTGAAATGGTCTCCTTAATCTATGACATAAGCATGACGACATTTGAGTAGTGTTCTAAGATAGTATAAATCATGAGACTTACCACCTCACCTTGCTTCTTTGATTTGGAGTTACTTTAGCCTTCACCATTGGAGTTGTTTCTTCCTATGGGGAGAAATGTCTTTTGCCACAAATGGATCATTTTCAGCATTCATACATGGCCATTCTTTTTTGGGATAGGGGTTACTTCATTGTGGTTACCTACATAGTCTCTTTTACTCTCCTATAGGGGGTCATATCTACATCATCACAATTAGAGTGACATGGTTTCATGCTTGGTGAAGAGTTATCATCTTCGAGGAGGCTTCCTAGTCCTCTTCTTTTATCTTTTTCTTTCTTTCTAGAGGGGATATTTTTCCCATCAGGTTTTCTCTATTTCTTCATTTTTATGAGAGATTGCATTGTACATGGGTACTTGATTAGGCCTAGTTGCTGGGACCCATCTTCATTTAGACCACCTAAGCTATGCTTAAGGGGGGGGGGGTGTTGGTGTATATTAATCTTGCTTACGAGTGAATATTTAGGAGTCTATGTTTAGCCTTGAGCTATACTTGGCATGCCTAGATTAGCTTTGTCTAAGTTAAGTGGTTTATTTTGCTATTCTTGGAGCACCACTATTCTTATTGAGATTTTCCTATTATTGGCTCAACTATTCTTAGTTGATTATACCCTATTTGTACTATATCTTGTAAACTAATTCATCCTCCCATATTTTGCATTCCAATTGTCCATCGTTTGCAATACTTGTTTTTTACAGGTTGAATATGTTCCTATTTATCTCGAGTGGCTCAAATCGATACTCACATTCACTCAATGTTATTGGTTTCTATGGACTTGTAGACTTTTAAAGTCCCTTTGGTCCATTATTCCAATTATTCAAACCGCTTAAACTAATTTATTGGTTTGACAAAGAATCAAAGAAATGTGAAGCAATTCTACAATATCCCTAGTCTATCATTAATGATGTTGATGCTAATGTTAGTTGATGCTTTGATGATGCAATGCTATCTCTAAGTAATAATATAGTGGTCATAGAAAAGATGGATGGATCCCTTGATGGTTGATAGTGATAAGTTTAAGGAACCCCCCAATAAAACATATAAAATCTTGGTGAATCCTAGCTAAGTGCTATAATTTTCCTAGAGAATCTTTCCTTTTTATGAAAAATAATTAATTTTCCTAACGAATCTATGAACATTATTCAAAAATGTTATGAAATCCTAGCAAATGCTAATAAATAGTTGGTAAAAAAATAATTACAATGGTGAATCCTAGCGAATAATTACTAAAGAAATTAATTACAATGGCAAATCTTTCCTTTAAAAATTTGCATAGTCGATTGGCGCAATCCCCCCATATTTTTTTTATTTTTTGTAATGTTGAAGCAAGGGCCTAGGGGCGATAGCCACCGATGGGGTCAAGGAGCAGTGTCCCTTATGGAGGTCGAGGGGGCAATGCCCCCTTGTAGGAGTCGAGGGGGCAACATTGGAGCACACACGGATTAAAGATTTTTAAAATATATCACTTTAAAATAAAGACTAAAATAAAAGTGAATCTGTTACCATCGATTACCTTTTTAATCGGATGGCTATGGTTTGATTTTGCAGCACTCTATGCGTGTACCTTTGAAAAGGCTTGCTAAGGCCTAGAATTTATTTTGGGTTGCACGATCATAATCTAATTGTGTCGCCCGAAACAAATTCTAGGCCTCAACAAGCCTTTCCAAAGGCACATGCATATAGTGCCGTGGAATTAAACTACATCCATCTGATTAAAAGGTAATCGATGGAAACAAATAAAAGCCCACTTTAAAGAAAAAATATCCCTAAAATTGAGTGGGAAATAATTATTAATGGCGATATTGCCTTGAAATTAATGAAAGGAATATAATATTAATGACGAATATAATTAAGATTTGTAATTACATTATAAACTACTAGCGAATCAGCTCTAATGTCACATCATTTACCTGGTGAATCAACTTGCTTTATTAGTTTCAAAAAATAATGCATTGGCAAATTAACCATGACTAAATTATTTTTTTGTAAAAATCAAGTGATTGAGTCTCCTTTAGAGCTCATACTATTCGCCATTTTTGGAGGCTCCAATTTCAACTATTTGTCAATTGGAAAAGATTCACCATTAAAAAATCCCTGATAGGTGAAATAAGGCTTGTCTTTCTATTCAACACCCTAACATGCAAATCGTACATTTTGAGTTAAAATTGACCACTAATAACTAATGAGAGAGTAGATTAACTTAGTACCATAATTAAATTTGAATTTTAAAACAATAAAGTCAAATCTAAAATGTGATTCAACGTCAAGTAAAGGATATATAATGTATATATCTAATCTACACTCTTATAATATCCCAAATATGAAAAGACATGCCACGTATATACCAGTTATTGCATTTCAAATAGCCTATCAAGATAATTTTAAAATGGAGAGGAAAAGTCCTTACACTTTCTCAATATTACATTGTTTGTCTTTTGGGAAGTAATTCACAGTAAAGAAATATCACAACACTTTTAAATTTTAGGAGCTCAGAAGTTTCCTTACAAGCCTTTTAAATTTTAGGAGATGTGGCTTAGAGATCCAAATTTTCTTCCAAATGTCTAGACTTGGTGGAGATCGGTTCCCTTTGTAAAAAGTTCCAGAATGTTTCAGCTCACCAAAAAGTTAGATTTCATTAGGATCCAAATTACTGAATGGAATAGGTTTGACTTTAAGAATATCTTGCTTGAAAAGAAAAGACTCATGAGAGAGTTGTCCCATGTGGAAGAAGAGATTTTCAGAGGAGGAATGAACTAGTAGATCTTTTCCCTTGAAAAAGGTCTTCATTCTCAGCTTGAAGAAATCCTAAAAAGAGAAGAAGTGTTTTGGCGCTAAAAATTGAGAGAAACTTGGTTAAAAGATGGGGATAGAAATACCTCCTTCCATTTCTCAACAAAAGCCCACAGACAGAGCTCCAGTATCCATTGTATTAAGAGAAATGATGGTACTTTTCTACAGAATCTGGAGGACATCAAAATAGAAGCTAAATCTTTCTTCCACCATTTGCTTTCTTCAGAAAGAGGCTCTTCTAGGCCTTCCTTCAGTTCTTTCAATCTTGTAAAGAAACTTTCAGATGAAAATAACAAGGATCTCCTCAAAGAATTCATGTTAGAAGAAATCACATCAGTAGTTTTCTCTATGAGTGGGGATAAAGCACCTGGGCCGGATGGATGGATAGGTATGTTCTTTCAAAAATGTTGGGACATAGTTGGAAGAGATGTCTTCTTGGGCATTGAAGAATCTATGAAATTCACCAATGTTCTAAAAGAATTCAATAGAACTAGCATTGTTTTAATACCAAAAGTTAGATCCACATCCTCCTTCGAAGATTTCAGACATATCTCTCTTTGCAATTTCATAAATAAGGTAATTTCCAAGGCGACTGCATCTAGGTTAGCCTCTTTACTTCCACAAATTATTTGAGAGGAGCAAGGTGGTTTCGTGCCTGGAAAGGAAATGGCTGAAGGTGCTATTCTCACCCATGAAGTTATGCATTCCATCAACAAGGAGAGAACTTCTAGTATGAGTTTAAAGCTTGATATGTCCAAAGCTTACGATATAGTTGAATGGGATTTTTTGCAGTTTGTACTCTCTTCCCTTGGTTTCTCTTCCCATTGGCAGAAATGGATTTTTTTAGGTCTTGGAGGAGTTAGTTGTTCAGTTCTAATCAATGGAAGAGAATCTCCGCACTTTGAACCATCAAGGGGGCTAAGACAAGGGGATCCCATTTCCCCTCACCTCTTCATACTCATGACAGAAGCGCTCACATGGTTAATTAGATAGGCCAAACATGATAGAATCTGGAGAGGAATAAGGTTGTGCTCCTACAAAGAGCACTTCACCCATGCCCTTTTTGCAGATGACACAATCCTTTTTGGTAAGGCAAATCAAAGAGAAGCTTCAACTATTAAGAGTATGACATCTCTGTATTGTGAGGTGTCGGGACAAGTGATAAATCCTGCAAAATCTAAAATCTATATTTTGAACTCTTTGCATTCTATCCTCTCAAGGATTTCCAAGCTTTTGAATTTGAAAATGGAATCTCTACTAGGTAAATACCTAGGAATCCCTTTTTTCAATGGATGCCATACAAAGCTACTATGGAATAGGGTCATCGAGAATTTACATCATAAAGTTGAAGCTAGGAAAGGTGGTTGGTTATCAATGGCAAGTAGACTTACTCTAATAAAAGAAGTCCTTTTAGCAGTGTCGTTCTATATTATGTCAGTGTTAAAAATCTGCAAAGGGATCCTAAATGACATTGGGAGGATTTGCAAAAAATTCTTATGGCAAGGGACTTCAGACACAAGGAAAAGCCACCTCATTGCCTGGGGAAAAATTTGCTCCCCAAAATAACACGAGGGAGCTAGGGTTATTAATCTAGAATTGTAGAATTTGGCTCTAGGTGTGAAATTGGCATGGAAAATGTATAAACAACCACAAACCAAATGGGTCCAAGTCTTACAAAAATAATACTTGGATAGCAAGGCACCCGAGAGAATTTTCACGTGTGCCAAACCTCCTAAAGGCTCTTCTATCTAGAATTTCATTGTCAGAAGTCATCAGGTTATTCTCCCTAGACTCTCTTGGATAATCCACAATGGGAAAAAAGCTTCCTTCTGGGATGATCAGTGGAATGGAAGACCAAAAATCTCTTCTTTGGGTAATTTAGGGAGGCCAAAGTATACTTGAAGAGGTTTTGGGGGGAAAATGTTTGTTCCTATTTCTTTGTAGACACGAATGCAGTCCCCTTTAAAGTAAGATGGAAGAGCTTTGATTAATGTAATTTTCCTGTAGATCAGCAAGTAGCCCTTAATAAGATCTTAGAGGATCATTGTCTCTTCTTCACTCCAAGAGAGGATGAACTTATTTGGTTAGGAAACAGCTCAGGCATATATAAAGTACATTCGAGTTACCAATTCCTCTTTGAAAAAGTGAAAATAGATTTGCCCATCAACCTTTGTTGGGTAGTCTCTATTTTGCCTAAAGTGGGCATGCTCACATGGTTAGCTTTAAACAACAGAAATCTGTTAGTAGATATGATCAAAAAATTGAAGCTAGGATCTAGCTTCACATGTGTACTCTGTCAAGAAGCCCATGAATCCACTAACCACCTTTTGGTCAGCTGTAGTTTTAGTCAAGATTGTTGGAGACATATTTTACAGCTCTTGAATTGGTCAGCTCCTATCCCCTCTAAGTTGAAAGACTGATTAAGTGGTTGGCCCATCCTAAACAAAGAAGCTCTTTTTTTTTATCTTTGGTTAATCTCCCCTCAATTATCCTTTGGATAATCTAGAAAGAAAGAAATTTTAGAATTTTTAGGAATCAGGTGAAGTTGGTCTTAGAGGTTAGTTATGAAATTGAATCCCTCATCTTTGATACACTCTTGGCAAAGCTAAGATGCTCTCATCCCTCCTCTTTGAAATGAACTACCTGGGATACCGCTATGGTCAACAATTGGAAAGGTCTTCAGCAAGTCTCTCTCAATGGAGCCCCTTTTAATCCTAGTCCAAAAGTGGATAGATCAATAGTGAAATGGTCTCCACCTATCTCTCCCCTTCTAAAAGTGAATTTTGATGGCATGAGTAGAGGAAATCCTACGTCCTCGGCCTTGGGCTGTGTCATCAGAAATAGTGTTGGTGAACTCATCGCAGCAAGAGCAATGAAGCTAGCTGAGGGTACAAACAATAGAGCAGAAGTCTTTGCTCTTCTCTATGCTCTACAACTAACTCATGAGAAGGGTTTTAAGAAGGTATCTTTTGAGGGTGACTCTCAAGTAATCATCTCAGCTTTGAAATCAGATAAAAGTGAAAATAATGTGATCCATTATATCCTTCAGTAGGCAAAAGACCTCTTGAAACTTTTCAACTTCTTTGAAATTGGCCACTATTACAGGGAAGCAAATAAAGTTGCAGACTGGTTAGCAAATTATGCCCTAGATCAGAATATTAATGAAACCTTTTTTATTCTAATCAACAAGACTAGCTGGACTCACTTAAGCTTCTTGTACAGAATGATTCAATCCTTTCAAAGGGCCCCCGACATGTTTGTTAAGGGTAATATGGCCCTATTGGCTGCTAGGGATGGTGCAAGGTGGGTGGGTGGCTCCCAGCAGATAGCAATAGGACTTGGCGATCATGTATACCTTCGGCCAGCTGTCCTCATGAGACTGATCCCCATCGCCACAGTTTGTCTTCTTTCTCTTCCACCTCTGTCCTGAGCCCTTCTCCCAATGCCACTTGTCTTCCAACGACTATTAGAGGAGTAATGACTACCTTAATTGTCAAGCCTTTGGCAGATTTGTTGAGATTTCATCTCCCCCGCTCCAGTTTTTGTTCCTCTTACTGGCCCACCGTCTTGCTTGCCAGCTTATTCCCATCCCACCTATATTCTTCATTCCACTCTCCTCCATTTGTCCTCAGTTGTCCTCTCTCCCTCCCTTCAGCCGTGTAACTTGCCCCTTGCGAAGTACAGCTCCTCAAGTTGCAGGGATTTTTTGTAGATGGCAGCCTAAATTTATTTCTTTAAGCATGGAAGGCGTCATTATACTGAGGCTCATTTACTCCCTCTCTTCTCATGCATTAATTAACAAGGGAGCTCATCTTTTTAAAGTGCCTATACATTTCTTTTAAAGACATCCTTCGCCTCTCCTCTGCATTAAATGTGGCCTTCCCTTCCTGTTCTATGTGTCTTTGTGTTTGGCTTGTGCAGGATTTTCAATTATGGAGGGAGAGGTGCCAAACTTCAGGGTCTTTTTCCCCCCTCCCATGGGAACCGACCGTTACTGGCAGTGTGGGCTTAGTGGAATTAAATGGTATTTTCAACTTTGATTGCACACTGGCCCAGTTTGCGGTGTAGACAGTATGCAACCAGAAATGCTTGTGAGGCACCCCAAAACAAGAAACTAAAGGGTCAGAGGTGGTTTCAGTGTTTCTTTCCAATTTAATGGACATAGTGTAGGACTCCCACTTCATCCTCCCAATTGCAATGGGGTTTATCAATCGTCGCCTCTTCAACGTGGAGTGATGGAATGAAGCAATGGCCAATTATGATATAATGGTTGGGGAAGCCTGGGTTGGAGGTCTCTTCCCTTCTGATAAGCTCTACACCAAGAGGGCCTATGAATGCATCTATTGAAAAATGCAGCATGGTCTGAGTTGTGGGTGTATTTTCTTGTTGGAAAGAGCCCTCAAAGGGCATGCACTTTCAATCCCCAAAATAGTTTAGACAAGGTGCAAGGATCTTTTCATAGCCATCTGTTTCCTGAGGTTCTATGCAGCTGACCTTGTGCCGCACCATCACAGGCTCGCTGAAGACATGGAGGACGTTTTAGAGGCAAAGGAGGAAGATCGCCCAGACCAAATCGAGGATGAGGAAATGGGTGTGGTGGCTGGCATGGATGACTTCTAGTGCTCCTTTTGGTTCATGGTCAAGGTGGTGGTCTGGTGGTGTGTCTGGTTCCAGTTCCAGGTGGCGGTTACGTGACATTTTTTTGGTGTTTCTAGGTTTTACGCTATTTTATATGTTTTTTGAGCAGTTTTTCCCTCTTTTAACCGCTTTAAGGGGTGAGGAAATACTGATCCCCCCTCTAATTGTAGCTATTTCTATATATATTTTAATATAATGGTCTGGGATTCAATCCCTTTTGCAAAAAAAAAAAAAGAAATATCACAACCAAATAAATAAGTTGACGAACTATTTTAAAGGTGAGTACAAATGCGTGCAATAGAGATCTAATTGGCTATCACACCGTTAATAGATCCTCACCATTGTTCCTTCATATTTCAACACTACAAGGTAGTTATTCTTAAATATCATCCATTTCAACAGTCAAAAATCAATTTTATCCAATAAAAGTAACACAAGTATTTACCACTTTTTGTTGTAAATAAAATGTGAAATTACTATTAATTATTTGATCATTGATATGGAGACTATTTAGATAGAGTGAAAGCCAGACATAGCCCTTTAGTTCTTTTGAGAAGGAAAAGCTCAAGAATGACTAATTTGTTTTTGTTTACGCAGAGATATGATTTTGATAATGTGACAATCGACGTATATAACACTCCGAATTGAATAAACAAGAAATTTGGATTACACCAAATCTCGAGTGGATTTCTGTAAAATAGCGATATCTGAACCGAACACAGAGTTCAGATCCGACCGTCCCAAAATTTATATAAAATCTTGTCGTGCTCAGCTACACATTTTACGGCGCAAGTTGGAATATGCACGCAGTCATTGCTTCGTTATGCAGGAATATAGTTATACAATCGATAAAACTTTGGTTTTCTAAATAGAATGGTTTGGTACATAATTCAAGCTGTCTCCTCATCAAATAATAAATTCACAGTGCCGAAAAGACTTACCAGAAAAATGAACATGGTCGACATTTGTTATATGAGATACCCAGTAACGTAACACTATTCCACGTAAATGTTGCATGCGGAAACACTTTAGTTTGCTTTATATATTCGTTTAGCAGACAACAAACATGTGCGTCCCCGTCAATCAATAAAACCAGAACGACGGGGAAATTAGTGTCTAACTCTATCGATATATGAGATACATATAGTAATCCACCATTCTTTCACATCAGTTCTCCCATAGAAAACACACGACTATAGTATAAAATTCTTAAGTATATTAAGAATGAATGAGTGATAAGATATGAAATATAGAATTAATAACAGTATTAAATGATTAATAGTTATAAATATTTATACTTTTGTTAGTCAAGTATTGCACATTTTATATTATTTAGGAGTTTTTTTTATGCAAGCTAACAAAACTATAAACATTTATGTTTATCGGCTATTTGATACTACTTTTAGGTGCTGTTATTAATTTTTAAGAATTTTATAATGTGATAATGTAAGAGATTTTTGATAGTTTTATAAAAAAGAAGCAACTTCAAAAAAATTTAATTTATTAACATTGATGCTGGTTTCTAAAGATACACAAGAATGAGACAATAAGTATTAACCATAGGGACTAATTTATAGATTTCTTTTTAATGCATATTTCTTTCCAATAACACTATTTTTTAGGATACATTATGTAATAAGCAACCATAAATGCATTGTTTTTAAAAATTAAAAGAAATCATAGACTTGTCTACTTTGGTGGTATACACATTGCCAGATGCATTCAATCATTTATTGAATGTATTTGAATGTTTAATATTTGTTATTATCACAATATTTTTTTATGCAATTGCAATATGTTGTGTAATATATAATTCTTTTAGGATAGATTATGTAATAAGCAACCATAAATGCATTGTTCTTAAAAATTGAAAGAAATCATAGACTTGTCTATTTTTGTGGTATACACATTGCTAGATGTATTCAACCACTTATTGAATGTTTAATACTTGTTTATTATCACAATATGTTTTTATACAATTGCAATTTGTTGTGTACAATAAAAATATTGAATACATAAAGGTTGACCAAGACATTCAAATAAATAATAAAATATGTATTGTAACAATGTATGAAAATACATGAATACCTTGACTATAGTTTATAGAAGTTATTCTATGCAAGCTAACAAAACTATAAACATTTATGTTTATTGGCTATTTGATCCTACTTTTAGGTGTTGTTACTAATATTTAAGCATTTCACAATGTGATAATGTAAGAGATTTTTGATGGTTTTATAAAAATGCAGCGACTTCAAAAGTTTTTTTCTTTATAAACATTGATGATGATAATTAAAGATACACAAGAATGAGACAATAAGTATTAACCATAAGGACTAACTTATAGTTTTCTTATTGTGAAATGCTTAATATAGTATAGGTGCTTTGCCACCTTTCTCCAAAAGAAAAACTTATAGCTTTCTTTTTAATGCATATATCTTTCCAATAACAATTATTTTTTAGGATACATTATGTAATAAGCAACCATACATGAATTGTTCTTTAAAATTAAAACAAATCATAAACTTGTCTATGTTTTTGGTATACACATTGCTAGATGCATTCAATCACTTATTGAAGGTGTTTGAATGTTTAATACTTGTTTATCACAGTATGTTTTTATACAATTGCAATGTGTTGTGTACAATATAATTTTTTAGAATACATTATTTATTAAGCAACCATAAATGCACTATTCTTAAAAATTGAATGAAATTGTAGACTAATCTATTTTTTTGGTATACACATTGGTAGACGCATTCAATCACTTAGCGAATGCAGTAGAATGTTTAATACTTGCTTATTACCACAATATGTTTTTATACAATTGCAATGTGTTGTGTACAATACAAATATTGAATACATAAAGGTTGACTAAGACACTCAAATAAATAATAAAATATGTAATGTAAGAATATGAAAATACATTAATACCTTGACTATAGTTTATAGGAGATCATATTACAGTTAGTTGTGTGAACATATTGTTTAGTGACAAAATGACATGCTACCAATTAATCAAGAATCAAGTCTATGTCTTCCTCCCTTGAAAGGATATTGATAATCTCTCCAAGGCCTCTAGGTTGATGGTTCTTAGCTTCGTAGGATAACTCAAGGGAGATTGTATGTTGTTTTGTAAGGGGCTTGGTAAGAATCTCTTTAGTGTTCAATGGATAGATCAAGTCAAGCTCAGTTTTGAAGGGAAGTTGTAGAGCTACCATGCATGTTAGATAAATAGTGAATAACAACATATCCATCAATAACTTGCAACAAATTAAACATATCCCACTCTAACTATTCTTTAAAGAAAATAAAAAGAGAGGGGTGAGAGAAATAGAGCCTAAGGTACCAAGAAGAAACATTGTACTACCAAAAGAACAAAGAATCATAAACCAATCTCCTCCTCAATCTATAGTTGCATAACCAAGGCAATAATGGGTGCTATCTTCAAAGGGATATCCAATAACAGAAGACTAAGACCATAATACACCATTTACATGTACAATATAAGGGTTCAAACAATAGAAATTGATAATATTCAAAATATTTCCTATTATACTAATAATAAATAAAAGGTTACTACATATGAAGCATAAAGTAAACCCTTGAAACAATAGGGCTCCAAAAATAATACCTAGCCTAAAAAGTTGTAGAGCTCTAAAAATTTCTATCATCTAACTACCACTTTACTACTAATCCAATATGCTCTCTTTTGTTGTCTTACATCCTCTAGAGGAGTTACCCTCATTAACTATATATCATATTACAAGAAACCTAGAAAAATTATTTTACATTCATGGATCATCTTGAGCTTTTCAATCATTAACAAGACTCCTGCATACATTTTCTATGTTGGTACTTCAAATTTGGTGAAATTGAACTTGGAGAATGTCAACAACACCAAATCAGATCTTATCTATTAGAGAATATGGTGAGACATCCCTCCTTCCTACATTCCAAATTCATGAGAAACCTTGAGCCAATCCTACATTTATTTTTTCACTGACTACTCACCCAATTGTAGGTTCAAGAGAAATGTGCCACAAAATTGGACATAAAAAATAAATCAAGAGTTGGATCTTTAGTTATGTGGCCACAAGGTTCACAAGTGCCAAGAGATGAAGTCATACATAGGAATTGCGATGTCCAGAATTGACTGAAGAATGATGCAAGTGAGTCAAACCCCAATATAGCACATGGAACCACACCCTCGCTAGAGATGCCCACCTAGTCACTCTTGCTCTAGCGGTAGGAGCCAATCGAGTAGTGGTGGGACCAAGGGGTTGTTTTGTTCACAAGAAGGCAAAACATCATGGATAGTAGTTGGATTGTTTGCATGAGCTATTTGTGTGCGTGGTTGATGATTGTTATTCTCTTTGTTTAATTTTGATGGTGAAGACATTGAATTGGCATTTTTATGGTTATTCATGTATGACCCAAGGGGCCACTTGCCCTTATCATGTTTAATTCATTTGCTACAAAGAGGTAAAACATGTTCAATATTCTCTCTTCTAACTTGATGAATTCTTTAAGGAGTCTAAGTTCTCCATTCCAAAGCTCTTCTCCTTATTGTTGTCATTGGTTTGGTTGCTTAATTTGTCTCAATATTTCAATTTATACTTGGGCTCATTCTTTTATAGGGTTTTCTTGAGTTAGTAGGTTTTCCCTTATCTCTTCTAAGATTGATTTGATCTAATCTTTCATTACTCTAGAGGACATTGAGTGTGAATGCTAAGTTGAGGAAGATGGAAGACTTGGTATTTGTTGTAAGTTCTGAGTGTTGCATGCCTTGTGATGAGATCATGGGTTTTCCTTTTTGTTGAACACTATGTTGACTTGTTTTGTTTAATGTAGCATGACTTGTGTTGAAATCGAGGGCTTTCCTAGTTGATTGAATGTTTAAAGTTAAAAGTTGCATTCCTCATGATGGGATAAAATGATTTCCTCTTTATGTGAATTGAAAGTTGTGTTCCTTGTGATGGGATTGAGGGATTGATTTTTTGTTTGATGTTTTTGAAGATTAATTAAATTTGTAATTAAACTATTTTAAATGAATGTGTCTTTAATTTTTATGTTTTTCCTAACTTTTAAGTGATATAATAACTACTTGCATGAAACTAAAATCTATTATAGATGTAAAACTAGGAGGACTTTTTTTGAGATACAAATTTACGAATGTTTTTGTCTTTTATGGTTTGATTTTGAATGATAATTACTCTAAGGAAAGAAAAATGCATCTATTCCACAATAACAAGAAATGGAATCTGCAACTAATAAAGCAATGAAATCTAATCTAACCAATAGAAAAATAAGAATTTTACTTCCTCAAGGGTGAGATAATTTGTGAATTACTACTCTGAACTACCTTTTAAAAGATAAAGAACCTATAAATGAATGATGGGTACCAATGCTAGGATTTTGCCCTTAAAGATCCAATATCATCTACTCCTCTAGAGAAATTGGGTCCTCCACCTGATGATAGGAAAAGACATCGATGTGAGAGAATTGTGATTGAAATAAGCTCTAAAGATTGATAACAAAAAGGGAAAAGGATCACAAGGTCCTATATGAGCATAAAAATTATGTGGGGGAAATAATGTAATTAAGAAAATTAGCCTCTTCTAAAACAAAAGAGGACTATGGTATTTATAGATTGAGAAGTAACACCAATCGTGGGCTTGATTGGGAGTGAAATGTAGAGCTAATTAAGAGATCATAGAGGTTGATGGGGAGAGGTCAAGAAATTCATTGGGAGATCATTAAGGATTGATTGAGAGTGAAGAATAGACAAATTAAGAGAAGTGAAAAAATTAGGGTGAGTGGTGGTTCAATTAGACAAGAGAGAACTCTCAAGATCATAAACAAAATTGGAAGTAATATTAGAAGAAATAAAAGAAATGACACATGACAAAAGACAATAGGGTCACCCCTTTTAGGAAATAGGTCACCCCTTTTGGCAAAGCATGTCACCTATGTGATCCTCCAATTTAAGCACTGGTTGCCTAGGCAATCCTAGGGTCTCTCAACCAACCCTCTAGTTGATGATATCTGCAAAAGGTTAATTGAGAAGAACAAAGTCTTGGAACTCAATTTTTGGAGGTTGGGAAAGAAGGTCAAGGGGATAAATAGGTTAGTGGACATATCATCAAGTGTGGAAATGCTAAGAGAATTGTAATTCACAGCTTCAATGGTCATACACTAGACTACCAAATCATCATTAGAATGCCATATAGGCATGTGCATTTTTTAGTTCTTACATATTTTCCCCCTTAGGGGCGGTAGTATATATAATAGGTAGGTACCAGTATTCTCAAAGGATGGCCTTGTGGGACCCACATTTATATGTACTTACCATTATTTTTGTCCTAGATCTAGACCTAGAGATTGATAAAATGATTCATAGATATATTCAACAATTAATTAGATCAGAGTAAGTACAAATGGAAGATGAGAGACATACATTGGACTCATGAGTTTGATGTTTACATGTTTCACATTGTCTTGGATTTCATTGTGTTTCCTTGCTATTTTGAAAGAAAAAAACAAAATGAGGACAAAATCCCACACTATAAAAGAAAACACAACAGCACAAAAGCTAGTACAAAAGTAAAACTAAAGGGGAGTGGGGAGATGAAAGAGGAAAAAAGAGAGAAAGTGAAAAAATGGTGACAAAATTGAGTGAGGGAGTAGTTGGTAGAAATCTTAGGATGAGAGGATCAAGATAGTGGTTGTTGTTAAACCTCTTATGAGTCCTCAAGTATGAAAAATGAAAAAAACCCTCTTCAAAACCCTACTCTTTTTTTGTAGGATTTGGCTTGAATCACTTGTTAATATATTTCATTGCATTTTACTAAGTTTTAGGTCTTTACTACTTTTCACTATTTCATTTTCCCTATTTATGCTCAATTTTGGCAATTTTCGGATAAGGGCACATTAGGACATGGCCTTTGGTTACCCCTTTTGGTAGGGTAGGTCACTTGCATGACCATGCCACTTCATTCTGGGTCACTCAAGAGATTAGTGAGACTGCCCAAGAGACCTTGCTAGAAGGTTCTATCAATAGGATCGAATGTAAACTTGACTGCTTTGAGGCCTAAACTAATCACTTTGTCTATTTTAACACTGAAATCTCCTTTAATTTCTAATTTTTTAGGAGTCTATTCAATTTTTATAGATTTTTGAAAGTTTTATAACTTTTTATGATTTTTCAAATTTTCTAATTTTTAGAGTTTTTAAAGTTTTACGAAGGTCTAACTTGATGCACTCTTTTCATAGGACACCCACATGGAGTGGAATGCCACCCATGAGAAAACTTCATAAATGGGTGCACTAGAAGCATTATCTACTCCAAATCTTGTTACTCTTCAAAGTATTAGGTTAGATCAAGTAGCACAAATTCTAATTATTTGTCCTTCATCATGTATATGCTATGACATTTTCACTTATTGGCATGCTAGTCGAAAGACATTCTGAATTCCATCTATTTTAGGAGAGTGGATAATCACTATCTACAAAGTGTATCATATCCTTGGTGTTCCTATCAAAGGGAACAACTTATACTACTAGAGGAAGAGTCTAAGTGAGAGAGGCTATCTTGGGTGGCTATTATGGTAGAGACTTGACCTACTGACAAGCTTGACATTCACCTCACTTCTATCCCTAAACTTGTTATTTTACCCCTGCAAAAGGTTTTGGTAGGCCTAATTTCAACTCAACTATCAGGAGGTAAGAAGGTTCTAAGTCTTAGATGGTGTTGGGCACCAATCATTTAGTAGCTTGAGAAAGGCACAATTTTTGCTTAGCGCATTAATATATTAGCCTTGGTCTATTGAGACTTGTATCACATTTCATGATGAAGTGCCCTTGCTTTCAACCACTCTTCACTTGTTGTGTCATTGATCCTTGACCACATTATACCTTGTTAGTAAGAGATGCCCCTTTTAGACTTAAGATTATTGATAGCTACGGGATGTGGTCAACTTGGGCTCTTTGATACTTCTACATGAGTTATGGCCACTTTGATAGATGAAAACTTCATTTTAGACCCTTATAGAGAGATGGAGGGTTTCTAGCTAGGAGATAAAACCATTTGATCCTACTATCATCATGTTATCCATTTGATAGATAGGAATGGCCTAGTTGAGATCCATGTCCTATTACATAGGTACTTCAATAGTTATGACATGAGCTTCCTAAGGATTTGCCTCTAGTGACCCCATGTTATTAAACTATTCAATATGCTACTAATACATATTGTGGATAATTTTTATGGGTCTATCTTACTCTACTAGTTCTGATTACATGGCCACTTCGAGGACTAGGCCCTAGGTAGTAGTGATCTCATGGGGCTTAGAGACTTGTTACAATCAAGGATGATGAGACTAACAATGAGACTGATGAGGACTATTATCCTAAGGGGAAGGTAGATGAGATAGCATGAAAGGGTGATGTATTAGTGCTAGAGGATGAGGAGGTAGCACTAGAGGAGGATTGACCTACACATCAACATCCTCACCCATGGCTGATCCTCCTATAATCACCTATGGCAATATTTGATGTCTTTTTTAATCATCTCTCTGATCTTTGGGACTCCTAATTCGACCCAACATCCTCACTAATGGACCATTGGAGTCGACTCCTAATTTGACCCAAAACAACATGAAAAATCATCTTTTGGCTAATACTATGGCCAACTTAATACTTTTTTCATGTTATGTCTGCAATATTCATGTATACACCTAAAAATGACACAACTCAGTCTAAATAAATATTCTTAATATTTATTCCATCTTTATTCCTCAATCAATAAATAATTAAATAAATAAATTTATTTATTTGATTCATATTCCTCTAAATTATTTAAATATCGAAATATTTAGTTACCTCTTCTAAAGTCAAAATTAAATAAAATCTTGTATTTAATTCAATTCTTCCAAACAATCAAATAATTCTTAATTATTTAATTAAATCAAATCATTCTTCCAAATTTAAATAATCAATCAAATTTATTTAAATCTTCTCAATCTCTAAAAATAAAATATAATCAAATATTTTATTTATTCTTCCAAATCATGCACAAACAATTAAATAAATTTATTTATTTAATTTGTTTTCTTATCTTCTAATTCTCCCAAATTCATTCTAAATTAAATAATACCAATTATTTAATTGTTTCTTTCAATAATATCTTCTCTAAATTTAAATAAATCAAATATTTCTTTAAGTTGTCTTTTTCTTCTAAATTGAGTTATCTCTAAATATAATTCAATCCTTGCGCACATGCAATTGAATATTCTAAATATTTGATTGAGCTAAAATATCTTCTCATCCTCATGCAATTTCAATTCTCTAGTTCTATTCTCTTAACTGATTGATTTATTCTTTTAAGTGATTAATCTCTTCAGTTAACTCATTCTTGTATTTTATTAATTCCTCTCATGCAAAATAGAGTAAAACACGTCTTCTTTCTATTCGCGCACATTCCTCAACTGTTCTCAATTGTTGATCTTCTCATTCTTTCTATACTATTGATCTCTTCTCTCAAGTCTATAAATTGAACCCTCTTCTTCCATTTCATTCATCCAAGATTTAAGTATCATTACTCTACAGGAATTACAACGCGTCTTTGGCACCAATTCCTTCATTGCTTGTGATCACACTTATTACCATACAACTATCATTGTTGTGAAGCTCCTCTTCATTACAAAGCATTATCATAGCCATTCTTCATTGAAAATCTTGGAATCATAGCAAGGAAGTGCACTCTCTAAGGACCTTATTCATACATGCAAGATCGATTGAGATAAGCAACCAACGAAAGCTATGAAGCTTTGAGGTTTGCAAAGTTTTTTGAAGTTCTTTTGTTTGATTGATCTCTTTGTTTCTATATTTCATTGATTTTTGGGTACTTTGATATTGATATATTGATTATTCATGTTTACTCCAATTTTTCCTTAACATTTTTAGTGCCCACCATGGGGCCTAGCCCCAAATTTAACCCAAAACTGAGTTTTTGTGTTTTAGAAAGCCATACACATGAGGAAACAGTGTATCTGACACATCCTAACACACATCTGCTATCTGTTATGGTGTATACACTCCTTTGGCACATACAGTCTCTGATCTAATGCATATACTGTCTGTTACGACGCATAAATTCTTGTGGCGCATACAATCTTTGTTACGGTGCATTTACCCTCTGATACAGTCCATCTATCAGATCGGTGCATGTGCACTTTTTTCTTGTGTGTTTGACCTCTGTCTTAGCGTATATGTACTGCAGCACTTCTGATCTCCATTTCTGCGCATTCAGTCTCTGAAGCGGTGCAACTGATCTAGGCAATGATTTTTAGGGTTTCCTTGAGATTTTTGCTAATGTTGACATCTTTTTGCAGGAATTCTCTTGATCTATTTGTAGGATAGGTACTGGTTTAGAATCATATAGTTACAATTGTTAGCTCACACTTTGATTTCTAACGGGAAAGTAAAATGGATGCTCATGCAAATCTCACATAGTTTTAACTAGGAAGGTAATAATCGAATCATTGCTATCTTGCATATCATTGAATCACTGCTATATTGTTATCTTTCAAAGTTAACAACTCATTGCTATCTAGATAAAATTAAACTCATCATTGCTATCAGGGTAAAACTGAACCATTGCTATCTCAATTATCACTTCAAAGTTAACAAACTTGTGCTACTTGGATAAAAATTTAAACTCATCATTGCTATCTCGGTAAAAACTGAACCATTGCTATCTTGATCATCACTTCAAAGTTAACAATTCATGCTATCTAGGATAAAATTGAACACATCATTGCTATCTTGGTAAAATTGGACCATTACTAACTTGTTATCACTTCAAAGTTACCAAATTTTTGTGCTTGCCCAAGTAGATAGCTCATCTAGTTTTTCTCATTTTAACTAGGGGAAAAGAACCACTGTATTCTGTGTTTTGGGAATCATACCAGGCCCCTATCTTGGGTGACCAAAATGCTAGACATATCATTTTTGCATGTGTTTTCCTTTAGAGGGGCCTGCTCTTGGATACTATTCATCCAAGTAGGAACGATCCTAAGTGGTAATAGGCTAAATGCCAAGCCCTTCCAAGCCACTATAAATAAATTGTGTTTGGAGAGAAAGCTTCAAACAACAAGTGTAGTTGTGTTATACCAACAACCAACCTCCCCCAAAACCCTCCATGGTGCAACCCTTGTAGGCTAGGAGACTCCATAATGGAGAGTAGTGCTACCGCGTGTATAACCACTCGAATGGTTGCCTTTATTACTCATCCTTTGTTTTAGTAGACCAAAAACCCCTATAATCTAGTGCAGGGAAGGGTGATTATCACCTCCCAAAGATGTTTCACTAGAGATAGTGAGAATTCGGTTTTATACTATCCTTTTAAACCTAGGATGTACTTGGTTTCTTTTAGTCCAAAAAGAGTAACGAAATCACAAAAAAATAAAAAAACCATAAAAACATTCTTTGTGTTTATTGTGTCTTCTTGCCATAATTTCATAAAATCATATCAAAAAGACCTTCTTGCAACCAAAGTACCAAAAACATCAGGAAATTGCTAAAAAAAAATAAAATGCAAAAATACTGAAAAAACCAGAGTGGCGCATTCGTCCTCTTCTGTTGCGCATTTGTGCTACCCTACAATGCATTTGTACTAACTCATAGTGCTTTTACTACCTGTTACGATGCATTTGATATTTACCAGTGTGGCACTTCTATCCCAACTTCCTGCGCATTTACCAGTTTTTGTCGTGTATCTGTTCCGACGCATGCGTTACAGTGAGCACTCCCACAGTCTTTGAGAGAAAATTTTTGTCATTTCTGGGTACCCATTTCAACCTAGTTCCAAGTTCCAAGATTAGGTCTTACCTTGTATTCACTTTTCCATCCATTCTGTGTCAAAGTCTCTCTTTCATTGGTCATCCCATTCACCTTCTATCAGGTCTTCCTAGTCCAAAGTAAAAGTATCCAATATCAGATCAACACAATCCCCTTTTTCATATCATTGTGGATTCAAGTAACCCTAGTAAGTCACAGAACTTCGCTAGTGGTCTTGGTGTATGACTAGTCCCTACACAATAATCTTGATAGGTATCGAGTACCCTTCCTAGTGGCTATCATCTTGTATCGGCCATCTTATTTGGAGTCATTGATCGAAAAAGTCCCTTGCCCAAATCTTGCCATAAGTATCCTATCCTCAGCATTCTCCATCGGGATCTTGCCAAAATCTCTAGTTTCATCCCACCACATCCCACGTCACCTTGCATGGTTCTTACTAGATCTCAATACCAAAAGTAACTTGAAATGGCTGGATCATCTGACCACATTATCACCCCTCATGATAGTGATGAGGAAATCTCTCACGAAGAGTATCAAGGAACCATCCAAGATCAGAAATTCCAATGCTTGCTAGAGAAAGTGCTCCATGAGGACCCTCACATGTATTTTTATCATCTAGCGAATCTTGGAATTAAACTCCCCGCCGATTTTGATCTAAGCAAAATCCAAGAAACTGTAGAGGATAATCATGAACACCACAATACTAAAGACAAAGGAAAGAAATCCATAGACCCAAACACTCCTATGCAAGAAATGAGGAAATAGATGGAGGGTCCAAAGCAACAAATGACGGATCTCAAGATGGGTACAAACACTAAAACCCACTGCTTGGAAGATATTGCACCGTACCCCTTTGATAAAAGTTTGAACATGATACCATTCCCCTCTCAATTCGAAGTTCCTAAATTTGACAAGTATAAAGGGAAAGGGGACCCTAGAGATCACATTAGGAAATATAATGCCACATGCATGGAAGTAGCTCACAATGAGACTTTCTTAATGAGACTATTCCCTAGATCTCTATGTAGTCAAGCCATGGAGTGGTTCTCAAGGCTTTCACCGGACATAAAAAATTTTGATGAGTTAGTCAACAAATTCATCACGCACTTCTCGTACAATATTGAACATGAAGTCTCTATGCTTGACCTATGCAATACGAAGCAAAAGAGTGGCGAATCATTCACCTCCTTCCTACAATGGTGGAGACAACTAGCAAGCAAGTGCTTATATGATGTGCCAGAGAAACAATTAATGGAGATGTTTGTCCACAACCTCAACTATGAGATTAGCTACCAGATACAAATTGAATGCCCTACATCATTTTCGAAGGTCGTTGAAATGGGATTGTTCATCGAGAAAGCTATGATCGCCAAGGGACAAATCAAGTTATACAAAGACACTCCTACCTCCAACTACACAACTGACAAATCAAAGTTTTGGACTAAGAATAAAAATGTCATCAACGATGGAGTAGTTGATGCCAAAGTGGCGGTGCCCTAACAACAACCAATATTCACTCTCAAAGGAGAGGCAAGCAACGTTGTGCGCAACAAGAGATTCTCTCGGGAGCCAAGACCATAGTTCAACTAAAATCCAAAGTGAAAGTTCACACCATTGGGTGAGTCTCGAGAATCCACATTAAGGAAGCTATTGGCCAAAAATGAAATCTCTCTACCACCAACAAGTGATTATGAACCTCAAATTAAACCTCACTATTGGAAAGACACTAACTATTGTGAGTATCATAGAAGAAGAGGACATACAACCAACAATTGTATCCATCTCAAACTTGTTATTCAAGATGTACTTGATCAAAATCAAGGAGGTGCTCATCAACATACTTCTAATGAGACACATGTGGCTTACAAAGATCTACTTCTAAATCATGACAGGCCGTACAACAACAACAATAACAATGGTAACAATAACAATAACCACAACAGGCAAAATCAGAATAGTGGGAATAGTAATGCTAACTATGCAAGTGTGTCATTTGACTATACCATCAATTACATATCAGAGCATGTCCCACAAATCAATGTGGTCACGCCCAACCAACAATCAGAGTCCAAAAGAACTGATTGCAGTATCATTACCCACAGTGGTAAAGTTATGTTAAATACCATTCCTCCAAGGTCATCACCTTCTCAATCCAACTTCCATCAGTATAGCATCATAGACCAACTACGAAAGAATCCTGCCCATATCTCTATCTTAGAGTTGTTGCATTTATTTCCTTCCTGCAAGGAGATTCTCAATAAAGCCTTAGTGGAAACCACTATCCCCACTAACTTGGCCCAAGAGAAGTTTCAAGCCATGGTAGGTAAACTGACCTCCTCGAGTACCATATCATTTACTGAACAAGATGACCTCTCAGTGTGTCAACCTCATAACACCTCTCTACACATTGTCGCCTTCATCCACAAGCACTGCATCAAGAGGGTTCTCATTGATGGGGGAGCTGGTTTAAATATTTGCACGTTGAAGCTAGTCCTTACATTGGGGTTCTTTGAAAATGCAGTTGACCCAAGGAAGAAGATTACTATCAAAGCGTATGATGAAGAGGAAAGAACTACCAAGGGAACAGTGGTATTACCCATACAAGTGGGATCGGTGATAAAAGGTGTCATGTGCCAAGTCCTAGATAGGGAGCTCGCCTATAATATTCTCCTAGGTAGACCATGGATTCATGCCATGAAAGTTGTGCCCTCTACCTATCACCAATGCATAAAATTCCTGCATAATGGCAAAGAAGTCACCATCCAAGGAGACCCTAACCCCTTTTAGCATTGCAACTCTATCCTTTCAAAACCTGATTGCATCATACCAAACAATAGAGCATCTATGTCCCCTACCCCATAGCATGATTTTACCTCTGAAGCTTCCTCATCAAAACCCAAAGAGTAGAAAATTACCATCAAAGAAATAGGAGTAGGGGAATACTCCATCGAGCACAGTCTCAATCTAGCCAAAATGCCTCTATCTCCTAGATCCTTTGGGCAACCTAGGCATTTTTTAAAGCCATCCGCTCCTCCTGCACCTCCCACAGCTTCCTTTGTAAAATGGGGGACCCTATCAGATGAGACAGAGGAAAGAGACATATTAAATTGGCTCTATACAGAAGAAGAAGAGAACACACAACAAGAACCACCTAGGCTCCCAACAAAAATCTATGGGCGAGGTGAGTCCATCTTACATAGAATGGGTTACGAAGGACAAGGCCCCATCGGCCTAAGAAAAGAAGGAATTATAGAACCCATTCAACCTTCTTCGTCCTCATTGGCTACAACTACAAAAGGTCTAGGATATAAAGATAAGGGCAAAGCTAAAGAAAATGCTTGTCTTGTGGAAATGATCCATACCCTTCAAGAGGATAGTGACACAGATTCCAATGAATATGAGTGGGATGAGCTAACAGAGCATTCCTATGACAACAAAGAGGTTGATACCATTCAAACTTATAGCCCCTACCGTGAGGGACAAACATTACTGAATAGGCCATTAGAGTGTGATTTGCCTATCCTAGAGGATATGACTTTCGAGGAAGGTTCAAGTTCTATCGCAATAAACAATTTGGAGGAAAGTACCATCTCGAACACTCCCCCTACAAATACTCCTAGCATATCCATTCAAACTATCAATGAATCAGATCTATCCTCTGACTCCCTCCCCCTTATGCATCATGAGCTTATTGACTGGGATCTAAAAGGAACTCCGCAACTAGATATGTTCCAAAATAATGATGCCTATATTGACTACACGGAACTTAGGGACTACCTACCCAAAGGAGATCATAAAGCTGGTTTTATTATTGAACTTAATACTATGGCTTACTTTGGAAAAGGTGCCAAGCTTTCCAGTCGCAAAAATATCAAAATAAAAACTAGATCTGATGGTGAAAACTACTTCGCGGCAGTGTCAGATCCCAAAACAGTAAAAAGAAAGGACGCATCTGATGGTGAAAACCCAACTGTGGCACCCAACGATGGAAGGCTTGACACTCTCCCTGATGACATGCACCAGGAGATGTCTTAGACTATTGTGGAACCTACAGAGCCTGTTAACATTAGAATAGATGAATAACCTAAGATCATTCACTTTGCTAAGTCTCTATCCCCACCAGAGAAGACTAAGTTTGTACCATTCTTCAAGAGAAAGCAAATAAATTTTGCTTGGTCATACGTAAATATGCCGAGGTTAGATCTAGATTTGATTCTACATCATCTTCCATTAGATCTAGGAGTGAAACTAGTAAAACAAAAGCTTAGAAAGATGCATCCACACATAGCACTACTTGTAAAAGAAGAACTCAAGAAACTACTAGATGTAGGATTCATCAGAGCTATAGACTATCTAGAATGGGTTTCCAACATAGTACTAGTGTCAAAACTTGATGGCTGAGTTAGACTATGCAATGATTTTAGAGATCTAAACAAAGCTTTCCGCGAGGATGATTTTCTGTTGCCAAATATAGATATCATAGTTGACTTAACAATAGGGCATACCATGTTATCTCTCATGGATGGCTTCTTAGGATATAATCATATCAAGATAGCACCAGAAGACCAACATAAGACAACTTTTACTTTTCCATGGGATACTTTCTGCTGGAATGTCATGCCATTTGGGCTAAGGAATGCAAGAGCCACATATCAACGTGCTATGACCACTATTTTCCATGATATGATGCACGTATCAATGGAAGATTATGTAGATGATATCCTTGCAAAGTCACTCAAAAGAGAATCACACTTGGATGTGTTAGAGAAAGTCTTTCAGAGATTAGAACAATTCAAGGTCAGGTTGAACCCAAAGAAATGTGTGTTTGGAGTCACCTCAAGTAAGCTCCTAGGTTTTATTGTATTGGCAAATGGAATAGAGGTGGACCCTGCTAAAGTCAAGGCTATTATGGACATGCCACCACCCAAGAATCTTACTCAACTAAGATCTCTACAGGACAATCTACATGCAATCCATAGATTCATATCACAACTGGCAGACAAGTGTTAACCCTTCAGTCATCTCCTGCACAAGAACATTCCATTCAGATGGGATGAGAAATGAGAAGAGGCATTCAACAAACTAAAAGAATATCTAATGAATCCACATATTCTCATGCCTCCCAACCAAGGGAAACCATTGTTACTATACATAGCTGCTACACCAATAGCTCTTGGGGCCCTTCTAGCACAACAAGATTATGAAAATAAAGAAAGAGCCGTCTACTACATCAGTCGCACATTGGTGGGCTATGAGTTGCAATACTCTCAGATAGAAAGATCATGTCTTGCGGTAGTTTTTGCTTCCCAAAAACTCTAACATTATATGCTTGCACACCCAGTCAAACTTATTGCAAAAATAGATCCATTAAAGTACCTACTAAGCAAAGCAGCTCTTACAGGTCACCTAACCAAATGGGTAATGCTCCTAAGTGAATATGACATTGAGTATATAGACAGAAAGTCTATCAAGGGGCAAGTCATTGCTGATCAGTTAGCGGATGCACCACTATAGGACACCACACCAATACAATTTGAGTTTCTAGATGAATCCTTATTCAATATATCAACACATTCCTGGACACTTTACTTTGATGGGTCCTACACAAACGATGGATCAGGGGAAGGAATCTTGTTTGTAACTCCTCATGGCGACACCATACCGAAGTCTTACAGTCTATTATTCCCATGCACCAACAAGATAGCAGAATATGAATCCTTGGTCATTGGTCTCAAGATGGTAACAGAGTGGAAAATCAAAGAGCTACATGTCTATGGTGATTCTCAACTAGTGATCAATCAGGTCAATGACAATTACCAAACCAAAGATGAGAAGCTTGTCCCATTCAAGCGGATGGTCGAGGAATTTAATGAATACTTTGTGATTATCTCTTTTGAGCAAATACCTTGGATTGAAAATAAAGCAGCAGATGCCATGGCAACCATTGCCTCTCTTCTCAAAATCCCAGAGAATGAGTCATGGTACGATTTCTTAGTGGAATTAGTTTAGCAACCAGCTTATGATCTTCCTGAAACCCATTCCATATGCCTTTTAGTTGGATTTGATTCACCTTGGTATGGCAAGGTTTACACTTACCTCAAGGACAACACCCTCCCACCTAACTTATCTTCAAACCAATGATGAACCTTTATATGCCAAACCTCTCGCTATACCATTATTGCTGACACCCTATACCGACATGGTCTAGATGGTACTTTACTCCATTGTTTAGAACAAGAAGAATCCCAAACTGCCTTACAAGATGTACACGAAGGGATCTATAGAAGACACTGTACCAGTCCTTCGTTAGCTAAGAAATTGATGCGTTTGGGTTATTACTGGCCGAACATGGAAACAAATTCATATCAGTTTGTGAAGAAGTGCAAGTAGTGCCAGATACACAAGAATCTGATACATGCACCGGCTCAAGAGTTGAGACCTTTAACGATACCTTGGCCCTTTTGTCAATGGGGACTTGGCCTTGTGGGAAAGATCCATCCACCCTCATCCAATGGGCACAAATTCATAATAACTGCCACTAAATACTTTACCAAGTGGATTGAAGCCATCCCCCTCACCACCGTCATAGGTAAACAAATCTCCTCATTTATCCTAAATTACCTCATTTGCAGATATGGAATTCCCTCATCCATTATCATAGATAATAGAAGACCCTTCAAAAACTAGGATGTCCAAGAACTCTGTGACCGATTAAAAATCCAACACCATTTCTCCACACCATATTACCCCAAGGCAATGGCCAAGCAAAAGCATCCAATAAGACCATCTTGAAACTCCTCAAGAAGATAGTCAATGATGCTGGTCATGATTGGCACATCCAACTCAATCTCGCTATGTGGGCCTACAAAACTAGTATATGTACTTCGATAGGTGCTACCCTTACGCCCTTATCTATGGTTTAGACACTATCCTCCCCATTGAGGTCAAGTTACCATCTCTCAGGGTGTCGTTAAAAGGTCTCATAACAGATGAAGAATATAGAGTTTCTAGATTACAAGAACTAGAGTTGCTAGAGGAAAGGTGACAGAAAGCCTTTGACCATCTCAAAGCATATCAACAAATAATGTCATGAAGCTGTAACCACAGATTTTGCCCAAGAGTCTTTAAAGTTGGAGATCTAGTACTTAAGGAGAATCCCCACAATCAATAGGATCGGGAAAATAAAGGCAAGTTCAAACCCAACTGGCTTGGGCCTTATGTGATCGTAGGTGCTTATAGATCAGGGACATATCAATTAGCAACATTAGAAGGTGAGTTGTTCGATGACCCAATGAACAGCATGCATCTTCGTCGGTTCTATACCTAGGAGAACCCCAATGTAAGGGGGGCATAAAATACAAAATAAATTAAAAAAAATACAAAAAAAATCAAAAAATTAGAAAAGTACAAAAAAATCATCCTTTGGTGAAAACCTGGCAAACAGGCACCTTGGATAGGTATCATGATGATAACCTGGAAAATAGGCATCATTTATACTTCCTATCTTTCGTGAAAATAAAAGCAAGTGGTGAAAACCTGGTAAACAGGTGTTACTTGTGATAAACTGCTTCCTCCATCTTTGGGAAACCAATCACCTTGTGTCCATTCTTCCTCGTGTCCCATTCGATCCATATCTGTTCCATAATAAAATCCTAATGATAACCTATCATGGCTTGATACTCTATCTCTTTGTTACCTTGTCAACCAAGGTTTTATCCCATATCCTATCCATAATGTCAGCCTAGCGTGGTGTCTCTTGTTAGTATCCATGGTCCCATCCGTCCCATGTCTAGTCCTTCTATCTATCTAAGTCCGCACCACTTTCTATCACCTAGGTCTTTGGTCCATTAGGGTTTACCCCGAACTACATTGCCTCTGCATTGTCACATAGGCAAGGCCATTTAGCAATGAGCCCCCAAGGCACTAGGTCAGTCCTTTAGAGTCTGTCTCACCAATAAAGATTGTGGAATCTTCTCATTGGGAAAGCAAGGGCAAACAAAACCCACTCTTTTCAAGTAGAAATCTTGATGAAGGACATTAACCTATCCAAAGTAAAGAAAACAAACACCTAAGGCATTCTAAATGATTTTACCTAAACTATGGCAAGAAATAAACACATCTAAATGCAAATATATTTTGTGGATTGGAAACATGGTTAAAATACAGAGTCTTGATTTTTTTTGCTATCATGCCTTTCTATGCTACTCAAGGATGCCAAAAGCTAGAGATGCTATGATGGGGGCATGATTATTTTCTTTGTTTGTTGTTTATGGATTAAACTTTAGTAATGTGATGCCTTGTCTAAAGACATGATTGGCAAAAAGATCATCGAGGACATCCAGGGTCTAACATGAAAGTGGGCAATCCTTGTTTGTTGAAACACAAGAAATACTCAGGTCATCTCGGTTCAATTATACCTTGATACTTGTATTAACTTGCTAAATCAAAATCCATGTAAGCAATGCTCAGGTCATCTCGGTTGAATTATATCTAGATGCTTGTATTAACTTACAATATTAGAAAAAGTACCAAAAAAAATCACCCAATGATGAAATAAGCACTTCAAAATACTTGCACCATGAAGATGTCAAAAGCAAAGCATCCATTATACATCCATTATACATCCATACATCCATATCCCATACAATAAAAGATCCAAACAATGCAGAGTAACAATACAAAGTGAAGATTGTGAATCTTTCTATCGAGTCATTCTCTCAATCAATCTTCTATCTACCATTATGTCTTTTCTATGTCGATAGAGTACATTTGGACATCACAAAAACATAACATATAGTTGCATATCATATCACATGAGATAGTCATTTACATGATTAAATCAGTTGCATACATAATAAAGTCCATCAGGTCATCCATATACATTTTGCAATCATCATATAGTGTCAACATAAAAAAAAGAAAAAAAATCAAAAACATAGATAAGTGCATCACATAAATTGTATAATCATATAGCTACCATTTGCATTCACACACATTAGAGGCATATCAAGTAAAACATCTAAGTCTACACTAGGTCATATAGCATCACATAGAATCATAGGAAAATTTACATTAGATAACATTGCATAGCATCAAGTAAACATCTAAGTCTACATTAGATAAACATATGCATCACATCATACAATAGAAATGCATCCATAACATAGAATGAGAAAACTGCATATAGAGAGCGTCAAATAAACTGCATTATCATATAAATATCATAAATATGTCCAAATGTACAATATCAAGTGGTCCATCTCTGAGTCAATGTCATATACAATAACTACATCCCAAGGATGGTGATAAATGTCTCAAAATAAAAAAATGGTACATAACTATATCCGGCTATCTAAGCCATCAAAAAAGTGTATGTAGGAGCCAAAATCTGCACAAGTGTCTACTATCCCTGCTGCTGTAAACCACTGCTACCGACAGTGTCTCCTGAATCCCCTCCTCTATTGGCCCCAGACTGCTGGGGGCCCATCACAGAGCCTCCTGACCTAGATCCACCTGCTCTCTAGGAGGCCATAGATTGGCTCATATAGCTTGGAGCCCTCTGACTAACTGGCACAACACCATGGTATAAACCTTGGTAATACTGTGGCTGGGCCTGCACTCTAGCAAGCTCACCCTGCACCTGCGCTAACTGCCCCTGCACCTCTACCAACTGTGTCTGTGTCTGTGCTACCTGCGTCTGTGCCTGTGCTAGCTGTACCTGCACCTGGTGCACCTACCCAACCAAAAAGTTGCTGGTGGCATCTATCCCAAGAGATGACACTGTTGTATCCCACTAGATACTCAGATAACTCGTATCTGTGCCTCTACCATATCTCCCTCTCTAGTGAGCCCTGAGATAACCTCTGCATCTATCTCTCACTGGGCCTCAACAGTCCTAAGCTGGGCCCACAGCTTCCTAACCTATCCTCTCAACATAGCTATGGTCCTCTCCTGGACATTTGACTGTGCTAGACCCTGAGGTGCCTATGCCTATCCCTACCCCTGTGGCTGGGGTACCTGCTGATGTGCCACCTGCTGGGGTGGTGGCATCTATGCCTACTGTGCGACCTACGGTGCCACTACCTACTGAGTGTGGGAGGGTCCCTCTCGAGCTCTCCTCCTCTGTCTGGGTCTGGCTCCGTCTCCACCACCTCCTCCATCATCTCCATCATCTCCATCATCTCTACCACCTCTAACACCTCCCCATCCTCCTCTCCTCCTCCTCCTGCCAACCTGGCCGTCATCATCTGAATTCGCCTTGTCTATATGAGGTACCAGCTCCCCAGGCCCTGAGTATCTCAGAAATGGGTGAGTAGCGAAGCAATCCTCAAAATCTTGCATCATCCCAACATCTGCAATCTCCCTCCTCATATCCCAGGCAACATAAGGCATCTACCAAAACTCTACCACTGCCTCCTCATAGGATGCCATCGACCCCCATCTGAATCTCTCAGTGTGAGTCTACGCAAATAGAGCCTACCCCTACGACATGCCTTGTCGCCTCCCAAACTACCTCCGTACTTAGCTGACAATCTACCTCTCCAAAATGAATCATGTCCAGCCTATCAGCCACTACATCTAGTAGCAGTATGGCAGCTCATCTGCCTCATCCTCCCAAGGCTCACAGTCTAGATATGGCCTCCAGACGACCACAACTACTCCATCCAATGCATGCCTCCAATACTTGAGCTTCCCCAGCCTATGCTGGGAAATCACTCCTGCATAGCCATAGCTGTACGGCTCTCCCCTCTGTCTATCAAAAACACAAATCGATCTAGTGATCGCTATGTGTTCCCATAGCCAAAACTGCAATAGTGACACACCTGCAGATAAGTTCACACCCGTTTGGTATACCACCTAATGCATGTCATGGTATAGGTGCGCTAAGACGTAGACACCCCAAGCATAACGGGTGCCCTTTGTAACCATCTACTCCATGATCTGACCCCATCCAATGGGGAACCCGTGTGATCTCCTATCAGGGCATACAATGCCTCCGATCAATCCTACAACTATACCTGGGAAGTAGTCATAGTAGAAATGAATGTCCTGCCAGGAGATGACCTGTCTGACCAGCTTGGGGTCATCAAATACTCACTTGCACTCTGCAAGTCCTGTGTCCCTCTGTGGATCGTAATCCATGGGCCCTCCCTAAATAGGCAAGTGGAGTATCCTGTATACATCCTCCAATGTAACTGTCATCTCACCAGTAGGGAAGTGGAAGGTCTCGTCCTCACTGTGGAACCTCTCCACTATTGCAGTCAGCAACCTGCAGTTCGCTCAAACCTTGGGCATAAAGAAAACATATTCCAAGCCCATCACGTCGAGTGCCTCTCAATCCATCTCAGTCAGCATATACCTCTGCAACATAGGCATGGGAAATTGTTCCCTCGACTAAAGTGTATCTCATATGACCTCCTACAAAGCACACAAAGCAAGGCATCAACCTAAAAGCTGCAAGTACCATGCTCAAGATATCTATAGAAACATATCAACTAACTTAGCATATCAAATTTATCAAAACAACACACTACATCTCTTGACTAGATTCCTACAATCTTGGAGATAGCTTATCGATTGATGCGTCAAACATGATGCCAATCGAGTCAATTTTGTTAAGTAAACTACCTATCTATATCTTATGCACCATAATAGATGGTACATGTGCAATTTCTTGACAAATACATAGTTTCTTGTCAAATGCACCACTTCTGATGCATGCACTGCAAGAATTCATGCATGTGCCGTACTATACTGTAAATGCACTACCCAGTTGCATGTGCTGCTTCATACCGTAAATGTGCCGCAAAATTATGCATACGCCGATTAAACTCATGCATGCACCGCTTGATTGTATCCACTGTTCTATATCCTAAATGTGCCGAAGTTTACTGGATGCACAATTTCACATGCCAGATGCGCCAAACTACGATCCGGTGCATTTGTCTATCCTATTTTTTTCCTAGCATTTATTGCAATCAAAATTGACTCTAGGGAAAAAAATTTGAGGTACATACCGGGGGTCCTGCCTCTACTGGCCAGTCGAATCGTAAGACTTGCTCAAAGTGATGCTTCTCGCGTGGAATGTCCATTCTCATGCTGACTTCTCTATGCTCTATGCTCGCCTAAGCTCTCAGAGGCAAATCAAACAAAGACAAGTGTGCAAATAAATTATCTTGTGGACCCAGCTCCTATATATAGCATGCAAACCCTAATCTAGCTATGTGGTGACTATGACTACTTCCCACACCCGTTTCTTCCAGTTTTCTTCCCGTTTCTCTGAAACACATTCTATTTTCTTCAAACCTAACCTGTTTTCCCTTCTTTTTCGTGAGATTGTCCATCTCACGCCTTCTGCCTTTTTCTCATCCAATCTCTCGAGGGGGCATCCTATCGTCATAACCTATACCAAGGGCAAATTGGGGCATGTATCATTATTCAACAATCAATTTCTTTGAAGCAACATCATAAACTGCATTGCATCAAAGAGGGGCAAAATGTATACACCTAAAAATGACACGACTCCATCTAAATAAATATTCTTAATATTTATTCCATCTTTATTCCTCTCTTAATAAATAAATAAATCAATTTATTTATTTGATTCATATTCCTCCAAATTAATTAAATATCAAAATATTTAATTACCTCTTCTAAAGTCAAAATTAATTAAAATCCTTTATTTAATTAAATTCTTCCAAACAATTAAATAATTCTTAATTGTTTAATTAAATCAAATCATTCTTCCAAATTTAAATAAATCAATCAAATTTATTTAAATCCTCTCAATTTCTAAAAATAAAATATAATCAAATATTTTATTTATTCTTCCAAATCATGCACAAACAATTAAATAAATTTATTTATTTAATTTGTTTTCTTATCTTCTAATTCTCCCAAATTCATTCTAAATTAAATAATACCAATTATTTAATTGTTTCTTCTAATAATATCTTCTCTAAAGTTAAATAAATCAAATATTTATTTAAGTTGTCTTTTTCTTCTAAATTGAGTTATCTCTAAATATAATTCAATCCTTGTGTACATGCAATTGAATATTCTAAATATTTAATTAAGCTAAAATATCTTCTCATCCTCATGCAATTTCTATTCTCTAGTTCTTTCTCTTAACTGATTGATCTATTCTTTTAATTGATTAATCTCTTCAGTTAACTCATTCTTCTATTTTATTACTTCCTCTCATGCAAAATAGAGCAAGACACATGTCTTTTTTCTATTCGCGCACATTCCTCAACCATTCTCAACCATTGATCTTCTTATTCTTTCTATACCGTTGATCTCTTCTCTCTCAAGTCTATAAATTGAACCCTCTTCTTCCATTTCATTCATCCAAGTTTTAAGTATCGTTACTTTACAGGAATTATAGAGTGCCTTTGGCACCGGTTCCTTCATTGCTTGTGATCACACTAGTTACCATACTACTATCATTGTTGTGAAGCTCCTCTTCATTACAAAGCATTATCATAGCCATTCTCCATTGACAATCTTGGAATCAAAGCAAGGAAGTGCACTCTTTGAGGGCCTTATTCATACATGCAAGATTGATTGAGATACGCAACCAAAGGAAGCTATGAAGCTTTGAGGTTTTCAAAGGTTTTTGAAGTTCTTTTGTTTGATTGATCTCTTTGTTTTTGTATTTCGTTGAGTTTTGGGTATTTTGATATTGATATATTGATTATTCATGTTTACTCCAATTTTCCCTTAACAATTTGATTTCTTGTTTAATCATCTCTCTGATCTTTATTTCTACATGGTATCAGTGGGAGGAGGTTGACTATAGGCTGTATGATTGGTTTATATTCTTGCATTGAAATTGTATTGTTTGTCTCAATTTTCTCTATCTCAATTTAGAGAGGTCAAAGAGGGTTTACTATGTTCAACTAGGTGTTTGACATTGGCAGAAGTTTGAGCCAAACTCTGGCTCATGACCCAGCACTCTGAGGAGGTAGAAAGATTGCAGTGCCTGTGGACATTTGACGAGAGACCAAGCAGGGCTGAAATGCCCGCACGCACAGATCAACTCTGAGGCCTCACAACAGGATGTCCAGGCTACTCTTTTGAGGGTCAATACGACCTCATAAAAAGGATGAAAAACTTGCTCATTGCAAGGTCGAAATGCCCTCACATAAGGAATTTGGAGGGCTGATATGTCATTTGTTTGTAGGGCAGAGGTGACCTCACAAAAGGCATGTGTTTGTACAAAGAAGGCTTGCAAGGCCGACAAGCTCTCATAGAAGGCACCGAGTAGATGATACCCTGCACATAGCAGAGATCTTCAATCCTACCCCTACACAGCCACTCCAGACACCATTAAGACACCCTTGATTTTATAGATGCCCCATATACCCCTGCAAGTGCAAATTGGAAGTATGAAGGGAAGGTGAAAGGTAGTGTGAAGGGCATCAGAGGCATTTGATACGACAACCATAATTTCCCATTTTGGCCACCCCTACACTCCCTACTCCGTTTTTTGGGAATTTTGCCCTAGTCTGCCCCCTTATAAAAAAAATTACCCTAATTTTATTTTCTTCTTGAAAAGTATTTAAAATTGTGCTTATTTCAAATGTTACAAAATAGGTAATTTTCTTTCCAAAAAGCATTTAAAATTATGCTTTGTTAGTGTTATAATAGGCATTTAAAATTATGCTATGGACTCTAAGAAAATAAAATATAAATTTTGGGGAGGGGTCTTCAAAAATTTTGGAAAATTGTTAAGGTTCTTTTTAAAATTGTTAGTACTAAATCAAGTAGGCAACTTTTAAAGTGCCAAAATTAGAATTTGTAAAAAGGGTAAGTATTAGGGCTTGATTTTAATCAACCAGCTTAGACCTATAGCATTGCATGATAAAGTGTCAAAATTTGGTTCAAGAGGGACTCCCTCTTGCTTCACAAACTCACAATTCCACAAATCCCAAATACACAAAATATACATGCAACACTCTGCTCCAAAATAATATAAGATTGCAACACAATTGTTTTATTGATTTCAATCACAAACTACAATCATACATAGAATTCTGTAAAAAATGAATTGCATCTACATTATGGCCTTCAATAGCTTCCTCCACAGTCTTGTTCTCACATCCCTCTCTCTCAAATCTGCAACTCACTGGCAACTTCTTTTCTTTTCAAAACCTACATTACTTCACTTCAAATCTGAAAACATATTTCTTCAAACTCATGCCATGTCAAACCTTTCCACATCTCCACACACTAGCCAACTCCTCTTTGTCAAACTGCACATATACTCTACCTAGGCTTCACTCTGCACAACTTCTATAGAGGCATAAACAAACACCATGTTCCCTCCTCAAGAGGTTGACCCCTCCAACTCTTACTTGCATTAGTTTTATATTAAACAAACCATTCATCCGCTCTCCAATTTGAAGGTGAAAAGACATGATTCAAAGGTGTTTTAAGTTTCAAACAGTCAAATCTTAAAATTCCCAAGACACCCGCGGCCTGGGTCAAACTAGTTGCCATCCATAAAAAACATTCATATAGTATAACTGTCTAGTATTTTTAGGTCAGAGGTGTGTATCTCCATTCAAAAGTTCTGTTGTAAAATAGACAAAACTCCTTACACTATCGTGGCCTCAATCCCTCCACATCGGTGTCCATTACATTGGATGTGTGCTATAGACTCTTTTTAAATGGTGTTGCATGCAATTCTCTTCAAAGAAGAGTTCTACTCTTCCCAAGATCCCTAGACAAACATCAATATTGAATGTTTAAAACACAAATTCTAAGAGGCATGGGAAATTCTTCTTCATTTTGGTGCTTAGATTAGACTTATTTTTGTTTGTGCCTCTATAGAGGTGGTTCAAAATCTCTATTAAAACCAACTAAGTTTATGCTCTTAATTTTTCAAATCACCTCATTATTAGACTAATATTTCCTCTTAACTCTTTTATACAAAAGCCAACCAATTTCCTTCCATTGGTAATGCTTAATAACAAAAATAAGAGGAATCTCTACATATTTTTCTCACCGAATATTCTACCCAACAAGTATGCAAATATCTCTACCTCCATAAGAATGTTGTGCTTAGATGAAATAACTTGATTTGTAGTTGAGAGTGTATTAGCCTCCTTAACATTTTCTTCTTCCTTATAACTCTGCTCAAATACTGGAGAAACTCACTTATTCACCTGTGACAACATGGTCATGAAGATGAAAGCCGACTTTCTTCACAACTTCTTACCTGGAGCTCAGAATCAACTGAAAACTTGTCAAGATGAAGATGTTGACAATCCCAAACTTTCTGCCAAACTTTCATGTCCCAATTTTTTATTAATTCAATTTCATGGGAAAAATTCTCATTCCAACATTTTATATTATGGGTTGAGGAAGGAGATTTAATATTTAATATTTTGGACCAAGGATTAATTTATATATTCAAGCTACTTAATCAAGGCCAATTAAATATTTTACAAATTTATTTTGTGTTGGAAATCCAAAGTGTGGTGTAGAGTATCTTGTGGTGCAATTAATAATTTCAAAGATCATATTGCACCTAATTTTAGAATTTCAATGACAGATTTTATGACAACTTGCAACAGGGAGTTATTGCTTATTTTTAGTCAGTAATCAAGTGCAGGTTATGAAAAGTCTTTATGCGACTTTTTTTTGAGGGAAATTGTTGGGAATGATATTATTTTATTCATTTTTCCAAGAATGGGTCATTTGGATTTGTTCCTCTATATATTTTCAAGTAATTTCACTTTCTAGGCATCTCATTTTATCATACAAAAACTCTACCAAAATTTGTCTAGCTATTTGTGTTCAATAATAATCTTCTCTGGATGAAAACCAATTGGAAATTAGTGATCATTTGATGGAAACCCATTGGTTTCAATTATCATAGGATGAAATCCCTGTAGTACATGAAGGTAATCTCATACAGAGGTTGCATTAGAGCTTCACGTAGTTGCAGGATTTCAGCTACTTCAGTTTACGTGTTTTGCAAGGCTTTGGAGTATGTAGTTTTATGTTCCTTGGAGAATTTTGAAGTATTATAAGTTATTGTAGGTGTGGAATTCATGGATTTCTATGTGTTTACTATTTCTACATTAGTATTGGTGCTTGTGGCCATTTATACTAAGATCTGGTGTTGTCTTTGTGAGTTTGGAGCAGTTTCAATGTATGTTGGAGCAAGGGTTTTGAGCAGTTTTTAGTTTGATGTTGTGAGTTTTTCTCAAAATTTTTATGTAGCATTTCCATGTTGTATCAAACATGTTCTCAGGTGTTTATGATAGAAAAAATCAATTAAATTCACTTTATGGAGAAATTAGTGATTTTGGGTGTTATTCGGTGTTCTTAGTTTTTGTTGGTTTAGCATAAAATTTTCTATATGAACTCATATTGTTTGTTGCTATTGTAATTCAATTTCTCAGAATTCATTACGTGTTATTTTATTATAAATTCAATGCAAAAGTGTTTTGGAGAAGTTTCGTGCTTTTGGGTGTGATTTATGTGTAAGACTAGCTAGCTAGTCTACCCAAATTTGATGCAGATTTCGTGGAGTTGTCCAAATTCATTTTTAGATCTAAATTTATTAATTAATTTTCATTTGGGACATTACAGTGGTATTAGAGCATGATCTTACCAAACTGTAGGGTTGTTTGATTCATACTTCTTTGTGAATGAGACCTCAGAGCTTTGAGAAGAGAGCAAAGGAAATTAACAGTTCATTCCAAATTTGGAGAAGAGAAAATCATGGCTGAAGATGTTGAGATATCAAAGTTGTTTGAAGAATATTCCAAGAAATCTGAAACCTACAAATCAGCTATTTCATTTGAAAGACTTTTAGAAATTTTTGGTAAGGGGAAAAGGAAAAAATATAAGAATCAAAAGGTGGAAGAAAATTAAAATTGAAATTGTCTCATAAAAAATACGAGGATGTTGCAAGGAAGAGTGAACCTCAGAAAAGAGGTCAAGAGCATTACCCAATTCAAGGTAATGGAGAGATGAAGAATAATTTTAAGGGAGAATTCCAAAAGAAGCCACAAAATAAGTCAAGTCCAATTGTTAAAGAGAAGATGCAAGAAGACACCAAAAAAGAACTCAGAAGAAAGGGGCTATGTTCTACATGCAAAGAACCTTGTGAGTCAAGCCATAGATGTGGGAACAATGAAGAGAGGATGCTAGAAGAAGGATCAAGAGTGCTTGAAAAGAAGATAATGGAATGAAAGATAATGATTGATACACCTGAGTCACACCAAGTTATTATAGAACAAATCATCAAACATGAACCACATGAAATTTTCTTGCAGAAGGAAGAAAGAGATGAACCAGAGGAACTCCAAGCCATAGATGTTGAAGGTTAAAAATCTTTGTTCATTGAAGATTCTTTATTGGCTTCTAATGATTTTATATGACATGAAAATATCAATGAAGTCAAAGAGAAAGATTCAGAAGTTACAGGAGTAGCGGATGAAAAGAAGAAGGTTGATCAAGAAGATTTTTAGACTATCTTGTTAGAAGCTTTATTTGAAGAGCATGCTGAGCATGTTGATGTTGGGAATGAGTCAGGGATTGATGCTCAGAATATCATTACAAATGGATATACATTGGGAAAAGCGTTGTGGTCAGCCATAGCACAAACAAGTTAAGCCACTTTGATGAAAGTGTTGACCTGATATCTCACCAATATCTCTTTTGAAAATGGTGGATGAGACTTTTATTTGTAGGCCAAGGTATGAAAATATTTGATATTTGTTTCCTTTTGTGTCACTAAAGAATTTTTGTCATCATGAAAAGTATCAAAGGCAAGGTTTAAGGGGAAAGGACACAACTTGTAGCAAGGGGTACATAGATTATTTTTTGAAAATTCAAAGTTGTTTGTACATGAGAATATGGGATCTAGGTAATAAGCTAGGACACATGAAGTCTAAAAATTTTAATGGGCATGATATCACATGTAAAAATAGACACACCACCCCAAACAAGAAGATAAGAAGACAATTTATTATATCCATGGGTGAGAATAATGTATACAATGAATTCTATGTTGTGAGAACTAACATGGTTTTTTAATGGAGGATGGATACATTTCATTACGAATCTTGTACATGGTCATAGAATTAAGGAGCCTAAGTTGACCACTAAAGGAAAGGATGTCATAGCTAAGAGGACTTCTCGTAAAGTACAAGTTGTTTGGGCAGCAAGTTTCTTAATGAAGAAGAGCATGCAAATCATTTTATCTTCTGGTAAGCAACATAGTCTTAATTTGTATATTTAGTTACTTCCAATTCAACATGGAATGGTTTTAAAAAATATGTCTCCAAGATCATTATCATATAGAATATTTGAGTATGCCTTAGAGTTTTATTTGGGTTGTAAGTATGCCATTATCTCACATCATTTTTCAAAGATTGAGGGGAAAAGAGGCTACCATCATATTTATGTTGGCAAGGAACATATGCATAAGTTATTTTTCAAAGGTTGCAAGGGTTACATTGAGTATTTATTCTTATCATTTTCTGCACTATGTTTTTATGAGGAGGAGTTTCATGATAACCTTATTGAGAAAAATCCACATGAAAATGATGCCTTACTAGATATCAATGTTGGTTTTCAGCTTGCAAAAAAATTTAGATCAGCAACATATGGTAAGCAATTTGATTACCTTCATGATTATGGCATATTGGATTCTAACAGAGATTTGATGTTTGGTACTTTATCAATGAAATTTTGTTTTGGGAAGCATCATGTGGAGAGTGAAAGAATTCAAAAATTCATGTACATAAGAGTATGGGAACTAGGTGATATTTCAAGTTATATACAGGGTTGTTACTCATGGATGTATGGAGAAGAAGTCAGGAAGGATGTGATAGCACGAGATGGGTTCAATGTTCCTAGCATAAAGAAGATTTATTTGGAGAGATTCTTAGTCCTTACATGGCTTGAATCCAACAGAGATTTGATGTTTGGTACTTTATCAATGAAATTTTGTTTTGGGAATCATCATGTGGAGAGTGAAAGAATTCAAAAATTAATGTACATAAGAGTATGGGAACTAGGTGATATTTCAAGTTATATACAGGGTTGTTACTCATGGATGTGTGGAGAAGAAGTCAGGAAGGATGTGATAGTATGAGATGGGTTCAATGTTCCTAGCATAAAGAAGATTTATTTGGAGAGATTCTTAGTCCCTACATGGCTTCCCATCAAATTCTCATTGATCACATGGAAGAGTATTTCACATGTTATCCATCTTTGCAATTATTACATCATGTGTGTTGTTTGCAGATTTTCAATGAAGTTGTGGGTATTGTGTATGATGGAGTATGCGGCTATTGTAGATCATTTTCATATCAGCTTCAGGAGTCGTGATTTTAGTCTTTCAGCTTGGACTAGAACAGTGTTGCCAGTATTGTGTGAATTGGAGTTTTGGTTCAGTTTTTGGAGAATTATGGAGTATACATGTTGCTGTTGTATGATGTTATTTTTCACTCCTCTATTGAACTCTTACTTTATAGATCAGTCCTTGAAACTAAAGGTATCATCTCCCATGTTGAGGTAAAAATTAGGTGAATTAAAGTGCATTTCATCCATATTAATTTCATTGTTTTGAAGGTAGAAGTAGTTGTTGTTTCACAAACATGTACTCATTCTTATAGAGGATACAATGAATGCCCCAATAGTCCTAATAGAAGAAAAAAATAGAATAGAATTGTATCAATGGGAGAAGTTGTAGGATTTCTTTGTTTACTTGTCTTGTTACAGTACACACACATTTTGGGAGGGGCAAGCTAAAAGGCAAAGGTTGTTGAATGGGATAGATACAAGGCATTCTACATGTCCGTAGGTAACATGGGATATTTTGTTGTACAATGAATATTGTTGCGTCAATACCCCACAATAGAAAATACACAATGTCAATCATCCCAGGTATACTTTTCAAGGATTTGTTACCAAATCTCTATGGAAGGATGAGGATTAGTTGGAGTATGGGAAAGAATGCATCCAAGATTTACATATAATAGATTTCATATTATGTATATTTTGGTTTGGTACATGGCATTGAGGAATTAATGTTTTTGGGTTTGTACAACATCTTATGGCAGAAATTGCAACATCTCTCATGTACATGATCAAGGCTTTATGTGCAGTATAACTTGAATTATTTTGGCATGAAAATTTTGAAGAATATTGGTTTGCATTGCTTGAGGACAAGAAATCTTGAGGAGGGAGGACTTGTCACGTCACATTTTTTTATTAATTCAATTCCATGGGTAAAATGCTCATTCCAACATTCTATATTATGGGTTGACAAAGGAGATTCAATATTTCATATTTTAGACTGATGATCAATTTATATTTTCAAGCTACTTAATCGGGGCCAATTAAATATTAAATATTTTACAAATTTATTTTGTGTTGGAAATCTAAAGTGGGTTGTAGAGTATCTTGTGGTGCAATTAATAATTTCAAACATCATATTGCACCTAATTGTAGAATATTCTATGACAGATTTTATGACAACTTGCACTTGAGGGAGATATTGGCTTTTTTAGCTAGGAATCAAGTGGAGAATGAGAATGATCTCTTTTCTTCCTAATGATGGATCATAGAGTGTGATCCAAAACGTTGATGCAACAAAAGATACATAGTTTTGCCAGAAGCTTACAATTAATAATCAAGTGGAGGTTATGAAAAGTCTTTATGTGACTTTTTTTGGAGGGAAATTTCTGGGAATGCTATTATTTTATTCATTTTTTCAAGAATGGGTTTTTTGGATTTGTTCCTCTATATATTTGCAAGCAATTTCACTTTCCAAGAATCTCATTTTATCATACAAAAACTTTGCTGAATTTTATCTGGGCATTTATGTTCAACAATAATCTTTTATAGATGAAAACCCATTGGAGATTAGTGATTAGTGGACAAATACACATTGGTTTTAGGTATCATAGGATGAAACCCCTTTGGTACATAAGGGTAATCTCATACAGAGGCTACATTGGAGCTTCACGCAGTGGTAGGATTTCAGCTGCTTTAGTTTATGTGTTTCGTAGGGTTTTGGAGTATGCAGTTTGATGTTCCTTGGAGCATTTTGAAGTATTACAAGTGTTAGTAGGTGTGGAATTCATGGTTTTCTATGTTTTTACTATTTATACATTTGTATTGGTGCTTGTGGCCATTTATAGTAAGACCTAGTGTTGTCTTTGTGAGTTTGGAGTAGTTTCAATGTATGTTGGAGCTGGGGCTTTGAGCAGTTTGTGGTTTGGTGTTGTGGGTTTTTTCTCAAAAGATTTTTTTAGCATTTCCATGTTACATTAGACCTATTCTCAAGTTTTTATGACAGAAAAAATCAAATAAATTCACTTTATGGAGAAATTAGTGATTCTGTGTGTTATTCAGTGTTCTTCATTTTTGTGGGTTTAGCATAAAATTTTCTGTATGAACTCATATTGTTTGTTTCTATTGTAATTCAACATCTTAGACCTGATTACATTTTATTATATCATAAATTCAATGCAAAAGTGTTTTGGAGAAGTTTCATGCTTTTGGGTGTGATTTTTGTGTAAGACTAGCTAGCTAGTCTAGTCAAATTTGATGCAAATTTTGTGGAGTTGTCCAAATTCATTTTCAGATCTAGATTTATTAATTAATTTTCAATTGGAACATTACAGTGGTATCAAAGCATGATCTTTCCAACCTGTAGGGTTGTTTGATTCATGCTTCTTTGTAAATGAGACCTTAGAGCTTTGAGAAGAGAGCAAAGGAAATTAGCAATTGATTCTGAATTTGGAGAAGAGAAAATCATGGTTGAAGATGTTTAAATATAAAAGTGGTTTGAAGAATATTCCAAGAAATATGAAGCCTACAAATCAGCTATTTCATTTGAAAGACTTCTAGAAATTTTTGGTAAGCAACAAAGGAAAAAATATCGAGATTAGAAGGTGGAAGAAGTAAAATTGAAATCGTCTCATAAAAATATATGAGGATGTTGCAAGGAAGAGTGAACCTCAGGAAAGAGGTCAAGAACATTACCATATTTAAGGTAATGGAGAGATGAAGAATACGTTTTAAGGCAGGATTCCAAAAGAATCCACAAAATAAGTCAAGTCCAATTGTTACAAAGAAGATGCAAGAAGACACTAAAAATGAACTCAGAAGAAAGGGGCTATGTTTTACATGCAAAGAACCTTGGAAGTAAAGTCATAGATGTGGGAACAATGAAGAGAGGATGCTAGAAGAAGGATCAAGAGTTCTAGAAAAGAAGATAATGGAACCAAAGTTAAGGTTCATACACCTAAGTCACACCAAGTTAATACGAAACAAATCATCAAACATGAACCAAAGGAAATTTTCTTGCAGAAGGAAGAAAGAGATGAACCATAGGAACTCCAAGACATAGAGGTTGAAGGTAAAAAATCTTTGTTCATTGAATATTCTTTATTGACTTCTAATGATTGTATATGATAGGAAAATATCAATGAAGTCAAAGAGAAAGATTCAAAAATTACAAGAGTAGAGGATGAAAAGAAGAAGGTGGATCAAGAAGATTTTTAGACTATCTTGTTAGAAGCTTCAGTTGAAGAGCATGCTAAGCATGTTGATGTTGGGAATGAGTCAGGGATTGATGCTCAGAATATCATTATAAATGGATATACACTTGTGAAGAGCATTGTGGTCAGCCATAGCACAAATAAGTTGAGCCACTTGGATGGAAGTGTTGAGGATATCTCAACAATGTCTCTTTTCAAAATGGTGGATGAGGATTTTATTTGCACCCCAAGATATGAAAATATTTCAGATTTATTTCCTTCTATCTCACTACAGAATTTTTTTCATCATGAAAATTATGAAAGGAAATGCTTAAGGAGGAAGGACACAACTTGTAGCAAAGGGCACATAGATTATTTTTCTAAAATTTAAAGTTGTTTGTACATGAGAATATGGGATCCAACTAATAAGCTAAGACACATGAAGTCTGAAAATTTTAATGGGCATGATATCACATATACAAATAGACACACCACCCCATTCAAGAAGATAAGCAGACAATTTATTATATCCATGGGTGAGAATAATGTATATACAATGAATTATATGTTGCAAGAACTAACATGGTTTTCAATGGACGATGGATAGATTTCATAATGAATCTTGTATATGATCATAGAATTAAGGAGCCTAAGTTGACCACTAAAGGAAAGGATGTCATAGCTAAGAGGACTTCTCATAAAGTACAAGTTGTTTGGGCAGCAAGTTTCTTAATGAAGAAGAGCATGCAAATCATTTTATCTTCTGGTAAGCAATAGTCTTAATTTTGATATTCAACTACTTCCAATTCAACATGGAATGGTTTTCAAAAATATGTCTACAAGATCATTATCATATATTGTATTTCAGTATGCCTTAGAGTTTGATTTGGGTTGTAAGTATGCCATCATATCACATCATTTTTCAAAGATTGAGGGGAGAAGAGGCTACCATCATATTTATGTTGGTGTTACCATTTTTTACCATAGCTCAAAATTGGCTGAGCAGATGTGACCAATTCATTTTTTTAGTGAGGATTAATGTCATGCCCACATTTCCCATGTGGTCACAACACGCATCACACGTGTCATGTTCACATGCGCCATGTGGTCATGACACAAAATACCAAAAAAATTTCCACTCTTCCCTAGAAATCCCCTTGCAAACGTAGGCGTGCTCGGCAGAGTGCGCTTAAGGTGAAATCAATACAGTTGTTGGCGGCATACCAAATACATGTGCGCACACCCTATACAAGGAAACGTGTGGTTTCCTAACTTAGGTTAATCTCACGAATTATATTTGAACAACAGTTGTTTTAGGTGATAGATCATTTTTCAGCAAAGCATGATCATCTGATTCTTCTTTCCATTTTCTAGAATTTAATATTAATTTCTCCTCCTTCAGACTTAGCATTTTCAACCAAGCCCGTTCATTTGCCCTCTCTTCCTTTTCTTGGAATTTAATTTTGATTGTATTTCTATCTCTTTCTCCTTCCCGTTGTGCAAGATCTTCTTATGCTATCCTATTTTTTTTTTCTTCACGTTCTTTATTGAACAGCAATTACACTACATCCTTTACATTATTCCTAATTTCTTAGTAAACCAGATCACTTACATAGGGTTGGTTAACTTCACTTGACTCATTCCCCCTAGGGTTCTGCTCTAGGTTTTAGTTCAACGTTTGAATTAATTTTAATAATCAACTTGTTCCTAAATAGGTTTAATGGTAGGTTAAACTTACTTAGTTCTCTTAGCCCTGTTCAGAAATGCCGCACATTTTCTCCTCTTTATTTTCCAAGGTTAGCTGTTCTTTCTCTTTCTCTCTCTTTTTTTTCAATTGGACGTTTATTCTCTAAATCTATAGTTGAGTTTAAAATGGCCACTCATGGAATGCCTGTGATGGCTTGTTTGCATTTATTTTCAGTGTCCTTTGTAAATGAAGGGATCGTACTTTCCTCTTCATTTTCCTGTCATTTAATTTGGGATAATTGTTAAAATTTCTCAGAAACTCTTCCTTAAAATTAAAATATATTTACCTATGCTCTTTTTGAATTGTAATTGTATAAACAATGTATTTCTGAATTGCAACTTTGAGTTTAAACATCTATTCAATTTGTATTATACATTATGCATAAATAAATCCCACTTTCCTCGATTAAAATTTCTATTTTAAGTCAAATGTTTTAAACTATATATAGTTTGGCTTCAAATGAATAGTGAAAAGTGAATAGTAAAAGTAAATAGTGAATAGTAAAAATGAATAGTGATTAGTGGAAAGTGAATAGTAAATAGTGAATAGTGAATAGGAAAAGTGAATAGTGAAAGTGAATAGTGAATAGTGAAATGGTCCCCATCCTAGGAAGAGACCCTCAAGGTGGCGGTAATTTCAAAAGCAATACTGCAACCCAAATTTTATTTCTTTCATGGTAGCAAAATTAAAACTTGACTTATAACAAAATTTAAAACTAATATTTCTACTAAGCTTGCATAGAAATAATACTTTTACAAACTTAATTAAAACATCAACTAACTCATAACTTTGCAAGTAGAAGGAAAAGGAACTAGACAAGTCTAATATCCTTTTAAAAACAAATTTTCTCTTCCTTTCCTCATTTTAAAATGGTAAAACTTAATGAACAGTAGAGTACAAACATCAATCCAATAACAGAGGATTTCCTCACAACTCCAAAAATAACAATTTATACAACAATAGGGAGATAATTTTCTCCAATTGGAAAATCGACAAGGAAGGAGCTTTTAAAAGATCAGGCTCTCCATAAGACTTAAGGAAAATAAAATATTTTTTAAGATCTAATAATCTTCTCCAAGCTTCACAATAAGCTCCCAGAAAACTTGCATATCATACAAGGAAAGAAACACCACACAAGCTGCTCTCCTCCCTACTGTAGACCTGCAAGAGGGTCACTCCTGAGCTAGGGAGATTATCCACACACCTAGGGGATTCAATACCACTTCACAACAAGATAAAAATAACACACCAAAACACAAATACACCCATAGATATTTACACAACACAAAACTCATCCACTATGAGTTTAAAGAGGGGTAGGAGAGTGGACACACTCAACTCTAGAGTGTCACCCTTCAATTAAATTTCAACACAGTTTCCTTCTCATGGCCTCAAGCCAACTTGCCAACAAAGATTCCGAGGAGTTCATATTTTGACTCTCAAGCCAAATAACACAATTTTTCAAAGTTACACAAATGCCCTACAGGCTTTCAACATCCCAAAAGAAACAAGGCATGCACTCGAGGAGGATCACTCCTCCCCTACCCCACACTTGATGAGCATTTCTCCCAAGTGGAAGAAGCTCTATCAACATCCCAATAAAATTTCCCCACAATAACAAAATTTACAACACAAGTAAAATAAATAATTTTCACACATCCTTCATGCAAAAAATAGAAATACAAAGGAAAAGCCATGAAATCCAACCTTAAAAAGCCCTTTAATGGATGAAGTTGATTTAGAGCTCCACAAGAATCTCCTGCAACCTAAGCCACCAAACTCCCTCTAACCTTCCTCTCCAAAAACAATTTTTCAATCAACAAAAAAAAATCCTCCAAATTCAACAAAACAAAACAACCTTAGCAAGATAAATTTCTCCTCTCCAAATCTCCGCCACCAAACTCCCTCTTTTTTTCTCCCTTCTGTCATGGCTTAGAGAAGAGTCTCATTTATAGATTTTTGAAAAGATGGTGGAGGGTGAGGATCAAAAGATGAGATCAAGGGCTCTCATTATTTGTGAATTTTAAATTCACATGTGAGGACAAAAATGAATTAAAGATTCATTTTTTTGAGAAAAGTGGATTATGACAAGTTTAATTTTTAATTCAACTCATGGGCGAGTGGAGGACAAAAATAATTAAAGATTGTAATATTTATGAATTTTTTTAAGATTGTAATATTTAAATAACCCCAGTCCTTTTTCCACTATCCCAAGTGGAATAAAAAAAAATATCCCCACTATCCCAAGTGGAATTAAAAAAAAATATCCCCACCCATGAAGGACCACACCACTTCATGGGGACTCTCACCAAAAGTGAGGGACCAAGAAGATAAGCTCCTCCATTATTGGTGGACCATGGAGTCATTTCAAGCCTTGGAAATGGAGAACGGATGGGCTTGAGTGTTGATCCCACTCATCCTATCCTTCTCATGCCTCCAAATTCGTCACTTAACTTCACTGTGATGTTAAGGTTACCATACGGAGGTTAACTAAGGGTTACCCTAGTCAAAAGGGACCCTAAACCCATGGGGTATAACCCAGGGTCAACTTTTAACCTAGTTAGGACACCCAGGGTTAAGTTAACACACAAGAAAAGGGTCTCAAAAATTTAAATTTTAAAAAATGAAATTCAAATACAATTCTTACAACACAAATCATAATTCAATTTTTTTTTTTAAAAGTAGACCTAACCCATTCAACCTCATGCAAGACAATATTACAACATTACAACATTGCACCAAACACAGAGTTGATCTTGGTTCCTCGTGGAACTAGATCGGCTTCACAAGGGATTACAACATAAGGTGTGGAATAATCTCCTGTATCTGTGGTTTTGTTAGAAATACCTACACACTCAATCTCAAAGTTAATTCCACATATACATATCATAGCTGAAGCAAATTTAATACATGCATTTCTAAAGCATACCTCAGTTCTTATAAACATAATGAAATCACATGACAATTTTCTATCTAACATCACCCAATTCATTTTCCTGTAATGTAAACATTAATCGGACATCACCCAATTAGTTTTCTTAATAGAATAAACATCTATATAACATCATCCAATTTGTTTTCTCTTAAAGAAAACATCTAACTAACATCACCCAATTAGTTTTCCTTTAACATAATAAGATTTTATAGTTTGAAAATCTGGGAACAACAGTCCCATAAATATAAAAATACCAACAACAGTAAGCTAAATAGTCACATGTACGGAAACAAAAAAGTGTAGGCCTCACAATTAACATTCTTCCATTATGATCTTACTAATATGTCCATCGATCTTTTTTTTCTTTGCAACTCATTCGGTGTTTGAATTTTGAATTCATACTGAGCGGGAATGAAAGGAGATAGTTTGGGGGGGTGTGATTTAGTCCCCTCCCTTGACTCCATGGGGTGTAGCTAATGGCACGAGCTATCAGAGGGATCACGTGACATCAGCTTTGAACTCAAATCTCAAGTGGATGGAAACTCTTATAGGTACTGTCAATGGTACTGCCAAGACTTAGAGCAGTCAACTGGTTGTTTCAGAGGTGGATGGTGCCAAGGCACTTAAACTACCGATACAAATAGTGTTACGGGTGGTGGCATCAATGGATAACGCCCTGGTGGGGAAGTTTTTTGGCTTCAGGTATAATATTGACTTGGTTCGTCATTGGATGATGACCAAATGGTCTCTCAAGGGGAGCGTCTCAGCTAGTGCTATGGCAAGAGGTATGTTTTTGTTCAAATTTACCTCTCAGGAGGACATGTTGTCAATTTTAGCTGGTGGTCCATGGCTTTATGGGAAGCATTCCCTTTCTCTATGCAAAAGGAATCCTGGATTCAACCCCAAGGCTAACCTCAATCAGTCGACACCAGTGTGGGTTTGTTTTCCAGGTCTTCCCTTAGAATTTTGGGATGAGGAAATATTCGCCTGGATAGGCAACTCCTTTGGTAACTATGCCACTATTGATAAAGTTATGAAGGCTAAGGTGAGACTGGTTTATGCCAGATTTTGTGTTAATGTGGACATTTTGAAGGCTCTCCCCACTTCCATTATACTGGAATCCCAGTTTGGAAAATGGATGTAGAGTATCTTGTATGAAAATTCTAGAATGTTCTACCAAAATTGCATGAAAGTCAGCCATGTTTTTACCCAATGTCGAGCCCCAAAGCGTAACCCTCCTTTGGAGTGAAAACAAGTGGGGGAGGACTCGGAGGAGTACCCCTTCAAGGAGGATATTTTGAAGATAGTTGACTCCCCACCGACTTCCCTAGGGAAAGAAGTAGCTATGGAAACTCATGTGGAGGATACCCAAATAGACCAATCTACACCAGTTTTTGACCAAGAGCCCCAAGCTTCTCCACTGTTGATGGAGGAGAACCTGGTTATTGAACTTATAGTTGTTGGGGAGGAGAGTTAGAAGTTGAAGGATACAGATATGGGGAATCCATCTGAGGTCCAAGAATCAATTGTAACTGAGGAGGGTCAGGGAACCATGGAAGGAGAGATAAGAGTGGATCTTAGCCCACAGAAGAGTTCTATCTCACTCCAGAGCAAGGTAAATGGAGCTGGTAGTCCTGGAGACCTTTTGGGGTTTATCAAATCTTAGTCACTGATGAACAATATTTCACCTTCCCCGAGGGCAAGTTCAAGCAGAAAGTGGGAAGAAAAGGAAGGATGGATTGTTGCGAAGAAGAAGGGGAAAAGTAGCAGCCGTAAGACAATGAATGTGGGAGGAGACAGTAAGACTGGTAGACCATCCCATATGAAGACCAGACAAAAGGAGATGGAGCAGGAGATTGCTAGTGGGAAGTAGTCCACCTTAATGGCTCCCTCTAGAAGGACCAATAAATGAAGATAATCTCATGAAACATAAGAGGGTTGAACAACCCTCATAAGCAGTTGCTTGTCAGGAACTATATTTTTGACAATAAAGTTGATCTACTTCTTTTGCAAGAAATAAAAATGACTAAAGAAAGCTTCAAGTCTACCCTTAAATATATTTTTCCCAATGCAAAGTATGCTATAAGTGAGGCTATTGGGGCCTCAGGAGGCATTGCTACTCTTTGGAGGCAAGATATTATTGGCAACCTCATTTTTTGCTCTAAGAATCATGTGGAGGTCTCATTTCACTCTCCTTTTGAATGGCGGACTCTAATCAATGTTTATGCCCCCAATACTCATAGTAGCCGAAAGGAATTTTGGGAGAGTCTGGCAGAGAAAATTAGGAAAAATAGAAGTGTCAACTAGATGGTGGCGGGAGACCTTAGCTCCCCTCTTTTCCCTTCAGAGAAAAAGGGGGGGTTAACTAACTACTCTGATAGCATGTTGGATCTTGCAGATTTTCTTGGAAATGCAGGCCTTATGGATGTAGATCTGTTAGGATAGGTCTTCACCTAGTCTAACAGAAGACAAGGGAGTAATATTATTCAAGTTAAACTAGACAAATTCTTAATCTCTTCCTATTGGACTATTATGAATGGGCCCCACCTATCTACCCTCCCCAGATTTGGTCCAGACCATAGCCCCCTCTTGCTTAACTGGACCAAGAAGGATAACAAAAGTCCTTTTCCATTTAGATTTGAAATGATGTGGGCCCTTCATCTTGATTTCAGAGATTGCTTGGTGAGTTGGTGGAAGATCCCAGTTCAAGGGCTAGCTGTGTTCAGGCTGGTTAAGAAATTGGCCAATGTGAGAAACAAGGTGAAGGGCTAGAATAAATTTACTTTTGGAAATGTTTTGAGTAGGAAGAAAAGTATTATGGAAAAGCTAAAAGAAGTCCATAGAAAAATAGATCAGGGAGACATTTCTAAGGATTTACAATTGATGGAGAAAAATCTCTCCAAGGAATGGACTCAGACTATTAAGGAAGAGGAGGTCTACTAGAAACAAAAATCTAGGGTCCAATGGCTTAGAGAAGGTGATAGGAACACCTCTTTTTTCCATAAATCTACATTAAGACACATGAAGAGAAATACCATCAGAGCGCTTAGAGATGAACAAGGGAGACTGGTGGAGGAGGAGGAAGAGATAGGCAACATGGCAACAAAATACTTTGAAACTTTGCTGGCAGAACAACAATCTAGTGTGCTGGAGGAGGACATGTGTTCTCTCCTAGAGGTGATCCCCAACATTCTCTTAGAAGAGGATAACTACTTGTTGACTAAGCCCATTACCCTGTAGGAGGTTAGAGGGGCGTTGTTCTCCATGGGGGCTTACAAAGCCCCGGGCCCTGATGGGTTTCCCCCAGTTTTTTTTTAGTTTTTTTGGGAGATTGTTGGTAATGATGTCTTCCTGGCCGCACAAGATTTCTTTAGGACAGGGAGGCTCCTACGGCGGTTGAACAGCACTTTTATCACCCTTATCTCGAAGAAGACTGAAGTTTAGACCATGGTAGATTTTAGATCGATCAGTCTCTATAACACGATATATAAGGTATTTACTAAACTATTGGTTTTTAGATTGCAGCCCTTGCTGGATAAACTCATCGCTCCTACTAAGAAAGGCTCTGTCCCGAGGAGGCAGATCTTGGATGCGGCTATCACCACCCACAAAATAATAATTCTATTCAAAAAAGAAACACCCCAAGTATGATTTTTAAACTGGATATCTCAAAAGCTTACGATAGGGTTAGTTGGGATTTTTTTTGAGAATTCTCAAGAAATTTGGATTCAATGAAAAAATCATTAACATAATTAAAGAGTGTATATCTAAAGCCAGATTTTTGTGCATGTTAATGGATCCCCAAAAGGTTTGTTCCCTTCTGAAGAGGCATTAGGCAAGGTGACCCTCTTTCACCTTAATTGTTTATCTTGATTGCTAAAATTCTGGGAAGGAAAGCTTGTAATCTATTAACGTATGGGACTCTCTGTGAGATAAAAACTTGCTTCAACAAGCCAAAATTCAGTGATTCAACAATTTGTGGATGACACTATAACGTTTGGGTCATCCTCAGTGGTGGAAGCTAGAAGGTGGAAGGAACTCTTAAGGAACTACGATGCACTTTCAAGTCAGAGTATCAATTTTGAAAAAAGTCATATCTACTTCCTAAATACTCTGCCAGATCTTCAGCAAAAGATTACTAGAATTTTGGGTTGCTCAAGTGAAAGTCTTCTAGCTACATACCTGGGCCTACCTCTAACCATTAACAAAGTTTTTATGGACTTCTGGAAGGGGCTAGTGGAAAGAATTCAGAGAAAACTGGCGAGATGGAATGGTACTCTCCTAAGCCAAGCTGGAAAGTCTCCTCTTCTCAAAGTTTCCTTACAAGGGATGCCCAATTATGTGATAAGTCTCTTCAAAATTCTTAAGAATGTGGTTAATAAGATTGAATAGATCCAAAAGAAGTTTCTTTGGATGGGGGTTGAAGAGAAAAAAAGAATTGCCCTTGTGAGCTGGGAGAAAGTTTGTGAGCCTAGAAGGCAAGGGGGGCTGGGCCTTAGAAGAATTTAGTTAATGAACAAGGCACTTTAGCTAAGATAGGGTGGAATCTAATTTAGAATGGCACCGATTGGGGGGACATCATGAGAGCCAAATATCTCAATGGAGATCAAGATAGAATTTTTTTAGCTAAAGAGAACCTTCCTAAGGGCTCGGTTATTTGGAATGGGACTATTAAAACTAGAGGCCTCATCTGACAAGGTTTGAGGTGGAGGATTGGGAATGGTAAGGAGGTTGAATTCTGGAAAGAACGATGGCTAAAGGATAAACCCTTGATAGAGCTAGAATTTGGCAGGGTTGTAGGCATGATTTGCAAGGTGTTTGGCCCCAAAGTGGCTGACTACATAAAGACTTGTGGAGGTCTTCAGATCTGGAAAGAGATTTTAGGATAAAGATGGTTCATCTCTAAAAAGCTTTAGAAGACTATAGACTACCTCTTCTTGCATTGAGAGACAAGATGGTCTGGTATAAGGATAAGAGAGGTCTGTTTACTGTGAAAAGTGTGTATAAACTGTTGTTAAACCATGGAGAAGGAATTTGGAGTAAAATCTGGTTTCCTAAACTCATTCTAAAGATTAATTTCTTTTGGTGGACCTTAATGCATAATAAGATCCTGACTCTGGATAATCTAAAAGAGAGAGGGTTCCATATGCCAACTAGATCTATACTTTGTGAATCTGAGGAGGAATCTTCAACTCATCTCTTTCTTCATTGTAGTTTTTCTTGGGAGGTCTGGGGACTCACTCTTCAAAAGCTTAATGTTAATTGGATCTTGAATGCTAAAATGGAAATGTTGGTTTGGGAATGGAAGCACCCCTATAACCTAGTTCTACCAATCTTGAAAGAACTTTGGAACCAAATACCTCCCCATTTAGTTTGGAGTCTGTGGAAGGAACATAATAATAGAATCTTCAAGGAAAGGAGTAGAACCCCTTTGGAGGTCTTTCAATGTTTTGTCAAGATGTTGGCTGAAAACATCAATTCCTGTCAGTTTCAAGCTGTTGATAACCACCCAGGGAGAGAAGAACTAAACATGTTAAAAAACTAGAATATCGACTCATATATGGTGGACATGACTAAAAAGCTAGCTTGGGATCAAACCAAATGGACACCACTATAGCAAGGTTGGGTTAAATTGAATTTTGATGGTGCGGCTAAAGGGAACCTGGGTGTTGCTAGTGGTCGAGGTATTTTAAGAATGGAAACTAGAAAGTGTATTGTTGCTTATGCTGGAGGGATTGGCCTTAAAATCAATAATGAAGAGGAAGCCATGGCTATGCTATGGGGTATCAAGTTAGCTATCTCCATAAATATCAAAAGGCTACATATCGAAGGAGACTCTCAGTTAAATGTGAATGCTGCCCTTGGTGATTCTCAGATAGGGTGGAACCTTGAGGATATCATGGGGGACATCAAGATCCTTCTTAATGGTCTGGAGGAATATAAGATTTCTCATATCTACATAGAAGGAAATGTCATGGCTGATGCCTTGGCTAGTGTTGGAAGTGGTGAGGATGGATGGCGGTGCTGGAGAAGCATCTTAAGTTTGTCCCAAGAAATTCATAACATGATCAAGTAAGATGGAAAGAGACAGGCAATATAAGTGGTATGTGTTGGTTATTGCCCTCTAGTGTCACTAGCGTGAGAGATGGGTGGGAGTTCCTTACTTTGGGGAAGGTGGGGCCAACAGTTCAAATTTTCAAATTTTTTCTGGCGGGATGGTCAAGAATCTCCTGTAAGATGAGGTAGCAGGGTCACGGTCGAGTCAGCTAGGTCCTATTAATAGGAGTTTTGGAAAAGGAGTCCATAGAGATATAGGGGATGGCATCGATGATAGTAATAAAAGGACATTGATGGGAAAGCTTGGTTGGTGTGATAAAAGGCACCACGACTTCGGTATTGGTAGAGATTCAGGGTCAGGAATTCACAAATCAAGAAGGATGATGAGTGGACAGGTGGCTGGAAGATGGAGGATGGATGTGATGGCTAATTTCATGATCCATCATGGTTGGTTTAAGATGGAGGCTAGCGTCGCCTATCTTCACATGAGGTGGCGACTAAATACTCCCCCCGATGAGATGTATCTAGGTGGTGACCTTAAGGCTTTTAACAATAATAATTACACTATCATCATTACTACAACTCAACATAATTGCTATTTTAGCGGTCCCTTTCCTTTTTCAAGGCTACCGATTGTGACTATTTCCATTTTGAATGAATTTAGTCCAATCTCTTTAGCAGTCCTTAGTTTAGTAAGATGGGAGGAGATATCATGAAAATTGAACCCAACACTGCTAAGGAATTCAAGCAAGATCCTATTGTTTGGCATATAATCCAAGAGGGTGAGGTGGTGCCTTTTCTTGAAGGGATGATGGACCACAATGAAAATCTGTCAAAATAGTTTGTGGAGACATGGGATGAGGAAACTAGGGAGGTTAGAATTGGGAAGATTGGTTTTCAAGTTTATGAGGAGGTCATTGGGTAAGCCACTTGTCTACCCACGAAAGGTAAAAAGCATTCAAGGAGAAACAAAGTGGCTGACCCAAAGCACATGAATCTCTTCTTCCACGAGGGTGAGGCCCCTGTGAAACTCCATGGTGGGTTCATGAGAGAGGAATTGTCAGAGCCTTGGGGATAAATCTATCTAATGATAATTAAGTTTTTCACGTTGGAAGGTAGGTTCAAAGTATACTATAACTATCACTTTGCTCTCTTAAATCATTTTAGGAACAAGGTTGAGATTAGATTTCCCTTATTTCTACTCTCCTCACTAGATAATTCCATTAAGTCTGTTAGGGACCTTAGGGCCAAGAATGTAAATCACCCTCTCATTCTGATACATCAAAGCCTTTTTTTGAAGTTGTATCATTTCCATCTGGCCCTATGTCTGCCAAAACCCATTCAAGTTAAAATTCTGGAGGACCCTCAGCCAGGTAGTTCTCATAGGGGTAAGGGCAAAGTAAAAACTTACATAGGGACTCCTATAATTAAGGGCAGCCCCAGTGTGGTGGAAGGGAATCCTATTAAGGCCCTGACTTCTGCTAAAAATACTAAACAGAAACATGTCACTCCAGTGCAGGGAAGGAAGTGTGGTAAAAGAGATAGGGTGGAGGAAATGGAGGGTTCTCTGATGAGAAAACAAAAGGAAGGGAAGGGTGCTACCATGGAGGATTCTCCTATGAAAATCATGGAATTGGACACTATTTTGGAAACTAAGTAGTGAAGGTGGGGAGACTGCTCTTCCAAGCATTCACCATTCCAAAAGGATTGCTGGAAAATTGCTAGTTAGTTCTCCGAAGGTGGAGGGTTTTGAGGACTCTAAATTTGTGGAAGAGATAGTGGATGAAGAGGGGGAGGAGACTCCTACTGAATCTGTTCATGAAGTCAAGGGAACTAGTCACTTTTCCTTGATGAATGAAAGTAGCTCGAAAATCCTGGAAGGCATGAAGAAGACCACTATTGGGAAAAAAGTTGTGGGGGAGGTTGTTCATCAAGCCAGTAAGGGGAATTGTGCTCTCTGTGTCAAACATGTGGAGGATATCCAGAACCTTCAAAAAAGAATGGACTCTATGTAGAAGGTCATGGCGGAGTTCATGTCTAAAGCTTTACATCGAGTGGCTTCTATCTTCGTCGCGGTGAAGGATGTAGATGACAAGGCTAAATAAGTGGGCATTGACAGCTTGGGTGACTACAAGGATATGGTGGAGTCCCTGGCCAAGTTTGGGGTGATTGATAGCTCTTAGTTTCTTTTTTTCCTGCTTTCTATTTTCTTCATCAGTTCGTAGGGTTTTGTTCTGTCATTTTGTGTTGTTGTTTCTATACTGTCTATCTGCTATTTCTGGCATTTTAAAGGCCTGATGCCCCTAGGGCTATTTTTCTAAAGGGATCTGGACCTTGGTTTCTAGCTGAACTTATCAAAAACATTCTTTTTTATGGTTTAGTTACATAGTTATTATGTTTCAGTGTTAAATGCAGTTCAGTAGTTCAAAAAGGAGGAAAAGATTTCAGATCATTCATTGCATTGCAGACCAAGAGAGATAAATATTTCATTCATCACAATGATTATTCATTTACAAGTTGATATACATAAAAGAATAAGCATTGCATTGAAAGAAATAATGACATATCAGATGTCCCACACAATCCGTGGGTTATAGCTAAACATATGCAGATATAAAGAAAATACTATGCATCTAATGAATACAAAAGGAAAGTCATAGCCATCATTGCATTAAGGGTTGTTGATCTTTGAAGTTGTCTCCTGTCCTACTCCTGATCTCGAGATGAACCTACAAAAAATGTGGAGGGTCCTGTTAAAGCTCTGGTTATGAAAATCCTATATCCATCAGAAGAGGCATAATACTTTGTTTATAATGCATTGATCAGCACGATCATCATGCATATGCAGAAGGAACTGAGAAAGAAACAACCATGGGACTTCATTGTTTTATTCTAATATGTTTGTTTCATGTACAGGTATAGGATAAGTCATGTAGCTAATTGAATACATTCAACATGTGGTATTAAGTGGGCTCCCACAAGGGTTGAGCCCAGCATGCTACTTCCCCTTAATCTCAGAAGGGATGAATGGAAAAAGAAAGAATCATTATTCTCATTTACATGACAAACTAAAGGAATGACAAAAGCAATCGTATGCATCAGTTTCTATTTCAGGACATAGTCATAATTGTAGTTCAAGTAATGAAATGCAACCATGAAAATGAACTAAACTATAAAAGGGACTACATTTAATGCACACGGCAGTTGTCATCACTACTTTAGCTGACATTGGAAAAATGACATTCACAGGTATTTCACTTGTATATCTTTCATGGTGTTTTTATGCATCAAATAAAAATGAGAACATCAAAGTACATTGCATCAGTTGAATGTTAGAAGTTGCCAATGGATAATGAGGCAACATTACATAATTGTTTGATGATAGCATAACATTAGAAACAAGTATCATTTGTATGCATGTTTTGAATAGATAGTATCATAAGTGCATATATGGATCAGCCTGTTGCCATGCCACAATAGTGGAATAGAATGCAAATTACGTCACATAGACTAAATCAAGTGAAAAGCAAACTTGAAATAGCATAAGTTGTTATTGTGTTGAAACAAGGAGCTATTACTTTTAGAGTACGAGAATAGATGCATCATGGAGAGACAAATAAGTTCTAGCAAATAGTGATACAAAAGAAAGGCAATGGAATGACATGAGCTACACAGTCCACATGGGGTAGTATCTCATTCATGAGATAGTCCTAATGATTCCAAGTGACTATCATAATAACAAGAAGAATCAAATATAGATGTTCATGTCCAATTTGTAGAAAGTACAACATTTAATTCCAGTACAAAAGCACTTTATCAATAAAGTTTGTTCATAAATGATAGAGATATTTATTCAATCTTCCATCAAAAGCATGTCATCTTGAATAGTGAGTTGGAACAACTAGTCAGGAGAGCATTGTAGATCAACTGACATCTTACCACATCAACTCATGAACAATAATCAATTTGCACATTTCTATGATGAAGAAATAATGCCATGGTGTCATCATTCAACAATGTTATCATGTTTTGTTTGAGACATAATAAGTATGCTACAGGTTGTCAAGTCATTTTAGGTCTATCTGTATAAAAGATTTCATCAACCACAAAGATTCAAAGGGACAGTTAACTGATGACCATCTTTTATGTCAAATTCAAAATATAGAAATGTGGATCTATAGTAATTTTGAGTCATGAAAGCATAGAGAGACATGGCCTCATCTTGAATGGTGAATGGTATGATTCTAGCTCCTTTGATATAGGGGAATTTGCATCTTAAGCATTAGGTATATGTGCACAGGTGAATGGAAATGAAACTTCTTTTGATCCAAACCCCAGGCTTTCAAACCTGTGTATGGACAAAATTGTATAGTAGAAGTCATGACCAGGACAAATGATAGAAATGTACAAAGATATATCTTGCTAGCCGTGGCCCCGTGGCCACTAAAGTCGATGTGCATATCAAAAAAAAAGTTCAGCTTGATAGAAACAAAAGATGCCATGACCTCATAAAAATGTTTGATATATATTTAACTCAAATGCAAAGTTTAGGTCGTGACCTCTCAAAATGACATATACAGAAAGAAATGAAAGAGCTAAATTTTGTTCAAAACCTCTTAGGGTTTCAAAAGAGCAAATACAATATATAGTGGTTTTAATACAGGTGTCAAGTTATGACATGGGTATGAAACACAGAAACCCATTTTATTTTTGTGAAGAAATGCAAAGTTTAGGCCCTAGCCTTTTGGGTTTCGAACACATACAGAAATGAAGAAAACTATCTTATGTTCAAACCCTCTTAGGGTTTCAAAGAAACAAGTGCAATAAACATTGAATCTATGCTGATACAAAGTTATAACAAGGGTACAAAGCCATAGGAAAACAAAAAATGGGTAGAGATACAAAGCTACAGCCATTGCTGAAATATATTCTTCCCTTTAAAACATAGAACCCCTTTTCATTTTGTGAACAAATGTACAGCTATAGGAGAAAAGAACAGATGGCCACAAGTTTTGGCAACAAATGGTACACAAAATGCTACAGAGAATGAAATATACATTAATAAATATGAAGTTACCTTTTTGTGAAGACAATGTATAATGGTGCACAGCCAAAAGGCTTCCCCTTATTTCATTCTTCTTCTTAGAAATGCAATAGTGGCGGCCAGGTGTAATGGAGAGGTGACACAGAGAAACAAAAGTGACAACAAAACCATCAAAATGTGCATAATCCGCAGCTCTAAAAAAGATTTTTTTTACTTAGAGATTCATCATAAAAGGGAAGGAAACGAAGAACAAAGATTCACATATGTATCAGGAGATCATTACCTTTCTTTTTATGTAAAAATCTATGGAGGCTGCGCATAGGAACACACCCAGATGAGGGTTTTCATGTCTTGAAACTCTAGTTATGTTGTCGGCTATAGCAGAGATCAATTCCAAGAAAAGGTGAAGTTGCAAATGAGCCTAATAAGATAGGGCAAGTCATGTTTTGTTATTAAGGTTTCTTTGAGCCCTAATCGAATGTTGACTTTTGGTCACATTCTTTTCTTTTTTTGGCTCAAAGTTTATACCTTTGTGGTTTTAATATGTTTATAACATGATGATGCCTAGGTTTATAACATGATGATGCCTAGGTTTAATGACTTAGTGAGGTCGAGCATGGCTCCCTCTTAATATTGATGCTCAAAATTTGCCTAAGTCCACTTGATATAACATATGCCTTAGCCACTTGGAGAAGTTCATGCCATATGCAAACCTTGCATTTTTTTATGATGTGTGTCAAGTATGCATGCCATGTGTACCATAGATTGCCAGTCCACATGGAGATAAGCCATCAGGGACTTTATTTTTGTAAAACTATATACCATGCCTTTATATTTTTTATGATTTTTTTTAGAAAAATCAAGCATTGTAATTGTGAATGGCAAAATTATAAGCATATAGTTTTATTTTTTGCAAAAATCAAATCAAATAGGAAATGGAATCAAACTACCAAAGCATTGTAAAGTTAGTTTTAAAGAAATCATTTATAAATTGCTTTAAAACTTAACTATTTTAGGTAGTTGGAAGCTAATAAAAAAAATCAGATATTCTTTTTTTGATTTGTTTTATTTTGAGGCAGATAAAACAAATTTTGAGATCTCATGGCTAGAAGGAAGTATATTTTTAGTGGGGTCACATTGGAGAGTCTTTTGGACAGATTTGGTAGTTGTTTGGAGACAATTGAGGAGCTTTATTTTTAGCTTTTTCTGTGATCTCGAAAATAGATTTTTTCAGATCTATTTTTAGGAGCTTTTTTCTAGCTTTCTGGAGGGGATGGATTTGAGAGCATATGTGGCAGAGTTATTCTTTTTTCTAGCAGTTCCAATTTTAGTTAGATATAGAGTAGAGATCAAAGTGCAGAGATACCTAAGCGTTCCTCTCACACCGAGAGTGTTGTACTCATTTCATTACTCATTATTCCTTCAGATATAGAGCAGCAGTTTTCCTTCATTTTTGCCTCTCTTTTGTAGGATGGGTTTGATATAACACCGTGATAAGCATTTATCCTCTATTTTTGTCTTGGTTTTGTGATAATATATGTAGTTTTTACTTAATTCAGGTTGCATGTTGTGTTTAATCAAACCTTCATGTAAAATATTTATGAATGGGGTAAAATAAGAAATGTTGTGAAGATCAGAGTTCTATGGTCTGACTATGAGTAAGATCTAATTGTGCACCACCTAGATTATATTTTAGTTATTTATTTTAGCATATCCTTCTATCCCTTTTCCCCTGCAAATCAATTAGACTAGGAAAAATCATAAGGAGAACCAGCTCAGTCTAGAGATTCCCTCTCGAAATAGATCACCCACAATCTGGGAGGGTTTCCATGTTTTAGTAGGTAGCTAAGTTTTCTATGAGCTTAGCAGGGTGCATACTTGATTGACAACAGTTTTTGGCACGCCCGGTGGGACTCTGAAAGTGATTTTAGAGAAATTTTGTACCCTCATAGCTGTTGTTCTGGTATATGCAGTAGTATTCCATCCTTTGGAGGCTTCTATAGTATACTCAGTGACTCATTTTCTCTGGGCTTGCATGCAGATTAGTGTTATCAGCTTATGAAAACTAGATGCAATTCTAATCCTTTTGAATATTTATAGATGTCCCCACCAAGAAGGAGAGGCAGATCAGCATGCAGAGCAACCAATTCAACAAGGATATCAAAATCAACATCTCCAACTTCAACATGAAGAAGCAAAAGTCTGATGATGATAGTTCAAATACCCATAATAGCTAGGCAGTACACATTTGCCACTTTTAACAGAGGCAGCCCACTACAACTTGTTTAGCATGATGATATTCCAGTTGTAGCCCTTAAAGGACTTCCATATTTCATAGAAGAAGAACAAACTATAGCTACTGAGCACATTCAGGATGTGGTAACCCTTTGTTTTATACACAATGTCACCTAAGAAAATGTGGCAATCAGACTTTTGACTACATCATTAAAAGGGAAAGCCTTACAGTGGTTCAGAGGACTTGCTAAAAATTCAATAACATCGTGGGATCTACTGGGAGATGGATTGCACAAGCACTTCAAAGACAAATCTGATCATCTCTCATTGCTGGAACAACTGAGCACCATCAAAAGGGTACCCCCATGAACACATGGCTGATTTTAATTACCAATTTTAGAGAACCTGGGATAGAATTCTCACAATGGTAAAACCCCTACCAAGGCATGTATTTTTGTTTTATCTTAAAGATTTGAACAGTGAAATTTTTGTAATGATTTAGTCTATGGGAGGAACTACCCTCCCTGATTCTTTTGAAGTTATTGTTAGAGAAGAAAACTACCTCATCCAAGCAAGGAAGATAGCCTCAAGGCCTCCCTTACCCATTTTCCCTAAAATCTAGTATCTGTACCAATGGTAGTATCTCCTCTAGCTGATGTCCTACCTATTCCAGCAATAGGATACCAAGTAGCTCAAGGAACTGTTGTTCCAGCTCAAACCTAAAATTCCTCAGAACTTGAAAATACACTGAGGACCATTGCAAATAAACTGGTAAGTATGGAGAAATGCTTGCCTTACCAAAATTAGTATCAGTCCAATCAGTAGAATGCCCAATATCAACCCAATCAGCAATATAGGCAACCCTTCTAGGTTGATCCTTAGGGTCAGAGAAGAAACTACAACTCTTGACCCTTCTAATCTTACAACCCAAATACTACCAGCACCTCAAGGGATCTTGTATCCACATAGAATAATTTAGCCGAAGACAGTGACTAGTGTTATCCATGTCACCAACTACATAATTAAGCTGTGTGCACAAATGGAGTAAGAAATCAGGCACTCATGGTTCATAACAACTATACAAGTTTAGAAGGTGTCTTTGGTGAAGTTTTAGCTCAGCAAAATAATGCTGATGTGGCCTTGATGAATTGGGAAGAGTCTAATTTTTGTGGTATAAATTACTCATAAGGTCAAAATCAGCAAAATACACCTGTTTCAGTTAACACGAGATCAAAACAGAAAGCTGGAGATATTAACCAACAAGATGTTGTCGTATAACAGCAGAGTGTAAGGGATAAAAATCAAGCCTATCCATCACAAACTACCCCTGTATCACAGCAGAAAGTACAAATTCTATAGAGGGATCAAACTATACTAGTAAGGGATCAGCCCAAAATGCAACAACAATCTTCACAAAGGCAGATTGATGCAGTTGTTGTAAAAGGATAACAAAAGGTAAATCCTGTTTCTTTCAACATAGCTGATCATCTCAAGAAATCTACTATAACTATGTCAGTTATGGATGCCATGCGCATTCCTGGCCAGAATAATTTGCTCCAAGAGGCATTGGCTGGACTTTCGATTTCTAAACGTTCTAATCAAGAAAAGGCCAAAGTTATACTTGCCAACAGCCTAGAAATCAAGAGTTCATAGCCAGCAAATGAGGTAAAACCTCCTCCTTTCTAAGTATCATTATTAGAAATAAACTTGTTCATAACTACATGGTAGACTCAGGGGAAAGCAGTTTAGTCATGCCCAAAAGTGTAGTTGATTCATTAGGATTGGTTTATGAGCCCCTTGCAAAAGGAGTAGTTCAATTAGATGGGTCTGCACTTAGTACTACAGGAATAATAAAAAATCTGCCACTTACATTGCATGCTTGTCCTATTTTCTCCATCCATCAAGACATTTACATCATTGATCTGCCACCTAGCTTTGCATTGTGCCTGTCTAGGGAGTTCACAACCAAATTGGGTGGGTTTCTATCCTCTGATTGGTCCCACTTGTTCTTTAGAACAAGGTATGGTACAAAAGTAACCATATAGTATGAACCACTTGCAAAATACCTTATTGAGCCGTATGTTCCCAGCCCAATAAATGCTAATCTATACATCACCCGTGGGCAACAGGATGAACCCATGCACCTAGATCCCAATGCACCTATAGAAGACATAAACTTAGATGATAGGGTAGCTGAAGATCAAGAAAGTGACCCTTTCGATCACATGGATGGGGTAGGATTAGGCATCTATATGATATAGGAACCTGATGTAATGATTCCTAATCTGATTAAGGACCAAAGTCAGTTAGAATAGCAAGAAGATCAGCTTTGGGAGTTGTACTTTGATGATCAAGGACCAAGATAGGTGCTAGTATAGGTAACGTGTTGATCTCACCTGAAGGGGACAAATATTATGCAGCCTTAAGGTTCACTTTTAGCTGCACAAACAATGTGGTTGAATATGAGGCCCGGATCCATGGTTTAGAGTGGGCTCACAAAAAAGGTATCAAATCTGTTCAAGTTTATGATGATTTTGAATTCATCGTTAACCAGGTTAGGAATCTGAATGTTACTAAAAATGACCTGCTCAAGAAATACAAGCATAGAGTATGGATTTCAATTGCATTTTTTAATGCTTTTAATCTAATTTCGATTCGTAAAAACCAAAATAAGTATGCAGATAAGCTTGCAGCTTTGGGATCTCAATTTGAGATTCCTGATCAGATTCATAAAATTGAAATACAGCCATATGTCAAGGTGGTTGTCAAGTCTTCTGTACCTGACAATGGTGTTTCTTGGCAAGTGTTTGATAGTGATGACCAGATCTTAAGGTTTTTAATTGGAGAAGCTGAATTTGCAACTGATAATCAACATAAATACCAGAAGCAATTTGAAGATCGGACTATATAGTTGAGGTCTAATAAGCTTCCCAAAGAACTAGTGACATTAGAATTAGTGTTCAACACTAATGATCAGTTCAGAAAAGATAAGTGCAGCATGACAGTCAAGCAAGAACACTATGAAACCATATAAATTTTCAAGGACAAGATGCTGAAACTTGGAAACGTATGTACTAGAGAAGAGCAGCAGTCATTTGTTCAATTGTGTCAAGAATTTTTTGATGTTTTTGCATGGGAGTATAAGGACTTAAGAGGGTTTGATCCTAGTTTGGCCCAACATACTATAGAAGTAGAGCCTAATGCCAAACCTATTAGGCAGAAACATAGACCCCTCAATCCCAAACTTGAACATTTAATGAAGGCTAAATTGAATAAACTGATTGAGAGCAGCATAATATTCCCAATAAAACATACTTCCCAGGTTTCCAATTTGTTCCCAGTCAGGAAAAAGAATGGTGAAATTAGACTTTGTGTCAATTTTCGTGATCTAAATCAAGCCTCATTGAAAGATCACTACCCTATTGCTTCCATGGAATAGATACTGCAAATTGTTTCAGGTTTTGAGAGGTATTCCTTGTTAGATGGTTACTCTAGTTATAACCAAATTTTGGTCAAAGAAGAGGACCAATATAAAATTGCATTCACAACTAATTGGGGTATTATGGCCTATCAGAAAATGCCATTTGGTCTGTCCAATGCAGGAGCAACCTTTCAGAGGGCCATGTATATGGCCTTCCATGGCCTTATGAACAGAATAGTGCTAGTGTATTTAGATGACATAACTATTTTTTGCAAAGATGTTAATGATCATTTTGATCATTTGAAGCAGATTTTTCAGAGGTGCAGGGAGTTTGGAGTTTCATTGAACCCCAAAAGGTGCATATTTTTAGTTCATGAAGGTAAACTCCTCAGCCATATTATTTCAAAACAAGGTATTTCTATTGACCCTAAGAGAGTTTCAGCCATTCTAAATTTACAATTGCCTGCACATAAGAAAGGCTTGCAGAGCTTTCTTGGCAGAATTAATTTCATGAGAAGATTCATTCCAAACATTGCAGCTTTTTTACAACCTCTCACTGCCATTTTGAAGAAGAATGTGCAATTCAACTGGACTAAGGAAGGAAAAGGAAGCTTCGAGTAGATTAAGGAAGCCCTCGCTGCTGCCCCTACCCTCATTAATCCTAATTATGAGAGGGATTTTATTTTGTATGCTTTTGGAGGAGCCAATACCATCTCTGCAATGTTATGTCAGCGAAATGATGAAGGTTTAGTGCAACCAATAGCATTTTTCATCCAGGTACTGCATGACTATGAGGGAAAGTACTCTATTCTGGAAAAACATGTATTTGCTATTGTGAGGAGCCTCGAGAAATTTAGACACATGTTCTCTAATAACAAAATTCACTTTATGGTTGCTCATCCCACTGTCAAGAGTTTCCTATTGAACATAGATATAAATGATAAGAGGGCTGGTTGGATAACCAGAGTTATGGAATTTGATGTTGCTATCAAAGTGACCAAGCTAATTAGAGGCAAGGGCTTATGCGAGCAACTTGCTGAAAGAGAAGAGATTAATCAAGAACGTGAAGAGGACACTGAAATAGTACTAAACAATAATGAACCAGCCACTATACTAGCTCTTACAACCAACTGGGTGCAGTAAATGATGCATTATTTATAGTCCGGTCAATGCCCCAAAGGTTTGGATAGGGTGAGAAGAAGGTATTTCACGTTATAAGCTACTCCTTATGCAATCAGTGATGTTATATTATACAGGAGAGATTTTGATGGTGTATTTCTGAGATGTGTTGACCTGATCAAGTTGATAAGCTGTTAGAAGAATTTCATAATGGACCTTCAGGAGATCACTTTCTAGCTAGAACAACTACTTTGAAGATTATGCAGGCTAGTTATTACTAGCCTGACTTGTTTAAAGATTCTTTTGCTTTGGTGAGAAAATGTGAGAAGTGTTCATTATTTGTAGGTAAGCAAAGGCTTGCTACCTTACCCCTACATCCTATTAAAGTTGAATAACCATTTGCAAAATGGGGGCTGGATTTCATAGGACCAATAAACCCGCCTTCAAGTGCATGCCACAAGTGGATCTTGACTGCCATAAACTATTTCACCAAGTGGATCAAGGTTGTTGCCTTAAAAGAGGCAAATAAATATGTTATCCTAAGTTTCTATCAGGATGTGGTATCAATATTTGGTACACCAGATTCAATCATCTTAGATAATAGTTTAGCTTTCATAGGATTGAGAATTTTAGATTGGTCTATTAGAAAAAATATCTATTTGAATACTTCTTCTAACTATTACCCATAGGGTAATGGCCAAGCCGAATCTACCAACAAAAAATCTAATAAGGATCATCAAGAAGACTGTTGAAGACAACCAAAGAACATGTTACGAGAAGTTAAAGTTGGCTCTTTGGGCTGATAGAATTACACCCAAGAGAACTACTGGTTGTTCTCCATATGTACTTAATTATGGTCAAGAGGCTCAGTTACCTATTTTAGATGAATTACCTACATTGACTTTCATCAAAGAACTTGAGCTACTAGAGGAACAACCTTTAGTAGTTAGGCTAGCTCAGCTCATGGAGCTAGAAGAAATAAGGAAAGAGGCCTTAAGAAAGCTTGATATACATCAAACTCAAATGAAGAATGCATTTGATAAGAGGGAAAGACCAAGGAACTTTATTGTTGGTGATTTGGTGTTCAAATGGAATGAACTAAGGAGCAGACCTGGAAAGCATTCCAAATTTGATGCAATTTGGGATGAGCCTTATGTTATCACAGAGTGGAAAGAAAACAATGCATTTTAGCTATCCAAGTTAAGTGGAGAGGTGCTGTCTATCCCAGTTAATAGGATCCACCTCAAGCATTGCCTCTGAGGATAACTACTTTAGTATATAGTAGAGTAGTGTTGCAGTTAATAAGTGCTTATGCACATTTGTTTTTAGCATTTTGTTTTGGCCATCAGGCCCTGTTAGTTTGCTTTTAGTTGTGCTTGTTTTTAGTTTTCTGTTGCTATTTGGACTATTAGAGAGCTGAATCACAGTGTTTTCTATGTTTGAGAAGGATAGAGTATGACTCAATGCCCAATGGATGTTCAAGGCAACTAATCAAATGCTTAGTAGGCAAGCATATAGCAGAAGTCACCAGAAATGTTACTATTTTTTACCATAGCTCAAAATTGGCTAAGCAGATGTGACCAATTCATTTTTTGAGTGAGGATTAACATTCTTCTGTTATGGGTTAGTTGCATAGTTATTATGTTTTAGTGTTAAATGCAGTTCAGTTGTTCAAAAAGGAGGAAAAGATTTTAGATCATTCATTGCATTGCAGAACATTCAAGAGAGATAAGTATTTCATTCATCACAATGGTTATTCATTTACAAGTTGAAATACATAAAAGAATAAGCATTGCATTGAAAGAAATAATGACATATCAGATGTCCCACACAAGTCGTGAGTTATAGCTGAACATATGCAGATATAAAGAAAATATTGTGCATCTAATGAATAGAAAAGGAAAGTCATAGCCATCATTTCCTTAAGGGTTGTCAGTCTTTGAAGTTGTCTCCTGTCATGCTCCTGATCCTGATAAGAACCTACATAAAATGTAGAGGGTCTTGTTAGAGCTCCGGTTATGAAAATCCTATATCCATTAGAGGAGGAATAATACTTTGTTTGTAATGCATTGATCAATTATCATCATCCATATGCAAAAGGAACTGAGAAAGAAACAACCATGGGACTTCATTGTTTAATTGTAATCTATTTTTTTCATGTGCAGGTATAGGATAAGTCATATAGCTGATTGAAGACATTTAGCATGTGGTATTAAGTGGGCTCCCACAAGGGTTGAGCCCAGCATGTTGCTTACCCTTAATCTCAGAAGCGATGAATGGAAAAAGAAAGAATCATTATTCTCATTTAAATGGCAAACTGAAGGAATAACAAAAGCAATCATATGCATCAGTTTCTATTTCAGGACATAGTCATAATTATAGTTCAAGTAATGAAATGCAACCATGAAAATGAATTGAATTATAAAAGGGACTACATTTAATGCACATGGCAGCTATCATCATTACTTCAACTAACATTGGAAAAATGACATTCACAGGTATTTCACTTGTATATATTTCATGGTATTTTTATGCATCAGAGAAAAATGAGAACATCAAAGTACATTGCATAAGTTGAATGTTAGAAGTTGCCAGTGGATTATACGAGGCAATAGTACATAATTGTTTGATGATAGCATAACATCATAAACAAGTATCATTTGTATGCATGTTTTGAATAGATACTATCATAAGTGCATATATGGATCAACCTGTTGCCATGACACAATAGTGGAATAGAATGCAAATTACATCACATAGACTAAATCAAGTAAAAAGAAAACTTGAAACAACATATGTTGTTATTGTGTTGAAAAAAGGAGCTATTAATTTTAGAGTATGAGAACAGTTGCATGATGGAGAGACAAATAAGTTCTAGCAAACAATGCTACAAAAGAAAGGCAATGGAACAACAAGAGCTACACAGTCCACATGGGGTAGTATCTCATTCATGAGAGAATCCTAATGATTCCAAGTGACTATCATAATAACAAGAAGAATCAAATACAGATGTTCATGTCCAATCTGTAGAAAGTACAACATTCAATTCTAGTACAAAAACACTTTATCAATAAAGTTTGTTCATAAATGATAGAGATATCTGTTCAATCTTCCATCAGAAGCATGCCATCTGGAATAGTGAGTAAGATCAACTAGTCAAGAGAGCATTACAGATCAACTAGTATCTTATCACATCAAGTCATGAACAATAATCAATTTGCACATTTGTATGATGAAGAAATAATGCCATGGTGTCATCATTCAACAATGTTATCATGTTTTGTTTGAGACATCATAAGTATGTTACAAGTTGTCAAGTCATTTTAGGTCTGTGTGTATCAAAGATTTCATCAACCACAAAGATTCAAAGGGAGCGTTAATTGATGACCATCTTGTATGCCAAATGCAAAATATAGAAATGCAGATCTATAGTAATTTCGAGTCATGAAAGGATAGACAACCATGACCTCATTTTGAATGGTGCATGGTATGAGTCTAGCTCCTTTGATACAAGAGAATTTGCATCTTAAACATCAGGTATATGTGCATAGCTGAATGGAAATAAACTTTATTTTGATCCAAACCCCAGGGTTTTGAACCTGTGTATGGAGAAAACTATATAGTAGAAGTCATGGCTAGGACAAATGACAAAAATGTGCAAAGATATATTTTGCTAGCTGTGGCCCCACGGCCACTAAAGTCGATGTGCATATAAAAATAAAAGATCAACTTGATAGAAACAAAAGATGCCATTACCTCATAAAAAGGTTTGATATATATTTAACTCAAATGTAAAGTTCAGGCCGTGACCTCTCAAAATGACATATACAAAAAGAAATAGAAGAGCTAAATTTTGTTCAAACCCTCTTAGGGTTTCAAAAGATCAAATACAATATACAGTGGTTTTAATACATGTGCCAAGTTATGACAAGGTTTTGAAACACAAAAACCCATTTCATTTTTGTGAATAAATGCAAAGTTCAGGCCATGGCCTTTAAGGTTTCGAAGACACACATAAATGAAGAAAATTATCTTTGGTTCAAAGCCTCTTAGGGTTTCAAAGAAACAAGTGCAGTAAACATTGAATCTATGCATATACAGAGTTATAACAAGGGTGCAAAGCCATAGGAAAACAAAAAAATGTTTAGAGATGCAAAGCTATAGCCATTGTCGAAATATATTCTTCCCTTTAAAACACAGAAACCCCTTTTCATTTTGTGAACAAATGCACAACTACAGGAGAAAAGAACATATGGCTACGAGTTTTGGCAACAGAGGATACACAAAATGCTACAGAGAATGAAATATATAGTAATAAATATGAAGTTACTTGTGTGTGAAGACAATGTATAATGGTGCACACTCAAAAGGCTTACCTTTATTTCATTCTTCTTCTTAGAAATGCAATAGTGGCAGCCATGTATAATGGAGAGGTGACATAGAGAAACAGAAGTAACAACAAAACCATCAGAATTTGCATAAGCCACAGCTCTAAAAAGCATGTTTTTTACTTAGAGATTCATCATAAAATGGAAGGAAACGAAGAATAGAGAGTCACATATGTAGCAGGAGATCATTACCTTTCTTTTTATGCAAAAATCTATGGAGGCCGTGCATAGGAAGACACCCAGATGAGGGTTTTCATGTCTTGAAACTTTAGTTTTGTGGTCGGTTGTAGCAGAGCTCAATTCCAAAAAAAGGTGAAGTTGCAACTGAGCCTGATAAGATAGGGTGAGTCATGTTTTTTTATTAGGGTTTCTTTGATCCCTAATCAAATGTTGACTTTTGGTCACATTCTTATCTTTTTTTTGGCTCAAAGTTAATACCTTCATGGTATTAATATGTTTATAACATGATGATGAGGCCAAGGGTTAATGACTTAGTGAGGTCAAGCATGGCTCCCTCTTAATATTGATGCTCAAAATCTCCCTATGTCAACTTGATATAACATATGCCTTAGCCACTTGGAGAAGTTGATGCCGTATGCAAACCTTGCATTTTTTGATGATGTGTGTCAAGTATGCATGCCATGTGTACCATAGATTGCCAGTTCACATGGAGATAAGCCATTAGGGCCTTTATTTTTGCAAAACTATATACCATGCCTTTATATTTTTTGTAATTTTTTTTAGAAAAATTAAGCATTGTAATTGTGAATGGCATAATTCTAATCCATATAGTTTTTTTTTTTGTAAAAATCAAATCAAATAGGAAATGGAATCAAACTGCCAAAGCATTGTAAAGTTAGTTTTAAAGCAATCATTTATAAATTGTTTCAAAACTTAACTATTTTAGGTAGCTGGATCCTAATAAAACAAATCACATATTCTTTTTTTGATTTGTTTATTTTGAGGCAGATAAGACAAATTTTGAGATCTCATGGCCAGAAGGAAGCATATTTTTGGTCGGGTCACATTGGAGAGTCTTTTGGACAGATTTGGCAGTTGTTTGGAGATAGTTGAGGAACTTTATTTTTTAGCTTTTTCTGTGAGCTCAAAATTGGATTTTTTTCAGATCTATTTTTAGGAGTTTTTTTCCATCTTTCAAGAGGGGATGGATTTGAGAGCATATATGGCAGAGTTAGTCTTTCTTCTAGTAGTTCCAATTTCAGTTAGAGATAGAGTAGTGATCAGAGTACAGAGATACCTGAGTCTTCCTCTCACACCAAGAGTGTTGTACTCATTTCATTGTACTCATTATTCCTTCAGATATAGAGCAGCAGTTTTCCTTCATTTTTGCCTCTCTTTTGCAGAACTAATTTGATATTACACTGTGATAAGAATTTATCCTTTATTTTTGTCTTGGTTTTTTGATAAGATATGTAGTTTTATTCTTAATCCAGGTTGCATCTTGTGTTTAATCAAACCTTCATGTAAAATATTTATGAATGGGGTAAAATAATAAATGTTTTTAAGATCAGAGTTCTATGGTCTGACTGTGAGTAAGATCTAATTGCGTACCACCTAGATTATATTTCAGTTATTTATTTCAGAATATCCTTCTATCCCTTTTCCCCTGTAAATCAATTAGACTAGGAAAAATCATAAGAAGGACTAGCTCACTCTATAAATTCTCTCTTGAAATAGATCACCCACAATCTGGGAGGGTTTCCATGTTTCAACAAGTAGCTAAGTTTTCTGTGAGCTTAGCAGGGTGCATACTTGCTTAACAACAGTTGGCAAGCAACATATGTACAAGTTATTTTTCAGAGGTTGCAAGGGTTACATTGAGTATTTGTTCTTATCATTTGTTGCACTATGTTTTTATGAGGAGGAGTTTCATGATAACCTTATTGAGAAAAATCCACATGAAAAGGATGCCTTACTAGATATCAATGTTGGTTTTCAACTTGCAAAAAAAATTAGATCAGCAACATATGGTAAGCAATTTGATTACCTTCATGATTATGGTGTATGGGATTCTAATAGAGATTTGATGCTTGGTACTTTATCAATGAAACTATATTTTGGGAATCACCACATGCAGAGTGAAAGAATTCAAAAATTCGTGTACATAAGAGTATGGAAACTAGGTGATATTTCAAGTTACATTCAAGTTTGTTACTCTTGAATGTATGGAGAAGTCAAGAAGGATGTGATAGAACAAGATGGATTCAATGTTCCTATCATAAAGAAGATTTGTTTGGAGATATAGTCAATCTTTACATGGCTGCCCATCAAATTCTCATTGATCACATGGAAGAGTGTTGCACAAGTTTGTCATCTTTGCAATTATTACATCATGTGTGTTGTTTGCAGATTTTCAATGAAGTTGTATGTGTTGTGTGCACGATCAAGTATTCTGCTATTGTAGATCAGTTTGATGCTAATGCATACCATTTTATATTGTTATTTTCTCCATTCATATCACCTTCAAAATTTGTGGTTTTAGTCTATTAGCTTGGTCAGAACAGTGTTGGCAGCATTGTGTGAATTGGAGTTTTGGTTCAGTCTTTGTAGAATTATGGAGTATATGTTTCTATTGTATGATGCTATTTTTCACTCCTCTACTATACTCTTACTTATATAGATCATTCCTTGAAGCTGAAGGTATCATCTCTCATGTTGAGGTAAAAATTAGGTGAATTAGAGTGCATTTCAGCCATTTTAATTTCATTGTTTTGAAGGTAGAAGTAGTTGTTGTTTCCCAAACGTGTACTCATTCTTATAGATGATACAATGAATTCTCTAGTAGTCCTAATAGAAAAAAAAATCAGAATTGTATCATTGGGAGAAGTTGTAGGATTTCTATGTTTAACTTGTCTTGTGACAGTACACACATTTTGGGAGGGGCAAGCTAAAAGGAAAAGGTTGTTTAATGTGACAGATACAAGGCATTCTGCATGCCCACGGGTAACATGAGATATTTTTTTGTACATTGAATACTGATGCAACAATACTCCATGATAGAAAAAACACAATGTCAATCATTCCAAGTATACTTTTCAAGGATTTGGTACCAAATATCTATGGAAGGATGAAGATCAGTTGGAGTATGGGAAAGAATGCATCCAAGATTTACATATAACAGATTTCATATTATATGTATATTTTAGTTTGGTACATGGCATTGAGGAATTTATGTTTTTTGGCTTGCACAGTGTCTTATGGAAGAAATTACAACATCTCCTAGGTACATGATCAAGGCATTCCATGCAGTATAACTTGATTTATTTTGGCATGAAAATTTTGAAGCATCTTGGTTTGCATTGCTTGAGGACTAGAAATTTTGAGGAGGGAGGACTTGTTATGTCCCAAATTTTTATTAATTCAATTTCATGGGAAAAAATCTCATTCCAACATTTTATTTTATGGGTTGACGAAGGAGATTTAATATTTAATATTTTGGACCAACGATTAATTTATATTTTCAAGCTACTTAATCGGGGCTAATTAAATATTAAATATTTTACAAATTTATTTTGTGTTGGAAATCCAAAGTGGGGTGTAGAGTATCTTGTGGTGCAATTAATAATTTCAAAGATCATATTGTGCCTAATTTTAGAATATTCTATGACAGATTTTATGACAACTTGCAAGAGGGGGTTATTGCCTATTTCTAGTTGAGAATCAAGTGGAGGTTATGAAAAGTCTTTATGGACTTTTTTTAGAGGGAAATTGATGGGAATGATATTATTTTATTCATTTTTCAAGAATGGGTCATTTGGATTTGTTCCTCTATATATTTGCAAGCAATTTCACTTTACAGGCATCTCATTTTATCATACAAAAACTCTACAAAAAATTGTCTGGACATTTGTGTTCAATAATAATCTTCTCTGGATGAAAACCCATTAGAGATTGGTGATACTAGAAACAAACCCATTTGTTACAGGTATCAGAGGAATAAACCCCTTTGGTACATGAGAGTAATCTCATACAGAGGTTGCATTGGACCTTCACGCAGTTCTAAGATTTCAGCACTTTAATTTATGTGTTTTACAGGGTTTTGGAGTATGCAGTTTGATGTTCCTTGGAGCATTTTGAAGTATTATAAGTGTTTGTAGGTGTGGAATTTGTGGTTTACTATGTGTTTATTATTTATACATCATTATTGGTTCTTGTGGCCATTTATAGTAATATTTGTTGCTGTCTTTGTGAGTTTGGAGCAATTTCAGTGAATGTTGGAGTTGGGGTTTTGAGCAGTTTGTAGTTTGGTGTTGTGGTTTTTTCTCAAAATCTTGTTGTAGAATTTATATGTTGTATTAGACCAATTATCAGGTTTTTATGAAAGAAAAAATCAAATAAATTCACTTTATGGAGAAAGTTGTGATTTTGGGTGTTATTCGGTATTCTTAGTTTTTGTCAGTTTAGCATAAAATTTTCTGTATGAACTCGTATTGTTTGTTATTGTTTTAGTTCAATGTCTTAGACTTGATTACATGTTATTATATCAAAAATTCAATGCAAAAGTGTTTTTGGATAAGTTTCATGCTTTTGGGTGTGATTTCTATGTAAGACTAGCTAGCTAGTCTACTCAAATTTGATGTAGATTCTATGGAGTTGTACAAATTCATTTTCAGATCTAAATTTATTAATTAATTTTCAGTTGGGACATTACAAAAAGATCACGTAATTTGAAATTTTTAAATTTCACCAATCTACGAGTGCAAGTCAAAAAATAATTAAATATTCAAAACTAGAAGGATTTTGCTCACAAAATCTTCATCATCAATTCTTGGATGGAGTCAACAATCTTATTGCAAGAGAATTCAATATGAAACCTCACCAATTTCTCTGAATATTTTTTTCAGTGAAAACTTCCTGTTGTGCATTGAAACCAAAGTATGGTGAAAACTCAATCCTTTTAAATCTGATCATTCCACATGTATCCCAGGGCTAAGAGATGCCAACAAAAGCTAACCAAGACTGAAACACACCAAAAATGAAAAATAAATCTTACAAATTGTTTTTGGTTGATGTTGATCACTAGTCTTCCCACATGGTCCTTCATGAGATATGTCAGTTAGGAAGTTTGTGACCATAGGGTTACAAAAGTGGAGTTGATTAGTAGGACTAGTCTCCTAGGTTGTAAACAACATACAATGAACTCCAACGCTATGATAGGTGCAAAAAATTAATTATTTTCCCTCCTCTTCCATCATTTGGCTAGAACATTCATCATCTTCTTCCAACAACTCTTCACTCTCTTCCTCCTTCCTCTCGTGGACTCATGTCCACCATGAATCATCCTCCTCCAAAGATTCTCTCAAGTCTCCTCTCCTCCTTCATCAGATCCAACCCACCATCTTTCGGCTTCCTCCACCAAAATCTCATATCATCAACATAACAACCTACAACGTATATGCGCAAACTTGCACCTACAACTTCATGGAAATTGAAAATTTCCATATGCTCTTCTCCATATTCTTCAACCATCAATATTCCAAATGAATATAAAATAATATCATCACAAAATACAAACAAATTTACCCCTTCCTTTACTATTGCAACATGTCCTTCATCATCATCATCAACTACAACCTTCATACTTTCATCCTTTGGTGTGAGGTTTTCATCTACTCCCAACACTATCCTCATGTCCTCAATTGCTGCAACATATTTCTCACTTGTGGCATCCTCCACAACTTTTATATGCAAATACACATCTGCATAGAAACCTACTACTATACTCTTGTTTCCATCTACTAGCAACTTGTTATTCATTTCAACAGCTTGAAGATTCATATCAACTCTCTCATCGTATAATTTAGAAAAGTTAAGACTTACCTCCATAGATTCTGTTGTTACAAAAGGATCTTTCACCATGTCTGTTGTTGCACCTTCATTCTACTTCAAATATTCACTCAACCTGAATAATTTCTTTGTTTTCTCAATTTCTTCCTCAAGCAATTCATGCTCCTCAACAACAACTAAATCTACAACATCCTCACACATATATGCAAGGAAATTGAAGCCTTCCATGTATCTACTTTATTTTTTCTCTATATCCTCTATTACATACATCATCTCAAATAAATTAGACTCAAAATGCCCAAGTTTTACCTCATTTTCTTTTGTTGTTCCAACTTCTTATCCTTCATTTTTTGTTGCACTATTTAACCCCTCAAGTTCATCTATCCAATCTCCTTCTAACAACCTGTCAAATCTCTTCATCTCTTCTTTTCATAGAAGATCATTTTCCTCTTCACCCACTTTCTTTGCAAATCTAGGGCCCTCTAACTTTGTCATCTCTGATTCTCCATCTACTGTATTTTTTTCAAGTTCTATCGCTGCAATCTCACTACTTCCTTCTTTTATCTTCTTATCCTCCAAAGGAAGTGTAATTATTGCGTCTACATAAATTTCAATCTCTTCATTCATGTCTTCCAAAAGACATGCCTCTGCTACAATTTCCTCTTCTTTTTCACTCTCTTTTTCCATGCCTTCCTCATGGCATGCTACTGCAATCTCTAATGCCTCCACTATTCTCAATTTTTTGCGAATTACCTCTTCTTCACATCATTGTCCCAAACATTCCATGTCTTTTCATGGATCATTCTTTGTTGTAACTTCATGTTTTGCCTCTTCAAAAAGACATGCTATAGCTAAATACTCTTCTTCTCATCCTTTGCAACCTTGGTTGCAATCTCTTCTCATTCCTCATGATACTTTTGCACAAAGATCTTCTCTTCTTCTTCATTCTTCATCTCTTTTGCAATTTTTTCTTTCTTTTCTTCATCCTCCAAAAGATTTTCAGCCACTACTTCATTTTTCACTTTCTCTTTCTCAACCATTACAAATTTGATATTTCTCTCTTCTTTCATACATTCATTAAGGATAATTCTACAATTTATTTAGCCACTTCCTCTTGTTTATCCCACAATAGATTCAAAGCACATTCCTTCCCATCCTTGATTATACTATATGTGTTATCACTGCCATTATGTACAGCTTCCCTATCCCAATGCCAAGGTTGACCCAACAAAACATGAGAAACATACATGGGTACTATGTCACATACAATTTCATTCTTGTATCTTCCAATGTGAAAATTTACAATGCTTTGTTCACTTACCCAAATTTTATGACCTCCTTGCAACCAAGAAATGTAGTATGGCCTAGGGTACTTCATCCTCTTCAAGTTTAGCTTCTCAACCATTTCCAATGCAACCAAATTATCTCTACTACCACTATCCGTCACCTTGCAAATCACATAGCAATGAAATGTATGAATTCCCACATTATGATTGGAGAAGACTTGAAATACATATATAGGTGAGAAAAGGTAGTTAGTGGTTGAGGGGAACACTCCTATAAACTAGTATGAATGGCTAGTTTAGTGGGAGACTTGATGGCCCCTCAACTAACCGTCAAAGAATCTTAACCACCCAACAACCTTGACAAGTGTCAAGATTGTGTAATGGCACACCTAAGTAGGCTTATGCCTAAGTGTATAATATATATGAAATATATATACACTAACACCCCCCTTAAGAATAACTTAGGTGTGCACAAAAGAAATGGGTCCTGACTACAAGGCCTGGTGAGGTACCCACTCGTACAATTCTAATATGAAATTGGGTCCTAGAAACTAGGCCTAATGAGGTGCCCAAGTACAATACAATCTCTTAGAAATAGAGAAAGGTAGAAACCCAGTGGGAAAAAACTACCCTCCAAAAGAGAGAAAATTATATAGGTGAAGAAGTACTACTTCTTTCATTAAGTAAAATATAGGATTCCCCCCATAGGAGAGAAAATGATATAGAAGGTCTATGAGACCCCCCCATAATACATGTCCTACTGCAGTGATGTTGGATAGTCATCAAAGAATGCAGATGTAGATCCAAGAATGTTGAAAAATGTTCCTTCCCTTGGGAAGAAATGAAACCACCGGAAGATGTAGGGTATCTTCCCATGCGAAAAGATGTATGCATGATTTTGAATCATGTGGATGCTGATCCAGGATGATGATGCCCATGTTGACGCCGAAGGATGCCATAATCAAATCAGGTGTATGCCCAATAGATGAAGATGATGACAATCCATAACCATGTTTAGGATGATGTAGAGCATGAATATCCAAAGTGGACAATGTTGATGCGGCTTCATCGAAACTAACATTGAAGAGAACACTCATGTCCTCAATGTGTGCTTTGAAGTCAACAATGCAAGAATCTACAAATAGACAAGTGATGTCAGGTAGAAATATGTCCCAATTAGCAATGCTAGGAAGACTAATTGCCTATTGCAAATAAGTACTGGAGGCTTTCGAAGAAGCGACTCTACAATCTGATGAAGCAATAGTAGGAGTGAAGACTTCTTCTATGTCAATGAAACATTATGTTTTTGTACATCATGATTGGGGATGTGAGTTGTGTTCAAAGAAGGATCATGTGGGAATGGAGAAACATTGGAGTCTCCATATATCTACAAATTTTTTTATCCATAATGCATGTGGATAGTCAATATCCATGATGGCATACAAAGCATCATCTAGAATATGTAAACTGATCGATCCAACAATGTGATCACAATGATTAAACCACTTAGCCTTCTAAGATTTTTTACCAAGTTCAGGGACACGTCCATATAGATAGGGTATGATATTATGAAACTTGCAATGTTTCAAGATTCGTTCACACCAGGACATATAGTTCCCTTGTTTAGGTTGATTATACAAGAGTGAGTTTCATATCCCATGATTTTAGAATAGGTTAATTCCTTTAGACAATAGAAATCAACACATTAGGTAACCCCCTTGATTAAGTGACCCCCTAGTTTTGGCACTTTTTAACTTAGTGCATTTTAAATTCAAGTAGGTTCAAAGCATGGGAAATGAAAAAAAAAACAACTTTTGCAAAAGAAGGTGCTTAATTTTGAGATACTGAGAAAAAGATATTACATAATCAATTTCCCACAAATATCCTACTTTAATGTATTTGCAGTGAAAAGTAAAAAAAAAAGTCTATGGAAAGAGGTAGTCTAGTTGTCCAACCATTCATTAGAATCAGAAAAGATTGAAGAGTATAATGGTCTGATTATGAGGGGGTATTGGCCTCCTGCCAAACCAAACCTCAACCTTTGTCTTTGTCAAGCAAAAATACAAGGGCTTTTTAACAAACCATAATCTCTTCAAGGAAATTTTTCCTCAATTTGTAAAATCCCACCCTCCCCAAAATATTTTCTTTTATTTCCTTAGTGTTTTTAGACAAAAGAAAAATTGCCTATTTTTAACACTAAAAAGTCATAATGTTAAATGTCTTTCACAAAACAAAACAAATTATGACAAAATATTTGCCAAGCCCAAAACACTTAGGGTCAAATAGAGGGGTTAAGCCCACATTTTAGGGAAGAATGGGGCAACTAGGAGCAAATATATGCTGATTTTGGAAAACAAGAGTGCAACTACCTACAAAAATAGGACAAAAGGAAATGAATACAAAGATTTCAGTGAACGAAACTTCAGAGACTTCACCTTCATCTTTGACACCTTGAAAAAAGTTTAGAATACTTAGGTCTTTGAAATGACACTAGATGTAGAGTCTATACTACAGATTTGTGCCACTGCCACATGCCTTCCTCTATTTTGTGCACCTTTGGTAGTTTTCATGTGCCTCCTCTGCACCAATAATCCTCAATTGAACCTCTAAATTAACAAAAATGTTTTTCACAGAGAGGAAAAACATAGAATAGGGCTACCGCCCTTCTGGAGGCCCACTACCTTTCTTCATAGGCCTGTGACCTTTTCTTGGATGTGGCCTTTTTCCACAAACCTGTGTGGTCTTCCTTGATGTGTCTCTCTATGTGGGAATAGTCCTCTTAGTGACGCTTTAGAAAGAGACTCATTTATGGCATGGTTTGGGGTAGGAGTTTGGATGTGAGATTGAAGGTTCAATGTGGGTTGGGGTGCTCTTCATAGATCATGTCAAATTCCTCACAACCTTTTGCCTGGGTGAAGGGCACAGGCAAGATCAATACCTACCTCCTTCTAAACGCCCCCTTGTGACTGTAGCCACCACTAGGTGAGAGTTGATTTAACCTATGGTTGCAGCTCCTCATCATCATCCACTCACCAGAGATCACATCAAGCCTTTCACCTCTATAGATCGTAGACACAAACAACACGGAGAAACAAAAACATGGTGGAAGAAAAAAATATAATTTCTATGCAAAAACAAAATAAGCAATATTAAAAACTTACAATCAAACCTCCCCATGCTCTGATACCATATTGGAACTGTAGGATCACAAAGACAAATAAGTAAGCATGAAAGATTGCAAATAACATAGTAGTGAAATGTATGAATTCCCACATTAAGATTCGAGAAGACAAGTACATATATAGGTGAGAAAAGGTAGTTAGTGGTTGAGGGAAAGACTCCTATAAACTAGAATGAGTGGCTAGTTTAGTGGAAGACTTGATGACCCCTCAACTAATCGTCTAACAACCTTAACAACCTAACAACCTTGGCATGTGTCAAGATTGTGTAAGGGCACACCTAGAAGTAGGCTTATGCCTAAGTGTATAATATATATGAAATATATATACACTAATAGAAACAAATTGATTTGTAGTTGAGAGTGTATGAATCTCCATGTATCATTTTATTCTTCCTTGTAACTCTACTCAAATACTGGAGAAACTCACTTATGCAACTGCGATATGACAATCATGAAGCTGAAAGATGACTTTCTTTAAAAATTCTTACCAGGAGCTCAAAATCACCTAAAAACTTACCAAGATGGAGATGTTGACAATCCCAAACTTTTCGCCAAACCATTCTACACCAAACCTCACATAATTCAAAATTTTAAAGTTTCACCAATCTGCCAGTGCAAGTTGAAAAATAATTAAATATTCAATACCAGAAGGATTCTGCTCACAAAATCTTCATCATCAATTCTTGGATGGAGTCAACAATCTTCCGAGAAGAGGATTCAATGTGAAACATCATCAATTTCTCTAAACAATTGTTTCAAGGGAAACTTCTCGTTGTGCGCCAAAACCAAATTATGGTGAAAACTCGATCTTGTCAAATTTGATCAATCCACAAGTACCCCAAGGCTGAGAGATGCCAACAAAAGGTAACCAAGAATAAAACACACCAAAAATAAAAACTAAACCCTGCAAATTATTTTTGTTTGATGCTGATTTCTAGTCCACCCAGATGCTCCTGCATAAAAATGGGGGATATTTAAATTTTCTTTTTTAAACTCTTGTATTTTCTCCTGACGAAGATGAAGCACGTGGTCATCTTATAAAGTGTCACTCTTATGTTTTAATTATGGGGGTTATGTAGGTATTTTACAAATCATTGAACTAACATAATGTTCAAAAGGGGGTAAATTATCTAAGTCACTAATGGGGATAATAAATCATCCCTTCGTCACTACTTTAGAAAACATAAACTACAAGTCCTAGTGCAATGGTATCCTAACACACTGATGATGGATTCATTTATTGCCACATTTGTATGGGCTTATTCCTGAACCAAGTACATATTGGCAGAAAATTGTATGGGAAAATAAGAGTAATCATGTCTTAGGATTAATTGGTTTAAGTGTGATGAATCACACTCAGTGGGTACCTCTGTCACACATTGATTTCCCTCGAGCTCTTTGGACCAAACTATGGGAAATGTATGGAGATCCCAATGAACCTCCATTCCAAGATAATCTTTCTATAGACATACTTCTTTCCCTTGATGATGTTGATGATCATTTCTATGATGATGATATTAGAGAGAAACTTACTTATTGGGAAAGTCTTGAATGTACTGATCGTGACACAAAGACATACCCACTTACTTCTCCTTTTACTACACCTCCTACATTGGTAGGTATTCTTCCACACCCTCTTGTTTCCTTGTCAAATTTTAGAGTCACTTCTTCTATAGCTTCCAACACTTGCTTGTAGTAGGATAAATATACCAGTCTACCTTCCTCCACTTCATGAGATATTTTTTTGTACATGGATACCTCATTAGGCCTTGTAGTTGGGGCCCATCTTTATTGTGCCCACCTAAGATGTTCTTAGGGGAGCGTTAGTGCATAAATACTAATATTATTACTTATTATTTAATAAGTAATTATACATATATTTCACACATGGATTTAAGTACTCTTAGGTAGGTTATTTGTTAACTTGGAGAGTCTGTCAAACTCATCCATAATACATGTGTCGACACTCATTAGCCACTTGGTGGAAACATTCTTTTCACCACTAGTGGAGTGTTGGAGTCCACTCCTAATTTGACCCAACCTCCTCACCTGTATGTACATCATCTTTTGGCTAATACTATAGTCAACTTCATATATTTTTCATGTTGCGTTTGCACTATTTAATTTCATGTTTAATCATCTCTATGCTCTTCGTTTCTACACTTTCTTATTATAGAGATTTTTGACTTGCTCGTTAGCATGGGGAAACTTTGCATGCTTGTGTCTACCTTTTAGCTCTTTGAACTCCCTTAATGGAGTGACTTTTACTCAGAGATTACTTGATATTTATTATAGAAACTTGCATTAGTGTTAAACATATACACACTTTTAGTTGATATCTTGTACTTTGATTTCTCTCTTATAGACATGATTGGTTGTAGAAGTTATGTTTTTGGAACCATGGATTCTTATATGATGCACTAGTAGAATTTTTGTAAATAAATGACTACGTGACTAAAAATTTTGTTCACGATGACTAAAAATGACTAAATTCTACTAATTTTTTGCAACATGTCTATAAATGACTAATAAATGACTAATTTGATCACCAGGTAGAAAACACAACTAAATAATTAGTCAAACAAATAAAAATGACTAAATAATTAATCACACAAATAAAAATTAGACCATATGATATTAAAGTTGGAAAATTATTGGTGAGAAATAGTAGAAAATAAAAGATAATATGGGCACCAAAAGTGAAACGGAGGCAGCACATTTGTCGACACTCCTGAATCTCAATTCATCTCCATCCTCCTCCTCCTTGCATTCGCTAGTCTCACTTTACTTAGTTTTGGGGTAAACCCTTTACATTTCCCCTAAATTCTAAATTAGTTTAGGAAATCTACAAAAATTGCAATATGAGGATTGCACTGTGTACAAGTGATTTACCTGTTAGTGAAAGACTACCAGGAGAAATGCGAGAGAGAGAGAAATGTTAAAGTAGGAGGAAGCTTGATAAAAGTGGAAGGATTCCAAGAAACCTAAGTTAGTTGGAAGTCTAGACCAAGAGGATTTGGACAAAAGAATAGGTGAAGATGAGTACACAATAGATTTTGTTTCTTTTTTCTTTTTAATTTGGAGAGTCTAGATGGATAGTCATAGCTTCTAGATGGGAGAGCCCATCGGGATAGGGATAGGGTGATTTCTACCACTATCTATCAAAGTAACGTCCTGGACTCAAACCCATGTCATGGATGAAATCAGCAGTGGCTGAAACAAGCCTGAAAGGAAAGGTCAAAAGCTCAATCAGTCAACATTATCTACAACTCCTTCAACCATTACTTCTAGTTGGAGTAAGGACTGAGGTGAATTTTATCTATTTTGTATAATTCACATAGGGCACATCTGTAGCTATTTTGTATAATTCACATAGGGCACATATGTAGAAATGGGGTTGAGTTTTGGCATTTTGTAGTTTGTTCTTCTAGTTGATTTAAGATCTGTGCAAAGGGGAAGACTAATTATAGAGCGAGAATCCACTTGATAAATCAAGACAAGAACAAATATAATACACCTAAGTATAGATTTGTAGTGTAATTTGTATCCTTTTTAGTGCCTGCGTTGCTTGAGGTTTTTTATTTAAAAATGTATTTTAGGCTCTGCATATGTGAGAAAATGCATGACTCTTTACTTTTATGAAAAAAATCTATTTCAATGTTTTATATTTGGTCAAAGTTGCAGGAGAAACAAATCACAGCAACCATAGTAAACAACTGGATCCATTAAAATTTCATGGCAAAAACCTAAAAAAATGTTTCATATTGGAAAAAATAGAAAAATCCTTTAGCATTTTTTTTTCTACTTGATTGTTTCATTTAGTATTTGATCAAAAAAAAATTGTCCATGTGTTTGTCAAGGTGCAAAAGTCCAAGGCCTATTTCAAGAGGTAACAGGTCAAATTCAAGAGAAGGTGGGGTATTTATATATGAAATATTTTTAGTGCCTAGGTTGCCTGAGGTTTTTGGTTGAAAAATGTATTTTAGGCTTTGCATATGTGAGAAAATGCATGACTCTTTACTTTTATAACAAAAAATCTATTCGAAAGTTTTATATTTGGTCAGAGTTGCAGGAGAAGCGAATTAAAATAGCCATAGTTAACAACTAGATCCATTAAACTTTTATGGCAAAAAACCTCAAAAAAATGTTTCATACTGCAAATCACAACAACAATAGTAAACAACTAGATCCATTAAAATTTCATGGCAAAATACCTCAAAAAATGTTTCATACTGGAAAAAAAAGAAAAAATCCTTTGGTATTTTTTTCCTACTTGATTGTTTCATTCACTATTTGATAAAAAAAAGTGTGCAGGTGTTTGTCAAGGCGTAGAAGTTCAAGGCCTATTTCAAGAGGTACCAGGTCAAATTCAAGTGAAGGCGAGGTATTTATATATGATATATTTTCAGTGCGTGGGTTGCTTGAGGTTTTTAGTTAAAAAATGTATTTTAGGCTTTGCGTACATGAGATAATGCATGACTCTTTACTTTTATGAAAAAAAATCTATTTCAAAGTTTTATATTTGGTTAGAGTTACAAGAGAAGCAAATCACAACAGCCATAGTAAACAATTAGATCCATTAAAATTTCATGGCAAAAAACCTCAAAAAAATGTTTTATAATCCAAATCACAACAGCCATAGTAAAAAACTAGATTCATTAAAATTTCATGGAAAAAAACCTCCAAAAAATGTTTCATACTACAAATCACAGTAGCCATAGTAAGCAACTAGATCCATTAAAATTTCATGGGAAAAAACCTCAAAAAAATGTTTAATATTGAAAAAACAAGAAAAATCCTTCAGTGTTCTTTTTCCTACTTGATTGTTTCATTCATTATTTGCTCAAAAAAAATTTGTGCAGGTGTTTTTCAAGGTGCAAAAATCCAAGGCCTACTTTAAGAGGTACCAGTTCAAATTCAAGCGAAGGTGAGGTATTTATATATGATATATTTTTAGTGCCTTGGTTGCTAGAGGTTTTTGGTTAAAAATGTATTTTAGGCTCTACATACATGAGAAAATGCACGACTCTTTACTTTTATGGAAAAAAATCTATTTCAAGGTTTTATATTTAGTCAGAGTTGCAAGAGAAGGAAATCACAACAACGATAGTAAACAACTAGATCCATTAAAATTTCATGGCAAAAATCTTCAAAAATATGTTTCATACTACAAATCATAGCAACCATAGTAAAAAAACTAGATCCATTAAAATTTCATGGCAAAAAACCTCAAAAAAATGTTTCATACTGCAAATCACAGTAGCCATAGTAAACAAGTAGATCCATTAAAATTTCATGGCAAAATTCCTCAAAAATATGTTTCATACTATAAATCATAGTAACCATAGTAAACAACTAGATCCATTAAAATTTCATGGCAAAAAACCTCAAAAAAATGTTTCGTACTACAAATCATAGCAGCCATAGTAAGCAACTACATCCATTAAAATTTCATGGCAAAAAACCTCAATAAAATGTTTCATACTGCAAATCACAGCAGCCATAGTAAACAACTAGATCCATTAAAATTTCATGGAAAAAAACCTCAAAAAATGTTTCATACTGTAAATCATAGTAGCCATAGTAAACAACTAGATCCATTAAAATTTCATGCCAAAAAACCTCAAAAAAATGTTTCATACTGCAAATCACAGCAGCCATAGTAAACAACTAGATCCATTAAAATTTCATGGCAAAAAGATTCAAAAAAATGTTTCATACTAGAAAAAATAGAAAAAATCCTTCAGTGTTTTTTTTCCTAATTGATTATTTCATTCATTATTTGATTAAAAAAATTGTGCATTTTTTGTCAAGGCGTAGAAGTCCAAGGCCTATTTCAAGAGGTACCAGGTCAAATTCAAGTGAAGGTGACGTATTTATATATGATATATTTTCAGTACCTGGGTTACTTGAGGCTTTTGGTTAAAAAATGTATTTTAGTCTCTGCATACGTGAAAAATGTACAACTCTTTACTTTTATGAAAAAAATCTATTTCAAGGTTTTATATTTTTTCAAAGTTACAAGAGAAGCAAATCACAAGAACCATAGTAAATAACTCTAAATCCATTAAAATTTCATGGCAAAAAAGCTCAAAAATATGTTTCATACTGCAAATCACCGCAGCCATAGTAAACAACTAGATCTATTAAAATTTCATGACAAAAAACTTTAAAAAAATGTTTCATACTGCAAATCACAATATTCATAGTAAACAACTAGATCCATTAAAATTTCATGGCAAAAAACCTCAAAAAATTGTTTCATACTGCAAATCATAGCAGCCATAGTAAACAACTAGATCCATTAAAATTTCATGGCAAAAACCTCAAAAAATGATTCCTGACTCTTACTTGAGAAATGTCTTTTGGGGTTTTAGGCTAATGGGCTTTTAGGGTTAGGGTATGTTAATTTGTATGATCCTTGACTGGTTTTCGAACAAAAGAGCAACCAGGATATTGTTGCACAGATCACATATGCAACACTTGTTGGAGATGTTACAATGGCAGCTGCTTACTCTCATGAGCTGCCTCAATATGGCCTAGAAGTTGGCCTCAAAAACTATGTTACAAGTACATTTAAATAACCCTAATCTCCAGTCATATTTGTTGATTGACATTGGTGTGTTAGCTAAAACAAAAACATTTTAACTCTTGTTGTATATTGATCCATTAAAATTTCATGCCAAAAAACCTCAAAAAATGTTTCATACTGCAAATCATAGCAACCATAGTAAACAACTAGATCCATTAAAATTTCATGGCAAAAAAGATCAAAAAAATGTTTCATATGAAAAAAAACATCAAAAAAATGATTCCTGACTCTTACTTGAGAAATGTCTTTTGGGGTTTCAGGCTAATGGGCTTTTAGGGTTAAGGTATGCTAATTTGTATGGTCCTTGACTAGTTTTTGAACAAAAGAGCAACAAGGATATTGTTGCACAGATCGCATATGCAACACTTGCTGGAGATGTTACAATGGAAGCTACTTACTCTCATGAGTTGCCTCGATATAGCCTAGAAGTCAGCCTCACAAACTATGCTGTGGGTACATTCAAATAGGCCTGTTCTCTAGTCATATTTGTTGATTGACATTGGTATGTTAGCTAAAACAAACATATTTTAACTCTTTTGTTGTATACTGATCCATTACAATTTCATTGCAAAAAACCTCAAAAAATGTTTCATACTACAAATCATAGCAGCCATAGTAAACAACTAGATCCATTAGAATTTCATGGCAAAAACCTCAAAAAATGTCTCATATGGCAAAAAACCTCAAAAAAATGACACAGTGGATATTTATGCATCTCTCAGTTGCTTTTCCAATATACTGTACTAGTCTCTTGTGAGCCCGTCAGGTGCTAAAGTAGTTGGAGATGGATGATGAATATCTTCGCAATGAGGAGGTAATGCATGAGTTATTTGATGCATTTTCTTCTTAAATTTAAAATTGCAAGTCTGATAATAACATATGCAAAACACCTAGCTTCAAAATTAGATATTCTATATTGGGTTCTATGTGAAGGAATTTTATTTGCATCTAGCATTACTTTTTGAACCTTGTAATTTAACATTGGATGGTGAATATTACTTGTTTGGCATCAATTTTTTGAATCTTTGTATTTTATCATTGGTTATCTAAGGGACTACTGATGGGTTTATTTATATTATCCATCAACTATTGTACTCTTTCATTTGTCCATGGATCTTGTACCCTGGGGCTTTGATGCTAAGTTTTTGTTGATAATTTTTTCAATGTAGGTTACTCAAATCTTCTTTTACAGGGGATGTTGTAGTGGGAGTGCCTTCTATAATTGTATTTATAGTAGGACTCCTTTCTATAGTTGTATTTATAGTAGGACTCCCCTCTATACATCAGAGTTCCTTCCATTGCCGTATTTTTACATCATCTTCATTTTTTTCTTGCTTCCCTAGTTGAACATTTTGTAGGGAATGTGCCATCCTCTTTATGTCAATTTAGGTAAATCCATTACTCTAATGAAAATGCTTGTTGTTCTGATATTGTTGGCCGACCACTGGAGAAGATTACAGTGTGGAGCCATGTGACTTGAGGAGGCCATTCAGGGCCCTGTTGGATGTGGGTCTTGCCAGGACAACTACTGGAAACTAAGTTTCTGGAGTTCTCAAGGTTGGCTAGTTATTGATTTTTGTTACTTAGAATTACATCTCATAAATGTGAACTAGTTGCTACTCAGTCAGGCATTCTATTAATTGTTATTGAATTCAATTTAAGTTGTATATGTTGTATCTTTTTCTTGAAGTTAAGATTGTGATTGGTTCTATATTTTTAACTTTGTAACTCCACATCCAAATCAGTTTGTTAATTTGTTTGAGTCACATAAGTGTTTTGGTTGTTTATGTTTATTTGTATTTTTTTCTCCCTCTAACATTTGGTTCTTATCCTTCTGTGACCATTGTGAATTCTAATTCTGTCTTCCTGTATGGTTTTTGCAATGGTATGGCATGTTTTTGTGTTGGTAAATATGCATATCTTGAAATTTAGTTTTAATTCATATTTTTTAATTTTTAATAGAAATTAAAAGTGTATGTTATGCCTTTTTGCACTCGATTAAGTGATTATTTTAATTTAATATATTGTTAAATTTGGACTAAATGAAATATAATTGTTCCTATTCTACTTTGTTTCTACTTTCTTAGTTATGGTGTTACTATATGTATTTAGGGGGTGTTGGATGGGGGACTAGGTATTCCTCACAATGAAAAGCACTTTGCTGGATTTAGCAAAGATGATAAATGTTTGGATGCTAATGTACACTGAAAATATATATTTGGAGGTCATGTCTCTGCATACATGAAGGTGAAAAAATTGCCACTGTGCTAATGCTCTTTAGTTTTTGTGAATGTCTCACTAGGTAATATTCTTTATGTTAAAATTATCACATAATTGCCAACTTTGTGAAAATTGGAAAAGTAGGTGTATATTTGCCAACTTTGTGAAAATGTGTAATTTATCCTTCTATCCTTGCTTACTGGACAGTTTTATGCCCATTTGGCTTGTATCGCTTTACATAATTTGTTTACTATTGGCTTTTTTTCTAAATCTTTCATTTCTACTGCTTTTTGATGTTGTAGTAAGCACTTAAACAATCTATTCTTTCTGTTTCTTATAGTAGATATTTATGCATCTCTCGTTTGGTTTTACAGCATACTGTACTGAACTGTCAAAGACTTTTTAGGAAGTTCTATTGTCAAATGAGAAACAACAAATTGGTGAACTTTCTCTCAGGTATTAGTTCCTGCATGAAAATCCTAATAGAAGGTGTCTTAAGGGGATAAATCATAAAAGCTTGTATTTCATGAAAATTTGTTTCTACAAATACCTCCAAAATTTTCTATGTGGCACTTGCTGAGAAATGTATCCTTAGAAAACTAAATATGATGCACATGCATTGCATATGGAGAAGTTTCATTAGAAATTTTTTGTTGTAATTGTGGGATTCTCCCATTTCTTGGAAATTTCTAAGCTCTATCCAGGATAAATGGCTCTATAGTTTTTGTATATTGAGTTACTTTTGTTTACATTCAGAGGTGCTACATTGTTGCATCTGATCATTCTGCTTTTGCATATTATTCATATTATTTGTTTGGGTAGTAATTTGTAGCAGATCCTAAAACCTTCTATTTTTTGTGAATGTGAGATTGTTGTGGTGTTATACTTTTTATTGAGCATGGTCACTATGTTTTAGTATATCATAGTGATAGTGTATTCTTCTGGTATATTGTGGGTTTATTTAGTTCTAAAATGATAACCATCTTTAGAGTTTTGATATTGGTTTCATTGGTATTAGATTATTTGTGGACTAAAGAAAAATTCACTATGAGATGTAGCGGTTCAAATTAATGAGTTGCTGACTATTTTTGAATAAAATTATATTAAAATTAATAGCTACATTTTCTGGTTTTTGGTTAATAGATTACAACCCAAGGAATATCTAGGTTAGTGAAATCCTAATCTTTTGGTGATCTAAAGGGTTTTCTTTTCTTATAATTGTTAGGATTTTATGGACTTAGAAGGCTAGTTGTGATGAACATGCTTTTGGTTTATAGCAGCTTTTTAAAATTGGTCTTCTAGAATTGCAAGATTCTCACATTGTCTACTAGTTTTTGGCCTTTCTTTGGGATAAAGTTATCTTCATTTTTATATTGTAGAATATTTGAATGCTATTTATATCATGTGTAGGAGCATCATTGTGTAGTTCTAAAGTTTAGAATCAAAATTAGCATGGCATGGAACATAAATAAATACATTTTAATGAATTAAAACAAGATTATGAATTAAAGCTTCAATGAATTTTTCAGTCAAGTCAACACAAACAAGAAACACAAATATTTTGAGTATTAATTCCATTACCTTATTGCAACTGTAAGATTTCTTAATTAAGAAACCTGGAGCTGTCTAGCATAGACCTGGAAGACAAGTCTCTTGGATGGAAAGGTCATATGTTACTATTTGTTCTAGGCTTTATATTATTTTCTCAATATATTTTTTATCCATGTATACACTTCTTATAATCCAATGTGTAGCTTTGGTGGAGTCATGTTTTGGTTCTAAAGTTTTGAACCAAAATTTGCATGAGATGGAAGAGATTGCATACATGGGACATAAATAAACAAATTTTAATTACATAAAACAACATTCTGAATTAAACCTACAATGACATTGCAGGGTCACGGTACCATTATGTCTATTGACTTGTTCCCTTTTGCAGTACCGCAAACCATTTCTTTGACCATCACGGGACCACAGTATACTAAACATCACTTGAAGCCTTTCACCGCACTACCACACTCCTTCATTGAAACTATCGCGGGGCCATGGTATTCAACACTTACATAACTTAAACTCCTTATACCACCATACCACAAGCCTCACTTGAGGCCACCGTGGGGGCACAGTGTACTATTTTCCTCTGCTCCTTCTTACTACCATACTGCAAGCCTCACTTGAGGCTACCACGAGGGCACAGTGTACTATTTTCCTCTACTCCTTCTTACTGCCATACTGCAAGCCTCACTTGAGGCTGCCGTGAGGGCGCAGTGTACTATTTTTCTCTACTCCTTATCGCATTACCGCTGGTTATTCTCTTGATTTCTGTGAGACCACGGTGAAGTATCATATGCCACTTAAATTTATATCGACAACCAGCCACTTTATTTTCAGACTGTTGTGGGGCTGTAGTAATTGATCTTTGCATATCATGATGTCACAAATATAATCTCTTCATGCTTTAGGATAGTGATAACTCCTCCATTGTTATCCTTGGTTCCCGTACACCTGCCAAGACCTTTTGAGTGATGTATGGGACTATGGTGAGAGACAAAAATAAATCAATGGTAAAAAATACAAATATCTTTCACATGGACTTGGTATGGGGTGCTTATCAATGACTCCTAGAATAATTTTGAAAGAAATATGGATCCCTAAGATGGGTTTATGGAAGGAAATTTGCATGAAACCAAGTGGGACTATGAGAATTTTGAATGGTCCTAACAGCGACCACATTTTTTTGAGGCATTCTATCAAAAAGTTCATGTGCCTTGTCCATGGTTCCACATTTTTCATACAAGTTTACCAGGGAAGTTGAAACTACAACATCTAACAAAATTCCTCTATCCTTCACTCTTTGATCCAGATGTCCATACCCTGTTTCAAAGTAATACTTTAGATTTTATTAAATTGGCACAACGTCGACTAAAACTGAAGCCACAAAGACAATTTAGATATTTAGAAATTTTAAAGGCTATTGAGTTTTCTTCTTTTAGCTAATGGGAAATTCCTTTCTATGTAAATTCCTCATTTCTCTCATCTTTCCTCATTACAGAGGTTGTTGCTCTTGCACTATTTACCCTTGTGACATTATATTCAACCATTATGCCCATTTCACTGTATGTGTCAATTTAGGTAAGAATTCTTGTTTAATGAAGTTTGAAATTATATTTGATATTCAAATATGCTTAACATGGAAACCACTTTAATTTTCTTAAAACTACATTTCTGTCTTTGACTTGCTTCTTTTTTAATGGCATCTAGATGATAAAGTTTATCCAATCTACAAAATTCATCAATAAAGATATACTTATGTATCATAAGGAAAGCAACACTCCTGCTTTGGAATGAACATCAAATATGAACGAGGAGCTAGGATAGGTCTGTGCAAGTCACAATTAAATGTGTTTGAAATAGATAGTTTAACAGTTGCTTCATAAAAATTTACAAACAAAGCTGAAAAATATGTCTTTGTATTAAATTTTAAACCATTTTCCAATTTACTATTTGTTATATTTTTTTAGTCAAAACCCTCTCTCCCCTATGAAATGAATTCCTCAAAACAAATGAGGAAAAACATCATGAGTGTTATTGAGTCTCTTTTGGGCTGGCCTTATTGTGCCACCTAGACTTGGTAGACCATGAAGGGGGCCAACAACTTGGAAAGTTCAAGCCTAGTTCTGCAACTATGCAGTCCATGAGGCCACATTTTTTTCGATGCATTCTATCAAATAGTTCATGTGCCTTGAACATGGTTCCACATTTTGCATACATGTCTACTAGAGAAGTTGCAACTACAACATCTAAAGGAATCAAGGCTTCCATATACCTCAAAGGAAATTTTATTGAATGCATATCTTTTTTTATGATCTTGTTTATCAAGTCCAACAATTGTTAGTTTTTTATTGATAATGTTCTATAGATTTTTCATTATAGTCCAACTGGGGAAACATAAAAAATTCATTGATCGAGTATTAAAAACTATATTTTTTCTTTGTAGGTCCTCTCTTTGTTGTGTGCAATAATCCTTCGTATCATTGTTTCACCCATAAGGAACAATTATGATAGTGATATGATTGTAAAAGAATAAGAGGACCTTCTCAAAAGGCATTGAGGCTGAGCAGGACTTAAAGACCCATAGATGATAGGGTTACATAGAGAGCCATAAGTAGAAGACACAGAGACATTTGAAACAATATAGTGAGAAGAGTGTGAAGAGATTGGATAGTTTCAATCTAACCTGGAAACACAAAGTGAAAGTCCTTATTAAATAGCATCATGGCAATGACAGTGTTTCCAAAAAAATTATGACCATGGTAGAAGCACTCCTCAAACTTAAAGGAATATGTTTGCAAATGAGGATGTATGATAGTGAGGATTGAAAGGCCAGTCTATGAAAGAGCTTCCAACTATGCATGGAGAAAACCTACAAGTGACTGTCAAGGGGTAGAGATTCATGCAAAAGACAGTGATCATGCAAACATTAAAAGATAATCTTAGAGTCAGTGACAAGAACTATGCAAAGGTTACAATCTTGTTAGTGTCTCAAGAGGTATTTAAAGGGGTAAGGAGACAACCTTCTAGTATGCATTTGACAGTGCCAAATCTAATGATAGTCAAGAGTCTTCATGTTAGATGCATGAACACCTAGGACAGTACCATAGAGTTGGTACAACTGAGTAGCATCAAGGTTGAGGGTTATCATGAGCTATCTATCGAGACACAGATATTTTGCAACAACAGTATTATAATGGGATGCTGGTTTCTATATTAGAGGTGATGATATGATATGACAATTGTTCATGATAGTGATGTGATAAGTGACAAGACTAATGATGGATTGTGTGAACTTGTAATAGTCTGGAAGATGACATAGAGTGCATACCTAGGTAAAAGTAGTAGTGATGAACTATTTTCAAGTAATTTGGAAAAGATACAGTGATGTCAAAGGTAGTCAAGGCATTCAATAGAGGGGCAATGTTCTACGTTGATGGGAGGTAGAGTACAAATGAAAGCATGCCAAAATAATGAGTTAGGAGGTGGCAGTCATGAGGTATTGTTATTTTATAAAGGGAAAATGCATGACACTAGGTTTACAAGTGATTGGACAATGCATAGCCTAGTAATAAGGCAATATTTTTTAATAACAGTCCATGACAATTGAGGCATCCTACCAAAGATGACACTCATCAAAGGCATAATCATCAGAGATAAGGATAGTTTATTGCTACATGTAACAATTCATAGTGGCAGCTTATGAACTAGAGCAAGTTGGGTGCACGAGACATGATCTCTACAAAGATGACAGTGTGAGCTTGAACTGGGACAATGAACTTCAATATGGAACAGTCATGGATTTGTGAAGAAGACATATATGAATGTCTATGTTTCTATGCTCAGTGATACTCAGAAAATTAGTTTCTTGCTCATTCTTTGAGCTATGTATTGTAATGATGATGGTTTTTTTAGCAAAGGGAAAGTATTGTAACTTATTTTCAGATCTGTATGCTGTTTGTAAGCATTTGTTATTAATAAAAAAAATTATTTTAACCTTCTCAAAGTTGTTTCATTATGCAAGCTTCAAAATATACCACTAAATATACTAATGACTAAATGCAAGCTTCAAAATGACTAAATATACTACTAATTGACATCAATTAATAATTAAATTGACTAAATATACTAACAAATCGATCAATCAAAACAACCAATAAATGACTAAATATGGTTTAGTCACCAATTTGGTCACATTATAAATGACTAGCAATAAACTACTAATGGTCACGTGACCACGTTTGGTCATTTATAAGTAGTTTTTAGTAGTTTTTTTAGTAATATATTGTTGTTTCTATACTAGTGATGATATTGTTCTCATGTCATGTTTTTCTTACCTTTTTGGTTATAAATGATATGTATCCAATGTGAATATGTATGGATGCTGTAACGCCCCACAATGAACACCTTAGAGAACAACACATCTATGCTATGCAATGCAGAATAACTTTTTTTTTAAGATGAATAAGATAACAAAGTAATGTTTAACACATCATTACACATCATTAAACTATCAATTTGTTACTCTAAGGTTCCATGGTTGCATTACTTGACAAATCAATTAACATAACTTCACATACATTATTAACTAACATCATTAGATCATTCTAAATCTATTGCACTAAAGAATACACATATACATCTCCATTTAATGACATCAGTTAGATAATCAACTTGATAAAGATTACATGTACATATACAAAAGCCTATACATATGAGTACATCATTATGTAGTTTACATTATCACCATCTTGATTACATCTAAAAATATACAATATGATACAATTGATACACAAGATAGATCCTCCTGGCACACGAACAATGGCAAGGGAAAACCAATAGATATAAAAGCTCTTCCACCCAACCATGTGGAACCCTGAGGTCCACCCCCTGAGCTAGGAGTTAACATAAGGTTCCCACTACAACATACAGTCAGGTAGACAATAGACTATAAGAACAAAGACAACACATGACTCCAACAACACAAGGCAATATAAAAAATAACTCAACAAAACTTCCAAAGGCAAACACATAACAAATGGGGAGAGTACAAAAAGGGAATGCTAGGCTGCAGTAGGGAGAGTGTCATCACATAGCTTGTCATGGGTTGTCCTGGTAAGCCTTCCTAGGCCCCAGCCCCCATCTTGGGTTGTCCTGGCAGCCTCTCCCGACTCCCAGCCCCCATACAATGCTCATGCAGAATCAACATACCTTTCATGAGGGCAAGGTAGTTGATCTTGCCATTCTAGGCCTTCTCATCTCATCTCAAGCCTAAACAAGCACTTGAGCCATGAGTGAGGCATCCACTTATCTTGTTTAGTGTTGTTAACTACCCAACCCCCTTAATTCATTATTTAGGTTATCACTGAGTTAAGAAACTCCCACATGGGTTGTCCTGGACGCCACTTTGGCGTCCGGCCCCCATTGAGAGCCACTCCCCTACCTACAACTAGAAGACCCTACTTAACAAGCATAGTATGCATCATCATGACAATGAGGATATGTGAACCACTCAAGGAATTAACCATCATGCATAACAATTATCCTCATATCAACATGTTTAAATAACAATGCAAGGCATTAACCATCTTGCATATCAACTTAATCACAAGGACAACTCACAAACACTATCCATGGCTTCCAAATAAAGCAACTCATAAATAATATACTTCGTTTTCCAATGTCTCCCCATGATCAAAATCAACACAACAATTTAATGCATGTTCAATGCTAATTGAACCATTACATTCATGAAAGACTTCATTCCACAACATAACATATTTACTACATAGCTTACACATGAAATCAAGACATCATGGTAGAAAAACAAGACAGAATATCCTATGCCTTTGTAAACTAAATTCGACAACATAAACTTTGTACGACTTGTGAACCAACTTACACTACTTCACTTACATTATGCAATAGACTCACAATAAACCAATTTTCTAATAGCCAATTAACTATGACTCAAATTCCATTATCATGTTTATAAACCTAATTTGAAACCTTGTTTTTTGAATTTCAACTTAACAAAATCATTGCCAATAAATCATAATAAATTCCATACTCAAGTTACATTAAATTCATCGGCAATAAACATACAATCATATCGATCTAATAGTAAAAACTATATCAACTACATTTCATTACTTTGTAGTTCAATAATCTAATCAACTATATTTCTATATTCTAATCTAAATAAATCAAGTAACTTACTATAGCATTTTTTTAATTCAATACACATGGTTTGAACATAAGAAGTTTAATTAATTTAATAAGATAAAATCATTCAAATCATTTTATTTTTCCTTATGCAAGAATCAATTTATAATTCTAAAATTTTAATTAATTAAGTTTTAAGAAAATAAACTTGTTTATTGATTATCACATTATCAATTAGCTAGTTAAAGAGCATTCTTTACCTAACTATACCGTTATTTGGTCACTAAAACACCATTATTTAAAAACCATTACGTAAATGTAATTAATTTGAACTCTTTCTCCTATATCTAATTTCCCATTTATTTATCCTACTCAAACTTACATACACATATATAATTAAATACATATCTATGTAATTAAACTCATCAATATTAAAAGTTTAATCACATTAAATTTCATTTATTCATATTAACAAATGCTATATTTATATGTATCATCTAATTTTCTTTATATAATTCCTCTTTAAATGTAGGTAGTTCAATCTAAACAAATACCATCTCAATTCATAACTACTTTTAATGGATAATCCAATTACAAGATACATATATTATGACCAGGGACGTTATTATAGATTACTATATAATTTAAGCATATCTATCTATTCAACTACTATGGTTAAAAAAATAATAATAATCATATTAATAATAAGAGTAATAATAATAATAATAATATTAACAATAAATATAAAACCCATGAATTATTGGATAGTAAATATATATATTTTTAATCCAAATAAAAGTAAAGAACATTGAAAATAAATCTAGATTATTATTCTATATTTTTCTTTATGACAGTTATCTTTTCAATTGTGCCTTTAAAATTAATATAACTTACTTCCACATAAGTAAACTATATAAAACCTAATATACATATCATCATATTTAGATATAACTTTTGACAGTTTGATCAAAGTCTCTCCTTTCATATGATAGTCTTTTTTTATTAAATTTCCAATTATATTTTATAGTTGAAATGTCTATTTTCAGCTATAACACTATATATACTATTTTGAATAACATAAAACTAATTTACGAACTTTTTATATAAGATACTCATTTGGGAATGGAAAATAGTCATAGAATTATTAGGTAATTAATATTAATAAATTTGTATCAAATTTAATAACTTTTTTAGTAGTGCTACTAAATTTTATTAACTAACAAATCTATTTATTTAATTTTTTTACACCATTGCATGAGCTATTCAACTAGAAGTGAAAAGTAACCAAACCGAATTTACTTTATACTCATTTCCTACTGTGAATATATCATTTTAGAATAATAAAAATGTTGATAAAACTGCAGCACAAGACAGCTGAGTGCCCTAATTTTTTTTAAAGGCAACTAAAATTAAATCGATTAAACTTTAGATTTTAATACATTAATTTCTTAAGGCATTAATGTGCTTAACTTATCTGAGATAAAACGCATTAATGGAACATAGCCAGAAATGTGTTGAGAGAATAGAATAAGATAGACGCATGGCAAAATCATGATCGACAAAGTAGATTAACCAGTGAATTATAAGGAAGGCAGTTTGATAAGATGTCAAATAGCATTATTTAAATGGTGTTTTCTTTTTAAGCATTTCTAGTGCAGCAATAAACATGGCCGCCCTAAGAATAATGGTAACTAGAATCATTTGACAGAAAAAGGAAAAATGGTTGAAAGCAAATAACTCAGGCCTCCATATCAAATTGCAAGACTTGATATCGTGATGGGAGCTTAAGAGAAACCCAAATAGAAAACAAAAGAATCGCCTTCCATCGAATTGATTCAAGGCAGAGGAAGAAATTTGTACAATTTATTAAAAGAGACATTAATGGTAAAACTATTGAATCCTTTTCTCGTCAATAGAAAACAACAAAAGCTAAATCACGCCTTTGAAGTATGTAGACAAAGTCCAATAAGTTGCCAGTTTTGGACAGCCGCAGTTATAGCATATGAGAACTGCTTAGACTTCAATTAGATTTGGAACCCTTATTGCATTACACCTTCAATTGATCAATAAGTGTGCATGGTTGACCTTTTTGGGCTGCGCTGGCCATCTAATGGACACCCTAAACTCTGTCATTGAATTCACTGTTAAATCTGAACTGGTTGCATGGATATCACATATGAAAATAGGCTTAAGGCAGAAATCGTACTAAATGGATTTGTTGAAAAGAATCTAGAAACCTTAAAATAGCTGCGATTCCTTTAAATTATCTTTTTTTGCACTCCCTATATCTCAAACTTGTAATTTGATATACTCGCCTATATTATTTACTTCTAAACATTTTTTTTTTCCTATGAAAAGTGATATCTTCTTATAGAAACAATGATTGCAAAAACTACACAGAATGATTGTTGAACGGCCTTAGGAACTCTCTAACAAATTGTTATTGACAGGATCTGGCAGACCTGATTGCAACAAATGGAATCACAGATAGTGCATGACTGTCTGATCAATGCCAGAGAGGGAAAATTGATTGGGATGCAATATGTGCGGAATAAAAGGATTTGTTAAAAGAAGCTATAAAAACTTTCAAGCAATCACAAAGCTATTATAGAGATTATCCGGGTGTTGAATGGAGACAGAAACATTCTTAGGGTTATTACTGGCAGGATGCCATGATGCACAATAGGGTATGATTTAGAAATTCTCGGGAGCATACAATTAAGAGAATAATCAAATTCCAATCATTCATATCAAGAAAAGAGATAAAGATTTAAAAATAATGGCACATGGACCGAATGATTTGACTTCTGGAAGACTTGGTGCCAGATTCACTCCTACAGCTGCCAACCAGACCTCCAATCTCTCTCCTCCATTCTTCTTCCTCTCAAAACAAATTTCTAAATTTTTACAGCTTCCCCAATCAATCCTCCTACCTCCTCCAAAAACTGATTCCCATCCATTCTCCCCCTTCCTCTTTAAAAAGAGATCCCTAAATTCTCTAGAACCTTCTTCCTCCACCGTTTTAGGAATTGAACACATGATACAAAGTGACAACCATAATTTTAATCCTTAAAATATTATTTTTATTATTTTAATGTTAACTATAAATTTATTTTATCAAAATTTATAATTGTTTATCCATATTTATTTATGTATTTTATTCATTTACAACTTATAATTTATTATTTATTTAATCATTAATCAAATTTATTTATTTTCATATTCATTTTGCTAATTATAAACAATTACATTGTTTATAATTAGTAAATGACACATTATTTCCCTTTAAAAGTATTTATTTAACTCTAGCTTGAGATTATCATTGTTGAATGAAACTCTAACCAAAGCCATAATCAAACATTTCTAATTGAATAATCTAACCTACAGAATGATACCTGACCATCATGCAAGACTACAAGACATGATGACAACAACGGAAACAAACAGTCCAACCGACGGTGACGACTGGACAAGATACCAATTACTCATCCTCTTTGAGGATGTTGACTGAGTAGGGAACCTTATGCTGACTCTGATGAATGATTCCATTGGCTAGGGCACGCTCAGACCTGCTAGTTCAGGTGGAGTCGATGCCCGGTACCTGCATCCTGCAGCAAACCACATAGTCAAACATGAAAAAATATATATATCATCATATAGTGAATGGAAGTCGCAATGTGGCAGGGTACTTGAACACGAGTAATGCAACACTGTTCTATTCACATAAACACATTGACAAGTCACTACGTTATGCATAACAACTATCTACTGAACAATCAAGATGGGACAATCAGTTACATATGATCTTATACAAGCAGTCATCAATAGTAATATCATCACAAAGATCAGATAAAACATAAAGCTCTGAATTAAATTAATCCACCACATCTAGTATGTCCATACAACTGTGAAAACATAAAATACCAATAGTTAAAACTTCCATAGATGTCATCATAACAACATGTCCATAAACAACTAGCATAATAACAGAGAATTGATCATCAAACAAAATGTCATAATGTCTAGTCCTACTAGGATAACTATCAGTCTGACATAAGGCAAGGTGAGGGGCACTACATCCTCCCCCTCTAGGATCAGGCTTACTCCTAGAAGCTTGCAACAAATATGGATGAAATGGTCTGAGTTTGGATAGTTTCCACAACCCTATGCCAATATGGGTAGCACAGTCTATGCATGTGATCTATTAACTGAAAAATCTTGATATAATGATTTTACACCTTTAGAAGCATTGAACCACAATTTATCATTTTATAATACTATATTCATGATTTAACACACACATTTTTCATATGTACTTGAATTCACAAAAGCAGAAATCACATCTTAAGGCTACACAAGGGTCCATCTAGACACCATTAAGTGACCTACTAATCCATGACACAAAATCCATGAGCCAAGAGCCAACATCCATCTCACACAAACCATACTACACACTTAGTGGCTTGATGGTATTAGGGCACACACACATGGTTAGACCATCCAAACAAGACAACAATGACCTATCTCCTGTTGTATAAAGTAGTTAGCCTCCATAAAATAGTCGTTACATATAGGTGGGTAGTGTGTCCTAGCCTCACATATCCCTATCCTCAAGGTTCCCTGCGTCTGCTTCCTCGTATATACTCAGCAAGTCTGCCTCATACGTCCTTGGAGAGGAATCACAATACGACACATGGTCCACATCAAAAACAATAAGGAGAAAATAGTTTAGCCACCAAAGTCATAAACAAATAAAGATTAAATTTTATCAATAAAACAAGAAATGCGCGCAGTTTAACACTAAATCAAATGTAACCACGAGGGTTACGCACAGATGAAGATCACAAGGTGTGACTAAACCATCACAATCAAATATAAACAAAGTGCCGGTCTTTTTAATTAATAGAAAATCATCAATAATTATAAAGAAAATACATAATCTTTGAAATTGCACTGTACAACACTACGTGACTAGATACTAGCCACCAAACGAGGAAGGAGGGAACAACGTCAGGTTATCCTCAACATTTTATTCCATACAATAAAGGCTCTACATAAGCACCAAGAATATCCAAAAATTCATACTCCACAAGAGGATGCACAAGCATCTAGTCCTCTACCTGACAACTCCTCTAACTACAATTGAAGCTCCTTAAGGATAGGATGATCATCGAGGGACACCTCTCGACTCTCCCCTAACTCCAAATCGTTAACCATCATGGCAAACAACTGACAACCTTGACACATACATCTCTTTAATTGCATGGCAGAAATCAAGGGGATAGATCTCTAAATGCCAACTACCTCTACCTTGACCTCTAGGCACCTACCTACATAGACACCGCCAAGGGACACCCTCAGGTTGTTAGGTGAGGATGACAAAAGGGAAAGCATATTCTATAGAATCTAAGCAACTAGGACAACATAATGGGAATATGCACACCCAGAGTACCCAGTGTTTATACCCTGGCTCTGATACCAGATGTAACGCCCCGCAATGAACACCTTAGAGAACAACACATCTATGCTATGCAATGCAGAATAATTTTTTTTAAAGATGAATAAGATAACAAAGCAATGTTTAACACATCATTACACATCATTAAACTATCAACTTGTTACTCTAAGGTTCCATGGTTGCATTACTTGACAAATCAATTGACATAACTCAACATACATTATTAACTAACATCAGCAGATCATTCTAAATCTATTGCACTAAAGAATACACATATACATCTCCATTTAATGACATCAGTTAGATAATCAACTTGATAAAGATTACATGTACATATACAAAAGCCTATACATATGAGTACATCATTATGTGGTTTACATTATCACCATCCTGATTACATCTAAAAATATACAATATGATACAATTAATACACAAGATAGATCCTCCTGGCACACGAACAATGGCAAGGGAAAACCAATAGATATAAAAGCTCTTCCACCCAACCATGTGGAACCCTAAGGTCCACCCCCTGAGCTAGGAGTTAACATAAGGTTCCCACTACAACATACAGTCAGGTAGACAGTAGACTATAAGAACAAAGACAACACATGACTCCAACAACACAAGGCAATATCAAAAATAACTCAACAACACTTCCAGAGGCAAACACATAACAAATGGGGAGAGTACAACAAGGGAATGCTAGGCTACAGTAGGGAGAGTGTCATCACATAGCTTGTCATGGGTTGTCCTGGTAAGCCTTCCTAGGCCCCGGCCCCCATCTTGGGTTGTCCTGGTAGCCTCTCCCGACTCTCGGCCCCCATACAATGCTCATGTGGAATCAACATATCTTTCATGAGGGCAAGGTAGTTGATCTTGCCATTCCAGGCCTTCTCATCTCATCTCAAGCCTAAACGAGCACTTGAGCCATGAGTGAGGCATCCACTTATCTTGTTTAGTGTTGTGAACTACCCAATCCCCTTAATTCATTATTTAGGTTATCACTGAGTTAAGAAACTCCCACATGGGTTGTCCTAGATGCCACTTTGGCCTCTGGCCCCCATTGAGAGCCACTCCCCTACCTACAACTAGAAGACCCTACTTAACAAGCATAGTATGCATCATCATGACAATGAGGATATGTGAACCATTCAAGGAATTAACCATCATGCATAACAATTATCCTCATATCAACATGTTTAAATAACAATGCAAGGCATTAACCATCTTGCATATCAACTTAATCACAAGGACAACTCACAAACACTATATATGGCTTCCAAATAAAGAAACTCATAAATAATATACTCCATTTTCCAATGTCTCCCCATGATCAAAATCAACACAACAATTTAATGCATGTTCAATGCTAATTGAACCAATACATTCATGAAAGACTTCATTCCACAACATAACATATTTACTACATAGCTTACACATGAAATCAAGACATCATGGCAGAAAAACAACACAAAATATCCTATGCCTTTGTAAACTAAATTCGACAACATAAACATTTTACGACTTGTGAACCAACTTACACTACTTCACTTACATTATGCAATAGACTCACAATAAACCAATTTTCTAATAGCCAATTAACTATGACTCAAATTCCATTATCATATTTATAAACCTAATTTGAAACCTTGTTTTCTGAATTTCAACTTAACAAAATCATTGCCAATAAATCATAATAAATTCAATACTTAAATTACATTAAATTCATCGGCAATAAACATACAATCATATCGATCTAATAGTACAAACTATATCAACTACATTTCATTACTTTACAGTTCAATAATCTAATCGACTATATTTTATATTCTAATCTAAATAAATCAAGTAACTTATTATAACATTTTTTTAATTCAATACACATGGTTTGAACATAAGAAGTTTAATTAATTTAATAAGATAAAATCATTCAAATCATTTTATTTTTCCTTATGCAAGAATCAATTTATAATTCTAAAATTTTAATTAATTAAGTTTTAAGAAAATAAACTTGTTTATTGATTATCACATTATCAATTAGCTAGTTAAAGAGCATTCTTTACCTAACTATACCGTTATTTGGTCACTAAAACACCATTATTTAAAAACCATTACGTAAATGTAATTAATTTGAACTCTTTCTCCTATATCTAATTTCCCATTTATTTATCCTACTCAAACTTACATACACATATATAATTAAATACATATCTATGTAATTAAACTCATCAATATTAAAAGTTTAATCACATTAAATTTCATTTATTCATATTAACAAATGCTATATTTATATGTATCATCTAGTTTTCTTTATATAATTCCTCTTTAGATGTAGATAGTTCAATCTAAACAAATACCATCTCAATTCATAACTACTTTTAATGGATAATCCAATTACAAGATACATATATTATAACTCATTACCCTAATAATTTAATTTACCTAATGATTTTACCAGGGACGTTATTATAGATTACTATATAATTTAAGCATATCTATCTATTCAACTACTATGGTTAAAAAAATAATAATAATCATATTAATAATAAGAGTAATAATAATAATAATATTAACGATAAATATAAAACCCATGAATTATTGGATAGTAAATATATATTTTTTTAATCCAAATAAAAGTAAAGAACATTGAAAATAAATCTAGATTATTACTCTATATTTTTCTTTATGACAGTTATCTTTTCAATTGTGCCTTTAAAATTAATATAACTTACTTCCGCATAAGTAAACTATATAAAACCTAATATACATATCATCATATTTAGATATAACTTTTGACAGTTTGATCAAAGTCTCTCCTTTCATATGATAGTCTTTTTTTATTAAATTTCCAATTATATTTTATAGTTGAAATGTCTATTTTCAGCTATAACACTATATATACTATTTTGAATAACATAAACCTAATTTAGGAACTTTTTATATAAGCTACTCATTTGGGAATGGAAAATAGCCATAGAATTATTAGGTAATTAATATTAATAAATTTGTATCAAATTTAATAACTTTTTTAGTAGTGCTGCTAAATTTTATTAACTAACAAATCTATTTATTTAATTTTTTTACACCATTACATGAGCTATTCAACCAGAAGTGAAAAATAACCAAACCGAATTTACTTTATACTCATTTCCTACTGTGAATAGATCATTTTAGAATAATAAAAATGTTGATACAACTGTAGTACAAGATGGCTGAGTGCCCTAATTTTTTTTAAAGGCAACTAAAATTAAATCGATTAAACTTTAGATTTTAATACATTAATTTCTTAAGGCATTAATGTGCTTAACTTATCTGAGATAAAACACATTAATGGAACACGGCCAGAAATGTGTTGAGAGAATAGAATAAGATAGACGCATGGCAAAATCATGATCGGCAAAGTAGATTAACCAGTGAATTATAAGGAAGGCAGTTTGATAAGATCTCAAATAGAATTATTTAAACAGTGTCTTTTTTAAAGCATTTCTAGTGCAGCAATAAACATGGCCGCCCTAAGAATAATGGTAACTAGAATCATTTGACAGAAAAAGGAAAAATGGTTGAAAGCAAATAACTCAGGCCACCATATCAAATTGCAGGACTTGATATCGTGATGGGAGCTGAAGAGAAACCCAAATAGAAAATAAAAGAATCACCTTCCATGGAATTGATTCAAGACCGAAGAAGAAATTTGTACAATTTAATAAAAGAGACATTAATGGTAAAACTATTGAATCCTTTTCTCATCAATAGAAAACAACAAAAGCTAAATCATGCCTTTCAAGTATGCAGACAAAGTTCAATAAGTTGCCAGTTTTGGACAGTCGCAGTTATAGTAGATGAGAACTTCTCAGACTTCAATTAGATTTGGAACCCTTATTGCATTACACCTTCAATTGATCATTAAGTGTGCATGGTTGACCTTTTTGGGCCGTGCTGGCCATCTAATGGACACCCTAAACTCTGTCATTGAATTCACTATTAAATCTTAACTGGTTGCATGGATATCACATATGAATATAGGCTTAAGGCAGAAATCACACTAAATGGATTTGTTGAAAAGAATCTAGAAACCTTAAAATAGCTGCGATTCCTTTAAATTATCTTTTTTTTTGCACTCCCTATATCTCAAACTTGCAGTTTGATATACTCACCTATATTATTGACTTCTTAACAATTTTTTTCCTATGCAAAGTGATATCTTCTTATAGAAATAATGATTGCAAAAACTACACAAAATGATTGTTGAACAGCCTTAGGAACTCTCTAACAAATTGTTATTGACAGGATCTGGTAGACCTGATTGCAACAAATTGAATCATAGACAGTGCATGATTTTCTGATCAATGCTAGAGAGGGAAAATTGATTGGGATGCAATATGTGTAGAATAAAAGGATTTGTTAAAAGAAGCTATAAAAACTTTCAAGCGATCACAAAGCTATTATAGAGATTATCCCGGTGTTGAATGGAGACAGAAACATTCTTAGGGTTATTACTGGCAGGATGCCATGATGTGCAACAGGGTATGATTTAGAAATTCTCAGGAGCATACAATCAAGAAAACAATCAAATTCCAATCATTCATATCAAGAAAAGAGAGATAAAGATTAAAAAATAATGGCACTTGGACTGAATGATTTGACTTCTGGAAGACTTGGTGCTAGATTCACTCCTACAGTTGCAAACCAGACCTCCAATCTCTCTCCTCCATTCTTCTTCCTCTCAAAACAAATTTCTAAATTTTTTCAGCTTCCCCAATTAATCCTCCTGCCTCCTCCAAAAACTGATTCCCATCCATTCTCCCCCTTCCTCTTTAAAAAGAGATCCCTAAATTCTCTAGAACCTTCTTCCTCCACCATTTTGGGAAGCAACAACCGTAATTTTAATCCTTAAAATATTATTTTTATTATTTTAATGTTAACTATAAATTTATTTTATCAATATTTATAATTGTTTATCCATATTTATTTATGTATTTTATTCATTTACAACTTAAATTTATTATTTATTTAATCATTAATCAAATTTATTTATTTTCATATTAATTTTGCTAATTATAAACAATTACATTGTTTATAATTAGTAAATGACACATTATTTCCCTTTAAAAGTATTTATTTAACTCTAGCTTGAGATTATCATTGTTTAATGAAACTCTAACCAAAGCTATAATCAAACATTTCTAATTGAATAATCTAACCTACAGAATGATACCTGACCATCATGCAAGACTACAAGATATGACGACAACAACGGAAACAAATAGTCCAACTGATGGTGACAACTGGACAAGATATAGAATACTCATCCTCTTTGAGGATGTTGACTGAGTAGGGAACCTTATGCTAACTCCGATCAACGATTCCATTGGCTAGGGCACGCTCAGACCTGCTAGTTTAGGTGGAGTCGATGCCTGGTACTTGCATCCTGTAGCAAACCACATAGTCAAACATGAATATATATATCATCATACAATGAATGGAAGTCGCAATGTGGCAGGGTACTCGAACACGAGTAATGCAACACTGTTCTATTCACATAAACACATTGACAAGTCACTACGTTATGCATAACAACTATCTACTGAACAATCAAGATGGGACAATCAGTTACATACGATCTTATACAAGCAATCATCAATAGTAACATCATCACAAAGATCAGATAAAAAATAAAGCTCTGAATTAAATTAATCCACCACATCTAGTATGTCCATACAACTGTGAAAACATAAAATACCAATAGTTAAAACTTCCACAGATGTCATCATAACAACATGTCCATAAACAACTAGCATAATAACAAAGAATCGATCATCAAACAGAATGTCATAATGTCTAGTCCTACTAGGATAATTATCAGTCTGACATAAGGCAAGGTGAGGGGCACTACAAATGCATTTGATACGCATGTGGATGGTAGTGTATTACACTTGTCTACTTATTTTATTATGAATGTCATTTTCCTATCGCATGATTTACTTCTTGTTTTTGTATGATATGCATATGGGAGTAACACTATGGTGGCTCTTTAGTAGGATTTTTTACCTAAGGGATTGCAAGTTGACTTAGAATAGGGTGACCTACTAAAATTTAAAGATAGGATTTATTTGGGGATCATATGGGAATGGGGACGGTAATGGAATTTTAGTTTATGAAATTTGATTTAGTAAAGAAAAGTGTGCTTCTTCTCACCAAATGATCTCGATAACATTACACTAGGAACAACTAGTTCATTTAGGATGAGTCTAATTTGCTACGATGTTAATAGAAGCGTCTATTAAAACTAGTTGAGATCCTAATGTGTTTTACCCTGGAGAAAAAATAGCTTTTCTAGAAAGCCAAAACATTATGAAAGCTAAAAGAAATTGGAATAATAGATATTATAGCTATAGATTTAATAATCCAAAAGTAGAACTATAAATATAGGGCTAAGAGGAAACTATTACAAAAGATTAGAGTTGGCTGCCTAGGATGCCACCAGATTGCATAGACATTTGTGCATTGAACTGTAGTTAGTACAACAGAAAAAATAATATTTTATTTTTTCTCCTCAAAGACTATGCCCAGCCTGCACATGAATAAATAACAAATCATTGAGAAGATGTCTAGGTAAAAACAAAAAGAAGAATGGAGAGATTTAGTCTATCTACTGAAAGGAAATAATGAAACATGACAAGATGGAGAAGAAATCAACAAAACCCTTGTGTAGTTGGATGCATTCTCCATGAAGAACCTGCAAGAAACAAAAAATAGAAAATGGTTGGGTATGTGTGGGAGCTTTCCTTTAGGTCCAACCCCTATGTTAATCTTTCAATCTCCACAGACAACCAATGTGATAAAAATGGAGAAAAACTAGTGGGTTCTCTCAATCTTATGTTTTTCTAAGAAAAAGAACTATAATCATAATATAAATTCTATGAATGCTTAATCTATGATCTACACAAGCCAATAAAGCTAGTATGTATGATAGAAATGAAGGAAATTAGAAACCCACAAAGTGCCCTCTATGCAAAGAGGGTTTTACACTAAGAAAATAGTAAAGAGAGGGAAAGGAACTCAATCACATCCAAGAAGAGATATGAATGCTAACATCCAAAAATAATACCGAAGCAAAGGCCTAGCCAAAGATAGTGGTTCCAAAACCTCATAAAGATGACAAATGCTTGAAATAATTCACATGAAGCTTGAAGAAACACAAAAATGTTGTTTATTGCTATAGAATGCCAAGAATGTCACCAAGAGTGTTGTGGAATTCCTAGAGAATGAGAAAATGATAGAAAGGAACATGATAGAGTTGCATAAGATTTTAAGCAGATTAGCAAGATTACCCAGATTAGATTTTCAATGCCAAATTAGAGGGAATAATTGGAAGGGTAGGTAAAAAATGAGTCATTCAGACATAATAGAAGCATTACCAAAAATCACACATGTAGAGGAAGGTGTTGAGAAATGCTCAAAAATGGTCACTAGGTGATAAACAATTGTGGGATGCTAGTGCATCACATAGATGTTTGTGTTTCACACTTGGATCTAGGTGACTTTAGTTTCTGAAGATTTTGCACACTTTAGGACAACAATAAAAGTAAAACACTTAAATAGAATTATATGAAAATAAATACAAAGGACAAAACATAACACAAGCATGACATTGTGAATGGGAAAAGGATAGGACAAGGGCTTAAAATGAACCTAAAATATGCTAAGGGAAGGGAAACCAAAGGGTATGCAATTTTTTACATTACATTTTTCCCCACTTTAGTGGGCTTATGAACCTAAGTGATATGCTATGCTAAAGTACATAAAAGAAATAACATCATACCCAAAAAGGATACCATAGAGGATGTAGAGGGTTCTTGAATTGTACGAACCATGCCCTAAGACTGAAACCCTACAAAACCATAATAAAATAGACAATAGAATTTGCACAAGAAGGCAATGTTATAATAATATATAAAACCTGCAAAAGATGAGGATTATATTAGATATAATCTATAGAATAAATGTGTTAGCAATTATATAATTTAATATGCACTAAATGTGAAACATAAGGGGAAACATAAATATAGATCATACAAGAAGGAAGAACAAAAAGATGAATAAGACATTTCCAATGTTGTGCTGCTAGAAGGACGACAAGTATGGTTCTACAGATAACACACTACGAGGGCTAAGAACCACACAATCAATTTATGAATCATAAGCACTAGAAAAGTGTGTTTCTAGGTGACTCAAAAAGTAACAAAAGGTAGATAAAGAGGGAGAACAACATTATAGCATTGGGTCTCTATGTGGTTCACATGCCAATATAATATTAGAGGTTACATGGACTAGCATGGATAGGTGATCCTGATAAGGGTGGTCAATCCAAGAAAGTGTATGTGCTTGGGACCACAAGATACTAATTCTATAGGGAGCATACCATCAATGTGTTGTGTGAAAATGTGAGAAGCACAAAGTATGTTGTGCTTAAAATAGTTGCATAAACCAGTAGTATGCAATTGATTCTAAGGTAGAAAAGGGGAGAATGTGAAAGAACTTTAGAAGACATTTATGAAAAGGTATGTTCCCAAAGTCACCCTTGAGAAAGAGGTGTCCCTAAGAAGAGGCAAAAAAATGATGTTACAATCATGATACACAAAAATTTTGTGTAAACATCAAATGATAACAAACGAAGTAAAGATGTACGACATAGAAACTAAGAAGCATTGTAAGAAACACAAAGGCATCTACATTCTTGGGGTTAACTTTTAAATATAAAAGAGTCAAAGATCATGAAAAAAAAGGATCAAATCATGTCATCATACCCAAGTGTGTATAACTACAAACACAAATGAAGAATGTTACATGAAATGAAAGAAAAAAAAAATTAGGTTAACATGGAAGGAAGCTAAATCTCCCAACACTTTGCATCATCCCCAAAATGTCGAAAGAGAAAAGTGTACAACATATATAAGAATATAGATATAAATAGAAGAATGAGACAACAATTTTATTCCCCCTATAGCCATATACCTACTAGGGTAGCATGGGTCATCCAAGAGGAACTAACAAATACATGCAAGAAACAATATAAGGAAAACATGAAATGCAAGGAGAGACATATATACACATGGAATGAAGGTACTACTCTCATGGGTCAAGCTCCACTAGGTCATCCAAGTCCCATTATGGATCATAGGGGGAAGGGGGATAAGTTGATAAAGGGACCAGATTAAGAGTGGTACTAGGAGAATCACCTGCAACAAGATGTAGAGGATCAATTGTGGCCCAAAAGCATTCTCTTGGGCACTTACATGAACTATGGTCAATGATATGGTATATATTAAAGATAGTGATCATATATCTATGAAGGATTCAAGCATGCATTTCACTAAAAAGGAGTCATGTGAGTCACTATTAGTGTACTAAACAAGTCACGATTGCTCACTAACGTTAGTAAGAGTGTGAGTAGTAAGCGTTGTGAGCGGAGGAAGGTCCTCTATAGTAGAAAGAATTGATGAAGAAGGGATGAGGGGTTTTTTTTATGGAGGCTTACACTTAGATTTATTAAAATATAGTCTGGGATAATGCTTGGGTTTCTTCTTTACTGGAGGATGAGGAATATTGATCTCAATTGTGGTAGAACAAATTATATCTAAAATATTTGGTGGCATGTGAATTGGAATGGAATGAGTGATAAAAGGGTGGTGCTATAAATTACACTGACATTAGGGAGATCAAGAGACTTTGAAAATGGAGTCTAATCTAGAATGAGAGGAATATTGGGATCCTTAGAAGATAGGGCCAAGACAACCTGAACCATTTTGGGGTTATATTGATCCGGTCTAATTGGGGGGATGGAGGAGTTAGGGAAGGAAGATGCTTAATCTCAGAAAGAGGAGGTTAAGGCTCAGAAGGAGGAACTATATTAGGAGGTAGCCACATGGGAGGGGGCACTCAAGAATAGGATTAGGTTGAGTATCATGCTCTCTAATTACTACCACTGATGACACTCGTGATATCTTGCAAGCTAACTCTATCTAGTGCAAACTAGAGCCTTTGTTGAAGGAGCAAGAGGGTTTTCCAACATGATTTTATTTTCTTCCACTATCAGAGGGACAAGAGGAGGGAAAAAGGAACCACTAAAGGCTAAGAAACTACTAGTTGGAGAGAGGGATCTTGCAACATGGGTTTCTTTCGTCTTACCACCAAAGAGGTAAGAAGAATGAGAGAAACCATGGAAGATTGAGAAATCATATGAGGAGTTGGAGGTTTACACAATATTGGTTGTTTTCATATAGCTACTAAATAAGTAGAGGGAGGATGACTTACGAAATACTAAAAAATTGCAAAGGAATGGGGAGGATCTCTTAGCATGGGCTACTTTCCTCTAGATACTAGAGGGGAAAGAGGAGGAATAGGAGAAACCACTAGAAATTGAGAGGCCATGGGAGGAGTAGTCACAATAGAAGAAGAAGAAAAAGAATAAGAAGAAAGACCACTAGACAAGAGTGTAATATGGATGGCTTTGAACTTTTGATAGGATTTAAATAAAATGTCATTGTGGGGCCAAAGAGGCTTAGTCCAGGTTGACCATAAATAATCCAAGAAGTTGCCACACATATAGAAAGGATGAAATCCACTCTGGTGGATTGTATGCACTACTCCATCATGTGATAAATTCAAGCATTTATGAACAACTAAGGGGACCACTATCATAGAAGTGAGCCACAGGTGACCCAACTTTAATCGAAAGTGATTTGAGGTAGGGATCACAAAGATTAACACATTAAGAATTTTGGTTCCCACCTAGATAGAAAGGGTGAGAAAACCTAGAGTATTTTTAGAGAGGCTATAGTGCATATATATAAAGACTTACAACTTATTGTACTAATCTTTATAAAACTCATGTACATATAGGAACTCCTTTGTGACTATTTATCATGCTAACAGGGTCAATGAGAACACTCCAAATGGGTTTTCCATTGACCTAAGTAAAAATTTATAAAGGCCCATCATATATGCTCATAGGCACATTGAAAAAGGTGAAAGAAATGATAGGATCATGAACAAGTCACTCCTAAGGGATCTATGTTTCCATTTGTCAACCCATTCTATATTTTCACATGATTCCAACTCACTTGGACAATATAAAGCTAACAAAAATGGGGAAGCTCTCTAGTCCACATAGTCCATGTTATTGTATTTGAACTCTTAAATGAATTCCATTTTGTTGATCAAGTAATTATCTCACAATTATGTTAAGGAAGAATGTTTTCTTCTTCAGCTAACTAGAATAACCATTAAACTTTTGATTTTTCAATTGATCATGTAGACAATTTTGAATTATACCAATCCATAATTACACTTGCATCTAAAAATATGAGTTGCTCCCTAGCAAGAACTCTCTTTTCACACATGTTCCAACTCCATCATCCTATGATTTACCATTCCCAACTTCAAAGAAACTCCACATATATTGGACATTGTTTTCTTTATGGTCCCTTCATAGCCAATGAAACATTCAAACATTTTTTAACTATCATGTACAACTGTCTAACCATATGAGGTGTTGTGTAACTTGGACTTCTCTTTCCTTTAAATTGTCATAAAATACTTCAAAATAATATTTCACAAACTCTAATGAATGTAACCGGTTATCACTCAAATATAAATTATAAGACCTCAAGATATTTTGTTATCATCTATAGTGTCATTTGAATTTCTATATACAATATGAAAAAAAATGGCCACCTGAACTAAATTATATAATATTAAAACTAAATCTCCTCGTGTGGAGAAAGAGTGTAATTTTCTACAAATTCAACCACTAAAAGTATAGCTCCAATTGGAAAATTAGTTTTACATGTGAAATTGTTAATCAAGCCACTGAGCATATTGAGAGTGTTTCACTTATTTATAGACAATATTATTCTTGAATTCTATGATGAATGCATGCACACTACTTTGCTATGTGAGTGACTTAGAATGCTTTCCAAAATTTTCATCTTTTAATGGATATTGAACATTGTTGAACCTCTTCACATTCACTAACTATTATCCAAAATCATGTGAACTACTTTCATGTATGCATTTTCCTAAAAATGAAAGGTTACAACATCTATTGCATTCTCCAAAAAAACAAGATTTTAAATAAAATAATTGTCCATCAGGTTTTTCATAGAATAAACTTGTTATAAAGTCTTTAGTTTTTGTAGGTGGTATATTCATACCACATTCATACACAATTTGCTTAGTATGCAAAGTACAACATATATATTAAAAAAATCATAATAATAATGGAATTGTACATGATTTTTGTAACAAGAGAATAATTGTTTATTGATCTTGGGATATCAAGATTTACATTTCTTAAATAATTTTTTACTTATGTTAAAATTTTCTATAATTGAATCATATATTTTTTATATAATTATATTTTAGTCATGTATAATAGATGCTTTGATGAGGATCATAATTTCTTGAACCCGCTCTTAATTTCAAAATATTTATAGTATTACACAATACCCTTGTACTATCATGCCAATATTTTTCAATTAAAGGCCTAGTTTCATTATTTAATTTCATGTCAGACCTTGGGAGTCTACCACAAAAATCCCAACATTGGTTAATTGGATCATATTGAATACTTACTCTTCTCTTTACCATTGCTCTCAAAGTTTTAGCATTTACATTTAAGAAATCACTAGTCTTACTTATCATTCTTTTGCTCAAAATTGATTTAATAACTAAAATACTTATTATTATCTATCATGTAATCCTATCTTTAGACTACACCTTTTCTCCGATAGAATTAATATAATTAGTAGAACTAGACATAATTTATTTTATTGATTCATCATTCTTTAGGTTTTTATGAATATAACTAATTTTTTCCTCACTTTTTGCATTGTTGGCATTGTAATTAATTGCATAGTTGATATTGAAATGCTAGACTTTTTTATTATAAAAAAGATAGTTTATACAATTTGTTTGCATGGTTTCAAATTTTGCTCCAAGATTTCTTGTCAGGAAGATTATGTAATACATTTTGTTTGAATTTTAAAAAAATCATTTTCACTCATAGAATGTATTTCAATATCATTTTGTGTTGTGTTATTTTTAATAACAAAATTTATATTATATTGTTATATCCACATTTATTTATAATACTATTATCATCATCATTGAGTGCATTGAAGATTTACTTGGACTCATTTCCATAATCACTATTTCCATATTCTTCTCTTCCACATTCATCATTTCCACATTTGTGTCTTCTACATTCACCTCATCCATGTTAGTCTCTTCAATGTTCTCTTCCACAATCACCAAGATTCTTCAACATTCTTCATCTATTCAATTATGTATCTTCTATCTCTACCATTTTGGTGAGTCTTATCAATATGCTTCCATTTCTTTGAATGTCATGGACTTCCTCTATTTTGTTGACATCTATGTGATCACATAATTACTAAATTATCTTGACAAAATTAACAAATGATCTTTAATTTATAGATCGATAACTCCTCAGGCTCTCTGAAGTACAAGTAAATATAGATCCTTTATTTAATATATCCTGGTATTCTTGATTCCTCTAAATAATGGTTCATTTGTTTCATTCTAATTAAAAATGATGGTTGTAATTGAATTTATTTCAAAATTGAATATGATATGGCTAAATAATTATGCCAAGAGATTATAGGAGACACCTACATAAATAAAATCACTTCTATAGTTGATGTTAGTATATAATTAGTACAAAAAGTGTAGTACTATCACCTAAAGTATTTTTCTAAAAATGGGCCAACAATAGATATGAAAGAAATAAATATCTATTAAGAACAGTTATATGCAGATATCTATTTGTTTTTAAAATAGATACCTATTTCATAGTGGATATCTATTCTGCGAAATTATAAAATGTACAATTGTGCTTTTTCTTTGGTTTTAGACTTGGAATATACTTGGAAACCCAACCCTAAGTGGTGTAGCTACAAGTACAACGTTATGGTAGCAACAAGAGTAAAAACTAACTTTGGCAAAATGGCTAGGGAGTTTTTTAAAAAATTTTAGGAAGAAATTAAAACCCATTATAGATTCTAATGTCTAGTTTTTAAATATAAAATTTTTTTAGTGTTGAAGATATTTTTCTAGTTCTTAATTAATTATTAAATGAAATATCCTAATAAACTTAAAATTGACATATATTACTAATCTAATAACTTTTAATTTTGAATTTTCTTTAGTTTTTTATGTTTGACCACGATAGAGATCATTCTCTACACAATGAAAAAAAATTATAATTATTTTAGGTCAAATTATGTGGGTCATACATGAGGTGTTTTAAGAAAATGCCCCAATCCAAGTAAAAATAAATTAAAAGAATATTTATTCAAAAATTGCGAAAGAATATCCTAACCAGACTTCAAAAGATATGCATCTTTCTATCAAAGGATTTTGTAAAATGCTTTCGTTTACTACTTATTTTGTGCACTGTACATGTGCATGTTTTAGCCTTCAAAATACTTTTTAAAAAAGGTCACCTTTGTACATCGTATACAAAACCAACTTTTATCATTTTGGCATTAGAATAAATTATATATTTAAAAATTAGAAATAAAATCTTACATTTCATATTTTTACACCATGTTAATATTCTATCTAAGTGCTTCATATTTTCATCCCCACTATGACAAACTCTATTTTTTTAGAAAAAAGTTGCCACTTTTCCACCAAAAGGTGGACCCATTATCTTGCCCTAACCGTATATATAATGAAATCTTTGGAGAATTCTAGGTTCCTTCATACATGAGATTTGGATATTGCTTCCTTCTCCTCATTTTTCCACTTGAAGTCTTAATCCTTCTTCAACATCCATGTGAGGGGTCCACTAGTCCTACTAAATCTAATATAAATATACCAACAAAATTGATTTGTTCAAGCAAAGACTACCACACTTTCTTTTTTAAATGTAGGGTGACCTCTAAAATAAATAGATTGTATCAAGACTAATGGAAATTTCATCCCTTGATAGCACATGACTAAGAAACTTACCTTGAGGAAGACCAAAGAATGATTTCTTGGTGTTGAGAGAGATACCAAGTTCTTGACATCTTTGGAAAACCTTCTCTACATTCATAAAGTGATCTTCATTGTTCTTTGAGAACATAGTTAAATCATCAAGATAGATTAGAATAATCTCATTAATCTTTATATAATGTGACATTGATCTTAGATAATCCAAAGGGAATTTTGCAATAAGCATAAGTGTCCTACTTAGTAGTGAACACTATCTTGTGTTGATCTGCTTCTTTCACCCATGCCTAATCATATCTTGAGAATCCATTCAACATGGAGAATCATGTTCAAAGCCTACTACTATCTATAAAATTTGGTCCATTAATGGGAGGGTGTAGTGATCCTTTAGTGATTCTTTATTAAGATCTCTAAAATTGACACCTAGCTTAATTTCTTTATTTTTTTTAACAAGGACTAGTTGAAACCCAAGATATGTTCTTAATAGGAAATATGATCTTTGACTTCACGAGTTCTTGCATTATCAAAAGCTTTATTTTAGGGTTTTATAACCTTTGCTTCTAACTAACTAGTGTAGTGTGAGGAGACAACTCTATTATATGTTGGATCATGTCTTTATTGTAATATTTGAGCTCTTCATAAGTCCATGTCATGACATGATATGTATTTGACACACAAATGGATTAAAAAATTGAACTCTTTTTGAGTTCACACCTTAGCTACCTTCAATTTCCTATTGGGATCTATTTCAACTTCTATATAATCACCTTTATCGACCATGAACTTCATCTTGTCACTTCATGCGACAAAAAGGATAAATGAAATTTCTAGGGTGATAAAACCTTTTAATAGCTTGTTACATTTCATCTAAAGGATTTGATTTCTATATGCCTCTTCAATTTTAGGTTGGAGTTGATCAACAAATTCACTAGATTGTTGTAGGAAAAGAGTAATCTAGTCATCACTTTAAAAATGTTACTATGGATCTTGCTAATTAGGTATCTCTGGTAGAATTATCATCTTCACATGATGCTTATTATGAAACAAGTCTTTATTTAGATTGAATTAGGAGATAATGATGACCTTGTAATCAACTTCTAAATTCTGAGCTCAAGGAACAAGCTGAAAATTAATTTCCTTGAAGCCTTTAATAAACTTTCATAATCTATACTTGAGTGATCTCATATAAACACTTTTTTTCTACCACAAACAACTTAACTTGATTTATGCCCATCTTAGAATCTCCAAAAACATGTAATTTCTTAACACCCATTTTCTTGGAATCTCTGAAAACTTCTAATTGCTTAACACCCATTTTCTTACAATTTCCGAAAACTTGTAATTGCTTAACACCCATTTTCTTAGCAAGCAAGAGTTCATGAAAAAATGACTCATACTCATCCTCATTATTCGTATAGCTAAGTTGTAGCCTATATGAGGAAAGGAACTTCTTTCCACTTAGATATATCAAACACACACCAAATACTAAACTTTCATTTTTACACCTTAGACTGTCAAAGAACAACATCCAATGAATTATCACTTCACAAGAATATGGGAAATTTTTTTGAAAGCATGAGATTCAAAGAAAACAATGAAATTAGTTTTTATATAGAACACTCTCTATTTCATGGGCACTACTCTACTTGGGGAGTTGTTCTTTGTTTGGGGGTCTTGTAAAGGTCATGCACAATACAATGTGACAATTGGTTCCCTCTTTGCAATGCATATATTTATTTGTGATTGGGGTTTCAAATTTCTTAGAACTTTCTATGTCAAATTAATAGTTTGTTTTAGGGGATCACCGTCCCATGTTAGAATGAAATGAAATGGCAACCATTCCCTCCAATCCTTCATTTGGGTAAAAGCTCAAATTCTCCACATCACATAGTACAACCTGTGTATTAACCACCATCTTATAAATATTGTTGTTTATTCTTGTATCACTAGGACTAAGATTAGGAGCTCAATTTGATATGGTACCAAATTTAAGCCAATAACTTTGCCAATGAAGAGAACGAGACCTATAAACTTCTTATTTAACAACCTCCCCCTTAACCTAATTATTGTAGCTACTTTATTGAGAAGCATGGTTGGAGTACTTAACCATACTCTGTTAACTTGTGCTTTAATGTATTTATTTTCTTCTCATAATCTTCTATCAAGGTTTAGTAATTATACAAATTAATTATTTTCTCTGATGGTTGTAGGATGTCATACTTTATATATTAGCATTAGATGGCATTATCCGCATTCACCATTTCTATCTCACCTAGCATATTCGCATTATAAAGTCTTGAGGATTAATATCTATTTTTGTTACCACCATATTGTTGGGATTAAGTTCTCTCAACCTTAGACTCCTTTTTGGTGTTTCCTATTAGAAGTTTTGCTTTTTCCTTTCTCAGAAATGGTGTATTTAAGTCATTCTAGAAAAAAAATTGTTTTGTGCTTTTTGCTTTTACTTTTTTTTTTCTCGAAAAGTAGTTTTTTTCTTTTTTTTTGAGAAAAACAAGGAGTGCCACCTATGTTGACCTTAACTCTTGTTTAGCATGTTTCTATTGCAGGAAGTTACCATTTATGGCAAATCTTATCCTTATCTCTTTGGAGCGCCCATGAAGAGGATATGCTTTATTTTTTGGAAATTTGATTTGGAAAAGATTTCCAAGATGGAAAATATTACTCTTTGGGAAGTAGACGCCTAGGAAAGATAAGATAATATTTTCTGGCTTTAAAACATATTTGAAAGCAATTGCTTTATATGCTTTTGTAGAGGAGTTGGTGGAGAAAGATAAGCCAACTTTTTGTGGGTGATTTGCTTTTGCAGCTCTTGCATTATGTGTATTGTAGTATGTTTGAAGAAGTTGTATTACAGGATGAAGCAATTCTGGAGATCTGAAATGTTGCTAGTTTGTTTCCAAATTCTATAGTACTGAAGACTCATGAAGAAACACTTGTTCTGAGAGTTATATTTTAACCATAAAAAGTTTACAGTAATATAATTGAACTATGTGTTTGGAATGTGGGGTTTTTTACCTGAAAAGGTTTTCCCCACGTAAAAATCATTGTTTTAATGTTTCTTTATTTTTAATCTTCATTAACTAAATGTATGTGAATCCTAATAAATTGTAACCATTGAAAGGTTTGAAAGAATTAATTACAACGCTCTCTTCATAAGCCTAGCTTTGGAAGCTATTCCACACTTGTGCTTCCTTTCAATTTGTATCAAAGCCTAATCATCTTAGTTTCTTGTTGTGGGTAGAAGGATTTTTTGTCTAATTTTATTTTAGTGGGAGTTTTGTAGTTGTGAAAATTTAATAACCTGATTGCATGTAAAAGATGGGAAGCACATCTAGTAGAATTGAAATGGAGAATTTCAATGGTAGAAACTTTGAACTATGGAAGTTAAAAATGGAAGATATGCTCATACACAGAGATATGTGGGCTATAATATCCATTACAAAACCAACAAGAACCTCTCAAAATAACTAGGATCTAATGGATAGAAAAGCCAAGGGTCTTGTAAGACTCTTTTTGGTGGAGTATGTGCTCTTGAATGTCTATGAAGAGAAAACTTTGAAGGATCTTTGGAAGAATATTGGTGATGTTTATCAAGCTAAATCCATGGTGAACAAATTATCCTCCAAAAGAAGTATTCTCTGAAGATGGAAGATAGAGGATTCATTGCTGGTCACAAGATTGCATTTAATATGCTTGTATCATAGTTGGGGTTAGCTGGTGACAAGATATCAAATGAGGATTGTTGCATGCTTTTGTTATGTTCTTTACCAGACTCATGGGATCACCTAGTTATGGCTATTGAAAGTACCACCACCAATTTCTAGATGGTGTAGGTGGTAGCATCACTTTTGTCTGAAGAGATGTGAAGAAAGTCTTGTATGATAGCTAAGGAAGCCCTTGACATATGCAGTAGATCAAAAGAGAAAGGAAAGAAGAAGGACAAGAAGTCAAATTCCAAGTCTCAGGGGAGAGTGAAATCTCCTAGAAAGTCCAAGGTGAAATGTTGGAATTATGGAAAAATTGATCACATCTGCAAACATTGCAAGGAGGAGAAAAAGAAAAAACAAGAAGGATCTCTCTTATTCAAACTCTAAAAAATCCACTCATGAAGATGTAGATGCTTTTGTTGCAGCCTTGGCAAAACATGCATTAGAAGAGGTGTGGTTAATAGATTCATGTGTTTCTTTCCACATGACCTCTGATGAATGTTTTTTCTCAAAGTATGAAGAATATGACATCTGGTGGAAAGGTGTATCTAAATGATGACTCTCACTTGGATATTGTTGGCCGTGGAAGAGTTAAGATCAGATTCCCTGATGGTAGAGTGAAGGGGATTGATGGTGTGTTGCACATCCTAGATTTGCAACGGAAGCTACTCTCGGTGATTAACTTGGAGATTTGGTTGTGCACTTTGTTTTCTAGAATGAAGGATGCAAGATGACAAGAGAATCTATGGTGCTTGCAAAGGGTGTTAGGTTTGGTACCTTGTACAAGCTAGGTGTATGCACTGTACAATGCAATAGTTCTTCTATGAAACCAAAGAGTATACCTTTGGATTCTTCATTCTCACCATCAAATAGAGTAGAAATCAAGTCTGTAGCATCTACATCTGATGGTCGTGCTTTTTTGGCTATTGAAGAGTGCTCATTCCTTGGAAATGAAGCTTCCTACTGAGAAAACAATGTTGTGGCACCAAAGACTGGGTCACATAGGTGAAAAAGATCTTAGAACCCTCAAATCAAAGAGCATTGTTGAAGGAATTAATGATTGTAATCTTGAGTTTGACTTTTACAAACATTACATTTATGGATTCAAGCAACAACTTATTTCATTTTACAAAAGTTCTCATAAGTCTTATGGGTTATTTGATTATGTGCATGTAGATGTATTTGATCATGTGAATGTTGCTTCATTAGCTAGATTTGTGTATTTTGTCTCATTCATAGATGACTACAGTAGAATGACATTTGTTTAATTTATCAGAAGCAAATTTGATGTCTTTAGTCAGTTTAAAGGTTTTAAAGCCTTTGTTAAAAATTATACTTGAATAAAGATTAAGTGTTTGAGGACTAAAAATGGTAGCGAGTTCTGATTGGCAGAATTTGATAGGTTTTGTAAGGACCACACAATTGAAAGACACATGACAACTCCATACAAACCACAACAAAATAGATTTGTAGAGAGGATGAAAAAAACATTGATGGAGATGGCTAGGAGTATGTTGAGTGGTGTTGGTCTTGAATAGAAGTTTTGGATTGAAGCAATAGCCACTTATTTAATTAATAGATCTCTTACATCAACACTTATTGAAAAGACACCCATGGAGGTGTATTATGGTACAAAAGCCTTCGATGAGACATCTTAGAGTATTTAGTTTTGAAGCTTATGCTCATGTTCCTATTGAGAAGAGATCTAAGTTGGAAAACAAGGTAGTGAAGTGTATCTTCATCAATTATGGAATCGGTGTGAAGGGGTACAAGATTTAGGATTTACTTACATAGAAGATTCTCTACAATAGAAGTGTTATCTTTACAAAGATGAAACCTTCCTTTTTTGAGATATAGCCAGAGAAAGAGGAGAAAAAGGAGCTAGTTCAGGTACCATCTACTCCTACTAGAAGTGAAATATGCACTCCTTCTAGACGTATTGATGAGGAGAGCTCAAGTAGCTCTAAAAGTTATAAAGAAGAAAAAGAACCTCCACCTCAGCAATTGAGGATGTCTACACATGTTAGGCGATAACCAGAAAGGTTTGATTATTCACTGGAAAGGTTTGGAATTATATGTTGAATTCCAGTTGTATTTTTTCTTTGATTGCTAACATTAATGAGCCTAGGACTATTAGATAGGCTATGGGTATGCATAATGCAATTTCTTGGATGATAGCTATGGAACAAGAGATGGTTGCCTTAAAGAAAAATAATACTTGGGATCTTGTACATTTGCCGAAGGGATGGAATCCTATTGGATGTAAATGGGTGTTTGAGTTAAAATCTGGTCCAGATGGTAGTGTTGAGAAGCATAAGGCATGGTTGGTCACAAAGGGTTATTCCTAGGTTGAGGGAATTGATTATGGGGAGATTTTCTCTCCTATGGTGAAGTTGACATCTGTACGGTTCTTGTTGTCACTTGTAGTAGTGTATGATCTAGAAGTGGAATAGATGGATATGAAGATAGTGTTCCTTTATGGTGATTTGGAGGAAAAAATATTTATGAAGCAACCAGAGCAGTTCATTGTGAAAGGTAAAGAAGATCTGGTAGGCAATTTAACAAAATCTCTGTATGGTTTGAAACAATCTCATAGGATGTGGTATCAAAAGTTTGACACCTATGTGTTGTCAATTGGATTTCTAAGATCTAAATCTGACCATTGTGATTGTTATAAATCTGATAATGGTGGCATTCATATCATAGTCTTGTATGTAGATGATATGTTGTTTATTGGGAATGGTAGAAGTGTACTTTTAGATTTGAAGTCTCAGTTGTCATCACAGTTCGAGATGAAATGTTTAGGTGTAGTGAGATATATTCCTGGGATTGAGATCAGAAGAGATAAAGATAATATAAATCTTTGGTTAACTTAGAGCATGTATGTGAACTTAGTGTTGGAGAGATTCAGCATGTTGACTTGCGGATAGTTAGTTGCTCTAGTTATGCAGGGGATGAAGCTTTCTGTTGAGGATTGTCCAAAATCTCCTACTAAGATGGAGGACATGACCAAAGTACCATATGTGAGTGTTGTTGGGAGCCTTATGTACACTATGGTCTATACAAGGCTAGACATTTCCCAAGTAGAGGGAGTCCTTACTCGATTTATGGCTAATCTTGGATGGGTACATTGGGATGCGGTAAAGAGGGTTTTTGGATATTTGAGGGGTACTTCTAAGTATTCCTTATGCTTTCATGGTTATCCTTCTAGACCTTTGCATTCAGTGAATATCGAAGGATATTTTGATTTAGATTGGGTAGGTGATATTGACAGTAAATGGATATCAGATGAATGGTGGTGCAATAAGTTGGATGAATAAGCGACAAGTTGTAGTTGTTTTGTCCACCACAAAAGTAGAGAACATGGCTGCAATTCATGCTTGTAAGGAAGCCATTTGGCTTAAGAGGTTGTGTTTAGATAATGCTTTTGATGTAGGATAGACTACTATCTATTGTGATAGTGAGAGTGTCATTTTTTAGTGAAGAATCCTACATTACATGCCAAAACAAAGCACATTGATTTATAGTTTCACTTTGTTTGAGATATGGTGGAAAATGAAAAGATACAATTGGAGAAAGTTGACACTTTAGTGAATGTTGCAGATACAATGATAAAGCCAATCAGAACAGAGAAGTTCATATGGTGTTTGAGTTCCATGGGCCTTGAGGCTTGAAAAAACTAGCTGCTATAGACTCTTGATAGGTCTTCAACAAGTGGGAGAATGATGGGATTAAGGTGTCTCAACCTTAGAGTCCTTTCTAGTGTTTCTTATTTTTTAGGAGGTGAAAAAATAGTTTTTCTTTTTGCTTTTTCAAAAATATTATTTTTGATCCATTCTAGGAAAAAAGTTGTTTTGTTCTTTTTGCCTTTTATTTTTTCTCAAAAAGTTGTTTTTTTCTTTTTGTTGAGAAAAACAAGGAGTGCCACCTCGGTTGACCTTGAGTCTTGTTTAACAAGTTTCTATTGCAAGAAGTTACCATTTATAGCAAACCTTATCCTTATCTCTTTGGAGTGCCCATGAAGAGGATATGTTTTGATTTTTGGAAGTTTGATTTCGAAAAGATTTTCAAGTTGGAAAATATTCCTCTTTGGGAAGTGGACACTTAGGAAAGATAGGATAAGCTTTTCTGGCTTTAAAATAGATTTGAAAGAAGAGACTTTGTATTCTTTTGTAGAGGAGTTGATGGAGAAAGCAAAGCCATCTTTTTGAGGTCAATTTGTTTTTGCAGCTCTTACATTATGTGTATTGTATTGTGTTTGAAGAAGTTGTATTATAGGTTAAAGCAATTATGAAGAGTCAAAATGCTGTCAGTTTGTTTCTAGATTTTATAGTGGTGAAGATTCATGAAGAAACACATGTTCTAAGAGTTATATTGTAACCATAAAAAGTTTACAGTAATATAATTGAATTGTGTGTTTGGAGTGTGGGGGTTTTTACCTGAAAAGGTGTTCCCCACATAAAAATCATTGTGTTAATGTTTCTTGATTTTAAATCTTCATTAACTAAATGTATGTGAATCTTAATAAACTGTAATCATTGAAAGGTTTGAAAGAGTTAAATGCAACCCTCTCCTCATAAGACTAGTTTTGGAAGTTGTTTCTGCACATGTGCTTCCTTTCACATATTTGGGTCTCAAGTTTGAATTGCGTTCAATTTTCTATTGGAAGTAAGTCACACTTAGACCTCTACGTTCAAAATCATGACCTCAGTTTCATGGGGCTATTGGGTCGAATATCAGCATGCACATAGACCCTTCCCTCCTTGCCATGGGGCGATCTGCCACATCACTCTTGCTCTCGTGGAAGCAGTCAGTCGAGGAGGAGGTGAGACATGATAGGGGTCTGGCTCGTTCGAGAGCTAGACTTTGTGGAGAGGGGTCAGCATGTTCTATGGCCTTAGTTGTTGTGTGCTAATTTGAATGTTTCATTCAATGATTGTTGTTGTGAAGATAACCCTATGACTCAAAGGGTTACTAGTTTCTCTTCTCCTGTTGGGGTTTTTGGTATTCCACCTCTGCATGGGTAAGCTATTATTTTTATTTATGGCTTCTTGTCTTTCAATTCATTGAATGATTGCACATTGTACTTGAGTTTGTCTATGTTCTTCTATCAATAGGAGGACAAATGGATCTTGTTGTCGCAAGGTAAATATCTCTTGTTGTGGTCGTAGATGGATCTCCTCAATCTCATCGAGGACTATCCTTACTCACTCACCTCTTAACCCTAGGCACATTCATAAGCAAAGAGATAAATTTATGAGGACTAACCTTGACTAGACTTAGGGTTTTTACCTAGGGTTTTAATTGACCTAGGGTTTAGATGTGCTTTGACCTATGTTGACCTTGTGATATTATCAAGGGTTTGATTGAATCGTTGATTGTGGTTTACCTTGTGATGGTACCAAAAGCTAAATGAAATGCAAACTTGTTTTTGTGCTTTTTTTTGATATTTTGGAAATGAAAAGTGCTTTTTAATCTTAGTAAGGAAATATGAATGCAATTTAAAATGATTTTTACCTAATGCAATTATTCTATGTTTTTGGGTTTTCAAATATTTTGGAACAATCTAATATAGAGAAAGAAATTGCTTTCTAAATAAACTAGATCTAGGAATTTGAAAACAAATTAATCTAACATGCAAGATCTATCTATCAAGGAAAAAGCAATGTTTTACTAATCCCAAAAACAATTTTTGATTTTTTAATTACTACTAATTGAATAAAAGCATATAGGAACCTACAAATAGAGAAGAATTGTGTGACTCCACTACCCTCAGAAATCCTTGATGGCAACCTTGTATCCTCTTGAAGCAGCGGGAGGACCTCTTGACAACAAGACAACGCAAAGAAGCAAAAGAAGCTTGAGAAAACTCAATGGGAGCTTTTAATGAGCACAATGGTGTTGATTGGAGTAGTGTAATGATGCTTGAAGAGCTTTATATGAAAGCTTGATGAACAATGAAAAAAATAAAAGGCACCTTTGTCCTATGTGAGCATGAGAATGTTAATTAGAGAGCAAAAACATAGCAAGAGCTATGTGCACAATCAATTTGCCTCCCTTTGTGCTTGGGGGAGGTGGGTATTTATAGGTTGGAAGAGAGGAATTGATTGAGAAGTTAACTCAATTGATTGATGAGTTAACAAGGATTGATTAGGGACTAAACTAGATTGATTACCCAGTAAACTCAGTTGATTAGAGAGTGATAAATCAATAATAATTTATCACTGAAGAGGAATTGGAGTTGGAAGAATGAATGAGAAAGAATGAGTTGTTAATTTTAGATCAAATAGAGTTAATTATGGATGTGTGGGTGCATGAAAAAGTCAACTACACATTAGGCATCAAAAATCATGCAAACTGGAAGAAAAATAGGTGAAAACAGAGCTATTTTGAGTGAGAAAATTGAGTTTTTTCATGGTTTGAAATGCAATAGGGTTGCCCCTTTCACCACTAGGGTCACCTAGGGACAACCCTGGGTAACTCAGGGGGAGATCCTGCAAAAAGAGGGTCATCCGATGGGAGATCTAGAAAAAAGGATTCTGAGAGGAAATGCATGATGGCAGATGAAAGAGAAGATAAAAATGAGGTGATCTACCTCTGGAAATAGGTCAATCATGTGCAAGAATCCAAATCTCCACTTGCACTGTAGGATCTCCCAGGGAGAGATATGGAAATAATAGGGGGAGATTTGGATTGGTTGAGTGAAACTGAAATCTGAAAGTGGGAGATGGATCTGAGGGACTCTAGAAGGCTTCTAGTGGGTGGAGAGGATGAAAAACATGGGGGAAAGGTGGAAACTCATATACAAGACACTTACAAGGCTTAGGAATAGGGTCGAAAGCCTAGAGAACACAAATCGACAAGTATCACAAAAGTGTTGAAAAGCGTTGACAACCAAGAGAGAGAAAATGACAAAGAAGAAACAACACAAGACAAGAAAGAAGACACGTCATCAAGAGGTCTGTTTCTTAGAGGACATTATTTCACACTTACATGTATGTGACAAGGATTAAAATAATCATAGGGGTCCTCATGGAGGTTGTGCATGATTTTTGTGCTTACATATTTGCTCCCTCGGGGACAGTAGTCTACATGAAAGGTAGGTGCCGTTCCTGAACTAGGCCTTACCTATTGTCAATTTTCCTATAATTTTACCTACAATAACTAGTATTAGACTGACATTTGAATATATCAAAATGAATAATGAAAATTGAAATGATGAACTTACCATGGATCGTGAGAGTTCAACTAGTTGTTTGCCTTTGTCAGTGAGACCTATAGGAATGAATGCACGCAAAATGATGCATGAAAGATGCATAAAAGAAAAAAACTAATCTAAGAATGCATAAAAGTAGCCAAGCTAATGGAAAACAAAGCAAGAAAATTTGTGAGATCAGAGCAAATCGGTGATAGACTTGATTGTGTGAGTAGTTGTTGGGAAGGTATCGATGAGGAGATCGCGAAGATGGCCACCTCTTCTTCAGCCGCAAACAATCGAGTATGCAAATAGTAAAAAAACCCTCTCTAAACCCTAGTTTGAATTTTGTGAAAAATCACTTAAAATGGTCTATTTTTTGTGATCCTTCTTGTTACATTGTTTCTATTTTGTCATTTAGAGTAGGGAAGGTCTTTTGTTTTCTAAAATCAGCTAAGAAACTAAGGTCTTAGGGCATTTTAGTCTAACGGACCTCAACTTAGGGTCACCCCTTTTGTCAAGAAGGTCACCTTGGGGGAGATTTGTCTAGAACAAGGTCGCCCAGGGGAGATCCTGTAGACAATAGAGTCACCCGAGGGGAAATTCTTCTTGAAATTTGATGATTTTTGTCATTCATTTCACTCTAATATGACATGATTTGACTACTATATTCTCCTGTTTATTGCAACTTTTTTATGGTTATATGCTTTTTAGGGATTTTTGTGAGTTTATGAGATCTAATCTAAAGTTCTTTTTGATTGGCAACACGTGTATCTAATGGAATGCCTACAGAGAGCAGGTGTGGCTCTTAGAGATGTTTGCTTCATTGAGCAATGAGGAGTGTACTATCTTTAGGAGAGCAAGCCTAGCTAGTGTATGCCATGTGCTAGTTGTTCACCCTATGTCATGCATATGTTGCAACACTCTGACTTACTGGGATGTAGATAGGAACACTTTTAGGTTCCCATAGGTTTTAGGACAGTGGACTATCACTCTGTTTGATGTTTACCAGATTCTTGGAGTTCCTATGAGAGGACATCCTCTCATCCTTCCTTCTAGCAAGTCCTTTGAGGACAAGACATCTTGGGTAGAGTTCATGGGGGTTAGTTGCCCTAAGGACCAGATAGGAGTTCAACTTACTTTAGTGCCACGACTTCACATTCCTCTCGTGAGGAGGTTCTTGATTGGTTTGATTGCATCGAGATTGTCTAGAAACAAGGCCTCAGCTTGCCTAAGATGGTGTTGGGCACCCATCCTACGTGGTCTTGAGGATGGCAAGGTCTATGCTTGGGGGCCAGACATTTTGGCCATGGTGTATAGGGACTTCTATCGCATTACACAACGAGGGGCTCTAGCTTTCAGCCACTCTCACTTGATCATGACTTGGATTTTCAAGCACATCAGGCCCTATCAGAAGCTTGTTTCAATTCCTAACAGATGACTACTAAGACTAGATAGATGGATGCAGGTGGGTCATTTTGACGCTTCCTTACACACTATGGCTACTCTCACAAATAAGGATATGATCTTTGATCCTTATCTTGATATGGAGGGAGCTTGGACTTAGGATGATGTGATCTGAGAGTACTATCATGGGGTATCCAAGGTTTTAGGTCATAATTGTCAAGTTGAGGCTCACCACATTGAGCGTGTCTTATAGAAGTTTGGTGAGGACTTCCTTGAGGATTTTCCCCCAGTGTCCACTTGTTTGGACTCCCTTGACTCTTGGAGTCTTCATTACCAGAGATCCTAGATCTTTATGAGGAGGACAGAGAGGAGGGAGAGGGACTTCTTCTTGATCACTCATTATGATTGGGGACTCAGAGTCTACTAATGAGGACTATATTCCTAATGGTGATGATTTGTCAGATGAGGGCCTACCTAAGGATGTGCAAGATGAGGGTCTTGATGGTACAAATGATGCAAATAATGAACTTGACATTCCTTAACCTCGGTTTGTGGTTCTTTGACCTCCTGACTCTGATGAGGTGATGTGACAGTTTGACCCTGCTTGGTAGCCTGGTGATCCACGTGAGTTCACTTTTGTTTATCATTTTTTGCACTTTTGTCCTTTCTCTCTTCTTTCATTACATGAGGAACTAATATATCTTTCTCCTTTGGTTTACTTCGCAATTAATGTTGAAGAGTGGAGGGCTTTTGTTTGGGAGATTAATGTTGGCTTGATTGCCTCCTTCACTAGGATGACTTGAGAGAGTCTCTTGGTTGATCCTAGTATACCCCCTACTGCTGGGCGACACACCAACATCTTCGCTCCTGTCTATCATGGATGTCATGTGAGTGCAAACTTGAAGGCTGAGATTCACATCCTTAAGGGTGAGAATCAGGTGCTCTAGGAGATGGCTCACCTTAGTTTTGGATGATGAGATGCTAGTATGGCAGGGCCTTCATAATCACATGCTCACAGTAGGATGCCTCACTCCCATAGGTCTCATGGAGCGACCAGCGATACTCATAGAGAGAGAAGCAAAAGTCCTGATGGTTAGTCCTAATGGTTCTATTGGAGGGAACTAACCTTGATATTACCTTTTCTTCTTTTGAACTCATGCCCCCTTACATGAAGAGCCTCTGTTTCCCTCGGGAGGATTTTTGTCCTAGATCTTTGATACTCTTGTATATGTAACTTTTGGATACATCTATGAAAGTTCATCCTCTTTTTATGGTTTTTGTCTATTGGATTTGTACTCATCTCTTGTGCATTTTTGGAGGTTTACGAACTTTTTGATTATGTTTTTGACTTTTCAACTCTTTTAACGATCCAAGTATGATGACGATGACATGTTTTTATATATTTTTTGTGACACATATATGTGAGATGCAATTTACAATATGCAGATGTAAGAACACAAGAAATGCTGAAATGAAACATTTCCTTCTACTGAATATCATGAGATATCACATTGAATTTATTTCTTTGAAACTCTTTTTCTATGTTTTAGGTATGAATGCAATGTGGAACAAACATCATGACTGCTCTTTAGTATGATTTTCAATCCAACAGATTGCAAGTTGTCCTAATATAAGAGACATATTCAAGGATGTGAGATGGGATTTTAAAACTCAAGTGGGGAATGAGAATGAAATGGAGTGTTTCTAAATCTAATCTTTGCTAAAGGCTAAATACCAATCCTTATCTAGATAAGACAATTTGACAAGCTTTCAACTTTAGGCAAGTAAGAAATTTTATTGATGTTTGTTAGAATTAGATCATAGATGGAAAGCAAGATAGACTCGGGGTAAAGGATAAATGGGAAAGAACAAGGGTCCCTAGATAGAAGACGATCCTAGAGATTACTAGACTCTCGGTTTTGCTTGGCTAGTGTGAGTGTGTGATTTGTACCTTTCCTTCTCTATTAGAATGTCACCCTTGAGGCATCGAGCTTATCCTAATCTCCACCCAAGAGTATGGACATTCAACAATCTTATCTCTTTCACTCTTTTTTTGTATCTCAAGATTTTTTTGCTTTATTCACTTTTTTGTATTTTACTCACTTGATTTTTCTCATTTTTTTGGATTTTTACTTTTTTATGAAAATGAATTCTTTTTGGAACTTTTTGATATGCAAGCTTGATCTCTCAATTCTCACTTTTCTTGACACTCTTATTTTGACCACTCATTTTTTAATTTCACTCAGATTTTAGATTGCTGAACCTTCAGAGTTTTGATCATCCTGATGTTTTTGGCTAGGAAAGATAAGGGGTTGAGCGCCACCTAAATTTTTTGTAATCTATTTGGACTTCTCTTCTACTACGGAAGAACTGGGAAGGTCTTCTCCCAAGCTTCCCTTGAACATTGTAGGTTTGATTACTGACTTTGTTTAGACCTAACATCTTGACTCACTAAGACTGGGATCAGTGTAAAGCTAAGAGCTAGGATTTGATTAGAATCACTAGGAATGAAGGGGGATAACGGCGATTGTGAAAATGGGGGACTTTCTATGTCCTGAAAGGATGACGTATATTTATGCAACATTAGACTCCTTACTGAATAAGAAAATAGTACAAGAGTAAGTCATTCACTGCAATGGAAGACGAATAGAATGATACTAAAATACAAGAAACAAATGGTTTTTTACATTTTGATTTTTTTGTTTTTTTTTTGTATTTTTATGTTTTATGATTTTCTTTGTTTCTTTAGACATAGTATTTATTGAAGTGAAAGGCATTGATTGTTTTACCAAATTCCTCTCCCTCCATTGTGCACAAGAGATAGGTACCATTTCTGACATCCTCTTTGACCATGTAAGGACCTTTCCAGTCTTCTTTAAAATCTCTTTTTTGTCATCTTTTCTTGTTCTTTGTCCTACCTCTTCTCAAGACTAGTTCTCCTTTTCTATAGGGTTTGTCATTCGATTCTATTGTTTCTTACTAAGTGGTTTCCCTTGGCAGTGTGAGACGAAGCAAGTCTCAAAATGCTTGTTGATGGGAAGGGGTCCAATACAGGATTTCCTTACAATTTAATAACTCTGCTAATAGGTCAAACTATTCTTGCATGTCGACTTTCACAACTTGTCTCTCTTGAATTCTTTGCAAAAATTGGAACAACTCAAGGGTCCAAGTTTGTGGATCCCTTTGCTCATCAGGAGGGACAAAGCTTATACTTGTCCTCCCATTGGGTTCTAGTCTTAAATCCATGGAATATCCAACATAACTCTTTGGCAGTTCAAAAATGACAATGTCATTAGTCCCGATTGACACTCTCATCTTCCATTTTCTATGAAAAATACCTTCACTTATTTGTCTTCATCAAGAAGTCTTTCAACCATATCAATTTTTACTAAAGGTGCTTCCCACTCACTGAGTTTGTTTGACTGAACTGAGGCAGAGGTGGTTGGCTTCTCTTGCAATTGAGACACCATGAACATCCTAGGCAACATTCCTATTTCATTAGTTGACTCATTGTCAATAGAAACATGACATTGCCTCCTCCATGGGTGTCAATGGTTGATATGTATCCTCTATTTGTGTGAGAGGTTTTTTAAGATTTCATTTCTCCTATTGTGTCAGGGACACGTGTTCAATTAAGGGTGACAAAGGAGTGTAACTTTCTGTTATGTCTTCCTTGGGATCTGAGAAAGCATGTGGATCTACATTTCTTAAATCTAATGTAGTGGTTTGAAACACTAGTCCTTCAGTTCTATGAGGCTTCTCCCCTATGCAAGGGAAGAGCTTGTAGGCAGGTTGAAAATTGGTCATGAGCACTTCTAGAGGGAATTGGAGAGGTTTGTCCTACTCTATCCATTCACTAGTACAAAAATAGTAATATATTACTAAAAAACTACTAAAATATGCTTATAAATGACCAAACATGGTCACGTGACCATTAGTAGTTTATTGCCAGTCATTTATAACATGACCAAATTGATGACTAAACCATTTTTAGTCATTTATTAGTTTCTTTGATTGATCGATTTGGTAGTATATTTATTCGTTGATTTAGTCATTTTTTCACTGATATATTTAGTCATTAATTTAGTCATTGATTGTTGTTAACTAGTCACTTATTTAGTCATTTTTATTCACTAATTTCTGTCCATTGGTAGTGTATTTAGTCATTAATTTTAATCATCATTTTGATCAATTTGGTAGTATATTTAGTCATTTTTATTCACTGATTTAACACTGGTCATATATTTAGTCATATTTATTTATTGTTCATTGATTTCTGTCAATTAGTAGTATATTTAGTCAATTTAATTATTAATTCACATCAATTAGTAGTATATTTAGTCATTTTGAAGCTTGCAATCTATGTAGATTTTGATCTGGCATTAATTATTCACTTCGCACATGTCTTTTTTATTTTATTCATTGAATTCTCTATGAGAGGAGTGTTACGAGCTGAGCAATATACTCCACATTTGGATCTCATCTGCCTTAGTTTTAATTCCCCGCTGGCTTGAATGACTTCAATTCATTATGTTGGCTCGTGTGATCCTCTTTTTATGCAAGAGACGATGGTATTTGTGTCATTAATTATTTTGTTCTTGCCTCTTCATTTTGCTCTTGCTGTGTATCTGCAATGTCTATCTATCCTTGCAATTGTCGACTTCATTTGCCTATTCAATCATGGCAATAACCAATGCATGGAAGCATCAACTCAAATTTAATGGCTAGGGACTTCAAACTACTTGATGAAGAGCTAGTGGAGGATGCTTTAATAGATGTATGTGATAGAGATTTTCTGCTACAATCTAGGGTATGTTATGCTTCGCATCTGGTATCTCATTTTCTCTCAAATGCGATGGACTTATTTCATCAGGTTGATAGGGTTAAAAGGATAGCATCAATGTTTGTTCATTTCTATCTAGTCCTAGATGTCAAGCTATTTGAAGTATTTTCTACTTATAATCTCCATGATGGTTTAGCCTTGGTAGGGGGACTCTTTGTACATGAAGATATCATTAATAAACCTAGTTTTAACTATGTTTATCAGGTAATGATTTCAATTTTGCAATCAGGTAACAAAGAAATCTTTGATAATTCACTATGGGTTCACAAATCTAGATTTGGAAGGTGCAAGAGGGAAAGGATAGAGGAAGTATTCAATGCATGGAGCTTCTTGTCAATTTTCCAACCACTGGTAGTTCCCTTCACCAATGATGACACAATCCTTTCTCAAGAGAATCCAATTGGGGGTTCATGGCTTTAGGGTTGCAGATTTAAATATGGATAGCATGTTAACCACTCTTTTTGTTTAAAGTTTTTAGCTTCCTTATAACTTTGGTTTCCTTTTTGGCTAGAAAGGGCCTTTTAGATCTATAGCTCTATTAAGGGCTCTTAGTTAAAATGCTCTGTTATGTTATCTTTTTGGCCGAGAAGGGCCTTTTTGTAATATGTATAAACATTTTTATTAATATTGATATATTATGATGCTCTAAGCATCCTTACCAATTTAAAATAATGTTAACCCTAGTTCATGTGTTGTCTTGTGGAGAATATTGGTGATGCTAAATGAAACAATCTAAAAAATAGGCTTGAACTGTAATAATGTGCACTACATCAGATATTCATTAATAACAAAGGGACATCCATCAAAGCATAACAACGGGGTTTTTTTTGTCATATATTGTAGTTACAAGTACCTTTCTAGACATACATACAAATGTGGAAGCATAGTCAAGGAAAGTGAACTATTTCAAACATGCCTCAATGAAATGTGATATCATGGATGTTAAGGAAAAATTGGATTCAACATCAATAATCAATATATCAATATCAAAATACCCAAAAATCAATGAAATATAGAAACAAAGAGATTAACCAAACAAAAGAACTTTCAAAAACCTTTGCAAACCTCAAAGCTTCATAGCTTCTATTGGGTGCCTATCTCAATCGATCTTGCATGTATGAATAAGGTCCTTAGAGAGTGCACTTCCTTGCTATGATTCCAAGATTATCAATGGAGAATGGCTATGATTGTGCTTTGTAATGAAGAGTAGCTTCACAACAATTGGTAGTAGTATGGTAACAAGTTGATCGCAAGCAAAAAGGAATGACTTGGGTGCCAAAGGTGCGCTATAATTCCTACAGAGTAACAATACTTAAAGCTTGGATGAATGAAATAGAAGAACAGGGTTCAATTTATAGACTCGTGAAAGAGAAGATCAACAGTATAGAAAGAATGAGAAGATCAATGGTTGAGAATAGTTGAGGAACATGTGCAAATAGAAAGAAGACATGTGTCTAACTATATTTTGCATGAGAGGAATTAATAAAATAGAAGAATGAGTTAACTGAAGAGATAAATCAATTAAAAGAATAGATCAATCAATTAAGAGAATAGAACTAGAGAATGGAAATTGCATGAGGATGAGAAGATATTTTAGCTCAATTAAATATTTGAAATATTTAATTGCATGTGCACAAGGATTGAATTATATTTAGAGATAACTCAATTTAGAAGAAATAGAAAACTTAAATAAATATTTGATTTATTTAAATTTAGAGAAGATAATATTGGAAGAAACAATTAAATAATTGGTATTATTTAATTTAGAATGATTTCGGAAGAATTAGAAGATAAGAAAGCAAATTAAATAAATAAATTTATTTAATTATTTGTGAATGATTTGAAACAATAAATAAAATATTTGATTATATTTTATTTTTAGAGATTGAGAGGATTCAAATAAATTTGATTGATTTATTTAAATTTGGAAGAATGATTTTTACTCTAATTAGATAATTAAGAATTATTTAATTGTTTGGAAGAATTTAATTAAATAAAGGATTTTATTTAATTTTGACTTTAGAAGAGGTAATTAAATATTTTGATATTTAATTAATTTAGAGGAATATGAATAAAATAAATTAATTGATTTATTTATTTATTGATAGAGCAATAAAGATGGAATAAATATTAAGAATATTTATTGAGACTGAATCGTGTCATTTTTAGGCGTATACATTTTGCCCCTCTTTGATGCAATGTAGTTTATGGCATTGTTTCAAAGAATAAATAGTCTGATAACGATACATGCCTTAGTTTGCCCCTGGTACAGGTTATGACGATAGGATGCCCCCTTGGGAGATTGGATGGGAAGAAGGCAGAAGGCATGAGACGGACAATCTCACGAAGAAGAAGGATGAAGAAAGAGATGAATGATACATGATGCAAGATAGACTGATAACACACACAACCAAACAAGAAAGTATGCACAAATGATACAAGAGAAAACAAGGTATTGCCCCTGTCAAGCGGTAAACCAACGATATACTGATAACGATATACAACAATGTTGTCATGGCGGGGAACGATATATCCCTAGACCAACATGGCAAGCGTGTTGTCATGGCGGGGAATGATAGATCCCTAGAGCAACATAAAGGATAGTGTCTAGTTTTAGGAAATGAAACATGTCATGTAAGATGCATGTATTGGTCTAATTTTGACAATGTTACATCCTGTATAAGACAAATGTTTGATTATAATTGATCGAGTTGGTTTATGACTAGACAAGGATCAAGACCACTAATTGTGATTGGATCATTTAACAAGATTGACTTGACTTGATTGGTATGGATTAAGCATGGACTTGCATTTGGATCACTGCTCAGTTTGACCGAATTGAGAAGAATGGACCACAATGATAGATAGAATTTTGATTGATAGAGGAACGATTCGATGGAAGGAATCACAAGCTTCACTTTTTATTGTTACTCTGCATTGTTTGAATCTTTCATTACATGGGATACGGATGTATGGATGTATAATGGATGCTTTGCTTTTGACATCTTGATGGTGCAAGTATTTTGAAGTGCTTATTTCATCATTGCGCGATTTTTTGGTACTTTTTCAAATGTTATAAGTTAATACAAGCATCTAGGTATAATTGAACCGAGATGACCTAAGCATTGCTTACATGGATTTTGATTTAGCAATTTAATACAAGCATCGAGGTATAATTAAACTGAGATGACCTGAGTATTTCTTGTGTTTCAACAAACAAGGATTAGCCCCTTTCATGTTAGACCTTAGATGTCCTTGATGATCTTTTTGTCGATCATGTCTTTAGATAAGGCATCACATTACTAAAGTTTAATCCATAAACAACAAACAAAGAAAATAATCATGCCCCCATCATAGCATCTCTAGCTTTTGGCATCCTTAAGTAGCATAGAAAGACATGATAACAAAAAAATTAAGACTCTGTATTTTAACCATGTTTCCAATCCACAAAAACATTTTTCCATTTAGATGTTTTTATTTCTTGCCATAATTTGGGTAAAATCATTTGGAATGCCTTAGGTGTTTGTTTACTTTGCTTTGGATAGGTTAATGTCCTACATCAATATTTCTTCTTGAAAAGAGTGGGTTTTGTTTGTGCTTGCTTGCCCGGTGAGAAGATTCCACAATCTTTACTAGTGAGACGGACCCTAAGGGACTGACCTAGTACCTCGAGGGCTCATTGCTAAATGGCCTTGCCTACGTGAAGACGCAGAGGCAATCATAGTTTGGGGTAAAACCCTAATAGACCTAAGACCTAGGTGATAGAAAGTGGCACAGACTTAGATAGATAGAAGGACTAGACATGGGATGGATGGGAAATGGGAGCCTTGGGAGTGCATTTGATAAATGGCCTTGCCTACGTGACAATGCGAAGGGAACGTAGTTCATGGACTTGGACCATGTATGAACTAGAGGATAGACAACAAGATACGGGATGGATAGGGAGGCCTTGGGGGTACATTTGAATAATGGCCTTGCCTACATGATGACGCAGAGGCAATCATAGTTCAGGGTAAAACCCTAACGAACCTAAGACCTAGGTGATAGAAAGTGGTGCAGACTCAGATAGATAGAAGGACTAGACATGGGATGGATGGGAAATGGGAGCCTTGGGGGCGCATTTGAGAAATGGCCTTGCCTACGTGACAACGCAGAGAGAACGTAGTTCATGGACTTGGACCATGGATGAACTAGAGGATAGACGACAAGATATGGGATGGCTAGGGAGGCCTCAGGGGTGCATTTGAATAATGGCCTTACCTACATGATGATGCAGAGGAAACGTAGTTCATGGGCTTGGACCATGGGGATACTAATGAGAGACACTATGCTAGGCTCACACTATGGATAGGATATGGGATAAAACCTTGGTTGACAAGGCAACAAAGAGATAGAGTATCGAGCCATGATAGGTTATCGTTAGGATTTTATTATGGAATAGATATGGATCGAATGGGACATGAGTGAAGGAAGAATGGACATAAGGTGAATGGTTTCCCAAAGATGCAGGAAGCAGTCTATCACAAGTAATGTATGTTTACAAGGTTTTCACCACTTGCTTTTATTTGCACGAAAGCTAGAAAGTATGCATGATGCCTGTTTGCCAAGTTTTCATCATGGTACCTATCCAAGGCGCCTGTTTGCTAGGTTTTCACCAAAGGACAATTTTTTTGTATTTTTCTAATTTTTTTGAATTTTTTGTATTTTTTCTGTTTGTTTTTTTATTTTTTATTTTTTTGTATTTGGTGCCCCCTTTACATTGGGATTCTCCTAGGTATAGAACCAGCGAAGATGCATGATGTTGATTGGGTCATCAAACAACTCACCCTCTAATTTTGCTAACTGATATGCCCTTGATCCATAAGTAGCTACGATCACATAAGGCCAAAGCTAGTTGGGTTCGAACTTGCCTTTCTTTTCCTGATCCTGTTGATTGCAGGGGTTCTCCTTAAGTACTAGATCTCCAACTTTAAAGACCCTTGGGTGAACTCTGTGGTTATAGCTTCGTCACATCATTTCTTGATATGCCTTGAGATGATCAAAGGATTTCTGTCTCCTTTCTTCTAGCAACTCTAGTTCTTGTAATTTGGAAACTCGGTATTCTTCATCTATTATGAGACCTTTTAACGACACCCTGAGAGATGGTAATTCAACCTCAATGGGGAGGATAGCTTCTAAGCTATAGACAAGGGCATAAGGGGTAGCACCTGTGGGAGTGCATATACTGGTTCTGTAGGCCCACAGAGTGGGAGTGAGTTGGATGTGCCAATCACGGCTAGCATCGTTGACTGTCTTCTTGATGAGTTTCAAGATGGTCTTGTTGGATGCTTTTTCTTGGCCGTTGCCTTGGGGGTAATAAGGTGTAGAGAAATGGTGTTGGATTTTGAATTGGTCATAGAGTTCTTGGACATCCTGGTTTTTGAAGGGTCTTCCATTATCCGTGATAATGGATGAGGGAATTTTGTATCTATAGATGAGGTAATTGAGGATAAATGAGGAGATTTGTATACCCATGATGGTGGTGAGGGGAACGGCTTCAATCCACTTGGTAAAGTACTCAGTGGTGGTTATTATGAATGTGTGGCCATTAGATGAGGGTCGATGGATTTTTCCTACAAGGTCAAGTCGCCATTGGAAAAAGGGCCAAGGTGTCGTTAAAGGTCTCAACTCTTGAGTTGGTGCATGGATCAGGTTCCCATGAATTTGGCACTACTTGCACTTCTTCACAAATTGATATGAATTTGTTTCCATGTTCAGCCAATAATAACCCAAATGCATGAGTTTCTTAGCTAAGGAAGGACGCTAGAGTGTGTTCTGCAGATCCCTTCATGTACGTCTTGTAAGGCAGTTTGGGATTCTTCTCATTCTAAACAATGGAGTAAAGTACCATCTAGACCACATTGGTATAGGGTGTCAACAATAATGGTATAGAGAGAGGTTTGACGTATAAAGGTTCGTCATTGGTTTGAGGATAAGTCAAGTGGGAGGGTATTGTCCTTGAGGTAAGTGTAAACCTTACTGTACCAAGGTGAATCAAATCCAACTAATAGGCATATGAAATGGGTTTCAAGAAGATCATAAGCTGGTTTCTGAATTGATTCCACTAAGAATTCATACCGTGACTCATTCTCTGGGATTTCAAGAAGAGAGGCAATGGTTGCCATGGCATCTGCTACTTTATTTTCGATGCGAGGTATCTACTCAAAAGAGATTATCACAAAGTGTTCCTTAAAGTCCTCGACCATCCACTTGTAGGGGACAAGCTTCTCATCTTTGGTTTGGTAATCGTCATTGACCTGATTGATTACTAGTTGAGAATCACCATAGACATGTAGCTCTTTGATTTTCCACTTTGTTGCCATTTTGAGGCCAATGACCAAGGCTTCATATTTTGCTATGTTGTTTGTGCATGGAAATAATAGATGGTAAGACTTTGGTATGGTTTCGCCATGAGGAGTCACAAACAAGATTTCTGCCCCCGATCCATGGTTTGTGTAGGACCCATCAAAGTAAAGTTTCCAGGAATGTGTTGAGATATTAAATAGGGATTCATCTAGAAATTCAAATTGCATTGGTGTGGTGTCCTATAGTGGTACATCCACTAACTGATCAGGAATGACTTGCCCCTTGATAGCCTTTCTGTCCACATACTCAATGTCATATTCACTTAGGAGCATTACCCATTTGGCTAGGTGACCTGTTAGAGCTGCTTTGCTTAGTAGGTACTTCAGTGGATCTATTTTTGCAATAAATTTGACTGGATGTGCAAGCATATAATGTTAGATTTTTTGGGAAGTAAAAACCACTGCAAGACATTATCTTTCTATATGAGAGTATTGCAACTCATAGCCCACCAATGTGCGACTGATGTAGTAGACGGCTCTTTCTTTATTTTCATAATCTTGTTGTGCTAGAAGGGCCCCAAGAGCTGTTGGTGTAGCAGATATGTATAGTAACAATGGTTTCACTTGGATAGGAAGCATGAGAATATGTGGATTCATAAGATACTCTTTCAATTTGTTGAATGCCTCTTCGCATTTCTGATCCCATCTGAATGGAATGTTCTTATGTAGGAGATGACTGAAGGGTTGACACTTGTCTTCCAGTTGTGATATGAACCTATGGATTACTTGTAGCTTGCCCTATAGAGATCTTAGATGAGTAAGATTCTTGGGTGGTGGCATGTCCATAATAGCCTTGACTTTAGTGGGGTCCACCTCTATTCCATTTGCTGATACAATAAAAGCTAAGAGTTTGCCTGAGGTGACTCCAAACACACATTTCTTTGGGTTCAATCTTACTTTGAATTCTTCTAACCTCTAAAAGACTTTCTCTAACACATCCAGGTGTGATTCTCTTGTGAGTGACTTTGCAAGGATGTCATCTACATAGTCTTCCATTATTACGTGCATCATATCATGAAATATAGTGGTCATAGCACATTGATATGTGGCTCCTGCGTTCTTTAGGCCAAATGGCATGACATTCTAGTAGAAAGTCCCCATGGACAAGTAAAAGCTATCTTATGCTGGTCTTTTAGTGCTATCTTGATCTAATTATATCCTGAGAAGCCATCCATGAGAGATAACATGGTATGCCCTGCTGTTAAGTCAACTATGATATCTATGTTTGGCAATGGAAGATCATCCTTGCGGAAAGCTTTATTTAGATCTCTAAAATCATTGCATAGTCTGACTCAGCCATCAGGTTTGGACACTGGTACTATGTTAGAGACCCATTCCAGGTAGTCTATAGCTCTGATGAACCCTACGTCTAGTAGCTTCTTGAGCTCTTCTTTTATAAGTAGTGCTATATGTGGATGCATCTTTGTAATCTTCTGTTTCACTGGTTTCACTCCTGGATCTAATGGAAGATGATGTAGAATTAAATCTAGATCTAACCCTGGCATATCTGCATATAACCAGGCAAAATTTAATTGCTTTTTCTTGAAGAATGGTACAAACTTAGCCTTCTCTGGTGGGGTTAGAGACTTAGCAAAGTGAATGATCTTAGACTGTTCCTCTGTTCCAATGTTAACAAGCTCTGTGGGTTCCACAACAATCTAAGACTTCTCCTGGTGCATGTCATCAGGGAGAATGTCAAGCCTTCCATCGTCAGGTGCCATAGCTGGGTTTTAACCATTGGATGTGTCCCTTCTTTTTACAATTTTGGGATCTGACACTGCTGCAAAGTAGTTTTCCCCATTAGATCCAATTTTTATTTTGATATTTTTACGACTGGAAGGCTTGGCACCCTCTCCAAAGTAAGCCACGGTATTAAGTTCAATAGCGAAACCAACTTTATGATCTCCTTTGGGTAGGTGGTCCCTAAGTTCCATGTAGTCAATATAGGCATCATTGTTTTGGAACATATCTAGTTGCGAGGTTCCTCGTAGATCCCAGTCAATAAGCTCAGGATGCACAAGGGGGAGGGAGTCGGAGGATAGATCTGATTCGTTGATAGTTTGAATCGATATGCTAGGAGTATTGGTAGGGAAAGTGTTCAGGATGGTACTTTCCTCTAATTTGTTTATTGCGATAGAACTCTAACCTTCCTCGAAATTCATATTCTCATGGATAGACAAATCACACTGTAACGACCTATGCAGTAGCATTTGTCCCTCACGGTAGGGGCTATAAGTTTCAATGGTATCAACTTCTTTGTCATCATAGGAATGCTCTGTCAGCTCATCCCACTCATATTCATTGGAATTTGTGTCACTATTCTCTTGAAGAGTATGTATCATTTCCACAAGACAAGCATTTGCTTTTGCTTTGCCCTTATCTTTATATCCTAGACCTTTTGTAGTTCTAGCCAATGAGGATGAAGAAGGTTGAATGGGTTCTATGATTCCTTCTTTTCTTAGGTTGATGGGGCCTTGTCCTTCGTAACCCATTCTATGTAAGATGGACTCACCTCACCCATAGATTTCTATTGGGAGCCTAGGCAGTTCTTATTGTATGTTGTCTTCTTCTTCAGTGTAAGGCCATTGTAGGATATCTCTGTCCTTTGTCTCATCTGATAGGGTTCCCCATTTTACAAAGGGAGGTGCAGGAGGTGCAGGAGGAGCAGATGGCTTTGGAAAATGCCTTAGTTGCCCAAAGGATCTAGGAGATAGAGGCATTTTGGCTAGATTGAGACTGTGCTCGATGGAGTATTCCCCTACTCCTATTTCTTTGATGGTAATTTTCTGCTCTTTGGGCTTTGATGAGGAAGCTTCAGAGGTAAAATCATGCTATGGGGTAGGGGACATAGATGCTCTATTGTTTGGTATGATGCAATCAGGTTTTGAAAGGACATAGTTGCAATGCTGAAAGGGGTCAGGGTTGCCTTGGATGGTGACTTGTTTTCCATTATGCGGGAATTTTATGCATTAGTGATAGGTAGAAGGCACGGCTTTCATGGAATGAATCCATGGTCTACCTAGGAGAATATTATAGGCAAGATCCCTATCTAGGACTTGGCACACAACATCTTTTATCAGTGGTCCCACTTGTATTGGTAATACCACTATTCCCTTGGTAGTTCTATCCTCTTCATCATAGGCTTTGATAGTAATCTTCTTCCTTGGGTCAACTACATTTTTAGAGAACCCTAATGTAAGGACTAGCTTCAAGGTGCAAATATTTAAACCGGCTCCCCCATCAATGAGAACCCTCTTGATGTGGTGCTTATGGATGAAGGAGACAATGTGTAAAGGGGTGTTATGGGGTTGAGACACTGAGAGGTCATCTTGTTTGGTAAATGATATGGTACTTGAGGAGGTCAGATTACCTACCATGGCCTGAAACTTCTCTTGGGCCAAGTTAGTGGGTACAGTGGTTTCCACTAAAGCTTTATTGAGAATCTCCTTGTGGGAAAGAGATAGATGCAACAACTCTAAGATAGAAATGTGGCAAGGAGTCTTCTGTAGTTGGTCTATGATGCTATACTGATGGAAATTGGATTGGGAAGGTGACGACCTTCGAGGAATGGTATTCAAGGTGACCTTACCACTATGGGTAACAATACTGCAATCAATTCTTTTGGGCTCTGATTGTTGGTTGGGCATGACCACATTGATTTGTGGGACATGTTCTGATATGCAATTGACGGTAGAGTCGAATGGCACACTTGCGTAGTTGGCATTACTATTCCCACTATTCTAATTTTGCCTGTTGCGATTGTTTTTGTTGTTACCATTGTTATTATGGCCGTTGTTGTTGTTGTACAGCCTATCATGATTGAGAAGCAGATCTTTGTAAGCCACATGTGTCTCATTAGAAGTATGTTGTTGAGTTCCTCCTTGATTTTGATCAAGCACATCTTGAATAACATGCTTGAGATGGATACAATTGTTGGTTGTATGTCCTCTTCCTCTATGATACTCACAATAGTCAGTGTCTTTCCAATAGTGAGGTTTAATTTGAGGCTCATAATCACTTGCTGGTGGTAGAGAGATTTCATTGTTGGCCAATAGCTTCCTTAATGCGGATTCTTGGGACTTACCCATCGGTGTGAACTTTCGCCTTGGATTTGAGTTGAACCATGGTCTTGGCTCCGGAGAGAATGTTTTGTTGGGCACAGCATTGCTTGCCTCTCCTTTGAGAGTGAATATCAGTTTTTGTTTGGGCGCTGCCACCTTGGCATCAACTACTCCATCGTTGACGACATTTTTGTTTTTAGTCCAAAACTTTGATTTGTCATTCGTGCAGTTGGAGGTAGGAGTGTCTTTGTATAAATTGATTTGTCCCTTGGCGATCATAGCTTTCTCGATGAACAATCCCATTTCAATGACCTTCGAAAATGAGGTAGGGCATTGAATTTGTATTTGGTAGCTAAGCTCAGAGTTGAGGTTGTGGACAAACATCTCCATTAATTGTTTCTCTGGCACATCATATGAGCACTTGCTTGGTAGTTGTCTCCACCATTGTAGGATTGAGGTGAATTATTCACCACTCTTTTGTTTGGTATTGCATAGGTCAAGCATAGAGACTTCGTGTTCAATATTGTACGAGAAGTGCGTGATGAATTTGTTGACTAACTCATCAAAAGTTTTGATGCTCGGTGGAAGCCTTGAGAACCACTCCATGGCTTGACTACCTAGAGATCTAGGGAATAGTCTCATTAAGAAAGTCTCATTGTGAGCTACTTCCATGCATGCGGTGTTGAATTCCCTAATGTGATCTCTAGGGTCCCCCTTCCCTTTTTACTTGTCAAATTTAGGAACTTCGAATCGAGAGGGGAATGGTATCATGTTCAAACTTTTATCAAAGGGGTACGGTGCAATATCTTCCAAGGAGTAGGTTTTAGTGTTTGTACCCATCTTGAGATCTGTCATTTGTTGCTTTAGACCCTCGATCTATTTCCTCATTTCTTCCATAGGAGTGTTTGGGTCTATGGCTTTCTTTCCTTTGTCTTCACCATTGTGGTGTTCATGATTATCCTCTACAGTTTCTTGGATTTTTCTTAGATCAAAATCGGTGGGGAGTTTAATTCCAAGATTTGCCAAATGATCAAAATACTTGTGAGGGTCCTCATGGAGCACTTTCTATAGCAAGCATTGGAATTTATGATCTTGGATGGTTCCTTGATACTCTTCGTGAGTGATTTCCTCATCACTATCATGAGGGGTGATAATGTGGTCAAATGATCCGGCCATTTCAAGTTTTTTTTGGTATTGAGATCTAGTAAGAACCATGCAAGGTGACGTGGGATGCGGTGGGTTGAAACTAGAGATTTTGGCAAGATGCCAATGGAGACTACTGAGAATAGGATACTTATGACAAGATTCAGACAAGGGACTCTTTCGATCAATGATTCCAAGTAAGACGACCGATACAAGATGATAGCCACTAGTAAGGGTACTTGATACCTATCTGTTGTGTGGTTACACAACATGCCCCATTTTGACTTGACAAAATAGGGACCCAACTTTTGTTTGGCTTTGCTTATGTTTTCTACTTGCTGGCGGTCTGGTAAAACTAAGACAATGCAGATGATCCTGCATAATGGGGACTAGGTAAGTCATCATGATGAGGTCAATTTTTTCAAAGTACAATTTTCATGTCAATAACCCAATGGGTAGATTGAGTACAAAATTTCATGCAGGTTTGCCTTTTGGATCACCCAAATACTCCTTAGGGAACAAAAGTTATGACGAGTCAAAGATCTGGTCAAACCTGATATTCCGAGGGAAGGATCATATTTCTCAACATCAGTCATTTTACGAAAGATCACCCTGATCTAATATTATCACCTGATAAAATCATTTGCTCCAAACATCCGGACGTCAAATTTATATTATAGTGACACTTACCCATAGAACAACATCATGTATTTTGCGAAGGTCATATTCTCAACATCACCTAATATTTAGATATCACCCCGATATTTGAAATATCTGCCTGTAGCGAAATATCACTCCGAACCAATGTCCTGCTGACATCATCCAAAATTGATAATCGAAGAAATAAACATACTGATGACATCACCATCCTTTTTACCTCGCGGTGGTATATTTCCAAACATGACCTTTCCTACATAACATGATGATGACGTCATAGTGCGACGACGATGAACAGAGTCATTACCTTGTTGACGTCACCCTGATATTTTGAGAGAAGTCACTTTAGTCCAAGGGGTGATATTATAAACATCACCAGACATTCTGAACATCCCCTAATATTTTGAATATCCCCGATATTCTCAACTTGACCCGATGTATCGACATCGGTCTTTCTACCTAAAATGGATTATCATATTATACCAAGGGGGTCATATTCTCAATATCACTTGATATTCATACTATCACCTAATATTCAGAGATCGCCTTGCGCCTCACTGCCATAACATTAAATGCATGCAGATATGGTAGGTGGTTCCCGCCCATTACGAACTTGATACATACACTTGGCAGGATCCAGAAGTTTCGTACGAGAAAATTAGATGTTGCATTTAATTCACCCTAGGTTGTCCTAATTTGCCTTAGTGAAAGAGGTTAAAAGTGATTTACAGAGTCATTTCACACTTATATTGCAATAAAACAAGTTTTTTATAGAGTTCCAAGCTTACGAATCCTCATAAGGCTACCGGTGGACGCATAGAGCTTGAATCAGAATGGGATGCGAGAGCACTATTGGTAATTGAGTCCCTTTCACAGATATTAGCATAATTAAGAAGAGAAGTGCATCAAGTAAGTAATTAAAACCGTTTGGTTGTCATATACTGCATATCCAGGTATCATGGAGTCTTCTAGTTTGAAATTTCAAATTATGCATGTCAAGATAAATGAAATGTGGAAAGAATAGTAGTATGCATGATGAATTATGAACATGTAATGTATATGCATGCTTGTATATGTAACAATTGTAAGACTAGGTTGTGTTAATTACAGGCATTCATGGCGGATAAACGGCTGGCTTAGTCAGAGGTGGAATTCCTAAAACTGATGTTTGCTCATCTTGAGGGTGTCCAGTTCAAGTACAGAGCCATTACAGACACACACCAAGGGAATACAGATCTGGCTGACTGGTCAGTCAAAATGAATGATGAAAAGAATAATAGCACCCTGCTGGATGCAGTCTTCGTATTAGGAATGTGGAGTGCAGCTGGTTTCCCATATTCTATGGAAACTCCTCAGCTAGTCATTGAGTGTGCGAGGAATTATAACCCAGAAACAAGGAAAGTGGAGAAGCATGGCAGAGTATATGCTGATCTGTCAATCAAGGGTATTGTTGCCACATTTGGTTTGCCAATGGGCAAGAGGGTTACCAACATAGATCTGAAGAAATCAAAAGTAGAGTACGAGAATAACAAGAATTCTACTAAGAAGATGTATCAATGGAGGGCGAAGAATAGTCCCTATCCTGCAGCAGCTAAACTTCCTGTACATTTATATAAGTATGACTTTGACAATGAGTACCAATACATGATAGCCCTGCTCAGCAGAGTGACAGGCCAGCCTGATGCTGGAAGTTTCAAAGACTAGATGTATGCAGTCATCCTGATGTGTCTTTACACAGATAGCAAGCCAATGTGGGCTAAAATGAAAAGTGATGCTCTAGATGAGCAGCTAATGAATCTGGGAGGTCCAGATTGTTCTTTCTACATGACATCATATATAGTTTATTCATGTTCCTATAAGGGTACATTTGATGCATTGATTATGGATGGAAGAATTGGAGGCACGACCAATGATGCACATATATGGGATCATCATCCCCAACTGCAAAGAGTGAATTATCTCCAGGATTACAAGCTAGTAAATGATGCATTCTTAATGCACCTGGTAAGAATAATGGAAGAAGATAGAACTAAGAGACTGAGCATGGAAGCTCAGGAGGTAATATACAGGCATGGGGCCTAGTTCATTCAGTTTGCAACTTTTTCATACATTAGGATTGAAGGATTTATACGACACCCTCTCATGCTCCCAAGATATCCAATTGATGCTGTAGTGTTAATGGAGTTCATGAGGTAGGTTGTAACAATACTGGATGCTTATAAAGCTAATAACAAGCTCCTCCTAGTATTGTTTCCAATAACAATGGGCTGGTATATGTGCCCAGATTCTGAGAGTATAAAGAAGGCCATAGCTGGTCTAAATATGATGAAGTTACAGCCATTTCCATTAAAGAGATCATATGATCCTTATGGAAGGATGCAGAAGATGATGGGACAGCCCATTCACCAAAGCAATCTTGAGGATTTTTGGGCAGATTGCAAGGATGAGGCCGAAGCTCGAAGAAGAAGATATCAAAGGTTAACAATTAACCAAATCAGAACCTTTGGTTGCATTTCCATCCCAACGTAAATGAAGAAGGATGATGGAAAGATAATGGCTGAAGAATATGAAGAGAAGAAGATATACAACGATACCATATCAGCCCCGGATCTTACAATGTAGGAGGACATCTCCTTGGATCCATTCACAGGTAGAATATTACAGCTAACCCAAGCTTGGGTTGATGAGCAAGTAAATGTACTGAAGAAAAAAGGTATGGCCCTCACAGTAGATAACAAAAAGAAGTGACAAGAGCTCTTTGCTGATGAATATGATGATTTCTTGAATGAGAAGAGGAAATCCAAGGGAGACAGGTTGCCACCCCAGCAAAAACAGAGCAAAAGACCTCGTAGAGGAACCCAAAGGGGTCATTATTGAGAGAATAATAGCCATAGCTAAGGAAGCGGCAGCATCAGGAGAAGCATCAACTTCAGGCCAGGCTTCAGCATCATGTGTGCCTCCTCCGTTGGATAAGCAAAAGTCTAAGAAAATCCAAAAAGGTAATGTAATGGTTACTGAAACCTATGAAGAAGGTCAAGCTTCACAGAAACAAATGGAAGAAGATATCCCTCTTGAAGAAGAGTCTGAAGAAGAGGAAGGCCCCATATCCTTCACAAGGAAAAGAAGAGCACCTCAGTTGATAGCAACTACACCTAAGAAACCAAGGACTTCTATGAGAGGTGAAATAAGACAAACTCCCATAATGTTGAGGGGAGTAGGTGGGGAAGTATTCAACAAGGAATTGCAACATAATGTTCCACTTCCCACCATTGTAAAGTTCAAGACTGAACAAGCAGAAGAGCAAATGAAAGAAACCTCTAAGGACGTACAAAGTGGTCAAGTTTCATTAGATGAGACAGTTGACTTATCTGATGATGAGGTAGTGAAGAATGGAAACCCTTGCTGCTGGTGCCCGGATAGCTTCACATGAGACCCCATCAGTTCAGGCAGTATTGGAAGAGATGAAGTAAATAGAGCAAGAAAAAGAAAAGAGCCTAGAAAATATTGCACAACAAATAGGGCTGGATACCTTAGTTGATCAGGTAACAAATCTTGTAGTTATAGATCTGACCTATGTAGAGGATGTAGATCCTAAGGATATGGTAGGTGCACCTGAGGAAACATAGAATAGTGAAGAAATCAAATAGAAAGAAATGGAGAGGAAAGCTCCAAGTATGGGTCAGCAACAGCATGATACATCAGCTGAGCCCAAAATAGTAGACGTCCCACCAAAAGACAAGGAGGATAAAGAAATATCAAGTCCTGATGACCATAAGGCTCAAGAGGTAATTAATACAGGTCCAGAGCAGGTTATAGTTGCAGATCAGCTGGAAGAGCCTAAGGTAGATATAGTAGAATCTACGGAAACTAATATGCCTCGTAATGAGGAAATCATTAAGGTAGATGAGACACCCATGGACGAAGCAAAAGATCAAGATCATGATAAACATGCAGATGATCAACAGGATCATCCTCAGAAGAGGAAATTCCTCAACAGGAAGATATACATAAAGATAACCCTCATGTGGAGCATCATGAGGAAGAAATAAGGAGATCACCCTCCCCATCAAACATGATGGTGGATATCGGAGATCAGGGTGATCATCATGATGATGATGAAGACCAACAGCTAAAAGATCAAGTTCCTTCGTGGCTCGAGAAAGAAATTGGTGCAGAACCAGGTATAGAGGCACAAGAACTTGATGTGTCTACATTGTTTTCAGAAACATTAATAAAGCCTAAGACGAAGGCAAGATTAACTTCTGTAATAAGAAGGGATCCTACAACAGGCAAGAGGACTGCACAGTTAGCACTCCGTACTGTGGATACAGAAAAGGGTAAGGTCGCTCTGGATGAATTCCAAATTAGCACAGTTGATCTTAGGTTTGCTAATGAGGATCAAGAGGGCCAAGAAGGTAGAGACATTATTGATTCATTAACCCAAAGGGTGAAAAGAGAGAAAGAGAAGAATAAGCAGCATAAGGAGCACATTGCTCAGTTGCATGCATATATAAGAGGGTTAATTAACCCTAACGATACGTCTAGTGATCATGCAGTCCCATTGACTTCTATTTCTCAGGAGGAGGTCAACAAGTTGAACCTCATGAAACATGAATCAACAATAATGTTGAAATGGATGTCATCTGCGCTTGATGGAGCTGAAGAAGTGGCAAAGGCCTCTTTGAAGAGGTGGAATTCTTTGGGCACCTCCAAGAGAAAAGTAGATAAACTACAAATGGAGATCGATAGGAGGTCATTTCAATTAGAAAAGATCATGAGCATTTTGGATGAAATGAAGAGGATTGATCCACAGATTCTAATAAAGAATCAAGTATTAAATAATAACACAGCCCTATTTATTGATATCTGGAATAAGGATGTCAGATTTGAATGTGATGTGCTTAAAAGATGCAATAATAAACTAAGGAATATCAGCATGAAGTTACATGATATGATGTCCTATGAGGCTGAAGTTTTGGAAATATTAGAAGGAGATGCAGAAGGCAAGATAGAAAATCAGGATGAAGAGTTTGTCATCAAAGCTATACATAGTAATTTCGAGCTAGTTGCTGAAGACCCTCTCAACCACCTGACAGAAGAAGTGTTGGATAAAGTAATGAGAATAAAGGTCAAGGTGGAAGATTATAATGAAATGTCCAGCAGAAGGAGGAGTAAGTTGGAATCTCTCTGGAGAAAATATCAGGTGCATAAACATGCCATCACCAAAGCAAGAACTCAGGATGGTGGAGAATTGGAGAAAATAGTGCAAGCATATGAGAATATCAGGATAGCTATGTAGGTCCATATTCAAGAGGACAAACATCACCATGATGAAGATAGCGAGAGTGGTGAAAGTCATGATGATGACAAGGAACCTGATGAAGATGCATCATAAAGGGAATATATGCATCAGGTACTTATGAAAGTATAAGTTGCCTAGATGGTTGCCAGCTGGCAACTTGTGCCATGTGAAAAAAATTGACTTGATCAATGAATGTGAACTGTAGATTGTAATAGATAAATCTAGATTGTAGATCAATTTTAACTGCTCCCTCACCTTGTTTTATAAAAGGTGTAGGGATGACTCATTCTTAAAAAATTCAAAACTTAATTGAAATTTGTTTGCTGAAATATTCAGGGCTCATTTCAAAGTTGTTGTATACATATATGTTCTTGCATACTTAATGAATGAGAAGACTATTTTGATTACAATCCATCATAAATCTTGAGTAATCAGTATGTGAATTCTAGATATATGCTTTGATTTGCTGCGTGCCTTGGAGTGCATATCAGTTTGCATGTTTTGTCTTCATACCTTTCCTTTGAAGTTAGCATCAACTGTATCTAGCTGTGGGATGTCCTGGTGAACATATGGTTTGATTTCTCCTCTTCATGACTATATCTAATGTATATGTGGCTCAATAGCTAAAGGTTCAACTTTAATTTGAAGTATTTCTTTCAATTTCTTTCAATTTCAAAACATTTCACCATCATAATTGCGAATAATTGATAATCTTAAGCAAATAATACAAATATGCAGACATCTCTTAGATAACTGAACCTATTCAGCATACTTGAGGTTAAAGCATGTCAAAATGACAAGTATCATGCAAAGATTTAAAGATAGACACAATATTTGAAGTATAGCCTGTGTAGAAATAACTCTCTGTGCAGCATCTTACAAGAAACATTATCTTACTGATGAGATCTACGTAAGGCCCCAAAATGGAAACAGCAACACACATCAACCTCTGAGTAGCGTTAGAAGATTAAGAACTAATCAACAGAGACTTGAGATCATGAATTCTCTGAATTCATCATATCTTTCAAGATGAGTGAAGGTTAATGTGTACTTTTATTCTATGCTTGTTTATGACTAACATCATGATCAACATAAATTGGCGCTAGAAGGAGGGCCTAAGATGAGGATCATCATCAGTAGTTCAGGTGATGATAGAGATTGTAAGGTAACACTCAGACACTGCTAAATTTCCAAGCTAGACGCAAATATTTGTTGTTCTGAGTCGATATACACTAATCCTGTGTAAAGATTTTGAAATCAATCATAAATATTGCAATCTTTAGAGTAGATCAGCATGTATTTGCAAAGATCAGCTTTATTTCAGGTAAATTTGTCCAAGCTTTGAGATATCCTGCTCTAGAAACCTGATATCAACCTGCAAAGTGTTGCCAAACTAAAAATCACCTCATATTTGTAGTATAGCTGCAAATATTTCATAAATACTAGGTCAATTTCCAATCCTGACCATAAATATAGTCACTGCTGGTATATTCCAACTGATATTTACAAAGTTCTAGCCAATTTGCCTCAAAATTGAGAAATCCTAGCTCACAGGATAAATACCAGGTCACGATCCTCCAGACCTTTTGATGAATTACCTGTTAGAGGGTTCAGACCTAGAACCGTAGATATCCATCACACTCTAGGGTCTAGTGCATCAGGAGCATCACCAGAGCCTCCTCCTATAACTCCTATTGGTTTGTAAATACCTTCTGGACTATTTGTGACACCTCCTGTCCAACCTTAACCCCAGGTCCAACCTCAACCAACTGTACCATAGGCTCAACCTCCTCTGGTTGCAATGTCATTCTTTGTAGCAGAATCACCTTTGACTTTTACTGTATATCACGATTTGCCAAAGAATCTGGACAAACTTTGTCCAAAATATCATCTTTATCAAGATGTTGATGATCATATCAGAACCTTTAAAGAAGCCTGTTGTAGGGCTGGAATAGCGCATCAAGGCGTTGTATACAGATTATTTCCTTTTTCCTTAGGGGAAGAGGCTTATAATTGGTTTATTAGTCTTGGTTAGAGTTATGTTGGTTCATGGGCTGTCCTAGAGAAAGCTTTTATTGATAGGTTCAAAGTACCTATTGATCCTTCAATGAACTATCACCTATTTGCCACAATCAAGCGGTTTGCAGGAGAACCTATTACCAATTTCAATGCTAGGTTTCAGAAAATGCTATCCAAGTTAGTTACCCCATATACTGTAGGAGATGCTGCTGCCAGGAGTATCTATTACTTAGCTTTGGATCCGTTGACTTCCATGTTCATCAGGAGAACACATCCTTAAATCACAACCTTGACAAGAGCTTTTCAAGAAGCTATCAAGGTGAATCAGCAGTTAGTCCTTGCTCCTACTCCAAATATTGCATTCCCTACATTGTCTGGCATGTATCCAACATAGCCTGCACAATATCCTCCCCAACCACAATATAATGGAGCTATGATGCCTCCAGCAGTAATGCCAACACCATTGCAGATATCTCCATTGAGTATCATGCCTCCTCCTCCTAATGGGAATGGTCAAGTGCCTTAGTATCCTGCACAAGCACCGACACCTCAATGTGTAGATCAGAACAATAACACTAGATCCTATTTCTTCAAGCCTCAAACTGAAAATGTAGTGGCTAAACCTCAGGAGGAGAAAGAAGAAATCAAATAAATCTCTACTCAGCTAAGAAAACTAACTACAGAGGTCACTCATATGTGAAATCAGAACTTCTATTCTCAGCCTAACCAAAACAGAGGCTATAACAATGACAGACCTAGTTATCCTGATAGGGGTACAACAACAATAATTTCAACAATAGTGGTGGAAATAATAACAATCCTCTCAGACAGCCTAGAGTATGGAACACTAGGCCAAAAAATGGCTCACTGCCATCACCCTTAGATAATCAGCCACCTGGTGAAGCCAAACAGACCACTAGAGTCAATCTTGCTAAGGCAACCCTCACCAATTGGTGTAGAATACATAATACAAATGCTCATGTAGAATTAGATTGTCCACAATTTAGAATTGCTGCTAGCATTTTCCAGATAGAAGTATCTAATACTTCTTGAAACCCACCTCAAGTGGAAGGAAATAAAATTGTCCCTTGTGGATATGACTCTGCATTTGTATTAGAAAGCTATACTGATCAGCATCATCAGCAGACTATGTCATCTCACCAGAATTACAACCTGGCATGTGAAGAATCTGCCATGGCTTTTGAGTCAAATTATGTTTTCCCCTTTGAAGATGAGAACAAGCCATCCAATGAACATGAAGAAGTGCATGCTTACCAACAACAATATCAGGGTAAGCACAATTATAATCTGAGAAGTAACTCCAATAGACCTGCTGGTCCATTAACTAGTTCCTTGCCTCTGAATAATTTTAACACACCTCCTGATCCCAAGGCAAGTAACAATCCAGGATTTCCAAAGGTAAATGCACAATATTTGTCACCACAAAACACATTATCAAAATTTGTTGGCCTACCTCATGAATCTGACAAACTAGTCACATATCTAGCAAATGAGATGAAGAAGGTAAAGATCAGCCTATCTCTATTAGAGTTGTTGAAAATTCCTGCAATTAAGAAAGTGTTTATGAAATCACTAGACTATCCTGCTCCTAAAGAGGATAGTCATTCCCCAGGTCATCCTAGCAATAGGGATCATGCTCCTAAAGATAACACTGTCCAAGCTGCAGAAACTTCCCACATGACCTTGTACAAGGACAAAAGTGAGTCACCACCTTTCCTCCTTACTATAAGGATGTTCAGCAGGAACTTACACAGCTGTTTGGTAGATTCATGTGCATCTACAAATGTCATGCCCCTGTCCATATGCAATGCTTTAGGGCTGCATCCTGCTAAATCCTTAAAGAAGGTGACACAGCTAGATAAAACAGAAGTAAGTGTGGTAGGTGAATTAACTCATATCCACATGCAACTAGCATCTGATCCCAGGATCTAATATTACATAGATATCTAGGTAGTAGATATACTTGATACATACGGGATGTTGCTCAGTAGAGATTGGTCTAAAACTCTCAATAGAGATATGTCTACTGACCTCAGTCACATGTGGTTACCTTGGAAAGGTATACTAAACTAGATAAGAATAGATGCTGAGCCTAGGATGAAGCACATGATCACTGAGTACAACAAAACAAATGAGATCATGTACATGAATGTTGAACCCGAAGTGTATACCATTAGACCACAAACTATCAAGATAGAAGAGATCTTGATGCTTGACTTTCATCATCATGATGATGATCATCAGGAGAAAATACCGACTGTAGAACCAAATAGTAATTTTAAGAATGAAAATGAAATAGATCACTTTAGAAACTTTGAGATGCATCTGTCCAAGCAGGTAAAACATTGTCAATTGTTAAGTTTACCTATTCATGACATTTTGATTGATGGTTGGTGCAGATTAAATGATGAGGCACATTCAGAGAAAACTTGTGAAACATGCTTAGATATGATGGAGCTGGAGCAGACATGCAGTGCGCCATCATCATCATCTGAGGTAAGTTCCATATCTAGTGATGATGATGATACTGATTTTTGTTTGTCTTCTGCAGGAAGCACAAGTGTGGTAATAAATCATGATGAAGATCATATTCAGAGAATAGAAGAAATTCTGGTATATGACCAAATAAATGTTAAGAAGAAAGAAAAGATCACCCCTGGGAGTGATTGTCTGATGGAGTCAGATTATGAACTGTCTGATGAAGACAGAGGCAGTAACCTGACTAGATTCGAAAAGTTTTTATTAGGAGAAATTAAAAAGATGATAGAACAAAAGAAGCATCCATATGATGTGCTGATTGAAGGATGGTGTAGGTTATATGAGGCACATCACTCAGAAACTGCCTCCTCACTATGTTTACATATTTTAAAGAGGCATACAGTGCCTGATCCAAAAGATCATCCTCCTAATGTTGAAAAGAAAGAAAATGAGTCAGCTTCACAAAAGAAAGAAAAGATGAGGTCTAAGAATGCTAAAATTCCTAAGTTAAAATGGATATCAGGTGGAGCAGCTACCAGAGCTGCAAAGAAAAGAGAAAGTTCAGCTAGGCCTCCTGCTGAAGATAAACCTTGGATTCTTAGATTTGATGGATCGAAGTCCAAACAAGGAGCTGGAGTAGGGATTGATCTCATTGATCCATCAGGAAAGTCCTACTTAGCCGCTTACAGACTACAGTTCCCCTATACTAACAATGTGATAGAGTATGAAGCTCTGATTCACGGGATACTATTTGCTCTCAAGAGGAAGGTAAAAATTCTGCATGTCTTTGGAGACTCAGAATTAGTTGTCAGATAGGTAAGAGGAATTTACTCTTGCAACTATAAGAAATTGTCAAATTATAGACATAGAGTGTGGGATTTGATTGAAGACTTTGATGCATTTAATATCACCCACGTACCTAGAGAACAGAACCATAGGGCAAATGCCTTAGCACAGGCTACCAATATGTTAGAGCCCTTGTTTATATTAGGCCTAAAGAGATTTTCAGTAGAACTGGTATCGGTACCATTAGTACCTGATAATGCTACTAACCTCCAACTTTTTGATGATGATCATCATATCCTTGATTTCATCTCTAACAGAGACATATTTGATGCTCAAATCATATATGAGAACAATGTGGAAGATCATGTTTGGGAAGAAGATGAGATATTAGAGTTGCCTAGTAACAGGATTCCCAAAGGTATGATTGAATTAGAAAGGTTCTTTGACTTGGATAATATGCTGAAGCAGAAGGACCTTCCCAAGGCTGATGGAGGTCAGTATTCACAAGTGAATATTGGACAAAATGATGACAAGAGAAATGTCTTGATTGGTAAGGTTTGCACACCAGAAGAGTTAGAAGGAATAACTTAGGCCCTTAAGGATTACATCCATGTAATTGTATGGACTTATGATGAGTTGAAGACATATGACACATCAGTCATAACTCCGCTATACATCTCAAGCCAGATGCTAAACCTTTTAGACAGAAGTAAAGGCCAGTCAATGCTTTGCTTGAACCAATAATTTTTTAAGAAGTCAAGAAGCTGTTAAATGCTAGGATCATATTTCCTGTGAGGCACTCCACCTGGGTGGCTAATTTAGTGCTAGTAAGAAAGAAGAATGAAGACATCAGACTGTGTGTAGACTTTAGGAACCTGAATAGAGCATCAGAGAAAGACAATTATCCTTTACCCTCATTGGATGAAGTTCTACAGATTGTAAATGGTGCTAAAATGATGTCCTTTCTGGATGGCTTCTCAGGTTACAATTAGGTCATGGTTGACAAGATTGACAGACTAAAAACTACCTTCACCATAAATTGGGGGATATTTGCTTATAGACGCATGCCATTTGGGCTGATAAATGCTGGAGCAACATTCCAGCGAGCAATGGACATAGCCTTCAGAGGCTTAATAGGAAAATGTATAGTCATTTACATGGATGACTTAACAGTATTCTCTAAAGAAAGAAGAAACCATGTAGCTGATCTCAGAAATGTACTAAAAATGTGAAAAATATGGAATATCCCTGAACCCCAAGAAATGCATATTCGGGGTGATAACAGGAAAGTTGCTGCGCCACCTGATAACTAAAAATGGAATTATCGTAGATCCTAACAAGGTGGAGTCTATTATGAAATTACAGCTTCTAGGAAGCAAGAAAGAGCTCAAATCTTACTTTGGTAGGATAAATTTTGTCAGAAAATTCATCACTGGCTTTGGAGAAATAGTCAAGCCTTTAAATGCTATGCTGAGGAAGGATGCAAAGATTGAGTGGACATCAAAAGCCAAGGCAGCGTTTGAAGACATAAAGAAAGCTATTTCTGATGCTCCTGTCCTTATCAGACTAGATTACACCAGAGACTTTTATATTTATTCATTTACTTCAGAACATACCTCTGCAGTAGTGCTAACTCAGAGAAATGAAGAAAAGGAAGAGAAACCAATTGCCTTCATGAGTTGCCATTTCAAAGATGCTGAATTGAGATATGTAGATGTTGAAAGGAAGGCACTTGCTTTGGTCAGAGCAGTAAAGAAATTCAGGCATTATATCTTGAGAAGCAAGGTGATTGCTGTGGTACCAGATGCAGCAGTGAAGATGCTGTTAATGCAAAGTGAGCCTGGTGAAAAAAGGGCTAAGTGGATCACAGTTTTACAAGAATATGACATGGAGATTACACCCATGAAATTGGTAAGAGGACAGGCTTTAAGCCAAATGATATCAGAGATTGATCCAAACATCACAAGTCAGCAGTATGTTATCAATGCTAAGGACAATAAAGAGTGGTATTCAGATATCACGCACATCCTTATTACTGGAAGATGTCCTCCAAGAATGTAGGCTTCACAGAGAAGAGCCTTGAAGATAAAATCCCAGAAGTACATGATGAAAGCAGGAATACTTTTCAGGAAAAATTATGAATGCATATACTTGAGATGTTTAGAAAAACTAGAAGCAAGCAAAGTATTATCAGAACTACATGACAAGTTTGGAATAGCACATGGCTCATCCTTGGTTACAACACATGCTATCCTCAGAGCAGGATATTATTGGCCTACAATCTTCAAGGATATGGCTAAACACATTAAATGCTGTTATGTATGTCAGGTTGCTGCCAGCACAGAGAGATATGCTACACAGCCTTTGCAACTAGTGATGGAAGCATGCCCATTTGCACAATGGGGCATGGATAATATAGGACCAATTAATCCTCCATCATCGTCGGGCCACAGGTACATTTTAACCATTACTGACTACTATACTAGGTGGACTGAAGCCACTAGCAACAAGACTTGCAGTGCAGAAGATGTCATCAGATTTCTGGAAAGTAACATAGTCACTAGGTATGGGCTCCCCTATGCTCTGGTAAGTGATAATGGCTCTGCTTCTGCTTCAACTAAATTGTCAAGTTGGGCCTTTGATTATGGAATCATATTGAAGTTCTCATCTAATTATTATCCCCAAGGGAATGGATTGGCAGAATCCACTAACAAAAAATTGTTGAATATCATCAGAAAGTTAGTAGACAAGAACCCTAGGGAATGGAATACACTTTTGAAATATGCCTTATGGGTAGACAGAACCAGAAACAAAACTGCATTAGGAAACTTGCCTTATCATTTAGTCTATGGGGTGGATCCCATCCTCCCTGTTAACCTGAAGATTCCTACCTTGCAGTTTGCCAAAGAGTACCTAGGCATAGACAATAACCAAGAGGTCAGGTTGCTTCAGCTAATGCACCTAGAAGAGAAAAGAAGTCAAGCAATTGATCAATTTGCCAAACATCAAGCTATTGTCAAATGATGGTTTGAAAAAAGAGCCAAAGTTAAAGCCTTCAAAATATCAGATTTAGTCCTGATGTGGGATAAAGCCCATGAGAGGAAAGGAGACCATGGTAAGTTTGACAAATTATGGATAGGTCCTTTCCAAATTTCTGAAATATTAGGAGACAGTACTTTCAAGCTTAAGAATTTGATAGGTGAGGATGTTCCATTACCAGTTAATGGACAGTTCCTCAAACATTATTTCCAAGCCTAAGTAACTTCATGTCAGTCATGTGTATCATAATGTATATTTGTATAGTTGTTTTGTACAGTGTTCTTGTTTTGTTTTTCCTTGCTTGTTGGTTGAGTTCTGTTTTGGTTAGTCAGGATGATGCAGCTCATCACTCCAGAAAATAACAAAAATGTTAAGATTCAAGTGATGAAAACACATTTATATATAGGTTGTGCCTCATTTTAAGAAAGTCATCATGATCAGGTCTATGATATCCTATCATCATGGTACCTTTTCTTAACCAAAGTGATTTCTTCACAATGACTCACCTAACAGCCTTGGGTTTGTTGAAAATACAAGTATAGGTGTTAAGTGAAAAATCTAAAGGGACTCCCTTGCTACCAATGCAATTGCCAACCTAAAACAGCAAGTGACCATACCTTGCATTTTGAGCTTACATGATGATATCAAATATATGGAGTATATATATAAATGTAAAAAAAAAAATCCAAAAAAATAATATAATAAAATTAGGCCATCTAAGTAACTCTACCGGGGCTATAGACGCCTACGGGTAGTGGGGCTCTACTTAGGGAGATTGTATAGATAACCTTATTGGGGCTATGAACACTTGCTGCCAGCAAGGTTCTATCCAGGTTGGCTATGAGGGATGATCTCCAACTATGTAGCTTAACATCAATTACTCATGTTTTCAACTTGCTTTCAAGATGAGGATAATTAATCATTTGCACACTACTGATCCTTAGTTAGCACTGTTACCATGAGGACATTTTATCATTCAGAAAGATAATGATGCTTATGCTTAGAAAGAGTTAGAATGCTATGTTAAAATGTGTTCACATCACTTGAATCATTGGAATTTTAGTGTTTTCTTTGGTGGCAAGTTGTGTGGTTACACAACACGCCCCATTTTGACTTGACAAAATAGGGACCCAAGTTTTGTTTGGCTTTACTCATGTTTTCTGCTTGCTGGCAGTCTAGTAAAAGTAAGACAGTGCAGATGATCCTGCATAATGGGGACTAGGTAAGTCATCATGATGAGGTCAATTTTTTCAAAGTACAATTTTCATGTCAATAACCTCATGGGTAGATTAAGTACAAAATTTCATGTAGGTTTTCCTTTTGGATCACCCAGATACTCCTTAGGGAACAAAAGTTATGACAAGTCAAAGATCTGGTCAAACCTGATATTCTGAGGGAAGGATCATATTTCTCAACATTAGTCATTTTATGAAAGATCACCCTGATCTAATATTATCACCTGATAAAATAAGTTGCTCCGAACATCCGGATGTCAAATTTATGTGATAGTGACACTTACCCGTAGAACAACATCATGTATTTTGCGAAGGTCATATTCTCAACATCACCTGATATTTGAAATATTTGCCTGTAACGAAATATCACCCCGAGCCAATGTCCTGCTGACATCATCCAAAATCGATAATCGAAGAAATAAACATACCAATGACGTCACCATCCTTTTTACCTCGTGGTGGTATATTTCCAAACATGACCTTTCCTACATAACATGACGATGACGTCATAGTGCGACGACGATGAACAGAGTCATTACCTTATTGAGAGAAGTCACTTTAGTCTAGGGGGTGATATTATAAACATCACCAGACATTCCGAACATCCCTTGATATTTTGAATATCCCCGATATTCTCAACCCGACCCGATGTTTCAACATCAGTCTTTCTACTTAAAACGGATGATCATATTATACCAAGGGGGTCATATTCAGAATATCACCCGATATTCAGAGATCACCCGCACCTCACCGCCATAACATTAAATGCACGTAGATATGGTAGGTGGTTCCCGCCCATTACGAACCCGATACATACACTTGGCAGGATCCAGAAGTTTCGTATGAGAAAATCAGATGTTGCATTTAATTCACCCTAGATTGCCCTAATTTGCCTTAGTGAAAGAGGTTAAAAGTGATTTACAGAGTAATTTCACATTTATATTGCGATAAAACAAGTTTTTTACAGAGTTCCAAGCTTACGAATCCTCATAAGGCTACCGGTGGATGCATAGAACTTGAATCAGAACAAGATGTGAGAGCACTGTTGGTAATTGAGTCCCTTTCATAGATATTAGCATAATTAAGAAGAGAAGCGCATTAGGTAAGTAATTGAAACCTTCTGGTTGTCATATGCTGCATATCCAGGTATCATGGGGTCTTCTGGTTTGAAATTTCAAATTATGCATGTCAGGATAAATGAAATGTGGAAAGAATAGTAGTATGCATGATGAATTATGAACATGTAATGTATATGCATGCTTGTATATGTATCAATTGTAAGACTAGGTTGTGTTAAATATAGCCATCCATGGCAGATAGTCAGAGGCGGAATTCCTAAAACTGATGTTTGCTCATCCTGTGGGTGTCTAGTTCAAGTACAGAGCCATTACAGACACACACCAAGGGAATATAGATCTGGCTGCCTGGTCAGTCAAGATGAATGATGAAAAGAATAATAGCGCCTTGCTGGATGTAGTCTTCGTATCAGGAATGTGGAGTGCAACTGGTTTCCCATATTCTATGGAAACTCCTGAGCTGGTCATTGAGTGTGCGAGGAATTATAACCCAGAAACAAGGAAAGTGGAGAAGCATGGCAGAGTATATGCTGATCTATCAATCAAGGGTATTGCTGCTACATTTGGTTTGCCAATTGGCAAGAGGGTTACCAACATAGATCTGAAGAAATCAGATGTAGAGTACGAGAATAACAAGAAGTCAGCCAGGAAGAAGATGTATCAATGGAGGGCAAAGAATAGTCCCTATCCTGCAGTAGCTAAACTTTCTATACATTTATATAAGTATGACTTTGACGATGAATACCAATACATGATAGCCTTGCTCAGTAGAGTGACAGGCCAGCCTGATGCTAGAAGTTTCAATGACTGGATGTATGCAGTCATCCTGATGTGTCTTTACACGAATAGTCATCCAATGTGGGCTAAAATGATAAGTGATGCTCTGGATGAGCAGCTGATGAATTTGGGAGGTCCAGGTTGTTCTTTCTACATGACATCATATATAGTTTGTTCATCTGCCTATAAGGGTACATTTGATGCATTGATTACAGATGGAAGAATTGGAGGCACGACCAATGATACACACATATGGGCTCATCATCCCCAACTACAAAGAGTGAATTATCTCCAGGATTACAAGCTGGTAAATGATGCATTCTCAATGCACCTGGTAAGAACAATGGAAGAAGACAGAACTAAGAGACTGAGCATGGAAGCTCATGAGGTAATATACAGGCATGGGGCCTGGTTCATTTAGTTTGCAACTTTTTCATACATTAGGATTGAAGGATTTACAGGGCACCCTCTCATGCTCCCAAGATATCCAACTAATGCTGTAGTGTTAATGGAGTTCATGAGGTAGGTTGTAACAATACTGGATGCTTATAAAGCTAATAACAAGCTCCCCCTAGTATTGTTTCCAGTAACAATGGGCTGGTATATGTGCCCAGATTCTGAGAGTATAAAGAAGGCCATAGCTGGTCTAAATATGATGAAGTTACAACCATTTCCATTAAAGAGATCATATGATCCTTATGGAAGGATGCAGAAGATCATGGGACAACCCATTCACCAAAGGAATCTTGAGGATTTTTGGGCAGATTGCGAGGACGAGGCTGAAGCTCGAAGAAGAAGATATCAAAGGTTAACAATTAACCAAATCAGAACCTTTGGTTGCATTTCCATCCCAACACAAATGAAGAAGGATGATGGAAAGATAATGGCTGAAGAATATGAAGAGAAGAAGATATACAATGATACCATATCAGCCCCAGATCTTACAATGCAGGAGGACATCTCCTTGGATCCATTCACGGGCAGAATATTACAGCTAACCCAAGCTTGGGTTGATGAGCAAGTAAATGTACTGAAGAAAAAAGGTATGGCCCTCACAATAGATAACAAAAAGAAGGGACAAGAGCTCTTTGCTGATGATTATGATGATTTCTTGAATGAGAAGAGGAAATCCAAGGGAGAGAGGTTGCCACCCCAGCAAAAATAGAGCAAAAGAACTCCTAGAGGCAAGAAAACTACAGAGGAACCCAAAGGGGTCATTATTGAGAGAATAATAGCCATAGCTAAGGAAGCAACAGCATCAGGAGAAGTATCAACTTTAGGCCAAGCTTCAGCATCATCTGTGCCTCCTCTATTGGATAAGAAAAAGTCTAAGAAAATCCAAAAAGATGATGTAATGGTCACTGAGACCTATGAAGAAGGTCAAGCTTCACAGAAACAAATGGAAGAAGATATCCCTCTTGGAGAAGAGTCTGAAGAAGAGGAAGGCCCCATATCCTTCACAAGGAAAACAAGAGCACCTCAGGTGATCGCAACTACACCTAAGAAACCAAGGACTTCTATGAGAGGCGAAATAAGACAAACTCCCATAATGTTGAGGACAGCAGGTGGGGAAGTATTCAACAAGGAATTGCAACATAATGTTCCACTTCCCACCATTGTAAAGTTCAAGACTGAACAAGCAGAAGAGCAAATGAAAGAATCCTCTAAGGCCATACAAAGTGATGAAGTTTCATTAGATGAGACAGTTGACTTATCTGATGATGAGGTAGTGAAGGATGTAGCTTCACAAAGAATGGAAACCCTTGCTGCTGGTGCTCGGATAGATTCACATGAGACCCCATCAGTTCAGGTAGTATTGGAAGAGATCAAGCAAATAGAGAAAGAAAAAGAAAAGAGCCCAGAAAATATTGCACAGCAAATAGGGCTGGATACCTTAGTTGATCAGGTAACAAATCCTGCAGTTATAGTTCTGACCTATGTAGAGGATGTAGATCCTAAAGATATGGTAGGTGCACCTGAGGAAACACAAAATAGTGAAGAAATCAAACAGAATAAAATGGAGAGGAAAGCTCCAAGTATGGGTTAGCAATAGCATGATTCATCAGCTGAGCCCAAAATAGTAGACATGCCACCAAAAGACAAGGAGGATAAAGAAATATCAAGTCCTGATGACCATATGGCTCAAGAGGTAATTTATATAGGTCCAGAGCAGGTTATAGTTGCAGATCAGCTGGAAGAACCTAAGGCAGATATAGTAGTATCTACGAAAACTAATATGCCTCTTAATGAGGAAATCATTAAGGTAGATGAGACAGCCATGGATGAAGTGAAAGATCATGATAAACATGTAGATGATCAATAGGATCATCCTCCAGAAGAGGAAATTCCTCAACAAGAAGATATACCCAAAGATCACCCTCATGAGGAGCATCATGAGGAAGAAATAAGGAGATCACCCTCCCCATCGAACATGATGGTGGATACCGGAGATCAGGGTGATCTTGATGATGATGATGAAGACCAACAGCTAAAAGATCAAGTTCCTTCATGGCTCGAGAAAGAAATTGGTGTAGAACTAGGTATAGAGGCACAAGAATTTGATGTGTCTACATTGTTTTTAGAAACATTAATAAAGCCTAAGAGGAAGGCAAGATTAACTTATGCAATAAGAAGGGATCCTACAACAGGCAGGAGGACTGCACAGTTAGCACTCCCTATTATGGATAAAGAAAAGGGTAAGATCGCTCTGGATGAATTCCAGATTAGCACAGTTGATCTTGGGTTTGCTAATGAGGATCAATGGGGCCAAGAAGGTAAAGACATCATTGATTCATTAACCAAAAGGGTGAAAAGAGAGAAAGAGAAGAATAAGCAGCATAAGGAGCACATTGCTCAGCTGTATGCATATATAAGAGGGTTAATTAACCCTGACGATACGTCTAGTGATCATGCAGTCCCATTGACTACTATTTCTCAGGAGGAGGTCAACAAGTTGAACCTCATGAAACATGAATGAACAATAATGTTGAAATGGATGTCATCCACACTTGATGAAGCTGAAGAAGTGGCAAAGGCCTCTTTGAAGAGGTGGAATTCTTTGGGCACCTCCAGGAGAAAAGTAGATAAACTGCAGATGGAGATCGGCAGGAGGTCATTTCAATTAGAAAAGATCATGAGCATTTTGGATGAAAGAAGAGGATTGATCCATAGATTCTAATAAAGAATCAAGTACTAAATAATAACACAGCCCTATTGATTGATAACTGGAATAAGGACGTCAGATTTGAATGTGATGTGCTTAAAAGATGCAATAATAAACTAAGGAATATTAGCATGAAGTTACATGATATGATGTCCTATGCGGCTGAAGTTTTGGAAATATTAGAAGGAGATGCAGAAGGCAAGATAGAAAATTAGGATGAAGAGTTTGTCATCAAAGCTATACATAGTAATTTCTAGCTAGTTGTTGAAGACCCTCTCAACCACTTGACAGAAGAAGTACTAGATAAAGTAATGAGAATAAAGGTTAAGGTGGAAGATTATAATTAGATGTCTAGTAGCAGGAGACGTAAGTTGGAATCTCTCCGGAGCAAATATCAGGTGCATAAACATGCCGTCACCAAAGCAAGAACTCAAAATGGCAGAGAATTGGAGAAAATAGTGCAAGCATATGAGAATATCAGGATAGCTATGTAGGTCCATATTCAAGAGGACAATCATCATGATGATGAAGATAGCGAGAGCGGTGAAAGTTATGATGATGAGAAGGAACCTGATGAAGATGCATCATAAAGGGAATATATGCATCAAGTACTTATGAAAGTATAAGTTACCTAGATGGTTGCCAGCTAGCAACCTGTGCCACATGAAAAAATTTGACTTGGTCAATGAATGTGAAATGTAGATTGTAATAGATAAATCTGGATCATAGATCAATTGTAACTGCTCCCTCACCTTGTTCTATAAAAGGTGTAGGAATGACTCATTTTTAAAACATTTGAAACTTAATTAAAATTTGTTTGCTGAAATATTCAGGGCTCATTTCAAAGTTGTTGTATACATATATGTTCTTGCATACTTAATGAATGAGAAGACTATTTTGATTACAATCCATCATAAATCTTGAGTAATCAGTGTGTGAATTCTGGATATATGCTTTGATTTTTTGCGTCCGTTGGAGTGCATATCAGTTTGCATGTTTTGTCTTCATACCTTTCCTTTGAAGTTAGCATCAACTGTATCTAGCTGTGGAATGTCCTAGTGAACATATGGTTTGATTTCTCATCTTCATGACTGTATCTGATGTATATGTGGCTCAATCACTGAAGGTTCAACTTTAATTTGAAGTATTTCTCTCAATTTCTTTCAATTTTAGAACATTTCACCATCATAATTGTGAATAATTGATAATCTTAAGAAAATAATACAAATATGGAGACATCTCATAGATAACTAAACCTATTCAACATATTTGAGGTTAAAGCATGTAAAAATGACAAGTATCATGAAAAGATTTAAAGATAGACACAATATTTGAAGTATATCCTATTTAGAAATAACTTTGTGCAGCATCATTATAGGAAACATTATCTTATTGATGAGATCTACGTAAGGCCCCAAAATGGAAACAGCAACACACATCAACCTCTGAGTAGCGTCAGAAGATTAAGAACTAATCAACGGAGACTTGAGATCATGAATTCTCTGAATTCATCATATCTTTCAAGATGAGTAAAGGGTAATGTGTACTTTTATTCTATGCTTGGTTATGACTAATATCATGATCAATACTATCTTACTATGTAGGGACTAGTCGTGCACCAAGACCACTAGCGAAGTTCTATCACCTACTAGGGTTACTTGAATCCAAAGTGATATGAAGAAGGGACCTATGCTGATTTGATATGGGATACTTTTACTTTGGACTAGGAAGACCTAATAGAAGGTGAATGGGATGACTAACAAAAGAGAGATGTTGACACGAACTGGATGGAAAAATGACTGCAAGGTAAGATCTGATCTCAAAATTTGGAACTAGGCTGAAATGGGTACCCAGAAATGACAAAAAAATTCTCTCAAAGATTGTGGAAGTGCTCACTATCACGCATGCGTCGGAACAGATGTGCCGCAAAAACTAGTAAATGCACCACAAGTCGGCACAGAAGTGTCACACTGGTGAATATCAAATGCATCATAACAAGTAGTAAATGCGTTGCAAGTTAGTACAAATGCGCCACAGGTTGGTACAAATGCACAGCAGGAGAGGACGAATGTGCCACTCTAGTTTTCTTAGTATTTTTTGCAATTTTTTTAAAAACATTTTTTGATGTTTTTGGTACTTTGGTTGTAAGGTCTTTTTGATCTGATTTTATGAAATTATGGCAAGAAGACACAACAAACACAAAGAATATTTTTATGGTTTTTTATTTTTTTGTGATTTTTTGACTCTTTTTGGACTAAAAGAAAGCAAGTACACCCTAGGTTTCAAAGGACAGTATAAAATCAAATTCCCACTATCTCTACTGAAGCATCTTTAGGAGGTGATAATCTCCCTGCCCTACACTAAATTATAGGGGTTTTTGGTCTACTAAAACAAGGATGACTAATAAAGGCAACCGTTCAAGTGGTTATACTTGCGGCAGCACTACTCTCCGTTATGGAGTCTCCCAGCATGCAAGGGTTACACCTTCGAGGGTTTTGGGGGAGGTTGGATGTTAGTATAACACAACTGCACTCATTGTTTGAAGCCTTCACTCCAAACACAATTTATTTATAGTGGCTTGGAAGGGCTTGGCGTCTAGCCTGTTACCACTTAGGGTTGTTCCTACTTGGATGAACGGTATCCAAGAGCAACCCCTCTAAAGGAAAAACACATGCGAAAATGATATGTCTAGCATTTTGGTCACCCAAGATAGGGGAGAGCATAGGCCTGGTATCATTCCCAAAACATAGAATACAGTGGTTCTTTTCCCCTAGTTAAAATGAGAAAAACTAGATGAGCTATCTACTTGGGCAAGCACAGAAATTTGTTAATTTTGAAGTGATAACAAGATAGCAATGGTCCAATTTTACCAAGATAGTAATGATGTGTTCAATTTTATCCAGGTAGCATGAATTTGTTAACTCTGAAGTGATAATCAAGATAGCAATGGTTCAATTTTACCCCAATAGCAATGATGAGTTCACTTTTATCCAGGTAACATGAATTTGTTAACTTTGAAGTGATAATCAAGATAGCAATGGTTTAGTGATGAGTTCAATTTTATCTAGGTACCACAAATTTGTTAACTTTGAAGTGATAATCGAGATAGCAATGGTTCAGTTTTACCCCGATAGCAATGATGAGTTCAATTTTATCCAGATAGCAATGAGTTGTTAACTTTGAAGGATAGCAATATAGCAATGATTCAATGATATGCAAGATAGCAATGATTCAATTACTGCCTTCTTAGTTAAAACTATGTGAGATTTGCATGAGCATTCATTTTACTTTCCCATTAGAAATCAAAGTGTGAGTTGAAAAGTGCAACTATATGATTCTAAACCAGTACATAGCCTGCAAATAGATTAAGAGAATTCCTACAAAAAGATGTCAGTGTTAGTGAAAACCTCAAGAAAACCCTATAAATCACTACCTAGATCAGATGCGTCACTTCAGAGACTGAATGCGCAGAAATAGAGATCAGAAGCACCACAATACATATGCACTAAGACAGAGGTCAAAAGTACAAGAAAATAGTGTATATGCACCAATCTAACAAATGCATTATATCAGAGGGTAAATACACTGTAACAAAGACTGTATGCACTGCAAGAATTTATGCACCATAACAGACAGTATATGCGTCAGATCAGAGACTGTATGCACCGAAGGAACATATGCACCATAACAGATATAAGATACGTGTTAGAATGTGTCAGATGCACAATTTCCTCCTATGTATGGCTTTCTAAAATACAAAAACTTAGTTTTTGGGTTAAATTTGGGGCTAGGCCCCATGGTGGGTGCCAAAAATGTTAAGGGAAAATTGGATTCAACCTGAATAATCAATATATCAATATCAAAATACCCAAAACTCAACGAAATACATAAACAAAGAGATTAACCAAACAGTAGAACTTTCAAAAACCTTTGCAAACCTCAAAGCTTCATAGCTTCTGTTGGTTGCCTATCTCAATCGATCTTGCATGTATGAATAAGGCCCTCAGAGAGTGCACTTCCTTGCTATGATTCCAAGATTGTCAATGGAGAACAGCTATGATAGTGCTTTGTAATGAAGAGGAGCTTCACAACAATTGGTAGTAGTATGGTAACAAGTTGATCGCAAGCAAAAAGGAATGACTTGGGTGCCAAAGGTGCACTGTAATTCCTACAGAGTAACAATACTTAAATCTTGAAAGAATGAAATGGAAGAACAGGGTTCAATTTATAGACTCGTGAAAGAGAAGATCAACGGTATAGAAAGAATGAGAAGATCAACGATTGAGAATAGTTGAGGAACGTGTGCAAATAGAAAGGAGACATGTGTCTTGCTATATTTTCAATGAGAGGAATTAATAAAATAGAAGAATGAGTTAACTAAAGAGATAAATCAATTACAAGAATAGATCAATCAATTAAGAGAATAGAACTAGAGAATGGAAATTGCATGAGGATGAGAAGATATTTTAGCTCAATTAAATATTTGAAATATTTAATTGCATGTGCACAAGGAATGAATTATATTTAGAGATAACTCAATTTAGAAGAAATAGAAAACTTAAATAAATATTTGATTTATTTAAATTTAGAGAAGATATTATTGGAAGAGACAATTAAATAATTGGTATTATTTAATTTAGAATGATTTCAGAAGAATTAGAAGATAAGAAAGAAAATTAAATAAATAAATTTATTTAATTGTTTGTGCATGATTTGGAAGAATAAATAAAATATTTTATTATATTTTATTTTTAGAGATTGAGGGGATTCAAATAAATTTGATTTATTTATTTAAATTTGGAAGAATGATTTTTACTCTAATTAAATAATTAAGAATTATTTAATTGTTTGGAAGAATTTAATTAAATAAAGGATTTTATTTAATTTTTACTTTAGAAGAGGTAATTAAATATTTTGATATTTAATTAATTTAGAAGAATATGAATCAAATAAATAAATTGATTTATTTATTCATTTATAGAGGAATAAAGATGGAATAAATATTAAGAATATTTATTTAGACTGAATCGTGTCATTTTTAGGCGTATACAATGGAATACCATGATTAAAGGATATGTTTAAAATGGCTTTTTTTTGAAAAGTCCTTAGAAATTTTTAAGAAAATGCAACTAGTGGGTGTAAAGCCCAACTCCTCAACCTTTGAAAGCGTCCTTCATGCTTGTGTGTGAATTGGAGCTTTGGATGAGGATATGGACATCCGTCAAAAGCATATTTGGAAGTAGATTTTTATTAGATATTGTAGTTGCAAGTTCTACTTTGGATCACCAAAGCCTTCACAAAAATTTCGGCACAAATTTCAATAATGAAGAATTTATGCACAAATTCTATTTTGAATGATGCACAAAGACTCCACCGCAACATTGCATAGTTTGTTGATGGGCCTTGCGGTGATGCAGGAATCACCCGCATTACTGTAAGGCCCAGCAATAGTGTGGTGTTGCAATGGAGGCTTTGTGCATCATTCAAAAGAGAATTTGTGCATAAATTCTTCATTATTGAATTTTGTGCAGATGTTTTTGTGAAGGCTTTATCTGAAGTGGAACTTGCAACATTTCTACTTGAATAACTCAGTGGATAAGGTACACCCTCCATTCCACTAGCTCTGCTACCTCCAACTAGACCTATGACAAGTGATTGAAGGAATAAATTACAAAAATATTATCCTATCTATTTATGATGTTTTTCTAAGCATAAAAAAATTAAACAAACAAACTACAAAGCACAAAAGTACATCTCTTAGTTGTATAGACTAGGACAATTCAACCACCATTATACCACTCAATGAATACTAACCAGCTCCTAAGTCATGATCGAGATGAGTCCTTTGGTGCCTTGTAGGTGGTCCTACATATGAAAGCTCTGGGTCCTAACAAAAAACCACAAAATCAAGGAGTTCAAACCAAGAATAAATAATATAGGAAAAATAGCCTACAATAAAGATACCTTCATACATTTGATAAATCCATAAATCCATGCAAATTTCCTTCCATAAATCCATCTTAGGGATCCATATTTCTTTTAAAATTATTCCAGGAGTCATTCATAAGCACCCCATACCAAGTCCATGTGAAAGATATTTGTATTTTTGACCATTGATGTGTTTTTGTCTCTCACCGCAGTCCTGCAAGTCACTCAAAAGGTCTTAGCGGGTGTGCGAGAACCAAGGATAACAAGGGAGTGGTTATCACTATCCTATAGCATGAAGAGATTGCACTTGTGGCATTGCGGGATGTAGAGATCAATTACTGCAGCCTTGCAGCAGTCTCAAAATGAAGTGGTGGGCTGGTGTATAAATTTAAGTGGCATATGGTACTTCACCGTAGTCCCACGGCAGTCAAGAGAATAACTGGTGGTAATGCGGTAAGGAGGAGCAGAGAAAAATAGTACACCATGCCCCTGCGGCAGCCTCAAGTGAGGCTTGCAATATGGCGATAAGGAGTAGAGGAAAATAGTACACCATGCCCCCGCAGTAGCCACAAGTGAGGCTTGCAATATGGTGGTAAGAAGGAGTAGAGGAAAATAATACATGGCACCCCCGTGGCGGCCTCAAGTAAGGCTTGCGGTATGGTGGTATAAGGAGTTTAAGTTATGTAAGTGTTGAATACCGTGGCCCCACGACAACTTCAGTGAAGGAGTGTGGTAGTGCGGTGAAAGGCTTCAAGTGATGTTTAGTATATCGCAGTCCCGTGAGGGTCAAAGAAATAGTTTGTGCTACTACGACAGGGAACAAGTCATGGTGATATAGTTGAATTTTTAAGACAATATTTCTTAAATGGAGATAGATCAAACTATGAACATTCTTAGACAAAGCCAAGCCATGACTTACACCCTCTACATGTTACATAGAGTTCTCTTTATGGTAGAGATAAGTCAAGGGATAGTAGTTTGCAGTCATTACATTTCATGGAGTGGGATTCTAAATAATTTTTGGTGTTAAGATACCCCTGCTACCAAGATAAGAATCATGTGAGGATCTACCTTAAGGCAATAAAGAGATACAAATCTATGCCATGACTTACACCTTCTTGACAACTAAACAAATATAATTAGAAGCAATAAAATAAAAGATCATTAACCATGCTTAGACATTCACTTTAATTTTGCATCTATGGCCCATTGGCTCCAATAGTTTCCATCCTATCTTGTTTCTATTGTTGATTATCTGTGTTCCTCAGAGTCATAAAAGTAGACACGACAGGAAACTCCATCACAAGAAATCGATAAAATCATGAGCCCCCAAAGCCAAAGCATTGGAAGGCCTCATTTGGTTCAAAATTCATAATCATGACTTAAAAAATGACAGTCAATAGAATGGTAATAAAATTATTGGTTGACACTTCACATTGGAAACTCATTTGTTAAAATAAGTCAAAATAGTAGACAATCACTGCTAATCTCATTTTTTCAACACCTATTGGTATTCTAGATGATATCACCATTAATAGCATTTTGTGGATTGTGTCTAGATGTATTATCTATTTTATCTTTTAGTATGATCCCATCTCCAGGGTCATATGCCTGTCTTAGTAAGATATATCATTTCTCTTTGTCAAGATATCTTAGTGAAGCCTCAAATTAGTTTTTATTTTTGCCCATAATGCTCTTCATTTTTGTAATAATGTTGGCCAAGGTAATTGGTAATGAAGTTGCCAAAGACATGGTGATATAGTTGAATTTTTGAGACAATATTTCTCATTGGCCCGATCAAATCAAAGAACACTTTTTCTACCTTTTCTCCACTATTCTTTTATGAGCTGAGTAATTTCAAATTTGATTGTTGTCATTTGCAATGCGTTTCTATTGCATTTCAATCTAAAACATTTTATCCATTGTTGTATTGTTGTCACCTTTATAGATATAAAAATGTACATTTTCTAATATTTTAAACTTATGACAAGTCAAAGTGGGTTGTGCTCGTTTAGCAGCTAGTTGAAACTTAATTTTAATGTTTTGCTTCTTGATGTTCCCCTTGATTCATTATCATTTTTGTTTATCATCTTGGTTTTTGGCTAGCAACAAACATGTGATGCATCTGTTGTAATGTCCTACAGATGGTGGCTTTTTCCAAATTATTTTCAAACTATTTTGAGTTGTAGGTGTACACCTTGTGGAGACTTATGCAATATTTCTAGGCTTAAATTTTTTTTCCAAGGTTACAGTGAGATGATAAACGCATTTATTCCAAAGGTAGTGAAAATAATTTTGGAACAATTATCTAAGCTCTCTCTTAATGTTCAGATTTCTGTAATTTTTGATTTTGCATTTTAATAGCCTTGACAAGTCTTCAAAATTGGTTTCAATTTATAGGGTAAAGCTTCCATCTGGAGCTAAGAAGATTGTGCCAAGTAGTTGCAGAGCAATGATTGGTCAAGTTACTAGTGGTGGAAGGATAGAAAAGCCAATGCTCAAAGTTGGCAATGCATATCACAAATATAGGGTCAAAAGAAACTGTTGGCCCAAGGTTCGTGGTGTGGCAATGAATCTTGTTGAGCATCCTTATGGTGGTGGTAATCATCAACACATTGGGCATGCTAATACTATGCATAATACAAAGAAGGCTTAGTATGTACATGTACTTAATCATAATTAAACAATTATAGAGCTCTAATTATTAAAAATGTCATTTTTTAGTTTCTTTTTATTTAGGTTGCTTTGTGTCAACAATTTATGGGGACTAGGTTATAAACCATGTTTCCTATTGTTGTTTGTTATCATTAGTGGTTTACTCGATTCAAAATTTTGGGAAAGACTTCAAACTAGGTTGTAATCCTTGTTTCCTTGTATTCTTAGAGAAGGCAAATAATAAATTTAAAACTCAATAGAATTTATTATTTTAACAATGCCTTGGAAGACTCTAACAATGACTCTAACAAGCATAGACAAGGCAGTGAACTATTTGAAAAAATGCCTCAAAGAAATGTGCTCTCATGGTGATGGAATGCTATAACAAGCACATTAAGACCGCATTTCTTTGAGGCATTTTTTTGAAGAGTTCACTACCTTGTCTCATGGTGATGGAATGCCATCACAATCCATATCAATTTGCTTGTCATGGCATTTTCTTGTAATAGCCCTCATGAGCTTGGAGATGTATCCCCTCCCTATTATATATGAACATATATGCATACTAAACCCATCTTTATTGATCCACTTACACCCAAAGTAGCTTAGTGTTGACTTCGTGGAAAAATTGCAATGTCCAAGATGTCAACTAACAAAATGACCATAGACATGCATTTTATCAAAACACGTAAAGCTCGTGTGAATTATGATATATAAAATATAAAAAAAACCATAGCAGAACTTTTTTTTCCTAATTGTTTTGGAGGTTCTGTTTCTTTCAGGATCATGCATAAGAGACTTTTTAACACAGATTTTAAAATAATATTTTCAAACCTTAACTAATACCATGATATGTGAATTTATCATTTCTGATCCCCCAAATAAATATTTTCATAAAATTAAGCTTATCACATGAACATCGTGAAACAACAGAAAAATGAAAAATGAATATGACAGGTAGAGAGTGTTTAGGAGTTGAGTTACTTTGCATCAGGAGGATCAAACTTGCCACCAAGGTTACTAAGTTTTGCATGAGCCTCTGCATTGTCCTTGAAAAATGCATCCTGATCAACTGCATATTTCTCAGCATACACTTGTAAAAAAAATTAAAATCCAATCAGCACTTTCCTTATTATTGAAAGGAAATCAAGTATACGCATCCTCTAAAACTTTATTTCAGATGCATATATCCTTCACTGAGTTGAATTATCTAGTAAAATGTTTCTCAATTTTTTCAAAAAGGAGAAAAAGATTTCCTAGAAGACTTAAGATATTTGCTTAGCATTATTAGGATGTTATGTCAATGGAAAGATTCATTATTTTGACATATTTCTTCAATATTCTTCAGCTTCTTTGAACTTGCATAAGTTGATATATCAAGATTTGTTGGAGTTCAAGATGGATTTTTAAATGCCCAGTTTTGCAAAAATAAGGGCAGTTTAAAATGGAGTATTCTTTTTGAGCTTGAAGAACCAGAAAGAAAGAAGGAATTATATTAACCACCACAAATAACTAGAGTAAGTCCATGGGGACTCTAAAGAACAACCAGTTAAAGAATTAGCTTGAATCCAAGATCTTCAAAAAGAATAGTGTCAATCAGCAATACTAGAAGATCTAGGTCCCTCCTCTCTTTTATGTCCTTCACAAAATCAAGAAAAAAAACTTTTGCTCATTCATGATCAAGGTAAATTCTAGTACATGAGGTTCACTTCATCTCTACTCGGTACCTTGATATAATAATTATCAATTTTAAGCCACACTACTATCCATGATTTACCTCCTGGTGCCCCAGGACCATCTTTCTATACCAAAAATAATCACATGGTTATTCAAATTTACACTTTTCTAGACTACACCACTTCAAGAAGTTCCCACATTCCTTCATTGTCTTATTATGGAACCCTAAAATTAAAATTCAGGTGCCATCGTGTTAACATTCGCCATATATGTTGAAACATTATACCCAAATGTCAACCTTTTTTACAAGTACAGAAGTAAGCAGACTACCCCAATCAACCTACACCCAAAGTACTATATTCATTTACATTTACCTACTAAGGGTTATATCAAAATTCCTTAGGAGCATACCAAGTGGTATTAGTCTATCAAAGCATCTACTAATTTCTTGGCATGTATTTGCCTTCCAAGGCAATAATGTGTGGCCATAATTATTTGATTTCTCAAACCTGTGGCTATCCTATTATTGAATTGTATCAATGAGACTCATTTCTCTACTTGTCTGAGTTTGACATTATATATGACCATCAGTTTTATCAGTAACAAACGACAGTTTAGTTATTTATCTAAATATTATAGCCAGTCATATGGAAATATGGCATATGGAGATAGGGGTGTCATTTTAAAATAGGATACAGGAATATATGAATAATGGTACAGGTTATACCCTGTTTAAATATAAGACTCTAGAGCTGTAGGTAGAGGTACATTGGCAGAACTGAAGTTTCTTGGTGACTATGCTTTAGAAGATTTGTTGAAATAGATAATAACTGCCCTGGAATATTTATCCAAGAACTTCATCATCAATTTCCAACACCAGGTTTGACTTTGAAAGAAAAAATGCTCTAGATTTATTAGGTTGCCATGATAAAGATTAAAGCAAGGACTAAGATCTATTTAGAGGCCACTGTCATGAAGATATTAAAGATGTCACAAGCAAAACCCTAGCAGTTGGAGTAATGAATACAATGCCAAAGAGGTTAGTGAGGTGAGGTAGATTTAGGAGACCTCCACATTATCTAATCATAGGCAAATGTACATCATTTATTTATTTTTTAAATTAAAAGAAATCATTCTAAACCCTAAATAGGATACATTGATACTTCAAAAGCATCTGAAGGAATTTGAAATTATGCAAATATATGTCAATTAAATAGCTAGATTACAAATAATAGCACGAAAAATGTAACCCTTGTTAAGCAGAGCAGGAATGAGATAAGCAGCAATGAATCTTATGCCTCCTATCATGCACATCTCCTTACCATTCTCTATCATTCTTTACTGAAACACTTCTCCATTTTGGCGGGCTATGTATGAAAATAAAGTTTCAACCAAGGTTTTAGAGTATGTTTATTAAAATGAAAACTCCATTTTGGTGGGCTACACTTGAAAATAAGATTTGGATAAAATTTCTAAAGTATGTTTATTAAATTTTTAGAGTATTTTGGTGGGCTATTGATTCTTGATTCCTTAACTGATTTATTCAAATGGATTGTGACTAAATAAATGACTAACTATTTCATCACTTTTATGTGTGACTAAATAATTTTTTAGTCAATGACCAAATTAGTCATTTATTTACTCATTTATAGCTAAGTTGCAAAAAAATAGTAGAATTTAGTCATTTTTAGTTGTTGTGACTAAAATTTTTAGTCACTTAGTCATTTATTTGCAAAAATTCTACCAGTGATTCCATGATCTTAATTGTCTTTTCCTTGGGAACAATTTCCTTTGTTTTCGACTGTACCTCATCCTCTAGAGTTTTCATCTCTACAGTGTTTATGGTTTTCTCCAGAGTTTCTATTCACATGATGCATATTGACTACAGTGTAGGACTAGGGACAATCAACTTGTTGTTGGGAAGTTCATAATCTATGGGGATGCCTATATGCTTGTTAGATGTGTTTGATTTCAACATGCTAAAATATTTTGGGTCCCCTTTCGTGACGTATACTTTCCCCAAGTGTAAGAATTGAGCTTCTTGAAATAACGTGGATGGTATTCCTTCCATTCTATGGATCCATGGACTACCAAGGAGTAAATTATATCTTGTATCCTTGTCGATGATGTAAAATGAGGTAGGAATGGTTTTAGGTCCCAAAGTCACTAGAAGGGTAATCTTACCAATCGTAGCCTCTTTTAGATAATTGTACCCGCTCAAAGTATCTCATGAAGTGGTGATATTTGACTGTCCATAACCTATCCTCTTGAAAAGGGAGAACATAACTATGTTCACTGCAGCTCCATCATCAACTAAGGTTCTTTTAATGCAAGTGTCATAGATCCAAACTTGTAAGTATAACGCAGGATCTCCTTTCTTGGTTAGCTCATCCTCGGGAGGCATTTCCTTTAGATCAAAGAAGAACCCTAGGTCCTTGAGTTTCGAGTTTGGTGGGTTGATGTCATAGTCCACATGGTTTATCTTCTCACTAGGTGGTGGTGTAATTTGGTGGAGGTATTTTAACCCTATGGCTTTTAGTAATGCGGAATGATGTGAAGGGGAATTCTGAAGTAGGTCAATGAATGAAATGTGAGCATATGTCTTCTTTAGGTCCTCAATGAGTTCATAAGGTCCGATGGAAGTAGGTATTGGTTCCACTACTAAAATGGTACCTTCGTATACTTCAATTTGTTCATTTTCATTCTCATGATTTTCCTCTTCTTCTTCGTTGTGTAGAATCTAAACTATTCCCGTCATCCTAGTTTCACCTTTCTGTCCCAGTTGTAGTGGGATGCCAGTGTTGTTTCCTTGGGCTATTTCTTTTTGATTTGATGTCTCTACATCCTTGTGCAAGGGAAACGGGTCTTGATAGATTCTCATGTTTGCATTTTGTGGGGCTATTGGGGCTTGGGTCTGTCATATGCCCTTGCTATTCAGCATGACTTCCTATGGGTTCAAGAACATTTCTATGAACAACTATTGTTGGTCTTCTAGTAACCTTGCTATGAACCAGTTATATTACCTACAAGATTCTATGTTGTGCCCCCTTGTTCTATGAAAAGAACAAAACTAATTGAACTCGTATGGGATCTCTCATATCTTCCATCATTTTTGTTTATGTTTCCATTGCTATTCCAATTTTGATAATTGTCTCTTGGGTAGTACCTGTTGTTTCTAGGTTGATCTATTGTATTTACATTAGGAGGGTAGTACTCTCTCCCATTGTAACCATCTCTTACTTTCTTGATAGGGGGTTGATATGTTACCCCATCTGTGGTTGCATTTCTGTTGTTCTTAAGAATTTTGACCACATGAGTGTTGTTCCCTATGTCTTCTTTTGTTAACTTTTTGTTTGACCCATAGACCTTTATGCCACTGTCAATAGTAGCTTGATCAATCCTCAAAGCACTTTCTAATACTTCTTCATACGATTTATATGGTAATTTCTGAACTTCTTCTCCCATATCTTTGTTCCAGGCATGTAAGAAAAGATCACATAGTTCACGATGGTTCATATTCGGGGCACTAGTTGAGGAATAGAGGACTTCCCTCCATCTGGTAACAAAATGGGCTATGGATTCATTTGGTTCTTCCTTCATGGTGAGGAATTCTCTAATCCCTATTTTGATGAGTTTGTTCATGTCAAATTCCATGACAAACTCTCCAATTAGTTGTCTAAACGAGTGAATCAAAGCCTCTGGCAAATGATAATACTAATCTAGAGCTATTCCTTCGAGAGTTTTTAAGAAGATTTCAGAGACAACCCCGTCCCAAGTGAGGAGTTCTCTTATCGCAGTGGTGTAGGCTTTAATATGTGAATTTGGATCTCCTTCTCCTTTGAATTTTGGGAGATCTTGCAATGGTCGAGGCAATTGTACATTCCTTATGTTTTGATCAAGAGGTTCTTTCAAATACTCAAGGTATGTTCTAAGAAAGGCACTTTGAGATTACGGGATTGAGAGAAATAACCCCGTGGGTGGGTTTTGATAACCTATTATTAGATTTGTTGGATTGTTCTAAACAGGGGATTCCCATTTAGACATGTATCGTTACTATCATTTCGTGAATAGTAATTGATGTAGGGGGGATTTTGAGATGCCCCCTGGTCTTGTTCATGAGATATTTACCTTCTTTCAGGAGTAGCTTGTTATGCTTCCAAGATTCTAATCCTTTGTACTAGAGTTGTGATTAAGTCTATAGGAGTAGTAGCTCTAGGTGTTTCTTCATTTCTGGGATTTCAAGTATTTTCATGGTGGTATGCTTCTTCTCATGCAACATTTTCTCTTTGTTCTTCTCGCAAGGAAATTCTCAATGCCTTTTGAGCATCTTTTGCTTCTTGAAGGTGTTTTTCTAATCGCTTGACTTCCTCATCAAGATGAGTGCTTGATGTATTTGTGGAAGGTTGATCGGTTTGATGTATTTTTAACCTTATCCTTCTAGCTTTATGTGGCACATTTGGTATGGCCAGATTGTTTTCCCAAGTTAGGTTGTTGAAAGATAGAGAATACCTAGATTTTATTTGATCTTATTTGTAATCTGAATCTTTGTAGTCATAGCAGTTGGTGATTGGTGCATCTGGATGCAGCGGCACATACCTATCGAAGGAAAGAGTTTCTGGTTCTCTTGAGGGAATATTCCCTTGGTTTAAATCAAGCTCTGTCATGTTCGGGGGTGCCATAGACACCACAAAATAAATGGAACAGATGATGGTGAAGGCAATAGAAGCTAAAGCAATAGAAGCGGCTATGAAGAATAAAGTGAAAATGTTTTGAACTTTTTGCTAAATGTTTTGAAGGGTTGAAATGGGAATGCAAAATACAAAACCAAAATATTATGTATTTCACGTTGGGTTCACCAAAATATGTATACTCAAATTCGTGACCTTAGTTGCTTGGGGCTGTCATGTCAAATTTCGGCACTCACATAGACCCTTCCCTCCTTGACATGTGGCGATCCTCCACATCACTCTTGCTCTTGTGGAAGTAGCTAGTCAAGAGGATGTGAGACATGACAGGGGTCTGGTTCGTTAGAGATCTGGACTTCGTGGAGAGGGCTCAGTACGTTATGTGGCCTTAGTTGTTGTGTGCTAATTTGAATATTTTGTTCGATGACTATTATTGTGAAGATAACCATATGACCTGAAGGGTCACTAGTTTCTCTTCTCATGTTTGGGTTTCTGCTATTCCACCTCTATATAGGTAAGTTGTTACTTTCATTTATGGCTTGTCTCTCAATTTGTTTAATGATTGCACATTGTATTTGAGTTTTTCTGTGTTCTTCTATCAATAGGAGGACAAATGGATCTTGTTGTGGCAAGATAAATGTCTCCTATTGTGGTCATGGATGGATCTCCTCAATCTCCTCAAGGATTGTCCTTACCCACTCACCTCTTAAGCCTAGGCACATTCATGAGCCAAGAGATAAATGTATGAGGACTAACCTTGACTAGACTTAGGGTTTTGACCTAGGGTTTAGATATGCTTTGACCTATGATGAGCTTGTGATATTATCAAGGGTTTGATTGAATCATTGATCGTGGTTTACCTTGTGATTGTACTAAGGTTTTGCAAGTTTATCTATGTTTTTTATCTTTTCTAGGTTTTTATGCATGCAAAGCTATATAAAATGTAAACTTGTTTTTCTATTTTTTTTTTATATATTTTGGAAATGAAAAGTGCTTTTTAATCTAAGGAAATATGAATGTAATTTAAAATGAGTTTTACCTAATGCAATTATTCTATGTTTTTAGGTTTTTGAATATTTTGGAACAACCTAATCTAGAAAAGGAAATTGCTTTCTACATAAACTAGTTCTAGGAATTTGAAAACAAATTACTCTAACATGGAAGATCTATTTATCAAGGAAAAAACAATGTGTTACTAATCCCAAGAAATTTTTTTTTTTTTTTTAATAACTACTAATTGAATAAAAGCATAGAGGAATCTAAAAATAAAGAAGATTTGTGTGACTCCACTACCCTTAGAAATCATTGATAGAAAACACATATCCTCTTGAAGCAGCAAGAAAACATCTTGATGACAAGACAATACAAAGAAGCAAAAGAAGTTTGTAGAAGCTTGATAAAGCTCAATGGGAGATTTTGATGAGTGCAATGGCATTGATTGAAGCAACATAATGATGCTTGAAGAGCTTTATGTGAAAGCTTGATGAACAATGAAAAAAATAAAAGGCATCTTTATTCTTTGTGAGCATGACAATCCTTATTAGAGAGCAAAACTTAGCAAGAGCTGTGTGTGCAATAAATTTGCCTCCCTTTGTGCTTGAGGGAGGTGGGTATTTATAGGTGGGAAGAGAGGAATTGATTGAGAAGTTAAATCAATTGATTGATGAGTTAACAAGGATTGATTAGGGAGTGAACTAGATTGATTACCCAGTAAACTTAGTTGATTAGAGAGTGATAAATCAATAATAGCTTATCATTGAAGAGGAATTGGATTAGGAAGAATACATGAGAAAGAATGGGTTGTTAATTTAAATCAAATGGAGTTAATTCTGCATGTGTGGGTGCATGAAATAGTCAACTCCATATTAGGCATCAAAAATCATCTGAACTAGAAGAAAATAGGTGAAAATGGAGCTATTTTGAGTGAGAAACTCAAGTTTTTCTATGGCTAGAAATGTGACAAGGTCGCCCCTTTCACCAATAGAGTTGCCCAGGGGAGATCCTACAAAAAGAGGGTCGCTCAGTGGGAGATCCAGAGAAAAAGGGGTCTGAGAGGAAATGCATGATGGGAGATGAAAGAGAAAATGAAAAGGATGTGATCTGCCTCTAGAAATAGGTCAATCATGTGCAAGAATCCAAATCTCCACTTGCACCATAGGATCTCTCGGGGGGAGATCTAGAAATAATAGGGGGATTTGGATTGATTGATTGAAACTGAAATCTGAAAGTGGGAGATGGATTCAGGGGACCTCTAGAAGGCTTCTAGGGGGTGGAGAGGATGAAAAACACAAGGGAAAGGTGAAAACTCACCTACAAAATGCTTACAAGGCTTAGGAACATGGTCAAAAGCTCAAAAAATGCAAATCAACAAGTGTCGAAAACTGTCGACGACAAAGAGAGAGGAAAAATGACAAAGAAGAAATAGCAGAAGACAAAAAAGAAGACACGTCATCAAGAGGTTTGCTTCTTAGAGGACATTATTTCATGCTTACATGTACGTGACAAGGATTAAAATCATCATAGGGGTCCTCGTGGAGGCTGTGCATGATTTTGGTGCTTACAGGACCATTAATGAACTAGTCAAAAAAGGCAAGTAGTTCAGTTGGTAGAGCACTCCAACAGAAAATTGAAGGTTCTAGGTTCAAGTCCTAGCTGGTCCATATGAGCAACAAGTGGTATCAAAGCCAACAATGGATTGGCCACAAGGGCCCAGTAGTAAATGGAAGATCCTATGTTTGAGTCCTAGTTGTTCCATATGAGCTACAACTCAACATTTTCTACCATCAGTATTATCTTTTTGTGCCATGGTTGATCCAATGTAGACTACATTTTCATAGGTTTTTACTATGACTCACTACTATATGTGTACAATTCAACATCTACATTTAACTTTGTTAAAATACAATAACGAGATAAGATTTCAGGTGGTTCTCTTTCCTATCAAAGCACAAGATCAATCTCTTTCATATAAACCTTGGCTTTAAGATTTAACCCTTCTATGTAAATCACTATTCACCAAAACCATTCTCAATATTTATATAGTTACTATAGCGCTATTAGTCACCTGAAATGAAGTTATTGCAAAATGTAAAAATAGTCCCAAAAATAATAAAAAATAGAACAATAGGAAACAAAGAGAAGGCAGGGCAAATCAGAATTGGACAATTCAGAAATTATATTTATCTAGAATGAATTTCATTACACTTAATCCAGATGCTCAATCTAGTAGCTCTCATCACATATATATAGCTATAGATTCTTGGAAGCCTAGAAGCTTCTATCTTTCTAGAAAACTCTAAAACTTGGAATGTTCTTTTCTAGAACAGCGCTTAGAAAGTTCTTTTCTAGAACAACTCTTGGAATGTTCTAACTTATGAAGCCTCTAGAAACATTCTAGACAATCTTAATAATTTCTAATATCCCCCCTTAAGATTGGCTAGAATAATACAAAGAGAATACAAAGGAGAGGAGAACATTATACTACTATCCCCCGTTAATGTTCACCTCTATCATACTAAGCATTCCTCTTAATTTTAAGAATTTGGCTTCAGTCATACTCTTAGTGAATATATCAGCTATTTGTTCTTCACTTGGACAAAATTGAAGATTGATAATGGATGCTTGAACCAGATCCTGAATTTAGTGAACAAGAATCTCAATATGCTTTGTTTTAGCATGAAAAACTAGATTTTTGGTAACCTGTATGGTACTTTGATTGTCACAATACATAGTACTAGCAGAACTTTGTAGAAAACTAAGCTAAAATAGAAGATTCAAAATCCAAACTACTTCCTTGCCTGCTTCTTTTCCTACTCTATATTCTACTTCACATGAAGATAATGATGTAGTTGTTTGTTTTTTGCTGCTCCATGTAATAGGGCCTGATCCAAGATTGAAAACATAACCACTGGAAGATTTTCTATCATCTATATCACCACCCCAATCTGAGTATTTAAATCCAACCAAAGAAATTGAAGACTTATAGCCATAGTAGTTAACAAAGTCTATGGTTCCACGGATGTATCGTAAAATTCTCTTAGCAGCCAACCAATGACTTTCTAAAGGTGCCTGCATAAATCTAGATACAAGATTGACTGCAAAACAAATATCTAGTCAAGTATGAGTTAGATAAACCAAGCTACCAATAAGCTGTCTATATAAAGTGGTATCTACACTCTTAGAAGTACATTCTTTAGTAAGCTTGACTCCAGATTCAAATGGGGTAGACGTTGGCTTGCATTCAAGCATGTTAAACTTTTCTAAAAGTTCCAAAGCATATTTTGATTGTGAGATGAACAATCCATCATGTAATCTACAAACTTGTAATCCAAAAAAATAGTTCAATTCACCCAAATCACTCATATGAAATGTCCTCTTAAGATCTAGTTTTAAATCATTGATTAGCCCAATATGCGGTCTAGTAATGAGTAAATCATCTACATAAATTGCAACAAGAAGAATATCATCTTGAACTTTCTTCACATAAAGATTTGGATCTGACTTACATCTCTTAAATCCATGAAGCTGAAAATACCTATCAATCTTCTCATTCCATGCTCATGGTGCTTGTTTAAGACCATAAAGTGGCTTCTTTAATCTACAAACAAGATTACGATGTTGTTGATCCACAAAACCTGGTGGTTGATCCATATATATTTCTTCATATAAATCTCTATTTAAGAAAGCATTTTGACATCCATTTGATGAATATGGCACCCAAGACTTGCAGCCAAAGAAAGAATAATTCTAATTGTATTCATTTTAATGACAGGAGCAAATGTTTCTTCATAATCAATACCCTCTTTTTGATTGAACCCCTTAGCAACCAATCTAGCCTTGAATTTTTTTATTGCATCATTTGATTTAAATTTTGTTTTGTAAACCCATTTGCAACCAATAACATTCTTACTTTTGGGGCTAGGCACAAGTTCCCAAGTTCCATTTTTTAACAATGCATCATATTCCTCTTTCATGGCTTGCTCCCATTTTATCTTCCCTCTAGCTTGCTCATATTAGATTGGGTCATTTACTTGTAATACTTTGGCTATGAGAGCACTACCATTCCTCCCGTGGATCTTTGAGCCTTGCCTATATATTTCTTCAATACTCCTTGTCATTTGTCTAGCCGAAATGTCATCTTCTTCATCATCACTACCTACAAAAAATGGATGATTATAAGCATTAGTAGTTTCATTTTCAATATAATTATCATCATTTATAGTAGGGTACACCTCATCCTCATCAATGTTGTCTCCATTTCTGTCTAAAATATCAGAAAAATGAGAAGCATTTGTTGTTGTAGAGTGAGAGGAAGTGGCTATAAGTTGTCAAAGCTCATCAAACTTTACATCTCTACTAACAAAAACCTTTCTTGTTGTCAAATCATATAACATGTAAGCCTTTGATTCTTCACTATAACCCACAAACAAACACTTATGACTCTTTGGTTCTAATTTTTTGCTCTCTTCATCAGGAACGTGTGCCCAAGCAATGCACGCAAATACCTTAAAATACCCAATGTGGGGCTTTCTACCACTCCATGCTTCTTCAGGGGTGATATTTGTGAGGGATTTGGTGGGGATTCCATTCACAATGTATGCAGGACAAGAAATAGCCAAACCCCAAAATTTATTATGCAAACTTTGAAAATGCAACATACAGCGAGTCATTTCTAAAAGAGTTCTATTCATTCGTTCAGCCACCCCATTTTGTTGAGGAGTATAAGGAACTATTCTTTAGACCTTAATACCACAATTTTCACAAAATGACTCAAATGCATAATTGCAATATTCACCCCCATTATTTGTCCTTAAACACTTAATTTTTTTTCCACTTTGATTTTCAACTAATGCCCTAAACTTTTGAAAAATATCAAATACTTCAATTTTCCTTTCAAGAAAATAACCCTATACTCTCCTACTATAATCATCAATAAAAGTGAGAAGGTACCTGACACCTGAAAGTGAAGGATAGCCTGGTTCACATAGATCACTATGAATGCGCTGCAATGGATAATTAACTCTCCATGCTTTGCCTGAATTAAAAGGATCTCAATGATATTTTCCTAACACACATCCTTCACACACACCTTCAAATGCTGAATTTTTGTTAATCCACTAACCATATCCATTTTAACCATATCTTGTAATTTTCTATAATTTATATGTCCAAGTCTAGAATGCAAAAGTTTTGACATATAATCAGCCTAAGCAATAAAAGCATGAGAGAGTGTATATTCATTATTAATAAACCCCACAAATTTAAATAGACTCTCTTTATGATCAACTCTACCAATAGCAATTATATTGCTTATGTCTTTTCTATCTCTAACAATAACTTGATCAACATTGACAACAAACTCATATGTAGCTTGAACAATTTTATATACTGAAATAAGATTCACCCATAATCCTTCAACCAGCAAAACATTTTTCAAAGACCCATTTGTTACATTGACAGTCCATGTTCCTGAAACTGGAAGTCTCATTTTATTGCCAATAGTAATTTCTTGATCTGAATTCTTCCCTTCATAAAAGTCAATAAACAAATATTTATCCCTAGTCATGTGAAATGATGTCCCTAAATCTAAAATCCATTCTTTATTAGAATCTGAAGCAAAGTATCCCCCCTTAACACTACTTCTGAGTCTAGCAATTACCTCCTTATTTGATTTCTCTTGCCTTTTTAGAGAGATGGCTACGAAGCTATGTTTATCTTTCTTTCCATCCTTAAACCTTTCTTGCTTGGGCTTGTTTTACTGCCTTTCATTGTCCCTCTTCTTCAAACAAAATTTCTCCATGTGATTTTCACTTCGACAATACCTGCAAATAATCAGTTTCCTTCCAACTTGGTTTTCTGCAGCATCATTTCTAGAAAAATGGTCAAAACCATCATTATTTTGAACTTTATATTTTGTTTCCAATTCTTCTTTCCATCATATCTAGAAAATTTACTCTTGGTTGCATATGCATGATTCTTCTTAATATATCCTTCTTTAATAAGCTGAACCTCTTCATCTAAAGCAGACTTACAAAATTGATCAAAAGTTTGCTAGGGGGCATTGGGAGTTAGTTGAAGAACCCTTTTCCTTGATTCCTTAAATACCTTGTATGGCTGGGGAAACTTACTTTCAACCATTGCAATCAACTAATTTTTTTTTTTTTGCATATTTAGCACCTATTTTCTTCAGCTGGACATTTAAAAATGTAACTTCATTAAAGTAATCAGTCATTTTTTCAAAATTAGATGGATCTAAATTCACCAATTTTTCTTCTATACTAAACATGCTAGCAATATTTGCATTTTTATAATATTTTTCTAAAGTTTCCCACAGCTCTATTGGATTATCAATATCAACAAATCATCTATTGAGATTGGGGCTTAAAGTTTTACCAATAATACCTCTAGCTTGTTTCAACTTGCATTTCCATACTCCTTTTCTTTTTCACTTTGGGGTTCTCCAATTTCCTTGTTCACTATCCTCCATAGAGCCTTTTCTCTCAAAGCATTCTTGACTGCAATCTTCTAATCTGCAAAACCACTTCCATCAAATATTGGTAAAACTTCATTTGTAGAGCCCATGTTAGCCAAAAAACCAGTTCTTTAAACAAATATCACTCCAGCAATATAACAACCCTACAAAAAAATAACACTCCAACAATATATCAGCCCTACAAACAAATCACTCTAGCATTATATTTCCATCTGAACCTCTAGCTGAATCTCTAGATGAACCTGGAAAAAAAAATCTAGCTAAACCAGGGTCTGATACCATGTAAAAAGAGTCCTAAAAACAATAAAAAATACAACAATAGTAAACAGAGAGAAGACAGGGCAAATCAGAATTGGATAACTCAGAAATTATATTTATCTAGCATGAATTGCAATACACTCAATCCAGATGCTCAATCCAGCATCTCTCATCACATATATATAGCTACAGATTCTTTCAAGCCTCGAAGCTTCTAGCTTTGTAGAAAACTCTAAAACCTGGAATGTTCTTTTCTAGAACAACTCTTGGAATGTTCTAACTTATGAAGCCTCTAGAAACATTCTAGACAATCTTAATAATTCCTTTAACAAAAATACAAAGGACTATATTTACTTCAAGATTAATAGGTTGGCATGACACTTAACAAGTTTAAACAACACACCCCAGAAAATTTCCCATCAGGGGGCACTGTCATGATATAGAACATGTTTTGACTTGGATTATTCTGGCTGGAGGACATTCTTCCATTGCTATTGGTCTCTTACACTGGAAAAACCAAAAAGAATTGCCTAATAGTTCAAGAGCCTCTTTCTGACTTCTCTGAACAAAACATTGAGAACTGTATGTGATAAAATGTGGAAATTTGGTATCTAAAAATGCAAGTGGGTGACTCACTAATGTTTTCCCTATTTTAGTTTTGGTATGTATGTACATCTTTACAGATGGTTTCAATCATGCTCTCATGTTCATTGGTTGTCATTAGCGTTTTCCAAATTCTCTTCATAATCTTTATATTTTCTTAGCTTTTAGAAGAATGTATGTGTTTTCATTGTCAAAAATGGTAGATTAGATGGATAGTTTACATAGCATCTCCAATTTTGTCACATTTTGAATTTTCTTTCCAATAATTAATATAACAATTGTAGATTTGAACAATGAAATATATTATATTTAATTGAAATTAATTAAGACAATATAATTGCAGTCCAATATCTTATCATGTAAGGAATTTCATTGTGATAAATTTATTATTCTTGAAGATTTGGATTTGTAAAGAAATCCAATTCAATTCAATGTTATAAGGTTGAAGTTAAAATAAATTTTTTGTAACCTTTATTTTTTAAATTAAAGGATTAGTTTAATAAAAGGATTTTTATTTGAAAATGGTTTTGTTGTAGTTTAATAAACTCTTTTAGAGAGCATGTGAAAATAGCTGCTCTTCAATATCACTCAATTCAATAGTCAAAAGTAAATTTTGGCTAACAAAAATAAGACAACTATTTACTATATTTTAATAAAAATAATGTGTAAAATAATTATTAACTATTTAAACATTGAAATGTATAATGTTTAAATAAAGTATGCATAAAGAACTATTCTATTAATGTCTATACTGAAAATGACATCAAATAAATAAATCAAACTTCCAATTCATCTAACAATACATAATTTTAAAATAAGTAACACCCAAAAATACAAACGCTGCCTAACTAAACCTGCAACATTGTATATCTCTTTTTAAATTATTATAATCTTCAATCAAAATGAACAATTTCCTTTTCAACAGGAACTAGGCTGTCTTGCCGCTTCGAAAGTCAAACTAGTTTCTTTTAAATATTACCTATTCATGTTCAAGCTCTGGCGAGGTAGTTCGATGATGACATCTTCTCCTGGTTGTCCGTTTGACATTGGCAAGAGTGAGAATGGGGTACACTAAAAGAGTGTAAATGACGAAACTTCCTTTGTCTACATTTAACATTGATGATGGCAGTTAATTGCATATAATATTCTAGTTTTAGTTTAAATACTAAAAATAATTTGGACATTATTCATAGAGAACTGGGGAAAGACCAGAACGTGCGAGGTAGTCTTAGTAAAGAAGCTTAGCTTATTTTGTCTAGGAAGTCGCTGTTCAATTTTTCAAGGAGTCATTTGTGGAGGTAATGGTGTTATGAATATTTTATTTTAATTTTTTTACTATATAATTTTGATTAAAATAAGTTATTAATAAAAAATTTAGGAGATAAAATTTGGAGGAAAAAAAAAAAAGGGAAGAAAATATATGCAACGACCTTATATATTTTTTATATTTTTTGTTATTGTGTAATTTCAACTTGTTTTTATAGTATATTTTTCAACCCTAAAATGTAACTATTTCACTATAATAGAAGAGGATTCTAAATTATTCTTTATAGATAATTTAAAATTTACATAAGACCATCAGACTCAAATTTAAACTTTATATAGCTACATGAGACCATGACATAAGAACCATATTTGAAGCCATGAAACAATGTTCCTATGATAAGATTTAGACCAACCAAAAAGATGGGCTTTTAACCCCGCGTAGTAGGTAACACATTGAATAAAACGTGCCGACTGTTTATAACGGGTGGGTCTTTGTTAATCAGTCAATAATTGCAAAGTAACAGCGAAATTTAGTAGGTTGGTTCCCTCTTTCTCAGGTTACGTAGCATTCTTTAGGTTGGTCCGATTCAAATTTGTATACAATCGGTAGAACGAGAGAGAATATAGAGATGGCGAGGACGTGGTTTGCTGTTGTTGCTTTTGTTACAATCATGTTTATGTGTGAGGGATCAGTTTTGAGGAATAATTTCTACAAGAAGAGCTGCCCATCAGCTGAAGACAAAGTTCAGCAAGTGGTGAAGAAATACATCGCACTGGATCGCACCCTCTCTTACGGATGCATTTCCATGAGTGTTTTGTGTGAGTCATTAATATATATACATTGCATGACAGCGGTAGGAGTTTTTTTTATGCCAAACCTTAGTTCTTGTAAGAATAATAGTTTCTGACCTTTAAAGTTTTTAAATTTTGTAGTGTTATGAAGTAAAAATAAGACATTAATGTATCTATTATCTCTTTCTTCTTTTTTCATATCTAAATTCACAACTATGTTTGTTGATATTAATTATGTCTATGTATTGTTATTTTATATAGATATTAATTATGTCCATCTTAGCATGTGAGAACATGGCATAGGGATGGAGTGATATCCCAAAAGAATGATGTCTTGATCAACCTTCCCTCACCATTTTTTAACTTCTCACAACCTCATGCATCTTTTGCAAGCAAAGGATTGAACATCAAATATCTCATTGTTCTCTCTGGTGTGTAATAGATTAAATATTTTAAGTACTAAATTACTAGTTAATCATAAAAAAAAGATTGTAATATTATGCTTATTGCTACTTTGAACAGCTGGACATACAATTGGAGTTGGTTTGTGCAATTTCAGTAATAGACTTTATAACTTGATGGGACAAAGAGACACAAACTCTTCCCTCAACCCCACACATGCTAAATTTTTGAAGAAAAAATGAACTGGTTTGGTAGACAACACAACCATTGTACCAATGGATCCAAACAACTTACTTACCTTTGATAGCTATTACTTTATTAATCTTGAAGCAAAGAGAGACCTCTTCTAGTTTGATGCTGTTCTACTCCAAAATTTTGTTGCCAAAGAGCTTGCTGATGAGCAAGTGAATCAAGACTATTTCTTCAAAAACTACAAGAATTCCATTCAACAAATATTTGAAATCCAAGTTCTCACTGAGATAGTAGTCCAAATTGTACATGAATGTGCCTTCATCAACTAAGATCATATCAATTATGTAGAAAACCAAGATCGTGGAGTAGACAAACAAGCACACGAGATTGCAATGAATCGACCAAATTGTATTAAAAAAGATGCGAATATAAATAGGCAAGTGTGGGTACTCGAATCTCCACGAAATGAGGATAGGACTCATCTACATGAAGCTGTGGCGAGTAACCACCCACAAAGATAGTGCGAGTTGTCGATGTAAGTTGACACCTCTTCAAAATGATCAACTACTTTGACTTGTTCAAAGTAACATGTGGTAAAATGCATAACTATGATTAAATGCAAATGTGTATATGCCTATGATTAAACGTATACACTAATACCCCCCTTAAGCATAGCTTAGGTAAGTTTATGAAAAATGGGTCCTAGTTATAAACCTGGTAAGGTACCCATGCGCAATGCAAAAGAAAAATGAGTCCTGGCCATGAAGCCTGATAAGCTACTCAAGGACAATGTAAACTTTCTAAAACCAGAGAAAGATAGAAAACTCTGTGGGGAAAAACTATCCTTTGAAAGAGAAATTATACATGTGAAGAAGTACTACTTCTTTCACTAAGTACGATATAGGATCCCCCCATAGGAGAGAAACTGATACAGGGTCTATGAGACCCCTCATAATACATGTCCTACTGTAGTGATGTTGAATATTTGACAAAGGATGCAGATCTAGATCTAAGAACGTCGAACAATGTTCCTTCCCTTGGGAAGAAATGAAACCACCTAAAGATGCAGGATATCTTCCCTTACGAGAAGATGTATGTATAATCTTGAATCATGCTGAAGCTGATCCAAGGATGATGGTGCCCATGTTGATGCCTTTGAAGAGTTTTCAGGTGTCCCCATGTCGATGCCGAAGGATGCCATAATCAAATCAGGTTCATGCCCAATAGATGAGGATGATGACGATCTAGAACCATTTGTAGGATGATGTAGATCACGAATATCCGATGAGTACAATGGAGATGTAGCTTCATAAAACTATCATGGAAGAGAAGATAGATGTCCTCAATGTGTGCTTCCATGTCAGTAATGTGGGACTCTACAAATAGACAAGTTATGTCAGGTAGAAATATGTCCCAATCAACAATGCTAGGAAGACTGATATCCTGTGGCAAAGAGGCACTGGAAGCTTTCAAAGAAGCGACTCTAGAATCTAATGAAGCAATAGTAGGAGTGATGACTTATTCTATGTCACTGGAACATTCTATTTCTGTATCTATATGGTCAAAATCATGACCTCGGTTGCCTAGGGTTGCCGGATTAGATTTTGGCATGCACATGAACCCTGCCCTCCTTGCCATGAGATGATCTGCCATGTCACTCTCGCTCTCGTGGAAGTAGACAGTTGAGAGGAGGCGAGACACAGTGGGGATATGGCTCGTTGGAGAGATGGACTTTGCGGAGAGGGGTCGACACATCCTAGGGCCTTTATTGTTGTGTGCTAATGTAAATGTTTCATTTGATGACTATTGTTCTTGAGATAACCCTATGATCCGAAGGGTCACTAGTTACTCATCGTCTATTAGGGTTTCTACTACTCCACCTCTGTGTGGGTAAGTTGTTAATTTCATTGATAGCTTCTTGTCTTTCAATTTGTTGAATGATTGCACACTGTATTTGAAGTTGTCTAAATGCCTCTAGTTGTTGTAAGACAAATAGATCTTGTTGTGGTCTTGGACAGATTTCCTCAATCTCATCGAGGATTGCCCTCACCCACTCACCTCTTAATCCTAGGCACATTTGTGAGCCAAGACAAGGGATAGGTGTATGTGGACTACCTTGACTAGACTTTAGGGTTTGACCTAGGGTTTTGGTTGACCTAGGGTTTAGTTGTGTGTTGACTTTTTTGACCCTGTGATGTTATCAAGGGTTTGACTTTCATTCGTCATGGTTGACTTTGTGATGATATCAAGGGTTTGCAATGTATCTAAATACCTAATATTTTTGTTCTTTTCTATATTTTTATAAATGCAACTATATGACATGCAAACCTGTTTTTGTGCTTTTTTGATAGTTATGGAAATAAAGATGCTTTTAATCTAGAAAGGAAATATGGATGCAATTTAGAATGAACTTATCCTAATGCAATTATTCTATGTTTTTGGGGGTTTTGAATGTTTTAAAACAGTTAATCTAGAAAAGGAAATTGCAAGTAATCGAATTAAACTAAGAATGCAAATTACTTCTAAGATGCTAGATCTAACCTTTCTATCAAGGAAACAATATTAAATTACCAAGCCCAAGTGCAATTTCAATTTTCTAATTACTAGAAATTGACAAAAGCATAGAGGAACTTGAAAATAGAGAAGATTTGTGTGAGTCCACTACCCTCATAAATCCTTGTGGCAACCTCATATCCTCTTGAAGCAGCGGGAAGACCTCTTCATGACAAGACAATGCAAAGAAGTTAAAGAAGCTAGTAGAAGCTTAAGAAAGCTCAATGGGACCTTTTGATAAGCACAATGGCATTGATTGAAGCAGCATAATGATGCTTGAAGATCTTTGTGTGAAAGCTTGATGAACAACGAATAAATAAAAGGCACCTTTGTCATGTGTGAACATGAGAATGTTGATTGGAGAGCAAAAACTTAGCAAGAGTTGTGTGCACAATGAATTTGCCTCCCTTTGTGCTTGAGAGAGGGGATATTTATAGGTTGGATGAAGGGGATTGATTGAGAAGTTAACTCAATTTATTGATGAGTTAACAAGGATTACTTAGGGAGTGAACTAGATCGATTGCTCACTAAACTCAGTTAATTAGGGAGTGATAAATCAATAATAGCTTCTCACCGAAGAGGAATTTGAGTTAGAAGAATGCATGGAAGAGAATGAGTTTGTTAATTTTAGATCAAATGGAGCTAATTATGCATGTGTGGGTGCATGAAATAGTCAAGTCCATATTAGGCTTGTAATATCATGTGAACTGGAAGAAAATGGGTGAAAATGAAGCTATTTTGAGTGAGAAACTTGAGTTTTTCTACAGCTGGAAACATGGTAGGGTCGCCCCTTCCACCAGTAGGGTTGCCTGGGGGGCAACCCTGGGTTGCCCAAGGGGAGATCTTGAAAATGAGGGTCACCCGGTGGGAGATCCAGAAAGAAAGGGGTCTAAGAGGAAATGCATGATGGGAGATGGTAGAGAAGATAAAAAGGAGGTGATCTACCTCTAGAAATAAGTCAATCATGTGCAGAAATCCAAATCTCCACTTGCAATGTAGGATCTCTTAGGGGGAGATTTAGAAATAATAGGGAGAGATTTGGATTGGTTTAGTGAAACTAAAAACTGAAAGTGGGAGACAGGTCCGGGGGACCTCTAGAAGGCTTCTAGCGGTGGAGAGGATGAAAAACATAGGGGAAAGGTGAAAACTCACCTCCAAGATGCTTACAAGGCTTAGGAATAGGATTGAAAGCTCAGAAAATGCAAATGGACAAGTGTCACAAAAGTGTCGAAAAGCATTGACGACAAAGAGAGGGAAAATGAGAAAGAAGAAACAACACAAGACAAGAAAGAAGACACACCATCAAGAGGTCTACTGCTTAGAGGAGATTATTTCATGCTTACATGTACATGCAAGGATTAAAATCATCGTAAGGGTCCTCGTGGAGGCTGTGCATGATTTTTGTGCTTACAGTATCTTGATTAGGGATGTGAGTTTGATCAAAGTAGGATCATGTGGGAATGGAGAAACATTCGAGTCTCCATATATCTCCTAAATTTTGATCCATAATGCATGTGGATAGTCAATATCCATGATGGAATACAAATCAACATCTAGAATGTGTAAACTAATTAATCCAACAATGTGATTACAATGATTAAACCACTTAGCCTTCTGAGATTGTTTACCTAGTTCAGGGACAAGTCCATACAGATGGGCTATGAGATTATAGAACCTAAGGTGTTTTAGAATGCCTTCACACCAGGACTTATAGTTTCCCTTGTTTAGGTTGACTACAGAAGAGTGAGTTTCATATCCCATGATTAGAACAATTTAATTCATCTAGACAATAGAAATCAACACATTAGGCAACCCAGATTAGTTAGATCCCTCCAAGTTTTGGAACTTTATAATTTAGTGCGTGTTTAAAAGCCCCTTTACTTAATTTCCCCCTTAAAGAGAGACTTTATAAAGTTAGTACATTGTGAACATTATTACTCCCTTTGATTATTTATCCCCCCCTCAAATTTTGTACTTTAAAGAAGGAGTGCATTAGGTCACCCAAAAATAGCATAAATAGACACTTTATCATTTTACTACAATTTTAGACTAGTTAGATCGGCAATGAAAAAACATCCACTTTTGCAAAAAGAAGCACTCGATTCCGATTTCATTTGCAAAAGTTATAAGACTTGCAATTTTTGCATTTACAAAAAAAAAAAAACCTTCCTGAACAAAAAAAATCAATTTTTTGAAAATTAAATTTGCATGCAAATTTGTTGGAGAGAAAAAAAAAAGAAAAGAAGAGAAAAAAATAAGCCCCCTTGGGCTATGCACGACCAAGGGCTAAAACCCCATGTGACCAAGGGCTTAAGTTTTGAATTGGTCTCCCCTCCCTCGCTTACATCACACCCCCTAGTTTCTCACCTCAACATTTTTGACAAATTCCACAATGAATAGTGCCCACATGACTGAGTTAAACTTTGACACCCATTGCTATTGCTAAGAGGTCATTGAAGGGGTGAATGAAGGGGCGAAACAAAGGCAGATGAGGGTGATTTGGTGATGCAAAAAATGTGCCTCTGTGTGGCACCTTTGTTCAGCCCCGAGCTCCCCACTGTAGGCCCGATTATGGGCGTTTGTTAGCCCATGAAGCATGCCCTTCCAATGGTATATGGAGCCTTCGAAGCACACCCCTCAAAGGGTGTTTGGAGCTATCCATTGCAGACTTGAGCCCGTCTATGGGAGTTATGTTTAAGGGTGTCATAGACCCTTGTGTGGCCATCCTATGGTGAGGCAAAACAATGCCCTCTGTTGGAGTTTTGACCTTGGCAACAAACATAGCAAGGAACACAATTAATAAATAACAAAACCAAACAAAATTGATGCCTCATAGTATGAAGATCGGCGTGTAAGGGAGAGAATCACATAGCAGAGATCACACAGCTCGAAGCTATCCATAATGCTCTAATACCATGTAGAAAACCAAGATCGTGGACTAGACAAACAAGCACACAAGATTGCAATGAATCAACCAGATTGTATTAACAAAGATGTGAATATAAATAGGTGTTTTTGGGTACCTGAATCTCCACAAAATGAGGATAGGACTCCTCTACATGAACTTGTGGTGAGTAACCACCCACAAAGATAGCGTAAGTTGTCGATGTAAGTTGACACCTCTTCAAAATGGCCAACTACTTTGACATGTTCAAAGTAACATATGGTAACATGCCTAACTATGATTAAATGCAAATGTGTATAAGCCTAGGATTAAAGGTATACACCAACAAATTATAATGTCTTGTATATTCTTTCTTTCTATTTTGAAAAATTTCATTAGTGAAAAATAAGAATAGCTATCGAGCAATAAAATTAAGAAATTTTAGATAGGGCTTATCGATGTAGTGCTAAGGTTGGTGGGGTGTTGATTCCAATTGTGACTACATTTGGAATTTAGTTTTAGTTGAGGTTAATAAAGATATTACTTGTATAGACTATGGATTTGAAAAGGAAAATAAATATTCTTTTCAAATAAGTTAGTGTAAAGTTAATGTTGAATACGAGTAAGCAACTAACTTTATGATGCAATCATGGATAGAGACTTGAATGAAGGAAAATATATTCACACAATCCAAACATAGATAAGAAAAATATCAAATAGAATATACAATTCAAAATAGATGTAGAAGACAATGAGATGCTGAAAATGAATGACAATATTATTAATTATTAATGTTCAACATTTGTGTTGCATTCAAATGGTTTGAGACAATATGTTACTATAAAAGTTTAGAAATAAGAATGCTTATACAATTTTACATTCCCATAGGCTATTTTCCCATTATAACAATTGAGAACCTAAATCCCACAACTAGACTTTGTTAGAATGAATTAAGGTTTACATTTATTAGTTTAATAAATAAATGTTGGTTTTATAAGTTAGGGAATTAGTTATTCTTGTAGTAGTTTTTAAGAAGTTATTGTGGTTACTTTTATGGGAATATGTGGCTTTATAAGCCAATGCACTCAAATGTAAAATAATCCAAGACAATATATTATTTTATGCTTCTATTATTGTTGTTGTGGAACTATGGTGTAAATCTGTATTTGCTCCACCATTTCAATATGGTATTAGAGCGTGAAAAAAATCTTTGTGCCTCTAATTGAAGAAGTATGTGAGTTCAAGCATTTTGTTGTTTTATTTGAACATGAATGTCATATTGCTGGCCGCAAGTGTGGAATTTACAAGTTAGTTATTGTTGAATGCCTTGTTTCTGACATGGTTGTGTCTAATGGTGTTATCGAGTGGACAGATTTTGTCAGAATTTCTTAGATTGCCTATGGATGTCTTGATTGCACACCAGAGTGTGGTGTTTGTTATGCAGCCTTTAGTGGCAAAGGTGGTTTTTTTAGAAATGTGAAACCAATCAACTTCTTCTCATCATTCTTTTTGTTTGGAATTTATCATTATTTGCTGGCAATGTTCGTTGTCAATGGTGCATCGAAAATATAAAATTGGAAGCCTTTGTTTTGCTGTCACATGGTTTTTAAAGTAATGTTCCTTTTATTATTAAAGAAGCATTGTTAGATCTTTGTGCCTATGGGAAGCTAAAAATTGTTTAAGGAGAGCAATTTTTCAATGTTTGAAGTCTTTTTGTTGTACTAGAAATTGAAGACATCTGGAAAGTTTGAGAGAGAAAAAATGTGAGCCACCCTACATCGTTTCTAGAATGGAGATCGGCCTAATAAACTATGGCATCTGAATTGTATGCTGCGTTGAAGTCTATATAAAGGCGTTTTGGCGTCTGTGGGTGCTAGGTTGCTGAATAAATTTTCAAATTGATTTATTCTAGAGGAGAACTGTGATCTTGTTACATACTAGAAGAGATTTGTAAGTAAAACCTAAATTTCACTCAAGTCGATGCATATGTAACTATTCAACAAACCTCGCATATAAATGTGTGTAGTGGAGTTGGTATATGATTTTGATTTTATTGTAAGTGGTCACAAGATCAAAACTATATAAGGTGTAAAATGAGAAGTTGGTTGAATTTTCTTTGTTGATTTAACTTATTAAAACATTGGAGTTATAAGGATATATTTGTGTTTACACTATATTGTAAAAGGTGCACTTTGAGTGGAATCCAACACCTTGTTCATTTTATTTTATCATGGCTACATCAAACATTGCTTGTGCTCTTGGGGTCATTTATACTACACCTGATGTAGCCTCTAAAGACTCATCTGAGACATCAGTTGGTTAAAATGTAACACATTCATATTGGAGGCAGGCGGCATTAGATGATGGAGGATTTTCCATCATCTCAAGTTAGTTTCTCACTTTGAGATGATGCTTTGCATGAGAAATGTTTTTGGTTTTGGTTTTTTTTCTTTTCTTTGTTGATGCTGATGGATTTGAAGAATGTATGTTTTGTGAAGATTTTGTTTTGGAGACAAGTTTGGGATTTGGTGTTGAGCTCAATATGGATTGTTGTCTAGCGAGCTTTAGAGTATATGATCAAGAATTATACCCTTTCGCGGTCACTAGACAATGGTAGAGATCTATTGTATCCCTTAGGGATTGTTGTTGAATAATTCAAGACTCTATGATTTGAGAGTTTGGGACTAAAGAGCTCAAGAACACAACTTAAAGCTATGCCTTTCTGAGGGTAGATGAGGCAACCTGATGGAGCCTCGCTTGGTTTAGGATTTGTTCTTTGGGAGAAGATCTTCCATAAAATATGTATTCATATCATGTAATCAGCTTTGTTGAGTATATTAGCATTCAGGGAGGGTCCCTTGGTACTATTGTAGGAACAATGTAATAAAGGGGGGATGTTAGTTTTATTACATGTAAACCTTAAAGGGTGTTAGAATAAATTAAGGTTTACATTTATTAGTTTAATAAATAAATGTTTGTTTTATAAGTTAGGGAATTAGTTTTTCCTGTAGTAGTTTTTAAGAAATTATTGTGGTTACTTGTACGGGAATATGTGGCTCTATAAGACAATGCACTCAAATGTAAAATCATCCAAGACAATATATTATTTTATGCTTCTATTATTGCTGTTATACAACTATGGTGTAAATATGTATTTGCTCCACCATTTCAATAGACTTATCCCCTCTATGTTTTTCCCTATCCCAAGGATTGTCTTGTCTTACTTATAGAGATACCTTACAATGAAAACATACCATTGATCAAAGGGTTATGAACCTTCTTTTATATCCTTTCCTAGGACCAACTCAAAAAATTCAAATGGGCACAACTTTCAAAATTTGACACAAAAACCAAAAGCTCCCTTTGCATGTTACATGAAAAATACCTCATCTTTATTAAATCTCCTTCCTAATCATCCACTATGTAGTTCCTTCCAATTATATTCTCTCTCTTTGAAATCTACGATATGCACAACTACCTCCTTTTGAATAAATACTATTTTTTACACAAAGAAATCCTTAAAGGAACCATTACTTCCAATTTAGGGTTCCACAAACTCTTCCATACCTCTATACAATCTAGATTTATGACATATAGATCCTTCATCAACTCCATTCCAACCAATGCTATTGTCATAGTAGCCAAGAATACTTGCATCCTATTGAAGTCATCTTCTATCTTATTAGTTACACCAAATCTGTGATTAAGAACAATAGAAAACCCTTGCAAGTACTCCACCCATTTCATGTGTCTTGGATTTAGCTCTTCATAGGAGTTAATAAACCTCAATGCCTTATGATATTTAAATATAACAAAATTTCTTGGTAACAAATAGTGCATCCACTTCCACAAGGTTTGAGTATTTTCATAAAAAAATTAATAATAAACTAAGCACTTCTACCTTTTGTCATTCAAAAAATTCTCACTAAAACATATAATGGGTTTACCCTGCTAACTCAAGACAACACCAATAGCCTTACTAGTAGCATTATAATCCAGCTAAAAGACCTTTCCAAAGTCTAGAAGTGTCAATATTGGGGCCTCTGTCACATTCTTCTTCAATAGTGGGTTTGGAGTGTTTCCTTCTTTAATCAGCTGAATTGAAATGAAATTATTAGGGTTGTTGAATAATAACGGACAAATATGTGAATTAAAAGTATTGATTTCCCTTGTATTGGGCTATTCATTTCTCCTACTATTGGTTGGATCATTAGTACCCATGTGGTGATTTATACATTGGACCCTTGATCAATGTGTGTATTCAAGTCTAGTTGTGCATTGAACTACTAATGTATTGTTATCCTTAAGTTATGCATTAGACCCTTAATATGTGTGTATTCAAGTGTGGCTGTGCATTTTATTCTATAGGATTGTTTATTCCCCATGGATTTATGCATTAGGTGAAGTATGAGACTCATGATGTGTATTATTTGTGTCTTGTGTGAGATCCTAATTAGTGTGAGATTTGTTGTGCTAGAAGTGTATCCAAGATCCTCTCTCTCCATAGCTTGGGGGTTGCCTAGAGTGGCCCATAGGCATTTATTACACTTGACAATCATTATATGGTTGAGAGGTGGGTAACGTTCCCCATTGGTCCTCATTTGAGAGATCACTTGGGATCTTGAAAAGCTCTCAATTTGGCATATTTCCCATCTTGTATTAAGCCTTGAGTTATGTAAAGGTTCTAATCATTTTATCATTGTAATCAATATTGTAATTGATCTTCGTTTATTCCCATCCTTTTATTCTTTGGATGCATGCTTGTAATTTTAATAATTGATGTGTTATGTAATTTAGTAGAAAATGCACATATGTACACATGTAATTAAATTTGAGCATTGAAGATGTTGTTATTCATGCTTTTGGATAAAGTGATTAAATGATATTTTATTTCAAGGATGTGTTGTATATGTTAAATGAAATTCTATGATTTGGTTGTTCTTCATCCAACTCTTATTTCAGTTAGGTTATCATCGATTCAATAGGTCATTATAAAGCATGATTGATAGGCATGTCTTCCTACATTGGTTAGTCAAATTTGATCTTATTTGAAAGAATCTATTTAAACATGAATTAATCATTGAGTTGTGTTATCAAAATGAAAAGAGATTTATCATTGTATCATGTCCTTTCTTAGTTATGGTGCATGGAAAATTAGGCTTTAAATCTTGTTTTAATAGCATTTTAGAGTAGGCATTTATCCATATAAATCTAGAAGCAATTGTAGTTGATATTTGTAATGATGAAGCTTGGTCTTTTGGATTCAATGCTATTGGATCCTATTGTTTGGAATTATAACCATCTGTGTTCAAATGAGATACATTTTATGGTAATGCATGCATGTCATTATTTTTCAAATAGCATTTTCTTATCATCTTAGAAGAGATTTAGCATATTTAGGAAATCCTAGTTATGAGATGTTCAGGCCTAATTATTTATGAATTTAAAATGAAACACAAAGCTATGTCTTTTTTATCATTTGAATGTTATGAGTATATAGACTTAATGATATGATGTTGTGTAGTTTACATTATGCTAGGATTTGAACTACTCATTTATGATTATCACATTAAAAGCAAAGGTCATTACACATGAAAGCATAATAGACCACATTCACATGCAACTGATAGTCTACTTATGTGTGAGCTCCAAAGGATTATGAAATATTGAATATCAATGCACAAACCACCATCCTCATGTGCATCTATAAATAATTTAATTCATCTGTAACACAATTTTTTTCTAGCCTATAAAATGTCTATACCTAAAGTATATGATCCTTGTACTTAGTCCTCCCCACTTAGATCAAAGATGATGAAAACAACAATAAAATAGCTGTTTTTTATCTAACATGTACACAATACTTACTTTCTAATTTCTTCTAACTTAACAAGTTCAAATAGTAGGCCTATAAAACTAAATTCCTACGAATATAGTAAAATATGGATAATAAAAATCCATAAGTCATTCAAATAGAATTAGTAAATACATGATAACATAAAATATAGATTACTAGTTCTAGCAGAAGCTTTGGGCACATGCTCTCCACATTCTCCTTGGTTGTTTACATGGATATAGGAGGTCTTGATGACTCATGTACAAGATTTTGTAAGCTAATCAATTCTACATTCTTGGAAGACCATGGCAATGTTATCTTCATTGATTATCCTAAGTTGTACATTTGTTTCAACTTCTTTCATCTAAGCAAAGACATTTCTTATTTATTTGTCCAAACAAATGACAACATTAAAACTATTTCCTCTAACCTCACCCCTATTTGCATCATCAATCTAGTGATCATGTTTCTTCATTCCCAATGAGTAGCTCCATCTTCTCTCAAAAGGCCATTTTGAAGTCTTTGACCATTGTATCAAATGTCTCTTATGAAATAAGCATGTTATTCAACACATATTTATATCCAATATGCATAAATATGGCATGAAACTTACTAACTTCTTTGTTTATGTTTTATCACCACAGCTAAATTACTTGTATTTGACCTTATTCCATTATGTATATTTCCTTAAAAAAATATTTTATAATGTGGATTTATGAATCAGTCGTAACATTCACATTTCTAGGTCTTGAATTGGCCTTTATCTATTGTATGAAATCTTTCTCATTACACTCTTTATTTTTTCTTCCCTTTCTAAAAATAAATATCTTCAGCCTTAGTTACATACAAATCCTTTTTCTTGGAAAATTTCAACTCTTGATATACCTTTCTCAAACTTTGATGAATTTCTTTGACTAGGTTATTAGAAACTTCCATGATAATCATCTTCTTCAATTACCTATTTTTATTCATCAAGTGTTAGAATTGATCCATGAAAACATCTAACATTTCCTTGATGATAGATGGTGCTTCTTAAAGGCTCTTAATATTGGTGTACATAGGATTATGAATAGTCAGCTTGTGGCTATCTTAACTCCTAATTAAGTCATGCTATCATTATTATATTATTATTTAGTTAGATAGGTCAAACTAGGTGTTATATAAGGGTGTGTCTATCCATCTTAAGCATAATTAGGTATATATAGGAGGATGTGAGTCTTTTTTCATCATCATATTGTGAAGTGTGTTCTCATTGGAGATACTTGGAGGTTTCCCTCTTGAAGTGGCCTATTATTCTAGGTTATTATCAAGTATTTGCAGAATATTTCATATCATCTTCTTCTATTGTACAAGTTATTTTATTACAAGTGGTATCAAAGCCAGGCCCAGGCTAGGAGCCCCAAGGACATGAGAGGTGTGGCTTAAGGGGTGGTATTGGTGTTAGAAATAAGCCACACCTAGATCGACAATGGACTGGTCCAAGAGGGGCCAGTAGCTCAATGGTAGAGCACTCCAGCAGTGAATGGAAGGTCCTAGGTTCGAGTCCTAGTTGGTCCATGTCTCAACATGGTATCAGAGCATGATCTTGGCACTGTAGAGGCATGTTTTTTTTTCAATATTGGAGGTGAATTTGGGAAGAGCATAACTTTCATATTTTTGTGAAATTTTTTAAAGATTTTTAAAGGGTTTTTGAAGAACATATTAGAGAAGATACAATCTAGATTTTAGAGGAATTGGAGCAGATTTGAGAAAATTATTGCAGAATTACGATTTCTACACAATTTATTTGGGATCTACATATCTCTCACATCCTACCGAATTGGACCCTAATTTTTATTGGGTTTTTTAATACATAATAGAGGAGCCTACAGTCCAAAATTGGAGAAATTAAAGCAAAAATATTAAGTTATGGAAAAATTAGGGTTTCCAACCACCAAACATCAGGTCTTATAGGTACCCACACATACAAAAAAGTGAGATAGAAAAAATTGTTGAGGAGATGCTAGAGGTAGGAATTATCAAGATAACCAAAGTAATTACTCCTCACCTGTGGTGATGGTGCATAAGAAGGATGAAACTTGGTGCATGTGTCTAGATTATAGAGTGCTCAACATGTACACCATTAAGGATAAGTTTCCTATTCTAGTCATTGATGATTTGCTTGATGAATTGAATGGAGCTATGTATTTTACCAAGTTAGATCTCAGATCTGGTTATCACCAAATTCAGATTAAGGAAGAAGATATTTGTAAGATAGAATTTCAAACTCATGAGGGTCATTATGAATTTTTGGTGATGCCATTCGGTCTTACCAATGCACCATCTACATTCCAAAGTTTGATGAATTCTATTTTTAAGAAGTTCTTGAGAAAGGTTGTGTTAGTATTCTTTGATGATATATTGATTTATAGCGAGACTTGGGAAGAACATTTGCAGTATGTAGATCAAGCATTGCAATTACTCAAAGATCATCAACTCTACACTAAGCCATCCAAGTGTGCTTTTGGTCATAAGGAGGTGGAGTATTTGGGACACATAGTTTCACATGAAGGAGTAAAGGTGGACCCTAACAAAATTAAGGCTATCATGGAATGGCCTATTCCAAAAATCATTAATAAACTGGGGGGTTTCTTTCGATTGACAAGGTACTATAGAATATTTATGAATAATTATGGTCGTATAGCAGCACCCCTCACCACTCTATTGAAGAAGGATTCCTTTCATTGGAATGAGTCCGCTAATGTAGCATTTGAGTAATTGAAGGAGGCTATGTGTACAACTCTAGTGCTTGCCACTCCAGACTTCACCAAGGAATTCATTGTGGAATGTTATGCTTCTAGAAATGGGATAGGAGCAATTCTCATGCAACAAGGTCAACCAATTGCTTTTGAGAGTCATCAATTAAAGGGTAAGAATCAGCTCAAACCTATTTATGAGAAGGAAATGCTAGCAATCCTTCACATAGTTAAACAATGGAGGCCTTATCTAATGGGTCGACACTTCAAGGTTAAGATAGATCATGATAGCCTAAAATATTTTTTGGAACAAAGATTATCCTCTAAAGAGCAACAAAAATGGGTCACTAAGATGTTGGGATATGACTTTGAGATTGTATATAAGAAAGGGAAGGAAAATATTGTGGCGGATGCACTTTCTAGGAAGGATGAGAAAGATGAATCCTTATTGTGTGCCCTTTCAATATTACAAGCCAATTGGGTGGAAGAAGCCAAAGCAGAGTGGAAAAATGATGTTGCGACAAGTAATCTCATCCAACAATTAAAAAGTGATCCTAGTAGTTCAGATAAGTTTTGTTTGAAGGGGGATATTCTTTGGTATAAAGAGCTCTTATATCTCTACAAGAATTCCACTCTTAAACACAAGATTCTCATAGAGCTACATGACTCCCCAGTTGGTGGTCATTCAGGATTTTTGAAGACATATCATCACGTCAAGCAAGATTTTTTTTGGGAATGACTAAAAGGTGATGTTCAAAGATTTGTGGCTGAATGTTTGGTTTGTCAAAGAAATAAGGGGGAGATAATTATGACACTAGGTCTCTTGCATCCCTTATCTATTCCTAGCCAGCATTGGGAAGAGGTATCCATGGACTTCATCATAGGGCTTCCCAAATCTAAAGGTCATAATGTCATCATGGTAGTAGTTGATCACCTCACTAAATATGCACATTTCATTGCATTATCAGATCATTTTATAGCAAGTACAGTGGAAAAAGTTTTTTAGAGAATATGTAAAAGCTACATGGTACACCTAAGGTTGTTGTCAGTGATCGTGATCCTATTTTTACTAGTCACTTTTGGAAAGATTTATTCTCATGTTTGGATACTTAATTGGCTCATAGTTCTTCATACCAATCAGATGGGCAAACTGAGGTTGTTAATAAGTGTTTGGAAGGATATCTACGTTGTTTCACTTCAGCGAAATGATCTCAATGGGTAGATTGGCTACCACTTGCAGAATGGTGGTATAACACTTCTTTTCATAGCTCATCAAAAATGTCTCCATTTTTGGCACTTTATGGATATCATCCTCCTTCTATGAAATCATCATTAAAGGTGTCACCAAGAGTTCAGGCAGTAGAGGACCACTTGCTTCTTCAATAACATGTACTTTCAAGACTCAAGGAGAATTTAGCTATGGCACAAAATCAAATGAAACAACAGGCGGACCAACATCATAGTGAAAGAAATTTTGAAGTTGGTGATTGGGTCTTCTTGAGATTGCAGCTTTATAAATAAATCTCACTGAAGCAACAAAAAAAGAAAAATAAGTTGTCTCCAAGATATTATGGGCCATACCAAATCATGCAAAAGATTGGTAGTGTTTCCTACAAGCTTGAGTTGCCACCAACAACAAAGATACATCTAGTTTTTCATGTTTCTTGTTTGAAGAAGGTAATTGGACATAATATTCCTCCTCAAACAGTACTACCAGAGCTCGGTGAAGAAGGAAGAATCATTTTGGAACCAGAGTGGATTCTTCAAGCATGCATGAAAAAGCTGAGGAATAGAACCCTCACTAAGTATCTCATCCAATGGAATAATTTACTAGTTGAAGAGGCCACGTGGGAGGATGAGGAGTTCATTCAAAGGAATCTACACTTGGTTAGCATTGAGGACAATGCTTCTTTGAAGAGGGGGGGCATGCTACACCCTTAATATTGGTGTACATAGGATTATGAATAGTTGCCTTGTGGCTATCTTAACTCCTAATTAAGTCATGCTATCATTATTATATTATTATTTAGTTAGATAGGTCAGACTAGGTGTTATATAGGGGTGTGTCTATTCATCCTAAGAATAATTAGGTATATATAGGAGGATGTGAGTCTTATTTCATCATCATATTGTGAAGTGTGTTCTCATTAGAAATATTTGGAGGTTGCCCCCTTGAAGTGGCCTGTTATTCTCGGTTATTATTAAGTATTTGCAGAATATTTCATATTATCTTCTTCCATTGTGCAAGTTATTTTATTACACAATGACTACATCCTATTTTGATGACCTACCTTTTTCTCTTGAGTAACCTCTTCACTTTTCTAGTGCCCTTGCCATATGAAAGTTTTATTTCCACGGCTAGTAAAAATCTAGATTCTTGACTCATCTTGACCATACAATTTTGATTCAAATATCTTAGAGTTAGGTACATTTATTCTATTGAGATTATAGGAGTCAATTGATTAATAATAGTAGGGTAAGACAAATCAATAGTCATGGTTTGAGTCGATGTCTAAGATTCAAATGCAGTTAGCATATTTATAGAAACATGGGAATTTGCTATGGAGTTTGATTTATGGATACCTAGTGAAACATTAAGAGAAACTAAAACATTAAACAATAGTATTGCATCCTAGAATGTACTTGTCACATCACAACTAATATTTTGTGGCCTAGAGGTACTAACTATAGAAATAGTGGAATCTATACAAATGACCCTAGAAGGCATGGGTATTGACATAGAAGGGAGTGGCATTGGAATAGACCCTAAAAATTTGATAAAAGGTTTAGGTTACAATAATACTTGAGAAAAGAATAATGTAGTATTAAGAACTAAACTTGATATGTTTGAAACACTAACAATTGAAGTCACAAGGATAATTGACATAGCTAACACAAGAGAAGTAGAATTGATAGACAACATAGCTCAAATTTCATGAATATTAAAAATATTTAATTGGATCTTTAAAAACTTTAGTAGTAATAAAACACTAGATACAATAACATCCAATAGCTCGTGAAAATAATTGAGAAACTTTAGAAATAGTTGATGTGACTGAAATTGAACACTAGGTACATTGTCACCTAAAGTCGTAATATTTGACACTAAAGTATCTAATTGAACTACTTTAGGGGTGATGCCTACTAGAGTCTATAAGGAAGATGGAGCCCTTGACGAGATTTTTATAAGTTCAACCTTTTCTTGATTGAAAATTATTTCATATATATCCTCAACATTATTAGCATCTCGTGTAAGTGATTTGTCATCAATTGTAGGGTAGGGGTAGCTTTATAATCGAATCACTTTTTTGTCAATCTCTTAGAGGAATGTGTCATCTATCATCAATTTAAGGGTAGGGGTAGCTCTATAATCCAATCACTTCTTTGTCAATCTCTTAATATCTCTAAGACGAATGTGTCATCTAACTCATAAGGAAACTTTTCCATTTCAATTAAATTATTCGAATTAGGCTCCCCATCCATTACGAATAGTCCATGATCTGCCCTCAACTTGCTTATTGCATCCTTATCATATAACACATATCTATTTTACTTATCATATTTAGTTAGATCATTATGTCTATATGTAGATTTTTTAACCTTTCACTAGGGTAAGAATTGATAGATTCTTCCTTTTGCATAATAGCACTAAAAAAATTTCATTGTAATAGATCTATTATTCTTGAAGATTTGTATTTGTAGTGAAATCCAATCCAATCCAATACTGCAAGGTTGAAGCTAATAGATTTGTATTTACGGCCTTCTTTCTTTCTTTTTTTAAGATCAGAAGATTAATATCCACAAGTCAATACATTGTATGACACAATATATAATTTTCGATCAGAATAAACAATTTCCCACAAGTCAACCATACAAAAGTCGACTAGTTTCTTTTTAATATTACCTACACGTGTTCAAGCTCTGGCTGGTAGTTTGACGATGTCATCTTTGCCTGGTTGTCCGTTTGACATTGACAAAGAGGGAGAATAGGGCACATTGCAAGAGTGCAAAAGACCAGAACGTGCATCGGTTGTATTAAAAGAAGAAAAGAAATTCCATAACGATAACTACTACTCGAAGCCACGAAACAACAATCCTGGTGAAAGTTCAGACCGGCCAAAAGGGTGGGCCCAACGTAAACACCCAACACGTTGAGCACAACTGTACAATAATTGCATAATAACAGCGAAATTTGGTTGGTTGATCCCCTCTTGCTCAACTTACGTAGCATTACTTGTTTGCATGTAAATGATATAAATAGAACTTGTCATGTATAGAATTGGCAGAACCAGAGAGAAGATAGAGATGGCGAGCACCTGGTTTGTTGTTGTTGCTTTTGTTACAATCATGTTTGTGTGTGAGGGATCAGCTTTGAGGCATCATTTCTACAAGAAGAGCTGCCCATCTGCTGAGGCCACAGTTAAGCATGTGGTGAAGAAATACATAGCCAAAGATCGCACCCTTGCAGCTCCTCTCTTACGGATGCATTTCCATGATTGTTTTGTGCGAGTCAGTAATTCATTACTTCCCCCATTTATCCCTATCTGATTTTGTCCGTTTAACTAATTAATTCATACACATAGATTATAAAAACTAATGTTGTGGAACTTTGATTAGGGTTGCGATGGGTCAGTGCTTCTGAATTCCACAGCAAACAACACAGCAGAGAAAGCCGCCATTCCAAACCTCAGCCTGCGCGGATTTGAAGTAATTGACACTGTGAAAGCCAAAATAGAGAAGAAATGTCCAGGCGTCGTTTCCTGTGCTGACATTCTCGCTCTGGTTGCTCGAGATGCTGTCGTTGCTGGGGTAATTACATTACAAAATAAGAAATTAATGTATCTATTATCTCTTATTTTTTCTTATTTTATATCTGAACTCGTAACTATCTTTCTGACATTAATTATGTTTATGTTTTGTTATTTTATATAAATCTTAAGTTAATGCTTGAAGTTATATACAGAGCCGAGGTCCATCTTGGCGTGTGAGAACAGGGCGTAGGGATGGAGTGATATCTCTTGCGAATGATGCCTTGACCAACCTACCCTCACCATTTTTTAACTTCTCACAACTCCAGGCATCTTTTGCAAGCAAAGGACTGGATGTCAAAGATCTTGTTGTTCTCTCAGGTGTGTAATAGTTTATATTTCCAGTACTGAATTAATAGTTAGTCATAACATAAGATTGTAATATTATGATTATTGCTAATTTGAATAGGTGGGCATACAATTGGAGTTGGTCTTTGCAATTTCTTCAGCAACAGACTTTATAACTTCACAGGAAAGGGAGACATGGACCCTTCTCTTGATCCCACATATGCCCAATTCTTGAAGACAAAATGCACTAGTCTGGCCGACAACACAACCAGTGTACCAATGGATCCCAACAGCTCACTTCGCTTTGATAGGCATTACTTTACTAATCTTGAAGCAAGGAGGGGCCTCTTTCAATCTGATGCTGCCCTACTCACAAACGCTATTGCCAAAAAGTATGTTGACAAGCAGGTGAAAAATAACAGCTTCTTCAAAAACTTTAAGCATTCCATTCAACGTATGTCTGAAATCCAAGTTCTCACCAAAGAAGCAGGGCAAATTAGACGTCATTGTGCCTTCATCAACTAAGCTCGTATTAACTGGAATGGCTTCTAGATTCTTTCTATCTATTTTGAGCAATGTCGTTTGTTGAAAATAAAAATAGCTGTTGAGCACTAAAATTAAGAAATTTTAGACATGGCTTATCGATGTAATGCTAAGGTATGTGGGGTGCTAATTACAAGTGCGACAACTTTTGTAATTGAGTTTGAATGGAGGTTAATAAAGGTTTTCCTTATCTAGATTATGGATTTGACAAGGAAAATAAATAATATTTTCAAATAAGCTAGTGTAAAGTAATTGTTCAACACAAGTAAGCAATTAAATTTGTAATGCAACCATGGATAGTGATTTGAATGAAGAATAGTCTATTCACACAACCCAAACATAGATAAGAAAAATAGATAATGGGAAATAAATGTAGAAGATAATTGAGATGCTCTAAGTCAATGACAATATTATTAATTATCAATGCTCAACATATATGTTGCATTCAAATTACTTGACACAACACATCACTATTGATGTTTAGCAATAAGAATGCTTATACAATCTTACATGCCCACAAGCTATGTGCCTATTATAAGAATTGAGAACCTAAAGCCTAGAACCAAAATTATCTCCTTTATGTTTTCCCCTATTCGAAGGTTTGTAATGTATTGCTTCTAGGGATATCTTCTAATGATAAGGTATCATTGATCAAAGGGTCATAAACCTTCTTTTATAACCTTTCCTAGGACCAACTCAAAGAATTTAAATTGCCATAACATTAAAAATTTGACACAATATTAAAAATTTGGCTGAAAACCCAAAAGGTCCCATTGCATGTTATAGTTTACCAAACAAGAGGACTCGTAGGGTGGATTCTATGCATGGTGAGATCTATGATTTGAAACCTAATGCAATTTCAGCCATAGGTATCTACAAGACCAACAAGATTTAAAATATCCTCAAATGTTATGACAAAGCTTGAATTATTGGTACATTCTAAGATATTAGTATGGGACTCAAAACACACTAGAAAGAAGATTAGGAAAGAAAATGATTTTGTGACAAGAACTATCTTCTTTGGTAGGAAGCTAGCAACAAGGGAACTATTAATTCTGTAAATACGACTGAGGAGACTTGGGGTTTCTGTGACATGCGCTGTAATTCCGCCATGGGAGGAGATAGAATTAGAACCGAACCTGTCTCTTGTTGTGAATTCAAAGACAATCTGGTGATTTGGCACTATTGCAAAGAGGGTGGGATTAGTCCCTATTTGGAGAGGCTTAATGAGTATACTGAAAATATTTCTAAACAATTCGTGAGGTCTTGGCAGAACAGGTGGGTTTCGGTGGGTGGAATCAGCTTTGAAGTTTCTGAACATGTGATCGCTATGGCCACTGGTATGTCTACTTAGGGTTTGAAGCTGCAGAGGAAAACTAAAATTGTAAACCTTTCCAGTCAGAAGCTCTTTCTTGGAGATGGCAAAGAATTAGTCCCTTACCAGGGAGGATTTGACTGAGCCAAGTTGCCTGAGCCATGGGACGCTATGTGTTTTCTCCTCATGAAGTATTTCACCCTGGAGGGGCGCTTCACCAGGTTTTATAACTATCATCTCCCCCTTTTAAATCATTTCCGTCGCAATGCTCAAATTAGCTTTTTGTTTTATCTGCTTTCTTCCCTTGAACATTCTGTCCTTGGGGTTAGGACAAAACTAGCTAAAAACCCTGCTAAGAAGCCTATCCCTCTTCATCAGGTCCTTATTCTATGTCTTTATAATCACCATCTTGCCCTCGAACCCTCTAAGTCCATTCAAACTAATAGTGGGGAAGGGGAACCCTCCTCTAACCCTAAGAATATTCCTGATGTTGATGAACTCGGGCCCTCCCCTATTCCTATCAAGACTAAAGAAGTTTCCTTTTGCACTCTTCAGGAAATTCCTTTTGATACTCTGGGTCCTACTGCCAATGTGAAGGGTAAAAAGAGAAAGATTGCTGGTGAAACAAGCACTAGGAAGGCTGTGGTTGGGACCCCTAAAACTCTTGGTAGGACCCCGGTGGGCCAGAGAAGCCAGTCTCATTCTTCTGCGAAGGTTTGTAGGGATGGTCTCTCCTCTGGAGTTAGGTGGTCAAGGCGCATTGCTGGCAAACTGGCTCCTCAAGCAAATCTAATTGATTATTCTGAGAGCGGTTCAGATGAATCCACCCGGAGGGATGACGACAGGGATATGGAGATTCAGGACATATCTGGAGATGATGAAGGTAAGTAGGAGACTCATGATACTGGGGCTACCACTGAGGATGTTGCTGACTCTACTGATAATGCTGACAAAGCGGGTGAGATGTTCATGGAAGAGGCTGAGGATGCTATGGACACTGATGATGGTCTAGGGGCTGAACTTGCGGGCCTGAGAGTTTGCATTACGAAGCTAGAACAGAATCTCTCTATTGTGCTCAGGACCTCTATTCTCCTCATTCTCTCTGTGCTGAAGAACCTGGGGGTGCCTGTCAATGCTGACAATGATGATCTTGCTAGGAATGTGGATGATATTATTAAATCTATGGTCTAGTAAGGAGAAATGTTACCTCCTTAGTTTTTGTTGTTATACTGTTGATACTCTGTTACTCTATTTTTATGATATTAGTTTATAGTAGCTGGTTTTGCTGGTTATACTGGGTTATCTGTAATTGATGTATCTGCTGTATCTGGTTTAAGGCACTTTTTGTGCTTGCTACCTTTTTGGCCTCTCTATTTTTTGTAAGGGTTCGGCCCCTTTTTTAGCCGCCTTATATTATCAAAAACAAGGGAACTATTAAAAACCTATAGAAATAAAACATGAAATAAATTCTATTTGGTTGATGCAATATTTCTCGATCCTTGAGATGTTCCTACATCAAACATCTTAGGTAACAAAGTTTTGAGCATGGTACTCAAAATTAAGGAATTGAAAGGGATTCTAGTGGGCACCCCAATTAGCCCACTTCATCTTTAAAAATCCATCAATCATTCTTAGGTCCCCTTCCCTTCCATTAAAGAAGATATTCTTTATATTCCTTCATCTAGGTTCTTCTATACAAATGCTCATTCAAAATCTTCTCTAGGTCTCATCTTTAGACCTCTTAAGAAGTTATTTCCTCTAACATGGGCCTTGTGGTGAGGGTATATCCTTCTCTATATCCCAACTTCATTAAAGTCATATAGATTAGACACATAGAGCATTGGCGAGATATCTAAACTTCCTAGTAATTCAACCTCATAAGCATTTTGAGAAATGCTTTGTAACTTTTTGCATTGGCCAATCTTCTTTAGCTTCAACTTATATATGTTGATCTAGGGAATCTCTTCATCGTTGAGTGTACCATGACTAACTCACCATTTGAGTACCTCTTGTTGAAAGAACACTAATACACTAAGGGGGGTGAATTAATGTATGTTAAAACTTTAAAATGAAATCAGTAGTCAAGAATTAAAAGCACACATAAATCACACACACACACACACAAGGAGACACTAAATTTACATGGAAAACCCAAAAGGGAAAAACCATGGTGAGAATATTGCTTGAATCTACTGCTCAAATCCAACCTCACAATAAAAGATTTTATAGACGTCTTGTAACCACCAACTTACAGGTACATTGACACCAAGACAATGTTTTGAAGCTCCAACCTTTACGTACACTATACGCCTATTGAGCACCAACCCAAATACAATGAGGAACCAACCCCAATGAGGAACCAACCCCTTTATCCTTACAAATTCTGATGTGTAGACATTGGTTCTTCACTAACCTCAAATGCACCCTTTAATTCATATATAGTCTCATCCGCACTCTAGCACTTTGTGTTTTTCATTAACACAATCTTCACCTTTCTCTATGCTCTCAGCATTCTATGTTCACTTTAACAGAGCCTCCCCTCTTCTTAATACAATCTTCCTATGAACATTTGTATGTTCATGCAAACTCTACCCTCTATACCCATGAACGAAATATATTCAATTCAGTAAGTAACCCATTCACCACACATTCAATGTGTATAAAAAACACATACTTCCAATCAATTGAACAACCATCATCCGCTCAAAAACTGAACATTGAAAGTTTCAAATCGTTTAACTGTCACACAAGTGATCTAGACCAGGCTCAGAATTGTTAATTAGTGAAATGTCCCACTGTTCTGTTCACTTCAGAGTTAGCAAGATTATCCCAAACATACTATTACTTATGTGGCTTTTTTGCCCATGTAATATGTCGCTTATGTGGCCAATTTAATTTTTTGCAAGTATGACATTGGACAGAGAACATATACCTTTATCGAAAAAAATGCAATATTTCAAACTCATGTCTTTGTCACTTTTATCGCAAAAGTTTATTTTTCAAAATTAGCATTTATTAGCCTTTATCGGTGAAATCTCATATTTCCAAACTTTTGTCTTTTGTGCCTTTCTGAGACTTATCGAAAAAATTGTAGTTTTCCAAACTTTCTCTTTCAACACATATTATCGGCAAAATATGCATTTTATGAACTATCTCTTTGAACATGTTTGTCTCTTCTTCCAAAAAAAACTTTCTTTTATGAACTTTCCCTAATTCATCTTTATTGGCAACTCTTATGTTACACGAACTTAACATAGAAGACTCTTATTGGTGAAAGTTCACATTTTCAAACCTCATAAAAAAGATCTCAATAATACTTATCGGAAAAAGTTTATTATTATGAACTTACTATTATTTCCTTTGTTATCAGCAAATTCTCATATTTGAGAACCTTAACATTATCTCTTTATGGATTAACTTCATCTCCATATGCCTTTATCAGAGAATATTGCTTTTTTCCAAACTTTGGCCTTTAGCACACTTTGTCGGCAAAGTAGCCATTTCACAAACTCAGTAGCTTATTGGCAAAAATAAAAAATTTGAAACTTATACTAGCTTGTCATTTTTGACAATTTTCAATGATCACAATCTATCTTTCTTGCTCAATACATTGTTCATTCTTGGCCAAGCATCGCCTAGTCAGTGAAACCGGAAAAACACTAACTTTCAAACTAGTTAGTCTTTGATGCATTTTCCTGACAATTACTTAAAACATTTTTCTTCTCTTTTCAAAACTTTCAAAGAACGTTTTTGAAAGACATTATAGCTTTCCTTCATAAGCCGCCATCGGCTAGTCAATAAATCAGCTAAAAGATGAACTTGCAAACTAGTTCAGGAAATTAACATTTTTGTGACAGTGCTTTACTTTGAACAGTTCAAAAAATTTCTTTGCTTTGTCGTTAAATTAGCAAAAAGTCAAATGGGTGAACTGTTACCATTTTTTTACCACAACTCAAAAATTGGCTAAGCAGATGTTACATTTTCATTTTTTAATGAGGTTTGATTTACTTCTATTATGAGTTAGTTGCATAGTTATTATGTTTTCATTGATAAATGCAGTTCAGTTGTTCAGGAAAGAAAGAGAAGTTTCAGATCATTCATTGCATTGTAGAGCAGTAAAATGAGATAAATATTCATTCATCACAATGGTTATTCATTTACAAGTTTGAATACATAAAGGAATAAGCATTGCACTGAAGGAAACCATGACATATCAGATGTCCCACACAAGCCGTGGGTTATAGCTGAACTCATGCAAATATAAACAAAATACTATGCATCTAATGAAGGAGAAAGGAAAGACATAGCCATCATTGCCTTGTTTTGTTGATCTTCATAGTTGCCTCCACTCCTGTTCCTGACCTCAGCATGTACCTAAAAAAATGTGGGAAGGGTCCCATTAGAAGCTCTGATTATGAAAATCCTTTATCTATCAGAAGAGACATAATACTTTGATTATAGTGCATTGATCAAATGAACATCATCCATATGCAGAAGAAACTAAAGAGAAACAAACATGAAGTATCATTGTTTTATTCTAATTTGCTTGTTTCATGTGCAGGTATAGGACACGTCATGTAGCTAATTGAAGACATTTAGCATGTGGTGTCAAGTGGGCTCCCACAAGGGTTGAGCCCAACATGCTACTTCCCCTTGATCTCATAAGGGATGAATAGAAAAGAGAGAAAATCATTGATCACATTCACACGACAAGCTGAAGGAATAATCAAAGCAATCATAGGCATCAGTTCTATTTCATGTCATAATCATGACTATAGTTCAAGGAATGAAATGCAACCATGAACATGAGCTGAACTGATAAAGAACAACATTTAATGCATGTAACATCTGATGTCATTGCTCCAACTATCATGAAAATGACATTCTCAGGTACTTTCTTTCATAATGTATCTTAGAAATATCATAAACAGATATCTTTTTATGCAAAGTTTGAACAAATTGAATTAAAGTTCAAGAAGATAGCCAATAAGAGAAAACATGTGTTGTCATGTCACTTCTATCTTGATATTGTATCATGAACGTATCAAGATAAATGAATAATAGATACATGGAGCAGCTAAGTCATCTCTTGCTAGAGCTACAGTGAAATAGACTGCACTATTGATCAGAGGTGTTATCATGTTGAGTTTGAATTGTCAAATCATCTACAGGTTTCATTAATTAAGTTTTCATGACTAAAGCAGCCAATGAAGGATGCCATTTCATGTGTGGCATATGCATACAGTGAAAAGATAGAGGAGCAATATCATGTGCTGCTATAGGAGCACCAATCAAGTCATGCTACAGTTACAGATTGAGCCAATGGAAACTTTCAAATAAATATATACAAACCATATAATAGCCAAGCCACTATGAGGAAGTATCATGAACTATATACAAACGATACTATAGTGTCATCATTCAGTAATGATACCATATTTTGTTCAAAGACATCAAATAAGTATTCTACAATGACAATAGTATGTGAATGTTCATAAGCATTAACAAGATGTCAGAAATTGTAAATCAATAAGTATCTTGTTGCAGATATCACTGACAATCCAACTGTTACAATGTTACATCTATCATCATACAGAAAGAAGGAACTATTGTCATGCATGATGACAGAGAAATGAGTGCCAAGTATGTCTACCACAACTACAAAAAGATCATACAAATGCAAAGTCCATGAACAGTTGAAAGTGATACATTAGGCAAAGAGACAAGTGATAGGCAAAAATACAAATATTATCAAAATGTGAATGATACAATGTTGTGTTTAAGACGTGAGAGAAGAATATCATGTGCAGGATATGCTATAGGTGGAATATTTTGTGCTCAAAAAGATAAACTTTTGTTTCAGTTTTGAAACTCTTGGTTCATACAGTGGAAGGAAGTTTGCAGAGAAGAATTCAAGTTAAGGTTGTAACATATAAGGCCATTCTTGTTCATTTTTCAAGAAACACATGTCGAGTTTTGAAGCCCTAACATCTTTTGTGGCAGAAAGAAAGAACGATGGTAAAACAAAGTGTCTAAGCCAAGGCCATAGCAGATAATGGCATTAGATACAGTAAAAAGTGAAACCCTTGTCAAATCTTTCGACACCTTCTTTCTTCTTGTAGATACTGGCAATCAAAAATGGTATGGAGTGTCTATAGGTGTTGCCGTGCCAGAGAATAGATTCTATGCAAGAGCAAAATGAAACCCTCATTTCACAGTTAGACAAACTCTAAGTTTTTTACTTTAAGTGATAGAGAATAGTTGTAGAAATATCTATATTGTCACGGACATGACTTAAGGAATGAAGATTTATCAAGTACCAAAATACCCAGTTGAATAAACATGAAGTTCCCTTGTCACTTTTGCATGTACAGAGATGAAAAGAAGCCACAGTAGAGAGAGAGAACAATAACTCACTTTTTGGTTGTCGTTGAGGAAGAATAGCCTAGCCGCAGCCTCCCTTGAGGAGATTTTTATTTTGTTACAGATGCAAATGTCGATCACAAAGAAAGAAGTCAAAGCATATCAAAGATTGCATCAAGTGAAAGAGCCATGTAATTTGAGACAGTCAGATATAGAAAATAACAAAATGACAGTCAAAGGTTGCACATACATTACCTGTAGCATTTTGCCTATCATTTTCCTTCGAAATGGTGAGTTTTCAACTACAGAAGCCCATCAAATAGAGGGAAAAAACAAGAGAGTCTTCAAACCCCAAGTCGGCAACATAGAGTAGCAGAGCGAATGACAGAAGGAGTGACAAATGAAATGTCTAACTTTTAGGGTTTGAATAATCATCTTGTTCGATAGTATTTTGTTCCTCATTTTGACCATGCAATTATAACATAATTGCCTTAATTCAAATGGGATCATGGTTAACACTTAGCATTTGATAATGCCTAGAAATCATAAAGAGAAAGGGCTGACAACATATTCTATATTGGTTTTGTTTCATAAAGTCAAAGGTGGACATGATCATGAGCAGATAAGGCTTGTGCCTTTAAAACCTTTACAAATACCTTTTCTTCCTATGTGGTCGACGCATGGCATGGTCAAAGTGCCATATGATTATGCATGTGGTCGAGAGTCATAGACCTCCCACTTTATGCATTCATTATTATTTCAATTTTTTTCATATATTTCAAATACACAGGAAGGTCAAAGCAGAGAACAAATGAGGATATGAAAAGCATGAAAAGTAATGACATTGTGGGAAGGGTCAAATTTGACATGGTGGCATTTTGCAAGGCACAAAGATAGAGATGAGGTGGCAGAGAATTGACACATGGACATGCATTTGTGGAATTAGAGCCATGATTTTGGCCTTCAAGGGTTTAATATTTTTGCAAAAAATACATAGTAATGTGTTCACCATTTTTTATGATTTTTATAGAAAATCGATTATAATATCTTGTAAAATATCTTGGTGAAATTATGAGCTAGATATTATTTTATTTTTGCAAAAAATCATATCGAATAGGATATTGATTAAACTACCATATAATGTAAAGTGAACTTTAAAGCAATGAAATTATAAATTGCTTTTAAAGTTTATGTATTTTTAGGTAGTTGCTTTCTCTTGGATGAATTAAGTAGAATAGGACAATTTTTTTTTATTTTATGAGGCAGATTGGATAGATTGGGATGCAGATTTGGTGGGGACCACCTAGAGGATCAGTTTGGTAGCATGATTTTTTAGTTTGGAGCTAGTTGAGGAGCTTTTATTTGTTGAAAATGGACTTGGGGTCTATTTTTAGGATCTTTTTTCTAGCTTTCAGGAGGGGGAATCTTTCACAGCATATATCTCAGTTTTTCCTTCCTTTAAGGGGTTCTAGTTTTAGTTTTTTTTTAGTTTTAGAGATCAGAGTGCAAAGAGACAGAGTCTTCCTCTCACATCGAGAGTGTTTTACTCATTTTTTTTACTGTATTCATTATTCCTTCATTTATTGAGCAACAGCTTTCCTTCATATTTTTGTCTAAGTATTTGCAAGTTGATCTAATGTTGCATTGTGATGAAATTTATCCTTTGCTTTGTCTTAGCTTGTGATTTTCTTTTGCAAAATCTTGTTTAATTCAGGTTGCATGTTGTGTTTTCTGAACTTTCATGTGAAATATTTATGAGTTAAATAAGCTGTGTTGTGAGGGTCAGGGTTCAATAACCTATTTGTGAGCAAGATCTATTAGGTATTTCCATCTTCAAGTTAATTAGGATTTATTCCTTTTAGTATATCTTTCTATCATTTTTCCCTGCAATGCATTAGTTTAGGAAATCATAAGGAGAACCAGCTCACTCTGGAGATTCATTCTCATTATAGGAGACACACATTCAAGAATGATTCCATGTTTCAACATGTAGCCGAGTTTCTATGAATTTAGCAAGGGTGCATACTTGATTGACAACAATTTTTGGCACACTTGATGGGACTCTAAAAGCATTTTCAGAGAAGTTTTTCAATCTTCAAGCTACTGTTCTGGTATATGCAGTAGTGTTCTAGCCTTCAGAGGCTTCTTATAAGTATACTTGGTGACTCTGAGTTTGAATCTACTGGTTCTGGTATGATCAAGTGCTAGTATGTTATAAAATCCATCTATTCATTCTATTTTCCAACTTTCATATGAATAAAAATGTTAGATTTTCATAGGTAGTATGAATATCCACCACCATACTATGAAGATGTTGTCCATAGGGAACCTTATCAGTGATATCAGACCAATCAAGCTGATGTTTCCAATTCCATGGCCCTGCAAAGCCAGCGTGCACAGTATAATTGGCACCCACCCACCCTGCTGAGCTTCCTTACCAGCCATATGCAAGCAGTCATAATGTTGGTTTTATCCTGAACATTCAGGATGCTTACCTCATGCCCACTCCTACCCAATCTCCTACTCAACCTTCTTACCAGTCTGGAATTAAAGAGCTTAATGACATGGTGAGAGACATTCTATCAAACTTTAATAGGCAGATGGAGGAGATCGAGAGTATAAACAGCAGCAGGAGGAACTGGCTTACCAAGCCTATCTACATGAGCAAGACTTGGAGGCACAAAGAGCACAGTATGAGCATGAAATTGTAAGGATGAATGGTTATCAGTACCAGTAAGAAAGGGGATTTCAAGCAAGGCAGTATGAAGAATCTAATTTGCAGCTGCACGAGTTGAATCACCAAGTTTACCTGCAACATCCAGAGTAGCCACCCTGTGAGATATCTATTTTTGATCAGGAGTGGGAAACACAAAAGAGACAATTTGAAGAGAATCTTTAGAGGGAGGCAGTTGAACAAACAAAGCTCTTGCTTTCTCGATCCCAAGCAACCCTTACTGTCCTAGAACAACCTGCTCAAGAATAGGTACGTAAGTATAGCTTTCCAAGTTCTAGACAAGATAAATCTCTTAGTGCCCCTAAAGTTGAAATCCTGAGTTTTAGGTAGAATGAAGTTCTTGATTTCGTAAGGCAGCCTAATAGTTTAAAGTACCTAGTTTCAGAAACCCTCACCCCTTGCAAGTTGAGGAAAATGACCATGTTCAGCCTAGTACAGTTGTAGATCAACCACTTGAAGAGTCTCCATTCCTCCAAGAAATCCAAGAGACTCCCCAAGTTTCCCAACCAGACAAATCTAATTCTTTGTTCACTATTTGCCTTTGTAAGGATGGACCTATTGTCTTACAAAATGATTCATTCACCATGAAGGAGGTTAGGTAGGTAAATTAACTGCATTTAGCTTTGGAACAGTATCGGTTAGAGCAGTTGAAAATCAAACCAAAAAAGACTCCTAATGAGCCTTCTGATGTTTGCATTAATGATTCCCTTTGTTGTACAAAAGATGATAAATTTTTTTCAGAAAGCTATGTAGTACAAGAGGTTGTTTCACATAAAAGGTTGCTGTTGTTTGCGAAGGGCAAATAGATTCAAGTTTGATACTGAACCCTTTGAAATTTGAATCATTTGAAATTTTTTCTAATGTTGTTCATAAGATGCATGAAAGTAGGGTGCAGAAGTCCCAAGGTGAAGGCCTTCAAGTGCAAAGACTGAAAGCCCAAATCTCATCTGAGAAGACACCAGATCATGAGGAAGAGTCTATGACCTTGTTTGATCAGTTGCCTAATTTCATTGAGCCAGAGGAGGAGAACATGCTCATACCAGAGACAACAATTTTAGAATAGCAGGAGGGTCCTCAACATCCTAAGGAGTTGTTGAGAAAAAATAATCAATATGATAATAGCATCTCAGATCAGGAAGAGGGAAATAAGGAGGGACCTATTTTGGAGCTGAATAGGCTTAATGAAAGCTATAATGAGGTAACTAATAACCCCCTTTTCATCAGAAAATTAGGAAAATTGTGAAGAAAATTTACTTTCAAATGATTTTGGGGTCACTATTGCAAACTTAGATGATGTGCAAGAAGTTGGTGTTGAACTTCAGTTTTTTGCGAATCTGTTTGATAAACCCTCTAACCTTGAGTATGGAAGTGAAACCAGCATAGTTGTACCAAGTTCTAAACACCACAGTGATGAAGACCATTTAGGCAACTTGCTGATTCAAGGATAGTTTGGTGAAAATAGCCCTATTTTGGATAATCTAAAGCTAGAGGAGCATCTTTTGCAAGATGAGATTGAGCTTTTTTGCTCACACTCAGATGTTTTAGATGGTATGCCATCCTCTTTGGAGGAAAGTCACTTGGTACAACAAGGAAAAGAGGAAGAGATCATGACATTCCTAAGTAAATCACTGGAGCAGTCTAATCTAGACTAGTTTGAGGAGTTTTCCTCTTGTTGCATAGAAGAGTTTGAGGCTAATGTTATTCCAATTGGTGGTATGATGGAAAAGGTTAGTTCATTGACTGGCCATTTACCCTCATTTAGAGAAGAGGGGACTCCTGACTCAAAGTGTTCTTCATTGAATGATGATATGTATTTTGAGCCTGATTTTGAAGAGCTATTAGCAACCCTAGTAGAGGAGGGTGGCCCATTGATTATGGAGGAAGAGCTTACATGGAAGGCCATCATGCAGAATGAAGATGATACTACTGTCCCTAACCATGTGAAATGTTTAATATCTGATCCAACACCTTCTAGAGGGTGTACTATCAGATATCTAGCTGGGTTGGGAGCTAATGAGAGGGTACAACCTCATAATGATATTGATCCACATCAGCAAGAAAGGTACCAAGTTGAGCATTATTAGCTTCCTTGTCCGTTTGATCAGTTCACGAAACAGGCGAGTACTTTCATGTTCCCATTCAGAGAAGTGTTGCAACCATCTAGTGCATGTTGGTTCTTATTCCACATCTTTTGGTCAATTCATAAGCTGATTAAGTATTACAGATTGTGGAGGAAAGGTAATTATTTTATTGAGCCAGTAAATGGTTTTGTTTGATCAAGCTTCCTTGGCTCATTAGAGTAGGGTTATGTTAGTGTTTTCAGTCAATAAGTGCTTTCTGCAAATTTATTTTAGTCAGTTTGTTTCCCTAAGTGCTGCTGGATAGGTGTTTTGGCCATTAGGGCATGTTAAATTGCTTTCAGTTTAATTTGTTTTCAATTTTCGTCGCTATTTGAACTATTGGAGTGCAGAGTTACAGTGTTTTCTAAGTTTCTAAGAAGGACAGAGTATGACTCAATGCCCAATGGATGTTCAAGGCAACTAGTCAAATGCTTAGCAAGCAAGCATATAGCAGAAGCCACCAGAAATGTTACCATTTTTTTTACCACAGCTCAAAATTTGGATGAGAAGATATTACATTTTCATTTTTGAATGAGGTTTGATTTACTTCTGTTATGAGTTAGTGGCATAGTTATTATGTTTTCAATGATAAATGCAGTTCAGTTATTTAGGAAAGAAAGAGAAGTTTCAGATCATTCATTACATTGTAGAGCAGTAAAATGAGATAAGTATTCATTCATCACAATGGTTATTCATTTACAAGTTTGAATACATAAAGGAATAAGCATTGCATTGAAGGAAACCATGACATATCAGATGTCCCACACAAGCCATGGGTTATAGATGAACTCATGCAAATATAAACAAAATACTATACATCTAATAAAGAAGAAAGGAAAGACATAGCAATCATTGCCTTGTTTTGTCGATCTTCATAGTAGCCTCCAGCCCTACTCCCGACCTCGGCATGCACCTAAAAAATATGGGAAGGGTCCCGTTAGAAGCTCTGGTTATGAAAATCCTTTATCTATCAAAAGAGGCATAATACTTTGATTATAGTGCATTGATCAAATGATCATCCATATGCAGAAGGAACTGAAGAGAAACAAACATAAAGTATCATTGTTTTATTCTAATCTATTTGTTTCATGTACAGGTTAGGACAAGTCATGTAGCTGATTGAAGACATTCAACATGTGGTGTCAAGTGGGCTCCCACAAGGGTTGAGCCTAGCATGCTGCTTCCCCTTGATCTTAGAAGGGATGAATATAAAAGAGAAAAAATCATTGATCACATTCACATGACCAGCTAAAGGAATAATAAAAGCAATCATAGGCATCAGTTCTATTTCAGGTCATAATCATGACTATAGTTCAAGGAATGAAATGCAACCATGAACATGAGTTGAACTGATAAAGAACAACATTTAATGCATATAATAGTTGATGTCATTGCTCCAACTATCATGAAAATGACATTCTCAGGTAATTTATTTCATAATGTATCTTAGAAATATCAGAATAAAATATCTTTTTATGCACAGTTTGAGCAAATTGAAATAAAGCGCAAGAAGACAGCCAATAAGAGAAAACATGTGCTGTCATGTCACTTCTATCTTGATCTTATATCATGAATCTATCAAGATAAATGAATAGCAAATACATGGAGCAGCCAAGTCATCTCTTGCTAGAGCTATAGTGAAATAGACTGCACTATTGAGCAGAGGTGTTATGATGTTGAGTTTGAATTGTCAAATCATCTACAGGGTTCATTAATTAAGTTTTCATGACTAAAGAAGCCAATAAAAGATGCCATTTCATGTGTGGCATATGCATACAATGATAGGATAGAGTAGCAATATCATATGCTGCTACATTAGGACCAATCAAGTCATGCTATAGTTATAGATTGAGCCAACTAAAATTTTCAAATAAATATATACAGATCATATAATAGCCAAGCTGCTATTAGGAAGTATCATGAACTCCATGCAAATGATGCTATAGTGTTATCATTCAGTAATGATACCATATTTTATTCGAAGACATCAAAATAAGTATGCTATAGTGACAATAGTATGTGAATGTTCATAAGCATCAACAAGATGTCATATATTGTAGATCAATAAGTATCTTGTTGTAGAGATCAATGATAGTCCAACTGTTACAATGTTATATTTGTCATCATATAGAAAGAAGGAACTATTGTCATGCATGATGATAGATAAATGAATGCTAAGTATGTCTACCACAACTACAGAAAGATCATACAAATGCAAAGTCGATGAATAGCTGAAAATGATACATCAGGCAAAGAGAAAAATGACAGGCAGAAATACTACAGGTATTATCAAAATGTGAATGATATAGTGTCATGTTTAAGACATGAGAGAAGAATATCATGTATAGTATATGCTACAGGAGGAATATTTTGTGCTAAAAAAGATAACCTTTTGTTTTAGTTTCAAAACTTTTCGTTCATATAGTGAAAGGAAGTTTGCAGAGAAGAATCTGAGTTAAGGCCATAACATATAAGGCCATTCTTGTTCATTTTTCAAGATACCCATGTCGAGTTTTCAAACCCTAACATCTTTTGCAGTAGAAAGAAAGAAGGATGGTAAAACAAAGTGTCTATGCTAAGGCCGTAGTAGATAATGGCATTATATACAGTAAAAAGTGAAACCCTTGTCAAAGCTTTCAACACCTTCTTTCTTCTTGCAGATACTGGCAATCAAAAATGGTATGGAGTGTCTATAGGTGTTGCCGTGCCAGAGAATAGATTCTATGCAAGAGCAAAATGAAGCCCTCATTTCACAGTTAGACAAACTCTAAGTTTTTTACTTTAAGTGATAGAGAATAGTTGTAGAAATATCTATATTGTCACGGACATGACTTAAGGAATGAAGATTTATCAAGTACCAAAATACCCAGTTGAATAAACATGAAGTTCCCTTGTCACTTTTGCATGTACAGAGATGAAAAGAAGCCATAGTAGAGAGAGAGAACAATAAGTCACTTTTTGGTTGTCGTTGAGGAAGAATATCCTGGCTGCGGCCTCCCTTGAGGAGATTTTCATTTTGTTACAGATGCAGATGTCAATCACAAAGAAAGAAGTCAAAGGATATCAAAGATTACATCAAGTGAAAGAGCCATGGATTTTGAGATAGTCAGATATAGAAAATAACAAAATGATAGTCAACGGTTGCAATAGGTACATTACCTATAGCATTTTGCCTATCATTTTACTTAGAAATGGTGAGTTTTTTACCACAGAAGCCCATCAAATTGAGGGAAAAAACCAGAGAGTCTTCAAACCCCAAGTCGGTGGCATAGAGTTGCAGAGTGAATGATAGAAGGAGTGACAAATGAAATGCCTAACTTTTAGGGTTTGAATCATCATTTTGTTTGATATTATTTTCTTCCTCATTTTAACCATGCAATTATAACATAATTGCCTTATCCAAATGGGATCATGGTGAACACTTAGCATTCGATAATGCCTAGCAATCATAAAGAGAAAGCGCCATCAAAATATTCTATGTTTTTTTTGTTTCATAAAGTCAAAGCTAGACATGATCATGAACAGATAAGGCTTGTGCCTTTAAAACCTTTTCAAATACCTTTTCTTCCTATATGATCGACGCATGGCATGGTCAAAGTGCCTTTGATTATGCATGTGGTCGAGAGTCATAGACCTCCCACTTTATGCATTCATTATTATTTCAATTTTTTTCATATATTTCAAATACATAGGAAGGTCAAAGCATAGAACAAATGAAGATATGAAAAGCATGCAAAGTAATGACATTGTGGGAAGGGTCAAATTTGACATGGTGGCATTTTGGAAGGAACAAAGACAGAGATGAGGTGGTAGAGAATTGACACATGGACATGCATTTGTGGAATTAGAGCCATGGTTTTGGCCTTCAAGGCTATAATATTTTTGCAAAAAATACATAGTAATGTGTTCACTATTTTTTATGATTTTTATAGAAAATCAATTGTAATATCTTGTAAAATATCTTGGTGAAATTATGAGCCAGATATTATTTTATTTTTGCAAAAAGTCATATCAAATAGGATATTGATTAAACTACGATATAATGTAAAGTGAACTTTAAAGCAATGAAATTATAAATTGCTTTTGAAGTTTAACTATTTTTAGGTAGTTGCTTTCTCTTGGGTGAATTGAGCAGAATAGGACAAAAAATTTTCTTTTATGAGGTAGATTGTATATATTTGGATGTAGATTTGGTGGGGACCACCTAGAGGATTAGTTTGGCAGCATGATTTTTTAGTTTGGAGCTAGTTTAGGAGATTTTATTTGTACTTTTCTGAGTAGCTCAAAAATGCACTTGGGGTCTATTTTTAGGAGCTTTTTTCCATCTTTCAGGAGGGCGAATCTTTCATAGCATATATCTCAATTTTTTCTTCCTTTGAGGGGTTCCAGTTTTAGTTTTTTTCAATTTTAAAGATTAGACTATAGAGAGATAGAGTCCTCCTCTCACATCGAGAGTGTTGTACTCATTTTTTTTATTGTATTCATTATTCCTTCATTTATTGAGCAGCAACTTTCCTTCATATTTTTGTCTGAGTATTTGCAAGTTGATCTTATGTTGCATTGTGATGAAATTTATCCTTTGCTTTGTCATAGCTTGTGATTTTCTTTTGCAAAATCTTGTTTAATTCAGGTTGTATGATGTGTTTTCCAAACTTGCATGTGAAATATTTATGAGTTAAATAAGTTGAGTGTTGTGAGGGTGAGGGTTCAATAACCAGTTTGTGAGTGAGATCTATTAGGTAGTTCCATCTTCAAGTTAATTAGGACTTATTCATTTTAGTATATCTTTCTATGTTTTACCCCCGCAAGTCATTAGTTTAGGAAATCATAAGGAGAACTAGCTCACTCTAGAGATTCATTCTCATTATAGGAGACCCACATCCGAGAATGATTCCATGTTTCAACAGGTAGCTAAGTTTCTATGAACTTAGCAAGGGTGCATACCTGATTGACAACATGAACAAGTTAGCAAATAGATAACTTTTCTGATAAAAGTCATTTGACTTCTTTTTTGTCCAAGTCTTTTCTTCAATATAAAGTAGGTTTGAATGTGGAACATTTTGCCGATAGTTGCTAATGAACATTTTTTGCCGATATAAGACATTTTCTTTTCTTTTCTTCCAAATAAGATGGTTTATCTTATTTTACATTTGCCGACTGATAACTCTTCAACATAGCTTCAACACATCTTTGAAAAACTCCACATAATGTAAATGCCAATTGCTCCTTATTATGGTAATTGCTCCTTTCCTTTCCTTGACATCAATGACAATAATTCAACAATCTCCCCCTTTTTCATTGATGGCAACAGCTAAATTTGACCTGAATTTGACCATGACAACCATACCATTCTCCCCCTTGTTACATTCATTAGCACTTTGCTGTGAACACACTATAGAATTCTCCCCCTTTGACATCAATTACAAAGGGACTAAGAGAAAAATAACAATGCTAACTTACTCCACCTAAGGACAATCATCCTACAGGACAACTGTGGTACCAGAGATAAAGAAATACTCTGATATACCCCCCTAGATGAAAAAATTCATTATTCAATTAGAGATAGGAGAAGGAATAACTCCTAACTTCTACCTAAGTTGTTCAAATGTCTCCTTTGGAAGACGTTTTGTAAAGATATCTTCTAGTTGTACTTTTGTCTCAACATATTCAAACTTGACTTCCTGTTCAGCAATTTTCTCCCTTAGAAAATGATATTTAATGGATATGTGCTTTGTCCTTGAATGCATAATTAGATTTTTTGAGATGTTTATTGCACAGGTATTATCACAAAGAATGTTAACTGGCCCATCAAAATCTACATTAATATCTTGCAGTGTTTTCTTCATCCATGACACCTAAGTACAACAAGATACAACAACTATATACTTAGCTTCAGTTGTTGACAATGAGAATGATTCTTGTTTCTCACTTAACCAAGCTACCAATCTAACTCCTAGAAAGAATGTACCACCACTAGTGCTTTTTTTATCATCCACACAACCATCCCAATCTGCATTTGTGTATGTAGTGAAATTGAAATCCTCACCAACATGATACCATAGACCATAATCTATTGTACTCTTCAAGTATCTGAATATCCTCTTCATAGGTATGACATGCATTTCCTTAGGAGTAGCTTGAAATCTAGCTACCATGCAAACAACTTGGATGATGTTAGGCCTTGTTGCTATGATATACAAGAGACTTCCAATCATGGATCTATACAAAGTTTGATCTGCGAAGGCAGATTCATCATCTTTGCTAAGTTTACACCCAGTGACCATAGGTGGACTGATTAGCTTGTAGTCTTCCATCTTGAATTTCTTTAGAATTTCCTTCACATACTTGGTTTGAGAAATGAAAATCCCTGTGTCTAATTGATTGACCTGTAAACCAAGGAAAAATGCTAATTCTCCTAGCATTGACATCTCAAACTCTTTATGCATAGTGTCAACAAACTCTCTACACATTTTATCACTATCTTATTACCATCAGTTTCAAAATATAGATTACTAGCAGCTATACCTTTCTTATAAACCTATTGTTAAAGATGTTTGTCCAACTTGGAGTACAAAGCCTTAGGAGCTTATATTAGACCATACAGTGCCTTTTTAGTCTACACACGTAGTCTTTGTTTTCAGTCACTTGAAATCATTTAGGTTGCTTTATATAAACTTCCTCATGAATCCAAATAGCCATTGAGAAATGTAGATTTCACATCCATCTGGTACACCTTGAAATGTTTATAAACTAAATATGTGAGAAACATTGTAATGGCTTCAAGTCTAGCCACATGAACAAATTTCTCATCGAAATCTATGCCCTCAACCTGCACATAGCCCTTGCAGACTAATCTAGCTTTGTTTCTAGTTATCTACCCATCCTCTTTCAGTTTATTTCTAAACGCCTATTTTGTGCTAGTGACATTCTTATTAGCATGCCTTGGAACAAGTTCCCAAGTCTAATTTTTCTCTATTTGACTAAGTTCTTCTTTCATGGCCTCAATCCAACTTTCATCCTTACTAGCTTCTTCATAAGATTTAGGTTCTATTTTAGACAACAAAGAATAGTTTACCTGTTCTTGTTGTGCTAGATTTAGCTTTTTCTTTGTCATGACACCATCAGATTTATTTCCAATAATTTGATTCTGAGAATGAATTCTTCTAACATACTTGGGTGGAGCCTTTGGAGTAGATTTTGGTTTCTCTTCTTCATTAGCATCACTTTTCTCTTATGACTCTTCTTTTGCAACTTCTTCTTCTTCTTTGTCATTAATTGGAACCTTTGAATATAAGTCATTTTCATGTGACAAATGAGAGAATTCATCATCCACTCTAACATTCAAACTTTCAACTATCTTTTGCAACCTTTTATTGTAGCACTTGTAGGCTTTTCTTTTAGTTGAATAGCTAAGAAATATTCCTTCATCAGACCTTGTCTCAAATTTACTCAAGGTATCTTCATGTGTTTTTATAAAACATCTTCTTCCAAAAATTCTAAAATGCTTTACAGATGGAGATTTGTCTATCCACAACTCATATGGAGTTTTATCATGATTTTGAAAGGAAGCAAGGTAAGCAGAAACAACTTCCTACACCAATCTTATGAGGAATATAGTGCAAAAATTTTCTTAGATCTTTACATTTATAGTTATGTTTCACATTAACAGAGAGATTAACACACATTCACAAACAAATATAAACACAATGACACAAGATATAAGTGGGGAAAACCCTTTCAGGTGAAAAACCTCACACTCCAAAGCTTGCACAATTTATTATCAAATCTGAAAGGAGATTACAACACACTTGCAATGCAAGTTCTTTTAGGATTTGTCACAATGTCAAACCTAGAGAAATTCTGATAGCATAATGATACCTACAAATGAACCATACATCTCCAACTCCAAGCACATGTATATATAGATAAGTAGTATGAATGGAGGTAGCTTCTAGAGAAAGTCACATAAGGAACTTATCCAAATCCATGTGGCCCAATTTCCAAGGCCATAAAACATTCATATGACACTTGTAAGATATTCTCTTTCATCCCTAACAACCCCCAAACTTGGATGCCCCTAATTTTCCCAATATAAGTATGACAGATGCTCTTACAATGTCATAAAATTTGTCATATATGACAGCTCTTACAGTTGTAAGGGAATCTATCATAACTAAATATTAATGTGGATTCTCTTACAACCTATCATAGTCAAACTTAGGCAACTACCTTCTCCATGAAAATATGATTCTTGAAACTTGTCATAGTTCTCATAGGATCTTCTATTTTTGGCTCTTACATGTCATAGATTCTGTCATAGGAATCTATCATAACTTTTACGCGTCATAAACCTCTTACAACACCCAAAATATGTTGACACATGGAAAAAGTATTCTACCACAAAGTGGGATGCCTATCTCATCATATGTGGATAAAATTATACTCAGTCACCTTCCATGTAGGATGACACATCACCATGCCAACTCCCACAAAGTGACAGAATAAGATTTGCATACAAATTATAATAATAGGGAAAAATAAATATATAATTAAAAAATAAATGCTAGGAACTTACAAAGGTTGAGACACCTCAATTCCCAACATTCTCCCACTTGTCGAACACCTTTCAAGAGCCAATAGAATGATAGGATTTAACTGCTAGGGGCCAAGAGGCTCATAGACTCCGAACACCATCTGAACTTCTCTGTGCTCATAGGCTTCGTCAAGGAATCTGCTACATTCACAAAAGTATCAAACTTATCCAAATTCACCTTCCCATACTCTACCATATCACATACAAAGTGGTATTGCACATCAATGTGCTTGTTTCTCGCATGGAAAGTAGGATTCTTTGCCAAATATATGGCAATCTGGCTGTCACAAGAAATGGTAATCTTCCCTTCATCAAACCTAATGTCAAAACATAATTTATTAAGCCAAATGGCTTCCTTACAAGAATGAGTAGCTACCATGTACTCTACTTTAGTTGTGGACAAAGCCACCATAGGTTGCATCTTACTCATCCAACTAATAGCACCACCAAACATAGTGAACACATAAACACTAGTAGATCTCTTGCCGTCAATGTCACCTACCTAATTTAAATCCACAAATCCATGAATACTCACAGAATGCTGAGAACCAGTAGGATAACCATGATAGCACAAGGTATACTTAGAATTACCCTGTAGATATTTGAAAAATGTCTTTACTGCATCCCAATATATCTGTCCGAGATTTGCCATGAATTGGATATGGACTCCCACTACTTGGGTAATGTCTAGTCTTGTACAAACCATCACATACATCAAACTAGAAACCACACTAGCATAAGGTACTCTGCTCATATCCTCCATCTTAGAAGGAGACTTCAAACAATCCTCAACAAATAACTTTGTCCCCATCAAAACATGAACACTCAATGGTCTACAATATACCATGTTGAATCTCTCCAACACAATCTTCACACACTTACTCTAGCCTAACCAAAGTTTTATGTTTGCTTTGTCTCTTCTAATCTCCATCCCCAGAATGTACCTACTTGCCCCTAAATTTTTCTTTTCAAACTGTGATAACAACTGAGACTTCAAATTAGAAATCAAACCTTTACCATCCCAATTAGTAACATATAAAGCAATCCAAAGTAAGTTTTGCCTCTCACCTAGTCTCACATTTTCTATCAAATTCCATGGATCTCTTTTAGCAAGTGGACATTGTCAAAAGACTAGCTACTTTATTTGTGCATGATTATCTCATTCTAGAGGCTAAGATGTCTGAAGATTTTACCTCATATAACTTACATGAGGGCCCTAATTTAATTGGGGGTATCTTTCTCTGGGAGGATGTTATCAACAAACTCAACATAAATTGTGTTTTTCAAGAAATGGTTACCTATCTTCAATCTGATAATAGGGAGTTATATGAGAGTTCATTGAGGGCACACAAAGTTATGTTTGGTATGTCCAAGGGAGAAAATATAGAAGAAGTCTATAATGCCTAGAGTTTATTGGCCCACTTTCAACCACCGATGGCTCCTTTTATCAATGATGCAGATATTGTTCTAGGCGATGATGATCCAACTACTTATCAAGGGTTTCGAGTTGCATATTTGAATGTAGGAAACCCTGGATTTACTTTCACTTTTAGGTTTTTTGGTGATCGATTATCAATGTTGTATTCTTGGTTAGTTATGGCCTTTTGTTTATCTCTTTGTTCGATCCTTTTAGAAAGTTTCTCATGTATCAATCTTGGCCAGAATGGGTTTTTTTTGTAATATATATACATATATACATATATATATACATATACATAGATATATATATGTATACATATATTTATATACATATATATATATATACACGTATATATATATACGTATATATATATGTATATATATACGTATACGTATATATATATGTATATATATACGTATACATATATATATATACGTATATATATACATATATATATATGTATATATATATATGATGCTCTATGCATCCTTGCCGATTCAAAAAAAAGTAGTAACATATCATCAACATACAATGCTATAATGAGAGTACGATCATTGTCAAATTTGAAATACACACAATGATCTGACTTCGATCTCAAAAGTCCAATACTGAACACAAAGGCATCAAACTTTTGGTAGCATATCCTAGGAGACTTCTTATCTCACATCCACTAGCATGAAATAACAAGTTATATCCCTTGTCACACAATTAGTTGACACTGAGCAAATTATGTTGTAATCCCTCTACATACAACACATCTTGAGTATTAGTTTTACCATCTATGCATAATGTGCCTTTTCTAGCTACCTTAGTAGTGGTGTTATCACCAAACTTGATACAAACCACCATTACATTTCTCTAAAATGGTTAACATTCTCTTATCTCTATTCATATGACTAGAGCATCCACTGTCTATCACCAAATGATTGCCTTGTCCTTTGACATTAAAAGTTGTTTGAACTAACATGGACTGTTCATTCTTCTTTTCTATGCAACTCCTTTTAAAACTTTTCTCCTTTTCCTTAGAATGATTTGCCAGTTCTTTCTCCTAAGAAGGGGGTGCAAACTCTTTCTTGTGACATACAGAGGATTGTGCCTTTTTCTATTTTTGTATAGAAGCATGTGCAGGTTTGTCTTTCCTTGGAGGAGTAAATCTCCTTTTCTCCTATCTAGAAGGCTATATAAACACACTTCTACAAAACTTGGCAATATGCCCATAGTTGTTACAATTATAAAAAACATCATCCGTATCACCTAAAGGGGCAACAAGAATTTTTCTTACAAAATCATGCCTATCCATTCTCCTAGGTCTAATTTTGTAGTTCATTGCTTTATGTCCAATCTGATTACATGAAAAATAATAACCATGAAATGCATAATTGAACCTGGATTTTCTTGCAAATTGATCTTTGAATCTCCTCCTTAGATTATGGACTTTGGTGAAACCATCATCTTCTTTTCTAAAATCTTCAATCCTCCTATTCTTCCTGAATCATTCAGGGTTCCTTGAATCAACATGCTTCTTAAGTGTAGTTGAGCTTGATTCACCCTATTCTCCAACTGCCTTTTTGAACGGAGCAACTTTCTTGGCAGTTTTATCTTCTGTGTTCTTCTTAGAGATGAAATTTTTTAAACTCTTGTTTTTAGGATATCCTAACCCAACCGTGTTGGAGAATGATCTTTGAGAACCAATTATTTGATCAGTAATTTATGATCTCTTCTCAAAATTGAGACTTTTGTTTAACTGTTCATTCACCTTTTCTTACTCCTTTAGTGAGACAACTTCAACCTCTAATTTTTAAAACACATCTAGTTTGTTCTTCAAATTCAAACTAGTTTCATCTTCTATCATTTTTGACTCTTCAAACTGTAGTTTCAAAGTTACAACAAGTTTATTAGATTCTTCAATCTTTAACTTGTATTTTTCATTTAGTTTTCTTTCATACCTTAGATCATCTAGAGCAGAAATCAATTGACCATCTAAATCAACTTCACCCTCTTCTTCCTCATCAGAGTTGTAGACACCTAAAATTGGCTTGCTTCACAAAACAATTTCCCATGTCTCGACACCCTCATTATCCCTCCTATTAATTAAATAAATTCATTTTATTTAATTAATCTATCCCTCATTATCTACCTTGACCATTTACCTATCCCTTGTGATCAATTAACCCACTTAATTTATCACTAAGACATTACAACACTATCCCTCATTAATCAAATAAATTTTCCCAATATTTATTTGATTCAATTCTCCTTTTCCCTAATCCTCATCAATTAGATAAATCATGGTTATCTAATTGATCTATCCTACTAATTGACCTACTCTAACCTACCCTAGCCTACCTCATCCTAGCCCTAGGATCAATTAAGCAAAACCTCTGTTTAATTAGTCCTAACCTCTCATTTGGGTGGTCAAACCTAGTTTAAGACCCTTCCCCACATCCCCCAAATTAAAAATTGAAATAAATCACACATCACATTTACTTCTCTTACACACCCCTTACCTCACCCATCCTCATTCATTATCTCTTATCCCCAAATGAATTCTTAATTCATTTCCCATTCCCCAAATAAATTCTTAACTCATTTCCCATTCTTTCACACCCATACCTCATTTATCACCCCTTTTCCCAAAATGAATAAAAGATTTACTTTTATTCCTAGCCCTTGATCCCATCTTTCAATCCTCACCCTCCATCCTCCTTTCAGAAAATCTATAAATGAAACCCTCTCCAAGCCATTAGAGAGAGACTTCTTCATGCATCAAACCTCTGCCAAAAATCTCTCCACAATCTCCTCATCCTACCATCTTGATGTCAAAATCTTGCCTCATCTCCATCTAATCTATCTGAATCCACTTGTCTCTCATCTTACATTGTGTTAAGCACTTGAGCAATCCACATATACTTCAGTAATCATGGGTAAAATCTGAGGAGAGTAATCAGGTGCAACTCCTTCCCGCTTGAATTTGTGAGTTCATTATGAAGGTATAATCATTTTGTTTTGCATTTGATTTATGTTTTAATTTTCATTTTGATTTCACTTATCACATTGCAACAAATAGTCAAACTTACCCCTCTTGTGCTCTCTACATGCCGAAATAGGCTATTTTTTTGAAACTTACACAACTTTCGCATATAGAGGTGAAATTGAGCAAACAAACATTCATTGGAAAGAAGACTCTGAGCACTTCATAGTTGTGAATAATTTTTTAGGTGACTATACATTTTTCTAGCCTGTTTTTCACAGTCAAAGTCAAAGATGCCTCAAAACTTCAAATGCTCATATCTTTTGCATTTTTGATCAAATTTTCACAATTTTTTTTTTGAAATCACATAGAATTTCCTGAAGAATCTGTTCATGCACGTCATTTTTATGTATGAGTTCTCTTTTAATCAGATTTTATCAGATTCTCAATTTTCGCATAATGATCATCTTGGCTAGTCTACTTGCTCCATTTTCATTTTTGTGACTTGCAGGTGATCATTCAGAGCTGGAACAACATCAGGAATAGCATATATAGTAGTTTGGATAGCAAAAACAATTTGAGTACATCCATTCTAATCTTTCATCATAATCTTGTTTACAAACACATTTCAATTTGGGATATAAAATGAATCATTGTTTGCATACACACTTTGATTTGGGCACATAAAACAAACACTTGTCTTCATCACATATCAAAATTGGGCTTAAAACAAATTATTTTCTTCAATCACATCTTGAAATTGGGCTAAAAAGAACCATTGATTGACGTGTCTTCTTCACATTTCAATTTCTAAGGGATAATTTACAAGTGCAAGCATGAGTCAAGTGTGTATGTGTATGCTCTCTCCTCGCACCGCAAGGTTACCTTGGAGATAAAAAATACCTCACTTGATTCACTTTTGTTTACCCTTTCCTAGGAGGCCTGCTAGGGGATTTCATCATCCCTAGGGACGATCTCATTTGAGGCTGAATCGAAAGACACCCTCTTTGAAATTAGAATATTGTCACTCTTGGCTAAGCCCCAAAGAACTTTATACCTTTGGGAAGTGAAGGTGAAGGGTGATTTACCCCCTTCTCCTGGCTATGTGATAGGATTTCACTTTCAATTCATCAGTCAACCTCGTACAAACATTGCCTAAACCTAATTGGCCATACCTTACATCAAACTAGACATTAGGGCATGTTGATTTGTTTTGCAAGTGTGCTTATCTAATCATCATCATATTCTTCAAATTCAAAATTTAAAATTGCCTGTGTCTTGTGTGAGTGATTCATGTTTGTACAAGTGTGATCATTTCATTGAACATTGCCAAATCAAGATAAACATCAAACACATAAGACAATTCATTCACCTCCTTCTTCCAACACATTCAAACCCAATCACTCATCTATCCTAATCATCCTAATCACCTATCTTATCCACATCACCATCCAAATCATTCAATCTAATCTTATCCTAATCACTCTCATCACCCTTAATCTAATTCATCAACATCATTCTAATCCCATCTCATCCAAATCAAATCCAAAATCCAACCAACATCAATCCATAATCTTCCAAACCATATTCCAAATCCAATCCAAAATCAACATCAATCCCAATCATTATCCAAATCCCCCAACATCATTATCAAACTCCAAATCCAAATCAACCCAATCAAAAATCAAGACCTTAATTGATCACCTAATCAAATCAACCCAATCAACCCTCTTGCTTAAGATCATTAGTCTATCTTAAGCATAGAGAACCATTCATCAAATCAAATCAAATCATCCTAACGTCTTGAAATTTTGATTCCCAACATCACAATCATCCATCATCCCCCATCATCCCATACTATCTCCCACAGAATGGATCTTTATGAAACAATACAACAAGTACAAAGACTTAGAAAAGTCTATGAGAACATGGATCCTAATGCTAAGGAACAATTCAAAAATGACATTAAAGATATACGCTTAGCACACCTCATCATTGGAGAATCCCAAACCCCTACCCCATCTTCATCATATCAACCCTCATCATATTAATCTTCAACATCTTACATATCCACACCATGGACCTCATACCAACCTCCATCATATCAACAAACACCCTACACATCATCCCCTTCCACATCATATCAATCGTCATTCTTTCAACCTTCATACCAACCTACATCTTACATATCCACACCATCAACCTCCCATCAACCTTCCTCATATCAACTTCCATCATATCAACCTCCATCATCCTCATATCAACCTTCAACCTCATACCAACTTCCATCATATCAACCTTCATCATATCAACCTTTACCCTGATATCAATCACCATCCCCTTAAACATCCATGCCATCATACTTATCTAATCAATCCATAGCTCCACCTTATCAATCCCCCAACCTTTGTCATGCTAACTTTGACCAAGGGAACACCAATCTAGTACACCTTATATCCGAAATCCAAACCTCATATCAACAACCAAATCCCCCATCTCCTAATCCCCATCCTCCAATCCCCCCATCACAATATCCCTCCAACCTTATCAACCTTAATCCATCACCTTATGTATCTCCCAATCCACCAACCCCTATCACCCATCCACCATCTAATCCACCATCAAATCTTCCAAGTCCCAACACTATCACATCCAAAGAATCCTTGTGGGATTTCCTCCAAAGAACATCACCTAAAAATGAAAACAAAGCAAAAAAATCCCCCCAATCCCCCACCCCTCCAACACCATCATCTAGTCCAATACCTATCCTTGAATCCATCCATGAACCATCACAACCTAATCCCATCACCCACATATCCAATCCCAATCCTAATCCTACACCATCCACCCTTACTATCCATCCATTATATTGTTCTTCAACCCATTCACTCATGAAGGATGCCATCCATTGGCTATTAGCAAAGAATCAAACACCCTCATGCAATCCAACATCCACCAAATCTCTTGAACAACCCCCTATCATAAGTCAAGAACCATCATATAGTCATGTTCAAGAACACATAAGTCAAACACCTATCACATCCATCCAAGCACCCACCATATCTATCCAAGTCACTCCCACTTCTATCCAAACACATTGGCCATGTCAAGAATCAAATCCAAAGCATGTTGAAACATCAACCCCTTCTCCTAATCAAGATCTAACCATCCCATCCAATCCCATCCACGATCCCCTCCCATCTATTGATCAACTTATTGATCTCACCCCATCTTCTACCACCCCTTCACCATCCCCCATGAATACTTCACTTCCATCTACCAATCCCATCCAAAATCCATCCCCTTATCCACTTGGCGCAAGCACTTTCATTCGTGGTGACTCCCTTGTAGGAGGTGAACAACTTCCATCCATCACCTATCTTTCTCCAACAAATAATGGACTTGAGTCTTGTTTCCAAAGCACCAAACATCCCATTGCATGTCGCATACTCCAACATATGATCTATCAAGGCAAAGGCTTAGGCCTTCATGAACAAGGCATCTTGGAGCCCATCCACACCACATTCCATCCATCCTCGCATGGCCTCGGCTATACACCCCAAGAAAAACAATCTAAACATGATGGTACCATCCACCCACATTCCAAAATCCATTCATCCAATCCCAAACATGGTGCATCTCATCACACTCCCAAAACATATCTCGTCATCCCTCCTCCATCATCCTATCATTTGCAAAAGCATGTGACCATCCATCTCCCTCCATCAAATTTACATACACTACTTACAACTCCAAATATCTCTATCAAATCCACTTTACCTCCACTCCTACCAACTCCTAATATCCCTATCCTCAAATCTCCTCATCCATTTATCCATAAATCCACTTTTAATTTCTCCACCCATAGACCCCCTAAAATTCCCAATCAAGACCAACAAAAGAACACATCTTTCCAACATGAAGCTTCCCCCAAATCCATGGGATTCAAAAATTTGAATGCCTCAACTCATAAAGCACAAAAGCCTAAAGATATTATCCCTTCCAATCAAAATGAAAAATCAAAAAGGCTATCAAAGCCCACACCATCACAAGAAAAAGCAAAAACAAAAATGGTGTGGGTCCCCAAACAAAGATCACTCAACTCTAATGAGGCATCTACCTCCCAATCCACTCCAAACTCCCAAACATCTTGCTCCACATCTAAAAATCCCATAAAGCCTAAGTCTATTTGGGTCCCTAAAACCCCAAATCGATCATAAAAAAATCCCCCATCTCGATCCCCATTACTTCCAACTCCACATCCAAAATACAAGCTTCCAAATACATCACACTGTGTGCGACCATTGGTCTTGGTTCCCCTCCACCACTTAACATTCCCACACACCCCCATCTCTCCATCTTTTGTTCATTATCATACATATATTCCCCATCACATTCCTATGGTCCATGCTTTTGCATAATCCACATCATAATCCATTATCAACCATCCATTCCATCTTCTCCTATCTACCAACAATCCATGCAATCATCATCCAAAATTCTATCCAACATGGGGCCATCTTCTCCGTGCTATGGAAACAGATGCTAGAGTTCCCATTCCATCAAAAAATCAAAAAAATCAAAAAATCAAGAAAATAGTAAAGAGAAAAATTTGTCCAATGGTGAAAACCACTCCTTGTGGCACCTTGGGCAAGTACCTTGATGAAAACCCCTTGTGGGCGTCATGCGTAATCCCTTCTCCATCCATTTTGTATCCCTACACTTGGGGGCAAAACCATCTAATCATCCATGTCCATAACATCCTTTTGCATATCCTATCCATATATCCTTATCCTATCATATTCCTATCCACTACCCCCTATTTATCCTATCATTTCCCATCCATCCTATCCATTATATATTTCTTTTACCATCTCCCACCTTAGATCTTGATGAAGACAAGGGGCAAAATATCAACATGTTTTGGACACCTTTCGGCATACTCCCTATTCAAGTATATATCTCCCATCCATCTATTGCAAAGTCCATCCATTCAAAAATGAACCTATCATGCAAAATTATTTAAGCATTGGGGCATATGATTCCTTACAACCTAGCCCTTTGAGTAAATCCTTATCCCCATCTCTCATCCATGTATCTTGCATCCCTATCTCTATCTTCCAATCCATCTATCATGAATCTCCTTTCTATCACCTTCCACTGATAATCCCTCCATCTACTTATCATGTATGCCTACTAGATCCTTTATCCCCCATCCTACCCCTTATCCGTATGTATCTACCACAAATCTCCTATCCATTATCCTTTTGTCACCAATCCCCTTATCCAACCCCATCACCTTCACCTCTAGACTTGGTGTTCCGTTGTCATTGGTATTTAGTGCAAAGGCTATCCAAATGAAATCTAATGCAACCATCATAATAAATCATTCCCTTTCCAAAAATAAAAAAATCCAAAAACATCACAAAATCAAAATCCAAAAATCCAAAAACAATACAAAATCCAAAAATCCAAAAAAATCAAAAAATCCATAAAATCCCAAAAATATCCATCTTAAAATCAACATTGCTCCATCAACATCTCATCATCTTCCAACATCTTCAAAATTACCCAAATCATCTATCATCATCACAAATTAGAACTACATATCATTACCACCTGCATCTTAATGTGCCTTGATCCCGTGGATACAGGGTATGTAGGCAGTCTGGAATACGCAAGAAGTTTCCAATACTCAGGTACATAAGATGCACCAATCCAACCTGCGGAGCTTACACTATATCCAAGAATTACATTACCCACCAAAGCATCATCCCTTATCAAAAATCATTAACTATCAAATCAGCATCAACCACAACTTGTCACCATCATATCTTGAGCCAATCTTACAACATCAACAAAACATGATCCAATCATCAATTGATTCCTGCCTTAGGATATATCTTTCCTACGATGGGCAGAATCTATCCAATCATCATCCATCTTGGTAAGAGATACAATGGTTACTCGTTTGGTTCGTTGGTCTTTTTGTTTTTTATTTTTATCTTTTGTCCTATTCGAAGATCACATCAAAGCTACCTTGATCTCACTATATCATGGTATGTGACGAAAACATCTAGAATGGGGCATAGTCTTGCTTTTTGTATGCTATGTTTGTGGGTTGTTTTCATTACTCCAAGCTAGTATTCATATCTTGTTGATGACAGGGTCGGTTCTAGCATATTGATCCCCTTATGCATCTAAGGTTCATCATACCTTTTGTGTACTAAGGACTTATGCTATGAGTACACTTCCCTCATCAGGACAAGGTTGTACTATCTTGGGCATGCATGGGATCATCCCTTTGTTTGTGTGTCTAGTCCATGCAAATGTTGGATAAACATCATCACCCTGGTCTTCTATACCTTGGTGAAAATATCCACTTTGCTATATCAAACCTAGGATTGCTCTAAATTATTTTTCAACACAATGATCATCCACCAATCAATCTCCCACCATCATCATCCTTTCATCTCACCACTTATCCTCCAACCACTTGAACAATCTCTTCCATCCATTTCGAGAGCACAATCATGTTCTTGCAACCCGCCTATCCTCTCGAGGGGGCATCACTCTTACCAATCATCCCCAAACCTTACCCTATTCTTCTAAGCCAAAATCTTTTTTCTATCCAATCCAACTCTATGTTTTAACTTCTTTGAAATGATGTTACTTAGCTGCAACACCATCTCAAAGAGGGGCAAATGTAGACAACTAAAATTGGCTTGCTTCACAAAACAATTTCTCATGTCTCGACACCCTCATTATCCCTCATATTAATTAAATAAATTCATTTTATTTAATTAATCTATCCCTCATTATCTACCTTGACCATTTACCTATCCCTTGTGATCAATTAACCCACTTACTTTATCATTAAGACATTACAACACTATCCCTCATTAATCAAATAAATATTCCCAATATTTATTTGATTCAATTCTCCTTTTCCCTAATCCTCATCAAATAGATAAATCATGGTTATCTAATTGATCTAGCCTACTAATTGACCTACCCTAACCTACCCTAGCCTACCTCATCCTAGCCCTAGGATCAATTAAGCAAAACCTCTGTTTAATTAGTCCTAACCTCTCATTTGGGTGGTCAAACCTAGTTTAACACCCTTCCCCACATCCCCCAAATTAAAAATTGAAATAAATCACACATTACATTTACTTCTCTTACACACCCCTTACCTCACCCATCCTCATTCATTATCTCTTATCCCCAAATGAATTCTTAATTCATTTCCCATTCTTTCACACACATACCTCATTTATCACCCCTTTTCCCAAAATGAATAAAAGATTTACTTTTATTCCTAGCCCTTGATCCCATCTTTCAATCCTCACCCTCCATCCTCCTTTCAGAAAATCTATAAATGAAACCCTCTCCAAGCCATTGGAGAGAGATTTCTTCATGCATCAAACCTCTGCCAAAAATCTCTCCACAATCTCCTCATCCTACCATCCTAATGTCAAAATCTTGCCTCATCTCCATCTAATCTATCTGAATCCACTTGTCTCTCATCTTACATTGTGTTGCGCACTTGAGTAATCTGCATATACTTCAGTTATCATGGGTAAAATCTGAGGAGACTAATCGGGTGCAACTCCTTCCTGCTTGGATTTGTGAGTTCATTATAAAGGTATACTCATTATGTTTTGCATTTGATTTATGTTTTAATCTTCATTTTAATTTGACTTATCACAAGAGTCTTCACATCAGTCTTTCGTAGGAATATTTTCATCTTCTTTAATTTCAACAGCCATGAAAATAGTTTCATAATCTTCACTTGTATAAGAACAATCATCTAAAGAATTACTTTCTTTGTCTACAAATAGACTCTTTTTCTTCTTATAAAAGTTTCTCCTTATATATTTTGAGACTTCTTGACTCCTAGAACTATCTCCATTTTGTCTTTCACAAAAGGGACATTTAAAGGCAAAGTGACCAATTTTTCCACAATTAAAGCATTTGAAAGGTAGCTTACCTTTGTATTTTCCAGAGCCCTTATTCAACTTTCTGACAAAATTTGCTTCTTCTTCATTTGAACTGGTACTTTGTTCTGAATCTAATTCACTCTCCTTGGCTTTGGAAGTCTTAAATGTTTCTTCTTTCCTTGTTGAGCTGTGTTGGTTCTCCAATATGGAGTTTGCAAAACCCTAAAAGGATGCCAAGATTTATGATTAGTTTGAGCAACTGATTTGACCAACTGATGGAATCAATTGAGATGGTTGGAATTCCCTACACTTCAGGCTCTGCTTCACCTAGGTGGGTGTACCTTCTTATCACCACTTAATATGAATTCTCCAATACTAATTGGTGATGATTGAGCAAATTATGTACAATTTTGCCAATTACATCTTCCTCTTCAACCAAAATTCAAAATGGCATGAGATCTAAAAATGGTTTTATTCAATTACTTTACTCCTACTCTTACAAAGAGAAAACCATAATTGTGTTTGAAAAATATACAAGGAATGATTTTGGAAGTTGAATGATCGATGCCTTTCCCTCAACTGGACAATGGAGTCTGAATACAAATAGATGTGTGCCTTTCCTCTGGCTACAATTCAGATTATTTGTCACTTATATGTCTATTACTGGCATAGACGTGCAAAAATATCAAATATCAGGCCCTTCTTCAATTATCCAATTAAATTCTCTAGGCCACTGTGATTTACTTAGCAGAATTTAGTCCTTGCTTAAAGGAACCCATTAAACAAACCACACAAAATAGGAAAATGTTTTGACAAATCAAAAATATGCTTGATATAATGATTTGAATGATAGAAAAAATTGAATTGGAGACAACCAGATAAAAGTTTAGCGACGAATTTTCAACAAACAATCAATACCAAGTGAATATAGTATTTCCATTACTGTGCTACAAAAAATGAGCCTTTACAATATCCTCCTTTTCCAAAATTAAATCACAGAGATTTTCCCATGGTCTTGGTTGCCTTCTTATAAACATGAAGGAAGCAACAAGCTTCAGACCATTCACATTCAAAAATAATTATTCAACTAGGTACCCCCCTTTCCAATTTTTTCATTATATTTTGCAAGAAAAAATATTTACTTTTAGTTCCTTTTTGCTTTGTATTCCCATGAAAATAATTTTACCAATATATTGTATTCATATTATTTGCTAGCAAATTCACTTATACTTTCACCCAATGAATATATCCTTTGGGTAGACATAATTACCCATCCCTTAATTTTTCGTCGGTGAAAATATTTTACATCAATATTATCATCAACAAAATTTAGATTCTCTAAAGCAATATCACATTTTGAAATTTCCCCTTCCTGTGAATTAATACTCACCACATTTTTATTTGCAAAATATTTCACTTTATTTTTTTCCGCAACACAACATTTATCTTAGGTTTTATTGTTTTGTCTTTTACGGGACTGCGAGAAAAAACCATAAATCCACCACTCTCCTGCAAAATCTTTGATTGGTCTTTGTGGGAATGTAGAAAAAATAATAAGTCCATCACTCTCCCGCACCGAGTTTTAGGGTTCCTTGCAGGAATGCAAGAAGGAACTTCTGTTCACCAGCAACACCACACATAATTTTTTTTGGCTCTATGGGGGTGCGAGAATGCTTGACCCACTGTCCTGTATACTCCCTTCACCATTGTAGATGTCTCACATTGTCACACAGTCCTAGCACCTTGTCTCTGAACTCACCTTTTTTATATATGTCCCTCGGGTTTGCTTAGATTGCCAGGAAATTGAATGAGAGGGATAAGAATGCTTTATCATAGTAGGAGACCTAAGAACTCACAATGAAGCTTTTTTTTCTGCAACACCTGAATCATTCTGATCTTCATGGTATGAGCTGGCATAAAAGGTTGCATAGAAGTATTCATGCTATCTCAAGAAAGCGTCACTATGGTTCATCAACTCCATATAATTGATCTTCATAGAGGAAACACCAAATTTATTCCTTGGTATCATTGGGATTAGTTACAACATCATCCCTAAACTAGTTCGCTCCTACAAATCTATTCAAGTAGTAAAATGACAGTCCATGTTGTCAAAGATAAAATCTCTGCGACGGGTCCAACTCTAGTACTTTGTCAAATTCAATCAATGAATGCTCAACATCACCATAATTAATCATGTGTCAAATTGAAGATGTATTGTCCTTGAGTACAGTGTGGTGGCACTTTCAAAGTCTCATAGCCTGAAGAGTTCGTATGTGTAGCTTCTTTGCTATTGCACTTCCCACAATATTTGTCATACCTACACATAATGCTCCCTCAGTGCAACTCCAATATGGCCAATTGGTATAAATATATTGAATGGCACTTCTCATCATTTGAGGTGATTTGAAGGACAATGGCAAACCATTTGAAGTGATATTGCATTTAGTATACATTGGAGTGTAGAACTAGTCAGCCTCCTCTTTTTTTTGCATAGCTCTCACTAGCTACAAATAAGACCTAATTTTTGAACTCCAGATTAGTGTTGTAAAACTCCTTCAAAGCTTTGATGAGATGTTCTACTACCCAATTATGATCAATAGGAATGCCCTCATCCTTCTTTTCTATATTGTAGCCCAAACCCACTAGATTATGAATGAACAAAACACCAAACTTTTGATTCCATGGTGATTAATTTTTATAGAGTCTTTGGTCTGAGGAAATCCTCTGTAGCAAACATATGGGTGAGACACCTAGGATCCTTTACAAGAATCTTCTTTTTGTATTTACTAGGTAGATCATAAATGAACACTTTCAATCTCCCAACTAAGTCATCCTCCAGAACATAACCAGCACTGCTTGTGTGTGTGCCACCACAAAATTCTTGAATATGTTAATTTTAGAATTTCCTTTGTTTGCTTCAAAGCATCAACCTTAATATGTTTGCCATGTGATAAATCAAAGTGCAACTTGTTTGGAGCTACCAAGGATCCCTTTTTTATCAATGTGATCATCAAGTATGGCTTTCAATGCATAGTTTAACATATGAGTACAAGTATGATTGGGAGAAATAAGACCCCTCCTTTCATAGTCCACCTTACAAATGACTTCACCTAATTTTGGAAGATGGCAAAAGGCACTTGATTTTTGACAAGTTTTGTGGCAAACAATTTGATCAATGGACAAATAAACTTGCAGCAAATCATCATTGACCTTTTCAAATTTGACCAAAACTACATCTCTTGTTATCACCAAATAGAAATTGTTGTAGTCTCCACAATACAGAAGAAAGGATTTGGCCTTTTCAAGTGCTAGATAAAAGGCACATAAGGGTTGAATGCCTTGGATGAGTTGTTTTATGGCAGGAAAATTTTTTATCATGGGCACTTCAAATTTAGCCAAAATTTGAAGGTGCCAACAAGTTATACTTTCACTTCTCATCTCATAAGCTGTAAGTGACCCAAATAGTTCATTCATAGAAAATTTATCCAAATATTTTTCTTCTTCATTACAGAGACTTTAAAATCATACCTTGATGGGAGAGACCTTAGAACTTTCTTTACAACCACCTTATCTTCTATGTCTTCTCTGAGTCCTTTGATTGCATTAACTAAAAGGAAGCAAGGTACACAGAAATGCTTCCTACACCAATCTAATGAGGGGAATAGTATGCAAATTTTCACATCCTTACAATTATAGTTATGTTAAGCATGTAACATAGAGATAAAACAACAAACAACAACACACAGAATGCAAGTGACACAAGATGTATGTGGGGAAAACTTTTTCAGGTGAAAAACCCCATAGTCCAAAACTTGCACAATGTATTATCAAAACTAATGGTGTTTACAATACAATTGCAATGCATTATCTTTCATGAGTCTTCAAATGTCATTTCTGGAGTAATTTTGGGAGCATAACAGTACCTATAAAAACACTATGCAACTCCAACATCAAGTACCTCATTATATAGAGTTTAGAGGGCCATCTTAGGAAGCTTCTAGAGATGGGCGTCCAACTCGGGCTCTTGGTCAAAACCCAATGCCTTGCGACACTTTGACAACATGCAAGCAACATCCATTCAACCGTCATAACATATAGATATGACTTTCCCAATGTGGAGCACTCCAACCAAGAATAGGCTATGATAGATACTCTTACACATCTTACATCTATCATAAAATCTACCCAACATAACAACATTTAATGTTGTAAGAGAATTTGTCATACAAGACTAAAAATAGTATATTCATCTTACAACATGTCATAGTCTATCTTGGGCGCTCCAAGATACCTTCCTCACATGCAAAGATACTCTCTGACACTTGTTATCACTTGTCATAGGAATCTCTATACTTGGCTCTTACATGTCATAGATTCCGTCATACAAAATAACTTCTTCCACATACCACAAGATGTCGACACATGGTATATTAGTGCCACCTCAAATGGGACACCTAGATTTTCATGTGTTGACTTGACCATCCAATTCATATTACAAGTAGGATGACATGTCATAATGCCATGTCTCAAACTAAATGACAAAACATGATGTGCAAGTAAATACAAAATTAGGCCAATAAATAAATACATTTAAATGAATATCATATGCTAGGAATTTGCAAAGGTTGAGACACCTTAATTCCCAACATTCTCCCATTTTTTGAACACCTTGCAAGAGGCAAAAGAATGATAAAGTTTAACTGCTAGGGGCCAAGAGGCTCATAGACTCCGAACACCATCTAAACTTATATGTGCCCACAGGTTTCGTTAGTGCATCTGCAACATTCTTCAAAGTTTCTACCTTGTCCAATATCACCTTCCCATATTCTACCATATCACAAACAAAATGAAACCGAACATCAATGTGCTTTGTTATGGCATGGAAAGTAGGATTCTTTGCTAAGCAAATCACACTATGTCTGTCGCAATAGATAGTAATTTGTCCTGCATCAAAACCAATATCCGAACACAACCTCTTAAGACAAATGACTTCCTTACAATCATGAGTAGCTTCGATGTACTCTAGTTTTGTCATAGACAAAGCGATCACAAGTTGTCACCTACTCATCCAACTAATAGCTCCACCAAACATAGTGAACGCGTAAGCACTGGTGGATCTCCTATTGTCAATGTCACCTGCCTAATCAAAATCCATGAATACTCATAGAATGATGAGGTCCTATAGGATAACCACACAAATATTTGAACACTCTGTTCACTACATCCCAAAATGCTCGTCTAGGATTAGCCATAAACTGACTGAGTCTCCCATTGCTTGGATAATCTATGTTCTTGTACAAACCATAACATACATCAAACTACCAACTGCACTAGCATAAAGTACTTTGCTCATATCCTTCATCTTAGAAGGAGACTTTGAACAATCACCAATAGATAACTGAGTCCCCATCGTAACAGGAATAGTCAACAGTTTGCAATCCACCATACTAAATCTCTCCAACACAGTGTTAACATACTTACTCTGGCCTAACAAAAAGTTTTATGTTTGTTCAGTCTCTTATGTCTCCATCCCCAGAATGTACTTGGCTGCCCCTAAATTTTTCATTTCAAACTATGCTGACAACTGAGATTTCAAATCAGAAATTAAACTTTTACCATTCCCAATTAGCAACATAGCATCAACATACAGTGCAATAATGAGAATGTAATCATTGTCAAACTTGTAATAAACACAATGATCTAATTTTGATCTCATAAATCCAATACTTAACACAAACGCATCAAACTTTTGGTACCACATTCTAGGAGACTATTTCAAACCATACAAAGTCTTCTTTAACTTGCAAACTAGATTTTGTTTACCTTTACCAGATTCTATTTTAAATTCCTTACATTGAAGTGATGTGTAGCACATCCAATATGAATGTCAAATGTTGAATGCACCAACTTAGTGACAATCATTCCAACTAGTTGTAGAAGACCTAAAATACATTAAACTAAACCAAATCCAATTGTTATTATTAAAGTAAATTAAACTTACCTAATTTTTGAAACTTAGGTAGGGGATGACTTAAGGGGAGGCACAATCAATTAGTATTTTGGTAAGGGTACATGCTATCAAATCAATTACCTATGTATACACTTAATCCTAAGCTCACATTCTAAGTTACCCAATTAAACTAAATCGTAGTTACCTAACTTATAGAACATAGCTAAGGGATAGATTAAGGGGAGTTAAGAGGATGGCTTAAGGGGAGATGAAATAAACTAGTATTTTGGTAATATTTTCTAACCTATATCAATTAACTATATTAAATATACTTAATCCTAAACTTGCATTCTAAACCCAATTCATTGAACATATTAAGCTAAATCGTACTTACCTAACTTATGAGACATAGCTAGCGGATGGCTTAAGATGAGTTAAGAGGATGCTTAGGAGGAGATGCAATCAATTAACTATCAATCATATTAATCCTAAACTCACATCCTAGACCAAATTCTAAAGCTATTAAACTAAATCGTAATTACTTAATTTATGAAACATAGTTAGGGGATGTCATAAGGGGAGTTAAGAGGATGGCTTAATGGGACATGAAATCACTTAATAATTTCGTTAGAGCATTTAAGTAAATCAATTAGTGCTATCAAGTAAATATGTATAAAATTATACATTAGTGAAAAAATAAATATTAAAATTTTCTACATACCTACAAACCATTTAAAAAAATTACTCCATTGTACCATCTCCATCCTCTCTTTTTTGTAATGCATTTATGATTGCCTCATAATATTTCCTAGAAAGTGTCCATAATTCTTTTGTGACAAGTCTCCCTTTATATCTCATTAATTGTATATTTTTTGCACAACCAGATGCAAGTAGTGCAAACTTTTCATGTCTTTCATAATCTTCAAATGTAGGTTTGCCATTCCTCCTTATCAGATATTTACATATCCAGGATCCAAAAAAAAAATCTGTTGGATACTCGAATTTATCATCACCTACTCTAGGTTGCAAAAACTTTTATTTTTCCTCAACACATCGATCCAACCAATACTTAGTTTCCTCTTCATTAATATTAGGTACACCAACAACATACACGTGTCCTACAAAAAAATTTCAAATTCAATAAATTAGGACACATGATATATAAGTCATAAAAATATACACACATGTATAGCATTTTATAAATTACAAAAACAATGTAATAAAACTAAATATTGAATTAATGTACCTTCTTGTACAAGGTCTGAAATCTGATCATAGTCATCTGATGCTTGAAAATGATTATCCTCTTCAAATGTTATCTCATGTTGATCATGTATTTGTAGAGGTGTTAGAGATCTTTGTTGCCATCATTCAACCCAATTTGTATTTTCACATGCTTCCCACTCACCTCCGATACAAACCAAAAAAAAGACATGCAAACTTCCTAGTCCATACAGTCCATGTGCTTGCATTTGAAATCTTAAATGAATGTTATTTTGTTGATCCACTAATTGTATCACAATCATATCTGGGAGGATTTTTTTCTTCTTCAACAAACAAAGAAAACCGTTGAATTTTAGAGCTTTCACTTGATCCCGTAGTCAATTTTGCATTACGCCAGTCCACAACTGCAAGTACATCTTTAAACCTTTTTACAACCACAAATTTTAGTTGCTCCCTAGAAAGAGCCCTTTTCACACATGCTCTAGCTCTATCGTGTTTTTATTTACCATGTCCAAATTCAAAGATACTCCACATATGTTGGATATTGTTTTCTTTATGGGCCCTACAAAACCAATTAAACATTAGAGCATTTTTTAATTGTCTTGTATAATTGTTTGACCATATGAGATGTTGTGTCATCTAGATTTCTCTTTCTTTAAAGTTTCAATTAAATACTTTGAAACAATATTGCATAAACTCTAATGAATGTAATAGTTTATCACTCACATAGAAATGGAACTCTCTCAAAATTTTCCTATCATCTTCTGTACTGTCAACTGCATGTCTATATACAATATGAACAAAGATGGCCACCTGTATTGAGTTATAATACTGAAATTGAATCTCCTCTTGTGGAGCAAGGGTATAGTTTTTTGCAAAGTCAACCACTAAAAGTATAGTTCTGATTGAAAATGTGTTCTTGCATCTGCGAAATTGTTCATCAAGGCACTGAGCATATTGAAAGTGTTTCACATATTTATAGACAATCTTATTCTTCAATTCTATGATGAATGCATGTACACTACTTCTTTCTATGACTAACAGGCAATGCTTTCTAGTTTTTCCATCTTTTAATGGTTATTGAACATTGTTGAACCTATTCACATCAACTAATTATTTTCTAGAATCATGTGAACTACTTTCATGCATGCATTCTCTAAACAATGAAAAGTTACCACATCTATTGCATTGTCTAGAAACACATAGTTTTGAAAAAAATAATTATGTATTAGATGTTTCACAAAGTAAACTTGTTATAAAGTTCGTAATTATTGTAGGTAGCATATATTTAATATCACATTCCTGCATAATTCAATTAGTATGCAAAGTACAATGTATATAACAAAAAGTATCATAATAATGAAATTTCAGATGAGTTTTGCAACAAGAGATTTGTTTCTTATTAATCTTGACATAGCAAGCTATACATTTCTCAAATGATCTTTGACATATGCTATAAAAATTATAACTAAATCATCTAAAAATTTTCTATATAATTTTGTTTGATTAATGTCTAAAAGATGTTTTGGATGAGGATCACAATTTTTTGACCCTGCCCTTAATTTCAACCACCCTTAATTTCAAAACATCTCTAGCATTTGATGAAACCCTTGTATTATCATGCCAAAAATTTTCAATCAAAAACCTAACTTCATTATTTAATTTCACGTCAAATCTTGGGAGTCTATCACTAAAAGTATAACATTGGTTAAAATTGGATCATCTTCAATACTTACTCTTCTCTTTACCACTCTTCTCAAAGTTTTAACATGCACATTTAAATATCCACTTGCCTTACTTATCATTCATTTTCTAACAACTAATTTATTAACTAAAGCAGTTGTTATTGCTTGACATGCTCCATTCCTATCCTTAGATCAACTCATTTTTCTAATAGAACCTATAGCATTAGCAACACTAGACATCACTTGTTCCATTGATTTATCCACCTTTTTGAGTTTTACAAATATGCTTAATTTTTCATTACTTTTCATATTTTTGACATTCTCATCAATTGCAATACAAGTTGACATTGAAATCCAAGAGTTTTTCTATAAAAAAATAGTTTATACAATCTATTTGCATAGGTTCAAATTTGTCTCCAAGATATCTTACCATGAAGATTATTCAAAACATTATTTTCAATTTAAAAAAAAAAATATTTTCACATGAATACAAGGGTTTTCATTTTTATTTTTTATTGTCTTGTTTGTAAAAGAAGAATTTATATCAACAATGTTATATCTAGCTTCTTTTAAATCATTAATCTCATTATCATTCAATAGATTTGAAGACATACCTAGTTTCATTTCTATATTTGCATTTTCCATATCCTTGAGCTCTTCCACATTAACATATTCTACATTCACTTTATCCCTCTTCAATGTTCTCATATTCAATAGCCATCGAATTGGACGCTACATCATTATTCATTTTCTGAATCCTCTCTCTCCTATCTCTTTGTCATTTTGCCTATTTCTCTCAATGTGCATCAATTTTGTGAAGTGTCATGACCTTCCTTTTCTTTTTTTGTTTACATTTATTTGATCCCATGATTTCCAAAATGTGTTGATAAAATCAACAAATTATATTGTACTATACTTAGAGTTGAATCCCTCCTTAAACTTTTTAAAATACAATTAGATGTATATCCTTTGTTCAATATGATATTTTCTTGTTTTATCTAAAAATAATTTATTTGTTTCATCTCTCTAAAAATATTTCTTCTACTTCATTCCATTTGAAATGCTCCTTCTGATTGAATCCCTTTAGAAATTGCATAAAATATGCCTTGATGAGAGCTTGAATTGACACCTGCATATAGAAAAATTGAAGAGTTCGTCACTGTTGATCGTACTAGTAAAAATATGCTTTAGAAAATATGTCGTACTACATTATTATGGAAAAAATGACTAAAATAGAAATGAGCACCCATTTATAAACGGGTACCCATTTCTAAAAATTTGAAATTGTATAACTATGGATTTGCATTGATTTTAAGCGTGCAAAAGGTTTGCAAACCCATGCCACCTTGGACCTACAACTAGGAGGCCATGTAAAAATAAAAGAAAAAATTAATTTCACCACTATAGGTTATGACTTGTTTAGAATCTTTTAACGAGATTAAAACTCATTGTAGATCTCAAATTCTAGTTTTCAAATATGCAATTTTTTGTACTATTGGACATAATTTTCTATTTATTAATTATTTTTTAAACAAAAAGATTCATAAACATGAAATAACATATATTACTATTTTTTTTAATAACTTTTGATTTTGAAAGTTTCTTGAAAATAAAATTATGTCTGACCAATCTAGACATCATTTTATACATTATGAAATTTTGATTTTAGTGAATTGATTAGTTTAGCTCAAATTATGTTGGTCGTACATGAGGCGTTTTAAAAAACACTAATGAGAGCCATAAAAAAAATTAATTAAAAAAAATATTTATCAAAAAATTATTAAAAAAATATATCCTAACCAAAATTCAACATCATGTGCATCTTTCCACACAAGGAATTAGAAAAATACCTTCATTTAGGTCAAATTATGTTGTCCGTATACATGCATGTTTTGGCAAAAAACAGAGAACTTTTAAAAAGTCACTTTTGTACATCCTATAAAAAACCAATATTTATCATTTTTGTATTAGAAAAAAGTACATATTTGAAAACTAAAAACAAAATCCTACATTTCTTATTTTTACATCATATTAATATTCTATGTGTAAGTGCTTCAAATTTGCACTCCAAGTATGACAAAATTTGAGAAGGAGGAAAAACACTTCCACTTTTTGACAAAAAAGTGGACTCATCTTCTTGCACTTACCTAATTGAGAAACTTTAAAAATAGTTGATGTGAGTAAAACCAAACACTAAGTACATTGTCACCTAAAGTCATGATATTTAACACTGAAGTATCCAATTAAACTACTTTAGGGGTGATGACTACTAGAATCTATAGGGAAGATGGAGCCCTTAGAAGATATTTCTCAAAGTTCAACCTCTTCTTGATTCAAAATTATTTCATATAAATCCTCAACATTATTAGCATCCCTTGTAAGTGATTTGTCATCAGTTATAGGGTAGGGGTAGCTTTATAATCCAATCACTTCTTTGTCGACCTCTTAATATCTATAAGAGGAATGTGCCTTCTATCATCAATTATAGGGTAGGGGTAGTTTTATAATCCAGTCACTCCTTTGTCAATCTCTTAATATCTCTAAGAGGAATGTGTCATCTAAGTCACAAGGAAACTTTTCCATTTCAATTAAATTATTTGAATTAGGCTTCTCTTCCATTACGAATAGTCCATCTACCCTCAACTTGCTTATTGCATCCTCATCATATAACACATATCTATTTTAGATATCATATTTAGTTAGATTGTTATGTGTAAATGTGAATTTAACCTTTCTCTAGGCTAAGAACTGATAGATTCTTCCTTTCGGATAATAGCACTACAAAAAAAAATCATTGTGATAGGTTTATTATTCTTAAAGATTTGTATTTGTAGTGAAATCCAATCCAGCTGCAAGGTTGAAGATAATAGATTTGTATTTACACCACAAGTCAATTATTTAACATTGTATGACACAATATATAATTTTCAATCAAAATAAACAATTTCCCACAACTCAACCATACAGAAGTCAACTAGTTTCTTTTTAATATTACCTACACATGCTCAAGCTCTGGCTGTTAGTTGGACGATGTCATCTTTGCCTGGTTGTCCGTTTGACATTGACAAAGAGGGAGAATTGTCACACTGCAAGAGTGAGTGTCAATGACAGATCTTCCTTCGTCTACATTGCCACCATTTTTTTAAATACTAAAAATAAACTGGACAGGTTTCCTAGAAACTGGAAAAGACCGGAACGTGCATCGGAGTTGTATTAAAAGAAGAAAAGAAATTACATAACGGTAACACTACTCGAAGCCACGAAACAACAATCCTGGTGATAAAATTCAGACTGGCCAAAAGGGTGGGCCCAACGTAAACACCCAACACGTTGAGCACAACTGTACATGGCGGCCGGGTCTTTCTTAATCAACAATAATTGCGAAATTTAGTAGGTTCGTCTACTCTTGCATTCTTTAGCATTACTTGTTTGCATGTAAATGATATAAATAGAACTTGTGATGTATAGAATTGGCAGAACAAGAGAGAAGATAGAGATGTCGAGCACCTGGTTTGTTTGTTGTTGCTTTTCTTAGAATCATGTTTGTGTGTGAGGGTTTTTTGTTGTTGCTTTTCTTATTTTGTCTTTTGAATAACTATTTATAATTCCTACTCTCTCTTTAAGTAGACAGATTTGTTTCCCCACTCTACACAATGCAAAGACGGCATTGCATTGGCATTGTAATCTTGGTTATCTTGCTTCTAATCTTCTTCACTGCATTCCGTTCCTCCAAATCCTTGTTTGGCCAAGAAAAGCGTAAAGTTCTTAATGCTCCAGATCCTTTGCACCACAGGTAGTCATTAATCTTTTTGTTTTTCTTTGAGTATTGTCACAGTGCAGCCAAAGTTTATGGTTTCTGCTTCGATTCCTTAAAGCTTTGACCATCAGTCTTCATGTTTTTTTTCCTAAATGGCAATATTTCCTCTACCCTGTTTAAGAAGTGAGTTCTATGCATATTTCCCATAAGAGGATCCAACATGAAGATTGACACACAAATGGAGCTGCGCCGAGTCGGAGAAAAATTCATGGGTTATAGAATTACTTCAAAGAACGAGTTGGAATCAATCTAAAATTGTATACTTTTTCTGAGATAGCACTGACGTAGTCTATAGTGTCTTTTCTTAGGCTGTTTTTAAATATCATCTACTTCAATAGTCAAAAGTCAATTTTGACCAAGAAGAGCTGCCCCAAGATCGCAGCCTTGCAGCTCCTCTCTTACGCATGCATTTCCATGATTGTAACACATTACTTCCCCATTTATCTATATCTCATTTTGTCCGTTTAAGTACTTAATTCATACACATAGATTACAAACATAATGTTGTGTTGTGGTTTAACTACTTAATTCTAAATTCCACAGCGAACAACACAGCAGAGGAAGCCACCATTCCAAACCTCAGCCTGCGCGGATTTGAAGTAATTGATGCTGTGAAAGTAAAAATAGTGAACAACACAGCAGAGAAAGCCACCATTCCATTCAACGTATGTCTGAAATCCAAGTTCTCACCAAAACTAGCAGGGCAAATTAGACGTCAATGTGCCTTCATCAACTAAGCTCGTATCAACTGGAATGGCTTCTAGATTCTTTCTATTTATTTTGAGTAATGTTGTTAGTAGAAAATAAAAATAGCTGTTGAGTACTAAAATTAAGAAATTTTAGACATGGCTTATCGAAGTAATGCTAAGGTAAGTGGGGTGCTAATTACAAGTGCAACTGCTTTTGTAATTGAATTCTAATTGAGGTTAATAAAGGTTTTCCTTATTAGTGAACTATAGCGCAGGGGCGAAGTTTAACTAGTGATTAACGTTTTAGTTCCGTAGTCAATCAACAGGTGGTCGACATTTAGAGTGGGCTAAGGGCTACGCGGGATATTTGTGGCTCAGTATCTACCTTCTTAGCAAGCACGCTTGGTGTCAAAGCAAACACGATGTTCATACATGTTGTCCTCCATGCCCTTCTGTACATACCCTGTGGGCTACCATTCTGGATTGGCTCGTCTAATTACCATTCAGCTGAAAATCATGGCATTAGGGTTCAGCAGACCCCTAAATCCCAGCCTCAAAACGCAAGTAAGAAGCCTTTAAAGCTTCTATGTAGTAGGATTTTCCGCTGCATTTTAGAAGTTGGCCGCTACATTCTCTGGTTTTTTCCTTTCACCAATTGGCTGGAAGCATGGAAATTTTAGCCAGTTCTTTGTCGATTACCGGTGTTTTTGCTCCAGGGGCACAAGAGAGGCTTAAGCTCTTCCAAGCAGACCTCCTAGAAGAGGGCAGCTCATGTAGCTGGTCCCATGGGTGCTAAAGAAAGATCTCTGGTAATTACTAATTAATTAATTTCAAATCATTATTTTATAGACTATTTATTTGCTAGGGATATAAACTGGTGGGCTGCAGGAAGATTTTGTTGTGACTGTTGTAAATGGAGTACTAAGTTTTATGAGAGCTTCCACAAGAGCCAAATCTATTAGGTGAGTGGTTTTCACTTCATCTCTTTCAGTAGTGTGTGCCCTGAATGACAAGGGGGAAGTACCTCTCCATGCCTTGATGAATCATGTTGGAGCCCTCTAAATTTCCTTTAAGTCTCGAACAAATAAATTGGCCTGGTATATGGTTGCCATGACTTTAGCAGAACAAGAGGCCCTTAAATATGGTGTTGATAACAAGCTTGAGGTTGTGACCATCCTACCACCTACTGTGGTTGGGCCTTGGTTTACAAATACGCCTTCTTTTACATCCTTCCAAACAATACTATCCCTAATTGGACGTATGAGACATCTATATGTTTATTTATACCGTAATTATACATGCTTCAAAACAATATTAGCTCTAATTGCAGGCAAAAACTGTCTGTCTAGTGATACATATTACATTATTACCTGTTCTTTTAAGACCCATGGTATAATTTTTTTTTGAATTGTTCAAATTATAAATTGTTCAAAGTATATTGTTTATGGATAATAACTGTTATTTTTTTGGATTGATATATAGTAAATGTAGTTTTTGAGTGCAAAATTTCTGAACTGTTGGACTTAACTATCAGGCATATTTAGTCAAAAACATATGATCCTAAATAACAACATACTACATATCCTATTATAAAATCAACATAGTTTTTAATCTTGGACGTGAATGAACAATATTAGTTTGATTAATTGAAGGCATACATTTTTTATATGTTTATTGATACATTTTGGACAACCATTATTAGCTTAATTGCAGGTATAAAATGATTAAATATGTTTATATTTATACACAATATGTTCATGATTTTGTATAGGTCTCATGTGGCTTGATTTGCAGGAAATGATTGGTACTATGAACTTTGAAGCAATAAAAGTTTATTCAATTCAAAATGAGATCCAATCAGAATTAAATCTCTTAGTTAAGTAAGTAAATAATTTTGAATGTATTCTTAAGGTCATCTTGATCTAGTGCAGATCTTTAGTTGTAAGATTTTTTTCTTTTTCTTTTAGGTTGGATGAGGAAGATCTAGTTAATAGATATGTGCGAATTAAAAAGGAATTTTAAAGTTGTAACTTAGAATATAGATTGTTTAGCAGGTTGGAATCATATTAATTAAAGAATTTTTATTGCATGTAAATATTTATCTATTACATACTTCAATATATTCCCAATTGCATGTAACAATTATCTTAGTTTCTAAAATTATATTATTTTGAATCTTTTTACCTGTGGGTCATTTTGTACAAGGAATAAATGGTTAGATCAAATTGTTTGGTAGATAGTTAGTGCATTGTGTTTGGATTTGCATTTTTATGATGCTTTGCTTTTCTATAGTTTTACTACAAGATGCTTTGGGCACTCCTAATGTAATCATGGGTCACAACACTTTGAGCCCCCTTGACCTATTGTGGTCATTTGTTGATATTGATAGTCTTTCTTCCATTATGAGGATCCTATAAGCATAGCTACTGCTAGTCTGTGCAGAGATAAAGTTTCAACACCTTATTTGATGGTGCAATGTTAAACCTTGACATGACACATTTTCAAAATTATTTTTGGATATACTAGACAAATACTTCAAGGGTGAACATCTTCCTTTACAAAATCTATATTGTTCTGCAAGCTTGACAAAACCACCCTGACAAGTTGTGGTAGAAGTTTTCTTCCATGTGTCAGCATCTTGAGAAGTATGTAAGGAAGTATGATGTGTAAGTGTTATGACAGATTTCTATGATAGATTCTATGATGTGTAAGTGTCAGAACTAAAAGGTTCTATGACAGGTGAAGACAAGTGTCAAACAACATCTTTGGGCACCCAAGGTGGGTTATGACATTTTGTAAGAGGAATATGCCATTTTTAGTTAGTTTATGATATATTCTCTTACATCTGTAAGTGTTGTCATTTATGACAGATTCTATGACAGTTGTAAGGTGTGTAAGAGCATCTGTCATAGCCTATTCTTGGATGGAGCACCCCACATTGGGAAGGCATGTTATGACAAGTGTACAATCATGTTGTAATGTAGGACAATTGTCCCTAGGCGTGGGTTTTGGGCCATGAGGCCAAGTTGAATGCCCATCTCTAGAAGCTTCCTATTTTGCCTTATAAACTCTTTATAAATAGGTGCTTGGAGTAGGAGATGTATAGTTTGTTTGAAAGGTATTGTTATGCTACCGGAATATCTCCAAAATTGACATCTTATAGACTCTTGGAAGAACTTACATTGCAAGTGTATTGTAAATTGTTATTGTTTTGATAACACATTGTGCATGTTTTAGAGTGTGGGGTTTTTCTCCTATAAGGGTTTTCCCCATGATATATCTTGTGTCTATCTTTTCTGTGTGTCTTCATATTGCTAAAATCTCTATGTTATGTGTTTAATATTGCTGCAATTATAAGGATTTAAAATAATTTGCATACTTCTCCCCTTATTAGATTAGTGTAAGAAGTATTTTCTGCACACCTAGCTTTCTTTCAATTGATACCAGAGCCTGACAAGTTTTAGTCCTAGCTATTGGGTAGGGGTTTTTTGAACTGATCTTAGATTGAGTGGGATTCTTTATAGAGCATTTTGTAATACTGTTGCAGCAAGGAGATGGCAGGCACATCTAAAAGAATAGAGGTAGAGAAGGTTAATGGTAGCAATTTCAATTTGTGGAAACATAAAATGGAAGACATGCTTGTTGACATAGACCTATGGGATACAATTTCTGGTACAAAACCAACAACAATGGAATAATCTAAATGGGACCTCAAGGATCAAAAGGCTAAGGGTCTTATGAGACTTTGTCTAGCTGACTTTGTCTTGTTGAATGTCCATGAGGAGAAGACCACGAAAGAACTATGGAAGAAGCTGGCAGATGTTTATCAAGCCATGTCCCTAGTGAACAAGTTATTCTTGAGAAAAAAGCTATTTTCTCTGAGGATGGAAGATGGAGGATATGTTGCAGATCACATGAATGCTTTTAACATGCTAGTTACACAATTGACATCTATTAGTGTGAAGACAGAGGAGGAGGATTGTTGTATGACCTTGGTTTGTTCCTTGCTAGACTCATGGCATCACCTTGTAATGGCTATCAAAAGCACTACAACCACCTTCAAGATGGATGAGGTAGTGTCTTTGTTGTTATCTGAAGAGATGCGGAGAAAGTCATTTGAGTCAGCCAAAGAGGCTCTTGCAATTCATAGAAGACCCAAGGAGAAAGGGAAGAAGAAGGACAAGAAAGTTGAGAAGGGTAAATCCAAATTCCATGGGAGATCCAAATCTCCTGGAAAGTCCAACGCATTGTGCTAGAACTATGGAAAAACTAGGCATTTCTAAAAGGAGTGGAAGGAGGAGAAGAAAAAGAAGAACACCTCTAATTTTGAATCTGATAAGTCACAAGATGATAGTGATGCTTTCATGGCTTCCTTGGCCATCCATGCATATGATGATGTGTGGCTAATTGATTCTAGTGCCTCTTTTCACATGACCTTGCATCGAGACTGGTTTACAAAGTAGGAAAAGTCTGATGGTGGAAGAGTGTACCTGGGTGACGACTCTCATCTAAAGATAGTTCATCGTTGAAGAGTCACAATCCAATTCCCTGATGGATGAGTGAAGGGGATCTCTGGGGTTATGTACATCCCAAGCTTGGCATGGAACCTGCCTTTTGTAAATAAATTGAATGATGTAGGTGTGTAGGTTGTCTTCTCAAAAGAAGGATGTGAGATGACTAGAGGATCTATGGTGCTTGCGAAGGGTACTCGGAGAGGTACTCTATTTCATTTGGAGGCATGCACTTCATATTGTAATAGTTCTTCTGACTCAAAGAAAAGAGCTGTAGTCACTTCATCTTCACCATTGGAACCAGCCACAAAAAGATCTGTTGTATCAACTTCTAATGGTAGTGCATTTTGGTTACCTGAGGGTGTTCATGCTTTGGAAGTCAAACTTCCTGCTAAGAAGATAATGTTGTGGCATAAGAGACTTGGCCACATTGGTGAGAAGGGTCTTAGAACCCTGAAAAAATAAAAACCTCACTGAGGGGTTAGATGATTGTAATCTCAATTTTGACTTTTGTGAACATTGTATATACGGAAAGGAAAACCATGTTCAGTTTTAGTTGAGTTCTCATAAGTCTTTTGGTGTGTTGGATCTTATTCATTCTGATGTGTTTGGTAAAATTTAATGTTCCTTCAATCTCTAAATCTGTATATTTTGTATCATTCATAGATAACTACAATAGAAGGACGTGGTTTTATTTCATCAGGAGAAAATTTGAAGTCTTTAGTTAGTTCAAAGAGTTTAAATCTTTTGTTGAGAATAAGACTAGCAAAATGATTAAGTGTTTGAGAACTAACAATGATGGTGAGTTTTGTTCCACAGAGTTCGATAAGTTCTGTAAAGAACATGGGATTGAAAGACATAAGGCAACTCCATACACCCCGTAGCAAAATGGAATTGCAAAAAGGATGAATAGGATGCTGATGGAGAAGGCTAGGAGTATGCTAAGTGGAGCTGGCCTCAAACAGAAGTTTTGGGCTGAAGTTGTAGCCACTGCTTACTACTTGGTAAATAGGTCTCCTACCTCAGCTCTTGTTGGTAAGACACCCATGGAGATGCGGTCTGGTAAGAAGCTTTCTATTAGACATCTTCATGTATTTGGTTGTGAGGCATATGCTCATGTACCTAGGGAGAAGAGGTCAAAATTTGAAACCAAGGCTATTAAGTGTATCTTCATTAGCTATGGTGTCATTGTGAAAGGGTACAAGCTTTGGGATCCTGTGGCTGAAAAGGTGTTGTATAGTAGAAGTGTTATTTTTAGAGAACTAACACCTTCCTCCATTACTCTATAGCTAGAAGAGAAAGAAAAGAAAGAGGATGTGGTTTAGTTTCCCACTACCCCTAAGAAGACTGAACTGATAAACCCTATGAGGCTTGATGATGAGGAGAGCTCTAGCATCTCTGAAAGATTAGAAGAAGAAGCAGAACCTTAACCTCAGCCTTTGAGGAGGTCTACATCGACAAAGAAGCAACCTGATAGGTTTGGATATTCATTTCTAGATTCTAGTTGTGCTTTTGCCTTGATTACTAACGCTGATGATCCTAGAACTATGATAGAGGCTATGGGCATGAAAGATCTAGGTTCCTGGAAGAAGACCATGGAAGATGAGATGGCTTCTTTGGAGAAGAATAAAACTTGGGACTTGGTGCCTTTGCCTAAAGGATAGAAATCTATTGGCTATAAATGGGTGTTCAAGAAGAAATTTGGTGCATATGGTAGTGTTGAGAAGTACAAAGCTAGATTGGTTGTGAAGGGGTACTCACAAGTGGAGGGAATTGATTATAGTGAAATTTTCTCTCCCGTTGCAAAGCTAACATCTATTTAGTTCTTGTTATCCCTTACAATAGCTTATGACTTAGAAATGGACAAGATGTATGTGAAGACAACTTTCCTTCATGGTGATTTGGAGGAAGAGATTTACATGTCACAACAAGAGAATTACATAGAAAAAGGTAAAGAAAATTTGGTTTGCAAGATGAAGAAGTCTTTGTATGGTTTGAAGCAATCTCCTAGGATGTGGTATATGAAATTTAATGTCTTTGTGTTGTCCATTGGATTTCTGAGGTCAAAATTAGATCATTGTGTATATTACAAATTTGACAATGATGGCATTCTAATGATTGCATTGTATGTTGATGATATGTTGTTAATTGGGAATGGTAAGAATATGATTTCTGATTTGAAGTCTCAGTTGTCAGCATAGTTTGAAATGAAAAATTTCAGGGCAGCCAGGTACATTCTAGGAATGGAAATCAAAAGAGCAGCTAGGTACTTTTGAGTATTCCCTATGTTATCATGGTCATCCTATAGGACCTCCACATTCTATAAGTATTTGTGGATTCTGATTGGGCAGGTGACATTGACAACAGGAGATCCACAATGCTTATGTGTTTACTATGTTTGGTGGTGTAATCAATTAGATGATTAATCGGCAACCTGTGGCCACTTTATCCATGAAAAAAGATGAGTATATGATAGCTATTCATGGTGCCAAGGAAGCCATTTGGCTTAATAGGTTGTGTTCAGATATTGGTGTTGATGCAGGATAGATTACTATCTGTTGTGACAATCAGAGAGCAATTTTCTTAGCAAAGAATCCAACTTTCCATGCCACAACAAAGCATATTGATGTATAGTTTCATTTTGTGTGAGACATGGTAGAGGATGGGAAGGTGATATTGGAGAAGATAGACACTTTGAAGAATGTTGCAGATGCATTGACGAAACCAGTAGGCACTAATAATTTTAGATGGTGTTTGGAGTCTATCGGCCTCTCAACCTATAGCAATGAAAATCCTGTTATTTCTATTGGCTCTTACAAGGTGTTTGACAAGTGGGAGAATGTTGGGACTTAAGATCTCTCAATCTTGGTAAATTTCTGGCATTCACTTTTATTGTGGTAATTTATTTTTACTATGCAGTAACTTTCTCGTTTACTGTGCTTCATCATCTAGTTACTAGAAATGTGAGTTGTCAATGACTAAGAGGTGACTTGGATGGAAATGAGAGAGTTGTATTTTGTCCTCACATGGAGGATAGGCATCCCATGTTATGGTAGAAGTTTTCTACAATGTGTCGGCATCTTGAGCAGTGTGTAAGGAATTATGATGTGCAAGTGTTATGACAAATTCCTATGACAAATTCTATGATGCATAAGTGTCAGAAATAGAAGATTCTATGATAGGTGAAGACAAGTGTCGATGAGAATCTTTGAGAAAGACATCTTTGGGTGCCCAAGGTGGGTTATGACATGATGTAAGAGGAATATACTATTTTTAGTCAGTTTATGATAGATTCTCTTATAGCTATAAGTGTTGTCAGTTATGATAGATTCTATGATAGCTGTAAGGTGTGTAAGAGCATCTGTCATAGCCTATTCTTGGATGGAGCACCGCACATTCGGAAGGAATTTTTTGAAAAGTGTAAAATCATGTTGTAATGTAGGACAAGTGTCCCTAGGCATGGGTTTTGGGCCATAAGGCGAAGTTGAATGCCCATCTCTAGAAGCTTCCTATTTTTCCTTGTAAACTCTCTATAAACGGGTGGTTGGAGTAAGAGGTGTATAGTTTATTTGACAAGTATTATTATGCTATCGAAAATCTCTAGAATCGACATCTTGAAGACTCTTGGAAGAACTTGCATTACAAGGGTATTGTAAACTGTTATTGTTTCGATAATACATTGTGTAGGTTTAGAGTGTGGGGTTTTTCTCCCATAAGGGTTTTTCCCATGATATACCTTGTGTCTATCTTTTCTGTGTGAGTTCATATTGCTGAAATCTCTATGTTATGTGTGTAACATTTCTTTCTCATGAGATTAGTGTAGGAAGCATTTTCTGCACACCAATCTTCCTTTCATCTATATTCCAGCTTAATTAAATTCATATGGATTAGCTGCATAGAGAATTGGTGAGATATATCTAAACCTCTTAGTAATTCAACCTCATAAGCATTTTTGGAAATCCTTATATGCTCATCATGTGAGTACCTCTTTGGGTACATCTTAGCCTTATGTGCTCATCCACATTTTCCTTATATATTTTTTTTATTTCCTTCCAATTATTTCTTCCCTTTCATATGCACCTCTTATATGTGGTGTAAAATTATTTGGATCTATGCTAATACATTCTTTGTTAAGTGCTCTTAACAACTATGTGATGATTTTCAGAGATGTTCGATACATAATCTAGAAATGGGTCTTGTGCTATGCCTATAATCCATTGATTCTATTGGGATATGTGTAGTTGACTTGTGCCTCTCTCTATGAAGGACTCTTCCCTATGAATTCTAACAACCTTTGGTTCATATCTATTTTCCTCATCAAGTAGAATAGGGAAATCATCCATCTCATGCATGTCCCATTGTTGGCATATTTTACAATAGAAATATAATTTTCCTCCAAGGGAATTTTCTAATTCCACCCTTAAAGAGGAAGCTCTTCTTATACCTTCAATCATTAGATATTTATTCCTCATGTGACCTTCTCTACTATTTTGAGTACACCAAATATTGGTCCTAACAAAGGTGGAGCCTAGTCACCCTTTGCTAGAATTTCTTTCTTTAATTTTTTATTTTCTAATTCTAATTCAATTTTTTAAATTTATTTATTTCCATAGGTCATTATCTCACCTCCATTACTTTCTTCCACCTTGTTAGATAATTCTACTACTTCCTTGTATGTGAATAATACATTTACCTCTACTACTACTCTAATATGTGATTTTAGTCAAAATACAAACCACTCAATTATTTACTTTTTTGTTAGCACTTCTTCTAACATCCTGGCCATACTTTTAAACTATTGGTCATATTATTTTACTAACTTATTCTTCTCTTTAATGATTTCTCTCATCTTGCTTAAACTATCACTTGATGCATCTGGAGAGTAAAACTTTGTGAAAATAATCCACTAATTTCTTCCCATCTCTTATCATGTCTTGGGAATTATTTGATGTACCATCTTAGGGATTCATTTCTAAGGATTTCTATGATCTCATACAATTGAGTTTGGTCATCCTCAATGCTATTCCTTCTTTAGATAAATTCCAAAATAACGAGATACTTGCTAGCATCCCAAGTGTCTTTGCTTAATACAGTAAGCTTGGTCCTATTAGTGGCCATATTTGCTGTGGTAAATGGTATCCATTTTTTATACTTTTGTTGTATATGGTTTATCCTTTCTACTGATCTCTCTTATATTCCTCATTCTAACACTTTTATTTCTTCATGTCTTTTCTACCTAGTTTTATCCTTATGTGGATTTACTAATTTTCTCTCCATGTCTTTATCTCTATACAATTAAATTTCAAAAAATTCTTCTCCCAATATTTCTTCAAAATATTTCACACAAATTCTTCTTTCACTCACCTCCTCAAGCCTAACTAAGGATTCACTACTTATTTCTTCTTTGGAGACTCTTCTTGTCTTAGATGACATAAGGGGTGACTCTTGTTCTAAGGGTCATCTCCGCATAACATCTCTTCAGATTAGGGGATGTGTCTTTTGTAAATTCTTTGTTTGTTAATAACATTAATTAAATAATATTTGAATTATTTTCTTCTTTATCATTATCTAGTTGGTCTTGTTCCAACATCTCCAAGGTTTGCATGGAAAGTTCAAATTCTCTAATAATATTTACTATAAATTCTTCATCTCTTTCATAGTTTTTTATCAAAAGTTCAATTCTTAAACTATTCCCTTCTTTGTACACTATCACACCTACTTTCTTCAATATTTATATAGTTATTAGAGAGACCTATTGTGATCCTTATGGGAATTGCACCAAATCTTAAAAATACTCATTTATTATGTCCTTGGGTTGAGATGAGTCAGAATATTCTTTGGCAAGTGGCTCTTGGTTTCTCCATTATAGAGGCTAAGCCCTATTTCTTCTAAGCCTCTCACTCTTCCACTATAGTTGTAATGTCTTCCATCTAGGATTATAAGTCATTCATACTTTTTATTGCCTCATATTCTTTTAAATTCCTTATTATTTTGGGTAGACTTTCTCTTGTGGTTCAAACCAGGGTTATGGACCACTCTTGTTCTTCTTTGTTGGTGAGTATCATGTCAATTAAGCTTCCACATTTCTTTATTCTATATTTCTCTTCAAATGCTACCCTCCTAACACACTCTACAAATGTCTCATGCATATTATCTATCCTCTTTTAATATCTATGTTCTCTTTCTTGGGTTTAATTATCCTTTCTTTGTTCATCTCTTTAAATGTGAACTATGGTCGTGATTTAGTAGTCTTCTAATCCCATCTCAATTTCAACAACAATTTCTCTAACTTTATTTCTATATCCCTTGCATTAAATTTTTAATTAAATTATATCCCTTATTTATTTCTTTTTGTCCATCCCAAGTGTTAGACTAGATTTGTCTCTTTAGTTGTGTTTTTTGGATCTCCCTCCATTCCATTTTCACACCCTAGTTGCCTAACACCTCATCAATGGTTAAAACCTAGTATGTATTACCAGACTCTTTCATCAACATCATGTCTACAATTAATTGTTTTTATTTTGGTATTCCTCTCTACCAAAAAGTTCTTTATTTATTTCTATAGCTCCCTTCCTATACACAAACAAACTATGGTCCCAGTTATGAAACTGTTAGCATTAGTTACTACATTGTTGAGTCAGTTTGTAAGTTAGCGTTGGTTTTTAGTCAGTTTAGTTCATTGTAACTGCAACACATTATAACTGTCACCCTCAAGATTTATATGCATTGTTTTGTATCTGCAAATCATCGAATGAATCAAGCATTTTGCTTCTTATTAGAAACCAAATGTTGAAAATTAAATATAGACCTAACAACTAGATTATTTATGTAATAGAATTAAAAATGAGGGTGATGTAATAGGAAAAGAACCAAAAATAGTTTTGAAGATAAATATATAAGGAAAATAAAGATCTCTCTATCTCTCTCTCTTTCTCTCTCTCTCTCTCTCACATACACACATCATAGGACTACTCCATCATAATATTTGTATAACATGCTTCAATATTAAATATACATTTTGACAAAAGCATAGATATACACATGACACATTCTTGGATATCATCTATTACATTCTTAAGTATATCATTTTTTCTTTTCTCCTTCATTCTCTATTTCTTTCATATCTCTTATCCTTTTTTAATACTCTCCCATGTTGTGGTGGTGATAGGTGTACATCTAGTTTGCATCTATGTAAGAACATGTCTTTGTGCCTCCTCATACTTCAAATGGTGTCACAAGGTGCTAGATTCTATTAAAATGGAGTTTTAGTGATTGTCAATGAATCTATTTTATTTACAGTATCTAAATTTTTGACACATACCTCAATGATCAATGATGTACAATCCAATGCTTATGAATAATACAGATGTGATGGGTAAAAATGAAATTGATGAGGCCTTGGATGAAGTCAATTTTGCTAAAGAAAATTTAGATTCTGTTAATTTAGGGGAAGCCTCATTGAATCATTTTGTCAATTCCCCTATTTTTGATGAAGGATACCAGTCTGTTTCGGGAATTGTAGATGAAAGTCCTTTTGAGTTTGCTTTTGACACTTTTGAGGAGTGTGCTACTCCTGTCTTTTCAAATGTTAAAATTAAGAAAAATTTGCTTAACTCTTTCAATTTTGAGGAAAATAGTAAAAAGGACATTACTAATATTTTGGATGAGTCAGGTCAGGTTGGGTCTCCTTTTTCTGAACAAGAAGCTAATGAATTTGTTGATAGAACTTTTCGTAAGGTGGCCTCTGATCTGATAGAAGAACTGGCAGATGAGGTAATCATCGAGAAGCCAAATTCTCCTGCTGATAATCCCAATATTTCAAATATCTCTACTTTCAATGCTGACCTTGAGACTTGCCTAAATCAGGGGATAGTAGACCAACCTGCACCTTTAGGAGAAAATAGTGAGGTTTTTAACTTTTCTACTAAATTATCCATCTCTCAGTCATTAAGTCAGGACTCACCTGCCAAACCAGGTTCCATCTCTCCCTCTAAGAGAGGACGCAAACCAAAATCCTTTAAAACGCAAGAAGAAATTAAAGCGGGTTTATAGGCCACCTTGGATACTTGTCTGAGATCGGGGAGAGTGAGAAACTCTCCCCGTGAACAATGAAGCTCCTTTCTTGGAATGTTAGGGGCATTAATGCCCCTAACAAAAGGTGCCTGATAAAGCATCAGTTAGATTCCTCTGGAATGGATATTATCTTACTTCAAGAGTCAAAGTTATCAACTTCTCAAGCTGATCTTATTTTTTCAAATTGGTTGAAATGGAAGTATCTTCATTCTCCCTCTCAAGGGGCTTCAAGGGGACTAGTTATTCTTTGGGACAGTAATGTGTGTGCAGTAGAATTAATTTGCTCTACTTCTAATTTTATTCTGGTCAGGATCACTTCTCCTTCTCTTAATTTTTGGTTATTTAATATTTATGGTCCTTCTGCAACTAGGGATAAGAAACATTGTTGGGATACTTTATCAGCACTTCTAGAGCAATTATTGGGAGAGAAAGTTATTTTAGGAGGGGATTTTAATGCTATTACCTGTCTAATAGAAAAATCGGGTGGAATCTCCCCTCCTCCGAGGGTAATAGAGGATTTTACAAGGTTCATTACAGATAATGCTTTGATTGATAGCTGACCTCTTAATGGTACCTTTACCTGGTCAAACTGGTGGAAAGACTTTTTAAACATAGCAGAAAGATTGGATAGGTTTCTTTTTTCATCGGAATGGTGTCTTGAGGCTAATATTGTTGGTACTTCTATTATCCCTTTTACAGCTTCAGATCATTTTCCTATTTCTATTCAACTTGGTGTTTCTTCGGGGAAAAAACCTACTAGGTCTTCATTTAAATTTCAAGCTATGTGGTTCAGAGACAAACATTTCTTATCTCTATTGGAATCCTGGTGGAAGAATGCTCCTTTTGTAAACAGTTCTCGTATGTATTGGGTTAATCAAAGATTAAAATATATAAGGAAAAAAATTATGGTTTGGAATAGATCTTCTTTTGGTAACATTTTCTCCCAAAAGGCTGCCCTTCAACTACGATTACAACAGTTAAATGAAGCCATAATCACTAATGGCATGGATAATGTATCTTTTGAACTTGTCAAAACACTTCAATCTCAATTAGAGGAAATTTTGTCTAGAGAAGAGATTTTCTGGAAACAGAAACCAAGGGAAGTATGGTTAAAAGAAGGGGATCGTAATACAAAGTTTTTTCATGTCTCAGCCATGTTAAGAAGACACATAAATTCTATTTACTCCATAAAAGATTCTATGGGAAATATTCTACAAGATGACTCTCTCATCCAGAAAGAAGGTATAAATTTCTTCCAGAAATTACTCTCTAAAGATTCAACTCAGATTCCTAGCACAACTATTTCCAAAGTTCTAAATCATATTCCTAATCTAATTTCCTATGAAGATAACCTAGAATTGATGAAAAAGTTTACCCTAGAAGAAATTAAGGCAGTAGTCTTCTCGCTAGAGCCAGATAAATCTCCTGGCCCAGATGGTTTCACTCCAGTTTTCTTTCAAAAATGTTGGGAGTTTGTGGGTAAGGATATTTGGCTGGCTGTAGAAGAAGCTCGGAGAAATTGAACTGTCTTGAAAGAGATCAATTCAACTTTTATTGCTCTCATTCCTAAAGTCACTTCTCCTTCATCTTTTGCTGATTTCAGACCTATTTCTTTATGCAATACTTTTTATAAGATCATATCCAAAGCAATAACTTTAAGATTAGCTACTTTAATTCCCAAAATTATCACTGACGAACAAGGAGGTTTTGTCCTAGGTAAGGAAACTTCCGAAGGTGCTTTGATTGCTCATGAGGTAATTCATTCAATTCACCAACACAAACTCCCTGCCATGTTGATTAAGCTGGATATGCTAAAAGCATATGATAGAGTGTCTTGGGATTTCTTGTTTCAGGTTCTTCTTAAGTTTGGTTTCTCTCCAAAATGGTGTAAATGGATCCAGTCTTGTATTACTGGTGTAAGGTTTTCAGTACTGATTAATGGTACTCAATCTAAATTTTTTAAGTCCTCTCAAGGCATAAGACAGGGAGACCCTCTATCCCCTTTTTTGTTTATTATAATGGCTGAAGGTCTGAGTAGGCTAGTTTTGAGTCAGAATTCTTTAGGTTATTGGAAAGGGATTACTATTCCTAGATTTCCTTTTTCTATTACACATGCTTTGTTTATAGATGATACTTTGTTGTTTGGGCAGCCTGTGATGAAGGAAGCTTGCGTTTTGAAGGAAGTCATCTCTAAATATTGTTTAGTCTCTGGCCAAAAAGTCAATCATAGCAAGTCTAAAATTTTCTTCTTCGTTTCCTCTGTATTGGTGGAAAATAGGATAGCCAAGTATCTTGGTTTTTAAATCGCCACCCTGCCATCAAGGTATTTGGGAATCCCTCTTTTCTCGGGTTCAATTAAAAACATGTTCTAGGATAAGCTTATTGCAAGCATTAAATCTAAAATATCTTCCTGGAAAGGAAAATGGCTTACTCTGGCAGGTAAACTTTTGATGATTAAAATAGTCTTATCAGCGATTCCAGTTTATTTGCTATCGGTTTTAAAGGTCCTGAAAACCATTCTTACCTATATTGTGAATATGTTGCGAAAATTCCTTTGGAATGGTTCTAATTTGAATGGGTGAAAGATCTCCCTTCTATCCTAGGACAATATCTGTATCCCTAAACAGTTAGGTGGAGCGGGAATTCATAATATTGCAGCTCAAAATAAAGCTCTAGGAGCTAAGCTTGTTTGGAATTTATATGAAAAAGCAAATTCTAAATGGGGAAAGATAATGTATGCTAAATATCTAGATTCTTTTATACCTGAAAGATTATTTACTACCTTAAATCCAAAGGAAGGTTCTCACATGTGGAATTTTTTGATCCACTGTCGAGAAGTTATTTCTTCCTACTTAACTTGGATCATCCATGATGGAAATTCTGCCCTTTTTTGGGATGATTCTTGGAACAACCATCCCCCTCTAACTAAAACTGAAGGTCTCCATGAGATAAAGTCATTGCTTTGTCAGGTTTGGGGATTAAAAGTTAAAGATTATTATGAATTTGATCCTAGTGCAGAAATTAATTCAGTCAAATGGAAAAATTTTGATGAGTTTTTGGTCCCTCAAGAGTAGAAATCCCTTCTCAAGGATATTTTGAAGGATCGTAGACTATTTATCTCAGGTGAAAAAGATAAATTAGTTTGGGCTCCTTCAATATCCAGTCGTTACACAGTTAAGCAGGGTTATCTAAGTATCACTAGTAAGGATTCTAACTTAAATCTTTCTTGGCCTTATAAGTTATGTTAGAGTGATTCATGCTTGCCCAAAGCAGGAGCTTTTACATGGTTAGCCTTACATTCCCGAATCCTTACTAGTGATAGATTAGCTAAACTTGGGATTGTAGGTTCCTTTTTATGCCCCTTCTGTCAAGAAGTAGAGGAGACAGTGGATCATCTTTTGTTGAATTGTGATTTCTCTTCACAAGTTTGGTGTTGGCTTCTTTCTAGATTGAATTGGTCGGGTCCTCTCTCTTGTTTCTTGCTTGAGATTTTTCAAAGCTGGCCTTTACTTTTCTCCAAGTCCACTTTTTCTGCTTTGTGGATAGTTTCGCCAAGCATTTTCATCTGGTCTTTATGGCTAGAGAGAAATAATAGAATTTTTAAGAAAGTAAGTAATTCTATTCATATTGTGCTGGGTAAAATTGAGACAACTATTTCAGAAGTAGTTTTAGCTTCATTGTTAACCAAGAAGGCAGGTTCTTTAATTTTTACAAGTTGGGATGATATGATTTTAAAGACTTGGAAGCAATTAAGGGTGCCTGATAATAGTTGCTTCAAGTCTGATTTTGTAATTGATAGATCCTCTATCAAATGGATCCCTCCACCTATTTCCTTTGTTAAACTTAACTTTGACGGTGTAAGTAGAGGCAATCCAGGATTCTCTAGTGCAGGTTGTGTTATTAGAAATCATCAGGGAACTATTCTAAGAGCCTTGTCAATTAATCTTAGTTTAATAACAAATAATGAGGCTGAGGCATTGGCTTTAGTAGTAGGGTTGAAGTTAGCATTAAAACATGGTTTTTCTAATCTCATTGTGGAAGGGGATTCATTGAATATTATTACAGCCTTCTCCAATAACTCCTCTCCGAGCTGGAAAATTGAATATATCTTAAAATCTGGAACGAATCTTCTAAAACATTTTCAATCATTTCAGATTAGGCATACCTATCGTGAAGGTAACCTCTTAGCCAATTTTCTGGCAAATTTTGCTTTTACTTCTAATGTTTTGGCAATTGAATGGGACTCTGATTCTTTTCTTCAAATTCCTAGCATAAGTTTTATTTTGGCTAAAGATTCCATTATGTAAACTATGATAATTTTGGCACTACTATTTAGATTTTTATCTATCTTTTCATATTATCCTCTGATGCTAAGCTAACATTGTCCAAAGTGTGTGTACTTTATCTTCGGCGGACGGATAGTACCTCGTTGCTTGCTTCTCACAATGGATAGTAGATTTCGCACAAGGAATGGCAGTTCATTTCATTTTTTCATTTATGAGCTTTACAAAGCACTTATTTCATTCATTTCACTTGGTATACTATTTTATTTTCGGTTAAAGTAACAGTAAATGTTTCTCGCTTTTATTTGTTTTGTTATGATATGTTGTGAGCCCTCTTTTAGCAATTGTTAGCATTGTCTGTTGTCTGTATCTCATCAGAGCTTCACAGCTAATATGAGTTCTATCCGCCGGAATACTCGAATATCTTGGCCAATTCAGAATTGGGAACGTCCCCTTCTTGGTTGTTTAAATCCTAACCCTCTACAGGAAAATTTTAAAGTATATGAGGCGTCAGTGGGCATAGCTATCATTTAGGTCTGCAACTTACCAGCTCTTCATTCTCCAGTTGCTATATATCCTTCTCAAGTTGCTTCTCATTTTCTTTCAAATGCAATGGATCTCCTACAATCCGGTGATAGGGTAAGGTTTTTGGGGTTAACGTATATTCAGAAAGATCACTTTTCTATCGACTTGTTTAATTCTGCCTTAAATGATTATGATTTGCATGAAGGTATTGCTCCTGTTGGAGGGTTGTTTGATTGCAGGTGCTTATTCCGTACGCCTGGGTTGCATTGCCTCTTTAGTGCGTTTTCTCATGGCCTCCGCAACAATTGTGTTATTTCTTTTCAAAATTCTCTTCATTGTCACAAGCTCGAATTGGGTAATCAGTTGGCAGATAAGGCTTTGGAAGTGTTTCAGGCTTTGCTGTTTTTGCTGAATTATGTGCCTCCTCCACCGCCCCCTCCTCCACAGCTTGCAGAAGATGATGACTGTGTTGAGTATCATGCTCCTCAGATTATCGAGATTTTAGAGTGATGGGGATTTTCTTCATGTTTTTGCCTTCAGAGGTTACTTTTTTTGGTTTTTTGCACATGCCAGTTGCTCTGTAATTTTATTTTATAAAAAATGTAAACTCTGGCAAGATTTTAGTTATATTTTCCGTTTGGACCGACTCACGCTTTTGAGTTGATTATGTATTTTCTCATTAAATTTAGGCTATAATCAGAGGTTTTCTTTGCCGATTCTTTCCTGCCGGTATGCCTTTTCTGAATCTGGCATTTTGTAACTTCTTTTTATTAATATATTTTAGTGGTTTTGCCACTTTCTTTCAAAAAAAAAAAAAATGATGTACAATCCAATTAAAGAGAAGCACAATGTTAGAATTTCTAGACATTTCAAAGTGAATAAAACTTTATCCTAGATTAATGAGATATTATTTGGCCATGGATGTGGAGTGAATTTAGAAAATTTGTTCAAGGATGTCATATTTGTCAACATGCCAAAGGAAAGATTGAAAACATGGGACCATACAATTGATTACTAGTGCCTTGCATGGACTTCATGCTTGGATTATGAAGAACACAAAAAGGTAATGATCCATTTATTATTGTTGATATATTCTCAAAAATGACATATTTTATAACCTATAGGAATATAAATTATTCCACTCAAATCATAAATTTTCTCTTTAAGGAGGTTGTTAGGCTACATGGTCTACCCAAAACACAATTTTAGATCATTACTTAAAGTTTGTAGGTCACTTTTAAAGGATACTTTGGACCAAGCTTAAAAAAAATTAAATTTAACTCCAAATATCATGCACAAATGGATGGAGAAACTAAAGTCATCAATAAGATCTTAGGTAACTTTTTAAGATGCTTGGTTGGTGACAATAAAAAACTATGGGATTTTATATTACCATAAGAAATCTTTTCATATAATAATTTCATGAAAAGACATATACATAAAAAATCCATACCAACTTGTGCATGGGTTCATCCCAAGAGGTGTTCAAGAATTAAGAGAACTTGTTTATTTGAAAGATCATGTTAAGAATGTTGAAGTTGAAGAATTTGTTGAGTTCATGTAAGATTTCCATATGAAACTGAGAGAAGATAGAATGGAGAAACCAATGATGCAAGTAGCATGCAAACTCTAAGAGGATAGAAAATAATTTTAAACTTGGAGACTTAGTGCTTGCACATCTTTGAAAGGAAAGGTTTCCAAGGAAAACCTACAACAAGCTATAGTGCAAGAAAAAATAGCCTTGTCTTGGTCATGTAGAAGTTTTCATTGAATGCATATAAGTTGGATCTATCACTTGAATTTTATATCTCTCCAATATTCAATGTTTTGGATTTTTATTCATATCATGAAGGAGGGGCATCATTAGAAAGGGAACAAGATGAAATTACACTATTGAAATGGAAGAAGTAGCTACGAGGAAAGGAACAATCAGAGATTCAATCAATTTTGGACTCAAGAGGGATTAATAAACTAATAGGAAAGGAATAGAAATAGTATCAAATTAAGTGGAAGAACAAGCTAGTGGAGAATGCTTCATTGACAAGATCAACTAATGTTAACTAGTTAGGGTTGAACTTGGACTTGTTCAACTATCATTCACAATTAGCGCATCACAAAGTTTCTAACATGGGAGGCCTAATACAAGGGGATAGTAAGATATCAAAAAACCACAAGAACCATATATATAACTATAGTTTTTATTGTTAGATTTCTACATTTTCCTTCCTTCATTTTGAGTACCTCTCAAACTCTCAACATTTAAATAATATTTAAATATTTGGTAGTTTTAAAAAACCTCTTATAACTTTGGAATTAACCATCTACCTAACCTCCAATACCTTCCATATATCCATGAACCTCTTACTTGGATTAAAATCCTCACATTGGTAGGATTTTATTTATTAAATTAAATTATTTTATTTATGTATAGATGTGGGGTTGAAAAATAAATAGAACAAAACAAGAGGAGGGTGCATATAAATATGGAGCTACCATTTTATTTTGAAATAAAAAAGAAAATTGATTCATTTTTAGCTTGTACGTGATAGACTGGTTAGAAGAAGGGTATAGGAAGAGACAAAGAAAACCCTTCTTGCTCATATTTTAAACAACTATCTTATTATTAAAGCACATACTAGCATGTTTGATGTTGGGGAGTGTAGACCCAACCAAAGAAACTTATAAAAGGTTCTATGTTTTCTTATGTGATAGAGAAACATAGAGGCACCTCAAAAAAATAGATTAAAGAAATAATTGCTTTAGGTGGAATTTTTTCTTTTGGGATGCTACAAAAATATTGCTATGAATTGGAAGACATGTGATATAAATAGGGAACTTGAAAACTGGTTTTGTAAATATGGGAGATAGCATATTTGAAAGGAATGTGTGATATCAATATTCTACGTGCTCATAGAGGAACCCACAAGTAGTTCATGATCATGGCGGTATAGTCTCTCCTTTTTTTCTTAAATGCCAATCATCAATGTAAAAGCTAGCAACTTGTATTTTCTAGTCAAGATAATAGGATGACTATTATTTTATACTGGTTAAGCTTTCATATTTTAATTCTTTGTGGTGTATTAAGGAAGATCCTTGTGTGTTATTTTAGCTCTCAACATTCTAATGATTTTTTCTTGTCATAAAAAGTTAGCATTTTCTTCATTCTTGCTTGATTGTTTAATAGAGGCTAAGTGTGTTGTCAAAGGCTATCAAGGTTAGAAAATGTTTGTTCGACATCAAAATAGGACTACATTAGTACTTTTTTTCAAATTGTTTCAATTACACCAAGTGGATTCATCACTATTTTCTGAGTTCTCTTCATGATCTATAGATTCCCATTACATTCCATTATCTTTCAGAAGAATATATCTATTTTCATGGTAGAAAACTACATGTTAGATAGATAGTCTATATAACATCCCTAATACTCTTTATAAATGGATTTGGAAAAGGTAAGGGTGATATTACAATGGCCTACACCTAATACTTTGTTTGAAGATAGAAATTTTAATGAATTATCAAGATTATATTGGAAGATTATCTAAAATTTCAGTAAGATATCTGCACCCACCACTGAAACCATGCGAGGTGATAACTATGAATTCAATGGATAGTGGCAACATACAAGAGTTTTTATTTTTGAACAACTTTAGATGCCACAAAAAGGGCCAATGTGAATATTGCTTGACTTTGTATTAAAGGTACTCCAAGTGGGATAGCCATTGGACAATTCTTAAATAAGAAGGTAGACCCATATCCTATTTTAGTATGAAATTTAATGATGCCAGGAATAAATATTATGCTTATGATCAATAGTTTCATACTATTGTACATGAACTAATGAAATGGTGTGATGACTTCCTAAAAAGTTTGTGTTATACATCAATCACCATGCTTTATGCTATATTTAAATTTTGGAAAATCTAACCAACAACATATGAAGTGGGTGGAGTTCCTAAAAGGTTACACTTTTTTCCTGAAGCATGGAAGTCAAATCTTGTGTAAGGTAGAAAGATATTTAAGTAGAAGAGTAGTGTTGTTGACACACTCTAGCATGAAAATAATTCCATGGATGTGATGGGACTTGAAATTGTCCCATTTTCCATGTTTAGTTTTTATTTTCTAAGAACATTTTCTCAAACATTATAGACTTTATGTTGAATTTTAAGTTTAAAGCACTAAGATTGGTACATAATATGCATATAATGAATTTTTTGTGTGTGCTAATGATTGTTCTCAAAATATAGAAATTTATGTTGATTATGGTAGTTTATGCTATGAAATTATTGTGGGATTGAACTATCCCTTATACAGTAAGGAAGTAGACACCTACAACAAAGGTCATTGTGAACATGCATTTATAGGGGTGATTATATACAGTTGAGGAAGAAAGTGCTTGTATTCAAAGGATAAGGAAGTTGAATGTAAAGGAGTTGGTTTTGCAATAAGTCATTCCACTCGCCAATGGTTTAATCGGCACCAGTAGCAACTTCATGAGGAATAAGAAGGGATTCATAGTATTACTAGGTTGCGGCTAGTAATTGCATAAATTATGCCCTGGTCTGTGTGTTCTGATTAATTCTATTTTCTTCATGATAAGTTATAGAGTCCTAGTAGGATTGTGCTCTTTGAACAATTTTTGTACAACTAGTTTCCTGTTTCTATTTTAATTAGAATACGAACAAGTCCTCTTCATATGTTTGTTGGGAGAGTCAACATGTGTAGATTAGAGTTGTTTAGAGTCCAATTTTGATAGGAGAATCAAGATATATGTATATATGTAGTAGATTATGTGTGCAATGGATATCTAGAAGAATATCATTATTAGTAATATGTGTTATGTTTTTTAGAATTCAATAAAAATTTGTCAGATTCAGTTAATGTGTAGAAACATCTAGTTAAAGATTTGATTGGCATTTTGTGAGACTACAATCCACCTAAGAAAGGGCCCACTTGAGGTAAACTATAGTTCTCTTGTTAAATTATATTGTTAATACTTTTTTTAGTTGTGATAATTTATTTCATATAAGCAGTAATTATTAAAAACTAAAGTAGTGTATACCTGTAGCTTATCAAAATAACATGTAGCTTAGTTAATCTACCAATAGCAACTACTATATGATCAAAGTTCATAATATGGAATCCCTCTTCAGTTATAAGTAGTTATCATTCTATACACAACATCTAGGGTTATCTCAGGAATCCTTAAACTATACATATATTATAGGTACCATCTAAGTTCAAATGCATTCCCTAGTTTGACAAGATAAATGTAACACATTATAACCATTAGGTCACTTGATAAGGGATCCATTGTTCCATTGAATAGAGTGCATTCCCCTTCTACATCATATTTATTGGTGAATAATGGAGATAGACATGATGGATCATTTCATTGAATATGGACTACAAATCAAGGGAAACAGACTTTGAATACCTTAATGTTCAATGAGGGACCATGGCATTAAGGAGAAGAACAATTCCAAAATGGCTAAGCATTTTATAATGAATAAAACTTTTGTCCCAGATGAATGAGATACTATTGGTGAAGGATGAGGAGTGAAGTTAAATAATTTACTAAACAATGTCAAATTTCTCAACATGCCATCTTAGAAAGAGTCAAAGCATGGGAATGTATCATCCTTTACTAGTGCCTAAGAAACCATGGGATGACATTTGCATCGACCTCATGCTCATTGTATCGACAACAAAAAATGTGATGATTCAATTTTTGTTGTTGTTGATAGATTCTAAAAATGACTCATTTCATTGCTTATACAAACACAAATGATGCCACTAAAATTATAAATTGATTTTTAAGGATGTTATTAGGATGCATAGCTTTCCCAAAAGCATAGTTTTAGATCATGGTATGAATTTTGTGTGTCACTTTTTGAGAACCCTTCAAATGAAATTACAAACAAATTTAAATTCAAATCCATATATCATGCACAAATAAATTGAACAAATCAATATTGTCAATAGAATCTTAAGCAACTTGCTAATATGTTTGGTTGGTGAAAAGCTCAAATAGTGGTATTTGTTCTTACCATAGGTAAAATTTACATATAATAATTTTGTAAATAGAAGCAAAGATAAAACTCCATACGGAGTTGTGTATGTGTTCATCCTGAGAAGAGGTTTTTCAAAATTAATAGAACTTGTTGATTTGAAAGATCATGTGAAGAGTGTTTAATTTGAATAATTTGTTGACTAAATGCAATTTTTGCAAAAGAAAGTGAGAGATAAAATCGATTGAAACAACTAATCATATAAGTAGCATGCAAAATCTAAGAGTTCAAAGAAAATAATTTTGAATTTCGAGACTCAGTTCTTCCACATATTTGATAGGAATAGTTTCCAAGGAAAAATAGGTACAACAAGCTAATGTGAAAGAAAATAGGGCCTTGTAAGATTATGTATAAGTTTTCAATAGTAATTAACCAATATTAAATAGCCTATTGATGCATACATATTGGAACGTATTTTCAAATATAGCCTAATGTGGTTTAGAGTAAATTCAATGGACTTTAGCCTCTCTCTCTCTCTCTCTCTCTCTCTCTCTCTATATATATATATATATATATATATATATATTAGAAGCATTGAAATGTAGCAAAGGAAACCCTCCAAAAGATTCTATTGACTATCACACATCAATGTTTATTTCATGTCATTTTCAACCCATCATAGTCACTGTATGTCTTTATGTAACAAACACAATAAAAGGTCATTATATATATATATATATATAGAGAGAGAGAGAGAGATGTATATATATATAGATGTATATATATATAGATGTGTGTATATATATATGTACACACAAACACACACACACACAGATATATATATTATTTGTGTGTGTGTGTGTGTGAATTTCAACGTTACAATATTACTTCTATAAGTAAGTAGGGAATGGCATAACAAATGTACATAAAGATAAGTTACAATATCCTCTATATAGTTCAACAAATCATATATATATATATATATATATATGTACACACAAACACACACACACAAATATATATATTATTTGTGTGTGTGTGTGTGTGTGTGTGTGTGTGTGTGAATTTCAACGTTACAATATTACATCTATAAGTAAGTAGGGAATGGCATAACAAATGTACATAAAGATAAGTTACAATATCCTCTATATAGTTCAACAAATCCTATTTAACTTAATATTATAAATTCATAACATTAGTATTTAGGCGTGCATTACAGGAGGGATGTATAATATGTGTTAATTCATTTACTTTGGTATTATAGGTCTTTGAATCAATGATCAAGGACCTCTTAAATTGTGTGTCTATGAAAATGTAGGGAATATAATCTTTCCATTCAAAAGTTGTAAAGAGAATTCTAGGAGAAATTTTGGAAAGAGAAACAGAAAAAGACATGTTGGACAAATCATCAGAGTGAAGGATCTACCTTGGTGTTCACCCACAGAAGCATGAAGGCCTAAACTTTGTAGGTCTCCACATACTTGTGGGCCAACTTCAAGTAGAGGATATGCTAGAGTTGGCTTGCCTTACAAAAGAATATGACACACAAGAACTCCACCTTACAGTGGAGAAAAATTTGATCATCCCAAATGTTTCCACAAATAAGATAGAGGTCCTTCTATGAGAACCCATGCCTAAAACATTCTCTCTTTGTCCTCCCCTTCTCATGAGCACATTGGTGGCCCATACAGGTAGCCAATTTTGTGTCCAAGCCATCATTGAAACCAAATAAAGAGTGGATGTGACCTATATTATCAAGGTCAAAAATTCTAGAGATATTATGATGTTAACTACAAGAGCAACCATATGTACTTCATTAATTTATTCCCAAAAAAACTTCTTTCAAGAAAATTTTCTAATTGTGATGGTGTAAATTGCATGACATGCATTCAGTTATCATATTTTTCTTATGCTACCATATTTTACCATGTCCATTCTAACACAAATATGGCTTTTAATAAAATCATATGTGATATTGGACTTTTTTTAATTATTTTCAATAAATTTATCTTAGACTAATTTATGCCTATTATCTTCTCAGAGGAATACTGCCATGGTTTGTTGTTTAGAAATAAGAAATTGGGAGTTTATGTTGTAGATATGTGCTTTGCCCCTGGAGTCTCTTACATAATTCTCTTCCTGCTCGATCAACCTTGCATAGAGTAACAACTCTGAAAGCAAAAGGGCACATAGAGAATTATGGAGCCATGCCTCTATTGTTCCATATGAGAAGGGATATAATCCATTATCTCAATTCAATGGAGAGTTAGTTCCAAAGGATAATGAATCAGAAGAAAAAAGAAGAAAAAGAGTAAGGAAACCTTTTGTACAATTCTATTTGATTTATTTTGACTACAGGCAATTCTACATATGGAAATTTTCCATTTTCATATTTGATCAGCAACTTTTCTAAAGATTGCACCTACTTGTTGAACATATTGTTAGGTATTGTTTATGATATTTGCAGTGACATCCCTACTTGGCCAGGCAGAGACTTATTAAAGGGAGAACAAAGATGTCATTTTGATCTTAAAATTTCTCTAATGGAGTTTGAGTGCAAGAATACAAAAGAGTAGTAGATATGGACTTAAGGTATTTAGCATTTGTTTTCCTTGGCACAAAATAAAAACAAACAACAGGGAAATATTCAACATACCAAAGTTCAACATACTGAAGCTCAAGCAAATAATGAATGCCAAAGTACACTCCTTAATTAGTGAATGTAAAATTTCACACATAATAAGAGGATCAAATCTAAGTGAAATGTAAAATTAAAACACACTTCATACGAAGGGAATACCATAGTTAGTTCAAATGGTTACACACACAAAAAGTGAATACTAAAGTTTAAACACACATTTCACACACACACAAAAGTAAACATAATTCAACATGCCAATTTTCAATTTACACTAAATAAATGTGAAAATTCAAACTTACCGAAACACAAAAATAGTAAATAGATCAAATAAGCGAATGACAAATGTAGTTTTGTCACATTTCATACAAAAAAATGAATCCACAATTAATCAAACAAATAAAGGGGACGCTAAAGTACAAACATATGCTTCACATAAGCAAAAGTGGATACCAATACACAAACAATAAGTGGATCAAATCCAAGTGAATGTCAAAGTTAGTTCACTCACAAACACACACACACACAAAGTGATTGCCAAAATCTCACTCAATTAATAAAGGGATGCCAATTTTCAAACACACAGTTCACACAAACTATAAGTGTATTCAAAAGTGTACACACTAAACAAAGTGAACTCCAAAATTCAAATAAATAAGTGGATGTCAAAGTTTGAACAATAAGCGCATACAAAGTAATGCCTAAAGTTCAAACACACTTCAAACAAATAATGAGTGGATGCCAAAGTGAAACACACTAAACAAAAAAAGTTCACAAAACACTTCAAACAAACAATCAATGGATGCAAAAATTTAAAAACACACAAAGTAAATTCCAAAGAAAAAACACACACTTCATACAATCAATAAATGAAAACAAAGTGAATTCAATTTTAAACACACAAAGTGAAACACATATAAGTCAATACCGAAGTTCAAACCCACATTTCACACAACCAATAAGTATATCAAATTAGAGTGACAATGTGAATTCAATTTTGAACACACAGAGTGAAACAAATATAAGGCAATATCAAAGTTCAAACCCATGTTTCACACAAACAATAAGTATATTGAATTAGAGTGAGAAAGTGAATTGAAAAAAAAAATAGTCAATACCAAAGTTCAAACACACACTCCACACAAATAATAAATAGATTCCAAAGTGAAACACAACAAATAAACATGTTCAAATTACAACTTACTAATAGTACAACATTGATTATGACAATATTATTAGATTGCATTATGGTTAAAGAATATTTTGATACTTTATAGTCATAGTGCACCATTTACAATTCACATAATTAAACGTGATGTAATTAAAAATAAATAAAAACTAAAAAACAAAGATGTCAAATTTTATGCAATAAAAAATAATACTAAAACTCTAAAAGAAGAACACAAACAAAGATGAAATTAACAAAAAAACTAAAAACTAAAAAAGAAAGATATCAAACTTTATACAATAAAAAATAACATAAAAACATGAAAAGAATGAACACAAACAAATTGTAAGGAATGGTCATGGCCAATGGACATTCCTCCCAGCCTTAGGAAACAAGCCAACTCAACCCCTTCTAAATAAAAATCATTTGTATTAAACAATAAATTAATTTACAAATTACATATTATATTGATTGAAGTCAATCTAATTTCAACTATTCATTAAAGCTATTCAAATCATAATGATACATTACAAAGAACAATTACACTATGCATATCAAAATGGATGATAAAATTAATTTGTTTTAAATGCTAAAAATGAGTAGCATGCCACCAAATACTACATGTAATGACTTTCTAGTAAAAATATAAATATATATTATTTAGTGATAAGCCTATAAATATATTTACATATTACATATTATATTCATTGAAGTCGATCTAATTTCAACTACTCATTAAAGCTAATCAAATCATAATGATACATTACAAAGAACAATTAAACTATGCATATCAAAATTGACGATAAAATTAATTTGTTTTAAATGCTAAAATTGAGTAGCATGCCACCAACTATTACATGTAATGACTTTCTAGTAAAAATATAAATATATATTATTTAGTGATATTCCTATAACTAGTAAAAGCACCAAAGGTGCTATCAAATGGCTGATAGGCATAAATATTTATAAGCCTTTTTACTAAATAGTATATATTTACATTTTGATATGTACATTGTAAATATTTTTTATATGTTTTAGTCATTTTGATATGCTCAATGTAACTATTCTTTGTAATATATCATCATCATTTGATTAGATGATCCTTTTAATTCTTAAGCATAATTTTAAAAGGATGAAATCAAATATTTACAATTCAACTCTCTTATTAAAACAAGACTTTTTGGAGTATAGGCCTTGTAAATATGTGTTTAATGATTGCTGTTAATAATCTTACATGAGCTCTACAATATAGATTTATGATATCATTCTTCAATCCTATAGAATTTGAGATATCCTAATTCTTCCCTCTAGCCTAATTCTAACCCTAGTGCTAATTCTAACCCTAAACCTAATTTTAACTCTAACCCTTATTCTAACCATAAACCTAACCTTAATTCTAACTGTAATTCCAACCCTATTAATAAGCCTAAATCTTACCCTAACCCAAACCCTACCCCTAATTCTAACCTTAACCCTAATTCTAATTCTAACCCTAACCATAATCCTAATCCTATCCCTAATTCTAATTCTAAATCTAACCTTAATTCTAACCGTAACCCCTATTATAACCCTAAATTTAATCTTAATTCTAATGTTAATACTAACTATAACTCTTACCTTAATTTAACCTTGATCCTAATTATAGCCCTAACCTAATCATAACCCTAATTTAAACTCTATTTCTAATCCTAACCCTAAAACTACATAGAATTAGGGTTAGGGTTCAAGTTAGAATTAGGATAATGAAGGACTAACTTGACACTATTTGAAGAGGATCTCTTGATGGAAAATTTTGAAGCAATGTTGCATGTACATAGAAACAATATGGGGATTTTCAATTATATTTATGTTTCTCCACTTGTATGCATCCCTTGAGTTTTATGGGTCTTGTATTGTTATTAGTTGATAGAGATTAGGCCATTTTTTATCAGTTGCACTTAAAGTTATTCAAAAGTTAGGGCAACCCAATTATGTTATCATATCAAGAAATTCATTTCTACATGTGTGCCAATAAGCCCTAGTTCCTCTTAGTTGAGATCCATAACACATCACATGCTCAGGTAGATAATTGGTAAGAAAATCTCTTAAATGTTTTTGCAAATACATAATTGTCACATGTACACCATCATCTACATTTTTTACAACTAGTGCAATATTTTCCCAACTCTACTATCACAATATCAAATTTAATAGTAAATACTAAAAATCTAGGATGTCGTGCAAACCTATTATCATAATACCTATTAGATGTAATGCATATTCATGTATAGATGCTTTTTATGCATGGTTGTAACAATTCTGCTTCACCAATGGGAAATAGAGTAGGAAATGCCATATCAAACAACCCTCTATGGTGTATTCATTAATTGGTGATAGACTAATATGGGGCCAATCAATCATGGCAATTGATTTGTTACCATTATTTTGAACAAAACTCTTTACTTCTTCCATTTCTCATTATGTTGTACCAAATATAGCTGCAAAAGATGAAGGTAGATGTTGAGGTTCATCTTCTCATCCATCGACTAAACTATCATCACATGCAGTTGATATGTCTATATCATTAATATTGGATTCCACAAACCATAATATTTTAGAGACATCCATCCCTTCTTTTCGTAGTGCCATGATTAAGTTTTCATCAAGTTCTACATCTTTGTAGTCTTTATCATATTTATCAATTGTGTTTCTATGTTGACATGTAGAAAGTACTCTATTGTCAATAAACCACATCAAGAATAGTAGATATAATATTTTCTTGATTCAACTCATTAAACTGCACCCTAATTTTGTCATCTAAAAATCATCAAAGAAGATCAAGAACAATTATTTTTGTCTAAAAATAAGCAATTATAACAATCTCATGGATTTAATAATTTAAGAGATTTTGATGATTTTTTAAAAGTGACTTTTAATGTATCCTAAATTACCAATATCAATAATTATTTTCAACAACAAGAAGAATGACTGCTTAAAGTATTAACTACAAGAATTTTGATTTATTTATTTTTAAGCAATGTATCTTTATATAACACTATAGTTATTTCAAAACAATGCATACAATAATTTTATATAATACTCAATATAGTCTAAAGAATTCTCATTTGATGATTGTGTAACTTGTATATTTTAGCTACTTCAATTTATCGTGTGTGTGTGTGTGTGTGTGTGTGTTTGTGTTTTTCAAATGACTTTGAATCATATTAGCACCATTTAAGTTATATATATATTAAGTTCCAATTATGTAATATATGTATTATTGATAAAAAAGACACCACCCAATGGAGGACCATTTAATATTTCAATTTAAGAAGTAGGATCACCACATTACCTTAATAACAAAATATCAATTCATCACAACCCATCACATGTGATACAAAACATAATAATTTGGATGTTCTCATCTAATGTTTACTTAGAGACAAGGATCGTTATTGATCTTGATTTTTCCTATTGTTAACATAACTTGCATTTTGTAGTTTAGAGCACCAATCAAATGATACTTTGGTGGTGATATTTTCAATGAGTTGAGAGATTTAACTTGCAAGATTGCAATGTTAGAGAGTTCAATATCCTATTGAAGTTATGGGAGATCATCCATCTTTTGTTTGGATATAGACATAATAAGTTCTAAATGACTACGTCTAAACAAAAAATGTATGTATCATTTTATGGCCTTCAATCTAACATCTAGTATTAAATTAATTACAACCATCATCTCTTAAACCTTTTTGGCTACATGATAGTAAAACACAAGTAAAGATTACATAACTAGGTTGGGTTCTAGAATGTTTCATTAGTTCAAATAGATTGATAACATCCTTGCAAAAGCCATTTTAGGCATATCCTACAATATATATTTATGAATATATCTTTTCCCAACTTGTTGAATATATTTTAGGCATATCCTACAATTGCCTCTAACTTTTAGATGTGTTGTTTGTAATTCTCTTTTTGCTTTTCTTGCTTTTTCCTAGATTCCCATTTTTTTCTTCTTACTTTTTTCTTATTTTACTTTTCATCTATTTTTCATGCAATGAATACTATTTTATTGTGCAGGTTTGAACAATTATTTCTTTTTGAAAGTTATTTAATCGCTTAAATAAAATCAACCTCATAATTAAATAAGAAATTAAATCTAAATGTTCATGTCTTTAAAACTAAAACTATGAAATTAATAAATATTTAAATCTATTTAATTTAGTTTATTAACTTTGCATGGAAATTTTACATAGAATAGATAATTAGGTTCTATTTTAAGAAAGACTAATTAATAAAGAATATTGAGCACTAATGGATAACACACCAATTAATGATAAGAGTGGTAGAGGGATAATTTTAGAATGTATTAAAACTTATAATTATAGAATGTATTGTACAACACCTCTATTGATGTGAGAAAGCATTTATAAAACATATTTATGCGATTAACATATGGATACAAGAAAATTAGTTATGACTATGATACAATTTACATACAATTGTATAAGAATGATGCCATTAACATGCAAATGTAAGATGAACACAACATGATTCCATTAACATGCGAATGTAAAGGAATATGATTATGAAGCCATTGTCACACAAATGCAAAATAAACACTTCAAGGATAGTTAAGGTATAAATCCTACCCAAAAATTTCTCCAATCAATTCGATGCCTAGAGGAATGATTTACTATAGATACGAGTACTATAATCTTTTCCAGCGTAAGCTCAGAAAACATTAAAATAGTAGGATCATATGAAAGATGAGGGTGGGTTTCATGGTATACAATGATTGCATGACACACAAAAGATGGATTAATGACAAAATTAGATACTTTCAATGAAATGAGATCAGATGAAATAAAATTGGTTATCTAGTAATGATGAAAGGAATCCATCACATCATAATGGAAGGAAAATATTTTACCAAAGTTGGAGTTGCAACTTCTGTGAGTAGACATGCATGCAAAATAAAGATTCAAACACCTAACGTTTGTAGGATAGACACAAAATTGATCTGTAGGATACACACAAAATGGATATGTTGAACTAGTAATAGGAATGTCAATGTAACATTCCTAGCAAATGCTATCATCCCTCTTCTTACAAATGTAACTACTAAATGCAAAATTTAAAGGTGTAAAATGGTAATACAAGACCCTCTCATCATTCTTGGCCTTGGACAAGATTAGTTTTTGTGTTAAGACTTCTTTTAAGAGCTTAATCTCTTTTAGGCTAGAGTTAACAATTTCTAAAAAATAAAATAAACATCGCTTCTAAAAAAAATATTGAGGCAACTATGTTTAGAAAACAAAGACTTAGATTATCCTCTCTATAAAGAAAGAAGCAAGTATATGTCTCTATTTCTATTTCTTTGCAAAGAAATCATAACTATTGACATTTGACTTGACCATGCTACCGTGATCAAGAAGAGAAGATACAAATTTAAGAAGAAGAATACAACCGAGATCCTCAAGACATAACATAACTAAATAAAAAGAGAAAATTGAGAGAAAGAAGTATAAATGAACTTACCCTTGCTAGGATGATTTAAAGAAAGAAATTGTGAAACAAAAGAATGTTATCGACTATTTTGTGATCCATTATTTCAAATAATAATGATGAGATTGCAAAGAGATGAAGTAACCTATATAATAGCATGTGGCTCCATAAATCCAATCCAACCCAAGAAAAAACCTTGGCCTGTCACTTACAGAAGGCTTGTGTTATTTGCACAGAAATTTTATTGTAGAGACGGTAAAGTAGTGATGGAGAAATGTAAGTGAGGTTTGATCCCACACCCTATTGTAGTGTAAATGTGATTGTGAACCAAATAAGGAATGCAAAGGAGCATGTTACACATGACAAGTGGGCCTCCAGTACAAGTCATCAAAGCACAAACCATACACAAAACTTAATGCTAAGTAGACGGTTATATAGAATAGATCGAATGATACTGTTAATCCAATGACTGAGACTTTTTGGCAGTACATATATTGCAAACCAGGATCAAATACTAAAATGCCCATCGACAAATGCACCACAATCTAATCGATGGGGCTGTGTATTCTTGATGCTTTGACAAAGCTGATGCCGCCCACCAGAATTCTTCAATATAGAGTGATCTACTGACTCAAATGACATATTTACTTCAAAATTCTCATTCGCACAAAAAATAAATGCTCAGTAACTTCTATCACAATTAGTCAAGTAACACAATATAGAAAAACCCCTTCACAGGCAACATTAATCTTTGTTTCCCCAAAAAGAGCTCCAACTAGAGATGCAATGCAACATATTTGTAGTTAGATTCGCACTTATTGATTCAAGACCCCCCAATAAATGCGACCATTAAAGCTTCTAATAACGTATTTTTTGAAACCTCAACTAATACTACCACCACTCCTAAATAGAAACCGACAACTTCTAAATAAAACTTCTTGTAAAGAAACTGAAAAATTTAAAATCTCATTTAAAATATGCATAAGAAAAATGAAACACCAACCACCCATGTGCCATATTCTAATTTTAGTTGTGCCTTGACAGATTTTTAACAATTTTATTTTTTAAAATTTTGGAGCAAAAAAAGTGAAGGACTACCAAAAAATAAGGACGACCAAAATTTGGTAGTTACAAGATGTGTGCACATATAGAATGGCCTATCGGCCAAAATATATTTACATATTACATATTATATTCATTGAAATCGATCTAATTTCAACTACTCATTAAAGCTAATCAAATCGTAATGATACATTACAAAGAACAATTACACTATGCATATCAAAATGGCCCATAAATTAATTTGTTTTAAATGCTAAAAATGAGTAGCATGCCATGAAGAACAATTATTCTATGCATATCAAAATGGTCGATAAAATTAATTTGTTTTAAATGCTAAAAATGAGTAGCATGCCAACAACTACAACATGTAATAACTTTCTAGTAAAAATATAAATATATATTATTTAGTGATAGGCCTATAAATATTTCTGCCTATAGACTATTTGATATCACCTTTGATACTTTTACTAATTTTTAAGATCAGAGGATTAATATCCACAAGTCAATTATTTATCATTGTAGGACACAATATATAATTTTCAATCAAAATCAACAATTTCCCCACAAGTCAACCATACAAAACTCAACTAGTTTCTTTTTTAATATTACCTACACATCGCTCTTGCAGTTAGATGATGTCATCTTGGACAGGTTGATTGCGTACTGAATTACTAATTAGTCATAACATAAGATTGTAATATTATGATTATTACTACTCTAAATAGGTGGGCATACAATTGGAGTTGGTCTCTGCAATTTCTTCAGCAACAGACTTTATAACTTCACAGGAAAGGGAGACATGGACCCTTCTCTTGACCTCACATATGCCAAATTCTTGAAGACAAAATGCACTAGTCTGGCAGAGAACACAACCAGTGTACCAATGGATCCCAACAGCTCACTTCACTTTGATAGGCATTACTTTACTAATCTTGAACCAAGGAGGGGTCTCTTCCAATCTGATGCTGCCCTACTCACAAATGCTATTGCCCAAAAGTATGTTAACAAGTAGGTGAAAAATAATAGCTTCTTTAAAAACTTCAAGCATTCCATTCAACATGTGTCTGAAATCCATGTTCTCAAAAAAAAAAGTAGGGCAAATTAGACGTCAATGTGCCTTCATCAACTAAGCTCGTATCAACTGGAATGACTTCTAGATTCTTTCTATCTATTTTGAGCAATGTCATTAGTTGAAAATAAAAATAGCTGTTGAGCACTAGCATTAAGAAATTTTAGACATGGCTTATCGATGTAACGCTAAGGTAGGTGGGGTTCTCATTACAAGTGTGGCTACTTTTGTAATTGAGTTTTAATGGAGGTTAATAAAGATTTTCCTTAAAATAAATAATCTTTTCAAATAAGCTAGTATAAAGTAATTGTTCAACACATTTAAACAACTAAATTTATGATGCAACCTGCATGGATAGAGATTTGAATGAAGAATAGTCTATTCACACAACTCAAACATAGATTAGAAAAATACAAACTAGAATATATAATTGTAAATAGATGTAGAAGACAATTGAGATGCTCTAAATCAATGACAATATTATCAATTTTCAATGCCCAACATATACGTTGCATTCAAATTACTTGACACAACATGTCACTATTGATGTTTAGCAATAAGAACGCTTATACAATATTACATGCCCACAAGCTATGTGCCTATTATAAGAATTGAGAACCTAAATCCTACAACCAAACTTATCTCCTCTATGTTTTTCCCTATTCGAAGGTTTGTAAATTATATTTTTTATAGGGATACCTTCTAATGATAAGGTATCATTAATCAAAGGGTCATAAACCTTCTTTTATAACCTTCCCTAGAACCAACTGAAAGAATTTAAATGGCCATAATATTAAAAATTTGGCACAAAACCCAAAAGGCCCCATTGCATGTTACAATTTACCAAAAAAGAGGATTATAGGGTGGATTCTATGCATGGTGAGATCTATGATTTGAAGCCTAATGCAATTTCAGCCATAGGTATCTACAAGACCAACAAGATTTAAAATATCCTCAAATGTTATGACAAAGCTTGAATTATTTCTACACTCTAAGATATTAGTATTGGACTCAAAACAAACTAGAAAGAATATTAGGCAAGAAAATGCTTTTGTTACATAAACTATCTTCTTCAGTAGGAAGCTAACAACAAGGGAACTATTAAAACCTATAAAAATAAAATATGAAATAAATTCCATTTGGTTGATGCAATATTGCTCAATCCTTGAGATGCTCCTACATCAAAGATCTTAGGTAACAAAAATTTGAGCATGGTACTCAAAATTAAGGAATTGAAAGGGATTCTGGTGGGCACCCCAACTAGCCCACTTCTTCTTTAAAAATCCATGAATCATTCTTAGGTCCCCTTCCCTTCCATTAGATAAGATATTCTTTATATTCCTTCATCTAGTTTCTTCTATTCAACTGCTCATTCAAAATCTTCTCTAGGTCTCATCTTTAGACCTCTTAAGAAGTTAGTGATTTCCTCTAACGTGGGCCTTGTGGTGAGGTTATATCCTTCTCTATATCCTAGCTTCATTAAAGTCATATAGATTAGCTACATAGAGCATTGGTGAGATATCTAAACCTCCTAGTAATTCAACCTCATAAGCATTTTAGGAAATGCTTTGCAACTTTTTGCATGGGCTGATCTTCTTTAGCTTCAACTTATATATGTTGATCTAGGGAATCTCTTCATCATTGAGTGTACCATGACTAACTCACCATTTGAGTACCTCTTGTTGAATGAACACTAATACACTGAGGGGTGGGCGAATCAATGTATGTTAAAACTTTAAAATGAAATCAGTAGTCAAAAATTAAAAGCACACATAAATCACACACACACAAGGAGATACCAAATGTACGTGGAAAACCCAAAAGGGAAAAACCATGGTGAGAATGTTGCTTGAGTCTACTGCTCAAATCCAACCTCACAATAAAAGATTTTATAGATGCTTTGTAAGCAGCAACTTACAAGTATATTGATACCCAAGACAATGTTTTGAGGCTTCAACCTTCAGGAACATTGTACACCTATTGAGCACCAACCCCAACGAGGCACCAACACATAAATCCTTAAGAATTCTGATGTGTAGACATTGGTTCTTTGCTAACCTCAAATGCACCCTTCAGTTCATATATAGTCTCATCCGCACTTCTGCACTTTATGTTTTTCATTAACACAATCTTCACGTTTCTCTATGCTCTCAGCATTCTATGTTCACTTTAACAGAGCTTCCCCTCTTCTTAATACAATCTTCCTATGAACATTTGTATGTTCATGCAAACTCTGCCCTTTATACATGTGAACGAAAGATATTTGATTCAGTGAGTAACCCATTCACTGCACATTCAATGTGTATAAAAAACACATACCTCCAATCAGCTGAACAACCATCATCTACTCAAAAATTGAACATCAAAAGATTCAAATCGTTTAACTGTAACACAACTGATCCAGATCAGGCTCAGAATTATTAATCAGTGAAATGTCTCATTGTTTTGTTCACTTCAGAGTTAGCAAGATCATCCCAAACATACTTTTGCTTATGTGGCTTTTTCATCCATGTAATATGTCGCTTATGTGGCCAATTTAATTTTTGTAAGTATGACATTGGACAGAGAACATATACCTAAGTTATTGACAAAAATACAATATTGCAAACTCATGTCTTTGTCACTTTTATTGGCAAAAGTTTGTTTTTCAAAATTAGCCTTTATTACCCTTTGTCAGGGAAATCTCATATTTCCAAACTTTTGTCTTTTGTGCCTTTTTGACACTTATGGAAAAAATTCTAGTTTTCCAAACTTTCTCTTTCAACACACTTATTGGCAAAATATGCATTTTATGAACTATCTCTTTGAACACGTCTGTCTCTTCTGCCAACAAAAAATCTCTTTTCTAAACTTTCCCTAATTCATTTTTATCAGCAACTTTCATGTTACATGAACTTAGCATAGAAGACTCTTATCAATGAAAGTTCACATTTTCAAACCTCATCGAAAAGATCTCAATAATACTTATCAGAAGAAGTTCATTATTATGAACTTACTTGTGTTTCCTTTGTTATTGGAAATTTCTCATATTTGAGAACCTTAGAATTATCTCTTTATGGCTTAACTTCATCTCTGTATGCCTTTATCAATGAATATTGCTTTTTCCAAACTTTGGCCTTTAGCACACTTTGTTGGCAAAGTAGCTATTTCATGAACTCAGTAGCTTATCAGGCAAAAATTAAAAAATCTTGAACTTACACCAGCTTCTTTTTGTCGGCAATTTTCAATGATCACAAAATATCTTTCTTGCTCCATACATTGTTCGTTCTTGGCCAAGCATTGCCTAGTCGGTGAATTGGGAAAAATGCTAACTTTCAAACTAGTTAGTCTTTGATGCATTTTCTTGACAACTACTAAAAACATTTTTCTTCTCTTTTCAAATCTTCCAAAGACCCTTTTTGAAAGACATTATAGCTTTCCTTCATAAGCTGCTATCAGCTAGTCGGCAAATCGGCTAAAAGATGAACTTGCAAACTAGTTCGGGAAATTAACATTTTCGTGACAGTTCTTTTCTTTGAACACTTAAAAAAAATTATTTTCTTTGTTGATTAATCGACAAAAAGTCAAACTAGTGAACAAGTTAGCAAATTGATAACTTTGCTGATAAAAGTCATTTGACTTTTATTTTGTCCAAGTCTTCTCTTCGATATAAAAAAGGTTCGAATGTGGAACATTTTGTTGACAGTTGCCAATGAAAATTTGTTGCTGATATAAGACATTTAATTTTCTTTTTTTCCAAATAAGATGGTTTGCCTTATTTTATGTTTGCCACTGATAACTCTTCAACATAGCTTCAACATAGCTTTGACAAACTCCACAAAATGCAAATGTCAATTGCTCCTTGTTATGTTGATTGCTCCTTTCCTTTCTTTTACATCAATGACAAAAATTCAATAATCTCCCCCTTTGTCATTGATGGCAATGCGTGAATTTGACCTAAATTTGACCATGACAACATACCGTTCTCCCCCTTGTTACATTCATTAGCACTTTGTTGTGAACACACTACAAAATTCTCCTCCTTTGACATCAATTACAAAGGGACTCATAGAAAAATAGCAATGCTAACTTACTCCACCTGAGGACAATCATCCTACAAGACAACCATGGTACTAGGGATAAATAAATACTCTAATATACTCCCCTTAGATGAAAACATTCAATATTCAATTAGAGATAGGAGAAGGAATAAATCCCAACTTCTGCCTAAGTTGTTCAAATGTCTCCTTTGGAAGAGGTTTTGTAAAGATATCTTCTAGTTGTTCTTTTGTCTGAACATATTCAAACTTGACTTCCTGTTCAGCAACTTTCTTCATGAGAAAATGATATTTAATGGATATGTGCTTGGTCCTTGAATGTGTAATTAGATTCTTTGAGATGTTTATTACACTGGTATTATCACAAAGAATGTTAACTTGCCCATTACAATCTACCTTAATATCTTACAGTGTTTTCTTCATCCATAACACGAGTACAACAAGATACAACAACTATATACTTAGCTTTAGCTGTTGACAAAGAGAATGATTCTTGTTTCTTACTTAACCAAGATACCAATCTATCTCCTAGAAAGAATGCACCACCACTAGTTCTTTTTCTGTCATCCACACAATCGGCCCAATCTAAATCTGTGTATGTAGTGAAATTGAAATCCTCACCAAGAGGATACCATAGACCATAATCTATTGTACTCTTCAAGTATCTGAATATCATCTTCATAGGTATGACATGCATTTCCTTAGGAGCAGCTTGAAATCTAGCTGCCATGCAAATAACATGAATGATTTTAGGCCTTGTTACTATGAGATACAAGAGACTTCCAATCATGGATCTATATTTGGGTAAAAGCACAAAGATGTGTCACACATTCAGCTAACTTATCAGCACAAGTGAATTTAAGTATTTCTAACTAAAAATTAATTTTGGTCAAACATATGATCTTGTAAGTTCATTCTAGCTAAGTTAGGTACATCCACAACTTTTCCAACTAAAATTGTTGGCTAAATGCATATGTAGCACTACTATGAGACCAATTTACCAAAAAAATAAAATTATTTGAAAAAGTTGATATTTCAACAACTTCTACTCGTGTAAATAACATTTTTTAAAAAATATAAAAATACCCTTTTGTAGATCTATAAGTTTAATTTTTAAAAATATATATATTTTAATAGTTCAATTATTATTTATATTTTCCCTTCTATTTTAACTAAAAGTAGGTTATCAGCACAAAACATTAGGTCAAATACTATGTAAAGGAAAAATAGTAAAACTTATTAAAAAATTTTAAAAAAATATGATGCACTAGATAAAAGAATCTATATCAAGATGGTATATATATTTTTTTTAGATAAATAGTTAATATAAAAGTTGGTGTCAAATGGAAACAACTATGTTTTAATACGGAGATGGAAGAATATTTTAAACCTTTATGCCATAGCCTCTGGGCAAAACATCAATTTCCAAAAGAGTAATGTGTATTTTTTTAATACTCCCACTACTCTCCATAAAAAAATCATCCATATTCTGGACTGTGCTGAAGATGTTCTTCCTGCTATCTATCTGGGTCTCCCCTTTATGGTTAAAGAAGTATCTCAAAATTTTTGGAACAGCCTTTTGGAAAGAACTTAGCGGAAGCTGATTGGTTGGAAGGGAAAAGTCCTCAGTAGTGCTGGTAAATTGCAGCTTCTTCGGGCCTCCTTGCAATGTATACCCACTTATTTCCTTTCTCTTTTCAAAATTCCTACTTCTTTTGCTGACAAGCTGGAACAGATTCAAAGGAAATTTTTATGGATGGGAGCTGAAGATAAACAGAGAATGTCCTTGGTCAGCTGGGAAAAAGTGTGTCTCCCTAAATCCCATGGAGGTCTCAATATTAGAACCATACATAATATGAATAAAGCCCTGCTCTCTAAAATCAATTGGAACCTGATTCATCATCATAAAGATTGGGGAGAAATCATGCAAGCTAAATATTTGCATGTCACTGACTAGTCCAACTTCCTCTAGCAAGAAGGTCTTCTTAAGGGATCTGTTATCTCGAATAAAATGCTGAAATCTAGAAGTCTGCTCACACAAGGGATTAGATAGAAATTGGGTAGTGGTATGGCTATCAAGTTTTGGACTGATATTTGGATAAAAGATAAGGCTCTCATCACTCAAGGGGATTTGGGTGAGATTGCTGGCATTGCTACTCAGTTTTTTGGTGATAAGGTTAGTGATTACATGATAAATAATAATGGTCACAGGAGATGGAAAAATTTGTTGGATTGCTGTACTCATCACCCTGATCTTGCCTCTAAAGTCCAAATGGTTCAAAGGTTGATTTAGGAAGTTAGAATCCCTCTCTTTCCTCATGAAGATGAGCATTTTTGGTGGCCGGACAAGAATGGACGCTTCTCTGTTAAGTCTGCCTATCACTTATTGGTTCCTAAGGTTCATAGAAAGGAGATATGGAGAAAAGTGTGGAACCACAAACTAGTCCCAAAAATTAACATGTTCTGGTGGGCCTCTATTCATAACAAAATTTTGACCCAAGATAATTTGCAGAAGAGAGGTTTTACCTTGGTCAACAGATGCTATCTGTGTTGTGATAAGGAGGAATCGGTTTCTCATTTATTCCTCCACTATGACTTTGCTAGAGAAATCTGGAACTTAATCCTCAACAATTTTGGTATTTAGTGGGCTTGCAATTCTGATATCAAGGAAGTTATTAACAGTTGGTATCCTCCCTTTTCTCACCCTTGACTTGTGGAGTTATGGAATCAAACTCTATCGTGTTTGAGCTGGACTTTGTGGAAAGAGTGCAATCATAGGATTTTTAGGGATACTGCTAGAGATGCCTCCCAAGTCTCATATTTTCATTAAGACTCTCCTAGAGAGTGTCACTACGACCCATATCCGTACTGCAGAGAAACCTCTGACCCAAGAGGAAGAACAAATTGTGGCAAACTAGAAGATTCTCAATCATATTCCTGTTCATAACAATGCCAAATTATTGCAGAGGCTTAATACTAGATGGAGGCCTCCGATTTCTAACTGGATGAAACTCAACTTTGATGGGGCTTCTAAGCTAGATGGTACAGCTAGTGGGGGAGGGATCATCAGAGATGATAAAGGGTGGATGTTTGCTGTCTATGCTGGTGGTCTAGGCCATCACAACAACAACTATGCTAAGGCTATGGCTCTTCTTTGGGGGATTAAATTGGCTATATCCCTTGGTATTAGGAATTTGGATATCCAGGGAGATTCTAAAATAGTTATTGATGCAGTTACCAATGTGTCGAATGTTGGTATTTAGTTGAAAGACATTATTAGGGATATACAGATTCTCTTGCAGAGGATTACTAATGTGAATATTTCACATATTTACCGTGAGGGCAATGGAGTTGCAGACGCATGTGCCAAACTTGGACAACGGTATTCAAATTGGAGGGTTTAGCTGCAATTTGATCATATCCCTTTAAATCTTAAGGCTCTCATTCTTAAGGACATGCCCGGGTCTTGATGAGTCAGATGTGTTGGAAAGACAGCTCATATTGTTAGCCCTTTAGGAGGGAGCTGACGTGTCTCTTGAAGTATGAGTCCTTTCGTACCTTCTCTACTGTCAACTCCACTCCTTTCTCTCATAAGGCAAGCTGATGGCCAGATCATCATGGCGTGTGCTGGGTAATTATGGTTAAGCATGGGATTGGCATTTGCAAGGCTTCCCATATTTATGATAATGTGTACTACATTATTAACCTCGATCATGTTAATAATTCTTCTTTAAATATGACTGAGGAGACTTGGGGTTTCTATGACATGCGCTGTAATTCTCCCATGGGAGGAGATAGAATTAGAACCGAACCCATCTCTTGCTGTGAATTCAAAGACAATCTGGTGTTTTGGCACTATTGTAAAGAGGGTGGGATTAGTCCCTATTTGGAGAGGCTTAATGGGTATAATGAAAATATTTATGAACAATTCGCGAGGTCTTGGCAGAACAGGTGGGTTTCGATGGGTGGAATCAGCTTTGAAGTTTTTGAACGTGTGATCGCTATGGCCACTGGTATGTCTACTCAGGGTTTGAAGCTGCAGAGGAAAACTAAAATTGTGGACCTTTCCAGTCAGAAGCTCTTTCTTGGAGATGGCGAAGAATTAGTCCCTTACCAAGGAGGATTTGACTGAGCCAAGTTGCCTGAGCCATGGGATGCTATGTGTTTTCTCTTCATGAAGTATTTCACCTTGGAGGGGCACTTCACCAGGTTTTATAACTATCATCTCCCCCTTTTAAATCATTTCCGTCGTAATGCTCAAATTAGCTTTCTGTTTTATTTGCTTTCTTCCCTTGAACATTTCGTCCTTAGGGTTAGGGTGAAACTAGATAAAAACCTTGCTAAGAAGCCTATCCCTCTTCATCAGGGCCTTATTCTCTGTCTTTATAATCACCATCTTGCCCTCGAACCCTCTAAGTCCATTCAAACTAATAGTGGGGAAGGGGAACCCTCCTCTAACCCTAAGGATATTCCTGATGTTAATGAACTCGGGCCCTCCCTTGTTCCTATCAAGACTAAAGAAGTTTCCTTTTGCACTCCTAAGGAAATTCCTGTTGATACTCCGGGTCCTACTACCAATATGAAGGGTAAAAAGAGAAAGATTGCTAGCGAAACAAGCACTGGGAAGGCTATGGTTGGGACCCCTAAAACTCTTGGTAGGACCCTGGTGGGCCAGAGAAGCCAGTCTCATTCTTCTGGAAAGGTTTGTAGGGATAGTCTCTCCTCTAGAGTTAGGTAGTCAGGGCGCATTGCTGGCAAATTGGCTCCTCAAGCAAAGCTAATTGATTATTCTGAGAGCGGTTCGGATGAATCCACCTGGAGGGATGACGATAGAGATATGGAGATTTAGGACATATTTGGAGTTGATGAAGCTAAGCAGGAGACTCATGATACGAGGGCTACCACTGAGGATGTTACTGACTCTGCTGATAATGCTGACAAAGTGGGTGAGATGTTCGTGGAAGAGGCTAAATGCTATGGACACTGATGATGGTCTGGGGGCTGAACTTGCGGGCCTGAGAGTTCGCATTGCGAAGCTGGAATAGAATCTCTCCATTGTGCTCAGGACCTCTATTCTCTTCAATCTCTCTATGCTAAAGAACCTGGGGGTGCCTGTCAATGCTGATAATGATGATCTTGCTAGGAATGTGGATGATATTATTAAATCTATGGTCCAGTAAGGAGAGATGTTGCCTCCTTAGTTTTTGTTGTTATACTGCTAATACTCTGTTACTCTATTTTTATGATATTAGTTTATAGTGGCTAGTTTTGCTGGTTATGATGGGTTATCTATAATTGATGTATCTGATGTATCTAGTTTAAGGCACTTTTTGTGCTTGCTGCCTTTTTGGCCTCTCTATTTTTTGTAAGGGTTCGGCCCCTTGTTTAGCCTCCTTATATTATAAAAAACTATGTTTTAATACACACATTTTATTATTTATTTAAAAATATATAATTATCAAAATTGGAAAAAAATATATCCATGCACTAAAGTTTCAAGTTATAAATACACACAAAAAAATTGAAGAAAATAAAATTTAATATATAAAGATTGTCATCTCATGTAACTTCATTTTTCAGCATTTTATCAGCAACTAAATTATAGTGTCAATTTATTAAAAACTATATTCAAATAATTTTTAAATTTTTGTAAAAAATACAAACATAAAATGTACTAAAAAATAAATATTTTATTAGTTTACATCATTTCAAAATTCAAAACATATATATCACTTTTTAGTGATTCAAGTTTAACAGTTGGATCAACGTTGGCCATTTCCTTTATAAAAGTGTGACACAACTTTGTGCTTTTACCCTATACAAATTTTGATCTACAAAGATAGATTCATCATCTTTGCTAAGTTTACACCCAATGACCATAGGTGGACCGACTGGCTTGCAATCTTCCATCTTAAATTTCTTTAGAATTTCCTTCAAATACTTGGTTTGAGAAATGAAAATCCTTCTGTCTAATTGATTGACTTGTAAACCAAGGAAAAATGCTAATCCTCCTAGCATTGATATCTCAAACTCTTTCTGCATAGCTTCAACAAACTCACTACACATTTTATCACTATCTCCACCAAATATTATACATAAACAATAATAATCAGCATATGATTACCATCACTTTCAAAATATAGATTACAAAAAGCTATAACTTTCTTATAACCTTGTTTTTAAAGATATTTGTCTAGTCTAGAGTACCAAGCCTGTGGAGCTTTGTTTAGACCATAGAGTGCCTTTTCCAGTCTACACACATAATCTTTGTTTTTAGTCACTTAAAATTATTCAGGTTGCTCTATATAAAATTCCTCATGAATCCAAATAGCCATTGAGAAATGTAGATTTGAAATCCATCTAGTACACCTTGAAATGTTTATAAACTAAATATGCAAGAAACATTCTAATGGATTCAAGTCTAGCCACAGGAGAAAATGTCTCATCAAAATCTATGCCCTCAATGTGAGCATAGCCCTTGTAGACTAATCTAGCTTTGTTTCTAGTTATCTACCCATATTCATTGAGTTTATTTCTAAACACCCATTTTGTGCTAGTGACATTCTTATTAGCAGGCCTTGGAACAAGTTCCCAAGTCTGATTTTTCTCTATTTGAATAAGTTCTTCTTTCATGGCCTCTATCCTACTTTCATCGTTACTAGTTTCTTCATAAGACTTAGGTTCTATTTTAGACAACAAAGAATAGTTTACATGTTCTTGTGCTAGATTTAGTTTTTTCTTATCATGACACCATCAGATTTATTTCCAAGAATCTAATTCTCAGAATGATTTCTTCTGACGTACTTGGGTGGAGCTTTTGGAGTAGATTTTAGTTTCTCTTCTTCATTAACATCACTCTTCTCTTGTGACTCTTCTTTTTCAACTTTTTTTTCTTCTTCATCATTAACTGGAACCTTTAAATATAAGTCATTTCCATGTGACAACCAAGAGAATTCATCATCCACTCTAACATTCAAACTTTTAATTATCTTCTGCAACCTTTAATTGTAGCACTTGTAGGCTTTTCTTGTAGTTGAATAGCTAAGAAATATTCCATCACAAGATCTTGTCTCAAATTTACTCAAGGTATCTTCATCTCTTTTTATAAAACATCTTCTTCCAAAAATTCTAAAATGCTTCACAAATCGAGATTTTCCTGTCCACAACTCATATCGAGTTTTTTCATGATTTTGAAAGGAAGCAAGGTATGCGGAAACAACTTCCGACACTAATCATATGAGGAATGTAGTGCAAAATTTTTCTTAGATCTTTACATTTACAGTTATGTTTCACATTAACAGAGACATTAACAAACATTCAAAAATAAATATAAATGCAATGACACAAGATATACTTGGGGAAAACCCTTTAGGGTGAAAAACCCCACACTCTAAAACCTGCACAATGTATTATCAAATCTGAAAGGAGATTACAACACACTTGCAATGCAAGTTCTTTTAGGATTTGTCACAAAGTCAAACCTAGAGTAATTCTAACAGCATAACGATACCTGCAAATTAACCATACATCCCCAACTCCAAGCACCTGTATATATAGAGTAGTACGAATGGATGTAGCTTCTAGAGTAAGTCACATAAGGAACTCATCTAAATCCATGTGGCCTAATTTCCAAGGCCATAAAACATGTGTATGACACTTGTAAGAGATTCTCTTTCATCCCTTACAATCCCCAAACTTGGGTGCCCCAAATTTTCCCAATATAGGTATGATAGATGCTCTTATAATGTCATAAAATCTGTCATATATGACAGATCTTACATTTGTAAGAGAATATGTCATAACTGACTATTAATAGTGGATTCTCTTACAAATTGTCAGTCAAACTTAGGCATCTACCTTCTCCATGCAAAGATGCTTCTTGAAACATGTAACACTTGCCATAGGGTCTTCTATTTCTGGCTCTTACATGTCATAAATTCTGTCATAGGAATCTATCATAACTCTTATGCGTCATAAACCTCCTACAACACCCAAAAGATGCCAACACATGGAAAACATCTTCTACCACAAAGTGGGATGCCTATCTCCTCATATGTGGACAAAAATACATTTATTCACCTTCCATGTAGGATGACACATCACCATGCCAACTCCCACAAAGTGACAGAATAAGATTTGCATACAAAATATAATATTAGGCAAAAATAAATATACAATTAAAAAATAAATGCTAGGAACTTGAAAAGGTTGAGACACCATAATTCCCAACATTCTTCAACTTAACGAACACCTTTCAAGAGCCAATAGAATGACAGGATTTAACTGCTAGGGGCCAAGAGGCTCATAGACTCTGAACACCATCTAAACTTCTCTGTGCTCATGGGTTTCATCAAGGAATCTAAAAAATTCACAAAAGTATCAAACTTCTCTAAATTTGCCTCTCACCTAGTCTCACATTTTCTATCAAATTCCATGGACATTGTCAAAAGACTAGCTGCTTTATTTGTGCATGATTATCTCATCCCAGAGGCTAAGATGTTTGAAGCCTTTTCCTTCTATAACTTACATGAGGGCCCTAATTTAATTGGCGGTATCTTTCTTTGGGAGGATGTTATCAACAAACCCAACATAAATTATGTTTTTCAAGTAATGGTTACCAGTCTTCAATCTGACAATAGGGAGTTTCTTGAGAGTTCGCTGAGGGCACACAAAGATCTTTTTGGTAGGTCCAAGAGAGAAAAGATAGAAGAATTCTATAATGCCTGGAGTTTCTTGGCCCACTTTCAACCACCGACAACTCCTATCAATGATGAGGATATTGTTCTAGGTGATGATGATCCAACTACTTATCAAGGGTTTCAAGTTGAAGATTTGAATGTAGGAAACCCCTGATTTACTTTCACTTTTAGGTTTTTTTGGTGATCAATTATCAATGTTGTATTCTTGGTCAGTTAGGGCCTTTTGTTTATCTCTCTGTTCGATCCTTTTGTAATGTTTCTCATGTATCAGTATTGGCCAGAATGGGGTTTTTTTGTAATATGTAAAAACTTTTATATTAATATATATATATATATATATATATATATATATATATTATGATGCTCTATGCATCCTTACTAATTAAAAACAAATTGTAATGTACATTATGAACATACATCGCTATACTAAGAATACGATCATTGTCAAATTTGAAATACACACAATGATCTAACTTCGATCTCAAAAATCCAATACTCAACACAAAGGTATCAAACTTTTGGTAGCACATCCTAGGAGACTTCTTAAGACCATACAAAGACTTTTTCAACTTGCAAACCATATTTTCATTACCTTTCACAATGTAGTGCTCTGGCTGTGACATATAAATCTCCTCCTCCAAATCACCATGAAGGAATGTTGTCTTCACATCCATTTTTTCCACCTCTAAGTCATATGCTGCTGCAAGTGATAACAAGAACTGAATATATGTCAACTTTGCAACTAGAGAGAAAATATTACCATAGTCAATTCCCTCCACCTATGAAAACCCCTTCACGACCAACCTTGCCTTATATTTCTCAATGTTACCATCTGAACCAAACATTTTCTTAAACACCCATTTACATCCAACAAGCTTTCTTCCTTTAGGCAAAGGTACCAAGTCCCAAGTATTACTCTTTTCCCAAGAATCCATCTCTTCTTCCATGTCCTCCTTCCAAGAACCTACGTCTTTCATACTCATAGCCTCACTTATGGTCCTAGGCTCATCAGCATTAGAAATCAAAGCAAAAATACAATTGGAGTCATGCAACAAAGAACCAAACCTTTTAGGTTGTGGCCTTATTCTCGTGGACCTCCTCACAAGTTGAGGTTGAGGTTCTTCATCTTCTTCTTTTAAACTTTCAGAGTTGCTAGAGCTCTCCTCATCATCAAATCCAACTAGCGTCTTCGGTTCATCTTTCTCAAGGGTGGGAGGAAGCTGAACCACTTCATCTTTCTTTTCTTCTTTCTTTGGTTTTAGAACAATAGAAGAAGGATTGAGCTCTATAAAGATCACACTTTTGCTATACAGAACTCCTTTGGCCACTAGATCCCATATCTTGTACCCTTTCACACTAATGTCATAACTGATGGAGATCCATTTAACTGCCTTGATCTCCAACTTAGACCTCTTCTCCTTAGGAACATGTGCATATGCCTCACAAACAAAAATTTAAATGTGACTTAATTAAGACTTCTTATAGACCATGCCTCCATAGGGGTCTTGTTAATGAGCACTGATGTAGGAGACCTGTTAACTAGGTAACACTTGCAGTAACAATAGCTTCAGCCCAAAAATTTTGTTCTAGGCAAGCTCCACTTAACATTCTTGTAGCCCTCTCCATCAACATTCTATTCATTCTTTCTGCAAATCCATTTTGTTCAGGAGTATACGGAGTTGTCTTATGCCTCTCAATACCTTGTTCTTTACAAAACTTGTCGAAATTTGCTAAGCAAAACTCATTGCCATTATCAATTTTCAAACATTTAATATTTCTATCTTTTTGATTCTCAACAAGAGCCTTAAACTCTTTGAATCTTGCAAAAACTTTAGATTTACTCCTAAAAAATTATACCCATTTCCTTCTACTATAGTCATCGATAAATGAAACAAAATACATAGATTTTGAAATTGAAGGAGCATTAACAGGACCAAAAACATTAGAGTGAACCAGATCCACCACCTCAAAATATTTATGAGAACTATGGTAAAACTGAACATGATTTTGTTTTCCATTTATGCAGTGTTCACAGAAATCAAACTCAAGGTTACAATCATCCAGACCCTCAACGAGGTTTTTATTTTTCAAGTTCCTCGTACACTTTTCACCAATATGGCCAAGCCTTTGGTACCACAACATTGCTTTCTCAGTAGGAAGTTTCATTTCCATAGTATGAGCACCCTTGGGTACCTAGAATGCATGACCATCGGAAGTAGATGGAACAATATTCTTGGCTACTGGTGAGGATGAAGAATCTAAAGCTCTCTACTTCAAAATAGAGGCACGATTGCACTGAACCGTGCATGCTTCAAGCTGAAATAAATTGCCAATTAGAACACCCTTAGCCAAGACCATAGCTCCTCTCATCATCTTGCATGCTCCATTCAAGAAAACAACCTACACACCCACATCATTCAATTTTCTTATAGATAACCAATTTCATTCAAACCTAGGGATATGCAGTACACCATTGATCCCCTTCACTCAACCATCAAGGAATCTAATCAGGACTCTTCCACAACCAACTATTTTCAGGTGAGAGTCATCACCTAGGTAGACCTTCTGACCTTTGAACTCTTCATACTTCAAAAACTAGTTTCTGTGGGATGTCATATGAAATGATGCACCAGAATTAATTATCCACACATCCTCAGATTCATGTGTTGCCAAGGTAGTGACAAATGCTTCTCCATCATCTTGAGAGGACTTGTCAGAGTCAAAATCATGGTTTTTCTTCCTTTTCTCCTCCTTGAAATCCTTGTGGAAATGACCAGGTTTGCCACAGTTCCAATATAAGGCCTTAGAATTTCTAGGAGACTTTGATCTGCCACATGATTTGTATCTTCCTTTGTCTTCTTTCTTCTTGTCCTTCTTCTTTCATTTTTCCTTGGACCTACCACGAACTGCAAGAGCATCCTTAGCCATTTTAGAAGACTTTCTCCACATTTCTTTAGACAATAGCGAAGAAACCACTTCATCCATCTTGAAGGTGGTAGTGGTATTCTCAATGGCCATCACAAGGTGGGCCCATGAATCTGGTAAAGAACACAGCAATTTCATGCAACAATCTTCCTCCTCCATCTTCACACCAACAAAGGTCAACTAAGCAACAAGCATATTAAAAGAATTGAGATGATGTGCCACAAATCCTCCATCTTCTATTCTTAGAGAGTATAGCTTCTTTCTTAGGAATAGCTTGTTTACCAAGGACTTGGCCTGATAAACATCACCAAGCTTCTTCCACAACTCTTTTGCAATTTTCTCCTCGTGGACGTTCAGGAGCACAGAATTAGCCAAACAAAGCCTTATGAGACCCTTCACCTTCTGATCCATTTGATCATGCTCTAGGGTTTGGTGTAAGATATCATGACCCATAAATCTCTATCTATCATCATGTCCTCCATCTTGAGTTTCCACAACTCAATGTTGCCTCCATTGAATTTTTCAATCTCAAATCTCCCATATGTGCTTGCTATCTTCTCACTACAATAAGATCACAAAATACTCTGCAAGACTCCCACTCAAATGAAGATTAGTACAAAAAAACCTCTACTCAGCAACTAGGACCAAAAATGGCCAGGCTTTGATACCAACTGAAAGGAAGCAAGGTAAGAGGAAACAACTGCCTACACCAATCTAATGAGGAAAGTAGTGTAAAATTTTTCATAGATATTTATAGTTATAGTTATGTTTCACATTAACAGAGAGATTAACACACATTCACAAACAAATATAAATGTAATGACACAAGATGTATGTGTGGAAAACTCTTTTAGATGAAAAAACCCACACTCCAAAACCTACACAATGTATTATCAAATTTGAAAGGAGATTACAACACACTTGCATTGAAAGTTCTTCCAAGAGTTGTCACAATGCCAACTCTGGAGTAATTCTGGTAGCATAACAATACCTAAAAATTAACCATACATCTCCAACTCCAAGCACCTATATATATAGAGAGAAGTAGTACGGATGGAGGTAGCTTCTAGAGAAAGTCACACAAGGAACTTGTCCAAATCCATGTGGCCCAATTTCCAAGGCCATAAAACATGCGTATGACACTTGTAAGAGATTATTTTTCATCCCTTACAACCCGCCAAATTGGACGCCCCAAATTTTCCCAATATAGGCATGACAGATGCTCTTACAATGTCATAAAATTTGTCATATATGACAGCCCTTACAGCTATACGAGAATCTATCATAATTGATTATCAATAGCGGATTCTCTTACAACCTTTCATAGTCAAACTTGGGTGCCTACCTTCTCCATGTAAAGATGCTTCTTGATACTTGTCATACCTGTCATAGGAATATCTATTTCTGGCTCTTACATGTCATAGATTATATCATAGGAATCTATCATAACTCTTACGCATCATAAACCTCTTACAACCAAAAGATGCAGACACATGGAAAAAGTCTTCTACCACAAAGTGGGAAACTTATCTCCTCATATGAGGACAAAAATACACTTAGTCACTTTCCATGTAGGATGAGACATCACCGTGCCAACTCCCACAATGTGACAGAATAAGATTTGCATACAAATTACAATAATAGGAAAAAATAAATATACAATTAAAAAATAAATGCTAGGAACTTCCAAAGGTTGAGACACCTTAATTCCCATTTGAAGGTATTGATCAAATTCATTTCAAGTGAATTCTCCACCTCTATCAAACTTTAAGCATTTTATCCTTGACCCAATCTCATTTCCAACCCTAGCCTTAAAGATTTTAAATCTTTCTAAATCTTGAGATTTATCTTTAAGAAACGTTACCCATGTCATTCTTGAATAATCATCTATCAACAACATGAAATACCTTTCTTCATTGATGCTTTTGGTTCTGGTTGGTCCACACAAATCTGTATGTATCAAGTCAAGCAGTTTTGAGGTTGAATATTCTTTTGTCTTGAAGTTGACCCTTATTTTCTTCCCTTCTTGATATTCTTTATAGAAGGTATTTTATAGTTTACTAATACAAGGCATATGTATGACTGCGTTCTTCTTTTTGACCTTCACTATATAGTCAAAGTTGATGTGGCCCATCCTTTTGTGCCATAACCAATTCTTATCAGTTTTCCCTATCAGACATCTTCCAGTCTTCACCTCCTTCAAATGGTATAGGTTGTTGTTTGTTCTATTTGCCTCAGCAACAAGTCTACCAGAGCTAGCTTTTCTTATCTCACATCCACTAGCATGAAATAACAAGTTATATCACTTGTCACACAATTGGCTAATACTAAGCAAATTATGTTGCAATCCCTCTACATACAACACATTTTGAGCATTAGTTTTACCATCTATGAATAATGTGCCTTTTATAGCTACCTTAGTAGTGGTGTTATCACCGAAATTGATAGAACCACCATTACATTTCTCTAAAATGGTGAACTTGCTCTTATCTCAAGTCATATGAATAGAGCATCCACTATCTATCACCAAAGGATTACCTTGTCCTTTGACATGAAAAGCTTTTTGAACTAACATGGACTGTTCATTCTTCTTTTCTATCCAACTCCTTTATGAACTTTTCTCCTTTTCCCCAGAATGATTTACTAGTTCTTTCTCCTAAGCAGGGGGTGCAGACTCTTTCTTGTGACATGTAGAGGATTGTACCTTTTTCTATTTTTGTACAGAAGCATGTACATGTTTGTCTTGCCTTGGAGGAGTCAATCTCCTTTTCTCCTGTCTAGAAGGCTATATAAACACACTTCTACAAAACTTGGCAATATGCCCATAGTTGTTACAATTATAAAAAACATCATTCATATCACCTAAAGGGGTAAAAGGATTTTTTCTTACAAAATCATGCCTATCCATTCTCCTAGGTCTAATTTTGTAGTTTATTGCTTTATGTGCAAATTGATTACATGAAAATAATAACCATGAAATGCATAATTGAACCTAGCTTGTCTTGCAAATTGATTTTTGAATCTCCTTCTCAGATTGTGGACTTTGATGAAACCATCATCTTCTTTTCTAAAATATTCAGTCCTCTTATTCTTTCTGAATCGTTCAGGCTTCCTCAAATCAACATGTTTTTTAAGTGTAGCAGAGGTTGATTCACCCTATTCTCCAAATACCTTTTTGAAGGGAGCAACTTTCGTGGCAGTTTTATCTTCTATGTTCTTCTCAGAGATGAAATTTTTTTAACTCTTGTTTTCAGGATAACCCAACCCAACTGTGTTGGAGAATGATCTTTGAGAACCAATTATTTGATCAAGAATTTTTGAGCTCTTCTCAAACTTGAGACTTTTGTTTAACTGTTTGTTCACCTTTTCTAACTCTTTCAACGAGACAACTTTAGCCTCTAATTTTTGAAACTCATCTAGTTTGTTCTTGAAATTCAAACTAGTTACCTCTTCTATCCTTTTTGACTATTTTAACTATAGTTTTAGATCTACAACAAGTTTATTAGATTCTTCAATCTTTAACTTGTATTTTTCATTTAGTTTTCTTTCATACCTTAGATCATCTAGAGAAGAAATCAATTCACATTCCAAATCAACTTCACCCTCTTCTTCCTCATCAGAGTCTTCATAGCACTCTTTTGTAGGAATATTTTCATCTTCTTTAATTTCAACAGCCATGAAAATAGTTTCATAATCTTCACTTGCAAAAGAACAATCATCTGAAGAACTGCTTTCTATGTCTAGAAAGACTCTTTTTCTTCTTATTAAAGTTTCTCCTTTTATATTTTGAGACTTCTTGACTCCTAGAACTATCTCCCTTTTGTCTTTCACCAAAGAGACATTTAGAGGCAAAGTGACCAATTTTTCCATAATTAAAGCATTTGAAAGGTAGCTTACCTTTGTATTGTCTAGAGCCCTTATTCAACTTTTTGACAAAATTTTCTTCTTCTTCATTTGAACTGGTACTTTGTTCTTAATCTACTTCACTCTCCTTGGCTTTGGAAGTCTTAAATGTTGCTTCTTTCCTTGTTGAGTTGTGTTGGTTCTCAAATCTACATTTTGCAAAACCCTAAAAGGATGCCAGGGTTTATGATTAGGTTGAGCAACTGATTTGGCCAACTGAATGAATCAATCGAGATGGTTGGAATTACCTACACTTTAGGCTCTACTTCACCTAGGTGGGTGTACCTTCTTATCACCCCTTAATATGAATTCTCCAATACTAATTGGCAATGATTGAGCAGATTATGTACAATTTTGCCAATTAAATCTTCCTCTTCAACCAAAATTCAAACTGGCATTAGATCTGAAAATGGTTTTATTCAATTACTCTACTCCTACTCCTACAAACAGAAAATCAGAATTGTGTTTGAAAAATATACAAGGAATGATTTTGGAAGTTGAATGATCTGTACCTTTTCCTCAACTGGGCAATGGAGTCCAAATACAAATAGATGTGTGCCCTCCTTCTAGCTACAATTTAGATTATTTGTCACTTATATGTCTATGGATGGCATAGACGTGCAAAAATATCAAGTATCCAGCTCTTCTTCAATTATCCAATTAAATTCTCTAGGCCACTATGATTTACTTAGAGGAATTTAATCCTTTCTTGAAGGAACCCATTAAACAAACCACACAAAATAGGAAAATGTTTTGACAAATCAAAAATATGCTTGATATAATGATTTGAATGACAGGAAAAATTGAATTGGAGATAACCAGATAAAAGTATAGCAATGAATTTTCAACAAACAATCAACACCAGAACTCAGGCACCAAGTGAATATAGTCTTTCCATTATTGTGTTGCAAAAAATGCACCTTTACAGTATCCTCCTTTTGCAAAATCAAATCCCAGAGATTTTCCCATAGTCTTGGTTCCCTTCTTATAGACACGAAGGAAGCAACAAGCTTCAGACTATTCACATTAAAAAATGATTGTTCAACTAGGTACCCCCCTTTCTAATTTTTTCATTATATTTTGCAACCAAAAATATTTACTTTTATTTCCTTTTTTCTTTGCATTCCTGTGAAAATAACTTTGCCAATATATTTCACTCAAATTATTTGCTGGCAATTTCACTTATACTTTCACCCAATGAATATATCCTTTGGGTAGACATAATTACCCATCCCTTAATTTTCCGTTGATGAAAATATTTTACATAAATATTATCATCAACAAAATTTACATTCTCTAAAGCAATATCACATTTTGAAATTTCCCCTTCCAATGAATTAATACTCACCACATTTTTATTTGAAAAATAATTCACTTTATTTTTTTTCTACAACACAACATTTATCTTAGGTTTTATTGTTTTGTCTTTTACAGGACTACAAGGAAAAACCATATATCCACCGCTCTCCTGCACGATCTTTGATTAGTCTTTGCGAGAATGTGAGAAAAAATAATAAGTCCACCGCTCTCCCACATCGAGTTTTAGGGTTCCTTGTAGGAATATGGAAGGAACCTCTGTTCACTTGCAACACCACATACAATTTATTTTGGCTCTACAGGGGTGCGAGAATGCTTGACCTACTCTCTTGTATACTCCCTTTGCCATTATAGATGTCTAACATTGTCACATAGTTCTGGCGCTTTGTCTCTTTGCTCAGATTTTTCATATATGTCCCTCAGGTTTTCTTGGATTTCTAGGAAATGGAATGAGAGGGATAAGAATGTTTGATCACAGTATGATACCTAAGAACTGACAATCAAGCTTTTTTTAGTAGCAACTGGATCATTTTGATCTTCATGGTACCAGCTGGCATAAAAGGTTGCATAGAAGTATTCGTGCTCTCTCAAGAAAGTGTCACCATGCTTCATCAACTCCATATAATTGAGATTCATAGAGGAAACACCAAATTGATTCCTTAGTATCATTGGGATCAGTTGTAACAACATCTCTAAACTAGTTCACTCCTTCTTCAAACCTGTTCAAGTAGTATAATGATAGTCCACATTGCCAAAGATATAATCTCTGCAGCGGGTCCAACTCTAGTACTTTGTCAAATTCAATAAATGACTGTTCAACATCACCCTAATTAATCATGCTTTGATTGAAGATGTATTGTCCTTGACTATAGTGTGGTGGCACTTTCGAAGTCCCATAGCCTAAAGAGTTCGTCTGTGTAGCTTCTTTGCTATTGCACTTCCCACAGGATTTGTTATACCTACACATAATTCTCCCTTAGTGTGACTCCAATATGGCCAATTGGTGGAAATATATTGAATGGCACTTCTCATCATTCAGGGTGATTTGAAGGGCAATGGAAAACCATTTGAAGTGAGATTGCATGTAGTAGACACTGGAGCGTAGAACCAATCAGCCTCCTCTTTTTTTGCATAGCTCTCACCAGCTACAAATAAGAGCCATTTTTTGAACTCTAGATTAGTACTGTAAAACTCCTTTAAAGATTTGAAGAGATGTTCTGCTACCCAGTTATGATCAACAGGAATGTGCTCATCCTTCTCAGTTGTACTGTAGCCCGAACACACTAGATTATCAATGAACAAAACACCAAACTTTTGATTCCATGGTGATTGATTTTTATAGTCTTTGGTATGAGGAAATCCTCTATTGCAAACATATGGGTTAGACACCTACGATCCTTTGCAAGAATCTTCTGGTTGCATTTACTAGGTAGATCATAAATGAACACTTTCAATCTCCCAACTCGGTCATCCTCCAGAACATAACCAACACTGCTTGTGTGTGTACCACCACAAAATTCTTGAATTTGTTAATTTTACAATTGCCTTTGTTTGCTTCAAAGCATCAGTATTAATATGTCTGCCATGTGAGAAATTAAAGTGCGACTTGTTTGGATCTACCAAGGATCCCTTTTTTATCAATGTGATCATCAAGTATGGCTTTCAATGCATAGTTTAAAATATGAGTACAAGGATGATTGGGAGTAATAAGACCCCTCCTTTCATAGTACACCTTATAAATGACTCCACCTAATTTTGGAAGATGGGAAAAGGCACTTGATTTTTGACAAGTTCTGTGGTAAACAATTTAATCAATGGGAAAATAAACTTGCATCAAATCATCATTGACCTTTTCAAATTTGACCAAAACTATATCTCCTGTTATCACCAAATAGAAATTGTTGTAGTCTCCACAATACTGAAGAAGGGATTTGGCCTTTTGAAATGCTAGATAAAAGGCACATAAGGAATTAATGCCTTCGACAAGTTGTTTTATAGCAGGAAATTTTTTTATCATGGGCACTTCGAATTTAGCCAAAATTTGAAGGTACCAACAAGTTGTACTTTCACTTCCCATCTCATATGCTGTGAGTGACCCAAATAATTCATCCATAGAAAATATATCCAGATCTTTTGCTTCTTCATTACAGAGACTTTAGAATCATACCTCTGTGGGAGAGACCTTAGAACTTTCTTTACAACCACCTTATCTTCTATGTCTTCTTTGAGTCCTCTGATTGCATTAACTAAAAGGAAGCAAGGTACGCGTAAATGCTTCCTACACCAATCTAATGATCAGAATAGTATGCAAATTTTTAGATCCTTACAATTATAGTTATGTTAAGAATGTAACATAGAGATAAAACAACAAACAACAACACATAGAATGCAAGTGACACAAGATGTATGTGGGGAAAACCTTTTCAAGTGAAAAACCCCACACGCCAAAACTTGCACAATGTATTATCAAAACTAGTGGTATTTACAATACACTTGCAATGCATTTTATTTTAGGAGTCTTCAAATGTCATTTATGGAGTAATTTCAGTAGCATAAAAGTACCTTTAAAAACACTATGCAACTCCACCATCAAGTACCTCATTATATAGAGTTTACAAGGCCATCTTAGGAAGCTTCTAGAGACGGGCGTCCAACTTGGCCTCTTGGTCAAACCTAACACCTTGGGACACTTGGACAACATGCAAGAAACCTCCATTCAACTGTCATAACATGCAGATTTGACTTTCCAAATGTGGAGTGCTCCAACCAAGAATAGGCTATGACAGATGCTCTTACACATCTTACAGTTGTCATAAATCTAGCCAACATAACAACATTTAATGTTGTAAGAGAACCTGTCATACAAGACTAAAAATAATATATTCCTCTTACAACATGTCTTAGTCTATCATGGGCACTCCAAGATGCCTTCCTTAGATGCAAAGATACTCTCCGACAATTGTCCTCACTTGTCATAGGAATCTCTATACTTGGCTCTTACATGTCATAGATTCTGTCATACAAAAATACTTCTTCCACATACCACAAGACGCCAACACATGGCATATTAGTGCTACCTCAAATGGGACACCTAGATTCTCATGTGTTGACTTGACCATCCAAGTCATATTACAAGTAGGATGACATGTCATAATGCCAAGTCTCAAACTAAATGACAAAACATGATGTGCAAGTAAATACAAAACTAGACCAATAAATAAATACATTTAAATGAATATCATATGCTAGGAATTTGCAAAGGTTGAGACATCTTAATTCCCAACATTCTCCCACTTGTCAAACACCTTGCAAGAGCCAAAAGAATGACAAGGTTTAACTAATAGGGGCCAAGAGGTCCATAGACTCTGAACACCATCTAAACTTATCACCTTCCCATCTTCTACCATATCACGAACAAAATGAAACTAAAAATCAATGTGCTTTGTTCTGGCATGGAAAGTAGGATTCTTTTCTAAGAAAACCGCACTCTGACTATCACAACAGATAGCAATATGTCATGCATCAAAATGAATATTTGAACACAACCTCTTAAGACAAATGGATTCCTTACAAGCATGAGTAGTTTCCATGTACTCTACTTCTGTCATGGACAAAGTGATCACAGGTTGTCTCTTACTCATCCAACTAATAGCTCCACATAACATAGTGAACACATAAGCACTAGTGGATCTCCCACTATCAATGTCACCTGCCCAATTAGAATCCACAAATCCATGAATAGTCATAGAATGACGAGGTCCTATAGGATAACCATGATAACATAGGGAACACTCAAAAGTACCCTGCAAATATATGAACACTCTCTTCACCTCATCCCAATATACCCGTCTAGGATTAGCCATAAACTAACTAATGACTCCCATTGCTTGGACAATTTCTGGTTTTGTACAAACCATAGCATACATCAAACTGCCAACTGCACAAGCATAAGGTACTCTGCTCATATCCTTCATCTCAGAAGGAGACTTTGGACAATCACCAATAGATAACTTAGTCCCCATCATAATAGGCACAGTCAACAGTTTGCAATCCACCATACTGAATCTCTCTAACATAGCGTTAACATACTTAATTTGGCCTAACAAAATGTTTTGTTTGCTTTGTATCTTCTGATCTCCATCCCCAGAATGAAGTTGGCTACCCCTAAATTTTTTATTTCAAACTATGCTGACAACTAAGATTTCAAATAACAAATCAAACTTTTACAATTCCCAATTAGCAACATAGCATCAACATATAGTGCAATAATGAGAATGTAATCATTGTCAAACTTGTAATAAACACAATGATCTAATTTCATTCTCAGAAATCCAATACTCAACACAAAGGCATCAAACTTTTGATACCACATTCTAAGAGACTATTTAAAAGCATACAAAGACTTCTTTAACTTGCAAACCAGATTTTGTTTTAAATTCCTTACATTGAAGTGATGTATAACATATCCAATATGAATGTCAAATGTTGAATACACCAACTTAGTGAAAATCATTCCAACTAGTTGTAAGAGACATAAAATACATTAAACTAAACCAAATCCAATTGTTATTGTTAAAGTAAATTAAACTTACCTAATTTTTGAAACTTAGGTAGGGGACGGCTTAAGGGCCTGAGTTACAAGGATGGCTTAAGGGGAGAGACAATCAATTAGTATTTTTTTAAGGGTGCATGCTATTAAATCAATTACCTATATATATACTTAATCCTAAGCTCACATTCTAAGTTACCCAATTTTAAACTAAATCGTAGTTACCTAACTTATGGAGCATAGCTAAGGGATAGATTAAGGGGAGTTAAGAGGATGGGTTAAGGGGAGATGAAATAAACTAGTATTTTGGTAATTTCTAACCTATATCAATTAACTATATTAAATATACTTAATCCTAAACTCACATTCTAAACCCAATTCATTGAACATATTAAGCTAAATCGTACTTACCTAACTTATGGAACATAGCTAGGGAATTGATTAAGGCAACTTAAGAGGATGCTTAAGAGGAGATGCAATCAATTAAGTATCAATCATATTAATCCCAAACTCACATCCTAGACCAAATTCTAAAGCTATTAAACTAAATCGTAATTACTTAATTTATGAAACATAGCTAGGGGATGTCATAAGTGGAGTTAAGAGGATGGCTTACTAGGACACGAAATCACTTAATAATTTGGTTAGAGCATTAAAGTAAATCAATTAGTGCTATCAAATAAATATGTATACAATTATACATTAGTGAAAAATAAATATTAAAAAGTTTAAAAATTTCTACATACCTACAAACCATTTAAAAAAATTACTCCATTGTACCATTTGCATCCTCTCTTTTCTGTAATACATTTATGATTGCCTCATACTCTTTCATACAAAGTGTACATAACTCTTTTTTGACAAGTCTCCCTTTATATCTCATTAATTGTATGTTTTTGCCACAACCGGGTACAAGTAGTACAAAATTTTCATATGTCTTTCATAATCTTCAAATGTAGGTATACCATTCTTCCTTATCAGATATTTACATATCTAGGTTCCAAAAAACAATAGAACCTATTGGATAGTTGAATTTATCATCATTTACTCTAGGTTGTAAAAACTTCTATTTTTCCTCAACACATCGAGCCAACCAATACTTAGTTTCCTCTTCATTAATATTAGGTGCAACAACAACATACACATGCCCTATTAAAAAAATTCAAATTCAATAAATCAGGACACATGATATATAAGTCACAAGAATATACACTAATGTATAGAATTTTATAAATTACAAAAACAATGTAATGAAACTAAATATTGAATTAATGTACCTTCTTGTACAAGGTTTGAAATACGATCATAGTCATCCAATGCTTTAAAATGATTATCCTCTTCAAATGTTATTTCATGTTGATCATGTGTTTGTAGAGGTGTTAGAGATCTTTGTTGTCATCATTCAACTCAATTTGTATTTTCACATGCTTCCCACTCACCTCCGATACAAAACTGAAAAAAAAAAATGCAAACTCCCTAGTCCATATAGTCCATGTGCTTTCATTTGAGCTCTTAAATGAATGTTATTTTGTTGATCCACTAATTGTATCATAATCATATCTGGGAGAAATTTTTTCTTCTTCAATAAACCAAGAAAACCATTGAATTTTAGAGTTTTCACTTGATCCTGTAGTCAATTTTGCATTACGCCAGTCCACAATTGTAAGTGTATCTTTAAACCTTTTTTGCATCCACAAATTTTAGTTGCTCCCTAGCAAGAGCCATTTTCACACATGCTCTAGCTCTATCATGTTCTCATTTACCATGTCCAGCTTCAAAGAAAATCCACATATGTTGGATATTGTTTTCTTTATGGGCCCTACAAAACCAATTAAACATTAGAGCATTTTTTAATTATCTTGTACAATTGTTTGACCATATGAGATGCTGTGTCATCTGGATTTCACTTTCTTTTAAGTTTCAATTAAATACTTTGAAACAATACTGCATAAACTCCAATGAATGTAACAGTTTATCACTCACATAGAAATGGCACTCTCTCATCATCTTCTATACTATCAACTACATGTTTGTATACAATATGAACAAAGATGGCCATCTATATTAACGTTGAGTTAAAATATTGAAATTGAATCTCCTCTTGTGGAGCAAGGGTATAGTTTTTTACAAAGTCAACCACTAAAAGTATAGTTCCGATTGGAAATGTGTTCTTGCATCTGCGAAATTGTTCATCAAGGCATCAAGCATATTGAAAGTGCTTCACATATTTATACACAATCTTATTATTGAATTCTATGATGAATGCATGTACACTACTTCTTTCTATGACTAACACATAATGCTTTCTAGTTTTTCCATCCTTTAATGGATATTGAACATTGTTGAACCTCTTCACATCCACTAATTATTGTCTAAAATCATGTGAACTACTTTCATGCATGCATTCTCTAAACAATGAAAAGTTACCACATCTATTGCATTGTCTAGAAACACATAGTTTTGAAAAGAATAATTGTCTATTAGGTGTTTCACAAAGTAAACTTGTTATTAATTCTGTAATCATTGTAGGTGGCATATATTTAATATCACATTCCTGAATAATTCGGTTAGTATGCAAAGTACTAATAATTGGATATTGTTTTCTTTATGGGCCCTACAAAACCAATTAAACATTAGAACATTTTTTAATTGTCTTGTACAATTGTTCGACCATATGAGATGCTGTGTCATCTGGATTTCTCTTTCTTTTAAGTTTCAATTAAATACTTTGAAACAATACTGCATAAACTCCAATGAATGTAACAGTTTATCACTCACATAGAAATGGCACTCTCTCATCATCTTCTATACTATCAACTGCATGTTTGTATACAATATGAACAAAGATGGCCATCTATATTGAGTTAAAATATTGAAATTGAATCTCCTCTTGTGGAGCAAGGGTATAGTTTTTTACAAAGTCAACCACTAAAAGTATAGTTCCGATTGGAAATGTGTTCTTGCATCTGCGAAATTGTTCATCAAGGCATCAAGCATATTGAAAGTGCTTCACATATTTATACACAATCTTATTATTGAATTCTATGATGAATACATGTACACTACTTCTTTCTATGACTAACACATAATGCTTTCTAGTTTTTCCATCCTTTAATGGATATTGAACATTGTTGAACCTCTTCACATCCACTAATTATTGTCTAAAATCATGTGAACTACTTTCATGCATGCATTCTTTAAACAATGAAAAGTTACCACATCTATTGCATTGTCTAGAAACACATAGTTTTGAAAAGAATAATTGTCTATTAGGTGTTTCACAAAGTAAACTTGTTATTAATTCTGTAATCATTGTAGGTGGCATATATTTAATATCACATTCCTGAATAATTCGGTTAGTATGCAAAGTACTAATAATTGGATATTGTTTTCTTTATGGGCCCTACAAAACCAATTAAACATTAGAACATTTTTTAATTGTCTTGTACAATTGTTCGACCATATGAGATGCTGTGTCATCTGGATTTCTCTTTCTTTTAAGTTTCAATTAAATACTTTGAAACAATACTGCATAAACTCCAATGAATGTAACAGTTTATCACTCACATAGAAATGGCACTCTCTCATCATCTTCTATACTATCAACTGCATGTTTGTATACAATATGAACAAAGATGGACATCTATATTGAGTTAAAATATTGAAATTGAATCTCCTCTTGTGGAGCAAGGGTATAGTTTTTTACAAAGTCAACCACTAAAAGTATAGTTCCGATTGGAAATGTGTTCTTGCATCTGTGAAATTGTTCATCAAGGCATCAAGCATATTGAAAGTGCTTCACATATTTATACACAATCTTATTATTGAATTCTATGATGAATGCATGTACACTACTTCTTTCTATGACTAACACATAATGCTTTCTAGTTTTTCCATCCTTTAATGGATATTGAACATTGTTGAACCTCTTCACATCCACTAATTATTGTCCAAAATCATGTGAACTACTTTCATGCATGCATTCTCTAAACAATGAAAAGTTACCACATCTATTGCATTGTCTAGAAACACATAGTTTTGAAAAGAATAATTATCTATTAGGTGTTTCACAAAGTAAACTTGTTATAAATTTTGTAATCATTGTAGGTGGCATATATTTAATATCACATTCTTGAATAATTCGGTTAGTATGCAAAGTACAACGTATATATCAAAAAGTATCATAATAATGAAATTTAAGATGAGTTTTGCAACAAGATATCCATTGCTTATTAATCTTGACATACCAAGGCATACATTTCTCAAATAATGTTTGACTTATGTTAAAAAAATTATAACTAAATCATTTAAAAAATTTCTATATAATTTTGTTTGATTGATGTCTAAAAGATGTTTTGGGTGAGGATCACAATTTTTTGACCCTGTCCTTAATTTCAAAACATCTCTAGCATTTGATGAAACCCTTGTATTATCATGCCAAAAAATTTCAATCAAAGACCAAACTTCATTATTTAATTTCATGTTAGATCTTGGGAGTCTATCACTAAAAGTATAACATTGGTTAAAACTAGATCATCTTCAATACTTACTCTTCTCTTTGCCACTCTTCTCAAAGTTTTAGCATGTACATTTAAATATCCACTTGTCTTACTTATCATTCATTTTCTGACAACTAATTTATTAACTAAAGTAGTTGTTATTACTTGACATGCTACGTTTCTATCCTTAGATCGACTCATTTTTCAAATAGAACCAATAGAATTAGAAACACTAGACATAACTTGTTCCATTAATTCATCCACCTTTTTGAGTTCTACAAATATGCCTAATTTTTCATTACTTTTCATATTTTTAACATTCTCATCAATTATAATACAAGTTGACATTGAAATCCAAGAGTTTTTATATAAAAAAATAGTTTATACAATCTATTTGCATAGGTTCAAATTTGTCTCCAAGATATCTTACCATGAATATTATTTAAAACATTAAATTTTCAATTTTAAAAAAATTCATTTTCACATGAATACAAGGGTTTTAATTTTTATTTTTTTGTTGTTCTATTTGTAACAAAAGAATTTATATCAACAATGCTATATCGAACTTCTTTTAAATCATTAATCTCATTATCATTCAATGGATTTTAAGACATACCTAGTTTCATTTCTATATTTGCATTTTCGATATCCTTGAGCTCTTCCACATTAGCATATTCTACATTCAATTTATCCCTCTTCAATGTTCTCATCTTCAAGAGTCATCGAATTGGATGCTACATCATTATTCCTTTTTTGAATCCTCTCTCTCTCCTATCTCTTTGTCATTTTGCCTATTTCTTTCGATGTGCATCAATTTCTTGAAGTGTCATGACCTTCCTTTTCTTTTTTGTTGACATTTATTTGATCCCATGATTACTAAAATATGTTGATAAAATCAACAAATTATATTATACTATAATTAGAGTTGAATCCCTCCTTAACATTTTTGAAATACAAGTAGATGTAGATCCTTATATGATATTTTCTTGTTTTATCTAAAAATAATTTATTTGTTTAATTTCTCTAAAAAAAATTTCTTCTACTTCATTCCATTTCAAATGTTCCTTCTGGTTGAATCCCTGTAGAAATTGCATAAAATATGCCTTGTTGAGAGCTTGAACTGACACCTACATATAAAAAAATCAAAGAGTTCATCACTGTCGATGGTATTGGTAAAAATATGTTTTAGAAAATATGTCGTACTATATTTTTATCAGAAAAATGACTAAAATAGAAATCAGCACCCATATATAAACAGGTACCCATTTCTAAAAATTTGAAATTGTATACCCATGGATTTGTATTGATTTTAAGCTTGGAAAAGGTTTGAAAACCCATGCCGTCTTGGACCTACAACTAGGAGACCATGTAAACAATAAAAGAAAAAAATAATTTCACCAATATGGGTGATGACTTTTTTAGAATCTTTTAACAAGATTAAAACTCATTGTAGATCTCAAATTCTAGTTTTCAAATATATAATTTTTTGTACTATTGGACATAATTTTCTATTTATTAATTATGTGTTAAACAAAAAGAATCATAAACATGAAATAAAATACATTACTATTTTTTTAATAACTTTTGATTTTGAAAGTTACTTGAAAATAAAATTATGTATGGCCAATCTAGACATCATTTTGTACATTATGAAATTTTTTTTTAGTGAACTGATTAGTTTAGCTCAAATTATGTTGGTCATACATGAGGAGTTTTAGAAAACACTAATTAAGGCCATAAAAAATTGATTAAAAAAAAAATTATCAAAAAATTATAAAAAAAATATCTAAACCAAAATTCAACATCATGTGCATCTTTCCACAAAAGGAATTGGAAAAATACCTTCATTTAGGTCAATTATGTTGGATGTACACATGCATGCTTTGGCCAAAAACAAAGGACTTTTAAAAAGTCACTTTTTGTACATCCTATAAAAAACCAACAGTTATCATCTGTGTATTAGAAAAAATTACATATTTGAAAACTAGAAACAAAATCCTACATTTCATATTTTTACATCATATTAATATTCTATGTGTAAGTGCTTCAAATTTTCACTCCAAGTATGACAAAATTTGAAAACCAGGAAAAACACTTTCACTTTTTGTCAAAAAAGTGGACTCATCTTCTTGCACTTACCTAATTGAGAAACTCTAAAAATAGTTGATGTGAGTAAAATCGAACACTAAGTACATTGTCACCTAAAGTCATGATATTTAACACTGAAGTATCCAATTGAACTACTTTAGGGGTGATGACTACTAGAGTCTCAAAGTTCAACCTCTTCTTGATTCAAAATTATTTCATATAAATCCTCAACATTATTAGCATCCCTTGTAAGTAATTTGTCATCAATTATAGGGTAGGGGTAGCTTTATAATCCAATCACTTCTTTGTCGACCTCTTAATATATGTAAGAGGAATGTGCCTTCTATCATCAATTATAGGGTAGGGGTAGTTTTATAATCCAATCACTTCTTTGTCAATCTCTTAATATCTCTAAGAGGAATGTGTCATCTAAGTCATAAGGAAACTTTTCCATTTCAATTAAATTATTAGAATTAGGCTCCTCTTCCATTACAAATAGTCCATCTATCCTCAACATGCTTATTGCATCCTCATCATATAACACATATCTATTTTAGACATCATATTTAGTTAGATCGTTATGTGTAGATGTGAATTTAACCTTTCTCTAGGCTAAGAACTGATAGATTCTTCCTTTTGGATAATAGCACTACAAAAAAAAATTCATTGTGATAGGTTTATTATTCTTGAAGATTTGTATTTGTAGTGAAATCCAATCCAATCCAATGCTGCAAGGTTGAAGATAATAGATTTGTATTTACACCACAAGTCCATTATTTAACATTGTATGACACAATATATAATTTTCAATCAAAATAAACAATTTCCCACAACTCAACCATACAAAAGTCAACTAGTTTCTTTTTAATATTACCTACACATGTTCAAGCTCTGGCTGTTACTTGGACGATGTCATCTTTACCTGGTTGTCCGTTTGACATTGACAAAGAGGGAGAATTGCCACACTGCAAGAGTGAGTGTCAATGACAGATCTTCCTTCGTCTACATTGCCACCATTTTTTTAAATACTAAAAATAAACTGGTAAATTTTCCTAGAAACTGGAAAAGACCAGAACGTGCATCGTAGTTGTATTAAAAGAAGAAAAGAAATTACATAACGGTAACACTACTCGGAGTTGTATAAAATTCAGACTGGCCAAAAGGGTGGGCCCAACGTAAACACCCAACACGTTGAGCACAACTGTACATGGCGGCCGGGTCTTTCTTAATCAACAATAATTGCGAAATTTAGTAGGTTCCTCTACTCTTGCATTCTTTAGCATTACTTGTTTGCATGTAAATGATATAAATAGAACTTGTGATGTATAGAATTGGCAGAACAAGAGAGAAGATAGAGATGGCGAGCACCTGGTTTGTTTGTTGTTGCTTTTCTTACAATCATGTTTGTGTGTGAGGGTTTTTTGTTGTTGGTTTTCTTACTTATTTTGTCTTTTGAATAACTATTTATAATTCCTACGCTCTCTGTAAGTAGACGGATTTGTTTCCCCACTCTACACAATGCAAAGACGCCATTGCATTGGCATTGTAATCTTGGTTATCTTGCTTCTAATCTTCTTCACTGCATTCCGTTCCTCCAAGTCTTGCGCTCGCCATCGCCCTTTCAACGATTGCACTTCCAAATCCTTGTTTGGCCAAGAAAAGCGTAAAGTTCTTAATGCTCCATGATTGTAACACATTACTTCCCCATTTATCTATATGTCATTTTGTCCGTTTAACTACTTAAGCACGCTTGGTGTCAAAGCAAACACGATGTTCATACATGTTGTCCTCCATGCCCTTCTGTACATACCCTGTGGGCTACCATTCTGGATTGGCTCGTCTAATTACCACCGCTTGTAGTGGCTCAGCTGAAAATCATGGCATTAGGGTTCAGAAGACCCCTAAATCCCAGCCTCAAAATGCAAGTAAGAAGCCTTTAAAAGTTTCCAAGTAGTTGGATTTTCCGCTGCATTTTAGAAGTTGGCCGCTACATTCTCTGGTTTTTTCCTTTCACCAATTGGTTGGAAGCATGGAAATTTTAGCCAGTTCTTTGTCGATTACCGGTGTTTTTGCTCCAGGGGCACAAGAGAGGCTTAAGCTCTTCCAAACAGACCTCCTAGAAGAGGGCAGATCATGTAGCTGGTCCCATGGGTGCTAAAAGAAAAATCTCTGCTAATTACTAATTAATTAATTTCAAATCATTATTTTATAGACTATTTATTTGCTAGAGATATAATTGGTGGGCTGCAGGAAGATTTTGTTGTGACTGTTGTAAATGGAGTACTAAGTTTTATGAGAGCTTGCACAAGAGCCAAATCTATGAGTGGTTTTCACTTCATCTCTTTCAGTAGTGTGTGCCCTGAATGACAAGGGGGAAGTACCTCTCCATGCCTTGATGAATCATGTTGGAGCCCTCTAAATTTCCTTAAGTCTCAAACAAATAAATTGGCCTGGAATATGGTTGCCATGACTTTAGCAGAACAAGAGGCCCTTAAATATGTTGTTGATAACAAGCTTGAGGTTGTGACCGTCCTACCACCTACTGTGGTTGGGCCTTGGTTTACAAATACGCCTTCTATTACGTCCTTCCAAACAATACTATCCCTAATTGGAGTTATGAAACGTCTATATGTTTATTTATACTGTCATTATAAATGCTACAAAACAATATTAGCTCTAATTGCTGGCAAAAACTGTCTGTCTATTGATACATATTACATTATTACCTGTTCTTTTAAGACCCGTGGTATAATTTTTTTTAAAATTGTTCAAAGTATATTGTTTATGGATAATAACTGTTATTTTTTTGGATTGATATATAGTAAATGTAGTTTTTGAGTGCAAAATTTGTAAACTGCTGGATTTAACTATCAGGCATATTTAGTCAAAAACATATGATCCTGAATAACAACATATTACATATACTATTATAAAATCAACATATTTTTTTATCTTGGACGTTAATGAACAATATTAGTTTGATTAATTGAAGGCACACATTTTTTGTATGTTTATTGATACATTTTGGACAACCATTATTAGCGTAATTACATGTATAAAATGATTAAATATGTTTATATTTGTATACAATATATTCATGATTTTGTATAACTCTCATGTGGCTTGATTTGCAGAAATGATTGGTACTATGAACTTTGAAGCACTAAAGTTTATTCAATTCACAGTGGGATCCATTCAGAATTAAATCTCTCACTTAAGTAAGTAAATAATTTTCAATGTATTCTTAAGGTTATCTTGATCTAGTGCAGATCTTTAGTTATAAGAATTTTTTCTTTTTCTTTTAGGTTACATGAGGAAGATCCAATTAATAGATATGTGCCAATTAAAAAGGAATTTTAAAGTTGTAATTTATAATATAGATTGTTTAGCAGGTTGGAATCATATTAATTAAAGAATTTTTATTGCATGTAAATATTTATCTATTACATACTTCAATATATTCCTAATTGCATGTAACAATTATCTTAGTTTCTAAAATTATATTATTTTTGAATCTTTTTACATGTGGATCATTTTGTACAAGGAATAAATGGTTAAATCAAACTGTTTGGTAGATACTTGGTGCATTATGTTTGGATTTACATTTTTATGATGCTTTTCTTTTCTATAGGTTTACTACAAGATGCTTTGGGCACTCCTAATGTAATCATGGGTCACAACACTTTGAGCCCCCTTGACCTGTTGTGGTCATTTGTTGATATTGATAGTTATTCTTCCATTATGAGGATCCTATAAGCACAACTAGTGCTAGTTTGTGCAGAGCTAAAGTTTCAACACCTTATTTGATGGTTCAATGTTAAACCTTGACATGACACATTTTCAGAATTATTTTGGGATATACTAGACAAATACTTCAAGGGTGAACATCTTCCTTTATAAAATCTATATTGTTTTGTAACCTTGACAAAACTGCCTTGACAGTACCCAATAGGAACTTCACTGCAATGCAGCCTTGTTTAGATTATGGATTTGACAAGGGAAAAAATAATCTTTTCAAATAAGCAGTGTAAAGTAATTGCTCAACACACGTAAGCAACTAAATTTATGATGCAACCATGGATAGAGATTTGAATCAAGAATAGTCTATTCACACAACCCAAACATAAATAGGAAAAATATCAATTAGAATATATAATTGGAAATAGATGTAGAAGACAATTGAGATGCTCTAAGTCAATGACAATATTATTAATTATCAATGCTTAACATATATGTTACATTCAAATTGTGTGACACAACATGTCACTATTGATGTTTATCAATAAGAATGCTTATACAATCTTACATGCCCACAAGTTATGTGTCTATTATAAGAATTGAGAACCTAAAGCCTAGAACCAAACTTATCTCCTCTATGTTTTTCACTATTCAAAGGTTTGTATTGTATTGCTTATAGGGATACCTTCCAATTATAAGGTATCATTGATCAAAGGGTCATAAAACTTTTTTTTAACCTTTCCTAGTTCCAACTCAAAGAATTCAAATGGACATAATATTAAAAATTTGGCACAAAACCCAAAAAGTCCAATGGCATGTTACAATTTACAAAACAAGATGACTTGTAGGGTGGATTCTATTTATGGTGAGATCTATGATTTGAAACCTAATACAATTTCAGCCATAGATCTCCACAAGATCAACAAGATTTGAAATATCCTCAAATGTTATGACAAAGCTTGAATTATTGCTACATTCTAAGATATTAGTCTGGTACTCAAAACACACTACAAAAAAGATTGGGCAAGAAAATGCTTTTGATAAGAACTATCTTCTTCAGTAGGAAGCTAACAAGGGAAATATTAATAACCTATAAAAATAAAACATGAAATAAATTCCATTTGGTTGATGCAATATTGCTCAATCCTTGAGATGCTCCTACATCAAACATATTAGGTAACAAAATTTTGAGCATGGTACTAAAAGTTAAGGAATTGAAAGGGATTGTGGTGACCACTAGAACTAGCCTACTTCATCTTTAAAAATCCATGAATCATTCTTAGGTCCCCTTCCCTTCCATTAGAGAAGATATTCTTTATTTTCCTTCATCTAGATTCTTCTATTCAAATGCTCATTCAAAATATTCTCTAGATCTCATCTTTAGACCTCTTAGGAAGTTATTTCCTCTAATGTGGCCCTTGTGGTAAGATTATATTCTTTTCTATTGTTGGGAATTAAGGTGTCTCAACCTTGGTAAATTTTTGGCATTCACTTTTACTATGGTAATTTATTTTTACTATGCAACAACTTTCTCATTTATAGTGTTTCATCATCTAGTTACTAGACATGTGAGTTGTTGATGACTGGGAGGTGATTTGGATGGCGATGGGAGAGTTGTATTTTGTCCTAACATGGAGGATAGGCATCCCATGTTGTGGTAGAAGTTTTCTACCATGTTTCGACATCTTGAGTAGTGTGTAAGGAATTATGACACATAAGTGTTATGATAGATTCCTATGATAGATTCTATGATGTGTAAGTGTTAGAAATAAAAAGGTTCTATGACAGGTGAAGACAAGTGTCAAAGAGCATCTTTAAGAAAACCATCTTTGGGCGCTAAAGGTGGGCTATGACATGTTGTAAGAGGAATATGCCATTTTGAGTTAGTTTATGATAGATTCTCTTACATTTGTAATTATTTTTGTTTATGACAGATTCTATGATAGTTGTAAGGTGTGTAAGAGCATCTGTCATAGCCTATTATTGGATGGAGCACCCCACATTGGGAAGGCATGTTATGACAAGTGTACAATCATGTTGTAATGTAGGACAAGTGTCCCTAGGCATGGGTTTTGGGCCATGAGGCCAAGTTGAATGCCCATCTCTAGAAGCTTCCTATTTTGCCTTGTAAACTCTTTATAAATAGGTTCTTGGAGTAGGAGATGTATAGTTTGTTTGATAGGTATTGTTATGCTGCCAGAATATCTCCACAATTGACATCTTATAGACTCTTGGAAGAACTTACATTGCAAGTGTATTGTAAGTTGTTATTGTTTTGATAATACATTGTGCAAGTTTTAGAGTGTGGGGTTTTTCTCCTATAAGGGTTTTCCCCATGATATATCTTGTGTCTATCTTTTCTGTGTGTCTTATATTGCTGAAATCTCTATGTTATGTGTTTAATATTGCTACAATTGTAACGATTTAAAATAACTGGCATACTTCTCCCCTTATTAGATTAGTGTAAGAAGCATTTTTTGCACACCTAGCTTCCTTTCAATTGATATAAGAGCCTAGCTAGTTTTGGTCCTAGCTGTTGGGTAGGGTTTTTTTGTACTGATCTTAGATTGAGTGGGAGTCTTTGTAGAGGATTATGTAATATTTTTGTAAGAAGGAGATGGTAGGTACATCCGAAAGAATAGAGGTAGAGAAGTTTAATGGCAGCAATTTCAAATTGTGGAAACATAAAATGGAAGACATGGTTGTTGACAGAGACCTATGGGATACAATTTTTGGTACAAAACCAACAACAATGGCATAAGCTAAATGGGACCTCAAGGATCAAAAGGCTAAGGGTCTTATGAGACTCTATCCAGTTGACTCTATCTTGTTGAATGTCCATGAGGAGAAGACCGCAAAAGAACTATGGAAGAAGTTGGGAGATGTTTATCAAGCCATGTCCCTAGTGAACAAGCTATTATGAAGAAAGAAGCTATTTTCCATGAGGATGGAAATAGAGGATATGTTGCAGATCACATGAATGCTTTTAACATGCTATTTGTACAATTAACATCCGTTGGTGTGAAGATAGAGGAGGAGAATCGTTGTATGACATTGCTTTGTTCCTTGCCAGACTCATGGGATCACCTTGTAATGGCTATCGGAAGCACTATAACCACCTTCAAGATGGATGAGGCAGTGTCTTCGCTATTATCTAAAGAGATGTAGAGAAAGTCATCTGAGTCAGCCAAAGAGGCTCTTGCAGTTCATGGAAGACCCAAGGAGAAAGGGAAGAAGAAGGACAAGAAAGTTGAGAAGGGTAAATCCATATCCTGTGGGAGATCCAAATCTCCTAGAAAGTCCAACGCATTGTGCTAGAACTATGGACAAACTGGGCATTTTTGAAAGGAGTGCAAGGAGGAGAAGAAAAAGAAGAACACCTTTGATTCTGAATCTGATAAGTCACAAGATGATAGTGATGCTTTCATCACTGCCTTGGTCATCCATGCATATGATGATGTGTGGCTGATTGATTTTGGTGCCTCTTTTCACATGACCTTGCATCGAGACTGGTTTACAAAGTATGAAAAGTCTGATGGTGGAAGAGTGTACCTGGGTGATGACTCTCATCTAAAGATAGTTCATCGTGGAAGAGTCACAATCTGATTCCCTGATGGATAAGTGAAGGGGATCTCTAGGGTTATGCACATCCCAAGCTTGGCATGGAACTTGCTTTATGTAAGTAAATTGAATGATGCAGGTGTGCAAATTGTCTTCTCAAAAGAAGGATGCAAGATGACTAGAGGATCTATGGTGCTTGCGAAGGGTACTCAGAGAGGTACTCTATTTCTACTAGAGGCATGCACTTCATAGTGCAATAGTTCTTCTAACTCAAAGAAAAGAGCTGTAGGCACTTCATCTTCACCATTGGAACTAGCCACAAAAGATCTGTTGTATCAACTTTTGATGGTAGTGTAGTGTATTTTGGGTATCCAAGGGTGCTCATGCTTCAGAAGTCAAACTTCTTGCTAAGAAGACAATGTTGTGGCATAAGAGACTTGGCCACATTGGTGAGAAGGGTCTTAGAACCCTGAAAAAATAAAAACCTCGTTAAGGGGTTAGATGACTGTAATCTTAATTTTGACTTTTGTGAACATTGTATATATGGAAAGCAAAACCATGTTCAGTTTTACTCGAGTTCTCATAAGTCTTCTGGTGTGTTGGATCTTATTCATTCTGATGTGTTTGGTAAAATTTAATGTTCCTTCGATCTCTAAATCTATATATTTTTTATCATTCATAGATAACTATAGTAGAACGACATGGGTTTATTTCATCATGAGGAAATTTGAAGTCTTTAGTTGGTTCAAAGAGTTTAAATCTTTTGTTGAGAATAAGACTAGTAAAAAGATTAAGTGTTTGAGAACTAACAATGATGGTGAGTTTTGTTCCACAAAGTTTGATAAGTTCTATAAAGAACATGGGATTAAAAGACATAAGGCAACTCCATACACCCCATAGAAAAATGGAGTTGCAGAAAGGATGAATAGGATGCTGATGGAGAAGGCTAGGAGTATGCTTAGTGGAGCTGGCCTCGAACAAAAATTTTGGGCTAAAGCTGTAGCCATTGCTTACTACTTGGTAAACAAGTCTCCTACCTCAACTCTTGTTGGTAAGACACCTATGGAGATGTGCTCTGGTAAGAAGCCTTCTATTACACATCTTCATGTTTTTGGTTGTGAGGCATATGCTCATGTACCTAGGGAGAAGAGGTCAAAATTGGAAACCAAGGCTATTAAGTGTATCTTCATTGGTTATGGTGTCGGTGTGAAAGGGTACAAGCTTTGGGATCCTGTGGTTGAAAAAGTGTTGTATAGTAGAAGTGTTATTTTTAGAGAACTAACACCTTCTTCCGTTGTTCTATAGCTAGAAGAGAAAGAAAAGAAAGAGGATGTGGTTTAGTTTCCCACTACCCCTGAGAAGACTGAACTGATAGACCCATGAGACTTGATGATGAGGAGAGCTCTAGCATCTCTAAAATCTCAAAAGAAGAAGCAGAACCCCAACCTCAGCCTTTGAGGAGGTCTACATGAACAAAAAGGAAACCTGATAAGTTTGGATATTCATTGCTAGATTCTAGTTGTACTTTTGCCCTAATTACTAATGATGATGATCCTAGAACTGTGACAAAGGCTATGGGCATGAAAGATGCAGGTTCATGGAAGAAGGCCATAGAAAATGAAATGGCTTCTTTAGAGAAGAATAAAACTTGGGACTTGGTGCCTCTGCCTGAAGGACATAAATCTATTGGCTGTAAATAGGTGTTTAAGAAGAAATTTGGTGCAGATGGTAGTGTTGAGAAGTACAAGGCTAGATTGGTTGTGTAGGGGTACTCACAAGTGGAGGGAATTGATTATGGTGAAATTTTCTCTCCCATTGCAAAGATAACATCTATTCAGTTCCTGTTATCTGTTGCAATAACTTATGACTTAAAAATAGAGAAGATGGATGTGAAGACAACTTTCCTTCATGGTGATTTAGAGGAAGAGATTTACATGTCACAGTAAGAGAATTACATAGAAAAAGGTAAAGAATATTTGGTTTGCAAGTTGAAGAAGTCTTTGTATGGTTTGAAGCAGTTTCCTAGCATGTGGTATATGAAATTTGATGCCTTTGTGTTGTCCATTAGATTTCTGAGGTCAAAATTAGATCACTGTGTATATTACAAATTTGACAATGATCATATTCTCATGATTGCATTGTATGTTGATGATATGTTGTTAATTGGCAATGGTAAGAATATGATTTCTGATTTGAAGTCTCAGTTGTCAGCACAGTTTGAAATGAAAAATTTAGGGGCAGCCAGGTACATTCTGGGAATGGAAATCAAAAGAGACAGAGCAAACAGAAAAGTTTGGTTAAGCCAGAGTAAGTATGTGAAGACTGTGTTGGAGAGATTTCGCATGGCAGATTGTAGAACATTGTGTGTTCCTATTTGTTTGGGGACAAAGTTATCTATTAATGATTGTTGAAAGTCTCCTTTTGAGATGGAGGATATGAGCATAGTACCTTATGCTAGTGTTGTTGGTAGTTTGATGTATGCTATGGTCTGTACAAGACTAGACATTGCCCAAGCAGTGGGAGTCCTTAGTCAGTTTATGGCTAATCTTGGACGAGTACATTGAGATGTAGTGAAGAGAGTGTTCAGATATTTTTGGGGTACTTTCATGTATTCCCTATGTTATCATGGTCATCCTATAGTGGTGTAGGAGCACCTCGATACCTAAGAATCTGAAGGATTCCATACATTTTCTATTTTTTCCAAAGTGTCAAGTTTGTAAGGCCTTAGCGCCATATTGAATCTTAGTTGGCCATGTAATGGCATAAATTGAGTTTGTATACATGTCATGAAAGATTGTAACTGAACTGAATGGGTGTAACTGAATGGCAGAAGTGGTTGTAGGGTGATTCGCCTTCTAACTTATGTAACTGCCTACATAAGTCTATGTAGTCAATCTATGTTTGTTAACAAAATGAATATATGTTGAGAATGTATCTTTCATCAAATACAAACAGTGACCAGTTGTAATGGGTAAAGAAACTTTAGTCTGCCGGCAATAGCAAGTCAAGCAAAGCATATACAAGTTGGTATATCAGCGTATTAGGAAGACATACAAAGAGTTCACCGACGAGGAAGGTCACACTGAAGATATATGTCATCAGGAAGAGTTGCGCCATTGGTGCACAAGTTAAAAGTTTCATTGATGATCTAAGTGTGGCGGATAAGGTCATGAATGACCAGCATCGAAACAACCATGGTTAAGGTAAGTGGGAACGTAACTGCCATCGGGATATCGGTAGGAGGTTAGAAGATGTCACCAATAAGAAGAGTCTGGCCGACAAGTATGGTTCGAAGGTAATATTGGGGTGACCAGTATGTCGGTATAATAGGATTTGTGTTTGCCGATGGTATGTTGTCTCGCTGATAGTGAAGAATGTGTGTGATTTGGTATTGTTTGGACCTTAAGGAGGATTTAAAGCCGACCAAGCAATAATTTCTCTATACTATGGGTTTGATGAGTACTTCACCCTATTTAGAAGCGTTTCACTATGTAATCTACATCATTTAGGACCTCCACATTCTATAAATATTCATGGATTTGTGGATTTTGATTGGATAGGTGACATTGATAGCAGGAGATCTACTAGTGCTTATGTATTTACTATATTCGGTGGTGCAATCAATTGGATGAGTAAACGGCAACCTGTGGTCGCTTTGTCCATGACAAAAGCTGAGTATATGATAGTTATTCATGGTTGCAAGGAAGCCATTTGGCTTAAGAGGTTGTGTTTAGATATTAGTGTTGATGTAGGATAGATTACTATCTGTTGTGACAGTCAAAGAGCAATTTTCTTAGCAAAGAACTAAACTTTCCATGCCACAACAATGCATATTGATGTATAGTTTTATTTTGTGCGAGACATGGTAGAGGATGGGAAGGTGATATTGGAGAAGATAGACACTTTGAAGAATGCTCCATATGCATTGACGAAACCAGTAGGCACTGATAATTTCAAATGGTGTTCGGAGTCTATGGGCCTCTCGGCTTATAGAAATTAAAATCCTACTATTTCTATTGGCTCTTACAAGGTGTTCGACAAGTGGGAGAACGTTGGGACTTAAGATGTCTCAATCTTGGTAAATTTTTGGCATTCACTTTTACTGTGGTAATTTATTTTTACTATGGAGTAACTTTCTCATTTACTGTGCTTCGTCATCTAGTTACTAGAAATGTGAGTTGTCGATGACTAGGAGGTGACTTGGATGGCAATAAGATAGTTGTATTTTGTCCTCACATGGATGATAAGCATCCCATGTTGTGGTAGAAGTTTTCTATGATGTGTCAGCATCTTGAGTAGTGTGTAAGAAATTTTGACGTGCAAGTGTTATGACAAATTCCTATGACAGATTCTATGATGCATAAGTACCAGAAATAGAAGGTTCTATGGTAGGTGAAGACAATTGTCAAAGAGAATCTTCGAGAAAGGCATCTTTGGGTGCCCAAGGTGGGCTATGACATGTTGTAAGAGGAATATGCTATTTTTAGTCAGTTTATGACAGATTCTCTTATAGCTATAAGTGTTGTCAGTTATGACAGATTCTATGACAGCTGTAAGGTGCGTAAGAGCATCTGTCATAGCCTATTCTTGGATGGAGCACCCCACATTGGGAAGGCATTTTATGAAAAGTGTAAAATCATGTTGTAATGTAGGACAAGTGTCCCTAGGAGTGGGTTTTGGGCCATGAGGCCAAGTTGAACTCCCATCTCTAGAAGCTTCTTATTTTTCCTTGTAAACTCTTTATAAACAGGTTCTTAGAGTAGGAGATGTATAGTTTCTTTCACATGTATTATTATCCTGTCAAAATATCTCCAGAATTGACATCTTGAAGACTATTTGAAGAACTTGCATTGCAAGTGTATTGTAAACTGTTATTGTCTCAATAATACATTGTGTAGGTTTAGAGTGTGGGGTTTTTCTCCCGTAAGGGTTTTTCCCACGATATATCTTATGTCTATCTTTTTTGTGTGAGTTCATATTGCTGAAATCTCTATGTTATGTGTTTAACATTTCTCCCTCATTAGATTAGTGTAGGAAGCATTTTCTACACACCAATCTTCCTTTCATCTATATCCCAACTTAATTAAAGTCATATTCATTAGCCGCATAGAGAATTGGTGAGATATATCTAAGCCTCTTAGTAATTCAACCTCATAAGCATTTTTGGAAATCCTTATATGCTCATCACGTGAGTACCTCTTTGAGTACATCCTAGTCTTATGTGCTCATCCACACTTTCCTTATATTTTTTGTTATTTCCTTCCAATTATTTCTTCACTTGCGTATGCACCTCTTATATGTGGTGTAAAATTATTTGAATCTATGCTAATACATTCTCCATCAAGTGCTCTTAACAACTATGTGATAATTTTCAAAGATGTTTGATACATAATCTAGAAATGGGTCTTGTGCTATGCCCATAATCCATTGATTCTATTGGGATATGTATAGTAGACTTGTGCCTCTATCTATGAAAGACTCTTTCCTATTAATTCTAACAACCTTTGGTTCATATCTATTTTCCTCATCAAGTAGAATAGGGAAATCATCCATCTCATGTATGTCCCATTGTTGGCATATTTTGCAATAGAAATATAATTTTCTTCCAAGGGAATTTTCTAATTCCACCCTTAATGAGGAAGCTCTTCTTATACCTTCAATCATTAGACATTTATTCCTCATGTGACCTTCTCTACTATTTTGAGTACACCAAATATTGGTTCTAACAAAGGTGGAGTCTAGTCACCCTTTGCTAGAATTTCTTTCTTTAATTTTTTATTTTCTAATTCTAATTCAATTTTTTAAATTTATTTATTTCCATAGGTCATTAGCTCACCTCCATTATTGTTATTCCACCTTGTTAGATAATTCTACTACTTCCTTGTATGTGAATAATACATTTACCTCTACTACTACTCTAATATGTGATATTAGTCAAAATACAAATCACTCAATTATTTACTTTTTTGTTAGCACTTATTCTAACATCCTGGCCATACTTTTAAATTGTTGGTCATATTATTTTACTAACTTATTCTTCTCTTGAATGATTTCTCTCATCTTTCTTAAACTATCACTTGATGCATCTAGAGTGTAAAACTTTGTGAAAATAATCCACTAATTTTTTCCCATCGCTTATCATGTCTTGGGAATTATTTGATGTACCATCTCAGGGATTCATTCCTAAGGGTTTCTATGATCTCATACAATTGAGTTTGGTCATCTTCAATGCTATTTCTTCTCTAGAGAAATTCCAAAATAATGAGATACTTGCTAGCATTCCAAGTGTCTTTGCTTAATATAGTAAGCTTGGTCCTATTAGTGGCCATATTTGCAGTGGTAAATGGTGTCCATTTTTTATACTTTTGTTGTATAGGGTTTATCCTTTCTACTGATCTCTCTAATATTCCTGATTCTAACACTTTTATGTCTTCATGTCTTTTCTACCTAGTTTTATCCTTATGTTGATTTACTAATTTTCTCTCCATGTCTTTATCTCTATACAACTAAATTTAAAACTCATAGTGCACCATTTAAAATTCATGTAATTAAATGTGATGCAATTATAAATAAATAAAAACTAAAAAACAAAGATGTCAAATTTTATGCAATAAAAAATAATACTAAAACTCTAAAAGAAGAACACAAACAAAGATGAAATTAAAAAAAAAATGAAAAATGAAAAAAGAAAGATGTCAAACTTTATGCAATAAAAAAATAACATAAAAACATGAAAAGAATGAACACAAACAAATTTTAAGGAATGGTCATGGCCAATGGACATTCCTCCCATCCTTAGGAAACAAGCCAACTCAACCACTTCAAAATAAAAATAATTTGTATTAAACAATAAATTAATTTACGAATTACATATTATATTCAATGAAGTCGATCTAATTTCAACTACTCATTAAATCTAATCAAATCGTAATGATACATTACAAAGAACAATTACACTATGCATATCAAAATGGATGATAAAATTAATTTGTTTTAAATGCTAAAAATGAGTAGCATGCCACCAAATACTACATGTAATGACTTTCTAGTAAAAATATAAATATATATTGTTTAGTGATAGGCAGGCTATAAATATATTTACATATTACATATTATATTCATGAAGTCGGTCTAATTTCAACTACCCATTATAGCTAATCAAATTGTAATCATACATTACAAAGAACAATTACACTATGCATATCAAAATGGACAATAAAATTAATTTGTTTTAAATGCTAAAAATGAGTAGCATGACACCAACTACTACATGTAATGACTTTCTAGTAAAAATATAAATATATATTATTTAGTGATAGGCCTATAAATATATTTACATATTACATATTATATTAATTGAAGTCGATCTAATTTCAACTACTCATTAAAACTAATCAAATCATAATGATACATTACAAAGAACAATTACACTATGCATATCAAAATGGACGATAAAATTAATTTGTTTTAAATGCTAAAATTGAGTAGCATGCCACCAACTACTACATGTAATGACTTTCTAGTTAAAATATAAATATATATTATTTAGTGATATGCCTATAACTATTAAAAGCACCAAGGGTGGTATCAAATGGTCGATAGGCATAAATATTTATAAGCCTTTTGCTAAATAGTGTATATTTATATTTTGATATGTAAATTGTAATTATTTCTTATATGTTTTGGTCATTTTGATATGCTCAATGTAACTATTCTTTGTAATATATCATCATCATTTGATTAGATGATCCTTTGAATTCTAAAGCATAATTTTAAAAGGATGAAATCAAAAATTTGCAATTCAACTCTCTTATTAAAACACGATTTTTTGGAGTATAGGCCTTATAAATATGTGTTTAATGAATGTTGTTAATAATCTTACATGAACTCTATAATATAGATTTATGATAGCATTCTTCAATCCTACATAATTTGAGATATCCTAATTCTTCTCTCTAGCCTAATTCTAACCCTAGTGCTAATTCTAACACTAAACCTAATTTTAGCTCTAACCCTTATTCTAACCATAAACCTAACCTTAATTCTAAATGTAATTCTAACCCTATTAATAAACCTAATTCTTACCCTAACCCTAACCCTACCCCTAATTCTAACCTTAACCCTAATTCTAATTCTAACCCTAACCATAATCCTAATCCTATCCCTAATTCTAATTCTAACTCTAACCTTAATTCTAACCCTAACCCCTATTATAACCCTAAATTTGACCCTAATTCTAACATTACTACTAACTATAACTCTTACCCTAATTTAACCTTCATCCTAATTATAGACATAACCTAATCGTAACCCTAATTGAAACTCTATTTCTAATCCTAACCCTAAAACTACATAGAATTAGGGTTAGGGTTAGGGTTAGGGTTAGGGTTAGGATAATGAAGGACTAACTTGACACTATTTGAAGAGGATCTCTTGATACAAAATTTTGAAGCAATTTTGCATGTACATAGCAACAATATGGGGATTTTCAATTATATTTATGTTTCTCCACTTGTATGCATCCCTTGAGTTTGATGGGGCTTGTATTGTTATTAGTTGATAGAGATTATGCCATTTTTTATCACATGCTCAGGTAGATAATTGGTTAGAAAATCTCTTAAATGCTTTTGCAAATACATAATTATCACATGTACACCATCATTTACATTTTTACAATTAGTGCAATTGTTGCCCAACTCTACTGTCACAATATCAAATTTAATAGTAAATACTAAAAATCTAGGATGTCGTGCAAACCTATTATCATAATACCTCATCAGATGTAATGCATATTCATGTATAGACACTTTTTATGCATGGTTGTAACAATTCTGCTTCACCAGTGGGAAATAGAGTAGGAAATGCCATATCAAACAACCCTTTATGGTGTATTCATTAATTGGTGATAGACTAATATGGGGCCAATCAATCATGGCAATTGATTTGTTACCATTATTTTGAACAAAACTCTTCACTTCTTCCATTTCTTGTTATGTTGTACCAAATATAGCTGCAAAAGATGAAGGTAGATGTTGAGGTTCATCTTCTCATCCATCAACTAAACTATCATCACATGCAATTGATACGTCTATATCATCAATATTGGATTCCACAAACCATAATCTCTCAGAGACATCAATCCCTTCTTTTCGTAGTGCCATGATTGAGTTTTCATCAAGTTCTACATCTTTGTACTCTTTATCATAATTATTAATTGTGTTTCTATGTTAACGTATAGAAAGTACATTATTGTTAATAACCATATCAAGAATAGTAGATACAACATTTTCTTGATTCAACTCATTAAAATCCTCCTTAATTTCGTCATGTAAAAATCATCAAAGAAGATAAAGAACAATAATTGTTGTCTAAAAATAAGCAGTTATAACAATCTCATGGATTTAATAATTTAAGAGATTTTGATGATTTTTTTAAGTGACATTTAATGTATCCTAAATTACTAATATCAATAATTCTTTTCAACAACTTTTAGAATGATCACATAATGTATTAACTACAAGAATTTTGATTTATTTATTTTTAAGCAATGTATCGTTATATAAGACTATAGTTATTTCAAAACAATGCATATAATAATTTTATATCATACTCAATATAGTCTAAAGAATTCTCATTTGATGATTGTGTAACTTGCATATTTTAGCTACTTCAAATTATCATGTGTGTGTGTGTGTGTGTTTCCATATGACTTTGAATCCTATTAGCACCATTTAAGTTATATATATTAAGTTCCAATTATGTAATATATGTATTATTGATAAAAAAGACACCACCCAATGGAGGACCATTTAATATTTCAATTTAAGTAGTAGGATCACCACATTACCTCAATAACAAAATATCAATTCATCACAACCCATCACATGTGATACAAAATATAATAATTTGGATGTTCTCATCTAATGTTTACTTAGAGACAAGGATCGTTATTGATCTTGATTTTTCCTATTGTTAACATAACTTGCATTTTGTAGTTTAGAGCACCAATCAAATGATAATTTGGTGGTGATATTTTCAATGAGTTGAGAGATTTAACTTGCAAGGTTGCAATGTTAGAGAGTTCAATATCCTATTGAAGTTATGGGAGATCATCCATCTTTTGTTTGGATATAGACATAATAAGTTCTAAATGACTACATCTAAACAAAAAACGTATGTATCATTTTATGGCCTTCAATCTAACAACATCTAGCATTAAATTAATTAGAACCACGATCTCTTAAACCTTTTTGGCTACATGATAGTAAAACACAAGTAAAGATTACATAACTAGGTTGGGTTCTAGAATGTTTCATTAGTTCAAATAGATTGATAACATCCTTGCAAAGCCATTTTAGGCATATCCTACAATATATATTTATGAATATATCTTTTCCCAACTTGTTGAATATATTTTAGGCATATCCTACAATTGCCTCTAACTTTTAGATGTGTTGTTTGTAATTCTCCTTTTGCTTTTCTTGCTTTTTCCTAGATTCCCACTTTTTTCTTCTTACTTTTTTCTTATTTTACTTTTCATCTATTTTTCATGCAATGAATACTATTTTATTGTGCAGGTTTGAACAATTATTTCTTTTTGAAAGTTATTTAATCGCTTAAATGAAATCAACCTCATAATTAAATAAGAAATTAAATCTAAAAGTTCATGTCTTTAAAACAAAAACTATGAAATTAATAAATATTTAAATTTATTTAATTTAGTTTATTAACTTTGCATGGAAATTTTACATAGAATAGATAATTAGGTTCTATTTTAAGAAAGACTAATTAATAAAGAATATTGAGCACTAATGGATAACACACCAATTAATGATAAGAGTGGTAGAGGGATAATTTTAGAATGTATTAAAACTTATAATTATAGAATGTATTGTACAACACCTCTATCAATGTGAGAAAGAATTTATAAAACACATTTATGCGATTAACATACGGATACAGGAAAATTAGATATGACTATGATGCAATTTACATACAATTGTATAAGAATGATGCCGTTAACATGCAAATGTAAAATGAACACAACATGATGCCATTAACATGCAAATGCAAAGGAATACGATTATGAAGCCATTGTCACACAGATGCAAAATAAACACTTCAAGGATAGTTAAGGTATAAATCCTACCCAAAAATTTCTCCAATCGATTCGATGCCTAGAGGAATGATTTACTATAGATACAAGTACTATAATCTTTTCCAGCGTAAGCTCAGTAAACATAAAAATAGCAGGATCATACGAAAGATGAGGGTGGATTTCATGGTATACAATGATTGCATGCTACACAAAAGATGGATTAATGACAAAATTAGATACTTTCAACCAAATGAGATCGGATGAAATAAAATTAGTTATCTAGTAATGATGAAGGGAATCCATCACATCATAACGGAAGGAAAATATTTTACCAAAGTTGGAGTTGCAACTTCCGCGGGTAGACATGCATGCAAAATAAATATTCAAATACCTAACATTTGTAGAATAGACACAAAATTGATTTGTAGGATACACACAAAATGGATACGTTGAACTGGTAATAGTAATGTCAATGTAACATTCCTAGCAAATGCTATCATCCCTCTTCTTACAAATGTAACTACTAAATGCCAAATTTAAAGGTGTAAAATGGTAATACAAGTCCCTCTCATCATTCTTGGTCTTGGACAAGATCATTTTTTGGGTTAAGACTTCTTTTAAGAGCTTAATCTCTTTTAGGCTAGAGTTAACAATTTCTAAAAAATAAAATAAACATCGCTTCTAAAAAAATATTGAGGCAACCATGTTTAGAAAACAAAGACTAAGATTATCCTCCCTGTAAAGAAAGAAGCAAGCATATGTCTCTATTTCTATTTCTTTGCAAAGAAATCATAACTATTGACATTTGACTTGACCATGCTACCGTGATCAAGAAGAGAAGATGCAACTTTAAGAAGAAGAATACAATCGAGATCCTCAAGACTTAACATAATTAAATAAAAAGAGAAAATTGAGAGAAAGAAGTATAAATGAGCTTACCCTTGCTAGGATGATTTAAATAAAGAAATTGTGAAACAAAAAAATGTTATCGACTATTTTGTGATCCATTATTTCAAATAATAATGATGAGATTGCAAAGAGATGAAGTAACCTATATAATAACCTATGGCTCTAGTAAATCCAATCCAACCCAAGAAAAAACCTTGGCCTGTCACTTACAGAAGGCTTGTGTTATTTGCATAGAAATTTTATTGTAGAGACGGTAAAGTAGCGATGGAGAAATGTAAGCGAGGTTTGATCCCATGCCCTATTGTAGTGTAAATGTGATTGTGAACCAAATAAGGAATGCAAAGGAGCATGTTACACATGACAAGTGGGCATCCAACACAAGTCATCAAAGCACAAACCATACACAAGTCTTAATGCTGAGTAGACGGTTATATGGAATAGCTGGAACAATATTGTTAATCCAATGACTGAGACTTTTGGCAGTACATATATTAAAAACTAGGATCAAATACTAAAATGCCCATCGACAAATGCACCACAATCTAATCGACGGGGTTGTGTATTCTTGATGCTTTGACAAAGCTGATGCCGCCCACCAGAATTCTTCAATCTAGAGTGATCTACTGACTCAAATGACATATTTACTTCAAAATTCTCATTCGCACAAAAAACAAATGCTCAATAACTTCTATCACAATTAGTCGAGTAACACAATATAGAAAAACCCCTTCACAGGTAACATTAATCTTTGTTTCCCCAAAAAGAGCTCCAACTGGAGATGCAATGCAACATATTTGCAGTTAGATTCACACTTACTGATTCAAGACCCCCCAAAAAATACGACCATTAAAGCTTCTAATAACTTATTTTTTGAAACCTCAACTAATACTACCACCACTCCTAAATAGAAACCGACAACTTCTAAATAAAACTTCTTGTAAAGAAACTGAAAACTTTAAAATCTCATTTAAAATATGCATAAGATAAATGAAACACCAACCACCCATGTGCCATATTCTAATTTTAGTTGTGCCTTGACAGATTTTTAACAATTTTATTTTTCAAATTTTGGAGCAAAAAAAAGTGAAGGACTACCAAAAAATAACGCTGAAACAACAATCCTGGTAATAAAATTCAGACTGGCCAAAAGGGTGGGCCCAACGTAAACACCCAACACGTTGAGCACAACTGTACATGGCGGCTGGGTCTTTGTTAATCAACAATAATTGCGAAATTACAGCGAAATTTGGCGGTTGATCCCCTCTTCCTCAACTTACGTAGCGTTCTTTAGCATTACTTGTTTGCATGTAAATGATATAAATAGAAATTGTGATATATAGAATTGGCAGAACAAGAGAGAAGATAGAGATGGCGAACACCTGGTTTGTGGTTGTTGCTTGTCTTTTGTGTGTGAGGGATCAGGTTTGAGGCCTAACTTCTACAAGAAGAGCTGCCCATCAGCTGAAGACACAGTTGAGCAAGTGGTGAAGGAATTCATAGCCAAAGATCGCACCCTTGCAGCTCCTCTCTTACGGATGCATTTCCATGATTGTTTTGTGCGAGTCAGTAATTCATTACTTCCCCAATTTATCCGTATCTGATTTTGTCCGTTTAAGTAATTAATTCATACACATAGATTACAAAAACTAATGTTGTGGTTTGATTAGGGTTGCGATGGGTCAGTGCTTCTGAATTCTACAGCAAACAACACAGCAGAGAAAGCCGCCATTCCAAACCTCAGCCTGCGCGGATTTGAAGTAATTGACGCTGTGAAAGCAAAAATAGAGAAGATATGTCCAGGCGTCGTTTCCTGTGTTGACATTCTCGCTCTGGTTGCTCGAGATGCTGTGGTTGCTGGGGTAATTACATTACAAAATAAGAAATTAATGTATCTATTATCTCTTATTTTTTCTTATTTTATATCTGAACTCGTAACTATCTTTCTGACATTAATTATGTTTATGTATTGTTATTTAATATAAATATTAAGTTAATGTTTGAAGTTATATACAGAGCCGAGGTCCATCTTGGTGTGTGAGAACAGGGCGTAGGGATGGAGTGATATCCCATGCGAATGATGCCTTGACCAACCTGCCCTCACCATTTTTTAACTTCTCACAACTTCAGGCATCTTTTGCAAGCAAAGGATTAGATGTCAAAGATCTCGTTGTTCTCTCAGGTGTGTAATAGATTAATATTTCCAGTACTGAATTACAAGTTAGTCATAACATAAGATTGTAATATTATGATTATTGCTACTTTGAATAGGTGGGCATACAATTGGAGTTGGTCTTTGCAATTTCTTCAGCAACAGACTTTATAACTTCACAGGAAAGGGAGACATGGACCCTTCTCTTGATCCCACATATGCCCAATTCTTGAAGACAAAATGCACTAGTCTGGCAGACAACACAACCAGTGTACCAATGGATCCCAACAGCTCACTTCGCTTTGATAGGCATTACTTTACTAATCTTGAAGCAAGGAGGGGCCTCTTCCAATCTGATGCTGCCCTACTCACAAATGCTATTGCCCAAAAGTATGTTAACAACCAGGTGAAAAATAACAGCTTCTTTAAAAACTTCAAGCATTCCATTCAACGTATGTCTGAAATCCAAGTTCTCACAAAAAAAGCAGGGCAAATTAGACGTCAATGTGCCTTCATCAACTAAGCTCGTATCAACTGGAATGGCTTCTAGATTCTTTCTATCTATTTTGAGCAATGTCGTTAGTTGAAAATAAAACTAGCTGTTGAGCACTAACATTAAGAAATTTTAGACATGGCTTATCGATGTAACGCTAAGGTAGGTGGAGTGCTCATTACAAGTGCGGCTACTTTTGTAATTGAATTTTAATGGAGGTTAATAAAGATTTTCCTTATTTAGATTATGGATTTGACAAGGAAAATAAATAATCTTTTCAAATAAGCTTGTATAAAGTAATTGTTCAACACAATTAACCAACTAAATTTATGATGCAACTTGCATGGATAGAGATTTGAATGAAGAATAGTCTATTCACACAACTCAAACATAGATTAGAAAAATACCAAATAGAATATATAATTGTAAATAGATGTAGAAGACAATTGAGATGCTCTGAATCAATGACAATATTATCAATTTTCAATTCTCAACATATAAGTTGCACTCAAATTACTTGACACAACATGTCACTATTGATGTTTAGCAATAAGAATGCTTATACAATATTACATGCCCACAAGCTATGTGCCTATTATAAGAATTGAGAACCTAAATCCTACAACCAAACTTATCTCCTCTATGTTTTTCCCTATTCGAAGGTTTGTAAATTGTATTTCTTATAGGGACACCTTCTAATGATAAGGTATCATTAATCAAAGGGTCATAAACCTTCTTTTATAACCTTTCCTAGGACCAACTAAAAGAATTTAAATGGCCATAATATTAAAAATTTGGCACAAAACCCAAAAGGTCCCATTGCATTTTACAATTTACCAAACAAGAGGATTATAGGGTGCATTCTATGCATGGTGAGATCTATGATTTGAAACCTAATGCAATTTCAGCCATAGGTATCTACAAGACCAACAAGATTTAAAATATCCTCAAATGTTATGACAAAGCTTGAATTATTGCTACATTCTAAGATATTAGTATGCGACTCAAAACACACTAGAAAGAAGAATAGGCAAGAAAATGCTTTTGTTACAAGAACTATCTTCTTCAGTAGGAAGCTAACAACAAGGGAACTAATAAAAAACTATAAAAATAAAATATGAAATAAATTCCATTTGGTTGATGTAATATTGCTCGATCCTTGAGATGCTCCTACATCAAACATCTTAGGTAACAAAATTTTGGGCATGGTACTCAAAATTAAGTAATTGAAAGGGATTCTGGTGGGCACCCCAACTAGCCCACTTTATCTTTAAAAATCCATGAATCATTATTAGGTCCCCTTCCCTTCCATTAGAGAAGATATTATTTATATTCCTTCATCTAGGTTCTTCTATTCAACTTCTCATTCATAATCTTCTCTAGGTCTCATCTTTAGACCTCTTAAGAAGTTATTTCCTCTAACGTGGGCCTTGTGGTGAGGTTATATCCTTCTGTATATCCCAGCTTCATGAAAGTCATATAGATTAGCCACATAGAGCATTGGTGAGATATCTAAACTTCCTAGTAATTCAACCTCATAAGCATTTTAGGAAATGCTTTGCAACTTTTTGCATGGGCCAATCTTCTTTAGCTTCAACTTATATATGTTGATCTAGGGAATCTCTTCATCGTTGAGTGTACCATGACTAACTCACCATTTGAGTACCTCTTGTTGAAAGAACACTAATACACTGAGGGGTGGGCAAATCAATGTATGTTAAAACTTTAAAATGAAATCTGTAGTTAAAAATTAAAAGCACACATAAATCACACACACAAGGAGACACTAGTTGTATGTGGAAAACCCAAAAGGGAAAAACCATGGTGAGAATATTTCTTGGGTCTACTGCTCAATTCCAACCTCACAATAAAAGATTTTATAGATGCTTTGTAAGCACAAACTTACAGGTACATTGACACCCAAGACAATGTTTTGAGGCTTCAACCTTCAGGAACACTGTACACCTATTGAGCACCAAACCAAATACAATGAGGAACCAACCCCAACGAGGCACCAACCCATAAATCCTTACAAATTCCAATGTGTAGACATTGGTTCTTTGCTAACCTCAAATGCACCCTTCAATTCATATATAGTCTCATCCACACTTCTGCACTTTGTGTTTTTCATTAACACAATCTTCACCTTTCTCTATGCTCTCAACATTCTATGTTCACTTTAACAGAGCCTCCCCTCTTCTTAATACAATCTTCCTATGAACATTTGTATGTTCATGCAAACTCTACCCTTTATACCTGTGAACGAAAGATATTTGATTTAGTGACTAACCCTTTCACCATACATTCAATGTGTATAAAAAACACATACTTCCAATCAGTTGAACAACCACCATCTACTCAAAAATTAAACATCGAAAGATTCAAATCATTTAACTACCACACAACTGATCTAGATCACGCTCAGAATTATTGATCGGTGAAATATCTCATTGTTTTGTTCACTTCAGAGTTAGCAACATCATCCCAAACATACTTTTACTTATGTAGCTTTTTCGTCCATGTAATATGTCGCTTATGTGGCCAATTTAATTTTTTGCAAGTATGATGTTTTGGACAGAGAACATATACCTAAGTTACTGACAAAAATGCAATATTACAAACTCATGTCTTTGTCACTTTTATCAGCAAAAGTTTATTTTTCCAAATTAGCCTTTATTACCCTTTGTTAGTGAAATCTCATATTTCCAAACTTTTGTCTTTTGTGCTTTTCTGACACTTATGGACAAAATTCTAGTTTTCCAAACTTTCTCTTTCAACACACATTATCTAAAAAATATGCATTTTATGATCTCTTTGAACACGTTTGTCTCTTTTGCCAACAAAAAATTTCTTTTCTAAACTTTCCCTAATTCATCTTTATCAGCAACTTTCATGTTACACGAACTTAGCATAGGAGACTCTTATCGATGAAAGTTCACATTTTCAAACCTCATCAAAAGATCTCAATAATACTTATCGAAAAAAGTTCATTATTATGAACTTACTTTTTTTTTCCTTTGTTATTGGAAAATTCTCATATTTGAGAACCTTAGCATTATCTCTTTATGGCTTAAGTTCATCTCCGTATGCCTTTATCGACGAATATTGTTTTTTTCCAAACTTTGGCCTTTAGCACACTTTGTCGACAAAGTAGCCATTTCATGAACTCAGTAGCTTATCAGGCAAAAATAAAAAAATCCCAAACTTACACCAGCTTCTTGTTGTCAGCAATTTTCAATGATCACAAACTATCTTTCTTGGTCCATACACTATTTATTCTTGGCCAAGCATTGCCTAGTCGGTGAATTGTGAAAAATGCTAACTTTCAAACTAGTTAGTCTTTGATGCATTTTCCCAACAACTACTTTAAACATTTTTCTTCTCTTTTCAAAACTTCCAAAGACCCTTTTTGAAAGACATTATAGCTTTCTTTCATAAGCTGCTATTGGCTAGTCAGCAAATTGGCTAAAAGTTGAACTTGCAAACTACTTCAGGAAATTAACATTTTCGTGATAGTTCTTTTCTTTGAACACTTAAAAAAAATTATTTTCTTTGTTAATTAATTGACAAAATGTCGAACTGGTGAACAAGTTAGCAAATTGATAACTTTGCTAATAAAAGTCATTTGACTTCTTTTATTTTGTCCAAGTCGCTTCTTTGATATAAAATAGGTTCGAATGTGGAACATTTTGCCGACAGTTGCCGATGAACATCTGTTGCTGATATAAGACATTTAATTTTCTTTTCTTCCTAATAAGATGGTTTGCCTTATTTTGTGTTTGCCGACTGATAACTCTTCAACATGGCTTCAACACAGCTTTGACAAAATCCACAAAATGCAAATGCCAAGTGCTCCTTATTATACTAATTGCTCCTTTCCTTTCTTTCACATTAGTGACAAAATTTCAACAATCTCCCCCTTTGTCATTGATGGCAACACCTAAATTTGACCTAAATTTGACCATGACAACCATATTGTTCTCCCCCTCATTACATTCATTAGCACTTTGTTGTGAACACACTACAAAATTCTTCCCCTTTGACATCAATTACAAAGGGACTCATAGAAAAATAGCAATGCTAACTTACTCCACCTGAGGACAATCATCCTACAAGACAATTGTGGTACTGGGGATAAAGAAATACTCTGATATACTCCCCCTAGATGAAAACATTTAGTATTCAATTAGAGATAGGAGAATGAATAAATCCTAACTTCTACCTAAGTTGTTCAAATGTCTCCTTTGGAAGAGGTTTTGTAAAGATATCTACTAGTTGTTCTTTTGTCTAAACATATTCGAACTTGACTTCTTGTTCAGCAACTTTCTACATGAGAAATTGATATTTAATGGATATGTGCTTGGTCCTTGAATGTGTAATTGGATTCTTTGAGATTTTTATTGCACTAGTATTATCACAAAGAATGTTATCTTGCAGTGTTTTCTTCATCCATAACACATGAATACAACAAGATACAACAACTAAATACTTCGCTTTAGCCGTTGACAAAGAGAATGATTCTTGTTCCTTACTTAACCAAGCTACCAATCTATCTCCTAGAAAGAATGCACCACCACTAGTTCTTTTTCTGTCATTCACACAACTGGCCCAATCTACATCTGTGTATGTAGTGAAATTGAAATCCTCACCAAGATGATACCATAGACCATAATCTATTGTACTCTTTAAGTATCTGAATATCATCTTCATAGGTATGACATACATTTCCTTAAGAGCAGCTTGAAATCTAGCTACCATGCAAACAACGTGGATGATGTTAGGCCTTGTTACTATGAGATACAAGAGACTTCCAATCACGGATCTATATTAATACAAAGTTTGATCTGCAAAGGCAGATTTATCATCTTTGCTAAGTTTACACCTAGTGACCATAGGTGGACTGACTGGCTTGCAATCTTCCATCTTGAATTTCTTTAGAATTTCCTTCACATACTTGGTTTGAGAAATGAAAATCCCTATGTCTAATTGATTGACCTGTAAACCATGGAAAAATGCTAATTCTCCTAGCATTGACATCTCAAACTCTTTCTGCATAGCGTCAACAAACTCTCTACACATTTTATCATTATCTCCACCAAATATTATACATAAACAATAATAATCAGCATATGATTACCATTAGTTTCAAAATATAGATTACTAGCAACTATACCTTTCTTATAACCTTATTGGTAAAGAAATTTGTCCAGCCTGGAGTACCAAGCGTAAGGAGTTTGTTTTAGACCATACAGTTCCTTTTTCAGTCTACACACATAATCTTTGTTTTCAGTCACTTAAAATTATTCAGGTTGCTCTATATAAAATTCCTCGTGAATCCAAATAGCCATTGAGAAATGTAGATTTCAAATCCATCTAGTACACCTTGAAATGTTTGTAAACTAAATATGCGAGAAACATTCTAATGGCTTCAAGTCTAGCCACAGGGGCAAATGTCTCATCAAAATCTATGCCCTCAATGTGGGCATAGCCCTTGTAGACTAATCTATCTTTGTTTCTATTTATCTGCCCATATTCTTTCACTTTATTTCTAAACACCCATTTTGTGCTAGTGACATTCTTATTAGCAGGCCTTGGAACAAGTTCCCAAATCTGATTTTTCTCTATTTGACTAAGTTCTTCTTTCATGGCCTCAATCCAACTTTCATCCTTATTAGCTTCTTCATAAGACTTAGGTTCTGTTTTAGACAACAAAGAATAGTTTACATGTTCTTGTGCTAGATTTATTTTTTTCCTTGTCATGACACCATCAACTTTATTTCCAAGAATCTGATTCTTAGAATTATTTCTTCTGATGTACTTGGGTGGAGCCTTTGGAGTAGATTTTGGTTTCTCTTCTTCATCAACATCACTCTTCTCTTGTGACTCTTCTTTTGCAATTTCTTCTTCTTCTTCACCATTAATTGGAACCTTTGAATATAAGTCATTTCCATCTGACAACTGAGAGAATTCATCATCCACTCTAACATTCAAACTTTCAATTATCTTGTGCAACCTTTTATTGTAGCACTTGTAGGCTTTTCTTGTAGTTGAATAGCTAAGAAATATTCCATCATCAGACCTTGTCTCAAATTTACTCAAGGTATCTTCATCCATTTTTATAAAACATCTTCTTCCAAAAATTCTAAAATGCTTCACAGATGGAGATTTGCCTGTCCATAACTCATATGGAGTTTTATCATGATTTTAAAAGGAAGCAAGGTATGCGGAAATAACTTCCTACACTAATCATATGAGGAACATAGTGCAAATTTTTTCTTAGATCTTTACATTTATAGTTATGTTTCACATTAACAGAGAGATTAACAAACATTCAAAAACAAATATAAATGCAATGACACAAGATATACATGGGGAAAACCCTTTAGGGTGAAAAACCCACACTCCAAAACCTGAACAATGTATTATCAAATATGAAAGGAGATTACAACACACTTGCAATGCAAGTTCTTTCAGGAGTTGTCACAAAGTCAAACCTAGAGTAATTCTAACAGCATAACGATACCTACAAATGAACCATACATCTCCAACTCCAAGCACCTGTATATATAGAGTAGTATGAATGTATGTAGCTTCTAGAGTAAGTCACATAAGGAACTCATCTAAATCCATGTGGCCCAATTTCCAAGGCCATAAAACATGCTTATGACACTTATAAGAGATTCTCTTTCATCCCTTACAATCCCCAAACTTGGGTGCCCCAAATTATCCCAATATAGGTATGATAGATGCTCTTACAATGTCATAAAATCCATCATATATGATAGCTCTTACATCTGTAAGAGAATATGTCATAACTGACTATTAATAGTGGATTCTCTTACAAATTATCATAGTCAAACTTAGGCACCTACCTTCTCCATGCAAATATGCTTCTTGAAACTTGTAACACCTTTCATAGGGTCTTCTATTTATGGCTCTTACATGTCAGATTTTGTCATAGGAATCTATCATAACTCTTACGCATCATAAACCTCTTACAACACCCAAAAGATGCCAACACATGGAAAATATCTTCTACCACAAAGTGGGACGCCTATCTCCTCATATGTGGACAAAAATACACTTATTCACCTTCCATGTAAGATGACACATTACCATGCCAACTCCCACAAAGTGATAGAATAAGATTTGCATACAAAATATAATATTAGGCAAAAATATATATACAATTAAAAAATAAATGCTAGGAACTTGTAAAGGTTGAGACACCTTAATTCCCAACATTCTTCCACTTATTGAACACCTTTCAAGAGCTAATAGAATGACATGATTTAACTTCTAGGGGCTAAGAGGCTCATAGACACTGAACACCATCTAAACTTCTTTGTGCTCACGAGCTTCATCAAGGAATCTGCAACATTTGTAAAAGTATCAAACTTTTCCAAATTCACCTGCTCATCCTCTACCATATCATGTACAAGGTGGTACTGTACATCAATGTGCTTGGTCCTCGCATGGAAAGTAGGATTCTTTGCCAAACACATGTCACTCTGGCTGTCACAAGAAATGGTAATCTTCCTTACATAAAACCCAATGTCAGAATACAATCTCTTAAGGCAAATGGCTTCCTTACAAGCATGAGTAGCTACCATGTACTCTACTTCATTTGTGGACAAAGTGACCATAGGTTTTCTCTTACTCATCCAACTAATAGCACCACTGAACATAGTGAACACATAAGCACTGGTAGATCTCCTGCTATCAATGTCACATGCCCAATCTAAATCAACAAATCCATGAATACTCACATAATGCTGAGAACCAGTAGGATAACCATGATAGAAAAGGCATACTCAGAAGTACCCTGTAGATATTTGGAAACTCTCTTTACTGCATCCCAATATATCTGTCCAAGATTGGCCATGAATCGACTAAGGACTCCCACTACTTGGGTATTGTCTGGTCTTGTACAGACCATCACATACATAAAAATACCAACCATACTAGCATAAGGTACTTTGCTCATATCCTCCATCTTAGAAGGAGACTCTGGAGAATCCCCAATAGATAACTTTGTCCCCATCAAAACATGAACACTCAATGGTCTACAATATGCCATGTTGAATCTCTCCAACACAGTCTTCACATACTTACTCTAGCCTAACCAAAGTTTTCTATTTACTATGTCTCTTTTGATCTCCATCCATAGAATGTACCTGGCTGCCCCTAAATTTCCATTTCAAACTATGCTAACAACATAGACTTCAAATTAGAAATCAAAACTTTATCATTCCCAATTAGTAACATATCATGCAATCCAGAGTATGTTTCACGTCTCAGCTAGTCTCACATTTTCTATCAAATTACATGGATCTCTTTTAGCAAGTGGACATTGTCAAAAGACTAGCTGCTTTATTTGTGCATGATTATCTGATTTTGGAGGCTAAGTTGTTTGAAGCCTTTTCCTACTATAACTTACATGAGGACCCTGATTTAATTGGGGGTATCTTTCTTTAGGAGGATGTTATCAACAAACCTAACATAAATTATGTTTTTCAAGCAATGGTTACCAGTCTTCAATCTGATAACAGGGAGTTTTTTGAGAGTTCATTGAGGGCACACAAAGATGTGTTTGGTAGGTCCAAGAGAGAAAAGATAGAAGAATTCTATAATGCCTAGAGTTTCTTGGCCCACTTTCAACCATCGGAGGCTCCTTCTATCATTGATGAGGATACTATTCCAGGTGATGATGATCCAACTACTTATCAAGGGTTTCAAGTTGTAGATTTGAATGTAGGAAACCCCTGATTTACTTTCACTTTGAGGTTTTTTAGGTGATCGATTATCAATGTTGTATTCTTAGTCAGTTAGGGCCTTTTGTTTATCTCTCTGTTCGATCCTTTTGTAATGTTTCTCATGTATCAATCTTGGCCAAAATGGGCTTTTTTTGTAATATGTAAAAACTTATATATTAATATATATATATATATTATGATTCTCTATGCATCCTTACTGATTAAAAAAAATAGTAATGTATATTATCAACATACATCGCTATACTAAGAATACGATCATTGTCAAATTTGAAATACACACAATCATCTAACTTCAATCTTAAAAATCCAATACTCAAGACAAAGGCATCAAACTTTTGGTACCACATCCTAGGAGACTTGTTAAGACCATACAAAGACTTTTTCAACTTGCATACCATATTTTCATTACCTTTCACAATGTAGTGCTCTGGCTGTGACATATAAATCTCCTCCTCTAGAATACCATGAAGGAATGTTGTCTTCACATCCATCTGCTCCACCTCTAAGTCATATGTTGTTGCAAGAGATAACAGGAACTAAATAGATGTCACCTTTGCAACTAGAGAGAAAATCTCACTGTAGTCAATTCCCTCCACCTGTGAATACCCCTTCACGACCAACCTTGCCTTATGTTTCTCAATGTTGCCATCTGAACCAAACATTTTCTTAAACACCCATTTACATCCAACAAGCTTTCTTCCTTCAGGCAAAGGTACCAAGTCCCAAGTATTATTCTTTTCCCAAGAAGTCATCTCTTCTTCCATGGCCTCCTTCTAAGAACCTACATCTTTCATACTCATAGCCTCACTTACGGTCCTAGGCTCATCAGCATTAGAAATCAAAGCAAAAGTACAATTGGAATCAGGCAACGAATAACCAAACCTTTCAGGTTGTGGCCTTATTCTCATGGATCTCCTCACAAGTTGAGGTTGAGGTTCTTCATCTTCTTCTTTTAAACTTTCAGAGTTGCTAGAGCTCTCCTCATCATCAGATCCAACTAGTGTCTTCGGTTCATCTTTCTCAAGGGTGGGAGGAAGATGAACCACATCATCTTTCTTTTCTTTTTTCTTTAGTTTTAGAACAATAGAAGAAGGATTGATCTCTTTGAAGATCACACTTCTGCTATACAGAACTCCTTCGGCTACTAGATCCCATATCTTGTACCCTTTCACACTAATGCCATAACCGATGGAGATACATTTAACTACCTTGTACTCAAACTTAGATCTCTTCTCCTTAAGAACATGTGCATATGCCTCACAACCAAATATTTGAATGTGTCTTAATGAAGGCTTCTTATGCGCCATGCCTCCATGGGGGTCTTGTTAACAAGCACCGATGTAGGAGACCTGTTAACTAGGTAACACTTGTAGTAGCAATAGATTTATTTAAAAGAATTTGTTCTAGGCCAGATCCACTTAATATTCTTCTAGCCCTACCCATCAACATTCTATTCATTCTTTCTTCAACTCCATTTTGTTCAGGAGTATATGGAGTTGTCTTATGCCTCTCAATACCTTGTTCTTTACAAAACTTGTCGAAATCTGCTGAGCAAAACTCATCACCATTATCAATTTTCAAACATTTAATATTTCTATCTTTTTGATTCTCAACAAGAGCCTTAAACTCTTTGAATCTTGCAAAAACTTCAGATTTACTCCTAAGAAATTATACCCATGTCCTTCTACTATAGTCATAGATAAATGAAACAAAATACATAGATTTTAAAATTGAAGGAACATTAATAGGACCAAAAACATTAGAGTGAACTAGATCCACCACCTCAGAATATTTATGAGAACTATGGTAAAACTAAACATGATTTTGTTTTCCTTATATGCAGTGTTCGCAAAAATTGAACTCAAGATTACAATCATCCATACCCTCAACGAGGTTTTTATTTTTCAAGGTCCTCATACACTTTTCACCAATATGGCCAAACCTTTGGTGCCACAACATTGCTTTCTCAGTAGGAAGTTTCATTTCCATAGATGAGCATCCTTGGGTACCTAGAATGCATGACCAACAGAAGTAGATGGAACAATATTCTTTGCTACTAGTGAGGATGAAGAATCTGGATCTCTCTACTTCAAAATAGAGGCACTATTGCACTAAACCGTGCATGCCTCAAGCTGAAACAGAGTACCAATCATAACACCCTTAGCCAACACCATAGCTCCTCTCATCATCTTGCATCCTCCATTCAAGAAAACAACCTACACACCCACGTCATTCAATTTGCTTATAGATAACCAGTTTCATTCAAACCCAGGGATATGTAGTACACCATTGATCCCCTTCACTCGACCATCAAGGAATCTAATCAGGACTCTTCCACAAACAACTATTTTTAGGTGAGAGTCATCACCTAGGTAGACCTTTTGACCATTGAACTCATCATACTTCAAAAACTAGTTTTTGTGGGATGTCATATGAAATGATGCACCAGAATCAATTATCCACACATCCTCAGATGCATGTGTTGCCAAGGCAGCGATAAATGCTTCTCCATCATCTTGAGAGGACTTGTCGGAGTTAAAATCATGGTTTTTCTTCTTTTTCTCCTCCTTGAAATCCTTGTGGAAATGACCAGATTTGCCATAGTTCCAACATAAGGCCTTGGAATTTTCAGGAGGCTTTGATTTGCCACATGATTTGGATCTTCTTTGTCTTCTTTCTTCTTGTCCTTCTTCTTTCATTTTTCCCTGGACCTACCACGAACCGCAAGAGCCTCCTTAGCGGTTTTGGAAGACTTTCTCCATATTTCTTCAAACAATATGAAGAAACCATTTTATACATTTTGAAGATGGTAGTGGTAATCTCAATGGCCATCACAAGGTGGTCCCATGAATTTGGTAAAGAACACGGCAATGCCATGCAACAATCTTACTCCTCCATCTTCACACCAACATAGGTCAACTAAGCAACAAGCATATTAAAAGAATTGAGATGATGTGCCACAGATCCTCCATCTTCCATTCTTAGAGAGTATAGCTTCTTTCTTAGGAATAGCTTGTTTACCAAGGACTTAGCCTAATAAACATCACCAAGATTCATCCACAACTCTTTTGCAGTTTTCTCCTCATGGACATTCAGGAGCATAGAATTAGCCAAATAGATCCTTACGAGACCCTTCACCTTCTAATCCATTTGATCATGCTCTAGGGTTTGGTGTAAGATATTATGAGCCATAAATCTCTATCTACCAGCATGTCCTCCATCTTGAGTTTCCACAACTTAAAGTTGCCTCCATTGAATTTTTCAATCTCGAATCTCCCATATGTGCTTGCCATCTTCTCACTCCAACAAGATCACAAAATACTCTGCAAGACTCCCACTCAAATGAAGATTAGTACAAAAAACCCTCTACCTAGCAACTAGGACCAAAAATGGCTAGGGTTTGATACCAACTGAAAGGAAGCAAGGTAAGAGGAAACAACTTCCTACACCAATCTAATGAGAAAAGTAGTGCAATTTTTTTCTTAAATCTCTACAGTTATAGTTATGTTTCGAATTAACAAAGAGATTAACACATATTCACAAACAAATATAAATGCAATGACACAAGATGTATGTGGGGAAAACCCTTTCGGATGAAAAAATCCACACTCCAAAACCTGCACAATGTATTATAAAATCTCAAAGGAGATTACAACACACTTACAATGAAAGTTCTTCCAAGAGTTGTCACAGTGCCAAATATGGAGTAATTCTGGCAGCATAACGGTACCTACAAATGAACCATACATCTCCAACTCCAAGCACCTGTATATATACAAAAGTAGTATGGATGGAGGTAGCTTCTAGAGCAAGTCACACAAGGAACTCGTCCAAATCCATGTGGCCCAATTTCCAAGGCCATAAAACATGCGTATGGCACTTGTAAGAGATTCTCTTTCATCCCTTACAACCGCACAACTTGGGCGCCCCAAATTTTCCCAATATAGGTATGATAGATGCTCTTACAATGTCATAAAATTTGTCATATATGACAGCTCTTACATCTATATGAGAATCTATCATAACTAACTATCAATAGTGGATTCTCTTACAACCTGTCATAGTCAAACTTGGGTGCCTACCTTCTCCATGCAAAGATGCTTCTTGACACTTGTCATACCTGTCATAGGAATATCTATTTCTAGCTCTTACATGTCATAGATTCTATCATAGGAATCTGTCATAACTCTTACGCATCATAAACCTCTTACAACACCCAAAAGATGCTGACACATGGAAAAAGTCTTCTACCACAAAGTGGGACACTTATCTCCTCATATGAGGACAAAAATACACTTAGTCACCTTCCATGTAGGATGACACATCACCGTGCCAACTCCCACAAAGTGACAGAATAAGATTTGCATACAAATTACAATAATAGTAAAAAATAAATATATAATTAAAAAATAAATGCTAGGAACTTGCAAAGGTTGAGACATCTTAATTCCCATTTGAAGATATTGATCAAATTCATTTGAAGTGAATTCTCCACCTCTATCAGACCTTAAGCATTTTATCCTTGACCCAATCTCATTTCCAACCCTAGCCTTAAAGATTTTAAATCTTTCTAAATCTTGAGATTTATCTTTAAGAAACATTACCCATGTCATTCTTGAATAATCATCTATCAACAACATGAAATACCTTTCTCCATTGATACTTTTGGTTTTGGTTGGTCCACACAAATCTATATGTATCAAGTCAAGCGTTTTGAGTTTGAATATTATTTTGTCTTGAAGCTGACTCTTTTTTTCTTCCCTTCTTGATATTTTTTATAGAAGGTATTTTCTGGTTTACTAATACTAGGCATATGTCTGACTGCGTTCTTCTTGTTAACCTTCACTAGATAGTCAAAGTTGATCTAGCCCATCCTTTTATGCCATAACCAACTCTTATCAGTTTTCCCTATTAGGCATCTCCCACTCTTCACCTCCTTCAAATGGTATAGGTTGTTTTTTGTTCTATTTGCCTCAGCAACAAGTCTACCAGAGCTAGCTTTTCTTATCTCACATCCACTTGTATGAAATAACAGGTTATATCCCTTAACACACAATTGGTTAACATTGAGTAAATTATGTTGCAATCCCTTTACATACAACACATTTTGAGCATTAGTTTTATCATCTATGAATAATGTGCTTTTTATAGCTACCTTAGTAGTGGTGTTATCACCAAACTTGATAGAACCACCATTACATTTCTCTAAAATAGTGAACTAGCTCTTATCTCTAGTCATATGACTAGAGCATCCACTGTCTATCACCAAAGGATTGCCTTGTCCTTTGACATGAAAAGTTGTTTGAACTAACATGGATTGTTCATTCTTCTTTTCTATCCAACTCCTTTATGAACTTTTCTCCTTTTCCCCAGAATGATTTGCTGGCTCTTTCTCCTAAGAAGGGGGTGTAGACTCTTTCTTATGACATACAAGGATTTGGGCCTTTTTCTTTTTTTGTATAGAAGCATGTGCAGGTTTGTATTGCCTTGGAGGAGCAAATCTCCTTTTCTTCTACCTAGAAGGCTGTATAAACACACTTCTACAAAACTTGGCAATATGCCGATAGTTGTTACAATTATAAAAACATCATTCATATCACCTAAAGGGGAAAAAGGATTTTTTCTTACAAAATCATGCCTATCCATTCCCCTAGGTCTAATTTTGCAGTTCATTACTTTATGTCCAAATTGATTACATGAAATGCATAATTGAACCTGGCTTGTCTTGCAAATTGATCTTCAAATCTCCTCCTTAGATTGTGGACTTTGATGAAACCATCATCTTCTTTTCTGAAATCTTTAGTCCTATTATTCTTCTTGAATCATTCAGGCTTCCTTGAATCAACATGTTTTTTAAGTGTAGTGGAGCTTGATTCACCCTATTCTCCAACTACCTTTTTGAAGGGAGCAACTTTCTTGGCAGTTTTATCTTCTGTGTTCTTGTTAGAGATGAAATTGTTGTAACTCTTGTTTTCAGGATATCCTAACCCAACTGTGTTGGAGAATGATCTTTGAGAACCAATTATTTGATCAAGAATTTCCAAGTCCTTCTCAAACTTGAGACTTTTGTTTAATTGCTCGTTCACCTTTTCTAACTCCTTCAACAAGACAACTTCAGCCTCTAATTTTTGAAACTCATCTAGTTTATTCTTGAAATTCAAACTAGTTACCTCTTCTATCCTTTTTGACTCTTCTAACTGCAATTTTAGATCTACAACAAGTTTATTAGATTCTTCATTCTTTAACTTTTATTTTTCATTTAGTTTTATTTCATACCTTAGATCATCTAGAGAAGAAATCAATTCACCTTCCAAATCAACTTCACCCTCTTCTTCCTCATCAGAGTCTTCATAGCAGTCTTTTGTAGCAATATTTTCATCTTCTTTAATTTCAACAGCCATGAAAATAGTTTTATAATCTTCACTTGCATAAGAATAATCATCTAAAGAACTACTTTCGATGTCTACAAATAGACTCTTTTTCTTCTTATTAAAGTTTCTCCTTTTATATTTTGAGACTTCTTGATTCCTAGAACTATCTCCCTTTTGTCTTTCAAGAAAGAGACATTTAGAGGCAAAGTGACCAATTTTTCCATAATTAAAGCATTTGAAAGGTAGCTTACCTTTGTATTGTCCAGAGACTTTATTCAACTTTTTAACAAAATTTTCTTCTTCTTCATTTGAACTGGTACTTTGTTCTGAATCTACTTCACTCTCCTTGGCTTTGGAAGTCTTAAATGTTTCTTCTTTCCTTTTTGAGTTGTGTTGGTTCTCAAATCTGCAGTTTGCAAAACCCTAAAAGGATGCCAAGCTTTATGATTAGGTTGAGCAACTGGTTTGGCCAACTAACAAAATCAATCAAGATGGTTGGAATTCCCTACACTTCAGGCTCTACTTTGCCTAGGTGGGTGTACCTTCTTATCACCACATAATATGAACTCTCCAATACTTATTTGTGATGATTGAGAAGATTATGTATAATTTTGCCAATTAAATCTTCCTCTTCAACCAAAATTCAAACTGGCATTAGATCTGAAAATAGTTTAATTCAATTACTCTACTCCTACTCCTACAAACAAAAAATTAGAATTGTGTTTGAAAAATATACAAGGAATGATTTTGGAAGTTAAATGATCGGTGCCTTTTCCTCAACTAGGCAATGGAGTCCAAAAACAAATAGATGTGTGCCTTCCTTCTGGCTACAATTTAGATTATTTGTCACTTATATGTCTATGGATGGCATAGACGTGTAAAAATATCAAATATCAGGCTCTTCTTCAATTATCCAATTAAATTCTCTAGGCCACTGTGATTTACTTAGAGGAATTTAATCCTTTCTTGAAGGAACCCATTAAACAAACCACACAAAATAGGAAAATGTTTTGACAAATCAAAAATATGCTTGATATAATGATTTGAATGATAAGAAAAATTGAATTGGAGACAACCAGATAAAAGTATAGCAATGAATTTTCATCAAACAATCAACACTAGAATTCAGGCACCAAGTGAATATAGTCTTTCCATTACTGTGCTGCAAAAAATGCACCTTTACAATAACCTCCTTTTCCAAAATTAAATCCCAGAGATTTTCCCACTGTCTTGGTTTCCTTTTTATAGACACGAAGGAAGCAACAAGCTTCAGACCATTCACATTCAAAAATGATTGTTCAACTAGGTACACCCCTTTCCAATTTTTTCATTATATTTTGCAACCAAAAATATTTACTTTTATTTCCTTTTTTCTTCGAATTCCCATGAAAATAATTTTGCCAATATATTTAATTTATATTATTTGCCGGCAGTTTCACTTATACTTTCACCCAATGAATATATCCTTTGGGTAGACATAATTACCCATCCCTTAATTTTCCATTGATGAAAATATTTTACATCAATATTATCATCAACAAAATTTACATTCTTTGAAGCAATATCACATTTTGAAATTTCCCCTTCCAGTGAATTAATACTCACCACATTTTTATTTGAAAAATATTTCACTTTATTTGTTTCCACAACACAACATTTATCTTAGGTTTTATTGTTTTGTCTTTTGCAGGACTACGAGGAAAAACCATAAATCCACTGCTCTCCTGCATGATCTTTAATTAGTCTTTGCGAGAATGTGAAAAAAAAAAAAAAGTCCACTACTCTCCCACACTGGGTTTTAGGGTTCCTTGCGGGAATTCAGAAGGAACCTCTATTCACCCGCAACACCATACATAATTTATTTTGGCTTTGTGGGGGTTCAAGAATGCTTGATCCACTCTCTTGTATACTTCCTTTGCCATTATAGATGTTTGACATTGTCACATAGGTCTGGCACCTTGTCTCTTCGCTCACATTTTTCGTATATGTCCCTCAGGTTTTCTTGGATTTCCAGGAAATGGAATGAGAGGGATAAGAATGTTTGATCATAGTAGGATACCTAGGAACTGACAATGAAGCTTTTTTCCGTAGCAACTAGATCATTCTAATCTTCATGGTACCAGTTGGCATAAAAAGTTGCATAGAAGTATTCATGCTCTCTGAACAAAGTGTCACCATGCTTCATCAACTCCATATAATTGAGCTTCATAGAGGAAACACCAAATTGATTCCTTAGTATCATTGGGATCAGTTGCAACATCATCCCTAAACTAGTTCGCTCCTTCTTCAAACCTGTTCAAGTAGTATAATGATAGCCCACATTACCAAAGATATAATCTCTGCAGTGGGTCCAACTCTAGTACTTTGTCAAATTCAATCAATGATTGCTCAACATCACCATAATTAATCATGCCTTTGATTGAAGATGTATAGTCCTTGACTACAGTGTGGTGGCACTTTCGAAGTCCCATAGCCTGAAGAGTTCATTTATGCAAATTATTTACTATTGCACTTCACATAGGATTTGTTATACCTACACATAATTCTCACTCAGTATGACTCCAAAATGGCCAATTGGTGGAAATATATTGAACGGCACTTCTCATAATTTAGGGTGATTTGAAGGGCAATGGAAAACCATTTGAAGTGAGATTGCATGTAGTAGACACTAGAGTGTAGAACCAGTCAGCCTCCTCTTTTTTTGCATAGCTCTCACCAGCTACAAATAAGACCCAGTTTTTGAACTCTAGATTAGTATTGTAAAACTCCTTCGAAGCTTTTAAGAGATGTTCTGCTACCCAATTATGATCAACAGGAATGTCCTCATCCTTCTCGGCTATACTGTAGCCTGAACCCACTAAATTATCAATGAACAAAACACCAAACTTTTGATTCCATGGTGACTGATTTTTATAGTCTTTGGTATGAGGAAATCCTCTATTGTAAACATATGGGTGAGACACCTAGGATCCTTTGCAAGAATCTTCCAGTTTTATTTACTAGGTAGATCATAAATGAACACTTTCAATCTCCCAATTGGGTCATCTTCTAGAACATAACTACCACTGCTTGTGTGTGTACCACCATAAAATTCTTGAATGTGTTAATTTTACAATTGCCTTTGTTTTCTTCAAAGCATCAACATTAATATGTCTTCCATGTGAGAAATCAAAGTGCTACTTGTTTGGAGCTACTAAGGATCCCTTTTCGATCAATGTGATCATCAAGTATGGCTTTCAATGCACAGTTTAACATATGAGTACAAGGATGATTGGGAGTAATAAGACCCCTCCTTTCATAGTCCACCTTATAAATGACTTCACCTAATTTTGGAAGATGGGAAAAGGCACTTGATTTTTGACAAGTTCTGTGGTAAACAATTTAATCAATGAGCAAATAAACTTGCAACAAATCATCATTGACATTTTTAATTTTGACCAAAACTACATCTCCTATTATCACCAAATAGAATTGTTGTAGTCTCCACAATACTGAAGAAGGGATTTGGCCTTTTCAAGTGCTAGATAAAAGACACATAAGGGCTTAATGCCTTCGATGATTTGTACTTTCATTTCTCATCTCATATGTTGTGAGTGACCCAAATAATTTATCCATAGAAAATATATCCAGATCTTTTGCTTCTTCATGTAACATCCACATTCTAAAAACATAGTAAAAAAAAAAAATTCACCATAAAGTAAATTTACAAGGTAAAAATGAGATAGAGAAAATTTTTCTTTTATTCAACATATAGTCGAGTAACTACAATTACAAGATATCTCATTACAATTTCAATAAACCATATTGTCTTTCTCAAGTACAATGTTTACAAAAATAAATCTATTATAAATACCTGAATTAGATAATGTTTTACTTAGTCTCCAAAAACACAAGTCTCAGAAATATACTGCATCCAGAAATCTGACATCTTTATCGCAAGCCTCGGCATGTCTTCTGCTAGAGAGAGAGAGTATATTTCTAGTGATTTACCTCCAACCATAGACCGTCAGTCTCCCGCACACCTTCCTAACCGGAAGTGGCCCTTCCCTTCATGAGAAGTATAGACCAAGGTGACCAGTGGTAATTTGCCTTTCCGAGTACATAGTGTTGTATCTTACACAACTCTATCTATCATACAACCCTAGATACCCTCTAGCTAAGTATGATTCCCGATAGGATGTGCAATCTAGATACAATGAACCGACAATGCATGCAGAGACATATGCATTACTATGGCCATAGTTTCAATAAAAATTGACATTCCCAATGAACGTTGTCATAATGTTCACCCACTCCAACTCGACTCAGATACTATCATATTCCTACAGTTTGACTTGGTCAATTATCTTTATTTTGAGAAGTTATGGCATTTGAACAATTGAGTCTTCCCAACCCATACATGTTTTCTTACACTATCTATAATCCATAGACCCGTCCAACTTTCTTTCTTTATGAGGACTCTCATTGCTTCATCGCAATTCTTGAGGTCCATGACTTCTTGTCTCCTAATAAATATAGATAGATTAATACGACTAAGATGATAACCTTAACCAGGTTAAGCAATATAGTCTAGGAATCTAAATCACTTCTTGCAAGTAAGAATAGTTACGCATAGTCAGGGCACTAGACCCTTCATTCATGATCTAAATAATGATCTCAATGTCTTAATATAATAATTACCATATCTAGGTTAACTATAGATTCAATTGATGAGTTTTGCCTAATTCAAACCTAGTCTTTCTGACTTATGTGAATTCACAAGACACTGTCGTTGCTCTATTAATCATTATGGATTGACTATCCATTCTTAGGTTTCTCTCTTTCCAATAAGGTAGACATGAGCATTACCAGATTAGGGTTCTCGACCTTCTTAGTCGACCCATACATAATCCACTAAATAGGTTGTAACCTCAAAAGGTATAATTATAACCTTACCCTACTGGGTCACTCTAGGGTTTTGTATTTCCTTTCCCATGATAATGGAATGTCAAGGATAGAGTTTAAGTTTACAACTTTCCTTTAGTCTTCTATTTTTAACTCAGAATCCAAGTTCATTAATATGATACTCTATTGGAAAATAGTAATTATTTGCTCCAAGGGTAAGAATATATGTACGGATTTATCTTGAATATTCACTTTGGAGTTAATCATTCCTCCTTCTTGATCTTCTCAACTCAATAGACCTTCGCTAAAGAAGAAAAAGGAGTAATAGTTAACATCCTAAAGTTAACATGATAATACTTATCATTGTTGTTGAATACACATGTGATTCTATATCACTATTCTCTTGTGTTCTTATTGATAACAATATGATTATAACATATATGCCTATATCAATACCAAAATCCTTGAACTCAAGGTATCAAACTTTTACCTTTAACTCACTCTACGTATCTACAATACGAGGTTTTATCCTCTAAATAAAATTATGATAAGGCTACCTTTAGTATAGATATTCTTGATCAAATTCACTCTTTCAACTTTGAATGTGTTTGATTCAAGAATAGTAAACACAATGTTTCACATTTGATAATATTTCATAGAGTGCTTCATCCAATGCAAAGAATGAGTCTCCAATCCATTGCATTAACTTTTGCTAGTAGGCTCCCAATTCTTACCAATATGGGAGTTTAGGGAAAAGTATAAATCCTATATAAAAACATAGAGGATAGGAGGAATTTTAACAAATAATACTATTTGACTAGCCTAGAAGACAAGTAAGCAAAAAGTACAAGCATACACGAAGCACGTGAACTATTTCAACAATTTCTTTGAAGAAATGTGTCATCGTGGAATGCATTGATTGCAAGATACACACAAGATGAACAAGTTGAAAAGATTTTAAAGACTGTCAAGCAAATGTAGTTGGCAAGTCAAGCTAAAGATGAAATCCCATTTAAGTCCTCTATGAAAGCACTCAAGCGAGACAAAGGTATGGACATCCTTAACCGAGAGGGTTTAATCCAACCATCCGTGGATACATCTGAGTACAAACTACATACCATTCCCATCTGGACATACCCAAAAAAGGACAAAACTAACTTGACATAGACTATAAGGGCATATTTCATATTAGGTTAACCCCACAGGTAGATGTGCTCACACAACCATGGTATTTAATGTTTTATTTATGAGTCTTACCTTTACTAGAGGTCAATCAAGCACAAAATACATCAATGAAGAAAATAAATACCTTTCGTAAGTATGAAGCTTTAGATATATGTTTCTTAGTCAGTTGCTTTCGCCGCATTGCAGCTTCCCAATCTGGTTCACTCGAATCAACCCAATAGCACTGTATTCTTCTCCTAGGGGATACTAGATGATCAGGAAACATCTCAACTTTTGTTCATTTTGCCCTCACTGGTCTTGGTGCACTAGCAATCATGAATGCATTCACAGTAACCATTGTAACTGCGTTTGCAGCCTCTTGCTCAGTCTGTAGTGTTTTCTACAGTGTAAGATGATTCCTTCAACTCTTACACCAGGTTCTAATGTGAAAAAACATGCTTCACATAAATGATCTTGAACTAGTGATCCATAAGAGATGAATTTAACAATATTGTTGTCTTCCTCTACATTAACACAATAGTCTCTGCATAAAATCCTAGCTCCCCTCCTCTTCCTATCATTCCTGCCCATGTATATCTCATATAACTCCTACAACTCTCCCTATTCACTACGTAAATCTCTCCTCCTACTTCATTGTTTTTGGTCTCCCCCTAAAACATTTCCAACTCTTCCTCCAGTCTTGGCATCCTTTCTTACTACGATGGAGTAACCGACCCATATATCTCTTGGTTTCTAGCTTTTTTTGTTCTCTTTTTCCTCACAACAGCAGAACCACCCCTTTTTGCACCCTCCATAATGGATTGAATTGCATCCTCCTACCGTCCACCGTAAAGAGGTTCCCATCGACATTTCTGTCATTTTTTGTTTCTAAACCATTGCATAACTACTGCCCATGAACATCTGACATAACTCCCCACTCCGAAGGAAGTTCATGGCATTTACTTTCAGTTTTAGTTTCTAAACCATCGAATGCTCACCTCCCAACTGCCCATGGTGGTAGAAGCATAATGCCATCAAACTTCTACCATTTCAAAGCCTAAACACAAGGAGGTCAGTTGCTACATGCCACCTGACTTCCTTACATACAGCAAACTCTTAAACATGGTAGAGACTCCTTAATGGCGATGTGGCATAACAACCTCGTCAAAACTTACTCACACAAGAAGGCTTCTTAACTTCCCAATAAGCAACTAACACAATTCGAGGAGGTAAATTCTCACAAGGTGGTAAATTATAAATGCAAAAGGTGACTCCAAGGTCGAATAGAGGTAAAAAATCAAAACCGACTAAAGAAGAAAGTGTGGGTTCTATCCAAGACAACTCAAGTTGTAAACTCGAAAAGAAAAAGACGTATTCACAAAGGATAACATCCCAACTGATAGAGCTTGGGTGAAAACCACTTGATTCAACGAGAAAACTGACATCAAGTAAACTGACGAAAAACTACATCCCCTTAGCCGAGTTATGACTTGAATGATTGCGAAATATCCTTCCAAATGATGACCAAAACAGTTATAGCATAAATCGACTTCACATTCGACTTCCGTCAATTTACAAAAGGGAATAAATTCACAACACAAGTTTTCTAAATCATTTAATGCATAAAATTACTTCTTGCATCTTTTGACTACGAGACGTGATCCACAATCCGCCACAAATAGGTTCATCTGTCGACGTTAACGTCGACAATATTAGTGTTATCTAACTTGATGGGAACGTCTTGACATTTAAGAGGTGACAATAAAACCTCAAGTGACTCAAGAAGAATAACGCAACCATTTTACAGCTATGACATTGTTTACTTTACAACCAACTATGTCATCTCACCATCGACTTGACTAGATGATAATCAAGGTATCGACTACCCGTCGAATTAGATTCAAAATTAACTGGCAAGACAAGACATACCTCATATGACTCATTAGTTCACATTATCGTTTAACACTAGACTCATTTGGCAAATAGACCACTCGTATTCCAAGGTCTATATCTCCCTTCTCGAAAGATACTCTTTCTCTCTTCTCGAGAGTCTATAACCTGTAATCCTGTTTTCACTTGTCATCAGACAATAAGAGATCAGTGCATCATTATTCAATAAATTCAACTAGTAAATCAAATCTCATAGTACAATTATTAGATCGACCATAACATAATCATTTCCATGATTTCCTAAATGATATTCAATATAATTCCATGTCATATCTTCTCAAAAATCTATAACATCTCAATAAATTTACTTATGCCCAAGTAAAAGGTAAAAGTATAGCAAGTCAAAAATAGGGATGTAACATATCCTTCCCCTAAAGATTCATTGTCCTCAATGATATAAAGCATCAAATGCAACTTAAAAGCATATTCATTGTTTACTTGCTATCAGCATAAAGTAAATGAGGAAATTTCTGCTAGAATGCATGGTAATTTCTCCCCCCATGCAAAACTATTCTATGCATACTGGTCCCACTAGACCTCACACTTTATAACCTCTATGTTACACAAGCATTGCTTATGATCTTCAAGTATTTCAGAAGCTTGATCATAACCTTTCCTAGGTTCTTATACTTTTAAATCATTCATAGATTATAACATTTATATATTACATGAATATATTCCTCATATATAAATCACAACAAGCATGTTGCCTCATGGCAATAATTGATAATAGATTGATTCTAGATATCAATAAAATTTCTAACCTTAAAGTTTAGAAGGGTCCTTTATGCTTAGGAACTGGTTTAGAATACTTTCCATTCTTTAGGAAACATTTTCAGGGGTTTAACCCTTAAAAGAATTTTCCTTCTCTAACCGAGAATTGTCTTGGTGTACGCTTAATTATTAACATAGCTTTTTGATTCATTATCCATTTCCTTTGATCTTTCCTGATCAGTTAAATCTTTTCATTCATTTCTAATAACATTTTCGGACTGATGCTAATCCTACCTTCTAGCTTACCCAGCTTATAGGAGTTCGGCATCTTTCTGTCCAATGTTTCAATTCAAGCCATCTTAATAGCAAAAGTTAGGTATTGTCAAAGATTTCACATGATAAGTAGTCTCCCTACTCGTATTACTAATCCATGCAACATGTTTGGGGCAAATCTTCTAAAACTTGGTTAACTTCCTTAGTTTAACCATCTGTTCACAGGATAATAAATTATACTCTTTTAAATTTCAGTCCTTAACATAGAGGACAAGTTTGCCAAAACCTTGACATTACACATGTATTTCAATATGAGATAACCTGCTCAGGAAACCATGCAATCTAAACACATCTTGCACAAAATGTGTGCTACCACTGATGCTCCATCAGTCCAATCCCCTGGTATATAATGTGTTACCTTCGAGAGTTTATCATCTCAAGGTGCCATCGTGTCTTTTCCCAGACATAGAAAGACTTCATACAATATCCATGCAAACAACTTGCCATTTCCATTCTGGCATGTCATGCGGGTACATCAACCCTATAGGTGTTGATGTTCTACTTTTTCCTCTAGTGCTCTAGACAAAATGCTACAAATCTCGTAACATCATTCTTTATTCCTTTCAAGAATTAAAGAAGTTTTATATTTGTTAGTACTTGGTTAACCCTAGATATCCCAGGTATGGTGGAATATGAACTTCTTTCCACACCAATTTTCTTCTTTCAGAAGAATTAGAAACACATATTCTTTCTCTAAAACTCAAGAGTCTATGAGACTCAATATGAAAACCTATCATATCTTGAATCTTTTAAAATTTAACCTCAAGAATTTGCTTAAATTTACTCATCATGTAAAGGTACACCCTTAAACCATCTCCTGAGGCATCAATTTTCTCTCAAACTGTCCTTCGGAATAGGAATTCATAGCATTGGTGCTGTTGTAATTTCTCTTAATCATTATAGAATCACTTGCACATATGGATTAATGTTCTCCTTCATGCTTAAAATAAATATATCTTCCTAAAGACTTGGAACAAACAAGTCTAAACAACCTCTAAACACATTGTTCATGTGTTTCATGAATGCGACAATGCATTTGTATGTTTTAAAGGACAACACTTGCTAACTCACAGTGCCCATTTTTGTCCAAAAGTCATTTCAAGAGTATCCTCATCCTTCAATCTAGATTAATGATATATATCAATCTTAAATCAATCTTTGATATCATAAAAAATCAACCCATCTAATCAAAGAGTTCATTGATATGTGTGAAATATATTTGCTCCTTATCATGGTTTTAACAAGCATTTGATACCCAATACACAATTTTAGAGTTATGTCCTCCTTGACAAAAATAATATCTAGTGCACCCCATGGTAACATACTAGATCAAATCAACCCTTTTAGCCAATAATTCTTGTAAAGGGGCTTTTGATTCATTAATCCTAAAGTTGTCATAAGATAAGGTACTTTTCTAGGTAACTCATCCCAACGTTCTTAGAGGAATAAGATTTTTAGTTGATTCAAACACTGTTCCATCAACTTTGGTGGAAAGGCTTTCTTTTCCAAACTACTAGGTATCTCCTTGGTTTTAAACATGGTTAGGATTGTTCCATTTCAATCAAGAGATTAACTAGTGGTTTATTCTCTTTTAGACTTTCACCCTGGTTCGGTTCTAGTATCATACATGCTCTCATCTTCCTCGTGCCAGATAATTAAGTTATCTAACAGTTTTTTTTAATCTAAAGCATCTCAAAACATCAAACATATATATCTCATAATAATCCAAAGATTGGTATAAAACATTGTCATCTTTATTATAAAGTGTTTAGGAGTAATCACATCCTTATTTATATAGTTGATACGACAAGACTATATGTCACTGTCGGTTAACAATCTTCCAGTTTAACAAACATAGAGGGTGGATGTACACACAAGTACTCCAACACCTTTTTCCTAAAGCAAAAACATCACATCAATGTTCAAGTGACATGTCGTAACTGGCTATAGTTTACTAGGTTTTACTACACCAGTAGAATTAGTAGGATTCTTGGCCAGTTCAGAACGTTGTTTTCTTTCTAGCCGAATATGCTTAAGCGCATCAGTAAAAGTCTCTGAATCCTCCATCCATGCACCTTCAGAGGAAACAACATGCTCTTTAATTTCAACCTCCTCGATAGGTTTCTTCTTAACCACTAATCTAGGCAAATGCTGGGGAACAGAGTTCCTAGCTATTTTCTTTGTTCTTCTCCATGTCATTCTGGCACAAGAAAATTTGAACATTAGCTAACGACATAATGTTGACTATAGGTTAGCACAGTGGACTCATAAGCCCTAGTGTTGAACCCGATAGCTCTGATACCATATGTAACATCCACATTCTAAAAACATAGTTAAAAAAAAAAATTCACCATAAAGTAAATTTACAAGGTAAAAATGAGAGAAAATTTTTCTTTTATTCAACATATAGTCGAGTAACTACAATTACAAGATATCTCATTACCATTTCAATAAACCATATTGTCTTTCTCAAGTATAATGTTTACAAAAATAAATCTATTATAAATACCTAAATCAGATAATGTTTTACTTAGTCTCCAAAAACACAAGTCTCAGATATATACTGCATCCAAAAATCTGACATCTTTATCGCAAGCCTCAGCATGTCTTCTTCTAGAGAGAGAGAGAGTATCTTTCCAGTGATTTACCTCCAACCACAGACCGTCGGTCTCCTGTAGTCCTTCCTAACCGGAAGTGGCCCTTCCCTTCATGAGAAGTATAGACCAAGGTGACCAGTGGTAATTTGCCTTTCCGAGTACATAGTGTTGTATCTTACACAACTCTATCTATCATACAACCCTAGATACCCTCTACCTAAGTATGATTCCTGATAGGATGTGCAATCTAGATACAGTGAACCGACAATGCATGTAGAGACATATGCATTACTATGGCCATAGTTTCAATATAAATTGACGTTCCCAATGAACGTTGTCGTAATGTTCACCCACTCCAACTCGACTTGGATACTATCATATTCCTACAGTTTGACTTGGTCAATTATGTTTATCTTGAGAAGTTATGGCATTTGAACAATTGAGTATTCCTGACCCATACATGTTTTCTTACACTGTCTATAATCCATAGACCCGTTCAACTTTCTTTCTTTATGAGGACTCTCATTGCTTCATCGCAATTCCTGAGGTCCATGACTTCTTGTCTCCTAATAAATATAGATAGATTAATATGACTAAGACGATAACCTTAACTAGGTTAAGCAATATAGTCTAGGAATCTAAATCACTTCTTGTAAGTAAGAATAGTTACGCATAGTCAGGGCACTCGACCCTTCATTCATGATCTAAATAATGATCTCAATGTCTTAATATAATAATTACCATATCTAGGTTAACTATAGATTCAATTGATGAGTTTTGCCTAATTCAAACCTAGTCTTTCTGACTTAGGTGAATTCATAAGACACTATTGTTGCTCTATTAATCATTATGGATTGACTATCCATTCTTGGGTTTCTCTCTTTCCAATAAAGTAGACATGAGCATTACCAGATTAGGGTTCTCGACCTTCTTAGTCGACCCATACATAATCCACTAAATAAGTTGTAACCTCAAAAGGTATAATTATAACCTTACCCTACTGGGTCACTCTAGGGTTTTGTATTTCCTTTCCCATGATAATGGAATGTCAAGGATAGAGTTTAAGTTTACAACTTTCCTTTAGTCTTCTATTTTTAACTCAGAATCCAAGTTCATTAATATAATACTCTATTGGAAAATAGTAATTATTTGCTCCAAGGGTAAGAATATATGTATGGATTTATCTTGAATATTCACTTTGGGGTTAGTCATTCCTCCTTCTTGATATTCTCAACTCAATAGACCTTCGCTAAAGAAGAAAAAGGAGTAATAGTTAACATCCTAAAGTTAACATGATAATACTTATCATTGTTGTTGAATACACATGTGATTCTATATCACTATTCTATTGTGTTCTTATTGATAACAATATGATTATAACATATATGCCTATATCAATACCAAAATCCTTGAACTCAAGGTATTAAACTTTTACCTTTAACTCACTCTACGTATCTAAAATACGAGGTTTTATCCTCTAAATAAAATTATGATAAGGCTACCTTTAGTATAGATATTCTTGATCAAATTCACTCTTTCAAATTTGAATGTGTTTGAGTCAAGAATAGTAGATAGAATGTTTCACATTTGATAATATTTCATAGAGTGCTTCATCCAATGCAAAGAATGAGTCTCCAACCCATTTCATTAACTTTTGCTAGCAGGCTCCCAGTTCTTACCAATATGGGAGTTTAGGGAAAAGTATAAATCCTATATAAAAACATAGAGGATAGGAGGAATTTTAACAAATAATACTATTTGACTAGCCTAGAAGACAAGTAAGCAAAAAGTACAAGCATACACAAAGCACGTGAACTATTTCAACAATTTCCTTGAAGAAATGTGTCATCGTGGAATGCATTGATTGCAAGATACACACAAGATGAACAAGTTGAAAAGATTTTAAAGACTGTCAAGCAAATGTAGTTGGCAAGTCAAGCTAAAGATGAAATCCCATTTAAGTCCTCTATGAAAGCACTCAAGCGAGACAAAGGTATGGACATCCTTAACCGAGAGGGTTTAATCCAACCATCCGTGGATACATCTGAGTACAAACTACATACCATTCCCATCTGGACATACCCAAAAAAGGACAAAACTAACTTGACATAGACTATAAGGGCATATTTCATATTAGGTTAACCCCACAGGTAGATGTGCTCACACAACCATGGTATTTAATGTTTTATTTATGAGTCTTACCTTTACTAAAGGTCAATCGAGCACAAAATACGTTAATGAAGAAAATAAATACGTTTGGTAAGTATGAAGCTTTAGATATATGTTTCTTGGTCAGTTGCTTTCGCCACGTTGCAGCTTCCCAATCCGGTTCACTCGAATCAACCCAACAGCACTGTATTCTTCTCCTAGGGGATACTGGATGATCAAGAAACATCTCAACTTTTGTTCATTTTGCCCTCACTGGTCTTGGTGCACCAACAATCATGAATGCATTCATAGTAACCATTGTAACTACATTTGTAGCCTCTCACTCAGTCTGTAGTGTTTTCTACAATGTAAGATGATTCCTTCAACTCTTACACCAAGTTCTAATGTGCAAAAGCATGCTTCACATAAATGATCTTGAACTAGTGATCCATAAGAGATGAATTCAACAATACTGTTGTTTTCCTCTACATTAACACAATAGTCTCTACATAAAATCCTAGCTCCCCTCCTCTTCCTACCGTTCCTGCCCATGTATATCTCATATAACTCCCATGACTCTCCCTATTCACTATGTAAATCTCTCCTCCCACTTCATTGTTTTCAGTCTCCCCCTAAAACATTTCCAACTCTTCCTCCAGTCTTGGCATCCTTTCTTACTACGATGGAGTAACCGACCCATATATCTCTCGATTTCTAGATTTTTTTGTTCTCTTTTTCCTCACAACAGCAGAACCACCCCTTTTTGCACCTTCCACGATGGATTGAATGGCATCCTCCTACCATCCACTGTAAAGAGGTTCCCATCGACATTTCTACCATTTTTTGTTTCTAAACCACCGCATCACTACTCCCCATGAACATCTGACATGACTCCCCACTCCGAAGGAAATTCATTGCATTTACTTTTAGTTTCAGTTTCTAAACCATCGAATGCTCACCTCCCAACTGCCCATGGTGGTAGAAGCATAATGCCATCAAAATTCTACCATTTCAAAGCCTAAACACAAGGAGGTCGGTTGTTGCATGCCACCCGACTTCCTTACATACATCAAACTCTTAAACATGGTAGAGAGTCCTTAATGGCAACGTGGCACAACAACCTCATCAAAACTTACTCGCACAAGAAGGCTTCTTAACTTCCCAATAAGCAACTAACACAATTGGAGGAGCTAAATTCTCACAAGGTGGTAAATTATAAATGCAAAAGGTGACTCCAAGGTTGAATAGAGTTAAAGAATCAAAACCGACTAATGAAGAAAGTGTGGGTTCTATCCAAGACAACTCAAGTTGTAAATTTGAAAAGAAAAAGGCGTATTCGCAAAGGATGATGTCCCAACCGATAGAGCTTGGGCGAAAACCACTTGATTCGACAAGAAAACCGACATCAAGTAAACTGACGAAAAACTACATCCCCTTAGGTGAGTTATGACTTGAACAATTGCAGAATATCCTTCCAAATGATGACCAAATAAGTTATAGCATAAATCGACTTCACATTCTACTTCTGTCAATTTACAAAAGGGAATAAATTCACAACACAAGTTTTCTAAATCGTTTAACACACAAAATGACTTCTTGCATCTTTTGACTACGAGACGTGATCCACAATCCGCCACAAATAGGTTCATCTGTTGACATTAACGTCAACAATATTAGTGTTATCTAACTTGATGGGAACGTCTTGACGTTTAAGAGGTGACAATAAAACCTCAAGTGACTCAAGAAGAATAACGCAACCATTTTACGGCTATGACATTGTTTACTTTACAACCAACTATGTCATCTCACCATTGACTTGACTAGATGATAATCAAGGTATCGACTACCCGTCGAATTAGATTCAAAAGTAACTGGCAAGACAAGTCATACCTCATATGACTCATTCGTTCACATTATCATTTGAAACTAGACTCATTTGGCAAATAGACCACTCGTATTCCAAGGTATATATCTCCCTTCTCGAAAGATACTCTCTCTCTCTTCTCGAGAGTTGATAACCTGTAATCCTGTTTTCACTTGTCATCAAACAATAAGAGATCAATGCATCATTATTCAATAAATTCAACTAGTAAATCAAATCTCACAGTACAATTATTAGATCAACCATAACATAATCATTTCCATGATTTCCTAAATGATATTCAATATAATTCCATGTCATATCTTCTCAAAAATCTATAACATCTCAATAAATTTACTTATGCCCAAGTAAAAGGTAAAAGTATAGCAAGTCAAAAATAGGGATGTAACACTTCATTACAAAGACTTTAGAATCATACCTTGGTGGGAGAGACCTTAGAACTTTCTTTACAACCACCTTATCTTCTATGTCTTCTTTGAGTCCTCTGATTGCATTAATTGAAAGGAAGCAAGGTACGCAGAAACACTTCCTACACCAATCTAATGATGTGAATAGTATGCAAATTTTTAGATCCTTATAATTATAGTTATGTTAAGCATGTAACATAGAGATAAAAGAACAAACAACACATAGAATGCAAGTGATTCAAGATGTACGTGCGGAAAACCTTTTTAGGTGAAAAACCCCACACTCCAAAACTTGCACAATGTATAATCAAAACTAGTGGTATTTACAATACACTTGCAATGCATTTTCTTTTAGGAGCCTTCAAATGTCATTTTTGGAGTAATTTCGACAGCATAACAGTACCTTTAAAAACACTATGGAATTCCAACATCAATTACCTGATTATATAGAGTTTACAAGGCCATCTTAGGAAGCTTCTAGAGACAGGCGTCCAACTTGGCCTCTTGGTCAAACCCAACACCTTGGGACACTTGGACAACATGCAAGCAACATCCATTCAACCGTCATAACATTTAGATTTGACTTTCCCAATGTGGAGTGCTCCAACCAAGAATAGGCTATGACAGATGCTCTTACACATCTTACAGTTGTCATAAATCTACCCAAAATAACAACATTTAATGTTGTAAGAGAATCTGTCATACAAGACTAAAAATAATATATTGCTCTTACAACATGTCATAGTCTATCTTGGGCACTCCAAGATGCCTTCCTCACATGCAAAGATACTCTCTGACAATTATCCTCACTTGTCATAGGGATCTCTATACTTCGCTCTTGCATGTCATAGATTCTGTCATACAAAAATACTTCTTCCACATACCACAAGATGCTGATACATGGCATATTAGTGCCACCTCAAATGGGATGCCTAGATTCTCATGTGTTGACTTGACCATCCAAGTCATATTACAAGTAGGATGGCATGTCATAATGCCAGGTCTCAAACTAAATGACAAAACATGATGTGCAAGTAAATACAAAATTAGACCAATAAATAAATACATTTAAATAAATATCATATGCTAGGAATTTGAAAAGGTTGAGACACCTTAATTCCCAACATTCTCCCACTTGTCAAACACCTTGCAAGAGCCAAAAGAATGACAAGGTTTAACTGATAGGGGCCAAGAGGCCCACAGACTCTGAACACCATCTAAACTTATCTGTGCCCATAGGTTTCATCAGTGCATCTGCAACATTATTCAAAGTTTCTACCTTCTCGAATATCACCTGCCCATCTTCTACCATATCACGAACAAAATGAAACTAAAAATCAATGTGCTTTGTTCTGGCATGGAAAGTAGGATTCTTTTCTAAGAAAACCGCACTCTGACTGTCACAACAAATAGTAATCTATCCTACATCAAAATGAATATCTAAACACAACCTCTTAAGACAAATGGCTTCCTTACAAGCATGGGAGTTGCCATGTACTCTACTTCTGTCATGGACAAAGTGATCATAGGTTATCGCTTACTCATCCAAGTAATAGCTCCACCAAACATAGTGAACACATAAGCACTGGTGGATCTCCCACTATCAATGTCACCTGCCCAATTAGAATTCACAAATCCATGAATACTCATAGAATGATGAGGTCCTATAGGATAACCATGATAACATAGGGAATACTCCAATGTACCTTGCAAATATCTAAACACTCTCTTCACCTCATCCCAATATACCTGTCTAGGATTAGCCATAAACTGACTAATGACTCCCATTGCTTAGACAATTTCTGGTCTTGTACAGACCATAGCATACATCAAACTACCAACTACAGAAGCATAAGGTACTCTACTCATATCCTTCATCATAGAAGGAGACTTTGGACAATTTCCAACAAATAACTTAGTCCCCATCATAATAGGAACAGTCAACAGTTTTCAATCCACCATACTAAATCTCTCCAACACAGTGTTACCATATTTACCTTTACCTCACAAAAAGTATTTTGTTTGCTCTATCTCTTCTGGTCTCCATCCCCAAAATGAACTTGGCTACCCCTAAAGTTTTCATTTCAAACTATGCTGACAACTAAGATTTCAAATAACAAATGAAACTTTTACCATTCCCAATTAGCAACATAGCATCAACATACAGTGCAATAATGAGAATGTAATCATTGTCAAACTTGTAATAAACAAATGATTTGATTTCGATCTCAGAAATCCAATACTCAACACAAAGGCATCAAACTTTTGGTACCACATTCTAAGAGACTATTTCAAAACATACAAAGAATTCTTTAACTTGCAAACCAAATTTTGTTTACCTTTACCATATTTTGTTTTAAATTCCTTACATTGAAATGATGTATAACATATCCAATATGAATGTCAAATGTTGAATGCACCAACTTAGTGAAAATCATTCCAACTAGTTGTAGGAGACCTAAAATACATTAAACTAAACCAAATCCAATTGTTATTATTAAAGTAAATTAAACTTACCTAATTTTTGAAACTTAGGTAGGGGATGGCTTAAGGGGAGTTAAGAGTATGGCTTAAGGGGAGACATAATCAATTAGTATTTTGGTAAGGGTTCATGCTATTAAATCAATTACCTATATATATACTTAATCCTAAGCTCACATTCTAAATTACCCAATTTTAAACTAAATCGTAGTTACCTAACTTATGGAACATGGCTAAGGGATAGATTGAGGGGAGTTAAAAGGATGGATTAAGGGGAGATGAAATAAACTAGAATTTTGGTAAGGGTTTCTAACCTATATCAATTAACTATATTAAATATACTTAATCCTAAACTCACATTCTAAACCCAATTCATTGAACATATTAAGCTAAATTGTACTTGCCTAACTTATGGAACATAGCTAGGGGATGGATTAAGGAAAATTAATAGGATGCTTAAGAGGAGATGCAATTAATTAACTATCAATCATATTAATCCTAAACTCACATCCTAGACCAAATTCTAAAGCTATAAAAGTAAATTGTAATTACTTAATTTATGAAACATAGCTAGGGGATGTCATAAGGGGAGTTAAGAGGATGGCTTACTAGGACATGAAATCACTTAATAATTTGGCTAGAGCATTAAAGTAAATCAATTAGTCCTATCAAATAAATATGTATACAATTATACATTAGTGAAAAATAAATATTAAAAAGTTTAAAAATTTCTACATACCTACAAACCATCTAAAAAAATTACTCCATTGTACAATCTGCATCCTCTCTTTTTTGTAATGTGTTTATGATTGCCTCATACTCTTTCATACGAAGTGTCCATAACTCTTTTTTGACAAGTCTCCCTTTATATCTCATTAATTATATATTTTTGCCACAACCGGGTACAAGTAGTGCAAAATTTTCATATGTCTTTCATAATCTTCAAATTCAGGTATACCATTCCTCCTTATCAGAAATTTACATATCCAAGTTCTAAAAAACAATAGAACTTGTTGTATAGTTGATATTATCATCATCTACTCTAGGTTGTAAAAACTTTTATTTTTCATCAACACATCGAGCCAACCAATACTTAGTTTCCTCTTAATTAATATTAGATGCAACAACAACATACACATGTCCTACAAAAAAAATTCAAATTCAATAAATTAGGACACGTGATATATAAGTCATAAAAATATGCACTCATGTATAGAATTTTATATATTACAAAAACAATGTAATGAAACTAAATATTGAATTAATGTACCTACTTGTACAAGGTTCTAAATATGATCATAGTCATCCAATGCTTGAAAATGATTATCCTCTTCAAATGTTATTTCATGTTGACCATGTGTTTGTAGAGGTGTTAGAGATCTTTGTTGTCATCATTCAACCCAATTTGTATTTTCACATACTTCCCACTCACCTCTGATACAAAACTAAAAAAAAACATGCAAACTCCCTAGTCCATATAGTCCATGTGCTTTCATTTGAGCTCTTAAATGAATGCTATTTTGTTGATCCACTAATTGTATCATATTCATATGTGGGAGAAAATTTTTCTTCTTAAACAAACCAAGAAAACTGTTGAATTTTAGAGTTTTCACTTGATCTCGTAGTCAATTTTCCATTACGTCAGTGCACAATTGCAAGTGCATCTTTAAACCTTTTTACATCCACAAATTTTAGTTGCTCCCTAGCGAGAGCCATTTTCACACATGTTCTAGCTCTATCATGTTCTCATTTACCATGTCCAGTTTCAAAGAAACTTCACATATGTTGGATATTGTTTTCTTTATGGGCCCTACAAAACCAATTAAACATTAGAGCATTTTTTAATTGTCTTGTACAATTGTTTGACCATATGAAATGCTGTGTCATCTGGATTTCTCTTTCTTTTAAGTTTCAATTAAATGCTTTGAAACAATACTACATAAACTCTAATGAATGTAACAGTTTATCACTCACATAGAAATGGTACTCTCTCAAAATTTTCCTATCATTTTCTATACTGTCAACTGCATGTTTGTATACAATATGAACAAAGATGGCCACCTGTATTAGTTATAATATTGAAATTGAATCTCCTCTTGTGGAGCAAGGGTATAGTTTTTTGCAAAGTCAACCACTAAAACTATAGTTGAGATTGGAAATATGTTCTTGCATCTGCGAAATTGTACATCAAGGCATCTAGCATATTGAAAGTTTTTCACATATTTATACACAATCTTATTCTTGAATTCTATGATGAATGCATGTACACTACTTCTTTCTATGACTAACAAATAATGCTTTCTAGTTTTTCCATCCTTTAATGGATATTGAACATTGTTGAACCTCTTCACATCCACTAATTATTGTCTAAAATCATGTGAACTACTTTCATGCATGCATTCTCAACAATGAAAAGTTACCACATCTATTGCATTGTCTAGAAACACAGTTTTGAAATGAATATTATCTATTAGGTGTTTCACAATGTAAACTTGTTATAAACTCCATAATTATGTAGGTACCATATATTTAATATCACTTTCCTAAATAATTTAATTAGTATGCAAAGTACAATGTATATATCAAAAAGTATCATAATAATCAAATTTCATATGACTTTTGCAACAAGATATTTGTTGCTTATTAAGCTTGACTTACCAAGGTATACATTTCTCAAATAATGTTTGACTTATGTTAAAAAAATTATAACTAAATCATTTTAAAAATTTCTATATAATTTTGTTTGATTAATGTCTAAAAGATGTTTTGGATGAGGATCACAATTTTTTGATCCTGCCCTTAATTTCAAAACATCTCTAGCATTTGATGAAACCCTTGTATTATCATGCCAAAAATTTTCAATCAAAATCCAAACTTCATTATTTAATTTCATGTTAGATCTTGGAAGTCTATCACTAAAAGTATAACATTGGTTTAAACTAGATCATCTTCAATACTTACTCTTCTCTTTGCCACTCTTCTCAAAGTTTTAGCATGCACATTTAAATATCCACTTGTCTTACTTATCATTCATTTTCTGACAACTAATTTATAAAATAAAGCAATTATTATTGCTTGACATGCTACATTTCTATCCTTAGATCGACTCATTTTTCCAATAGAACCAATAGCATTAGAAACACTAGACATAACTTGTTCCATTGATTCATCCACCTTTTTGAGTTTTACAAATATGCCTAATTTTTCATTACTTTTCATATTTTTGACATTCTCATCAATTGCAATACATGTTGACATTGAAATCCAAGAGTTTTTATATAAAAAAATAGTTTATACAATCTATTTGCATAGGTTCAAACTTGTCTCCAAGATATCTTACCATGAATATTATTCAAAATATTATTTTCAATTTTTTAAAAAAATCATTTTCACAGGAATACAAGGGTTTTAATTTTAATTTTTTATTGTTATGTTTGTAACAGAAGAATTTATGTCAACAATGCTACATCTAGATTCTTTTAAATCATTAATCTCATTATCATTCAATGGATTTTAAGACATACCTAGTTTCGTTTCTATATTTGCATTTTCCATATCCTTGAGCTCTTCCACATTAGCATATTCTACATTCACTTTATCCCTCTTCAATGTTCTCATCTTCAATAGTCATTGAATTGGATGCTGCATCATTATTCATTTTTTGAATCCTCTCTCTCCTATTTCTTTGTCATTTTGCCTATTTCTCTTGATGTGCATTAATTTCTTGAAGTGTCATGACCTTCCCTTTCTTTTTTGTTGGCATTTATTTAATCCCATGATTACTAAAATATGTTGATAAAATCAACAAATTATATTATACTATAATTAGAGTTGAATCCCTCCTTAAAATTTTTGAAATACAAGTAGATGTAGATCCTTCTATGATATTTTCTTGTTTTATCTAAAAATAATTTATTTGTTTAATTTCTCTAAAAAGTAGTTCTTTTACTTCATTCCATTTCAAATGTTCCTTTTGGTTGAAACCCTATAGAAATTGCATAAAATATGCCTTGTTGAGAGCTTGAACTAACACCTGCATATAAAAAAATTGAAGAGTTCGTCACTATCGATCATACTGGTAAAAATATGTTTTAGAAAATATGTCGTACTATATTTTTATGGGAAAAATGACTAAAATAGAAATGAGCACCCATTTATAAACGGATACCCATTTCTAAAAATTTGAAACTGTATACCCATGGATTTGTATTGATTTTAGGCTTGAAAAAGGTTTGGAAACCCATGTCACCTTGGACCTACAACTAGGAGACCATGTAAACAATAAGAGAAAAAATTAATTTCACCACTATGGGTGATGACTTTTTTAGAATCTTTAGCCAAGATTAAAACTCATTGTAGATCTCAAATTCTAGTTTTCAAATATAAATATTTTTGTACTATTGGACATAATTTTCTATTTATTAATTATGTGTTAAACAAAAAGACTCATAAACATGAAATAACATACATTACAATTTTTTTAATAACTTTTGATTTTGAAAGTTTCTTGAATATAAAATTATGTGTGACCAATCTAGACATCATTTTGTACATTATGAAATTTTTGTTTTAGTGAATTGATTAGTTTAGCTCAAATTATGTTGGTCATACATGAGGAGTTTTAGAAAACACTAATTAGGGCCATAAAAAAATTGATTAAAAAAAATATTTATCAAAAAATTATAAAAAAAAATATCTGAACCAAAATTCAACATCATGTGCATCTTTCCACAAAAGGAATTGGAAAAATACCTTCATTTAGGTTAAATTATGTTGGCTGTACACAAGCAAGCTTTGGCCAAAAACAAAGGACTTTTAAAAAGTCACTTTTTGTACATCCTATAAAAAACTAATAGTTATCATCTGTGTGTTAGAAAAAAATTACATATTTGAAAACTAGAAACAAAATCCTACATTTCATATTTTTACATCATATTAATATTCTATGTGTAAGTGCTTCAAATTTTCACTCCAAGTTGACAAAATTTGAAAAGTAGGAAAAACACTTTCACTTTTTGACAAAAAAGTGGACTCATCTTCTTGCCCTTACCTAATTGAGAAACTTTAAAAATAGTTTATGTGAGTAAAACCGAACACTAAGTACATTGTCACCTAAAGTCATGATATTTGACACTGAAGTATCCAATTGAACTACTTTAGGGGTGATGACTACTAGAGTCTATAGGGAAGACAGAGCTCTTAGAAGATATTTCTCAAAGTTCAACCTCTTCTTGATTCAAAATTATTTCATATAAATCCTCAACATTATTAGCATCCTTGTAAGTAATTTGTCATCAATTATAGGGTAGGGGTGGCTTTATAATTCAATCACTTCTTTGTCGACCTCTTAATATTTGTAAGAGGAATGTGCCTTCTATCATCAATTATAGGGTAGGGGTAATTTTATAATCCAATCACTCCTTTGTCAATCTCTTAATATTTCTAAGAGGAATGTGTCATCTAAGTCAGAAGGAAACTTTTCCATTTCAATTAAATTATTAGAATTAGGCTTCTCTTCCATTACGAATAGTCCATCTACCCTCAACTTGCTTATTGCATCCTCATCATATAACACATCTATTTTACATATCATATTTAGTTAGATCATTATGTCTAGATGTGAATTTTTTAACCTTTCTCTAATTCTTCCTTTTGGATAAAAGCACTACAAAAAAAATTCATTGTGATAGATTTATTATTCTTGAAGATTTGTATTTGTAGTGAAATCCAATCCAATCCAATGCTGCAAGGTTGAAGCTAATAGATTTGTATTTACAGCGTTTTTTTTGAGATCAGAAGATTAATATCCACAAGTCAATTATTTGACATTGTCTGACACAATATATAATTTTCAATCAAAATAAAAAATTTCCAACAAGTCAACCATACAAAAGTCGACTAGTTTTTTTTTTAATACTGCGTACACATGTTCAAGCTCTGGCTGGTAGTTGGACGATGTCATCTTTGGCAGGTTGTCCGTTTGAAATTTGACAAAGAGGGAGAATTGCCACACTGCAAGAGTGAGTGTCAATGACAGATCTTCCTTTGTCTACATTGCCACCATCTTTTTAGATACTAAAAATAAATTGGACAATTTTCCTTGAAACTGGAAAAGACCAGAACGTGCATCGAAGTTGTATTAAAAGAAGAAAAAAATATTCCATAACGATAACACTACTCGAAGCCACGAAACAACAATCCTTGTGATAAAATTCAGACTGGCGAAAAGGGTGGCCCAACGTAAACACCCAACACGTTGAGCACAACTGTACAATAATTGCATAATAACAGCGAAATTTAGTTGGTTGATCCCCTCTTGCTCAACTTACGTAGCATTACTTGTTTGCATGTAAATGATATAGATAGAACTTGTGATGTATAGAATTGGCAGAACAAGAGAGAAGATAGAGATGGCGAGAACCTGGTTTGTTTGTTGTTGCTCTTCATGCTATCATGTTTGTGTGTGAGGGTTTTTTGTTGTTGCTTTTCTTACTTGTTTGTCTTTTCAATAACTATTTATAATTCCTACGCTCTCTGTAAGTAGACGGATTTGTTTCCCCACCCTACACAATGCAAAGACGCCATTGCATTGGCATTGTAATCTTGGTTATCTTGCTTCTAATCTTCTTCACTGCATTCCGTTCCTCCAAGTCTTGCGCTCGCCATCGCCCTTTCAACGATTGCACTTCCAAATCCTTGTTTGGCCAAGAAAAGCGTAAAGTTCTTAATGCTCCAGATCCTTTGCACCACAGGTAGTCATCAATCTTTTTGTTTTTCTTTGAATATCGTCACAGTGCAGCCAAAGTTTATGGTTTCTGCTTCGATTCCTTAAAGCTTTGACCATCAGTCTTCATGTTTTTTTTTCCTAAATGGCAATATTTCCTCTACCCTGTTTAAGAAGTGAGTTCTATGCATATTTCCCATAAGAGGATCCAACATGAAGATTGACAAACAAATGGAGCTGCGCCGAGTCGGAGAAAAATTCATGGGTTATACAATTACTTCAAAACCAAATTCAGAACGAGTTGGAATCAATCTAAAATCGTATACTTTTTCTGAGATAGCACTGATGTAGTCTAGGGCTTTTTTTAAATATCTTCTACTTCAACAGTCAAAAGTCAATTTTGACCAATAAAAATAGAACAAATATTTTACCACTTTTTATTGTAGATGAAGTGTAGCATAATTTCTACAAGAAGAGCTGCCCCATCTGTTGAGGCCACGGTTAAGTCCAAGTTCGCACCCTCTCTTACGCACGCATTTCCATGATTGTAACACATTACTTCCCCATTTATCTATATCTCATTTTGTCCGTTTAACTACTTAAGCACGCTTGGTGTCAAAGCAAACGCGATGTTCATACATGTTGTCCTCCATGCCCTTCTGTGGGCCACTACATTCTCCGCTGCATTTTAGAAGTTGGCCACTACATTCTTTGGTTTTTTCCTTTCACCAATTGGAAGCATGGAAATTTTAGCCAGTTCTTTGTCGATTACCGGTGTTTTTGCTCCAGGGGCACAAGAGAGGCTTAAGCTCTTCCAAGCAGAGCTCCTAGAAGAAGGCAGCTCACGTTGCTGGTCCCATGGGTGCTAAAGAAAAATCTCTGATAATTACTAATTAATTAATTTCAAATCATTATTTTATAGACTATTTATTTGCTAGAGATATAAACTGCTGGGCTGCAGGAAGATTTTGTTGTTACTGTTGTAAATGGAGTACTAAGTTTTATGAGAGCTTGCACAAGAGCTAAATATATTAGGTGAGTGGTTTTCACTTCATCTCTTTCAGTAGTGTGTGCCCTGAATGACAAGGGGGAAGTACCTCTCCATGCCTTGATGAATCATGTTGGAAACCTCTAAATTTCCTTAAGTCTCAAACAAATAAATTGGCCTGGAAGCCCTTAAATATGTTGTTGATAACAAGCTTGAGGTTGTGACCGTCCTACCACCTACTGTGGTTGGGCCTTGGTTTACAAATACGCCTTCTTTTACATCCTTCCAAACAATACTATCCCTAATTGGAGGTATGAAACGTCTATATGTTTATTTATACTGTCATTATAAATGCTTCAAAACAATATTAGCTCTAATTGCAGGCAAAAACTGTGTCTATTGATACATATTACATTATTACCTGTTCTTTTAAGATCCGTGGTATAATTTTTTTTTAAATTGTTCAAAGTATATTGTTTATGGATAATAACTGTTATTTTTTTGGATTGATATATAGTAAATGTAGTTTTTGAGTGCAAAATTTCTAAACTGCTGGAGGGTTTTTGTGTGTGAGGGTTTTTTGTTGTTGCTTTTCTTACTTATTTTGTCTTTGAATAACTATTTATAATTCCTACGCTCTCTGTAAGTAGACGGATTTGTTTCCCCACTCTACACAATGCAAAGACGCCATTGCATTGGCATTGTAATCTTGGTTATCTTCCTTCTAATCTTCTTCACTGCATTCCGTTCCTCCAAGTCTTGCGCTCGCCATCGCCCTTTCAACGATTGCACTTCCAAATCCTTGTTTGGCCAAAAAAAGAGTACAGTTCTTAATGCTCCAGATCCTTTGCACCACAGGTAGTCATCAATCTTTTTGTTTTTCTTTGAATATCGTCACAGTGCAGCCAAAGTTTATGGTTTCTGCTTCGATTCCTTAGATCTTTGACCATCAGTCTTCATGTTTTTTTTTCTAAATGGCAATATTTCCTCTACCCTGTTTAAGAATTGAGTTCTATGGATATTTCCCATAAGAGGATCCAACATAAGAGGATCCAACATGAAGATTGACACACAAATGGAGCTGCGCCGAGTCGGAGAAAAATTCATGGGTTATACAATTACTTCAAAACCAAATTCAGAACGAGTTGGAATCAATCTAAAATTGTATACTTTTTCTGAGATAGCACTGATGTAGTCTATAGTGTCTTTTCTTGGGCTGTTTTTAAATATCCTCTACTTCAACAATCAAACGTCAATTTTGACCAATAAAAATAGAACAAATATTTACCACTTTTTATTGTAGATGAGATGTAACATAATTTCTACAAGAAGAGCTGCCCCATCTGCTAAGGCTACAGTTAAGTCCAAGATCCCATTTGTCAAACACCTTGCAAGAGCCAAAAGAATGACAAGGTTTAACTGCTAGGGGCCAAGAGGCCCATAGACTCCGAACACCATCTAAACTTATCTGTGCCCACAGGTTTCGTCAGTGCATCTACAACATTCTTCAAAGTTTCTACCTTCTCCAATATCACCTTCCCGTCTTCTACCATATCATGAACAAAATGAAACCGAACAACAATGTGTTTTGTTATGGCATGGAAAGCAAGATTCTTTGCTAAGCAAATCGCACTCTGACTGTCACAATAGATAGTAATTTGTCCTACATCAAAACCAATATTTGAACACAACCTCTTAAGACAAATGACTTCCTTACAAGCATGAGTAGCTGCCATGTACTCTACTTTTGTCATGGACAAAGTGATCACAAGTTGTCGCTTACTCATCCAACTAATAGCTCCACCAAACATAGTGAACGCGTAAGCACTGGAGGATCTCCTACTGTAAATGTCACCTGCCCAATCAAAATCCACAAATCCATGAATACTCATAGAATGATGAGGTCCTATAAGATAACCACGATAACATAGGGAATACTTAGAAGTACCCAACAAATATCTGAACACTCTCTTCACCGCATCCTAATATACCCATCTAGGATTAGCCATAAACTGACTAAGGAGTCTCCCACTACATGGATAATCTATGTTCTTGTACAAACCATAACATACATCAAACTGCCAACCACACTAGCATAAGGTACTCTTCTCATATCCTTCATCTCAGAAGGAGACTTTGAACAATCACCAATAGATGACTTAGTCCCCATCCTAATAGGAGCAGTCAACGGTTTGCAATCCACCATACTAAATATCTCCAACACAGTATTAACATACTTGCTCTGGCCTAACAAAAAGTTTTATGTTTATTCTGTCTCTTCTATCTCCATCCACAGAATGTACTTGGCTGCCCCTAAATTTTTCATTTCAAACTATGCTGACAACTGAGATTTTAAATCACAATTCAAACTTTTACAATTCCCAATTAGCAACATAGCATCAACATATAGTGTAATAATGAGAATGCAATCATTGTCAAACTTGTAATAAACACAATGATCTAATTTCAATCTCAGAAATCCAATTCTTAACACAAATGCATCAAACTTTTGGTACCACATTCTAGGAGACTATTTCAAACCATATAAAGTTTTCTTTAACTTGCAAACTAGATTTTGTTTACCTTTACAAGATTTTGTTTTAAATTCCTTACATTGAAGTGATGTGTAGCACATCCAATATGAATGTCAAATGTTGAATGCACCAACTTATTGACAATCATTCCAACTAGTTGTAGGAGACCTAAAATACATTAAACTAAACCAAATCCAATTGTTATTATTAAAGTAAATTAAACTTACCTAATTTTTGAAACTTAGGTAGGAGATGGATTAAGGGGAGGCACAATCAATTAGCATTTTGGTAAGGGTGCATGCTATTAAATCAATTACCTATGTATACACTTAATCCTAAGTTCACATTCTAAGTTACCCAATTAAACTGAATCGTAGTTACCTAACTTATGGAACATAGCTAAGGGATATATTAAGGGGAGTTAAGATGATGGCTTGAGGGGAGATGAAATAAACTAGTATTTTGGTAAGGGTTTCTAACCTACATCAATTAACTATATTAAATATACTTAATCCTAAACTCGCATTCTAAACCCAATTTATTAAACATATTAAGCTAAATCATACTTACCTAACTTATGGGACGTAGCTAGGGGATGGCTTAAGATGAGTTAAGAGGATGCTTAGTAGGAGATGCAATCAATTAACTATCAATCATATTAATCCTAAACTCACATCCTAGACCAAATTCTAAAGCTATTAAACTAAATCGTAATTATTTAATTTTTGAAACATAGCTAGGGGATGTCATAAGGGGAGTTAAGACGATGGCTTAATGGGACAGGAAATCACTTAATAATTTGGTTAGTGCATTTAAGTAAATCAGTTAGTGCTATCAAGTAAATATGTATAAAATTATACATTTGTGAAAAAATAAATATTAAAAGTTTACAAATTTCTACATATCTACAAACCATTTAAAAAATTTACTCCATTGTACCATCTATATCCTCTCTTTTTTGTAATGCATTTATGATTGCCTCATGATATTTCATAGAAAGTGTCCATAACTCTTTTGTGACAAGTCTCTGTTTATATCTCATTAATTGTATATTTTTTCCACAACCAGATGCAAGTAGTGCAAACTTTTCATGTCTTTCATAATCTTCAAATGTAGGTATACCATTCCTCCTTATCAAATATTTACGTATCCAGGTTCCAAAAAAAATAGAATCTATTAGATACTTGAATTTATCATCATCTACTCTAGGTTGTAAAAACTTTTATTTTTCCTCAACACATCGAGCCAACCAATACTTAGTTTCCTCTTCATTAATATTAGGTACAACAACAACATACACATGTCCTGCAAATAAATTTTAAATTCAATAAATTAGGACACATGATATATAAGTCATAAAAATATACACGCATGTATAGCATTTTATAAATTACAAAAACAATGTAATAAAACTAAATATTGAATTAATGTACCTTCTTGTACAAGGTCTGAAATATGATCATAGTCATTTGATGCTTGAAAATGATTATTCTCTTCAACTGTTCTCATGTTGATCATGTGTTTGTAGAGGTGTTAGAGATCTTTATTGCCATCATTCAACCCAATTTGTATTTTCACATGCTTCCCACTCACCTCTGATACAAAACTGAAAAAAGACATGCAAACTCCCTAGTCCATATAGTCTATGTGCTTGCATTTGAAATATTAAATGAATGTTATTTTGTTGATCCACTAATTGTATCACAATCATATCTAGGAGGAATTTTTTCTTCTTCAACAAACCAAGAAAATTGTTGAATTTTAGAGCTTTCACTTGATCCCGTAGTCAATTTTGTATTATGCTAGTCCACAACTGCAAGTGCATCTTTAAACCTTTTTGCATCTACAAATTTTAGTTGCTCCCTAGCAAGAGCCCTTTTCACACATGCTCTAGCTCTATCATGTTCTTATTTACCATGTCCAACTTCAAAGATACTCCACATATGTTGGATATTGTTTTCTTTATGGGCCCTACAAAACCAATTAAACATTAGAGCATTTTTTAATTTTCTTGTACAATTGTTTGACCATATGAGATGTTGTGTCATCTGGATTTCTCTTTCTTTAATGTTTCAATTAAATACTTTGAAACAATATTGCATAAACTCTAATGAATGTAACAGTTTATCACTCACATAGAAATGGTACTCTCTCAAAAATTTCCTATCATCTTTTGTACTGTCAACTGCATGTCTTTATACAATATGGACAAAGATGGCCACCTATATTGAGTTATAATATTAAAATTGAATCTCCTCTTGTGGAGAAAGGGTATAGTTTTTTGCAAAGTCAACTACTAAAAGTATAGTTCTGATTAAAAATGTGTTCTTGCATCTGCGAAATTTTTCATCAAGGCACTGAGCATATTGAAAGTGTTTCACATATTTATACACAATCTTATTATTGAATTCTTTGATGAATGCATATACTCTACTTCTTTCTATGACTAATAGGCAATGCTTTCTAGTTTTTCCATCTTTTAATGGTTATTGAACATTGTTGAACCTATTCACATCAACTAATTATTGTCCAAAATCATGTGAACTACTTTCATGCATGCATTCTCTAAACAATGAAAAGTTACCACATCTATTGCATTGTCTAGAAATAGATTGTTTTGAAAAAAAAAATTATCTATTAGATGTTTCACAAAGTAAACTTGTTATAAAGTTCGTAATTATTGTAGGTAGCATATATTTAATATCACATTCCTGCATAATTCAGTTACTATGCAAAGTACAAATTATATTTCAGATGAGTTTTGCAACAAGAGATTCATTTCTTATTAATCTTGACATACCAAAGTATATATTTCTCAAATGATCTTTGACATATGCTAAAAAAATTATAACTAAATCATCTAAAAAATTTCTATATAATTTTGTTTAATTAATGTCGAAAAGATGTTTTGGATGAGGATCACAATTTTTTGACCCCACCCTTAATTTTAAAACATCTCTAGCATTTGATGAAACCCTTGTATTATCATGCCAAAAATTTTCAATCAAAGACCTAACTTCATTATTTAATTTCACGTCAGATCTTGGGAGTCTATCACTAAAAGTATAACATTGGTTAAAATTGGATCATCTTCAATACTTACTCTTCTCTTTGCCACTCTTCTCAAAGTTTTAACATGCACATTTAAATATCCACTTGTCTTACTTATCATTCATTTTCTGAGAACTAATTTATTAACTAAAGCAGTTGTTATTTCTTGACATGCTCCATTCCTATGCTTAGATCGACTCATTTTTCTAATAGAACCAACAGAATTAGCAACACTAGACATCACTTGTCCCATTGATTCATCCACCTTTTTGAGTTTTACAAATATGCCTAATTTTTCATTACTTTTCATATTTTTGACATTCTCATCAATTGAAATACAAGTTGACATTGAAATCCAAGAGTTTTTCTATAAAAAAATAGTTTATACAATCTATTTACATAGGTTCAAATTTGCCTTCAAGATATCTTACCATGGAGATTATTCAAAACATTATTTTCAATTTTTAAAAAAATATGTTTTTGCATGAATGCAAGGGTTTTCATTTTTATTTTTTATTGTATTGTTTGCAAAAGAAGAATTTATATCAACAATGCTATATCTAGCTTCTTTTAAATCATTAATCTCATTATCATTCAATGGATTTGCGGACATACCTAGTTTTGTTTCTGTATTTGCATTTTCCATATCCTTGACCTATTCCACATTAGCATATTCTACATTCACTTTATCCCTCTTCAATGTTCTCATCTTCAATAGCCATCGAATTGGACGCTACATCATTATTCATTTTCTGAATCCTCTCTCTCCTATCTCTTTGTCATTTTGCCTATTTCTCTTGATGTGCATCAATTTCTTAAAGTGTCATGACCTTCCTTTTCTTTTTTTTGTTTACATTTATTTAATCCCATGATTTCTAAAATGTGTTGATAAAATCAACAAATTATATTGTACTATAATTAGAGTTGAATCCTTCCTTAAACTTTTTGAAATACAAGTAGATGTAGATCCTTTGTTCAATATGATATTTTTTTGTTTTGTCTAAAAATAATTTATTTGTTTGATCTCTCTAAAAATATTTCTTCTACTTCATTCCATTTGAAATGCTTCTTCTGGTTGAATCCGTTTAGAAATTGCATAAAATATGCCTTGTTGAGAGCTTGAATTGACACTTGCATATAAAAAAATCGAAGAGTTCGTCACTGTCGATCGTACTAGTAAAAATATGTTTTAGAAAATATGTCTTACTACATTTTTATAGGAAAAATGACTAAAATAGAAATGAGCACCCATTTATAAACGGGTACCCATTTCTAAAAAAATAAAATTGTATAACCATGGATTTGCATTGATTTTAGGCTTGGAAAAGGTTTGGAAACCCATGCCGCCTTGGACCTACAACTAGGAGACCATGTAAACAATAAGAGAAAAAATTAATTTCACCACTATGGGTGATGACTTTTTGAGAATCTTTTAACGAGATTAAAACTCATTGTAGATCTCAAATTCTAGTTTTCAAATATGTAATTTTTTGTACTATTGGACATAATTTTCTATTTATTAATTATATTTTAAACAAAAAGACTCATAAACATGAAATAACATACATTACTATTTTTTTTAATAACTTTTGATTTTAAAAGTTTCTTGAATATAAAATTATGTCTGACCAATCTAGGCATCATTTTGTACATTATGAGATTTTTGTTTTAGTGAATTGATTAGTTTAGCTTAAATTATGTTGGTCGTACATGAGGAATTTTAAAAAATACTAATTAAGGCCATAAAAAAATTAATTAACAAGAATATTTATCAAAAAATTATTAAAAAATTATATCCTAACCAAAATTCAACATCATATGCATCTTTCCACACAAGGAATTAGAAAAATACCTTCATTTAGGTCAAATTATGTTGTTCGTGCACATGCACGTTTTGACAAAAAATAAAAAACTTTTAAAAAGTCACTTTTGTACATCCTATAAAAAACTAACATTTATCATCTGTGTATTAGAAAAAATTACATATTTGAAAACTAGACACAAAATCCTACATCTCATAGTTTTACATCATATTAATATCTATGTGTACGTGCTTCAAATTGGCACTCCAAGTACGACAAATTTTTGAAAAGGAGGAAAAACACTTCCACTTTTTGACAAAAAAGTGGCCTCATCTTCTGGCACTTACCTAATTGAGAAACTTTAAAAATAGTTGATGTGAGTAAAACCAAACACTAAGTACATTGTCACCTAAAGTCATGATATTTAACATTGAAGTATCCAATTAAACTACTTTAGGGGTGATGACTACTAGAATCTATAGGGAAGATGGAGCCCTTAGAAGATATTTCTCAAAGTTCAACCTCTTCTTGATTCAAAATTATTTCATATAAATCCTCAACATTATTAGCATCCCTTGTAAGTGATTAGTCATGAATTATAGGGTACGGGTAGCTTTATAATCCAATCACTTCTTTGTCGACCTCTTAATATCTGTAAGAGGAATGTGCCTTCTATCATCAATTATAGGGTAGGGGTAGTTTTATAATCCAATCACTCCTTTGTCAATCTCTTAATATCTCTAAGAGGAATGTGTCATCTAAGTCACAAGAAAACTTTTCCATTTCAATTAAATTATTTGAATTAGGCTTCTCTTCCATTACGAATAGTCCATCTAGCCTCAACTTGCTTATTGTATCCTCATTATATAACACATATCTATTTTACATACCATATTTAGTTAGATCATTATGTCTCGATGTGAATTTTTTAACCTTTCTCTAGGCTAACAACTGATAGATTCTTCCTTTTGGATAAAAACACTACAAAAAAATTTCATTGTGATAGATTTATCATTCTTGAAGATTTGTATTGTAGTGAAATCCAATCCAATCCAATGCTGCAAGGTTGAAGCTAATAGATTTGTATTTACAGCGTTTTTTTTAAAGATCAGAAGATTAATATCCACAAGTCAATTATTTAACATTGTCTGACACAATATATAATTTTCAATCAAAATAAACAATTTCCCACAAGTCAACCATACAAAAGTCGACTAGTTTTTTTTTAATATTACGTACACATGTTCAAGCTCTGGTTGGTAGTTGGACGATGTCATCTTTGCCTGGTTCTCCGGTTGACATTGACAAAGAGGGAGAATTGCCACACTGCAAGAGTGAGTGTCAATGACAGATCTTCCTTTGTCTACATTGCCACCATTTTTTTAAATACTAAAAATAAATTGGACAATTTTCCTAGAAACTGGGAAAGACCAGAACGTGCATCGGAGTTGTATTAAAAGAAGAAAAGAAATTACATAACGATAACACTACTCGAAGCCACGAAACAACAATCCAACACGTTGAGCACCACTGTACAATAATTGCATAATAACAGCGAACTTTAGTTGGTTGATCCCGTCTTGCTCAACTTACGTAGCATTACTTGTTTGCATGTAAATGATATAGATAGAACTTGTGATGTATAGAATTGGCAGAACAAGAGAGAAGATAGAGATGGCGAGAACCTGGTTTGTTTGTTGTTGCTCTTCATGCAATCATGTTTGTGTGTGAGGGTTTTTTGTTGTTGCTTTTCTTACTTATTTTGTCTTGTGAATAACTATTTATAATTCCTACGCTCTCTGTAAGTAGACGGATTTGTTTCCCCAATCTACACGATGGAAAGACGCCATTGCATTGGCATTGTAATCTTGGTTATCTTGCTTCTAATCTTCTTCACTGCATTCCGTTCCTCCAAGTCTTGCGCTCGCCATCGCCCTTTCAACGATTGCACTTCCAAATCCTTGTTTGGCCAAGAAAAGCGTAAAGTTCTTAATGCTCCAGATCCTTTGCACCACAGGTAGTCATCAATCTTTTTGTTTTTCTTTGAATATCGTCACAGTGCAGCCAAAGTTTATGGTTTCTGCTTCGATTCCTTAAAGCTTTGACCATCAGTCTTCATGTTTTTTTTCCCTAAATGGCCATATTTGCTCTACCCTGTTTAAGAAGTGAGTTCTATGCATATTTCCCATAAGAGGATCCAACATGAAGATTGACACACAAATGGAGCTGCGCCGAGTCGGAGAAAAATTCATGGGTTATACAATTACTTCAAAACCAAATTCAGAACGAGTTGGAATCAATCTAAAATCGTATACTTTTTCTAAGATAGCACTGATGTAGTCTATAGTGTCTTTTCTTGGGTTTTTTTTAAATATCATCTATTTCAACAGTCAAACGTCAATTTTGACCTATGAGAATTCACAAGATCAACTGAATAGAATGCAAGTATCCAATTGAAGTTAATTGGAAGTCAATATGACAAGTACATATAGCCTTGAGTAACCTTGAGTTAATGGGAGTCAATCCCATAACTTAAGGAGATCTCAAGTAGATGTGGCAAGTTAAGTGGAGTGAAAGAGTTTGAAGGACTCTTCCTAACTGCCACACACCCAGCTGAGGTGTCTTATGCCATGTGCATAAAATGAGGCTTCCAAATATGTCCAAATAAATGCCAAATTAAGCCAAATGAAATGTGTACACTAATACCCCCCCTTAAGCACAACTTAGGTGGGTGTAAAAGATGGGTCCTGGCAACAAGGCTTGATGAGGTACCCATGTACAAAAAACTCTCATAAGTGGAAAAAGGTAGAAAACCCAATGGGAAAAAAACTACCCCCCAAAAGAGAAAAAACAAGAAAGTGTACTAGACACTTTACAAAATACCTGAAGGTGATAATCCTGCTGTAAAGAATCTTTGGAAGCCTTTTGTGAAGCAACTCTGAACTCTGATGTAGCAACAGGTGATGATGATGTTGTAGTGGAAGTGTTCGTGACACATCTCAATACAATGCGGGAAAAATGTTGAAGAATGATGGATTAGTGGAAGTGATCTTGACATATCTCTATGGAAGTGCTCTTGGCACAACTTGGAAATGCACTCGACACACCTCTATGAACCCCCCCATATTTCACTATTTTTATCCCAATATTATTTGCGGCACTTTATAAATTAGTGCATGAATAACCCCAATAACTGAAAAAATGGAAAGAAAGTGTGGAAGTGTTCTAGACACGACTTCAATGAAGTGCTCTTGACATGATTCTATGGAAGTGCTCTTTGGCACAACTCTAAAATGTTCAAGGCACATTCTATACACCCCCCCATATTCAGGATTAGGTGACTCCCCAAATTTGTGGCACTTTATAACTTAGTGCGTTATTACAATACTAATTGAAATGAAAAGTTGAGAGCTCCATACAAATAGTTAACTAACCTCTATGAGTTAGCATATGATGTTGGCTTTTATTGTTCTATTATAAAATGTTAGTTTTGGTGGTTAGCTAATCCACTAACTATTACATTTATTACTAGACATTAGTATTTGTAGCTGAAAGTTACATTGATGTTTATTGATGTTTCTCTCGCAGTTTTTGTGATGGTTAACCAACTTTGTAACAAACACTACCTATTGATGACACTCGAGAGATCTAAAACAACATGTTTTAACTACAAGTGGAAGAAGATTGCAAATAGAAAACTATAACGTCAACTACCACATATCGTAACCATAACAAACACAAATACTGACTTATTGCCAAGTGTTGAGTATGCAGTGATGACCCCGTCAATCAAAGCGGAAGAACTCCTGCAGATAAAAAATAGCGACCAGGTGGTGAAGAAGCCGACCAACTAGATTTGGAGGTGCTCGTGACAAACCTTTATAACCTCATAGATGGACGAAATGACCTTCTCCCCTCCTGCAAAAGCACTTTTATCCTAATGCCTGTGTGGCGTTGTTGAGTTCTTACGCAGCCTTGGATGTACGATGAGCAACAATAGTGAAAACAATGCCTTCTGCGGTGAGCGTGGATGTCCAAGATGAAAGACCACTGCAAACATGGCACCAGAACGTGCATTCCCTCCATTACTGTTGATCTTTCAACATATAGGGGCCGTGGCTAGTGGATCTGATAGAATCGGTGGAATAAAAAACATCCAAAGGTGACAAATCAGACTATTGCCCTTGGAGAATGCGCACCCTGGATCTAGAAATCTCTCTCTTCAAATCGTTGACCATTTAGATTGCTTGCAGACCTGTCCCGAGCCAGACACAGGTAGCGCCAAAGAGAATGTGACCTTCAAACACAAGAGGATTTGATATGCTCACTCTGGCAGAAATGACGACCTTTGCAATGGAAGTCACAAATGTATCGACGCAAAAAAATGCCTCTAAGCTGGCTGCTTCATGGTCATCCCTTCTGCTGCATTCGATGACCAAAATCTTTTCTTAGATTTTGCTATGGGGGCTCCTTTCCACGCGGTTTCAGAAGGGTTTTGAAGTTCCCCTAGCCTGCATTGGGCCTACGCTGATCTGGGAACTGTTTGCCCCTTCCTGCCCGTCAATGAATGCTGGAGACTGGTTGACGCCCCTCCTATTGGCTACCTTTTATGGCAAAATGCCTCTATTAGCATCCCTTTGGGGCTGCGATGACCCTCTACTGGCATCTCTCTATATTGGCCGCTCACAAGTAAGAGCCAGCCAACACAAATGCTCCAGTAAATCGCCCTTGATGGGGATTTCTGACTGTGTTGGGCATTTCTGCCTATGCTGGTTGTGCAAAACAATAACAGCAGTCACACGTAATAAAGAAACAATCACAAATAGAATGGCCTCACCAAACTAGAGTCAACCCGCTCTCCAAGATTCCGAATAGATGCTCAAACCCAATGCCAAGCAATCCAACGCAGAATGATTTGAAGCTTGCCACAGAGTTCAACGAACCAACAAACATTCAGATTCGCTCTGATACCATATGAGAATTCACAAGATCAACTGAATAGAATGCAAGTATCAAATTGAAGTTAATTGGAAGTCAATATGACAAGTACATATAGCCTTGAGTAACCTTGAGTTAATGGGAGTCAATCCCATAACTTAAGGAGATCTCAAGTAGATGTGGCAAGTTGAGTGAAAGAGTTTGAAGGACTCTTCCTAACTGCCACACACCCAACTGAGGTGTCTTATGCCATGTGCATAAAATGAGGCTTCCAAATATGACCAAATGAATGCCAAATTAAGCCAAATGAAATGTGTACACTAATATGACCAATAAAAATAGAACAAATATTTACCACTTTTTATTATAGATGAAGTGTAGCATAAGTTCTACAAGAAGAGCTGCCCCATCTGTTGAAGCCACAGTTAAGTCCAAGATCGCACCCTTGCAGCTCCTCTCTTACGCATGCATTTCCATGATTGTAACACATTACTTCCCCATTTATCTATATCTCATTTTGTCCGTTTAACTACTTAATTCATACACATAGATTACAAACATAATGCTGTGTTGTGGTTTGATTAGGGTTGCGATGGGTCAGTGCTTCTGAATTCCACAGCGAACAACACAGCAGAGAAAGCCGCCATTCCAAACCTCAGCCTGCGTGGATTTGAAGTAATTGATGCTGTGAAAGTAAAAATAGAGAAGATATGTCCAGGCGTCGTTCCATTCAACGTATGTCTGAAATCCAAGTTCTCACCAAAACAGCAGGGCAAATTAGACGTCAATGTGCCTTCATCAACTAAGCTCGTATCAACTGGAATGGCTTCTAGATTCTTTCTATTTATTTTGAGCAATGTCGTTAGTAGAAAATAAAAATACCTGTTGAGCACTAAAATTAAGAAATTTTAGACATGGCTTATCGAAGTAATGCTAAGGTATGTGGGGTGCTAATTACAAGTGCAACTACTTATGTAATTGAGTTCTAATCGAGGTTAATAAAGGTTTTCCTTATTATTAGTGAACTATAGCAAAGTGGCGAAGTTTAACTAGTGATTAACGTTTAGTTCCGTAGCCAATCAAAATTCTGATTTCGTTTGTTTAAAATTCGTTTGGAATGTCTGCATACAAATTGGGGAAATTTTAACTGTTTAAAATTAAAATTCAATTTCATCAGATTTAGATTTGGCAGTGAAATAGCCGGATGCAGATTTCAAAGCCAGAGAAGGCTCGACTATTTAGGATTCAGATTGTCAGAACAGAGAATGACAACAACGAGCTATAATAACCAAATTTTAACTGACGCGTAGCCTGACAGACATGTCCGGGGGTTTACGTTGTCAAGGGTTGTTTTTAATTTATTATTTCTTGGCATGTTTACGAACATGTGGTCAACATTTAGAGTGGGCTAAGGGCTACGCCGGATATTTGTGGCTCAGTATCTACCTTCTTAGCAAGCACGATTGGTGTCAAAGAAAACACAATGTTCATACATGTTGTCCTCCATGCCCTTCTGTACATACCCTGTGGGCTACCATTCTGGATTGAGAACCTAAAGCCTAGAACCAAACTTATCTCCTCTATGCTTTTCACTATTCAAAGGTTTGTATTGTATTGCTTATAGGGATACCTTCCAATGATAAGGTATCATTGATCAAAGGGTCATAAAACTTTTTTATAACCTTTCCTAGGACCAACTCAAAGAATTCAAATGGACATAATATTAAAAATTTGGCACAAAACCCAAAAAGTCCAATGGCATGTTACAATTTACCAAACAAGATGACTTGTAGGGTGGATTCTATTTATGGTGAGATCTATGATTTGAAACGTAATACAATTTCAGCCATAGATCTCCACAAGATCAACAAGATTTGAAATATCCTCAAATGTTATGACAAAGCTTGAATTATTGCTACATTCTAAGATATTAGTCTGGGACTCAAAACACACTACAAAGAAGATTGGGCAAGAAAATGCTTTTGACAAGAACTATCTTCTTCAGTAGGAAGCTAACAAGGGAACTATTAATAACCTATAAAAATAAAACATGAAATAAATTCCATTTGGTTGATGCAATATTGCTTAATCCTTGAGATGCTCCTACATCAAACATAAGGTAACAAAATTTTGAGCATGGTACTAAAAGTTAAGGAATTGAAAGGGATTGTGGTGACCACCAGAACTAGCCCACTTCATCTTTAAAAATCCATGAATCATTCTTAGGTCCCCTTCCCTTCCATTAGAGAAGATATTCTTTATATTCCTTCATCTAGATTCTTCTAATCAACTGCTCATTCAAAATATTCTCTATATCTCATCTTTAGACCTCTTAGGAAGTTATTTCCTCTAATGTAGCCCTTGTGGTAAGATTATATTCTTCTCTATTGTTGGGAATTAAGGTGTCTCAACCTTGGTAAATTTTTGGCATTCACTTTTACTGTGGTAATTTATTTTTATTATGCAGCAACTTTCTCGTTTAATGTGTTTCATCATCTAGTTACTAGACATGTGAGTTGTTGATGACTAGGAGGTGACTTGGATGGCGATGGGAGAGTTGTATTTTGTCCTGACATGGAGGATAGGCATCCCATGTTGCAGTAGAAGTTTTCTGCCATGTTTCAACATCTTGAGCAGTGTGTAAGGAATTATGACATGTAAGTGTTATGACAGACTCCTATGATAGATTCTATGATGTGTAAGTGTCAGAAATAAAAAGGTTCTATGACAGGTGAAGACAAGTGTCGAAAAACATCTTAAAGAAAGGCATCTTTGGGTGCCCAAGGTGGGATATGACATGTTGTAAGAGGAATATGCCATTTTTAGTCAGTTTATGATAGATTCTCTTACATCTGTAATTGTTTTTGTTTATGACAGATTCTATGATAGTTGTAAGGTGTGTAAGAGCATCTATCATAGCCTATTCTTGGATGGAGTGCCCCACATTGGGAAGGCATGTTATGCAAGTGCGCAATCATGTTGTAATGTAGGACAAGTGTCCCTAGGCATGGGTTTTGGGCCATGAGGCCAAGTTGAATGCCCATCTCTAGAAGCTTCCTATTTTGCCTTGTCAACTCTTTATAAATAGGTTCTTGGAGTAGGAGATGTATAGTTTGTTTGATAGGTATTGTTATGATGCTACAATATCTCCACAATTGACATCTTATAGACTCTTGGAAGAACTTACATTGCAAGTGTATTGTAAGTTGTTATTGTTTTGATAATACATTGTGCAGGTTTTAGAGTGTGGGGTTTTTCTCCTATAAGGGTTTTCCCCATGATATATCTTGTGTCTATCTTTTCTATGTGTCTTTATATTGCTGAAATCTCCATGTTATGTGTTTAATATTGCTGCAATTGTAAGGATTTAAAATAATTGGCATACTTCTCCCCTTATTAGATTAGTGTAAGAAGCATTTTTTGCACACCTAGCTTCCTTTCAATTGATATAAGAGCCTAGCCAGTTTTGGTCCTAGCTGTTGGGTAGGGTTTTTTTGTATTGATCTTAGATTGAGTGGGAGTCTTTGTAGAGCATTCTATAATATTGTTGTAGGAAGGAGATGGCAGGCACACCCGAAAGAATAGACGTAGAGAAGTTTAATGGCAGCAATTTCAAGTTGTGGAAACATAAAATGGAAGACATGCTTGTTGATAGAGACCTATGGGATACAATTTCTGGTACAAAACCAACAACAATGGCATAAGCTAAATGGGACCTCAAGGATCAAAAGGCTAAGGGTCTTATGAGACTCTGTCCAGCTGACTATGTCTTGTTGAATGTCCATGAGGACAAGATTGCGAAAGAACTACATGGAAGAAGCTGGGAGATGTTTATCAAGCCATGTCCCTAGTGAAAAAGCTATACCTAAGAAAGAAGCTATTTTCCATGAGGATAGAAATGGAGGATATGTTGCAGATCACATGAATGCTTTTAACATGCTATTTACACAATTAACATCCATTAGTGTGAAGACAGAGGAGGAGGATCATTGTATGACCTCGCTTTGTTCCTTGCCAGACTCATGGGATCACCTTGTAATGGCTATCGGAATCACTACAACCATCTTCAAGATGGATGAGGTAGTGTCTTTGCTATTATCTGAAGAGATGTAGAGAAAGTCATCTGAGTCAGCCAAAGAGGCTCTTGCAGTTCATGGAAGACCCAAGGAGAAAGGGAAGAAGAAGGACAAGAAAGTTGAGAAAGGTAAATCCATATCCTGTGGGAGATCCAAATCTCCTAGAAATTCTAATGCATTGTGCTAGAACTATGGAAAAACTGGGCATTTCTAAAAGGAGTGCAAGGAGGAGAAGAAAAAGAAGAAGAAGACCTTTGATTCTGAATCTGACAGGTCACAAGATGATAGTGATACTTTCATCACCGCCTTGGTCATCCATGCATATGATGATGTGTGTCTGACTAATTCTGGTGCCTCTTTTCACATGACCTCGCATTGAGACTGGTTTCCAAAGTATGAAAAGTCTGATGGTGGAAGAGTGTACCTGGGTGATGACTCTCATCTAAAGACAGTTCATCATGGAAGAGTCACAATCTAATTCCCTGATGGATAAGTGAAGGGGATCTCTAGGGTTATACACATCCTAGGCTTGGCATGGAACTTGCTTTCTGTAAGTAAATTGAATGATGCAGGTGTGCAGGTTGTCCTCTCAAAAGAAGGATGCGAGATGACTAGAGGTTCTATGGTGCTTGCAAAGGGTACTCAGAGAGGTACTCTGTTTCAGCTGGAGACATGCACTTCATAGTATAATAGTTCTTCTAACTCGAAGAAAAGAGCTGTAGTCACTTCATCTTCACCATTGGAACTAGCCACAAAAGATCTATTGTATCAACTTTTGATGGTAGTGCATTTTGGGTACCCAAGGGTGCTCATGCTTCGGAAGTCAAACTTCCTACTAAGAAGACAATGTTATGGCATAAGAGACTTGGCCACATTGGTGAGAAGGGTCTTAGAACCCTAAAAAAATAAAAACCTCGTTGAGGGGTTAGATGATTGTAATCTCAATTTTGACTTTTGTGAACATTGTATATATGGAAAGCAAAACCGTGTTCAGTTTTACTCAAGTTCTCATAAGTCTTCTGGTGTGTTGGATCTTATTCATTCTGATGTCTTTGGTAAAATTTAATGTTCCTTTGATCTCTAAATCTGTATATTTTTTATCATTCATAGAGAACTACAGTAGAAGGACATGGGTTTATTTCATCATGAGAAAATTTGAAGTCTTTAGTTGGTTCAAAGAGTTTAAAGCTTTTGTTGAGAATAAGACTAGTAAAAAGATTAAGTGTTTGAGATCTGACAACGATGGTGAGTTTTGTTCCACAAAGTTAGATAAGTTCTGTAAAGAACATGGGATTGAAAGACATAAGGCAACTCCATACACCCCGTAGAAAAATGGAGTTGCAGAAAGGATGAATAGGATGCTAATGGAGAAGGCTAGGAGTATGCTTAGTGGAGCTGGCCTTGAATAGAAGTTTTGGGCTAAAGCTATAGCCACTACTTACTACTTGGTAAACAAGTCTCCTACCTCAACTCTTGTTGGTAAGACACCCATGGAGATGTACTCTGGTAAGAAGCCTTCTACTAGACATCTTCATGTTTTTGGTTGTGAGGCATATGCTCATGTACCTAGGGAGAAGAGGTCAAAATTGGAAACCAAGGCTATTAAGTGTAGCTTCATTGGTTATGGTGTCGATGTGAAAGGATACAAGCTTTGGGATCCTGTGGTTGAAAAAGTGTTGTATAGTAGAAGTGTTATTTTCAGAGAACTAACACCTTCTTCCGTTGTTCTATAGCCAGAAGAGAAAAAAAGAAAGAGGATGTGGTTCAGTTTCCAACTACCCCTAAGAAGACTGAACCGATAGACCCTATGAGACTTGATGATGAGGATAGCTCTAGCATCTTTGAAAGCTCAGAAGAAGAAGCAGAACCCCAACCTCAACCTTTGAGGAGGTCTACATGAACAAAGAGGCAACCTGATAGGTTTGGATATTCATTGCTAGATTCTAGTTGTGCTTTTGCCTTGATTACTAATGATGATGATCCTAGAACTGTGACAGAGGCTATGGGCATGAAAGATGCGGGTTCATGGAAGAAGGCCATAGAAAATGAGATAGCTTCTTTAGAGAAGAATAAAACTTGGGACTTGGTGCCTTTGTCTGAAGGACATAAATCTATTGGCTGTAAATGGGTGTTTAAGAAGAAATTTGGTGCAGATGGAAGTGTTGAGAAGTACAAGGTTAGATTGGTTGTGTAGGGGTACTCACAAGTGGAGGGAATTGATTATGGTGAAATTTTCTCTCCCATTGCAAAGATAACATCTATTCAGTTCCTGTTATCTCTTACAGTAGCTTATGACTTAGAAATAGAGAAGATGGATGTGAAGACTACTTTCCTTCATGGTGATTTGGAGGAAGAGATTTCCATGTCACAGTAAGAGAATTACATAGAAAAAGGTAAAGAAAGTTTGGTTTGCAAGCTGAAGAAGTCTTTGTATGGTTTGAAGCAGTCTCCTAGGATGTGGTATATGAAATTTGATGCCTTTGTGTTATCCATTCAATTTATAAGGTTGAAATCATATCACTGTGTATATTACAAATTTGACAATGATCACATTCTCATGATTGCATTGTATGTTGATGATATGTTGTTAATTGGGAATGGTAAGAATATGATTTCTGATTTGAAGTCTCAGTTGTCAGCACAGTTTGCAATAAAAAATTTAGGGGCAGCCAGGCACATTATGGGAATGGAAATCAATAGAGATAGAGCAAATAGAAAACTTTGGTTAAGCTAGAGTAAGTATGTGAAGACTGTGTTGGAGAGATTTAGCATGGCAGATTGTAGACCATTGCATGTTCCTATTTTTTTGGGGACAAAGTTATCTATTAGTGATTGTTGAAAGTCTCCTTTTGAGATGGAGGATATGAGAAAAGTACCTTATGCTAGTGTTGTTGGTAGTTTGATGTATGCTATTGTCTATACAAGACTAGACATTGCCCAAGCAGTGGGAGTCCTTAGTCAGTTTATGGCTGATCTTGGACGAGTACATTGAGATGTAGTGAAGATAGTGTTCAGATATTTTTGGGGTACTTTCAAGTATTCCCTATGTTATCATGGTCATCCTATAGTGGTGCAGGATCACCTCGAGACCTAAGAATCTGGAGGATTCCATGTATATTTTGTTTGTCCAAAGTGTCATGTTTGTAAGGCCTTAGTGCCATATCGAATCTTAGTTAGCCATGTAACGACATAAATTGAGTCTGTATACATGTCATGAAAGATTGTAACCAAACTAAATGGCAGAAGTGGTTGTAGGGTGATTCACCTTCCAACTTATGTAACTGCCTACATGAGTCTATATAGTCGGTCTATGTTTTTTAACAAAATGAATGTATGCTGAGAATGTATCTTTCGTTGGATACAAATGGTGACCAGTCGTAATGGGTAAAGAAACTTTAGTCTACTGGTAATAGCAAGTCAAGAAAAGCATATACAAGTTGGTATATTAGCGTATCGGGAAGACATACAAGGAGTTCACCGACAAGAAGGTCACACCGAAGATATATGTCATTGGAAGAGTTGCGCCATCGGTGGACAAGTTAAAATTTTCATCAGCGATCTAAGTTTGGTCGATAAGGTCACGAATGACTGACGTCGAAACAATCATGGTTAAGGTAAGTGGGAACGTAACCGCCATCAGGATATCGACAGAAGGTTAGAAGACATCACCGATAAGAAGAGTTTGGCCGACAAGTATGGTTTGAAGGTAATATCGAGGTGATCAGTATGTCGGTATAATAGGATTTGTGTTCGCTGATGGTATGTTGTCTTGCCAATAGTGAACAATGTGTGTGGTTCGGTATTGTTTGGACCTTAAGGAGGATTTAAGGCTGACTAAGCAATAATTTCTCTATACTGTGGGTTTGATGAGTATTTCACCTTGTTTAGAAGTGTTTCACTGTGCACTCTGCATCATATAGGACCTCCACATTCTGTATGTATTCATGGATTTTTGGATTTTGATTGGGTAGGTGACATTGATAGTAGGAGATCCACCAGTGCTTATGTATTTACTATGTTCGGTGGTGCAATCAATTGGATGAGTAAGCGGCAACCTGTGGTCGCTTTGTCCATGACAAAAGCTAAGTATATGATAGCTATTCATGGTTGCAAGGAAGCCATTTGGCTTAAGAGGTTGTGTTTAGATATTGGTGTTGATGCAAGATAGATTACTATCTGTTGTGATAGTCAAAGAGCAATTTTCTTAGCAAAGAATCAAACTGTCTATGCCACAACAAAGCATATTGATTTATAGTTTAATTTTGTGTGAGACATGGTAGAGGATGGGAAGGTGATATTGGAGAAGATAGGCACTTTGAAGAATGTTGCTGATGCATTGACAAAACTAGTAGGCACTGATAATTTCAGATGGTGTTAGGAGTCTATGGGCCTCTCAGCCTATAGAAATTAAAATCCAGCTATTTCTATTGGCTCTTACAAGGTGTTCGACAAGTGGGAGAACGTTGGGACTTAAGATGTCTCAATCTTGGTAAATTTTTGGCATTCACTTTTACTATGGTATTTTATTTTTACTATGCAGTAATTTTCTCATTTACTGTGCTTCGTCATCTAGTTACTAGAAATGTGAGTTATCGATGACTAGGAGGTGACTTGGATGGAAATAATAGAGTTGTATTTTTTCCTCACATGGATGATAGGCATCCCATGTGGTGTTATAATTTTTCTATGATGTGTCGGCATCTTGAGTAGTGTGTAAGGAATTTTGATGTGCAAGTGTTATGACAAATTCCTATGACAGATTCTATGATGCATAAGTGCCAGAAATAGAACGTTTTATGATAGGTGAAGACAAGTGTCAAAGAGCATCTTTAAGAAAGGTATCTTTGGGTGCCCAAGGTGGGTTATGACATGTTGTAAGAGGAATATGCTATTTTTAGTCAATTTATGATAGATTCTCTTATAGCTGTAAGTGTTGTCAGTTATGACAGATTCTATGACAGCTGGAAGGTGCGTAAGAGCATATGTCATAGCCTATTCTTGGATGGAGCACCCCACATTGGGAAGGCATTTTATGAAAAGTGTAAAATCATGTTGTAATGTAGGACAACTGTCCCTAGGCATGGGTTTTGGGCCATGAGGCCAAGTTGAACTCCCATCTCTAGAAGCCTCCTATTTTTCCTTGTAAACTCTTTATAAACAAGTGCTTAGAGTAGGAGATGTATAGTTTTTTTGACATGTATTATTATCCTATTGAAATATCTCTAGAATCGACATCTTGAAGACTCTTGGAAGAACTTGCATTGCAAGTGTATTGTAAACTGTTATTGTTTCGATAATACATTGTGTAGGTTTAGAGTGTGGGGTTTTTCTCCCGTAAGGGTTTTTTCCACGATATATCTTGTGTCTATCTTTTTTGTGTGAGTTCATATTGCTGAAATCTCTATGTTATGTGTTTAACATTTCTCCCTCATTAGATTAGTGTAGGAAGCATTTTCTACACACCAATATGTCTTTCATCTATATCCCAACTTAATTAAAGTCATATGAATTAGCTGCATAGAAAATTGGTGACATATATCTAAACCCCTTAGTAATTCAACCTCATAAGCATTTTTGGAAATCCTTATATGCTCATCATGTGAGTACCTCTTTGAGTACATCTTAGTCTTATGTGCTCATCCACACTTTCCTTATATTTTTTGTTATTTCCTTCCAATTATTTCTTTACTTGCGTATGCACCTCTTATATGTGGTGTCAAATTATTTCGATCTATGCTAATACATTCTCCATCAAGTGCTCTTAATAACTATGTGATGATTTTCAGAGATGTTTGATACATAATCTAGAAATGGGTCTTGTACTATGCCCATAATCCATTCATTCTATTGGGATATGTATAGTAGACTTGTGCCTCTATCTATGAAAGACTCTTCCCTATTAATTCTAACAACCTTTTGTTCATATCTATTTTCCTCATCAAGTAGAATAGGGAAATCATCCATCTCGTGCATGTCCCATTGTTGGAATATTTTGCAATAGAAATATAATTTTCCTCCAAGGGAATTTTCTAATTCCACCCTTAATGAGGAAGCTCTTCTTATACCTTCAATCATTAGACATTTATTCCTCATGTGACCTTCTCTACTATTTTGAGTACACCAAATATTGGTCCTAACAAAAGTGGAGTCTAGTCACCCTTCGCTAGAATTTCTTTCTTTAATTTTTTATTTTCTAATTCTAATTCAATTTTTTAAATTTATTTATTTCCATAGGTCACTGTCTCACCTCCATTATTGTTCATCCACCTTGTTAGATAATTCTACTACTTCCTTGTATGTAAATAATACATTTACCTCTACTACTACACTAATATGTGATTTTAGTCAAAATACAAACCACTCAATTATTTACTTTTCTGTTAGCACTTCTTCTAACATCCTAGCCATACTTTTAAAATGTTGGTCATATTATTTTACTAACTTATTCTTCTCTTGAATGATTTCTCTCATCTTTCTTAAACTATCACTTGATGCATCTAGAGAGTAAAACTTTGTGAAAATAATCCACTAATTTCTTCCCATCTATTATCATGTCTTGGGAATTATTTGATGTACCATCTCAGGGATTCATTCCTAAGGGTTTCTATGATCTCATACAATTGAGTTTGGTCATCCTCAATGCTATTTCTTCTCTAGAGAAATTCCAAAATAATGAGATACTTGCTAGCATCCCAAGTGTCTTTGCTTAATATAGTAAGCTTGGTCCTATTAGTGGCCATATTTGCAGTGGTAAATGGTGTCCATTTTTTATACTTTTGTTGTATAGGGTTTATCCTTTCTACTGATCTCTCTTATATTCTTGATTCTAACACTTTTATTTCTTCATGTCTTTTCTACCTAGTTTTATCCTTATGTTGATTTACTAATTTTCTGTCCAGGTCTTTATCTCTATACAACTAAATTTAAAATTCATAGTGCACCATTTAAAATTCATGTAATTAAACATGATGCAATTATAAATAAATAAAAACTAAAAAACAAAGATGTCAAATTTTATGAAATAAAAAATAATACTAAAAATCTAAAAGAAGAACACAAACAAAGATGAAATTTAAAAAAAAAAACTAAAAATGAAAAAAGAAAGATGTCAAACTTTATGCAATAAAAAAATAACATAAAAACATGAAAAGAATGAACACAAACAAATTTTAGGGAATGGTCATGGCCAATGGACATTCCTCCCAGCCTTAGGAAACAAGCCAACTCAACCCCTTCAAAATAAAAATCATTTGTATTAAACAATAAATTAATTTATGAATTACATATTATATTCATTAAAGTCGATCTAATTTCAACTACTCATTAAAGATAATCAAATTGTAATGATATATTACAAATAACAATTACACTATGCATATCAAAATGGACGATAAAATTAATTTGTTTTAAATGCTAAAAATGAGTAGCATGCCACCAAATACTACATGTAATGACTTTCTAGTAAAAATATAAATATATATTTTTTAGTGATAGGCAGGCTATAAATATATTTACATATTACATATTATATTCATGAAGTCAGTCTAATTTAACCTATCCATTAAAGGTAATCAAATCATAATCATACATTACAAAGAACAATTGCACTATGCATATCAAAATGGACAATACAATTAATTTGTTTTAAATGCTAAAAACGAGTAGCATGCCACCAACTACATGTAATGACTTTCTAGTAAAAATAGAAATATATATTATTTAGTGATAGGCCTATAAATATATTTATATATTACATATTATATTCATTAAAGTTGATCTAATTTCAACTACTCATTAAAGATAATCAAATCATAATGATACATTACAAAGAACAATTACACTATGCATATCAAAATGGACAATAAAATTAATTTGTTTTAAATGCTAAAATTGAGTAGCATGCCACCAACTACTACATGTAATGACTTTCTAGTAAAAATATAAATATATATTATTTAGTGATATGCTTATAACTATTAAAAGCACCAAGGGTGCTATCAAATGGTTGATAGGCATACATATTTATAAGCCTTTTGCTAAATAGTATATATTTATATTTTGATATGTACATTGTAATTATTTCTTATATGTTTTGGTCATTTTGATATGCTCAATGTAACTATTCTTTGTAATATATCATCATCATTTGATTAGGTGATCCTTTGAATTCTAAAGCATAATTTTAAAAGGATGAAATCAAAAATTTGCAATTCAACTCTCTTATTAAAACAAGACTTTTTGGAGTATAGGCCTTATAAATATGTGTTTAATGAATGTTGTTAATAATCGTACATGAACTCTACAATATAGATTTATGATACCATTCTTCAATCCTATAGAATTTGAGATATCCTAATTCTTCTCTCTACCCTAATTCTAACCCTAGTGCTAATTCTAACACTAAACCTAATTTTAACTCTAACCATAAACCTAACTTTAATTCTAAATGTAATTCTAACCCTATTAATAAACCTAATTCTTACCCTAACCCTAACCCTACCCCTAATTCTAACCTTAACCCTAATTCTAATTCTAACCCTAACCATAATCCTAATCCTATCCCTAATTCTAATTCTAACTCTAACCTTAATTCTAACCCTAACCCCTATTATAACCCTAAATTTAACCCTAATTCTAATGTTAATACTAACTATAACTCTTACCCTAATTTAACCTTGATCCTAATTATAGACATAACCTAATCGTAACCCTAATTGAAACTCTATTTCTAATCCTAACCCTAAAACTACATAGAATTAGGGTTAGGGTTTAGGTTAGTATTAGGATAATGAAGGACTAACTTGACACTATTTGAAGAGGATCTCTTGATGGAAAATTTTTAAGCAATGTTGCATGTACATAGCAACAATATGGGGATTTTCAATTATATTTATGTTTCTCCACTTGTATGCATCCCTTGAGTTTGATGGGGCTTTTATTGTTATTAGTTGATAGAGATTAGGCCATTTTTTATTTGTTGCACTCAAAGTTACTCAAAAGTTAGGGCAACCCAATTATGTTATCATATCAAGTAATTCACTCCTACATGTGTCCAAAGAAGCCCTAGTTCCTCTTAGTTAAGATCCATAACACATCACATGCTCAGGTAGATAATTGGTAAGAAAATCTCTTAAATGCTTTTGCAAATACATAATTGTCACATGTACACCATCATCTACATTTTTTACAATTAGTACAATTGTTGCCCAACTCTACTGTCACAATATCAAATTTAATAGTAAATACTAAAAATCTAGGATGTCGTACAAACCTATTACCATAATACCTCATTAGATGTAATGCATATTCATGTATAGACACTTTTTATGCATGGTTGTAACAATTATGCTTCACCAGTGGGAAATAGAGTAGGAAATACCATATCAAACAACCCTCTATGGTGTATTCATTAATTGGTGATAGACTAATATCGGGCCAATCAATCATGGCAATTGATTTGTTACCATTATTTTGAACAAAACTCTTCACTTCTTCCATTTCTTATTATGTTGTACCAAATATAGCTATACAAGATGAATGTAGATGTTGAGGTTCATCTTCTAATCCATCGACTAAACTATCATCACATGCAATAGATTGCCTATATCATCAATATTGGATTCCACAAACCATAATCTTTCAGAGACATCCATCCCTTTTTTTCGTAGTGCCATGATTGAGTTTTCATCAAGTTCTACAACTTTGTAGTCTTTATCATATTTATTAATTGTGTTTCTATGTTGACATATAGAAAGCACACTATTGTAAATAACCACATCAAGAATAGTAGATACAATATTTTCTTGATTCAACTCATTAAAATCCACCTTAATTTCATCATGTAAAAATCATCAAAGAAGATAAAGAACAATAATTGTTGTCTAAAAATAAGTAGTTATAACAATCTCATGGATTAATAATTTAAGATATTTTGATGATTTTTTTAAGTGACTTTTAATGTATCCTAAATTACCAATATCAATAATTATTTTCAACAACAACAAGAATGACCACATAATGTATTAACTACAATAATTTTGATTTACTTATTTTTAAGCAATGTATCGTTATATAAGACTATAGTTATTTCAAAACAATGCATACAATAATTTCATATCATACTCAATATAGTCTAAAGAATTCTCATTTGATGATTGTGTAACTTGCATATTTTAGCTAAGTTTCAAATTATCGTGTGTGTGTGTGTGTGTGTGTGTGTGTGTGTGTGTGTTTCCAAATGACTTTGAATCCTATTAGCACCATTTAAGTTATATATATTAAGTTCCAATTATGTAATATATGTATTATTGATAAAAAGACACCACCCAATGGAGGACCATTTAATATTTCAATTTAAGTAGTAGGACCACCACATTACCTCAATAACAAAATATCAATTCATTACAACTCATCACATGTGATACAAAACATAATAATTTGGATGTTCTCATCTAATGTTTACTTAGAGACAAGGATCATTATTGATTTTCTTCATTTTTCCTATTGTTGACATAACTTGCATTTTCTAGTTTAGAGTATCAATCAAATGATAATTTGGTGGTGATATTTTTAATGAGTTGAGAGATTTAACTTGCAAGGTTACAATGTCAGGGAGTTCAATATCCTATTGAAGTTATGGGAGATCATCCATCTATTGTTTGGATACATACATAATAAGTTCTAAACGACTAAATCTAAACAAAAAATGTATATATCATTTTATGGCCTTCAATCTAACAAAATCTAGCATTAAATTAATTACAACCATCATCTCTTAAACCTTTTTGGCTACATGATAGTAAAACACAAGTAAAAATTACATAGCTAGGTTGGCTTCTAGAATGTTTCATTAGTTCAAATAGATTGATAACATCCTTGCAAAAGCCATTTTAGGCATATCCTACAATATATATTTATGAATATATCTTTTCCCAACTTGTTTAATATATTTTAGGCATATCCTACAATTGCCTCTAATTTTTAGATGTGTTGTTTTGTAATTCTCTTTTTGCTTTTATTGCTTTTTCCTAGATTCCCACTTTTTTCTTCTTACTTTTTTCTTATTTTACTTTTCATCTATTTTTCATACAATGAATACTATTTTATTGTGTAGGTTTGAACAATTATTTCTTTTTGAAAGTTATTTAATCGCTGAAATAAAATCAACCTCATAATTAAATAAGAAATTAAATCTAAATGTTCATGTTTTTAAAACTAAAACTATGAAATTAATAAATATTTAAATCTATTTAATTTAGTTTATTAACTTTGCATGGAAATTTTACATAGAATAGATAATTAGGTTCTATTTTAAGAAAAACTAATTAATAAAGAATATTGAACACTAATGGATAACACACCAATTAATGATAAGAGTAGTAGAGGTATAATTTTAGAATGTATTAAAACTTATAATTATAGAATGTATTATACAACACCTCTATCGATGTGAGAAAGCATTTATAAAACACATTGATGCGATTAACATACAGTTACAAGAAAATTAGATATGACTATGATGCAATTTACATACAATTGTATAAGAATGATGCCGTTAACATGTAAATGTAAGATGAACACAACATGATGCCATTAACATGCGAATATAAAAGAATATGATTATAAAGCCATTGTCACACAGATGCAAAATAAACACTTCAAGGATAGTTAAGGTATAAATCCAACCCAAAAATTTCTCCAATTGTTTCAATGCCTAGAGGAATGATTTACTATAGATACAAGTACTATAGTCTTTGCCAGTGTAAGCTTAGAAAACATTAAAATAGCAGGATCATTCGAAAGATGAGGGTTGATTTCATGGTATACAATGATTGCAGGACACACAAAAGATGAATTAATGACAAAATTAGATACTTTCAACCAAATGAGATCAAATGAAATAAAATTGGTTATATAGTAATGATGAAGGGAATCCATCACATCATAATGGAACAAAAATATTTTACCGAAGTTGGAGTTGCAACTTCCGCGGGTAGACATGCATGCAAAATAAAGATTCAAATACCTAACGTTTGTAGGATAGACACAAAATTGATCTATAGGATACACACAAAATGGATATGTTGAACTGGTAATAGTAATGACAATGTAACATTCCTGACAAATGCTATCATCCCTCTTCTTATGAATGTAACTACTAAATGACAAATTTAATGGTGGAAAATGGTAATACAAGTCCCTCTCATCATTCTTCATCTTGGACAATATTAGATCATGGGTTAAGACTTCTTTTAAGAGCTTAATCTCTTTTAGGCTAGAGTTAACGATTTCTAAAAGAAAAAATAAACATCGCTTCTAAAAAAAATATTGAGGCAACTATGTTTAGAAAACAAAGACTAAGATTACCCTCTTTGTAAAGAAAGAAGCAAGCAAGCATATGTCTCTATTTCTATTTCTTTGCAAATAAATCATAACTATTGAGATTTGACTTGACCATGCTACTGTGATCAAGAAGAGAAAATGCAACTTTAAGAAGAAGAATACAACCGAGCTCCTCAAGACATAACATAACTAAATAAAATAAAAGAGAAAATTGAGAGAAGGAAGTATAAATAAACTTACCCTTGCTAGGATGATTTAAAAAAAGAAATTGTGAAACAAAAGAATTTTATCAACTATTTTGTGATCCATTATTTCAAATAATAATGATGACATTACAAAGAGATGACGTAACGTATATAATAACCTATGGCTCCAGTAAATCCAATCCAACCCAAGAAAAAACCTTGGCCTGTCACTTACAAAAGGCTTGTGTTATTTGCACAAAAATGTTATTGTAGAGATGGTAAACTAGCAATGGAGAAATGTAAGTGAGATTTGATCATGCACCCTATTGTATCGTAAATGTGATTGTGAACCAAATAAGGAATGCAAAGGAGCATGTTTTGCATGACAAGCAGGCATCCAGCACAAGTCATCAAAGCACAAACCATACACAAAACTTAATGCTGAGTAGACAATTATATGGAATAGCTGGAAGGATACTGTTAATCCAATGACTGATACTTTCAGCAGTACATATATTACAAACCAGGATCAAATACTAAAACGCCCATCGACAAATGCACCACAATCTAATCGATGGGGCTGTGTATTCTTGATGCTTTGACAAAGCTGATGCCACTCACCAAAATTCTTCAATCTAGAGTGATCTACCAACTCAAATGACATATTTACTTCAGAATTCTCATTCGTACCAAAAACAAATGCTTAGTAACTTCTATCACAATTAGTCGAGTAACACAATACAAAAAAACCCCTTCACAAGCAACATTAATCTTTGTTTCCCCAGAAAAAGCTCCAACTGGAGATGCAATGCAACATATTTGTAGTTAGATTCGCACTTACCGATTCCAGACCCCCAAATAAATGTGACCATTAAAGCTTCTAATAACTTATTTTTTGACACTTCAACTAATACTACCACCACTACTAAATAGAAACTAACAACTTCTAAATAAAACTTCTTGTAAAGAAACTGAAAACTTTAAAATCTCATTTAAAATATGCATAAGACAAATGAAACACCAACCGCCCATGTGCCATATTCTAATTTTAGTTGTGGCTTGACAGATTTTTAACAATTTTATTTTTTAAATTTTGGAGCAAAAAAAGGACTACCAAAAATTGGTAGTTACAAGATGTCTGCACATATAGAATGGCCTATCGGCCAAATTAAAACATATATATATATGCATAAGATAAATGAAATACCAGACACCCATGTGCCATATTCTAATTTTAGTTGTGGCTTGACAGATTTTTAACAATTTTATTTTTTAAAATTTTGGAGCAAAAAAAAGTGAAGGACTACCAAAATTTGGCAGTTACAAGATGTGTGCACATATAGAATGTCTATCGGCCAAATTAAAAAAAAAAATGCATAAGACAAATGAAACACCAACAACCCATGCGCCATATTCTAATTTTAGTTGTGGCTTGACAAATTTTTAATAATTTTATTTTTTGAAATTTTGGAGCAAAAAAAAGTGAAGGACTACCAAAATTTGGTAGTTACAAGATGTGTGTACATATAGAATGGCCTATCGGCCAAATTTTTTTTAAAAAATGTGCATAAGACAAATGAAACCCCAACCACCCATGTGCCATATTCTAATTTTAGTTGTGCCTTGACAGATTTTTAACAATTTTATTTTTTAAAATTTTGGAGCAAAAAAAGTGAAGGACAACCAAAAAATAAGGACTACCAAAATTTGGCAGTTACAAGATGTGTGCACATATAGAATGGCATATCAGCCAAAATATATTTGCATATTACATATTATATTCTTTGAAATCGATCTAATTTCAACTACTCATTAAAGCTAATCAAATCGTAATGATACATTACAAAGAACAATTACACTAAGCATATCAAAATGGCCCATAAAATTAATTTGTTTTAAATGATAAAAATGAGTACCATGCCACCAAGAACAATTAAACTATGCGTATCAAAATGATTGGCTAAATTAATTTGTTTTAAATGCTAAAAATGAGTAGCATGCCACCAACTATAGTAAAAATATAAATATATATTATTTAGTGATAGGCCTATAAATATTTGTGCCTATGGATCATTTGATAGCACCTTTGGTGCTTTTACTTTTTACTAATTTTTAAGATCAGAGGATTAATAGCCACAAGTCAATTATTTAACATTGTATGACACAATATATATTTTTCAATGAAAATCAACAATTTCCCCACAAGTCAACCATACAAAAGTCAACTAGTTTCTTTTTAATATTACCTACACATCTCTCTCATAGTTAGACGATGTCGTCTTGGACAGGTTGATTGCATATAATATCCTAGTTTTAGTTTACATTCTTAAAATAATTTGGATAGTATTCCTAGAAAACTTGAAAACACCAGAACGTGCATAGGAGTTGTATTAAAAGAAGAAAAGAAATTCCATAACAAGAATGCTAAAACAACAATCCTAGTAATAAAATTCAGACTGGCCAAAAGGGTGGGCCCAACGTAAACACCCAACACATTGAGCACAACTGTACATGGCGGCTGGGTCTTTGTTAATCAACAATAATTGCCAAATTACAACGAAATTTGGCTGGTTGATCCCCTCTTCCTCAACTTACGTAGCATTCTTTAGCATTACTTGTTTGCATGTAAATGATATAAATAGAAATTGTGATATATGGTACTCAAAATTAAGGAATTGAAAGGGATTCTGGTGGGCACCCCAACTTGCCCACTTCTTCTTTAAAAATCCATGAATCATTCTTAGGTCTCGTTCCCTTCCATTAGAGAAGATATTCTTTATATTCCTTCATCTAGGTTCTTCTATTCAACTGCTCATTCAAAATCTTCTCTAGGTCTCATCTTTAGACCTCTTAAGAAGTTATTTCCTCTAACGTGGGCCTTGTGGTGAGGTTATATCCTTCTCTATATCCTAGCTTCATGAAAGTCATATAGATTAGCTACATAGAGCATTGGTGAGATATCTAAACTTCCTAGTAATTCAACCTCATAAGCATTTTAGGAAATGCTTTGCAACTTTTTGCATGGGCTGATCTTCTTTAGCTTCAACTTATAGATGTTGATCTAGGGAATCTCTTCATCGTTGAGTGTACCATGACTAATTCACCATTTGAGTACTCTTGTTGAATGAACACTAATACACTGAGGGGTGGGCGAATCAATGTATGTTAAAACTTTAAAATGAAATCAGTAGTCAAAAATTAAAAGCACACATAAATCACACACACACAAGGAGACACCAAATGTACGTGGAAAACCCAAAAGGGAAAAACCATGGTGAGAATGTTGCTTGAGTCTACTGGTCAAATCCAACCTCACAATAAAAGATTTTATAGATGCTTTGTAAGCAGCAACTTACAAGTATATTGATACCCAAGACAATGTTTTGAGGCTCCAACCTTCAGGAACATTGTACACCTATTGAGCACTAACCCAAATACAATGAGGAACCAACCCCAACGAGGCACCAACCCATAAATCCTTAAAAATTCTAATGTGTAGACATTGGTTCTTTGCTAACCTCAAATGCACCCTTCAATTCATATATAGTCTCATCCACACTTCTACACTTTGTGTTTTTCATTAACACAATCTTCACCTTTCTCTATGCTCTCAGCATTCTATGTTGACTTTAACAGAGCCTGCCCTCTTCTTAATACAATCTTCCTATGAATATTTGTATGTTCATGCAAACTCTGCCCTTTATACTTGTATTTGATTCAGTGAGTAACCCGTTCACTGCACATTCAATGTGTATAAAAAACACATACTTCCAATCAGTTGAACAACCATCAGCTAGTCAAAAATTAAACATCGAAAGATTTAAATTGTTTAACTGTCACACAATTGATCCAGATCAGGATTAGAATTATTAATCGGTGAAATGTCTCATTGTTCTGTTCACTTCAGAGTTAGCAAGATCATCCCAAACATACTTTTGCTTATGTGGCTTTTTCATCCATGTAATATGTCGCTTATGTAGCCAATTTAATTTTTGTAAGTATGACATTGGACAGAGAACATATACCTAAGTTATTGACAAAAATACAATATTACAAACTCATGTCTTTGTCACTTTTATTGGCAAAAGTTTATTTTTCAAAATTAGCCTTTATTACCCTTTGTCAGGGAAATCTCATATTTCCAAACATTTGTCTTTTGTGCCTTTCTAACACTTATGGACAAAATTCTAGTTTTCCAAACTTTCTCTTTCAACACACATTATCTGAAAAATATGCATTTTATGAACTATCTCTTTGGACATGTCTGTCTCTTTTGCCAACAAAAAATCTCTTTTCTAAACTTTCCCTAATTCATTTTTATTGGCAACTTTCATGTTACATGAACTTAGCATAGAAGACTCTTATCGATGAAAGTTCACATTTTCAAACCTCATCAAAAAGATCTCAATAATACTTGTCGGAAAAAGTTCATTATTATGAACTTACTTTTGTTTCCTTTGTTATCGGAAATTTCTCATATTTGAGAACCTTAGAATTATCTCTTTATGGCTTAACTTCATCTTTGTATGCCTTTATCGATGAATATTGCTTTTTCCAAACTTTGGCCTTTAGCACACTTTGTCAGCAAAGTAGCCATTTCATGAACTCAATAGCTTATCAGGCAAAAATAAAAAAATCTTGAACTTACACCAGCTTCTTTTTGTCAGCAGTTTTCAATGATCACAAACTATCTTTCTTGCTCCATACACTGTTCATTCTTGGCCAAGCATTGCCTAGTCAGTGAATTCAGAAAAATGCTAACTTTCAAACTAGTTAGTCTTTGATGCATTTTCTTGACAACTACTTAAAACATTTTTCTTCTCTTTTCAAAACTTCCAAAGACCCTTTTTGAAAGACATTATATCTTTCCTTCATAAGCCGCTATCAGCTAGTTGGCAAATCGGCTAAAAGATGAACTTGCAAACTATTTCAGGAAATTAACATTTTCGTGGCAGTTCTTTTCTTTGAACACTTCAAAAAATTTATTTTCTTTGTTGATTAATCGACAAAAAGTCGAACTAGTGAACAAGTTAGCAAATTGATAACTTTGCTGATAAAAGTCATTTGACTTCTTTTATTTTTTCCAAGTCTTTTCTTTGATATAAAATAGGTTCAAATGTGGAACATTTTGCTGACAGTTGCCAATGAAAATTTGTTGCTGATATAAGACATTTAATTTTCTTTTCTTCCAAATAAGATGGTTTGCCTTATTTTGTGTTTGCCAACTGATAACTCTTCAACATAGCTTCAACACAACTTTGACAATCTCCACAAAATGCAAATGTCGATTGCTCCTTTCCTTTCTTTTACATCAATGACAAAAATTCAACAATCTCCCCCTTTGTCATTGATGGCAACATGTGAATTTGACCTAAATTTGACCATGACAACATACTATTCTCCCCCTTGTTACATTCATTAGCACTTTGTTGTGAACACGCTACAAAATTCTCCTCCTTTGACATCAATTACAAAGGGACTCATAGAAAAATAGCAATGCTAACTTACTCCACCTGAGGACAATCATCCTACAAGACAACCATGGTACTAGGGATAAAGAAATACTCTGATATACTCCCCCTGGATGAAAACATTCAGTATTCAATTAAAGATAGGAGAAGGAATAAATCCCAACTTCTGCCTAAGTTGTTCAAATGTCTCCTTTGGAAGAGGTTTTGTAAAGATATCTTCTAGTTGTTCTTTTGTCTGAACATATTCAAACTTGACTTCTTGTTCAACAACTTTCTCCATGAGAAAATGATATTTAATGGATATGTACGTGGTCCTTGAATGTGTAATTAGATTCTTTGAGATGTTTATTACACTGGTATTATCACAAAGAATGTTAACTTGCCCATTATAATCTACCTTAATATCTTGCAGTGTTTTCTTCATCCATAACACGAGTACAACAAGATACAACAACTATATATTTAGCTTTAGCTGTTGACAAAGAGAATGATTCTTGTTTCTTACTTAACCAAGATACCAATCTATCTCCTAGAAAGAATGCACCACCACTAGTTCTTTTTCTATTATCCACACAATCGGCCCAATCTACATCTATGTATGTAGTGAAATTGAAATCCTCACCAAGAGGATACCATAGACCATAATCTATTGTACTCTTCAAGTATCTAAATATCATCTTCACAGGTATGACATGCATTTCCTTAGGAGCAGCTTGAAATCTAGCTGCCATGCAAACAACATGGATGATGTTAGGCCTTGTTACTATGAGATACAAGAGACTTCCAATCATGGATCTATATTAGGGTAAAAGCACAAAGATGTGGCACACTTTCAGCCGACTTATCAACACAAGTGAATTTAAGTATTTCTAAATAAAAATTAATTTTGGTCAAACATATGATCTTGTAAGTTCATTCTAGCTAAGTTAGATACATCCACAACTTTTCCAACTAAAATTGTTGGCTAAATGCATATGTAGCACTACTATGAGGCCAATTTACCAAAAAAATAAAATTATTTGAAAAACTTGATATTTCAACAACTTCTCATGTAAATAATATTTTTTAAAAAATATAAAAATATCCTTTTGTAGATCTATAAGTTTAATTTCAAATATATATATATATATATATATATATATATATATATATATATATATATAGTTTAATTATTATTTATATTTTCCCTTCTATTTTAAGTAAAAGTAGGTTATTAGCCCAAAACATTACGTCAAATACCATGTAAAGGAAAAATAGTAAAACTTATTAAAAAAATTGAAAAAATATGATGCACTAGATAAAAGAATTTATATCAAGATGGTATATATATTTTTTTTCTATTTTAGATAAATAGTTAATATAAAAGTTGGTGTCAAATGGAAACAACTACGTTTTAATACACACATTTTATTATTTATTTAAAAATATATATTTAACAAAATTGGAAAAAAATATATCCATGCACTAAAGTTTCAAGTTATAAATACACACAAAAAAATTGAAGAAAAAAAATTTTACTATATAAAGATTGTCATCTCATGTAACTTCATTTTTCAGCATTTTATCAGCAACTAAATTATAGTGTCAATTTATTAAAAACTATATTCAAATAATTTTTTAAATTTTTTTTAAAAATACAAACATAAAATATACTAAAAAATAAATATTTTATTAGTTTACATCATTTCAAAATTTAAAACATATATGTCACTTTTTAGTGATTCAAGTTTAACAGTTGGATCAGCGTTGGCCATTTCTTTTATAAAAGTGTGACACAACTTTGTGCTTTTCCCCTATACAAACTTTGATCTACGAAGCTAGATTCATCATCTTTGCTAAGTTTACACCCAATAACCATAGGTGGACTGACTGGCTTGCAATCTTCCATCTTGAATTTCTTTAGAGTTTCCTTCAAATACTTGGTTTGAGAAATGAAAATCCTTGTGTCTAATTGATTGACTTGTAAACCAAGGAAAAATGCTAATTCTCCTAGCATTGATATCTCAAACTCTTTCTGCATAGCTTCAACAAACTCTCTACACATTTTATCACTATCTCCACCAAATATTATACATAAACAATAATAATCAGCATATGATTACCATTAGTTTCAAAATACAGATTACTAGTAGCTATACCTTTCTTATAACCTTGTTGTTAAAGATATTTGTCCAGCCCGAAGTACCAAGCCTGTGGAGCTTGGTTTCGACCATAGATTGCCTTTTTCAGTCTACACGCATAATCTTTGTTTTCAGTCACTTAAAATTATTCAGGTTGCTCTATATAAAATTCCTCATGAATCCAAATAGCCATTAAGAAATGTAGATTTGAAATCCATCTGGTACACCTTGAAATGTTTATAAACTAATTATGAAAGAAACATTCTAATGGCTTCAAGTCTAGCCATAGGAGAAAATGTCTCATCAAAATCTATGCCCTCAATGTCAGCATAGCCCTTGTAGACTAATCTAGCTTTGTTTCTAGTTATCTAGCCATATTCATTTAGTTTATTTCTAAATACCCATTTTGTGCTAGTGACATTCTTATTAACAGGCCTTGGAACAAGTTCCCAAGTTTGATTTTTCTCTATTTGAATAAGTTCTTTCATGGCCTCAATCCTACTTTCATCCTTACTAGTTTCTTCATAAGACTTCAGTTCTATTTTAGACAACAAAGAATAGTTTACATGTTCTTGTGCTAGATTTAGTTTTTTCCTTATCATGACACCATCAGATTTATTTCCAAGAATCTGATTCTCAAAATGATTTCTTCTGACGTACTTGGGTGGAGCCTTTGGAGTAGATTTTGGTTTCTCTTCTTCATTAACATCACTCTTCTCTTGTGACTCTTCTTTTGCAACTTCTTCTTCTTCAGCATTAATTGGAACCTTTAAATATAAGTCATTTCCATGTGACAACCGAGAGAATTCATCATCCACTCTAACATTCAAATTTTCAATTATCTTGTGCAACCTTTTATTGTAGCACCTGTAGGCTTTTCTTGTAGTTGAATAGCTAAGAAATATTCCATCATCAGATCTTGTCTCAAATTTACTCAAGGTATCTTCATCTCTTTTTATAAAACATCTTCTTCCAAAATTTCTAAAATGCTTCACAGATCGAGATTTTCCTATCCACAACTCATATCGAGTTTTTTCATGATTTTGAAAGGAAGCAAGGTATGCAGAAACAACTTCCTACACTAATCATATGAGGAATGTAGTGCAACATTTTTCTTAGATCTTTACATTTACAGTTATGTTTCACATTAACAGAGAGATTAACAAACATTCAAAAACAAATATAAATGCAATGACACAAGATATATGTGGGTGAAAAACCCTTTAGGGTGAAAAACCCCACACTCCAAAACCTGCACAATGTATTATCAAATCTGAAAGGAGATTACAACACACTTGCAATGCAAGTTCTTTTAGGATTTGTCACAAAGTCAAACCTAGAGTAATTCTAATAGCATAACGATACCTACAAATGAACAATACATCTCCAACTCCAAGCACCTGTATATATAGAGTAGTATGAATGGATGTAGCTTCTAGAGTAAGTCACATAAGGAACTCATCTAAATCCATGTGGCCTAATTTACAAGGCCATAAAACATTTGTATGACACTTGTAAGAGATTCTCTTTCATCCCTTACAATCCCCAAACTTGGGTGCCCCAAATTTTCCCAATATAGGTATGATAGATGCTCTTACAATGTCATAAAATCTGTCATATATGACAGATCTTACATTTGTAAGAGAATATGTCATAACTAACTATTAATAGTGGATTCTCTTACAAATTGTCAGTAAAACATAGGCACCTACCTTCTCCATGCAAAGATGCTTCTTGAAACGTGTAACACCTGCCATAGGGTCTTCTATTTCTGGCTCTTGTACATGTCATAAATTCTGTCATAGGAATCTATCATAACTCTTATGCATCATAAACCTCTTACAACACCCAAAATATGCCAACACATGGAAAACATCTTCTACCACAAAGTGGGATGCCTATCTCCTCATATGTGGACAAAAATACATTTATTCACCTTCCATGTAGGATGACACATCACCATGGCAACTCCCACAAAGTGACAGAATAAGATTTGCATACAAAATATAATATTAGGGAAAAATAAATATACAATTAAAAAATAAATGCTAGGAACTTGCAAAGGTTGAGACACCATAATTCCCAACATTCTTCCACTTAACAAACACCTTTCAAGAGCCAATAGAATGACAGGATTTAACTGCTAGGGGCCAAGAGACTCATAGACTCAGAACACCATCTAAACTTCTCTGTGCTCATGGGTTTCATCAAGGAATCTACAAAATTCACAAAAGTATCAAACTTCTCCAAATTTACCTCTCACCTAGTCTCATATTTTCTATCAAATTCCATGATCTCTTTCAGCAAGTGGACATTCTCAAAAGACTAGCTGCTTTATTTGTGCATGATTATCTCATTATGGAGGCTAAGATGTTTGAAGCCTTTTCCTTCTATAACTTACATGAGGGCCCTGATTTAATTGGCGGTATCTTTATTTGGGAGGATGTTATCAACAAACCCAACATAAATTATGTTTTTCAAGTAATGGTTACCAGTCTTCAATCTGATAATAGGGAATTTTTTGAGAGTTCGTTGAGGGAACACAAAGATGTGTTTGGTAGGTCCAAGAGAGAAAAGATAGAAGAATTCTATAATGCCTGGAGTTTCTTGGCCCACTTTCAACCACCAGCAACTCCTTCTATCAATGATGAGGATACTGTTCTAGGTGATGATGATCCAACTACTTATCAAGGGTTTCAAGTTGAAGATTTGAATGTAGGAAACCCCTGATTTACTTTCACTTTTAGGTTTTTTTGGTGATCAATTATCAATTTTGTATGCTTGGTCAATTAGGGCCTTTCGTTTATCTCTTTGTTCGATCCTTTTGTAATGTTTCTCATGTATCAATATTGGCTAGAATGGGCTTTTTCTGTAATATGTAAAAGATTTTATATTCATATATATATTATGATGCTCTATGCATCCTTACTGATTAAAAACAAATAGTAATGTATATTTTCAACATAAATTGCTATACTAAGAATACGATCATTGTCAAATTTGAAATACACACAATGATCTGACTTCGATCTCAAAAATCCAATACTCAACACAAAGGCATCAAACTTTTGGTACCACATCCTAGGAGACTTGTTAAGACAATACAAAGAATTTTTCAACTTACAAACCATATTTTCATTACCTTTCACAATGTAGTGCTCTGGCTATGACATATAAATCTCCTCCTCCAAATCACCATGAAGGAATGTTGTCTTCACATCCATTTGTTCCACCTCTAAGTCATATGCTACTGCAAGAGATAACAGGAACTAAATAGATGTCAACTTTGCAACTAGAGAGAAAATATTACTGTAGTCAATTCCCTCCACCTATGAATACCCCTTCACGACTAACCTTGCCTTATATTTCTCAATGTTGCCATCTAAACCAAACATTTTCTTAAACACCCATTTACATCCAACAAGCTTTCTTCCTTTAGGAAAAGGTACCAAGTCCCAAGTATTATTCTTTTCCCAAGAATTCATCTCTTCTTCCATGTCCTCCTTCCAAGAACCTACATCTTTCATACTCATAGCCTCACTTACGGTCCTAAGCTCATCAGCATTAGAAATCAAATCAAAAATACAATTGGAATCATGCAACAAAGAACCAAACCTTTTAGGTTGTGGCCTTATTCTCATGGACCTCCTCACAAGTTGAGGTTGAGGTTCTTCATCTTCTTGTTTTAAACTTTCAGAGTTGCCAGAGCTCTCCTCATCATCAGATCCAACTAGTGTCTTCAGTTCATCTTTCTCAAAGGTGGGAGGAAGTTGAACCACATCATCTTTCTTTTCTTCTTTCTTTGGTTTTAGAACAATAGAAGAAGGATTGAGCTCTGTAAAGATCACACTTCTGCTATACAGAACTCCTTCAGCCACTAGATCCCATATCTTGTACCCTTTCACACTGATGTCATAACTGATGGAGATACATTTAACTGCCTTGATCTCCAACTTAGACCTCTTCTCCTTAGGAACATGTGCATATGCCTCACAAACAAATATTCAAATGTGTCTTAATGAAGGCTTCTTATGGACCATGCCTCCATAGGGGTCTTGTTAATGAGCACTGATGTAGGAGACCTATTAACTAGGTAACACTTGCAGTAGCAATAGCTTCAGCCCAAAAATTTTGTTCTAGGCAAGCTCCACTTAGCATTCTTATAGTGCTCTCCATCAACATTCTATTCATTCTTTCCACAAATCCATTTTGTTCAAAAGTATACAGAGTTGTCTTATGCCTCTCAATACCTTGTTCTTTACAAAACTTGTTGAAATCTGCTGAGCAAAACTCATTACCATTATCAATTTTCAAACATTTAATATTTCTATCTTTTTGATTCTCAACAAGAGCCTTAAACTGTTTGAATCTTACAAAAACTTTAGATTTACTCCTAAAAAATTATACCCATGTCCTACTATAGTCATTGATAAATGAAACAAAATACATAGATTTTGAAATCGAAGGAACATTAACAGGACCAAAAACATTAGAGTGAACTAGATCCACCACCTCAAAATATTTATGAGAATTATGGTAAAACTAAACATGAGTTTGTTTTCCATTTATGTAGTGTTCACAGAAATCAAACTCAAGGTTACAATCATCCAGACCCTCAACGAGGTTTTTATTTTTCAAGTTCCTCGTACACTTTTCACCAATATGGCCAAGCCTTTGGTACCACAATCATTTCCATAGTATGAGCACCCTTGGGTACCTAGAATGCATGACCATCAAAAGTAGATGGAACAATATTCTTGGCTACTGGTGAGGATGAAGAATCTGAAGCTCTCTACTTCAAAATAGAGGCACTATTGCACTGAACCGTGCATGCCTCAAGTTGAAACAAATTGCCAATCAGAACACCCTTAGCCAACACCATAGCTCGTCTCATCATCTTGCATCCTCCATTAAAGAAAACAACCTACACACCCATATCATTCAGTTTGCTTATAGATAACCAATTTCATTCAAACCCAGGGATATACAGTACACCATTGATCCCCTTCACTCAACCATCAAGGAATCTGATTAGGACTCTTCCACGACCAACTATTTTTAGGTGAGAGTCATCACCTAGGTAGACCTTCTGACCTTTGAACTCTTCATACTTCAAAAACTAGTTTCTGTGGGATATCATAAGAAATGATGCACTAGAGTCAATTATCCACACATCCTCAGATTCATGTGTTGCCAAGGCGGTGACAAATGCTTCTCCATCATCTTGAGAGGACTTGTTAGAGTCATAATCATGGTTTTTCTTCCTTTTCTCCTCCTTGAAATCCTTGTGGAAATGACCAGGTTTGCTACAATTCCAATATAAGGCCTTGGAATTTCCAGGAGACTTTGATCTGCCACATGATTTGTATCTTCCTTTGTCTTCTTTCTTCTTGTCCTTCTTCTTTCATTTTTCCTTGGACCTACCACGAACTGCAAGAGCCTCCTTAGCCATTTCGAAAGACTTTCTCCATATTTCTTCAGACAATAGCGAAGAAACCACTTCCTCCATCTTGAAGGTGATAGTGCTATTCTCAATGGCCATCACAAGGTGGTCCCATGAATCTGGTAGAGAACACAACAATGTCATGCAACAATCTTCCTCCTCCATCTTCACACCAACAAAGGTCAACTAAGAAACAAGCATATTAAAAGAATTGAGATGATGTGCCACAGATCCTCCATCTTCTATTCTTAGAGAGTATAGCTTCTTTATTAGGAATAGCTTGTTTACCAAGGACTTGGCCTGATAAACATCACCAAGATTCTTCCACAACTCTTGCAATTTTCTCCTTGCGGACATTCAGGAGCACATAATTAGCCAAACAGAGCCTTATGAGACCCTTCACCTTCTGATCCATTTGATCATGCTCTGGGGTTTGGTGTAAGATATCATGAGCCATAAATCTCTATCTATCAGCATGTCCTCCATCTTGAGTTTCCACAACTCAAAGTTGCCTCCATTGAATTTTTCAATCTTGAATCTCCCATATGTGCTTGCTATCTTCTCACTACAATAAGATCACAAAATACTCTACAAGACTCCCACTCAAATGAAGATTAGTACAAAAAAACCTCTACTCAGCAACTAGGACCAAAAATGGCCAGGCTTTGATACCAACTGGAATGAAGCAAGGTAAGAGGAAACAACTGCCTACACCAATCTAATGAGGAAAGTAGTGCAAAATTTTTCTTAGATATTTACAGTTATAGTTATGTTTCACATTAACAGAGATATTAACACACATTCACAAACAAATATAAATGCAATGACACAAGATGTACGTGGGGAAAACCCTTTCGGATGAAAAATCCACACTCTAAAACCTACACAATGTATTATCAAATTTGAAAGGAGATTACAACACACTTGCATTGAAAATTCTTCCAAGAGTTGTCACAATGCCAACTCTGGAGTAATTTTGGTAGCATAACAATACCTAAAAATGAACCATACATCTCCAACTCCAAGCACCTGTATATATAGAGAAATATTATGGATGGAGGTAGCTTCTAGAGAAAGTCACACAAGCAACTTGTCCAAATCCATGTGGCGCAATTTCCAAGGCCATAAAACATGCGTATGACACTTGTAAGAGATTATCTTTCATCCCTTACAACCCTCCAAATTGGACGCCCCAAATTTTCCCAATATATGTATGACAGATGCTCTTACAATGTCATAAAATTTGTCATATATGACAGCCCTTACAACTATACAAGAATCTATCATAACTGATTATCAATAACAGATTCTTTTACAACCTGTCATAGTCAAACTTGGGTGCCTACCTTCTCCATGCAAAGATGCTTCTTGACACTTGTCATACCTATCATAGGAATATCTATTTATGGCTCCTACATGTCATAGATTATATCATAGGAATCTGTCATAACTCTTATGCATCATAAACCTCATACAACAACCAAAATATGTGGACACATGGAAAAACACTTCTACCACAAAGTGGGAAACTTATCTCCTCATATGAGGACAAAAATACACTTAGTCACCTTCCATGTAGGATGACACATCACCATGCCAACTCCCACAATGTGACAGAATAAGATTTGCATACAAATTACAATAATAGGCATAAATAAATATACAATTAAAAAATAAATTCTAGGAACTTCCAAAGGTTGAGACACCTTAATTCCCATTTGAAGGTATTGATCAAATTCATTTGAAGTGAATTCTCCACCTCTATCAGACCTTAAGCATTTTATCCTTGACCCAATCTCATTTCCAACCCTAGCCTTAAAAATTTTAAATCTTTCTAAATCTTGAGATTTATCTTTAAGAAACGTTACCCATGTCATTCTTGAATAATCATCTATCAACAACATGAAATACCTTTCTTCATTGATACTTTTGGTTCTGGTTGGCCCACACAAATCTGTATGTATCAAGTCAAGCAGTTTTGAGGTTGAATATTCTTTTGTCTTGAAGTTGACCCTTATTTTCTTCCCTTCTTGATATTTTTTATAGAAGGTATTTTATGGTTTACTAATACAAGGCATATGTATGACTGCATTCTTCTTGTTGACCTTCACTAGATAGTCAAAGTTGATGTGGCCCATCCTTTTGTGCCATAACCAACTCTTATCAGTTTTCCCTATCAGACATCTTCCAGTCTTCACCTCCTTCATATAGTATAGGTTGTTGTTTGTTTTATTTGCCTCAAGAACAAGTCTACCAGAGCTAGCTTTTCTTATCTCACATCCACTAGTATGAAATAACAAGTTATATCCCTTGTCACACAATTGGCTAACACTGAGAAAACTATGTTGCAATCCCTCTACATACAACACATTTTGAGCATTAGTTTTACCATCTATGAATAATGTGCCTTTTATAGCTACCTTAGTAGTGGTGTTATCACCGAAATTGATAGAACCACCATTACATTTCTCTAAAATGGTGAACTTACTCTTATCTCTAGTCATATGACTAGAGCATCCACTGTCTATCACCAAAGGATTGCCTTGTCCTTTGACATGAAACGCTGTTTGAACTAACATGGACTATTCATTCTTCTTTTCTATCCAACTCCTTTATGAACTTTTCTCCTTTTCCCCAGAATGATTTACTAGTTCTTTCTCCTAAGCAGGGGGTGCAGACTCTTTCTTGTGATATTAGAGGATTGTGCCTTTTTCTATTTTTGTACAGAAGCATGTACAGGTTTGTCTTGCCTTGGAGGAGTAAATCTCCTTTTCTCCTATCTAGAAGGCTATATAAACACACTTCTACAAAACTTAGGAATATGCCCATAGTTGTTACAATTATAAAAAACATCATTCATATCACCTAAAGGGGCAAAAGGATTTTTTCTTACAAAATCATGCCTATCCATTCTCCTAGGTCTAATTTTGCAGTTTATTGCTTTATGTCCAAATTGATTACATGAAAATAATAACCATGAAATGCATAATAGAACCTGGCTTGTCTTGCAAATTGATTTTTGAATCTCCTTCTTGCATGGTGGACTTTGATGAAACCATCATCTTCTTTTCTAAAATCTTCAGTCCTCTTATTCTTCCTGAATCGTTCAGGCTTCCTCGAATCAACATGTTTTTTAAGTGTAGCGGAGATTGATTCACCCTATTCTCCAACTACCTTTTTGAAGGGAGCAACTTTCGTGGAAGTTTTATCTTCTGTGTTCTTCTTAGAGATGAAATTTTTTTAACTCTTGTTTTCAGGATAACCCAACCCAACTATGTTGGAGAATTCTCTTTGAGAATCAATTATTTGATCAAGAATTTCTGAGCTCTTCTCAAACTTGAGACTTTTGTTTAACTGTTTGTTCACCTTTTCTAACTCCTTCAACGAGACAACTTCAGCCTCTAATTTTTGAAACTCATCTAGTTTGTTCTTGAAATTCAAACTAGTTACCTCTTCTATCCATTTTGACTATTTTAACTATAGTTTTAGATCTACAACAAGTTTATTAGATTCTTCAATCTTTAACTTGTATTTTTCATTTAGTTTTCTTTCATACCTTAGATCATCTAGAGAAGAAATCAATTCGCATTCCAAATCAACTTCACCCTCTTCTTCCTCATCAGAGTCTTCATAGCACTCTTTTGTAGGAATATTTTCATCTTCTTTAATTTCAATAGCCATGAAAATAGTTTCATAATCTTCACTTGCATAAGAACAATCATCTGAAGAACTACTTTCTATGTCTAGAAATAGACACTTTTTCTTCTTATTAAAGTTTCTCCTTTTATATTTTGAGACTTCTTGACTCCAAGAACTATCTCCCTTTTGTCTTTCACCAAAGAGACATTTAGAGGCAAAGTAACCAATTTTTCCATAATTAAAGCATTTGAAAGGTATCTTACCTTTGTATTGTCCAGAGCCCTTATTCAACTTTTTGACAAAATTTTCTTCTTCTTCATTTGAACTGGTACTTTGTTCTTAATCTACTTCACTCTCCTTGGCTTTGGAAGTCTTAAATGTTGCTTCTTTCCTTGTGGAGTTGTGTTGGTTCTCAAATCTGTAGTTTGCAAAACCCTAAAAGGATGCCAAGCTTTATGATTAGGTTGGGCAACTGATTTGGCCAACTGACTGAATCAATCGAGATGGTTGGAATTACCTACACTTCAGGCTTTGCTTCGCCTAGGTGGGTGTACCTTCTTATCACCACTTAATATGAATTCTCCAATACTGATTGGCGATGATTGAGTAGATTATGTACAATTTTGCCAATTAAATCTTCCTCTTCAACCAAAATTCAAACTAGCATTAGATCTGAAAATGGTTTTATTCAATTACTCTACTCCTACTCCTACAAATAGAAAATCAGAATTGTGTTTGAAAAATATACAAGGAATGATTTTGGAAGTTGAATGATCAGTGCATTTTCCTCAACTGGGCATTGGAGTCTAAATACAAATAGATGTGTGCCTTCCTTCTGGCTACAATTTAGATTATTTGTCACTTATATGTCTATGGATGGCATAGACGTGTAAAAATATCAAGTATCTGACTCTTCTTCAATTATCCAATTAAATTCTCTAGGCCACTGTGATTTACTTAGAGGAATTTAATCCTTTCTTGAAGGAACCCATTAAACAAACCACACAAAATAGGAAAATGTTTTGACAAATCAAAAATATGCTTGATATAATGATTTGAATGATAGGAAAAATTGAATTGGAGATAACCAGATAAAAGTATAGCAATGAATTTTCAACAAACAATCAACACCAGAACTCAGGCACCAAGTGAATATAGTCTTTCCATTATTGTGTTGCAAAAAATGCACCTTTACAATATCCTCCTTTTCCAAAATCAAATCCTAGAGATTTTCCCACAGTCTTGGTTCCCTTCTTATAGACACGAAGGAAGCAACAAGCTTCAGACCATTCACATTCAAAAATGATTGTTCAACTAGGTACCCCCCTTTCCAATTTTTTCATTATATTTTGAAACAAAAAATATTTACTTTTATTTCCTTTTTTCTTTGCACTCCCGTGAAAATAATTTTGCCAATATATTTCACTCATATTATTTTCTGGCAATTTCACTTATACTTTCACCCAATGAATATATCCTTTGGGTAGACATAATTACCCATCCCTTAATTTTCCGTCGATGAAAATATTTTACATCAATATTATCATCAACAAAATTTACATTCTCTAAAGCAATATCACATTTTGAAATTTCCCCTTCCAGTGGATTAATACTCACCACATTTTTATTTGAAAAATATTACACTTTATTTTTTTCCGCAACACAACATTTATCTTAGGTTTTATTGTTTTGTCTTTTGCAGGACTATGAGGAAAAACCATAAATCCACTGCTCTCCCGCACAATCTTTGATTATTCTTTGTTGAAATGTGAGAAAAAATAATAAGTCCACCACTCTCCCACATCGAGTTTTAGGGTTCCTTGTGGGAATATGGAAGGAACCTCTGTTCACCTGCAACACCACATACAATTTATTTTGGCTCTACAGGGGTGTGAGAATGCTTGACCCACTCTCTTGTATACTCCCTTTGCCATTATAGATGTCTGACATTGTCACATAGTTCTGGCGCTTTGTCTCTTCGCTCACATTTTTCATATATGTCCCTCGGGTTTTCTTGGATTTCTAGGAAATGGAATGAGAGGGATAAGAATGTTTGATCACAGTACGATACCTAAGAACTGACAATGAAGCTTTTTTCTGTAGCAACTAGATCATTCTGATCTTCATGGTACCAGCTGGCATAAAAGGTTGCATAGAAGTATTCGTGCTCTCTCAAGAAAGTGTCACCATGCTTCATCAACTCTATATAATTGAGCTTCATAGAGGAAACACCAAATTGATTCCTTAGTATCATTGGGATCAGTTGTAACATCATCCCTAAACTAGTTCGCTCCTTCTTCAAACCTATTCAAGTAGTATAATGATAGTCCATGTTGCCAAAGATATAATCTCTGTAGTGGGTCCAACTCTAGTACTTTGTCAAATTCAATCAATGACTGTTCAACATCACCCTAATTAATCATGCCTTTGATTGAAGATGTATTGTCCTTGACTATAGTGTGGTGGCACTTTCAAAGTCCCATAGCCTAAAGAGTTCGTCTATGTAACTTCTTTGCTATTGCACTTCCCACAAGATTTGTTATACCTACACATAATTCTCCCTTGGTGCGACTCCAATATGGCCAATTGGTGGAAATATATTGAATGGCACTTCTCATCATTCAGGGTGATTTGAAGGGTAATGGAAAACCATTTGAAGTGAGATTGCATGTAGTAGACACTGGAGCGTACAACTAGTCAGTCTCCTCTTTTTTTGCATAGCTCTCACCAGCTACAAATAAGAGCCATTTTTTGAACTCTAGATTAGTACTGTAAAACTCCTTCAAAGATTTGAAGAGATGTTTTGCTACCCAGTTATGAAGAATAGGAATGTCCTCATCCTACTTGGTTGTACCATAGCCTAAACCCACTAGATTATCAATGAACAAAACACCAAACATTTGATTCCATGGTGATTGATTTTTATACTCTTTGGTATGATGAAATCCTCTATTGCAAACATATGGGTCAGACACCTAGGATCCTTTGCAAGAATCTTCTAGTTGCATTTACTAGGTAGATCATAAATGAACACTTTCAATCTCCCAACTCGGTCATCCTCCAGAACATAACCAACACTGCTTGTGTGTGTACCACCACAAAATTCTTGAATCTGTTAATTTTACAATTGCCTTTGTTTGCTTCAAAGCATCAGCATTAATATGTCTGCCATGTGAGAAATCAAAGTGCTACTTGTTTGGATCTACCAAGGATCCATTTTTGATCAATGTGATCATCAAGTATGGCTTTCAATGCATAGTTTAAAATATGAGTACAAGGATGATTGGGAGTAATAAGACCCCTCCTTTCATAGTACACCTTATAAATGACTTCACCTAATTTTGGAAGATGGGAAAAGGCACTTGATTTTTGACAAGTTCTGTGGTAGTCAATTTAATCAATGGGAAAATAAACTTGCAACAAATCATCATTGACCTTTTCAAATTTGACCAAAACTATATCTCCTGTTATCACCAAATGGAAATTGTTGTAGTCTCCACAATACTGAAGAAGGGATTTGGCCTTTTCAAATGCTAGATAAAAGGCACATAAGGGATTAATGCCTTGGACAAGTTGTTTTATGGCAAGAAATTTTTTTTATCATGGGCACTTCAAATTTAGCCAAAATTTGAAGGTACCAACAAGTTGTACTTTCACTTCCCATCTCATATGCTATGAGTGACCCAAATAATTCATCCATAGAAAATATATCCAGATCTTTTGCTTCTTCATTACAGAGACTTTAGAATCATACCTCTGTGGGAGAGACCTTAGAACTTTCTTTACAACCATCTTATCTTCTATGTCTTCTTTGAGTCCTCTGATTGCATTAACTAAAAGGAAGCAAGGTATGCGTAAATGCTTCCTACACCAATCTAATGATCAGAATAGTATGCAAATTTTTGCATCCTTACAATTATAGTTATGTTAAGAATGTAACATAGAGATAAAACAACAAACTACAACACATAGAATGCAAGTGACACAAGATGTACGTTGGGAAAACCTTTTCAAGTGAAAAACCCCACATGCCAAAACTTACACAATGTATTATCAAAACTAGTGGTATTTACAATACACTTGCAATGCATTTTATTTTAGGAGTCTTTAAATGTCATTTATGGAGTAATTTCGGCAGCATAAAAGTACCTTTAAAAACACTATGCAACTCCACCATCAAGTACCTCATTATATAGAGTTTACAAGGCCATCTTAGGAAGCTTCTAGAGATGGGTGTCCAACTTGGCCTCTTGGTCAAACCCAACACCTTGGGACACTTGGACAACATGCAAGAAACCTCCATTCAACTGTCATAACATGCAGATTTGACTTTCCCAATGTGGAGTGCTCCAACCAAGAATAGGCTATGATAGATGCTCTTACACATCTTACAATTGTCATAAATCTACCCAACATAACAACATTTAATGCTGTAAGAGAATCTGTCATACAAGACTAAAAATAATATATTCCTCTTACAACATGTCATAGTCTATCATGGGCACTCCAAGATGCCTTGCTCAGATGCAAAGATACTCTCCGACAATTGTCCTCACTTGTCATAGGAATCTCTATACTTGGCTCTTACATGTCATAGATTCTGTCATACAAAAATACTTCTTCCACATACCACAAGATGCTGACAAATGGCATATTAGTGCCACCTCAAATGGGACACCTAGATTCTCATGTGTTGACTTGACCATCCAAGTCATATTACAAGTAGGATGACATGTCATAATGCCAGGTCTCAAACTAAATGACAAAACATGATGTGCAAGTAAATGCAAAATTAGACCAATAAATAAATACATTTAAATGAATATCATATGCTAAGAATTTGCAAAGGTTGAGACACCTTAATTCCCAACATTCTCCCACTTGTCAAACACCTTGCAAGAGCCAAAAGAATGACAAGGTTTAACTAATAAGGGCCAAGAGGCCCATAGACTCTGAACACCATCTAAACTTATCACCTTCCCATCTTCTACCATATCACAAACAAAATGAAACTAAAAATCAATGTGCTTTGTTCTGGCATGGAAAGTAGGATTCTTTTCTAAGAAAACCACACTCTAACTGTCACAACAGATAGTAATATGTCATGCATCAAAACGAATATTTGAACACAACCTCTTAAGAAAAATGGATTCCTTACAAGCATGAGTAGTTGCCATGTACTCTACTTCTGTCATGGACAAAGTGATCACAGGTTGTCTCTTACTCATCCAACTAATAGCTCCACATAACATAGTGAACACATAAGCACTAGTGGATCTCCCAATATCAATGTCACTTGCCCAATTAGAATCCACAAATCAATGAATAGTCATAGAATGACGAGGTCCTCTAGGATAACTATGATAACATAGGGAATACTTAAAAGTACCTTGCAAATATATGAACACTCTCTTCACCTCATCCCAATATACCCGTCTAGGATTAGCCATAAACTAACTAATGACTCCCATTGCTTGGACAATTTCTAGTTTTGTACAAACCATACCATACATCAAACTGCCAACTGCACAAGCATAAGGTACTCTGCTCATATCCTTCATCTCAGAAGGAGACTTTGGACAATCACCAATAGATAACTTAGTCCCCATCATAATAGGAACATTAAACAGTTTGCAATCCACCATACTAAATCTCTCCAACACAGTGTTAACATACTTAATTTGGCCTAACAAAATGTTTTGTTTGCTTTGTATCTTCTGATCTCCATCCCCAAAATGAACTTGGCTACCCCTAAATTTTTTATTTCAAACTATGCTGACAACTAAGATTTCAAATAACAAATCAAACTTTTACCATTCCCAATTAGTAACATAGCATCAACATATATTGCAATAATGAGAATGTAATCATTGTCAAACTTGTAATAAACACAATGATCTAATTTCATTCTTATAAATCCAATACTCAACACAAAGACATCAAACTTTTGGTACCACATTCTAAGAGACTATTTCAAACCATACAAAGACTTCTTTAACTTGCAAACCAGATTTTGTTTTAAATTGCTTACATTGAAGTGATGTATAACATATCCAATATGAATGTCAAATGTTGAATGCACCAACTTAGTGAAAATCATTCCAACTAGTTGTAAGAGACCTAAAATACATTAAACTAAACCCAATCCAATTGTTATTGTTAAAGTAGATTAAACTTACCTAATTTTTGAAACTTAGGTAGGGGATGGCTTAAGGGGAGTTATGAGGATGGCTTAAGGGGAGACACAATCAATTAGTATTTTGGTAAGGGTGCATGCTATTAAATCAATTATATATATATATATATATATATACACACTTAATCCTAAGCTCACATTCTAAGTTACCCAATTTTAAACTAAATCGTAGTTACCTAACTTATGGAGGATAGCTAAGGGATAGATTAAGGGGAGTTAAGAGGATGTCTTAAGGGGAGATGAAATAAACTAGTATTTTGGTAAGGGTTTCTAACCTATATCAATTAACTATATTAAATATACTTAATCCTAAACTCGCATTCTAAACCCAATTCATTGAACATATTATGCTAAATCATACTTACTTAACTTATGGAACATAGCTAGGGAATGGATTAAGGCAACCTAAGAGGATGCTTAAGAGGAGATGCAATCAATTAAGTATCAATCATATTAATCCCAAACTCACATCCTAGACCAAATTCTAAAGCTATTAAACTAAATCGTAATTACTTACTTTATGAAACATAGCTAGGGGATGTCATAAGGGGAGTTAAGAGGATGGCTTACTAGGACATGAAATCACTTAATAATTTGGTTAGAGCATTAAAGTAAATCAATTAGTGCTATCAAATAAATATGTATACAATTATACATTAGTGAAAATAAATATTAAAAAGTTTAAAAATTTCTACATACCTACGAACCATTTAAAAAAATTACTCCATTGTACCATTTGCATCCTCTCTTTTTTGTAATGCATTTATGATTGCCTCATACTCTTTCATACGAAGTGTCCATAACTCTTTTTTGACAAGTCTCCCTTTATATCTCATTAATTGTATGTTTTTGCCACAACTGGGTACAAGTAGTGCAAAATTTTCATATGTCTTTCATAATCTTCAAATGTAGGTATGCCATTCTTCCTTATCAGATATTTACATATCTAGATTCCAAAAAACAATAGAACCTGTTGGATAGTTGAATTTATCATCATTTACTCTAGGTTGTAAAAACTTTTATTTTTCCTCAACACATCGAGCCAACCAATACTTAGTTTCCTCTTCATTAATATTAGGTGCAACAACAACATACACATGTCCTAGAAAAAAAATTCAAATTCAATAAATTGGGACATGTGATATATAAGTCACAAGAATATACAGTAATGTATAGAATTTTATAAATTACAAAAACAATGTAATGAAACTAAATATTGAATTAATGTACCTTCTTGTACAAGGTTTGAAATACGATCATAGTCATCTGATGCTTGAAAATGATTATCCTCTTCAAATGTTATTTCATGTTGATCATGTGTTTGTAGAGGTGTTAGAGATCTTTGTTGTCATCATTCAACCCAATTCGTATTTTCACATGTTTCCCACTCCCCTCCAATACAAAATTGAAAAAAAAAACATGCAAACTCCCTAGTCCATATAGTCCATGTGCTTTCATTTGAGCTCTTAAATGAATGTTATTTTGTTGATCGACTAATTGTATCATAATCATATTTGGGAGAAATTTTTTCTTCTTCAATGAACCAAGAAAACCATTGAATTTTAGAGTTTTCACTTGATCCTGTAGTCAATTTTGCATTATGCCAGTCCACAATTGCAAGTGTATCTTTAAACTTTTTTGCATCCACAAATTTTAGTTGCTCCCTAGCAAGAGCCATTTTGACACCTGTTCTAGCTCTATCATGTTCTCATTTACCATGTCCTGCTTCAAAGAAAATCCACATATGTTGGATATTGTTTTCTTTATGGGCCCTACAAAACCAATTAAACATTAGAGCATTTTTCAATTGTCTTGTACAATTGTTTCACCATATGAGATGTTGTGTCATCTAGATTTCTCTTTCTTTTAAGTTTCAATTAAATACTTTGAAACAATACTGCATAAACTCCAATGAATGTAACAGTTTATCACTCACATAGAAATGGCACTCTCTCATGATCTTCTATACTGTCAACTACATGTTTGTATACAATATGAACAAAGATGGCCACCTCTATTGAGTTAAAATATTGAAACTAAATCTCCTCTGTGGAGCAAGGGTATAGTTTTTTGCAAAGTCAACCACTAAAAGTATAGTTCCGATTGGAAATGTGTTCTTGCATCTGTGAAATTGTTCATCAAGTCATCAAGCATATTGAAAGTGGTTCACATATTTATACACAATCTTATTATTGAATTCTATGATGAATGCATGTACACTACTTCTTTCTATGACTAACACATAATGCTTTCTAGTTTTTCCATCCTTTAATAGATATTGAACATTGTTGAACCTCTTCACATCCACTAATTATTGTCCAAAATCATGTGAACCACTTTCATGCATGCATTCTCTAAACAATGAAAAGTTATCACATCTATTGATTTGTCTAGAAACACATAGTTTTGAAAAGAATAATTATCTATTAGGTGTTTCACAAAGTAAACTTGTTATAAACTTCGTAATTATTGTAGGTGGCATATATTTAATATCACGTTCCTGAATAATTCAGTTAGTATGCAACGTATAGCGTATATATCAAAAAGTATCATAATAATGAAATTTTAGATGAGTTTTGCAACAAGATATCCATTGCTTATTAATCTTGACATACCAAGGTATACATTTCTCAAATAATGTTTGACTTATGTTAAAAAAATTATAACTAAATCATTTAAAAAATTTCTATATAATTTTGTTTGATTGATGTCTAAAAGATGTTTTGGGTGAGGATCACAATTTTTTGACCCCATCCTTAATTTCAAAACATCTCTAGCATTTGATGAAACCCTTGTATTATCATGCCAAAAAATTTTAATCAAAGACCAAACTTCATTATTTAATTTCATGTTAGATCTTGGGAGTCTATCACTAAAAGTATAACATTGGTTAAAACTAGATCATCTTCAATACTTACTCTTCTCTTTGCCACTCTTCTCAAGGTTTTAGCATGCACATTTAAATATCCACTTGTCTTACTTATCATTCATTTTTTGACAACTAATTTATTAACTAAAGCAGTTGTTATTACTTGACATGCTACATTTCTATCCTTAGATCGACTCATTTTTCCAATAGAACCAATAGGATTAAAAACACTAGACATAACTTGTTCCATTAATTCATCCACCTTTTTCAGTTTTACAAATATGCCTAATTTTTCATTACTTTTCATATTTTTGACATTCTCATCAATTATAATACAAGTTGACATTGAAATCCAAGAGTTTTTATATAAAAAAATAGTTTATACAATCTATTTGCATAGGTTCAAATTTGTCTCCAAGATATCTTACCATGAATATTATTTAAAACATTAAATTTTCAATTTTAAAAAAAATCATTTTCACATGAATATAAGGGTTTTAATTTTTATTTTTTTGTTGTTTTGTTTGTAACAAAAGAATTTATATCAACAGTGCTATATCCAACTTCTTTTAAATCATTAATCTCATTATCATTGAATGGATTTTAAGACATACCTAGTTTCATTTCTATATTTGCATTTTCCATATCCTTGAGCTCTTCCACATTAGCATATTCTACATTCACTTTATCCCTCTTCAATGTTCTCATCTTCAATAGTCATCGAATTGGATGCTACATCATTATTCATTTTTTGAATCCTCTCTCTCCTATCTCTTTGTCATTTTGCCTATTTCTTTTGATGTGCATCAATTTCTTGAAGTGTCATGACCTTCCTTTTCTTTTTTGTTGACATTTATTTGATCCCATGATTACTAAAATATGTTGATAAAATCAACAAATTATATTATACTATAATTAGAGTTGAATCCCTCCTTAACATTTTTGAAATACAAGTAGATGTAGATCCTTATATGATATTTTCTTGTTTTATCTAAAAATAATTTATTTGTTTAATTTCTCTAAAAAAAAATTCTTCTACTTCATTCCATTTCAAATGTTCCTTCTAGTTGAATCCCTGTAGAAATTGCATAAAATATGCCTTGTTGAGAGCTTGAACTGACACCTACATATAAAAAAATCGAAGAGTTCGTCACTGTCGATGGCACTGGTAAAAATATGTTTTAGAAAATATGTCGTACTATATTTTTATCAAAAAAATGACTAAAATAGAAATCAGCACCCATATATAAACGGGTACCCATTTCTAAAAATTTGAAATTGTATACCAATGGATTTGTATTGATTTTAAGCTTGGAAAAGGTTTGGAAACCCATGCCGTCTTGGACCTACAACTAGGAGACCATGTAAACAATAAGAGAAAAAATTAATTTCACCACTATGGGTGATGACTTTTTTAGAATCTTTTAACAAGATTAAAACACATTGTAGATCTCAAATTCTAGTTTTTAAATATATAATTTTTTGTACTATTGGACATAATTTTCTATTTATTAATTATGTGTTAAACAAAAAGAATCATAAACATGAAATAACATACATTACTATTTTTTTAATAACTTTTGATTTTGAAAGTTTCTTGAAAATAAAATTATGTATGGCCAATCTAGACATCATTTTGTACATTATGTATTTTTTTTTTAGTGAACTGATTAGTTTAGCTCAAATTATGTTGGTCATACATGAGGAGTTTTAGAAAACACTAATTAGGGCCATAAAAAAACTGATTAAAAAAAAAATTATCAAAAAATTATCAAAAAAAATATCTAAACCAAAATTCAACATCATGTGCATCTTTCCACAAAAGCAATTGGAAAAATACCTTCATTTAGGTCAATTATGTTCGATGTACACATGCATGCTTTGGCCAAAAACAAAGGACTTTTAAAAAGTCACTTTTTGTACATCCTATAAAAAACCAACAGTTATCATCTGTGTATTAGAAAAAATTACATATTTGAAAACTAGAAACAAAATCCTACATTTCATATTTTTACATCATATTAATATTCTATGTGTAAGTGCTTCAAATTTTCACTCCAAGTATGACAAAATTTGAAAACCAGGAAAAACACTTTCACTTTTTGTCAAAAAAGTGGGCTCATCTTCTTGCACTTACCTAACTGAGAAACTTTAAAAATAGTTGATGTGAGTAAAATCGGACACTAAGTACATTGTCACCTAAAGTCATGATATTTAACACTAAAGTATCCAATTGAACTATTTTAGGGGTGATGACTACTAGAGTCTATAGGCAAGATAGAGCCCTTAGAAGATATTTCTCAAAGTTCAACCTCTTCTTGATTCAAAATTATTTCATATAAATCCTCAACATTATTAGCATCCCTTGTAAGCAATTTGTCATCAATTATAGGGTAGGGGTAGCTTTATAATCCAATCACTTCTTTGTCGACCTCTTAATATATGTAAGAGGAATGTGCCTTCTATCATCAATTATAGGGTAGGGGTAGTTTTATAATCCAATCACTCCTTTGTCAATCTCTTAATATCTCTAAGAGGAATGTGTCATCTAAGTCATAAGGAAACTTTTCCATTTCAATTAAATTATTAGAATTAGGCTCCTCTTCCATTACGAATAGTCCATCTATCCTCAACTTGCTTATTGCATCCTCATCATATAACACATATCTATTTTAGATATCATATTTAGTTAGATCGTTATGTGTAGATGTGAATTTAACCTTTCTCTAGGCTAAGAACTAATAGATTCTTCCTTTTGGATAATAGCACTACAAAAAAAATTCATTGTGATAGGTTTATTATTCTTGAAGATTTGTATTTTTAGTGAAATCGAATCCAATCCAATGCTGCAAGGTTGAAGATAATAGATTTGTATTTACACCACAAGTCAATTATTTAACATTGTATGACACAATATATAATTTTCAATCAAAATAAACAATTTCTCACAACTCAACCATACAAAGAGTCAACTAGTTTCTTTTTAATATTACCTACACATGTTCAAGCTCTGGCTATTAGTTGGACGATGTCATCTTTGCCTGGTTGTCCGTTTGACATTGACAAAGAGGGAGAATTGCCACACTGCAAGAGTGACTGTCAATGACAGATCTTCCTTCGTCTACATTGCCACCATTTTTTTAAATACTAAAAATAAACTGGACAATTTTTCCTAGAAACTGGAAAAGACCAGAACGTGCATCGGAGTTGTATTAAAAGAAGAAAAGAAATTACGTAACGGTAACACTACTCGAAGCCACGAAACAACAATCCTGGTGATAAAATTCAGACTGGCCAAAAGGGTGGGCCCAACGTAAACACCCAACACGTTGAGCACAACTGTACATGGCGGCCGAGTCTTTCTTAATCAACAATAATTGCGAAATTTAGTAGGTTCGTCTACTCTTGCATTCTTTAGCATTACTTGTTTGCATGTAAATGATATAAATAGAACTTGTGATGTATAGAATTGGCAGAGCAAGAGAGAAGATAGAGATGGCGAGCACCTGGTTGGTTTGTTGTTGCTTTTCTTACAATCATGTTTGTGTGTGATGGTTTTTCGTTGTTGGTTTTCTTACTTATTTTGTCTTTTGTATACCTATTTATAATTCCTACGCTCTCTGTAAGTAGACGGATTTGTTTCCCCACTCTACACAATGCAAAGACGCCATTGCATTGGCATTGTAATCTTGGTTATCTTGCTTCTAATCTTCTTCACTGCATTCCGTTCCTCCAAGTCTTGCGCTCGCCATCGCCCTTTCAACGATTGCACTTCCAAATCCTTGTTTGGCCAAGAAAAACGTAAAGTTCTTAATGCTCCATGATTGTAACACATTACTTCCCCATTTATCTATATGTCATTTTGTCCGTTTAACTACTTAAGCACGCTTGGTGTCAAAGCAAACACGATGTTCATACATGTTGTCCTCCATGCCCTTCTGTACATACCCTGTGGGCTACCATTCTGGATTGCCTTGTCTAATTACCACCGCTTGTAGTGGCTCAGCTGAAAATCATGGCATTAGGGTTCAGAAGACCCCTAAATCCCAGCCTCAAAATGCAAGTAAGAAGCCTTTAAAAGCTTCCAAGTAGTAGGATTTTCCGCTGCATTTTAGAAGTTGGCCGCTACATTCTCTGGTTTTTTCCTTTCACCAATTGGTTGGAAGCATGGAAATTTTAGCCAGTTCTTTGTCCATTACCGGTGTTTTTGCTCCAGGGGTACAAGAGAGGCTTAAGCTCTTCCAAGCAGACCTCCTAGAAGAGGGCAGCTCATGTAGCTGGTCCCATGGGTGCTAAAGAAAGATCTCTGGTAATTGCTAATTAATTAATTTCAAATCATTATTTTATAGACTATTTATTTGCTAGAGATATAAACTGGTGGGCTGCAGGAAGATTTTGTTGTGACTGTTGTAAATGGAGTACTAAGTTTTATGAGAGCTTGCACAAGAGCCAAATCTATTAGGTGAGTGGTTTTTACTTCATCTCTTTCAGTAGTGTGTGCCCTGAATGAAAGGGGGGAGTACCTCTCCATGCCTTGATGAATCATGTTGGAGCCCTCTAAATTTCCTTAAGCCTCAAACAAATAAATTGGCCTGGTATATGGTTGCCATGACTTTAGCAGAACAAGAGGCCCTTAAATATGGTGTTGATAACAAGCTTGAGGTTGTGACCATCCTACCACCTACTGTGGTTGGGCCTTGGTTTATAAATACGCCTTCTTTTACATCCTTCCAAACAATACTATCCCTAATTGGAGGTATGAGACGTCTATATGTTTATTTATACCGTAATTATACATGCTTCAAAACAATATTAGCTCTAATTGCAGGCAAAAACTGTCTGTCTATTGATACATATTACATTATTACCTGTTCTTTTAAGACCCATGGTATAATTTTTTTTTTAATTGTTCAAATTATAAATTGTTCAAAGTATATTGTTTATGGATAATAACTGTTATTTTTTTGATTGATATATAGTAAATGTAGTTTTTGAGTGCAAAATTTCTAAACTGCTGGACTTAACTATCAGGCATATTTAGTCAAAAACATATGATCCTAAATAACAACATACTACATATACTATTATAAAATCAACATAATTTTTAATCTTGGACGTGAATGAACAATATTAGTTTGATTAATTGAAGGCATACATTTTTTATATGTTTATTGATACATTTTAGACAACCATTATTAGCTTAATTGTAGGTATAAAATGATTAAATATGTTTATATTTATATACAATATGTTCATGATTTTGTATAGCTCTCATATGGCTTGATTTGCAGGAAATGATTGGTACTATGAACTTTGAAGCACTAAAGTTTATTCAATTCACAATGAGATCCATTCAGAATTAAATCTCTCAGTTAAGTAAGTAAATAATTTTCAATGTATTCTTAAGGTTATCTTGATCTAGTGCAGATCTTTAGTTGTAAAATTTTTTTCTTTTTCTTTCAGGTTGGATGAGGAAGATCCAGTTAATAGATATGTGCCAATTAAAAAGGAATTTTAAAGTTGTAATTTAGAATATAGATTGTTTAGCAGGTTGGAATCATATTAATTAAAGAATTTTTATTGCATGTAAATATTTATCTATTACATACTTCAATATATTCCCAATTGCATGTAACAATTATCTTAGTTTCTACAATTATATTATTTTGAATCTTTTTACATGTGGGTCATTTTGTACAAGGAATAAATGGTTAAATCAAATTGTTTGGTAGATAGTTAGTGCATTATGTTTGGATTTGCATGTTTATGATGCTTTGCTTTTCTATAGTTTTATTACAAGATGCTTTGGGCACTCCTAATGTAATAATGGGTCACAACACTTTGAGCCCCCTTGACCTATTGTGGTCATTTGTTGATATTGATAGTCTTTCTTCCATTATGAGGATCCTATAAGCACAATTACTGCTAGTCTATGCAGAGCTAAAGTTTCAACACCTTATTTGATGGTTCAATGTTAAACCTTGACATGACACATTTTTAAAATTATTTTCAGATATACTAGACAAATACTTCAAGGGTGAACATCTTCCTTTACAAAATCTATATTGTTTTGCAAGCTTGACAAAACCACCCTGACAACAACCAACAGGAACTTCGCTGCAATGCAGCCTTGTTTAGATTATGGATTTGACAAGGGAAAAAAATAATCTTTTCAAATAAGCAGTGTAAAGTAATTGTTTAACACACGTAAGCAACTAAATTTATGATGCAGCCATGGATAGAGATTTGAATGAAGAATAGTCTATTCACACAACCCAAACATAGATAGGAAAAATATCAATTAGAATTTATAATTGGAAATAGATGTAGAAGACAATTGAGATGGTCTAAGTCAATGACAATATTATTAATTATCAATGCTCAACATATATGTTGCATTCAAATTGTGTGACACAACATGTCACTATTGATGTTTATCAATAAGAATGCTTATACAATCTTGCATGCCCATAAGTTATGTGTCTATTATAAGAATTGAGAACCTAAATCCTAGAACCAAACTTATCTCCTCTATGTTTTTCACTATTCAAAGGTTTGTATTGTATTTCTTATAGGGACACCATCCAATGATAAAGTATCATTGATCAAAGGGTCATAAAACTTATTTTATACCGTTTCCTAGGACCAACTCAAAGAATTCAAATGGACATAATATTAAAAATTTGGCACAAAACCCAAAAAGTCCCATTGCATGTTACAATTTACCAAACAAGATGACTTGTAGTGTGGATTCTATTTATGGTGAGATCTATGATTTGAAACCTAATACAATTTCAGCCATAGATCTCCACAAGATCAACAAGATTTGAAATATCCTCAAATGTTATAATAGAGCTTGAATTATTGCTACTTTCTAAGATATTAGTCTGGGACTCAAAACACACTACAAAGAAGATTAGGCAAGAAAATGCTTTTGACAAGAACTATCTTCTTCAGTAGGAAGCTAACAAGGGAACTATTAAAAACCTATAAAAATAAAACATGAAAAAAATTCCATTTGGTTGATGCAATATTGCTCGATCCTTGAGATGCTCCTACATCAAACATATTAGGTAACAAAATTTTGAGCATGGTACTAAAAATTAAGGAATTGAAAGGGATTGTGGTGGCCACCGCAACTAGCCCACTTCATCTTTAAAAATCCATGAATCATTCTGAGGTCCCCTTTCCTTCCATTAGAGAAGATATTCTTTATATTCCTTCATCTAGATTCTTCTATTCAAATGCTCATTCAAAATATTCTCTAGATCTCATCTTTAGACCTCTTAGGAAGTTATTTCCTCTAACGTGGCCCTTGTGGTGAGATTATATTCTTCTCTATTGTTGGCAATTAAGGTGTCTCAACCTTGGTAAATTTCTGGCATTCACTTTTACTGTGGTAATTTATTTTTACTATGCAGCAACTTTCTCGTTTAATGTGCTTCATCATCTAGTTACTAGACATGTGAGTTGTTGATGATTGGGAGGTGACTTGGATGGTGATGGGAGAGTTGTATTTTGTTCTCACATGGAGGATAGGCATCCCATGTTGTTGTAGAAGTTTTCTTCCATGTGTCAGCATCTTGAGAAGTGTGTAAGGAATTATGATATGTAAGGGTTATGACAGATTTCTATGATAGATTCTATGATGTGTAAGTGTCAGAACTAAAAGGTCCTATGACAGGTGAAGACAAGTGTTAAAGAGCATCTTTGGGTACCCAAGGTGGGTTATGACATGTTGTAAGAGGAATATGTCATTTTTAGTCAGTTTATGATACATTCTCTTACATCTGTAAGTGTTGTCATTTATGACAGATTCTATGACAGTTGTAAGGTGTGTAAAAGCATCTGTCATAGCCTATTCTTGGATGGAGCACCCCACATTGGGAAGGCATGTTATGACAAGTGTACAATCATGTTGTAATGTAGAACAAGTGTCCCTAGGTGTGGGTTTTGGGCCATGAGGCCAAGTTGAATGCCCATCTCTAGAAGCTTCCTATTTTGCCTTGTAAACTCTTTATAAATAGGTGTTTGGAGTAGGAGATGTATAGTTTGTTTGATAGGTATTGTTATGCTACAAGAATATCTCCAAAATTGACATCTTATAGACTCTTGGAAGAACTTACATTGCAAGTGTATTGTAAATTGTTATTGTTTTGATAATACATTGTGCAGGTTTTAGAGTGTGGGCTTTTTCTCCTATAAGGGTTTTCCCCATGATATATCTTGTGTCTATCTTTTCTGTGTGTCTTCATATTGCTAAAATCTCTATGTTATGTGTTTAATATTGCTGCAATTATAAGGATTTAAAATAATTTGCATACTTCTCCCCTTGTTAGATTAGTGTAAGAAGCATTTTCTGCACACCTAGCTTTCTTTCAATTGATACCAGAGCCTGACAAGTTTAGTCCTAGCTGTTGGGTAGGGGTTTTTTGTATTGATCTTAGATTGAGTGAGAGTCTTTACAGAGCATTTTGTAATACTGTTGTAGGAAGGAGATGGCAGGCACATCTGAAAGAATAGAGGTAGAGAAGTTTAATGGCAGTAATTTCAAGTTGTGGAAACATAAAATGGAAGACATGCTTGTTGACATAGACCTATGGGATACAATTTCTGGTACAAAACCAACAACAATGGCATAAGCTAAATGGGACCTCAAGGATCAAAAGGATAAGGGTCTTATGAGACTCTGTCTAGCTGACTCTATCTTGTTGAATGTCCATGAGGAGAAGACCACAAAAGAACTATGGAAGAAGCTGGCAGATGTTTATCAAGCCATGCCCCTAGTGAACAAGTTATTCTTGAGAAAGAAGCTATTTTCTCTGAGGATGGAAGATGGAGGATATGTTGCAGATCACATGAATGCTTTTAACATGATAGTTGTACAATTTCCATCTATTGGTGTGAAGATGGAGAAGGAGGATCGTTGTATGACCTTGCTTTGTTCCTTGCTGGACTCGTGGGATCACCTTGTAATGGCTATAAGAAGCACTACAACCACCTTCAAGATGGATGAGGTAGTGTCTTCGTTGTTATCTAAAGAGATGCAAAGAAAGTCATCTGAGTCAGCCAAAGAGGCTCTTGTAGTTCATGGAAGACCTAAGGAGAAAGGGAAGAAGAAGGACAAGAAAGTTGAGAAGGGTAAATCCAAATCCTGTGGGAGATCCAAATCTCCTAGAAGGTCTAACGCATTGTGCTAGAACTATGGAAAAACTGGGCATTTTTTAAAGTAGTGCAAGGAGGAGAAGAAAAAGAAGAAGAACACCTCTGATTTTGAATCTGATAAGTCACAAGATGATAGTGATGCATTCATGGCTTCCTTGGCCATCCATGCATATGATGATGTGTGGCTAATTGATTCTGGTGCCTCTTTTCACATGACCTTGCATCGAGACTGGTTTACAAAGTATGGAAAGTCTGATGGTGGAAGAGTGTACCTGGGTGACGACTCTCATCTAGAGATAGTTCATCATCGAAGAGTCACAATCTAATTCCCTGATGGATGAGTGAAGGGGTCTATGGGGTTATGCACATCCCAAGCTTGGCATGGAACCTGCTTTTTGTAAGTAAATTAAATGATGTAGGTGTGTAGGTTGTGTTCTCAAAAGAAGGATGTGAGATGACTAGAGGATCTATGGTGCTTGTGAAGGGTACTCAGAGAGGTACACTATTTCAGCTGGAGTTATGCACTTCATATTGTAATAGTTCTTTTGACTCAAAGAAAAGAGCTATAGTCACTTCATCTTCACCATTAGAACCAGCCACAAAAAGATTTGTTGTATCAACTTCTAATGGTAGTGCATTTTGGGTACCCGAGGGTGTTCATGCTTTAGAAGTCAAACTTCCTGCTAAGAAGACAATGTTGTGGCATAAGAGACTTGGCCACATTGGTGAGAAGGGCCTTAGAACCCTGAAAAAATAAAAACCTCATTGAGGGGTTAGATGATTGTAATCTCAATTTTGACTTTTGTGAACATTGTATATACGGAAAGCAAAACCATGTTTAGTTTTACTTGAGTTCTCATAAGTCTTTTGGTGTGTTGGATCTTATTCATTCTAATGTGTTTGTTAAAATTTAATGTTCCTTCAATCTCTAAATTTGTATATTTTGTATCATTCATAGATAACTACAGTAGAAGGATGTGGTTTTATTTCATCAGGAGAAAATTTGAAGTCTTTAGTCAATTCAAAGAGTTTAAAGTTTTTGTTGAGAATAAGACTAGCAAAAAGATTAAGTGTTTGAGAACTAACAACGATGGTGAGTTTTGTTCCATAGAGTTTGATAAGTTCTATAAAGAACATGGTATTGAAAGACATAAGGCAACTCCATACACCCTGTAGCAAAATGGATTTGCAAAAAGGATGAATAGGATGCTGATGGAGAAGGCTAGGAGTATGCTTAGTGGAGCTGGCCTCAAACAGAAGTTTTGGGCTGAAACTATAGCCACTACTTACTACTTGGTAAACATGTCTCCTACCTCAGCTCTTGTTGGTAAGACACCCATGGAGATGTGGTTTGGTAAGAAGCTTTCTATCATGTACCTAGGGAGAAGAGGTCAAAATTGGAAACCAAGGATATTAAGTGTATCTTCATTGGCTATGGTGTCAGTGTGAAAGGGTACAAGCTTTGGGATCCTATGGCTGAAAAAGTGTTGTATAGTAGAAGTGTTATTTTTAGAGAACTAACACCTTCCTCCATTATTCTACAGCCAGAAGAGAAATAAAAGAAAGAGGATGTGGTTCAGTTTCCCACTACCCCTAAGAAGACTGAACCAATAAACCCTGTGAGGCCTGATGATGAGGACAGCTCTAGCATCTCTAAAAGTTTAGAAGAAGAAGCAAAACCTTAACCTCAGCCTTTGAGGAGGTCTACATCAACAAAGAAGCAACCTGATAAGTTTGGATATTCATTGCTAGATTCTAGTTGTGCTTTTGCCTTGATTACTAATGTTGATGATCCTAGAATTGTGACGAGGCTATGAGCATGAAAGATCCAGGTTCCTGGAAGAAGACCATGGAAGATGAGATGGCTTCTTTGGAGAAGAATAAAACTTGGGACTTGGTGCCTTTGCCTGAAGGACAGAAATCTATTGGCTATAAATGGGTGTTCAAGAAGAAATTTGGTGCATATGGTAGTGTTGAGAAGTACAAGGCTAGATTGTTTGCGAAGGGGTACTCACAAGTGGAGGGAATTGATTATGGTGAAATTTTCTCTCCCGTTACAAAGCTAACATCTATTTAGTTCCTGTTATCTCTTGCAATAGCTTATGACTTAGAAATGGAGAAGATGGATGTGAAGACAACTTCCTTCATGGTGATTTGGAGGAAGAGATTTATAGGTCATAGCAAGAGAATTACATAGAAAAAGGTAAAGAAAATTTGGTTTGCAAGATGAAGAAGTCTTTGTATGATTTGAAGCAATCTCCTAGGATGTGGTATATGAAATTTGATGTCTTTGTGTTGTCCATTGGATTTCTAAGGTCGAATCAGATCATTGTGTATATTACAAATTTGACAATGATTGCATTCTCATGATTGCATTGTATGTTGATGATATGTTGTTAATTAGGAATGGTAAGAATATGATTTCTGATTTGAAGTCTCAGTTGTCAGCACAATTTGAAATGAAAAATTTAGGGGCAGCCAAGTACATTCTAGGAATGGAAATCAAAAGAGACAGAGCAAACATAAAACTTTGGTTACGCTAGAGTAAGTATGTGAAGACTGTGTTGGAGAGATTTAGCATGGCAGATTGTAGACCATTGCGTGCTCCTATTTCTTTGGGGACAAAGTTATCTATTAATGATTGTCCAAAATTTCCTTCTGAGATGGAGGATATGAGCAGAGTACCTTATGCTAGTGTTGTTAGCAGTTTGATGTATGCTATGGTCTTTACAAGACTAGACATTGCCCAAGTAGTGGGAGTCCTTACTCAGTTTATGGATGATCTTGGATGGGTACATTGAGATGCAGTGAAGAGAGTGTTTAGATATTTTTGGGTTACTTTTGAGTATTCCCTATGTTATCATGGTCATCCTATAGGACCTCCACATTCTATAAGTATTTGTGGATTTGTGGATTCTGATTGGGCAAGTGACATTGACAACAGGAGATCCACAATACTTATGTGTTACTATGTTCGGTGGTGCAATCAATTGGATGATTAATCAGCAACGTGTGGCCACTTTGTCCACGACAAAAGCTGAGTATATGATAGCTATTCATGGTGGCAAGGAAGCCATTTGGCTTAATAGGTTGTGTTCAGATATTGGTGTTGATGCAGGATAGATTACTATCTGTTGTGACAAACAGAGAGCAATTTTCTTAGCAAAGAATCCAACTTTCCATGCCACAACATAGCATATTGATGTATAGTTTCATTTTGTGTGAGACATGGTAGAGGATGGTAAGGTGATAATGAAGAAGATAGACACTTTGAATAATGTTGCGGATGCATTGATGAAACTAGTAGGCACTGATAATTTCAGATGGTGTTCGAAGTCTATCGGCCTCTCAGCCTATAGCAATTAAAATCCTATTATTTTTATTGGCTCTTACAAGGTGTTTGACAAGTGGGAGAATGTTGGGACTTAAGATGTCTCAATCTTGGTAAATTTTTGGCATTCACTTTTATTGTGGTAATTTATTTTTACTGTGCAGTAACATTCTCATTTACTGTGCTTCATCATCTAGTTACTAGAAATGTGAGTTATCGATGACTAGGAGGTGACTTGGATGGAAACGAGAGAGTTGTATTTTGTCCTCACATGGAGGATAGGCATCCCATGTTATGGTAGAAGTTTTCTACAATGTGTCGACATATTGAGCAGTGTGTAAGGAATTATGATGTGCAAGTGTTATGACAAATTCCTATGATAGATTCTATGATGCATAAGTGCCAGAAATAGAAGATTCTATGATAGGTGAAGACAAGTGTCAAAGAGAATCTTTGAGAAAGACATCTCTGGGTGCCCAAGGTGGGTTATGAAATGATGTAAGAGGAATATGCTATTTTTAGTCAGTTTATGATAGATTCTCTTATAGCTATAAGTGTTGTCAGTTATGACAGATTCTATGATAGCTGTAAGGTGTGTAAGAGCATCTGTCATAGCCTATTCTTGGATGGAGCACCCCACATTGGGAAGGCATTTTATGAAAAGTGTAAAATCATGTTGTAATGTAGGACAAGTGTCCCTAGGTGTGGGTTTTGGGCCATAAGGCGAAGTTGAATGCCCATCTCTAGAAGCTTCCTATTTTTCCTTGTAAACTCTCTATAAATGGGTGCTTGGAGTAAGAGGTGTATAGTTTATTTGACAAATATTATTATGCTATCGAAATATCTCTAGAATAGACATCTTCAAGACTCTTGGAAGAACTTACATTACAAGTGTATTGTAAACTGTTATTGTTTCGATAATACATTGTGCAGGTTTAGAGTGTGGGGTTTTTCTCCCATAAGGGTTTTTCCCACAATATACCTTGTGTCTATCTTTTCTGTGTGAGTTCATATTGCTGAAATCTCTATGTTATTTGTTTAACATTTCTTTCTCATGAGATTAGTGTAGGAAGCATTTTATGCACACCAATCTTCCTTTCATCTATATTCCAGCTTAATTAAATTCATATGGATTAGCTACATAGAGAATTGGTGAGATATATCTAAACCTCTTAGTAATTCAACCTCATAAGCATTTTTGGAAATCCTTATATGCTCATCATGTGAGTACCTCTTTGGGTACATCTTAGCCTTATGTGCTCATCCACATTTTCCTTATATTTTTTTTATTTCCTTCCAATTATTTCTTCACTTGCATATGCACCTCTTATATGTGGTGTAAAATTATTTGGATCTATGCTAATACATTCTCCGTCAAGTGCTCTTAACAACTATGTGATGATTTTTAGAGATGTTCGATACATAATCTAGAAATGGGTCTTGTGCTATGCCTATAATCCATTGATTCTATTGGGATATGTGTAGTTGACTTGTGCCTCTATCTATGAAGGACTCTTCCCTATGAATTCTAACAACCTTTGGTTCGTATCTATTTTCCTCATCAAGTAGAATAGGGAAATCATCCATCTCATGCATGTCCCATTGTTGGCATATTTTACAATAGAAATATAATTTTCCTCGAAGGGAATTTTCTAATTCCACCCTTAAAGAGGAAGCTCTTCTTATACCTTCAATCAGTAGACATTTATTCCTCATGTGACCTTCTCTACTATTTTGAGTACACAAAATATTGGTCCTAACAAAGGTGGAGCCTAGTCACCCTTTGCTAGAATTTCTTTCTTTAATTTTTTATTTTCTTATTCTAATTCAATTTTTTAAATTTATTTATTTCCATAGGTCATTATCTCACCTCCATTATTGTCTTCCACCTTGTTAGATAATTCTACTACTTCCTTGTATGTGAATAATACATTTACCTCTACTACTACTCTAATATGTGATTTTAGTCAAAATACAAACCACTCAATTATTTACTTTTTTGATAGCACTTCTTCTAACATCCTGGCCATACTTTTAAACTATTGGTCATATTATTTTACTAACTTATTCTTCTCTTGAATGATTTCTCTCATCTTTCTTAAACTATCACTTGATGCATCTGGAGAGTAAAACTTTGTGAAAACAATCCACTAATTTCTTCCCATCTCTTATCATGTCTTGGGAATTATTTGATGTACCATCTTAGGGATTCATTTCTAAGGATTTCTATGATCTCATACAATTGAGTTTGGTCATCCTCAATGCTATTCCTTCTTTAGATAAATTCCAAAATAATGAGATACTTGCTAGCAACCCAAGTGTCTTTGCTTAATACAGTAAGCTTGGTCCTATTAGTGGCCATATTTGCAGTGGTAAATGGTATCCATTTTTTATACTTTTGTCGTATAGGGTTTATCCTTTCTATTGATCTCTCTTATATTCCTCATTCTAACACTTTTATTTCTTCATGTCTTTTCTACCTAGTTTTATCCTTATGTGGATTTACTAATTTTCTCTCCATGTCTTTATCTCTATACAATTAAATTTCAAAAAGTTCTTCTCCCAATATTTCTTCAAAATATTTCACACAAATTCTTCTTTCACTCACCTCCTCAAGCCTAACTAAGGATTCACTACTTATTTCTTCTTTGGAGACTCTTCTTGTCTTAGATGACATAAGGGGTGACTCTTGTTCTAAGGGTCATCTCCTCATAACATCTCTTCAGATTAGGGGATGTGTCTTTTGTAAATTCTTTGTTTGTTAATAACATTAATTAAATAATATTTGAATTATTTTCTTCTTTATCATTATCTAGTTGGTCTTGTTCGAACATCTCCAAGGTTTGCATGGAAAGTTCAAATTCTCTAATAATATTTACTATAAATTCTTCATCTCTTTCATAGTTTTTTATCAAAAGTTCAATTCATAAACTGTTCCCTTCTTTGTACACTATCACACCTACTTTCTTCAATATTTATATAGTTATTATAGAGACCTATTGTGCTCCTTATGGGAATTGTACCAAATCTTAAAAATACTCATTTATTATGTCCTTGGGTTGAGACGAGTTAGAATATTCTTTGGCAAGTGGCTCTTGGTTTCTCCATTATAGAGGCTAAGCCCTATTTCTTCTAAGCCTCTCACTCTTCCACTATAGTTGTAATGTCTTCCATCTAGGATTATAAGTCATTCATACTTTTTATTGCCTCATATTATTTTAAATTCCTTATCATTTTGGGTAGACTTTCTCTTGTGGTTCAAACCAGGGTTATGGACCACTCTTGTTCTTCTTTGTTGGTGAGTATCATGTCAATTAAGCTTCCACCTTTCTTTATTCTATATTTCTCTTCAAATGCTACTCTCCTAACACACTCTACAAATGTCTCATGCATATTCTCTATCCTCTTTTAATATCTATGTTCTCTTTCTTGGGTGTAATTATCCTTTCTTTATTCATCTCTTTAAATGTGAACTATGGTCATGATTTAGCAGTCTTCCAATCCCATCTCAATTTCAACAACAATTTCTCTAACTTTATTTCTATATCCCTTGCATTAAATTTTTAATTAAATTATATCCCTTATTTATTTATTTTTGTCCATCCCAAGTGTTAGACTAGATTTGTCTCTTTAGTTGTGTTTTTTGGATCTCCCATTCCATTGTCACACCCTAGGTGCCTAACCCCCCATCGATGGTTAAAACCTAGTATATCTTACCACACTCTTTCATCAACATCATGTCTACAATTAATTATTTTTATTTTGGTATTCCTCTCTACCAAAAAGTTCTTTATTTATTTTTATAGCTCCCTTCCTATACACAAACAAACTATGGTCCTAGTAATGAAACTATTAGCATTAGTTACTACATTGTTGAGTCGATTTGTAAGTTAGCATTGGCTTTTAGTCAGTTTAGTTCATTGTAACTATAACACATTATAACTGTCACCCTCAAGATTTATATGCATTGTTTTGTATCTACAAATCATCTAATGAATCAAGCATTTTACTTCTTATTAGAAACCAAATGTTGAAAATTAATTATAGACCTAACAACTAGATTATTTATGTAATAGAATTAAAAACGAGGGTGACATAATAGGAAAAGAACCAAAAATAGTTTTGAAGATAAATATATAAGGAAAATAAAGATCTCTCTCTCTCTCTCTCTCTCTCTCTCTCTCTCTCTCTCTCTCTCTCTCTCTCTCTCTCTCTCTCTCACATACACACATCATGAGACTACTCCATCATTATATTTGTATAACATGCTTCAATATTAAATATACATTTGGACAAAATCATAGATATACACATGACACATTCTTGGGTATCATCTATTACATTCTTAAGTATATCATTCTATCTTTTCTCCTTCTTCATTCTCTATGTCTTTCATATCTCTTATCCTTTTTTAATACTCTCCCATGTTGTGGTGGTGATAGGTGTACATCTAGTTTGCATCTATGTAAGAACATGTCTTTGTGCCTCCTCATACTTCAAATGGTGTCGCAAGGTGCTAGATTCTATTACAATGGAGTTTTAGTGATTGTCAATGAATCTATTTTATTTACAGTAACTAAATTGTTGACACATACCTCAATGATCAATGATGTACAATCCAATTAAAGAGAAGCACAATGTTAGAATTTCTAGACATTTCAAAGTGAATAAAACTTTATCCTAGATTAATGAGATATTATTTGGCCATGGATGTGGAGTGAATTTAGAAAATTTGTTCAAGGATGTCATATTTGTCAACATGCCAAAGGAAAGATTGAAAACATGGGACCATACAATCGATTACTAGTGCCTTGCATGGACTTCATGCTTAAATTATGAAGAACACAAAAAGGTAATGATCCATTTATTATTGTTGATATATTCTCAAAAATGACATATTTTATAACCTGTAGGAATATAAATTATTCCACTCAAATCATAAATTTGCTCTTTAAGGAGGTTGTTAGGCTACATGGTCTACCCAAAACACAATTTTAGATCATTACTTAAAGTTTGTAGGTCACTTTTAAAGCATACTTTGGAACAAGCTAAAAAAAAAAATTAAATTTAACTCCAAATATCATGCACAAATGGATGGAGAAACTAAAGTCATCAATAAGATCTTAGGTAACCTTTTAAGATGCTTGGTTGGTGACAATAAAAAACTATGGGATTTTATATTACCATAAGAAATCTTTTCTTATAATAATTTCATGAAAAGACATATACATAAAAAATCCATACCAACTTGTGCATGGGTTCATCCCAAGAGGTGTTCTAGAATTAAGAGAACTTGTTCATTTGAAAGATCATGTCAAGAATGTTGAAGTTGAAGAATTTGTTGAGTTCATGTAAGATTTCCATATGAAACCGAGAGAAGATAGAATGGAGAAACCAATGATGCAAGTAGCATGCAAACTCTAAGAGGATAGAAAATAATTTTAAACTTGGAGACTTAGTGCTTGCACATCTTTGAAAGGAAAGGTTTCCAAGGAAAACCTACTACAAGCTATAGTGCAAGAAAAAATAGCCTTGTCTTGGTCATGTAGAAGTTTTCATTGAATGCATATGAGTTGGATCTATCACTTGAATTTTATATCTCTCCAATATTCAATGTTTTGGATTTTTATTCATATCATCAAGGAGGGGCATCATTAGAAAAGGAACAAGATGAAATGACACTATTGAAATGGAAGAAGTAGCTACGAGGAAAGGAACAATCAGAGATTCAATCAATTTTGGACTCAAGAGGGATTAATAAACTAATAGGAAAGGAATAGAAATAGTATCAAATTAAGTGGAAGAACAAGCTAGTGGAGAATGCTTCATTGACAAGATCAACTAATGTTAACTAATTAGGGTTGAACTTGGACTTGTTCAACTATCATTCACAATTAGCGCATCATAAAGTTTCTAACATGGGAGCCCTAATACAAGGGGATATTAAGATATCAAAAACCCACAAGAACCATATATATAACTATAGTTTTTATTGTTAGATTTCTACATTTTCCTTCCTTCATTTTGAGTACCTCTCAAACTCTCGACATTTGAATAATATTTAAATATTTGGTAGTTTTAAAAAACCTCTTATAACTTTGGAATTAACCATCTACCTAACCTCCAATACCCTCCATATATCCATGAACCTCTTACTTGAATTAAAACCCTCACATTGGTAGGATTTTATTTATTAAATTAAATTATTTTATTTATGTATAGATGTGGGGTTGAAAAATAAATAGAACAAAACAAGAGGAGGGTGGATATAAATATGGAACTACCATTTTATTTTGAAATAAAAAAGAAAATTGATTCATTTTTAGCTTGTACGTGATAGAGTGGTTAGAAGAAGGGTATAGGAAGAGACAAAGAAAACCCTTCTTGCTCATATTTTAAACAACTATCTTATTATTAAAGCATGTGCTAGCATGTTTGATGTTGGGGAGTGTAGACCCAACCAAAGAAATTTACAAAAGGTTCTATGTTTTCTTATGTGATAGAGAAACATAGAGGCACCTAAAAAAAATTAGATTAAAGAAATAATTGTTTTAGGTGGAATTTTTTCTTTTGGGATGCTACAAAAATATTGCTATGAATTGGAAGACATGTGATATAAATAGGGAACTTGAAAACTGGTTTTGTAAATATGGGAGATAGCATATTTGAAAGGAATGTGTGATATCAATCTTCTATGTGCTCATAGAGGAACCCACAAGTAGTTCATGGTCATGGAGGTATAGTCTCTCCTTTTTTTCTTAAATGCCAATCATCAATGTAAAAGCTAGCAACTTGTATTTTCTAGTCAAGATAATAGGATGACTATTATTTTATACTAGTTAAGCTTTCATATTTTAATTCTTTGTGGTGTATTAAGGAAGATCCTTGTGTGTTATTTTAGCTCTCAACATTCTAATGATTATTTCTTGTCATAAAAATTTAGCATTTTCTTCATTCTTGCTTGATTGTTTAATAGAGGCTAAGTGTGTTGTCAAAGGCTATCAAGGTTAGAAAATGTTTGTTCGACATCAAAATAGGACTACATTAGTACATCTTTTCAAATTGTTTCAATTACACCAAGTGGCTTCATCACTATTTTTTGAGTTCTCTTCATGATCTATAGATTCCCATTACATTCCATTATCTTTTAGAAGAATATATCTATTTTCATGGTAGAAAATTACATGTTAGATAGATAGTCTATATAACATCCCTAATACTCTTTATAAATCGATTTGGAAAAGGTAAGGGTGATATTACAATGGCCTACACCTAATATTCTGTTTGAAGATTGAAATTTTAATGAATTATCAAGATTATATTGGAAGTTTATCTAAAATTCCAGTAAGATATGTGCACCCACCACTGAAACCATGAGAGGTGATAACTATGAATTCAATGGATAGTGGCAACATACAAAATTTTTTATTTTTGAACAACTTTAGATGCCACAAAAAGGGCCAATGTGAATATTGCTTGACTTTGTATTAAAGGTACTCCAAGTGGGATAGCCATTGGACAATTCTTAAATAAGAGGGTAGACCCATATCCTATTTTAGTATGAAATTTAATGATGCTAGGAATAAATATTATGCTTATGATCAATAGTTTCATACTATTGTACATGAACTAATGAAATGGTGTGATGACTTCCTGAAAAGTTTGTGTTATACATCGATCACCATGCTTTATGCTATATTTAAATTTGGGAAAATCTAACCAACAATATATGAAGTGGGTGGAGTTCCTAAAAGGTTACACTCTTTTCCTTAAGCATGGAAGTCAAAGCTTGTGTAAGGTAGAAAGATATTTAAGTAGAAGAGTAGTGTTGCTGACACACTCTAGCATGAAAATAATTCCATGGATGTGATGGGAATTGAAATTGTCCCATTTTCCATGTTTAGTTTTTATTTTCTGAGAACATTTTCTCAAACATTATAGACTTTATGTTGAATTTTAAGTTTAAAGCACTAAGATTGGTACATTATATGCATATAATGAATTTTTTGTGTGTGCTAATGATTGTTCTCAAAATATAGAAATTTGTGTTGATTATGGTAGTTTATGCTATGAAATTATTGTGGGATTGAACTATCCCTTATACGGTAAGGAAGTAGACACCTGCAACAAAGGTCATTGTGAACATGAATTTATAGGGGTGATTATATATAGTTGAGGAAGAAAGTGCTTGTATCCAAATGATAAGGAACTTGAGTGTAAAGGAGTTGGTTTTACAATAAGTCATTCCACTTGCCAATGGTTTAATCGGCATCAGTAACAACTTCATGAGGAATAAGAAGGGATTCATAGTATTACTAGGTTGTGGCTAGTAATTGCATAAATTATGCCTTGGTCTATGTGTTCTGATTAATTCTATTTTCTTCATGATAAGTTATAGAGTCATAGTAGGATTGTGCTCTCTGAACAATTTTTGTACAACTAGTTTCCTATTTCTATTTTAATTAGAATACGAACAAGTCCTCTTCATATGTTTGTTGGGAGAGTCAACATGTGTAGATTAGAGTTTTTTAGAGTCCAATTTTGATAGGAGAATCAAGATATGTGTATATATGTAGTAGATTATGTGTGCAATTGATATCTAGAAGAATTTCATTATTAGTAATATGTGTTATGTTTTTTAGAATTCAATAAAAAATTGTCAGATTCAATTAATGTGTAGAAACATCTAGTTAAAGATTTGATTGGCATTCTGTGAGACTACAATCCACCTAAGAAGGGCCTACTTGAGGTAAACTATAGTTCTCTTGTTAAATTATATTGTTAATACTTTTGTTAGTTGTGATAATTTATTTCATATAAGCAGTAATTATTAAAAACTAAAGTAGTGTATACCTGTAGCTTATCAAAATAACATGTAGCTTAGTGAATCTACCCATAGCAACTACTATATGATCAAAGTTCATAATATAGAATCCCTTTTCAGTTATAAGTAGTTATCATTCTATACATAACATCTAGGGTTATCTCAGGAATCCTTAAACTATACATATATTATAGGTACCATCCAAGTACAGATGCATTCCCTAGTTTGACAAAATAAATGTAACACATTATAACCATTAGGTCACTTGATAAGGGATCCATTGGTCCATTGAATAGAGCGCATTCCCCTTCTACATCATATTTATTGGTGAATAATGGAGATAGACATGATGGATCATTTCATTGAATATGGACTACAAATCAAGGGAAACAAACTTTGAATACCTTAATGTTCAATGAGGGACCATGACATTAAGGAGAAGAACAATTCCAAAATGGCTAAGCATTTTATAATGAATAAAACTTTATCCCAGATGAATGAGATACTATTGGTGAAGGATGAGGAGTGAAGTTGAATAATTTACTAAACAATGTCAAATTTTTCAACATGCCATCTTTGAAAGAGTCAAAGCATGGGAATGTATCAGCCTTTACTAGTGCCTAAGAAACCATGGGATGACATTTGCATCGACCTCATGCTCATTGTATCGACAACAAAAAATGTGATGATTCAATTTTTGTTGTTGTTGATAGATTCTAAAAATGACTCATTTCATTGCTTGTACAAACACAAATGATGCCACTAAAATTATAAATTGATTTTTAAGGATGTTATTAGGATGCATAGCTTTCCCAAAAGCATAGTTTTAGATCATGGTATGAATTTTGTGTGTCACTTTTTGAGAACCCTTCAAATGAAATTACAAACAAATTTAAACTTCAAATCCTTATATCATGCACAAATAAATTGAACAAATCAATATTGTCAATAGAATCTTAAGCAACTTGCTAATATATTTGGTTGGTGAGAAGCTCAAATAGTGGTATTTGTTCTTACCATAGGTAAAATCAACATATAATAATTTTGTAAATAGAAGTAAAGATAAAACTCCATACGGAGTTGTGTATGTGTTCATCCTGAGAAGAGGTTTTTCAAAATTAAGAGAACTTGTTGATTTGAAAGATCATGTGAAGAGTGTTTAATTTGAATAATTTGTTGACTAAATGCAATTTTTGCAAAAGAAACTGTGATAAAATAGATTGAAACAACTAATCATATAAGTAGCATGCAAAATCTAAGAGTTCAAAGAAAATAATTTTGAATTTCGAGACTTAGTTCTTCCACATATTTGATAGGAACAATTTCCAAGGAAAAATAGGTACAACAAGCTAATGTGAAAGAAAATAGGGCCTTGTTAGATTATGTATAAGTTTTCAATAGTAATTAACCAATATTAAATAGCCTATTGATGCATACATATTGGAACGTATTTTCAAATATAGCCTAATGTGGTTTAGAGTAAATTCAATGGACTTTAGCCTCTCTCTCTCTCTCTCTATATATATATATATACATATATATATATATATATATATATATATATATATATATATATATATATATATATATATATATATATATATATATATATAATAAAAGCACTTAAATGTAGCAAAGGAAACACTCCAAAATATTCTATTGACTATCACACATCAATGTTTATTTCATGTCATTTTCAACCCATCATAGTCACTGTATGTCTTTATGTACCAAACACAATAAAAGGTCTATATATATATATATATATATATATATATATATATATATATATATATATATAGAGAGAGAGAGAGAGAGAGATGTATATATATATATATATATATATATGTATATGTATGTATGTATGTATGTACATATATATCACACACAAACACACACACACACACACATATATATTATTTGTGTGTGTGTGTGTGTGTGTGTGTGTGTGAATTTCAATGTTACAATATTAATTATATAAGTAAGTAGGGAATGGCATAACAAATGTACATAAGGATAAGTTACAATATCCTCTATATAGTTCAACAAATCCTATTTAACTTAATATTATAAATTCATAACATTGGTATTTAGGCGTGCATTACATGAGGGATGTATAATATGTGTTAATTCATTTACTTTGGTATTATAGGTCTTTGAATCAATGATCAAGGACCTCTTAAATTGTGTGTCTATGAAAATGCAGGGAATATAATCTTTCCATTCAAAAGTTGTAAAGAGAATTCTAGGAGAAATTTTGGAAAGAGCAACAGAAAAAGACATGTTGGACAAATCATCGAAGTGAAGGATCTACCTTGGTGTTCACCCACAAAAGCATGAAGGCCTAAACTTTGTAGTTCTCCACATACTTGTGGGCCGACTTCAAGTAGAGGATATGCTAGAGTTGGCTTGCCTTACAAAAGAATATGACACACAAGAACTCCACCTTACAGTGGAGAAAAATTTGATCATCCTAAATGTTTCCACATAGAAGATAGAGGTCCTTCTATAAGAACCCATGCCTAAAACATTCTCTCTTTGTCCTCCCCTTCTCATGAGCACATTGGTGGCCCATATAGGTAGCCAATTTTGTGTCCAAGCCATCATTGAAACCAAGTAAATAGTGGATGTGACCTATATTATCAATGTCAAATATTCTAGAGACATTATGATGTTAACTGCAAGAGCAACCATATGTACTTCATTAATTTATCCCCAAAAAAACTTCTTTCAATAAAATTTTCTAATTGTGATGGTGTAACTTGCATGACATGCATTCCATTGTCATAGTTTTCTTATGCTACCATATTATACCATGTCCATTCTAACACAAATATGACTTTTAATAAAATCATATGTGATATTGGACTTTTTCTAAATAATTTCAATAAATTTATCTTAGACTAATTTATGCCTATCATCTTCTCAGAGGAATACTGCCATGGTTTGTTGTTTAGAAATAAGAAATTGGGAGTTTATGTTGTAGATATGTGCTTTGCCCCTAGAGTCTCTTACATAATTCTCTTCTTGCTCAATCAACCTTGCATGGAGCAACAACTCTGAAAGCAAAAGGGCACATAGAGAATTATGGAGCCATGCCTCTATTGTTCCATATGAGAAGGGATATAATCCATTATCTCAATTCAATGGAGAGTTAGTTCCAAAGGATAATGAATCAGAAAAAAAATGAAGAAAAAGAGTAAGGAAACCTTTTGTACAATTTTATTTGATTTATTTTGACTGCAGGTAGTTCTACATATGGAAATTTTCCATTTTCATATTTGATCAGCAACTTTTCTAAAGATTGCACCTACTTGTTGAACATATTGTTAGGTATTGTTTATGATATTTATAGTGACATCCCTACTTGGGCAGGCAGAGACTTATTAGAGGGAGAACAAAGATGCCATTTTGATCTTAAAATTTCTCTAATGGAGTTTGAGTGCAAGAATACATAAGAGTAGTAGATATGGACTTAAGGTATTAAGCATTTTTTTTCCTTGGCACAAAATAAAAACAAACAATAGGGACATATTCAACATACCAAAGTTCAACATACTGAAGCTCAAGCAAATAGTGAATGCCAAAGTACACTCCTTAATTAGTGAATGTAAAATTTCACACACATAATAAGAGGATCAAATCTAAGTGAAAGGTAAAATTAAAACACACTTCATACAAAGTAAATACCATAGTTAGTTCAAATGGTTACACACACAAAAAGTGAATACTAAAGTTCAAACACACACTTCACACACACACAAAAGTAAACATAATTCAACATGCCAATTTTCAATTTACACTAAATAAATGTAAAAATTCAAACTTACCGAAACACAAAAATAGTAAATAAATCAAATGAGTGAATGACAAATGTAGTTTTGTCACATTTCATACAAAAAAATGAATCCACAATTAATCAAACAAATAAAGGGGATGCTAAAGTACAAACATATGCTTCACATAAGCAAAAGTGGATACCAATACACAAAAAATAAGTGGCTGAAATCCAAGTGAATGTCAAAATTAGTTCACTCACACACACACACACACACACACAAAGTGATTGCCAAAATCTCACTCAATTAACAAAGGGATGCCAATTTTGAAACACACAGTTCACACAAACTATAAGTGTATTCAAAAGTGTACACACTAAACAAAGTGAACTCCAAAATTCAAATAAATAAGTGGATGTCAAAGTTTGAACAATAAGCGCATACAAAGTAATGCCTAAAGTTCAAACACACTTCAAACAAACAATTAGTGGATGCCAAAGTGAAACACACTAAACAAAAAAAGTTCACAAAACACTTCAAACAAACAATCAATGGATGCAAAAATTTAAAAACACACAAAGTAAATTCCAAAGAAAAAACACACACTTCATACAATCAATAAATGAAAACAAAGTGAATTCAATTTTAAACACACAAAGTGAAACACATATAGGTCAATACCGAAGTTCAAACCCACATTTCACACAAACAATAAGTATATCAAATTAGAGTGAGAATGGGAATTCAATTTTGAACACATAGAGTGAAACAAATATAAGTCAATATCAAAGTTCAAACCCATGTTTCACACAAACAATAAGTATATTAAATTAGAGTGAGAAAGTGAATTGAAAAAAAAATAGTCAATACCAAAGTTCAAACACACACTCCACACAAATAATAAATAGATTCCAAAGTGAAACACATCAAATTACAACTTACTAATAGTACAACATTGATTATGACAATATTATTAGATTGCATTATGGTTAAAGAATATTTTGATACTTTATAGTCATAGTGCACCATTTAAAATTCACATAATTAAACGTGATGTAATTAAAAATAAATAAAAACTAAAAAACAAAGATGTCAAATTTTATGCAATAAAAAATAATACTAAAACTCTAAAAGAAGAACACAAACAAAGATGAAATTAAAAAAAAAATAAAAACTAAAAAAGAAAGATGTCAAACTTTATACAATAAAAAATAACATAAAAACATGAAAAGAATGAACACAAACAAATTGTAAGGAATGGTCATGGCCAATGGACATTCCTCCCAGCCTTAGGAAACAAGCCAACTCAACCCCTTCTAAATAAAAATTATTTGTATTAAAAAATAAAGAAATTTACAAATTACATATTATATTCATTGAAGTCGATCTAATTTCAACTACTCATTAAAGCTATTCAAATCATAATGATACATTATAAAGAACAATTACACTATGCATATCAAAATGGATGATAAAATTAATTTGTTTTAAATGCTAAGAATGAGTAGCATGCCACCAAATACTACATGTAATGACTTTCTAGTAAAAATATAAATATATATTATTTAGTGATAAGCCTATAAATATATTTACATATTACATATTATATTCATTGAAGTCGATCTAATTTCAACTACTCATTAAAGCTAATCAAATCATAATGATACATTACAAAGAACAATTACACTATGCATATCAAAATGGATGATAAAATAAATTTGTTTTAAATGCTAAAATTGAGTAGCATGCCACCAACTACTACATGTAATGACTTTCTAGTAAAAATGTAAATATATATTATTTAGTGATATTCCTATAACTAGTAAAAGCACCAAAGGTGCTATCAAATGGCCGATAGGCATAAATATTTATAAGCCTTTTACTAAATAGTATATATTTACATTTTGATATGTACATTGTAAATATTTTTTATATGTTTTGGTCATTTTGATATGCTCAATGTAACTATTCTTTGTAATATATCAACATCATTTGATTAGATGATCCTTTTAATTCTAAAGCATAATTTTAAAAGGATGAAATCAAATATTTACAATTCAACTCTCTTATTAAAACAAGACTTTTTGGAGTATAGGCCTTGTAAATATGTGTTTAATGAATGCTGTTAACAATCTTACATGAACTCTACAATATAGATTTATGATACCATTCTTCAATCCTATAGAATTTGAGATATCGTAATTCTTCCCTCTATCCTAATTCTAACCCTAAACCTATTTTAACTCTAACCCTTATTCTAACCATAAACCTAACCTTAATTCTAACTGTAATTCCAACCCTATTAATAAACCTAATTCTTACCCTAACCCTAACCCTACCCCTAATTCTAACCTTAACCCTAATTCTAATTCTAACCCTAACCCTAACCATAATCCTAATCCTATCCCTAATTCTAATTCTAACTCTAACCTTAATTCTAACCCTAACCCCTATTATAACCCTAAATTTAACCCTAATTCTTACGTTAATACTAACTATAACTCTTACCCTAATTTAACCTTGATCCTAATTGTAGCCCTAACCTAGTCATAACCCTAATTTAAACTCTATTTCTAATCCTAACCCTAAAACTACATAGAATTAGGGTTAGGGTTCAAGTTAGAATTAGGATAATGAAGGACTAACTTGACACTATTTGAAGAGGATCTCTTGATGGAAAATTTTGAAGCAATGTTGCATGTACATAGAAACAATATGGTGATTTTCAATTATATTTATGTTTCTCCACTTGTATGTATCCCTTGAGTTTTATGGGGCTTGTATTGTTATTAGTTGATAGAGATTAGGCCATTTTTTATCAGTTGCACTTAAAGTTATTCAAAAGTTAGGGAAACCCAATTATGTTACAATATCAAGAAATTCATTCCTACATGTGTGCCAATAAGCCCTAGTTCCTCTTAGTTGAGATCCATAACACATCACATGCTCAAGTAGATAATTGGTAAGAAAATCTCTTAAATGTTTTTGCAAATACATAATTGTCACATGTACACCATCATCTACATTTTTACAACTAGTGCAATTGTTTCCCAACTCTACTATGACAATATCAAATTTAATAGTAAATACTAAAAATCTAGGATGTCGTGCAAACCTATTATCATAATACCTCATTAGATGTAATGCATATTCATGTATAGACGCTTTTTATGGATGGTTGTAATAATTTTGCTTCACCAATGGGAAATAGAGTAGGAAATGCCATATCAAACAACCCTCTATGGTGTATTCATTAATTGGTGATAGACTAATATGGGGCCAATCAATCATGGCAATTGATTTGTTACCATTATTTTGAGCAAAACTCTTCACTTCTTCCATTTCTCATTATGTTGTACCAAATATAGCTACAAAAGATGAAGGTAGATGTTGAGGTTCATCTTCTCATCCATCGACTAAACTATCATCACATGTAGTTCATATGTCTATATCATTAATATTGGATTCCACAAACCATAATCTTTCAGAGATATCCATCCCTTCTTTTCATAGTGCCATGATTAAGTTTTCATCAAGTTCCACATCTTTGTAGTCTTTATCATATTTATTAATTGTGTTTCTATGTTGATGTGTAGAAAGTACACTATTGTCAATAAACCACATCAAGAATAGTAGATATAATATTTTCTTGGTTCAACTCATTAAACTCCACCCTAATTTTGTCATCTAAAAATCATCAAAGAAGATCAAGAACAATTATTTTTGTCTAAAAATAAGCAATTATAACAATCTCATGGATTTATTTTATAAGTAATAAAATAATTCATATTCGAAGAATAAGTTAGGGTTGGGAGTTATGCAACAAAAATGCGACAAAATTTTGAGGTCTTCACAAGGAGACCCCTACCTTCATAATAGAGTTTATTTTTCGAAGCCACTAGGGCACAAAGACGTTCATTCTTCCCGGCATATGAACGACTAGGGTTTCGAAAGGTTTTTCACACTTTCTGCCAGAACTCTTTTCAAGCCCGCCATGACCCTCCTCGATTCAACAATTTTGGTTCTTTTGGTAGTAGTTATGGACGTAATCTTCTTAATGTACCTGGAAAGGTAGATTCAGGAAATGGAGTTCACCAGGTATGGAAGGAAAAGGCAAAAACTCCTTAGGTTAATTTTGCTCATGGTGAGGAGATCCATATTTGTAGGGATAGGGTTTCTTCAGAAGTTGTTAATATCCAAATTCTAGAGGATATGGTCAACACATCTATTCAAGATCTTACTACACGGGCCCTAATTGGTAAGGTCTGGAACCCTAATTTTAATTTTGATAGTTTTCTTCACTGGGTTAGGGTTACATGGAAAGGGGTTTAAGATGTTTTCTTTTTACACAAAGAATTATGTGTTTTTACAGTGGTTTTTGAAAATGGATGCTTTCGAAATGAAGCCCTAGATCAAAAGTTGTGGTTCTATCACGTCAAAGGGATTTGTTTGCAGAAATTGGAACCAAATTTTGACCCAATTAAAGCTAATATGAATTTTGTTCCATTCTGGATTTCTTTTCCCAATCTCCCATTGGAATACAGGGATCTTGCTATTATTGAATTCTGTGCAAAAAAAATGGGCTTTTTTATTAAACATGATTTGTCAAATTTTCAGCACCCAAATCTACCCATCAGATTTTCTATAATTTTAAATACTTCGTTTCCCTTTCCCAAATTCATGGAGTTCCACTCCAAATTTGGGAAGTGGAAACAAGTAGTTGTTTTTGAAAATCCAATGCTTATGAATAATACAGACATGTTGGGTAAAAATGAAATTGATGAGGCCTTGGATGAAGTAAATTTTGCTAAGGAAAATTTAGATTCTGTTAACCTACGGGAAGCTTCATTGAATCATTTTGTCAATTCCCCTGTTTCTGAAGAAGAACACCAATCTGCTACGGGAATTGAGGATGAATGTCCCTTTGAGTTTGCTTTTGGCAATTTTGAGGAGCTTGATACTCCTGTCTTTTCGAGTGATAAAATTAAGAAAAATTTACTTAACTCTTTTAACAATGAGGAAAATAGTAAAAAGGAAATTGTTAATAATTTGGATGAGACAGGTTTGGTTGGGTTTCCTTTTTTGAGCAAGAAGCTAATGAATTTGTTGAAAGAACCTTTTGTAAGGTCACCTCTGACCTAATAGAAGAACTGGCAGATGAGGTAGTAACCGCGAAGACAAATTCTCTTGTCAATAATCTTACTTTTCTAAATAACTCTGTCCCTAGTGCAGATCCTGAGAATTGCTTAAACCAGGGGAAAGTAGATCAATCTGCACTTTTAGGAGAAAATAGTAAGGTTTTTGATTTTTCTACTAAATTGTCCATTTCTCAATCATTGAGCCAGGACTCACCTACCAAACAGAGTTCTATCTCTCCCTCTAAGAGAGGACACAAACCAAAATCCTTTAAAACGCAAGAAGAAATTAAAGTGGGTTTACAGGCCACCCTGGATACTTGTCTGAGATTGGGGAGAGTGAGAAACTCTCCCCGTGAGCAATGAAGCTCCTTTCTTGGAATGTTAGGGGCATCAATGCCCCTAACAAAAGATGCTTGATAAAGCGTCAGATTCCTCTGGACTGGATATTGTCTTACTTCAAGAGTCTAAGTTATCAACTTCCCAAGCTAATCTTATTTTTCCAAGTTGGTTGAAATGGAAGTATCTTCACTCTCCCTCCCAAGGGGCCTCAAGAGGACTGGCTGTTCTTTGGGACATTAAAGTGTGTGCAGTAGAATCAATATTCTCTATTCCTAATTTTATTCTGGTTAGGATTACTTCTTCTTCTTTAAACTTTTGGTTATTTAATATCTATGGCCCTACTGCAACCAGGAAAAAAAATATTGTTTGGACACTTTAGCAGCACTTCTAGTGCAATTATCTGGAGAGAAAGTTATTTTAGGAGGGGATTTTAATGCTATTACTTGTCTAACAGAAAAGTTAGGTGGAATCTCCCCTCCTCAGAGGGTAATAGAGGACTTTAAAGGGTTCATAGAAGATAATGCTTTGATTGATAGCCCGCTACTTAATGGGACCTTCACCTGGTCAAACTGAAGGAAAGACTTTTTAAACATAGCAGAAAGATTGGATAGGTTTCTTTTTTCATCTGAATGGTGTCTTGAAGCAAATATTGCTGGTACTTCTATTATCCCTTTTACAGCTTCAGATCATTTTCCTATTTCTATTCAACTTTATGTCTCTTTAGGGAAAAAAACCATTAGGAACTCATTTAAATTCCAAGCTATGTGGTTCAGAGATAAAAATTTCTTATCCCTATTGGAATCCTGGTGGAAGAATGCTCCTTTTATAAAAGGTTCTTGTATGTTTTGGGCTAATGAAAGATTAAAATATATAAAGAAACAAATTCTGGAATGGAATAAATCCTCTTTTGGTAACATTTTTTCACAAAAAGCTTCCCTCCAACTTCAATTACAACAGTTAAATGAAGCCATTATTTCTAATGGCATGGATAATGTATGTTTTGAACTTGTAAAATCACTTCAATCTCAATTAGAGGAAATTTTGTCTCAGGAAGAGATCTTCTGGAAACAAAAATCAAGGAAATATGGCTAAAGGAAGGGGATCGTAATACAAAGTTTTTTCATGTCTCGACTATGTTAAGAAGACACATAAATTCTATTTTCTCCATAAAAGATTCTATGGGAAATATTCTACAAGATGACTCTCTCATGCAAAAAGAAGGTATTAATTTTTTTCAAAAATTACTCTCTAAAGATTCAATTTAGATTCCTAGCACAACTGTTTCCAAAGTTCTGAATCATATTCCTAATCTAATTTCCCACGAAGATAACCTGGAATTGATGAAAAAGTTTACCATAGAAGAAATTAAGGTAGTAGTCTTCTCTTTAGAGCCAGATAAATCTCCTGGCCCAGATGGTTTTACTCCTATTTTCTTTCAAAAATGTTGGGAGTTTGTGGGTAAGGATATTTGGCTGGCTGTAGAAGAAGAAATAGAACTGTTTTGAAAGAGAATAATTCAACATTTATTGCTCTAATTCCTTAAGTCACTTCTCCTTCCTCTTTTGCTGATTTTAGACCCATTTCATTATGCAATACTTTTTATAAGATCATTTCCAAAGCAATAACGTTAAGATTAGCTACATTAATCCCCAAAATTGTTTCTGACGAACAAGGAGGTTTTGTCCCAGGCAAGGAAACCTCAGAAGGCGCTTTGATTGCTCATGAGGTAATTCATTCAATCCACCAACACAAACTCCCTGCAATGTTGATTAAACTGGATATGCTAAAAGCATATGATAGAGTGTCCTAGGATTTTTTGTTCCATGTTCTTCTTAAGTTTGGTTTCTCTCCAAAATGGTGTAAATGGATCCAGTCTTGTATTATTGGTGTAAGTTTTTCAGTATTGATTAATGGCACTCAATCTAAATTTTTTAAGTCTTCTCAAGGCATAAGACAAGGAGACCCTCTCTCCCCTTTTCTATTTATTTTAATGGCTGAAGGGCTGAGTAGGCTAATTCTGACTCAGAATTCTTTGGGTTATTGGAGAGGGATTAATATTCCTAGAATTCCTTTTTCTATTATGCATACTTTGTTTGCAGATGATACTTTGTTGTTTGGGCAACCTATGATGATGGAAGCTAGAGTTGTGAAGGAAGTCATTTCTAAATATTGTTTAGTATCTGGTCAAAAAGTGAATCATAGCAAGTCTAAAATTTTCTTTTTCTTTTCTTCTATACTGGTGCAAAATAGGATAGCCAAGTATCTTGGTTTTCAAATTGCCACCCTGCCCTCAAGGTATCTGGGAATCCCTCTTTTCTCGGGTTCAATTAAAAATATGTTCTGGGACAAGCTTATCACAAGCATCAAATCTAAAATATCTTCTTGGAAAGGCAAATGGCTTACTTTAGCAGGTAAACTTTTGATGATTAAAATAGTCTTTTCAGTGATTCCAGTTTATTTGCTATCAGTTTTAAAGGTCCCGAAAACTATTCTTACCTATATTGTGAGCATGTTACGAAAATTTCTTTGGAATGGCACTAATTTGCATGGACAAAAGATTCCCCTCCTTTCTTGGGACAATATCTATATTCCTAAACAATTAGGTGGAGTTGGAATTCATAATATTGCAGCTCAAAATAAAGCTCTAGGAGGTAAACTTGTCTGGAACTTATATGAAAAAGCAAATTCTAAATGGGGAAAAATAATGTATGCCAAGTATCTAGATTCTTTTAATCCTGAAAGATTATTTACTACCCTAAATCCAAAGGAAGGTTCTCACATGTGGAATTTTTTGATCCACTGTTGAGAAGTTGTTTCTTCTTATTTATCTTGGGTCATTCAGGATGGAAGTTCTGCCCTTTTCTGGGATGACTCTTGGAACAATCATCCCCCTCTAGCTAAAACCGAAGGTCTTCATGAGATAAAGTCTTTGCTATGTCAGGTTTGGGGAACAAGAGTTAAAGATTATTATGAAATTTATCCTAATTCAGAAATTAATTCAGTTAAATGGAAAAATTTTGATGAATTCTTGGTCCCTCAAGAGCAAAAGACCCTTCTTAAGAATATTTTGAAGGATCGTAGACTATTTATCTTAGGAGGAAAGGATAAATTAGTTTGGGCTCCTTTAAAATCAGGTCGTTACACAGTTAAACAAGGCTACCTAAGTATCACTAGTAAGGATTCCAATTCAAATCTTTCTTGGCCTTATAAGTTATGTTGGAGTGATTCATGCCTGCCCAAAGCAGGAGCTTTTACATGGTTAGCTTTGCATTCCTGAATCCTTACTAGCGATAGATTAGTTAAACTTGGGGTTGCAAATTCCTTTTTATGCCCCCTCTGTCAGGAGGTGGAGGAGTCAGTGGATCATCTTCTGTTGAATTGTGATTTCTCTTCGCAAGTTTGGTTTTGGCTTCTTTCTAGACTAAACTGGTCAGGTCCCCTTTCTTGTTCCTTGCTTCAAGTCTTTCAAAGCTGGACTATACTATTCTCCAAGTCTACTTTTTCTGCTCTGTGGATTGTTTCACCAAGCATTGTCATCTCGTCTCTTTGGCTAGAAAGAAATAGTAGAATATTTTAAAAAGTAAGCAATCCTCTTCATATTGTGCTGAGTAAAGTTGAAACAACTATTTTAGAAGTGGTTTTAGCATCTTTGTTATCTAAGAAGGCGGGTTCTCTAATTTTTACAAGTTGGGATGATATGATTTTAAAGACTTGGAAGCAGTTAAGTGTGCCTGATAATAGTTGCTTTAAGTCTAAAATTATAATTGATCGATCCTCCATCAAATGGATCCCTCTGCCTGAATCCTTTGTCAAGCTTAATTTTGATGGTGCGAGCAGAGGCAATCCAGGAATCTCTAGTGCAGGTTGTGTTATTAGAAATCATCATGGAACTATTCTAAGAGCTTTGTCAATTAATCTTGGTACAATAACAAATAATGAGGCCAAGGCTTTGGCTTTAATAGTAGGTTTGAATCTAGCATTCAAATATGGTTTTACTAATCTCATTGTGGAAGGGGATTCACTGAATATTGTTAGAGCCTTCTCCAATAACTCCTCTCCGAGTTGGAAAATAAAATATATCCTAAAATTTGGCAGGGATCTTTTAAAACATTTTCATTCATTTAAGATAAGGCATACCTATCGTGAAGGTAACCTCTTAGCCGATTTTTTGGCTAATTTTGCTTTTAGTTCTAATGAGGTTGCTATCGAATGGAACTCCGAATCTTCCTTCAGATTCCTGGCATTAGTTATATTTTGGCTAAGGACTCCAATGCATAAGTTATGATAATTTGGTACTTCTATTTAGATTTTAATCTATCTTTTCGTATTATTTTCTGATGTTAAGATGACATTGTTTAAAGTGTTGTGTACTTTGTTTTCGGTGGGTAGATTGTACCTTGATGCTTACTCCTCATGACAGCTTGCAGAACTCGCACAAGGATTGGCATTTCACTAATTTTTATCATTTATGAGTTATACAAAACATCCTTTCCATTCATTTAACTTGGTATTTTGCTTGTTATCTGCTATAGCAGCTGTTATTGTATCTCGTTTCCTATTTAACTTGGTAATATGCTTTGATCCCTGTTTCAGCAGCTGTTAGTGTTTCCTGTTTTCTGTTTCATGACAGAGTTTAGTAGTTAGCATGGGTTCTATTCACCTGAATACTAGAATTTCCTAGCCTATCTAGAATTGGGAACATCCCATTCTTGGCTGTTTAAATCCTAACTCATTGCAGGAAGTTTTTAAAGTCTATAAGGCGTCTGTGGGCACAGCTATTGTCTAGGTCTGTAACTTACCAGCTCTTCACTCTCCAGTTGCTATTTATCCTTCTCAGGTTGCTTCACATTTTCTATCCAATGCAATGGATCTCTTGCAAACTGGAGATAGGGTAAGGGATTTGGGGTTATTCAAAATTATCATTTTCCTGTCAACTTGTTTAATTCTGCTTTAAATGATTATGATCTGCACGAAGGTATTGCTCCTGTGGGAGGGTTATTTGATTGCAAGTGTTTATTTCATACACCTAGTCTACATTGCCTTTTTAATGCGTTCTCTCATGGCCTCCGCAACAATTGTGTCATTTCTTTTTGAAACTCAATTCATTGTCACAGGCTTGAATTGGGCAATCAGTTGGCAGATAAGGCTTTGGAAGTGTTTCATGCTTTACTGTTTCTGTTGAATTATGTGCCTCCTCCACCACCCCCTCCTCCTCAGCTTGCAGAAGATGATGATCATGCCGAGAATCATGCCCTGCAGGTTATAGAGATAGCAGATTAATGGGGAACTCCTTCATGTTTTTTCCTCCAGCGGTTACTTTTTTGGTTTTTGTATATGCCAGTTACTTTGTAATTTCATTTAAAAAAAAAAACTGTAAACTTTCTGGCAAGATTTTAGTCATATTTTTTGTTTGGACCAACTCATGTTTTGAGTTGATTATGTATAATCTCGTTAAATTCAGGCTATAACCAGAGGTTTTCTTTGCCGATTCTTTCCTACCGGTATGCCTCTTCTAAATCTGGCATTTTGTAACTTCCTTTTTATTAATCAATTTTAGTGGTTCTGCCACTTTTTGTTAAAAAAAAAAAACAATCTCATGGATTTAATAATTTAAGAGATTTTGACGATTTTTTTAAAGTGACTTTTAATGTATCCTAAATTACCAATATCAATAATTATTTTCAACAACAAGAAGAATGACTACTTAAAGTATTAACTATAAGAATTTTGATTTATTTATTTTTAAGCAATGTATCTCTATATAACACTATAGTTATTTCAAAACAATGCATACAATAATTTTATATAATACTTAATATAGTCTAAAGAATTCTCATTTGATGATTGTGTAACTTGTATATTTTAGCTACTTCAATTTATCATGTGTGTGTGTGTGTGTGTGTGTGTGTGTGTGTTTTCAAATGACTTTGAATCCTATTAGCACCATTTAAGTTATATATATTAAGTTCCAATTATGTAATATATGTATTATTGATAAAAAAGACATCACCCAATGGAGGATCATTTAATATTTCAATTTAAGTAGTAGGATCACCACATTACCTCAATAACAAAATATCAATTCATCACAACCCATCACATGTGATACAAAACATAATAATTTGGATGTTCTCATCTAATGTTTACTTAGAGACAAGGATCGTTATTGATCTTGATTTTTCCTATTGTTAACATAACTTGCATTTTGTAGTTTAGAGCACCAATCAAATGATAATTTGGTGGTGATATTTTCAATGAGTTGAGAG